>OY997262.1:237750470-240250470 GCA_963921465.1 Triticum timopheevii | reverse complement strand
TTCCTTTTGGTGTATACACCATATATACATTGTGAGTTGAGGTGGCTTTCCAGTGCCCTATGGGTGCTGGTTCTTGGTCGTCTTCGGCATCGTCGTCCATACCGTTGATATCTTCGGAGTCGAAGTCTAGCATGTCGGTTAAGTCATCGACAGTGGCTACGAAGTGGGTGGTGGGTGGGCTTTGAATTTCTTCATCGTCCGCATCCCAACTGTCCTGGCCATAGTCCGGCCAAGGCTCTCCTGATAAAGAGAGGCACTTTAGCGAATTCAGGATGTCGCCGAAAGGCGAGTGCTGAAAGATGTCCGCAGCAGTGAACTCCATGATCGGCGCCCAATCGGATTTGATTGGCAGGAGCACGGAAGGTTCGGGGTCCGGAGAAGAGTCTGGCACCTTGGATTCACAAGCTTTACAAGGGACAGGGTCGGTATTCGGCTCCATCTCCGTAGCAGCCCCCGAGGCGGTGTCTAGCCACCCATCCTCGATTGGCGCAGTCGGCTCTGAGTTAAGGGTTGGAGCGGACTCTTGTGTGGCTTCCAGGCCACTGTCCGGCAGCAGAGCTAAATCATGCCCCTCGTGACAGTGCGGCATGCTTGGCTGCGGCTCGAATCCGTCGAAGATCAAGTCTCCACGGATGTCGGCCGTATAGTTCAAACTTCCAAATCTGACCTGATGGCCAGGGGCGTAGCTTTCGATCTGCTCCAGATGGCCAAGCGAATTGGCCCGCAGTGCAAAGCCGCCGAATACGAAGATCTGTCCGGGGAGAAAAGTCTCACCCTGGACTGCGTCGTTGTTGATGATCGAAGGAGCCATCGGGCCTATGAGAGACGACACAGAGGACCTGTCAATGAAAGCACCAATGTCGGTGTCAAAACCAGCGGATCTCAGGTAGGGGGTCCCGAACTGTGTGTCTAGGCAGATGGTAACAGGAGACAAGGGACACGATGTTTTTACCCAGGTTCGGGCCCTCTCGATGGAGGTAAAATCTTACTCCTGCTTGATTAATATTGATGATATGGGTAGTACAAGAGTAGATCTACCACGAGATCAAGGAGGCTAAACCCTAGAAGCTAGCCTATGGAATGATTGTTGTTCGTCCTACGGACTAAACCCTCCGGTTTATATAGACACCAGAGAAGGCTAGGGTTACACAGAGTCGGTTACAATGGTAGGAGATCTACATATCCGTATTGCTAAGCTTGCCTTCCACGCCAAGGAAAGTCCCATCCGGACACGGGACGAAGTCTTCAATCTTGTATCTTCATAGTCTTGGAGTCCGGCCAAAGATGATAGTTCGGCTATCCGGACACCTCCTAGTCCAGGACTCCCTCACACACCTTCTTGGCCCTCGGGCTAAGAGCGAACTAAACAGGAGGAGAAAAATCCAACTTGGTAGACCAAAGCACAAAAACACCAACTCCATTAAAGATCACTAAAAGACTACAAGCGACCTCGGAAAGCATATGAACAGCCGCGTCCGGCACCTAATCTAGTCTTCTCACCAGCGCGGAGCTATGTGCTGCCACTAAGACATGGGAGGGAGCCCCCATGAGGCCCTATGGCAGCTCTCAGGAGACTTCGAGGCGTGTACAGCCCCACTCATTATTACGCGAGAGTGTCACGAGCGGATAACTTCACAGGTCGGAGCCATGCTTCATGGATAGAACTTTCGGAGGTGCTGGATGTTCCAGTCATTCTGGATGGGGACCCCGTCCTGTGTCTCCAGGCGCGCGGCGCTAGGGCTGGAGACACGAGCAATCCTAAACGGGCCCTCCCACATGGGAGAGAGCTTGTGCAGCCCCTCCCTGGAGAGCACCCGCCTCAGGACGAGGTCGCCGACCTCTAACGTCCTGGAGCGGATGATGCAAAGTGGTACCGCCACAACGCCTACTGGTACCTTGCCGCTCGGAGCGAGGCTTGACGGCGGCATTCCTCCCCCAGCATGAGATCCATCCCCCGCGTGGCGTCCTGATGCGCCTTGTCAAACGCCAGGACCCACGTGGAGCGATGCTTGACCTTGTGTGGGAGAACCACTTCAGCTCCGCAGACAAGGAAGAATGGCGTCTCTCCCGTTGGCTTGGTCGCGGTGGTGCGCGTGGACCACAACACGGACTAGAGCTCGTCGAGCCAGACCCTGCCGCAAGCCTCGAGCTTCTTCTTGAAGGTCCTTGCCTTGAGGCCCCTCAGGACCTCGGCGTTGGCGCGCTCGGTTTGGCCGTTGCTCCTGGGGTGTGCCACTGAGGCGTAGCATATATGCATTCCAAGGTTAGCACAATATGTTTTGAAAAGGTTGCTAGTGAACTACGGGCCATTGTCGGTGATGATGCGGTTAGGGACCCCAAACCGGCTCACGAGGCCCTTGATGAACTTGACGGCTGATCCAGCTGGGATTATGCGGACGACTTCTACCTCCGCCCATTTGGTGAACTTGTCGATGGCGATGTAAAGGTAGCGGTAGCCCCCTGGCGCTCAAGGGAACAACCCCAGGATGTGCAGCCCCCAGACCGCGAATGGCCATGTGAGCGGGATAGTCTGGAGGCCCTACGCAGGCTGGTGAATTTGCTTGGCGTGGAACTGGCATACTTCGCAGGAGCGCACCAGCTCGGCAGCGTCATTGAGTGCAGTGGGCCAGTAGAAGGCACTGCGGAACGCTTTGCCCACAAGAGTGTGTGACCAGGAATGATGTCTGCAATCCCCACCATATATGTCCACCAGCAGCTCGAGCCCCTGCGGTACAACTCACCGTCTCGGATGCAGTACGCGGTGGCCTGACGAGCCACCCGCTCAACATCCTCCTCCTGCTCTGGCAGGGTCCCCTGAAGTAGGTACGCCTTGAACTCCTCGGTCCAGCACCCCTCTTGGGGCTCGAGCGCGAGGAGCAGGTGGGCCCCTGAGGGAGGGCCGCATGCTGGGGCGCCGGTTGTTGGCGTTTGGGGTAGATTCTCCTGAGGTGGCGCTGGAGTCGTGGTGGGGGGGGTGCCGCCGATGGCTTGAAGAGCCGTTCCTCAAACACCCCCGGCTCCTGAGGGAGCCTTTGGGATGCTCTCTTGGCGATGTCGTCCGCCTCCTTGTTTGTTCCCCGCGGTACGTGCTGCAGTTCCAAGCCTAAGAACCGCTTCTCCATCTTGCGTACCTCTTCTAGGTATGCCTCCATGTGCTCGTCCTTGGGTGTGTACTCTTTGTTGGAGAAGTTGATGAAGAGCTGGGAGTCGGCTTTGATGGTGAGGCGCTTCACCCTAGCACCACCGCGGCCCTGAGGCCAGTGAGTAAACCTTCATACTCTGTGATGTTGTTGGAGACCTTTTCGCCCGGCTGAAAACAGAGTTGTACTGCGTAGTAGAGCTTGTCCTTGGTGGGTGAGATGAGGACGGCCCCAGCCCCTGCACCTTGTCGTGCAAACGCGCCATCAAAGTACATGATCCACCCGTCTGGCTCCTCATCCCCAGGCAAGAGGGAACAGTCCTTGCTCACTCTGTGGCCAGGGGCGTTAGCTCATTCTATCGGGAAATCTATGAGGGCCGCACCCTTGATGACTCTGGTGGTGCTGAACTCTAGTTGGAATGTCTAGAGCTCGATGTTCCACTCCGCAACTCATTCGGCGGCATTCGGGCTTCGGAGCACCCTCTCTAGTGGGTAGGCCGAAACGACCTTGATGGGGTGGCCCTGGAAGTAGTGGCACAACTTTCGGGAGGCGACGGGGAGTGTGAGTAAGAGATTTTGAGGCATAGGGTAGCGCGCCCGTGCCCCCCATAGCACCGTGCTGATGAAGTAGACCGGGTTCTCGATGAGGGAAGAGGTGTTGGCGTAGTCTTGTGCTTCTTGAGGATGTGGGCCTTCAGCGGTCCCACCTTTTGTCATGCCAAGTGCGGTCTCGCGGGGGCCGACCTCAGGATCCCCCCCCCCCAGCCGAGGGGTCAGTTGCAGCCTCGGGAGGAATGCCGGCCACCGGATCGGCCGATGCCTCATGAGCGTTGTCCCGAGGCTGCTGTGCTTTGCTTGGTGATCGAGTGCCTTGCCGAGGGCCCTTGAGCGTGCATTCCTCCCTTAGCACCACCAGGGCGGCGCTGACAGAGTGAGGGGTGGCTGCCAGATAGAGTACCAGGGGCTCAAGAGGGCGCGGTGCCACCATCACCAGTGGGCTGGCCAGGTATCTCTTGAGGTCTTGAAAGGCTGCATCAGCCCCAGGGGTCCACTCGAACGGCCGCTTCTTTTTCATCAGCTTGAAGAACGGGAGAGAGCGCTCTCCCAGCTTGGAGATGAAACGCCCCAGCGAGGTTGCGCAGCCTGCCAGCTTCTCCATCTCCTTAAGGGTGTGTTTGGTAGCATGTCTTCTATTGCCTTGACCTTCTCCGGATTTGCGTCGATCCCTCTGTGTGATACTAGAAAGCCTAGCAGCTTGCTAGAGGGAACTCCAAACACACACTTCTCGGGATTGAGCCGCAGGTCCACCTTGCGCAAGCTGGCAAACGTCTCCTCCAGATCCTCAATCAGGGTCCTTGCCTCCCGAGACTTCACCACTATGTCATCAACATATGCCTCAGCATTTCTCCCGAGCTGCCCGCCCAGGGAAATGTGCATCAGCCACTGGAAGGTAGCCCCAGCATTGCGCAGCCCGAAGGGCATGCAGGTGTAGCAGTACACTCCGCAGGGGGTTAGGAACGTTGTCTTCTCCACATCATGCACGGCCATCTTGATCTGGTGGTAGCCTGAGAAGGCGTCCAAAAAGCACAACAGGTCGCACTCGGCGGTGGAGTCAACGATCTGGTCGATGCAAGGAAGCGGGAAGGGATCCTAAGGGCAAGCGTTGTTGAGGTTGGTGAAGTCGACATACATGCGTTCCTTCCCTCCTTTCTTGGGGACGACAACTGGGTTTGCTAGCCATTCCAGGTACCGTACTTCTCTGATGACCCCAGCATCCTGCAACTTGTGGGTTTCTTGGACAATGAATGCCTACTTCTCGATGGACTGGCGACGATCCTTCTACTTCACTGGGTGCATGTTTGGGCATACCTTTAGGTGGTGCTCGATTATTCCCCTTGGAACCCCGACCAGGTCTTTGGGATCCCATGCGAACACGTCCTTGTTAGCGTGCAATAAGTCAACCGACGCTTTCTATTGGTCCTGAGGGAGGCCAGTTCCTATGGTATAGGTGGCGCCTGACACCCCGTCTTCATTGACCGACACTTGCTTCGTCTCGGCTCGGTCTTGAGAGAACAACTGCTTCTTCTTGGCCGGTGCTGCCCCTGGGGCCTCAGGGCCCCCTTTCTCGTTAGGCAGCACGGACGCCACAGACATGAACGCGAGCTTGAGGGCCTGCAGCGCGTCCTTGGTGTCCCCTACCACCGTGAGGACACCGTTGCTACCTGACACCTTCACGATGAGGCTGGATGAGTTGCCACCATGAACTTGGCCAGAGTGGGGTGCCCAAGGATGGCGTTGTATGGCAGGTCGATCCTAGCGATGTCGAAGTCGATGAGCTCGGTGCGATAGTTGTCGCGGGTCTCGAAGGTGACGGGGAGGCGGATCTGCCCCAAGGGGTCGGTGAAGCCACTGCCGACCCCGGAGAAGGGCTTGGTGGGGCGGAGCTGGTCGGGGGGCACGTGCAGCAGGCCGAATGCCTTCGCGGAGAGCATGTTGAGGCCAGCTCCACCATCGATGAGGGTCTTGGTGACCGCCACGTTGTAGATGGTGGGGGTGCAGAGCATCGGGAGCGCGTGTGCTCCCGCCGTGGATGCTGGATGATCTTCTAGTCTGAAGGCGAGATCGGCCTTAGGCGCTACCCAGCCCGGAGGGGCCTCGGGGCTCACTTGGGCAGCGCTCACTTGTCAGTAGAACTGCTTGATGTGCCGGTCAGAGGGTGGTGCCTGCGAGCCACCTAGGAGAGCTGCAACGACGGGAGGCGCCAGCGCTGCGAAGCGCGCGACGAAGAGGCCGCACAGCTCCTCCCAGGAGGCCGTAGAGGACGCTGGCAGGTTGAGCAGCCAGGCATGTGGTGCGCCTACGAGGGCCATGGGGAGCCAGTTGGCCTTCACCTTGTCATCTCCGCCGGACGCCCATATCGCCTCCTCGTACGCCTGGAGGAAGCCAGCCGGGTCCGCCGCACCGTCGTAGCGTGGCGGCATCTCTGGCTTGAACTTAGGCGGCCAATCCACCTGCCGCAAGGAGGGGGTGAAACCATGGAGCCCCTCGGCCCCCTCAAAGGCGCGCGACGGTCGAGCCGAGGAAGGGGTGCCCGCCATCAAAGTCGGTGACGCGATGCGACGGACGGAGCAGTGGATCCCCGACGCACCCCTACCTGGCGTGCCAAATGTTGGATTTCGGGTTCTGCAAACCCTTGATAGGTTCGAACTCTGGGGTGCGTGAGGAGATCTCAACCTACCCAGCGTGCCTACTCACGATCTTCCTAAGCCTAGCGCATCGAGATCAAAGGGACAGAGAGACACAACAGTTTATCCTGGTTCAGGCCACCTTGCGGCGCAATACCCTAGTCCAGCGTTTTGGTGGATTGCCTCGAAGGGCTGAGGATGAACTAGTACAATGGATGAACTGGCCTCAGGAGGTGAGGTGTTCTTGAGCTCAAGAGATCTGGTGAGGTGGTTGGATTCGCTCTATTTTTTCCTCTTTGGTGGTGGCTAAGTCCTATTTACAGTGGCCTTGGTCCTCTTCCCAAATGTTGGCGGGAAGGGATCCCACAACGACCAGATTTGAAGGGGGACAAGTAGTACATCCTATCCTGACTAAAGTGGTCTTCGCTTGCGAAAAGCCTCTGGTTGTGATGCTGCGGTGGGCTCGGCGATGACCTCCGTCTTGCCATCCTGGCGGTCTTGGTCTTGTTGCACCAGAATGGAAACCTTTGGCTGATTCCTTGGGACTCCGCACCTGCCACTTGCCTCCTTTGCACCAAAGGGGAAACTGGCGCTTTGGCCCGCTAGCGCCCGCCTAGCCTTGGTCGTCATGGCTCACATCAGCTGAGCCTCTTGAGGTGCACCTTGCATAGAACTCTCCGCCCCTTGGGAGCCAGCATGAGGAGGCCGATCCCCTCGGGGGTCTTGGCGTCGTCCGCCTCGCGAGGGTCTTGAGTTGTTGATGCTGAAGTTGGGCCGTACCAGGCCGTCGATGTAGTCGTGCAGTCGGCCACAGGCAGGCAAGTTCGGGTACCCCTGTATTCAGAACACCGACAACGTTCACATGGCACCACTAAGGGAATCACAACATACATACCATCAAAATATCGAACACATATCAAGTTCACATGATTACTTACAACAAGATTTCTCCCGTGACCTCAAGAACAAAAGTAACTACTCACCAGTGATAATCATGCTCATGATCAGAGGGGGTATTAAATAGCATAATGGATCTGGACATGTAATCTTCCACCAAATAAACCATATAGTAATCAAATATAAGATGTAATCAACACTACTAGTCACCCACAAGCACCAATCTAAGGTTTCGGAACAAAGATTGAACACAAGCGATGAACTAGGGTTTGAGAGGAGATGGTGATGTTGAAGATGTTGATGGAGATTGCCCTCCCCAAGATGGGAGAGTTGTTGGTGATGATGATGACGATGATTTCCCCCTTCGGGAGGAAAGTTCCCCCGGCAGAATCGCTCCACCGGAGGGCAAAAGTGCTCCTACCCAAGTTCTGCCTCGAGACGGCGGCGCTTCATCCCAAAAGTCCTCTCCTAATTTTTTCTAGGTCAAAATGACTTATATACCAGAAGATGGGCACCGAAGGTGGGCCGAGGAGGGCACAACCGACCAGGGCGCGCCTGGGCTCCCTGGCATGCCCAGGTGGGTTGTGCCCACCTGGTGGGCCCCCTCTGGTGGTTATTTGCTCCAATAATTCTTATTTAGTCCATAAAAAATCCCCATTAAGTTTCAGCTCATTTGGAGTTGTGCAGAATAGGTGGCCTGACGTAGCTTTTTCAGGTCCAAAATTCTAGCTGCCGGTCTTCTCCCTCTTTGTGCGAACTTTGCATATTATGATAAAAAAGGCATTAGAAGTACTCCAAAAAGCATTATTATGCATAAAAACATTATAAATAACAGTAGCAAAACATGATTCAAAATGGACGTATCAACTCCCCCAAGCTTAGACCTCACTTGTCCTCAAGCGGAAACCGAAATCAAAAAACATGTCCACATGCTTAGAGAGAGAGGTGTCGATAAAAACAAAATACGGACATAGAAGCATCATGTATTATTATAAAAACAACAAACTTTAACATAAAACTTTATCATAGAACTTCTATCATATAACTTTTCATGAATAAGTAACAATTCATCACAACGCAGACTAAGGCATAACCTAGTGGTGGGAAGGGGCTGATGCCTTCCCACCCACCCAGGTTCAAGGCACGGTACTTGCAATTTGGGTTTGTTGCACCAACTATACTGTAGGGGGTTCCCTTACAGTCTTTCTGTCAAAAACAAAAAAATTTATCACAACATCGAAGTATTAATCATAAACTCTATTGAAAACTAACAAATTATGTTCTCAGTCAACTTTGCAACTACAATTCATCATCTTTTAAGGGAAGGGTCACGTATCAGAGCCTTTTGGCAAGTCCACATACTCAACCATCATATAGTCTTCTATGATTGCTAACACTCACCGCATACACATGAGCAAAAAGTTTCAACCGGACACATAGAAATATAGGGGCTTATAGTTTTGCCTCCCAACGGTCAACAATAATAACTCATGCCACACATATCCAACTGGATATATGTGCCTAGATCTTTCTTCACCACATGATGCTTGCCAAAAGAGAAAATAAAAAGAATAGAGGGAAATACTTTGACTCTTGCAAAAAAGTAAATTCATAAAAGTAAAAGATAGGCCCTTCGCAGAGGGAAGCAGAGGTTGCCATGCGTTTTTTGTTTGTATGCTCAATCTCTTAGTGCAAAAGAACATCACGTTATATTTCCCCTTATGATAGCAACCTTTATTATGCAACCTACGCTTTTATTCTTTGCCATCACAAGTTTGTATAACGCTTAATTTTCTCTTACACTAAATGACCGAACACTTTTAGAAGCAATTTTTATTGCCTTATTGCACTGATGGCAACTTACTTGAAGGATCTTACTCAATCCATAGGTAGGTATGGTGGACTCTCAAAACAAGTGTGGGTTTAAGGGTTTTTGGATGCACAAGTAGTATCTCTACTTAGTGCGGAGTTTTTGGCTAGCAAAGATGGGGGGCAAGCACCACATGTTAAGGGATCTATGACAATATAACTTCTATGTGAATATGAACAAACATAAATGATTACGTTGTCTTCCTTGTCCAACGTCAACAATTTTGGCATATAATATTTTGATGGGGGCTCACAATCACAAAAGATGTCCAAGATAGTGTATTTTCATGTGAATCTTCTCTTCCCATATTAGTTCTTTCATGAATTGCATCATTGACCAATGCTATGTTTGTAAATCTCCAATAAAAATTTTCTACTTATACTCTTATGTGATGTCATTACTTACCATAAGGTTAGCATATGATCTTTTTCATTTATTTTCTTTTCTTCTTATTGAACATGGAAGTAAAGAAAACAAAACTCATACTAAACTATAAATCTCGCACACGATTACAAGGATAGATCACTAAGCAAACACTTGAAAAAAAGGATCGAACTAAACTTTTATTCATCTAAAGCAAAAGATAACTATGGATTGAACTAAAATAAGTAAAGGTAAAAAGATAATGGAGGTGATACGATACTGGGGCACCTCCCCAAGCTTGGCACACGCCAAGGGAAGTGCCCATACCTGATACTCAAGTTTTTGTTGGTGAGGAAGACGGAGGTGGTGGTGGTGATGAGGTAGTAGCACTCTTATCCTTTTTCTCTAACTTGTTTCGGAGCTAAACATTATCTATCCTCAACTTATCGTTCTCCTCCTCGACCTTTAGTATCCTCTTGCATAATGCTTCTTTGCTTTCCTTCAGGAAGCGAGGAGGGACTAGTTCATCTTCTTCATCGGAAAACCATATGTATGGATATGTGTCCTTGAAGATATTTTTATCTAAAGGTTGATAAGAAACTGGGCTCTCCTTCTTGGAATCTTGAAATGACATAATTTCAGATCTGTCAGAAAGCATCAAGAAAAGAAAACAGAAGATTTCTTCACGATACGGTGGTCAATAGGTATGGGGGGTATATAAAGATTTTTTATCTTCGGAAACAAGCAAACGAGGAAAAACGGAGTCCGAAATGTACCCGAGGTGGGCACAACCCACCTGGGCGCGCCCTGGTGTCTTGTGCCCACCAGGGTTACCTTCCTGGCTGTTTCTTAATTTCCTAATTTTTAATAAATTCCAAAACTAACAGAAAATATTTTTGCGGATTTTTTGGTGTCCGTTTACTTACCGGATCACGTAGCTCCTCCTTTCACAGTTCTGGAGTATTCCGGAAGGTTTCCTTTATGTGTTCTTCCGGTGTCATAGTTTGGATAATATTGCTTTCGAAACAAATGGGCGTACCCGAGATATAATGTTTTATTCTTTAACCATTGACAACCTTCGGGTTAGTACCTTTGGCATTATTTATTTTGATGGCTCCAGATCGATAAACCTCCTCGATAACATATGGTCCTTCCCATTTGGAGATAATTTTTCCTGCAAAGAATCTGAAACGAGAGTTGTACAAAAGAACATATTCTCCAACTTTAAACTCATGCTTTCGGATTCTCTTATCATGCCATCTTTTAACTTTTTCTTTAAATAACTTGGCATTTCATAGGCTTGGGTTCTCCATTCATCTAGTGAGCTAATATCAAATAACCTCTTTTCACTGGCAAGTTTGAAATTATAGTTGAGTTCTTTAATTGCCCAATATGCTTTATGTTCTAACTCAAGAGGCAAATGACAAGCTTTTCCATAAACCATTTTATACAGAGACATACCCATAGGATTTTTATATGCTGTTCTATAAGCCGAAAGTGCATCATCTAATTTCTTAGACCAATTATTTCGGGACCTATTGATAATTTTTTGTAGTATTAACTTTATTTCTCTATTGCTAAGTTCAACTTGACCACTAGACCGAGGATGACAGAGGGATGCAATTCTATGGTTGACATCATATTTAGCAAGCATTTTACGGAAAGGACCATGAATGAAATGTGAACCACCATCAGTCATTAAATATCTAGGGACTCCAAACCTTGGGAAAATGACTTCCTTAAGCATTTTAATAGAGGTGTTGTGACCACCACTACTGGTTGGAATAGCTTCTACCCACTTAGTAACATATTCAACAACAACCAAAATATGTGTATACCCATTAGAGGAAGGAAAAGGTCCCATGTAATCAAAACTCCAAACATCAAATGGTTCAACAGCAAGAGAATAATTCGTAGGCATTTCCTGACGCTTACCAATATTGCCAATTCTTTGACATTCATCACAAGATAAAACAAACTTACCAATATTGCCAATTCTTTGACATTCATCACAAGATAAAACAAACTTACGGGCATCCTCGAAGAGAGTAGGCCAATAAAAACCAGATTGCAATACCTTGTGAGCAGTTCTATCTCCCACATGATGCCCTCCATAAGCTTTGGAGTGACATTTCCGTAGGATTTGTCCCTGTTCATGCTCAGGTACACAACGCCTAATAATACCATCTACTCCTTCTTTATAAAGATGTGGATCATCCCAAAAGTAATGTCTTAAATCATTGACGAATTTTTTCTTTTGTTGGTATGTGAAGCTAGGTGGTATATACTTAGCAACAATATTTACCAAGGAGTGTTATGAGAAACATTTATTGCAGCTAATTGTTCATTAGGAAAACTATCATTAATAGGTTGTGGGTCATCAAGAATATTTTCTAGCCTAGACAAGTTATTAGCCACGGGGTTCTCAGCTCCCTTTCTATCAGTGATATGTAAGTCAAATTGTTGTAGCAAGAGAACCCACCTAATGAGTCTAGGTTTAGCATATTTATTTTCTATAAGATATTTTATAGCGGCATGATCGGTGTGAACAGTAACTTTAGAATCAACAATGTAAGATCTAAATTTATCACAAGCAAACAACACTGCTAAAGATTCTTTTTCAGTAGTAGCATAATTGCGTTGGGCACTGTCTAGAGTTTTACTAGCATAATGAATAACATTTAGTTTCTTATCAACTCTTTGTCCTAGAACATTACCAACAACATAATCACTAGCATCACACATAATTTCAAAAGGCAAGTCCCAATCAGGTGGTTGAACAATAGGTGCAGAAATTAAGGCTTTCTTAAGTGTTTCAAAGGCTTCTACATAGTCATCATCAAAAACAAATGGAACATCCTTTTGTAAAAGATTTGTAAGAGGCCTAGGAACTTTAGAGAAGTCTTTCATAAACCTCCAATAGAAACCAGCATGACCGAGGAAACTATGAATACCTTTGATATCTTTGGGACATGTCATTTTCTCAATTGCATCAACTTTAGCTTTATCCACTTCAATACCTCGTTCAAAAAATTTATGTCCCAAGAAAATACCTTCATTAACCATGAAATGGCACTTCTGCCAATTCAAGACAAGATTAGTTTGCTCGCATCTCTACAAACTCGATCAAGGTTGCTTAAGCAATCATCAAAAGAAGTTCCATACACGGAAAAAACATCCATGAAAACCTCAACAATCTTTTCACAAAAATCAGAGAATATAGCAGTCATACTTCTTTGAAAGGTAGCACGTGCATTGCATAAACCAAAAGGCATACGTCTATAAGCATAAGTTCCAAAAGGACAAGTAAAGGTGGTTTTCTCTTGATCAGGTTGTGAGACAGGTATTTGACAAAAACAAGAATATCCATCAAGGAAACAAAAATGTGTGTGCTTTGACAATGTTTCTAACATTTGATCAATAAAAGGCAGATGGTAATGATATTTTCTAGTAGCTTTATTTATTTTTCTAAAATTGATTACCATCCTATAACCAATGACAATTCTTCGTGGAATAAGTTCATTCTTATCATTAGGAACAACGGTAATACCTCCCTTTTTAGGGACACAATGAACGGGACTTACCTATCTACTATCATCTATAGGATAGATTATACCTACTTCCAAAAGCTTCAGTATTTCTATTCTTACCACTTCTTTCATTTTAGGATTTAAACGTCGTTGGTGATCAACAATGGGTTCAGCATCAGGTTCCATATTAATTTTGTGCTGACAAAGAGTGGGACTTATGCCCTTAAGATCATCAAAAGTATATCCAATAGCAGCTCGATGCTTCTTCAGAACCTTCAACAATCTTTCTTCTTCATCTTGTGAAAGGTTAGCACTAATAATAACAAGATATATCTTTTTCTCATCAAGATAAGCATATTTCAAAGTGTCTGGCAATTGTTTTAATTCAAACACAGGATCACCTTTAGGTGGAGGAGGACCTCCTAGAGTTTCAATAGGCAAATTGTGTTTAAGCGGAGGTCGTTGTTCGAAGAATTTTTTATCTATTTCATTTCTTTCATGCACATGCATATCATTTTCATGGTCTAGCAAATATTGTTCTAGTGGATTAGTAGGAGGCACGACAATAGAAGCAAGACCAATCATTTCATACTTACTAGGCAACTCTTTCTTATGATGCTTTCTACTAAACTTGGAAAAATTAAACTCATGAGACTCACCACCAAAACTTACACCGACGGTTTGTTTCTCACAATTTATTTTAGCATTAACGATGTCCAAGAAAGGTCTACCAAAGATAATGGGACAAAAGTCATCTTGTGGGGAACCAAGGACTAGAAAATCAGTAGGATATTTTATTTTCCCACAGAAGACTTCAACATCTCTAACAATCCCAGGTGGTGTGATGGTGTCTCTATTAACAAGTTTAATAGTAACATCTATGTCTTCTATTTCTATGGGTGCTATATCTTTCCCTAACAATAAAGAAAATTGGGTTTCTGGTCGTCCGTCGTCGCTAGCGATTTTGCATAAAAGTCCCTTTGTTTTTTAGAATTCAACCCACAGTCCTCCTAATATGTAAAAATGAACCGGTACGGGCAAGGGAAAAACCGCACCCCCCGTCTTGACCTAGAACGCGCCGGCGGACCCCTGCTGCACACCGCCGGCCTCGCCACGCGTAGCCGCAGCCGGCCCCTGACACGCCGCCGTGCGCCACCGCAGCCGACCCCCGCCACCCCGCCGCGCGCCGCCATTGCTTCTACGCCATCTGCCGCCCCCACCCTTGTGGCTTTCCATCACCGGAGACACACGACGCTGGTGCCACACCATCCCCCAACTCCTCTCCCCCTCTTCCTCTGCCTCCACCGCTCTTCAGCCAGCCAACTCCCTACTGAGGGAGCCATGGAACTGGTCGGCCACGCCCTCGAGGTGCTCCCCTTCATCCCGTCGCTGGCTGCTGCTCCTGGCCCACCTCCTCTCAGCTATCATCACTGTTAATTGGTGACATCACCAGATCCCCGTCAGAAAGTCCCCAAGTACCAGGTGCTTGCTCCCAGATCTGCACTATGTACCCAAATTTTTCTTGATTGTGCAGATTTGTAAAAATTTTGATTTGGAGACGAATTAGAATAACCTTGTGAATTATTGCTAACCTTGCAAGAGGAAGACAAGGAGGGCCCGATTGTTGCTGAAGCGGAGCTCATAAACGTCTCACCTCATTTGGTTCTGTGCTATTCTGAATCTTCTTCTCTGAAGTGTGTTGTTTTAGTTTCAGACAAAAATGTGTTGCGCTGTAGTGCGTACCAATGCATAGTCTACCGATGTGTATGCGTGTTCATTTGATTTCACTCTAGTTTACCGATGTGCATACGTGTTCATTTGATAGCACTTCAGTTTACCAATTCTTTTTACTGATCCAAGTTCAACATAATGTCTGTATTGTGCCCTCCAGACCAGAAAATTCCTACTTTTTGTTAATAAATCATGTTGTTCTCAAGACTCAACTATGGATGATCAGAACATTAGCAACCTTGAAGTACAGTTCTGTTATGTTTCAGAATTTACTTAAAATTGAAATTTGAAAAGAGCATGATTTTTGGGCTTTATTCTTCACCAGTATCTTTTAGTGTGTTCCTACAACCATAGCTTCCATCGTCATTACCTTAGGTTTTTCTTTTTTCCATATGTTCGGAAAAGAAAAGTCTTCTAGCATCATTGCCTTAGTTTTTTTTTCATATGTATGGCAAGTAAAAGTGACATGCATTCTAAATCGTTGGAAGTAAGCTTTGATGTGTTGTGATAACAATTAATCATGTACCTTCATCTGCATGAAGAACGAAGATTTTTCATGATTTTGTATATCCTTCAGTTTCTTGTTGTAACTTGAAGAATTCACAAGCATTCATATGTAGAAGTGAGTAGAATTCATATGTAGCAGCGAGTCATGTTTGTACGTTTATACATTAGAGGTGTTTGTGCATGAGTCAATTGGTTGTAGCAGCAGGTAGCAAGTCTTCTCCAGAGTTGACAAAAAATATATTATTAGTGATTACTGTAACTCTTTTTTATTATTACTATTGATTTTTGCATTATTGGATTACTCCATCAACGAATCACCATTTAATCGTATCTTTACGTAAGGTTAAACTTCTATTTTTGTTTCCCTCAAGCATACCAGGTCAAGCATGGTAGAAAAGTTGAATGTTTAATACTTGTTAGATAAGCTCAGGTTCAGCAGTTTCAGAACATTTTCGATATACAAATAGTGATTCAGTTCAAGAAGATGTGTTAGTTTTGAATTCTCCTTGTGAACACCTCTTTACTTTAGAGCATCTAAATAGTGATGTACCCACTGTAGTTAGGACTTAAGATGTATCAGAACTTTCAAAGACATTTTTCTATAGTTAGGTTAAGAGATATATGATGGTGATGCCAGTGGTTATGCTACCTTATCCAAAAGCCATATATTTTTGCAAAATAGATTATTACTTGATGAGTTATTTCGAATTTGACCTCAAAAGTAAAGTAATGATGAATCAGGAACTTCATCTAATCGTCACACTAAATAGCATACTCCTTATGTTACTATTTCTTTCCTTAATGATGAACCAGGACCTTCATTTAATTCTGACCCTAGATGGCATGCTCTCTCCATTACTATTGTTAATTTCATGGCTGGCCAAATGAGCTGCAGGAGCAAGAATTGTAGGATCAAAAAAAAACCCGAGGAAGAATATAATGTCAGTGTGATTTGTTGCCAACGGCAATTCTCCACTGGAGCTCTATGTGTAGAATAGAAAGGATGACTTCATCATGGAAACATCTTGATCCTTGTTTTTCGTACTACTATTCTATAGTAACAAAACACACCATCAAGTTCCCAGGATATCTTGGTCATTTTTCTGTTTTGTAAAACAAAACATGTTTAAAGGATTATCAATTGTGGCTGAAAAGTTGTACATCCTTTGCTCCTCTAGAAAATGGAGTTTAGCCTTACAAAGAAGAAGCAGAAAAGAAACTCAGAAGTCCACCTTATGCGCCTCCGCCTGTATGTTTACAACTTCCAAGTGGCCAGATTTTATCAGTTGTTGATAGATGAAAGACCAACCAATTTATGACTAACATTTGTGTCTCTACATTTATGCACTACCATTATAGATCTAAAGGCATCAGCTACAGCACCAAGCATGTCAAGAAGTTTGTCTATGGTAAGTGCCTGTTGGGTTATGTGTTCGTGGCTTTCGCCACGGTCATTTTGTCCGTCGTCCTGTAGTGTTGAAGGTGTTCTAGAGACACTGGTTGGCGTGACATTCACCAGTTAACGGTACACCACACCGTCACCGCCACCAATGGCATCACCAATGTCCGTCGGTCGAGGTTCAAGACATTGTAAGATTGAAGACAGAGTTGTGTGCTCTGCTTTGTACATTATTGGAGTGGCCCATGACTACGTTGGTCAGATTGTCCTTGTTTGCATATACTTCTCAAGTATATACAACCCAATCAAGGGCTCCACTTTGATGAAAGGAGAAGGATGAAGAAGTCAAGCTATTGGAGAGGTTAATTGAGGAGCTCGAAAGTACTTTATTTGCTCTCGAAAGTAGCTTTATTCAGTTTGAGTGAATTTTGTGGCCTAATTGTTGTAGCTTTTCATTTTTCCATGCATTTTGAATGTTAGTACACACCCATGTTGGAACTGAACTCCTGTTGTTATGCCTGTGTTATGACAACAACTTTCCCAGATTTTCGTGCATAAACATACATATGCAGACTAAACTCTTTCCCTTATTTTTTGTTACTTGCTTAGCCAATGCATGTGTATGCTAATATAGTTATTTTTGTATACTTCTAATCCCTAAAAACACAATACAAATCCTAAGATAAGTTATTTTTTTGTAATTAAAATTGCTAGCAATGACCTCTGTGTTATACGTTATGAAACATCCTATGATCTGAACATCACGCACCTGCCTAGAAACACACATTAGCATTGACCATGAAAGAATTTTTCACTAAGAAAAGAGAGACTGATTCTCGGGCATTTTTCTCCCATTGCAACGCACGGGCCCCTTTTGCTAGTCATTCATAATTTCTTGATACAAGGTAAAAGGAATAGCACTCGCGCTAGCACCTAAGTCACATAAACCATGATAACAGTGATCTCCTATTTTGACCAAGACAACATGCATTCCAACAATGGGCCTATGTTTATCTTTTTCATCGGGTTTGGAAATTCTAGCAGCTTCATCACATAAGTAAATAACATGCCCATATATATTTTCTACCAGGAGATCTTTAACCATAGCAACACTAGGTTCTACCTTGACTTGTTCAGCAGGTTTGGGTGTTTTAATATAGCTTTTATTGACCAAAATTGCAACTCTAGCATGTGCTACTTCTTGAGCTTGCGTTTGGTTTCCCCTAGAAGAGGAAAGGGTGATGCAACAAAGTAGAGATAAGTATTTCCCTCAGAGAACCAAGGTATCAATCCAGTAGGAGACAACGCATAAATCACCGAATACCTGCACAAACAATCAAACAACTTGCATCCAACGTGATAAAGGGGTTGTCAGCCCCTTCATAATTACTTGCAAAAGTGAGATCTGATAGAGATAGATAAATCATAAAGTAAATATTTTTGGTACTTTTGTTTATAGATCGGAAAGTAAAAGATTGCAAAATAGTAGATCAGAAACTAATATGATGGAAGATAGACCCGGGGGCCATAGGTTTCACTAGAGGCTTCTCTCAAGATAGCAAATAATACGGTGGGTGAACAAACTACTGTCGAGCAATTGATACAAAAGCGCAAAGTTATGATGATATCTAAGGCAATGATCATGAATATAGGCATCACGTCCGTGTCAAGTAGACCGAAACGATTTTGCATCTACTACTATTACTCCACACATCGACCGACTCCTACTTGCATCTAGAGTATTAAGTTCATGAGGAATAGAGTAACGCATTAAGTAAGATGACATGATGTAGAGGAATTAAGTCAAGAAATATGATGAAAACCCCATCTTTTTTATCCTTGATGGCAACAATACAATTCGTGCCTTGCTGCCCCTACTGTCACTAGGAAAGGACACCACAAGATTGAACCCAAAGCTAAGCACTTCTCCCATTGCAGGAAAAACCAATCTAGTTGGCCAAACTAAACCGATAGTTCGAAGAGGATTACAAAGATACCAAAGCATGCATATAAGAATTCAGAGAAGATTCAAATAATATGCATAGATAAGCTGATCATAAATCCACAATTCATCGGATCTCAGCACACACCGCAAAAAAGTATTACATCGAATAGATCTTCAAGAACATCGAGGAGAACATGGTATTGAGAATCAAAGAGAGATAAGAAGCCATCTAGATACTAGCTATGGACCCGTAGGTATGAGGTAAACTACTCACGCTTCATCGAAAGGGGAATAGAGTTGATGTAGAAGCCCTCCATGATCGAATCCCCCTCCGGAAGGGTGCCAGAAAAGGTCCCTAGATGGGATCTCATGGGTACAGAAGGTTGCAATGGTGGAAAAGTATTTTCGTGGATGCCTCTGGTGGTTTGGGGATATATGGGAATATATAGGCGAAAGAATTAGGCCAGGAGGGTCATGGGGGGCCCACAAGGGTGGGGGCGCGCCCTACCCTCCTGGGTGCTCCCTCCATCCTTGTGGCCACCTCGTGGCTCCTTCGACTTCATCTCCAAGTCTCATGGTTGTTTTCTGGTCCACAAAAAATCATCGCGAAGGTTTCGTTTCGTTTGGACTCCATTTGGTATTCCTTTTCTGCGAAACTCAAAAACAAGGAAAAAACAGGAACTGACACTGGGCTCTAGGTTAATAGTTTAGTCCCAAATATAATATAAAATAGCATATTAATGCATATAAAACATCCAAAACAGATAATATAATAGCATGGAACAATAAAAAATTATAGATACGTTGGAGACGTATCAGCATGTTCCTTAATCCTAACAGGAAAAGGTGGTTTTTCAATATAAGCAGTAGGAACAACTGGATCAACAATATAGGTAATAGTTTCATCTTTAGCTATTACCAGTTCTTTAATTCCTTCTTTAATAGGTGGGTGATATTTAAATCACTTCTCCTTAGGGGATCAACCTGAGTTGCAAATGTAACACAAAAGGAGGGTACTATCTCAGAGTCAAGTCCATATTTAGTGCTAAACTTTTGAAAAGTTTCGGTATTCATAAAAGATTTAACACAATCATATCTAAGCTTAATACCTAACTCCTTACCTTCATCGGGTTCCCAATCTTCAGAGTTGTGTTTAATTCTTTCTAAAATATCCCACCTCAATTCAATAGTCTTCTTCATAAAGGAACCAGTACAAGAAGTATCCAACATGGATTGATAATCATGAGAAAGCCGAGCATAAAAATTCTGAATAATAATTTATCTTGAGAGCTCATGATTGGGGCATGAATATAAAGTTGACTTAAGCATCCCCTAAGCTAGAGCGATACTTTATCCTTCACGAGGCCAAAAATTATATATATAATTCCGATCATGATGAAGTAGATGCATAGGATAATTTTTTTGGTGAAATTTCAATTTCAATCGATTCCAATTCCAAGATCCAATATCATCGCATAGCCTATACCATGCCAATGCTTTTCCCTTCAAAGATAAAGGGAAAACCTTCTTCTTAGCTTCATCTCCGAGTAAACCTGCAAGCTTAAATAATCCACAAATTTCATCCACATATATCAAGTGCATATCAGGATGTTCGGTTCCATCTCCCGCATAAGAATTAGCTAGCAGTTGTTCTATCATACACGAAGGAATTTCATAACCAATATTTTTAGTAGGTGTAGTAGGTTGAGGGGTAACTAATTTTGGTTCCATTCGAGCTGAAGATACCCAAACAAACCCCTCAAAGGATTGTTCTCCATATTATCAAGTGATAATAAATTTCAGCACGTAGTAATAATTTTTCCTTACCGATTTCCATTTACCAAGAGCGCTTCACTCCCCGGCAACGGAGACAGAAAAGAACCTTGATGACCCACAAGTATAGGGGATCAATCATAGTCCTTTCAATAAGTAAGAGTGTCGAACCCAACGAGGAGTAGAGGGAAATGACAAGCGGTTTTCAGCAAGGTAATGTCTGCAAGCACTAAAATTATAGGTAACAAGTTGTTTGATAGCAAGATAATTTGTAACGAGCAAGTAACGGTAATGGTAACAAAAGTGCAGCAAGGTAGCACAATTCTTTTGAGGCAAAGGACATGCCAAAACAGTCTCTTATAATAAGCAAAGCGTTCTTGAGGGTACACGGGAATTTCATCTAGTCACTTTGATCATGTTGGTTTGATTCATGTTCGCTACGTTGATAATTTGATATGTGGGTGGACCGGTGCTTAGGTGCTGTTCTTACTTGAACAAACCTCCTACTTATGATTAGCCCCCTCGCAAGCATCCGCAACTACGATAAAAGTATTAAGAATAAATCTAACCATAACATTAAACTTTTGGTTCCAAATCAGTCCCTTACGAAGTAGCACATAAACTAGGGTTTAAGCTTCTGTCACTCTCGCTACCCATGATCTAATAACTATGCATTCCCTTAGGCCCAAGTATGGTGAAGTGTCATATAGTCGACGTTCACATGACAACATTAAGGTAATCAACATACCATCAAAATATCGAACACATATCAAGTTCACATGATTACTTGCAACAAGATTTCTCCCGTGACCTCAAGAACAAAAGTAACTACTCACCAATGATAATCATGCTCATGATCAGAGGGGTATTAAATAGCATAATGGATCTGAACATGTAATCTTCCACAAAATAAACCATATAGTAATCAACTACAAGATGTAATCAACACTACTAGTCACCCACAAGCACCAATCTAAGGTTCCGGTACAAAGATTGAACACAAGAGATGAACTAGGGTTTGAGAGGTGATGGTGCCATTGAAGATGTTGGTGGAGATGGCCATCCCCAAGATGGTAAGAGTTTTGGGTGATGATGATGACAATGATTTCCCCCTCCAGGAGGGAAGTTCCCTCGGCAGAATCGCTTCGCCGGAGGGCAAAAGTTCTCCTGCCCAAGTTCCGCCTCGAGCCGGCGGCGCTTCATCCCGAAAGTCCTCTCCTAATTTTTTTCTAGGTCAAATGACTTATATACCAGAAGATGGGCACCGAAGGTGGGCCAAGGAGGGCACAACCCACCAGGGCGCGCCTGGGCTCCCTAGTGTGCCCAGGTGGGTTGTGCCCACCTGGTGGGCCCCCTCTGGTGGTTATTTGCTTCAATAATTCTTATTTATTCCATAAAAATCCCCATGAAGCTTCAGCTCATTTGGACTTATGCAAAATAGGTGGCCTGACGTAGCTTTTTCAGGTCCGGAATTCCAGCTTCTGGTATTCTCCTTCTTTGTGTGAACCTTGCATATTATGAGAGAAAAGGCATTAGAATTACTACAAAAAGCATTATTATGCATAAAAACATTATAAATAACAGTAGGAAAACATGATGCAAAATGGACGTTCCAAGGGCAACGTGGGCAATTTTTATATCAATCATGTGTAAAAAATCAGAATTTTATCATGCTCCGGCAAATCTCAACAATTCTGCTACTCGACGCAAAAGTTTCTGTTTTTGCACAGAATCAAAGCAGCTATCATCCAAATCATCCCAAAGGCTTTACTTGGCACAAATAGTAATTTAAACACAAAAACACAACCATAACAGTAGCACAATTGTGCGCACACAAGAAATAGAAAAAAAAACTATTGGGTTGTCTCCCAACAAGCTCTTTCTTTGTAGCCATTAAGACAGGCTTGAGTTTTCAGTGATACTCACATGTTAGATAATAAATGAAATACAAAGAGAGCATCACATCGCATGCGAAGAAACCATTTAAGTCTAACATACTTCCTATGCATAGGAATTTTATAAGCAAACAAATTATCAAGGCAAGCAAATACTAGCATATGCAAGGAAGATGAAAGAAACAATAGCAATCTCAACATAACGAGAGGTAATTTAGTAACATGGAAATTTCTATAACAATATTTTCCTCTCTCATAATAAATATATGTAGGATCATCATCAAACTGAATATAGTTATCATATATAATTTCTCTTCGCAATCCACATGCATTAAAGTTTTATAATCTTCCAAGATAGTGGGATTATCATCAATTAAAGTCATGACCTCTCCAAACCCACTTTTATCAAAAGTTTCATAAGATTGAACACTCTCCAAATATGTGGGATTCTTTTTACCCATAGTTGACAATCGTACAAACCCACTTTCAGTATTATTGGAAACATTATTATCAATGACATATTCATCATGAGGCTTAAATACCTTTTGAAGATCATAAGAAGCATCATCCCAATCATGATCATTACAATAAGTAGTGGACATAGCAAAATTAGCATCCCCAAGCTTGTAGCTTTGCATATCATTAGCACAACAGACATTAACAAAATTTGTAATAATATCATTGCAATCATGCTTTTTATTCAAGGAGTTGTCATGAATCATTTTATAAATATCTTCTTCTAACAATTCATCACAATTTTCAGATTCACGATTTTCAAGCAAAACTTCATAAAGATAATCTAGTGCATTCAACTCACTAGAAATTGGTTCATCATAATTGGATTTTTAAAAAGATTAGCAAGAGGATGAGGATCCATCTTAATTTTTCTAGTTCTTTTTCTAGTTTTTGGTGTGTTGACATGAAGGCAAAAAGCAAGCAAATGAGCAAACAAGCAAAAAGGAAAATGAAACATATTTTTTTGTTTTTGTGAAAATGTTTTAGAAGTGGGGGAGATGAAAACGAGAGGTAAATGGCAAATAATGTAAATGCAAGGAGATGAAAGTTTATGTGAAGGTACTTGAGAGTAGTTGATGATGTCTCCCCCGCAACGGCGCCAGAAATTCTTCCTGCTACTTGTGCGCTGCGTTGGGATTTCCTCAAAGAGGAGAGGATGATGTAGTACAATAGAGATAAGTATTTCCCTTAGTTATGCAACCAATGTTATCAATCCAGTAGGAGAACTAAGCAACGACTCGTGAACAACACCTACACACAAACAACAAATACTTGCAACCAACGTGAACAAGGGGTCGCTACTAGGGAAAAGGCTAGCAGTAGCGCGGGGTTTTACCTTAAGAGTAGCGCGGTTGCTACAACTAAACTTTAGCAGTAGCATGGGTTTACCAGCGCTACTGCTAACCACACATAGCAGTAGCATGCTTGCTAAACCACGCTGCCGCTAATAGCAGCAGTGCCGCTATTCAAAGCGCGCTGCTGCTAAACCCCCACTGCTGCTACGTGCATGCCTTGCGCTGATGTCTACTACACAGCTTTATTCTTGTAGACACGTGTTGGGCCTCCAAGCGCAGAGTTTTGTAGGACAGTAGCAATTTTTCCTCAAGTGGGTGACCTAAGGTTTATCAATCCGTGGGAGGCGTAGGATGAAGTTAGTCTCTCTCAAGCAACCCTGCAATCAAATACATGAAATCTCTTGTGTCCCCAACACACCCAATACAATGGCAAATTGTATAGGTGCACTAGTTCGTCGAAGAGATGGTGATAAACGTGTAGTATGGATAGTAGATATGAGTTTTTGTAGTGCAAACAATAAAAAACAGCAAGGTAGTAAATAGTAAAACGGAGCACAAACAATATTGCAATGATGGAAAATGAGGCTTAGGGTGCATACTTTCACTAGTGCAATCTCTCAACAATGCTAACATAGTTGGATCATATGATTATCCCTCAAAGTGCAATCAAGAATCACTCCCGAGTTCCTATTAGCGGAAAACAAAAGATAGAAATTGTTTGTAGGGTACGAAACCACCTCAAAGCTATTCTTTCCGATCAATCTATGCTAGAGTTAGTACTAAAATAATAGCAAGCTATTCTTTCCGATCGATCTAATCAAGAGTTCGTACTAAAATAACACCATATGATGCATATCAACCAACTCCAATGTCACCTAGATACCCCCAATGTCACCGCGAGTACCCATGAGTTAGTTATATGATATCAAACAATTTCAGATTCATAATACTCAATCCACACAAAGAACTACAAGGAGCCCCCAAAGTTTCTATCAGAGAAAAGATAATAAAAACGTGCATCAACCCCTATGGATGGATTACCCCAACGTCACCGCGGTAATCCGCAAGTTGAGTGCCATGACATATATCAAGTGAATCAAAATAATACCCCATTGTCACCGTGGGTATTCATATGCAAGACATATATCATGTGTTCTCAGATCTGAACATTCAATCCAACAAGACAAAACTTCAAAGGGTAAAGACTCAATTCATCACAACAAGAGTAGAGAGGGGATAAACATCATATGATCTATCTATGTTACAAAGCCCATGATACATCAAGATTGTGACATCTCAAGATCGCACGAGAGAGAGAGAGATTAAACACACAGCTACTGTTACAAACCCTTAGCCCCGAGGATGGACTACTCCCTTCTCATTGTGGTGGCCGCCGAGATGATGAATATGGCCACCAGAGATGATTCCCCCCTCCAGCAGGGTGCCGGAATGGGCTCCCAATTGGTTCTTGTTGGCTACAGAGGCTTGCGGCAGCGAAACTTCTGATCTAGGGCTACCCCGAAGGGTTTTGGAATATTTTAGAATTTATAGGGCGAAGAGGCAGTTCAGGGGGCGCCCGGCAGCACCCACCAGGGCGTGCTTGGGCGTCTTGGCTCGCCCTGGTGGGTGCTGCTCCCCTCGAGCAGCCCCCTAGGTGCTTCCTTGGCCCATTGGCTTTCTTCTGGCCCCAAAAAAATCTCCGAAAAGTTACACGGTGTTTGGATTCCATTTGATATTGATTTCCCGCGATGTAAAAAACAAGCAAAAAACAACAACTGGCACTGGGCACTTGGTCAATAGGATAGTCTCAAAAATGATATAAAGTTGCTATAAAATGATTGTAAAATATCCATGAATGATAATATCTTAGCATGAATACTTCATAAATTATAGATACGTTGGAGACGTATCAGCATCCCTGAGGGAGTCCTGGACTAGGGGGTGTCTGGACAGCCGGACTATCAATGTCCGCCGGACTATCAAGACTACTAAGATACAAGATTGAAGACTCTGCCCCGTGTCCGGACGGGACTTTCCTTGGCGTGGAAGGCAAGCTTGGCAATACGGATATGTAGATCTCCTACCATTGTAACCGACTCTGTGTAACCCTAGCCCTCTCCGGTATCTATATAAACCGGAGGGCTTTAGTCCGTAGAACAACATACATTACAACAATCATACCATAGGCTAGCTTCTAGGGTTTAGCCTCCTTGATCTCGTGGTAGATCTACTCTTGTACTACCCATATCATCAATATCAATCAAGCAGGAGTAGGGTTTTACCTCCATCGAGAGGGCCCGAACCTGGGTAAAAAACATCGTGTCCCTTGTCTCCTGTTACCATCCGCCTAGACGCACAGTTCGGGACCCCCTACCCGAGAATCCGCCGGTTTTGACACCGACATTGGTGCTTTCATTGAGAGTTCCTCTGTGTCGTCACCGATAGAGCGGATGCCTCCCCCCATCTTCAAAGACGATATTTTCGCCGGAGGGGCCTTGGCCGCCAGCCAAACTATCCGGCTTGGTGGTTTTCTCATGACCGCCTGTCCGGCCGCCGCTTCGACAATGACTTCTCAAGTCGTCGAAAGCAATCTTCGTGTCAGCCCTAAAGTTGCCGAACAGTTAGATCCAATGGAGCTCTCGTCTGTTAACGAGCTCTTGGATCGCATCGCCGCCCTGGGAGTCGCTACGGACTACAACCAGATTGGGCTTAAAACCGATCTGAGAGAGATTAACTCTCCCCAGGACACCCACCACGTCGCAGTGGTGGAAGAGCAATACGGCAACTCTTCGCCGGTGTTGAAAACAATTCATGTCCGGATTCCCGAACCCTCCATGCCGGATTCCCGCGGAGGGACGGACTTCGATCGAGCATCGAACTTAAAATCATGCATCGCCCTGGACTCGCTGGATTGTCCCCAGCAAAACACACTTCCGAATTCGGAAACCCCTTGGCCTTTGAGCCTCAAGATGGGCAGGGATCCGGATTTTATTCCACCCACCCGCCCAGACATACGCGATCTATCTCTAATACGGCAAGAGCCTACAGAAACAGTACATCACTACTGGGCCAGATTCCTCCTGGTTATGGACAGGATAAAGGACTGCCGAGAGGAAAATGCAATATCAATCTTCCGCAATAACTGCACGGACAAGGGAATACTAAACGCCATTGATCGTCGCAAAATTACGCGCTTTACCGATCTGGCGTCCATAGTACGAAAGTACTGTGCGATGGAGAGTTTCCGGAAAACCGAAAATCAATTTTGGGATAATTCGGCCCCAAACCCAGTCCGCAGTAAAAGGGCGCCTTACACTCAGGCCCCAGATGCAAAAAAGAAAAAACAAAAACCCAGTCAGGGAAATGGAACCATACTGGAGGGATGGCTCAATGGACCCTGTAAGCTTCAAAACACAGAGGGAGCCGTCCCAACACATAGCCTTCGAGCATGTTGGATATTACGGCAGGTGGCCAAAAGTGGCGAAGAGCTTCTAGCTCTGGGAAACCACTCCAACAATACCAGCACGGTATCAACAGTCTTCAAGACTTTCGCATCAAATAATATGCGAAAACGATCAATCCGCGAACTCGCCGAAGTCTACCAAGTAGCAACAGCAAATCCATGGAGCAACACAGCCATTACCTTCAATGGCAGCGACGAGCCCATATTCCGAACAACCAGAGCCCCAGCCGCACTGGTACTTAGTCCCATAGTGGACGGCTTTCGACTAAGAAAAGTCCTCATGGACGGCGGCAGCGGACTAAACCTCATTTACGAGGAAACTCTGCGAAAAATGGAAATCGATTGGAGCCGTATTGAGCGAAGCAGCACAACCTTTAGAGGAATAATCCCTAGCCGGGAAGCGCGCTGCACCGGAAAAATCACACTCGATGTTGTGTTCGGCTCTCCGGACAATTACAGATCCGAAGAAGTCACGTTTCAGGTGGCCTCGTTCAGCAGTGGATACCACGCCATATTAGGACGAGAGGCATTCACAATTTTTCAAGCAATACCTCATTACGGGTACATGAAGCTTAAAATGCCTGGGCCCAACGTAATAATCACTCTCGTTAGTGATCCAGACATAGCACTCCGCTCCGAAAACAAGACAGCCGCACTAGCCCTCGAGGCACTATCCGAAGCCTTAGCGGCAGAGGAACTCACCGCGCTACGCTCTACGGTGAACAGGGACGATGTGATACTCGATAAAAGATCCAAGTCCACCTCCTTCAAACCAGCAGACGAGATAATAAAATTCCAGGTCCATCCAACGGACCCAACAAAGACGGCCTCCATTGGGGCACAGTTGAACCCCGAAATAGACGCCGCACTGCGCGAATTCCTTCGGGAAAATTGGGATATCTTCGCCTGGCATCCTTCAGACATGCCCGGAATCCCTCGCAGGTTGGCTGAACACAGCCTCAACATCCTAAAAGGATTCAAGCCAGTCAAACAGGCTCTTCGACGATTTTCCGAGCCCAAAAGACAGGCAATGGGAGAAGAGCTAGCCAAACTATTGGAAGCCAGATTCATTAGAGATATCAAACATCCGGACTGGCTAGCAAATTTGGTGATGGTACCAAAGAAGGATAAATCCTGGCGCCTCTGTGTCGATTTTAAAGACCTAAATAAAGCTTGCCCAAAGGATCCCTTCCCTCTCCCCCGCATCGATCAAATCATCGATGCCACAGCAGGGCACGATTCGTTGTGCTTCCTGGACGCATACTCTGGCTATCATCAAATCAAGATGGCGGAAGCAGACCAAGCCGCAACGGCATTTATCACTCCATATGGACCATTCTGCTTCAACACGATGCCCTTCGGACTCAAAAACGCCGGCGCAACATATCAGCGCATGATTCAAACATGTCTGGCCACCCAGATCGGCAAAACAGTCGAGGCATACGTAGACGACGTAGTAGTCAAAACAAAACACGTCGAAACTTTAGTAGACGATTTGAGGCTCACATTCGACAACCTCAGAGCATATGACATCAAGCTGAATCCGGAAAAATGCGTGTTCGGCGTACCAGCCGGAAAGCTGCTGGGCTTCATTGTATCCGGTAGAGGAATTGAAGCAAATCCGGCCAAAATCCGAGCTCTGTCACAGTTGGATATTCCAAAAGACCTCAAACAAATACAAAAATTAACAGGATGCGTGGCAGCATTAAGCCGCTTTATCTCCCTTTTAGGAGAAAAGGCGTTGCCCCTCTATCGCCTCCTCAGGCGCACCGAACACTTCGAGTGGACGGATGCTGCCACCGCCGGACTCGAAGAAATAAAGGCCATACTGGCAACAAATCCGGTCCTGGCTGCGCCCACTCTGGGCGAACCAATGTTGTTATACATCGCAGCAACACATCAAGTTGTAAGCGCAGTGCTCGTCGTCGAACGAGCGACAGAAGGGCATAAATTCCCTCTTCAAAAACCAGTGTATTATGTATCCACTGTGTTAACCCCCTGCAAATCCCGTTACCCGCACTATCAGAAGATAGCATATGCGGTGTTCATGGTGTCTCGAAAGCTCCGGCACTACTTTCAAGAGTGCTCGATAACAGTGGCCTCTGAGGTACCACTCAATGACATTATAAATAACCGCGACGCAACGGGCAGGATAGCAAAATGGGCCATTGAGCTCTTACCATTCGACATCACTTACAAACCTCGACGAGCCATAAAGTCACAAGTTTTGGCTGACTTCGTCGCCGAATGGACTGAAGCCGAACTCCCTAAAGAGTACGGCGCATACTCCAATTGGACTATGCATTTCGACGGCTCCAAAATGTTGGCCGGACTGGGGGCTGGCGTCGTCCTGACGTCCCCCACCGGAGATACAGTCCAGTATGTACTTCAAATAATGTACACGGACTCCAACAATGCAGCCGAATACGAGGCCCTGTTACATGGTCTCCGGATGGCGGTCTCCATGGGCATTCAACGCCTAGAGGTGCGCGGGGACTCAAACCTTGCAATATCCCAAATAAATGGAGACTTCGACGCCAAGGATCCGAAAATGGCAGCATATCGTAACGTTGTCCTAAAAATGTCAACCCGGTTTGAAGGACTCGAATTCTATCACATAGCCCGAGATAATAACCAAGCGGCCGACGTCCTGGCACGCATCGGTGCGAAACGTGATGCTGTCCCTCCAAATATCTTCCTGGAACGGCTCTTCAAGCCATCCGTACTATGGGAAGAGGAGCTCGGTAGCTACAAACCGGAGAAAACCGCACCAACTGGTGATTCGGCAAACAACATAACACCCTCCGCCCACGTCATAATGGCGGTAATCGCCGCGTGGACAGAACCTTTCCTAGCCTACTTACTTAGGCAGGAACTTCCCGAAGACCAAAATGAGGCCCGCTGCATAGTCCGGCGATCGAAGGCCTACAAGGTCCATGAGGGAGAACTTTATAAGAAAAGTACCACCGGAGTCCTTCAAAGGTGTATCTCCGAAGAAGAAGGGCGAAACCTCCTGGCTGAAATTCATGCCGGACTAGGCGGACACCACGCAGCAGCCCGGGCCCTTGTAGGAAAGGCATTCCGTACAGGATTTTATTGGCCGACGGCTCGGGCAGACGCACAGGACTTGGTCCAGCGATGCGTTGGTTGTCAGCTCTTTGCTAATCAGAGCCATATGCCACCCACCGCCCTCAAAACCATACCCATTACCTGGTCGTTCGCGGTCTGGGGGCTTGACATGGTTGGACCCCTTAAAGGGGGAACCCACAAGAAAAAGTACCTATTGGTCATGGTGGATAAATTCACCAAATGGATAGAGGCCAAACCGGTCAAAAAGGCAGAGTCCGGACCAGTGATAGACTTTATATCAGGGGTGGTACACCGTTACGGAGTCCCCCACAGCATCATCACCGACAACGGCACGAACTTCACAGCCGACGAGGTTAAGTCATGGTGCAAAAATATTGGCATCAAGCTCGACTATGCGTCAGTCTATCACCCTCAAACCAACGGTCAAGTGGAAAGAGCAAATGGTCTAATAATGAGCGGCATTAAACCCAGACTAGTGAGGTCACTCACCAAATCCGACACACAATGGGTCGAGGAGCTCGACTCCGTACTCTGGGGGCTGCGGACAACGCCTAACCGTACTACCGGATTCACACCATTTTTTATGGTATACGGCGCAGAGGCAGTCTTGCCCTGTGACATTATTCATGACTCACCTCGAGTGCGCATGTATGAGGAAAGAGAAGCCGAGCTTGATCGGCAGGACAGCTTGGACACATTGGAGGAAGAACGCGACGTCGCGAAGGCTCGTTCCGCATTCTATCAGCAGCAGGCCCGAAGATATCAAAGCAGAGAAGTACGGGCCAAGACTTACAACATTGGTGAACTAGTTCTACGCCTGCCGGACAAGAAAAAGGACAAGCTCAAGCCCAAATGGGAGGGTCCCTTCATCATCGATCAAGTACTGACCGGCGGAGCGTACCATCTACGAAATGCGTCGGATAACCGACTCGAGCCGAACCCATGGAACGCAGCCCGCCTCCGACGATTCTATGCCTAGCGCCAGACTAAGAGTTCGTCCCCTTCCCCCGTCCAAACTTTTACACTTCGGCTGTCTTTTGTTTCTCTTTTTATCCTTTTTTATTTAAAAAAAAACCCTTCCGGGCCTATTTTTTGCATTCTTTGCATACGCATGATGTGCTATCCGCACTCATTATTCATGGGGGCTTCTTTTACAGAAGCCTAATTATACGGGTTTTATACCCATCACATGTGTCAAGCTTCCACATGTACCTTTTATTCGCCATTATATGCATCGATATGACTTAAGTTTTGGCCAAGCTGGGTTGCCTGGCTCTTGTGCTTACCCCTACGTTCCCGATTGTTCGTCTAGGAGGTAAAGGGAGCACCTCTGCGATTGTTACTGCCGGGTCAGCCGGATGTGTACCTCAGACTGGGTGAAGCCGAAAGCTAGCGTTCTTAAGGGAATATTCGGTCGGTGACTTAAAAGATGACTTTTTTACCTATTTATCTATCTGCCCCCAGATGTTTTACTGCTTTCTTTGCAGTCCGGACATGCACTTTAGGGCATGCCTCCCAGCAAAAGGAACCCTTAACGGAACTATTCTCCCTGGAAGATGTTTCTTACTAACCATGTAATATAACATAACTAGTTGGGCACTTGTCTGATAAAGCACCAATGACCCCTACGCCTGGTCTCCATGCATACCACGGTTGTTTCTTAACCAAAAAGGTATTCGGACACACTCCGGACTCTAGGGTCCCGAGGTCGAAGCGAAAAGGTCGGCAAAGACAAACGATCTACAATCCGGCTAGAAGGCATTTCACATGTCACTTTAAAGGATAACATACATTGTCAAATTTATTGATTGTATTCCTCCTCAATCCCGTCTAACAGGCTGTCTAATTTACAGTCCTGTTGGGAAAATTTAGCAGCCAACTCTACTTGGCTATACACTAAACTCACAGGGATCTCCTTCCCGTCGGGCCCCACCGGTCCAACTTCGGCCATGTGGTTGGGATCTGCCTTCTTGTACCGCGTCTTCACCATGGCCCAAGCCTCCCTCGCACCTTGACGGCAAGCCGAAATCTTCCACAAACGGAAGCGCTGCCGCACTCCCTGCAGCTTCTCCGCAAGCTCCCCGAGGCTCTCGGGTAGGGTGAGGGCTGGCCATAAAGCCTGAACGACGCCGCTCATTGCCTGCCGAACTCGTTCGAGTAGTTGCAACAGTTCGGGAAGTTGATCACCCATTGATATGGGCATCTCCTCTGCAGGATGACCCGTGAGTACACCTACAAGACATATCATGTCAAAACGCTTCCTCGCCAGACTCTTCTTTTCAAAAGAGTTCGCTCAAGAACTTACTATAAATGCCGCGACGAAGCCGCTGGTTCTCCTTAACGGAGCCGGACAGCTCGGCCTGTATGCCTTTTAGCTCTTCTCTGAGCTTGGCGTTGGCATCTTGGAGCTTGTTCCTTTCCTGCTGAACTCTATTCAGCACACTCTCGCCGGCCTTTAGCTGGCGTAGCAATGCTTGCCTGTCCGGATCTTGTCCGGCGGTACCTGCAAATGTCATTATTAGACTCGCGCGCACGCCGCACAGCGCTTATATTTATAAAAATGTGTTACCAAGAGGGGTCTTTCCGTCTCCTCCTGCGGTAGCAAGTGCGGCCTCAAGTTGGGCCTTGCAATCTTGCAGCTCCCGAGACAGCTGGGCGTTCTTCTCGTTAAGTGCCTGAAATTTACAATGATCCTTAAATCAGTTAGCATAACTAATTTAAGTCTCGGGGGCTACTGGTATATACAACCATTATAATTTCCTTACCCGTATGTCTTTCACATACTGCTCCGTGGCTCTGGTAAAACCATTTTGAGCAGCACGGAGATGCGCGTCCCCTGCGTTAAAAGCATCCAATGCCTCAGGGGAAAAGCACGCTTCTTGAAACACTGTCTGGCAGCGCCTATGGTTCATGGTGCTCTCCACCTCAGACTTGGTGGCGGACAGTCTGTCGGTATCCTCCGTTGGAGAAGGATCCGGCTCGCGTCTTGCGCTTGCCTCCCCCTCCAGGCCGGGTGCTGGGGCCTGGCCGGTGTTGGTCGGATTGGCAATTCCTGCGCTCGCAGTCCGGCGAGCGCTTTTTCTCCTACAGAAATCATGGGCACTTAGACGTTTCCTCGGAACGTTGCTCTAAAAACTCAAATATGAGCTATACCTCTGCGGCGATGTTTCCGTCCGCACTGCGCTCCTTTTCCGCCTGCTGGTTCGGACTGACCTCTGTTGGTCGGCCGCCGCGGGCTTGGCTTCCTGCCGTAAAGGCGCTTCCTGCGAAATACCATCGTTCGCGAAGGTCAGAAATGGGCAGGGATGAGATAATGGTGTCCGGACTTCGGTCGCAGTCACCTGGGAAGCCGGACTTAGTCCGGGGTAGTCCACCGTAATGGCGACCAAAGCATTGTCTATGCTGAGCTGGTGATACACCCCGTCGATCAGCTCCACCTTGATATCCGGGTCCTCTTCGGAGGCCGGACCCAGGGATCCTTCTGGATCCTCGGGTTGCGGAGCAGGACTTACCATGTCCTCCACAATCCGGCGTAGACCCTGCGCCGAAGACATAATGTAAGAAGCTTAAACTTCGAAAGCATGGGCTGGGCCCTTCAAGGTGTTCACTTACCCATCCTCTGGGGTTGATCATGGAAAACCCATTCAAAGGGTTCGTTCGAAGGAAATCCTCCTTCTCCCCCTTGTACAGACTGGACATGATCTTCACCAGATCCTCGGTCGAATCCGGCCCTTTGCGGCCATGCCGGGTAGCATCGTCTTCCCCATTGAAATCCCACATGGGGTGGCCTCTGTATTGCAGTGGTTGTACCCCTCGCTTGATGCATGTCGCCATGACTCCGATCATGGTCAAGCCGGAATGAGCCATTAATCTTATCCGGCCCATCAAGTAATGGACGCTCTTGTCTTCCTCCAATCGGGGGCTCCGCGGGCGCCAGCTGAGGCGTTTCTTCAAGGGAGCAGCGCTAAACTCCGGGAGGCCGATCCGGACTGGGTCTGGCAGCGGAGCGTCTTCTATATAAAACCATTCCGAGGGCCAGTCTTCGGATGCCCTCTTGGGAGTGCCGGATAGGTATCCGGTCCCGGCGATGCGCCATATTTCGGCGCCGCCCACTTGATATATGGACCCCTGGTAAGAACGGGGTACGAGGCAAAACAGCCTCTTCCACAATGCGAAATGGGGCTCAATGCCCAGGAATAGCTCGCAAAGAGCTACGTAGCCCGCGATATGCAGCACAGAGGCGGGCGTAAGGTGGTGGAGCTGGAGTCCGTAGAACTTCAGGAGCCCGCAGAGGAACGGATGTATTGGAAATCCGAGTCCCCTCGTCAGATAAGGGACAAAACATACTCGCTCCCCCTTATTGGGGCTTGGAGTGTCCTCCGCCTGTCTCCCACCTTGATAAGTAACCAGTCCGGCCCGGACGGGGATCATAATGGCCGGAGGGAGGAATCCCCCCATTTGGAGCTTCTCGAGCTCGTTGTGCGAAATGGAGCACCTCCTCCAACTCCCCGGCGGTGGGCTGGGAGCGCGCGAAGAAGAGCCGTGGTGACGATCCATGGTGGAATGGATTTCTAGGTCAAAGGCGCTTCGATGGAGTATTCGCGGGAGGAAGGTGGTGTGGTTTGGATCTGGATTCTTGCCTCTTTATAGGCGGTTAACTCGCACAATTGGGGGGTGAAATGCAAAAAACACCCTGGCTTTTCGCATTCGTGCGACGCGTGGAAGAGGGCCTTTATTTGGCGTAGAAGCCGAGGAACACAGTATTCAAGATGAAGCCGGACACTGTTCGACAGGTACATGGAATTTGAAGGGAGAACCTGCCTTGCAACGCTGAAGACTATAAACGCGCTGGACTTATCGTCATTGAAGCCTGGTTCGGGGGCTACTGGGGGAGTCCTGGACTAGGGGGTGTCCGGACAGCCGGACTATCAATGTCCGCCGGACTATCAAGACTACGAAGATACAAGATTGAAGACTCTGCCCCGTGTCCGGACGGGACTTTCCTTGGCGTGGAAGGCAAGCTTGGCAATACGGATATGTAGATCTCCTACCACTGTAACCGACTCTGTGTAACCCTAGCCCTCCCCGGTATCTATATAAACCGGAGGGCTTTAGTCCGTAGAACAACATACATTACAACAATCATACCATAGGCTAGCTTCTAGGGTTTAGCCTCCTTGATCTCGTGGTAGATCTACTCTTGTACTACCCATATCATCAATATCAATCAAGCAGGAGTAGGGTTTTACCTCCATCGAGAGGGCCCGAACCTGGGTAAAAAACATCGTGTCCCTTGTCTCCTGTTACCATCCACCTAGACGCACAGTTCGGGACCCCCTACCCGAGATCCGCCGGTTTTGACACCGACAATCCCCAAGCTTAATTCCTACTCGTCCTCGAGTAGGTAAATGATAAAAGAAATAATTTATGAAGTGTGAATGCTAGCAAAGTGCATAAGTTTGATCAATGACAATTTCAATCACTTTTCCTAGCATCATAACATCAACTCTTTCTTATAAAACTTCTCACGACCAAGTAGCAACCAATTCACATGTTAAGGTTCAAACAATGAATTCTTTTGAAACTCAACAGCCTATGTTCTCAGTCACCAACCAATTGCAATTCAACTTATTCAACATAGTCTAAGTAAGAGCTCCACATACTCAACCATCATATAGTCTTCTATGATTGCTAACACTCACCGCATACACATGAGCAAAACGTTTCAACCGGACACATAGAAAGACAGGGGCTTATAATTTCGCCTCCCAACGCATTCACCTTTGGGTGATGTCAACAATAATAACTCATGCTACCCATATCCAACTGGATATATGTGCCTAGATCTTTCCTCACCACATGATGCTTGCCAAAAGAGAAAAATAAAAAGGAATAGAGAGAAAACTTTGACTCTTTGCATAAAAGTAAATACTGAAAAGTAAAGGATAGGCCCTTCGTAGAGGGAAGCAGAGGTTGCCATGCACTTATTTGTTTGCTCAACCCCTTAGTGCAAAAGAACGTCACGTTATATTGCCCTTGTGATAGCAACCTTTATTATGAAATCTATCGCTTTTATTCTTCGCCATCACAAGTTTGTACAACGCTCAATTTTCTCTTACACTAAATGATCTAACACTTTTAGAAGCAATTTTTACTGCCTTATTGCACCGACGACAACTTACTTGAAGGATCTTGCTCAATCCATAGGTACGTATGGTGGACTCTGAAAACAAGATTTTGGTTTAAGGGTTTTTGGATGCACAAGTAGTATCTCTACTTGGTGCAGAATTTTTGGCTAGCAAGGATAGGGGGCAAGCACCACATGTTGAAGGATCTATGACAATATAAATATGAACAAACATAAATCACTATGTTGTCTTCCTTGTCCAACGTCAACAATTTTGGCATATAATATTTTGATGGGGGCTCACAATCACAAAAGATTTCCAAGATAGTCTATTTGCATGTGAAAGTTCTCTTCCTTATGTTAATCATTCAGGAATTGCTTGTATGACCAATATTGTGATTGTCAAGCTTCAAAAGATTTCACCTTCTAAACACAATGTGAAGCTACTACTAGGCATGATATGAACATATAATTTCAACTTCATGATATTCAATTCATTCAACAATTTACTCATATGATATAAGTGAAGCACAAGATTAAATGACAAGCTACTCCAAAAAGATATAAGTGAAGATCAAGCGAGTAGTTATGCGAATGGGTAGCTATTTGAGGACTCTCTTTTATTTAAAAACTTCCAGATCTAAGTATTTTATTAAAACAACAAGCAAAATGAAAATAAAATTAAATTTTAAGAATAGCACAACTCATGTGAAGAAGCAAAAACTTAGGCTCAACCGATACTAACCGATAATTGTTGAAGAAGAAAGGTGGGATGCCTACCGGGGCATCCCCAAGCTTAGATGCTTGAGACTTGTTAGAATATTAGCTTGGAATGCCTTGGGCATCCCCAAACTTGAGCTTTTGTGTCTCCTTAATTCCTCTTATATCACTGTTTCCCTAAATCTCAAAAACTTCATCCACACAAAACTCAACAAGAACTCGTGAAATAAGTTAGTATAAATCAATGCAAAATCTTATCATTCTCTACTGTAGCAAATCACTAAAATTATTATTAAACATTGCATACTAAATGACTCTGCATATTTAATACTCCTATTCTCAAATAGAATCATTAAACAAGCAAAGATATGCAAACATGACAGCAATCCGCCAAAACAGTACAGTCTGTAAAGAATGCAAGATTCATCATACTTCCCTAACCCAAAAATTTCTGAACAAATACCACACTTTAGAACATTTATCAAAGCTTATGTTGCAAAAAGTTTCAGCATTTTATCACATTCTGACTTTTCTAGGGAAATTTTGCAACAATGATAAACTTCCTGTTTTGAAACAGCAACATGTAAACTTGCAAAATAAGCATGGCAAAGGCTGTCATTGCCACTTTTGTTGAAATAAAAGATGCAAAACATTATTATAAATAACAGCAAGCAAATCCTAAAAAAATAAATTAAAGCTCCAATCAAAACACATATCATGTGATGAATGAAAACATAGCTCCAAGTGAGGTTACCGATAATGTTGGAGACGAAAGATGGGATGCCTTCCGGGGCATCCCCAAGCTTAGTTGCTTGGATCTTCCTTGAATATTACCTTGGGGTGCCTTGGGCATCCCCAAGCTTAGGATCTTGTCACTCCTTATTCTCCTCATATCGACATCTCACTCAAAACTTGAAACTTCAATCACACAAAACTTAACGGAACTTCGTGAGATATGTTAGTATGATAAAGAGCAAACCATTTCACTTTGGTACTGTCAAAGACAAGATTCATAATTGTTTCCACACAATGCATACTACTACCTCCTGAGCTTGCGTTGGGTTTCCCTTGAAGAGGAAAGGGTGATGCAGCAAAGTAGCATAAGTATTTCCCTCAGTTTTGAGAACCAAGGTATCAATCTAGTAGGAGACGATGCACAAGTCACCGAATACCTGCACAAACAATCAAGAACTTGTAACCAACGCGATAAAGGGGTTGTCAATCCTTTCATGGTCACTCGCAAAAGTGAGATGTGATAGAGATAATAAAGTAATATTTTTGGTACTTTTGATGTATAGATTGGAAAGTAAAGATTGCAAAATAATAGATCGGAAACTAGAAGATGTAAACGAGATTCAATAATATGGAAAAGAGACCCTGGGGCCATAGGTTTCACTAGTGGCTTCTCTCGAGATAGCATGTATTACGGTCAGTGAACAAATTACTGCCGAGGAATTGATAGAAAAGCGCATAATTATGACGACATCTAAGGCAATTATCATGAACGTAGGCATCACGTCCGTGTCTAGTAGACCGACTCCTGCCTGCATCTACTAATATTACTCCAGACATCGACCGCTATCCAGCATGCATCTAGAGTATTAGGTTCATAAAGAACGGAGTAACACATTTAGCAAGATGACATGTTGTAGAGGGATAAACTCAACCAATATGATATAAAACCCATCTTTTTATCCTCAGTGGAAACAATACAATACGTGCCTTGCTGCCCCTACTGTCACTGGGAAAGGACACCGCAAGATTGAACCCAAAGCTAAGCTCTTCTCTCATGGCAAGAAAGATCAATCTAGTAGGCCAAACTAAACCAATAATTTGAAGAGAATTGCAAAGATATCAAATCATGCATATAAGAATTCAGAGAAGAACCAAATAATATTCATAGATAATCTTAATCATAAATCCGCAATGCATTGGATCTCGGCAAACACACCGCAAAAGAATATTACATCGAATAGATCTCCAAGAACATCGAGGCGAACTTTGTATTGAGAATCAAAGAGAGAGAAGAAGCCATCTAGCTAATAACTCTGGACCCGAAGGTCTGTGGTCAAAACTACACACGCTTCATCGAAGAGGTAATGGTGTTGATGTAGAAGCCCTCCACGATCAATTCCCCCTCCGGCAGATCGCCGGAAAAGGCCCCAAGATGGGATCTCACGGGTACAGAAGGTTGCGGCGGTGGAAAGTGGTTTCGTGGCTCCCCCTGATGTTTTTAGGGTATAAGAGTACATATAGGCGAAAGAACTAGGTCGGTGGAGCTACGAGGGCCCCATGAGGGTGGGGGGCGTGCCTACCCCCTGGGCGCGCCCTCTTGCCTAGTGGCCTCCTCGTTACATCTCCGACTTCATATCCACGTCTTTTGGTTTGCTTTCGGTCCAAGAAGATCATCGCGAAGGTTTCACTCTGTTTGGACTCCGTTTGATATTCCTTTCCTTTTCTACAAAACTCTAAAATAGGCAAAAAAACAAAAACTGGCACTGGGCCTCGGTTAATAGGTTAGTCCCAAAAATAATATAAAAGAGCATATTAAAACCCATTAAACATCCAACACAGATAATATAATAGCATGGAACAATCAAAACTATAGACACGTTGGAGACGTATCATGCACCCCCAAGCTCAATTCCTACTCATCCTCGAGTAGGTAAATGATAAAAATAGAATTTTTGATGTGGAATGCTACCTAACATATTTATCAATGTAGTTTTCTCTATTGTGGCATGAATGTTCAGATCCGAAAGATTCAATACAAAAGTTTAATATTGACATAAAAACAATAATACTTCAAGCATAATAAGAAAGCAATCATGTCTTCTCAAAATAACATGGCCAAAGAAAGCTATCCCTACAAAATCATATAGTCTGGTTATGCTCTATCTTCATCACATAAAGTATTTAATCATGCACAACCCCCGATGACAAGCCAAGCAATTGTTTCATACTTTTGATGTTCTCAAACTTTTTCAATCTTCACGCAATACATTAGCGTGAGCCATGGGCATAGCACTCTAGGTGGAATAGAATGGTGGTTGTGGAGAAGACAAAAAGGAGAAGATAGTCTCACATCAACTAGGCGTATCAACGGGCTATGGAGATGCCCATCAATAGATATCAATGTGAGTGAGTAGGGATTGCCATGCAACGGATGCACTAGAGCTATAAGTGTATGAAAGCTCAACAGAATAAACTAAGTGGGTGTGCATCCAACTTGCTTGCTCACGAAGACATGGGCACTTTTGAGGAAGCCCATCATTGGAATATACAAGCCAAGTTCTATAATGAAATTTTTTTCCCACTAGTATATGAAAGTGACAACATAGGAGACTCTATTATGAAGATCATGGTGCTACTTTGAAGCACAAGTGTGAAAAAAGGATAGTAGCATTGCCCCTTCTCTCTTTTTCTCTCGTTTTTTATTTGGGCCTTTTTATGGCCTCTCCCCCCTTTTTTATTTTTCGTCCGGAGTCTCATCCTGACTTGTGGGGGAATCATAGTCTCCATCATCCTTTCCTCACTAGGACAATGCTCGAATAATGAAGATCATCACACTTTTATTTACATACAACTCAAGAAATACAAATTGATACTTAGAACAAAAAAAGACTCTATGTGAATGCCTCCGGCGGTGTACCGGATGTGCAATGATTCAAGAGTGACATGTATGAAAAATTATGAACAGTGGCTTTGCCACAAATACGATGTCAACTACATGATCATGCAAAGCAATATGACAATGATGGAGCGTGTCATAATGAATGGAACGGTGGAAAGTTGCATGGAAATATATCTCGGAATGGCTATGGAAATGCCATATAGGTTGGTCTGGTGGCTGTTTTGAGGAAGGTATATGGTGGGTGCATGGTACCGGCGAAAGTTGTGCGGTACTAGAGAGGCTAGCAATGGTGGAAGGGTGAGAGTGTGTATAATCCATGGACTTAACATTAGTCATAAAGAATTCACATACTTATTGCAAAAATCTATTTGTTATCAAAATGAAGTATTATGCGCATGCTCCTAGGGGGATAGATTGGTAGGAAAAGACCATCGCTCATCCCCGACCGCCACTCATAAGGAAGATAATAAATAAATAAATCATGCTCCAACTTCATCACATAACGGTTCACCATCGTTCATGCTACATGAATCACAAACTTTAACACAAGTATCTCTCAAATTCACAACTACTCTACTAGCATGACTCTAATATCACCATCTTCATATCTCAAAACAATCATGAAAATCAAACTTCTCATAATATTCAATGCACTTTATATGAAAGTTTTTATTATACCCATCTTGGATGCCCATCATATTAGGACTAATGTTACAAACAAAGCAAATTACCATGCTATTCTAAAAGACTCTCAAAATATTATAATTGAAGCATGATAGATAAAAAAATTCTATAAAATAAAACGACTGTTGTGCACTAAAAATATATAAGTGAAGCACTAGAGCAATATTGTCTAGTTCAAAAGATATAAGTGAAGCACATAGAGCATTCTAATAAATTCCGATTCATGCGTGTCTCTCCCAAAAGGTATGTACATCAAGGATGATTGTGGTAAACTAAAAAGCAAAGACTTAAATCATACAAAACGCTCCAAGCAAAACACATATCATGTGGCGAATAAAAATATAGCCTCAAGTAAAGTTACCGATAGACGAAGACGAAACAGGGGATGCCTTCCGGGGCATCGCCAAGCTTAGACTTTTGGATGTACTTGAATTTTACCTTGGTGTGCCTTGGGCATCCCCAATCTTAGGCTCTTGCCAGTCCTTATTCCAAATCCATCAAATCTTTACCCAAAACTTGAAAACTTCACAACACAAAACTTCAACAGAAAATCTCATGAGCTCCGTTAGTATAAGAAAATAAACCACCACTTTAAGGTATTGTAATGAACTCATTATTTATTTATATTGGTGTTAAACCTACTGTATTCCAACTTCTCTATGGTTCATACCCCCCGATACTACTCATAGATTCATCAAAATAAGCAAACAACACACAAAAAACAGAATCTATTAAAAATAGAACAGTCTATAGTAATCTGTAACTTTCGAATACTTATGTAACTCCAAAAATTCTGAAATAAATTGTTGGACTTGAGTAATTTTTTGTTTTTATAGCAAGATCGCAAAGACTTCACCCTAGTCTTCCCAAAGGTTCTACTTGGCACAAACACTAATTAAAACATAAAACCACATATAACCAGATGCTAGATAAATCATTTATTACTAAACATGATCAAAAAGCAAAGAACAAAAATAAAATTGGGTTGCCTCCCAACAAGCGCTATTGTTTAACGCCCCTAGCTAGGCATAGAGATTTTGATGATGCTCACATGGAAGACAAGAATTGAAGCGCAAAGAGAGCATCATAAAACACGTGAAAAACACATCTAAGTCTAACATACTTCCTATGCATAGGAATCTTATAGGAAAAGAAATTATCATAGCAAGCAAAAACTAGCATATGCAAGGAAGCGGAAAGAAACAATAGCAATCTCAACATAATGAGAGGTAATTTAGTAACATGAAAATTTCTACAACCATAGTTTCCTCTCTCATAATAATTACATGTGGGATCATAAGCAAATTCAACAAAATAGCTATCACATAAAATATTTTCAACACGATCCACATGCATGCAAAGTTGACACTCTTCCAAAGTAGTGGGATTAACATTAACTAAAGTCATGACCTCTCCAAACCCACTTTTATCAAAAAAATCATAAGATTGAACATTCTCCAAATATGTGAGATCTAAATTTGACACTCTTCCAAACCCACTTTCAATAATATTGCAAACACTATTATCAATCTCATATTCATCATGGGGCTTAAATAAATTTTCAAGATCATAAAAGGAATCACCCCAATGATGATCATTGCAACAAATAGTAGACATAGCAAAACTAGCATCCCCAAGCTTAGGGCTTTGCATATTACTAGCACAATTGACATTAATAGAATTTATAATAACATCATTGCAATCATGCTTTTCATCGAAGGAACTATCAAGTATGGGTGCAATAGTAACAATCTCATGTTTAACATAAGGGACTATAGCAAATTCATCTCCATAAATATTGGCATCATGGCCATAAGAATAGCAAGAACCATGTTCATCAAGGGATATTTCAATCAAATCATCGAAATCATAATTATATATAGATTCATGCATATCATTATTTTCTTCCAAAGCAACGATCATTTTTTCAATAAATTCTTTGACATAGACATTATGAGCATAATTTCCATAGCAATATTTATGTATGTCAAAATTTTCAGATTCGTAAAGAGTAATATCATACTTTTCAATCAAAGAAGCAACTTCATAAGCACCCTTAAAAGCAACAAATTCTTTAAGTTGTTCGATATCATAGTAACTATAAACACCCTTTGCATAACAAGATAAGATTTCATTATCATTAAACTCACATAGGTAGGGAAGGTATTTTTAGGGTTCTTAGAGCAACAAGTAAAATCATAAATTTCACAAAGATTCCAAGCATAACACAGCAATCTGTTTATTTGATCCCATAAGAGTCTCCCTTTTTCAGACAAATGGTGACGCACAAAATAAGCATGCTCATCTAAAGATTTTCCCTCAACTAAACTAATTGTGGTTTCAGCACGAGCACATATAGATCGAAGATGATCCAAGTAGAACACTTTAAGTGGATCCATATCAATAGATTTTTAGCAAGCAAAGATGCAAGCAAATAGAAGGCACATGGAAACACAAACAAAAAGACATACGGGAAGAAGCAAAGAAAAGGCAAAGGTTTTCAAAAATCATTTTAGAAGTGGGGGACAGGAAAATGAGAGGCGAATGGCGAATAATGTAATGCAAGGGAGAAGAGTTTATGATGGGTACTTGGTATGGCTCGACTTGGCTTTGATCTCCTCGGCAACGGCACCAGAAATCCTTCTTGCTACCTCTTGAGCTTGCGTTGGTTTTCCCTTGAAGAGGAAAGGGTGATGCAACAAAGTAGCGTAAGTATTTCCCTCAGTTTTGAGAACCAAGGTATCAATCCAGTAGGAGATGACGCACAAGTCACCGAATACCTGCACAAACAATCAACAACTTGCAACCAACGCGATAAAGGGGTTGTCAATCCCTTCACGGTCACTTGCAAAAGTGAGATGATAGAGATAATAAAGTAATATTTTTGGTATTTTTGATGTACAGATTGGAAAGTAAAGCTTGCAAAATAATAGATCGGAAACTAGCAAGATGTAAACGAGATTCAATAATATGGAAAAGAGATGCAATATAATGGAAAAGAGACCCGGGGGCCATAGGTTTCTCTAGTGGCTTCTCTCGAGATAGCATGTATTACGGTGGGTGAACAAATTAGCCGAGCAATTGATAGAAAAGCACATAATTATGACGACATCTAAGGCAATGATCATGAACATAGGCATCACGTCCGTGCCAAGTAGACCGACTCCTGCCTGCATCTACTACTATTACTCCACACATCGACCGCTATCCTGCATGGATCTAGAGTATTAAGTTCATAAAGAACGGAGTAACGCATTAAGCAAGATGACATGATGTAGAGGGATAAACTCAAGCAATATGATATAAACCCCATCTTTTTATCCTAGATGGCAACAATACAATACGTGCCTTGCTGCCCCTACTGTCACTTGGAAAGGACACTGCAAGATTGAACCCAAAGCTAAGCACTTCTCTCATGGCAAGAAAGATCAATCTTAAGGCCAAACTAAATTAATAAATCGAAGAGACTTGCAAAGATATCAAATCATGCATGTAAGAATTGAGAAGAACCAAATAATATTCATAGATAATCTTGATCATAAATCCACAATTCATCGGATCTCGGCAAACACACCGCAAAAGAATATTACATCGAATAGATCTCCAAGAACATCGAGGATAACTTTGTATTGAGAATCAAAGAGAGAGAAGAAGCCATCTAGCAAATAACTATGGACCCGAAGGTCTGTGGTAAACTACTCATTCTTCATCGGAGAGGTAATGGTGTTGATGTAGAAGCCCTCCATCCCCTCCGGCAGATCACCGGAAAAGGCCCCAAGATGGAATCTCACGGGTACAGAAGGTTGCGGTGTTGGAAAACGGGTTTTGTGTCTCCCCCTGATGTTTTTAGGGTATAAGAGTATATATAGGCGAAAGAACTAGGTCGGTGGATCTACAAGGGCCCACAAGGGTGGGGGTGCGCCTACCCCCCCTGGGCGCTCCCTCCTGCCTTGTGGCCTCCTCATTACGTCTCCGACTTCATCTCCAAGTCTTCTGGTTTGCTTTTGGTCCAAGAAAGATCATCGCAAAGGTTTCATTCCGTTTGGTTTCCTTTTCTGCAAAACTCTAAAATAGGCAAAAAAAACAGAAACTGGCACTGGGCCCTCGGTTAATAGGTTAGTCCCAAAAATAATATAAAAGAGCATATTAAAGGCCATTAAACATCCAAAACAGATAATATAATAGCATGGAACAATAAAAAATTATAGATATGTTGGAGACGTATCACATACTGTAGCATATCATTTCGACAATTAATATTGAGCAATATAAGCCATAGAAACCGGAAAACAAGCAAACTATGCATTGAAAACGGAATCTGTCAAAAAAACAATAGTCTATAGTAATCTATACTCAAACCATAGTTCTGGTACTCCAAAAAATATGACAAACTACGACCACGTGAGCAATTTGTATATTAATCTTCTACAAAAAGAATCAACTCAAAATCACTCTTTTGTTAAAAATGTGAGTTGTTTTGTGAGCACAAAAGTTTCTGTTTTTCAGCAAGATCAAATCAGCTATCACCCAACATGATCCCAAAGGCTTTACTTGGCTGTTCATTGAAACAAAGACAATAAAACATGATTACTACAGTTTCATTATCATGTGAACACATAAAAACAGTAGGTAAAAGTGTTGGGTTGTCTCCCAACAAGCGCTTTTCTTTAATGCCTTTTAGCTAGGCATGATGAGTTCAATGATGCTTGCATAAAAGATAAAGATTGAAACATAAAGAGAGCATCATGAAGCATATGACTAGCACATTTAAGTCTAACCCACTTCCTATGCATAGGGATTTTGTGAGAAAATAACTTTTGGGAGCAAGAATCAACTAGCATAGGAAGGCAAAATAAACAAAACTTCAAGATTTTCAACACATAGAGAGGAAACTTGATATTATTGCAATTCCTACAAGCATAAGTTTATCCCTCATAATAATTTTCAGTAGCATCATGAATTAATTCAACAATATAGCCATCACATAAAGCATTATTTTCATGACACAAAAGTATAGAAAACTTATTACTCTCCACATAAGCAAATTTCTTCTCATCAATAGTAGTGGGAGCAAACTCAACAAAATAACTATCATGAGAGTGAAAATTAAAATCATGATGACAAGTTTCATGGTTATCATTATTATTTATAGCATACATGTCATCTCCATAATCATCATAGATAGAAAATTTGTTATCATAGTCAATTGGAGCCTCATCCAAAATGGTTCTTGTCCTCCGAACATTGAATCGGGTGCTGAGCCTAAAAACACACCGGACGCATTGGAGCCCAGGCCTGTAACCTCAGAAATTCTTCAGAATCCGGACTTCTCAACGAGTTAGGGTTCAGATTCGATCCCACCCACCCACCACAAACAATATTCCCCAAGCAACTCCGGTCCTCCAGACATATGCGACTTAATGTATGTGCGGTAGTAGCCTCAGGAAACAGTCCACCACTTTTGGGCTAGATTCCTGCTTGTTAAAAACAAGATCAAGGATTGCTGTGACAACGATGCAATCTCGGTATTTTGCAACAATTGCACGGATGAGGGAATCCTTAATGCCCTCAACCGCCATCGCGTACTGCACTTTGCCGATTTGGCACACATAGTACAGAAGTACTGCGCAATGGGAAGCGCCTGGAAAACCCAGACGGCCCGCTGGGAACTGCAGGCCTTTAGGTCATGCCCCGGGTGGGGAAGGAGGATGTACCCCCGCGGAGCATCCACTCATCATCCCGTGGACAAGAAAATTAAACCCGTTACGGGGCATAAAACTGTCCTCGAGGAATGGCTCGACAAACCCTGCAAAATTCACATGATGCCGGACATCGAACCAACACATAGCCTTCGAGCATGTTGGATACTTCGGCAGGTGGCCAAGAGTGGCGAGGGTCTCCTCACTAACAACACTCTAGAGAACTATTCTTTAAAGGACAATGATCCCGAAGTATTCACGGTCTTCGAGACCTTTCCTTTGAATAATCGGTGCAAGAGAGCACTCCGCGACCTCGCCGAAGTCTGCCACGTAGCAGCAGTAAATCCTTGGAACGACACAGCGATCACTTTCAACGCTGATGATGAACCAAAAGCCTGCTCAGTCCGGGCACCAGCCGCTTTGGTCCTAAACCCAATCGTAGACGTCTTTCGGCTCACTAAAGTTCTCATGGACGGCGGTAGTAGACTGAACCTCATTTATGAGGACACGCTCAATAAAATGCAAATGGATAGGAGTCGCATTGAGCAAAGCAACACAACCTTTCGCGGTATTATCCCCAATCGAGAAGCCAGATGCTCGGGAAAAATCAAACTCAATGTGGTATTCGGCACGCCGGAGAACTATAGGTCGGAAGAGTTACTCTTCCATGTGGCACCATTCAACAGCAGGTATCATGCTTTGCTAGGGCAAGACGCATTCACGCGCTTCCAAGCCGTACCCCATTATGGGTATATGAAGCACAAAATGCCCGGGCCAACGGAATTATCACTATTGCCAGTGATCCGGACATAACACTCCGCGCCGAAAACAAAACTGCCTCTCTGGCCCTTGAAGCATTATCTAAGGCCCTCGCGGCCGAGGAATTGACCACTCAACAATCCATAGTAGATAGGGACGATGTAATCCTGGATAAGAGACCCAAATTTACTACTTTCAAGCCGTCAGACGAAATAGTCAAATTTCAGGTCCACCCAACGGATCCCAATAAAATAGCTTCCATTGGGGCACAACTGGATCCGATGGTGGACGCCGCATTATGCGCATTCCTGCATGAGAACTAGGACATTTTTGCCTGGCACCCTTCGGATATGCCAAGTATCCCACGAAGACTGGCCGAGCATAGTCTCAACATACTGAAAGGATACAAACCAGTAAAACAAACTTTGCACCGATTCTCCAAACCCAAACGACAGGCTATGGGGGAGGAGCTAGCCAAGCTACTCGAAGCCGGGTTTATCAGAGAAATCAAACATCCGGACTAGCTAGCAAACCTGGTCATGGTACCTAAGAAGGATAAATCCTGGCACATGTGTGTCGACTTCAAAGACCTTAATAAGGCTTTCCCTAAGGACCCCTTCCCGCTACCTCGAATTGACCAGATTATCGACGCAACCGCAGGGCATGATTCCTTGTGCTTCCTCAAGGCGTACTCCGGATATCATCAAATTAAGATGAAAGAATCCGACCAAGCCGCAACGGAATTCATCAGTTCGTATGGGCCCTTCTGCTTCAACACTATGCCTTTCGGGCTCAAGAATGTCGGCGCAACCTACCAACGCATGATTCAAACATGCCTGAAAAAATAGATCGGCAAAACCGTGGAGGCATACGTAGATGACATAGTCATCAAAACCAAACGTCTTGATTCATTGGTGGATGACTTACGCCTTACATTCGACAACCTCCGAGCATATGATATACGGCTTAATCCGAAAAAATGTGTTTTCGGCGTTCCAGCTAGAAAGCTGCTGCGGTTCATTGTCTCCAATAGAGGAATCGAGGCAAATCCTGCTAAAATCCGAGCCCTGTCACAGTTGGCAACACCAACAGGCCTCAAGCAGGTCCAAAAATTAGCTGGGTGTGTGGCATCTTTAAGCCGTTTTATCTCCAGACTAGGGGAAAAGGCGCTGCCGTTATATCTCCAGACTTCGTGTGGACGGACGCTGTCACAGCCGGATTGGAAGAAATAAAGGCTCTGTTAGTGAGTAACCCAATTCTGGCTGCACCAAACATCGGTGAACCGATGCTTCTCTACATATCTGCAACTCACCATGTGGTGAGTGCGGTGCTCGTCGTCGAACGAGATGAGGAGGGACATAAATTCCCACTTCAAAAACCAGTATATTATGTATCAACGGTCCTTACACCATGTAAATCCCGATACCTGCATTATCAAAAGATAGCATATGCGGTCTTTATGGCACCCCGCAAGCTGCGGCACTACTTTCAAGAGTGCTCCATCACGATGGCTTTCGAAGTATCACTTAACGATATTATAAACAATTGGGACGCCACCGGCCAGATCGCCAAATGGGCCATTGAGCTCTTACCATTTGAAATAATTTAGAAGCCACGCCGAGCTATTAAATCTCAAGTGTTGGCTGACTTCATCGCCGAATGGACAGAGGCCGAAATCCCTAAAGGATACGACACATGTTCCAACTGGGTGATGCACTTCGACAGCTAAAAAATGTTAGCCGGATCATACCCCAAGATTCCGAACATAGCTCCGATATCATCGGGGGTTCGGGCACCAATATAACACCATCGGCCCACGAAATCATGGCTGTAATCGCCCCATGGACCGAACCTTTCCTCGCCTACCTTACTAGGAATGAGCTCCCTGATGATCAGACGGAGTCCCATCGCATTGTTCGACGCTTGAAGGCTTACAAAGTCCATGAGGGGGAACTGTACAAGAAAAGTACCACCGGAGTATTACAAAGGTGTATCTCCGAAGAAGAAGGACGACTGATCTTGGCCGAAATACACGCCAGTCTTGGTGGCCATCACACCGCAGCTCGGGCCCTTGTAAGTAAGGCCTTCCGTATAGGTTTGTTTTGGCCCATGGCCCGAGCAGACGCACAAGACCTCATACAGCGATGTGTTGGATGCCAGCTATTCGCAAATCAAAGCCATATGCCGTCCACTGCCTTGCGAACAATCCCCATTACGTGGCATTTTGCGGTCTGGGGGCTTGACATGGTTGGACCCCTTAAAGGGGGAAGCCATAAGAAGAAATATTTACTGGTTATGGTCGACAAGTTCACTAAGTGGATAGAAGCCAAACCAGTCAAAACAGCCAAAGCCAAACCAGTTTTAGACTTCATATCCGGTGTTGTACACCGTTACGGTGTCCCGCATAGTATCATTACTGAGAATGGTTCTAACTTTATGGCCGACGAGGTAAAAACCTGGTGGGATAATCTGGGCATCAATCTCGATTATGCCTCTGTATATCACCCTCAGACAAACGTTCAGGTCGAACAGGCTAATGGCTTGATAATGAGCGGCATTAAACCCAGACTAGTGCGATCCCTGCATGAATTAGACAAGCATTGGGTTGAAGAACTCGATTCTATACTCTGGAGGCTGCGTACCACGCCCAATCGCATGACCAGATGCACACCTTTTTTCTTGGTGTACGGCGCCGAGGCAGTATTGCCTTGCGACATTATTCATGACTCAACTCGAGTGCGCATGTATGAAGAGAGAGAAAGAGAGACCGAGCTCGACTAGCAGGACAATCTGGACGGCTTGCAGGAGGAGCGCGACGTTGCAAAGGCCTGTTCCGCATTTTATCAACAACAAGCTCAGCGATATCAAAGCAGGGAAGTACGAGCAAAGACTTATAAGGTCGGTGAACTCGTCCTGCGCCTACCAGAGAAGAAAAAAGACAAGCTCAAGCCCAAATGGGAGGGTCCCTTCATCATAGATGAAGTTCTCACTGGAGGAGCCTATCACCTTCACAGCGCTTCGGATAATCGTTTGGAACCAAACCCATGGTATGCCACTCGGCTCCGAAGATTCTATGCCCGAGTCCATACTTGTAACCTTTTTCGTCTTTTCCCCCTGTCACCCCTTTTTTCTCTCTTTTTTGGTTTTTGAACAATCTCTACCAGTGTTCGGATCAATCGCACACTCGAGGTGTATACATCATTAAATGTACATACCCCATGACACCTGGGGGCTTCTATTTATAGAAGCTTATTCTGATTATTATTTCAGAGCATCAAGCTCACCTTATGTGTGTCCTGTCTTCGCCATTATATGCACCTTTATGACTTAAGTTTTTGCCAAGCTGGGATGCCTGGCTCCTGTGCTTATGCCCTACGTTCCCGCTTGTTCGGCTAGGGCATAAAGGGAGCACCTCTGCGATTGTTATAGCCGGGTCATCCGGACGTGTACCTCAAATAGGTGAAGCCGAAAGCTAGTGTTCTTAAGGGAATAATCGGTCGGTGGACAAGAGACGAAGTGCCCATGTTGCAATATACGCCCCCAAATTATAGAAGTGCACTGTGATTTCTCGCATCATAGTTTATGTATGCACAAACACGCATGATGGCCTAGGGAAAGAAACCCTTAATGGAACTATTCTCTCTGGAAGATGTTTCTTACGATCAAATGTAATATAACATAACTCCCCGAATACAACTTGTCTGTTCAAGCAAATATGACCGGACTGCCTAGTTTCCGAACTTGCCTTCATGTTTACCAATGGTATAAATATCCGAAAACACTCCAAACCTCGGGTTCTGGAGGTCGAAGCGGAAAGTCTTCCATGACAATCGTTTTACAATTCGGCTGGAGATAAGTTTGTTGATGAAATACACTTTTACTTGGACTCAAAAACTTCTTCCTCTAGACCCTCTAGTAGGTTATCTAGTTTACAATCCCGTTGAGAAAACTTAGCGGCTTTTTTCACTTGGTCGTACACTAAGCTATTCGGATCAAGCTTGGTATACTGTGTTTTCACCATGGCCTAGGCCTCTCGGGCGCCTTCCCGACATGCTAATATCTTCCATAGCTCCAAACGGCGTCGAGCTCCCTTGAATAAATTCGGAAGCTCATCTATACTTCCTGGAGGGGGATCGGACGGCCATAAAGCCTTAGCCATGTTCCTTAACGCTTTCCGAGCTCGCTCGTGCACTTTGGACAGCTCTTGCAACAGGTCGCGTTGGAATCCGGACACTTCTCCTTCGGGACGTCTGGTTAGCACACCTACAGAAGCAAAATTGTCAAAATTTCAAACAGAAGACCGAGTGACAGATTTGTTAAAGAGCATATTGAATATGCCGCCTTTCAGCTTCTTGTTCTCCTTCGGAGCATCCGATAATTGGGCTCTTAAATCCTTCAGTTCTTCGGCCTGCTTGATATTTGCATCATGTAGTTTGTTCTTCTCAATAATGGTGCGTGTCAATACACGTTGACCAGCAGCTTCTTGCCCTTCGGCATGTTGTTTATCCGCGTGAGTAGCCCTTAGCCTCTCTTCCAGCTGATCTGTCGAGCCTAACCAACAAGACAAAAGCATAATTAAGCAACCTCGTTGTATGCATGGAGCCTTATTTCTGAGCTGCTGTTGTACTTACCATCAGGTGCCTTCTTGGATTTCTTCAAATCTTCCAGTTTGGTGGTGGCAGTAGACAACTTAGTTCGGCATTCTTCTAGCTCCTTCGATGACGTGTTACTCCTCTCTGTGAGTACCTAACAATGTAACGACTCTTAAATCAGTTGGGCCAGCTGCTTCAAGACTCGGGGGCTACTAGCATATGATTATTGAATCTATACAAAAAATTCTTACCCGCATATCCTTTGAAAGCTGGCGAGTGGCTCCAGCAACTCCATCACGAGCATCTCGGATATAAGCATCTACTGAGCTGAGAGAATTAAAAATCCTCTTCGGTAAAATGAGGGTCACGCATAGCCGCTCTCCGTCGTCTATGACCCATCGCACTCTCCACTTCGGAGTTTGCGATGGACACATTATCGAAATCCTCGGGGAGTTGACAATCCAGCATTGCTCCCGCATCCCTTTCAGTCCTTGTGGCAGGGTCCGGGGCCGGATCAGTCTGTGCATGGCCGGCAAGGTCTTCGGATGCGGTCCGGTGCATACTCCCCCTGCAATATGGCGCAGCAGGGAACGTCACCGTCCAATCTATCTGCTGAGTGCATGCTAAAGGACTATACCTCTTTGATGTGGAAGAGGGCCCGGCTGTATCATTGTTCGCCTTTCTTTTCAAAGATGCGCCTTGGGCAATCGTCGTCTTCTTAGAGGACGCCTTTGTTGCGGCACGCTGGTGAGAGCGTTGCCCCTTGGAGCACGATCTATGTGGTGGGTGAGTCGCGGTGGGAAAACTCTTTTTGAGGAGATGTCTCTTGGGTACTTACATGGATGGAAGGAAGAAGACCAGGGTAATCGGCTATAATGGCCACTTCCGTGCCATCGTAGCTCGTCTGATAAAGGACTCCATCCTGAAAATCTACAAATATGTCCGGATCCTCTTTGTATCCAGGATCAAGGTCTCGGTTATGGTCCTCCGGCTGCCGAGCGGGGCTGTAGATCCCCGCAACAACCTTTCTCCATTCCAGTTAAAGGTAGTCAAATTAAGTTCGACTAAAAAGCATAGTTAAGGGGAAAAGATCGATTAAAATCGAAGACTCACCTAGTCAGTGGGGGTATACATGGAGAAACCTTCTCGACACTTCAGGCTAGCAAAATCTTCTTTTTCCCCTTTGAAAAGGTCAGCCAACATGGTGGCTAGCGCAACGAAATTAGCCGGACCCTTGCGCCCACAACGAGAGGCGTCGTCCTCCCCGTTATAATGCCACATGGGAAGCCCCCTGGATATAAGCGGCTGAACGCATCGCATTATTGAAATAGCCATTACCTCGACTATAGTCAGTCCGGAGTGGGCAAGTATTCTGATCTTGTTCACTAGCCTCTTGACCTCCGCACTATCTTCTTCTTCATAGCTTCGAGGACGCCAACTGGCGCGCTTCTTTAAAGGAGCAAAGGAGAACTCGGGAAGACCTTGCGGGATTGGTTCCGGAAGGACAACGTCTTCAATATAGAACCACTCCGAGGGCCACTCTTCAGATGCCTTCTTCAGAGTGCCGGACATGTATCCTATTCCACCTATACGCCATACTTCGACACCGCCTACCTAAAAAATGGGTCCCTTCTGGGAGCGAGGGATGAGGCAGAAATACTTCCTCCATAAATCAAAATGGGCCTCGCAGCATAGAAACAACTCACAAAGAGCAACAAAACTTGTGATGTGTAGAATGGAGTCTGGCGTGAGGTTGTGCAGTTGGAGACCGTAATACTCCATAATACCTCTGAGGAAAGGGTGGATTGGAAATCCCACACCCCTCAGTAGAAAGGAAACGAAGCACACCCGCTCCCCTTTAGTGGGATTGGGGAATTTTCCCGCCAGGGCCTCGCCATGGAAGGTAGTCAATCCCGCCCGGACGGGGACTAGATCCGATGGAGGCAGGTATCCCTGCGCCTGAAGCTTGGTCAATTGGGCATGGGGCAGTGAGCAGCTCTCCCAGTCGCCTTCTTGAGGGCCTTAGGGAAGCGAGGAGGAACAAGGAGCGCTGGCCATCCTTGGTTGGTTTCCTATGATGAGCTCTAAGGATTTTCGTCTGGTGGAGAATGGAATCTGAGATTCAATCTCTTTAAATAAGCGCCTTCCCTACATGGTCAAGGGGTTATTTGTAAAAACACTTACACCCTTCGTATTTGTCTAGCATGTGGAAGCAGGGGCGACGAAGGCACAAAAGCTGAAGAGTACAATATTTAATGCAAAAGCCGAACTATATGAAGCACAATGCGGAACTTACCTTGCAAAGCCGAAGACATGAAGCCAGATACAACATCGTCATTAAAGGCAAGTTCGGGGGCTACTGAGGGAGTCCTGGATTATGGGGTCCTCAGAGAGCCGGCCTATATGACATGGGCTGGACTGATGGGCCGTGAAGATACAGAACCGAAGGCTTTCTCCCATGTTCGTATGTGACTCTCCTTTGCGTGGACGGCAAGCTTGGCATCCGGATGTGTAGTTTCCTTCCTCTGTAAACCGACTTGGTACTCCCCTAGTCCCCTCTAGTGCCTATATAAACTGGAGGGTTTAGTCTTTAGGGACAATCACAATCATACAGGCTAGACATCTAGGGTTTAGCCATTACGATCTCAAGGTAGATCAACTCTTGTAACCCCTATACTCATTAGAGTCAATCAAGCAGGAAGTAGGGTATTACCTCCATTAAGAGGGCCCGAACCTGCGTCGTGCGGCTGGAGCACACGCAGACCGGGTGGTCTCCCATGGTGCACCGCCTCGTAGCAGCAGCGCCCCCTTCCTCCATGCTGCTGTCACCTTGGACTCTGCCCCCCACGCACCACACTCTGCACCTCGAGCTGCCCTCTCCTACTAGCAGTCCGAGCGGAACCCCTGAATAGTTTGGCCCCGGCGGGGCTCCAGCGCCGCCGTGCAGCCTCCTCCCGGTGGGGATCCACAGCCGTAGCACCAAGGTCATTCATTGCAGCCACCTCTGGCCGTTCAAGTACGCAACCCCTGGAGGTACAGCAGCCGCAACTTGTGGAAATTACTGCAGCAGCGTTCATCGTCTCCACCTCGTACATTTGATTTTGTACCTTTTTGTCATTTTTCACCCATTTTATTTCAGCAAGATGTTTGTTGAATGCTTGACCTGCTATGCTACTACAATCGGGAGGCCAAAATTGAACTTCACCAAAATCTAGAAAAAAAGGATGAGGAAGGATGTAGCCAGGTCCGATGTGTTTTCTTGTTGATGAAGTAATTCAAGGAGCAGGCGGTTTCATTCATATGAAGCACCAACAACAAACTCTTCATCCCCATGTTTGTTTCTTCTTGTATTTCAAGCTGCCACTAACCATTGGCATTCTTTGTCTAATGCTCCACGTCTTGTAAGTGTCCACTAAAAAAACTAAAAAAACAGAATTTCATAAGTGCGAACTTCTTCGTTTACATTCATCTAAAGAAGTACGTATTTTTAAAAGTAATCTGGAAGTTCAAAGATTATAGTCTAGAGAGTTCAATCATTAGATTTTGGGAAGAATTCATCTTACTGATAAATAATGAATAGAAAAAAATACAAAATAGGTTTTGGGTCAATACTAAATAGGTTAGGAAGTGTTTGGCGTTGGTGGGGTGTTGGAGCATTACTACTACTTGGTTCACTTCCATTTCAAGGGTCTTGCTTGAAGATATCTTTGAAGCCATAAACACAGGTGTCTTGATTTGAAATAGTGGTCCATGAGTTGAGCTATGAAGCTGAACTTGTTGTTATGCCTTTGAACATCTACCTCTTTCCTGTAGGTGTTGATCCTGGTGCTTGTCGGCATCCACAAGGAAAGATAGTCGGTCTTTGAATGGGTGAGTGATCTTGCTGTTGCTGGGATGCTATTGAACATGGGGATTTGATCTCCCTTGAGGTGCAGTGTAGCGAGATATATGTTGTTGCCACTTTTGGATTTATTGTTAAGATGGTTGCTCAAGCTCAATATTGATTAGTCCTTCCCCTAGATCTTTCCCTATATGCTCTGTAGGTCATCAAGAAGAACAGAAAGTATGCTTATAGGCTGCCTGTGTTTATTCCACAAAAGAAATTAGTATGGCTGCACACGGTCGATTGTTCTTGACTAGTTTCTATAGTAATTTGTATGGCTGACAATTTTCAGCAGTAATTAACATGCCTGCAGTCCACTATGTCTGATTTTCACCAGGCCAACTTGATTAATGCTAGTGCAACTCATCTTCAAAAGTGTACATGGACGCAGTGTGAAAATTGTCCCTGCTGTTGTTGTTTAGATAGATCACACTAGAACATATTGTAAGAACCATTTACTCAAGTCAGAGAGATAGGATTCTTCGTAGTTCATCTATTTCATGGCAAAAAGAAGAAAGTGTAACGACATTTGTTCCCTGTGTGGATAAATTTGTGTTCCTATGTGAAGTAATGTTTTGTTCCTGTACTAAGAACATTTTGTCCCAGTGTGGATAATTTTTTATTCATATGCGAAGTACCTTTCCTAAAAAACCATATTTATTTGGAACTAAAAAGGGCATGCTTTTTTAATAATCTAAAAGTTCAACGAGTTCCACCCACAAAGTTCAAAAGACATTGTTTTTGAGGGAGAACTCATCCTGCCTAGAAGATGCATATGGAATAAAAAATATTCATCTGGCAGCAGTACAAAGATAAAGTTTATTTTGTTGTGGTCGCTCACTCCCATTTTTGGAAAAGCCTAGAGGTTCAAATATAAAAGATGAAAAAGTTCAATGTTTTGTTGTGGTCATTGACAATGGTTTAAATTTTTATTTGTGAAGGTCAAACTGTTGTGTTCGAGAAGGTTGAAGTGTATTATGTGTATCTCAAAAAGTTCAGACTATTTAAACATGCAAGGAAAAACATGGGAGATTTGTGATTATTTAGAACTTGAAGTGACAAATAAATTTAAAAGAGCACAAACAAAATTGAAGTCTAGGAAATTCACTTCAAAACAAAATTACAACATGTGAGCATCAGTGTGTGGGTGTGTGTTCTATTATGTGTGTGTGTGTGTGTGTGTGTGTGTGTAACTTTGCACAAAAATAAACTCTAGTAGTTCACACAATCCCGAAAAGCCTATAAGTTAAAAGACAAAATAGTAGACAATTTAGAATCTAAATCAAGAAGTTTAAATTTAAGATACATAGCAGGTCGAAGTTTATAAAAAATTCTAAAATTTTTGTATCTAAAGAAAAGCAAGAAGTTCAAATTAACATAACACATGACTTTGATGTTCTTTTTATAAAAATAACATTGTTTTACGGTTTCAAAAAAATGGAAAAAGAAAGTATTTCAAATAAGCCAAGAAGTCCAAATTGTAAAAATAGAGAAGTTTGATATTTATAAAAAAACACAGGTTTTCTTTCGTTACTAAAGAATAAAATTAAAGAAGTTCAAATTAAAATAAAAGGAGTAGTTTGATGTTTACGAAAAACTCAAATTCTTTCCATTTCTAGGAAAAATAAAAGTATGAGGTTCAATTTTTTTAAAATGTTTGATGCTTTTTAAAAAACATATTTCCTTCTAAGAATATGACTAAGAAGTTGAAATTAAAATAACAAAGAAGTTCAAAGTATATAAAAAAATTCAGATTTGTCGCAAGAAGTTCACGTGCACCTCCGTGCATGGTTCAGAATTTATATCGCGGGACGTCCGACCTCCACTTACATGTTCTAAAATGGCAAAAAATGACGCCCGACCTTCAATTGCGTGTAAGTCGACGTATACACGAAAATGCAGCAGAAATTCATCGTGAAAACAATGAGAAGTTCAAGTACTACAAGGAATGCATTTCAGGTGAGAATAAAAACTATAGAAATATAAAAGCTTAAAAAGTTTGTTGAAATAAGTTCAAGTGCTCTGTCCGGGGAAGTTCAAAAATTCTTGCGAGAGAGGTTCACCTGGTATTTCCATGTTCAACTTGAACTTCTCGGCGTGTATATAAAAAACTTAGATTTGTTGCAAGAAGTTCACATGCACCTCCGTGCACGGTTCAGAATTTATATCGCAGGACGTCCGACCTCCAATTACATGTTTTAAAATGGCAAAAAATGACGCCCAACCTTCAATTGCGTGTAATTCAACGCATACAAAAAAATGTGACAGAAGTTCAAGGTGAAAACATCGAGAAGTTCAAGTACTGCAAGGAATGCATTTCAAGTGAGAATAAAAGTGTAGAAAAAAAGATTAAAAGGTTTGTTGAAAGAAGTTTAAGTGTTATGTCCGAGGAAGTTCAAAAATTCTTGCGAGAGAAGTTCACCTTGTATTTCCATGTTCAAACACACAAAAAAAATTGTTTTCCTGTTTTAAAATAATTCTCTCAATCCACAAAGAAGTTCAGTTATTATTTGGGAGCAATTTGATTTCAAAAGAAAATAAAAAAATTCAAATTATAAAAATGGAAAAGGTTCATGTACTACATGGTGTGTGTTTAATATGAGAAAAATGAATTCAAATGCAAGGTCCATATTTTTTTGTTATAAGTTCAACTCCTTGGTCGGAGAAAGTTCAAAAATTTATTGTGAAAGAGGTTTGTACAAAAGGAATATCATTTGTATAACACTGATGAATAGATAACAAAACTACAAATGAAAATACGTCACAGAAGTTCAAAGTGAAAACAACAAGAAGTTCAACTACTGCACTGAATGAATTTTAGATGAAAAACTTTTAAAACCGCCGCGAGTATGAAAAAATGATCAACACAGGAAAGTTGCGTGTTTACAACAGCTTTCCATCTGGATATCACTTGCTCAATTTCGGTGAGTGGATGGAGAGCTAGAAGAAGAAAAAAGCACGTGAAATACAGAGTGAAGTTTAGGTAGACATGCCGAGAAGTTCAAGTTCTTCACATGGTGCATTTTCGGAGAATCTGTTTCGCGACAAAAGCAGAACGCACGATCTCGCTGTTTTCAAAATTACCTGAAAACGGCTAGGAATCAGAGAAAACCATCAACATAAAAAAGTTTCGCATTTTTTGTAGCTTTTCAAGGGTATATTATTTGCCCCATTCCGATAAAGTTTGTAGAAATTACGGCCAAAAAACGTTTTTAGCCATTTTTAAAATTGACTTAAGAGCGTTAGGAATTGGGAGAAACAATAGATACAAATTATTTTTGCATTTCCTCAAACTTTGCAGCACCATATCATTTGCTGCATTCGAACATACGGTTAAAACATTAGCTCGAAAACACGAACTCTGTGGAACTTGTATCATTTGCTAAATTGCTCTTAAGCCGTTCAAAATTAGACAAAACTTTCAACATGAAAAAGTAAAGCCTTTTCATGAGCTTTCCAATGCCATATCATTTTCCACAATTGGATTAGCTGTTTAGAAATGCCATTGAAAATACCAACTCGGCTGTTCGGTTTGTGAAATTTTACAATTTTCCAAATTATTCTTTAACCATAGGGAATTAGAGAAAACTTTCAACATGTGGAAGGAGCGGTTTTGCAGCAGATTTTCAATGCCATATTATTTGCCTCATTCCGATAAATGGTTTAGAAATGCGATAGAAAATATGATTCACGTTTTTTGTACGAAGAAAAAACAGTTTTCAAAACTGCTCTTCAACCGCTTACATTTTGCCAAAAATTCAACTTGGGTCATGATATTCGTGTCCATAGCTTTCCAATGGTATATCGCAAATCTCATTTGGGCAATGTTAGCGGAAGTTCAACCTAGCACAAGGAAAAGTTTAGGTCAAACAACTCATGTAGTAAAATTGCAAAAACACAATTTCATCACGACCCGAGAGCAAAATTGGCCAACAAGCAAGATTCCCATTTGAAACGGGCGTTTAGTTGATAAAAACCATTTCTAGATTACACTTACATCATATAGAACACGACTAAACAGAATAATTTGTGCGGGGTGACACGGTTACGAAGATAGCCCAACGTTGGGTTCCTACAGAGAGAAGTTCAGGCGTGTAACTCAAGAAGTTCATGTTGTGATTAGAATAATATTCTGATCTCGTGATCAGAATAGTGTTTATGTGTGTGTGTGTGTGTGTGTGTGTGTGTGTGTGTGTGTGTGTGTGTATGCTCATAATGATATAACAACTCAGCATCATCATCATAATAATAACTCATCATCGTTTTCATAATAACAAGCATACTCATCATCATCATAGTCATCTGACAACTTCTACTCGTTATCATAATAACAAGTCATACTCATCATCATCATAGTCATCTAACAACTTCTACTCGTAATAATAATAACAAGTCATACTCATCATCATAATCATCTAACTAACCCTTGTTAATTGTTCTTAGCACATGATCATGAGTACTAGCTAGGCCCTGCTACCCTCTCTAAGGTAAAATAGCATACAACAACATAGCCCCCGACTCTCCATTATGGAGAATGAAAATTATCCTGCCTCCAATTCATGGGCTACGCACCATGTTGCCTCCAAGTAGCTCCCTACGATTATTCATATCTTTTTTCCATCCTTCGATTGTTAGGTCTTCATCTCTTCTAGAAATAGTGTATGCACAGTGGAGAACCGTAGGCAGACTTGGCCGTAAGCTCATAATATCAATGTCACCTTTTGTATGCATCAGATGAGGCACACAGTCCTTTGGGATTTTCCGTTGAAGAGCATAATAATAACGTTGTAAGCAATGTAGTTTAACTTTAATTAGAAGAATGTATGCAAAATATGCACTACACTACAGGAATCTGCTACTTTGCCATCAGCCACGGCGGACGGGAAAGGCATGGATGGCGGACGGCAAAGGTCTTTGCCGTCTGCGGCGGACGGCAAAAGTGGACGGCAATGCAAGGGATGGCAAAGAGCTACATTGTCGTCCGCTTCGGGCTGCTGACGGCAAAGGGGCCTTTGCCATCAGCTGCCGACGGCAATAATTGCGCTGTTGCTCCGTTAGGTGGTTAATGGCAAGCCTTTGCCGTCCGTCGCTGTAGGCAAAGTTTTTTCCTCTTTGCCGTCCGCCGTTGTAGGCAAATTTTTTCCTCTTTGCCGTCAGCCACTGTTGGCAAACTGACCAAATAGGTCAGCCTCCCAGGAAGCACAGTTGCCTGCCATGTGGCCTCTTTGCCATCCGCTGCTGATGGCAAAGAGCCCTTTGCCGTCGGTGGCAGACGGCAAAGAGCCTGCATATTGTCTCTTTTTTTCTGTTTTTTTAAATCCAACAATTTTCACAGCAAATATATATGACATATATAGATATATTTCACAGGGCTATTTAACAGCACATAAGTATCATCGTACATACATATATAGTTCCATCCACTCATACATAGCAAGTTGCACATACACATAAGTTGCAACCATTAGGAGGTTGCACATACATATTACAATGCAAAGTTTCATCAAGATAGCAAGTTCCATCATAGCATACACATAAGTTGCAACCATTAGAAGAATACTAGAAGAGAATGAAATAAAAAACAAGCACTCCATAGCAAGCTAGCTTTCGAGAAGTGAATGAAATCTGCAAAATGGCAAATAAGAAAGTTAGGAAAAGGTGACTAGAAGAAGAAGACTAGAAGAAGAAGCACGCCATCGTTTGTGAGGTAACTTAGGTGAAATGGATCGTTTATGAGCTAACTTAGGTAAAATGCATCATTTTAGAGCTAATGTAGGTAAAATGGATCGTTTATGAGCTAACTAAGCTAATTATGCCGTTTTTTACATAAGTAAGGTAAGTACATGTCATTATTGAGCAAACCTAGTTAACTAAGCATATTATAACTAACTTAGGTCATTTTGGAGGAAACAAAGCTAAGTATAGATTGTTTTAGAGCTAACTTAGGTAAAATGGCTGGTTTTGGAGGTCGGTAAGCTTATTAAGTCATTTTGCAGGAAAAGAAGCTAACTCTAGGTCATTAAGGTAAGCATATTGGATGAAATAAAGCTAAGTCTAGGTCTTTATGCATTTGTTAAGCAAAAAACTAGAGAAACTTACCTTGATCATGGAGGTGTGGGAGCGGGCTGGCTCATGCCAGTAGCTGGAGAAGGATCGTGTGATGCTTGTGTGGAGTTACGCTGCACCAAAGATCATTTCCAATGTTTCGTTAGCATGATGACACTCAAATGTTAAGACTAGCAAGTAACGTCCATTCAAATTAAACTCACCGTGGTCTCAGGAGCAATCTCTGGATCAATGTCTATGGAGCCATGGGACCTCCCGCCACTAGATATCATCACCTGCTCTGGATTGTAGGGGATCCGGCTCGGGTTAAACTCCTCCCCTTTCCTCGCCTTCCCCTTGACTTGCTTGTAAGAGGCAGTGTGGGCCATGGCATACAGGTCGTACCCCTCTGGCACCTTATCTGTCTTATTGTAGCATGCCTGAAAGAGAGAAACAAAGTAAATTAGTAATTAAAGGGATCAAGCTAGCATGATGAATGAATTGCATTAATCATGAAGCAAACCACATTACCCAATTCCGCCCGAATTGATATAAGCTGGAGCTACCTTGATGGTGTGGCACACCTTCAATTTGGGCACGTTTGTCCTTGGCCTCAGTCGGCTCCCCTTCCATCTTTCAACACCTGCCATGACAAAGAGTAAACGAAATTAGTACAACATAAAAAAATACCGACATGAATAATAATATGTATATCACTTAAGTGTATCATCATCAAGTACAACATAAAAAAATTGAATACCTAACACTACTAATAATCTCGATCAGTATCATCAATAAATGCATAATCATCATCATCACTATAATCAATGACGGGCTCATAGGGTTCAGTGGCATCAACATGTGGAAGGCCACCTTTACGTAATCGGTCAAGCATTGAGAGGTCTTCCGCAGCAGTAACCTCTTCTTGTTCCGGCTCTTCTTGTTCCTCCTCTGGGGTGATGTGGGATTCACTGTCACTGTCTACTTCAATGTTTTGGGGTGAAGTATACCGGTTCTTGAAATGCTTTTTGGAAAGACGTGTCTCTTGGAAGAATTCTCCTTCATATGTGTCTGGGTTAATGTGAGGTTCATAATCCTCTTCCTTTGGGGGAGATGGTCTAGCACGTGGCGGCACTTCATAAACGACATCCCAACCTTCCAGATTTGGATTAGTTTGGCAGGCCCAGGGTAGATAGAATACTTGGGTCGCCTGTTGAGCCATAATATAGACATCAGGAACATCTAAATGGGTGCTTTGGTTGATTTCAACTAGCCCTATATGTTCATGAGTCCTTCTAGTCTCCTTCAGCTGAAACCAATAACAATTGAAGACTACGACATTCGGTGGGTTTTCACCATAGAATAGAAGTTCATAAATTGCTTCAACTCTCCCATAATACTCGATACCTCCTTCGCCGATAGCAGATACACAACAATTTGTAGACTTTCGGTCGGCCATAGATAGCTCTTTGCCATAGGTACGAAAATGATACCCGTTGATGTCGTATTTGTCAAATGAACGGACCTTATAGTCAAAACCATTAGCGACTTGTCTCAATTCGGCGTCCATAGACTCTGAATTAGCCTACAAGTTTAATATGAAAGGATTGTTGCATTACGCACAAATTAGCGAATGAAATGAAATTGTCTAATAGAATTTACCGTTTGTTTGAACCAAGAGATGAAACCGGGATAGCCGCCTCCTTGCTTTGCGAGAAGCTCATACTCTTCGACAGAATACTTTTGGATCACCGCTCCATACGAGAATAGGGCGACGTATCGACTGTATGAAATATCCAGGAATAAGAGCAGGTCAAAGGAAATAGAAGTTGCGAAACAATGTACCGAGAACTTACTCGATGTACGGCCGCACTTCTATCAGGTTGTTGAAGATATACAACGAAATGGTCCACCATTCTTTGTTATCCAAAGATACTGGGTTTGAAACACTGGCTGGTGCGAGATTGCCTTTGAATAGGCTGAGGTTGGATCCACCCTTTTTAGGCTCGTCAGCATTGTACCGAGGCTTCGGATTATGCAAATGACGATTTTTGGTTTCGTAGTGTGCTGTCACGAAGTTTGCCGCCTCCTCAGTGATGAATGCCTCAGCCATTGACGCTTCAATTCTACGTTTATTTTTACATTTTTCTCGAAGCGTCTTCTGCATCCTCTCAGTTGGGTAGCACCAACGATTTTGCACGGGCCCCCCAATCTTGCCTCTGTCGGGAGATGCAAAATCAAATACTGCATTGGATTAAAGAAGCCCGGTGGAAAGATCTTCTCTAACTTGCAGATCAACTCTGGCGCCAACTCTTCCATTTCTTCTAGCACGCCAGGCGATAGTTCTTTCGCACAAAGAACACGGAAGAAATAGCTGAGTTCTGCCAGTACTAGCCATTCATCCTCAGGGATGAAGCCACGCAACATCACCGGCATTACCCGCTCAATCCATATGTGCCAATCATAACTCTTGAGACTAAATATCTTCAATTTATCAAGACTCGCTCCCCTCTTTTGATTCGCTGCATACCCATCGGGGAACATCAACTGCATTTTCACCCACAAGATAATTTCCCTCATAGCTGGCCTTCCAAGATTGAACCATGCCTTTGGCTTCGTCCAGTTCTGCTTTCCTTTCGGTTATTTCATGTTTTGTAACGGCCTATCACATAGCGCCTCCAGATCGACTCTAGCCTTAGTATTATCCTTTGACTTCCCATCTATGCCGAACAATGTACCAAAAAGTGCCTCGGCGATATTCTTCTCAGTGTGCATCACGTCGATGTTGTGTGGGCAAAGGAGGTCTTTGAAGTAAGGCAGATCCCATAAGCATGTTTTGTGAGTCCAGGCGTGCTCAGAATTATACCCCTTGAAGTACCCTGGACACTCTGGATCTGGCTCAAGAGTGTTTAACTGATCCAGGGTCTGTTGGCCTGTCAACACAGGTGGTGCAGAGTTTTTTACAACTCTACCTCTGATGAAGTTCTTCTTATCTTTCCTGAACTTATGGCGAGGATCCAGGAACTGTCTATGCATGTCGAAGCAAGAAAACTTGCGACCGACCTGAAGCCAATGAAACTCAAGAGCTCCCTTGCATGTGGGGCACAGGAACCTTCCATGCACACACCAGCCAACGAATAGCGCATACGCCGGCAAGTCATGCGTCGAGTACATGTACCAGACACGCATTATGAAGTTTCGTTTGGTATAGGCGTCGTATGTCTTGAACCCATTATCCCAGGCTTCTTGCAATTCGTCCTTAAGCGGCTGCATGTACACATTCATATTTTTCCCCAGATAGTTGGGCCCTGGAATTATCAACGTCAGGAAAATGTTCTTTCTTTGCATAATCTGTCCTGGGGGAGATTGAGTGGAAAGACAAATACGGGCCAACAACTGTATTGGGCTGCCGTCATACCAAACACACCGAACCCATCGGTGCTGATGCCGACTCGAAGATGCCTCGGATCTGCCGCTTTGTCAGCATGTAATTCATCAAACCTTTTCCACGCAACACCATCCGATGTGTGTACCATCATCAGTTTCCCTTCTGCATCTAGTTTGGTTTTTTTGCCTGTTTTGTGCCATGTCATCTGTCTGGCCGTCTCTTCGACCATGAAAAGACGTTGAAGTCTTGGTACGATTGGCATATACCGAAGAACACTAACAGGGATTTTGGTCTGTGTCTTCTCACCCATACCGTTGTCTACCACAATATACCTGGAACACTTGCAAATGGGACAATAGTTCAAGTCCGCATAGTCAAGCCTAAATAAGGCACATCCTTTCTCACAGGCATGTATCTTCTCATAGGGCATCTTCAGTGCACGGAGGATTTTGTCCGACTAGTACAGGTTTGCAGGCATTACATGACCTTTGGGTAGAAAGCGTCCAAATACTGTCATAATTGTGTCATAGCATTCTGTGCCCAAGTTGAACTGAGCCTTCAAAGCCATTACTTGTGAGATGGCATCCAACTGACAAAGCTCAGTGTGCTCGTGGAGCGGACGTTTTGAAGACTCCAACATTTCTTTGAAGGCCTTTGCAGATTCCTCCATCTCCTCGTCCGAATCCCAAGCATCATCATAGTCTTGCACCATGTTTTCCATCCCGGTACCATGCTCGTCGGTGCGACGATGATCCACCTCAGCTCGGTCACGTTGGGCAGACTCACCATGAAATGTCCACACCGTATAATCGGGCGTAAAACCATTCTTCTGCAGGTGTTTACCCATTGCAGCCTCTGTCCTCTTTTTCCAATTGCCGCATCGGAAACAGGGGCACCAAGTTTTCCTCTGGCCATTTGCAAATGCGGCTTGCACAAACCCCTTGGTTTTTGTGAACCATTCAGCGCTCCATTTGTTCTGACCAGTGTGACCAGTATACATCCACGCACGATCACTCATCTTGACTTTCAGAGCTACTGGACAAACAACAATTATATATATAATTCACCATGTATATATTCATCAGTTGATCTACTTTGTCAATTTTATTACGTCCATGCAACCTACACTCTAATAGGTAATGATAGGTCCTAATCCCACCCGAGTATGTGTAGATTGGGTTCATTTTCCCATATGCTATGCTCCGGATCCGACGCAAAATTTCGGCAGCACCTCCCCGCTGTTCTCCTGATACATGTCTCTGCAATAAACAAAGAGGATGTGTACCCGGAGAACAACAGGGGAGGCACTGACGAAATTTATGCGTCGGATCCGGAGCAAAGCATATGGGAAAACGAACCCAATCTACACATACTCGGGCTGTCCATGGATAGCGTTGGACAATTCGAAAGAATCAAGGTTATAAATATGCAAATGCATGCATATTTATAACTATGACGCTTTCGAATGGGAGACACATATTGGTTACGCATACTGATGATTCAAGACACATATATAGCTAGCTACCAAATTTCATGTCATTTGTGCAAATAATTAATGGGGGAGAAGGACATGTCATTTGTGCTCACCCACGAACGAAGGGGCAGAGCTTGTCAAACGCACGGCGAGGTCGTCGAACACCAAACCTCGCAGCGATGAAACAACTGCACATTTAAATCTACCCGGTCAACACAATTATATATGATGTTTTTCATAACAAAATCGAAAAATATATGACCTAACTAATAATTCACAAATATATAACCCCGTCGGCCTCTGGAAGGCCAAAGAGCACCTTTTCGGGAGGTTTAGGGGGTCGGGGTGTCATGTCGGTGTTGGGGTGCTGTTTCGGGGTTAGGGTGTCGTGTCGGGGTCGGGGTGTCGGGGTGTGGTGTCGTGGTCTGTGTGTCGGGGTGTGGTGTCGGGGTCGGGGTGTCGGGGTCAGGGTGTCGGGGTCAGGTGTCGGGGTGTGGTGTCGGGGTCGGGGTGTCGGGGTCAGTGGTCGGGGTGTTTCCTTCTATCCTTCTTCTTCTTTCCTTCTCTTCTTCTTCTTTTTTCTTCTTCTTTCCTTTCTTCTTCTTCTTCTATCCTTCTCCTTCTCTCCTTTCTTCTTCTTCTTCTTCTTTCCTTTCTTCTTCTTCTTATTTTTTCATCTTTTTTCTACTTCTTTTACTTCTTTTCTTTTCTTCTATTATTCTTCTTCTACTTCTTCTACTTCTTTTCTTCTTCTTCTTTTTCATCTTTTTTCTACTTCTTTTCTTTTCTTCTTTTTCATCTTTTTTCCACTTCTTCTTTTCTTCTACATATTCTTTTTTCTAACACTAACACTAAATTTTCTTCTTTTCTAACACTAAATCTAACACTAACACTAACACTAACACTAACAATTAAACAAGAATTAAACAGCAAAAAAAAAGAAAAACAGAAAAAACTCACCGGAGTAGGGGGCGACACTGGCGCCGGGGTGGTGGGTGGGTGGGGGGGCGGCGGGGCTCCGGGGGCAGTGGGATGGCCAGGCGGCGGGGGCGGGGGCGGCGCCGGGCAGGAGGGGTGTCGGTGTCAAAACCGGCGAATCTCGGGTAGGGGGTCCCGAACTGTGCGTCTAGGCGGATGGTAACAGGAGACAAGGGACATGATGTTTTACCCAGGTTCGGGCCCTCTTGATGGAGGTAAAACCCTACGTCCCGCTTGATTAATATTGATGATATGGGTAGTACAAGAGTGGATCTACCACGAGATCAAGGAGGCTAAACCCTAAAGCTAGCCTATGGTATGATTGTTGTAATGTATGTTGTGTCCTATGGACTAAAGCCCTCCGGTTTATAGACACCGGAGAAGGCTAGGGTTACATAGAGTCGGTTACAATGGTAGGAGATCTACATATCAGTATCGCCAAGCTTGCCTTCCACGCCAAGGAAAGTCCCATCCGGACACGGGACGGAGTCTTCAATCTTGTATCTTCGTAGTCTTGGAGTCCGGCGGATGATGATAGTCCGGCTGTCTGGACACCCCCTAGTCCAGGACTCCCTCAGTAGCCCCTGAACCAGGCTTCAATGACGATAAGTTCGGCGCGCATAATGTTTGGCATTGCAAGGCGGGTTCCTCCTTTGAATAATCTAGAGAAGATCATGAACACCAGGATAGTGTCCGGCTCTGCAAAATAAATTCCAGATTCCACTGTAGAGAGAATAAAATGTCCACAAGTCCAATCTGCTGACGTATTTTGCGGCATGTCGTCACGCCACTACCAAGCCTTTACTTGAATCGTTTTTCATTATACCACCTCATCACGTTTAGCGAAGCGGTTTCCTTGGCACGTCTTGTCGAAGCAGAGATCGTGTTCCCCTTATTCCGAGATTCTCATCAATATGAGCGTGGGTAACCCAACCGTGCCCGTCGCCACGCCTCCTCTATCGAAGGTGAATCCCGAACGGTCACGGAGACGGCTCTTGGTATTTTCCCCCTTTATAAGAGGACCAAGGCTCGTTTCTTTTCTTCAATCTTCCATTGAATCCTCTCCTTGCTCCAAGTTCCAACACCCAGAGCCCTAGATTCGAGCGCTTCAGACCTTCAACAATGTCCGGCTCCGACCTTCAGGGTCGGTGGATGCCCTCCTCCGTCACGGCGGAGGACGTGCTAAAGCTGCGTGAGGCCAAGTACCTGTCTTACGAGATTTCGCACTGGTTACCCGCCCAAGGGCAGGCCGTACCCACTCCCGAGCCCGATGAGTACGTCGTCTTCGCATCCCACCTCCGTCGGGGTTTAGGCTTCTCGACGGACCCCTTCGTGAGAGGGCTCATGTTCTACTACGGGCTGGATTTTCACGACTTGGCTCCGGAGTCCATCCTCCATATCTCCGCATTCATTATCGTCTGTGAAGCCTTCCTCCGCGTCCCCCCCCACTTCGGCCTGTGGCTGAAGACCTTCAATGTGGAGCTGAAGATGATCGGGGGGCGTCAAGCGGAGTGCGGCGGGGCGGCCATAAGTAGGAGGGCCGATGCCCCGTGGCCCGAGGGCTCCTTCCAAGAGGAGCTCAGCTTGTGGCAGCAGGAGTGGTTCTATATCACCGCTCTGAAGGGCAGCAAGCAAAAGCTGCCGCCTTCATTCCGCCCGGGACCTCCACGCCGGTTGATGTCGTGGGTCAACCAAGGGCTCAATTGGGGGCCGTCCGAAGACGTGCCCTTATTGCAGGGCCGGATTCGAGACCTCCAAGCGAGGGAGATCAATCTGGTTGTGGTGATGCAGGTCATGCTAATCAGGCGTCTTCTGCCCTGCAAACGCCGTCCTCTCCGGTTATGGGAGTTCAATCCAGAGGGACCACGAATTCTCCAACACTTCATGGGTATGACACCCGTGGAGATGTACAAGTTGTTCTTCGGACCGCAGGTGGCGTGTCCGGAATTGACCGAGGACGTAGGCCTAAGCTACAATCGCCCGGATACTCAGGTAAGTAGCTCAGAGTCCGGACGTTCTGTTTATTTGCTTTTCTAAAATTCGCCTCCTAACCCATTATTCTTCATCAGGAGTGGGTAGCGCGATCGAAGCTGATAAGGTGTCCGGCCCCCCTCCTAGAGACCGCACCGGAGCCCGTGCTGGTCAGAATGTTGGAGGTCGCGCCTGTAGAAGGGGGAGATGGGGAAAATAGAAGAGCTATTACCTCGCCCAAGGGGGCGCCTGAAGAGGGGGGGATCGAAAATCCCTCCTTCCAGGGGGAGAAGAGGACCGCCTCCGAAGATCCAGAGGCCAAAGCCCCTAAGCGGGGGAAGAAATCTTCACCGGAGGGTCCTGCGTCGGGGGAGAACCCGGACGTACAATCGTCTCTAAAGGATCAGCCCTCCAGCGAGCTGTGAGTAGGAAAAGGGGAGTTCATTAATAAGAAAATACCCCTATTTGTGCTTCTGTGGATAACCGAAATTTTTGCCTTACAGTTCGGATCTGCGGACTTCTCAGATGAGTTCGATTTTGGGGGATCTTCGTCCGGAGATGATGGAGAGCGAAACGCCTCCGTCTGCTGCGCTGTCGGACAGGGCAGACGAGCCTGAAGTATCGTCACGGAGGGTATCCCAGAGCCCGGTGGAGCCGGAGAGTTCGGCACCGACTAGTGTCTGGCCGGGGGAGCTGAAGAATCTGCTTGAGAGGGCGTCCATCTCAGAAGATCACCGTGCTTTGATGAGTATGGTGATTGGAAGGATTTCGTCCGCCGAAAGCGGATTGCATAATGCCGTCAGGAGTTTGCTGGCGGGATTTGAGGTACGCAAGAACGACGCACCTTTTTGACAGTTTTGCACATAGAAGTGCGCCCTGTATAGATAGTAGCCCCTGAGACTCGGTAGGTTGTCGAAAGCGACAGTGTGCCGAGGATCAAAATCGCAGGTGTTGAATGTCGCCCTTCCTATGCAGGTGGCGGATAGTCCGGGGGCTAGCCGGACTAGTGGAGTTGTCGAGTTAATGCGGCAACTTGATGTGGCGGATGCGGACATCGCGCTTGTCAACCGGCGACTTGACGAGTCGCAAGGTAAATGAATTCTCCGCAGTCACTTATTTAAGGGAGCCAAAGCCCACCTCTGACAATATATATGCTGTGATACAGACGGTGCTGCTGCTGTGGAGAGCCTTCGGGCCGAGCTTGCTCAAGCTAAGGAGCAAGCCCGAAGGAGTGATGCGGCTGCCTCGAGGGCGGCCGAGGAGTTGAAAGCCGAAAAGGCTGCACACTGCCTAAGCAGGGAATAGATGGCCGAATTGGCCGTGAAATTGAATGATGCTACCGACCGCAATGAGGCTCTTGAAAAGGAGCGCCTGTCGGAGCGAGAAGACCTGGGGAAGGCCACCGCCGAGGCCAAGGATGCCCGTTCTGCAATGCAGGCTATGAAGGAGGAGCTGCGTCAAGCCGGAGATATTGTGGCTGGCAGGCCTTTTCTGCTGCGTCGCCGGTTTACGGATCCAAAGTATGCCCAACTTGGCCAGCTGTGGGGTCCGGAGGATCCATATATGGACTTAGCGGCAAGTGCGGCGGATGCCGTTGTGCACTTCCGGAGTCAGGAGGATCACAAGACGGAAGAGCTATTTTGGTCTCAGTTCCATAGTCCGGATCGTTCACTTCCGTTGACCGATCGGTTGGCCGAATGGGCTGAGCTGAACAGGTTGTCCGGACTTGCCATGACTGATATCGTGGCTCATGTCTGGCCAGAAAGGCCCAAGGCAATGAGCTATTTTGGCTTATTGCAGCAATTTCTTGGAGCGGTGCCGCATATCAAGGAGATGAAGCGGTCGGCCTGCATAGAAGGCGCACGGATGGCCCTTGCCCGTGTGAAGACACATTGGACTGAGATGGATGCCACCGCTATTGCAGCCCAGGGTTCGGACGAAAGCCGGTTACCCGCCGAGCATTATTTTGGGGGAAGTTATGTGTGGCGCTCGTGTAATAGAGTCGCAGTGCTCGAAAAATGTCACGTTCAAATGAACGTTTTATCTTGTAAAACAATGATTATGATGTAACCGCTTTTTATACTTGTGCGTTACAAGTATTAAAATATCTCCTATGCGGCCGTTTATGTATACATTTGTATAACCTAAAAGATGGCAGTCTTCGGCTTCAGCCCCCACGCACAAGGTGCGGGGGTGTTTGCAAAAAATAGCGCGTTTTCACACTTAATACGACGTCTCGGTCCGGTTAAGGAGGTGGTAGCGTAGCAAACGAGGCAATCCGGACTATGATGCTTTATCACTTTCACTTAGCCATTGGAGTTCGAGGGTGGGGCTACGATATAGCCCCTGGGGGCACCGCGCTTCTCCGGATTCGGGGCGCGTGTGTGCCTGACCGGGAAACGGTCCTTCGTCAAAGCGGGGAATTCTAAACATTCCGGTAGTCGATCGAGTGGTTGACCAGTCTCTCGCTGTATCATGACAGTCAGTTTTCGGCTTTCTCTACTAAGGTGCTCGCCCAGCCGAACTGGGGCACAATCGCGGTAGTTCTCCTGGTGCCGCGTTAGCCGATGATACGGAACATAAGGCAGCAAAACACAGGAGCCGGGCAAACCCAACATTTGACCAAAGACATGATTCGGAGCTGATGCATATAAGGCCTAACTCGAGACGTCGAACACTCCCTAAGGTGTTCGATCTTTATAATAATGGGCAGAACAGTGCCCTAAGCCCTTAGTGTCCAGGTACGGGCATGGTCCTCTAACGCGGCCGATGCCAAAACGCCAGGCTCCACTTTGGTTATAATAAGAAACCAAGGGATTATGACAACAAGAGACAGTAAAAAAGGTTTACGCAGGGTCTTAATCTGAAAAGAATCCTTGCGACGGGTCCCTACTGCACGTCTGCGCCTGTGTCTTCGTTGTGCCGTTATCCTGGACGGGTGTGCGCGTTGTTCATCTGTAAAAAGAGAGGAACTTAGTTTGGAAGGAAATTGTGCGAAAAATATATACAAAGGAAGAAATATAAATAAGTAAAGCGAGTCTGTATGAGCTCGCTGTTGCTTGGGCGCACAGCCCCTTGTGAAGGGATGTGCGGCTAGGGATCCCCTAGCTTATTTATGCCAGACTCGTCTGACCGTGTCCGGGGTCTTTAAATGACCCTCGCACTGAAATGATGCCACGTGGACCGGGCATCTTAAGTGTAAGAGACGCGTAATGTGGTATGGCGTTGAAGCGGACGAAAGCTTCTCGTCCCAAGAGTGCTTGATAGCTACTTTTAAATGGGACGATATGAAAGATTAGTTTTTTGCGTCGGAAGTTGTTCGGTGATCCGAACACAACTTCTAGTAATAATGAGCCTGTGCACTTGGCGTAAGGGCCTGGCGTCACTCCTTTAAAGGAAGTGCGGCTGTGTCAGATTTTAGTAAGGTCTATCCCCAACTCGCGGATTGTGTTTGGATACAGCAGGTTTAAGTCACTGCCTCCGTCCATCAGGACTTGTGTAAATTGCAGTCCGTCGATTATAGGATCCAATATCAGGGCAGTCCATCCTGCATTTCGAACGCTTCTGGAATAATCCAGGTGGTCGAAAGTGATTGGTTTTGATGTCCAATCTCTATGTTCTGCTGGGTTGGACCGTGCGAGACCCATTTTAACGGGTGCCGCACTGTTTTTCCGTATTATCACATGAAGTGAATTTACTGCTTTGACCTCTTTTGGGAAAGTCTTTTGTTTTCCGGTGCTCTGCTGGTGGGGTTTATCATCATCTTCGCTTGATGCGTCGAGCCCCTTGTGTTCGGTGTTTAATCGGCCGGACTGTTTGAAAACCCAACAATCTCGGTGGGTGTGGTCTGCAGGCCTTCCGGGGGTACTGTGGATTTGACATATCCGACCCAAAATCTTGTTTAAGTTGGATAGCTCATCGCTGTTATCCTTAAGAGGCGGTGTTTTGTTGTTTGGCCGCGAGCTTTTGAATCCGGCATTGACCGTCGTGCTCTTTGGGCTTTTCTCTTTATTCTGGCGATGGTCTTTTCTGCGCCGTGATTTTCCGTTTCCATCTCTGATCTCGGATGTACTTGGGTCGCTGGTGCTACATCTTGCTAGCCAGCTATCCTCTCCCGCATAAAAGCGGGTCATGAGGCTTGTTAGCGCGGACATTGTCCTCGGCTTCTCTTGGCCGAGGTGTCTGGCGAGCCATTCGTCTCGGACGTTGTGTTTAAAAGCTGCTAAGGCTTCGGCGTCTGGACAGTCGACTATTTGGTTCTTTTTGGTGAGGAACCTGTTCCAGAATTTGCGCGCTGACTCTCCGGGCTGTTGAGTTATATGACTTAGATCATCTGCATCCGGAGGGCGGACATAAGTTCCTTGAAAGTTTGCTCTAAACGCGTCCTCGAGCTCTTCCCAACTTCCAACAGTGTTTTCTGGGAGGCTTTTGAGCCAATGACAGGCTGGCCCTTTGAGCTTGAGGGGGAGGTATTTTATGGCGTGGAGATCATCTCCTCTAGCCATGTGTATGTGTAGTATATAATCTTCTATCCAGACTCCAGGGTCTGTTGTTCCGTCGTAGGCCTCTATGTTTATGGGTTTAAATCCTGCTGGGAATTCATGATCCAGCACCTCGTTGGTGAAACATAGTGGGTGTGCGGCCCCCCTGTATTTGGGTGTACCACTATCTTCGGACACTTGGCGTGTTGCATTGCTTCCTGGGGCCCTCTTCTTTGGCCCGTAAATGGACCTGGCTGGGCCATCTCTCTTTCCAGGGTCATTAGTCGGTTTATGTGCGGCGCCACTTTCAGATTTTGGCCTATCATCTGGCCGTCTATCCAACCAGGCAGCCTCTTTGTTTTTTGACTGTGGGGGCTCTATGGCCTCCTCGTTAAATTCTGGCAGCAGCTTGCGCTTCGGGTAGCTCTTTGATTGATGGCCATTGCCGTATTTGTCTGCGGTCTTGAGCACTTTGCTCCACCTCATTCTGAGTGTATCTTCCGCTGTTTTGAGCTTCCATTTTTCCTTTTTCAAACTTCTTGCGGTGGCGACGAGTCTTTTCCAAAGGTTTTTATTCTCCGGTGGAGTGTCCGGCGTGAGGTCGTCTGGACTGTTGTTTTTGCCGGGCCTAGACTGATTATCTGACTCGTCCTGTTCGGACGGTTTCTTGTCGGCGTGTTCGTCGTCCACTGGTTTGCCCTTCTGCATTGCTGGGTCATTAGGAGCGCTATTGTTGTCGAGGCGGGATTTAGGGCGGCGTCTGCATCGCCATTTTGGTTGTTTGTCGGTGGGATTATCTTATGCCGCGCCCCGTTGGTCCTCGTTATCGCTTCCTTTTGGGGTATCCACCATGTATACGTCGTATGACGAGGTGGTCTTTCCGTGCCCTGTAGGCGCTGGTTCTAATTCATCTCCGGCATCGTCGTCCATACCGTCGATGTCTTCGGAGTCATAGTTTAGCATGTCGGTTAAATCGTCGATAGTGGCTACAAAGTGGGTGGTGGGTGGGCTTTGAGTTTCTTCGTCGTCCGAATCCCAACCGTCCTGGCCGTAGTCCGGCCAGGTCTCTCCGGATAGCGAGAGGTGTTTTAACGAATTTAGGATGTCGCCCAAGGGCGAGTGTTGGAAGATGTCCGCGGCGGTGAATTCCATAACCGGCGTCCGATCGGATTTGATTGGCGGGGGCGCGGGCGGTCCAGAGACCGGCAGGGAGTCCGGCACCTCGGAGTCACGAGCTTCACAAGGGATAAGGTTAGTGTTCGGCTCCATCGCCGTGGAAGTTGAAGCCCCCGAGGCGGTGTCCAACCACCAGTCCTCGATCTGGGCGATCGGCTCCGGACTAAGGACCGGAGCGGATTCTAGTGCGGCCACCAAGGCGCTGTTCGGCGGCAGACCTAGATCATGCCCATCGTAACAGTGCGGCACGCTTGGCTGTGGCTCGAGCCCGTCGAAGATCAAGTCCCCGCGGATGTCGGCCGTGAAGTTTAGGCTTCCGAACCTGACCTGACGGCCAGGGGCGTGGCTTTCGATCTGCTCCAGATGGCCAAGTGAATTAGCCTGCAGTGCAAAGCCGCCGAATACGAAGATCTGTCCGGGGAGAAAAGTCTCACCCTGGACAGCGTTGTTGATTGAAGAAGCCATCGAGCCTATCGGTGACGACACAGAGGAACTCTCAATGAAAGCACCAATGTCGGTGTCAAAACCGGCGGATCTCGGGTAGGGGGCCCCGAACTGTGCGTCTAGGCAGATGGTAACAAGAGACAAGGGACACGATGTTTTACCCAGGTTCGGGCCCCCTTGATGGAGGTAAAACCCTACGTCCTGCTTGATTAATATTGATGATATGGGTAGTACAAGAGTGGATCTACCACAAGATCTAGGAGGCTAAACCCTAAAGCTAGCCTATGGTATGATTGTTGTAATGTATGTTGTGTCCTATGGACTAAAGCCCTCCGGTTTATATAGACACCGGAGAAGGCTAGGGTTACACAGAGTCGGTTACAATGGTAGGAGATCTACATATCCGTATCGCCAAGCTTGCCTTCCACGCCAAGGAAAGTCCCATCCGGACACGGGACGGAGTCTTCAATCTTGTATCTTCGTAGTCTTGGAGTCCGGCAGACGATGATAGTCCGGCTGTTCGGACACCCCCTAGTCCAGGACTCCCTCAAGGGGTGGGGGCGGGGGCGGGTGGGGCGGGGGCAGCGCCAGGCGGCGAGACGGTGGGGGCGGTGGCGGGTGGGGGAGGGGGTGGGAGCGGCGGCGGCGCCGGGCGGCGGGGGGCGGTGGCGGGTGCGGCGAGGGCGGGGGCGGCGCCGGGCAGCGGGGGCGGGGGCGGAGGAGGTCGAGGGAGAGAGATGAGTAACGGGCGGGGGAGGGGGCTCGGCCATTAGTTAGGTTAGTTAGGGTAGCCTTTTCCGTCCGCCCTTCTTTGCCGTCCGCTTTTCTTCATATTTGCCGTCTGCGGTGGACGGCAAAGCGGGGGGACGTTAAGTATTTTTTTAACCAGCTCCTCAGTGGCCCCCCCTCCCTCTTTGCCGTCTGCTAGCGGACGGCAAAGATTCTTTGCCGTCAGCTAGCGGACGGCAAAGAGCTGGCTGATGGCAAAGGCTTTCTTTGCCATCAGCCAGTTCTTTGCCGTCCGCTTTCGGGTAGCTGATGGCAAAGAGCTTCTTTGCCGTCCGCTAGCTGACGGCAAAGAGCTGGCAGATGGCAAAGTAGCTGATTCCAGTAGTGCTAGTGTCATAATAGTAAAAAAATCTTACCATGCCATCTCCATGGATGTTGGCGTAGTTCAACACGTGGACTAGTGGCACGTATTGACCATAATGTGGAGGAATTTCATAAGGCTGGTTGTAATGGGGAGTATCATATACTAGCATCATGCATATGATACTAGTGTATGATATTACATCCGCAATGCATGATATATATATCATATGTTGGTATCATATAGGACTACATTTATTGACATGCATGACACAAAGTAGCACATCATTTAATATGATACGGTATCATGATATAATACTCAAGCTTCTCATTCTTCATTTAATTCTACGCCACATTATCAAAACTGCTTAGTTTGCACGCATGATACCACCTATGATACTCCTACTACGACTAGCCTAATTCTTATTTAAAGTCTCAACATCAATAATAAATGAGATAAGATGATCTTTCTCCTTGTAAGTTAGTTCAGAGGCATTAGTGTAGGAGGTTTTGTCTACTACTTTCTGTACATTTTTTGGAGAATGGGAATAAGCTTACATAGAGATTTTGTCAACTATTTTTAAATAAACAATATAAATTACTTAATAAATATGTTTGAGAAACTTACATAGAGGTAGAAGTGGAAGCGTATCAACACCAACCCAAATGTCGATATTATCTTCATCGATGTAATCTTCAGGATCATCAAGATCACAATTGATATGCATGCCCTCCTAAAAATAATATGCCTTGCATAGTGTTGCCCAATTCGAGCAACCAAAATGGGAGTAGGTCACCACATTGTATAGCTTTACGTCAAAAGCATAACCATAATGGGTCCTGAGGTGAATTCTCTTTATCTGCATATTCTCATGATCTTCAAAATCCAGATTCTCCAAGACATAATGTCTTTCATGGTAGGGGATGCACTAGTCGAATTGTAGAAAGCAAAAATTACACGTTGAAGAAGTAGAAGACATGCTTAATTACGAAAATACTTGTCTAGCACCTTGGAATGAAGGAGAACCGACCCAGGACAACAGTCGGGATTCTTCCTCTCTGACATTTTGCGATCGTCGGTGATGGTAGCTCCTCCTTTCATTCCAAAGTGCATTACACCAAAATGTCTAGCACCTTGGAATGAAGAAGAAGCTACCCCCATGACAACGTCGGGATTCTTCGTCCTCTCTCATATATGGTGGACACACTCGCTCACTGATTTTTCGACCGTCGGTGATGGTCGCTCCTCCTCCTTCCCCAAGTGCATAACAAAGGTCTAGCACAAGGAGAAGAAGGAGAAGCGTCCCCCACGACAACAATCGGCATTAATATTCTCTCATATGGTGGAGACTCTCTCCCTCACTGATTTTTTAACTGTCATGTATGGAGCTCCTACAGACTTAAAGTCAACCCAAAATGTCGTTTAATTCTCTTTCTGGCAAATCCGGGGCACTCGATATTTCCTACATATTCTAGCACAAGTCATGCTAAAATTCACGAAAAAATCCGACATGACCTTTGCTAAAATAGGACATATCGAGAGCCTGAAATTTGCTGGAACGGAAATGAATCAACACTCCAGCAAAACATATGCCACTCGGATTTTCCCTGCGATGCAAAGATGTCCATACACATAGCTTAAAATTGAAATTCTATCCGGATCAATTATCATATAAAAAAACTAGCTTCTCATTGTCACAACTACTCTTCTACTACTACCTTCACATTATCATCAGAATTTCTTACTAAAAATTTTATTATGAAATTTGATATCTAACAATTTTCTATACCTATTTTTTGAAGTACATCTTATAACTCTAACATTTCATTTGTACAACAAGCATAACTAAATATTTAAATGTATTTGGTTCTTTTGCCCCTACATTACTAAAAAGAAATATTCTATTCAAATAACCTACATTATTGAAAATTATCTATTCTATTCAAATAATCTACAATACTAAATATCTTATAACCCATACATTTACTAAAAATTTACATTCTACATTCTATTGTATTTGATTTTTTTAAACATACATTCTACAAGAACAGAGGGAGGAAGGATGGAGGTAGGCAGGAGGGAGGAGGGAGTGAGGGAGGGGAGGGAGAGGAGGAGGGAGAGAGTAGAGAGAGGAGGAGGGTAGCCAGACGAGGAGGGAGGACGGAGGACGGAGGAGCAGGAGCAAGGAGAAAGGAGAGAGCAGAAGGAGGGAGGATTGCGACCGGAGGAGGAGGAAGGGAGGGAGGAGAGAGAGAGGAGGAGGGTGGCTGAACGAGGAGGGAGGAGGGAGGAGCAGGAGCGAGGAGAAAGGAGAGAGCAGTAGGAGGGAGAATTAGGGCTGCAAGCGAGTCGAGTTCGAGCGTGTTGGCCTAGGCTCAGCTCAACTCATAATAAAATTTGAGCGAGCTTAAAATATGCGAAGCTCAAGGTCGAGCTGCAGAAAGTGGCTCGTGCTCAGCTTGTAACGATCTCGAGTCGATCTCGAGCTAGTTTCGAGCTAAAATAAGATGATTTTTAAAAGTATTTTAAGGAAAATTTTAAAGCAAGATAGGCCACAACACAACAAAAAAATCTCTATAAATTCGACTTATTCTTTCTCAAGTGAAGACTAGTATTTAATAACAAGAAATCATGGATAGAAGGCGATGAAGGTGCGCCAGCTCTCAAACATTGACCAAAATAACAAAATATTGAACACACGGTTGCCCACGTGATGAGAATAAATTTTCTCCATGCTTAATTTCCATGTTTGCTAGTAGGTAAAGTGAAGATAAAAATCGTACAGAAGATATACGGAAATGAATGATACTAATTCTTGGCAATAGATATGAAGGTTATTTAATATACTTATATGATATCGAGCTATCGAGCTAAAATTGAGCGAGCCAATGTTGGCTCAAGATTGGCTCGTTTCTTAATCGAGCTACATAAAGTGTTCATACTCTGCTCATTTCTTTCCGACTCGATATCGAGTCGAGCTAAAATACGAGTCGATCTCGAGCGGCTCACGAGCCTCGAGCTTTTCTTGAAGCCCTAGGGAGAATGGCGCCCGGAGGAGGGAGAGGAAGGATGCCAGAGGAGAGGGGAGGGATGAGGGAGGAGGGCGACGGCTTATCAACGAGGAAGGAGGAGGGAGGACGGTGGCGGCAATGCGGTGGCGACGGCTGGAGGAGGAAGAGGCAGTGAGGGAGGGGAGTGGGAAAGTGGACGTGCATGGGAGGGACGATACGGTTGAATTAGTAGCAGCGCGAGTCCATGACGTGCACTACTACTAAGTGCCATAGTAGTAGTATGGTCTCAGCATCCCGCGCTGCTACTAAGTGGGGCCCACGTGGTGGCACAGTGCAATAATAATTGCAGCGGTGGGCACACTACATGCGCTACTACTATGGCCTTAGCAGTAGCGCCATTTTGGGCGATCGCGCTGCTACTATACTTAGCCTGGTGGCCAGTGTGGGTACCACTTAGTAGTAGTGCCGTTTGTCACGGTTGTGCTACTGCTACTAGCTTAGTTGTATAACCCGCGCTACTGTTAAGTAGCAGTAGCGATTGTCTTTTACCGCACTACCGTTAAGCTTCTACGTATAAGGTTTTCCCTAGCAGTGGGTTGTCAATCCCTTGACGGTTACGAGCAAGACTAAATTGTATAATTTTTGATTGATAGATTAGACAAAAATACATAATAAAATAAATAAAAGGAAATTGCAGCAAGGTATTTTCGGTTTTAATGTATGATAAAAGATTGACCCCGGGGCCCATAGTTTTCACTAGAGGCTTCTCTCTTGAAAATAGCATACGGTGGGTAAACAAATTACTGTTGGGCAATTTATAGAAAAGCAAATAATTATGACGATATCCAAAGCAATGATCATGTATATAGGCATCACGTCCGAGACAAGTAGACCGAAACGATTCTGCATCTACTACTATTACTCCACACATCGACCACTATCCAACATGCATCTAGTGTATTAAGTTCATGGAAAAACATAGTAACACCTTAAGCAAGAAGACATGATGTAGACAAGATAAACTCACGTATGAAATAAATCCCATCTTTTTATCGCCAATAGCAGCGATACATACGTGTCATGTCCCTTTCTGTCACTGGGGTTGAGCACCGTAAGATCAAACCCATTTCAAAGCACCTCATCCCATTGCAAGATGCATTAACCTAGTTGGCCAAACTAAACCAATAAAACGGAGAATAAATACGAGGCTATAACAATTATGCATAAAAGAGTTCAGAGAAAACTCAAATAATATTCATGGATGGATATAATCATAAACTCACTGAGGGAGTCCTGGACTAGGGGGTGTCCGGACAGCCGGACTATCATCGTCCGCCGGACTCCAAGACTACGAAGATACAAGATTGAAGACTCCGGCCCGTGTCCGGATGGGACTTTCCTTGGCGTGGAAGGCAATCTTGGCGATACGGATATGTAGATCTCCTACCATTGTAACCGACTCTGTGTAACCCTAGCCTCCTCCGGTGTCTATATAAACCGGAGGGCTTTAGTCCGTAGGACAACATACATTACAACAATCATACCATAGGCTAGCTTTAGGGTTTAGCCTCCTTGATCTCGTGGTAGATCCACTCTTGTACTACCTATATCATCAATATTAATCAAGCAGGACGTAGGGTTTTACCTCCATCGAGAGGGCCCGAACCTGGGTAAAACATCGTGTCCCTCGTCTCCTGTTACCATCCGCCTAGACGCATAGTTCGGGACCCCCTACCTGAGATCCGCCGGTTTTGACACCGACACTCACAATTCATCGGATCCCAACTAACACACCGCAAAAAGTCATTACATCGAATAGATCTCCAACAACACCGAGGAGAACATTGTATGGAATATCAAATACAGAGAAGAAGCCATATAGCTACTAACTATGGACCCATAAGTCTGTGGTAAACTACTCATGCATCATCGAAGGGCAGCAAGGATGATGTAGTGCCCCCTCTGTGACCGAATCCCCCTCTAGCGTAGTGCTGGAAAAGGCCTCCAGATGGGATCTTGTTGTTCTGGAACTTGCAGCGGCGAAAAAAGTATTTCATGGACTCCTTTGTTGGTTTCACCATTTTAGAGAATTTATAGAGGCATAGTTAGGTCAAATGGGAGCCACATGGGCCCCAAAAGCCACCAGGGCACGCCTATCCCCCTAGGCGCACCCTGGTGCCTTGTGGGCCACGGTTCATCATCTGGTCTTCTCCCAAAGCTTCTAGTGTCTCTTTTGTCTAGAAAAAATCTCCAAAATGTTTTGTGGCATTTGGAGTTCGTTTGGTTCTGATATTCTGTGAAACGAAAAATAAGAAAAAAAAACAACACTAGAGAAAAAAGACACATCCGTGACATTTTGGGCCGAACGGATTTTTTCTATCATACTTATGACACTTCTATGACGATAATTGTGACAAAACCCGGTATCATCATACATGTGGTGGGCTCCTACTTCTATGACAAAAAATCATGACAGAAAATGGGCTTTTCGTCCTAGGCGGGCCGGAGACGCAGCTGCATGACATTCTTTGGGCCGTCCATGATGGAAAAAACCACGGTAGAAGCGAGGGCGAGGAAAATTTCAGCGAGTTCCCGGTTACGGCGGGTGGTTGGGGGCCGAGCGATGCGCGTTTCTCTCGTACATGTACGCCTATGTGTGCGTGGCGTTGGCTCTAACTGAACCCGAGCGAGGCGCTGGACTCTAACTGAACCCGAGCGATTTCACTGCAGGCTACGCGTTACTGAACCCGAGCGATCGATCGATGGCTGTTAACTAAACCCGATCGAGTGATTCCTTCGCTACTGCTGCTAACTAAAGTCGATCGATGCTGCCTCTGGATGAATAGTGAGCGTTGCGCGGGGGGGGGGGGGGGTGGATGAATAGTGAGCGGTGGGGTGGATGAACAGGACCCCGATCAATCGAGCCGGTTGGGGCTGGATGCACAGGACCCCGTGGAGGGCTGGATGAATAGTAGATGGTGGAGGGATGGATGAACAGTAGCCCGTGGAGGGGTGGTTGAACAGGAGCCAGTGGAGAGGGGTGGTTGAATAGTAGCCGGTGGAGTAGCGTGCGGTGGAGGCTGGATGAACAGGAGCCCGTGGATGAACAGTCGCATGTGGAGGCTGGAGGAGGTCGACGGTGGATGAACAGTAGCCCATGGAGGCTAGAGGAGGTCGATGGTGGAGATGAACAGTATCTCGTGGAGTCCCGTTTTGTGGTACGCCACACCCCTCCCGATGAACAGGACCCCCGTTTCGACCATAGCGCTCCAACACAAGTCTGTTTTGTCCGTTTTGCGGTACGCCACACCCCTCCCGATCAACAGGACCTCGTTTCGACCGTAGGAGGTCCAACACAAGTCCGTTTCCTCCGTTTTGCGGTACGCCAGACCCCTCCCGATGAACAGGACCCCATTTCAAACGTGGCCGGTCAAACAGAAGGCCATTTCCTCTGTTCTGTGGTACACCAGGCCTCGTTTCCATCACCTGTTTCGTCCAAGCCGATTGGCTCCCACGCATTTCGTTGCCTCCCGATGAACACGGTGCATTCCGTTGCCTCCCGATGAACACGATGCATTCTGTTGCCTCCCCATGAACATGACGATGACGCAGTTTCTCCATTCCTACCCAGCCATGTACACGAGCCCTGGCCGTACGTATGTGCGAGTAGGCATTCAAGACCCCGCCCGTATGTACGTACGTGGCCGTATTTTCTTTCTTGCACACTGACCGTTGTACGTACATGTACATGCTACGTGTGTGCCTCTACTACGACATGTGCACGCCTCTACATCCACCAGTATGTACGTACACGTTCGCAACCAGAATGACAACGCTATGTACGCTTCGACCAGGTGGGTCCCGACTGTCAGGCACTTCCTTGCGTGCGAAGATGTAGCTGGTGGGTCCCAGCAGTCAGGGGGGCGAATCGTTTTTGTTTTTTTTGCTCGGACGCACTTCCTTGCATGCGAAGATGTAGCTAGTGGGTTCCAGCAGTCAGGGGGGAAACATTTTTTCGCGAAATACGGTGGCCCATCCAGTGGGTCCCCGCTGTCAGGTGGAGGAATAATTATAGAGGCACTTCCTTGCGGCCGCCGTGGACCGAGCTGTCAGCCTCTCCACATATAGTACGCTTCCGATGGAAGTCGTTCCTTGACCGTGTTGACCACACCGCGCGGAGAGCACCAGGGCTGTGGACGACGATGAGGCCTAGGAAGGGACGATGCGGAGCCGGGGAAGACGCGGTAGTGGAAGCCCGCGCGGAGAGGAGTACGAGGGTTCAATGGTTCGGCTACGGTGTGTCGGTGTACTAGAGTAGGGGTACCTTAGTATCCCGAACTTGTGCACGGGCAGTCGCAGCGCCCCGCGGCAAGGCTTGCCGGGTGACCGCCAAGGTCCTCCGTGGTTCCTTTGGAGCCATTCAAGAACAAAGTGTTTAAGCCAAGAAGACAAGGCCCCGGCAAGAGGAGCTTGCCGGGAAGGCCAAGACCCCGACAAGAGGAGCTTGCCGGGAAGGCCAACCGAGGCATTTCAAGGAACTTGCCGCGACGCGCCTCGCGTCCCGGCAAGGCCCGGTGAGCGACAAGCTTCCGGGTGTGACAAGACAACGACCGCGGCAAGGTGCTTGCCGCGGCGGGCTACCACTCTGTACCTACGCTCTAGCACATCCACCAACGTGTCGCCCTGGGATCGTTCCAGGCGCGCGTGGCAAGAGGCTGTGCAGCCAAGCGGTGCGAGGTGGCAAGCGGAGATGACAAGATGGCCATCGTGGCAAGTGGTGGCGCCCCTAACGGTCACTTTTCTGCACTGTTTGGGCGACGCAGACGGGCATTTAATGCCTTTGTCCCCTACCGTCAGGGTTAGGTAGGATACACTGTACAAGTAGGTGTGCCAACCGCACCTCTTTTCCATTTTTACCCTTGCATGCGTTGCCACCTGTCGGTGACCCCTTGAGCATATAAAAAGAGGCCCGTGCGCAACGTAGGGGGGGATTCGAAACCAGAAAACACTCACGCTCGGTCTCGTTAGCAGCTGAGGTGTACTGTAGCTCTCAGCGCTCCCGAGCAAGAACACAATACAATCCGACAAGCAGTAGTAGGAGTTTTATCTCTCCGAGAGCTCCGAAGCTGGGTAAAACCGCCCGTGTGCTTCGCCTCGATCCGCTCTTTGTGCGGCCTCTGCCCCCCGCCGGACCGAAAAGGGGCCCTGCCCCATAGGTTTTCGTTCCCACGACACGATGTGAGGCTGCCGTCGCTGCAGGGCCTGGCCAGCGGTGGGAATAGTAGGGGCGGTGAGGCCTCCACGGCAACACAGCCGGCCACGGGATGCAGGAGCATGCGGCACGACCGGTGCTGCTTTGGGCGGCTAGAGCAAGAAGACCAGAGGTTGAAGAAGCACTACGGCCGTTGGATGGACATCGTACGGTCACTGGAGCTAGAATCATTCATATTGACTAAGTAGACAAAGCCCTCCATCCCCGTCAACTTAGTAGGCCCACAAGTCAGCCTCCCACAAAGGTGGGTCCCAGCTAGCAGGGAAAGTATTCATTTTTTGTGCGTAATGAGGAGGCACTTCCGGTGGGTCCGAGCTGATAGCAGGGGTGGCGTTTTTTCGCGAAATATAGAGGCCCTTCCGATGGGTCCCAACTATCAGGTGGAGGAATCATTATTTTGTGCGTAATAAGGAGGCATTTCCCTGTGTGGGCCCCTACTGTCAGCCTCTTCCGATGGCTGTTGTTTGTTGACCATGTTGACCTCACCGCGCCGAGAGCACAAACGCGGTGGACGAGGGCGAGGCCCAGGAAGAGAACCACCCAGAGCCAGCGAAGCCACCGCAGCGGATGCCCACACTGAGGGGAGTACGAGCGCTGACTGGTCGGCTGCAGGGTGAGGCTGATGTCGCCAGAAAATAACAGGATGTGTGGGTGGTTAGAGGGATGGCCTGGCGGCAGCACAACCAGTCACGGGAGGAGGGAGCAGGCAGTCCCGCTGGTGTTGGTTTGGGCGGCTGGAGCAGGAAGATCAGAGATTGAAGAAGCACGGCGGCCATTGGATGGACATCCAACAGTCACTGTTGTGTGATGACTAAGTTGACAAAGCCTTGCGTACGCATCAAAAAAAAATTAGGACAGCGTCATAGTCAACCTAGTAGGCCCAGAAGTCAGCCTCCAAATCTGTGGAAAACAGCATACAGCCCATTAGCCATTATTTTCAATAATTTACAGGCCATTTGCTAATTCTTAAGGATATTTGAAGCCCATATTCTTTTTATTAGCATTACAGACCATATATTCTAGGCACTGCTAAAACATTCAACGAAATTTTGCATATTTCGGTGGGGTCCAAACTCTTTTAATCATGAATTTTTGAGTCACGTTAAAAATAATTTTCAAAAAATTATATCAAAATAAAATTCAACAAACAATTCTCCGCAAAAAAATGAATGAAATTTAGAATCTTCACTAGCAAGATGCCCGTTTGTTGCACGGAACATGAAGATGCATTTGTATGAGTAGTTTATCTTGTGGGAGAATAGATGATATTTTAATGTAATTGCCAGTTGGCTTTGGTTTTTATAAGAGTAGAGAGTAGAGAAATCCTAAAAAAATATTCTAATGCAATTGCAGGTTGGCTTTGGTTTAAAAATTTACAGCCCATTTCTTACAACTTATAGCCCATTTTCTGGGGAAGCGCATTTCTTACTACTTACATCCCTCCTCGTCTTGAAAGATTTGCAGCGCAGCAGGGCTGAGAAAAGCAAGTAGGCCTCAGTTTTGGTATTCTCCAAAAAAACTAGGCTAGCCAATTTCAGAAAGAAAAAATATATCAACTGGGCTCGTCAGGTGCTTAATAAAAGTGTAAGCGTGGGCTAGACGGGCCATAGCCCCTGCATAGCACACAGTTGAGCTCCGTCTCTGAAACTAAAAAACAACTGGGCGAGCTGCTGGGTCCCTGGTGTTATCTACTCGTTGTGTAATTTTCTCGTTTATTGACTACATTGACAATGGTGTGGGACCTAGTTGTGAAACAATTAGGAGGAAGTATTTTTTTGGCTTGTAATAACGAGGCACCTGCTTGCGAAATGCAATGACCCTGGTGGGTCCCTACTGTCAGCCTCTCCACGTACAGTCATCTCCTGATTCCTCTTGGTTGTTGACCATGTTGACAACGCCAGACGGCGGCGGGCACAGCAAGCGAACCAAGGCGGAGAACGACAGCGAGGCCTCGGATGGGAACGAACAGCAGCTGTGGAAGATGCGGCAGTGTAGTGGCAGGTGGAGGGGAGTACGAGGGCAACAACATGCAACTGAAGCATACAAATGGTACAAAAATCCCAAGGATTAATTGTTCAACAAATTTTTAGACAAAACCCAGATTGAACATGACAGTAACATCTAACCCAACCACTCTTTTTTGCAGTCACAAACAAATGGATCGATCTGATCCATAAAATCAACATCCTGTGCAAAAAAAATTATTTCAGGATGACTACAACTTGTTGTAAATAGAAGCCGAGCACGTTTAGAAGCCCATTTGTCCACCTGAAACTTCTTTTTTTGCTGTTCAACATGACCGTCTGTGAGAAATCTCTTGCGGTAAAAATTGAACCTCATGGACAATAGTAACCTCGCATTCAACAGGAAGAATGTGACAAAGCTTCTGTTTGCCTGGTTGGATGCATATCATTCCATCGTTATTGTCCTCAAACGAATGTCATGAGAACTGAGAAAATCCTGGTGCTTATTACGCCACCGATTGGTTATATGTTTTTCTTCATGTGGTTCTGCCTAAGTAGACATGAAGATTGAAAATAGTTAAGGTCTGAAAAAAGAGTACGTCGAAAGAACGACAGCTGAACAATTAATTCTAGTACAATATATACGGGCTTTCAATGTCCATGAAATCATCATCTCTATATATAAATTCTCCGGAGATCGAAAGCATCGCAGCAAGCCAATAATTATGTCCAGATCAAAGCTATACATTCTGATATATATGATCTTGACAGAATCCAGCAGCATTGATAAGCTATCAATAGACGAACTCTTCATTGAGCATATAACATAATATTAGTACCCAAAGTGTACTCCAAGATGATATAAAACTTATGCGCAAAAATGAAAAATGCATCATATGATTACAAATGTGTAGATGATAATATACGGTACCTGAAAAAATGAGGAGCCAAACACAAACTCCTTGTGATTATTAAATGGGTCACGAATTACACCCAAGGTCTCCATTTTGGGTGCAGAAATGATAGTTATTTGTGAAGGTGTATAACAATTATCAAGGAGCAACCTTTCAAGTGAAGGGGCATCTTCGATGATGAGCTATTGTCCTTCAAAACAAATTCCAATGCTTTTAAGGTGAGGCGACTTTATTTGGAGACAACTGATACGGATTTGTATTCCCAAAACAATCAGCAAGCACTGCAGGGCAGGGCAACTGGAGTGGATGATGTTGTGTAGTGAAGCCTCCGACAGATAAACCACCACAAGCGAATGTTTTTTTAGCAGTTGGAGTTGAAGCATTTGTACCAGATCGTCTGGTAGATGGCACCGGGCGAAGGTGGCGGTGTGGAGAGAGGAGTAAAACCGCGAGATGGACAAGGGTGGTGTGGGAACGAATTCTTGGTGTGTTCGTGGTATGAAACTTTTGTGGTAATGGTACAACTCAAACTGCTGGAGTTTTCCAAATTCAGGGGATGTCAGCCAAGCGTCCACCTTGCCAGGTATGGACAGCAGGTAGCGTGTCGGGATGCAGAGGCATTGAGCGGGGCCCTGCTGGTGAGAAGATACGATGGCTCTAAGGAGATCAAATTCAGGAAGGACAGATATCTGATGACAATCGAGATTGAGGGGCGCGGTGCGCCATAGAGGGCGCCACCGAGTTGAGAGGACTTATGTGCGGCAGCAATCCTTGGTGGGGAGAAGCGAGATGATCTCCTCAAGGATGACGTCTGGGAGATCACTGATGCGGTCCACCGGAGATTCTACTGGTTCCTCAGATCCGGGTGGGGGGGGGGGCTCGCCGCTTCTCCCCGCGCTACCGGGTGCAGGATCTACAACCGGCTTCGCCGCTGGCGGGAGCCTCATCTTCTTGGCGCTGGGGCCAGCCGACTCCATTTTCCTTGTGGGCGTCACGCCGAGCTCACGAGTTTGAGCAGATTAGCCAGAGACGAGCCTAGTGGCAGTGCGAGTGGGGAAGAAGGAGGGCTGGGGATTTCTGTAGGAGTGGAAGAAGAGGAGCAGACGTTTTTTGTACGAGTGAGGAAAAAGGTGAGCGGGGATTTTCTGGACGAGTGAGGAAGATTGGGGAGCGGGGGGAATTGGGGGGGGAGACGGAAGCAGGAGAGCGAGTTGTTCGTGTTTATAAGGCCCGCTGCACTAACTACTCGCTATTTCCCAAGAACCGCTCTCTTCTTTGCGTTGCTGCATTGGAGCTGGCGCATGGACTTGGCTGACTGGCCATGCATGCAGGATGCATGTGCCCGCCGGCCACTGCATGCGCCTGGATTGTTACTAGGCCTATTTAATAGGGTGGTTCTGGAATAAATGAAGGAGATTTATTTTCTCTGTGTGCATCCACCAAATTAGAGGATGCGACTGGATGCAGACACTCATATTAAACTAAGCTTCAGAAGATACGGTATGCATACTAACATTCAGAAGAACAAAAGTTCAGCATGTCTATGCATCTCAATGATTCACCATACTATAACCAATACAAAGTTGTGAGAAGGTGTGGAAATAAAGAAAATTGGTCGATGCTTCTCTAAGCAAAGGGCCTCCCTGCGCACGCATTAATTTCCTGGGCATGCTTGTTTCTTCTCAATGTTGCGAGCACTTTGAGCATGTTGGCAACTCCACAGCTATACTTAAGCGGTGTTGCAAAACAGTAGCACATATCAATAGCTCGGCATGACAAAACACGATCATCTGGACGAAGGGGATACTGACCTGCCTGAGGAAGATTATATATAATTCTATAAGTCCTTGGTTGATTTCCACCTTCGACTGCACTGCTTGTTTGCTCCTCCACACATGACAGGATCGTTCCGCACTGCATTCAGCAAGTCAACGTACGAATAAGCTAATTTCATCTTGCGGTGGTCATTGTACCTAGTTACAAATGTAGGAATACCTGGAGCACCATGAGGTTAGCTGACAGCAGGTAGATGAAGCCATATAAATTTTGTGCGGTGCTACCAAAATTGAGGTTTGTATCCCTTCCCGTTATGAGAATTCTTCTTGAAGTTGGTAGAATGTGACATCTTGTTCTTTGCATCAAACTTGCCTTTCCCCTGAGATTTGTTCTTGTTGTTTTGGGGATGGTTGGGCTGGAAGTTCTTCTCGTGTACCATGTGGCCACTAGAAGCTCCCTCAGCGACCCGAGCACGTGTGTCTTTTGCTCTCACCTTCTCCTTAAAATCAAGAGTGCTAATGAGATCCAAAACAGAAAAATCATGTCTCTTGTTTTTTAGAGAAGTAGCAAAATCGTTCCATGAAGGTGGAAGCTTGGCAATGATGGTCCCAACAACAAATTTGTCCGGCAACACACACTTAAAGTACTCAAGTTCCTTAGAGAGTGACTGTATCTCATGAGTCTGCTGAACAACAGAGTGCTCATCAGTCATCTTGTAGTCACAGAATTGCTCCATGACGTACAACTCGTTGCCAGCACCCGAGGGCCCAAACGTGGCTTCGAGCGTAGCCCACATGAATTTTCCGCTATAAATGACATATATGAATCCACAATGTAATCATCAAGAACACTCAGCAGGGCAGCTTTGAAGAGGGTATCCATGTTCTGAAAAGCTTCCTGCTATGTAGGATTACGCCCTCAGGCTTACCCTTAGTGGCATCATAGCAGTACATGATCTGAAACCAATATACTGCTCTTGTGCGCCACCTTTTATATTGCACCCCCTTAAAAGTAGGCGGCTTCAAAAGCGCAGCAAAACCACTTGGAGTAAATTGCCTATAATCAGGTTTTTGGATTGGATTGTTGAATATATGAGAGATTTAGTATGAGATTTAATCCGAATCAGCAGAAAATAGATCGTGACGACAATTGCAAATATCAAAGTAATGATGCGGACTAAACCAGGAGGACAGAATCACATACTGTACAGCGGGAGTAGAACCGCTGTGGTTGATGTTGTCACTCATGTCGTTGATGAAGAGGTTACCGAGGTCGGGGAAGAAGGCTGTCGTTGAGGAAGTCATCGCTGGCAGCAGTCACAGGAGTGTGCTCCCCAAAAACCTGATCGCCCCTCTCCCGTATAGGATCACGAAATGCGGGGTTCGGAGGACTGTTGTCCCTTCTCGCGGTGCACGCCGGAAGGAGGGCTGGAGAAGAATTGCATGGCAGCGCTAAGATCTGGAATGGTGCGAGACCATATGATATAGCGGCGGCTAGGGTAGAGCATGTCAGGTCGGCCATGCGAGTATAATAGTAGGCCTTTGGCCCCCAAACCCCACGTCCAAGTCAATAATAGCCCCACCAAGGTTTGTCTAAAAAAACGGAGTAATTAAGGCGTCTGTTAGTCCCTTTAGTATAAATACTATATCATTAATAATGGCCCCACCTTTTGTCTCACAAAGTATGTTGGAGTACAACCGGCTACACGTTTACAATCTGCTTCTCTTCTCTCTCCTCTTCTCTCTCCTTCAACTAAGCACAAATACTATATTTAAATCCTTATAGCCTGCTTATGTCATCTAATTGTAGTACTTGCTCAAAAGTTACTCTCCACTGTGTAGTCTGAAATGTTGGGCGTGCAGCGGGCGGTGCCCTCGGTCAGCGCGCCGCTTCAACGGCGGAAGCAGTGAGAGGTCGCGTCGCCCTGACTTGCCATCAAAGTGGAGCGGTGGGCTCAGCTGGCGCCGGGCGGGAAGCGCGCGCGGGAGGGGGGAGGGGTTTTTGTTGGGCCAAGAAGGTGAGAAGCCAACTTGGGATCGGTCTGGATGGGGAAATATCATGTGCTCGCATACTCTGCATATGACACTAGTCTATGTTACTACTCCCTCCTTTCCGGTTTATAGAGATGTTTAGAGTAACATAGTAATATGTTACAGTATAAGTTACTCCCCACTATGACCAGCCTTGGCCTCTCCTAGTGCTCCACCATGTATAGCTGCTAAGCCTTCCACGTAGGCATAAAATATGATGTGGCAAGTTAATTAAGAAGAGAGAGACTAGTTTGGTGACCGCAGGAAGAAACAGACGTTGCCGCAGATGGCGCACGCCTTCATGCAGCCGAGTGTGTGCGCATGCATGTGTTATTCACCTGCATTCTGCGGCCGAATGTGTGTGCATGCACGTGTTGTGTACGTGCGTTGTGTGCTCCATGCTGTGCGCATATGTGCATGAGTTGGATCGGATGGAGTTAGTGCGTTGGCTTGTGTACATGCGTGGCTGCATGCGTCCTGTACATGCGTGGCTTGTTGCGTGGTTATCAATATAAACTATAAAACATCTTCATCTTAGCATCCCGATGTACCATTTCTAGTGGTTAGCAAAGAGTTCATGTTCTTTTATTTGTTTATAGGTGGGCAGGCAGCAAAAAATAGGGGAAAACGCGCAAGGTTCCTTGCAGACGCTCCACCGCGAGGTTCCTTGCTCCTTCTCGGTCGTCGGGAATCTATGCTCTTCAACTCTTTTCTTTTACGTGAGCTGTGTTCACCCTTTTCCCAACACGCGATACGTCTAGCCTCAAGGTGCACGTGTCATGCAAGAAAATGGAGATAATCAGATAAGCAGTGTGTAAGTGAGTCGTGCACTTTGATGGCACCTACTCAATATTTTTTCTCCTCGATGGCACGTGAATAGTGCACATACTCAACGACGGAGCACGGGATGGTAGCAATGACATGGTTAGCCCTTTTTTTGGAGAGAGTACATACTAAATAACTTTGATGTGTCATGTCAACTCACAGAATGACGAGAAGCTTGATTACGCCTTCTCCCTCGCCAACGCGTGCGCGGTGGCTCGCAGCACGAGGAGAAACTTTTGCTTACAAGCGGTGGACGTGCAGCAGTTCATTTGGTGTCAGATTGCCAGAAGTACTACTGTAGAACCATCTACTTCCGGAAGAGGCGAAGAGCCAAGCGCAAGGTCACCTACTAACCTTAGGCTAGGCGTAGTGGGGAGTAACATAAGTAGGGGTACCTCCTTTTTTTATTCTAGAAACAACCACACGCGAATATCGAGGTGCTAGTTACATAGAACAAATTTCCTGGAGTCCGTGCTCAGCCCTCCTCTATCGCTCTTCTCAGCCAGCCAGCGGACGCGCGGAGCCCATCGTTTGTTTGCTCATATGCGGTCCCACATGCCAATGAAAACGCAAGAGGACCCACTGAACTTGCACATCTTTCACCTCGACGTGCTGGTGATGAAAAACAAATCCAATAAAGATCTTCGGTGGCCGCTTTTGGAGTTACTCAAGAGTAGTAAGATTCTATTTACAGTTTAACCCAAGATGCACATCACGTGGCTTCAACTACCACTCTATTTTCTTGCATGACACGACCTGGATGCTGGATGTCCCACATGTCGGTAAAAGGAGGAAGAACCCGACCAAATCTTTGGTTGTGCTCTCGGATTAGACTAGTTGTACTAACTTAAAATTTTTATTGTGTAGAATGGATGCAAGTTTTGGCATTGGGAAGAAGAGTACATCGATATATTGATAGAGCGCAATTTAGTAGATGTTCTAGCACTTTTAGCTAGCATAGAGGCTAGAGATGAGACTAGTGCACTTGTTGATACTCCTACTAGAATAGAGGCTACACATGAGACTAGATGCGAGGAAGCAATGTCTACTTCTTTACACTCGAAGAAGAAAGGAGCACGCAAGATCGAGCCTCCGCAGATCAACAATGAATGCATCGAGAAGGCACTAATCCAACTTATAGGAGCAGTTATGGAAGTTGGATATCTTTTAAAATGTATTCTTGTGGTTCTTGTTTTCTTTGGTCTTGCTTGTCTAGTCAAAATTATCGTTGGAGTTCGTGCAAAATGGAGGTCCATTTGGGGTCGTGCGTTGGAGTTGGCCTTATAAGTGGGACCGCAGTTGAGGAAACCGACTATCAGAAAACCCCCACCTCGCCCGCCGCGCGATGGCTGAGTTAGAGAAACGACGAGGTTGAAGAGATTGCTCTAGCATGGACTCCAAGAAATATGGTGTCAGATGGATGTCGTGCTGTTGGTGTGTGCCGTACTCCTGGACGTGAATGCTTGTTCTGGCCCATGCCACCCTACTACTCCTACTACTTATATAGTACTAGTAGTATCGAGGAGTCGAGGTGCTGGTTACGTACAACGAACACATTAACATATGGTTACAGTAAAAACATCCGCCCGACGCGCGAAGCATGTGAAGCTAGTACAAATAGTGTACTACTATTGTTGATTGGCCTCATTCGATAACCTGTTGTAATGCACGTATAATTATGTATTCGGAAAATATTTTTTTGCCTCGTCGCACCACTCACTCAGAGAAGAAACTCGAAAGCCATTCATAAATTTAGTAAGTTTATCATAGGCATATCATTTTATTCCATACAACAGGTCATCAACCCACATCGACAATGAGGATACATTATAAATACTAAAGTTTTCATCACACAACAAATAATGAACTTCAACTCAACCAATCCTCGGCGTTGGAAACGCTTGCTTTGAACCACAAGTGATTCTCTGGGACGGGCCATCTATTGTCAATCTCGAGACCAACGCAGGACTGATCATCCAGATTAAAGTGGCCTACTATATCAGTACCAGGGTAGGGAACCACCCAAATGTCCGAGGTATAGATACAGTAGCTTCTCATAAATGGTACTAGTAACATTGTGTCAACAGCAGTTGGATCGCCTTTCACCATCATCGGATAGTTTTGTCCAAGGAAGAGCGAGTTTTCTCCAAGACTATCAGTTCTGTACCAGGGAGAAGGTGTTGGCGCTAGCACACTAGTATCCATCCCGAATACCGTGCAACGAGTGTTGGAATAGGTCCGGAGAGTGCGACCATGGGAGACAACACGTGCTCCCTCAGTAGTAACAAACTCAGTTTGCTGTATACAGACAAGAAGAGGTGATCCATCGGAATTAGTTGCCAAGCGCCACTGAGTATATAAGTTCTGCTCGTCCTCGTGCTTGTGATCATCACCATCATCATCTCCCCCTTGGTTATAAAATTTTTCAAGTATAGGTGGTGGAATGTTCATAGGACCTTGGAAACACAAGAAGAAGGTTAATTAGTAAAGGGAAACTTGCTAACCTGCATGCATGTGGATGAAACAATTATAATTACGATGGAAGATAAACATACCGAAACTACGAGGATCCCATGCAAAAACAGTGCCATGAGTGGTGGAAGCAAACACAAGACCCTCGTAATGAATTGCATCACAGTACACATCCGTGTATAGAAACTGATTTTTGAGCAATATCCATCGAGTCGAACCACAAAGGACGGCAACAAGCTTGTCGAAGATAGCAACAACTTCATAGTTCTTGTAATTCCAAGAGCGGTTGGGAACTCGACAAATTGCTATCTTTCGTAGAAGACAGTCACCATGATCGTATTTGAACGTGCGTAGAATACCGGTGTGCTCAACCTCTGGGCAATCTGCTGAGATTTTTCAAAGTGGAACCCGGTGACGAGTGTACACATTCACAAGTTCCCACTCGCAGTTGGACCAAATATAAACAACCCAATCTCCATTTGTGCCTACCCAATCCTTGCCCTCAAGCGATGGCATCTTAACATCACACGTATCATTATCAAGCAACATTGATACGTCTCCAACGTATCTATAATTTTTTATTGTTCCATGCTATTATATTACCCCTTTTGGATGTTTATGGGCTTTATTTTACACATTTATACCATTTTTGGGACTAACCTACTAACCGGAGGCCCAGCCCGTATTACAGCTTTTTTGCCTATTTAGGTATTTCGAAGAAAAGGAATACCAACGGAGTCCAAACAGAATGAAACCTTCGGGAGCGTGATTTTTGGAACGAACGTGATCCAGAGGACTTGGAGTGTAAGTCAAGAAGCAGCTGAGGCCTCCACGAGATAGGAGGCTGCCCCCCCCTATAGGGCGCGCCCCCTGTCTCGTGGGCCCCTCGAGCGGCCACCGACGTACTTCTTCCTCCTATATAAGCCTACGTACCCTGAAAACATCCAGGGAGCCAACGAAACACAATTTCCACCGCCGTAACCTTCTTTATCCGCGAGATCCCATCTTGGAGCCTTCGCCGGCACTCTGCCGGAGGGGGAATCGACCACGGAGGGCTTCTAAATCAACACCACAGCCCCTCCAATGAGTTGTGAGTAGTTTACCACAGACCTACGGGTCCATAGTTATTAGCTAGATGGCTTCTTCTCTCTTTTTGGATCTCAATACAATGTTCTCCCCCTCTCTTGTGGAGATCTATTCGATGTAAACTCTTTTTGCGGTGTGTTTGTCAAGATCCGATGAATTGTGGGTTTATGATCAAGTTTATCTATGAATAATATTTGAATCTTCTCTGAATTCTTTCATGTATGGTTTAGTTATCTTTGCAAGTCTCTTTGAATTATCAGTTTGGTTTGGCCTACTAGATTGATCTTTCTTGCCATGGGAGAAGTGCTTAGCTTTGGGTTCAATCTTGCGGTGTCCTTTCCTAGTGACAGCAGGGGCAGCAAGGCACGTGTTGTATTGTTGCCATCGAGGATAAAAAGATGGAGTTTATATCATATTGCTTGAGTTTATCCCTCTACATCATGTCATCTTGCTTAAGGCGTTACTCTGTTCTTATGAACTTAATACTCTAGATGCAGGCAGGAGTCGGTCAATGTGTGGAGTAATAGTAGTAGATGCAGGCAGAAGTCGGTCTACTTGCTTCGGACGTGATGCCTATATACATGATCATGCCTAGATAATCTCATAACTATTCGTTTTTCTATCAATTGCTCGACAGTAATTTGTTCACCCACCGTAATACTTATGCTATCTTGAGAGAAGCCACTAGTGAAACCTATGGCCCCCGGGTCTATCTCTTATCATATTTGCTTCCAATCTACTTTTATTTGCATATTTACTTTTTGCATCTATATTATAAAATACCAAAAATATATTTATCTTATCATACTATCTCTATCAGATATCACTATCGCAAGTGGTCGTGAAGGTATTGACAACCCCTTTATTGTGTTGGTTGTGAGTTCTTTGTTTGTTTGTGTAGGTGCGTGGGACTTTTGAGGAGCCTCCTACTGGATTGATACCTTAGTTCTGAAAAACTGAGGGAAATACTTACGCTACTATTGCTGCATCACCATTTCCTCTTCAAGGAAAACCAACGCAAGCTCAAGACGTAGCAAGCATCAACTTGCACAAGGCGAGGCCTCCGTCATCCCCGCGCCAGTCATCAGGGTCACGACGAAGAAGATAGAGGAAATCAAACCGCTTGTCGGTGTCAAAACCGGCGGATCTCGGGTAGGGGGTCCCGAACTGTGCGTCTAGGCGGATGGTAACAGGAGACAAGGGACACGATGTTTTTACCCAGGTTCGGGCCCTCTCGATGGAGGTAAAACCCTACTCCTGCTTGATTAATATTGATGATATGGGTAGTACAAGAGTAGCTCTACCACGAGATCAGAGAGGCTAAACCCTAGAAGCTAGCCTATGGTATGATTGTTGTTCGTCCTACGGACTAAAACCCTCGGTTTATATAGGCACCGAACAGGGTTAGGGTTACACAGAGTCGGTTACAATGGTAGGAGATCAACATATCCGTATCGCCAAGCTTGCCTTCCACGCCAAGGAAAGTCCCATCCGGACATGGGACGAAGTATTCAATCTTGTATCTTCATAGTCCAGGAGTCCGGCCAAAGGCTATAGTCCAGCCATACGGACACCCCCTAATCAAGGACTCCCTCAGTAGCCCCTGAACCAGGCTTCAATGACGACGAGTCCGGCGTGCAGATTGTCTTCGGCATTGCAAGGCGGGTTCCTCCTCCGAATACTTCATAGAAGATTTTGAACACAAGGATAGTGTCCGGCTCTGCAAAATAAGTTCCACATACCACCGTAGAGAGAATAATATTTACACAAATTCAATCTGCTGATGTATTCCGTGGCGTGACACCACACCACGGCAAAGCCTTTATTCGAATCGTTTTTACTGTCCCACCTCCGCGCGTTTAGCGAGGCGGTTTCCTTGGCACGTCTTGTCAAAGCAGAGATCATGTCCCCTTATTCCGGGATTCTCATCAATATGGGCGTGGGTAACCCAACCGCGCCATTGATCACGGCGCTTGGGAGATAAGCGAGTTTTACCAGGCTGGTAGGGACGCATAGCTTTGTCCATCCATATAAGGGGATAAGGATCCACCTTTTACCTACGCCTTCTTCCTCCTTTGCTCATCCATTTCCGCGCACTCGAGCTCCAGCACCCAAGTCTGCACATCCCACCTCAACCTTCTCCAGCCATGTCCGGAGCGAGAGGCAAGTGGATGGTCTCCTCCATCATGAGGGGCACATCAAAAAGCTGTGGAAGGCCGGATACTTGTCCAACAACATCGCGCATCGGCTCCCCGAGAAGGGCAGCTTATCCCCACCCCCAGGCCCCATGAGAGGGTGGTGTTCTTCACCCACTTCCTCCGCGGGCTAGGTTTTCCACTTCATCCATTTGTCCGGGGGCTCATGTTCTACTACGGCCTGGATTTCCACGATCTAGCCCCGAATTTCATCCTCAACATCTCGGCGTTCATCGTCGTGTGCGAGGCCTTCCTCTGCATCCAGCCCCACTTCGGCTTATGGCTGAAGACCTTCAATGTCAAGCCAAAGGTAGTGGGCAGCCGCCAGGCGGAGTGCGGAGGTGCCATGGTGGGCAAGATGGCAAACATCCTATGGCTCGAGGGCTCCTTCGTGGAGACCATAAAAGGCTGGCAATCGAGGTGGTTCTACATCACCGAGACGCGTGACCCTAAATGGGCAGCGGCCCCCGAATTCCGATCTGGCTTCCCTACACGGCTCACCTCTTGGAAAGATACGGGCCTGACATGGGGTAATTCGGAAGAGCTGACCGGACTCCAAACCTGCGTCCAAAACCTGGTGAACAAGAAGCTCAAGCTTGTCAACGTAGTCCAGGTCATGCTCATCCGCCGGATCCTCCCGTGCCAACAACGGGCCTTCAACTTGTGGGAGTTTGATCCGGCACATCACCAAACCTTGAGCAGGCTCTCCGACACTACGTACGAAGATGCCTGGAAGGTGTTATTCAAGGGCGTCGAGGCTCGCGCATCCGCTACCGAAGATCGCGAATTCAGCTCGCAGCGTCAAGCCAGTGAGGTAAGCTATTTTACCCTTTACATGACACTTGTTTTTCATAGTTTGACTCTATGCGGGATCTAACCTCCCTCACCTTTGACAAGATTGGCAAAATTCGTCCGGGCAGGTTAACTGTCCGGCTCCCTTGCCAGAAGACCTAGTGGACGCCCAATTAACGGGGTTGCTGGTTCCGGCACCTCACATGGTGCCGGAGAAGAAGGCCAAGAAGAAGGCCACGGGAACTCGAAGGAGTTCCCGGCGCCAGGTGTTGTCGGACTCATCGTCCGATGACTCCGAGGCAGACTCCTCCCGCGAAGACGAGGAGGAGGAAAAAGAGGCCTCTCCCCCAGCGGGGGGAGAGAAGAAAAGGAAGGCCGCCCCAACTGGGGAGGCCGGAGGGTCCAAGAAGGGAAGGACCCTTCCTCCGAACTACTCCACCAACACCGACGACGGCGAAGAGGAGTGGCCACCGAGGGCTAAGCCCCTGGCAAAATAGTAAGTGTCTGGATACCAGCATAACTCATGGCATTTCATTTGTTGCACAAAATCTCCTAATGCCGAATATAACCCCGCAGCCCGCCCAAGGACGGGCTCGACGCTTCAACGAGCGGCTCCCTGGATTCGTCGGACGTGAATAGCACCTCACTTCCGGCTGCCTCCTCTCCTCGTGCGGCAGATGACGCCGAGGTGGGGTCCCAAAAGGGGCCCAGCCAGGAGGAGGTGGTCCAGGAGGCGCCGCAAGGCAACCTCCCGGACTCCAGGCGCAAGGGGGATAAAACCCCAAAGGGCTCTAAGTCCGGCCCTGGGCCGGACTCCGCACCGGAACCTTCAGTGGGGGTTCCGGAGTCTGGCAGGCGGCCCCTTCATAAGAAGGGCAAGACTGCGACACCGGTGATCTCCGTCCAACCGGAGGCACCGAATAATTTGCTGGAGGCTCTTAACGGCGCTTCCATCGACGAGGAGCACCACACTGTCATGAGTGTGGTGATCCAAAAAGTTCAGTCCGCCAAGAGCGGGCTGACTGAAGCCTGTGCCAGCCTTCTAACAGGCTTCGAGGTATGTATTTAAGATATGTAAAAATGTTACCGCATAGACAGTAGCCCCTGATGCTCAGTTTGGTGTTCGGAAAGAAAAGCCGAACTGTGGATCTAAAAGATGTACGCAGGAGTCTAACATAAGTATGTCAATATGGGAATGCAGGCTGCGCTGCTGACCTCTGCCGCACTGACTGCGGAGGTCAATGCATTGAAGCAGAGCCTCGAGCGGTCCGAGAACGAGCTCGGCCTTGCCAAAAAGCAGCTCGAGGACAAGGAAGGTAATCAATACCTTATGAAAGTATATAAAGGATGTGGTTGCAAAAAATGACAGGAATAACGTGAGTATTGCAGGGGCCACGAACGAGGTGGCGACCCTGAAGGAAGCGGTGTCCAAGGCCGAAAGCAATGCGGCCGTGGAGCGCACCGAGCGAGAGAAACATGAGGCGCGGGTGGCGGAGGTGTGGCAAGAGCTCCAGTCTCTCATGGAAAAACACGAGAGTTTGGAGCGTGACTCAAAGACTCGAGAGTCTGAGCTCGCCTCGGCCCTTGAGAGCGCCAAAGCCGCTAAGGCCGAAGCCCAAAAAGCCCTCCAGGAAATTGAGGCATTGAAGAAGATAGCGGCGGGTAAGGCATTCTTTATGCAAAGCAAGCACGTGAAAGTGAATTATCTGTTACTTACCCAGATCCGGAGCTCTCCAGGAGCATTCGCAGATCTGCCCCGCAGTGTGTCCGATGCTGCCGCGTTCTACCGAGCCGAGGAGGGGAGCTCGACGGAGAAGGTGTTCTGGTCTCAGTATGCTGAGGCCGGACATCCTGTGCCCTTGAGCGACCAGCTGAAGCAGCTGGTCGAGCTCCATAAGGTGGCCGAATAGGCCATGAATGGCCTCATAGTTTGGCTGTGGCCTAAGGAAACCATGCCTGGGAGCTACTTCGGGCTTGTGAGGTGGCTGGTGGATGCCTGTCCATGGATTGAAGTTGTCAAGCGCTCCGTCTGCATCGAAGGTGCCCGTAGGGCCTTTGCCCATGCTAAAGTGCACTGGGCAAGATGGACGCTGAGAAGCTTGTGACGGACAGACCACCACCGGACAGGGAGTATTGCAAGCCCGAGATGTATTATGAGGGCGTCCTGAAGGGTGCCCGCCTTATAGCGGGTGAATGCTCCAAAGATGTAATTTTTGAGTGAACTCGCATTTGTTATCCTATATGCTGAAAACTTGTTCATATGCGCTAAGCAACGCTTGTGAATTTAAAATATTACCTTCTCTTCGACCATTTATTAAATTTGAGAGATGGCGAGTCATCGGCTTACCCCCATGCCACGAGTGCTGGGGTGTTCGGGATAAACTTAAGTGCTCTTTTTCCCATTCTTAGGTCCTTCGAGGGAGGCGCTCAATGCAACGAACAAGGCAACCAGACTATAATGCTTGAACACTCTCACTTAGCCATAGAATTCTATAAATTTAAATTTCGGCGAAGCCCCTAGTATTCGGAAGACCGAGTTCAGGGCGCTATCCACGCCTGGGCCGGACAAAGCCGACTCCTCGCTCTAAGCGGCATAAGTCTTTAGGGACTGGAAAACCTCTCGAACAGCAACCGGCTCTCGCCCTATCATGACGGTCAGTTTTAGCTTTCTCCACTGAGGTGCTTAACCCAGCTCAACCGGGGCACAATCACAGTGGTTCTCCCAGCGCTACCTTAGCCGATATAATGGAACGTAAGGTACCAAAACATGGGAGCCGGGCAAACCCAACTATTGACCCAAGACATGAATCGGAGCCGATGCATATAATGCTATAAGTTCGGGTGCCGCACTTGTGAAAGTGTTCGGACTTATCACACCATATTTTGGGGTACTTAAGCCCCTGGTGTATTTGGCCGTACCAAAGTGTACGGGTGCAACATGTCATAAGTGAACATATATAGATAAAAAAATGAATGCAATAATAGGCAGAAGCTATGTATTGTTTATTCAAAAAGGCTGCGGTAAAAGCAGAATGATACAAATAGTGCGATAAGCAATGGACGGGACTATTTGACATGTCCCCCTCTAGGGGCGAGCTGCGGGATGATATGTGAAACAAGTATACTACTCATTATAGAGACCACCTGGACGCTCGACGTAGCTTTCTGCTTTCCTGGCTGTTGCATCGTGTGTTCGGCGATTCTACTGCCAGACAGGGCTTCTTGAGAAAGGAGTCCTGAAAGTAAGAGAAAAAAGAATGACACAATCGGGAGCCCCTGGTGCGGTTGAGCCGCATTCTGGGCCTGCCGTGGTCGTGCCCCTCCCCCTATGCCCATGGTATTTCCAGAGCGTAATTATGTACGCGTAGTACTGGTTTCGCAATTTCGCGAGGGCTGGGGTTGGGGCCGCATTGCTACGCGTGCTCGAGACGTGCCAGGCGGTCTTGTTGTAGGTTACTCTGGGCGCGCTTGACGGTGTCCCGACGTTTAATAGCCGGACTCGAGAATTGCCTTGAGAGGCTGCTTTGTACTTCCGCCGCGAGGGCCGCCGTATGCTCCTCCATTCGGAGAGAGGGTTTAGTGTTTCCGTTGACCGTAATGATTCCTCGAGGGCCTGGCATCTTGAGCTTGAGGTATGCGTAGTGCGGCACCGCATTGAACTTTGCAAATGCGGTTCGTCCGAGCAGTGCGTGATAGGCGCTGCGGAACGGGACTATGTCGAAGATTAACTCCTCGCTTCGGAAGTTATCCGGGGATCCGAAGACCACTTCAAGTGTAACTAAGCCTGTACAGTTGGCCTCTACACCTGGTATGACGCCTTTAAAGGTCATCTTTGTGGGTTTAATCCTTGAGGGGTCTATGCCCATTTTGCGCACTATATCCTGATAAAGCAGGTTCAGGCTGCTACCGCCGTCCATCAGGACTCTAGTGAGGTGAAATCTGTCAATGATTGGGTCTGGAACCAATGCGACGAATCCGCCATGGCGGATGCTAGTGGGGTGGTCCCTTCGATCAAAAGTGATCAGGCAAGAGGACCACGGATTGAACTTTGGGGCGACTGGCTCCATCGCATATACGTCCCTTTGTGCACGCTTCCGCTCCCTTTTGGGTATGTGGGTTGCGTATATCATGTTCACCGTCCGCACTTGTAGGGGGAAGCCCTTCTATCCTCTATTGTTCGGCGGCCGGGGCTCCTCCTCATCGTCGCTATGCAGCCCCTTGTCATTGTTTTCGGCATTTAACTTGCCCGCCTGCTTGAACACCCAACAATCCTGCTAGTGTGGTTGGCTGGTTTTTCGGGGGTGCCGTGTATCTGGCACGAGTGATCGAGTATTCGGTCCAAATTGGACGGGCCCGGAGTATTTCTTTTGAATGGATTTTTCCGCTCTCCGGGTTTAGAGCTTCTGAATTCGGCATTGACTGCCGTATCCTTAGCATTATCGCTATTAATGCGGCGCTTGTGCTTGTTGCGACGTGACCTGCAATTACTGTCCTTGGTATGCGAATTACCAGGGCTCTTGGTCATGTTGTTACTGCGAGCTAGCCAGCTATCCTCTCCCGTGCAGAAGCGGGTCATGAGTGTTGTGAGGGCTGCCATGGATTTTGACTTTTCCTGTCCTAGGTGCCGGGCAAGCCCCTCATTGTGGATGTTATGTTTGAAGGCTGCAAGGGCCTCTGCATCCGGACAGTCGACGATTTGATTTTTCTTGGTTAGGAACCGTGTCCAGAATTGTCTGGCCGATTCCTCTGGCTGCTGAATTATGTGGCTTAGGTCATCGGCGTCTGGTGGTCGCACATAGGTGCCCTGGAAATTGTTGAGGAATGCGGCTTCTAGGTCTTCCCAACAACCAATTGACTCTGCAGGCAAGCTGTTAAGCCAATGCCGAGCTGGTCCTTTAAGCTTGAGTGGGAGGTATTTGATGGCGTGTAGGTCATCACCGCGGGCCATGTGGATGTGAAGGAGATAGTCCTCGATCCAAACCACAGGATCTGTTGTGCCATCGTATGATTCAATGTTTACGGGTTTGAAACCCTCAGGGATTTGATGATCCATCACTTCGTCTGTGAAGCATAGTGGGTGTGAGGCGCCTCTGTATTGGGCTATATCACGACGCAGCTCAAATGAGCTTTTTCTACTGTGTTCAGCCCGGCCGAAATTGCCATATCTGGCGTGATGGTTATCATCAAGTATCGTGGGGCGCCCCTGCGATCCGTAGATCGATCTTGTTTGCCTTGCCTTGTCCTCCAATATATCTCGCAGGTCTGGCGCATTTCCCCGTGCCTTGGTACTTTTTGAGCGACGCCGGGGTGCGGCTTGAGTGGAGGGCCGAGAGGCCTCTCTGTCGCGGCCACGAGGTGGCCGGTCGGCCGTATCATGCGCTGGTGAGGTAGGTTTAGGTGCTTCCTCCTCTAATCGGGATAGCAGCCTGCGTTTTGGGTAGCTCTTGGATGGGCATTCGAGTTCATATTCTTTGGCCGCAAGGACTTCAGTCCATCTGTCAGCTAGCAAGTCTTGGTCAGCTCTAAGCTGTTGCTTCTTTTTCTTGAGGCTGCTTGCCGTGGCCATAAGCCTGCGTTTGAAACGCTCTTGTTCGACGGGATCCTCAGGCACGACAAATTCGTCGTCGTCGAGGCTTGCCTCGTCTTCGGAGGGAGGCATGTAATTATCGTCCTCTACCTCTCTGTCTGCCGCTCTCTCATGAGGGCTGGCTTCTCCATCCTCCTGCGCTGAATCCTGCTGGAGGGGGTTGTCTTCGGCACTGTCCGGGGTGTTATTGTCTCCGGTGCCGGAATCGCCGTTTTTGCTGTGGCGAGATTTAGAGCGGCGCCGTTGACACTGGCGCTTAGGCTGTTTCTTGGAGGGGTCATCCTCTGTTGTTCCATCGCCATTCCCATCGTTTGGGATGTCCACCATGTATATGTGGTATGACGAGGTGGCCTTCCAGTGCCCTATAGGCGCTGGTTCATGGTCGTCTCCTGCATCGTCGTCCATACCGTCGATGTCTTCGGAGTCGAAGTCGAGCATGTCAGTTAAATCATTGACAGTGGCTACGAAGTGGGTGGTGGGTGGGCTTTGAATTCTTCATCGTCCGCATCCCAACCTTCCTGACCATAATCCGACTAGGGATCTCCTGATAAAGAGAGAGACTTTAGTGAATTCAGGATGTCGCCAAAGGGCGAGTGTTGAAAGATGTCTGCGGTAGTGAACTCCATGATCTGCGCCCAATCGGATTCGATTGGCAGGGGCGCGGAAGGTCGGAGTCCAGAGAGGAGTCCGACACCTTGGAGTCACGAGCTTCGCAAAGGACAGGGTTGGTGTTCGGCTCAATCGCCATAGAGATAGCAGCCCCCGAGGCGGTGTCCAACCACCCGTCCTTGATCGGCGCAGTCGGCTCCGAGCTAAGGGTCGGAGCGGACTCTGGTGCGGCCTCCAGGGCACTGTCCGGCGGCAGAGCTAGATCATGCCCGTCGTGACAGTGCGGCGCGCTTGGCTGTGGCTCTAACCCGTCGAAGATCAAGTCTCCGCGGACATCAGTCGTATAGTTCAAACTTCCAAATCTGACCTGATGGCCAGGGCGTAGCTTTCAATCTGCTCCAGATGGCCAAGCGAATTGGCCCGCAGTGCAAAGCCGCCGAATACGAAGATCTATCCGGGGAGAAAAGTCTCACCCTGGACCGCATCGTTGTTGATGATCGGAGGAGCCATCGGGCCTAAAGATGATGACACAGAGGAACTCTGAATGAAAGCACCAATGTCGGTGTCAAAACCAGCGGATCTCGGGTAGGGGGTCCCGAACTGTGCGTCTAGGCGGATGGTAACAGGAGACAAGGGAAACAATGTTTTTACCCAGGTTCGGGCCCTCTCGATGGAGGTAAAACCCTAATCCTGCTTGATTAATATTGATGATATGGGTAGTACAAGAGTAGATCTACCACGAGATCAGAGAGGCTAAACCCTAGAAGCTAGCCTATGGTATGATTGTTGTTCGTCCTACGGACTAAAACCCTCCGGTTTATAGGCACTGAAGAGGGTTAGGGTTACACAGAGTCGGTTACAATGGTAGGAGATCTACATATCCGTATCGCCAAGCTTGCCTTCCACGCCGAGGAAAGTCCCATCCGAACACGGGACGAAGTCTTCAATCTTGTATCTTCATAGTCCAGGAGTCCGGCCAAAGGCTATAGTCCGACCATCCGGACACCCCCTAATCCAGGACTCCCTCACCGCTCCTTGACCCTTGGGTTCCTTGTAATGATGTTATTAGTTGAGTCGAGAATGGTCTTGAACGAACCTGCCATGCTAGCAGAGTTGATGACGTCACACCGATCAATGAGTTCCTCCACCACGTCATCTTTCAGATTGGGGCAAGAATAATGGGGTTGTTTCTGGCCTGTTCCCTCCATGGAGAAGACGATCAAACAATGGCAGAAGGAAGGGTGAAGGCAAATGGAGGAGGGAGGAAGAGCGTGCGACAACAGTTCCAAATCGAGAGAGAAAGGCGAAGAGTCGGTGGACGGTTGTCAGTTTGCCACGGTACACGAAGAGGCGCCCCGACCTACATGTCCATTCAGAAATACTATTACTAGTAGAAAAGGACTCGCCGTCTCACTGACATGTTGGAACGGGACCACATGTCAACGAAACATGGTGTGTAATTTCTCGTGCAAAATGCGATCTGGCCGCGTTGGCCCGAGGTGCCACATTAGTTTTTTTTAAGTTGCCGCATTAGTTATCGACCTTTATTTTTTTAACATACAATCTGAATGGATAGCTCCTGTGGTCATCACACATGAGCGGATATATAGGTGGGCTAGGTGGGCAGTCGGTTGAGCAGGCGGCAACAATCTGAGTGCTAAAAGAGTTGATCCAATGCTTGGTTTTGTTTTGATTTTTTGACTATGACCATCGGATAGAGTGATTCAATTGCTGTGCTGCTACCGTCCAATAATCGCGTGTGGTTGTTTCTAGAGTAAAAAAAGGAGGTACTGGTACTTACTGTGGGAAAGGTGAAGTGATGGTTGATTCGCCCGAGCAACTTATTACTGTGGGAATATGGGAGTACCAGCGGATTCAAGGAACAAAGAAATTGTGGTGAAGATGGGGCTCTATGATTTGACTGCTCGCTAGTCATTACTACTGCGGCGCAACGACCGGGGTGAATCTTTCCCTGAAGTTGTGTTGTGCACTCAATATTGCTACATGGCAGGTGGAGCCGGATGAAGGATGTCCAACATGTCGGCGAAACGAAGTTGAATTGTTTCTGGCATTGCTATCAATCCTTCAGGATTTGTTTATATGAACGCATAATTTTAATGAAATTGTACTATGATGCTATGAAGGTTTCAACTTTGGTTCCCATAGGAAAAAAAGGTTTCAACTTAGGATTCATGTGTCTTGCCTCGAGGTTATCTCGTTACAACATTCCATCAAATACAAATGAAACTACCATGGCTACCATGGCTAATGCATCTCAATGGTTCGCAGATCAGCGCCAATATTCACATCACAACTGAAGACAAAGTTGTGAGAAGGTATACAAGTAAAGAAAAAATATAATTGATCGATGATGTTCGTAGGCATGGCTCCATTTCCTTGGCATAGTGTTCATTGCTTCGCAGCTAGTTCCACCCAGCTTTGTAGCCAAAAAAGAAGTGTATGGAGGACACCACAATCCGATCATTTTGTGCAGCTCCACTAAAATCGAGCGGACCATCCCTGTTTGCAAAGATATCCAGTCAGTGTGATTACAATAATAGTGGAACTAGATGATGAAACATAACACACATGAATAGAAGCCGATCACCTCTATGATCTCTCTTTAGGACTAACTTCTTGTTGGAGAAGATTAGGCATGGAGTTGGATGAGGAGGATAGCAAAACCAATCTCCCTTTCTGCAGTCCCATAGAAATGTAAAAATGTTGCCCGTGTGACATTTTGGCGGAACTGCACAAAACACTCTTAAGAAAAAAGTGATTTGTCCAGTTCACTAAAAGGTCGCAATAGCAACGAGGTGAAAATGGATAGCCCTGTTTGCAAAAGCAGGTAGAAAGGAAACAATTACTGGCCAATAACACGAGTTGAAGACACATATGCCGACAAAAAAGAAGAATATTCCATGTAATAAGGGAAAGATAGCACATGGTGGGTTATCAAAAATGGTTTGAGGACGAGATTGCAAGATGGAAAGTACGCCAGCCAAGATACGATTTAAGCAAACAACTAAAGAAGATCCACATGCAGCAACGTGGGAAGATGGGTAGTGGAGCAAAGCCGGAGGAAGCTGTACCTGAGGGTCGTCGGGATGTTACTAGGAGGCCACCGGCGGCCGGGATCTGCCCATACTGCAGCAGCGAGCAAGTGGCGAAGGCCCTAACACGCCGGAGCTTGGTCAGAGAGAACGGCGGGTACCGTAGATCGGGACGTGCTGTCTCAACGCCGTCGAACGGAGAGACGATGCACATCCTCCCTTTTTGCTGGCAGACGGGATGCGGCCGGATCACTGACCAACGCTGAGAGAGAGAGGCCACGGCAGCCTTGTGTGAGATGGTGTGACGAGAGACAAACCCATTTTTCCATTTTCCCCATGGCAATCATTTTGTACTCTGTACGTGCCATTGAGGAATATATAACTTTATTTAATACTAACGCGTCAAGTCGAACTTTGTTCCGTCTAGGCATGGTACCCGACCCCCCTTTGAGTAAACAACCGCTACACGCGTCAAATTATCATGTGGGTTGCCTTTTCGTACAGAAACGAACTACACCGTGTACCCGCGCGGGTGTGGCCGGGAACGAGATGTGAGTACGTGCGTCCTGCGTGCACTTCTTCTTTAGGTGCAGGTACGTACGTGGGTGGGTGTGAGAGAGATGGTTTGTGCGGAACATAGGCAATGTGTTGATGATATCTCAAACAGAAAAACATAACATATGCAATGTGTGTGAAACGGAGTCATGGACGTGAGATATCGATAGAATTGAAAATAGGGATGAAGTATGTGGTTGCGCAATCGATAAAGAGTGCCATCGAATTTGTGTTTGCCCATGTCAAAGATACAGGGCGGCTGGCCTACTGGGATTTGAGAGGGCAGAGGTGCAGTTTTTCTCCGTGGCATGGATACCTACCTACAACGTTCGACTATCAGTGTGTGTGGGGGGGGGAGGGGGCAGAGACCGATCGACTAGTATATGTGTGGGGAAGGAGAGAGATCTAGCTATGTATTGAGGGAGATTGATCGACATCCATGGATATGTGTATCAGAGGAATAAGGTTTTGAGAAAGACAAAGGTAGAGCGTCGGAGGGTTGGTGGTGGAGTGGCGTCTCACAAATGGTGGGAGAGGCCTGCTAGACAAACGGAGGGTATGAGTGCAATATCAATAAGAGAGGGCGGGGGATGTCTGTCTGTCTATGCACGTGCGTGTGAGAGATGGGTCGGGAGGTATGCAAGGATGATGAGAGGAGACGATATGGTTGTGGTAATCATATGTAACTACATAGGAAGATCAACCGTCGTGTGACCGAGAAAGGGAGAGACATAACTAGCGAGGTAAGTGTATCGGTGTGTGGGGAAAACGAATTATAGTCGACCTGGCTATATGTAGGGAGATCAGTTCATATACATGCCTGCATGTTTTAGAAGCAAATAAGGTCCGGAGAGACAGACAGGGGGAGAGGGTGCGGCTAGGAGGTGGTGCAAGTGGCCTACCATGTCGAGGGGGGAGGAGTGTGCGAGTATGTGATCAATGAAAAGAGGGGCGGGATTGTGCACCTACGTGGAACCGTATTGGAGATAGGGGGGCATGGACGGTGAGAAGAGGAGAGGGGAAGTATATATGTGTTTGTTGTAGGCACACTTGGCTAGAGAGGTATATCGACCGGTGTGTGCCGGAAAGAAGGAGCCGGGGGCCTACACACACTGCGGGTGGACGGCCTAAAGAGAAATAATGAACGTGCGCGATGGAGGGGATGCTAAGGGTGGGTGAGAGGGGGGCGGGCGTGTGCATGCACGATAGAAAGTTAGCGCTAGCTAGCTACAAATAGAAGAGGATCGTGAAGGTGTAAAAGACAAACAAAGATCATAATTCATTATAAAAATGTGGATACGGATACTTGAAGAAGATATCATAATGTAGAACCTTGATTATAATTTGGGCTAATGTGTGGCTTTTGCAACTCAGGTCTAAATACTTGTCATAATGTAGGGGGCGGGGCACTATACTTTGTGTGATAAACACGATGTACGTATGGAACATGGTTTAGATTATGAATATATAGTTAGTACATCAAATGTACTATTATTTGGAATCAACATCAAGTGTATTCAAAAAATAGAATTCGAGTTCATGTACTACACATAGTTCATATCTATCTCTGTAGTAATCATGTGGTGTGTTATTAAGGTAATACACGAATGATGGTTGAAGTTGGCAACAATCATGATTGCAGATTCTTATTGAAATAGATAAACGAATTCAAATTTAGTTCGAATTGCAGCGGTAGTATAGACATTTGGAATGCACTAAAATGTTGGTATGAGTAGGTTACATGCATTATACAGCAAGCAAAAAAATTTAATTGGACATAACATGGATTCATACTCCCTCCTTCCATCTATATAGGGCGTAATGAGTTTTTTAAGACCACCTTTGACTATTGACAAGATTAATAGTAAATGACATGCACAATGTGAAAATTATATCATTGAAAGGACCTTTCACAGACGAATTTAACGGTGTGCTTTGTGTAAGTTGCATGTCATATATTATTGCTCTAATATTTGGTCAAAGTTAGCATCGAAAAACACATTAGGCCCTATATAGATGGAAGGAGGGAGTAGCTTTGAATAGCATTTGTATAGTAAAACGGGGCAAGACTCTCTTTGTGTGGTGTGAATAGTTTTATTTTTTTCGTTTTATTTTTGGTTGAGGGAAGTGTGAATTGATTTGGTACGTACAAGTACAATATTACTACATGTTAGGCTTGTCCCTAAAATTCAACCCATGCCTTGTTATATCCAGAAAATTCAGATATCGTGCTCCCAAAACTGGCGCCTTCACAACCCGCGCCTAGCTATCCCGAAATTACAACGCGCGTGAAAATTCCCTCCAGCTGCCAAATCCCGACATGTGAAATCCCCCTTCTAACCCTAAGCTGAAACAACCACTAGTTCAAATCGGTGGGGGGTACTTTTGTAACACATCCTACATTTTGGACAAGCGCGTCCCTAAGTCATGGTTCACCCCCTCCCATCGCCACCTTTTCGCCATTCGAAATCACAGGCCGCCATAACCTCTCCACTCCAGGCATGAAACACCACCCTCCTCTGTTCGCCACCTCACCGCTGCCTAGCCGGAGCCTCTTCCCCAACGACGTTGTCCACCACAACAGCTCGACATCCCTCATCCACCTCCCCGGATGGGGATTCTTCATCCATCTCGTCGTCCTGCCGGTTCAGCCGCCCCGTCCTCCACCTCCAAGGAGCTGCTCCGACGATCGCCTCATCTATCGTGGCTGCTCCATCCCCACAGCACCGCCTTAACCTGCTCCACCGGAACCACAACATCCTCACCGACTCCTCGGACGAAGCCGAGGCCTACTCGGCGCCACCAAAGAGGTTGTACACTCATCGCATCGCACCTTCTCCTTAACTCGACCTCCTGGCGCCGACGGTGTTGCTGCTGCTCCGACTCTCGCTCGATCGCTCGCTGTAACATCCCAAATTTTCAATTTGGAATGTTATACATAAGATCATCATGCATATCATATTTTCTTGCATTTGTCGATCCTAGAAATTTCACGCAACTCAAGGACCCACGGAGAGAGTTGGAGATTTCGAAATTTTCGTATTTGAGTTCTCTCAAATTATGAAAAGAGGATCATTTGATTTTATTTATTTTATCTTCAAATATTTTTCCAATATCAAAAATAAGAGAGGGAATAATATGACTTTCCCCAAATTTAGGAAAAATGAGGATTTAATAAATAAATCAAATTTTGGATTTTCTCGGAGTTTATTTGCCCTAGGGAAAAATGCGTGTTTTCAAAAATTGCATTTTAGGCCCCGAGTAAAAGTTCATTTTGTTCGACTCATTTTTAGGAGTCGGGGAAAATTTACTTTATAATTTTTGGAGTTCGTTTAGATTTCATTTTATTCGTTTTCTGCGCGAGATATATTTATAAAAAAAAAACTGTAGCACCCCGCCTGGGCCAAGGCCCAGCCGGCCGAGCCGGCCCAGCCGCCCTCGCGCGCGCGCGCCCAGCGCCGCCGCCCGTCACGAGTCCGATTCGGACTCCGTTTCTTGCCCCCTTCCCCAAGCAGCAACCCCCCCTCCTATAAATACCAAGGCCCCCCCCCCCTCTCCTCCCCAACCCGCAGCCGCCGCCGCCCCAAGCCGTAGCAGCAGCAGCCGCAGCCGCCGCCGCCGCTGCCCGCGCAGCACGCCGCCGCCGCCGCCGCGTCGCGTTGCCCCGCCGCCAAGCCGCCGCCCCGCCGGAGCCCCGCCCCGACGAAGTAGCCGCGCCGCGCCACCCTCCCCTCGGTTCGGTTTTTTTTATAAAAACCGTTCTGGTTTTCTTTTCGTCGGTTCGGTTTTTTTAAAAAAAAAACCTAGATCGGTTTTTATTTCCGGTTTTGTTGTTCGGCGAGCGTTCGCCGGACCGTTCGTCTTAACGAACGTGATCACCGGTTATTCCTGGTTAACGAACGTCCGTTCGTTTAACCGTTCGTCATTTTTCTTTTAATCGGATTTATCCCGCTATTTTCTGATCGCGATTTCAGATCCGATTTTCTTTCTAGTTTATCTTCTCGCTCGTTTATCGGAATCAAGTGATTCAAGCGCCTGGAGTTTCGTTTCGAAACCGCCGTTCTGACTAATCAACTTAAACAAAGTTTTGCTACTGTAAAATTTGACTTAGTTTCAAATTGCTAGAACCGAGTTGTTTTCTTTCGCCGTCTGACTTTTGTTGCTTTATTTGATTTGATTCTTTTGCAACCAGGGTTCTTAAGTTGAATATTCTGGTTAGATCTTTTATTCGAGATTTACCTGTGCATTAGATGAGTACTTATTGTATGCTTGTTGTTTGTCTGCGATAGATCACCCGGAGTGCGCCGCTTGTTACTTTGAATCTCTAGGTTTCGCGGATCATCAGCAAGGCAAGTAACACTTGATCATACCTTTTTCTACTACCCAGTTTTTTTTTGCATTAGATCAATCCTCAAACATTGCATGATTAGGATCTAATTAAATTGTGGGATGGGAAGTAGATGAGGTAGTACCTATTACCTGTTTTACTTATGAAACCTTTGGGAGTTACTTCTACGTTTGCTTATTATGCCATGCTATGCTAGTAGACGTGGATTGGGTGAGTGAATATCCATGACAGATGTGAGTTTGTTAATTAAAGGTTTATCTAAGGTGGCAACTTAAATACACATCTGGGTGGATTGAGGCACCTGGAGTTACCAGGACTTGCCTGTTTTTTTGGAAATCCCGGGGGTACCGTGTGATTTTCCTATGGACCGCCACCCAGGCTCAAAGGGATCATAAGATAATTCATACTAGTAACTTACGTGTGCAGCCACAAGCCATTATGGGCTCTGGCATAGTTGACTAAGTCGTGCGAACTCTTATAGTGGTGGACTAGCAGATGTAGGGGATGTAGGTGTACCGGTCTACCCATCGTAAGGTGCTAGCGCTTCTGAAAGACTATGTCTCGGTCATCCGTTTCTCAAACACCATGTAGTGCGAGAAACCAAACGGAGGCGATCGAGTCTTGTGGGGAAAAGTGCGCAAACCTCTGCAGAGTGTACAAACTAATCATGATTAGCCGTGTCCCCGGTTATGGACATCTTGAGTATCTAGTACTTGAATATCATTTGTATCTCAACATGTTACTCTAATTTAATATTGATGGGTTTGTTAATGAGTACTTTTTAATTGGGATTGAGGATGCTGTCAACCATTCTCAATGTTTAACAACCACCATGACAGTTAAATAAATTTATTCCTTTGCAGTAGGGAAAAACTAGCTTTATGCAAAAACTGTAACCATAGAGCTTTTCCACCAGCCATATATGCATGTAGTATAGGCTTACCATTCATTATTCTCTATGTGTTACATTGCCAGCATATTCCATGTGCTGACCCGTTTTCGGGCTGCAACTTTCATGTTGCAGACTTTTCAGACGACGAGTAAGGTGCTTTTAGGTCGTGGTTCTATACTCAGTGATGCCGTTGGAGTTGATGGACTCACTTATCTTCCAAGTCTTCCGCTGTTATCGTTATTAGATGGCCTTAAGCCATGATTATTGTAATAAGTCCTCTTCTGGACAAACGATGTACTAAGTGTGTGATTGCTACTCTGTTATAAATCCTTTGAAGTACTATGTGGTGTCAGCATTACTGATCCAGGGATGACACCTGAGCACAGAGACTTGACCATCTGAGGTCGGGTCGCTACAGAGATGGTATCAGAGCACACGCTGACTGTAGGACACGACCACTAAGTTAAAGCCATAGATCACTATTCTCTTCTCATTTTCTAACTCCTCATCTTTTCTACTCTTTTAGGATGACGGACGCAAAGATCAAGTACGCCCAACCCGATGAAGGCACACCTTTTGGATCCCACTTGAAGGAAGTCGCCAAGTACCTGAACATTGGACTACCAAGCTTCACCGGTACTTTCAACGCCACTCTGCCTGAAGAGGAGCGCTGGAAGATTCAAGCTCATGTTCCGGGAAGGACATTCGCCCCAATCACCAAGCCTATAGATAGTGTTTTCAGTGCACCAACCTGGAGTCTGGGAAAGAGCATGGCAGCTCATATCACCATGGGACGCATTGGAGAAGTTTATCAAGAAGAACTCAAGGACACTATCTACCAGATTTGCGGACGCCGGAATGAAGACTGGGAGATAGTCAGCACCAAGAAGGATACATCCATTGCAGCTTTCATCTAGGAGTTAAACCAGCACATTCGACACCAGGAAAACCAGCTGTGCAATGATATGATAGAGTTGAAGAATGCGAAGGGAAGGATCATCGAACTTGAAAGAGAACTGAAGACTCTACGCAAGGACTACATGGACGAGATCGTAGCTGTCGTAAGGCACAACATCGATCTTAAGTGTGAGATTGGAGAACTCAAGAAGAAGTTAGAGCTCAAGAATGAAGACAAGTACATCGACTGTCCGAGCAACTACATCATCATCGACGACACCGACTCGGACCCAAGTGAACCCGACTTTGAAGACGAAGCTGGAGCAGACATCATGGAGTCTTCCACCAGTTCAAATTAATAGATGACCACCATAAATTAGTAGTGATCCCTCCATGTAAACATTATAGTACAAGCACTTTTGCGATAGTTAGACCGTTGTATGCCCTTTGTTTGAATGAATGAAGTGATTTTGTGTGCATTTGTCTCATGAGCATTTGGGTAGTGTTTTCTCCTTAGACCTCACTCTATCTTAATTTCTCGTCTTTTCTAAACCCCTCAAATGCCTCCGAGACGCGACCCCGAGTTTGTTTTCCCACCAGAGATCACTCAGTTGATTCAGCAGTAGAATACCTTGATTCAAACATTGGTACAGAACCAAGGCAACAACAACAACAACCCACCACCACCACCACCTGCGGATCACTTGACTCGTTTCCTTAGGCTGAATCCGCCGGTGTATTCCAGTAGCACCGAGCCGATTGTAGCAGATGATTGGCTCCGCAAGATAGGAAGGGAGTTGACCACTGCAGGATGCACAGATGGTGAGAAGGTGAAGTTTGCTGCACATCAGCTTGACGGACCCGCAACAACATGGTGGGAGAATTTCACAGCCACTTACCCTGTAGACACTGTCACATGGGATCAGTTTCAGCAAGCTTTCCGCACTGCCCATGTTTCCGCAGGAGCTATGGCCATGAAGAAGCGTGAGTTTCGCAACTTACGCCAAGGAGGAAGGACTGTTGGCCAGTATGTGGATGATTTTAGTAAATTAGCACGTTATGCCCCAGATGACGTTGCTACAGATGCAGCTAAGCAGGAGAAGTTTCTGGAAGGACTGAACAATGAGTTAAGCATGCAGTTGATGGTAGCACGTTTCAATAACTACCAGGAGTTGGTAGACCGCGCCCTCATGATTGAAGGAAAATAGCAGCAGATTGAGAATCGCAAGAGGAAGTATGGACAGGGGAAGTATAACTTTGGAGCCCAGCAGAAGTCCCGCTATACACCTAAACAGGGAGTTCAGTTTCAGCATACCCATGGAGGAGGTAGTTCGCACAACCATAATGGCCACAAGAATGGTAATGGGAATGGAGGAAGCAACGGCCAGAACCGGACCACACCATCAACCCCAGCCAAGAAAGACCTAAGCCATGTCACCTGTTACAAGTGTTCCAAGACCGGACATTATGCAAGTGATTGTCCCGAAGGCCAAGGTGGAAATGGAAGCTCTGGGAAGAAGCCAAACCCTTTCAACAGGGGACAGGTGAACCACACTGACGTGGAGGAGGTTGAAGCTCAGCCCGATGCAGTAATCGGTAAGTTTTTGGTTAAGTCATTTACTGCACTTGTTCTTTTCGATACTGGTGCATCGCATTCATACATATCAAGGGGATTTGTAGAAAAGTATAGTCTGCCTACTCAGATTCTTAAAACCCCTATGCTAGTAAGTTCACCAGGAGTAGACTACATGGCCAGACAAGGATGTTTTCAAGTGCCATTGAGTATAGGGAGGCATGTATTCCCAACGGATTTGATCGTTCTGGAATCCCAAGGATTGGATGTGATTCTCGGTATGGATTGGCTGTCGATGTATGGAGGAAACATCGATTGCGCAAGTAGGACGATTTTGCTCACAACGCCAGAAGGAAGAAGGATCAAGTATGTATCACGACATGGACCAAATAGGAATCAAGTAAATTCCTTATCAGGAGTTGTGCAGGAAGAGGTACCAGTGGTGAAGGATTACCCTGATGTATTTCCTGAGGAATTGCCAGGTAGGCCACCGGATAGAGACATTGAGTTTTTGATTGAGCTTTTGCCAGGAACAGGCCCAATATCGAAGCGACCATACAGGATGCCCGCACAGGATTTGGCGGAAATCAAGAAGCAGATTAAGGAGCTATTGGATAAAGGTTATATACGCCCAAGTTCTTCGCCTTGGGGATCACCCGTACTTTTAGTGGAGAAGAAGGATGGATCGTTAAGGATGGTTGTTGATTACCGTGGATTGGATGCAGTAACAATCAAGAACAAGTACCCACTACCAATGATAAATGATCTGTTTGATCGTTTGCAAGGAGCTAAAGTGTTTTCCAAGATCGATTTGCGATCAGGGTACCATTAGTTGAAGATTCGAGAGCAGGACATACCTAAGACATCGTTTACCACAAGATATGGACTGTATGAGTATACCGTTATGTCATTTGGACTGACTAACACACCTGCCTATTTCATGAACCTGATGAACAAAGTGTTTATGGAGTTTTTGGATAAGTTCATCGTGGTGTTCATTGATGATATTTTTACTCGAAGAATGAAGAGGAACATAAGGAACATTTGCGATTGGTTTTGGAGAAACTGAGGGAACATCAGTTATATGCCAAGTTCAGCAAATGTGAGTTTTGGCTAAAGGAAGTTGGATTTCTTGGACATGTTATATCTAGAGAAGGTATAGCAGTTGACCCCACAAAGGTTGAGACCGTAACCAAATGGGAAGTACCAACGACAGTTGGAGAGATCCGGAGTTTTCTTGGACTTGCAGGGTACTACTAGAGATTCATTGAGAATTTCTCAAAGATTGCAAAGCCTATGACGGAGTTGCTGAAGAAGGATACCAAGTTCATATGGACTGAGGATTGTGAGGCAAGTTTTCAGGAGTTGAAGAAAAGATTGGTTACCTCACCAGTGTGAATTTTGCCAGATCAGACCAAGGATTATGAGGTGTATTGCGACGCTTCACGTCGAGGACTTGGAGCAGTGCTTATGCAGGAAGGAAGAGTTGTTTCATATGCTTCACGACAACTGAAACCTCATGAACTAAATTATGCCACACATGATTTGGAGTTAGCAGCCGTAGTGCATGCATTGAAGACATGGAGACATTTCCTCATTGGAAATCATTATGAGGTGTACACGGATCACAAGAGTTTGAAGTACATTTTCACGCAGAAGGAGTTAAACCTTAGACAAAGGAGATGATTGGAACTCATCAAGGATTATGATATGAGATTGCATTATCATCCCAGAAAGGCTAATGTAGTAGCTGACGCATTGAGCCGCAAGAGCCATGTCAATACGCTGATGACGGGAGAGATGCCACAGGAGTTAGCAGAAGATCTTCATGAGCTATGTTTGGAAATAGTTCCGAGAGGCTATGTAGCAGCATTGGAGATTCAGTCTACCTTGATAGATAAAATCAGGGAAGCTCAGAAAAAGGACAAAGAGATTGCGGATATAAAGAAGAAAATGAGCGAAGGAAAAGCAAAGGGATTTCATGAAGATGAGCACGATACCCTATGGTTTGAGGACCGTGTTTATGTGCCAAATGACCCGGAGATCAGGAAGTTGATTCTGCAAGAGGCACATGATTCACCCTATTCGATTCACCTAGGAAATACCAAGATGTATTTGGATTTGAAGGAAACGTTCTGGTGGACCGGAATGAAGAAGGATATTGCGGAGTATGTAGCAGTTTGTGATGTATGTCAGAGAGTGAAGGCAGAACATCAGAAGCCAGCAGGATTGTTGCAGCCATTGCCGATACCCGAATGAAAGTGGGATAAACTAGGCATGGATTTCATCACGGGTTTGCCAAAAACTCGTTCAGGCTATGACTCGATCTGGGTTATAGTCGACCGCTTGACGAAGGTAGCGCATTTCATTCCAGTCAAGACTACCTATAGCAGTGCTAAGTTGGCAAAGATATACATGACCAGAATTGTTTGTTTGCACGGAGTTCCGAGGAGTATCGTATCAGATAGAGGAACTCAATTTACCTCAAAGTTTTGGAATCAGTTGCACGAAACATTGGGAACCAGGCTGGAGTTTAGTACAGCTTTTTACCCGCAGACAGATGGACAGACTGAGAGAGTCAATCAGATTTTGGAGGATATGCTGAGAGCTTGTGCACTAGATTATGGATCTAGTTGGGACGATAACTTGCCATATGCAGAATTTTCTTATAACAATAGTTACCAAACCAGCTTGAAGATGGCACCTTTCGAAGCTTTATACGGAAGAAGGTGCAGGACACCGTTGTCATGGGACGAAGTTGGAGACCGTCAGTTGTTTGGACCAGATTTGATTAAGGAGTCTGAACAGAAAGTTAAGTTGATTCGTGACAGGCTCAAGGTAGCCCAATCCAGACAGAAGAGCTATGCGGATTCAAAATGCAAGGCGATAGAATATGAAGTTGGAGACAGAGTTTATCTTAGAGTATCCCCACTTCGAGGAGTTAAGCGTTTTGGAGTTAAAGGAAAATTAGCACCCCGTTTCATTGGACCGTATAAGATCTTGCAACGCATGGGAGAAGTTGCTTATAAGTTGGAATTACCAGAAGGACTGTCAGGAGTTCATGACGTATTCCATATTTCTCAGCTGAAGAAATGTCACGTCGAGATGGTAGAGGTACCGCTAAGAGATACAGTGCCACTTTAGGCAAATCAGTTGAAGGATGATTTAACATATGAGGAGAAACCAGTCAAGATTCTCAAATATGCCAGCAGAGTTACTCGCAGCAAGGTTATCAAGTTTTGCAAAGTTCAGTGGAGCCACCACACGGAGGATGAAGCCACCTGGGAGAGAGAAGAAGATTTGCTCAAGGACCACCCTCACCTATTTTCTAGCCAACCCGAATCTCGAGGGCGAGATTCATCTTAAGGGGGGTAGGTTTGTAACATCCCAAATTTTCAATTTGGAATGTTATACATAAGATCATCATGCATATCATATTTTCTTGCATTTGTCGATCCTAGAAATTTCACGCAACTCAAGGACCCACGGAGAGAGTTGGAGATTTCGAAATTTTCGTATTTGAGTTCTCTCAAATTATGAAAAGAGGATCATTTGATTTTATGTATTTTATCTTCAAATATTTTTCCAATATCAAAAATAAGAGAGGGAATAATATGACTTTCCCAAAATTTAGGGAAAATGAGGATTTAATAAATAAATCAAATTTTGGATTTTCTCGGAGTTTATTTGCCCTAGGGAAAAATGCGTGTTTTCAAAAATTGCATTTTAGGCCCCGAGTAAAAGTTCATTTTGTTCGACTCATTTTAAGGAGTCGGGGAAAATTTACTTTTTAATTTTTGGAGTTCGTTTAGATTTTATTTTATTCATTTTCTGCGCGAGATATATTTATAAAAAAAACTGCAGCGCCCCACCTGGGCCAAGGCCCAGCCGGCCCAGCCGGCCCAGCCGCCCTCGCGCGCGCGCGCCCAGCGCCGCCTACCGCCGCCCGTCGCCGAGTCCGATTCGGACTCCGTTTCTTGCCCCCTTCCCCAAGCAGCACCCCCCCTCCTATAAATACCAAGGCCCCCCCTCTCCTCCCCAACCCGCAGTCGCCGCCGCCCCAAGCCGCAGCCGCCGCCGCCGCCGCAGCCGCCGCCGCCCGCGCAGCACGCCGTCGCCGCCGCCGCATCGCCGTCGCCCCGCCGCCAAGCCGCCGCCCCGCCGGAGCCCCGCCCCGACGAGGTAGCCGTGCCGCGCCACCCTCCCCTCGGTTCGGTTTTTTTTATAAAAACCGTTCCGGTTTTCTTTTCGTCGGTTCGGTTTTTAAAAAAAAACCTAGATCAGTTTTTATTTCCGGTTTTGTTGTTCAGCGAGCGTTCGCCTGACCGTTCATCTTAACGAACGTGATCACCGGTTATTCCTGGTTAACGAACGTCCGTTCGTTTAACCGTTTGTTGTTTTTCTTTTAATCGGATTTATCCCGCTATTTTCTGATCGCGATTTCAGATCCGATTTTCTTTCTAGTTTATCTTCTCGCTCGTTTATCGGAATCAGGTGATTCAAGTGCCTGGAGTTTCGTTTCGAAACCGCCGTTCCGACTAATCAACTTAAACAAAGTTTTGCTACTGTAAAATTTGACTTAGTTTCAAATTGCTAGAACCGAGTTGTTTCTTCCGCCGTCTGACTTTCGTTGCTTTATTTGATTTGATTCTTTTGCAACCAGGGTTCTTAAGTTGAATATTCTGGTTAGATCTTTTATTCGAGATTTACCTGTGCATTAGATGAGTACTTATTGTATGCTTGTTGTTTGTCTACGATAGATCACCCGGAGTGCGCCGCTTGTTACTTTGAATCTCTAGGTTTCGCGGATCATCAGCAAGGCAAGTAACACTTGATCATACCTTTTTCTACTACCCAATTTTTTTGCATTAGATCAATCCTCAAACATTGCATGATTAGGATCTAATTAAATTGTGGGATGGGAAGTAGATGAGGTAGTACCTATTACCTGTTTTACTTATGAAACCTTTGGGAGTTACTTCTACGTTTGCTTATTATGCCATGCTATGCTAGTAGACGTGGATTGGGTGAGTGAATATCCATGACAGATGTGAGTTTGTTAATTAAAGGTTTATCTAAGGTGGCAACTTAAATACACATCTGGGTGGATTGAGGCACCTGGAGTTACCAGGACTTGCCTGTTTTTTTGGAAATCCCGGGGGTACCGTGTGATTTTCCTATGGACCGCCACCCAGGCTCAAAGGGATCATAAGATAATTCATACTAGTAACTTACGTGTGCAGCCACAAGCCATTATGGGCTCTGGCATAGTTGACTAAGTCGTGCGAACTCTTATAGTGGTGGACTAGCAGATGTAGGGGATGTAGGTGTACCGGTCTACCCATCGTAAGGTGCTAGCGCTTCTGAAAGACTATGTCTCGGTCATCCGTTTCTCAAACACCATGTAGTGCGAGAAACCAAACGGAGGCGATCGAGTCTTGTGGGGAAAAGTGCGCAAACCTCTGCAGAGTGTACAAACTAATCATGATTAGCCGTGTCCCCGGTTATGGACATCTTGAGTATCTAGTACTTGAATATCATTTGTATCTCAACATGTTACTCTAATTTAATATTGATGGGTTTGTTAATGAGTACTTTTTAATTGGGATTGAGGATGCTGTCAACCATTCTCAATGTTTAACAACCACCATGACAGTTAAATAAATTTATTCCTTTGCAGTAGGGAAAAACTGGCTTTATGCAAAAACTGTAACCATAGAGCTTTTCCACCAGCCATATATGCATGTAGTATAGGCTTACCATTCATTATTCTCTATGTGTTACATTGCCAGCATATTCCATGTGCTGACCCGTTTTCGGGCTGCAACTTTCATGTTGCAGACTTTTCAGACGACGAGTAAGGTGCTTTTAGGTCGTGGTTCTATACTCAGTGATGCCGTTGGAGTTGATGGACTCACTTATCTTCCAAGTCTTCCGCTGTTATTGTTATTAGATGGCCTTAAGCCATGATTATTGTAATAAGTCCTCTTCTGGACAAACGATGTACTAAGTGTGTGATTGCTACTCTGTTATAAATCCTTCGAAGTACTGTGTGGTGTCAGCATTACTGATCCAGGGATGACACCTGAGAACAGAGACTTGACCATCTGAGGTCGGGTCGCTACACTTGCTCACCCAGCTGTTGCTGCTCCGGCTCTTGCTCGCTCGCTCGCGTTGCTGCTGCTGCTCTCCCCCTCACTCGTGCTGCTGCTCTGCTCCGATTTAGCCACACTTCAGTCGACTGAATCGACTTTTGGGTCAGTCGATTTTCAGGATTGGGGGGGGCTCGCCGAAGTTAAGGAAGAACCACCCGCAGTGGGGACGGGGGCTCGACGGAGAGGTACCCCACTATCTATCTTAGGGTTCAGGGTGGGGGCGGGGGCCTAGAGGGCTGGACAGGGCCGCGGCGGACTGGCTGTGGGGAGTTGTTTCGGGGCGGCGAGGCGGCGCTGGGGCCGGCGGCTAGGCCGGTGGTGCCTGGCGGCTCTGGGTGGTGCAAGTTGAAGATGAACTGCATGCCTTCCCTAAACTACATGTCAAGTGCCTCTCTGCTACCATTGCGTTCTGTTTCGACAGTAACATTCAGATTCCATAGTAAATTTTAGTTTCGACAGTTAGGTTCAGAGTCAACAGTTTTTACCTCATCTGTTGTAGTCAGGTGGTTTTTGGTGATGTAAATTTTACATCTATTTTACATCATCTATTGGAGATGCTATTAGAATCCCACTTGAGATTGATGATGTCTGTCTTGTGCTGCTTCAGCCTTGACGTCTTACGGCTCACCGGAGCTGCTCCAACGACAGAACGATCCATCACAACAGAGCAGTGCCCTGGACGCCATCTACAGATTCCTCAGATCTTCCTCCACACCTCCGACAGCCACCTTTGCCTCAACTGCTTCAGCGACCAACCCAATGATGCTGAGGTCTACACGGCTACGGCAAAGAGGTTGTACACTTGTTACATCACTTATTACTATATATTCATGTCGATCCATTAGGTCTATTTTGGTTCAACGGAAAAACATAGCAATAGGGAATTTTCCAATGGCACTCTACTATTCAATTATTCATGCATTTTGTTGAAAGGAATGAAGCAAAACATCCACCTGGACCTACTTTTCAAAATCCTATGCATGAAAACAAGACCAAGTGCATTAGTGGCAGAATAACATTCTAACTGTACACGCTTTCATATGGTTTCACTTTATTTTGGCCATGTTTCTTTGCATTCCTCTGCTCTTCCAATTCATGTAAACCAAACACCCAGGTTGACAGAAATCATGTGTTTACAAATGCTCTGTTTACCATGTGCATTCCTATCCTATTCCGATGTTTTTCCTATCCCTGCGTTTTTAGAATCATGCAACCAAATGAGCCCTTACAGAATTACTTCAGTTACAGGTAGGTGTCGAAGGGAACTTTGTGTGGTTTGTCCTGCTCCTGCCGCGACGTCGTCCACCTCACCTAAGCTGCTCCATCGACAAAAGCATCCACCAAACCAGACATCACGACTCCTGACCGTCTTTCGCCGCCTCAGATCTCCTTCCCTACTGTTGGCACCCACCGCAACAACATCACCATCATCGACCCAGCAGATGAACCTGAGGAGTACACGGGTCCACAAGAGAGGTCGCACTCTTTTGTTCCTGCTTATGTTATGCATTGCTTAAAATTACCTGCTACTTTATCGTCCTGTTCACCTCTTGGACTCCAAGTCAGGTCCAAATTAATGTTCCAACTTGAGTTCTAAATTAGTTGTGGGGCACATATCGAGGCAGCAATGAATAGTATGTCTGTCTAATATCTGGTTCACCTAGGGTATGCCTATGTTGTTCATCTTGGGTGGGAAACAAATAGTAAAGCAATCATCATCTGTCTTTTTATTAAATTAAAGCAATCATCAGCATGCTATCATTATTTTTGGATCCATCCACTGGTTGTTACCATCACTCTAAATTTCTGCATGCTCTCCTTACATAGTCTCACCATATTTTTTTCGTATGCATGTCAGATATTGTACACAGTCATGCTGAACATGTAGAGAAAAAGAGAAGAGTTTTGCGCGGCAATACAATGTCATGCAGACATCGCTCCATGGTGGGTTCAATGGCAAACCCTCCCCACCCCTCTCCAGATTGTAATCCATAGGAAGATATCTGTTCTGAGGCGGATTCAGACGCTGCTAACCACTCCTATTTACCCCCAACGTGTTTTCTCTACCTTGGCATGATGATGTTAGTCATATCATGCATATGTTGCCTTGCAGTGCCTACTTTTGACATCATATATATCATCTGCTTAGGTTAGACATGTTCTATAATGCCGCATGTTTAGTTTCTATATCATATATGGGAATTATGCAGTCTCATGTCTTTAGCCAGCCATAATATATGTGAAATGTGCAATGCCATCCTATTTAACCAGGCATCATATATTTGAATGATATCTTGCTCATCCTTTTCTTCATTACATTTCCATTTGTCGACAATGTTTGTACTTAAACTAATCTTCCTGTGAATCAGCCATTTGCGTGGGAGATGGGAAAATCTGGAGTGAAAACAAGGCCTTCAGAGTAGACAGTGCTACCTGTCAAAGCAGATCTCTTGTTGGGTCCCAATAGCTCCTCAGAGATGGATTCAGACGTAGATGACCAGTCCTATTACCCTACCGAGGTGTATGCTCTAACTTGGCACGGTTATACTGCTCATATCATGCATATGGTGTCTTGCATTGCATAGTTTAGACATCATATACACAATATTCAACACCATGTTCTTAGTTCAGACATCATATCAAATGCCCTCTGTTTAGCATATAAATAACATATGTGAATTAAATGATGCGATCCTGATTACTTAGATAACATGTAGGTGAATTATGTCATGCGATCATGTTTAGCTATTCATCATATCTTTGAATTATGTTATGCTATGCTATCCAGTTTAGATAGACATCATATATGTGAAATTATGTCATGCTATCTGTTTTAGTTAAACAATATACATGTCAACTATTTCATGCCCTTTTTTCCACACTATCTATTGCATCTGTCTCTCATACAATGTCTGTACATTCAACTATGTTTCCTGTTTATCAGCCATTTGAATTGGAGCGGGTGATGCCAGTATCTAGCGGTCTAAAAACATGGTCTTCAAATAAAACAATGCTACCTCTTGGTGGAGATAGCACCCCGTTGTACATGCACAAGAACCAGCCCTACCACACATAACCCAAACTCTCGCAGATTATACCCCTACTGCGATGGACAGAGAACCAGCTTCACCAAATCTAACCCCAACCCCAGCCGATAGTAACCCAGTTCCTGTTGACACAGCACCATCTCCACCATAGAGCTCCCGAAGAAGAGCAGTTAGTAAGGCAGCTCCAGTGCCCAAAGGGCCAGTACTATCACGGCGAACCCAAACTCCACCAGTTAGTACGCCTATTCCTGTGGAGGAAGCACAACCAGCTAGTCGTAGTTTAGCATCTATCGCATTTGATGTTGTTAAATCGTATGTGCGTATCTTCCCATCTTGGAAATATTATACTGAAGATGAAGGAAAATGCCAGTTGCAGGTGTTTGTCCAGGAGTTATGTGTAAGTAATGTTATTCATGGCAATTACTTTGCTTTGTCCCATACATCCTACCTCCATGATGGTTATAATACAGCAAATTTTCCCATTTTTCTCTGTAGAGAAGGACCGATTTGGAAACTCAGGATGAGGTAAACTGTGCTAATACCTCTGCTATCTTCAAGAATGCTTGGTGGCAGTATCGGAATTACCTGAAGAAAACGTACTTCATCGGCAAAGAAACTCATCGAATTCCCTTACGTTCTCCTGAGACACATTTACTGGACGATGACTGGGAACGCCTTGTTCTGTACTGGTTCCGAACCAAGAATGTGGTAAGGTCTATGAGCTCATTTTCTATTTTTAAGTATTATATTCTTGCGTCTTACTATACTTTGTTCATGTAGAACAAGTGTCTAAACCAGAAGAACAACTGTTCTAATTTAAGATTCCATTGCTATCATAGTTCAAAAAAGCGATAGGCGTTAATTGTGTGTTTTGCCACCGCCTTGCGCTTTACTGACCAAAGCGCATGCTTATGCGCAGTTATGCACAGATTAAGCGTAATTATGCGCAATGCGTTTTGCCAACGCCTAGAGCCTAGGCGCGCTTAAGCACTCGCTTAGGCGTGCCTTTTTTAACTATGATTGCTTTGCTCTTGTATCACTGTATTTACTCATACAAACTTATTTTTAAATTGAAGGATCCAATCGAAACTCCAATGGCACAACAGGTATGTTCACGCTTATTTCTTTAACAGGTTTGCTCTTATCAATAGCTCTATTGATTCCAATTTCAATTGTGTATACAGTTGACTTCTCATATCATGCACATTACTAGCATCACAACAGAGCCAATAGTGTTGTTGTACATGTAGACCCGTGGTACCCATCTGTAATCTTGTTGTGCCGTGTAGTTTCCCACGCTTTGTATTCTTTCACTGTTGCTTTGTCTTGAATTGATATGATTTGAACCGTGTCTCTATTTTGATTTGGCAAGACAATGCAGTGACCATAGGACATAGATATATGTTTGTTTGATGCTTTTATTATGTACTAGTACTTGGCAATAGAAGACTTGGTAGTTTAATCCTGTTCACCTTACTAATGAACTAGTTCACCGAAATGAGTTTCATATACTAGTACGTGCTAAACTTGTTATGTGTCTGCTTGTTTCTTCTTTTAGAATGCTGACAGAATATTGGGGAAGAGTGCCTTATTAAGCAATGGTAAAGGAAGTAATGCAGATAAGGTTCAGGATAGTGACACATCCTTGTTGGTCTCCAACAAAGCTGATAAAACAGCTAAGGAAGACTATCTTGAAGACAACGAGACAACCCCAAAGTCCTGTCTTGGTTTAGTGTTCGAGTTACTCGCCACTACCGCTTGCACAAGCTATTCAAACTCACTGTCTGAATCAGTTCGGTTTCTTGAGTCTCAACTACAAGCTGAAAGACATCGATCAGCTGTGATGCGACAAGAAGCGGAAGGACTGCGGAAGTCCCTGGAGCATTCAGATGCATACTTTCTGGTGCAACAACAAGTGTTGGAGGATTTTAGCGCCAAAGAGGACAAAGCTAATAAGCTTGCTAAGCTTATTGCCAGCATGGTGGATACCCAGGATAATGTTTCTTGAGCTCTTCTGAAGTTGTTTCATTTATGCTCTTGTTTTGTTGCCACGTTTATTTGCACTGGTGGCCAATTTTGACGGCCAGTGTATGTAATATGCTGCTTTGTTCCCTATATTTGCACTGGTGGCGAACTTTGATGCCCAGTGGATGTAATATGTGTAATAGCGGTAATAAGCTAGTGTTAATTGCTTGATTATTTATTTCCTTATTGCCTTGTTTAGTTGTTTGCTTGTAGTCACTGCAGTTCTTTTTCTGTGTTTTTCTAGTGGCCACAATTGCCTATTTTTGGTAACTAGGCCAGAATAATCATGGCAACACACGGACTGTTGTAACCATGGGCCTCCTGCGGGCCGTATGATCTATGGGCTTCTACGGGCCATAGGATCCATTGGCCTTATATACGGGCCTTAGGATCCATGAGCCTTCTACGGGCCGTAGGGTCCATGGGCCTTCTATGGGCCGTACGATCCATGGGCCTTCTACTGGCCGTACGATCCATGGGCCTCATACAGGTCGTAGGATCCATGGGCCTTCTACGGGGTGTACCATCATTTCGCCAATCATGGGCCGTACTATTCGTGGACCATAATGGGCTGTTAATAGGCCGTATTTGATAACCCTATGAAAACAGCCCAACGGGTTTTTTTGACATGAAAACGGCCCATCGTATTAACGGTCCACAAACGGGCCGACTGTAACGACGGGCTGAATTGGGCCCACAAGCAGAAAATGATAGTAACGGGCCGTATGTAACCGAATGCTGCAAATGAGCCCAAGAATAAATGGGCCCTGATAAGGCCGAAAGATAACTTGGGCTGGAAACGGCCCAATGGAATAACGGGCCGTTAATAGGTATAAAGTGATACACTATTCATTATGGGCCAGTTTCACAACGGGCCGTTAATGGGCCAAGAGTTACAAAGGGCCTCATATGGGCCGACAGAAGTCATGGGCCACACATGGGCCGGTAGTTAAAACGGGCTGGAATCATATTGGATGGCCCAGATGACGCTACTGGGCCTAACTCGGAGAGGTCGTAACGGGCCCTGGTTTAGCGAGCTATAAATGGGCTATATGTGAACAGGTCGTTAACAGGCTTTTCGTGGGCCGGCCCGCCACATTTTGACCAAGTCAAACGGGTCGACCTTTTCACAGGAATGGGCCTCTATTGGGCCATGCCACGTGTCATCGTATCATAGGCGCCTTCGGTCAAATGAGTGGATGACATCTGTCCCAATGGTGAGCCGACACGTGTTTCCTCTAGCCAATGATGATTTTACACGTAGAAAATCCCCATTGGTCGGGGCTGTTAATGGGTTATCGGATCCAAAACCAGACCCGATAGCTTAACGGCGTTCCGTTACGGTGGATGCCACATGTCGGTCACCCTTGATGAAAGCACTTCTGTGACGCGCGATTTATCGTCATGGAAGTGGACACTTCCATGATGATAATTTTGGTAATGTCATGGAACACTTCTACGACAGCACAGGTATGACTATCTTGATTCTATCATAAAATCGTCATGGATGTACATGCATGACAAAAAACGTGACCTACTGTGACAAACACGTATCATCACGGAAGTGTATTTTTTTTGTAGTGCAACAACTGGCTCTGGGCACTAAGTTAATAGGTTAGTCACAAAAAATGATATATAATTGCTGAAAGTGTATATAAAACATTCAAGATTGATAATATAATAGCATGGAACAATTAAAATTATAAATACGTTGGAGACATATCAATATGAAATCTCAAAATGAAAACTAAGTGGGTGTGCATCCAAGTTGCTTGCTCTAGAAGACTTCGGGCATTTGAGGAAGCCCATCATCGGAATATAGAAGCCAAGTTCTATAATAAAAAATTCCCACTAGTATATGAAAGTGACTATATAGGAGACTCTCTATATGAAAAACTTGGTGCTACTTTTAAGCTCAAGTGTGGGAAAAGATAGTAACATTGCCCCTTCTCTCTTTTTCTCTTTTTTTGTCGGGCTCTTTTTGGCCTCTTTTTTCTAGGCTCTTTTTGGCCTCTTTGTTTTATTTCCTCACTTGGACAATTCTCTAATTATAAATAATGATGATCATCACACTTCTATTTACTTACAACTCAAAATTACAACTCGATACTAGAACAAAATATGACTCTATATGAATGCCTTTGGCGGTGTACCAGGATGTGCAATGATCTAGTGTAACACGTATAAAAAAATGACGAACGATGGCTGAGCCACAAATATTAGGTCAGCTATATGATCATGCAAAACAATATGACAATGATGATGTGTGTCATAATAACGGAACGATGGAATGTTGCATGGCAATATATCTCAGAATGGATATGGAAATGCCATAATAGGTAGGTACGGTGGCTCTTTTGAGGAAGATATAAAGAAGCTTATGTGTGATAGAGTGTATCATATCACGGGGTTTGGATGCACCAGCGAAGTTTGCGCCACATTTTGAGGTGAGAAAGGACAATGCACGGTACCGAAGAGGCTAGCAAATAGCAGAAAGGTGAGAGTGCGTATAATCCATGGACTCACATTAGTCATAAAGAACTCACATACTTATTGTGAAAGTCTATTAGCCCTCGAGGCTAAGTACTACTACACATGCCCCTATGGGGGGAGGTTGGTAGGAGTTAACCATCGCGCGAACCTGACCTTCATCAAAGGAAAACACTCAATAATAAAACATGCTCCAACTTCTTAGCATAACGAGAGACTATACGTGCATGCTTCAGGAATCACAAACCTTAACACCAATATTCTTGCTAAACCACAATTACTCACTAGCACAACCCACATATTACCATCTCTATACCTCAAAACTATTGCAAGGAATCAAACTTATCATATTCAGTGATCTACATGAAAGTTTTTATTATATCCCTCTTGAATACCTATCATATTAGGACCAATTTCATAATCCATGTTGTCGTGGATTTGTCACGGCAGATGCCCTAGTGAAAGCACTTAGGTGTGGAGCCACCGCGACTAGGTTAGCTTGAAGGGATTGAACAGGACAAAGGACACAAGGATTTTACCCAGGTTCGGCCCCTCACGATGGAGGTAAAAGCCTATGTCCTTTGTCATAAAAAGTCATACCTGTAGACTGATATCATAATGACGTTGTTATAATTGGAATCCAGCATGGGCATTAACCCGTAAACACTAAAGATCATGACTTGAATTTATTCAAAGCGAATCATCCTGGCGACTTAAAGTCTGCTTATCAGGGCGGGTTGCTAACCCAATACTCCCAAGTATGAGTCATAGAATTAAGGCTACATGGCCTGAATTGTGAAAACCATATGTTAATATGGAAGAAGGATATGAATCTAAAATTTTCAAAAAAAAACAGAAATCCAGAAAAACAAGACTTTCATAAGCTGCCAAGCCTAAAACTCGAGTGCTTTCATTAGTCGCACATCCACTGAGTTAATCCTTGCACACCTGTAAGCTGGTCCTCACATGACAAACCACTACTTTAACCTTAACAAGTTAAGGGTCTTATTTAAAAGATTGACTGTTAAGAGTACGACGGGTCATTCTAGGATTACCTGGGTGGAGTAACAATGACATATAGGTAGGATAACCCAGAATTTGTTGTTTACACCTGGTATGTAAGCCAATCAAGAGGGTAAGCATAGCTATGCTCATTGAGCAGGAAGCCACCAAGTGACCAATAATAAGGCATGTAAGCCTGATCAAGAGGGTAAGCATAGCTATGCTCATTGAGCAGGAAGCCCCCAAGTGACCAATAATAAGGCATGTAAACCTGATCAAGAGGGTAAGCATAGCTATGCTCATTGAGCACGAAGCCCCCAAGTGACCTATAAGACGGCATGTAAGCCGGATCAAGAGGGTAAGCATAGCTATGCTCATTAAGCAAGAAGCCCCCAAGTGACCTTATGAACAAACAATAAAGGCTTAGATACCTGGAAATGAAACAATAGAGGCCCTAAATTACCAGTGATGTCGGCTTTATCATAGTGATCATAATATATACACTGAAGAAAGTATGTACAACACAAGAGCCAGTGGCTCAAGTGTAATATGGCCGAAGATGAGCGATGTTCCACGGTGGGCAGGTCTCCTCCTCTGATGTGCATGAATCCTTGTGTTTTCGAATATCAATAAGGTAGTATGACCCATTGTTCAAGTTCTTGCTGATCACAAAAGGTCCTTCCCAAGGTGGAGATAATTTATGCATATCTGTTTGATTTTGTATTAGCCGGAGCACTAAATCGCCTTCTTGAAGGGTCCGGGTCTTAATCCGGCGGCTATGATAGCGACGCGGATCTTGCTGGTATATCGCAGAACGAGATGCCGCAAGGTCACGCTCATCATCCAATATATCAAGTTCCTGACGTGGTTTTTCATTAACAGCTTCAACATAAGCCTTGGAAGAACCGCCTCTGCCCCATAGACCATGAAGAAGGGTGTATAGCCTGTTGACCTATTAGGAGTAGTATTGATGCTCCAAATTACTGAGGGTAACTCCTCAACCCAACAACCCGGTGTTCGCTGCAATGGAACCATAAGTCGAGACTTTATATCTTTCAAGATTTCCTGATTGGCTCTCTCCGCTTGACCATTATACTATGGATGAGCCACTGATGAAACGTCAAGACGAATATGCTCTCGTTGATAGAACTCTTTCATAGCACCCTTAGACAGATTAGTTCCATTATTAGTTATGATACTGTGAGGGTAGCCAAAATGGAAGATCACCTTTTTGATGAATTGAACCGCTATTGCCGCATCACACTTACTAACCGGCTCTGCCTCAACCCACTTGGTAAATCTATCAACCGTCACCAAGAGCTGGGTATTTTTGTCCTTAGACCTCTTGAAAGGTCCAACCATATCAAGCCCCCAGACCATAAACGGCCAAGTAATTGGAATCATCCTCAATTCTTGAGCCGGTACATGAGCCCGTCGAGAAAATTTCTGACAGCCATCACACTTACTAACCAGCTTCTCTGCATCAGCATGAGCCTTCAACCAGTAAAATCCATGACGAAAAGCTTTTGCCACAAGAGATTTAGAGCCGGCGTGATGGCCACAATCACCTTCATGTATTTCCCTTAGAATCTCATGACCCTATTCAGGAGAAACACAGCGCTGGAACATGCCTGTGACACTGCATCGGTGTAAATTGCCATTGACAATGGTCATAGATTTAGACCGTCGGGTTATCTGCCTGGCCAAAAGTTCATCCTCAGGCAATTCACCCCGGGTCATATAAGCCAAGTATGGAACTGTCTAGTCAGGAATAGCATGGAGGGCCGCTACCAACTATGCCTCTAGGTCAGGAATAGCAAGATCCTTTTCCGTTGGCAATTTAACTGATGGATTATTCAATACGTCAAGAAAAACATTAGGGGCACCAGCTTACGCTAAGACCCTAGCTGGCTTAAAGCGTCAGCTGCCACGTTCTTTCTGCGATCAACATGCTCCACTTGGTAACCCTTGAAGTGACCAGCAATATGATTAACCACCCAGTGATAACCCGCCATGAGCGGGTCTTTAGAATACCAAGTGCTAGAAACTTGCTGAGCCACCAGACCTGGGTCGCCAAAACACCTGACCTGGCTTAAATTCATCTCTTTGGCCACCCGAAGACCATGGATTAGGGCCTTGTACTTAGCTGCATTATTAGTGCAAGGAAACAACCTTAAAACATAGCAAAACTTGCCACCTCATGAGGAAGTCAAAATAACTCCAACCCCCGAGCCTTCCAATTGCCTGGACCCATCAAAATGAACAGTCCAATATGTATTATCAGGCTTGTTCTCAGGCATCTGCAACTCTGTCCAGTCATTGATGAAATCCACAAGAGCTTGAGACTTGGTAGTTGTCCTTGGCATATATTCCAAACCATGGGCTCCAAGCTCAATGGCCCACTTGGCCACTCGGCCTGTGGCTTCTCTGTTTTGAATAATATCACCTAAAGGAGCAGAGCTGACCACAATAATAGGATGACCAGGAAAATAATGCTTCAACTTGCGACTAGCCATGAACACCCCATATACTAGCTTCTGCCAATGTGGATATCTCTGTTTAGACTCAATTGAGACCTCACTGACGTATTAAGCCGGCCTTTGAATTGGATATTCCTTACCCAACTCTTTTCTTTCCACTACAACCGCCACACTGATGGCTGTGCTGTTAACCGCCACATATAAGAGCAAAGGTTCCTTCTCAATAGGAGCTGCAAGAACTGGCGGCTCAGCCTGCTGCTTTTCAAGTGCTTCAAATGCCTCATTAGCAACATCACTCCAAATAAAATGATATGTTTTCTTCATCATCTTGTATAGAGGAATAGCCTTCTCTCCCAGGTGGCTTATAAACCGGCTTAAAGCTGCAATACGACCCGCCAAACGCTGGACATCATTGACGCACACTAGTTTAGCCAACGAAGTGGTAGCCTTGATTTTCTTCAGGTTAGCCTCAATGCCTCTCTCAAAGACCAAAAAATCCAAGAGCTTGCCCGCAGGCACAACAAAAACACATTGGCTGGGTTAAGCATCATCTTGTAGACCCGGAGATTATCAAAGGTCTCTTTCAGATCATCCAACAGAGTCTCCTTATTTCTAGACTTCATAACAATATCATCCACGTAGGGATGAACATTGCATCCAATCTGACTGTAAAAACAGTTCTGCACACAATGCTGGTAAGTCGTCTGGGCACTCTTGAGCCCAAATGGCATAGATACATAGAAGAAAGCTCCAAAAGGTGTGATGAATGTTGTCTTCTCTTGGTCTTTGACTGCCATCTTGATCTGATGGTATACATAATAAGCATCCAAGAAACACAAGCGCTCACAACCCCCTGTAGCATCTATGATCTGATCAATATGGGGAAGAGCAAAAGGATCAGCTGGACAAGCCTTATTAAGGTATATGTAATCCACACACATGCGCCAAGTGCCATTTCTCTTAAGTACCAGCACCGGGTTAGCCAACCACTCAGGGTGAAAAACTTCAACTATGAACTCGTGCCTCATTAAAACGACAGAGGAATTGCTTGACCGGTTTACCGAGAGATCTCGTTGAGCACACTCTCAATATTCATACCAAGTTTAAACCGGTCAAGCAATTCCTCTGTCGTTTAAGGTACACCTGGCATGTCTGAAGGCTTCCATGCAAAGATGTCCCAGTTCTCACGGATGAACTTGATGAGCGCGCTTTCCTATTTTGGATCCATATTGGCACTGCTAGTGAACTACTGAGATGAGTCGCCAGGGATAAAGTCAACCTGCTTGGTATCATATGCCAACTTAAACTTTAACAAAGGATCATGCTCTGTGGTTGGCTTCTTTAACGGAGTCATATCAGCTAGGTCAACATTGTCTTTATAAAACTTAAGTTCCTCCGTGGCACAAGCAGACTCAGCATAAGCAGCATCGTCTTGTTCACATTCCAAGGCAATCTTCCTGTCACCATGTACTTGATACGTCTCCAACGTATCGGCTTTTTCTCACGCTTTTCCTCTTGTTTTGGACTCTAATTTGCATGATTTGAATGAAACTAACCCCGGACTGACACTATTTCAGCAGAACTACCATGGTGTTGTTTTTGTGTGAAGAAATATAAGTTCTCGGAATGGAACGAAACTTTGCGAGGAAATCTTATGGAATAAAAGAGGATTTTTGGAGCCAAGACCCACCAGAGAGGTCCCCCTGGGTGGGCACAACCCACCAGGGCGCGCCCCCCTCTGCTGGCGCGCCCAGGTGGGTTGTACCCACCTGGTGGCCCTGCTGACGATCCCCCTGATACTATAAATCACATTATTCCATAAAAAAAATCAGGGAGAAAGAATTATCACGATCCACGAGACAGAGCCGCCGCCAAGCCCTGTTCTTCCTCGGGAGGGCAAATCTGGAGTCTGTTTGGGGCTCCGGAGAGGGGATCTTCGTTCTTCGTCATCACCAACTCATCTCCATCGCCAATTCCATGATGCTCCCCACCGAGAGTGAGTAATTCCTTCTTAGGCTCGCTGGTCGGTGAGGAGTTGGATGAGATTCATCATGTAATCGAGTTACACTACTAGGAAAAGGCCTGCTAGTGGCGCACCAGTTTTGCCTACTAATGGCGCACTACTGGAGCGCCGCTAGCACCATGCCATTAGAATTAAATACTAATGGCGCACCCCTGGTGCACCATTAGTATCTGGTGTACTAACGGCGCACCACACAGTGCGCCATTAGTATAGCCCAACATGCGCCATTAGATTGCCTCCCAGGGGGCCATATTTACCCATGTGCTTTGGCATACTAATGGCGCACTAGGGGGTGATGCGCCATTAGTGTCCTTTCTGCAGTGCACCATTAGTGTGTTGAGTGGTACGCCACTAGTATGAATATTAGGGATTTTTTTTCATTTCTGATATTTGCACAGGTTACAAAAGATATTATTGGACAGAATATAGACAGCACCACACAGCAATAGCAGATTCATCGAATACAATAGAAAATTAGTCTCTGAATACAATTCATCATATTAGTCTCCGAATTAAAAGAACGAACAAAGATAGAACATTACAAGTCTCGAGACCGCGAGTAGCGAGTTTGTCTTCACATTACAAGTCGATATCAATCATCTAAACTACAATCACATAGAAGAGAGCTGCGGTCATCACGATGAGCATCATCGCGATGAAACTGGTCTTCATCTGGTTACTCCAATGCTCCCTCCTCTCTCCCGCTAGATAGCGCGCGTATCTAGATTCTGCCTCCGCCCTAGTGGTGTACCCTTTGTAACTGTTATCACTGAAATGGTGAACCTGTCTCCGACACTCCTCCCAGTCGTCGTAGACTCCAGGAACCTTACCCTTGTACACGACATACGGCAGCATCTCTATGAACTAGCCAAACAATACGTTAGTAGCAATTCACAGACAAAACATAAGCAATATATAAGTATGCAACAAAAGGATCGAAAAAGAAAAGCAAGACATTAATAGCACGATTCATGGTCCTACTAATAAATAGCATCGATTACATCTAAGTTGAACGACTGTCCAAACCAAAGAGACATACAAGTTCATTAAAGTTTAATTACAACATGAGCTAATCGATGTTTCAGAACTACACATAGCATCACTACTTTCGACTCGACTCAGGGATCGAAGCGTGGATGAAGCCGCCGTCTCTTGTGATGGTCATGAAGTTGCGGGCGTTGTCAACCTGCATTTGTAGCGTTGTGTCTATATCACTGTTGGACGGTTGATATCTGAGGTAGAACTGCCCCGAGGTACGAAGGACATCTTGATGGATGATTTCTGCAAACTCCGACTGGATGCGAAAGAACTCTTGTCTGATGTCCGCATCCTGGATTGCCGACAAGCTTGCGGCCCAATCTTTGAGATTATTTGGTAGTAGAAGGTGATTATGGTACCGTACGATCGCCCGCATGTGATGGAGGGCATAGTAGGCATCCTTCTGACCGCCAGGCGGCTGCTTGACGCAGGGGAACATCGTATTGTGGGTGAACACGTTCTTGCCATACCTACGAACTGGCCTCTTAAAGGTGCCTCCAGATCTGGCGTAGCCGGGGAGAGCATCATCAAGAACTTTCTTGATATTTGTGTAGTCTATCTTCGACTCATGGTCCGGGTCGAAATACGTGGCCATGGAATATTTCGGGCTTAAGAGGATGAGTGTGCAATGTGTGTCACTGCACAAAACACGGAATGTTAGAAAAAAAAAGAACGATCAAAATCTAAGAAATCATATGTTACGGGGCGGTGAGGGGATGACTTACTCGGGAAAGTAAGGCACGAGGAAGTTATCCTTATCTGGGTTTGCCAGAATGACGCCATCGAGGTGTGAACTCGCTACTTGCCGGTCCCCAGCGCTGCCCAAGATCTTGGCACGCATGTAGAAGGGGTCGACTATCCCGATGTCCGGGGTCTTGTCTCTAATGATCCACATCTCCATACTCAGCGAAAACAGCTGAAAGAAGGTGTAGTGCAGCGGATGAAGGTTAAACATAGTGAAGATGTCATCAAACCGCAGGACGATCGTACTCCCGATGGCGCTATCCACAAAGCCCTTGCCCTCTGGCACCTTGGCCACGAAAACCAGGTATGCCACATCATTCTGGGAGAGACGCCGCTTCTCCAAAGAAAGAACACTGTCATGCAGACTCTGCATGGCACTGGTTGCAGCATTGAGCAGATTTGTCGGTAGCATCGCCCTACCCGCCACATGCACCCTCCTCGAGATATCCTTAGGTGAAGGTGGCCCGCCCTGAGCATGGATCGTACTCGGTGCCGTTGCCTCGCACCGGCGCCCTTGTTATTCTTTCGTTTCCGTCCCTTCTTCCTCATCTGCTGTAATGGGATCGAGTTCTGCTCACAGACCGCCTTCTTGAGTGTGTTGGGGCTGATAATATTTCGCACCTCGGCTATCTGAGGCTTGGTGAAGGCGGCAGCCGGAGGCATCTCCTGAGATTTGAACACCAGACGATGCCTGTTGCAATTGGGTTTCTCCGTGGTACTAGCTAGATCGCGGTCGTGTTTTTCAGGGTTGGGTACTTGAGAAGGAGGCCCGCAGAATTCGTCACCGTACCCATGTTCGGCAAATTACTTATCGACGTTGGTAAATGTACCATCGTCATTGTCGTCGTTGTCCGGATCCTGTGCCATATGCATGTATGGATCCTGTGCCATAGGGATGTCCGGCATGTCCAGTAGCGTTGCGGCGGTCTTGCCATGGCTTGGCGCCGGCACGACTGGCAGTCTTGTCTATGGGGTGGTGTCCCCCGCCCCCAAACGAATCTGGTTCTTCGGCCAAAGCAGGGGCCAGCTTACACAGGCGTTGAGGGTCATCACATCATCTTCGTCGGCCCCAGCGGGTCGAATCGGAGGTAACAACTCGTCGCAGCCTGGCTGCACCCAAACTAGTTCAACCCTATACACGGTGGGTGGCATCAGATTACCGTGAAACACGGGGTTGCCCGGTTGAACGATTCTGCCCTTGGCGACAATGACCAACTCGCCGCCCACGAAGTGCAGGAGAGTGCACGGAACGTCGGCGGCGCCCTGCGAAAACATGTAGGGCGTCAGGGATGCCCAGTCAAAGGCAAGGAGATGAAGTCATCGGCCGAGAGGCTTAGTTACCATGATGCCGTCGAGCTAGGCTAATGTCGAGGCCCCGCCAATGGCAGGCGTGCAACTGACGGAGGGGCCGCTTGCTGGCGAGGTGCCGGCCGGCGTACACCCGGGTGCATTAAGCACCAATGTCCGTGCCGGTGCTGGAGACACAAATACCGCCTCCACTGGAGACACCAATGGTGCCGCCTACGCGTTGTGCGAGTTGCTGGCCGTGAAGCTGGGAACCGGGGGCGGCCCCTGTTGGCCGCCCGCAATCCACGTCATCATCCCCTGAATCAAGGTAGGCGCCATGGCGGTGAGCGTCGTTCCCAGTTGTTGTTGCACTTGCTCTTGGACAATCTCCGGAATCCGCGCCACTTGTGCCTTGAGTACTTGAACCTCGCGCGACTGGCTTTCCGAGCTGGTCTTTTTCTCCTTTCGCCCACCAGCGGTATAGTATGACGACCATTTTTTGGACAAGCCTTTGCCGGCCACACGACCAGCTGACGATGGCTTACTGAGCTTATCCTTGTTTTTCATTACGTTTAACGCCCTATTTAGAGTGATGTCCCAAGGGTTGCTCTGAGATGACCCCGCGCTACTGCTTTCAGTCTCCTGCGGAAGGAATGTGAACCATTTAGAAATTTGGCTTCATTAATTAGAATGCAACCATATGGAGCTAATTACGCGGGGGTGTATTCCTTACCAAAACAAGCTCAAGCGCCCTGGTCTTTGGATCCGTGGTAAGCTCCTTTGTTACCAGGTCCTCCTTGTACCGGGCCCTGACAAAGTTCCTGGTCTGCTTGTCACGGTATTTCTCAAAGCGGGGCGGTAGGCCTTGCTCGGCACGCTCCGCGTCCTCCTTGTCCCATATAGGCTCCGCCACTCTGTAACCGTCGGGACCGAGTTGGTGGACCCCTAAGTTCAACTCTCACATTTCTTTCCCCCACTGACTTGATTTGGAGGTTGCGCTGCTCTCGCACTTGATCTTGAACTCCTTGTAGTCATCTTCGCTGATCGAAGGATTTTTCGCCTTGATCTTCTCATAACTATCACCGTTGTCAATCATTCTCTTCACCGTGCTTCTCCAAGTAGATAGGGCCGTGCTCATCCTCGTGAGGGCGGCACTATTCACTTTATTGCCTGAGAGACGTGTGTTTGCAAAGTCAGCGGGGAACTTGTATCGTTCGTGCAGCTTCGTGAAGAGGAGGTTGTGCAAATTCCCTCGGTCCTTATGCCTTAGTTTCTCGGTGTTGATCGAGATGGTGCTCCGGAGAATGCACCCGAGCTGAACCGAGTACCCCTTGACTAATTCTTTGGGCGCCGTTGGATGCCCGTCGGAGTTCACTCCAGTAAATTCCTCCTTGACGGTGCCGAGCACGTTCGGGCGCCGGTCCTTCCGTTGCCTCTTCGGTTGGCTGCCATCTGTGCGTGCGCCGCCATCATCAGTGGTGGCATCCTCGGTGGCACCATCAGTGGTGTCATCCCCGACGCAACTAGCGGTTGTGTAGTCAGGATCGGTGTCTTCTGCATTGTCCTCATAGCGGTGAGGTTCTTCCTCCATCTCCTGGGACAGCTCCCAGAATTACTTGCCGCCCGAACTGCCAGCCTCATCGTTGTGGGCCATGTTTCGCTCTAAATAGGAAAAAAGTTTGGTCAAAAAGTTGGTTATTGTCAAGGAACAAGATCATGGTCTCATCATTTAGGGTTTGTTGACACCGAGGCATCCTAAAAGCTAAGCTTTTATCATTTAGGGTTTGTCAACGCCGAGGCACCCTAAAAGCCTAAGCGTACATCATTTAGGTTTTTATCGACACCGAGGCACCCTAAAAGCCAAGGTTTTATAATTTAGGGTTTGTCGATGCCGAGGCACCCTAAAAGCTAAGCTGGGAAGGAGAATTCTAAGTTGGTCCTAATCACTTCGCTCTATTGCCACATATGGTTTACTGCAGCAAGAATAAAGGGGCAGTTGATCCTACTTAATTAAGTACTAAGACCCCGGCCCATGCATTAGTCACAAGTACCCCATATGTCCTATTTTTAGCAAAGTCATGCTAAAATTCACGGAAAATTTCAGCATAACCTTTCCTGAAAATAGGACATATGGAGTACCCGAATTTGCCAGAACGGAAGTTAATCGACATTCCAGCAAACTCAAGGGCCTCTCGGGGTACCTGCAAAATCATCACGACACGATGGTCGGAGACAAAACCCAGCAAACTAGCAAAGTTACTGACGTGTTTACATAAATTGTTTTCTGTAAAAGATGATCATCATCTTTACAAGTCTTTTTCAATGTGATCACAAGTAATTCAGAGGCATCACAAGTAATTTAGAGCATCACAAGGCATTAGTAGTTCAGTACATGAACAAGTTTTAAAAAGCACATCAATATGTACTTTATTTCATTATGGAGTGATATACAGTATGTTACAGCAAAGAAACAGCTTAATCCATGCCTCAGCTTATCAACAGTCATTACTTGTCAAATACAGAAGAAGGAACAATTTATTTGTGACATAGTTACAAATAATGACAGAATAAAGCAACACCCTGCACTAGCCTAAAAACAAGTGAAGTTTCACCCATATACGAACAAGTGAATTCTAGTCACATTGACACTCCTGGTTTTCTACAAACACCAAGTACTAGGGCACACAAAAGTTCTGAAATTTGTGTGCCTAACTAAATTAACTGAATTTTCAGTAACCGAATAAACTGAATTTTCAAAACTGCAAGAAGCCATTTAAAAAAAATCCTCTCATCTCATATGAGGAGTGTTAATCCTAAGACTAATAGTTTGTTGTGCAGTACAGCTACAGTGATGCCCTGTCCATTTGTCCCTCCCCAACTAGATACTAGAGTAGCACTGTTGATGCCCTGTTCTTCGTGAACTTTATGACAATATATACAACAAGTTATCCTCTTAAGCCAAAACAACTTTGTAAAAGCCAGATGCAACTTGTTGAGATAATTTTGTGCAGAACTCCTTGAGGAACTAGCAGCAAGGAGTGGCTAGAACTACAAACAGTGGCTAGAACTACAAACAGTGGCTAGAACTACAGATTTACAAATTAAAGGACACAAACTCAAGCAAGCTTCTTGAACAATACCCTGACAGAAAACATAGGGCAAGCAATGAATTTCTATAACTAGCAGAGATCATGTGCAGCTGCAGTGACTATCATTTGTATTCTTGTTGCTAAAACTTGCCAAGTTTATGTCTAGGTAAGGAGTAGAAAGAAGAGGAGCTCATTTGACAGTGCTGCCTTGATTCAAAGGAGCCTAAACTCCACAAATAGCAATTCATTTGTATTTGACATAAACAAGCCAATTCATTTGTATTCTCTTCTCTTCTGTGAATGCACTCCCCTCTCCACAAATTCACAATCAACACTATAGTAGTAGCAGGTATCTTCTTGGCTTGTTGGCTTGTATGGACGCTTGTGTTATTGCTTACTAAGGTACTGAATTGATCAGAACTTCAGAACAGTGAGCTTTACATACTAATTTCAGAGGGATTTGAACCTAATTTGACCTAAATTCGAGAGGGATTTGACCTAAACCTAGCAAAAGAGAGAAGAAGAGGGCATGGCCGGGAGGGAGGAGAGCAGGAAGAGAGGCAGAGGGAGGAGGGCAATGAAGATTACCTGACCACGATGCGGTGGTGGCCGGAGCGGAGACGACGGAGGGCGGAGACGGCGAGCTTGGGGGATGCGGGGATAGACAGCGGGGAGGTCGCGAGGTGCTCGGGCCTCCTCTCCTGGTGGACGCGGGGGCGTCGTCGGGGACGAACACATCGACGCTGTGGATGTTGCCGCCGCGGGAGGCGATGCAGTCGGAGATCCGGGACGGTGAACTGCGCGGAGGCTAGGGGAGTTAGTCAGGGGGAGGGGGCTTACGGGTGGAGGAGGACGGGCAAAGGAGAAGGGGGGCTTACGGGAGGAGGAGGACGGGCGGCGGCGCAGTAGGGGCGGCGGCGCAGTGGGTCGGGCAGTGTGTCGAAGAGATGTGAGATTGGGAGAGAAGGACGAACGCGAGATGGACAACAAACACAAGGGGGGAGGTTAGTAATGGCGCACCATCTAGGGGTGCGCCATTAGTAACTTTTTTTTCTGATAGCAATGGCGCACCCTCCTCTAGTGCGTCATTAGTAACTTTTTTTTCTGATAGCAATGGCGCACCCTCCTCTGGTGCGCCATTAGTAACTTCTTTTTCATTATTTTTTGTTGCATCTAATAAATTGTTTTTTTATCAAATTTATTATTTTCATGAGGACTAGAACGGAAGATATCATCAAATTTGTTTTTTTTGAAAATATCATCAAATTTGTTTTTTATTTTTAATTGAAGATATCATCAAATTTGTTATTTGAAAATATCATGAAATTTGTTATTTAAAATATCATCAATATTTTTTTGGATTTTTAGTTGCATTAATTTGTGAATTGGTAAAACATTTATGAATATGAAAAAATATCATCAAAATTTCAAAAAATATTCATGAATTCAAAAAGTGCCCATGAAATTTAAAAATATTCATGAGTTCAAAAAATATTAACAAATTCAGACTACGATTACAATCGAGAAATGAAGGCTACAATTTAAATACAATCGATCTTAGCTAGCTATCTGTTCACAATCTTCTTGCCCTTCTTTTTCGCAAATGGAGTTCTTCTGTGGAACAAACGTCCTTTAGTTAGGGTGGTCCTGCTTCTTCTTGTGGTGTATGGCACTTCATCGTCGTCATCATGTTCCATCTTCGGGTCGCCGTACTTGTCGAAGTCTTGCTCATTGGCGACTCCATCCATTCCGATGATCTTCCTTTTGCCTCTCCTCATGACAACACGACTGGGCTTTGACGGGTCAGTAATGAAGAAGCATTGGTCCACTTGGGAAGCCAGTACCCATGGCTCATTTTTCGCGGTGACGTTTGCGCCCGCGGTCTTGGATTTGGCTTCGGGTATAACCATGGTGGTGAAATACCGGTCTTCTTTTAGGACGCTCTTGGCCCATCTGACACGGAACATGGGGACCTTCTCTCCAGCGTAGCTCAGCTCCCAGATCTCCTCGATCCTTCCGTAGTATCTGTCCTTGTCGTTACCGGTGTAGGATTCCATCGTTACCACGGAGTTCTGATAACCATCGCTCTTCATGTTCTTGTCCTCGGTGTAGAATGTGTAGCTGTTGATATCGTACGCCTCATAGGTCATCAGGTTGTGCTCGGCGCCCTGTGACAAGGCGAATATGAGTTGTTCTTCCGCGGAAGAATCCTCATGTAAAGGGTAGGACAGAAGCTTCTGCTTGAACCAACACATGAAACATGAGTTGTGCTCTTTGATTATATCTCTGTCCGTCCTCTGTTGGCCTCGGTCATTGTACATCTTCTCAATAAAGGTTTTGTGCTCTACCACCCAAGGATCGACCACGTCTATGTGTTGTAGCGCGACTAGGTTTGCTCTTTGAAAGTCCGCGAGTCGACCCTCGAAGTCGACATGCATTTCGTGGCGACCCTCATGATGACCCCATCCAGCAAGCCTGCTGAGGTGCCTGTTGACGGGCAGACCAACGGGGTTCTCAATGCCTAGATAATTTGTGCAGTAGGAGATGCACTCTTCGGTCAGAAAGCCCCTGGCTATGCTTCCCACTGGTCGTGACATGTTGCGAACGTATCCTTTGATGACACCATTCATCCTTTCGAACGGCATCATGTTGTGCAGGAACGTCGGCCCGAGTTGGATGATATCCTCCACGATATGGACCAGCAGATGCACCATAATGTCAAAGAATGCGGGCGGGAAGTACATCTCAAGCTCGCATAGTATCACCACGATCTCTTCCTGTAGCCTTCTGAGTTGCCTCATGTCAACCGACTTCCGAGAGATGATGTCGAAAAAGTTGCATAGGCCAAATAGCGTTTCACGGACGTGCACGTCCATGATCCCACGGATTGCAACTAGAAGTATCTGCGTCATCTGCACGTGACAGTCGTGAGACTTCATCCTGCTGAACTTCTGCTTCGCTGGGTCTAGGTATCTGCTTATCTTCCCCGTGTAACCGTAAGGAAGTTTTACTCCTACAAGGCAGGTGAAAAACTGCTCGATCTCCTCCTGACTTAGAGTGAAGCACGCGGGAGGGTAGTCATTTCCGGTCTTCTTGGCCTTTTTGCCTTTGCAATGACTTTCCGTGTCCTGCTTGATGCCCATTGATTTCAAGTTTGCCCTTGCTTTCGGCCCATCTTTGGTCCTCTCTGGCATGTTGAGCAGGGTACCAAGCAGACTCTCGCACACGTTCTTCGTGATATGCATGACATCAAGGCTGTGAGGCACATGGTGGATCTTCCAGTACGGCAAGTCCCAGAAAACAGACCTCGTTTTCCATACCTTCAGCAGCGGCTCTGGCGCCTTTCGCTTCTTTCCCGGCTCTGGCGCCTTTTGCTTCTTTCCCAGCAGTGGGCAATATTTCCAATTTTTCAACAGCCCGTCTATTTCCTCGCCGCTCCTCGTACGCGGGCGTCTTCGGGGTTCGGTTTCACCATCGAACAGATCCTTGCGTTTTCTCCATGGGTCATCGTCGCGAAGCCACCTTCGATGTCCCATGAACACGGTTTTCAAAGACCCGGGATCTCTATCTAGCTGGCGATACGTTGTGTCATCTATGCACCTGACGCATCTAGAAAATCCGTGGACCACCTGCCCCGCGAGATATCCGTAATCGAGATAGTCGTGCACCGTCGTGAGCAGTGCGGCTCTCATAGGGAAATATTCTTTCTCTGCGGCATCCCACATATTGGCTGGCGTTTTCCACAGCGTGTCTAGCTCCTCTTTCAGCAGCCCCAGATACAGATGGATGTCGTTCCCTGGTTGTTTTGGCCCTTCAGTTAGCATACTCATGTGAATGTACTTCCTCTTCATGCACAACCAGGGGGAAGGTTGTACATCCACACAAACACAGGCCAGGTGCTATGTGTGCTTCTCTGGCTGCCAAACGGATTGACTCCATCAGTGCTCGCGCCCAGCACGATGTTCCTTGGATCGTCCCCAAATTCTGGGTGTTCGAAGTTCAATGCTTGCCACTGGCTCGCATCCTTAGGGTGACTCAGCATCTTGTCTTTTTTATTTATCTCCGGATCATTTCCGTCATCTTCTCGCTTCTTCTCCTCCCTATCCGCGTGCCAACGTAGGAGCTTTGCTAGCTTAGGGTCCGCAAAATACCGCTGCAGACAAGGAGTGATCGGAAAGTACCACACCACTTTTCGAGGAGCTTTCTTCCTCTTCTTGTATGAGTGATGCCACACACCGGACATATGGTAGACTCCGCATGCTCGTCCCGATAAATGATGCAATTGTTCATGCACACATGGTATTTCACGTGCGGTAAATCCAGAGGACACACGATTTTCTTCGCCTCCTCGAAACTGGTCGGGCACTTGTTCCCCTTGGGAAGACGTTCATGCTAGAATGACAAGTTCTCGTCGAAGCATGCGTCGGTCATTTTGTGTTTTACCTTCATCTCCAGAGCCATGAGCGTTACTTTCAGGAGGGTATCCTCGGGACTGCATCCTTCATACAATGGAGTAACCGCGTCTATCTCCAGTTGATCCAGCTTGGCTTTCTCTCGGGCGGCAGCTCTTGCGTTATCCGTCTGCTTGAATATGAGGGTCCTGCACCCAGCCCATCGATGGTCCATCGTCGTCTGCTCCGGCATCTTCATCTTCATGATCATGCCCTTCGTCTACTCCAGCATCTTCCTCATCATCATGTCCGGCATCTTCTACTTGATGACTGTGTACTGCATCTACTTCGTGATCATGTCCTGGAGATTCTTCGTCCTCTCGCCCGCCCTCGCCGCGGTTGTCTTGCTGCCCTTCCTCATTTCTTGCCCGGCCCCCATGGACGACTTCATAATCATCTTCATCACCTTGCCACCGATAGCCATCCATGAAACCACGAAAGAGCAGGTGGTCCTGCACCTGTACGGAATCCGGGTCCACAAGGCTCCTCAGCTTGCATCTTCGACACAGACATCTTATCTCCGTCTTGTTCTTTTGAAGCATCTCAGCCTTCGTGGAGCTCAAAAACCTATTCATGATGCCTTCGGTCATCGTGTGGACCATGGTCGCCTGCGGGGTAGAGCAAGACGATATTTTAGAACCAAGAAATTTTTTGGCATGACTTTGCCTAAAAATAGGACCAAAAAGAATGCATAGTGCCAAAATTCTCGCCGAAACGGAAATGAATCAATATTCCGGCAAAATATTGGCAACTATCGCATTTCAAATACCGGTACCTGCAAACACAAACATATATGCAACACCACAAACATATGCAACACCACAAACATACATAGATCTAGCTAGGCCACAAAAAGTTCATGTACACGTTGTTGGAGGGAGAAAAAAAAGTAGATCTACACATAAAGATAGCTTTCCCCTTACTTACCTATCAAAAAAAAGGTAATTTAACCACTTAATTTGGATGAATCTATGGTGCAAATGAGGTGAGGAGGAGGAGGAGGCAGCCGAGACAAGCTTGGAGGAGGAGGTGGAGAGAATGAAGTGGGGAAAGTGAGTGTGTAGGTGTGGCTGTCCAAAATATCTAGCTGGTCCCAGGTTACTAATGGCGCACCACTTAGAAATGCACCATTAGTAACCCTGGTTACTAATGGCGCACTAGCTGGTGGTGCAAAAAATAAAAATAAAAAAAATAGTAGTGGCACACTTTGTGGCTGGTGCGCCATTACTAGTTAAAACTAGTAATGGCGCACTGTGCCCTGGTGCGCCATTAGTAGTTTTGCAAAAAATAATATAAAAAAATATAGTAGTGGCGCACTCAGTGGCTGGTGCACCATTAGTATTTTTGGAAAAAAAAATTGTTACTAGTGGCGCACCATGTGTCTGGTGCGCCATTAGTGTCTTTCACACTAATGGTGCACCAGCACATGGTGCGCCACTGCTATATAGTAGTGGCGCACCACTTGTGTGGTGCGCCATTAGTGGCCATATCATCTATAGCCCTTTTCCTAGTAGTGTTAGTTTTGTTAGGGCCTGATCCCAAGTATCCACTATGTTCTTAGATTGATGTTGCTATGACTTTGTTATGCTTAATGCTTGTCACTTTGGGCTCGGGTGCCATGATTTTAGATCTGAAGCGTTTATGAATTCATCATTATATCCATGTGTTAGATCCGATCTTGCAAGTTATAGTCACCTACTATGGTTATGATCCGACAACCCCGGAGTGACAACAACCGGGCCCACTCTCGGTGATGACCGTAGTTTGAGGAGTTCATGTATTCACTATGTGTTAATCCTTTGTTCTGGTTCTCTATTAAAAAGAGGCCTTAATATCCCTTAGTTTCCAATATGGACCCCGCTGCCATGGGAGGGTAGGACAAAAGATGTCATGCAAGTTCTTTTAATAAAGCATGTATGACTATTTACGGAATACATGCCTACATTATATCGATGAACTGGAGCTAGTGTTGTATCGCCCTAGGTTATAACTGTCACATGATGAATATCATCTAACAAGTCACCGATCTAATGCCTACGAATTTATCATATATTGTTCTTGCTAAGTTACTACTGCTGCTTCTACTGTTACACTTGCTACAAAATACTGCTATCACTGTTACTGTTACTATTACTACTGCTATCATCAAAACTGCCATACTACTGTGCTACTAATCACTTTGCTACAGATACTTAATCTCCAGGTGTGGTTGAATTGACAACTAAGCTGCTAATACCTTCAAATATTCTTTGGCTTCCCTTGTGTCGAATCTATAAATTTGGGTTAAATACTTACCCTCGAAAACTGTTGCGATCCCCTATACTTGTGGGTTATCAAGACCTTTATCTAGCGCCATTGTCGGGGAGCATAGCTATATTTGTTGAGTCACTTGGGATTATTATCAATTTATCACTATGAAGAATCTGAAGGATCCAAAGACTAAGATATTTCCCTCAAAGACGAGGGGAGGTAAGGAACTGCCATCCAGTTCTGCTCTAGATTCACCTTCTGTTGTGAGTAAACTTGCAACACCACCACCACATGTTATTAATTCTGATATGTCAAAAGTTATTGATGATTCTACTTCTACTATGAATGATGCTAGTACCATCCTTGATAATGATGATGTGCCACTTGGTGAATTTATTCATGAACAAATTGCTAGAGTAATACAACATGATGTTGTTGAATCTGAAACTCCTGAAACACTTGCTAGAGCTAGCCCTCCTAGATATGAATTGCCTAAGGTACTGGAAGGCCATGTTATGAGTGAAGAGGCAACTAGAGATATTCTTGCTTGTAAGGATAGAGATGATCTAGAGAAATTATTACACAAGTATAAAGAAAAATCTCTGAATGCTAGAATGAAATGTGATCCTAAGTTTGCTACTTCACCTATTGCTATTGCTGATAAGGATTATGAATTCTTTGTCGACCCAGAGTTAATTACTTTGGTTGAATCTGATCCTTTCCATGGTTATGAAACTGAAAATGGTGTGGCGCATCTTACTAAATTGAATGATATGGCCACCCTTTTTGCTCATGATGAGAAAACTCGATACTACTTTATTCTCAAATTATTTCCTTTCTCGTTAAAGGGTGATGCTAAAGCTTGGTACAATACTCTTGCTCCTAGTTGTCTGCATAGTCCCAGGATATGATTTACTACTTCTCTAAAAAATATTTTCCTGCTCATTAGAAACAAGCTGCCTTACAAGAAATATTTAACTTTGTTCAAACTAAAGAAGAGAGTCTCCCACAAGCTTGGGTGAGGCTTTGCTAGTTACTTAATGCTTTGCTTGATCATGCTCTTAAGAAAAATGAAATGCTTGATATCTTCTATAATGGACTAACTGATACTTCTAGGGACTTCCTAGATAGTTGTGCTGGTTGTGTTTTCAGGGAACGGACTATTGCTCAAGCTGAAGAATTATTGAATAACATATTGAAAAATTATGATGATTGGACTATTCCTGAACCACCACCTAAACCCAGTCCAAAGAAGAGGGGCATATTATATCTCAGTCCTGAAGATATGCAAGAGGCAAAGAAATCTATGAAGGAAAAAGGTATTAAGGTCGAGGATGTTAAAATTTTACCACCTATCGAAGAAATACATGGACTTGAAGCACCACCACCCAAGGTGGTAGAGGTAAAATCTTTAATGAAATTCAATAATAGTGATGATCCTCATAATAAACATCCTAGTCAATGCCTTTATGAGTTTGACAATTACATTAGAAAGCAAGATCACTTCAATGCAAATGTTATGAAACAATTGCAATATAATTCTGATATGATTGCTTGCTTGAGTGACTTTCTATTTATAATCTCAAATGATGTTAGAGGTGTTGGAAAACATGCTTCTATGGCCCAAACTCAGTTAGAACAAGTTGCTAAATCACAAAGAGAACTACTTGATGAAATGAATCATAATATAAATGACTTTGCTATTAGAGTTGCAACTAGAGGAGGTAAAATGACTCGGGAACCACCTTATCCTGAGGGACACCTGAAAAGAATTGAACAAGATTCACAAAGAGCTAATGCTAATGCACCTAGTCCTTCTAAAAAGAAAAAGAAAAAGAAAAATGATATGAATTTGCATGCTTCTAGTGAACCTAAAATAGACAAACCTCCTGATAATGAAAATGAAACTTCTATCTCTGATGCTGAAACTCAATCTGGTAATGAACATCCACCCAGTGATAATGAAAAAGACAATGGTGAGGTTCACGAAGACACTCAACCAACTAATGATAAGGAACCAGATAATGATGTTGAGATAGAACCACCTGTTGATCTTGATAACCCACAACCTAAGAATAAAAGATATGATAAAAGAGACTTTGTTGCTAGAAAACACGGTAAAGAAAGAGAACCGTGGGTTCAAAAACCTATGTCGTTTCCACCCAAGTCAACTAAAAAGAAAAATGATGAAGAATTTGAACGCTTTGCTGAAATGATGAGGCCTGTCTTTTGCGTACTCGCTTGACTGACATCTTAAAAATGCCTCCTTATGCAAAGTATATGAAAGACATCATCACAAATAAGAGAAAAATACCGGAAGCTGAAATCTCCACTATGCTTGCTAACTATACTTTTAAATATGGAGTACCTAAAAAACTTGGAGATCCGGGTATACCAACTATATTTTGCTCTATAAAAAGGAATTATGTGAAAGTTGCTTTGTGTGATTGAGGAGCTGGTATTAGTGTTATGCCTTTCTCTTTATATAAAAGACTTGACTTGAATAAACTCACACCTACTGAAATATCTTTGCAAATGGCTAAGAAATCAACTGCCATACCTATCGGTATCTATGAGGATGTGCCCGTTGTTGTTGCTAATGTTACTATTTTGACTGACTTTGTTATACTTGAGATGCCCGAGGACAACAACATGTCGATTATCCTTGGTAGACCCTTCTTGAATACTGCAGGGTTGTTATTGATTGCAATAAAAGCAAGGTCACTTTTCATATTAATTGTAATGAGCATACGGTGCACTTTTCGAAGAAACAATTCCAAGTGAATGGTATTAATGTTATTGAAAAATCTCCGACAATCACTATTGGAAGTTTTCAAATACCTCTACCTACTGTCAAAAAGAAATATGAAATGCTTATTGTTGGGGAAATGCATATCCCCATTGAGGTAACTTAGTGATTTGCGAAAGTTCTTCGGTTTCATGCTAATCGAAAGTGGTTGTTAATAAGACCTGATCAACCTTATTAATGAATCATTTTTTAACGGTATGAAGTTGATGAATTTAGTAAGCACTAGCTTCTATCTTACTCTTTGTTTCTTTTTTTACTAGTTAAATAAAATAAAATGCCATGTTTTGTCTGTTTTCTGAATTTCCCGTGCAATAAAAAATGACCCAAAAATAAAAGTTCTCGGAATGCTCTGAAAACCTGATATGATTTTTTCCTGAGTATTTAAGAGTTTTTGGTGCAAATAATACTAGAGGGAGGTGCACCAGGTGGGCACAACCCACCTGGGCGCGCCAGGACCCCCAGGCGCACCCTGGTGGGTTGTGGTCCCCACGTGGGCCCCTTCACTTATCTCTTTAGCCCAGATCATCACTTACCTCCAGAAAAAAATCCCCATTGCTCTATCTCCCGTGTTCTTGAGCTCAAACCCACGGATTTCGATCTCTTAGCTCGAAGCTCCGTCTCCAAAACTGTTTCGGGGGATTGTTACTTGGTATGTGACTCCACCATTTGTCCAATTAGTTTTTGTTTTAGTGGTTTATACTTTGAATAAGTAGCTACTCTTGGTGCTGCTGTAGATGAGCTTGCATGATGAATTCTTAGTGTTCTAAGTAGTTTGAATGCTTGCTATGGCCTCTATGTATCCCTGGGAGTAGTTGCTATCAATTTTGTTGACAAATTTTTGTCGCCTCAAATTTTTTATTTTTTAGAAGTTGTATGCGAACATGAATATCTTCAAAAAGTTTGGCTCGAGGAAGAACTCCAAGGGTGTTATTGGGGAGTCTTCTGACAGTGATCTCCACCCCCGGAGGTTGGCGGAAGTACGGCCGTGCGAATGGCCGCACACCCCGTTCCTACAAGAGGCTGGAATTTTTGAGGAGTTCATGCAATATATTGCTAATGCCGGCCTCACCGACTTCATTGCAGATGAGTGTGATCAACACCAAATCCTCACAAACATCTTTGTTCAAAGTTCTACTTTCCTACCTAGGAATAATCCTCCTGAAGTGAGCTTTAATTTATATGCTGAAAATCACCAGAAACCACTTACTGAATTTTGTAACATATGCTTGATTCCTTCTGATGGGAGCTTGGCTGAGCCTAGGCCGACCGAGTTTGAGGCCTTTTATCGCACTTTGATGGTGGGGGATGAGAGAGGATTATCAGCCACCACGGCTGCTAGCTTACACTTTCCTGTTGTACATTATTTTGCTTTATTTGTTGTTAAGTGTCTGCTTGCTAGAAAGAAAGTGGGTGCGCTCAGTGCACCAGACTTTGTTGTTTTATGCGAGCACTGGAGGGTGACAACACTTATAGCTTGGGAGCTATTGTGGCTCGCCGCCTGCAGCTCAATAAATCTCAGGGTCAAATACATGGTGGGATTTTTGCTACTCGTTTGGTGGCTCACTTTGAGGTTGAGATACGCCCTCATGACTATCCTCTGACCAGGGCTTACCTAGACCGAGCGGCCATGGATCACCACCATTTCACTGATAATAAATCTTCTGACATCCCCATTCCTTATAACCTAGTTTTTAGTGTAAACACTCGTGATATTATTCCATTGCCTGCTCCTGCTTTGTTTGATCCTGTTGCCAGGGGCGGATGCAGGATTATGCCTGTAGACATCATCGCCTACCCGAACGCTCAGGATGCTACGGAGGCAGCACAGGAGGAGCCTCAGCAGTGGGATGGTGGATGCCCGCTCCTCAACAGCCCTTCTACCCTCCAGGCTATTGATCGACTACCAAGTTAGGCCAAAAGCCTAAGCTTGGGGGAGTACGTGTTTCTCACCGACCTTACATTCATGTCCACATACTTCATTTATCGGTGTTCACACTTTTTCATTGTATCATCCATGCTTAAATTTATTTTCTTGCTTTCTTCTTGTGTGTTTGAAAAACTTTACAAAAACCAAAAAAATTAATTAGTTGTAGTAATTTGCTTTCTATGCATGCTTAGTAGTAGTATTAAAAAGAAAATCCAAAAAGATTTCCTTGTTCTTCTTTTGCTTGTTGGGAGCTTTCCCGTTTAAATAGTTTTTCTCGTTTTTGCTTTTCCCTTTTATTTGCTCGTTCTATAAAACTAAAAACTCCAAAACTATTTTAGTGTGTTTCTCTGAACTTATTTTCTTTTTATTTGAGTCTTACCAAGGAGAAGACCCCGATGAAAATGTTGAGTGGCTCTCATATGAATAATTGTTGAACTAATAAAGAGCACATTTTACCCTGTCTTCTCCTATTGAATAATTTTTTGCAGATTCCAGCTTAGTACATGGCACTCTTGCACTATTATTATTTTCATATCGTTCAGTTATGCAAGTGAAAGGCAATAATGACGACATCCGATGAACTGGCCGTGGCAGGGAGAAACTGGTATGGACTCGACTTGTTCTGTTTTTTGTAAATATGTTTAACCTAGTATCCATGATTCAGCCCATTATTATTAAACATGTTTGCAATGACAATTAGAGATTATAGTTTCTCATGCCATGCATAAGTAGATGGGAGTGAATAATGATTTATATTAGATATCAACATAGCGTTAAAATGATTGTGATGTAGTATGATGATATGGTATCCTCCTCTGAATGTTCGAGTGGCTTGACTTGGCACATTTTCATGCATGTAGTTGAATCAAAACCAACATAGCCTCTATGATATTTATGTTCATGGTGTCCATATCCTACTCATGCTAGTGTCCAATGTTACTTACGCATAATGCATTGTTATGATCATTGTTGCTCTCTAGCTGGCCGCTTCTCAACCTAAATTGCTAGCCTTCGCCTCTGCTAAGTGGGAACTCTGCTTGTACATCAAAAACCTTGAACCCAAAGTTATTCCAGATGATTCCACCATACCTACCTATATGCGGCATTACCCTGCCGTCCTAAGTAAATTTGCATGTGCCACCTCTAAAAACATCTAAAAATTATCCTTTTTGTGTGCCTGGATCGTTCATGGAACGACGGGAGGTGGTTGGTATCTTCCATGCTAAGCGGGTTATTCTCAGGTCGAGTGTTTATTCACTTGCCATCGCACGAGAAAATGGGCGATAATAGGGATGCCCAGTCCCGAACTGCAAACATGAAAAAGAGTTCATCTATGAATTAATCAAACAAAAACTCCCAATGGAGTCAAAACCTTTACATTTCTGCTTGGGAACCGCCACTAGCGTGCTTAGCATGGAAGATGTTGATAACTGATGGTCGCAAAGTGAATAAGAAGGGTGCATATCCCAATTGTCATTTATCTCTGTTTTAAAAATTGAGCTCTGGCACCTCTGCAAATCACTGTTTCCCTCTGCGAAGGGACTATCTATTTACTTTTATGTTGTGTCACCACCTTCTAAAACAAGCACCAGAAACTGAGTAGAGCACAACTATCATGATTTATGCATTATGTGTAGCTAATGTTGGGTGCATCATGACTGGATATTTTCTACCATGAATTACAATGTTTAGTTGTTGTTTGAACTTTGGAGGTGCTCTGCATTTATGTTTTGCGGTCTCAGAAAGGGCTAGTGAGATACCACTATTGTCATATTATATCATGGTTGTTTTGACAACGTGTTCCTGTTTGAGATATTTTATTATTGCTCGCTAGTTGATTATGTCATTGATATAAGTCATTATAATCTTTAAATGTTACTGTTGACATGGTTAGTTATAATGTTGGCTGAAAACCTAGGTGTTGTTTAAGCTTATTTATGCAAACAAGAGCAAAAGAGTTCGTAAAAGTTTTCTTTCTCACTTTCAGTTTATCAACTGAATTGCTTGAGAACGAGCAAAGGTTTAAGCTTGGGGGAGTTGATGTGTCTCCAATGTATCGACTTTTTCTCACGCTTTTCCTCTTGTTTTGGAGTCTAATTTGCATGATTTGAATGAAACTAACCCCGGATTGGCGTTGTTTTCAGCAGAACTACCATGGTGTTGTTTTTGTGCAGAAATAAAATCTCTCGGAATGGAACAAAACTTTGCGAGGAATTTTTATGTAATAAAAGAGGATTTTTGGAGCCAAGACCCACCAGAGAGGCGCCCCTGGGTGGGCACAACCCACCAAGGCGCGCCCCCCTCTCTTGGCATGCCTTGTACCCACCTGGTGGCCCCACTAATGATCCCCCTGATACTATAAAATCACATTATTTCAGAAAAAAAATCAGGGAGAAAGAATTATCACGATCCACGAGACGGAACCGTCGCCAAGCCCTATTCTTCCTCGGGAGGGCAAATCTGGACTCTGTTTGGGGATCTGGAGAGGGGGATCTTCATTCTTCGTCATCACCAACCCATCTCCATTGCCAATTCCATGATGCTCCCCACTAGGAGTGAGTAATTCCTTTGTAGGCTCGCTGGTCAGTGAGGAGTTAGATGAGATTCATCATGTAATCGAGTTAGTTTTGTTAGGGCCTGATCCCTAGTATCCACTATGTTCTTAGATTGATGTTGCTATGACTTTGCTATGCTTAATGCTTGTCACTTTGGGCCCGGTTGCCATGATTTCATATCTGAACCATTTATGAATTCATCATTATATCCATGTGTTAGATCTGATCTTAAAAGTTATAGTCACCTACTACGGTTATGATCCGACAACTCCGGAGTGACAACAACCGGGGCCACTCTCGGTGATGACCGTAGTTTGAGGAGTTCATGTATTCACTATGTGTCAATGCTTTGTTTCGGTTCTCTATTAAAAGGAGGACTTAATATCCCTTAGTTTCCAATATGGACCCCGCTACCACGGGAGGGTAGGACAAAAGATGTCATGCAAGTTCTTTTAATAAAGCACGTATGACTATTTACGGAATACATGCCTACATTATATCGATGAACTGGAGCTAGTGCCGTATCGCCCTAGGTTATAACTATCACATGATGAATATCATCCAACAAGTCACCGATCCAATGCCTATGAATTTATCATATATTGTTCTTGCTAAGTTACTACTGCTGCTACTACTGTTACACTTGCTACAAAATACTGCTATCACTGTTACTGTTACTATTACTACTGCTGCTATCATCAAAACTGCCATACTACTGTGCTACTAATCACTTTGCTACAGATAATTCAAGTGTGGTTGAATTGACAACTCAGCTGCTAATACCTTCAAATATTCTTTGGCTCCCCTTGTCTCGAGTCTATAAATTTGGGTTAAATACTTACCCTCAAAAACTGTTGCGATCCCCTATACTTGTGGGTTATCAGTACTGTGATGGTACCCTTGCGACCCAGCATCTTAAGCTACAGATACGCATAACAAGGTTGTGGCATAAACTTGGCGTAAGACGGCTGAGGGAGTCCTGGACTGGGGGGTGTCCGCATAGCCGAACTATCATCTTTGGCCGGACTCCAAGACTATGAAGATACAAGATTGAAGACTCCGTCCCGTGTCCGAATGGAACTTTCCTTGGCGTGGAAGGCAAGCTTGGCAATACGGATATGTAGATCTCCTACCATTGTAACTGACTCTGTGTAACCCTAACCCTCTCTGGTGTCTATATAAACCGGAGGGTTTTAGTCCGTAGGACGAACAACAATCATACCATAGGCTAGATCTACTCTTGTACTACCCATATCATCAATATTAATCAAGCAGGAGTAGGGTTTTACCTCCATCGAGAGGGCCCGAACCTGGGTAAAAACATCGTGTCCCTCGTCTCCTGTTACCATCCGCCTAGACGCACAGTTCGGGACCCCCTACCCGAGATCCGCCGGTTTTCTCCCCGGACATTGGTGCTTTCATTGAGAGTTCCTCTGTGTCGTCACCTATAGGCCCGATGGCTCCTTCGATCATCAACAATAACGCGGTCCAGGGTGAGACTTTTCTCCGTGGACAGATCTTCGTATTCAGCGGCTTTGCACTGCGGGCCAATTCGCTTGGCCATCTGGAGCAGATCGAAAGCTACGCCCCTGGCCATCAGTTCAGATTTGGAAGTTTGAACTATACGGCTGATATCCGCGGAGACTTGATCTTCGACGGATTCGAGCCACAGCCGAGCGCGCCGCACTGTCACGATGGGCATGATTTAGCTCTGCTGCCAGACAGTGCCCTGGAGGCCGCACAAGATTCCGCTCCGACCCTTAGCTCGGAGCCGACTGCACCGATCGAGGATGGGTGGCTGGACACCACCTCGGGGGCTGTTACCTCTACGGCGATAGAGCCGAATACCAATCCTGTCCTTCATGAAGCTCGTGACTCCGAGGTGCCGGACTCCTCTCCGGACTCCGAACCTTCCGCGCCCCTGCCAATCAAATCCGATTGGGCGCCGATCATGGAGTTCACCGCTGCGGACATCTTTCAGCACTCGCCTTTTGGCAACATCCTGAATTTGCTAAAGTGTCTCTCTTTATCAGGAGAGCCCGGGTCGGACTATGGTCAGGCAGGTTGGGATGCGGACGACGAAGAAATTCAACACCCACCCACCACCCACTTTGTAGCCACTGTCGATGACTTAACCGATATGCTAGACCTCGACTCCGAAAACATCGACGGTATGGACGACGATGCCGTAGACGACCAAGAACCAGCGCCTACAGGGCACTGGAAGGCCAACTCAACTCACAATGTATATATGGTGGATGCACCTAAAGGAAGCGATAACGAGGAACAACGCGACACTGCGAAGGATAATTCCCTCAAAAAACAGTCAAAATGGCGACGTAGGCGCTGCTCAAAGTCCCGCCTCGACAAAGACAGCACCCATACAGACCCAGCCATAGAGCAGGACGAACTGGTGGACGACGAACATGCCCTCGAGCAACCATCCGAACAGGATAACTTGGATAAACAATCCGTCCCCGGCGAAAACAACAGTCCGGATGATCTCACGCCGAACACATCGTTGGAATAGAAGAACCTCCACAAAAGGCTCGTCGCCACCGCACGAAGTCTGAAGAAGCAGAAGCAGAAGCTCAAAACAGCGGAAGACATACTCAGAATGAGATGGAGCAAAGTACTCAAGACCGCAGACAAATACGGCGACAATCGCCAAACAAAGAGCTACCTGAAGCGCAAACTACTGCCCGAATTTGACGAGGAGGCCGTAGAGCCCCCACAATCAAAGAACAAAGAGGCCGCCCGGTCGGATAGACGACCACATGATAAACAAAGAGCAGCAAGCGGCACCGCACACAAGTCGGCACGCGATCCACATAAGGATCCCCACAAAAAGGATGGCCCGGCCAGGTCCATCTATGGGCCAAGAAAGCAAGCTCTAGAAAGCAATACAACACGTCGAGTATTCGAACACCACGGCACACCCAAATACAGGGGCGCCGCACACCCCCTATGTTTCACCGATGAGGTGCTGGATCATGAATTTCCAGCGGGATTCAAACCCATAAACATAGAGGCATACGATGGAACAACAGACCCTGGAGTCTGGATTGAGGATTACATCCTGCACATACATATGGCTAGAGGAGATGACCTCCACGCCATAAAATACTTACCCCTCAAGCTCAAAGGGCCAGCCCGGCATTGGCTCAAAAGCCTCCAGAAAATACCATTGGAAGATGGGAAGAGCTCGAGGATGCATTTCGGGCAAATTTTCAGGGGACTTATGTCCGCCCCCCGGATGTAGACGATTTAAGTCACATAACTCAACAGCCCGGAGAGTCAGCCCGCAAATTCTGGAACAGGTTCCTCACCAAAAAGAACCAAATAGTCGACTGCCCGGACGCTGAAGCCTTAGCAGCCTTCAAACATAACGTCCGAGACGAATGGCTCGCCAGACACCTCGGCCAGGAAAAGCCAAGAACAATGGCCGAACTAACAAGCCTCATGACCCGCTTTTGCGTGGGAGAGGATAGCTAGCTGGCAAGATGCAGCACCAGCGACCCAAGTACATCCAAGGTCAGGGATGGAAATGGGAAACCACGACGTAGCAAGGACCAACGTCGGACTAAGGGAAATGGCCCAAAGAGCACGGCAGTCAACGCCGGATTCAAAAGCTCTCGGCAGAACAACAAAACACTGCCTCTCAAGGACAACAGCGACGAGCTATCCAACCTAAACAAAATCTTGGACAAGATATGCCAAATCCACAGTACCTCCGGGAAGCCTGCAAACCACACCCATAGAGATTGTTGGATCTTCAAATAGTCCGTCTGACTTAATGCCGAACACAAGGGGCTCGACACACCAAGTGAGGACGATGACAAACTCCACAAGCGGAGCACCGGAAAGCAAAGGAATTTCCCACAAGAGGTCAAAACAGTAAACTCACTTCAAGTGACAACAGGAAAAAAGTAGAGCGGCGCCCATTAAAGTATGCGCCGCACGGTCCACCCCAGGGGAGCCCCGACACTGGATGTCAAAACCAATCACTTTCGACCATCAGGATTACTCCGAAAGTATCCGGAATGCAGGATGGACTGCTTTGATATTAGATCCTATAATCGACGGACTACAATTTACACAAGTCCTAATGGAGGGTGGCAGTGATCTAAACCTGCTATATCAGGATACAATCTGCAGAATGGGGATAGACCCAACCAAAATACGCCATAGCAACACTTCCTTTAAAGGAGTGATGCCAGGCCCATATGCCCATTGTACGGGCTCTCTACCACTGGAAGTTGTGTTCGGCTCATCCGACAACTTCCGTCGCGAAAAGTTAGTCTTCCACATCGCCCCATTTAAAAGTAGCTATCAAGAACTATTGGGACGCGAAGCTTTCGCCCGCTTTAATGCAATACCGCATTATGCATCTCTTACACTTAAAATGCCCGGTCCACGTGACATCATCTCATTAAAGGGAAACTTCAAGGGTTCCTTGAATACGGAAGAAGGTGAGACTGCCTTGACAACCACACACTAATCTGGCTTTGCTGATCAAAGCACCTAAACAGGTCATTCAGATCCCGGACACGATTAGGCGAGTCCGGCATAAATAAACAAGGGGCTTACTAGCCGCGTACCCCCTTACAAGGGGCTGCACGCATGTACAATAAGAAACAATAAAGCTCAATTTTATTCATTTTTTGAATTATACTCTGTTTATACATTTTTCGCACGATCCTTTTTTCCAACTAAGTTCTTCTCTTTTACAGATGAACACCGTGCTACACCCGTCCAGGATACGGCACAACGGAGATACAGGCGTAGACGTGCAGTAGGGACCCGTTGCAAGGATTCTTTTCAGATTAAGACCCTGCGTAAACCTTTCTTACTATCTCTTGTTGATACACATCCCCCGATTTCTTACTATAACCAAGGAGGAGGCTGGCGTTTTGGCATCGGTCGCGTCAGAAATTTTTGCGCGTACCTGGACATTAGGGGCTTAGGGCATTGTTCTGCCCGTTTTCATAAAGACCGAATACCTTAGGGAGTGTTCGGCGTCTCGAGTTAGGCCTTATATGCATCAGCTCCGAATCATGTCTTTGGTCAAATGTTGGGTTTGCCCGGCTCCTGTGTTTTGCTGCCTTACGTTCCGCTCTATCGGCTAACGCGGCACCAGGAGAACTACTGCGATTGTGCCCCGGTTCGTCTAGGTGAGCACCTCAGTAGAGAAAGCCGAAAACTGACTGTCATGATATAGCGAGAGATTGGTCAACCACTCGATCGACCACCGGAATGTTTAGAATTCCTCCGCTTTAACGAAGGACCGTTTCCCGGTTAGGCACATACGCGCCCCGAATTCGGAGAGCGCGGTGCCCCTAGGGGCTATATAGTAGCCCCACCATCGAACTCCTATGGCTAAGTGAAAGTGATAAAGCATTATAGTCTGGTTGCCTAGTTTGCTACGCTATCACCTCCTTCACAGGACCAAGACGTTGGATTAAGTGTGAAAATGCGCTTTTTTGCAAACACCCCCGCACTATGTGTGTGGGGGCTGAAGCCGAAGACTGCCATCTTTCAGGTTATATACACATATACATTAACAGCCGCACAGGAGGTATTTCAATACTTGAACGCACAAGTATAAAAAGCCCTTCTATTATATTTGAAACATGGTTTCACAAATCATACATGTCATTTGAACATAACATTTTTCGAGCACTGCGTCTCTATTAAATGAGCGCCCTGCAGGACCTCCTCAAAATAGTGCTCGGCAGGTACTCGGCTTCTGCCCGAATCCTGGGACGCAACGTCGGTGGCCTTCATCTCTGTCCAGTATGTTTTGACACGGGCAAGAGCCATCCGTGCACCCTCTATGCATGTCGACCGTTTCATTTCATCGATATGCGGCACCGCATCAAGGAACTGCTGCACCAAGCCAAAATAGCTCTTCGGCTCAGGCCTTTTCGGCCACAAATGAGTCACGACATCCTTCATGGCAAGTCCGGACAACCTATTCAGCTCAGCCCATTCGGCTAACCGATCGGTCAATGGAAGTGGACGCTCTGGACTATGGAACTGCGACCAAAAAAGCTCTTCCATTCCATGATCCTTTTGGCCTCAGAAGTGTGCGACCGCGTTTGCAGCACTCGCCGCCAAATCCATATGAGCATCCTTCGCACCCCACAGCTGGCCCAACTGAGCATACTTCGGATCCATGTACTTCCTCCACAGCAGAAAGGGCTTTCCAGCCGCGATATCCCCGGCTTGACGTAGCTCCTCCTTTATTGCTCTCATCGCGGAGCGGCCATCCTTGGCTTCGGCGGTGGCCTTCTTCAGGTCCTATTTCTCCGCTTGGCATTCTTTTTCAAGAAACTCGCAGTGGTCGGTAGCATTCCTCAGCTTCACGGCCATCTCGGCCATTTCCTCCCTGCTTCAGCAGTGAGCAACCTGTTCGGCTTTTAGCTCTTCGGCCGCCTTCAAGGCAGCCGCATTACTTTTTCTGACTTGCTCCTTGGCTCGGGTGAGCTCCGCCCGAAGGTCCTCCATAGCAGTGGCACCATCTGCATCAAGCATACATGTTGTAAGGCATGGGCGTCAAGCTCCCTTACCAGGTGTCTGCGGAGAAGCCACATACCTTGTGACTCGTCAAGTCGCTTATTGACTAGCGTGATGCCCGCATCCGCAACGTCAAGTTGCCGCTTCAGTTCGGCAAATCCATTAGTCCGGCTGGCCACCGAACGCTCCGCCACCTATATAGGAAGGGCAAAATCTCACAACTGAGATTATGATCCTCGGCACACTATCACCTTTGACAACGTACCGAGTCTCAGGGGCTACTATATATGCAGGGCACATTCTATATGCAAAACTGTCATAAGGTATATCATTTTCGCGTACCTCAAACCCCGTTAGCAAACTTCTGACGGCTTCATGCAATCCGCTCTCAGCGGACGAAATCCTTTCAATCACCGTACCCATTAACGTGCGGTGATCTTCTGAGATAGACGCTCGCCCGAGCAGATCCTTCAGCTCCTCCGACCGCACACCAGTTGGTGCCGAACCTTCCGGCCCCGCCGGACTCGGGGAAACCCTCCGCGGCGACACCTCAGGGTCGTCCGCCCCGCCTGGCGGTGCGGCGGATGGAGGCATTTCGCTCTCCATCATCTCCGGATGAAGATCCCCCGAAGATGAGCTCTGCTGAGAAGGGCTAAGATCCGAACTACAAGGTAAAACTTCGTTTATCTTCAGAAACAAAAACAGGGATGTACGTTATTACAAAACTCCCCTTTCTACTTACGGCTCGCTAGAGGGCTGATTTCCTTGGGGAAATAGTGCGGCCAGGGCTTTTCCCGGCGCAGGACCCTTTGGTGAAGATTTCTTCCCCCGCTTTGAGGCCTTGGCCTCCGGATCTTCAGAAGCGGTCCTCTTCTCCCCCTGGAGGGAGGGATTCTCGATCCCCCTTTCTTGAGAGCCTCCTTAGCAGAGGCAGTAGCTTTCCTGTTCCCCCCTTCGCCCTCTTCCAAAGGTGCAGCCTCCAGCATCTTGGTTAACACAGGATCCGACATGGTCTCAGGGAGGGGGGCCGGACACCTTATTAGCTTTGCTTTTGCTATCCATTCCTGTTCGAGGGACAGCTCTTTAAAGGGAAAGTTTATGATAAATGTACGGACAGCGTGTCCGGGCACAGGACTATTTACTTGAGTATCCGGGCGATTGCAGCTCAGACCTGCGTCCTCGGTCAAGTCCGGACACATCTCTTGTGATCTGAAGAACAGTTTATACATCTCCACGGGCGTCGCACCCATGAAGTGTTGGAGAGCTGGCGGTCCCTCCAGATTGAATTCCCACAGGCGGAGGGGGCGACGTTTGCAGTGCAGAAGGCGCTGAATCAGCATGACCTGCGCCACTACAACCAGATTGATCTCCCTCTCTTGGAGGTCTCGAATATGGCCCTGCAACAGTGGTACGCCCTTGGACGGGCCCCAGTCAAGCCCTTTGTTGACCCATGACGCCAACTGTTGTGGAGGGCCCAAGCGAAAGGCAGGCGATGCCACCCATCTGGTGCCCCTGGGAGCGGTGATGTAGAACCACTCCAGTTGCCACAAACCAAGCTCCTCTTGAAAAGAGCCCTCGAGCCAGGGAGTAACAGCCCCCCCCTGCACTCTGCTTTCTGCCCCTCAATCATCTTCGGCTCCACATTGAAGGTCTTGAGCCACAATCTGAAGTGAGGGGTAGTGCGGAGGAAGGCTTCGCATACAACAATGAATGATGAGATGTGGAGGATGGACTCCGGATCCAAGTCTGGAATTCCAGCCCATAATAAAACATGGGCCCCCTCACGAAGGGGTCCGTCGGGAAGCCTAACCCCTGACGGAAGTGAGACACGAACACCATGCTCTCACCAGGCTCGGGAGTAGGAATAACTTGCCCTTGGGCAGGCAGCCTATGCGAAATTTCGCCGGTTAGATACCTGGCGTCTCTCAGCTTTAGCACGTCTTGTTCCGTGACGGAAGAAGGCATCCACCGGCCTTGCAGGTCGGAGCCGGACATCGTCGAAGGTCCGAACCGCCTGAATCTGGAGCCTTTGGTGTTGGAACTCGAGGCGAGGGGCGGAATCGATTGAGATTGAAAGAAAGGAGCAGGCCTTGGTCTCGTTATAAAGAGGTTTAATACCAAGAGCCCTCCCCGTGACCGTTTGGGACTCGCCTTCGATAGAGGGGGCGTGCCAACGGGCGCGGTTGGGTTACCCACGCCCGTATTAATGAGAATCCCGGAATAAAGGGACACGATCTCTGCTTTGACAAGACATGCCAAGGAAACCGCTTCGCTAAACGCGCCGAGGTGGAACAATAAAAACAATTCGAATAAAGGCTTGGCCGTGGTATGATGTCATGCCATGAAATACGTCAGCAGATTGAACTTGTGTAAATATTATTCTCTCAAAGGTGGTATGTGGAACTTATTTTGCAGAGCCGGACACTATCCTGGTGTTCAAAATCTTCTATGGATTATTCGGAGGAGGAACCCGCCTTGCAATGCCGAAGACAATATGGGCGCCGGACTCGTTGTCATTGAAGCCTGGTTCAGGGGCTACTGAGGGAGTCCTGGACTAGGGGGTGTCCGGATAGCCGAACTATCATCTTTGGCCGGACTCCAAGACTATGAAGATACAAGATTGAAGACTCCATCCCGTGTCCGGATGGGACTTTCCTTGGTGTGGAAGGCAAGCTTGGCGATACGGATATGTAGATCTCCTACCATTATAACCGACTCTTAGTAACCCTAGCCCTCTCCGGTGTCTATATAAACCGGAGGGTTTTAGTCCGTAGGACGAACAACAATCATACCATAGGCTAGCTTCTAGGGTTTAGCCTCCTTGATCTCGTGGTAGATCTACTCTTGTACTACCCATATCATCAATATTAATCAAGCAGGAGTAGGGTTTTACCTCCACCGAGAGGGCCCGAACCTGGGTAAAAACATCGTGTCCCTTGTCTCCTGTTACCATCCGCCTAGACGCACAGTTCGGGACCCCCTACCTGAGATCCGCCGGTTTTGACACCGACAACGGCCGTCCAAACAGAGCATGATAGGGGCTTTTGATCTTGACCACTTCAAAGTTCAATGTCTCTGCCCTGTAATTATGTTCATTGCCAAAAGCTACTTCCAAAGCAATCTTACCAACTGGGTAGGCCGACTTACCAGGCACCACCCCCTGAAAGACTATAGAGGACGGCTTAAGATCTTTGTTAGTCTAATTCATCCGGCTAAGAGTATCGTAATAAAGGATATTGATACTACCGCCTCCGTCCATAAGCACCTTAGTGAACTTGTGACCTCCAACCCGAGGAGCTACCACCAAAGCCAGCCGACCCGGGTTGTCAACCCAGGGCGGGTGATCCTCACGGCTCCATACAATTGGCTGCTTTGACCATCATAAGTATCAAGGTACTGCGGCTCAACTGAGCTCACCGCTCATTTATGAACCTTATGATCTTGCTTACACAAACTTGTGGTGAAAACATGATATTGGCCACTATTTAGCTACTTGGGATTACTCTAATATCCTGACTGTTGTTGCTGGTTACCCTGACCTGGCTGCTGGCTATAACCACCCTGATTGCCCTGACCTTGATATCCGGAATTTGAGCCGCCACCTCCAAAGTCGGGCCCATGTGAGCCGGATCCTGACCCGCCATGCGGACCATTATTATTATTGTGGTCCTGAGGAAAACCAGAGCTCTTATACTCCTTCATGATAAAAACAATCTTTCCACATGTGGGTCAACGGTCTATTTGGATAACTATGCTTCAGGCAAGGCTGGTTCAACATCGCCTCAAGGTTGAACTTTGGCCCTCCAAAACGAGGTAGTGGCTTTCCCTTACAATGTTGATTGTTATTTTGTGTATTGGTATTGGCCAAAAAATCTGACCCGCCGGCAGGTTGCTTGCGCTTACCATTACCACCCTGGTTATGCCCTATCACATTTGGTTGCTGCCCTTTTCCATTGATGTTCTTCTTCCCCTTGTTGGCTTCTCCTCATCGGACCCCGGGTCTTCAGTGTTGTCAGAGTCAGCGTATTTGATGATAGCCGCCATGAGCTCTCCCATGTCATTGCAGTGACGTTTAAGCCGCCCTAACTTTTGCTTGAGAGGAGTGAAACGACAATTTTTCTCCAGAACTAGAACAGCAGAACCGGCGTTGATGCTATCCGACGAGTGTATAATAGTGGAAACCCAACGGACCCAATGGTGGGCTGACTCATCCTCGCGCTGGACACAAGCGTCTAAGTCGATGATCGATAGAGGCTGTTTGCACGTGTCTTTGAAATTCTGAATAAAACGCGCTTTCAATTCCGCCCATGAGTTGGTAGAATTAGGGGGTAATCCCTTCAACCATGTTCGAGCCGGCCGGTCTAGCATCATAGTGAAATATTTGGCGCATACAGCATCGTTAACATCTAACATCTCCATAGCCAGCTCCTAGCTCTCAATCCAAGCCTCAGAAGGTTGATCAGCTGTGTAATTGGGCACCTTTCGAGGACCCTTGAAGTCCTTAGGCAACCGCTCCTTCCGAAGAGCTGGTGCTAAGCATGGCACACCCACTATCCTGGAAGTCATCCCGGCTTCTACAGACGTCGAAGGGATACGCTGAAGTTCCACTAACTGAGCCGCCAGTTCTACCTCTTGACGTGCCCTGGCATGATCTATCAAGGCCTGCGCATTGTTATCAACACATGGTGGGTCATGCCCATGGGGCGGGTTACGGCGCCACTCACTACTGGAAACCGCCGGCGATTCAATGCGTCGACTATAACTTCGACTATGGCATGGAGTTGAATGAATTCTCTCACGGCTATATGAGTAAGCCGCATGCTGAGCTACCGCTGTCTGAAGAAGCTCCATGGCCTTTCGAGCCTCGACCGCCGTGGGAGACTCGCCTTCTACTGGGAGAGCCGCCAGCCGTGAAGTTGCAGCAATCATGTTATCCAGAGGGTTAGAATAATGACCCGACGGTGTTAGCACCTGCTGAGGCGGCATTAAGTTCAAACAAGGAGGGTCTGTTACATGCGGTTGAGTCGTCGCCCTGGCCACGGGCGCCTCGACAGCTTGGGCCACCTCGGGCGGGTTACTTGGTCCTGTCCCAGGTGTATTAAAAGGATTCCTCACCTCAAACTCCAAAGGTAGACAGCTCTGGTGCCTCCTTCAAAGATCAACATTTGATGCATTCTGATCCAAGTTTAACTGGAAAGTTTCTGCTTGAATCCGTTGTGACTCGGCCTCCAAAGCAGCCCGCTCTGTTGCCATCATAGCATGCTCAACATTAAGCTCCTTCTTATCCTGAGCTACCTCATCCCGCAGTTTCGCAACTTCCACCTTATGCTGCGCTTGAGTCGCTGAGGTTACCTCTGCATCCAAGAGCTCGAATAAGACCTGAGCCGGCGGGAGCACAGGGCCGCTTGCCCCGGCCGTCGCAGTACCCGTTGAACTAGAGGTCATAGCCGCAACAGTTGGTGAATTCAGCATCTGTTGCATACCGGCCATGAAGATAGCAGCCCTGGTCGATGGCTCATAGGGGTTCGAAATACTGTCACCGTCGGAATACCCCCAAGCCCGCCATCTTGCAGTCGATAGATTGATTCAGTCTCTGATGACCCACAAGTGTATGGGGTCAATTGTAGCCCTTTCTGATAAGTAAGAGTGTCGAACCCAACGAGGAGCAGAAGAAAATGACAAGTGGTTTTCAAGAAGGTACTGTATGCAAGTGCTAAAATTGTGAGTAGCGGAGTAGTTTGATAGCAGAATAATTTGTAACGAGCAAGTAACAATAGTAGTAGCAAAAGTGCAGCAAGGTATTCCAATCCTTTTGAGGCAAAGGAGAGGCCAAATGGTTTCTTATGAGAAGCAAAGTGTTCTTGAGGGTACACGGGAATTTCATCTAGTCACATTCATCATGTTGGCTTAATTCGTGTTCGGTACTTTGATAATTTGATATGTGGGTGGACCAGTGCTTAGGTGTTGTTCTTACTTGAACAAACCTCCTACTTATGATTAACCCTCTCGCAAGCATCCGCATCTACAAGAAAGGGATTAAGAATAAATTATAACCATAGCATTAAACTTTTGGATCCAATCGGTCCCTTACGGAATAGCGCATAAACTGGGGTTTAAGCTTCTGTCACTCTCGCAACCCACCATCTAATAACTAATCCACAATGCATTCCCTTAGGCCCAAATATGGCGAAGTGTCATGTAGTTGACGTTCACATGACACCACTAAGAGAATGGCAACATACATACCATCAAAATATCGAACACATATCAAGTTCACATGATTACTTGCAACATGATTTCTCCCGTGACCTCAAGAATGAAAGTGACTACTCACAAATGATAAACATGCTCAAGATCAGAGGGGTATTAAATAGCATAATGGATCTGAACATATAATCTTCCACCAAATAAACCATATAGTAATCGACTACAAGATGTAATCAACACTACTGTCACCCACAAGCACAAATCTAAAGTTTTGATACAAAGATTGAAAACAAGAGATGAACTAGGGTTTGAGAGGAGTTGGTGTTGTGAAGATGTTGATGAAGATATCCCTCCCCAAGATGGGAGAGTTGTTGGTGATGATGATGACGATGATTTCCCCCTCCGGGGAGGGAAGTTCCCCCGGTGGAACCGCTCCACCATAGGGCAAAAGTGCTCCTGCCCAAGTTCCGCCTCGAGGCAGCGACACTTTGTCCCGAATGCCCTCCCCTTATTTATTTTTCTAGGTCAAAATGACTCATATACCAGAAGATGGGCACCGGAGGTGGGCCGAGGAGGGCAGCACCCACCAGGGCGCGTCTAGGCCTCCTGGCACGCCCAGGTGGGTTGTGCCCACCTGGTGGCCCTCCTCTAGTACTTATTTGCTCCAATATTCATTAAATATTCCATAAAAGTTCCTCAGGGAGTTTCATCTCATTTGGAGTTGTGCAGAATTTCAGGTCCAGATTTCCAGCTGCCAGAATTCTCCCCCTTGATGCAAACCTTGCATATTATGAGAGAAAAGGCATTAGAATTACTCCAAAAAGCATTATTATACAATAAAACAATGATACGTCTCTAACGTATCTATAATTTTTGATTGCTCCATGCTACTTTATCTACTGTTTTGGACTATATTGGGCTTTATTTTCCACTTTTATATTACTTTTGGGACTAACCTACTAACCGGAGGCCCAGCCCAGAATTGCTGTTTTTGCCTTTTTCAGTATTTCGAAGAAACAGAATATCAAACGGAATCCAAACGGAATGAAACCTTCGGGATCGTGATTTTCCAACCGAACGTGATCCAGGAGACTTGGACCCTACTCCAAGCAGTGCTCAAGGAGGTCACGAGGGTGGAGGGCGCCCCCCCCTGGGCACGCCCCTCTACCTCGTGGGCCCCTCGGAGCTCCACCGACGTACTCCTTCCTCCTATATATACCTACGTATCCCCGAACGATCAGAACAGGAGCCAAAAACCTAATTCCACCGCCGCAACCTTTTGTATCCACGAGATCCCATCTTGGGGCCTGTTCCGGAGCTCCGCCGGAGGGGGCATCCACCACAAAGGGCTTCTACATCATCACCATAGCCCCTCCGATGAAGTGTGAGTAGTTTACTTCAGACCTTCGGGTCCATAGCTAGTAGCTAGATGGCTTCTTCTCTCTTTTTGGATCTCAATACAATGTTCTCCCCCTCTCTCGTGGAGATCTATTCGATGTAATCTTATTTTTGCGGTGTGTTTGTTGAGATCGATGAATTGTGGGTTTATGGTCCAGTATTATCTATGGAAAATATTTGATTCTTCTCTGAATTCTTTTATGTATGATTGAGTTATCTTTGCAAGTCTCTTCGAATTATCCTTTTTGGTTTGGCCAACTAGATTGGTAGTTCTTGCAATGGGAGAAGTGCTTAGCTTTGGGTTCAATCTTGCGGTGTCCTTACCCAGTGACAGAAGAGGCAGCAAGGCACGTATTGTATTGTTGCCATCGAGGATAACAAGATGGGGTTTTTTATCATATTGCATGAATTTATCCCTCTACATCATGTCATCTTGCTTACAGCGTTACTCTGTTTTTTACTTAATACTCTAGATGCATGTTGGATAGCGGTCGATGAGTGGAGTAATAGTAGTAGATGCAGAATCGTTTCGATCTACTTGTTTTGGACGTGATGCCTATATAGATGATCATTGCCTAGATATACTCATAACTATGCTCAATTCTGTCAATTGCTCAACAGTAATTTGTTCACCACCGTAGAATATATTTGCTCTTGAGAGAAGCCACTAGTGAAACCTATGGCCCCCGGGTCTATTCTCATCATATCAATCTATATCACTTTATTTACTTGCTTTGTTTTTACTTTGCCTTTACTTTTTACTTTGCATCTATCTATCAAAAATACCAAAAATATTATCTCTATCAGATCTCACTCTCGTAAGTGACCGTGAAGGGATTGACAACCCCTAAGCGTTGGTTGCGAGTTGCTATCGTTTTGTGTAGGTACGAGGGACTTGTGCGTGGTCTCCTACTGGATTGATACCTTGGTTCTCAAAAACTGAGGGAAATACTTACGCTACTTTGCTGCATCATCCTCTCCTCTTCGGGGAAATCCAACGCGGTGCTCAAGAGGTAGCAAACAACATAAATAACAGTAGGAAAACATGATGCAAAATGGACGTATCAACTCCCCCAAGCTTAGACCTCGCTTGTCCTCAAGCGAAAACCGAAATCGAAAAACATATCCACATGCTTAGAGAGAGAGAGAGGTGTCGATAAAAACAAAAATACGGACATAGCAGCATCATGCGACTTATTATAACAGCAATAAACTTTAATATTAAAGTTTTATTATAGACTTCTTATGAACAAGTGAAAATTCATCACAACATCAAAGTATAAAGCATAAACTCTATTGGAAACCAACAAACTATATTCTCAGTCAACTTTGCAACTACAATTCATCATCTTTTCAAGAAGGGTCACGTATCGAAGCCTTTAGGCAAGTCCACATACTCAACCATCATTTAGTCTTCTGTGATTGCTAACACTCACCTCGTACACATGAGCAAAACATTTCAACCGGACACAAAGAAAGATAGGGGCTTATAGTTTCGCCTCCCAGCACACTCACCTCAAGGGTGATGTTAACAATAATAACTTATGCCACCCATATTCAACTGGACATATGTGCCTAGATCTTTCCTCACCACATGATGCTTGCAAAGGCGAAAAATAAAAGGAATAGAGAGAAAAACTTTGACTCTTGCATGAAAGTAAATACATAAAATTAAAAGATAGGCCCTTCGCAGAGGGAAGCAGAGGTTGCCATGCGCTTTTTGTTTGTATGCACAACTCCTTAGTGCAAGAGAACGTCACATTATATAGCCCATTGTGATGGTAACCTTTATTATGCAGTCTGTCACTTCTATTCTTCACCATCACAAGTTCGTACAACGCTCAATTTTCCCTTACACTAAATGATCTCACATTTTTATAAGCAATTTGTATTGCCCTTTTTGCACCGATGACAACTTACTTGAAGGATCTTACTCAATCCATAGGTAGGTATGGTGGACTTCCAAACAAGATAGGGTTTAAGGGTTTTGGATGCACAAGTAGTATCTCTACCTAGTGCGGAATTTTTGGCTAGCAAATATAGAGGCAAGCACCACATGTTGAAGGATCTATGACAATATGACTTCTATGTGAATATGAACAAACATAAATCATTAAGTTGTCTTCCTTGTCCAACGTCAACAATTTTGGCATATAATATTTTGATGGGTGCTCACAATTATCTCTTCCCTTATTAATTCTTTCATGTGTTGCATCATTGACCAATGCTATGTTTGTCAATCTACAATAAAATTTTCTACTTATACTTTTCCTTGTGTAATGTCATCACTTACCATAGGATTAGCATATGATCTTTTCTTTTTATTCCCTTTATTTTTATTGCAACAAGAAAGTAAAGAAGGCAACACTCAAACTAAACTTTATTATATATCTCGCACACGATTACAAGGATTGATCAGTAAGCAAACTCACACAAAGAAAGGATCGAACTAAACTTTTATTCATCTAATAGAAAAAGATAACTATTGATCGAACTAAGAAAGTAAAGGCAAAAGATAGTGGGGATGATATGATACTGGGGCACCTCCCCCAAGCTTGGCGAAAGCCAAGGGGAGTGCGCATACCCAATACTTAGTTTTCTTTTGGTGGTGATGAAGAAGATGGTGGTGGTGAAGTAGAAGGATTCTTGTCCTCGGGTTTCCATGGAAGAGGCTCACCATCATAAGAGGAGGAGTGAGTCTCCCGGATCCTGCAACTGGCAGCCAAACTCATACCTTTAAACTTGGCTTCATATTCAAAGACCTGGCTTTGAAGATCATGGATCTGGCAATGGAGGAAGTTGATCTGCTCGTCGAGGGAGAAGATGATATCCTTTATGGGCTTGCCATCCACCTTGAGATCATGGGTATTGTCGGTGTCAAAACCGGCGGATCTCGGGTAGGGGGTCCCAAACTGTGCGTCTAGGTGGATGGTAACAGGAGACAAGGGACACGATGTTTTTACCCAGGTTCGGGCCCTCTCGGTGGAGGTAAAACCCTACTCCTGCTTGATTAATATTGATGATATGGGTAGTACAAGAGTAGATCTACCACGAGATCAGGGAGGCTAAACCCTAGAAGCTAGCCTATGGTATGATTGTTGTTCGTCCTACAGACAAAAACCCTCCGGTTTATATAGACACCGGAGAGGGCTAGGGTTACACAGAGTGGGTTACAATGGTAGGAGATCTACATATCCGTATCGCCAAGCTTGCCTTCCATGCCAAGGAAAGTCCCATCCGGACACGGGACGGAGTCTTCAATCTTGTATCTTCATAGTCTTGGAGTCCGGCCAAAGATGATAGTTTGGCTATCCGGACACCCCCTAGTCCAGGACTCCCTCAGTAGCCCCTGAACCAGGCTTCAATGACGACGAGTCCGGCGCGCATATTGTCTTCGGCATTGCAAGGCGGGTTCCTCCTCCAAATAATTCATAGAAGATTTTGAACACCAGGATAGTGTCTGCCTCTGCAAAATAAGTTCCATACCACCGTAGAGAGAATAATATTTACACAAGTTCAATCTGCCGACGTATTCCGTGGCGTGACATCACACCGAGGCCAAGCCTTTATTCGAATTGTTTTTATTGTTCTACCTCAGCGCGTTTAGCGAAGCGGTTTCCTTGGCACGTCTTGTCAAAGAAGAGATCATGTCCCCTTATTCCGGGATTCTCATCAATACGGGCGTGGGTAACCCAACCGCGCCATTGATTGTGGCGCTTGGGAGATAAGCGAGTTTTACCAGGCTGGTGGGGACACACAGTTTCGTCTGCCCATATATAAGGGGATAAGGATCCACCTTTTTACCTACACCTTCTTCCTCCTTTGCTTATCCATTTCCGCGCACTCGAGCTCCAACGCCCAAGCCCGCACATCTCGCCTCAACCTTCCCCAGTCATGTCCGGAGCGGGAGGCAAGTGGATGGCCTCCTCCGTCACGGAGGGGCATATCAAAAAGCTGCGGAAGGCTGGATACTTATCTGGCGACATCGCGCATCGGCTCCCCGACGAGGGGCAGCTCATCCCCACCCCCGGGCCCCATGAGAGGGTGGTGTTCCTCACCCACTTCCTCCGCGGACTAGGTTTTCCACTTCACCCATTTGTCCGAGGGCTCATGTTCTACTATGGCCTGGATTTCCATGATCTGGCCCCGAATTTCATCCTCAACATCTCGACGTTCATCGTCGTGTGCGAGGCCTTCCTCTGCATCCAGCCCCACTTCGGCTTATGGCTGAAGACCTTCAATGTCAAGCCGAAGGTAGTGGGCGGCCGCCAAGCGGAGTGCAGAGGTGCCATGATGGGCAAGATGCCCAACGTCCTATGGCTCGAGGGCTCCTTTGTGGAGACCATAAAGGGGTGGCAATCGGGGTGGTTCTATATCACTGAGCCGCGTGACCCTGAATGGGCAGCGGCCCCCGAGTTCAGATCTGGCATCCCCACACGGCTCACCTCCTGGAAAGAGAAGGGCCTATCGTGGGGTGATTCGGAGGAGCTGACCGGACCCCAATCCTGCGTCCAAACTTTGGTGAACAAGAAGCTCAAGCTTGTCAACGTAGTCCAGGTCATGCTCATCCGCCGGATCCTCCCATGCCAGGAGCGGGCTTTTAATTTGTGGGAGTTTGATCCGGCACAGCACCAAACCTTAAGAAGGCTCTTCGACACTATGTACGAAGATGCCTGGAAGGTGCTGTTCAAGGGCGTCGAGGCTCCCGCATCCGCTACCGAAGATCGCGGATCCAGCTCGCAGCGTCCGGCCGGCGAGGTAAGCTATTCTACCCTTTATGGGACGCTTGTTTTTCATAGTTTGACTCCATGCGGGATCTAAACACCCTTTACATTTAACAGGCCTGGCAGAAGACGGACGGGCAGGTTAACTGTCCGGCTCCCTTGCCAGAAGACCCAGCGGATGCCCGATTAACGGGACTGCTGGCCCCGGCGCCTTAGGTGGTGCCGGAGAAGAAGGACAAGAAGAAGGCCACGGGAACTCGGAGGAGTTCCCGGCGCCAGGTGTTATCGGACTCATCGTCCGATGATTCCGAGGCGGACTCCTCCCGCGAAGACGAGGAGGAGAAGAAAGAGGCCTCTTCCCCAGCGGGGGGGGGGAGAAGAAGAGGAAGGCTTCCCCAACGGGGGAGGCCGAAGGGTCCAAGAAGGGAAGGACCCTTCTTCCGGACTGTTCCACCAATGCCGACGACGGCGAAGAGGAGTGGCCCTCGAGGGTCAAGCCCCTGGCGAGATCGTAAGTGTCCGGATTCCATAACAACTCGTGATTTCTCTTTTGTCGCATAGTGTCTTCTAACACCGAATACAACCATGTAGCCCACCCAAGGACGATCTCCCCGCTTCGTCGAGCGGGTCCCTGGGTCCGTCAGATGTGAATAGCACTTCACTTCCGACCGCCTCCTCCCCCCGTGATGCAGACAACATCGAGGTGGGGTCCCAGAAGGGGCCCAGCAAGGAGGAGGAGGTCCCGGAGGTGCCACAAGGAAACCTCCCGGACTTTGGATCGGACTCCGCACCGGAACCTTTAGTGGTTCCGGAGTCCGGCGGGCGGCCCCTTCGTAAGAAGGGCGAGACTGCGACGCCAGTGACCTCCGTCCAACCGGAGGTGCCGGATAGTTTGCTGGAGGCGCTCAACGGCGCTCCCATCGACGAGGAGCACCGCACTGTCATGAGTGCGGTGATTCAGAAGGTTCAGTCCGCCAAGAGCGGGCTGACTGAAGCCTGCTCCAGCCTTCTAACAGGCTTCGAGGTATGTGATTAAGATATGTAAAAATAGTACCGCATAGACAGTAGCCCCTGATGCTCAGTTTGGTGTTCGGAAAGAAAAGCCGAACTGAGGATCTAAAAAGATATACGCAGGAGTCTAACACAAATATGTCAATATGGGAATGCAGGCTACGCTGCTGACCTCTGCCGCACTGACTGCGGAGGTCAATGCCTTGAAGCAGAGCCTTGAGCGGTCCGAGAACGAGCTCGGCTGTGCCAAGAAGCAGCTTGAGGACAAGGAAGGTAAGTAATACCTTATTAAAGTAATACCTTATAGAAAAGGATTTGGTTGCAAAAAATGACAGGGATAACGTGAGTATTGCAGGGGCCACGAACGAGGTGGCAACCCTGAAGGAAGCGGTGTCCGTGGCCGAATGCAATGCGGCCGCGGAACGCACCGAGCGGGAGAAGCAGGAGGCGCGGGTGGCGAAGGTGCGGCAACAGCTCCAGGCTCTCGTGGAAGAACACGAGAGTCCGAGCTTGCCTCGGCTCTTGAGAGTGCCAAAGCCGCTAAGGCCGAAGCCCAGAAGGCCCTCCAGGAGATTGAGGAGATAAAAAAGATAGCGGCGGGTAAGGCATTCTTCATGCAAAGCAAGCATGTAAAAGTGAATTATCTGTTACTTACCCGGATTCGGAGCTCTCCAGGAGCATTCGTAGATCTGCCCCGTAGTGTGTCCGATGCTACCGCATTCTACTGGGCCAAGGAAGGGAGCTCGACAGAGAAGGTATTCTGGTCTCAGTATGCTGAGGCCGGACATCCGGTGCCCCTGAGCAACCAGCTGAAGTAGCTGGTCGAGCTCCACAAGGTGGTCGAACAGGCCATGAAGGGCCTCATAGTTCGGCTGTGGCCCAAAGAAGCCATGCCTGGGAGCTACTTTGGTCTTGTGCAGCGGCTGGTGGATGCCTGTCCATGGATTGAAGTCATCAAGCACTCCGTCTGCATTGAAGGTGCCCGTCGGGCACTTGCCCGCGCTAAAGTGCACTGGGGCAAGATGGACGCCGAGAAGCTTGTGACGGACACGCTACCGCCGGGCAAGGAGTATCGCACGCCCGAGATGTACTATAAGGGTGTCCTGAAGGGTGCCCGCCTTATAGCGGGTGAATGCTCCAAAGATGTAATTTTTGAGTAGACTCGCATTTTGTTATCATGTGCGTTGAAAACTTAAGCAACGCTTGTTAATTTAAAATATTACCTTGTGTGCGGCCGTTTATCAAATTTGAGAGATGGCAAGTCGTTGGCTTCAGCCCCCATGCCACGAGTGTTGGGGTGTTCGGGATAAACTTGAGCGCTCTTTTTCCCATTTTTGGGTCCTTCGAGGGAGGCGCTCAACACAACGAACGAGGCAACCGGACTTATAATGCTTGAACACTCTCACTTAGCCATAGAATTCTATAATTTTAAATTTCGGCGAAGCCCCTAGTGTTCAGAAGGCCGAATTCGGGGCGCTATCCACGCCTGGGCCGAACAAAGCCGGCTCCTCGCTCTAAGCGGCATAAGTCTTTAGGGACTCGAAAAAACCTCTCGAACAGCGACCGGCTCTCGCCCCATCATGACGGTCAGTTTTAGCTTTCTCCACTGAGGTGCTCAACCCAGCTCAACTGGGGCACAATCGCAGTGGTTCTCCCAGCGCTACCTTAGCCGATATAATGGGACGTAAGGTACCAAAACATGGGAGCCGGGCAAACCCAACTATTGACCCAAGACATGATTCGAAGCCGATGCATATAATGCTATAAGTTCGGGGTGCCGCACTTGTGAAAGTGTTCGGACTTATCACACCATACCTTGGGGAACTTAAGCCCCTGGTGTATTTGGCCGTACCAAAGTGTACGGGTGCAACATGTCATAAGTGAACATATATAGATAAAAAAAGGGAATGCAATGATAGGTAAAAAGCGATGCACTGTTTATTCAAAAAATACTGCAATGAAAGCAGCACGATACAAATAGTCCGATAAGCAAGGGATGGGACTATTTAACATGTCCCCCTCCAGGGGTAGGCTGTGGAATGGTATGTAAAACAGGTATAATGCGCGTAATGGAGACCACCTGGATACTCGACGTAGCTTTTCTGCTTCCCTGGCTGTTGTATCGTGAGTTCGGCAAGTCTACTGCCGGACAGGGCTTCTGGAAAACGGAGTCCCGTGAATAAGAAGAAAGAAAAAGAAGAATGACACAATTGGGATCCCCTGGTATGGTTGAGCCGCACTCTGGGCATGCCGTGGTCGTGCCCCTCCCCCTATGCCCATGGTATCTCCAGCGCGTAGTTATGTACGCATGGTACTGGTCTCGCGATTTCGCGAGGGCTGGGGTTGGGGCCGCATTGCTACGCGTGCTCGGAACATGCTAGGTGGTCTTGCTGTAGGTTACTTCGGGTGCGCTTGACGGTGTCCGGCCGCTTAATAGCCAGACTCGAGAATTTCCTTAAGAGGCTACTTTGTATTTCCGCCGCGAGAGCCGCTGTATGCTTCTCCGTTCGGAGTGAGCATTCGGTGTTTCCGTTGACTGTAATGACTCCTCGAGGGCCTGGCATCTTGAGCTTGAGGTATGCGTAGTGCGGCACCGCATTGAATTTTGCAAATGCAGTTCGTCCGAGCAGTGCATGATAGCCGCTGCGGAACGGGACTATGTCGAAGATTAACTCCTCGCTTCGGAAGTTATCCGGCAATCCGAATACCACTTCAAGTGTAACTGAGCCTGTACAATTGGCCTCTACACCTGGTATGATGCCTTTAAAGGTCATTTTTGTGGGTTTAATCCTTGACGGGTCTATGCCCATCTTGCGCACTGTATCCTGATAAAGCAGGTTCAGGCTGCTGATGCCGTCCATCAGGACTCTAGTGAGGTGAAATCCGTCGACGATTGGGTCTAAGACCAATGCGGTGAATCCACCATGGCGGATGCTAGTGGGGTGGTCCCTTCGATCAAAAGTGATCGGGCATGAGGACCATGGATTAAACTTTGGGGCACCTGGCTCCATCGCATATACGTCCCTAAGTGCACGCTTCCGCTCCCTTTTGGGTATGTGGGTTGCGTATATCATGTTCACCGTCCGCACTTGTGGGGGGAAACCCTTTTGTCCTCTATTGTTCGGCGGCCATGTCTCCTCCTCGTCATCGCTATGCAGCCCCTTGTCATTATTTTCGGCAATTAACTTGCATGCCTGCTTGAACACCCAACAATCCCTGTTGGTGTGATTGGCTGGCTTTTCGGGGGTGCCGTGTATCTGGCACAAGCGATCGAGTATTCGGTCCAAATTGGACGGGCCCGGAGTATTTCTTTTGAATGGCTTTTTCCGCTGACCGGGTTTAGAGCCTCTGAATCCGGCATTGACTGCCGTATCTTCAGTATTATCGTCGTTAATGTGGCGCTTGTGCTTATTGCAACGCGACCTGCCATTGTTGTCCTTGGTATCTGGACTATCAGAGTTTTTGGTCAGGTTGTTACTGCGAGCTAGCCAGCTGTCCTCTCCCGCGCAGAAGCGGGTCATGAGTGATGTGAGGGCTGCCATGGATTTCGGCTTTTCCTGTCCTAGGTGCCGGGCAAGCCACTCGTCGCGGATGTTATGTTTGAAGGCTGCAAGGGCCTCTGCATCCGGACAGTCAATGATTTGATTTTTCTTGGTTAAGAACCTTGTCCAGAATTGTCTAGCCGATTCATCTGGCTGCTGAATTATGTGGGTTAGGTCATCGACATCTGGTGGTCGCACATATGTGCCTTGGAAGTTATCAAGGAATGCGGCTTCCAGGTCTTCCCAACACCCAAGTGATTCTGCTGGCAAGCTGTTGAGCCAATGCCGAGCTGGCCCTTTAAGCTTGAGTGGGAGGTATTTGATGGCATGTAGATCATCACCGCGGGCCATGTGGATGTGAAGGAGATAGTCCTCAATCCAAACCACAGGATCTGTTGTATCGTCGTATGATTCAATGTTTACGGGTTTGAAACCCTCAGGGATTTGATGATCCATTACTTCGTCTGTGAAGCATAGTGGGTGTGCGGCGCCTCTGTATTGGGCTATATCACGACGCAGCTCAAACGAGCTTTGTCTACTGTGTTCGGCCCGGCCGGAATTGCTGTGTCCGGCGTGATGGTTGTCGTCACGTATCGTGGGGTGCCCACACGGTCCGTAGATCGATCTTGTTTGTCTTGCCTTATCCTCCAACATGTCTCGTAAGTCCGGCGCATTCCCCTGTGGCTTTGTACTTTTCGGGCGACGCCGGGGTGCGGCTTTAGTGAGGGCCTAGAGGCCTCTCTATCGTGGCCACGAGGTGGCCGGTCGGCCGTATTGTGCGCTGGTGATGTAGGTTTATATGCTTCCTCATCTAATCGGGGTAGCAGCTTGCGTTTGGGGTAGCTTTTGGAGGGGCGTTCGAGTTCATACTCTTCGGCCGCAAGGACTTCAGTCCATCTGTCGGCTAGCAAGTCTTGGTCAGCTCTAAGCTGTTGCTGCTTTTTCTTGAGGCTGCTTGCCGTGGCCATAAGCCTGCGTTTGAAATGCTCTTGTTCGACGGGATCCTCGGGCACGACAAATTCGTCGTCGTCGAGGCTTGCCTCGTCTTCGGAGGGAGGCATATGATTGTCGTCCTCTACCTCTCTATCTGCCACTCTCTCATGAGGGATGGCCTCTCCATCCTCCTGTGCTGAATCTTGATGGAGGGGGTTGTCTTCGGCACTGTCCGGGGTGTTATTGTCTCCGGTGCCAGAATCTCCATTTTTGCTGTGGTGGGATTTAGAGCGGCACCGCTGACGCCGGCGCTTAGACTATTTCTTGGAGGGGTCATCCTCCGCTATTCCATCGCCATTCCCATCCTTTGGGATGTCCACCATGTATATGTCGTATGACGAGGTGGCCTTCTAGTGCCCTGTAGGCACTGGTTCTTGGTCGTCTCCGGCATCGTCGTCCATACCGTCGATGTCTTCGGAGTCGAAGTCTAGCATGTCGGTTAGGTCATCGACAGTGGCTATGAAGTGGGTGGTGGGTGGTCTTTGAATTTCTTCGTTGTCCGCATCCCAACCGTCCTGACCATAATCCGGCCAGGGTTCTCCTGATAAAGAGAGATACTTTAGCGAATTCAGGATGTCACCAAAAGGCGAGTGCTGAAAGATGTCCGCAGCGGTGAACTCCATGATCGGTGCCCAATCGGGTTCGATTAGCAGTGGCGCGGAAGGTTCGGGGTCCGGAGAGGAGTCCGGCACCTTGGAGTCACGAGCTTCACAAGGGACAGGGTTGGTACTCGGCTCTATCGCTGTAGAGGTAGCAGCCCCTGAGGCGGTGTCCCGCCACCCATCCTCGATCGGCGCAGTCGGCTCCGAGCTATGGGTCGGAGCGGACTTTTGTGCAGCCTCCAGGGCACTGTCCGGCAGCAGAGCTAAATCATGCCCATCGTGACAGTGCGGTGCGCTCGGCTGTGGCTCGAATCCGTCGAAGATCAAGTCTCCGCGGATGTCAGGTGTGTAGTTCAAACTTCCAAATCTGACCTGATGGCCAGGGGCGTAGCTTTTGATCTGCTCCAGATGGCCAAGCGAATTGGCCCGCAGTGCAAAGCCGCCAAATACGAAGATCTGTCCGGGGAGAAAAGTCTCACCCTGGACCGCATTGTTGTTGATGATCGAAGGAGCCATCAGGCCTAGAGGTGACAACACAGAGGAACTCTCAATGAAAGCACCAATGTCGGTGTCAAAACCGGCGGATCTCGGGTAGGGGGTCCCGAACTGTGCGTCTAGGCGGATGGTAACAGGAGACAAGGGACACGATGTTTTTACCCAGGTTCGGGCCCTCTCGGTGGAGGTAAAACCCTACTCCTTCTTGATTAATATTGATGATATGGGTAGTACAAGAGTAGATCCATGAGATCAAGGAGGCTAAACCCTAGAAGCTAGCCTATGGTATGATTGTTGTTTGTCCTACGGAATAAAACCCTCCGGTTTATATAGACACCGGAGAGGGCTAGGGTTACACAGAGTCGGTTACAATGGTAGGAGATCAACGTATCCGTATCGCCAAGCTTGCCTTCCACGCCAAGGAAAGTCCCATCCGGACACGGGACGGAGTCTTCAATCTTGTATCTTCATAGTCTTGGAGTCCGGCCAAAGATGATAGTTCGGCTATCCGGACACCCCCTAGTCCAGGACTCCCTCAAGTATAGTCCGTGATCATGAGGTGATTGGCATTGAGTCCACGCTCCACCATCCCCTTGCACTTGAAGATGTCCTGCTCCATTGCTCCAAGCCTGGCCACCATGGATCCAGTCCCCCTGGGTCCGTGCACATCACGGATGTGCAGCACCCCATCGTGCATATGGATAGCTTGAGGGTGTTGCATCACCTCCCGCAGATATGGGTTGATGACGTTGTCGAAGAACTTGTCCTTGGAGGAGCTTGAAGCGGCCATGGTGGATTGGATCTGCCAGAAAACAGCAAGAAAAGAAAACAGGAGATTTCTCTGTGATACGGAGGTTAACAGGTTCGGGAGGTATATATAGATTTTTTTTATCTTGGGGAACAAGCAGAACAGAAGAAAAACGGAGGCCGGAAAGTACCCGGGGTGGGCACAACCCACCTGGGCGTGCTGCGCCTAGCGCGCCCTAGTGTATCGTGCCCACCAGGGTCACTTTCCTGGAAGTTTCTTATTTTCCTAATTTTCTAAATATTCCAAAACTGACAAGAAATATTTTTGCGGATTTTTCAGAGTCCGTTTACTTACCGTATCACGTACCTCCTTATTTTCACGATTCTGGAGTGTTTCGGAAGGACTCCCTTGTGTGTTCTTACGGTGTCAAAGTCTGGATAACATTGCTTTCAACATTAATGGGCGTACCTGAGATATAGTGTTTCATTCGTTGCCCATTGACAACCTTCGGGTTAGTCCCTTCGGCATTATTCATTTTGATAGCTCCAGATCGATAGACCTCCTCGATGACATAGGGTCCTTTCCATTTGGAGAGGAGTTTTCCTGCAAAGAATCTAAAATGAGAGTTGTACAAAAGAACATATTCTCCTACTTTGAACTCACGCCTTTGGATTCTTTTGTCATGCCATCTTTTAACTTTTTCTTTGAATAACTTAGCACTTTCATAACTGGGTCCTCCATTCATCTAATGAGCTAATATCAAATAACCTCTTTTCCCCAACAAGTTTGAAATCATAATTGAGTTCTTTTATTGCACAAAATTCTTTGTGTTCTAACTCAAGAGGCAAATGATAAGCTTTTCCATAAACCATTTTATATGGAGACATACCCATAGGATTTTTATAAGCCATTCTATAAGCTCAAAGTGCATCATCTAATTTCTTAGACCAATTCTTCTGGGACCTATTGACAGTCTTTTTTAAGATTAGTTTTATTTCTCTATTGCTAAGTTCACCTTGACCACTAGACTGAGGATGACAAGGTGAAGCAATTCTATGGTTAACATCATACTTAGCAAGCATCTTATAGAAAGCACCTTGAATAAAGTGTGAACCACCATCGGTCATTAAATATCTAGGGACTCCAAACCTTGGGAAAATAACTTCCTTAAGCATTTTAATAGAGGTGTTGTGATCAGCACTACTGGTTGGAATAGCTTCTACCCATTTAGTAACATAATCAACAGCAACCAAAATATGTGTATACCCATTAGAGGAAGGGAAAGGTCCCATGAAGTCAAATCCCCAAACATCAAATGGTTCAACAGCAAGTGAATAATTCATAGGCATTTCTTGACGCTTACCGATATTACCTATTCTTTGGCATTCATCACATGATGAGACGAACTTACGTGCATCCTTGAAGAGAGTAGGCCAATAAAAACTAGATTGCAATACCTTATGAGTGGTTCTGTCTCCCGCGTGATGTCCTCCATAAGCTTCAGAATGACATTTCCGTAGGATGTGTTCCTGTTCATGCTCAGGTACACAACGTCTAATAATACCATCCACTCCTTGTTTATAAAGTTGTGGGTCATCCCAAAAGTAATGTCTTAGATCATAGAAGAATTTTTTTCTTTTGTTGGTATGTGAAGCTAGGTGGTATGTATTTAGTAACAATTAATTAGCATAGTCAGCATACCAAGGTGTACTATGAGAAACATTTATTGCAGCTAGTTGTTCATCAGGAAAGCTATCATTAATAGGTTATGGGTCATCAAGAATATTTTCAAGTCTAGACAAGTTATCAGCTACGGGGTTCTCTGTTCCTTTCCTATCAGTGATATGCAAATCAAATTCTTGTAGCAGAAGAACCCACCTAATGAGTCTAGGTTTAGCATCTTTCTTTTCCATAACATATTTTATAGCAGCATGATCGGTGTGAACAATTACTTTAAGAATCAACAATGTAAGATCTGAATTTATCGCAAGCAAACACCACTGCTAAGAATTCTTTTTCAGTAGTAGCATAGTTTCGTTGAGCACTGTCTAGAGTTTTACTAGCATAATGAATAACATTTAGTTTTTTATCAACTCTTTGTCCTAGAACAACACCAACATCATAATCACTAGCATCACACATAATCTCAAAAGGCAAGTTCCAATCAGGTGGTTGAACAACAGGTGCAAAAATTAAGGCTTTCTTTAGTGTTTCAAAGGCTTCCATACAATCATAATCAAACACAAAGGGAATATCCTTTTGCAAAGGACTAGTAAGAGGCCTAGAAATTTTAGAAAATTATTTGATAAACCTCCTATAGAAACCACCATGACCAAGGAAACTACGAATACCTTTGATATCTTTAGGACATGGCATTTTCTCAATTGCGTCAACCTTGGCTTTGTCCACTTCAATGCCTCTTTCAGAAATTTTATGGCCCAAGGCAATACCTTTGTTAACCATAAAGTGGCACTTCTCCCAATTCAAGACAAGATTTACTCGATCAAGATTGCTTAAACAATCATCAAAAGACTTCCCATAAACAGAAAAGTCATCCATGAAAACCTCAACAATCTTTTCACAAAAATCAGAGAATATAGAAGTCATACATCTTTCAAAGGTAGCAGGTGCATTAAATAAACTGAAAGGCATACGTCTATAAGCAAATGTTCCAAAAGGACAGGTAAAAGTGGTCTTTTCTTGATCATATTATAAAACAGGTATTTGTGAAAAGCCAGAGTATCCATCAAGGAAGCAAAAATGTGTGTGCTTAGATAATCTTTCTAACATTTGATCAATAAAAGGCAGAGGGTAATGATCTTTTCTAGTGGCTTTATTTAATTTTCTATAATCAATTGCCATTCTATAGCCTTTGACAATTATTTGTGGAATAAGCTCATTCTTATCATTAGGAACAACAGTAATGCCTCCTTTCTTCGGGACACAATGAACATGACTTACCCATCTACTATTAGCTATAGGATAGATTATACCTGATTTTAGAAGTTCCAATATTTCCATTCTTACCACTTATTTCATTTTCGGATTTAACCGATGTTGGTCATCAACAACGGATTTAGCATCAGGTTCCATATTAATCTTGTGCTAACATAGAGTGGGACTAATGCCCTTAAGATCATCAAGAGTATATCCAGTAGCAACCCTGTGCTTCCTTAGAACTTTCAATAATCTTTTTTCTTCATGTTCTGAAAGGTTAGTACTAATAATAATAGGATATATCTTCTTTTCATCAAGATAAGCATATTTCAAAGTGTCCGGTAATTGTTTTAACTCAAACACAGGATCACCTTTAGGTGGAGGAAGACCTCCTAGAGTTTCAATAGGCAAATTGTGTTTAAGCAGAGATTGTTGTTCGAAAAATATTCTATCTATTTCATTTCTTTCACGCATATGCAAATCATTTTCATGGTCTAGCAAATATTGTTCCAAAGGATCAGTAGGAGGCACAACAATAGAAGCAAGACCAATAATTTCATCCTTACTGATACGTCTCCAATGTATCCACTTTTCCAAACACTTTTACCCTTGTTTTGGACTCTAACTTGCATGATTTGAATGAAACTAACCTGGACTGACGTTGTTTGCAGCAGAACTGCCATGATGTTGTTTTATGTGTAGAAAAGAAAAGTTCTCGGAATGTCCTCGAAATCCACGAAGGCACTTTTCAGATTTAATAAGAACTTTTGGTGAAAGAATTAGTGCCAGGGGGCCCACGGCCTGTCCACGAGACAGGGGGGCGCCCCCCTCCCTAGGGCGCGGCCCCCTATCTCATGGGCCCCCTGGACACCCTCCGACCTCAACTCCAACTCCATATATTACATCTCGGGGAGAAAAAAATCAGGGAGAAAGTTTCATCGCGTTTTACGACACAGAGCCACCGCCAAGCCCTAATCTCTCTCAGGAGGGCTGATCTGGACTCCGTTCGGTGCTCCGGAGAGGGGGATTCGTCGCCGTCGTCATCATCAACCATCCTCCATCACCAATTTCATGATGCTCACCGCCGTGCGTGAGTAATTCCATCGTAGGCTTGCTGGACGGTGATGGGTTGGATGAGATTTACCATGTAATCAAGTTAGTTTTGTTAGGGTTTGATCCCTAGTATCCACTATGTTCTGAGATTGATGTTGCTATGACTTTGCTATGCTTAATGCTTGTCACTAGGGCCCGAGTGCCATGATTTCAGATCTGAACCTATTATGTTTTCATGAATATATATGTGTTCTTGATCCTATCTTGCAAGTCTATAGTCACCTATTATGTGTTATGATCCTACAACCCCGAAGTTACAATAATTGGGATACTTCTCGGTGATGACCGTAGTTTGAGGAGTTCATGTATTCACTATGTATTAATGCTTTGGTCTGGTTCTCTATTAAAAGGAGGCCTTAATATCCCTTAGTTTTTGTAAGGATCCTGCTGCAACAGGAGGGTAGGACAAAAGATGTCATGCAAGTTCTTTTCCATAAGCACGTATGACTATTTACGGAATACATGCCTACATTACATTGATGAATTGGAGCTAGTTCTATATCACCCTATGTTATAACTATTGCATGAGGAATCGCATCCGGCATAATTATCCATCACAGATCCATTGCCTACGAGCTTTTCACATATTGTTCTTCGCTTATTTACTTTTCCGTTGCTACTGTTACAACTACTACAAAAACCCAAAAACATTTATCTTTACTTTTGCTACCGCTACTATTATTATCATACCACTTTTGCTACTAAACACTTTGCTGCAAATACTAAGTTATCCAGCTGTGGTTGAATTGACAACTCAACTGCTAATACTCAAGAATATTCTTTGGCTCCCCTTGTGTCGGGTCAATAAATTTGGGTTGAATACTCTACCCTCGAAAGCTGTTGCGATCCCCTATACTTGTGGGTTATCAAGACTAATTTCTGGCGCCGTTGCCGGGGAGCATAGCTCTATTCTCTGAGTCACTTGGGATTTATATCTGTCACTATGAAGAACTTGAAAGATGATCAAACTACTATTTTGCCCTCAACTACGAGGGGAGGTAAGGAATTGCCATCTAGCTCTACACTAGATTCTCCTTCCGTTATTAGTAGGATTGCGACACCTAAACCTGCTACTGCTATGAATTCTGATATGTCGCATGTTATTGATGATGCCACTTCTGCTATGCATGATGAAACTACTTCTGTGCGTGATACTACTTTGCCATTAGGTGAATTTCTAGATGAACAACTTGCTAGATTTAGGGGGAATGAAATTACTGAAGATCCTATTACTGATGATAGTGATGATGAAGGTCCCCCCAATAATTATGTATTACCTGTTGTTCCTAAGGGTTATGTTATGAATGAAAAAGATGCTATGGAAATTCTTGCTTGCAATGATAGAAATGATCTTAAGAAATTATTAGCTAAATGGAAGCAGCAGTCTCTTAATGCTAGAATGAAATCCGATCCTGCTTTTGCTACTTCACCTATCTGTGTTACTGATAAGGATTATGAATTCTCTGTTGATCCTGATATTATTACTTTAGTTGAATCTGATCCTTTTTATGGCCTTGAATCCGAAACTGTTGTGGCATATCTTACCAAGTTGAATGATATAGCCACCCTGTTTACTAATGATGAGAAGTCTCGCTATTTATATATCCTTAAGATATTTCCGTTCTCATTAAAGGGTGATGTTAAGAGTTGGTATAATTCTCTTGCTCCTGGATGTGTGGGTAGTCCCCAGGATATGATTTATTACTTCTCTGCTAAATATTTTCCTGCTCATAAGAAACAAGCTGCCTTGTGGGAAATATATAATTTTGTGCAAATCAAAGAAGAGAGTCTCCCACAAGCTTGGGGGAGGCTTCTCCGGTTACTTAATGCTTTTCCTGATCATCCTCTTAAGAAAAATGAAATACTTGATATCTTTTATAATGGACTAACCGATGCTTCCAAGGACTACTTGGATAGTTGTGCTGGTTGTGTTTTCAGGGAAAGAACAGTCGACGAAGCTGAAATACTATTGAATAATATGTTGACTAATGAAAATAATTGGACTCTTCCCGAACCAATTCCTGAAGTAATTCCTGAACCAATTGAGCCAACTCCTGAGCCTATTCCTAAACCCACTCCGAAGAAGAGAGGTGTTTTATTTCTCAGTCCTGAAGATATGCAAGAGGCAAAGAAATCAATGAAAGAAAAATGTATTAAAGCTGAAGATGTTAAGAATTTACCTCCTATTGAAGAAATACATGGTCTTAATTTACCGCCTGCAGAACCACATTGTCTTGATAACCCGACACAGGTAGTAAAGGTAAATTCTCTCTATAGATATAATAATGTTGAAATACCCTCTACTAAATTTCATAGCCCATGCTTAGATGAATTTGATGACTTTATGGATAGACAAGAAAGTTTTAATGCTTATGTTGGTAGAGAGTTAAAGAATAATGCTTTCGAGATAGGACGCGTAGGTGATAATCTGGCTAGAGTTAAAGATGCACTTCACTGCGTTAGCAAATATGCTTCTATGGTTGCTACTCAAGCTGAGCAAGTACTCAAAGCTCAAAATGATTTGCTTGATGAATTGAATAATAAAAATGACTTTGCTATTAGAGTGGCTACTAGAACTGGTAGAATGACTTAGGAACCTTTGTATCCTGAAGGCCACCCTAAGAGAATCGAGCAAGATTCTCAGAGAAATAATTTAGAGGCACCTAGTTCTTCTAAAAAGAAGAAGAAGAAAAACGATAGAACTTTGCATGCTTCTAGTGAACCTACTGTAGATACACTTGAGAATCCCAATGATATTTCTATTTCTGATGCTGAAACTCAATCAGGTAATGAACATGAACCCAGTGATAATGTTAATGATAATGTTCATGTTGATGCTCAACCTAGCAAAGACAATGATGTAGAGATTGAACCTGCTATTGATCTTGATAACCCACAATCAAAGAATCAACGTTATGATAAGAGAGATTTTGTTGCTAGGAAGCACGGTAAAGAAAGAGAACCATGGGTTCAGAAACCCATGCCCTTTCCTCCTAAACCATCCAAGTCAAACGATGATGAGGATTTTGAGCGCTTTGCTGAAATGATTAGACCTATTTTCTTACGTATGCGCTTAACTGATATGCTGAAAGTAAATCCTTATGCTAAGTATATGAAGGATATCATTACAAACAAAAGAAAGATACCGGAAGCTGAAATTTCCACCATGCTTGCTAATTACACTTTTGAAGGTGGACTACCAAAGAAACTTGGAGATTCGGGTGTGCCAACTATACCATGCTCTATTAAAAGAAATTATGTTAGAACTGCTTTATGTAATCTTAGAGACGGTGTTAGTGTTATGCCTCTCTCTTTATATTATAGACTTGAATTGAATAAGTTGACACCTACTGAAATATCTTTGCAAATGGCTGATAAATCAACTACTATACCTGTCGGTATTTGTGAGGATGTGCCTGTTGTGGTTGCAAATGTCACTATCTTAACGGACTTTGTTATTCTTGATATTCCCAAGGACGATAGCATGTCTATTATCCTTGGTAGACCTTTTCTTAATACTGCAGGGGTTGTTATTGATTGCAACAAAGGCAATGTCACTTTTCATGTTAATGGTAATGAGCATACGGTACACTTTCCGAGGAAACAATCTCAAGTTCATAGCATCAATTCTATTGAAAAAGTTCCGACTATCATTTTTGGAGGTTTTGAATTTCCTCTCCCTACTGACAAGAAAAAGTATGATATTCTTATTGTTGGGGATTTTCATATCCCCGTTGAGGTAACTTAGTGTTATTCGAAATGTCTCTGGTTCCGTGTTATCCGGAATGAGTTTGTTAACAAGACTTGATCAACCTTGTTAGTGGGTTCATTTTTATGATCACGATATGGATGAAACTAGAAGGCACAACCTTCTGTACCCTCTTTTTACTTTCTGTTATTTAGATTAAATAAAGCAAAAACAGTATTATCCGTCTGTTTTCTGAATTATCCGTGCATTAAAAAATAGCCCGAAAATAAAAGTGCTCCAAATGCCCTGCAAATTTAGTATGATTTTTTTTCCTGGAATATTTGAGGATTTTAGGCACTGAAAACACTGCAGGAGGGGCAAGCACCAGGCCACGAGAGAGGAGGGCGCCCCCCCCCTGTAGGGTAGGCCCCCTGTCTCGTGGGCCCCTGGGGGCCCCCCACCACTTATGCTAGAACCCACACACTTCATCTTCTACCCAAAAAAATCCCCATCCAGCTCAAGCCCGAGTTCTAGCTCGTTTTGCTGCGATTTTTGATCTCTTAGCTCAAAGCTCCATTCGCAAAACTGCTTTGGGAGATTGTTGCTTGGTATGTGACTCCTCCATTGGTACAATTAGTTTTTGTTCTAGTGCTTTATTCATTGCAAATTTTTGCTGCATAGGTGACCATGTTCTTGAGCTTGCATGTTAAATTTTTGAGGTCCCAAGCAATTCCAATGCATGATATAGGCCCTAGGCACTTGTAGGAGTAGTTGCTATCAATCTTGTTTAGTTTTCTTCACTTTTATTTTGAAGTTACTAAAATTTCAGGAATTTTCAGAAAATGTTAAGGAGGCTCTTTAAAGGCTCTTCTAGCCAAAGCTCTAAGGAAAAATAAAACAAAGAGAAGGAAAAACCCAAGTATAGTCTTCCTCGCTTAGCAGAAGTACGGTCGTGTGAGGATTTCTTGAAAGAAGCCGGAATTCATGAAGACTTTTATGCTTTAGTCGGGACTGCAGGCCTCACCGGTTTCATGAATGACCGAATCAATTAGTATCTCTTACTTACCAATACTTTCATGCAAAACTTTTATTATTATCCTAAGAAGTCACCGCCTGCAGTATCATTTCATTTATATGATGAATTCAAAGAAATGTCTTTACGTCATTTTTGCGCGGTATGTAGGATACCTTATGAGGGAGAATTAGAGGAACCCCATCGTAAAGATGTGGATGGCTTCGTTAAAATTATTGCTGTAGAAGAGCCAAAGAAGGGCTCTAAAGCAAAAGTCTCTAGCATACACTTTCCTGTTTTACGCTACTTTGCCATATTTGCTAGTAGATGCTTGATTGGTTGTGGAAATAGTGGAAATTTGAGCGTTCCAGATATTATTATTATTCAACATGCTTTGCTGGGAGACAACACTTTTAGTATGGGTGTCGTCGTTGCTAAACGGCTAGCCCTGAATCGTACAAAAGGCCCCATATTTGGAGGTATCTATGTTGCACGCCTTGCTGAACATTTCCAGATACCTATTAGGCACTATGAGGAGGAGGAGACAAAATTACCTCCTCACATTTTAGATTGCAAGAGCATGGTAGCACACAAGTTTATTGTTGACAACGAGGAGAAGATGCTCTTGTGTAGACTTAGATTTAATAAGAAACACTTTGAGTTTATTATTCTACCCGCGCCTCTGTTGTTTGATTTGCTTGCAGAAAATCGTCTTGTCACGCCGGAAGTGGTGAACAACCATCTAGCTCAAGCTTTTACTCCAGAATCTGAACCTGAGCCGGAACCTGAGCTGGACCCTTATCGTGCATCATCTGTCCAGTGGGATCCGGAGATGATCATCCAGTGGTATCCTGATTACACCTCCCATGGGGAGAGTAGCGGCGGTCCCTAGTATTAGACCAACTTAGGCCAAAAGCCTAAGCTTGGGGAGTACGTATTTCTCACTGACTTTACATTCATGTTCACACACTAGTCGTCGGTGCTCACACTCTTTCATTGTATTATCCATGCTAGTTTAAATTTCTTTTTCTAGTTTTCTTCTTGTGTGTTTGATAACCTTAAGAACAACCCAAAAAAAATAGTTAGTTTAATTTCCATGCTTGTAGTAGAAATTAAAATGAAAACCCAAAAAGATTTCTCGTTCTTCTTTTACTTGTTGGGAGCTTTCCCGTGTAAATAGTTTTCTGTTCTTTTCTTTCTTTTGGGTGTCAAGAAGACCATATTGAAAATGCTTAGTGGCTCTCATTTGCATGATTGTTTATTTAATTTAGAGCCCATATTACTTGTCTTCTCTCTTGAGTTGAATGCTTGCAGATTCCAACTTAGTCCAATGCACGTGCACTCTTATTATTATACACATCGTTCGGTTGTGCAAGTGAAAGGCAATAATGACGATATATGATGGACTTACTGGGATGAGAAAAGCTAGTATGAACTCGACCTCTCTTGTTTTTGTAAATATGATGATTCATCGTTCCTGAGTCAGCTATTATGAAGTAAACATATTTGCAATGACATTTAGAGATTATAGTTGCTTGTGCCATGCTTGATTAGCTATGAGTTATAATGGTTTACCTTGTGTGCCAACATGCTATTAGAATGATTATGATGTGATATGATGGGATGGTATCCTCCTTTGAATGAATTGAGTGACTCGACTTGGCACATGTTCACGCATGTAGTTGAATAAAATCAACATAGCCTTCATGATATTTATGTTCATGGTGGGTTATATCCTACTCATGCTTGTACTCGGTGTAAATTAATTTTAATGCATGTTTACGACTGTTGTCGCTCTCTTAGTTGGTCGCTTCCCAGTCTTTTGCTAGCCTTCACCTATACTAAGCGGGAATACTGCTTGTGCATCCAAACTCCTTAAACCCCAAAGTTGTTCCATATGAGTCTACTATACCTTCCTATATGTGGTATTTACCTACCGTTCCAAGTAAATTTGTATGTGCCAAACTCCAAACCTTCAAATGAAATTCTGTTTTGTATGCTCGATCAGCTCATGTTTCAACTAGGGTTGCCTATATCTTCCATGCTAGGTGGGTTATTCTCAAGAGGAGTGGACTCCGCTCCTCATTCACGAGAAAGGGTCGGTAACCGGCATGCCCAGTCCCATGGTCCAAAAAGATCAAAGCAAATCAAAATAATTAAACAAAACTCCCCCAGGGCTGTTGTATGTTGGAGGCACTCGTTGTTTCGAGCAAGCCATGGATTGATGCTTGTTGGTGGTTGGGGGAGTATAAACCTTTACCATTCTGTTTGGGAACTGCCTATAATGCATGTAGTATGGAAGATATAGCCATCTCATAGTTGTCGCGTTGACAGCAAAAGTATGCCGCTCAAAATATTATTCTATCTCTATTTTAAAATCGAGCTCTGGCACCTCTACAAATCCCTGCTTCCCTCTGCGAAGGGCCTATCTATTTACTTTTATGTTGAGTCATCACCCTTCTTATTAAAAAGCACCCGCTGGAGAGCACACTGTCATTTGCATTCATTATTATTGGTTTATATTGGGTATGACTTGACTGGATCTCTTTTACCATGAATTAGAATGTTTAGTTAGTCCTTGATCTTTAAAGGTGCTCTGCATTTATGTTTTGCGGTCTCAGAAAGGGCTAGCGAGATACCATTTGTTATATCATGTTATGATTATTTTTAGAAAGTGTTGTCATCCGAGTTTTATTATTATGGCTCGCTAGCTGATTATGCTATTGATATGAGTAATTGTGAGACCTATGTGTTATTGTGAGTATGGTTAGTTCATGATATTTGCTGAAACTTGAATGCTGGCTTTTCATGTTACAACAACAAGAGCAAACAGAGTTTGTAAAAGTTTTTCTTTATCACTTTCAGTTTATCAACTGAATTGCTTGAGGACAAGCAAAGGTTTAAGCTTGGGGGAGTTGATACGTCTCCAACATATCTACTTTTCCAAACACTTTCGCCCTTGTTTTGGACTCTAACTTGCATGATTTTAATGAAACTAACCCGGACTGACACTATTTTCAGCAGAACTGCCATGATGTTGTTTTATGTATAGAAAAGAAAAGTTCTCGGAATGTCCTGGAAATCCACGGAGGCACTTTTCAGATTTAATAAGAATTTTTGGCGAAAGAATTAGTGCCAGGGGGCCCATCGCCTGTCCACGAGACAGGGGGCGCCCCCCCTAGGGCGCGGCCCCCTATCTCGTGGGCCCCCTGGACACCCTCCGACCTCAACTCCAACTCCATATATTCTGTCTCGGGGAGAAAAAAATCAGGGAGAAAGTTTCATCGCGTTTTACGACACGGAGCCGCCACCAAGCCCTAATCTCTCTCGGGAGGGCTGATCTGGAGTCCGTTTGGGGCTCTGGAGAGGGGGATTCATCGCCGTCGTCATCATCAACCATCCTCCATCACCAATTTCATGATGCTCACCGCCGTGCGTGAGTAATTCCATCATAGGCTTGCTGGACGGTGATGGGTTGGATGAGATTTACCATGTAATCAAGTTAGTTTTGTTAGGGTTTGATCCCTAGTATCCACTATGTTCTGAGATTGATGTTGCTATGACTTTGCTATGCTTAATGCTTGTCACTAGGGCCCGAGTGCCATGATTTTAGATCTGAACCTATTATGTTTTCATGAATATATATGTGTTCTTGATCCTATCTTGCAAGTCTATAGTCACCTATTATCTGTTATGATCCGACAACCCCGAAGTGACAATAATCGGGATACTTCTCGGTGATGACCGTAGTTTGAGGAGTTCATGTATTCACTATGTGTTAATGCTTTGGTCTGGTTCTCTGTTAAAAGGAGGCCTTAATATCCCTTAGTTTCCGTAAGGACCCCGCTGCAACGGGAGGGTAGGACAAAAGATGTCATGCAAGTTCTTTTCCATAAGCACGTATGACTATTTACGGAATACATGCCTACATTACATTGATGAATTGGAGCTAGTTCTATATCACCCTATGTTATAACTATTGCATGAGGAATCGCATCTGGCATAATTATCCATCACTGATCCATTGCCTACGAGCTTTTCACATATTGTTCTTCGCTTATTTACTTTTCTGTTGCTACTGTTACAACTACTACAAAACCCCAAAAACATTTATCTTTACTTTTGCTACCGCTACTATTATTATCATACCACTTTTGCTACTAAACACTTTGCTGCAGATACTAAGTTATCCAGGTGTGGTTGAATTGACAACTCAACTGCTAATACTCAAGAATATTCTTTGGCTCCCCTTGTGTCGAATCAATAAATTTGGGTTGAATACTCTACCCTCGAAAGCTGTTGCGATCCCCTATACTTGTGGGTTATCACTTACTAGGCAAATCTTTCTTATGAGGTTGTTTACTAAACTTGGAAAAATTAAATTCATGAGATTCATCATCAAAGCTAACACAGACAGTTTGTTTCTCACAATCTATTTTAGCATTAACGGTGTTCAAGAAAGGTCTACCAAAAATGATGGGACAAAAGTCATCTTGTGGGGTGCTAAGAATAAGAAAATCAGTACGGTATTTTATTTTCCCACACAAGACTCCAACATTTCTAAGAATCCCAATTGGTGATATAGTATCTCTATTAGCAAGTTTAATAGTAACATATATGTCTTCTATTTCAGCAGGTGCTATTTCATCTTTAATTTCTTGATATAAGGAGAAAGGAATAGCACTCACACTAGCACCTAGGTCACATAACCCATGATAGCAGTGATCTCCTATCTTAACTGAGACAACAGGCATGCCAACAACTGGTCTATGTTTATCTTTTCCTTCAGGTTTGGCAATTCTAGAAGCTTCACTACAGAAGTAGATAACATGCACATCGATATTATCAACTAAGAGATCTTTAATCATAGCAACACTAGGTTAAACTTTGATTTGTTTAGATGCTTTGGGTGTTCTAACATAACTTTTTTTAACACAGTTGAAGCTTTAGCATGTCCCTTCATCCTAACAGGAAAAGGTGTTTTTTCAATATAAGAAGTGGGAACAACTGGATCAACATTGTAAATGATAGTTTTTTCTTTAGATTTTATCGGTTCTTTAATTTCTTCTTTAATTGGTGGGTGATATTTAAACCACTTCTCCTTAGGGAGATCAACATGAGTAGCAAAAGATTCACAAAAGGAAGCTACTATCTCAGAGTCAAGTCCATATTTAGTGCTAAACTTTGAAAAGCATCGGTATTCATAAAAGATTTAACACAAGCAAGCTTAGGTTCAATGCCAGACTCTTTACCTTTGTCGTTGTTCCCAATCTTTAAAGTTGCGTTTAATTCTTTCCAAAAGACCCCACCGAAATTCAGTAGTCTTCTTCATAAAAGAACCACTACAAGAAGTATCGAGCATGGATTGATCATTACGAGAAAGCCGGGCATAAAAATTCCGAATGATAATTTCTCTTGAGAGCTCATGATTGGGGTATGAATATAACATTGACTTAAGCCTCCCCCAAGCTAGAGCGATACTTTCTCCTTCACAAGGCCAAAAATTATATAAATATATATATATATATATATATATATATATATATAATTCCGATCACGATGAACTAGATGCATAGGGTTTTTTTTTTATGAAATTCCAATTTCAAACGGTTCCAGTTCCAAGATCCAATACCATCGCATAGCCTATACCATGTCAATGCTTTTCCCTTCAAAGATAAAGGGAAAACCTTCTTCTTAGCTTCATCTCTGGGTAAGCCTGCAAGCTTAAACAATCCACAAATTTCATCCACATATATCAAGTGCATATCAGGATGTTCGGTTCCATCTCCTGCATAAAGATTAGGTAGCAGTTGCTCTAACATACCCCTGGAATTTCATATTCAATATTTTCAGTAGGTGCAGTAGGTTGAGGGGTAACTAATTGCGGTTCCGGTCGAGGTGAAGATACCCCGAACAAACCCCTCAAAGGATAGTTTTCCGTAGTACCAAGTGACAATAAATTTCAGCACGTAGTAATAATATTTCCTTACCAATTTCCACTTACCAAGAGCGCTTCACTCCCCGGCAACGGTGCCAAAAATTGCCTTGATGACCCACAAGTGTATGGGGTCAATTTTAGCCCTTTTCAATAAGTAAGAGTGTCGGACCCAACGAGGAGCAGAAGGAAATGACAAGTGGTTTTCAGCAAGGTAGTGTCTATAAGTGCTAAAATTGTGAGTAGCAGAGTAGTTTGATAGCAGAATAATTTGTAACGAGCTAATAACAATAGTAGTAGTAAAAGTGCAGCATGGTAGGCCAATCCTTTTGAGGCAAAGGACAGGCCAAAACGGTTTCTTATAATAAGCAAAGTGTTCTTGAGGGTACACGGGAATTTCATCTAGTAACTTTCATCATGTTGGCTTAATTCGTGTTCGGTACTTTGATAATTTGATATATGGGTGGACCAGTGCTTAGGTGCTGTTCTTACTTGAAAAAACCTCCTACTTATGATTAACCCTCTCGCAAGCATCCACAACTACGAGAAAAGTATTAAGAATAAATTCTAACCATAGCATTAAAGTTTTGGATCCAATCGGTCCCTTACGGAATAGCGCATAAACTGGGGTTTAAGCTTCTGTCACTCTCGCAACCCACCATCTAATAACTACTCCATAGTGCATTCCCTTAGGCCCAAATATGGTGAAGTGTCATGTAGTCGACGTTCACATGACACCACTAAGAGAATGGCAACATACATACCATCAAAATATCGAACACATATCAAGTTCACATGATTACTTGCAACATGATTTCTCCCGTGAACTCAAGAACGAAAGTGACTACTCACAAAAGATAAACATGCTCAGTATCAGAGGGGTATTAAATAGCATAATGGATCTGAACATATAATCTTCCACCAAATAAACCATATAGTACTCAACTACAAGATGTAATCAACACTACTAGTCACCCACAAGCACCAATCTATAGTTTTGATACAAAGATTGAACACAAGAGATGAACTAGGGTTTGAAAGGAGTTGGTTCTGTGAAGATGCTGATGAAGATATCTCCCCCCCCCCCCCCAAGATGGGAGAGTTGTTGGTGATGATGATGACGATGATTTCCCCCTCCGAGAGGGAAGTTCCCCCGGCGAAATCGCTCCGCCGGAGGGCAAAAGTGCTCCTGCCCAAGTTCCGCCTCGAGGCGGCGGCGCTTCATCCCGAATGTCCTCCCCTTATTTTTTCTAGGTCAAAATGACTTATATACCAGAAGATGGGCACTGGAGGTGGGCAGCACCCACCAGGGTGTGCCTGGGCCTCCTGGCACGCCCAGGTGGGTTGTGCCCACCGGGTGGCCCTCCTCTGGTACTTATTTGCTCCAATACTCATTAAATATTCCATAAAAATTCCTCGGGGAGTTTCAGCTCATTTGGAGTTGTGCAGAATAGGTAGCTTGACGTAGCTTTTTCAGGTCCAGATTTCCAGCTGCCAGAATTCTCCCCTTTGATGCAAATCTTGCATATTATGAGATAAAAGGCATTAGAATTACTCCAAAGGCATTATTATACAATAAAACAACATAAATAACAGTAGGAAAACATGATGCAAAATGGACGTATCAGTCTCACTGGTTCAATATTCATCACCTGAATAGATGGTCGTTTCTCTACCACACATAGAACCCTCTTCAAGATCCACCCCATGGATAAAACCGATGAAAGCACGCTTCCGGGCGGGTTGGACCTTGGCGGGTCTCGCGCGCCGAGCCGTCTCAACAGTATCGGTGCAGGCGACCGGCTCAGGATCTGACTCGCCAATCTTGCCGACGAAGACTTGAATTCCACCGAAGGGGACCCGATACCCATATTGATTGAATCGGCCTTGGGACCCCAGCCAGAATCATCGATGTAGATCTTGCCGCGGCGGCTCTTGGTCATCCGGCCCAGGGCATATCCCTTGATCCCTGAGAAGCTGCCCTTCAAGAACTCGAAACCACCGTGCTCTGGCCCCATGGTGGGCGCCAACTGTCGTGGACTTGTCACGACAGATTCCCTAGTGAAAGGACTTAGGTGTGGAGCCATCGCGACTAGGTTAGCTTGAAGGGGTTGGACGGGACAAAGGACACAAGGAGTTTACCCAGGTTCGGCCCCTCACGGTGGAGGTAAAAGCCTATGTCCTGCTTCTAATTGTATTGTTTGAGTTTTGATTACAAGGGAGCAAATACGCTTGACCTAGTTCTCGATTACAAGTCTCTTGAATTAACCCCCGCTGGGTCTTACCTTTATATACACAGGTAGAGACCTGGAGGCTTACAGAGTCCGGGCCGGCTCACACAACGTGACCGGCTCGGTTTCTAACTAGTCGTGCCTTATGGAGCAAGTCTTCCTTCGGCGGTTCACAGGGCCCGGTCTTGGGCCTTCACCAGGCCTGCCTCCAAGAGTCGTCGTCTTCATACTTCTCCTTGGGCCTCTTTGGACCTTCTTCATGTTAAACCGCCATTGGTGTAACCCGGCCCCTCCTGGGCAGGTACACCTCGGAGTTATATCCCAACACATGCATATTGCCATTATTATTTATTAAACTCTCAAAATGATATAAGTGAAACATGAGAGTGTAAATATAACCACCGGCGTGCTCTAGAAAAATAAGTGAAGCACTAGAGCAACTGCCTAGCTCAAAAGATATAAGTGAAGCACATAGAGTATTCTAACAAATCACGAACAAATGTGTGTCCCTCTCAAAAGGTGTGTTCAGCAAAGATGATTGTGGCAAACTAAAAAGAAAACAAAACAAAGACTCTTATAATACACGACGCTCCAAGCAAAACTCATATCATGTGATGAATAAAAATATAGCTCCAAGTAATAAACCAATCGTTGGTAAAAGAAAGAGGGGATGCCTTTCGGGGCAACCCCAAGCTTAGAGTCTTGTGTATCCTTGAATATTACATTGGGGTGCCTTGGGCATCCCCAATCTTAGGGTCTTGCCACTTATTATTCCTTCATCCATCGGGATCTCACTCAAAACTTGAAAACTCCAGCACACAAAACTCAACAGAGAACTCATGAGATCCGTTAGTATAACAGAAAAATCATAAACTTTAGGTATTGTTGTCAACCCATTCATATTTTATTGTTGTATAATACCTATTGTATTCTAACTTCTCCATGACTTATACCCCCCGATACAATCCATAAATTCATTAAGCAAACTATTCAACGAAAACAGAACCTGTCAAAAACCGAACAATCTGTGATGATATGGACAAATCAATATGACTCCAAAAATTCTGAACAATTATGACAACGTGGGCAATTTGGATATCAATCATGTGTAAAAAAATCAGAATTTTATCACGTTCAAGTGAATTTAAACAATTCTGCTACTAGGCGCAAAAGTTTCTGAGTTTTCACATAATCAAATCAACTATCAACCAAATCATCCAAAGGCTTTACTTGGCACGAACACTAATTTAAACACAAAAACACAACCATAATAGTAGCATAATTGTGTGCACACTCGAAAACAGAAAACAAAAAGGAAAAGTAAACATACTATTGGGTTGCCTCTCAACAAGCGCTATTGTTTTACGCCCCTAACTAGAAGGCATAGTTTCAAGTGTTGTCATCCTTAGTTTTAAGAGATCTGGCAATCTCTATTTCACTCTCTTTGCCAATGATCAAGCTTGGTGCTAAGAGTTTTTATTTCTTTCAAAACACAAAGAGCATCAACCCTTTGTTCCAAAGTATCAAATCTCCTATTTTGTGACATCACATTGCCTTATTTTAGAAGCAAGATTAAATATATCTCCGAAGTTGGATTCCATACTACTTCCTCCGTTCCTAAATCTTTGTCTTTTTAGAGATTTCAAATGGACAACCACATACGGATGTATATAGACATATTTTAGAGTGTAGATTTACTCATTTTGCTCCGTATGTAGTCACTTGTTGAAATCTCTAGAAAGACAAATATTTAGGAACGGAGGGAGAGTTTCTTTTATTACCTCAGTTTGATGATACTTACTAGAATGGTAGGTTCAATAGTTTCTACTTTTGGTTGTCCAAATATGCTTTTCATCTTTTCATAGGTATCAAAGACATTATTCCCAAAGAAATCATTTTAAAACACAGAATCCTTGTGTTCCTCTATGCTCAATCAAACCCCTTTTTTATGGAATCTTTCTCCGGGCTCTCGTATCTGTCCTCTGAGTCATCTTCCAAGTCTTCCTTTAAAGTATCATATTTTTCCTTTGCGTTTTTTCCGAGGCTGTCATATTCGTCTTCTAAGCTCAATTGTGAATGGCCCAAACAAAATATAGTCGTGCAACAAAATAACATACAACTCAACTTCTTGAGTTGTTATTACGCCCAAATTAGTTGGATACGAGAGACCATCCACCTTTAAAACAAGAATGATTGCAGCTACAGGGCATAAGATATAGGGACCAGCAGATAGCTATCTATCTGGCTAAATCATAGTCGAGACACATTGAGCCTTTTCACTGGAATCTGGCCAGGCAACCCGACGGCTACAGCTGGTGGTGAAAGACACGCATGATCCGTTCAACACGAGTGATCACAGGAATACTCCAACAGCTCACACAAAACCTAATAAAAAGGCAATGGCTGCCAGCCATGCGCTGAATTTGTTTTGTACGTACGACATGGTAGACGGCAGCACAAAAAAAAAGGAGATCCGATGCTCTGCACATCAGGACGGCCGTCTCTTCGTCCTTGCCTCCTTGGACAACATGAACAAAGAACAAGTCACTAGTAATGGACCCAACCATTCATGGACAAATTCTCGTTATCCTTAATAATGTGGAACACTTGATTTATGTGAGCATCAGATGACCATCTTGCGAGATTTAGGACGATGGATTGACGGGAGCAAATTAATCAACAAACACAATGTGCATTTTGCATGGATAATTCATTCCTTGACCCCTAAAGTAATCTTGCCACTGTCATTCTGGGTTTGTTTAATCTGTTTGTTATTCATAACACACAACAGCTCATCTCACCAACACCTGCAGCCTAAAAATTATCTGATCACTGACCTCCCCGTCCCCGGACAAGAACACAAACGATCGAGAGAAGCACGGACACCAACAGAGCGCGACCGATGATGACGCGCGACATGGATCGAATCCGCACGGAGGTTGAAGGCGATGGATGGGCGGGCCTCTCTCAGGTCGACGGCTCGGTCAGGAGAAGACGTTGTCGAAGGCGGCGGCGGTGATGGCGCGGGAGAACTCACGGAAGTTGATCCGGCCGTCGCCGTCGGTGTCGGCCTCCTCGATCATTCCGGTGAGCTCCTTGGCGGTGAGCGCGTGGCCGAGCTTGGCCATGGAGTGGGCGAGCTCGGCGGCGGTGATGAAGCCGTTGCCGTCGCGGTCGAAGATCTCGAAGAGCCTGCGGAGCTGGTCCTCGGAGTAGGGGGAGCGGTCGTCGAGGAGCTCGGGGGAGACGAGGGCGACGAACTCGGAGAACTCGACGAGGCCGTTGGAGTTGGTGTCGGCACGGTGGATGAGGGCGTCGAGCTCGTCGGTGCTGGGCTTGAGGCCGAGGGAGCGGAGGAGGGAGCCCAGCTCCAGCTGCGTCAGGCTGCCGTCCTTGTTGCGGTCGAAGGACCGGAAGATCTGCCGCAGCTCCGACAGCTGGTCCGCGTCGTCCTGCGTCTCGGGCTGCGCCTGCGCCTGCGCCTGCTGCTGCTGCTGCTGCTGCTGATTGGCGGTGGCGGTGGCGTCAGGGTCGTCTCCGGCGGCGGCGGTCGTCGCGGGTGCCTCGCTCATGGCGCACTGGAGCGATCGGGAGGCTGGGAGGAGGAAGAGGAAGAGGGGGCGGTCGAGAGCGTTGGAGGTTGTTGGGTCGGGAGAATTTTGGGTGGTGCGCGCGGAGAAGGCGGGGGACTGGCAGCTACGAGGAAGTTGGCGCGCCGGAGAGGCGGATCGGGGAAGACGGACACGATTGTACTGGAGCTCCCCTGATCAATTGATCATGGCGACGTGCCCCGCATAGTTGAAATGCACCGGTTATATATTACACCACGGCGAAGAAAGAGAAACCGCAAAATGGTTGGTTCGAATTTATCTTGCCGCATTTAAAAAATACTCCCTCCGTAAACTAATATAAGAGCATTTAGAATACTAAAATAGTGATCTAAAAGCTCTTATATTAGTTTACAGAGGGAGTACCAATTATTGCATATCCGGACAAAGAAAAAATTTCATTTATATCTATATATATATATTCCTTCATTCAAGCATAAATATCAAGTATAAAAGGCACGAATTAAGTTTGATCCGATTTATAAAAAATGCAGTCAATATAAAATAGCAGCTTAAGTTTAATCCAAGCTATTTAATATATTGAATATAAAAAAGCATGAATTAAGTTTGCTCCAATTTGTTATAATATATTCAATATAAAATTCACTACTTAATTAAGTTTAATCCGAGCTATTTAGTCTACTCAATATAAAAAGAACGAATTATGAACCAACCTATTACAAAGTAAAAAAGAAAATATCACCCACGCACTAATCTCCCGCCTCCCACTCCGAGTTTTTCCGTGGCACTCCTTTGCTCCAGTTTTTTATTTTATTTGTTGACCCGTCCTCATAGTTCATTCATTGGATCCCAAGTGCGCATGTCTCCAAAGAAGCAAACTACCGTGGCCTCTTCTTCTCTCTCACCGAGCCCAAACTGTTGGAAATATGCCCTAGAGGCAATAATAATATGGTTATTACCATATTTTCCGTTCATGGTAAATATTTATCATTCATGTTGGAATTGTATTGACCGGAAACTTAAATATATGTGTGAATACATAAACTACACTATGTCCCTAGTAAGCCTCTACTAGATTAGCTCGTTGATCAAATATGGCTAAGATTTCCTAACCATGAACATGAGTTGTCATTTGATAACGGTATCACATCATTAGGAGAATGATGTGATGGACAGACCCAACCGTAAGCTTAGCACCAGATCATTTAGTTATTTGCTATAACTTTCTTCATGTCAAGTATTTGTTCCTACGACCATGAGATCATGCCACTCCCGGATACTGGAGGAATGCCTTGTGTGCTATCAAACGTCACTTTGTAGGGTGATCATAAAGGTGCTCTACATGAAGAAAATATGCCCTAGAGGCAATAATAAAGTTGTTATTTTATATTTCCTTATTCATGATAAATGTCTATTATTCATGTTAGAATTGTATTAACCGGAAACTTGATACATGTGCGAATACATAGACAAAACACCGTGTCCCTAGTATGCCTCTACTAGACTAGCTCGTTTATCAAAGATGGTTAAGTTTCCTAGCCATGGACATGAGTTGTCATTTGATGAACGAGATCACATCATTAGTGGAATGATGTGATGGACAAGACCCATCCGTTAGCGTAGCATAATGATCGTTCAATTTTATTGCTACTGCTTTCTTCATGTCAAATATATATTCCTCCGACTATGAGATTATGCAACTCCCGGACACCGGAGGAATGCCTTGTGTGCTATCAAACACCACAACGTAACTGGGTGATTATAAAGATGCTCTACAAGTATCTGCGAAGGTGTTTGTTGGGTTGGCATAGGTCGAGATTAGGATTTGGCACTCCGAGTATCGGGGAGGTATCTATGGGCCCTCTCGGTAATGCACATCATATGAAGCCTTGCAAGCAATGTGACTAATGAGTTAGTTGCAGTATGATGCATTACGGAACGAGTAAAGAGACTTGCAGGTAACGAGATTGAACTAGGTATGGAGATACCGACAATCGAATCTTGGGCAAGTAACATACCGATGACAGAGGGAATAACGTATGTTGACATTGCGGTTCGACCGATAAAGATCTTCATAGAATATGTGGGAACCAATATGAGAATCTAGGTTCCACTATTGGTTATTGACCGGAGAGGTGTCTCGGTCATGTCTACATAGTTCTCGAACTCGTAGGGTCCGCACGCTTAACGTTCGATGACGATATGTATTATATGAGTTATGTGTTTTGGTGACCGAAGGTTGTTCGAAGTCCCGGATGAGATCACGGACATGATGAGGAGTCTCGAAATGGTTGAGAGGTAAAGATTGATATATTGGAAGGTGGTATTCGGACACTGGAATGGTTCTGGAGTGTTTCGGGAATTTATCGGAGTATCGAGGGGTTACCGGAACCCCCCACCCCCGGGGGAAATAATGGGCCTTATGGGCCATAGGGGAGAGGCAAGGCAGGCCACGAGGAGGCGCCCCTCCCCGATGGGGAGTCCGAATTGGACTAGGGGAGGGGCGCGGCCCCCCTTTCCTTCTGCCTCTCCTTCTCTTTCCCCTTTCCCCCTCCGTTAGAAGGAAGGGGGCGACTAGGACTAGGAGTCCTAGTAGGACTCCCCCCCACTTGGGCGTGCCCTAGGCCAGCCATCCTTCCCTATCCTCCTTTATATACGGGGGCGGGGGCACCTCTAGGCACATCAATTGTTTCTTAGCCGTGTGCGGTGCCCCCCTCCACCATTTACTCCTCCGGTCATATTGTCGTAGTGCTTAGGCGAAGCCCTACGCGGATCACATCACCATCACCGTCACCATGCCATCATGATGACGGAACTCATCTACTCCTTTGATCCTCTGCTGGATCAAGAGTTCGAGGGACGTCATCGAGCTGAACGTGTGCAAAACTCTGAGGTGTCGTACGTTCGGTGCTGGATCGGTTGAATCGAGAAAACGTTTGACTACATCAACCGCGTTAAGCTAACGCTTCCACTTTCGGTCTACGAGGGTACGTGAACACACTCTCCCCCTCTCGTTGCTATACATCTCCTAGATAGATCTTGCGTGAGCGTAGGAATTTTTTTGAAATTGCATGCTACATTTCCTGCATGAGAGTAGGAATTTTTTTGAAATTGCATGCTACATTTCCGAACAGTGGCATCCGAGCCTGGTCTATGCGTAGATGATATGCACGAGTAGAACACAAAGAGTTGTGGGCGGTGATTGTCATACTGCTTACCACCAACGTCTTATTTTGATTCGACGGTATTGTTGGATGAAGCAGCCCGGACCAACCATACATGACCGCGTTCATGAGACCGGTTCCACCGATAGACATGCAACTGGTTTTGCATAAAGGTGGCTATCGGGTGTCTGTTTCTCCAACTTTAGTTGAATCAAATTTGACTGTGGCCGGTCCTTGTGAAGGTTAAAACAACAAACTTGATAAATCACCGTTGTGGTTGTTGTGTCATAGGTAAGTACGGTTCATGCTAGAAGCCCATAGCAGCCATGTAAAACTTGCAACAACAAAGTAGAGGATGTATAACTTGTTTTTGCAGGGCATGTTGTGATGTGATATGGTCAAGACATGATGTGATATAAGTTGTTGTATGAGATGATCATGTTTTGTAGAAGTTATCAGCAACTGGCAGGAGCCATATGGTTGTCGCTTTATTGTATGAATACAAACACCATGTAATTGCTTTACTTTATCACTAAGCGGTAGCGATAGTCGTAGAAGAAATAGTTGGCAAGACGACCACGACGCTATGATGGAGATCAAGGTGTCAAGCCGGTGATGATGGAGATCATGACGTTGCTTTGGTGATGGAGATGAAAAGCACAAGATGATGATGGCCATATCATGTCACATGTTTTGATTGCATGTGATGTTTATCTTTTATGCATCTTATTTTGCTTAGTACGGCGGTAGCATTATAAGATGATCCCTTACTAAAAATTTCAAGGTATAAGTGTTCTCCCCGAGTATGCACCGTTGCAAAAGTTCTTCGTGCTGAGACACCACGTGATGATCGGGTTCAAATACAACGGTGCAAGCCAGTTTTGCACATGCGAAATACTCGAGTTAAACTTGACGAGCCTAGCATATACAGATATGGCCTCGGAACAATGGAGCCCGAAAGGTCGAACGTGAATATATAGTAGATATGATCAACATAGAGATGTTCACCATTGATGACTACTCCATATCACGTGATGATCGGACATGGTTTAGTTGATTTGGATCACGTATCATTTAGATGACTTGAGGGATGTCTATCTAAGTGGGAATTCTTAAGTAATATGATTAATTGAACTTAATTTATCATGAACTTAGTCATGATAGTTTTTGCATATCTATGTTGTAGATCAATGGCCCATGCTACCGTTCCCTTGAATTTTAATGCGTTCCTAGAGAAAGCTAAGCTGAAAGATGATGGTAGCAACTACAAGGACTAGGTCTGTAACTTGAGGATTATCCTCATTGCTGCACAGAAGAATTATGTCCTTGATGCACCGCTAGGTGTACTACCTGCCCCAGCAACTACAGACATTGTGAATGCCTGGCAGTCGTGTGTTGATGACTACTCGTTAGTTCAGTGTGCCATGCTTTACGACTTAGAATCGGGACTTCAAAGACATTTTGAACGTCATGGACCATATGAGATGTTTCAGGAGTTGAAGTTAATATTTCAAGCAAATGCCCGAGTTGAGAGATATGAAGTCTCCAACAAGTTCTATAGCTGCAAGATGGAGGAGAACAGTTCTGTTAGTGAGCACATACTCAGAATGTCTGGGTACCATAATCACTTGACTCAGCTGGGAGTTAATCTTCCAGATGATTGTGTCATTGATAGAGTTCTTCAATCATTGCCACCAAGCTACAAAGGCTTCGTGATGAACTACAATATGCAAGGGATGGAAAAGACTATTCCCAAACTCTTCACAATGCTAAAGGCTACGGAGGTAGAAATCAAGAAGGAGCATCAAGTGTTGATGGTTAACAAGACCGCTAGTTTCAAGAAGAAAGGCAAGGGTAAAAAGAAGGGGAACTTCAAGAAGAATGACAAGCAAGTTGTCACTCCTGGGAAGAAATCCAAAGCTAGACCCAAGCTTGAAACTGAGTGCTTCTACTGCAAAGGGACTGGTCACTGGAAGCGCAACTGCCCCAAGTATTTGGCGGATAAGAAGGATGGTAAAGTGAAGAAAGGTATATTTGATATACATGTCATTGATGTGCACCTTGCTAATTCTCGTAGTAGTACCTGGGTATTTGATACCGGTTCGGTTGCTCATTTTTGTAACTTGAAGTAGGGACTACGGATTAAACAAAGATTGGCTAAGGACGAGGTGAGGATGCGCGTCGGGAATGGTTCCAAGGTCGATGAGATCGTCGTCTGCATGCTACCTCTACATCTACCTTCGGGATTAGTATTAGACCTGAATAATTGTTATTTGGTGCCAGCGTTGAGCATAAACATTATATCTGGATCTTGTTTAGTGCAAGGCGATTATTCATTTAAATCTGAGAATAATGGTTGTTCTATTTATATGAATAATACCTTTTATGGTCATGCACCCTTGAAGAGTGGTCTATTTCTGTTGAATCTCGATCGTGATGATACACATATTCATAATATTGTTGCCAAAAGATACAAAGTCGATAATGATAGTGCAACTTATTTGTGGCACTACCGTTTGGGTGATATCGGTGTAAAGCGCATGAAGAAACTCCACAAAGATGGACTCTTGGAATCACTTGATTATAAATCATTTGATACTTGCAAATCGTGCCTTATGGGCAAGATGACTAAAACTCCGTTCTCCGGAACAATGGAAAGAGCTAATGACTTATTGGAAATAATACATACCGATGTATGTGGTCTGATGAGTGTTGAAGCCCGTGGCGGGTATCGTTATTTTCTGACCTTCACAGAAGATTTGAGCAGATATGGGTATATCTACATAATGAAACACAAGTCTGAAACATTTGAAAAGTTCAAAGAATTTCAGAGTGAAGTGGAGAATCATCATAACAAGAAAATAAAGTTTCTACGATCTAATCGTGGAGGAGAATATTTGAGTTATGAGTTTGGCCTTCATTTAAAATAATGTGGAATAGTTTCACAACTCACGCCACCTGGAACACCACAATGTAATGGTGTGTTCGAACGTCGTAACCGCACTTTATTAGATATGGTGCGATCTATGATGTCTCTTATCGATTTACCACTATTGTTTTGGGGTTATACATTAGAGACAACTGCATTCACATTAAACAGGGCACCGTCAAAGTCCGTTGACACGACACCTTATGAACTGTGGTTTGGCAAAAAAAACTAAGTTGTTGTTTCTTAAAGTTGGGGGATGCGATGCTTATGTTAAAAGGCTTCAGCCTGATAAGCTCGAACCCAAATCGGAGAAGTGTGTCTTCATAGGATACCCTAAGGAGACAATTGGATACACCTTCTACCACAAGTCCGAAGGCAAGATTTTTGTTGCTAAGAAGAAACATTTCTATAGAAGGAGTTTCTCTCGAAAGAAGTGAGTGGGAGGAAAGTAAAACTTGATGAGGTAATTGTACCTACTCTCAATTTTGGAAAGTAGCTCATCCGATAAATATGTTCTCGTGATGACTACACCAACTGGAGAAGAAACTAATGATAAAGATCGTGAAACTTCAAAACAAGTTGCTACAGAACCTCGTAGGTCAAATAGAGCACGATCCGCACCAGAGTGGTACGGTAATCCTGTTCTGGAGGTCATGTTACTTGACCATGATGAAGCTACGAACTATGAAGAAGCTATGATGTGCCCGAATTTTGATAAATGGCTTAAGGCCATGAAATCTGAGATAGGATACATGTATGAGAACAAAGTGTGGACTTTGGTGGATCTGCCTGATGATCGGCGACCCATAGAGAAAAAATGGATCTTCAAGAAGAAGACTGACGCTGATGGTAATGTTAGTGTCTATAAAGCTCGACTTGTTGCAAAAGGTTTTTGACAAGTTCAAGGAGTTGACTATGATGAGGCTTTCTCACCCGTAGCGATGCTTAAGTCTGTCTGAATCATGTTAGCAATTGTCACATTTTATGATTATGAAATCTGGCAAGTGGATGTAAAAATTGCATTCCTTGATGGATTTCTTAAAGAAGAATTGTATATGATGCAACCAGAAGGTTTTTTCGATCCTAAAGGTGCTAACAAAGTGTGCAAGCTCCAGCGATCCATTTATGGACTGGTGCAAGCATCTCGGAGTTGGAATATACGCTTTGATGAGGTGATCAAAGCATATGGTTTTATACAGACTTTTGGAGAAGCCTGTATTTACAAGAAAGTAAGTGGGAGCTCTATAGCATTTCTAATATTATATGTGGATGACATATTGTTGATTGGAAATGATGTAGAATTTCTAGATAGCATAAAAGGATACTTGAACAAGAGTTTTTTAATGAAAGACCTCGGTGAAGCTGCTTATATATTGGGCATCAAGATCTATATAGATAGATCAAGACGCTTGATAGGACTTTCACAAAGCACATACCTTGATAAAGTTTTGAAGAAGTTCAAAATGGATTAGTCAAAGAAAGGGTTCTTGCATGTGTTACAAGGTGTGAAGTTGAGTCAGACTCAATGCCCGACCACTGCAGAAGATAGAGAGAAAATGAAAGTCATTCCCTATGCCTCAGCCATAGGTTCTATCATGTATGCTATGCTGTGTACCAGACCTGATGTGTGCCTTGCTATTAGTTTAGCAGGGAGGTTCCAAAGTAATCCAGGAGTGGATCACTTGACATCGGTCAAGAACATCCTGAAGTACCTGAAAAGGACCAGGGATATGTTTCTCGTTTATGGAGGTGACAAAGAGCTTGTCGTAAGTGGTTACGTTGACGCTAGCTTTGACACTGATCCGGATGACTCTAAGTCGTAAACCGGATACAAATTTTTTTTGAATGGTGGAGCTGTCAGATGGTGCAGTTCCAAGAAGAGCGTCGTGGCGGGATCTACGTGTGAAGTGGAGTACATAGCTACTTTGGAAGCAACAAATGAAGGAGTCTGGATGGAGGAGTTCATATCCGGTCTAGGTGTAGTACCTAGTGCATCAGGTCCAGTGAAAATCTTTTGTGACAATACTGGAGCAATTGCCTTGGTGAAGGAATCCAGATTTCACAAAAAGACCAAACACATCAAGAGACGCTTCAACTCCATCTGAGATTTGGTCAATGAGGGAGACATAGAGATTTGCAAAATACATACAGATCTAAATATGGCAGACCCGTTGACTAAGCCTCTTCCACGAACAAAACATGATCAGCACCAAGACTCCATGGGTGTTAGATTCATTACAATGTAATCTGGATTATTGACTCTAGTGCAAGTGGGAGACTGAAGGAAATATGCCCTAGAGGCAATAATAAAGTTGTTATTTTATATTTCCATATTCATGATAAATTTTTATTATTCATGCTAGAATTGTGTTAACCGGAAACTTGATACATGTGTGAATACATAGACAAAACACCATGTCCCTAGTATGCCTCTACTAGACTAGCTCGTTGATCAAAGATGGTTAAGTTTCCTAGCCATGGACATGAGTTGTCATTTGATGAACGGGATCACATCATTAGTGGAATGATGTGATGGACAAGACCCATCCGTTGCTTAGCATAATGATCCTTCAATTTTATTGCTACTACTTTCTTCATGTCAAATATATATTCCTCCGACTATGAGATTATGCAACTCCCGGACACCGGAGGAATGCCTTGTGTGCTATCAAACTTCACAACATAATTGGGTGATTATAAAGATGCTCTACAGGTATCTCCGAAGGTGTTTGTTGGGTTGGCATAGATCGAGACTAGGATTTGTCACTCCGAGTATCGAAGAGGTATCTCTGGGCCCTCTCGGTAATGCACATCATATGAAGCCTTGCAAGCAATGTGACTAATGATTTAGTTGCAGTATGATGCATTAAGGAACGAGTAAAGAGACTTGTCGGTAACTAGATTGACTAGGTATGGAGATACCGACGATCGAATCTCGGACAAGTAACATACCGATGACAAAGCGAATAACGTATGGTGACATTGCGGTTCGACCGATAAAGATCTTTGTAGAATATGTGAGAACCAATATGAGCATCCAGGTTCCGCTATTGGTTATTGACCGGAGAGGTGTCTCGGTCATGTCTACATAGTTCTTGAACCCGTAGGGTCTGCACGCTTAACGTTCGATGACGATATGTATTGTATGAGTTATGTGTTTTGGTGACCTGAGGTTGTTCGGAGTCCCGGATGATATCACAGACATGACGAGGAGTCTCGAAATGGCCAAGAGGTAAATATTGATATATTGGAAGGTGGTATTCGGACACCAGAATGGTTTCGGAGTGTTTCGGGAATTTATTGGAGTACCGAGGGGTTACCGGAACCCCCCCGGGAAATAATGGGCCCTATGGGCCATAGGGGAGAGGCAAGGCAGGCGACGAGGAGGTGGCGTCCCCCCATGGGGAGTCAGAATTGGACTAGGGAAGGGGGCGCCCCCCTTTCCTTCTCCCTCTCCCTCTCTTTCCCCTTTCCCCCTCCGTTAGAAGCAAGGGGGCGACTAGGAATAGGAGTCCTAGTAGGACTCCCCCCACTTGGCATTCCCTAGGCCGACCCTCCTCCCCTATCCTCCTTTATATACGGGGCCGGGGGGCACCACTAGGCACATCAATTGTTTCTTAGCCGTGTGCGGTGGCCCCCTCCATCGTTTACTCCTTCGGTCATATTGTCGTAGTGCTTAGGTGAAGCCATGCGCAGATCACATCATCATTGCCGTCACCACGCCATCGTGTTGACGAAACTCATCTACTCCTTAAATCCTCTGTTGGATCAAGAGTTCGAGGGACATCATCGAGCTAAATATGTGCAAAACTCGGAGGTGTCGTATGTTCGGTGTTGGATCGGTTGAATCGAGAGACGTTCGACTATATCAACTGTGTTAAGCTAATGCTTCTGCTTTCGGTCTACGAGGGTACGTGGACACACTCTCCCCCTCTCGTTGCTATACATCTCCTAGATAGATCTTGCGTGAGCGTAGGAATTTTTTTGAAATTGCGTGCTACATTTCCCAACACTACAAGTATCTCTGAAGGTGTCTGTTGGGTTGCATGGATTGCGACTGGGATTTGTCGCTTCGTGTGACGGTAGAGATATCTCTGGGCCCTCTCGATAATATAACATCACAAGAAGCTTGCAAGCATGTGACTAATGATATTAGTCATGAGGTCTTATATTATGGAACGAGTAAAGAGACTTGCCGGTAACGAGATTGAACTAGGTATGGAGATACCAACGATCGAATCTCGGGCAAGTAACATATCACCGGACAAAAGGAATTGCATACGGGATTAACTGAACCCTTGACATCGTGGTTCAACTGATAAAGATCTTCATTGAATATGTAGGAATCAATATGGGCGTCTAGGTCCCGCTATTGGTTATTGATTAAAGAGGAGTCTCGGTCATGTCTGCATTCCGAACCCGTGGGGTCACACGCTTAACGTTCAGTAGCGCTAGGGTAGTATTGAGATATTAATAGTGGAAAATCCGAAGGTTGTTTGGAGTTCCGGATGGGATCCGGGACGTCACGAGGAGCTCTAGAATGGTCTGGAGGTAAAGATTTATATATAGAAAGTTGTTGTCGGGGTTCCGGGAAAAAATCCGATATTTTTGGTATTGTACCTGGAAGCTACCAAAAGGTTCCAGACGGTTCCAGAGGGGTCTGGAAGTCCTCAGAGGGTTCCACCACGTCCCACATAGTAACATGGGCTGTAGGGGGGCGCCCTGGCCTTAATGGGCTAGGGGCACCAGCCCCTATAAGTCCCATGCGCATGGGAAGGGGGAATCCCTAACGGGGAGAGCCTCCACTTTGCTTGGAGGGCCCTCCTCCCCCCTTGGCCACTGCCCCTAGACTTGCCTGCCTGCGGCCGACAGCGTGGCTCCCTCGACGGCCTAGTACAACCTATCTGCAAGACCGCCAAGACAAGACCCTTGTGAGGGCCCCGGGCTCGTGAGGCGGACAACACCAAGACCTCCTGAAGGGGCGGGCCCCCAGGCGACCTCCCGAGGAGCGGAGATTCCTATGCAGGTACCCGGCCTCACGAGGTTGCGATGACGTGAGCCATGACGATCATGGCCAGGTGGGCGCCAGCGGGTGCAGAGGAGGCAATTTCCTCTTTGGTGCTAAGGAGGCAAGGACAGGCGTGGATTCCCGAGGAATCTCCCAAAGGTTTCCATTCGGGTGCTACAATACCAAGACCACAGGCTCGGCAGGACGGATGTCATTGCCAAGCCCACAACTGCATCACGACCAGAGGCTTTGCAGGCGAAGACCACCTTTCGTCAGGATTAGATGTACTACTTGTCCCCTTTCAAAATTGGCCGTTGTGGAATCCCTTCCAGCCTAAGTTTCAAGGGAAGAGGACCAACGCCACTATAAATATAGGTTAGCCACCACTGAAGAAAGGGGTCGACTCATTCTCACCCCCGAGCCCTCGCGAGGTAGCTCACCAACTGTAATAGTTCATCCCCAGTCTCCTCATGAGGCCAATCCACGACAAAGCAGGAGTAGGATTTTACACCGCAAGGTGGCCCGAACCTGGGTAAACTGTCGTGTTCATCTTCTCCTTCCCCACTCATGTGTTTTTGGCGAAGCTAGGTCATAGGGTGGCGAGTAGAGACTTGAGAGGTTGAGATCTTCGCACACGCCCCAGAGTTCGAACCTTCTTGGGTCCGCGGAGACCTGAATCCGACACGTCCCATGACCACAGAAAGTAATCAAAGCCCCAAAAATAGCCACCATATGCCATCAACAGCTCCTAGCCGTCGGCATCTGCTCGGACCAACATTGTTGTCTTCTTTAGCTACCCCATCTGGTTGTGCAACACCTTATGAAATCACCTTGACGCCCTCTACTTTTTTTTGTGGTCGCCATTGGGTTCATCAAAATTTAGCCACCAGTGAGAAAACACCGCCACCCTCCCCTCTTTCCTATCTCTCTTTTAACTAACATGTGGTGGTGGTGGTGCAGGTGAGTGGATCCCACCAACTGTAACAAAAGAGTAGGGAGAGAGTTTTTTTTTACTTTTCTCTTTTTAACGAAAGGGCCCACGCGTGAGTGGCACAAACTAATGAGTTTCAATTTTACCCGATTGCTGGTTGCCGCTACCAGGGGCATTTTGGACAAAAATCACGGTCAATGGTCTTTGACTAGAAGGAATTGACACGAAAGGGCATTCCTGTAAGGAGACCTAAACAATGAGGGGCAGATTTGAGCACAATTGAAAAATAGAGGTATATCTGAGTAGCGGGTTTGAGTTAATGGCTGAAATACCAATTTCATTTTCCCACCCTAGGAGATGCTTTTTCCAGTGTATGCCACGGAGCTACTCATATTTCAAACAAATTACGATATTGTCACTTTTAAGACAAATTTCCACATAACTATAACATTGCCCTAAATAAAACCTCCTGCCAGCTTCACACCGACGTAGAGAGAGCGTCGTTGCAAAGAAGAGGGAGCACGAACCACCATATTGTAATATGTCGCGCTAGGGAGACACCTAAATGGAGAAAAGGGGGCCACAACCTCGTCTCTGTTGCGAAAACACCCTGGGGAACATTACCCCGACCCCTGAGGGTTGGTCATTCGTCGTCGAAGTCATTAGCTGCCTGCAACACCACCACCCCATAGAGCCCGGAGAACAACACCATTACCTTGACAGTAACATGAAGTCAAGAGGATGTTCTAGGCAAACTACCCTAGTCCTCCATACAAAAGCATAATGAGCAATCTCATGTGCGGTTACATTTTCTTTTCATGCAGTGATTTACTAGTAGGCGGGTAACGTGCACAACTCGTGCAAGGTTCAATTGATGGATGGAAATCTTGTTTCCTTCAAACACAATACTTTGCATGTCTGGTTTTATCGAGTCTACTGTTGCAGCCGTTCTATTTTGTATGTAATACTTCACATATTTAGAATGAGTATCTTGCTCTACGGCCAACTTAAAAAAGTTTCACTAAGAGCTTCCAACTCTAGTTGACGAGATCAATGCGCATGTCACAGATGCTCACAATCTGGTTGTTAGTGCGTGTGTTGTGACTAGCTACACGCATGAAGGATAACAATATACACAAGTGAACTTTTTCTACATTGACACGTGACAATGATTCTAGAAATTAGTAGTGCAAATCCACAATATTGAACCATTTGATGGACCCTATCAATGGATCATGTTTTTGTTACCTTGAAATTCAAAAAGTTTTAAACTTATACACCATATAATAATATAGATATAAATAATCATCCTGTCAGAAAAAAACTCATCATACTTTACAGACAAGACTCGGTATTTTGCAAGGTGTAGAATAACATGAACAATTTCAAACGAATTACTCTCGCACATTGGAGAAAATCGCAAGATCTTCAGCGATGCAGTCTAGGTTATGTACGCTTACGATTCTGCTGTGCCCCATCCTCCCTTGGTTGTAGAAAAATATATGAAAACATAAAGTGTTATGGTATTCAAATGGGCTAAACCCACAATTAGTGGCCAAAATATGTGAAATGTGGCAAAATTTAGCTGTTCGTCCTGGTTGCTCGTCTTCCCGAGCTCCGCTTCAGAAAAACCCCAGGACGACGGCTCGCAACGACCTAGAACCCTCTCCTTCCCCTCTCCCTCCGCCTCTCCGTCTCTTTCCGAGCAGCGACCGGAAGCGCACACGCCCGCCGGTGCACCCATCAAGGAGAGCCTCCACAACGTCGCCGCCCGCCGGGATGGAGGCCGCGGCGGCGGCGGCCTCCGACGAAACCCTAGCCGCTGTCTTCGCCCAGCTCAAGCCCCACACCATCTCCCTCCTCGACGTCCTCCGCAGCCGCTCCCCCGCCTCCAATTCCGCCGCCGCCTCCTCCCTCCGCGCCATGGCCGCCTTCCTCCGCTCCGTCCCTGCCCCCGCCTTGCAGCCCTGCTTCGAGTACGTATACGCCCGCTCCTCTTCCCCCGTACGCCCCGCTGCTTGAGGAAAATATGCTCTCCTTATATTGTGTGCGCGTGTCTTTGATTTGTGATCTAATCTTGGTGCCCTGTCCTTTTATCTAGCTATACGGCGTTTCCATTGCTCATGCTCCTAGATGCAGCGGTGCAGTGCAGGAAGGAAGGCAAGGCAGCAGGGCAGGGTGTCGGGGAGCTCGACATCACCGATGCCATCGCCGAAGGCGGGCTCGCTTGCCTTGAGTTGCTCCTCACCAAGTGCCGCCTCACCTTGCTCAATCAGGTGATTAATTCCGCTAACCCATGATTCTGCGGTATAGTCTCGTCTCTAGCAACCTATCTAGAACCTGTTAAGTAGCTGCTTACTAGAACTTGATTTTCGAAATTTATTTTTGAACTACTAACTATAGCCATATGGTACAAAGCATCTCCACACTTTTTATCACACATTGAGTAGATCATGTGGGTTATTTTCTGTTGGTGAATCTACCAAGTTTTTCACACATGTTATATAGTTTTGTTTGGCATGCTAGATGGTCGCGTTGCTGAAAAAGTTGACATCTGGGGCAATACTTTCACCTTCGGAGGCTTCTGAAGAATTCCGCCTAGGCATCGTAAGATGCTTCAGAGCCATGATTCTGCAGCTGCAATCATGCTCAGATAAGTCCTGTTCGTGTAATCAAGCAACTGTATTACCTACGACCACAATCATTCTAAGTTCGGAAATTGGTAGTGTGGTTCACCCAAAGCATTCTGCAAAACCAGAGGAGTGCTTGCTTGCATTCCTCCGATCGGAAAATGCTTCACCTGCTGTCGGACATTGGCTTTCACTTCTTCTACAGGTATAGTGTTTATTCCTGAACATATGTATGGACACACTTCTTTTCGCCGTTACTTTTCTTTTTTGTTTATATAGTGCCTTTGCCACCCAGTTATTCTTTATTTTCCCAAAAAAACTGTTCTATTATTTGTGCACACATGTTCTTTTAGATGTAATAACCATGTGTTAGTAAGATGGAACTAATTTGGTTCATTCATATGGAAGTCATCAGAATTTGAGGCATCAAGAGGTCACCGTGGCAGCTCAGGTGTTAGAAAGGAATCATTGCTCACACTGCGCGTTCTTATTGCCAAGGTGAGATGTTCTGTGTGACAGCAGTGGCTTGCTAGATGAGATGCTTCTACTATCTCCAGTCAAAAATTCTTAATCGTTTATTAACTAAAACTCTGCCTTGCTAGTATTTAACCCCCCTCCCCTCACCTCCAAAAAAGACCTGCGACAAAAACATTATTTCATAAAAAGATAAAAAAAGGGCAGCCCGGTGCATGTAGCTCCCGCTTGCGCAGGGTCGGGGAAGGGTCCGACCACTTAAAAGATTACATGGTTAGCTGTCGCATTGACATATTACCCTGGGTAAGGATTTTTACTCATTTGAAGCAAAAAGGAATGGGTTATACAAGACATACTTAAATATCCTAGATGATTTAAATACCGAGTGGCCAGCGGTACTTGATTGCAACAGTAAAAGTTGGTGTCATCTTTACGTTTGGCATATCTGTATCTTTCCTGTAGGCATGATTCCTCTTTGCATAGAAGCATGGTTGAATCGTTTTTAATTATTTTGAGTGTGGCTTCTGGTGAGATTTTTCTTAATTATGTTCACAATTTAGTAAAAGTTGTCTTTCTTGTTTAGGTAGGTTCTGCTGATGCACTTGCCTTTTTCCTTCCTGGTATCGTCAGTCGTCTTGGAAAGCTTCTCTACACATCTAAGACAATGATTAGTGGCGCTGCTGGGAGTGCTTTGAGTATTGAGCAAGCCATTCTTGGATTGACTGAGGCTTTGATGATAGTCCTATGTGACAAGGAAAATCTCAGTGCACTTGATATTCCTAGTGACAGTAGTTCTGCCCAATGTTTTGCTGGCAGTGGTTCTAGTGACCATGTATTGCAGAAGCTTCGCCAGTTGCCAACCAAAACGTTTTCTGAACAGACAGGCAATTCTGAAACTACAGAAGACACTACCTCTGATGTCAGTAATAGCTCTGCTGATAGAAGAGCACTGCATGTAAAACGCACAAGAAAATGGCTCGAGGAAACAGCAACTAATGTTGGCAAATTGTTTACAGAGACATTTCCACATGTATATTTACCTCCCTCCCCACTGCGCATTATTTTATAAATTAGCATCCTTCTAAGTCATTTTAATACTGTATCCTTCTTGCAGCTTTCTGTTCACTCATCTGAGAAAGTAAGGAGGTCGGTGGTTATTGGTGTAAAGGGGCTGTTGTCTAGTTGCAGCCTCACATTAATGAGAAGCAAGATGTTACTTGTGGTAAGTTTGTAAATTCTTATTTTTCGACTTGGAAAGCATAAGAAAATGTTAGTTATGCAGTTATGCTCACGTGGTCTACAACTTTGCCATCAATATGCAGCATGTCTTTTATGCTTTGAAATTCATTCACTATGCATTCATACTTTTGGCCCAGCCACCCTGCAAAAAGGAAAGAGGAAAATCTTTGGCTCAGCCAGCATCTCCACATACTTGCCTGGAAGCTCTATTAACTTCTAACTCCACATCGTTAATTGCAGGAGTGCTTATGTGTTCTAGCATGTGATGATGCGGCAACTGTGTCTGAGGCTGCACAAGATTCTCTTGATTATCTTTTCATGAAGGGTCAATATTTTCTATCAGGAAATGAGGTTTCTGATATATTTACCAGGTTTGTGTTATCTTTTCTTGAAACAACACAGTTTACATGTGAGAAAGTTCTCAACCTTTTTGCATGTAAGACAGGCTGCTTGAGAAGTTACCGCAAGTGGTACTTGGAAGCGAGGAGATCACTGCCCTTTCTCATGCCAGGAAACTGTTGGCTCTAACTTTCTATGCCGGCCCTCAGTTTCTGATAAATCACCTTCATCGCTCTCCTGTAAGTAACTTACAATTCCCTTCTTTAGATCAACAACTCCTCAGTTGACTTTTGACTTGATTTTTATTGCACTGGCAGGTTGTTGCTGCTCGCTTCTTCGATTGTTTGGGTTTATGCATTAGTCATAGCTCACAGTTTTCTGGTTCCATGGACAAGCTGATTGTATCAAAGCCACTATCTGTTGGATATCTGTATTCAGTTGCTGAGTTAAAGCATGGAGCCTATGTTAATGACACAAGTCACAGTTCTCACTCTCAGTATGCAACGTCTTCATCTGCAGGCCCAAAAATATCTGTTATTGGGGACAATGGTTTGCCAAATGCAATAAATGGTACAGTTGAATATGAGCTCCCCCATGTACCTTCATGGTTTGCTCATGCAAGTAGCCAGAGGCTATACTCTGCTCTGGCAGGAATCATAAGGCTGGTTGGTCTTTCAACAGTTTCAGGTAATTTGTCAACTACTTTGGATGCTTGCCATACTTATGATTTAGGAGCTGTCCTGTTTGTTGCCTTTTACAGCGATGCAATTTATTACACTGAAATTTTAACCTGTTATGTTTTGTTGCTTGTGATGATGATAGGGCAAGGAACCAGTGCATCTTTATCTGTTTTTGTTGATATTCTACTCAATCAGTTCCGGAGGTTAAGCACTGAGCTGCGCGCTGAAGACACTCACAGATATGGTGTGCAGAGGTGGTACATGAAGAGTGATTCTGGACAAAAACTGCGCCAGGCAAGCTCTGCTGTTTGCATGCTCAATGAGCTCATATATGGTCTGTCAGATCAGTCTCTCTCTGTGTGTTTGCAATTATTCAACAAGAGTTCAGCACAAGTGGTAAGGGTACCTGGTCAAAATGACCACTTAACTTCAAGTGGTCTACATAGCGGAGTAAGAGAAGTTTGGAAGATAAGTGAGAGAATGGACACTAAAGACGATATTATTCACTGTATTGGTAGTATACTACATGAGTATATGTCTCCGGAAGTGTGGGATCTTCCAACAGAACAGAACTCTGAGCTATGCCTAGCAGAACTTAATGTTCCAATGCATTTCTTCCGCGATACAACTGCACTACAACAAGTAATTATGCATTGCTGCAATTCTTCAGTAGTTTTTTAAAGTTTTTTTTCTTGTTCCAGTTTTAACTGTATTTCAACTTTTGTTCTTCTCCATCAGGTAATGCTTGACGGGATTGGGGTCTTTGGTATTATTCTTGGTCAAGATTTTGCACAGAGTGGGTTTATGCACTCTTCACTTTATCTTCTACTCCGGAAACTTATCAGCTCAAGTGCGCAAATTAGAATTGCGTCAGATGCTGTCTTAAGAACACTCGCTGCCGCTGGTGGTTACTCTACGGTAATTGATGACCTTAGCTCATGCAAAATTCTTTTACTGTCATCATCGGAATTACCGTTTATGTTTTTCTTCCTGTGCAGGTTGGCCAATTTGTTGTGGCGAATGCAGATTACATTGTTGACTCTCTTTGCAGACAATTGCGCCATCTAGACCTCAACCCCCACGTCCCTGATATTCTCGCTTCCATGCTGTGTTACATTGGTGCTTCTCGTGACATTTTACCATTTCTGGAAGAACCGGTATGATGGGGATGGTTATGAATCTTCCCCATTTCATTTTTTAAACATGGTTAAGTGCTTTTGTACCCTCATATAACAAGCTGCCTTGTAAAGCATCAGTTGCCAATTAGTCAAACCAATTACACTTTATGGCTTTCGAAGTTCGAGCACTTATCCTTCTGAGATCACTTCCTTTTTTGATTATACCCAAGAGGATATGATGATGCATGGGGAAGTAAAGGACAAATGATGCCCTTTGATCAAAACGAAACATGATTATTTTTTTAGTTTTGAAGCCAGTTTCATATGTTAATTTCTATTGCATGTAATATTTACAGATGCGGGCAGTTTCTTCAGAGCTGGAGGTTCTTGGTAGGCATGATCATCCCCATCTAACTGTTCCATTTCTGAAGGTATTATGATATACAATTACAAAATTTGATATCATGTGATGGCCGCTCGATTGTTCTACTAAATGGGCATTCGCTTAGCACGTGTGCATGGTGCTGTCTGGGATTTCAAATTTCAGTTACTGGTTTTACCATTTTAACTATCACGTGCTATTGGCAAGGTTTTATTGTATATCTGTTAAGGCTGTTCATCAACGGTTTTCAAAACCCGTTCAAACAGTGGCTGGGCAGTGCATGCAGTTGATCTGTGCAGATGATGGTGTCTTTTGGCACTGACCTGGTTTTGTGCACTGTTTTAACCCAACGGGTCAATGAACAGACATAGGCACATAACTTTCGCGCCTTGTCTTATATCTTGGATGAGGGTTTGATAGTCTACCTATGGTTTGTGCCATGTTGATTATTGAGTATGCAAGTTAAGAGTGCAGTGACAATAGTACATTGCTACATTGTCTGTTCTGATTGGCCTACCATCTAATTTGTTAGGAGGTGATCATGGTTCAATGGTCAAATAAAGTGTGGTACAAAGCAACTAGACTAGTAGTGCTTTTTGTCTGTATTAGCATCCAAGTGGTGAAATTAGTTGGAAAATGACATCTCTATGTTCTTTTTCTTCTGATAAAATATATGCACATGTGTTTGAACTGGTGAAGTCTACACATTTTGTACAGAACTCTGTACAATTAAAGCCCAATTGTTGATTTGTCTCTGATTCTCTTGTATTAATGTTGTGCTCATTGGTGCATTCAGAATTCTGGACCACCTACTTGTTATTCATCTCTTTCTCTGGTCATGTTTTGCTTGTGCACTAATACATGTTTCACTGAGCAAGTTCTTCCTTTCTTTCTTTTTTGGGTTTCTCTAGGCAGTCTTTGAGATCGCCAAGGCATGTACTCATGAATCTACTAGCTTACCAGATGAGGTGCAATCATTTTCTGTGAAGGTCAGATCAGAGCATCAAGCAGTCGAAAGTTTGATAGAGAAGAGAAGAGAAACCAGCGTAATGCCTGGTAATGCTTGACAGGACCCAATTTTGTTTTTCTACAGCAGTTAGTTTGGATCGTAGCACCATCATGTTCCCCAGAAAATATGGTTTAGAGTTCATTTATTCATGAAGTCTTATTCACATAGTTGCTTTCTCATAACCTGTTTTGTGATTGCATCAGGTACAATGGATGTTGATGCCCAGCCTGATTTTCTGAGCTTGGAATATTGGGAGGATTTACTTTGCAATCTAAATGATATGAGAAAATACAGGAGAATAGTTGCATCTCTTGCTGGGTCTTGCTTGTCAGCTGCCACCCCACTTCTCTCCTCAACCAAGGAAGCAGCATGTCTTGTGGCCCTAGACATCGTGGAGGTATTTCTTTCTGTCTGCTAATTATGCAACAGTGCATTGTGATAAGCGCAAGTTCTGATCCCATTTCATAGGATATTTCACTTGCGGGGTCATTTATAGGTTTCTTTATTATACCTGCTTTGCTGGCCATTTTGTTTTGGCAATAGCTTTTGGCCATCTTTTGGCATCCTTCACACTGATCTTCTGTTTGGTACAATAACTTGAGCTAGCTCTTGTCTATTCTGTATCTCGAGGAATGCAAATTCTACAGTATAAAACCAGGGAGGAGGTTTCCTATAATGTGGTTGTGTACTTTTATGTCGCATATGGCTGTTTTCATTTCCTTTCAGTGTTAATAGTACTAACTAAGCTATTACATCACCCCATTTAACAGCTTTAGCAAACCTGATACCTTGCTTGGCAGCATAGCTCTTAGATGTCATTCTGTTGTGACTTAATGCTGAATAAAGTAAAAATTTCAACCATTCATTGAGAAACAACGGTTGCTTCATCCTGACAATTAAGTTCTCTGGCATTTCTTGTCACAGTAAAATTGTTCTTTGCCATCTGCAGAATGCTGTTGCATCTATTGCCAAGGTTGAGGATGCGTATAAGTGTGAAAATGAAACCAAAGCTGTTATCAAGGAGGCAGTCCAGCAATTGTCCTTGGATGAACTTCTTGATGATATGGACACTGCTGAAGATGTTGACGAGAATAGACTACTCCCAGCTATGAACAAACTATGGCCATACCTGGTTATCTGTCTTAAGAACAAGATCTCAATGGTGCAGTTTCTTCACATCTGATATTTTTTGCATCGCGTAAATTACTATTCTCTTGGTACTTGCTTCTTTGGTTTCTAGAATAAATGCTTACATGAAATGTTTACTTTTTAGCTTCCTAAATTATATCACACTTCAGTGGTAATATTTCATTTCTCACAATCATGAAATCATGGTGTAGAAGGGGAGCCTTGGCGCAGTGGTAAAGCTGATGCATTGTGACCATGAGGTCATGGGTTCAAGTCCTGGAAACAGCCTTTTACAGAAATGTAGGGAAAGGCTGCGTACAATAGACTCAAAGTGGTTGGACCCTTCCCCGGACCCTGCGCAAGCGGGAGCTACATGCACCAGGCTGCCCTTTTTTTATGAAATCATGGTGTACTTCTATACATCATCCAATCAATGACCCACATATTCTGCTGACTAGAATCAGATATAGCGTGTTGTGGTTACCCGTGTCACATCTAAGTTCAGCATCTTCTTTCATTTGAGTTCTTGGATCCAAAGGGCTTCCTACAGCTACTTTGGAATCGAAATATTAAGTGTGAATATGATCAAACCCAAATTTCATTCCAATATTGCACATGTTACTTGTCCTCATCCAGTAACCTCTCTTCTCAAGTGACACCTACTCTTTTTGTATCCTGTTTGATGACCTGCCTTATTTTGGTTGGTCCATCTATAATCCCGCTCCTCTATGAGATCAACTTCGCTTCTGAAGTAAAATTGACCACAACTATATTCTGAAGAACATGTGCCACCAGATTTTTTATCTGTGCTCCAGAGGATATGTGTTGATTCTTAATGCAGATGAATAGTTCATATTATTTACATACGTGAACAATATGCCCCGAACATCACCCCAGTTCAATGAATGATGTTGCACTTGCACCCATTTAACTTAGAGCAACACTCTTTATTTTCATACTAGTACATTATCTCTTTTTTTGCCTTCATTGAATGCTAGATTCATCTACAATTTGGTAGTCATTGGAACATATGCTCTCCAACTGATCAAAACATAAAATTCCAATTCACTGCATGAAATAATCTGCAATATTGGTTTGTACATTTAGTACCTAGTACAGAATTTCTTGGCTTGGATATGGAATCTCTGATCACCTACTTAGATTTCAAATTTACTTTTGGCACGATAATATTGAGTCTATGAGTTGCTAGACTGGATAAGTTTCAGTTACCTGTTTCTCTGTTTCCAGTCTTACTGTAAAATATGTGAATTATATATGATACCTACTCTCACTGGAATAAGGTTTTTGCAGCCTATTGTCAGAAGATGCACAGAAGTTTTAGGCAGAACCATTCAAATATCTGGTGGTAATTTTTTTGTACGCCGGTTTCATAAGGATGGATATATTATTTGGAGGTTGCTGGCCTTGTCTCCATTCCGACGGAAAACACTGTCATCGATGGATGAAAAAGCAATTATTTTACCTTATAGGAATACCTCACTTACCTCAGAGGAACCTATGGCTGAGATATCCAGCCAAAAGATCCAGATTGCAGTCTTGGACATGATAACTGAAATATCTTCCCACAAAAGGAGTGCTATTGCATTGGAAAGTGTGTTGAAGAAGATCTGTGGCCTTGTGGTAGGGATTGCTTATAGTGGTTTGATAGGTCTGCGAGAAGCTGCTATAAGGGCATTGACTGGACTTGCCTGTATGGATGCTGACCTCGTGTGGCTTCTTCTGGCAGATGTGTATCATTCACTGAACCAAAGGGATATGCCCTTACCACCTATTCAAGATCTGGTGGAGTTATGTGATCTTTTGCCCCCTCCAATGTCCTCAAGAGAGTACCTCTTTGTGCAGTATGGTGGTGAGGGTGTTAGATATGATATAGATCCTTCATCTGTGCATGAGGTGTTCAAAAAGATGCAGGACACAGTTTTCAAATGATAGCAGGCAAACCACAGAGCTTTGTCAGTTGGATTCTTGTCTTGTGAATTTACTGTTGGCGCATTTATATATTTGAAAGGTCTGCCATGTATCCTAGGTGTGTTGAATCCATGGTGCGTTATCTACGCATTGGAGAGGACATTGTGTCTCACTCTCATGCTGAGGTTAGTCATGAAAGTTTCTTCGCCTTCACCCTTTTCTCTCTGTAATTGCATGCAAATAAATGTTTCTTAAATGATTAAATTTGGAAAGCACCTGGTTGAACAAGAGAACAGAAAATATCAAAGGCTAACACTCACTATGTGTCTTAGCACTATGGAAACTGTTACTTAATAAATCAGGGGAGAACTCCTTTAACTAAAATGAAGTATTATGGAAACTGTTTAAGAGCTAGATTATATTTTAAGATGTGTTTTCACTCGAATTTGGAGTCACGGATTGGTGCTTAGTGAAATAGTTCCATCACTACCTCAAAACATCTTATACTTCTGCTGCTGGACTGCTGGCACTTGTGGTTTCTTGCTAAACATTAACACATCAATGTTAGAGGAAGAACACACCTAAAAAATGTTGGGAGAAAGAGGATATATTTATATAACACAGTTCCATGTTATTTTCCCCATATCTGAATGGTACCCGTTAAGGTAGGTTAGTCGCAGGCATGCACATCACAAGATTAGCTATTTATTTCGACAGCACGCTTATCATGTTGGAGATGGTATGCTTTCTATATAATTGAATCTACAGTGTTGATGTTATGTTTTCCAGTGGTCTAGACATGAACAACAGAAATGAATTATGGATGGCCACTTCCTTCTCACAGTATATGTGTTTGAGCCAGTGCATCTGTACGTGATGGGTAACCTATGTTTTTAATGCAGAAACCATGATGATGAAGAGTGAACTCAACTGCAAGGAAACTTTCTTGTTGTGTAAGCAGACGAAAAATGTGATTGGAGTTATGTGTGCGATGTCGGCTGCCGTTTTTGTATCTTCAAGTCAACCGATAAATGGAGGCAACCACTTGCGACTTAGAATTGTTGTACCATAACAACAGTACAAGGCGACGCCATTTTTTTTTCACAGGGAAATGCCTCTGTAATTATGTAGTAGTCTACTAGAGAGAAAAGGTGGAGATTACAGGCTTCTGTTTTTTTTAGAATGTTCTCTAGGAGATGGTTATATCTTCCTGATACACATCTTATTTGCTGAGAAGCGTTGTGTTGCTGCCATATTCTCAGTTCTGCATTTGAAGCGTGACAGGTCCCAGTTGTTCATGTAGATGTACCTTAAGCAAAGCTCTCGTACGGAAGGAACAGTTGATCGCTTGAGTTTGATTCCCTTGCATTTTTGTATGAAATTCTGATTCCAAGCACAGCCCAGAGTTGTGTGAAATGTATCCAGCGATGCAAATTTGTGAACCTCAGGTACCCTCCCATATTTCTTAGTAAATCAAATGAACTAAAATTTGAAAATTCGTGTCTTCTGAAAATTTTCTCTGATTGAACTAAAGAGGATCAGAGGGTATCCTGTTTGAACCCGGACTCAGAAGCAATAATTGAATCCAGAGTTACCTGGCATGCAATCCATGTCATGGTGCTCAGGATTTTGCTTTAATCCATGTCACGGTGCTCAGGTAACCTTTTTTTTTTTATTGTTGGCAGGAGAACTGCCAAATTCATTGATCAGAAGAAGGTGTTACAAGAGTCCTCAGAGGAGGAAAGCACCGCAAAGGCAGCGCAAAAAGAAAAGAAAGAAAAGGACCCGTCGGCAGCACCACAAACCCAAGCTCTACTATCAAACGAGAACACCATCAGAACCCTCTGCGGGATCACCAAGGTGACGCCTCTAAGGAGGAAAACGAAGCTGAGGACTCCATCGTCACCCGATCTGGCACTACCCGATCTTAGGTTTTCACCCGGAGATCTCACGCTATTGGGAAGGAAGGGAACGACTCCACAACGATACCTCCAAGGAGGAAGACGACATCCGTGGACGCCATTACCGCCGGCAACGACAGAGTCGATGCATGATTTTCATCCGGAGCCGAGTCTTCCACCAACAATCCAAGGGTCCGAGGCCACCAGCGCCACAGTGCAGCATGAGCCCAAAGCAAACACTACTAGAGACGAATTGGTCAAGCTGCACGCAGGAACTCGGCGAACACACGCCAACCCGACCGGTCCGCACCGCCGCTCGCAGGCCCTGGGCAATCCAAGCCAGATTTGGCCATCCTCTACCTCCGCGCGCAGAATTGGGCGATCCTCCGCACCGCAACGCACATGAAAGGTCGAGGGAGAACCAAACGTAGCCGATCCGCACCACCGCGCGCAGGACTTGGCAGGATCCAGGCCAAACTGTGCGGCTCGCACCGCCGCGTGCAAGAACAGGACTATCCATGCTAGATCTGGCTTGCCCGAACCTTCTGAAGCACATGACAAACTGAACGGCGCCACAGCTCCAGGAGCCGGGCGTGGATGCGCTTGAAGGAGAGACAACTGCCAGCCATCTCCGACACCACCACTGCAACCACCACACGTCGCCGGACTAGGCGCGAAACGCAGCCACTCTCCAACGATGCCTGGTGCCTCCTCAAGCCGGCCCTCCAGCCACAGGTTGGCAGAGGCCAGATCTGGCCAAAGCCGACCGCAGCGCCCCCGTACCCCCACGGCGCCCGAGCGGGCAGCACTGGCCTGCCGTGCCCACCGCGCTTGCCTGGCGCCCCGGCGCCCGCTCGTCGCGCCCTCCGCGCGCGCCGCCGCCTGCACTCCACGCCCGCCGCGCGCATCGGCCGCCCGCTCGCCGCGCCTGCCTGGAGTCCCGACGCCTGCTCGCCGCGCCTGCCTGGCGAGCGCCGCGCGCGCCGCGCCGACCACGCCCGCTCCTCGCGCGCGCCGCGCCCCCGCGCCTCTCCTTGGCCGAGCGGCCCCGCACCGCCATGGCCTCGCGAGAGGGAAGAAGAGGAAGGCCCCGCCGCCGCCGACGCCGCTCGGGCTTTGCCCGGCTGCGCTTGCCGGCGGCGGCGAGGGAAGGTGGGCGGATCTGGAGGAGGCTAGTGCGGCGGCTAGGTTTCGCCCGGATCGCCCGCGGGGTGGGGCGACACGAGCGACGATTTCCTTTTTCACTCCCGTATCTCTGCTGGTTTGGTGCAACGATGCTTAGGTAACTTTGGTTTAGTTGCCTGAGCTACAGAGCTGAAAATACTCTTTACGATAAAGTAATGTGCACATTCCTTTTTAATAACAGAAAAAATGTATACTAGTTACTAAGGAGCAAAAAGTGTATCGAGACCGAAAATTGCCAGGCGCGGACGAGCTCGGGCGCTCTCGGAATCGTCACGCGTTCGATCCCCCGGAGATGCGAGATGCCTGCCGTATTGTACGTGGTGGGTGAGAAGAGTTAATGTGCGTATGTAACGGGCAAGAGACGTTGGTGGTGCGGCCGTTAGACGAGGATTTGACGGTGTTTTTGTAACGTGTCGTTTGTCTCCTGTTTTGTACCTATGTGTACCGGAAGTAAGGGAACGGCGCGTAACGGGTGACGTACGTTATGTTGTTGGGCGGCCCACCGGATGTATTTAACCCAGCCATTAATGTGTCCTGGCCTGTCAAGGCAGCTCATTAATCTGGTATTACGTCAGCATAGGCGGCCGCGGGAGAGAATGATTTGTGCGTGGAGACCAGGAAGGGCATCTAGGCAAGTGTGTACGAAATAATTATTTCTTGCTGCTACTAGTTGTGCATTGTTACTATAGCAAAAGAGTCTGTGCGTTGCAACGGGAGAAAAAACATAGCAGACACTCTCAACCCAACAACCATCACTCAATAGGTCCATCTCCTTTATATTTGCGAGGCATCATATTTGTGTTGCCGCTTATTCTTCTTCACACCCTCGATGGCGATGGCCTCGATGTTCACACAAAACAACAAAAAAACGTGTTTGAATATGGTTAATCCTAAGGCGTCTCTCTCTCCCTCTCTCCTCCCTCCTCCCCCCCCTCTCTCTCCTCTCTCTCTCGCTTTCTCTCATTCTCGCGATAAGAAATCTGTTGTTTTCCCCTGCGAAATGTTTCAGAGGTATGCATGTGTAATTATTGATGTTTTCTTTTTCCTATATGGTTATAGTGGGGTGTTTATTTGCAATCTGGATCGCTGCCGGTACGAAAGAAAAACGGATCTTGCGCTAGAAATTATAAGTTTGCTTTCAAAACAATATTTTAAAAAATTTTAACAGGTAAAATTAACATCATATTTAGATTCCACACATTTTTCTAATAAAATTTCATATATAATATGTTAAAATCGAAGTTACGGTTTAAAAGATACGGATAATTTAGAAATGGCTGGTTTTATTCCGTGAGATTGGATAGGGTATGCACCTTGTGGGGATTGTCATGATAAAAAACACAAGTATGGTAAACAAGTCGAAATCACTAGTTGAGGAGTACTCGTTGCAAAGATCGCTCAAACTCCCTTAGTTGTGACAAGTGGCACACATGCAGCGCGTCACTTGTGGCAATGAGAGTTTTCCTTTTTTCGTAAATTCGTTTATTCGAAACGTTTTATCTCTCAAACCGTGTGTCCATATCTCGAACCGCTATCATCGTTGGATTCCTCGCGGCGAGATCTTCAAAACTAGATCCCATGTTGATAGGTTTTGACGAACTCTTTTTTCACGAAAAAACCGAACCGGGAGCATGGACTTTTTCCCTTTCCGAAAGAGGCACGCCCGTGCCTCTCACGAAATCACAACCGTGCCTCTCGCGGAAACAAAACCGTGACCCTCGCGGAAGAAAAAAAAGAAGAGAAAACGTGTTTTTTTCGTTTCCGAGGAGGCACGGTCGTGACTCTCGCGAAAGCACAACCTTGCCTTTCGTGGAAGCAAAACTGTGACTATCGCGAAAGGAAAAAAAACAGAAAATGCATTTTTTTCGTTTCCGAGAGGCACGGCCGTGACTCTCGCGAAAGCACAACCGTACCTCTCGCGGAAGCAAAACCGTGACTCTTGCGAAAGAAAAAAAACAGAAAACGTGTTCTTTTTTCGTTTACGAGAGGCACGGCCGTGACTCTCATGGAAGCAAAACCGTGCTTCTTGCGAAAGGAAAAAAAAACAGAAAACACATTTTTTCCGTTTTCGACAGGCACGGACGTGACTCTCGCAAAAGCACACCCGTACCTCTCGCGGAAGCAAATCCGTGACTCTCGGGAAAGGAAAAAAACAGAAAATGCATTTTTTTTTTCGTTCCGAGAGTCAGCCGTGACTCTCGCGAAAGCAAAACCATGACTCTCGCGAAAGAAGAAAAAAACGTGTTTTTCGCGCAATTTTTTTTGTCGAAAAGCTAAGGATGACCGATGGAAAACCAAAACGTCGAAAAACCCGAAAAAAACCCGTTTAAAAAGCCGAAAACGCGTGCGAAAAAATAAAAAAAAATAAAATCCGGAGGGAGCGGCCGTTTTTTCATTCATCAAGTCGTGCCCGCTTAGCTAGTGTGGCGCCATCATCGTCGTCGGTGGTGGATCCACAAGCGACTTTGGTAGTTGACTCGCAGCAGCTGCTCACGTTTGTGGAGTCATCACCGTCAGCAAAAATATGGTCTTCTGTATCATATGTAGCCACCTCCTCCACAGCTGAAAGACGAGAAATGGACTTCAGGTTCTTCTTTCAGATCTCCATCCGCCATTGACACGTCATCAGCCCTGCCATGAACTGAAGCCTGCATGCACGAGTCAAAAAAATTCAGATCTGCATTCTTACTGCTAGATGAGCATCCTATCTGGCTGACCTCCACAATGTATGCATACATACAGTACCCATCCCGCACGCGGCGTTTATGCAACGGACGCACGAGACGGACTTTTAACGTAAGGAACCCGATAACACCCGAACGTTCGGGGAGGGAAGGAACCAGACCGAACGTTTCGTTCGCTTCAGGACAGAGGAACGAACGAATGATTTCGTTCGTTACGATCTTCCCCCATCCCGAACGCCTCTCCCCGCTTGCCTTCAGCGGGCCAGCCCAGTGACTCCAACAGACTAGCCCAGAAACTCCATTGAATTGAATAATTAAAAACAGAGAATTACATTTTCTGCAGGCCCAAAAACTGCTACTACCCCTCTCCCAAAAATGGCACCTTCAAATATTTACGAGACAGAGTTTGGGAAAGGATAAAGGGATGGATGGAGAAACTTTTATCAGTGGCAGGAAAGAAGGTTTTCATAAAATCTGTGGTTCAAGCTTTACCAGTTTTTTCGATGTCTTGCTTCAGATTACCTCGAGGCCTTTGTGAAAGCATTACGTCACTCATTCGTCAATTTTGATGGGGGAGCAAGAGAGGTAAGAGGAAACCATGTTGGGTAGCTTGGGATTTGATGACCCGACCGAAAAGTTTGGGAGGACTTGGCTTTCGGAATATAGAAATCTTCAACTTGGCACTTTTGTCTCGGCAAATTTGAAGATTATTGAATGATCCCTCCTCTCTTAGTGCACAAATCCTTAAAGCATCATATTTTCCACAATGTACAGTCCTTGAAGCTCAACTATGTCCACATCCTTCTCAGGTGTGGCGATCTATACTTGATGGGAGAGATATTATCACCCAAGGAGCTATCCGGCGTATTGGTGATGGAACTACCACGAACATATGACAACATAGTTGGATCCCAAGGGACGGAATGATGAAGCCGGTGGCCTCCTTAGTTGCTGACCCACCGCGACTGGTTTCTGATCTAATCAACCACACTAGAGCTGCGTGGCGAGAGGACTTGCTTAGACAGGTGTTCATACCCATTGATGTGGAGGCGATCTTGCAAATACCGCTCTGTACACGGCGTGTGGACGATTTCTGGGCGTGGAATGATGATCCAAGGGGGCGTTTTTCTGTACGGTCAGCTTATAAGATGATTGTCAAGATCAAGATTGGGCGCGAGGCATGGCTGGAGGAAAGGGAGGATCCTTCCAACTCTAAACATGAGATGAGGGGGTGGAACTCGCTATGGAACATGTCAGTGCCACCAAAACTGCGCTTTTTCATTTGGCGATTAGCGCAACACTCACTCCCTACGGGAGATGTCCTAAACCATCGTCATATGGCCACTACGAGTGCTTGCTCCCTATGCGGAGGGCAGGATAGCTGGCGGCATTCTTTGCTGGAGTGTAATGTGTCTAGGTGTGTGTGGGCACTTTCAGAAGCCGAGATGGTCGAGCACATGTGGGCAACCTCAGAACCGGACGCACGGTTATGGCTCTTTGCCATGAATGACTCTCTTCCACCGGAGCAATTTCAGTTGATGATTGTTACTTTATGGGCGATTTGGAATGCAAGACGGAAAGCTATACATGAGGATATATACCAGACTCTGTTTGCCACTGACAACTTCATCAAAGCTTACTTATCAGACATAGAGTTTTTGAAGAAGAAGGAGGAAGCACATGGGATAGCAGTACCATGACCCCGTACGTGGATTCCACCACCAACAGATTACTACAAACTCAATGTGGACGCGGCCGTGTCACGCCCAGGTACATTTGGCGCAGTTGGTGTGGTTTGCAGGGATGAGAAAGGTTTGTTCATGGGAGCGTCAGCTCTCGTTTTCAGAGGACTGCACAACCCCCATATGCTAGAAGCACTAGCTGTTCGGGAGGCATTAGCACTTTCAGAAGATCTCTATACCAACCATTTACTTGTTGCCTCCGATTGCAAGGTGATGGTAGATGCAATCAGACAGGGAAGCTCAGCAGAATTTGGAGCCATTGTCGAGGAAATCAAGGCTAGAGCAACTACCTTTATTTCATGTTCGTTTACTCATGAGTACAGGACCTCCAATACGGAGGCCCATAATCTCGCAAAGCATGCGTTATCTTTAGGGTTTGGCCGACACACTTGGCTAGGACAACCCGGCGATCTTCTTTTTGTACCTATGAACATTATGATTCAGTAATAAAGCTTTGTGAGATTGTCAAAAAAAAAAACAACAAATAGACAGAAATGAAAAAAGGCCTAAAAATGCACTGGACAAAGAAAACTCTCCTTGAAAAAAATCTAGAAAATCCATAGTACGCGACAAAAAGTTGCCATGCTCTAATGAACAAAACTACCATATAATAATTGAATGGTGTACTAAAAAAAATTACATGATTTGCCATGATGTTCATACACACTTCATTACAATTGGGTGTGGAAAAAGTTTGCTATGATATTATGGAAAAAACACAATAAATGGACATATTGGATAGAACAAAAAATATTTCTACTAAAATTACCATTGGGCATGTATAAAAATCTGAGCAAATGCCATATCAATGGATCAAAATTTCTTAACTTTGCCACCTTTCAATACACAAATGTAAAAAAGCAGGAATTTTTCACATGGCAAGTTAAACTAAAATTTTCCATGTGAATAAAAGTATTTTTGCCATGGGAAAAATGGAGTAAAGTTTTCCATGGCAAAAAGATGGAGTAAATTTTGCCATGGCAAAAATGGATTAAATTTTGCCATGGAAAACTAAATTAAAAGTTGCCGTGGGAATACAAATATATTTACCATGCTACATAGTAAAATTTTGTCATGTTTCGGAAAATGTAAATTTGCCATCATATTTAAATTAAAATTGCCATGCTCTTTACAATAAATTTTCCATGGCAAAAATAAACTTAAATTTGCCATGTCATGACAAGTATGCCACGGCAAAAGAATCGAGTAAATTTTGCCATGGCAAAAATGGTGTAATTTTGCCATGGAAATAAATTAAAAATTGTGATGGTTACACAAGTATATTTGCCATGCTACATATTAAAAAAAATCATGTTTTGGAAATGTAAAATTGACATCATATTTAAATTAAAATTGCGATGATCTATACAATAAATTTGCCATGTCAAAAAAATAAAGTAAAATTTGAGATGTCATTAGAAGTAAAGTTGCCATGGCAACTAAAACTTAGAATTAAAATCTCACTTTTGACTATGAATAAAGGTATTTTTGCCATGCCTCGTTAATACATTCGCCAAAAACATTTTAAGTTTGCCATGGCAAGTTTGCCATGTTTTTGAACATCTATAGCTTTGCCATGTTCTTGAACATGGCAAAGTTGCCATGGCAAGTTTGCCATGTTTTCAGATAAAAAAGTGGGATGTTTTTAGCATGGCAAGTTTTTGAAAATGGCAAAGTTGCCATGGCAAGTTTGCCATGTTTTCAGATAAAAAAGTGGGATGTTTTTAGCATGGCAAGTTTTTGAACATGGCAAAGTTGCCATGGCAAGTTTGTCATGTTTTCAAAAAAAGGTAATAAACTTTGCCATGGCAAAAAAAAAAAGTTAGAAGACCAAAGTTGCCATGTTCTCAAACAAAAATGTAATTGCCATGGCAACATTCTTCAGATAGATAGGGCAAAAAAGACACAACACAAATGTTGCCGTCGTGGAAACCTAAGCTTCAAGTCGCCATGACAAAACACACCTTGAAGCTCAGGTTGGCATGGCCATCATTTTTTGTTGTAGAATTTTCCATGCGACCAGATACAAATTTGCCAAGGTATGAACAAATTCCATGAACTTCCAACAAATTACTGTGTAATCGCCATGTCCATGATTTACTGTATACAAATTTGCCATGATTAAGGATAGATTTTGTTAGAAAATTGCCATGGGATTGAAAAAACTTAATACTAAATTTTCCATGGCCCCATGCTAGATTGAATTGAAGAAAATTTTGATAGCTAAACTAGGATGGGCTGAGTGTGTGCCGAACCTGAAATTACTAGCCCTGTCTGCAACTGCCGCAAACGCCTGCTGTGCCTACCATGCCTGCTTCCAGTCTGCCTCGCCGCCTCCCGAAGGACCAGTGGCCCTGCGACAGTGACATGAATCAAGCGCACCGCTCGAGCTATTGGCTACTTTTCCCCTGACCTCGTAGTTCACCATTAAGGATTCCTCCTCTGAAAAGCTTAGCTGCCGCAAGGAGTAAGAGAGCCGGAAGCTGTAGAAGACGAAAGTAGGAGGTCGTGGCGGGGCCTCGCCGGTCGCACGGCAAGGCAGCGGCTCCTGCAGGATTGGAGGCGAGCTGCGCAACTCGGGCGTGGCTGCAGGACCGCTCAGTATGAACCCTGAAAACCGGCGGTCCGGTGCTCGTCGTCAGCGAGGAGCGCTCGAATGGAGGCGGCCTCGACGCCTGCCGCAGCGGCACTCGGCTGCGCCCCAGACGAAACGGAGAGCACGGCGTCAAGGTGCCCCGGCGTCGGCGAGGAGCACGAGGAGGGGCCGCCTTGGACGCCTGACGCGGCGGCGCGACCTGACACCTCGAGACGGCTGGCGCTCGGCTACGCCCAAGACGGAACAAAGAGCGCGTCGTCCTGGTGCCTCAGCGTCGGCGAGGAGCACGCGGAGGGGCCGGCCTGGACGCACGCTGCGACGGCCGCGGCGGCATGGCCTCCGCCTCACTGTCGGGGAGGTGGGACTGGATAAGCAAGGCAGAAGCTAATACGGCGGGGGAGAAGATAAGGTTCGGGGCGATGGAACTCCTCCCCGAACGATTTCCAGAACTGACGTGTCAGCAATCCAATCTTTAAGATTCGTACTCCTATCCACTGGCCCAGAGGACGTTTGGACGCGACTTCTAAAATTCTGACGTTCGGGGGTTATAGAATCCGTAACGTAAACACTCATACCACACCTGTACCAACGGGACAACACTACCCTGGACCGATTCCTCCCGTTATGTTCGACGTCACCGTTTTGGCAACTCGCTTGCGAACGTTGTTTTGTACATACGATTGCATTTAATACTATACGCCACGCGTCGCCGCTCCGTCCTTGCCAGATAGCAGGAGCGCGCGAGCCCGTCCGCGCCATCGCCGTTCTCGCCGCCATACTGACAATATTTAGTTGATTCTGCCAGACTCTAGAAAACCACCAGAAAATTGTGTATCAAAGAGGGAGAAGAATGCTCCGTTGTAGGCTTGTAGCTGTGGTTTTCAACCTTGCAGATATGAATAATGACACCTATTACACATGTACAGTTAATCTAGTAAAGGGCTCCCCTCTTTTGCAAGAATAAACACGCCGCCTCCATCGCCTTTTGAAATCCTCAAGTCTTTGTCCAGGTAGGTTGTCAAAAGCCACGACTTGGCCTTGTTGTCGCCAGGAATCGGTACCTTGAGGGGCGGCTGCCCAGAGATGGACCCTGCAATGCTAGCAAATGCTCGCTGCAAAGGCTCCAGCAGCTCCTTAACACGCCCCAGGCTGAACTTCTGCCCGAATATGGCGATCTGTTCAGGTAGATTTACTGATGATGATATTTCAGGAGGCTGGAAGCTCCCCTCTTTGAATTGGACCTTCATGAGAACAAGTAATGTGTCAGTTTGGCATATCTATGTTATCAAGGGCGGCTTACATACATGGTAAAGGGTAACTTGTATTCTTGTAACTGATAAAACATCCAAGAAATCTTTTAATAACCATGATGTGCACCTCAAATATTTGGTACGAGAGATTTGCTTATCATCCTATGTACATCGTAACTAGGAGAATGATAGGTAGGCGGCAATACCGGTATCAAATGCGTCTGTTGAATGCTTGAATTGAAGGCTTGCAGCCATGCTAGATTATATATCTCAGTCTAGCGCAACACAAAGGGGCCTCTCCCTAATTTGCTAATTTGCATCCCATATTTCTTAAAAATAGCAAGTAGATGTAACTAGCGAAATGGTTTGACGAAGGGGCTACACACTAACTGGACTTCATCATAATACAAAGTGTTTTAAAATAACATTGATGAGAAGCAAATGTAACTAGCGAAATGATTTAATGATACAAAATGTTCTATTTGTAATTGAAGAAGCAAATTAACTGTTCCACATAACATGTCTTGAAAGCTGAAATAACCAATGCAGTATAAACTGAGATTAGCATAACATTGACGAGAAGCAGGCCTGTACCTCTATCCTTGATGGAGTTTGGACTTCAAAAGAAGCAGTTGCGCTGAATGAAAACGAAGCAAATGGAGTCGAAATAGTTGAAGCATTAATTATCGTCATGCTTCTCGAGTCGATTTCTTGGGATATCTTATCAACTCTGGTGAATGGTGTTGCCCCGGCAAGCAGAATCGGTAGAAGCTCAGAATATGCTGTATACCTGAAAGTTGACGACCATGCACAATTAAGTAGGTACAAGTAACTGACTGGGCCCCCTCAGTGCTAATGAGAATTCTAAGAGGGGGTAAATTGGTTGTCTGCTTTGGCAGAGCAAGAGCATTATAAGTTGATTGCTTACACAGTTCAGCCTCCTTTGGCTTATAGTAGGATTTTTGTAGGAATTGTATAGGATAGGGTTTTCAAAGGAAAAGTCCTTTGGAGCTCTTTGGTTTGTAGGAATGGATTTATTCCTATGTAGGACAGGAACCAATCCTTAACATTTCAAAGAAAAGTGGCATTATCCTAGACTCAATGTAAAAATTTCTATCCTATGCTTCCAATGACATCTCTTTCCCTATATGAATTGGGATACATATCATCTCACTTCCTATGATTTTCCTATTCCTATGACATTCCTATCCTATTAACCAAAGGAGCCCTCAACTTAGAACACCCTTTGGTCAGAAGAACAACGACAAAAGCACGCAATCATTCTGAGTGGCTAAAATTCAAATAAAGCATTCCACTGACGTATCGAACTGAGGATCGAAGTAGTGAGTACTAGCAAGTACTGATTGAGAGCAAGAAGTGGGAAGGCTCACAGGAGTATCCAGTTTCCGTCGAGCTCTGGCGCCTGGACGGGCGCGGACGTGGGATTGGTAGCCTCGAGCTGGGCCACGAGCTCCACGACCTCCCCCCTGACCTCCGAGGACGCCTTAAGGCCCAGGCCGGAGCCGTACACTGTGTCCACCAAGCACCGCTTCAGCTCCTCCCTCCCCTCGTTCTCCTTCGTAACCGGAGCCTCCTTCGCCTTGGGCGGCGTCGGCGTGGGCTCCCCGCCCCACTCGTCGTCGTTGGTAGGGGTGTCGGCGCCGGAGGGCTGCTCAGGCTCGGCCACCCCCGGCTCGCCCCACTCATCGGTGACGCCAGGGCGCGAGTTACCCGGCGCGGAAGCGGGCGGCTCGCGGCCCCACTCGTCGTCGTCGACTGTAGGGTCGGGGATCTCGGCATCGAGTGGGCTGCCTCCCGCGGCGGTCCGTACGGGGAGGCGGAGGCGGCGCGGCCGCCTGACTCGGAGGCCACCAACGCGGAGACGCGCGGCGGCGGCGGGGTTGGGGGAGAGGAGTAGGAGGGATGCGTGGGAAGCGTGGCAGGAGGCGAAGAGGGGAGCCATGGATGAATGAATGAATGATTCCACTCCTCTTCTGTTGGCCTCAGTCACTTGTGTGGGCGGGCGGGGAGGGGAGAGCCCAAGCAGCGATTTTCTTTCTTTTACGAAATCACCGCAGGAAAACCCTTAAAAATCGAGCTGTTTTTCTATTTGATTTTTTCTCCGTGGAATAAGCACGAGTGTGCGTATCATATATTACTCCTATATAAAGAAAGGTGTGGTATCCACCTTTCTAGGCTCATCGAGGGCGAAGAGAGCCTCCTAGCCTTCTGTTGCCCGTTGGCTTGGGGAGAAGGCTCTCGGGGCGGGGCAAAGGATGGTGGAGTATTCGCCGTCCTAGGCTCGTCGAGGGCAAAGAGAGCCTCCTAGCCGTCCATTGCCGGTTGGCATGCGGCAGGAGGCTCTTGGGGGCGAGGCGAGCCGTCCGATCAACCCGGACGACTCAATGACGGGTGGAGCCTTGACGTACGAATCGGTACAGTTGGCGCGCGTCCATGATGAGCGGACCGAGGACGCGCAATCGCTACAGTTGGGCGAAGAGAGCTTCCTAGTTGTCTGTTGTCGTGTAGCTTGCGGCGGGAGGCTCTCAGGGGCGAGGCGAGCCGTACGATCTGCCCAGACGGCTCGTCCCCGGGCGAACCGGTTAGAAGGTCGATGACGGGTGGACCGAAGGCCCGTGATCGCTATGGTCGGCACGTATCCATGACGGTTGGCACGTGGCCTCTGTCAGAGTCATGTCGTGCAACGGATTATGATATATCCATTTTGCATCATGTTTCCTATTATTATATATAGTGTTTTAAATCTATATTTCACTTTATGATGCAATTCTAATACCTTTTCTCTCTTAAAATGCAAGATACACCAAAAGAGGGACATTGCTGCCAGCTGGAATTCTGAGCCTGAAAAAAGCTACAACAGATATTCTCGGTGCTTCAAATGACCTGAAAATTTACGAAGAATTATTTTGGAATATATAAAAAATACTTGAAGAAATAAGTACCAGAGAAGAGCCTCGGCGGGGTCACAAGGCTGGCGGCGCGCCCTACCCCCAGAGCGCGCCCTGGTGACTTGTGGGGCCCACCGGAGGTCCGCCAATGCCCATCTTCCGCTATATGAAGCCATTTGCCCTAGAAAATACTCCCTTCGTCTCATAATGTAAGACGCGTTTTGACACTACACTAGTGTAAAAAAGCGTATTACATTATGGGACGGAGGGAGTAGAAAAGAAGATTTTTGGGATGAGCCGCCGCCGTCTCGAGGTGGAACCTGGGTAGGAGGACTGTTCCTCTCCGGTGAAGCAATTCCGTCGGGGAAACTTCCCTCCTCAAGGGGAAAATCGAAGCCATCGTCATCACCAACGCTCCTCTCATCGTGGGAGGACTCATCTCCATCAACATCTCCACAAGATCATCTCATCTCCAAACCCTAGTTCATCTCTTGTGTTCAATCTTTGTGTAAAACCTCAGATTGGTACCTGAAGGGTGCTACTAGTGTTGATTACATCTTGTAGTTGCTGCTATTGGGGAACGTAGCATGCAATTTCAAAAAATTTCCTACGATCACGCAAGATATATCTAGGAGATGCATAACAACAAGAGGGGAAGAGTGTGTCCATGTACCCTCGTAGACCGAAAGCGGAAGCGTTAGTTAACGCGGTTGATGTAGTCGAACATCTTCACGATCCAACCGATCCAAGTATCTAACGTACGGCACCTCCGCGTTCAGCACACCCTCGAACTCTTGATCCAGTAGAGGGTCGAGGGAGAGTTCCGTCAGCATGATGGTGTGGTGACGGTGTTGATGATGTGATCCGCGCAGGGCTTAGCTTAAGCACTACGACGCTATGACCGGAGGAGTAAACTGTGGAAGGGGGCACCGCACACGGCTAAGAGAAATCTTGGTGTGCCCCTTGGCCACGTATATAAAGGAGGGGGAGGAGGAGGCCGGCGGCCAAGGAGGGCGCGCCAAGGGAGGAATCCTACTTGGACTCCTAGTCCAAGTAGGATTCGGCCCCCTCCTTCCAATCAACGGAGGGGGAAAGGCGAAGGAAGAGAGGGAGAAGGAAAGAGGGGGCCCGCACCCCCCCTTGTCCAATTCAGATTGGGGCAGGGGGGGGGGGGCGCCACCTCCCGTGGCCTGCCTCCTCTCCTCCACTATGCCCCAATAGGCCCAATAACTTTCCGGGGGGGGGGGGGGGGAGTAATGGTTCCGGTAACCTCCCGGTACTCCGAAAAATCTTCGGAACCATTCCGGTGTCCGTATATAACCTTCCAATATATCAATTTTTACCTCTCGACCATTTCGAGACTCCTCGTCATGTCCGTGATCTCATCCGGGACTCCGAACAAACTTCGGTCATCAAAAACACATAACCCATAATACAAATCGTCATCGAATGTTAAGTGTGCGGACCTTACGGGTTCGAGAACTATGTAGACATGATCGAGACACATCTTCGATAAATAACCAATAGCGGAACCTAGATGCTCATATTGGCTCCTACATATTCTACGAAGATCTTTATTGGTCAAACCGCACAACAACATACGTTGTTCCCTTTGTCATTGGTATGTTACTTGCCCGAGATTCGATTGTCGGTATCATCATACCCAGTTCAATCTTGTTACCGGCAAGTTTCTTTACTCGTTCTGTAATGCTTCATCCCGTAACTAACTCATTAGTCACATTGCTTGCAAGGCTTATAGTGATGAGCACTACCGAGAGGGCCCAGAGATACCTGTCCGATACACGGAGTGACAAGTCCTAATCTTGATCTACACAAACCCAACAAACACCTTCGGAGACACCTGTAGAGCATATTTATAATCACCCAGCTACATTGTGACGTTTGATAGCACACAAGGTGTTCCTCCGGTATTCGGGAGTTGCATAATCTCATAGTCAGAGGAACATGTATAAGTCATGAAGAAAGCAGTAGCAATAAAACTGTAACGATCATAATGCTAAGCTAACGGATGAGTCTTGTCCCTCACATCATTCTCTAATGATGTGATCCCGTTCATCAAATGACAACACATGTCTATGGTTAGGAAACATAACCATCTTTGATTAACAAGCTAGTAAAGTAGAGGCATACTAGGGACACTATGTATTGTCTATGTATTCACACATGTACTAAGTTTCTGATTAATACAATTCTAGCATGAATAATAAACATTTATCATGATATAAGGAAGTATAAATAACAACTTTATTATTGCCTCTAGGGCATATTTCCTCCAGTCTCCCACTTGCACTAGAGTCAGTAATCTAGATTACAAAGTAACGATTCTAACACCCATGGAGTCTTGGTGTTGATCATGTTTTGCTCGTGGAAGAGGCTTAGTCAACGAATCCGCAACATTCAGATCCGTATGTATCTTGCAAATCTCTATGTCTCCCTCCTTGACTTGATGGCGGATGGAATTGAAGCGTCTCTTGATGTGTTTGGTTCTCTTGTGAAATCTGGATTCCTTTGCCAAGGCAATTGCTCTAGTATTGTCACAAAATATTTTCATTGGACCCGATGGACTAGGTATTACACCTAGATCGGATATGAACTTCTTCATCCAGACTCCTTCATTTGCTGCTTCCGAAGCAGCTATGTACTCCGCTTCACACGTAGATCCCGCCACGACGGTCTGCTTGGAACTGCACCAACTGTCAGCTCCACTATTCAATATAAATATTATCCGGTTTGCGACTTAGAGTCATCTGGATCAGTGTCAAAGCTTGCATCGACTTAACCATTTATGACAAGCTCTTTGTCACCTCGTAAACGAGAAACATATCCTTAGTCCTTTTTAGGTATTTTAGGATGTTTTTGACCGCTGTCCAGTGATCCACTCCTGGATTACTTTGGTACCTCCCTGCTATACTTATAGCCAGGCACACATCAGGTCTGGTACACAACATTGCATACATGATAGAACCTATGGCTGAAGCATAGGGAATGACTTTCATTTTCTCTCTATCTTCTGTAGTGGTCGGGCATTGAGTCTGACTCAACTTCACACCTTGTAACACAGGCAAGAACCCTTTCTTTGACTGATCCATTTTGAATTTTTTCAAAACTTTATCAAGGTATGTGCTTTGTGAAAGTCCAATTAAGCGTCTTGATCTATCTCTATAGATCTTGATGCCCACTATGTAAGCAGCTTCACCGAGGTCTTTCATTGAAAAATTCTTATTCAAGTATCCTTTTATGCTATCCAGAAATTCTGTATTATTTCCAATCAACAATATGTCATCCACATATAATATTAGAAATGCTACAGAGCTCCCACTCACTTTCTTGTAAATACAGGATTCTCCAAAAGTTTGTATAAAACCATATGCTTTGATCACATTATCAAAGCGTATATTCCAACTCCGAGAGGCTTGCACCAGTCCATAAATGGATCACTTGAGCTTACACACTTTGTTAGCACCTTTTGGATCGATAAAACCTTCTGGTTGCATCATATACAACTCTTCTTTAAGAAATCCATTAAGGAATGCAGTTTTGACATCCATTTGCCAAATTTCGTAATCATAAAATGCGGCAATTGCTAACCTGATTCGGACAGACTTAAGCATCGCTACGGGTGAGAAGGTCTCATCGTAGTCAACTCCTTGAACTTGTCGAAAACCTTTCGCAACAAGTCCAGCTTTGTAGACAGTAACATTACCGTCAGCGTCAGTCTTCTTCTTGAAGATCCATTTATTTTCTATGGCTTGCCGATCATCGGGCAAGTCCACCAAAGTCCACACTTTGTTCTCATACATGGATCCCATCTCAGATTTCATGGCCTCAAGCCATTTTGCGGAATCTGGGCTCATCATCGCTTCCTCATAGTTCGTGGGTTCATCATGGTCTAGTAACATGACTTCCAGAATATTATTACCGTACCACTCTGGTGCGGATCATACTCTAGTTGACCTACGAGGTTTGGTAGTAACTTGATTTGACGTTTCATGATCATCATCATTAGCTTTCTCACTAATTGGTGTAGGAATCACTGGAACTAATTTCTATGATGAAATACTTTCCAATTCGGGAGAAGGTACAATTACCTCATCAAGTTCTACTTTCCTCCCACTCACTTCTTTCGAGAACTCCTTCTCTAGAAAGGATCCATTCTTAGCAACGAATATCTAGCCTTCGGATCTATGATAGAAGGTGTACCCAACAGTTTCCTTTGGGTATCCTATGAAGACGCACTTCTCTGATTTGGGTTCGAGCTTATCAGGTTGAAGCTTTTTCACATAAGCATCGCAGCCCCAAACTTTAAGAGACAACAACTTGGGTTTCTTGCCAAACCACAGTTCATCTGGTGTCGTCTTCATACGTCTCCAATGTATCTAATTTTTGATGTATTCATGCTATGTTTATAATATTTCTACATGATTTTGGTATGATATGGTTAGAACTAACCTGGACCGATGCTAATTCAGCAGAACTACCGTGGTGTTGTTTTGTGCAGAAATAAAAGTTCTCGGAATGCGCTGAGAATCAACGGAGATTTTTTTGGAAAATATAGAAAATACTTGAATGAAAAGTTATTAGAGGGGAGTCCCATGGGCCCCATGAGGGTGGAGGGCGCCCCCACCCCCCGGGGCGCGCCCATGTGCCTCGTGGACTCTCCGTAGGGCCCCCTGACTTGTTCTCGACGCCAACCTCTCCTATAAATCCCCAAACCTCTAGAAAATAACCTAGATCGGGAGTTCCGCCGCCGCAAGCCTCTGTAGCCACCAAAAACCAATCGGGACCCTGTTTCGGCATCCTGCCGGAGGGAGGATCCATCACCGGTGGCCATCTTCATCATCCTGGCGCTCTCCATGACGAGGAGGGAGTAGTTCACCCTCGGGGCTGAGGGTATGTACCAGTAGCTATGTGTTTGATCTCTCTCTCTGTCTCTCTGTCTCCCGTGTTCTTGATTTGGCACAATCTTGATGTATCGCAAGCTTTGCTATTATAGTTGGATCTTATGATGTTTCTCCCCCTCTACCGTCTTGTAATGGATTGAGTTTTCCCTTTCAAGTTATCTTATCGGATTGAGTCTTTAAGGATTTGAGAACACTTGATGTATGTCTTGTGTGGGATACTCGTGGTGACAATGGGGTATTCTATTGATTCACTTGATGTATGTTTTGGTGATCAACTTGCGGATTCAGTCACCTCGGGAATCTATGCATAGGGGTTGGCACACGTTTTCGTCTTGACTCTTCGGTAGAAACTTTGGGGCACTCTTTGAAGTTCTTTGTGTTGGTTTGAATAGATGAATCTGTGATTGTGTGATGCATATCATATAATCATACCCGCGGATACTTGTGGTGACATTGGAGTATCTAGGTGAAATTAGGGTTTTGGTTGATGTGTGTCTTAAGGTGTTATTGTACTACGAACTCTAGGGTTGTTTGTGACACTTATAGGAATAGCCCAATGGATTGTTCAGAAAGAATAACTTTGAGGTGGTTTCGTACCCTACAATAATCTCTTCATTTGTTCTCAGCTATTAGTGACTTTGGAGTGACTCTTTGTTGCATGTTGGGGGATAGTTATATGATCCAATTATGTTATTATTGTTGAGAGAACTTGCACTAGTGAAAGTATGAACCCTAGGACTTGTTTTGAAGCATTGTAATACCGTTTACGCTTGCTACCTTGCTGTTTTTATAATTTCAGATTACAAAAACCTATATCTACCATTCGTATTGCACTTGTATCACCATCTCTTCGCCGAACTAGTGCACCTATACAATTTACCATTGTATTCGGTGTGTTAGGGACACAAGAGATTCTTTGCTATTTGGTTGTAGGGTTGTTTGAGAGAGACCATCTTCATCCTATGCCTCCCAAGGATTGATAAACCTTAGGTCATCCACTTGAGGGAAATTTGCTACTGTCCTACAAACCTCTGCACTTGGAGGCCCAACAACGTCTACAAGAAGAAGGTTGTGTAGTAGACATCAAGCTCTTTTCTGGCGCCGTTGCCGGGAAGGTTAGTGCTTGAAGGTATATCTTTAGATCTGCAATCAAATCTTTTAGTTTCTTGTTTTTTCACTAGTTTAGTTTATAAAACAAAACTACAAAAAAATGGAATTGAGGTTGCCTCATATGCTTCATCTTTTTAATGCCTTTCGTGAAAATGATGGAAAGGAAAATTGTGCTCAAGTGCTAGAGGAAGAAGTCTATAAAATGTTTGGCACTAATTTTTTGAATGATGAGCATGATTGCAATGTTGTTAGTGTGAATTTCTTGAATATCCATGATGCTAATGATATGCAAAGCCACAAGCTTGGGGGTGCTATGTTTAATGAATATGATATTTTTAGTCCCCCAAGTTTTGATGAGAATATTTATTATGATGAAAGCATGCCTCCTATTCATGATGATTATATTGATGAAAGTGGGTTTGGAAGAGTGCCAACTTTAGTAAGTAATAATTCCACTATTTTGGAGGATGTTGAATCTTTTCACAATTTTGATAAAAGTGGATTTGGAGAGGTCATGACTTTATTTAGTGATGAATCCACTATTTCGGAAGAGGTTCCAATTGATTATGGGGCCATTTGCATTTCTGTCCCTGACTCGAACCACCTAATCAGATATACCCCTAATTCGAAAGCCTGCTCAAATTTGCCCCTCCCCCGTTAGGTGCCCTTACAGAAATGCCCTTCTACGTCGTTACCGCCCGGTCAAACAACTTTGACCGTCTTGAAAAAATAGCAAAAAAAATTAAAAAAATCTAAAATTTTGTGAGATCGAAGATACTCATGGGTGCAAGGTGCGCGCAAACTTTCGTGCTATTTGGACATTCCAGGAGCTCGTGGCAAGGAAAAACAGTTAATATGCATGCTTGTGAACAGTAAATTTGAAATAAAATAGCAAGAAAATTCAAAAAACTATGAAATTGTTTGGCATCAAAGAGGCTTGGGTGCACAAGGTGCTTGCAAGTTTTTGTGATCAAATGACATGCGAGGAGCCCTAGCAAGAGAAAACAAAATAGTCATTTTTTCCTAAGTTTTTTCTCGAGCCAAATTTTGTTTTTTTCTCCACAAGCCCCTCCAATGTCCAGACACAACAAAAATTTGCACGCACCTTTCAGACCATAGCCTCTCTGATGACTAAAAATGTCATATTTTTTTTTGAATTTTCTTGCTATTTTTTTGAATTTACTGTTCACAGGCTTACATATTTATTGTTTTTTCCTTTGACATGAGGTCCTGGAATGCCCAAACAGCATGAAAATTTGCACGCACCTTGCGAACCTGACTATCTTTGATCTCACAAATTTTCAGATTTTTAAGATTTTTTTTGCTATTTTTTTCTGGATGGTCAATGCTCTTTGACCGACTTTGACCTGCTTTGACCGGACGGCAACGACACAAAAGGGCATTTCTGTAAGTGCACCTAATGGCGGAGGGGCAAATTTGAGCAGACTTTGAAATTAGGGGTAAATCTGAGAGTGAGCGCAAATTAGGGGCATAGATGTAAATGTCCCTTGATTATGAGAACAAAGTTGCTATCTATGATGATTATTGTGATGACATGTATGCTATAAAGAATAATGATAACCATGAAACTTGTCATCTTGATTTTAATTTTCAATTGGATTATGCCTCACATGATAGTTATTTTTTTGAGTTTGCTCCCACTACTATTCATGAGAAGAAATTTGCTTATGTGGAGAGTAATACAATTTCTATGCTTGTGCATTATGAAAATACTGCTTTATGTGATGGTTATATTGTTGAATTCATCCATGATGCTACTGAAAATTATTATGAGGGAGGAATATATGCTTGTAGGAATTGCAATAATATCAAGTTTCCTCTCTATGTGTTGAAAATCTTGAAGTTATGCTTGTTTTGCTTTCCTATACTAGTTGATTCTTGTTCCCATAAGTTGTTTGCTCAGAAAATCCCTATGCATAGGAAGTGGTTAGACTTAAATTTTCTAGTCATGTGCTTCATGATGCCCTCGTTATGTTTCAATTCTTATCTTTTATGTGAGCATCATTGTCATCATTATGCCTAGCTAAAAAGGCATTAAAGAAAAGCGCTTGTTGGGAGACAACCCAATATTTACCCCTACTGTTTTTGTGTGTTCACATTATTAAGATACTTTATTAATCATATTTTATAGCTTTTGTTTCAATAAAGTGCCAAGTAGAACCTTCGGAAGACTTGGGTGAAAGTTAATGTGATCTTGCTATAAGAAACAGAAACTTTGCGCTCACGAGATTAGCTGTCATTTTTTTTCAAAAGAGTGATTTTAAGTTGATTATTTTTGCAGAAGATTAATAGACAAATTACTCACGTCCACCAATTTATTTCAGAATTTTTGAAGTTACAGAAGTATTCGAAAGTTACAGATTGCTACAGACTGTTCTGTTTTTGACAGATTCTGTTTTTGGTGTGTCGTTTGCTTATTTTGTTGAATCTATGAGTAATAACGAGGGGGGGGGGTATGAACCATAGATAAGTTGGAATACAGTAGATATTACACCAATATAAATAAATAATGAGTTTACAACAATATCTCAGTGGTGATTTATTTTCTTATACTAACGGAGCTTACGAGATTTTTTGTCGAGTTTTGTGTTGTGAAGTTTTCAAGTTTTGGGTAAAGATTCGATGGACTATGGAATAAGGAGTGGCAAGAGCCTAAGCTTGGGGATGCCAAAGGAACCGCAAGGTAATATTCAAGGACAACCAAGAGCCTAAGCTTGGGGATGCCCCGCATGGCATCCCCACTTTCGTCTTCGTTCATCGGTAACTTTACTTGGAGCTATATTTTTGTTCACCACATGATATGTGTTTTGCTTGGAGTGTCATTTTCATTTTATTTTGTTTTGCTTGCTGTTTGAATAATATCCCAAGATCTGAAATTTTTAAATGTTAGAGAGTCTCACATAGTTACACAATTATTCGACTACTCATTGATCTTCACTTATATTTTTCGGAGTAGTTTGTCGTTTGCTCTAGTGCTTCACTTGTATCTTTTAGAGCACGACGGTGGTTTTATTTTGAAGAAATAGATGAACTCTCATGCTTCACTTATATTATTCTGAGAGTGTTCTAGAACAGCATGGTAATTTTCTTGGGTTATAAAACTAGTCCTAATATGATGGGCATCCAAGAGGGATATAATAAAAACTTTCATACAAAGGGCATTGAATACTAAGAGAAGTTTGATTCCTTATGATTGTCTTGAGATATGAAGATGGTGATATTAGAGTCATGCTAGTGGAGTAATTATGAATTTGAGAAATACTTGTGTCGAGGTTTGTGATTCCCATAGCATGCACGTATGGTGAACTGTTATGTGATGAAGTTGGAGCATGATTTATTTATTGATTGTCTTCCTTATGAGTGGCGGTCGGGGACGGGTGATGGTCTTTTCCTACCAATCTATGCCCCTAGGAGCATGCGCGTAGTACTTCGTTTCAATAACTAATAGATGTTTGCAATAAGTATGTGAGTTCTTTATGACTAATATCGAGTCCATGGATTATACGCAGTCTCACCCTTCCACCATTGCTAGCCTCTCTTGTGCCGCATAACTTTCGCCGGTACCATACACCCACCATATACCTTCCTCAAAACAGCCACCATACCTACCTATTATGGAATTTCCATATCCATTCCGAGATATATTACCATGCAACTTTCCACCGTTCCGTTTAGTATGACACGCTTTATCACTGTCACATTGCTTTGCATGATCATGTAGTTGCCATCGTATTTGTGGCAAAGCCACCGTTCATAATTATTTCATACATGTCACTCTTGATTCATTGCACATCCCGGTACACCGCCGGAGGCATTCATATAGAGTCATATTTTGTTCTAAGTATCGAGTTGTAATCCTTGAGTTGTAAGTAAATAAAAGTGTGATGATCTTCATTATTAGAGCATTGCCCCATGTGAGGAAAGAATGATGGGGACTATGATTCCCCACTAGTCGGGACGAGACTCCGGACGAAAAAGAAAAAAAAGAAAAGAAAAAAAGAGGCCAAAAAAAGAGAAAGGCCCAAATAAAAAATGAGAGAAAAAGAGAGAAGGGGCAATGTTACTATCCTTTTACCACACTTGTGCTTCAAAGTAGCACCATGATCTTCATGATAGAGAGTCTCCTATGTTGTCACTTTCATATACTAGTGGGAATTTTCATTATAAGAACTTGGCTTGTATATTCCAATGATGGGCTTCCTCAAAATGCCCTAGGTCTTCGTGAGCGAGCAAGTTGGATGCACACCCACTTAGTTTCTTTTTGAGTTTTCATACACTTATAGCTCTAGTGCACCCGTTGCATGGCAATCCCTACTCACTCACATTGATATCTATTGATGAGCATCTCCATAGCCTGTTGATACGCCTAGTTGATGTGAGACCATCTTCTCCTTTTTATCTTCTCCACAACCACCATTCTATTCCACCTATAGTGATATATCCATGGCTCACGCTCATGCTTTGAGTGAAGATTGAAAATGTTTGAGAACATCAAAAGTATGAAACAATTGCTTGGCTTGTCATCGGGGTTGTGCATGATTTAAATATTTTGTGTGATGAAGATAGAGCATAGCCAGACTATATGATTTTGTAGGGATAGCTTTCTTTGGCCATGTTATTTTTAGAAGACATGATTGCTTTGTTAGTATGCTTGAAGTATTATTGTTTTCATGTCAATATTAAACTTCTGTTTTGAATCTTATGGATCTGAATATTCTTGCCACAATAAGGAGAGATTACATTGATAAATATGTTAGGCAGCATTCCACATCAAAAATTCTGTTTTTATCCTTTACCTACTCGAGGACGAGCAAGAATTAAGCTTGGGGATGCTGATACGTCTCCAACGTATCTATAATTTTTGATCTATTCATGCTATGTTTATAACATTTCTACATGATTTTTGGTATGATGTGGTTAGAACTAACCCAGACTATCATTGTTTTCAGCAGAACTACCGTGGTGTTGTTTTTGTGCAGAAATAAAAGTTCTCGGAATGCGCTGAAAATCAACGGAGATTTTTTTTGGAAAATATAAAAAAATACTAGAACGAAAAGTTATGGAAGGAGAGTCTTGTGGGCCCCACGAGGGTGGAGGCCCCCCCCCCCGGGGCGTGCTCCTGTGCCTCGTGGACTCTCCGTGGGGCCCCCTGACTTGTTCTCGATGCCAATCTCTCCTATAAATCCCCAAACCTCCAGAAAACAACCTAGATCGGGAGTTCCATCGTCGCACGCCTTTGTAGCCACCAAAAACCAATCGGGACCCTGTTCCAGCATCCTGCCGGAGGGGGGATCCATCACCGGTGGCCATCTTCATCATCCCGACGCTCTCCATGACGAGGAGGGAGTAGTTCACCCTCGGGGCTGAGGGTATGTACCAGTAGCTATGTGTTTAATCTCTCTCTCTCTCTCTCTCTCTCTCTCTCTCTCTCTCGTGTTCTTGATTTGGCACGATCTTGATGTATCACAAGCTTTGCTATTATAGTTGGATCTTATGATGTTTCTCCCCCTCTACCTTCTTGTAATGGATTGAGTTTTCCCTTTGAAGTTATCTTATCAGATTGACTCTTTAAGGATTTGAGAACACTTGATGTATGTCTTTCGTGGGATACCCGTGGTGACAATGGGGTATTCTATTGATTCGCTTGATGTATGTTTTGGTGATCAACTTGCGGATTCCGTGACCTTGGAATCTATGCATAGGGGTTGGCGCACGTTTTCATCTTGACTCTCTGGTAGAAACTTTGGGGCACTATTTGAAGTTCTTTGTGTTGGTTTGAATAGATGAATCTGAGATTGTGTGATGCATATCGTATAATCATACCCGCGGATACTTGTGGTGATATTGGAGTATCTAGGTGGCATAAGGGTTTTGGTTGATGTGTGTCTTAAGGTGTTATTTTACTGCAAACTCTAGGGTTGTTTGTGACACTTATAGGAATAGCCCAATGGATTAATCGGAAAGAATAACTTTGAGGTGGTTTCGTACCCTACAATAATCTCTTCATTTGTTCTCCGCTATTAGTGACTTTGTAGTGACTCTTTGTTGCATGTTGAGGGATAGTTATATGATGCAATTATGTTATTATTGTTGAGAGAACTTGCACTAGTGAAAGTATGAACCCTAGGCCTTGTTTCGAAGCATTGCAATACCGTTTACGCCCACTTTTACCATTGGCTACCTTGCTGTTCTTATAATTTCAGATTACAAAAACCTATATCTACCATCCGTATTGCACTTGTATCACCATCTCTTTGCCGAACTAGTGCACCTATACAATTTACCATTATATTGGGTGTGTTGGGGACACAAGAGACTCTTTGCTATTTGGTTGTAGGGTTGTTTGAGAGAGACCATCTTCATCCTACGACTCCCATGGATTGATAAACCTTAGGTCATCCACTTGAGGGAAATTTGCTACTGTCCTACAAATATCTGCACTTGGAGGCCCAACAATGTCTACAAGAAGAAGGTTGTGTAGTAGACATCACGTCTCAACGGATTTTGATGGTGCCCTATTTAATGTGAATGCAGCTGTCTCTAAAGCATAACCCCAAACGATAGCGGTAAATCAGTAAGAGACATATAGATCGCACCACATCCAATAAAGTACGGTTATGACGTTCGGACACACCATTATGCTGTGGTGTTCCAGGTGGCGTGAGTTGCGAAACTATTCCACATTGTTTGAAATGAAGACCAAACTTGTAGCTCAAATATTCGCCTCCACGATCAGATCGTAGAAACTTTATTTTCTTGTTACGATGATTTTCCACTTCACTCTAAAATTCTTTGAACTTTTCAAATGTTTTAGACTTATATTTCATTAAGTAGATATACCCATATCTGCTCAAATCATCTGTGAAGGTCAGTAAATAACGATACCCGCCACGAGCCTCAACACTCATTGGACCGCATACATCGCTATGTATTATTTCTAATAAGTCAGTAGCTCATTCCATTGTTCCGGAGAATGGTGTTTTAGTCATCTTGCCCATGAGGCATGGTTTGCAAGCACCAAGTGATTCATAATCAAGTGATTCCAAAAGCCCATCAGCATGTAGTTTCTTCATGCGCTTTACACCAATATGACCTAAACGGCAGTGCCACAAATAAATTGCACTATCATTATTAACTTTGCATCTTTTGAATTCAATATTATGAACATGTGTATCACCACGATCGAGATTCAACAAAAATAGACCACTCAACAAGGGTGCATGACCATAAAAGATATTGCTCATATAAATAGAACAACCATTATTCTCTGATTTAAATGAATAACCGTCTCACATCAAACAAGATCCAGATATAATGTTCATGCTTAACACTGGCACCAAATAACAATTATTCAGGCCTAAAACTAATCCCGAAGGTAGATGTAGAGGTAGTGTGCCGATGGTGATCACATCGACCTTGGAACCATTTCCGACGCGCATCGTCACCTCGTCCTTAGCCAATCTTCGTTTAATCCGTAGCCCCTGTTTCGAGTTGCAAATATGAACAATAGAACCAGTATCAAATACCCAGTCGCTACTACGAGTATTAGTAAGGTACGCATCAATAACATGTATATCAAATATACCTTTCACTTTGCCATCCTTCTTATCCGCCAAATACTTGGGGCAGTTCCACTTCCAGTGACCAGTCCCTTTGCAGTAGAAGCACTCAGTTTCAGGCTTAGGTCCAGACTTGGGCTTCTTCCCGGGAGTATCAACTTGCTTGCTATTCTTCTTGAAGTCCCCCTTCTTCCCTTTGCCGTTTTTCTTGAAACTAGTGGTCTTGTTAACCATCAACACTTGATGCTCCTTCTTGATTTCTACCTCCCCAGCCTTTAGCATTGCGAAGAGCTCGGGAATAGTCTTTTCCATCCCTTGCATATTATAGTTCATCATGAAGCCTTTATAGCTTGGTGGCAGTGATTGAAGAACTCTGTCAATGACACTATCATCAGGAAGATTAACTCCCAGCTGAGTAAAGTGGTTGTGGTACCCAGACATTCTGAGTATGTGTTCACTGACAGAACTATTCTCCTCCATTTTGCAGCTATAGAACTTGTTGGAGACTTCATATCTCTCAACTCGGGCATTTGCTTGAAATATTAACTTCAACTCTTGGAACACCTCATATGCTCCATGATGTTCAAAATGTCTTTGAAGTCCCGATTCTAAGCCGTAAAGCATGGCACACTGAACTATCGAGTAGTCATCAGATCGAGTCTGCCAAATGTTCATAACCACATCATCTGCTCCTGCAGCAGGCCTTGCACCTAGCGGTGCTTCCAGGACGTAATTCTTCTGTGCAGCAATGAGGATAATCCTCAAGTTACAGACCCAGTTCATGTAATTGCTACCATATTCTTTCAACTTAGCTTTCTATAGGAACGCATTAAAATTCAAGGGAACGGTAGCACGGGCCATTGATCTACAACAACATAGATATGCAAAAAACTATCAGGACTAAGTTCATGATAAATTAAAGTTCAATTAATCATATTACTAAAGAACTCCCACTTAGATAGACATCCCTCCAGTCATCTAAATGATCACGTGATCCATATCAACTAAACCATGTCCGATCATCACGTGAGATGGAGTAGTTTTCAATGGTGAACATCTCTATGTTGATCATATCATTGGTACGCGTCGGTGCTATACAAACGCGAGGCATGTTAACTACAATATCCTTAACAACAACCAAATATCGTAATTCATAGTGGTATTATTGAAACTGTTATTGATGAAATTGAATTGCATGGCAAATAGTTGCACATATAGATCATCACATTGTGAAGAACTGAAATAAAGAAGGCATAAGGCCATCTCTACCCGATCCTTTAAAAGTTAAAGGACTAAAACAATTAGTGGATATATATATACTCCAGCAATTTTTGGTCGTTTCTAGTCCATCGCCTAAACTTAATGTTGTAAACTTCAATTTGATCAAGTTCAAAGCAGGTTCAACCGAAAGTAGCATGCATTCAAACATAAACATAGATAGTTTTGCATAACCGAATATAAAATAGCTAAACTATTTTCGGTCGAAGTAGAGGTCGAGCCAATCCTTACTCATTAGGTACGGTGTGCCACGAGCCGGGTCCGGGCCGGTGCCGTCATCGGGGTCGTTGGGGAAGGCACTCCTCCACTCATCAGCGTCGATCTCCTCTTCCTCGCCGCCCACCTAGACGCCCTCCGCGCCGCCGTCCTTGCCGCCTTCGACCTCATCATCGGAGGAGAGCATGATAACCTCGCTGCCCTCCGCGCCGGCAAAGATCGCCCACTCCACCTCCACGAGCTCCGGGTGCTGTCGGCATAGCTCTTGCATGTAGGCCTCATTGGCGGCCTCAGCCTTGAGGCGCTCCCATGCCTCACGGTCCTCCTGCGCCATAGCCGAGCTCACCACCCTGGCTCCGGCGGAACAAGGTGGACCGGACATGTGCCGAAGGGGAAATTGAGCCTAGCCGCCGCGCCGTGGTAGAGGACCTGCCAGCAGTCGTACTCCATGACCGCGAGCTCGGCCGTGTGGAAGCTACCGAGCCACCGGCAGGTGTGGGTCTCCTGATCTGTAATCTCAGCGACCCACGTCCCCCACCGTCGCTGCCGAACCCTAAGGTAGGACCTCGTTGGCTGTCAGGTCCGAGGGAGGACGGGGAAGTCCTCGAACCGGCGTAGGAGCGCGGCCGCTGGCGGATTGAGGGACAGGCGACGACGGATCGATAAAGAGTCCGTGGAGGACGACGGGGACACCTCGGCGGGCACCTCGCCGGCGTCGGGCGAAGAGGCCGCGATAAACCTCTCTTGGGCCATTGGCTACCCGAGCTCCCCGACACACAGGCAGAGGTTGAGGATGGAGGCAGCGGTGATGGCGGCGACCTACCAATGGTTACGGGGGTGGTGTATGTCGGTGAGCATAAGTTTTTTTGGAGTTTGTGGTGTGTGTGGAGGGGGGTGGGGGTGGGGGTGGGGGTTAAGGTGGTGTTTGAGGAAATACCGTGGCAACTGAAAATTTTACTAGGCGGGAGTAACAAGGCGGGGTTACTGAAAATTTGGATCAAGGGCGAGCATATATTTTTGAGATTGCAAGGGATGCAGAGGCGGGAGTATTTGGAGAGCGAGCTAGTGTGCTTGATACGCCGGCTGTGGACTATAGTGGACACACCTTCTCGCGTAAGCCATAGGCGTACTATACACCGACGGTGCTCTAGGATATTTTGTACTGCATCTCACATGGTTGGTGATAATAAACTGTGTGGGATCTACTTGATTTTTCATTTTGATTTGAATTACATAATGGGGTCACAGCGGCAATGGACAGTGTTTGAATTGCTAGACCTTTTATCTGCAGTGAACATGCAACTATATGTGTGTCGTAAAAAAATTGGAATTATTCAGGGTTTGTTTGGAAATTTTATACATTAAATTGGTTTTCTAGCAATTTCAGGTGCACAATTCAAAATCAAAGCACATGCTCCAGTCCCTAAAAACGGGTTGCAAAATCAAATGTTTGTCCTTGGTTGCAAGCTTAGGTTACATGCAAGAAATGAGAATGAATGTCAAACACCTTGAGATTGTTGCTCAGCCGCTAACATTGAGATACATGGTTTTAAAATTATAGGAAATCGAAAACTTGGCTGAAATTCATTAAACTTGACATGATAGCATGGAATGGCATTGACATGTCATGGTAAAAATATTTTCCCATTTGGGCCAGGTTTGGGTATAAGCTTCTCGCAAATCGGAGCTTCTCTCACAACAAGCCAGATGGTTTTGGTAGGGAACGTGCCACCTTGGGGGACAAATGATATATGTTGCCCCTTCTTACTTTCTAAATTTTTCTCGTGTCAACGTAGAACAACACGAGTGTTGTGTCATTTTTTGGGAGTTTTCGGCATTCGCTTGGACATTTTTATACATTAACTTAGTTTTATATGCATTCATGTGCATAATTCAAATTTGAATTACATGCACATGCTCGAGTGCATATAAAGTGGTTCAGAATTGGAATGTGTGTCCTTGGTTACATGCTTAAGTCCCATGCAAGAAATGAGAATGAATGTCAAACACCTTGCCACCGTTTCTCGGCCGCTAACATTGAGATAGTTGGTTTTTAAATTCTAGTAAACCAAAAACGCGTCTGAAATTTATGAACCTTGACACGCTAGCATGGAATAGCACCAACATGCAGTGGTAAAAATATTGTCCCATTTGGGGCAGGTTGGGGTATATATAAGCTTCTCACAAACCAGAGCTTATGACAACAAGCCTCATGGTTACAGTAGGGAACGTTTCACCTTTCTAGACGAAACGATATCCGTTGCCTCTTCTTGATTTCAATTCTTTTTCTAGTGACAACATAGAACACATGAGTGTTGTGTTAAATTTTGGAATTTATCGGGGTTCGTTTGGACATTTGTATGCATTAATTGATCTTTCAATGCATTTATGTGCATAATTCAGATTTGAACTACATGCACATGCTCTAATGCGTATAAATTGGTTGAAAAATTCAAATCTGTGTCCTTGGTTGCATGCTTATGTCCCATGCGAGAAATATGAATGAATGTCAAACACCCTGCCATCGTCACTCGGCCGCAAACATTGAGATAGCTAGTTTTTAAATTCTAGTAAATCAAAAACGCGTCTGAAATTTATGAACCTTGACACGCTAGCATGGAACAACATCAACATGCAGTGGTAAAAATATTGTCCCATTTGGGGCAGGTTGGGGTATATAAGCTTCTCACAAACCAGAGCTTCTCATAACAAGCCTGATGGTTTCGGTAGGGAACGTTCACCTTTTTGGACAAAACGATAGCCGTTGCCTCCTCTTGATTTCAATTTTTTTCTCTAGTGACAACATAGAACAACATGAGTGTTGTGTTAAATTTTGGAATTTATCGAGGTTTGTTTGGACATTTGTATGCATTAATTGGCCTTTCAATGCATTTATGTGCATAACTCAAATTTGAACTACATGCACATGCTCTAATGCATATAAATTGGTTGAAAATTCAAATATGTGTCCTTGTTTGCATGCTTACGTCCCATGCAAGAAATAGGAATGAATGTCAAACACCCTGCCATCGTCACTCGGCCGCAAACATTGAGATACCTAGTTTTTAAATTCTAGTAAATCCAAAACTCATCTGAAATTCATGAAACCTGGCATGCTATCATGGAATGGCACCCGACATGCCGTGGTAAATTTTTTGTCCCATTTGGGGCAGGTTTTGGGTATAAGCTTCTCACAAACCAGAGCTTCTCACAACAAGCCTGATGGTTTCGGTAGGGAATGTTTCACCTTTCTGGACGAAAAGATAGCTGTTGCCTCTTCTTGATTTCAATTTTTTCTCTAGTGTCAACATAGAACAACATGAGTGTTGTGTTAAATTTTGGAATTTTTCAGGGTTGGTTAGCACATTTCTTATGCATTAATTGAGTTTTCAATGCATTTATGTGCATAATTCAAATTTGAACTACATGCACATGCTCTAATGCATATAAATTGGTTGAAAATTCAAATCTGTGTCCTTGGTTGCATGCTTAGGTCCCATGCAAGAAATGGGAATGAATGTCAAACACCCTGCCCCCGTCACTCGGCCGCAAACATTGAGATACCTAGTTTTTCTAGTAAATCTAAAGCTCGTCTGAAATTCATGAAACCTGGCATGCTATCATGGAATGGCACCCGACATGCCGTGGTAAATACTAATTCAACGCACGGTCCTTTTTTCTAGTCTTTATCTAATTACAAATGGGAGATTATTAATAATTGGGAACCAATATCCCAAACGGATTATTTATTCGAACCGTGAGCGTTGGACCAACAATGGATACGTGCCATGCTTCGGTTAAGCAATAAAGCAACAGCATTAATCATCCAAATAGAAAAACAATATATTTTGGATTATATACAACAAGTCATTAACACTCAACGACAACGAGGATACATGTTGGATTACAGATTATTTCAATAAAAACTTCTAGTAAATACTAAAGTTTTTCTCACACAACAAATAACAAAGCGATGAAATGAACTTGAACTCAACCAATCCTCAGCGTTGGAAACGCCTGCTTTGAACCATAACTGATTCTCTGTGAAGGCCAGCTATTATCAATCTCGAGACCAACGCAGGACTGATCATCCAGGCTGAAGCGGCATATATCAGGATGCATATTGTGATAGCCACAGTAGGGAACCATAGCAATGTCCAAGGTATAGATACAATTGCTTCTCATAAACGGTAGTAACATTGTGTCAACAGCAGCTGGATCGCCTTTCACCATCATTGGATAGTTTTGTCCAAGGAAGAGCGAGTTTTCTCCAAGACTATCAATACTGAACCAGGGAGAAGGTGTTGGCGCTAGCACATGAGTATCCATCCTGAATACCCTACAACGGATGTTGGAATAGGTCCGGAGAGTGCGACCATGGGAGACAACACCTGTTTCGTTAGTAACATCAGCAGTGCCTTGTATACATACCAGAATAGGTGATCCATCGGAATAAGTTGCCAGGTGCCACTGAGTATATAGGTCATGCTCGTCAACATGCTTGTGATCATCAGCATCGTCATCTCCCCGTTGGTTATAAATTTTTTCAAGTATAGGTGGTGGAATGTTCACAGGACCTTGGAAACACAAGGAGGTTAATTAGTAAAGGGAAACTAGCTAACCCGCATGCATGTGGATGAAACAATTATAATTACGGTGGAAGACAAACGTACCGAAATCATAAGGATTCCATGCAAAAACAGTGCCACGAGTGGTGGCAACAAACACAAGACCCTCATATTGAATTGCATCACAGTACTCATCCGTGTACATAAATTGATTTTTGAGCAATATCCATCGAGGCATGGAAGTAAGGATGGCAACAAGCTTGTCGAAGATAGCAACAACTTCATAGTTCTTGTAATCCCTAGAGCGGTTGGGAACTCGACAAATTGCTATCTTCCGTAGATGACAATTAGCATGATCGTATTTGAATGTACGTAGATCATCTGTGTGCTCAACCTCAGGGCAGTCTGTGATTTTTGAAAGTGGAACCCGGTGACGGGTGTACACATTCACAAGTTCCCACTCGCAGTTATACCCAATATAAACAACCCAATCTCCATTTGCGCCTGCCCAAGCCTTACCCTCAAGCGATGGCATGTTAACATCGCACGTATCATTATCAAGTGGCATCAACTTGCAGAAGGCGAGGCTTCCGTCGTCCCCACGCCGGCAACCAGCTTCATGGCAAAGAAGATAGGGGAGATCAAACCGCTCCTGAACCCTATTTGTTGAGTCGAGAATGGACTTGAATGAACCTTCCATGCTAGTCGAGGTGATGACGTCGCACTGATCAATGGGTTCCTCCACCACGTCATCTTTCAGATCGGGGCAAGAATAACGGGGTCGTTTCCAACCTGTTCCCTCCATGGAGAAGACAATCGAACAATGGCAGAAGGAAGGGTGAAGGCAAATGGAGGGAGGAAGAGTGTACGACAGCAGTTCCAAAGTGAGAGGGAAAGGCGAAGAGGCGGTGGACGGTTGCCATGGTACACGAAGAGGCTAGTGGTGAGCGAACGGTTGCCACAGAGAGGTCACACACTGACGACAAGGCCGTCCTCTCAGACCTAGCGCCCGCGCGGGATGGCCTCCATCGCCCACATGAGCGAAGCCACTTCGCACCCCACACGATTGGTCCGCTATGCCGCTAAGAGAAAGTACTACAATAGTGGGATTATAGCCTACTTACATGGCAATTTTGCCTATGTGGAGGAGAGAGACATGAAGGATTCCCGCAACAAGGACAAGCGTGCCTGGAACTCGGCCTGGATGGAGAAACTTGACAAAGCTCACGTCGTGTACGTGTCCAAGGAGGCGTACACGTGCTACGACATGTACAGGCGGATCGTTGACATGAGGAAGAGCCCCCTTCCCCAAAACGTCCGGGGATCCAGCCAGAAGTAGAGCAATGGCAAGCATCATCGTAACAAGAAGTAGATGATTAATTAGATCCTCGTTTCTCCTAGTTTAGTATGCATGTAATTGCTTACTTAGGTGTGTGAAAATGCTATCTATGTAGTCACTTGTCTAATTGTATGCTTAATTTGGTTATGCAATGCTGTCCTTTTAAGTATATTTGTTGATGCTCTGTAGACAGAGCAAATCACATCGCACACAGACTAAACAAGGGAACCCGTCGGTGATGATTTCATCAATCACTGACAATTGTATATCAGCAATCGTTTGCTCACAACACACATAACTTGTTAACAGGAATCGTCTGTGTTGTTATCGGTCTTCCCACACATTTCTAATTACAGACCTGTTTGCGGCGTATCACACACATCTTGTTATATTGAACCATTTCTATTCTCTTGTCTCAACACAAACAGTTCATCCGAGTGAACCGCATGCTGTATATCGCACGCACACCTTGATCTGGCTGAATGTTTCTTTTGTGTTGCCCCGAGTGAATTGTATGTTGTGTATCGCACACGCCTTCATCTGGCTGCCCATTTGTTTTGTTCCTCCACATCGCAAACAGTTAATTGAACTGAACCGTATGCCCTGCATCACACACGCAACTAAAATTTGAACCATGTTTGATGCATCCGTCATCGCAAACATTTTGCACATTTTAGACGGTTCTCTGACACCACCGTTTGTGACTATTGCATCGCACACAGTTTCTCGAAGGGTCTCTGATCGTAGTATCGCGTTAGCAGCATCCTGTAGTAGTATATCTACTATATGATTCACGTTCGACCTTTTGGCCTTAGTGTTCCGAGGCCATATCTGCATATGCTAGGCTCGTCAAGTTTAACCCGAGTATTCTGCACGTGCAAAACTGGCTTGCACCCATTGTATGTGAATGTAGAGCTTATCACACCCGATCATCGTGTGGTGTCTCGGCACAACGAACTGTAGCAACGGTGCATACTCAGGGAGAACACTTATACCTTGAAATTTAGTGAGGGGTCATCTTATAATGCTACCTCTGTACTAAGAAAAATAAGATGCATAAAAGATAAACATCACGTGCAATCAAAATATGTGACATGATATGGCCATCATCATCTTGTGCCTTTGATCTCCATCTCCAAAGCACCGTCATGATCTCCATCGTCACCGGCTTGACACCTTGATCTCCATCGTAGCATCGTTGTCGTCTCACCAATTATTTCTACTATGACTATCGCTACCGCTTAGTGATAAAGTAAAGCAATTACATGGCGATTGCATTTCATACAATAAAGCGACAACCATATGGCTCCTGCCAGTTGCCGATAACTCTATTACAAAACATGATCATCTCATACAACAATTTATATCTCATCATGTCTTGACCATATCACATCACAACAAGCTCTGCAAAAACAAGTTAGACGTCCTCTATTTTGTTGTTGCAAGTTTTACGTGGCTGCTATGGGCTTCTAGCAAGAACCATTCTTACCTACGCTTCAAAACCACAACGATTTTTTGTCAAGTTTGCTGTTTTAACCTTCAACAAGGACCGACCATAGTCAAACTCGATTCAACTAAAGTTGGAGAAACAGGCACCCGCCAGCCACCTATGTGCAAAGCACGTCGGTAGAACCAGTCTCATGAACACGGTCATCTAATGTCAGTCCGGGCCGCTTCATCCAACAATACCGCCGAATCAAAGTAAGACGTTGGTGGTAAGTAGTATGACTATTATCGCCCACAACTCTTTGTGTTCTACTCGTGCATATCATCTACGCATAAACCTGGCTCTGATGCCACTGTTGGGGAACGTAGCATGCAATTTCAAAAAAATTCCTACGATCATGCAAGATCTATCTAGAAGATGCATAGCAACGAGAGGGGAAGAGTGTGTCCATGTACCCTTGTAGACCGAAAGCGGAAGCGTTAGTTAACGCGGTTGATGTAGTCGAATGTCTTCACGATCCAACCGATCCAAGTATCGAATGTACGACACCTCTGTGTTCAGCCCACGTTCAGCTCGATGATGTCCCTAGAACTCTTGATCCAGTAGAGGGTTGAGGGAGAGTTTCATCAGCACGACGGTGTGGTGACGGTGTTGATGATGTGATCCGCGCAGGGCTTCGCCTAAGCACTACGACGCTATGACCGGAGAGTAAACTGGGTAAGGGGGCACCGCACATGGCTAAGAGAAATCTTGGTGTGCCTTTGGGGTGCACCTTGGCCATGTACAGAAAGGAGGGGGAGGAGGAGGTGATAACCCACAAGTGTAGGGGATCGCAACAACTTTCGAGGGTAAAGTATTCAACCCAAATTTATTGATTCGACACAAGGGGAGCCAAAGAATATTATTGAGTATTAGCAGTTGAGTTGTCAATTTAACCACACCTGGATAACTTAGTATCTGCAGCAAAGTATTTAGTAGCAAAGTAGTATGATAATAAAGGTAACGATAGAAAAAGTAATATTTTTGGGTTTTGTAGTGATTGTAACAATAGCAACGGAAAACTGAATAAGCGAAACACTAGATGTGAAAAGCTCATAGGCATTGGATCAGTGATGGATAATTATGTCGGATGCGATTCCTCATGTTATAGCTATAACATAGGGTGACACAGAACTAGCTCCAATTCACCAATGTAATGTAGGCATGTATTCCGTATATAGTCATACGTGCTTATGGAAAAGAACTTGCATGGCATCTTTTGTCCTACCCTCCCGTGGCAGCGGGGTCCTAGTGGAAACTAAGGGATATTAAGGCCTCCTTTTAATAGAGAACCGGAACAAAGCATTAGCACATAGTGAATACATGAACTCCTCAAACTACGATCATCACCAAGAAGTATCCCGATTATTGTCACTTCGGGGTTGTCGGATCATAACACGTAATAGGTGACTATGGACTTGCAAGATAGGATCAAGAACACACATATATTCATGAAAACATAATAGGTTCAGATCTGAAATCATGGCACTCGGGCCCTAGTGACAAGCATTAAGCATAGCAAAGTCATAGTAACATCAATCTCAGAACATAATGGATACTAGGGATCAAACCCTAACAAACTAACTCGATTACATGGTAAATCTCATCCAACCCATCACCGTCCAGCAAGCCTACGATGGAATTACTCACGCACGGCGGTGAGCATCATGAAATTGGTGATGGAGGATGGTTGATGATGACGATGGCGACGAATCCCCCTCTCCGGAGCCCCGAACGGACTCTAGATCAACACTCCCGAGAGAGATTAGGGCTTGGCGGCGGCTCTGTATTGTAAAACGCGATGAAACTTTCTCTCTGATTTTTTTCTCCGCTAGACAGAATATATGGAGTTGGAGTTGAGGTCGGTGGAGCCTCAGGGGGCCCACGAGATAGGGGGGCGCGCCCAGGGGGTGGGGTGGGTGCACCCCCACCCTCGTGGACAGGGTGTGGGCCCCCTGGTCTTGATTCTTTCGCCAGTATTTTTTATATTTTCCAAAAAGTGCCTCCGTGGATTTTCAGGACATTCCGAGAACTTTTGTTTTCTACACATAAAACAACATCATGGCAGTTCTGCTGAAAGCAGTGTCAGTCCGGGTTAGTTTCATTCAAATCATGCAAGTTAGAGTCCAAAACAAGGGCAAAAGTGTTTGGAAAAGTAGATACGTTGGAGACATATCAACTCCCCCAAGCTTAAACCTTTGCCTGTCCTCAAGCAATTCAGTTGATAAACTGAAAGTGATAAAGAAAAACTTTTACAAACTCTGTTTGCTCCTGTTGTTGTAAACATGCAAAGCCAGCATTCAGGGTTCAACAAATATTATGAACTAACCATACTCACAATAACACTTAGGTCTCACTTACTCATATCAATAGCATAATCAGCTAGCGAGCCATAATAATAAAACTCGGATGACAACACTTTCTCAAAACAATCATAACATGATATAACAAAATGGTATCTCGCTAGCCCTTTCTGAGACCGCAAAACATAAATGCAGAGCACCTTTAAAGATCAAGGACTGACTAGACATTGTAATTCATGGTAAAAGAGATCCAGTCAAGTCATACCCAATATAAACCAATAGTAAAGAATGCAAATGACAGTGTGCTCTCCAGCGGGTGCTTTTTAATAAGAGGGTGATGACTCAACATAAAAGTAAATAGGTAGGCCCTTCGCAGAGGGAAGCGGGGATTTGTAGAGGTGCCAGAGCTCGGTTTTAAAATAGAGATTGAATAACATTTTGAGCGGCATACTTCTGCTGTCAATGCAACAACTATGAGATGACTGTATCTTCCATACTACATGCATTATAGGCAGTTCCCAAACAGAATGGTAAAGGTTTATACTCCCCCAACCACCAACAAGCATCAATCCATGGCTTGCTCGAAACAACGGGTGCCTCCAACTAACAACAACCCTGGGGGAGTTTTGTTTAATTATATTGATTTGCTTTGATCTTTTTGGATCATGGGACTGGGCATCCCGGTTACCGGCCCTTTCTCGTGAATGAGGAGCGGAGTCCACTCCTCTTGAGAATAACCCACCTAGCATGGAAGATATAGGCAGCCCTAGTTGAAACATGAGCTACTCGAGCATACAGAACAGAATTTCATTTGAAGGTTTAGAGTTTGGCACATACAAATTTACATGGAACGGCAGGTAAATACCGCATATAGGAAGGTATGGTGGACTCATATGGAACAACTTTGGGGTTTAAGGAGTTTGGATGCACAAGCAGTATTCCCACTTAGTACAGGTGAAGGCTAGCAAAAGACTGGGAAGCGACCAACTGAGAGAGCGACAACAGTCATAAACATGCATTAAAATTAATTCACACCGAGTACAAGCATGAGTAGGATATAATCTACCATGAACATAAATATCATGAAGGCTATGTTGATTTGTTTCAACTACGTGCGTGAACATGTGCCAAGTCGAGTCACTCAATTCATTCAAAGGAGGATACCATCCCATCATACAACATCATAATCATTCTAATAGCATGTTGGCACGCAAGGTAAACCATTATAACTCATAGCTAATCAAGCATGGCACAAGCAACTATAATATCTAAATGTCATTGCAAATATGTTTACTTCATAATAAGCTGAAACAAGAACGATGAACTCATCATATTTACAAAAACAAGAGAGGTCGAGTTCATACCAGCTTCTCTCATCTCAATCAGTCCATCATATATCGTCATTATTGCCTTTCACTTGCACGACCGAATGATGTGTATAATAATAATAGTGCACGTGCATTGGACTAAGCTGGAATCTGCAAGCATTCAACTCAAGAGAGAAGACAAAATAATATGGGCTCTAAGTTAAATAAACAATCATGCATAAGGGAGCCACTAAACATATTCAACATGGTCTTCTACTCTCGACCCCCAAAGAAAAGAAAATAAAATAAAACTATTTACACGGGAAAGCTCCCAACAAGTAAGAAGAAGAACGAGAAATCTTTTTGGGTTTTCATTTTAATTCTACTACAAGCATGGAAATTAAACTAACTAATTTTTTTGGTTTTTCTCAAGGTTTATCAAACACATAAGAAGAAAGCTAGAAAAAGAAATTTAAACTAGCATGGATAATACAATGAAAGAGTATGAGCACCGACGACTAGAATAGTGTGTGAACATGAATGTAAAGTCGGTGAGAAATACGTACTCCCCCAAGCTTAGGCTTTTGGCCTAAGTTGGTCTAATGCCAAGGACCACTGCTACTCTCCCCGATGTACTGAGAGGTGTAATCAGGATACCACTGGCTGGCCATCTCCGGGTCCCACCGGTAGGATGATGCACGATAAGGGTCCAGTGCAGGTTCCGGCTCAGGCTCAGGTTCCGAAGTGGATGCTTGGCCTCGATGAGCGTACACTGCTTCCGGCGTGACAAGAAAATTATCTGCAATCAAATCAAACAACAGAGGCGCAGGCAAAATAATAGTCTCATTGTGTTTCCTATTAAATCTAAGGTTATACAAGAGCATCTTCTCTTTGTTGTCAACAATAAACTCGTGTGCTACCATGCTCTTGTAATCTAAAATGTAAGGAGGCAATTTTGTCTCCTCTTTCTCATGGTGCCTAATAGGTATCTCAAAATGTCTAGCAATACGTGAAGCATAGATACCTCCAAAGATGGGGCCTTTTGTACGATTCAGGCTTAGGTTTAGCAATGACGGCACCCATACTAAAAATATTATCTCCAAACAAGGCATGGTGAAGAATGATAATATCAGGAACATTGAAGTTTCCACTATTTCCACGACCAATCAAGCATCTACTAGCAAATATGGCAAAGTAGCATAAAACAGGAAAGTGTATGCTGCTAGAGATTTTTGCATCGGAACCCTTCTTCGGATCCTCTACAGTGATAGTGTTAACAAAGCCATCCACATCTTTTCGATAGGGTTCCTCTAATTTTCCCTCAAAGGGTATCCTACATACCGTACAAAAATTACGTAAAGACATTTCCCTGAATTCATCATATAAATGAAATGATACTGTAGGCGGTGACTTCTTAGGATAATAATAAAAGTTTTGTACGAAAGTATTGGTGAGTAAGAGATACTAATTGATCCAATCGTGGAGGAAATCGGTGAGGCCTGCATTCTCGATCAAAGAATAAAAATCTTCATGAATTCCAGCTTCTTTCAAGAAATTATCGCATGGCCATTCACACGGCCGTACTTCCGCTATGCGAGGAAGATTATACTTGTATTTTTCCTTCTCCTTAGATTGTTTTTCCTGGGAGCCTTGGCTAGAAGAGCCCCTCAAAAGTCTCCTTAACATTTTCTAAAAATTTCTGAAATTTTAGTAACTTCAAAATAGAAGTGAATAAAACTAAACAAGATTGGTAGCAACTACTCCTACAAGTGCCTAGAGCCTATATCATGCATTAGAATTACTTGGGACCTCATAAATTTAACATGCAAGCTCAAGAACATGGTCACCTATGCAGCAAAAATTTACAATGAATAAAGCACTAGAACAAAAACTAATTGGACCAATGGAGGAGTCACATACGAAGCAACAATCTCCCAAAGCAGTTTTGTGAATGGAGCTTTGAGCAAGGAGATCGAAAATCACAGCAAAATGAGCTAGAACTCGTGCTTGAGCTGGATGGGGATTTTTTTTGGGAAGAAGATGGAGTGTGTGGGTGCTGGCATAAGTGGAGGGGCCCCACCAGGGGCCCATGAGACAGGGGGCGCGCCCAGGGGGGTGGGCGTGCCCTCCACTCTCGTGGCCTGGTGCTTGCCCTTCCTGCAGTGATTTCAGTGCCTAAAATCCTCAAATATTCCATAAAAAATCATACTAAATTTGCAGGGCATTTGGAGCACTTTTATTTTCAGGATATTTTTTTATTGCACGGATAATTCAGAAAACAGACAGATAATACTATTTTTGCTTTATTTTTTGCTTTATTTATTCTAAATAACAGAAAGTAAAAAGAGGGTACAGAAGGTTGTGCCTTCTAGTTTCATCCATCTCGTGATCATCAAAATGAATCCACTAACAAGGTTGATCAAGTCTTGTTAAGAAACTCATTCCGAATAACACGGAACCGGAGAAATTTCGAATAACGCTAAGTTACCTCAACGGGGATATGAACATCCCCAACAATAAGAATATCATACTTTTTCTTGTCAGTAGGGAGAGGAAATTCAAAACCTCCAATAATAATAGTTGGAACTTTTCCAATAGAATTGATGCTATGAACTTGAGATTGTTTCCTCGGAAAGTGTACCGTATGCTCATTACCATTAACATGAAAAGTGACATTGCCTTTGTTGCAATCAATAACAGCCCCTGCAGTATTCAAAAAGGTTCTACCAAGGATAATCAACATACTATCGTCCTCGGGAATATCAAGAATAACAAAGTCTGTTAAGATAGTGACATTTGCAACCACAACAGGCACATCCTCACAAATACCGACATGTATGGCAGTTGATTTATCAGCCATTTGCAAAGATATTTCAGTAGGTGTCAACTTACTCAATTCAACGATATAAAGAGAGAGGCATAACACTAACACCGGCTCCAAGATCACATAAAGCAGTTCTAACATAATTTCTTTTAATGGAGCATGCTATAGTTGGTACCCCCAGATCTCCAAGTTTCTTTGGTATTCCACCCTTAAAAGTGTAATTAGCAAGCATGGTGGAAATTTTAGCTTCCGGTATCTTTCTTTTGTTTGTAATGATATCCTTCATGTACTTAGCATAAGGATTTACTTTAAGCATATCAGTTAAGCGCATACGTAAGAAGATAGGTCTAATCATTTCAGCAAAGCGCTCAAAATCCTCATCATCCTTTGTCTTGGATGGTTTAGGAGGAAAGGGCATGGGTTTCTGAACCCATGGTTCTCTTTCTCTACCATGCTTCCTATCAACAAAATCCCTCTTATCATAACGTTGATTCTTTGATTGTGGGTTATCAAGATCAACAACAGGTTCAATGTCTACATCATTGTTTTTGCTAGGTTGAACATCAACATGAACATTATCATTAACATTATCGCCAGGTTCATGTTCATCACCTGATTGTGTTTCAGCATCAGAAATAGAAATATCATTGGGATTTTAAGGTGTGTCTGCAACAGGTTCACTAGAAGCATGCAAAGTCCTATCATTTTTCTTTTTCTTCTTTTTAGAAGAACTAGGTGCCTCTAAATTATTTCTCTGAGAATCTTGCTCGATTCTCCTAGGGTGGCCTTCAGGATACAAAGGTTCCTGAGTCATTCTACCAGTTCTTGTAGCCACTCTAACAACAAAGTCAGGTTTATTATTTAATTCATCAAGCAAATCGTTTTGAGCCTTAAGTACTTTCTCACCTTGAGTAGCAACCATAGAAGCATATTTGCTAACGAGTTTAAGTTCACCTTTAACTCTAGCCATATAGTCGCTCACGCGTCCTATCTCGAAAGCATTATTCTTTAACTCTACCAACATAAGCATTAAAACTTCTTGTCTAGTCATAAAGTCAACAAATTCATCTAAGCATGGGCTATGAAATTTAGTTGAGGGAATTTCAACTTTATCATATCTATAGAGGGAATTTACCTTTACTACCTGTGTCGGGTTATCAAGACAATGTGGTTCTTCAACAGGCGGTATATTAAGACCATGTATTTCTTCAATAGGTGGTAAATTCTTAACATCTTAAACTTTAATACCTTTTTCTTTCATTGATTTCTTTGCCTCTTGCAATCTTGAGGATTGAGAAATAAAACACCTCTCTTCTTCGGAGTGGGTTTAGGAATAGGCTCAGGAGTTGGCTCAATTGGTTCAGGAATTGCCTCAGGAATTGGCTCAGGAAGAGTCCAATTATTTTCATTAGTCAACATATTATTCAATAGTAATTCAGCTTCATCGACTGTTCTTTCCCTAAAAACACAACCAACATAACTATCCAAGTAGTCCTTGGAAGCATCGGTTAGTCCATTATAAAAGACTAGCAAATATGCCCGTGCGTTGCAATAGGAGATTATGCAGGTGTGATAGATATAAAAAATCTAAATGAAATGCCAGGATGAGATAAGGACTTTTAAAATATCATTTGACAAACTAATCATTTGACAAACTATGTCTAAGTGATGTCATGATGAAATAAGAGTTATTTAAAAGTCATGATGAAATAAGGGAATTCTAAAAAGTCATTTAAAAAACTAAACATGTGATGATTTGATCACGATTTGTTTTCTTAAGGCGTCACAACGGAAAAAATTGGCTGGGCAAACTGCATTGATAGATCCTGCCTGAGCTAGAGTGATGAATGATATGCCTCGTCTTGACCTAGCGTAGCGGTGTTTATCATAACCAGTACGGTGGTACCAGAATAAATATATGTGTGTATGAAGGCAAAATAGACATTTATCATTTTCGCATAGCTTAAAAAAATTAACCTACAGGAAGATGCGTCAATTGTTTTGAGCTCAGCATTGTATGAACCATGAAGACCATTTTTTAACCCCATGCAAGGCACTAAATAAAATCATAAAATGACCTCCACAGATCCCCTAATAAAACTTCTACCCAAGCGATGATTCATTTTGTTCATTATTTACAGATATGTTTTAATTTTGGAACATTTTCTATAATTCATGTACCTTTTTTTCTATTTCCAGAACATGTTTTTAATACTGGATTATTTTTTAAAAATTATGATCATTTTTTTATTTCATGAACATTTATTGTGATTTGTGAATATTTTTATAACATATGCAATTTTTTAAAAAAATCATAAACATTCTATGAATTTCAAATATTTTTTGAATTCATAAAGAGTTTATGATTTCTCAATATATTTTTAAAGCTCACATCATATTTAAATTTGGTTCATTTGAAAATCTCGAATTAATTGAAAGAAGGAAAATGAAAAATAAAAATGAAAAGGTAAAAAGCAAAATAGAAAACAGGCGGCGCCACCATCCATACATGGGCCGGCCCATTAGGGCGAACGAGAGGAGGAGGGGCGCTTCGTATTGAGAAAAAAGGGGTGGGGAAGCAGGGATCGAACCGTGGTCACCTGTGCGGTAGACCAACGCCTTAGCCATCAGGCTAGCTCTATTTTTGTGTTACATGAGCGTATCATCCTTTAAGAACCAAACCCGGCGGCGATTTTGAAATAACCCGAATCGTTTTACTTACGGATGGCAGAGTGGGTAATTTGTGCTAACTTTGAGGGCAATTCTAATGACGGACAACAGAAACCCAATTCTCTTTATTATTAGGTAAAGATATCAAGTATTTCATTTTTCTTAAGAGGATGATTAGGCAAAGCATTAAGTAATCGGAGAAGCCTCCCCCAAGCTTGTGGGAGACTCTCTTCTTTGATTTGCACAAAATTATATATTTCCTGCAAGGCAGCTTGTTTCTTATGAGTAGGGAAGTATTTAGCAGAGAAGTATAAATCATATCCTCGGGACTATGCACACAGCGAGGAGCAAGAGAATTAAACCAAGTCTTAGCATCACCCTTTAATGAGAACGGAAATATCTTAAGGATATAATAATAACAAGACTTCTCATCATTAGTAAACAGGGTGGCTATATCATTCAACTTGGTAAGATGTGCCACAACAATTTCAGATTCAAGGCCATAAAAAGGATCAGATTCAACTAAAGTAATAATCTCAGGATCAACAGAGAATTCATAATCCTTATCAGTAACACAGATAGGTGAAGTAGCAAAAGCAGGGTCAGGTTTCATTCTAGCATTAAGAGACTGCTGCTTCCATTTAGCTAATAATTTATTAAGATCATATCTATCTTCACAAGCAAAAATAGCTCTAGCAGCTTCCTCTTCCATAACATAACCCTCAGGAACAACAGGTAATTCATAATCGTTGGGAGAACTTTCATCATCACTATCATCAATAATAGCTTCTTCAATAATTTCGTTTTCTCTAGCCCTAGCAAGTTGTTCAACAAGAAATTAACCTAATGGCAAAGTAGTATCACGCACAGAAGTAGTTTTATCATAAGTATCATGCATAGCAGAAGTGGCATCATCAATAACATGCGACATATCAGAATTCATAGAAGTAGCAGGTTTAGGTGTCGCAAGCTTACTCAAAACAGAAGGAGAATCTAGTGCAGAGCTAGATGGCAGTTCCTTACCTCCCCTCGTAGTTGAGGGAAAAAATCTTGGTTCTTTCGTCTTTCAAGTTCCTCATAGTGATCAACATATATAAATCCCAAGTGACTCAAAGAATAGAGCTATGCTCCCCGGCAACGGTGCCAGAAATTAGTCTTGATAACCCACAATTTTAGGGGATCGCAACAGCTTTCGAGGGTAAAGTATTCAACCCAAATTTATTGATTCGACACAAGGGAAGCCAAAGAATATTATTGAGTATTAACAGTTGAGTTGTCAATTCAACCACACCTGGATAACTTAGTATCTGCAGCAAAGTATTTAGTAGCAAAGTAGTATGATAATAAAGGTAACGATAGCAAAAGTAATATTTTTGGGTTTTGTAGTGATTGTAACAATAGCAACGGAAAAGGGAATAAGCGAAACACAAGATGTGAAAAGCTCGTAGGCATTGGATCAGTGATGGATAATTATGTCGGATGCGATTCCTCATGTAATAGCTATAACATAGGGTGACACAGAACTAGCTCCAATTCATCAATGTAATGTAGGCATGTATTCCGTATATAGTCATACGTGCTTATGGAAAAGAACTTGCATGACATCTTTTGTCCTACCCTCCTGTGGCACCGGGTCCTAGCGGAAACTAAGGGATATTAAGGACTCCTTTTAATAGAGAACCGGAACAAAGCATTAGCACATAGTGAATACATGAACTCCTCAAACTACGGTCATCACCGAGAAGTATCCCGATTATTGTCACTTCGGGGTTGTCGGATCATAACACATAATAGGTGACTATAGACTTGCAAGATAGGATGAAGAACACACACATATTCATGAAAACATAATAGGTTCAGATCTAAAATCATGGCACTCGGGCCCTAGTGACAAGCATTAAGCATAGCAAAGTCATAGCAACATCAATCTCAGAACATAGTGGATACTAGGGATCAAACCCTAACAAAACTAACTTGATTACATGGTAAATCTCATCCAACCCATCACCGTCCAGCAAGCCTACAATGGAATTACTCACGCACGGCGGTGAGCATCATGAAATTGGTGATGGAGGATGGTTGATGATGACGATGGCGACGAATCCCCCTCTCCGGAGCCCCGAACGGACTCCAGATCAGCCCTCCCGAGAGAGATTAGGGCTTGGCGGCGGCTCTGTATCGTAAAACACGATGAAACTTTCTCTCTGATTTTTTTCTCCACGAGACGGAATATATGGAGTTGGAGTTGAGGTCGGCGGAGCCTCAGGGGGCCCACGAGGCAGGGGCGCGCCCAGGGGGGTGGGCGCGCCCCCACCCTCGTGGGCAGGGTGTGGGCCCCCTGGTCTTGATTCTTTTGCCAATATTTTTTATATTTTCGAAAAAGTGCCTCCGTGGATTTTCAGGACATTCCGAGAACTTTTTTTTTCTACACATAGAACAACATCATGGCAGTTCTGCTGAAAACAGCGTCAGTCCGGGTTAGTTTCATTCAAATCATGCAAGTTAGAGTCCAAAACAAGGGCAAAAGTGTTTGGAAAAGTAGATACGTTGGAGACGTATCAGGAGGCCGTGCCAAGGGGGGAATCCTACTTGGACTCCTAGTCCAAGTAGGATTCGGCCCCCCTCCTTCCAATCAATGGAGAGGGGAAAGGGGAAGGGAGAGAGGGAGAAGGAAAGAGGGGGGCCGCGCCCCCTCCGTTTGTCCAATTCGGATTGGGACAAGGGGGGGGGGGGTGCGCCACCTCCCGTGGCCTGCCTCCTCTCCTCCACTATGGCCCAATAGGCCCAATAACTTTCCCGGGAGGGGGGGGGGTTCCGGTAACCTCCCGGTACTCCGAAAAATCTCCGATCTTCTTCGAAACTATTTCGGTGTCTGTATATAACCTTCCAATGTATCAGTATTTACCTCTCGACCATTTCGAGACTCCTTGTCATGTCTGTGGTCTCATCTGGGACTCCGAAAAACTTCGGTCTTCAAAAAACACATAACTCATAATACAAATCATCATCGAACGTTGAGTGTGTGGGCCCTACGGGTTCGAGAACTGTGTAGACATGATCGAGACACATCTCCGATCAATAACCAATAGCGGATCCTGGATGCTCAAATTGGCTCCTACATATTCTACGAAGATCTTTATCGGTCAAACCGCATAACAACATATGTTGTTCCCTTTGTCATCGGTATGTTACTTGCCCGAGATTCAATCGTCGGTATCATCATACCTTGTTCAATCTTGTTACCGACAAGTCTCTTTACTCGTTACGTAATGCTTCATCGCGTAACTAACTCATTAGTCACATTGCTTGCAAGGCTTATAGTGATGAGCATTACCGAGAGGGCCTAGAGATACCTCTCCGATACACGGAGTGACAAATCCTAATCTTGATCTATGCCAACCTAACAAACACCTTTGGAGACACCTGTAGAGCATCTTTATAATCACCCAGTTACATTGTGATGTTTGATAGCACACAAGGTGTTCCTCCATTATTCGGGAGTTGCATAATCTCATAGTCAGAGGAACATGTATAAGTCATGAAGAAAGCAGTAGCAATAAAACTATAATGATCATAATGCTAAGCTAACGGATGTGTCATGTCCATCACATCATTATCTAATGATGTGATCCCGTTCATCAAATGACAACACATGTCTATGGTTAGGAAACATAACCATCTTTGATTAACGAGCTAGACAAGTAGAGGCATACTAGGGACACTATGTATTGTCTATGTATTCACACATGTATTAAGTTTCCGATTAATACAATTCTAGGATGAATAATAAACATTTATCATGATATAAGGAATTATAAATGACAACTTTATTGTTGCCTCTAGTGCATATTTCCTTCAGATGCTAGTTGGTTTACCTCAGATTCTTAATTAGATATTTATCTCCTCTAATATGAACATGGATATGATTTGTGAGTAGTTCCGTTTGTTCTCGAGGACATGGGAGAAGTCTTATTATAAGTAATTATGTGAAGTTGGTATTGATTCAGTGTTGTGTTGATGTGTTATGTTGTTCTTTCTCTAGTGGTGTCGTGTGAATGTCGATTACATGACATTTTACCATGTTTGTACCTAGGGGAAGACATTGTGGGATTAGTTAGTAGGTGATGGGTTGTGGGAGTGACAGAAGACTAAACCCCATTTTATGAGCTATTTCGTAAGGGGCTGATTCGGATCCTTTTGTTTACTATTATGATTAGATTTATCTTAATTATTCTCTTGTAGTTGCGGATGCTTATGAGAAGGGGTAATCATAAGTAGGTTGTCTGTTCAAGTAAGAATAACACCTTAGCATTGTTCCACCCACATAACAATTTATCCAAGCAATGAACACAAATCAATGTAACATGATGAAAGTAACTAGCTCTGTTTAATTACTAAACTTGCTCGATTAAGCAGCTGTGGGTTGTGTTGTAGGCTTTTTTGCGTACCCAAATTAGCGAGTGATGTTAAATTATGCAATGACGTGGATGACTACTGAAACTAGTCAAAACCAGACCCAAATTTGTATGTTCAAAGTCATCACACACATGTAAGTTAGCAAAAATCGTTTGAGATGGATAGATATCGCACACAGTTTTGAAGAAGGAATCATGTCGGATGACATTTTGCGTGCCAGTTTTTCCCTGAACCGAGCGACAAATTTTGCCAGCCGTGAAAATATCGATCTTTCCCCTCCTTCTCCCAACCAAAACAAACGTTCCCCTATTTCCTCCTTCCCTTACAAGTTCAAACCTTCATTGCTTAATTGTTGTGTCGCCTCCTCGCTGACGATGCTCCTTCCTGGTGCTCGCCCTCATCAATCTAGTCAGGTAATCCACCCCCTCCTCCTCCTTCTCCATCCTACATGGCCCGACCGCCGGTGCGACACCTTCCATCCAAATCATTACCCCATCCTCCAAACAGTTGCCGCACAAAACCATGGTGAATGGAGTATAGACATGAGAGCTCAAGGAGCATTTGGTAGCGAAGAAGAAAATTGTGGCTACGCACATAGATGAGGTCGCGATGCTACCATCAGTGCCGACCCCCAGATCTTGCATGAGCACCTCACCATTGAGTCCACCATCAACACCTCGCGCGCGGACGCCACAACGTGGTTGGATGCTTTAAATGACAATGCATTATGTTTTCTCGGGGCACCACCGGTGCCTTTGACGAAGACTACGAGGTGTTTCATTAGTGTGCCCGGGCTTACCTCAGCTCTAGAGCCAGCAGGTTGGTGCCCAGAGTAGCTCATGCGACTCACCACAACGAGGAGGGTACCCATGATGTGGAGGCCTCACTGAGAGAGTCCTGGATTAGGGTGTCTTTGGCCTGCCGGCCTATCCCTTATTGGCCGGACTATTGGGCTGCGTTGCCAATACTAGGAGGCCGAACTATGAGGAGACACCATATCCAGACAGGAAGATTTTTGGTGCCTTGGTGTGTCCTCCAAGTCAAGATGATAAGAATCGACATGTTTATCCTTTCCTTGTAACCGATCATGTGTAACCCTAGTACCCCTGGTGTCTATATAAATCGGAGGGTTTAGTCTGTAGAGGCTAGAACAACAACCATCATTCTACTAGTCTAGGGTTTAGTTTAGTTCATCTTATCTTGTGGTAGATCGACTCTGTAATCATCCGATACACATCAATATAATCAAGTAGGACGTAGGGTTTTACCTCTTAGAGAGGGCCCGGACCTGGGTAAACACCATGTCCTTCGTCCCTTGTTCCCCATTGATCCAAGATCCACAGATTGGGACCCCCTACCTGAGATCTGTCGGTTTTGACACTGACATTGGTGCTTTCATTGAGAGTTCCGCTCTTAGATCACCAAAGGGTCTATGGCTCGCCTGATCATCGGAGATGGCATCAACACCGGGGGCATCTTCGTCCCCGACCAGCTTTTTGCATTCGGCAACATTGTTTTGCACGCCAATTCGACTGGCCATCTCGGCATGGTCGATATTCCCCCCCTGAGCATCAAAGAAGGTTCGGTAACCTAGAATACATCACTGACGCTTGGCGCGATCTGATCTTCATCGGCTTCTCAGCCTTGTCTGAGGCGCCTACGGACCCTAAAGCATCGACTTTGGGACATCTTCCCGATCCGATCTCTGGACCGACCCTCACCTCGTACCCAGCTTTGAGCCTGGATGCGACCATCACGTCCAAGTACCGGGATTCAATCCCATCTAGACCCTCCCTCCTTACCATGGATCTGGCTTTGAGCCCTCACGGGAGTTCAGCGTCCGAAGACTGGGAGCTAACCCCGGCCAGACTCGACCCCCTTACGGAGGGCTCGACTTTGAGTCTTGATGCAAGTGCGGCGTCCAAAGACCAAGAGTCTGCCCTGGCCAGACTCACCCCTCGCACCAGCATCATACCAGAGGTTGACTCCCAGGAAATTTCATGCGCTAACCCGGCCAGTCTCGCCCTGATAAATGAGGCGCTAGAACGGATCCAGATGATGACTATCTTGGATGGCCCATCCTCGGCTTACGCTCAGCGGAGCCTTGAGGCGGGCCATGGGGAATTTTACGTCCCACCCACCACCCACTTAGTAGCCACTGTCGAAGACTTAACCGACATGCTGGACTACGCCTCTGAGGAGGCCGACGACATGGACGACAATAGTGAAGCCATGACCCACACTAACACTTCCCCTCCCGTCACCGGCCGATGGATGGACACATCCACCTACGACGTTACATGGTGGACACCCCCAAGGACACTAGTGATGGCGCTAATAACAATGATGGCACCTCCAAAAGAGATAGTAACAAGCCTGGCGAGGAGCCCCCCAAATGCCGAAAACAACACCGACGATCCAAGGGGGGTTGAGGCAGGGAAAGCAACATGGGCACCAGAGAGGACGGTACTCCGGACAATGTGGAAGACCTCGGCAACCCCGCCCTGAGCAACAGCCTGATGGCTCATAGGGGCATGGGGGTCAGTATAACCCCGAGGACCCCAATGATTCTGAGGATAGAAACTACATGCCTCTCTCCGAGGAGGAGGTCGGCCTCGGAGCTGAAGATTTTATCGTTCCGGAAGATCCATTGGACCAAGAGCGGTTTAAATAGCAGCTCATAGCCACTGCACGAAGCTTGAAGAAGAAGAAGCAGCAGGTGAAGGCCGAACAAAATACCCTCAAAGATAGATGGACAAAAGTCCTGGTAGTCGAAGAGGGGTACGACTACCAACAACAAACTAAAAGCTACCCAAAGCAGAAGCTGTTGCCAGAATTCAACGACGAGGCCCTTGCACCCACACCATGATAACCCACAAGTATAGGGGATCGCAACAGTTTTTGAGGGTAGAGTATTCAACCCAAATTTATTGATTTGACATAAGGGGAGCCAAAGAATATTCTCAAGTATTAGCAGCTGAGTTGTCAATTCAACCACACCTGGAAGACTTAATATCTGTAGCAAAGTATTTAGTAGCAAAGTAGTATGGAAGTAATGGTAACGGTGGCAAAAGTATCAGTAGCAGTTTTGTAGTAATTGTAACAATGGCAGCGGAAAAGTAACTTAGCAAAGATCAATATGTGAAAAGCTCGTAGGCAATGGATCAATGATGGATAATTATGTCGGATGGCATTCATGATGCAATAGTTATAACCTAGGGTGACATAGAACTAGCTCCAATTCATCAATATAATGTAGGCATGTATTCTGAATATAGTCATACGTGCTTATGGAAAAGAACTTGCATGACATCTTTTGTCCTAACCTCCTATGGCAGCGGGGTCCTATTGGAAACTAAGGGATATTGAGGCCTCCTTTTAATAGAGAATCCGACCAAAGCATTAACACTTAGTGAATACATGAATTCCTCAAACTACGGTCATCACCGAGAAGTGTCCCGACTATTGTCACTCCGGGGTTGCCGGATCAAACACGTAGTAGGTGACTATAACTTGCAAGATAGGATCAAGAACTCACATATATTCATAAAAACATAATAGGTTCAGCTCTGAAATCATGGCACTCAGGCCCTAGTGACAAGCATTAAGCATAGCAAAGTCATAGCAACATCAATCTCAGAACATAGTGGATACTAGGGATCAAACCCTAACAAAACTAACTCGATTACATGGTAAATCTCATCCAACCCATCACCGTCCACAGTGGTGAGCATCATGTAATTGGTGATCATTGTTGGTTGATGATGACGATGGCGACGATTTCCCCTCTCCGGAGGCCAAAACGGACTCCGGATCTGCCCTCCCGAGGAAGAACAGGAGGCGGCGGCGGCTCCACATTGTAAAACGCGATGAATCCTTCTCTCTGGTTTTTTCTCCCCGAACGTGAATATATGTAGTTGGATTTGAGGTCGGTGGAGCTATGTGGGACCCACAAGCCAGAGGGAGCATCCAGGGGGTAGGGCGCGCCCCCACCCTTGTGAACAGGTGGTGGATCCCCTCTGGTTGATTCTTTCACCAATATTTTTTATTAATTTCAAAACTATTCTCCGTGAAGTTTCAGGTCATTTGAGAACTTTTATTTCTGCACAAAAATAACACCATGGAAATTCTGCTGAAAACAGCATCAGTCCGGGTTAGTTCCATTCAAATCATGCAAATTAGAGTTCAAAACAAGGGCAAAAGAGTTTGGAAAAGTAGATACGATGGAGACGTACCAACTCCCCCAAGCTTAACCCATTGCTTGTCCTCAAGCAATTCAGTTGATAAACTGAAAGTGATAAAGAAAAACTTTTACAAACTCTGTTTGGTCTTGTTGTTGAAAATATGTATAGCCAGCATTCTGGTTTTCAGCAAAGATCATGAACTAACCATACCCACAATAACATTTAGGTCTCACTTTTACTCATCTCAATGGCATAATCAGCTAGCGAGCAATAATAATAAATCTCGGATGAAAACACTTTTTCCAAACAATCATGATATGATATAACAAGATGGTATCTCGCTAGCCCTTTCTGAGACCGCAAAACATAAATGCAGAGCACCCCTGAAGATCAAGGACTGACTAGACATTGTAATTCATGGTAAAAGAGATCCAGTCACAGCCACACTCAATATCAATTAATAGCAATGCATACAAATGATAGTGGTGCTCTCTAACTGGTGCATTTTATAAGAGGATGCTGACTCTGCGATAAAAGTAAAATTGATAGGCCCTTCACAGAGGGAAGCAGAGATTTGTAGAGGTGCCATAGCTCGAAATTTTGAAACAAAGATAAATAACATCTTGAGTGGTATGCTTTTATTGTCAACATAACAACCAGGAGATCTTGGTATCTTCCATACTACATACATTATAGGCGGTTCCCAAACAGAATGGTAAAGTTTATACTCCCCCACCACCAACAAGCACACTCCACTATAGCGACCATGATCCCAATGGACCGAAGTCTCTGCGCTTAAGTGTCATCCCTGGATCGGTAATGCTGACACACACAGTACTCGAGGAATTATAACAGAGTTCAATCACACACTTATTACATCGAGTCCTCATAAAGAGTATGATTACACAAAAATAATATGGTTGAAGGCCATCTAAACTAAATAACTGCGGAAGCTTCGAAGGTAAATGAGTCCATCAACTCCAACGACATAGCTGAGTGCATGACAATGACCTATCACACCTTATTCATTGTTTGAGAAGTCTGCAACATGAGACGTTGCAGCCGTGTAGGTCAGCACATTGAATATGCTGGCAGAGTTACACTGTAAAGCAATGAATGCAAGAACTATATCTACATGCAGTATTTGGCTGGTGGAGGCTCTAAGTTTATGATTTTGCATAAAGCTACTTTTTCCCTACAACAAAGGAATAAATTTATTTAAACTACTCCCAAGTTGTTCCAATATTTGAGAAGGTTCCTCCAACTCAAATCCCAATTAAACAAGTATCATCATTAAACCCAATTCAAATTAATTAAAGAGTGATGAGATCAACAATAATATCCAATTCCAGATACTCAAGATGTCCATAACCGGGGACACGGCTAATCATGATTAGTTTATACACTCTGCAGAAGTTGCGCACTTTTCCCCACAAGACTCGATCGCATCCATGATCGGAAGATCGAGACATAGCCTTTCTGAAGCATTAACTCTCTACTCCGGCAGACCGGTACACCTACTTTCGCCTACATCTGCTAGTTCACCTCTTCGAGAGCTCATACAACTTACTCAACTATGCCAGAGCCCATAATGGCTTGTGGCTGCACACGGAAGTTTCTAGGCATGAAATATCATATGATCCCTTTGAGCCTGGGTGGTGAACCAAGGAAAAATCACACGGGTACTCCAGGTTTTCCCTAATGGACAAACACTAGATTCTCCGATGCCCCAACCAATCCACCCACATGTGTATTAAAGTTTCCACCTTAATGTTATCCAAGATTAATAACTCTCATAACTTCCATGTGTATCGTGATCCAATCCCCGTCTACAAGCATGGCTAAGCAATAATAGAGCATAACGTATATTCCCGGGGTGATAAAAAGGTATTAGGTTCCTACCTCAAGTACTACAACCAATCCACATGTTCCCAATCCTACTCATGCAAATATTTGAGGGGCAATACTAATGCATAGTAAAACTGGGTATAGAAGAGTATGATCAAAGTGTAACTTGCCTTGCTGACGATCTGTAGACTCTAGAGATTCGTAGTAACAAGCTTCACACTCCGGATAATCTAGCGTAGACAAACAGTAGCATTCATAAGCAATCACTGAAACAAAACAGAGAGAAATCGAGAAAAGATCCAAATAAAACTCGAAACAAGCAAACGTCTAAACTAAACAGAAACAAAACCTAACAACATTATTTTCATGTGAATTAGACCTTAACAGTAGGTACATGTGATTAGCTACGATTTGCAAAAAGAAACAACTCAAACGGAGTTACAAAACTCAAGATACGAATGAAACAAGATCTAATACTAATCTGAACTAAACTCAAATTTTAATTTATCGAAATTATATTCAAGTTCGTTAACTGAAAAGAAGAGATCGTGACAAAGATTTAGGCGCTGGTTTCATCTAATTTGGATAAATGAGCAAAAAGTTACGCTTGTTTTAAGATGAGCGGCTAAATCGCGAGAAAACTATTCGCGGATAGGTCCCTGGCCGAAAATAAAAATAAAAAGACAAAATCTACCGAATGAACGTTTGCTAACAGAAATTAACGAAAGAGAGCATTCACTAACAGATCTAAATGAATGAACGTTCGCTAATTAAACTAACCTAATAATAAACCAATGTAACCTAATAAACCGACTAAACCGAACGGTTTTTATACCGGTCAACTGCGGCGAGGTCAACGGCGGGGCGGCGGCGTCGGGCGTCGGCGGCGGGACTCCTAGCGGCGGCGTGAGTGGCAACGACGAGCAGCGGCAGCATGTAGCGCAGCAGCAGCAGGCGACGGCGCTCGGCTGCGGGGCAGCGGTGGCGGACGAGGTGGAGGAGAGGGGGCGGTGGAGGCTTATAAAGGGGGTCCCGAGGGGGTCCTCGGCTTGCGCGAGGGGCGGCGAGGACGGTGAGTCCGACCCGGACTCCTCCTCGTCGGAGTCCGGCGCTTGCACGACGGCGCGAGGCGGTTGCGGCGACTGGGCCGGCTGGGCCTTCGGCCCAGTTCGGTCTGAAACCTCTTTTTTTTTTTAAATAATTTCCGTGCAGAAGAAAATCCTAATAAAATATAAAAAGAATTCTAAAAATTCTAGAAAAAAATTTCACCGTCCAAATCTAATATTTAGGACAAGGTGAACATTTTTCTGGACTAAATGCAATTTTTGAAAATGCAAGTTTTTCTCTAATTCAAATAAAATAGCAAAAAATATACCAATAAAGTAATAATTTGATTTCATTATTTCTTTTCCAATATTTCTCCTCTGTTTTGAGGAAGTCCTTTTATCCTCTCTCATTTATTTTATTTAAAATAAATAATTGGAGAGAAAAAATATTAAAATCAAATTGATCCTCTTTTCAAATTTGAATTAAATTCAAATATGAAAATTTAGTGAAACCTCCAACTCTCTCCTTGGGTCCTTGAGTTGCTTAAGATTTCTCGGATCACAACCAAAATGCAAATAAAATATGATATGCATATGTTGATCTATGTATAACATCTAAATTGAAAATTGGGATGTTACAAACCTACCCCCCTTAAGATGAATCTCGCCCCCAAGATTCGGGTTGGTCAGCAAAAAGGTTTGGATGGTCCTTGCGAAGATCTTCCTCTTGCTCCCAGGTGGCTTCCTCCTCGGTATGGTGGCTCCACTAAACTTTGCAAAACTTGATAACCTTGCTACGAGTAACTCGTCTGGAAAACTCGAGAATCTTGACTGGCTTTTCTTCATAGGTCAGATCACTATCCAACTGAATTGCTTCCAATGGCACTGTATCTCTCAGAGGAATGTCGGCCATCTCTGTATGCCACTTCTTCAACTGGGAAACGTGAAACACATCATGAACTCCTGACAATCCTTCGGACAGTTCCAATTTATACACAACTTCTCCCATGCGTTCCAAAACTCTGTATGGTCCCACAAAACGTGGTGCTAGCTTTCCCTTGACTCCAAAAAGCTTAACTCCTAGAAGTGGGGACACACGAAGATATGCTCTATCTCCGACTTCGTAGGCTACCTCCTTGCATTTCGTGTCTACATAACTCTTCTGCCTGGATTGGGCTACCTTGAGTCAGCCTCGAATTAACTTAACCTTTTCCTCAGAATCTCTAATTAAGTCTGGTCCGAACAACTGTCTATCTCCAACTTCATCCCACGATAATGGTGTCCTGCACCTCCTTCCGTACAAGGCTTCGAACGGGGCCATCTTCAAACTGGCTTGATAACTGTTGTTATAGGAGAACTCTGCATAGGGCAAATTGTCATCCCAACTAGATCCATAATCTAGCGCACAAGCTCTCAACATGTCCTCCAGAATCTGATTGACTCTCTCGGTCTGTCCATATGTCTGTGGGTGAAAGGCTGTACTAAACTCTAGCCTAGTACCCAAAGTTTCATGCAACTGATTCCAAAACATTGAAGTAAACTGTGTTCCTCTGTCAGATACAATGGTCCTCGGAACTCCATGCAGACATACGATCCTGGTCATGTATATCTTTGCCAACTTAGCACTCGTATAAGTTGTCTTTACAGGGATGAAATGGGCTACTTTCGTCAAGCGATCAACTACAACCCAGATAGAGTCATAGCCTGAATGAGTCCTGAGTAATCCAGTGATAAAATCCATGCCAAGTTTATCCCACTTCCATTTGGGTATCGACAACGGCTGTAGCAATCCTGCTGGTTTCTGATGCTCTGCCTTAACTCTTTGACATACATCACATACTGCTATATAGTCGGCAATATCCTTCTTCATTCTTGTCCACCAGAAACTTTCCTTCAAATCCAGATACATCTTGGTGTTGCTTGGGTGAATTGAGTAAGGTGAATCATGAGCCTCCTGAAGAATCAACTTCCTGATCTCAGTGTCATTAGGCACATAAATACGATCCTCAAACCATAAAGTGTCGTGCTCATCCTCTCAAAATCCTTTAGCCTTTCCTTTAGTCATCCTTTCCTTTATCTCTGCAATCTCCTTGTCCGTCTTTTGGGCTTCTCTGATCTTACCCAACAAGGTGGACTAAATTTCCAATGCTGCAACATAACCTCTCGGAATTATCTCCAAGCATAGCTCTCGAAGGTCGTCTGCTAACTCCTTAGGTAATCCTCCGGTCATGAGCGTGTTAACATAACTCTTGGGGCTTAACGCGTCTGCTATGACATTAGCCTTTCTGGGATGATAATGCAATCTCATATCATAGTCCTTTATGAGCTCCAACCATCTCCTTTGCCTGAGGTTCAATTCCTTCTATGTGAAGATGTACTTCAAACTCTTATGATCCGTGTAAACATCACAACAATCACCAATGAGAAAATGTCTCCATGTCTTGCGCATGCACTACGGCTGCTAACTCCAAATCATGTGTAGCATAATTCAACTCGTGAGGTCGAAGCTGTCGTGAGGCATATGAAACAACTCTTCCGTCCTGCATAAGCACACCTCCAAGTCCTCGACGTGAAGCGTCGCAATACACATGGAAATCCTTGCGTTGGTCTGGGAGAATCAGCACTGGGGCTGTAACCAAACGTTTCTTCAACTCCTGAAAACTGGCCTCACAATCCTCAGTCCATTTAAACTTGGTGTCCTTCTTCAATAACTCCGTCATGGGTTTCGCAATCTTGGAAAAATTCTCAATAAATCTCCGATAATAACCTCCGAGTCCAAGAAAACTTCTGATCTCTCCCACCGAGGTGGGTGCCAACCATTTAGTGATAGATGCAACCTTGGTAGGGTCTACTGCTATTCCTTCTCCGGATATAACATGTCCAAGAAATCCAACTTCCTTCAACCAAAACTCACTTTTCCTGAACTTGGCGTACAGCTGCTGTTCCCTGAGCTTCTCGAGAACCAAACACAAATGTTCCTTATGCTCCTCTTCATTCTTTGAGTAGACCAAAATGTCATCAATGAAAACGAACTTATCCAGAAACTCCATGAACACCTTGTTCATCATACTCATGAAATAGGCAGGGGCATTAGCCAAACCAAATGACATAACTGTATAGTCATATATCCCATACCTCGTGGTAAAAGCTGTCTTAGGTATATCTTGCTCTCGGATCTTCAACTGGTGATAACCTGATCAAAGATCGATCTTGGAGAAAACCTTAGCTCCCTGTAGCTGGTCAAACAAATCATTGATCATCGGCAGAGGGTATTTGTTATTGATTGTCACCTCATTCAACACACGATAATGAACTACCATCCTCAAAGATCCATCCTTCTTCTCCACTAGAAGCACCGGTGCTCCCCAAGGCGATGAGATTGGTCGAATATAACCTTTCTCCGTTAACTCCTTTATCTGTTTCTTAATTTCCTCCAGATCCTTTGCGGGAATCTGATACGGTCTCTTGGATATTGGTCTGGTGCCTGGCAATAACTCAATCAAAAACTCAATGTCTCCATCTGGTAGCATGCCTGGTAACTCCTCCGAAAATACATCGGGATAATCCTTCACCACTGGTACTTCCTCCTGAACAACTCCTGATAAGGAATTCACCTGAGTCCTCCTCAGCGCATGCCTAGATACATACTTGATCCTCTTTCCTTCCGGGGTGGTGAGAAGAATTGATTTATTGGCGCAAACGATGTTTCCTTCAAACTTGGATAGCCAATCCATGCCTAGTATCACATACAATCCTTGTGACTCTAGGACAATCAGGTCGGTGGGGAAAACATGTCTACCTATGGTTACTAGCAATTGATAGCATCCCCTACTAGCCATATACTCCGCTCCTGGGGAACTTACTAACATAGGTGACTTAAGGGCTACTGTTGGCAACTTATAATTATCCACAAATCCCCTTGATATGAATGAATGAGATGCACCAGTATCGATAAGAACAAGCATTGTAAATGCATTAATAAAAAACTTACCGACAACCGCGTCGGCTTGATCCTCAATCTCCTCCACACTGACGTGGTTCACCTGACCTTTGGTGAAGGGGTTGGGCTTCTTTGCAGAACCTCCATTGCCATTTCCATTCTTTGCTTCAGGACATTCAGTGGCATAATGTCCGGTCTTTCTGCACTTGAAACAAGTAATGTGGCTCAGATCCCGTCTTGGCCGGTATTGCAGGGTCGAAACGGTTCTGGCTGCTGCTTCCTCCATTCCCATTGCCATTCTTGGGGCCACTGTGGTTGTGCAAACTTCCTCCATTGTGTGTATGCCCTCCAGGGTTATGGCCTCCATGGTTGTGAGTATGTCCTCCCGAGTACGGGGAATAGCGGGGCTTCTGCTGAGCTCCAGAAGTGTCCTCCCCTGTCTATACTTCCTCTTGCGGTTGTCAATCTGTTGCTACTTGCCTTCTATCATGAGGGACCTGTCTACAAACTCCTGATAGTTGTTGAAGGTTTCCACCATCAACTGCATACTCAGCTCATCATTGAGTCCCTCAAGAAACTTGTCCTGCTTTGCAGCATCTATGGCCACATCATCTGGGGCATAACGGGCTAACTTGCTAAACTCATCCACATACTGTCCCACGGTACGCCCTCCTTGGCGCAAGTTGCGAAACTCGTGCTTCTTCATGCTCATAGCTCCTTCTAAAACATGGGCAGTGCGGAAAGCCTGCTGAAACTGATCCCATGTAACTGTGTCAATGGGGTAAGTGGTGGTGAAGTTCTCCCACCAAGATGTTGCGGGTCCATCAAGCTGATGTGCGGCAAAGCGCACTCTCTCCGCATCTGTGCATCCCGCAGTAGTTAGCTCCCTTCCAATCTTGCGGAGCCAATCATCTGCAACAATCGGCTCGGTGCTGCTAGAGAACACCGGTGGATTCAACCTTAGAAAACGGGCTAGGTTGTCAACAGGGGGTGGTGCCGATGGGTTGTTGTTTTTGTTGTTGCCTTGGTTTTGGTTCTGAACTAACATCTGCATCAAGGCATTCTGCTGCTGGATCAGCTAAGTGAGCTCCAGTGGGAACACGAGTCCATTGTCATATCTCGGAGGCATCTGATGGGTTAGAAGGGGTGAGAAAATAGAATAGAATAAGGTCTAAGAGAGATTCACTACCCATATGCACATGAGGCAAACACAATCAATTCACTTCATTCAATATCACACAAGGTTCACACAAACGATCTAAACAACGATTACAAACTTGATCGATGCTAACTACTTGGAAGAATACTACTAGTAACATGGTGGTCGTCTAGAAATTTTGATCGGAAGAAAACTCCATGATATCTGCTCCAGCTTTGTCAACGTAGTCATCATCACTGTCATCATTTGCATCACTGTCCGTGTCGATGTCGTCCAAGATGATGTAGTCCTCCGAACGGATCTCCTTTGCTGGTTCTTGCTTATGATTCTCCACGGGTAGTCCTAGCTTCCTCTTCAGTTCTTCATGCTTCTCTAGTAGCACAACAATTTCTTCCTCATATCCATCGCATGTAAACTTGAGTTCCTATTCTAGCTCGATATTCTTCTTCATCAGCTTCTTGATCTTCTTCATGTTGAAGCACAATTGATTCTCTTGTCGGTGAATGTGATCACCCATCTCCTGAATGTAAGCTGCAATTGATCCATCCTTCCTGGTACGAATCATCTCCCATTCCTCGTCTCGGCGTCCACATTGATAGATGGTGTTTTCAAGCTCCTTGTGATACACTTCACATATGCGTCCAAAAGTGATGTGGGCTGCCATGCTCTTGCCAAACTCCAACTTGGTGCATCCAGGTAGAAATCAATAGGCTTTGTTGTTGGCGCAAATGTCCTCCCAGGTACCCAAACTTTGATCTTCCAGCGCTCCTCTTGTGTAAAGTTGCAGAGAAAGTCCTAGTGAAGCTTGATAGTCCGATGTTTAAGTACTTAGTGACTTCCTTCAGGTGTCGTCCGAAAGGGGTGTCGTCATCCGGCTGAGTGAACTTGTTCCTGGGGTCCGCCATCTATAGAGTAGAAATAGAGAAGAATTAGAAATGAGCAGAGAAGAGAAATCCCGTGGCTTATTCTAGTGGTCGCGTCCTACAGTCAATGTGTGCTCTGATACCATCTTGTAGAGACCACGATCCCAATGGACCGAAGTCTCTGTGCTTAAGTCTCATCCCTGGATTGGTAATGCTGACACACATAGTACTCGAGGAATTATAACAGAGTTCAGTCACACACTTATTACATCTAGTCCTCATAAAGAGTATGATTATAGAAAAATAATATGGCTGAAGGCCATCTAAACTAAATAACTGCGGAAGCTTCGAAGGTAAATGAGTCCATCAACTTCAATGGCATAGCTGAGTGCATGACAACAACCTATCTCACCTTATTCGTTGTCTGAGAAGTCTGCAACATGAGAAGTTGGAGTCGTCTAGGTCAGCACATTGAATATGCTGGCAGAGCTACACTATAAAGCAATGAATGCAAGAACTATATCTACATGCAATATTTGACTGGTGGAGGCTCTAATTTTATGATTTTGCATAAAGCTAGTTTTTCCCACAACAAAGGAATAAATTTATTTAAACTACTCCCAAGTTGTTCCAATATTGAGAAGGTTCCTCCAATTCAAATCCCAATTAAACAAGTATCATCATTAAACCCAATTCAAATTAATTAAAGAGTGATGAGATCAATAATAATATCCAATTCCAGATACTCAAGATGTCCATAACCGGGGACATGACTAACCATGATTAGTTTATACACTCTGCAGAGGTTGCGCACTTTTCCCCACAAGACTCGACCGCATCCATGATCGGAAGATCGAGACACATCCTTTCTGAAGCATTAGCTCTCTACTCCGGCCAGACCAGTACACCTACTTTCCCCTACATCTGCTAGTCCACCTCTTTGAGAGCTCATACAACTTACTCAACTATGCCAGAGCCCACAATGGCTTGTGGCTGCACACGAAAGTTTCTAGGCATGAAATATCATATGATCCCTTTGAGCCTAGGTGGAGAACCGAGGAAAAATCACACGGGTACTCTGGGATTTCCCTAATGGACAAACACTGGATTCTCCAGGTGCCCCAACCAATCCACCCAGATGTGTATTAAAGTTGCCACCTTCATGTTATCCATGATTAATAACTCTCATAACTTCCATGTGTATCATGATCCAATCCCCGTCTACAAGCATGGCTAAGCAATAATAGAGCATAACGTATATTCCCCGGGTGATCAAAAGGTATTAGGTTCCTACCTCAAGTACTACAACCAATCCACATGTTACCAATCCTACTCATGCAAATATTTGAGGGGCAATACTAATGCATAGTAAAAACTAGTATAGAAGCATATGATTGATACGTCTCCAACGTATGTATAATTTTTGATTGCTCCATGCTACTTTATCTACTGTTTTGGTCTATATTGGGCTTTATTTTCCACTTTTATATTATTTTTGGGACTAACCTATTAACCGGAGGCCCAGCCCAGAATTGCTTTTTTTTTGCCTATTTCAGTGTTTCAAAGAAACGGAATATCAAACGGAGTCCAAACAGAATGAAACCTTCGGGGTCGTGATTTTCCAACCGAATGTGATCCAGGAGACTTGGACCCTACTCCAAGCAGTGCCGAGGAGGTCACGACGGTGGAGGGCGCACCCCCTGGGCGCGCCACCTACCTCATGGGCCCCTCGATGCTCCACCGACATACTCCTTCCTCCTATATATACCTACGTATCCCCGAATGATCAGAACAGGAGCCAAAAACCTAATTCCACCACCGCAACCTTCTGTATCCATGAGATCCCATCTTGGGGCCTGTTCCGGCGCTCCGCCGGAGGGGGCATCCACCACGGAGGGCTTTGACATCATCACCATAGCCCCTCCGATGAAGTGTGAGTAGTTTACTTCAGACCTTCGGGTCCATAGCTAGTAGCTAGATGGCTTCTTCTCTCTTTTTGGATCTCAATACAATGTTCTCCCCCTCTCTCGTGGAGATCTATTTGATGTAATCTTCTTTTTGCGATATGTTTGTTGAGATCGATGAATTATGGGTTTATGATCCAGTATTATCTATGGAAAATATTTGATTCTTCTCTGAATTCTTTTATGTATGATTGAGTTATATTTGCAAGTCTCTTAGAATTATCCTTTTTGGTTTGGCCAACTAGATTGGTAGTTCTTGCAATGGGAGAAGTGCTTAGCTTTGGGTTCAATCTTGCGGTGTCCTTACTCAGTGACAGAAAGAGTTGCAAGGCACGTATTGTATTGTTGCCATCGAGGATAACAAGATGGGGTTTTTATAATATTGCATGAATTTGTCCCTCTACATCATGTCATCTTGCTTACGGCGTTACTCTGTTTTTAACTTAATACTCTAGATGCATGCTGGATAGCGGTCGATGAGTGGAGTAATAGTAGTAGATGCAGAATCATTTCGATCTACTTGTTTTGGACGTGATGCTTATATACATGACCATTGCCTAGATATACTCATAACTATGCTCAATTCTGTCAATTGCTCAACAGTAATTTGTTCACCCACTGTAGAATACTTATGCTCTTGAGAGAAGCCACTAGTGAAACCTATGGCCCCCGTGTCTATTCTCATCATATCAATCTCTATCATTTTATTTACTTGCTTTGTTTTTACTTTGCCTTTACTTTTTACTTTGCATCTATCTACCAAAAATACCAAAAATATTATCTCTATCAGATCTCACTCTCGTAACTGACCGTGAAGGGATTGACAACCCCTAAGCGTTGGTTGTGAGTTGCTATCGTTTTGTGTAGGTACGAGGGACTTGTGTGTGGTCTCCTACTGGATTGATACCTTGGTTCTCAAAAACTGAGGGAAATACTTACGCTACTTTGCTGCATCATCCTCTCCTCTTCGGGGAAATCCAACGCAGTGCTCAAGAGGTAGCAATGATCAAAGTGTAACTTGCCTTGCTAACGATCTGCAAACTCTAGATATTCGTAGTAACAAGCTTCACACTCCGGAAAATCTAGCGTAGACAAACAGTAGCATACATAAGCAATCACTCAAACGAAACAGAGAGAAATCAAGAAAAGATCCAAATAAAACTTGAAACAAGCAAACGTCTAAACTAAATAGAAACAAAACCTAACAGCATTATTTTCATATGAATTAGACCTTAACAGTAGGTACATGTGATTAGCTATGATTTGCAAAAATAAACAACTCAAACAGAGTTACGAAACTCAAGATACGAACGAAACAAGATCGAATACTAATCTGAACTAAACTCAAATTTTAATTTGTCAAAATCATGTTCAAGTTGGTTAACTGGAAATAAGAGATCATTATGAAGATTTAGGCGCTGGTTTCATCTAATTTAGTTACGCTAGTTTTAAGATCAGGGGCTAAATCACGAGAAAACTATTCGCGGATAGGTCCCTAGCCGAAAATAAAGCTAAAAAGAAAAAAAAATCTATGGAACGAATGTTTGCTAACAGAAACTAAGGAACGAAAGCGTTCACTAACAGATCTAAATGAACGAACGTTCGCTAATTAAACTAACCTAATAAAATAAGCCGATCTAACCTAACAAACTGACTAAACCAGAAAAAAACCCGAAGGGTTTTTATACCGGTCAACGGCGGGGCGGCGGGATCCGACGGGCGGCGTAGGACGGGGCGGCGGCGTCGAGCGGCAGTGCCGGGGCTCCTAGCGGCGGCGCGAGTGGCCACGGCAAGCGGCGGCGGCGCGGGCGATGGAGAGTGCGGCGGCGGCGACGCTCGGCTGCGGGGCGGCGGTGGCGGACGAGGTGGAGGAGAGGGGGTGACGACGGCTTATAAAGGGGGTCTTGAGGGGGTCCTCGGCTTGCATGAGGGGTGGCGGGGACGGCGAGTCTAACCCGGACTCCTCTTCGCCGGACTCTGGCGCTCGCACGGCGACGCGAGGCGGTTGTGGCGACTGGGCCGGCTGGGCTTTCGGCCCAGTTCGGTCCGGAACCTCTTTTTTTTTAAATATTTCCGTATAGAAGAAAATCCTAATAAAATATAAAAAGAATTCTAAAAATTCCAGAAACAATTTTCACCGCCCAAACCTAATATTTAGGACAAGGTGAACATTTTTCTGGACTAAATGCAATTTTTGAAAATGCAAGTTTTTCTCTAATTCAAATAAAATAGCAAATAAAAATACCAATAAAGTAATAATTTGATTTCAACATTTCTTTTCCAATATTTCTCCTCTGTTTTGAGGAAGTCATTTTATCCTCTCTCATTTATTTTATTTAAAATAAATAATTGGAGAGAAAAATATTAAAATCAAATTGATCCTCTTTTCAAATTTGAAATAATTTCAAATATGAAAATTTAGTGAAACCTCCAACTCTCTCCTTGGGTCCTTGAGTTGCTTAAGATTTCTAGGATCACAACCAAAATGCAAATAAAATATGATATGCATATGATGATCTATGTATAACATCCAAATTGAAAATCCGGATGTTACATCCACGGCTGGTCCGAAATAATGGGTACCGTCCAACTAACAACAATCCTGGGGGAGTTTTGTTTGCAATTTTTTTGATTTGATTTGAGCATGGGACTGGGCATCTCGGTTACCAGACATTTTCTCGTGAGTGATGAGCGGAGTCCACTCATCGTGAGAATTGCCCATCTAGCATGGAAGATACTGACAACCCCCAGTCGCTACATGAGCGATTCGGGCATACAAAACAGATTATCATTTGAAGGTTTAGAGTTTGGTACATGCAAATTTACTTGGAACGACAGGTAAATACCGCATATAGGTAGGTATGGTGGACTCATATGGAATAACTTCGGGTTTATGGAAGTGGATGCACAAGCAGTATTCCCGCTTAGTACAAGTGAAGGCTAGAAAAAGATTGGGGAATGATCAACTAGAGAGTGACAACAGTCATGAACATGTATTGAGATTAACCAACAATGAGTGAAAGCATGAGTAGGATATAAATCACCATGAACATAAATATCGTGGAGGCTATGTTGATTTTGTTTCAACTACATGCATGAACATGTGCCAAGTCAAGTCACTCGAATCATTCAAAGGAGGATACCATTCTATCATACTACATCAAAACTATTTTAATAGAATGTTGGCACACAAGGTAAACCATTATAAACTCCTAGATAATTAAGCATGTCATGAGTAACTATAATCTCTAATTGTGATTGCAAACATGTTTCATTCATAATAGGCTAAATCGGGAACGATGAACTAATCATATTTACAAAAACAAGATAGGTCGAGTTCATACAAGCTTTTCCTCATCTCAATCATTTCATCAAATATCGTCATTATTGCCTTTCACTTGCATGACCGAACGGTGTGAATAATAATAATAGTGCACGTGCATTGGACTAAGCTGGAATCTGCAAACATTTATTCAAAGGAGAAGATGGGCTCTTTGTTAGATCAACAATGATGCATATGAGAGCCACTCCACATTTTCATCGTGGTCTTCTCATCTCGACCCCCAAAGAAAAGAAAAAGAATTTCAAATAAACACACTGAAATGTTTTTGAAGTTTATGTTTTTCTAAAGAAAGTAAAACAAGAACAAGAAAAACTATTTACATGGGAAAGCACCCAACAAGCAAAAGAAGAACGAGAACTCCTTTTGGGTTTTCTTTAATAGTACTACTACATAAGCATGGAAAGGAAACTAAACTACAACTAATTTTTTTAGTTTTTCTCAAAGTTTATCAAACACACAAGAAGAAAGCAGGAAAAAGAAAATAAACTGACATGGGTAATACAATGAAAAAGTATGAACACCGACAACTGGAATGAGTGTGTGAACATGAATGTAATGTTGGTGAGAAATACGTACTCCCCCAAGCTTAGGCTTTTGGCATAAGTTGGGTCTAGGGCCACGGCTGGCCTGGCGGATATCCAAAGTTATAGTAGGGGTTGTACTAGGATGCGGTAGCTACTGCCTAAAGGGCTGCAACATGGAAGCGAGCAGCCTCCACCTCCCTCTCATACTCGTTTGCCTCCTCCCTAGTTATAAAATATCTCCCTTTTACCTGAAAGTTAAAGAAGGCAGGGGCAGGAAGGGTAATATGGACTGATAAATCTCCGTCATATCTATAATTTTTTATTGTTTCATGCCAATATTATTCAACTTTTACATACTTTTGGCAACTTTTTATATGATTTATTTGGACTAACCTACTTATCCAGTGCCCAGTGCCAGTTCCTGTTTGTTGCCTGTTTTAGTATCACAGAAAATCCATATCAAAGAATGTCCAAACGTGATGCAACTCCATGGATAATTATTTTGGAATATTTGTGATTTCTGGGAGTTGGAATCACCATAAATGGAGGCCCACACGGACTACGAGACACCAGGGCGTGCCCCAGGCCCCTGGCGCGTGGTGGTCGGTGCTGCCCTCCTCGAACGTCGGTTGGATCTCTACTTAGCTTCTAGTAGTAACAATAATCATGAAAAATCCAATAATGTTGCTTCTAGTAGTTCTCTTCCACTAATGATTCTCTTAGCCAAGTCACACTTGAGCAAGAAAATAGCTTATTGAAGGGAATTATAGAGAAAGGTGAAAGATCGAGGATGTCGCCTAGAGAGAGGGGGGTGAATAGGCGCTTTAAAATAATTATGGTTTAGGCTTGAACAAATGCGGAATAAATCTAGCGGTTAATTTGTCAAGCAAAAAACCTAAAAAAACTAGGCTCACCTATGTGCACCAACAACTTATGCTAAGCAAGATAAGAAACTATGTGATAGCAAGATATATGACAAAGAACAATATGGCTATCACAAAATAAAGTGCATAAGTAAAGGGCTCGGGTAAGAGATAACCAAGGCACGCGGAGACGACGATGTATCCCGAAGTTCACACCCTTGCGGATGCTAATCTCCGTTTGGAGCGGTGTGGAGGCACAATGCTCCCCAAGAAGCCACTAGGGCCACCGTAATCTCCTCACGCCCTCGCACAATGCAAGATGCCATGATTCCACTAAGGGACCCTTGAGGGCGGTCACCGAACCCGTACAAATGGCGACCCTTGGGGGCGGTCACCGAACCCGTACAATTTGGCAACCCTTGGGGCGGTCACCGGTACCCGTCAAATTGCTCGGGGCGATCTCCACAACCTAATTGGAGACCCCGACGCTTGCCCGGAGCTTTACACCACAATGATTGAGCTCCGAACACCACCAACCGTCTAGGGCGCCAAGGCACCCAAGAGGAACAAGCTCTAGGGTGTCCAAACACCCAAGAGTAACAAGCTCAAGGGTACCAAGCACCCAAGAGTAATAAGCTTCTCAACTTGTAACTTCCACGTATCACGTGGAGAACTCAAACCGATGCACCAAATGCAATGGCAAGGGAACACGGAGTGCCCAAGTCCTTCTCTCTCAAATCCCACCGAAGCAACTAATGCTAGGGAGGAAGATGAGAGGAAGAACAAGAAGGAGAACACCAAGAACTCCAAGATCTAGATCCAAGGGGTTCCCCTCACATAGAGGAGAAAGTGATTGGTGGAAATGTGGATCTAGATATCCTCTCTCTTTTCCCTCAAAAACTAGCAAGAATCCATGGAGGGATTGAGAGTTAGCAAGCTCGAAGAAGGTCAACAATGGGGGAAGAACACGAGCTCAAAGGATAAGTCTCAATGGGGAAGAAGACCCCCTTTTATAGGTGGGGAGAAATCCAACCGTTATCCCCTCACTCATCCCGCAAGACGCGGTACAACCGCACGGAGCTGCAGTACTACAGCGGTTGGCTGTGGTACTACCGCTGTAGGTTGCGGTACTACCGCATGTGCAGCACTGGCCAGATGAAGGCCTGTTGCATAGGGCAACGAGCGGTAGAACCGCCGGAGCAGTACTACCGCGCGCCCCTATGGTACTACCGTAAGGCAAGAAACACTAGGCGCAGAGAAAGCATGGAAGTAAAAAATTACTTCCGTACCTACTTCCGCTGAGGGAGGACCTGCGCAAAAATCCAGCACGGTACTACCGCACACGAAGAGCGGTACTACCCCGTAGGGCGTGGATGTAAAAAATTACATCCGCTCCTACTTCCGCTCATGCTGCTAAGCCTGGCCAAAGCCCACGGTACTACCGCGCCCGTGGCGTGGTACTACCGCGTAGGGCGCGGATGTAAAAAATTACATCCGCCCCTACTACCGCTTGAGTAGCTGCGCCTGGCCTGAGGTCACGGTACTACCGCTCCCACAGAGCGTTACTACCGTGAGCACCTGCAGTACTATCGCAGGGGACTGCGGTACTACCGCAAGGGCCTACGGTACTACCGCTCCGGAGAGCAGTACTACCGCATGCCCCAGATCAGCAACACTAGGAGTCCTTCATTTTGCAGAGAAGACAACAGAGGGAAACAATAAAACTAGAACTGCCATAACTTCTGCAAATGAGCTCCGAATTGAGCAAACTCAAGCTTGTTGAGCTCCGAATTGAGCAAACTCAAGCTTGTTGGTTATAGTAAGAAGAGGCAGGGGAGGTAGCTTAACAAATAAAGGAGTGAAACCTCCAACAGAGAAGAACCGGTATACCCTCCAACATCGAAAACATCATAGAAGAAGCATGTGAACTCTGTTTTCGATGAACTCGAGCTTGTCATAAAAATGACCATAAGCTCCAAATCTCACAAGGAGAAGAACCAAACAAGAAACAATAAAGATGATGCAAGTATGCAATGGTTTGAGCTCTCTACGAACGATACGATCAAGCAACTCATCGAGAGCCCCCCTTGATAGTACGGCAAACGATCCTATAACCCGGTCTCCCACAACTACCATGAGACTGGTAAAATAGAAACCTTATCAAGGGCAAACCTTTGCCTTGCACAAAGTCCACTTGAGCTGGATGATAACGATCTACTCCTCCTCAAGATGGACCACCTTTCTTGATTGCGTTGGCTCGATGAAGACTAGTTGATTGCTCCCCCATACTCCACTATGGGTGAGCCACTCTTCCGCTCATCTTCACAAGTCCATTGTCACGACAATGGACGGCAAGCTTCAAGCACTTGATCTCTTTGTGATGCATCACTTTAACATGCACACCGCAACCTAACCCCACAAAGAACTCTCACAAAGACCATGGGTTAGCACACAAAGCATAATGGACAATGCTTACCATACCATGGGATCACTTGATCCCTCGGTACATCTTGCGCGCTTTGTGTGTTGAATCTTTCCAACTCTCTTCATTTGGATGATGTCTTGAAGGTAGACATGAATGATCACACAATCTTCTTCTTCAAGACATGCTTGCAATAAGCTCAACTCTCACATGACTAAGCTTTGGATAATTCCTTAATAACACCTTGGTCAACACAAACTCTCCCTGAAACCAACACATGTACTCCAAGAAAAGCCTATGGACAAAACCTTCAAATATAACTCAAGGCAACCATTAGTCCGTAGAGTGTCATCAATTACCAAAACCGAACATGGGGGCACAACATGTTCTTTCAAAAGGTGTTTACAAGAGCCTTGCCGGAAGTAAGCAATTTGAGGAAATTGTACGCAAGCAAGGAAGGCATCGGAAGAATCAAGGTGTTGGTTTTGAACGGAAGTTCAATGCCAATGGAGTTGAGTGGGAAGAAGATCAATACCCCAAGACGAAGTTTGTTCCTCAACAAGAGATGTACGATCCTACTTTCTTCAAGGGAACACAAGCTCAGGATGATGCATTTGAAGAAGCTCCAAAGGCCTTGGTCAAATGGGTTCCCAAGACTACTTCAAGTTCTACTTCATCAAGTACGACTACAACTCCAAGGATTCCCATCAAGTTGATGTGTATCCCAAAGAAGAAGAACTAGAGAGTTCTTGAGGGTGACTCCGCCAAAATACTTCACTCATATTCATATTGGCAAGGACAAGTGCAATCAACTTACACATCTTGCACTAGTTCAAGGAGTCACAAACCCTCTTGTTGGTAAGTCAAGGGACGAGGTAACCTAATGCTTTCATGGACATCATCATAAGTGAACTTAACTCTATGTCTATGGATATCCTTGTTTGTTCCTTGTGGGCTAACCCATGCAGGTATTTAAAGTGCAACTCACTCCAATGGATTGCTCCAAATGATCTACATCAATATTGAGCATCCACATCTTCAGCATCTACATGAAGTCATCATCGACAAAACCCAAGGTTAGTTCATCCCTCTAAAAGGGGATATCACATATAGGGGGAGCTTTACTCTAAGAATTGAGCTAAAGCAACTCTAATGGTGTGAACAAAAGAATGCTTTATGTAAAAGTGGTAACCCACTTGTGCTTAAACAATGAGTATGACCTATGATCAAATGTTCTCATTTGACTCCTAAGTCAATGTACTCATATATAGATGACCTAGTCATCGACAATTGCTTGATAGATGCTAGAGTGTTTGTGCATGCTTTGCCACTTATTTAATTTGCTATCTTATTGTGTGAGAATGTTGGTTGCATAATTTTCTCCATTCGAGGACATCCATTTGTTCCTTTGATTGTTTGCCTTTTTCTTTTTGCCAAATGGATGGACAAGAATGCCGAATTACTCCCTCTAGCTATCTATGATTTTATCGTCTCAAACTCTATTCATGCTACATCACAAAGTTTAACCAAGTCATATTCGAACCCTCTGAGTGAGGAGCACTCGAAGTCACCGATTCGTCATAGACTTAAACTTCCAAAAACTCTTAGTGTATTTCGGTATGACCAATTCATCCCATTCGGTCAAACCGAGTTCATTAAGTTGATCTAGGTTTAAATCTCGGTGCAACCGATTTGAACTTTTCGGTCACACAGAGTTGCAGCAACCGCTTGCGATTCTACATCTCGGTGCCACCGAGTCGTTCCACTCGGTCACACCAACAGGGTCTGGATATATACAACCACGGGCCAAAATTTGGAAATTTCTCCAAACACTTTGCACGCGCCTGTCCAGCTCTGCCGACTCATGGTCTCCGGATCATCCTCTCGTCGCCAGCGACCTCCTGCCGCTGGTCTCTGTCGCCGTCAACGGGAATCCCCGCCGCCGTTGTCGCCGTAGCGAGTTCATCACCAAGTTAGGGCATGAACTCGACCCCTTGTGCAATCTTTAACTTCGATTCTTGCACTAAGGATAATGCCATGATTCTTGCCATGATTGAGATCCTTTTATCCAACCAGAACACCCTCTAGATTAGTTTTGATCCAAAAACTTAGGGTTAGGTTTCAGCTGAACTCATCTCGGACCGACCGATTTGGAAAATTCGGTCTCACCGGTTTGGCCCAGGCCATTGCACATGTACTACTCAGTCTGACCAAAGTGTACAAATCGGTGTGACCAAGTTTACCTTCTCAGTGAAACCCTGGCAATCTCGGAGTCACCAAACTGTGTCTCGGTCTGACCAATTTCACATGTTTAGACTCTAAAGTTGCTTCGATGTCACCAAGTTTGTCATATTGGTAGCTCCAAAATGCTTTCTGTAGAAAACTGAAACTAAGTGTTTGACTCATTTGTTTTTCAAAATGTCTGTACTTTGTGATGCTCATCCAATCTTATCTCAACCTATCTATTCACAGGGTCAGCTTTCAGTGTCAGAGATGTCAGACAACAGTGATAGCCAGAACAGATCTGAGGAGCAGGAAAATTTGAGTGAGGGCACTAGTTCCTCTAACAACAGTTATGAGGAGGGTAGCAGAAGCACCCCAAGCAATCTTCCTAAGGCTACTATCAGGCAAAGGAAGAAGAAAACCTCAGATACAAAGGATGAGGACTTTGTGGTTGATGAGGAAGTCACCTCAAAGAAGAAAGTTGTCAAGAAAGAATTTGGCACTACAGCTTCAACTAAGCCAACATAAAGAAGAAGGCACCTACCAAGAGAATTCCCATGTCCAAAGCCAGAGCCTCAACTCAGGAAACAATGGAGTTCACCCTTGAACAAAGGGAAGAGGAGGCTGCTGGGGGCAAGAAAAGGAAGGGAAGGGTCAAGAAGACCATATCCAGAGTGATTGGAAGGCCATCTATGGTCAGGGAATCTGATGAAGAGGAGGAGGAAGAGGCTAGTGAACCTCCTGCCATAACCCAGAAGCTAATGGTGGATGCAATCAAGTCAGGGGCTGCTCCATCCAAGCCCAAGACTGCCCCCAAGGCTGCTGCTGCTGCACAAGCACTACAAAAAAAAATACACTTCCGTGATGATACGTGTTTGTCACAGTAGGTCGCATTTTTTGTCATGCATGTACATCCATGATGATTTTATGACAGAATCAAGATAGTCATACCTGTGTTGTCGTAGAAGTGTTCCATGACATTACCAAAATTATCATCACGGAAGTGTCCACTTCCATGACGATAAATCGCGCGTCACAGAAGTGCTTTCGTCAAGGGTGACCGACACGTGGCATCCACCGTAACGGAACGCCGTTAAGCTATCGGGTCGGGTTTTGGATCCGATAACCCGTTAACAGCCCCAACAAATGGGGATTTTCCACTAGTAAAATCATCATTGGCTAGAGGAAACACGTGTCAGCTCATCGTTGGGACAGATGTCATCCACTCATTGGACGGAAGTATACCTGGCCAAACAGGCCGGCCCGGCACGGCACGGCCCGGCCTGTGCTAATCATGCCTGGCCCGGCACGGCCCGCCATGGCACGTTTAATAGCCGGGCCGTGCCGTGCCGGCCCACGAGCGCTGCTCCATGGCCCAGGCACGGCCTGATTAGTAAACGGGCCGGCCCGATGGCCCGTTAGCACGCTGGGCTGCACATATTCAGCCTGTTGGGCTGTTTTTAGGCCTATTGGGCTATATTTTAGGTATAGATATATAAAAAAATCTGAAAATTATATAAAAAATTAAACGGGTCGTGCCGTGCCGGCCCGCGTGCCCAGGCTTCAGGCCCAGGCACGGCCCAAGGCATGCCGCGTGCCAGGCACGACCCGTTTAGCCTGTGTCGTGCCTGGCCCATAGCGGGCCGTGCCGGCGTGCTCGCGGGCTGGCCTGTTTGGCCCGGCCTGTTTGGCCAGCTATAGACGGAAGGCGCCTATGATACGTCGACACGTGGCACGACCCAACAGAGGTCCATTCCTGTGAAAAGGCCAGCCCATTTGACTTGGTCAAAAGGTGGCGGGCCGGCCCATGGAAAGCCTATTAACGGCTTGTTCGCATATAGCCCATTTACAGCCCGCTAACCCAAGGCCCGCTGCGCCATATCCGAATTAGGCCCAGTAGTGTCATCTAGGCCATCCAATATGATTCCAGCCCGTTTTCACTTCTGGCGCATGTATGGCCCATGATGTCTTTTGGCCCATATGAGGCCCTATGTAACTCTTGGCCTATTAACGGCTCGTGGTGGACCTGTCACGTAATGAACAGTGTATCACTTTACACCCATTAATGACCCGTGGTGAAACTGGACCGTAATGAACATTGTATCACTTTATACCCATTAACGGCCCGTTATTCCGTTGGGCCGTTTCCAGCCCATGTTATCTTTCGGCCTTCTCAGAGCCCATTTATTCTTCGGCTCATTTCTAGTAGTCGTTTACTTACGGTCCGTTACTGTCATTTTCTGCTTGTGGGCCAAATTCAGCCCGTGGTTACAGTCGGCCCGTTTGTGGTCCATTAATACGTTGGGCCGTTTTCATAGCGGCATCAAATACGGCCTATTAACGATGGCCCGTTATGGTCGGCCCATGAACGGACGATTCCAACTCTAGCCCGTTTACAGCCATAATGCGGTCTGTTTGGCCCATGTTTGGCCAATCGATCATGCGACACGTATAAGGCCCATCGATGATACGGCCCGTAGAAGGCCCATTGTTTCTACGGCCCGTAGGAGGCCCATTGTTTTTACGGCCCATAGAAGGCCCACTGTTTCTACGGCAGTAGGAGGCCCAGTGTCACTACAGTAAATATTAGCCCATGGTTATTGTGGCCTAGTTTTAAAAAATAGGTTATTGCAGCCACTAGCAAACTGCGGAAAAAGAACTGCAATGACTACAAGCAAACAAATAAACAAGACAACAAGGAAGTAAATAAGCAAGCAACTAACGCTAGGCTATCACGACTATTACACATATTACATCCATTGGGCATCGAAGTTCGCCACCAGTGCAAATATAGGGAACAAAGCAACATATCATATACACTGGTTGTCAAAGTTGGCAACCAGCGCAAATAAACGCTGCAGCAAAACAAACCCAGAACTGAAACCACTTCAGAAGATCTCAAGAAACAATATCCTGGGTACCCATAATGCTGGCAAGATGCTTAGCAAGCTTATTAACTTTCTCTTGTTTGGCGCTTAAATTCTCCAGCGCTTGCTGTTGCACCAGAAAATATGCATCTGAATTCTGCAGGGACTTCCTCAGTCCTTCAGCTTCCTGTCGCAGCACATCTGATCGATGTTTTTCAACTTGAAGTTGAGACTCAAGAAGACGAACTGATTCAGGCAGCGAGTTCGAAGAGCTTGTGCCAGCAGTAGGGGCCAGTAACTCGAACACTACATCAAGACAGGACTTTTGGGTTCCCTCACTGTCGTCAAGATAGTTTTTATCAGCTTTCTTGGAGACCAACAGGGATGTCTCACTATCTTGAACCTTATCTGCATTACTTCCTTTACCATTGGATAACGCGGTACTGTTCTCCAATATTTTGTCCGCATTCTAAAAGAGAAACAAGCAGACACATCACATGTTTACCATGTTGTATATGAAACTCATTTTCAGTAGTAAAGTGGACAGGATAACAACATGAAACAAGCATATATCTATGTACCATGGTCACTTTATGGTCTATATCATTCTAGTTTTTGTTGCCAAATCAAGATAGAGACACAGTTCAAATAATATTTGTTCAAGACAAAGCAGAATAGATAGAATATAAGTGTGGGTAACTATAGAGCAATAACAACACTTGTAATGTGCATGACATGAGAACATAACTGTTTATTCAATTGAAACTGAAATCAACATAGAGCAGGTTATAGCAGCAAACCAGTTAAAGAAACAGATTTAAGACATACTTGTTGCACCATTGGAGTTTCATTTCCATCCTTCAAATTTGAAAATAGTTGGTATGAGTAAATACAGTAATGTAAGAGCAAAGGAGTATGAACCATAGCTACAGACCTGACGTGAGAACAAATCTTCTTCTCCTTTAAGCATTGAGTTGGGATTCGGAGTGGTGGTCCTCGTGCTTTTGGCACTGTAGTTCACTTACTAACTGCTCGTGTTTGGGTGCTCTGTGGTTGAGACGGTGTTGTGTCAACTGGAACTGGGTTACTATCTGCCGGGGTTGGGGGTTAGAAGGGGTGTAGCTGGTTCTCTGTCCAACTGGGTAGGGGTACAATCTGCGAGAGTCTGGGTTATGTGTGGTGGATCTGGTCCTTGGGCAAGTACAACCGTGGTTCTATCTGCATCAACTGGTAGCACTATATTTTCTGAAGACCGTGTTGTTACTCCCTTAGATACTGCCATCACGCTCTCCAATTCAAATGGCTGATAAACAAGAAAAGTAATTGAAAGTATAGACATTGTATGATAGACATGTGCAATGGATAGTGGGGAATAAAAGAGGGCATGAAATAATTCATATTTATGTTTTCTAACCAAACAGGATAGCATGGCACAATTTCACATATATGATGGCTAGCTAAACAGGATAGCATGACACAATTTCACATTATGATGGCTAACTAAAAAATATGGAAAGACATAGTTCAAAATATGAGACTATGTAAACAAGATGACATGAAATAACTATATAATGTGTTTATTAAATAGGTTGGCATCCCATAATTCACATACATTCACGGATAGAATGCCATAATTCAAAATATGATGACTGTAAACACTAAACAGGATGAGATGATATTGTTGGGGAACGTAGTAATTTCAAAAAAATTCCTATGCACACGCAAGATCATGGTGATGATATAGCAACGAGAGGGGAGAGTGTTCATCCACGTACCCTCGTAGATCGTAAGCGGAAGCGTTAGCACAATGCGGTTGATGTAGTCATACGTCTTCACGATCCGACCGATCCAAGCACCGAACGTACGGGGCCTCCGAGTTTAGCACACGTTCAGCTCTATGACGATCTCCGGCCTCCGATCCAGCCGAGCTCCGGAGATGAGTTCCGTCAGCACGACGGTGTGGTGACGATGATGATTGAGGGAGTCCTGGACTAGGGGGTGTCCGGACAGCCGGACTATCATCGTCCGCCGGACTCCAAGACTACGAAGATACAAGATTGAAGACTCCGTCCCGTGTCCGGATGGGACTTTCCTTGGCGTGGAAGGCAAGCTTGGCGATACGGATATGTAGATCTCCTACCATTGTAACCGACTCTGTGTAACCCTAGCCATCTCCTGTGTCTATATAAACCGGAGGGCTTTAGTCCGTAGGACACAACATACATTACAACAATCATACCATAGGCTAGCTTTAGGGTTTAGCCTCCTTGATCTCGTGGTAGATCCACTCTTGTACTACCCATATCATCAATATTAATCAAGCAGGACGTAGGGTTTTACCTCCATCAAGAGGGCCCGAACCTGGGTAAAACATCGTGAACCTTGTCTCCTGTTACCATCCGCCTAGACGCACAGTTCGGGACCCCCTACCCGAGATTCGCCGGTTTTGACACCGACATTGGTGCTTTCATTGAGAGTTCCTCTGTGTCGTCACCGATAGGCTCGATGGCTTCTTCAATCAACAACGCTGTCCAGGGTGAGACTTTTCTTCCTGGACAGATCTTCGTATTCGGCGGCTTCGCACTGCGGGCTAATTCACTTGGCCATCTGGAGCAGATCGAAAGCTACGCCCCTGGCCGTCAGGTCAGATTCGGAAGCCTAAACTTCACGGCCGACATCCATGGGGACTTGATCTTCGACGGGCTCGAGCCACAGCCAAGCGTGCCGCACTGTTACGATGGGCATGATCTAGCTCTGCCGCCGAACAGTGCCTTGGTGGCCGCACAAGAATCCGCTCCGGCCCTTAGACCGGAGCTGATCGCCCAGATCGAGGACCGGTGGTTGGACACTGCCTCGGGGGCTTCAACTTCCACGGCGACGGAGCCGAACACTAACCTTGTCCCTCGCGAAGCTTGTGACTCCGAGGTGCCGGACTCCTTGCCGGACTCCGGACCTCCCACGCCCCTGCCAATCGAATCTGATTGGGCGCCGGTTATGGAATTCACCGCTGCAGACATCTTCCAACACTCGCCCTTTGGCGACATCCTAAATTCGCTAAAGCATCTCTCGCTATCCGGAGAGTCCTGGCCGGATTATGGCCTGGATGGTTGGGATACGGATGACGAAGAAATTCAGAGCCCACCCACCACCCACTTTGTAGCCACTGTCGATGATCTAACCGACATGCTAGACTACAACTCCAAAGACATCGACGCTATGGACGACGATGCCGGAGACGAACAAGAACCAGCGCCTACAGAGCACTGGAAGACCACCTCGTCATACGACATATACATGGTGGACACCCCAAAAGATGGGGACGACGAAGAAGCAGCGGAGGCAGATTCCTTAAAGAAACAACCCAAGCGCCGGCGTCAGCGGCGCCGCTCTAAATACCGCCACAGCAAGAATGGAGATTCCGGCACAGGAGATAATAATACCCCAGAGAGTGCCGAAGATAATCCCCTCCAGCAAGACTCAGCGCAGGAGGACGCGGAAGCAAGCCCTCACAAGAGGGCGGCAGACAAAGAGGTCGAGGAATATAACTATATACCTCCTTCTGAAGACGAGGCAAGCCTCAACGACGACGAATTCGTCGTGCCCAAGGATCCCATCGAACAAGAGCGTTTCAAACGCAGGCTTATTGCCACAACAAATAGCCTAAAGAAAAAGCAGCAGCAGCTTCAAGCTGATCAGGACCTGCTGGCCGATCGATGGACCGAGGTCCTCGTGGCCGAAGAGTATAAACTCGAACGCCCCTCCAAAAGCTACCCAAGACGCAAGTTGCTCCCCCGATTAGAGGAGGAAGCATACATACCTTCATCAGCAGCGCACGATACGGCAGACCGACCACCCCGTGGTCGCGACAGAGAGGCATCCAGGCCCTCCACCAAGACCGTACCCCGGCATCGCTCCAAAAGTGCGAAGCCAATAGGGAACGCGCCGGACTTGCGAGATATATTGGAGGACAAAGCAAGGCAATCTAGATCCATCTACGGATCACGGGGGCGCCCCACGACCCACGACAAATACCGTCGCGCCAGATACAATAACTCCGGCCGAGCCGAACACAGCAGACAACGCTCTCTCGAGCTACGTCGTGATATTGCCCAATATAGAGGCGCCGCACACCCGCTATGCTTCACTGACGAAGTAATGGATCATCAAATCCCTGAAGGGTTTAAACCCATAAACATCGAATCCTACGATGGCACAACACACCCCGCGGTTTGGATCGAGGATTATCTCCTTCACATCCATATGGCCCGCGGCGACGACCTCCATGCCATCAAGTATCTCCCACTCAAGCTTAAAGGACCAGCTCAGCATTGGCTTAACAGCTTGCCCGCAGAGTCAATTGGGTGTTGGGAAGACCTGGAAGCCGCATTCCTCGACAACTTCCAGGGCACGTATGTGCGGCCACCAGACGCCGATGACCTCAGCCACATAATTCAGCAGCCAGACGAATCGGCCAGACAATTCTGGACACGGTTCTTGACAAAGAAAAACCAAATCGTCGACTGTCCGGATGCAGAGGCCCTCGCAGCCTTCAAACATAACATCCGCGACGAGTGGCTAGCCCGGCACCTGGGACAGGAAAAGCCGAAATCCATGGCAGCCCTCACATCATTAATGACCCGCTTCTGCGCGGGAGAGGATAGCTGGCTAGCTCACAGCAACAACCTCAGTAAAAATTCTGGAAGTCCGGATACTAAGGACCACAATGGCAGGTCGCGTCGAAGCAAAAATAAACGCCGCATTAATGATGACGATAAGGAGGATACGACAGTCAACGCCGGATTCCGAGGCTCTAAACCCGGTCAGCGGAAGAAGCCATTCAAAAGAACCACTCCGGGTTCGTCCAATTTGGACAGAATACTCGACCGCTTATGCCAGATACACGGCACCCCTGAAAAGCCAGCTAATCACACCAACAGAGATTGCTGGGTGTTCAAGTAGGCAGGCAAGTTAATTGCCGAAAACAATGACAAGGGGCTAAACAGCGACGACGAGGAAGAGACCCGACCGCCAAACAATAGAGGACAGAAGGGTTTTCCCCCACAATTCCGGAGGGTGAACATGATCTAAGCAACCCATATACCCAAGAGGGAGCGGAAGCGTGCACTAAGGGACGTATACGCGATGGAGCCAGTCGCCTCGAAGTTCAATCCATGGTCCTCTTGTCCGATCACTTTCAATCGAAGAGACCATCTGACCAGCATACGCCATGGTGGATTCGCCACATTGGTTTTAGACCCAATCGTCGATGGATTTCACCTCACGAGAGTCCTGATGGACAGCGGCAGTAGCCTGAACCTGCTTTATCAGGATACAGTGCGCAAGATGGGCATAGACCCCTCAAGGATTAAACCTACAAAGACAACCTTTAAAGGCGTCATACCAGGTGTGGAAGCCAATTGTACAGGCTCAGTCACACTGGAAGTGGTCTTCGGATCCCCGAATAATTTCCGGAACGAGGAGTTAATCTTCGACATAGTCCCATTTCGCAGCGGCTATCACGCTCTGCTCGGACGAACCGCGTTTGCAAAGTTCAACGCGGTGCCGCATTATGCATACCTTAAGCTCAAGATGCCAGGCCCTCGCGGAGTCATCACGGTCAACGGAAATATGGAACGCTCCCTCCGAACGGAGGAACATATAGCGGCTCTCGCGGCAGAAGTACAGAGCAGCCTTTTAAGGCAATTTTCGAGTCCGGCCGTTAAACGACTGGATACAGCCAAACACGCCCGAAGCAACACCAACCAAGACCACCTGGCACGATCCGAGCACGCGTAGCAATGCGGCCCTAACCCCCGCCCTCGCACGATCGCAAGAGCAACCCTCCGCGTACATCATTACGCTTTGGAGATACCATGGGCGTAGGGGAAGGGGCACGACCACAATAGACCCAGAGTGCGGCTCGACCACACCAGGGGCTCGCAGGTGTGCCACTCTTTCTTATTATTATTTTCTTTTGTTGTATACATAGGACTCCGTTATCCAGAGGCCCTGTCCGGCGGTGAACCTTCCGAACTCATGATGCAATAGCCGGGGAAGAAAGAATGCGGCGACTAACACTCAGGTGGTCTCAATTACGAGCATTAAATTTGATTATATACACCAAGTCCGCAGCCCATCCCTGGAGGGGGACATGTTTAACTAGTCCAAAACCCTTGCTTACCGCATTATTTGTATCAGTCCGCACTCATAGCAGACTTCCTTTAATAAATGACGCAACACTTTTTTGCCTGTTCTTACATATATATGTTCATTACATGACATCTTGCACCTGTATATTTTGGTATGGCCTAATACACCAGGGGCTTATGTTCCCCACATTATGGTGTGATAAGTCCGAACACTTTCACAAGTGCGGCACCCCGAACTTATAGCATTATATGAATTGGCTCCGAATCATGTCTTGGGTCAATAGTTGGGTTTGCCCGGCTCCCACGTTTTGGTGCCTTACGTTCCGTTCTGTCGGCTAAGATGGCACTGGGAGAACCACCGCGATTGCGCCCCGGTTGAGCCGGGCGAGCGCCTCAGTGGAGAAAGCTAAAACTGACCGGCATGATAAGGCGAGAGACTGGTCGCTGTTCGAGAGGTCTTTCGGGTCCTTAAAGACTCACGCCGCTTCGAGCGAAGTTCCGGATAATGTCCGACGAAGGCGTGGATAGCGCCCCGAATTCGGTCTTCCGAATACTAGGGGCTTCGCCGAAATTTAAAATTATAGAATTCTATGGCTAAGTGAGAGTGTTCAAGCATTATAAGTCCGGTTGCCTTGTTCGTTGTGTTGAGCGCCTCCCTAGATGGACCCAAAAATGGGAACAAGAGTGCTCAAGTTATCCCGAACACCCCAGCACTTGCGGCTTGGGGGCCGAAGCCAACGACTTGCCATCTCTCAGATTTAATAAACGGCCGCACAGAAGGTAATATTTTAAATTAAACAAGCGTTGCTTAAAGCGCACATGAACAAAGTTTTCAGCGCACAGGATAATACATAGCGAGTTTACTCAAAAATTACATCTCTAGAGCATTCATCCGCAATATCACAGGCTCCCTTCAGGACAGTTTTATAATACATTTCGGGCGTACGATACTCCTTGCCCGGTGGCGGCGGGTCAGTAAGAAGCTTCTCTGCATCCAGCCTGCCCCAGTGCACCTTTGTGCGGGCAAGGGCCCGACGAGCACCTTCAATACAGGCGGAGCGCTTGATGACCTCCACCCAGGGGCACGCATCCACCAGCCACCGCATGAGGCCGAAGTAGCTCCCAGGCATGGCCTGTCCAGGCCACAGCCGGACTATAAGGCCCTTCATGGCCTCCTCAGCTACCTTGTGGAGTTCGACCAGCTGCTTCAGCTGGTCGCTTGGGGGCACCGGATGGCCGGCCTCAGCGTACTGAGACCAGAAGACCTTCTCCGTCGAGCTCCCCTCCTCACCACGGTAGAAGGCGGCGGCGTCAGACACACTACGCGGCAGATCTGCAAACGCCCCTGGAGAGCTCCGAATGCGGGTAAGTGTCAGGTAGTTTACATTAACATGCTTGCTCTGCATGAAAAATGCCTTACCCGCCGCTATCTTCTTCACATCTTCAACCTCCTGAAGGGCCTTATAGGCCTCGGCCTTGGCGGACTTGGCACTTTCGAGAGCCGAGGCGAGCTCGGACTCTCGAGTCTTGGAGTCGCGCTCCAAGCTCTCATGCTTCTCCATGAGAGCCTGGAGCTCTTGCCGCACTACCGCCACCTGTGCCTCCTGCTTTTCTCGCTCGGCCCGTTCCGCGGCCGCACTGCGTTCGGCTGCAGACACAGCCTCCTTCAGGGCTGCCACCTCGTTTGTGGCCCCTGCAATACCCATATTATCCTTGTTAATTTTATGGCGACCAAAATCCTTTTCTGTAAGGTAAAAATTCAAAGTGGTGCTACTCACCTTCTTTGTCCTCGAGCTGCCTCTTGGCATGGCCGAGCTCTCGCTCGGACCGCTCGAGATCTTGCTTTAATGTGCCAACCTCCGCAGTCAATGCAGCAGAGGTCAGCAGCACAGCCTGCAAACCCATATTGACATAATTTATTAGCAACCTGCGAATATCTTTTTAGATCCTCAGTCCGGCTTTTCTTTCCGAACACCAAACCGAGCATCAGGGGCTACTGTCTATGCGGTATTACATTACATAATTTTAACTTCTTACATCAAAGCTTGTTAGAAGGCTACTGCAGGCTTCGGTCAGCCCTCTCTTGGCGAGCTGAACCTTCTGAATCACCGCACTCATAACAGTGCGGTGTTCTTCCTCGATGGAAGCGCCTTTGAGCGCCTCCAGCAAGTTGTCCGGCGCCTCCGGTTGGATGGAGGCCGCCGGTGTCACGGTCTTGCCCTTCTTTCGAAGGGGCCGCCTGCCGGACTCTGGAACCACTGCAGGTTCCGACGTAGAGTCCGGTGCAAAGTCCGGGAGGCTGCCTTGCGGCGCCTCTGGAGCCTCCTCCTGATGGGTCCCTCTCTGGGATCCCACCTCGGCGTCCTCATCGGCGCGGGGGGTAGAGGCAGTCGGAAGTGAATCCACATCTGACGGGGCCAACGACCCGCTCGATGAAGCGGGGAGATCATCATTGGCCAGACTGCGGGCAGTATGCGGCATTAATAGGACACTATGTGACACGAAAGAAATTGCATATCAAGGATCCGGATACTTACGACCTTGCTGGAGGCCTGGCCCTTGAAGGCCACTCCTTGTCGCCAACGTCGGTGTTGGCGGAGCTGTCCGGGGGAATGGTTCTCCCCCTCTTGGACCCTTCGGCCTCCCCTGTTGGGGAAGCCTTCCTCTTCCTCTCTCCCCCTCCGGGAGAGAGTCTTCTTCCTCCTCCTCGTCTTCGGGGGAGGAGTCCGCCTCGTCGTCGGACGCCTGATTACGGGAACTCTTTCGAGTGCCCGTGGCCACCTTCTTGGCCTTCTTCTCCGGCACCACGTGTGGTGCCGGAACCAGCAGCCCCGCTAGACATGCATCCACTGGGTCTTCTGGCATGGGAGCCGGGCAGATGAGCTGCTCAGCCTTCTTCATCCATTCCTGTCAAAGGAAAGGGGAGATTGAAACCCTCTTAGAATCAATCTATTTACCACAAGTGTCCCGTAAAGGAGTAGAATCACTTACCTCGTCAGCCGGATGCTGCGAGTGAAATCCGCGATCTTCTGTCGCGGATGCGGGGGCTTCGGCACCCTTAAACAGCACCCTCCAGGCGCCTTCGTACGTTGTGTCGAAGAGCCCGCTCAGCGCCTGGTGCTGTTCCGGATCAAACTCCCACAGATTGAATGCCCGTTCTTGGCATGGGAGGATCCGGCGGACGAGCATGACTTGGACCACGTCGACGAGCCTGAGCTTCTTGTTCGCCAGCTTCTGGATACAGGCTCGGAGTCCCGTCAGCTCCTTCGGATTACCCCACAACAAGCCCTTCTCTTTCCAGGAGGTGAGCTGCGTAGGGATACCAGATCTAAACTCGGGGGCCGTCGCCCACGTAGGGTCGCGCGGCTCGGTGATATAGAACCACCCCGATTGCCACCCCTTGACGGAGTCCACGAAGGCCCCTTCGAACCAGAGGACGTTGGGCATCTTGCCCAACATGGCGCCTCCGCACTCCGCGTGCGTGCCCTTCACTACCTTCGGCTTGACGTTGAAGGTCCTGAGCCACAAGCCGAAGTGGGGCCAGATGCAGAGGAGGGCCTCGCACACGACGATAAACGCCGAGATGTTGAGGATGAAGTTCGGCGCCAGATCGTGGAAATCCAGGCCGTAGTAGAACATGAGCCCCCGGACAAAGGGGTGAAGTGGAAAGCCCAGTCCGCGGAGGAAGTGGGGAAGGAAAACGACCCTCTCATGGGGCCCGGGGGTAGGGATGAGCTACCCCCGTCGGGCAGCCGGTGCGCGATATCGCTGGAAAGGTATCCGGCGCTGCGCAGCTTGGTGATGTGCTCCTCCTTAATGGTGGAAGCCAGCCATTTGCCTCCCCCTCCGGACATGGTTGGGGAAGGTTTAGATGAGATGCGCGAGATTAGGCGTTGGAGCTTGAGTGCGCGGAGGTGGATAAGCAAAGGAGGAAGAAGGCGTGGGTGAAAAGGTGAATCCTTATCCCTTATATATAGGCGGGCGAAGACTATGCGTCCCCCACCAGCCTGGTAAAACTCGCTTATCTCCCAAGCGCCACCATCAATGGCGCGGTTGGGTTACCCACGTCCGTATTGATGAGAATCCCGGAATAAGGGGAACACGATCTCTGCTTCGACAAGATGTGCCAAGGAAACCGCTTCGCTAAACGTGCTGAGGTGGTATAATAAAAAACGATTCAAGTAAAGGCTTGGTAGTGGTGTGACGACATGCCGCAAAATACGTCAGCAGATTGGACTTGTGTACATTTTATTCTCTCTACGGTGGAATGTGGAATTTATTTTGCAGAGTCGGACACTATCCCGGTGTTCATGATCTTCTCTGGATTATTCAAAGGAGGAACCCGCCTTGCAATGCGGAATATTATGCGCGCCGGACTTATCGTCATTGAAGCCTGGTTCAGGGGCTACTGAGGGAGTCCTGGACTAGGGGGTGTCCGGACGGCCGGACTATCATCGTCCGCCGGACTCCAAGACTACGAAGATACAAGATTGAAGACTCCGTCCCGTGTCCGGATGGGACTTTCCTTGACGTGGAAGGCAAGCTTGGCGATACGGATATGTAGATCTCCTACCATTGTAACCGACTCTGTGTAACCCTAGCCATCTCCGGTGTCTATATAAACCGGAGGGCTTTAGTCCGTAGGACACAACATACATTACAACAATCATACCATAGGCTAGCTTTAGGGTTTAGCCTCCTTGATCTCGTGGTAGATCCACTCTTGTACTACCCATATCATCAATATTAATCAAGCAGGACGTAGGGTTTTACCTCCATCAAGAGGGACCGAACCTGGGTAAAACATCGTGTCCCTTGTCTCCTGTTACCATCCGCCTAGACGCACAGTTCGGGACCCCCTACCCGAGATCCGCCGGTTTTGAAACCGACAATGATGTTCTACCGGCGCAGGGCATCGCCTAAACTCCGCGACGATATGACCGAGGTGGAATATGGTGGAAGGGGGCACCGCACACGGCTAAGGAACGATCCGTAGATCAACTTGTTTGTCTATGGGGTGCCCCCCGCCCCCGTATATAAAGGAGGCAGGGGGGAGGAGGCCACCGGCCAAGGAGGGCGCGCCAAGGGGGGAGTCCTACTCCCACCGGGAGTAGGACTCCCTCTTTCCAAGTAGGAGTAGGAGAAGGGGGGAAAGAGGAGGAAGACGGGAAGGAAAGGGGGGGCGCCGCCCCCCTTCCCTTGTCCTATTCGGACTAGGAAGGGGAGGGGCGCGCGGCCCCCTCCTGCCTCCTTCCCTCTTCTCCCTCGAGGCCCATGTAGGCCCAATAACCCCCCGGGGGGTTCCGGTAACCTCCTGGTACTCCGGTAAAATGCCGATTTCACCCGGAACTATTCCGATGTCCAAACATAGGCTTCCAATATATCAATCTTTATGTCTCGACCATTTCAAGACTCCTCGTCATGTCCGTGATCACATCCGGGACTCCGAACAAACTTCGGTACATCAAAACTTAAAATCATAATAAAACTGTCATCGAAACGTTAAGCGTGCGGACCCTACGGGTTCGAGAACTATGTAGACATGACCTAGAACCATTCTTGGTCAATAACCAATAGCGGGACCTGGATGCCCATATTGGTTCCTACATTCTACGAAGATCTTTATCGGTCAAACCGCATAACAACATATGTTGTTCCCTTTGTCATCGGTATGTTACTTGCCCGAGATTTGATCGTCGGTATCCAATACCTAGTTCAATCTCATTACCGGCAAGTCTCTTTACTCGTTACGTAACATTCCGTAACTAACTCATTAGCTACATTGCTTGCAAGGCTTATAGTGATGTGTATTACCAAGAGGGCCCAGAGATACCTCTCCGACAATCGGAGTGACAAAACCTAATCTCGAAATACGCCAACTCAACATGTACCTTTGGAGACACCTGTAGTACTCCTTTATAATCACCCAGTTACGTTGTGACGTTTGGTAGTACCCAAAGTGTTCCTCCGGTAAACGAGAGTTGCATAATTCTCATAGTTACAGGAACATGTATAAGTCATGAAGAAAGCAATAGCAGAATACTAAATGATCAAGTGCTAGGCTAACGGGATGGGTCATGTCAATCACATCATTCTTCTAATGATGTGATCCCACTAATCAAATGACAACACATGTCTATGGTTAGGAAACATAACCATCTTTGATTAATGAGCTAGTCAAGTAGATGCATACTAGTGACCATAGTTTTGTCTATGTATTCACACATGTATCATGTTTCCGGTTAATACAATTCTAGCATGAATAATAAACATTTATCATGATATGAGGAAATAAATAATAACTTTATTATTGCCTCTAGGGCATATTTCCTTTAGTCTCCCACTTGCACTAGAGTCAGTAATCTAGATTACATAGTAATGATTCTAACACCCATGGAGTCTTGGTGCTGATCATGTTTTGCTCGTGAGAGAGGCTTAGTCAACGGGTCTGCAACATTCAGATCCATATGTATCTTGCAAATCTCTATGTCTCCCACTTGGACTTGGTCCCGAATGGAATTGAAGCGTCTCTTGATGTGCTTGGTCCTCTTGTGAAATCTGGATTCCTTTGCCAAGGCAATTGCTCCAGTATTGTCACAGAAGATTTTCATTGGTCCCGATGCACTAGGTATGACACCTAGATCGGAAATGAACTCCTTCATCCAGACTCCTTCATTTGCTGCTTCAGAAGCAGCTATGTACTCCGCTTCACATGTAGATCCCGCCACGACGCTTTGTTTAGAACTGCACCAACTTACAGCTCCACCGTTTAATATAAACACGTATCCAGTTTGCGATTTAGAATCGTCCGGATCAGTGTCAAAGCTTGCATCGACGTAACCATTTACGACTAGCTCTTTGTCACCTCCATATACGAGAAACATATCCTTAGTCCTTTTCAGGTATTTCAGGATGTTCTTGACCGCTGTCTAGTGATCCACTCCTGGATTACTTTGGTACCTTCCTGCCAGGCTTATTGCTAAGCATACGTCAGGTCTGGTACACAACATTGCATACATGATAGAGCCTATGGCTGAAGCATAGGGAACATTTTTCATTTTCTCTCTATCTTCTGCTGTGGTCGGGCATTGAGTTTGACTCAACTTCACACCTTGTAGCACAGGCAAGAATCCTTTCTTTGCCTGAGCCATTTTGAACTTTTTCAAAATTTTGTCAAGGTATGTGCTTTGTGAATGCCCTATTAAGCATCTTGATCTATCTCTATAGATCTTGATGCCCAATATGTAAGCAGCTTCACCGAGGTCTTTCATTGAAAAACTTTTATTCAAGTATCCCTTTATGCTATCTAGAAATTCTATATCATTTCCAATTAATAATATGTCATCTACATATAAAACTAGAAATGCTACAGAGCTCCCACTCACTTTCTTGTAAATACAGGCTTCTCCAAAAGTCTGTATAAAACCATATGCTTTGATCACACTATCAAAACATTTATTCCAACTCCGAGATGCTTGCACCAGTCCATAAATGGATCGCTGGAGCTTGGATACTTTGTTAGCACCTTTTGGATCAACAAAACCTTCTGGCTGCATCATATACAACTCTTCTTCTAGAAATCCATTCAAGAATGCAGTTTTGACGTCCATTTGTCAAATTTCATAATCATGAAATGCAGCAATAGCTAACATGATTTGGACAGACTTAAGCATCGCTACGGTTAAGAAAGTCTCATCGTAGTCAACCCCTTGAACTTGTCGAAAACCTTTCGCAACAAGTCGAGCTTTATAGACAGTTACATTACCATCAGCGCCAGTCTTCTTCTTAAAGATCCATTTATTCTCAATGGCTTGCCGATCATCGGGCAAGTCAACCAAAGTCCATACTTTGTTTTCATACATGGATCCCATCTCAGATTTCATGGCCTCTAGCCATTTTGCGGAATCTGGGCTCATCATCGCTTCCTCATAGTTCGTAGGTTCATCATGGTCAAGTAACATGACTTCCAGAATAGGATTACTGTACCACTCTGGTGCGGATCTTACTCTGGTAGACCTACGAGGTTCAGTAGAAACTTGATCTGAAGTTTCATGATCAATATCATTAGCTTCCTCACTGATTGGTGTAGTTGTCACAGGAACCGGTTCTTGTGATGAACTACTTTCCAACAAGGGAGTAGATACAGTTATCTCATCAAGTTCTACTTTCCTCCAACTTACTTCTTTCGAGAGAAACTCCTTCTCTAGAAAGGATCCGATTTTAGCAACGAAAATTTTGCCCTCAGATCTGTGATAGAAGGTGTACCCAATAGTCTCCTTTGGGTATCCTATGAAGACACATTTCTCTGATTTGGGTTCGAGCTTATCTGGTTGAAGTTTCTTCACATAAGCATCGCAGCCCCAAACTTTAAGAAACGACAACTTTGGTTTCTTGCCAAACCACAGTTCATAAGGCGTCATTTCAACGGATTTTGATGGTGCCCTATTTAACGTGAATGCGGCCGTCTCTAAAGCATAACCCCAAAACGATAGTGGTAAATCGGTAAGAGACATCATAGATCGCACCATATCAAGTAAAGTACGATTACGACGTTCGGACACACCATTTCGTTGTGGTGTTCCAGGTGGCGTGAGTTGCGAGACTATCCCGCATTGTTTCAAGTGCAGACCAAACTCGTAACTCAAATATTCTCCTCCACGATCAGATCGTAGAAACTTTATTTTCTTGTTACGATGATTTTCCACTTCACTCTGAAATTCTTTGAACTTTTCAAATGTTTCAGACTTGTGTTTCATTAAGTAGATATACCCATATCTGCTCAAATCATCTGTGAAGGTGAGAAAATAACGATATCCGCCACGAGCCTCAACATTCATCGGACCACATACATCTGTATGTATGAGTTCCAACAAATCTGTTGCTCTCTCAATAGTTCCGGAGAACGGTGTTTTAGTCATCTTGCCCATAAGGCACGGTTTGCAAGTACCAAGTGATTCATAATCAAGTGATTCCAAAAGCCCATCAGTATGGAGTTTCTTCATGCGCTTTACACCGATATGACCTAAACGGCAGTGCCACAAATAAGTTGCACTATCATTATCAACTCTGCATCTTTTGGTTTCAACACTATGAATATGTGTATCATTACTATCGAGATTCAATAAAAACAGACCATTCTTCAAGGGTGCATGACCATAAAAGATATTACTCATATAAATAGAACAACCATTATTCTCTGATTTAAATGAATAACCGTCTCGCATTAAACAAGATCCAGATATAATGTTCATTCTCAACGCTGGCACCAAATAACAATTATTTAGGTCTAATACTAATCCCGATGGTAGATGTAGAGCTAGCGTGCCGACCGCGATCACATCGACTTTGGAACCATTTCCCACATGCATCGTCACCTCGTCCTTAGCTAATCTTCGCTTAATCCGTAGTCCCTGTTTCGAGTTGCAAATATTAGCAACAGAACCAGTATCAAATACCCAGGTGCTACTGCGAGCATTAGTAAGGTACACATCAATAACATGTATATCACATATATCTTTGTTCACTTTGCCATCCTTCTTATCCGCCAAATACTTGGGGCAGTTCCGCTTCCAGTGTCCAGTTTGCTTGCAGTAGAAGCACTCAGTTTCAGGCTTAGGTACAGACTTGGGTTTCTTCTCTTGAGCAGCAACTTGCTTGCCGTTCTTTTTGAAGTTTCCCTTCTTCTTCTCTTTGCCCTTCTTCTTGAAACTGGTGGTTTTGTTAACCATCAACACTTGATGCTCCTTCTTGATTTCTACCTCCGCAGCTTTCAGCATTGCGAAGAGCTCGGGAATAGTCTTGTTCATCCCTTGCATATTATAGTTCATCACGAAGCTCTTGTAGCTTGGTGGAAGTGATTGGAGAATTCTGTCAATGACACTATCATCAAGAAGATTAACTCCCAGTTGAATCAAGTGATTATTATACCCAGACATTTTGAGTATGTGTTCATTGACAGAACTATTCTCCTCCATCTTGCAGCTATAGAACTTATTGGAGACTTCATATCTCTCAATCCGGGCATTTGCTTGAAATATTAACTTCAACTCCTGGAACATCTCATATGCTCCATGACGTTCAAAACGTCGTTGAAGACACGGTTCTAAGCCGTAAAGCATGGCACACTGAACTATCGAGTAGTCATCAGCTTTGCTCTGCCAGACGTTCTTAACGTCGTCAGTTGCACCAGCAGCAGGCCTGGCACCCAGCGGTGCTTCCAGGACGTAACTTTTCTGTGCAGCAATGAGGATAATCCTCAGGTTACGGACCCAGTCCGTGTAATTGCTACCATCATCTTTCAACTTTGCTTTCTCAAGGAACGCATTAAAATTCAACGGAACAACAGCACGAGCCATCTATCTACAAACAAACATAGACAAGCAAAATACTATCAGGTACTAAGTTCATGATAAATTTAAGTTCAATTAATCATATTACTTAAGAACTCCCACTTAGACAGACATCTCTCTAGTCATCTAAGTGATCACGTGATCCAAATCAACTAAACCATGTCCGATCATCATGTGAGATGGAGTAGTTTCAATGGTGAACATCGCTATGTTGATCATATCTACTATATGATTCACGCTCGACCTTTCGGTCTCCGTGTTCCGAGGCCATATCTATATATGCTAGGCTCGTCAAGTATAACCTGAGTATTCCGCGTATGCAACTGTTTTGCACCCGTTGTATTTGAACGTAGAGCCTATCACACCCGATCATCACGTAGTGTCTCAGCACGAAGAACTTTCACAACGGTGCATACTCAGGGAGAACACTTCTTGATAATTAGTGAGAGATCATCTTAAAATGCTACCGTCAATCAAAGCAAGATAAGATGCATAAAGGATAAACATCACATGCAATCAATATAAGTGATATGATATGGCCATCATCATCTTGTGCTTGTGATCTCCATCTTCGAAGCACCGTCATGATCACCATCGTCACCGGCGCGACACCTTGATCTCCATCGTAGCATCATTGTCGTTACGCCATCTATTGCTTCTACGACTATCGCTACCGCTTAGTGATAAAGTAAAGCAATTACAGGGCGTTTGCATTTCATACAATAAAGCGACAACCATATGGCTCCTGCAAGTTGCCGATAACTTCGGTTACAAAACATGATCATCTCATACAATAAAATATAGCATCACGTCTTGACCATATCACATCACAACATGCCCTGCAAAAACAAGTTAGACGTCCTCTACTTTGTTGTTGCAAATTTTACGTGGCTGCTACGGGCTTAGCAAGAACCGTTCTTACCTACGCATCAAAAACCACAACGATAGTTCGTCAAGTTGGTGCTGTTTTAACCTTCGCAAGGACCGGGCGTAGCCACACTTGATTCAGCTAAAGTGAGAGAGACAGACACCCGCCAGCCACCTTTAAGCACGAGTGCTCGTAACGGTGAAACTAGTCTCACGTAAGCGTACGCGTAATGTCGGTCCGGGCCGCTTCATCTCACAATACCGCCGAACCAAAGTATGATATGCTGGTAAGCAGTATGACTTGTATCGCCCACAACTCTCTTGTGTTCTACTCGTGCATATAACATCAACGCATAAAACCTAGGCTCTGATACCACTGTTGGGGAACGTAGTAATTTCAAAAAATTTCCTATGCACACGCAATATCATGGTGATGATATAGCAACAAGAGGGGAGAGTGTTCGTCCACGTACCCTCGTAGACCGTAAGCGGAAGCATTAGCACAACGCGGTTGATGTAGTCGTACGTCTTCACGATCCGACCGATCCAAGCATCGAACGTACGGGGCCTCCGAGTTCAGCACACGTTCAGCTCGATGACGATCTCCGGCCTCCGATCCAGCCGAGCTCCAGAGATTAGTTCCGTCAGCACGACAGCATGGTGACGATGATGATGTTCTACCGGCGCAGCTCTTCGCCTAAACTCCGCGACGATATGACCGAGGTGGAATATGGTGGAAGGGGGCACCGCACACGGCTAAGGAACGATCCGTAGATCAACTTGTGTGTCTATGGGGTGCCCCCCGCCCCCGTATATAAAGGAGCCAGGGGGAGGAGGCCGCCGGCCAAGGAGGGCGCGCCAAGGGGGGAGTCCTACTCCCACCGGGAGTAGGACTCCCTCTTTCCAAGTAGGAGTAGGAGAAGGGGGGGGGGGAAACAGGAGGAAGAGGGGAAGGAAAGGGGGGGCGCCACCCCCCTTCCCTTGTCCTATTCGGACTAGGAAGGGGAGGGGCGCGCGCCCCCCTCCTGCCTCCTTCCCACTTCTCCCTCGAGGCCCATGTAGGCCCAATAACCCCCCGGGGGGTTCCGGTAACCTCCCGGTACTCCGGTAAAATGCCGATTTCACCCGGAACTATTCCGATGTCCAAACATAGGCTTCCAATATATCAATCTTTATGTCTCGACCATTTCGAGACTCCTCGTCATGTCCGTGATCACATCCAGGACTCCGAACAAACTTCGATACATCAAAACTTATAAACTCATAATAAAACTGTCATCGAAACGTTAAGCGTGCGGACCCTACGGGTTCGAGAACTATGTAGACATGACCTAGAACCATTCTTGGTCAATAACCAATAGCGGGACCTGGATGCCCATATTGGTTCCTACATATTCTATGAAGATCTTTATCGGTCAAACCGCATAACAACATACGTTGTTCCCTTTGTCATCGGTATGTTACTTGCTCGAGATTTGATCATCGGTATCCAATACCTAGTTCAATCTCGTTACCGGCAAGTTTCTTTACTCGTTACGTAATACATCATTCCATAACTAACTCATTAGCTACATTGCTTGCAAGGCTTATAGTGATGTGTATTACCGAGAGGGCCCAGAGATACCTCTCCGACAATCGGAGTGACAAAACCTAATCTCGAAATATGCCAACTCAACATGTACCTTTGGAGACACTTGTAGTACTCCTTTATAATCACCCAGTTACGTTGTGACGTTTGGTAGTACCCAAAGTTTTCTTCCGGTAAACGGGAGTTGCATAATTCTCATAGTTACAAGAACATGTATAAGTCATGAAGAAAGCAATAGCAGAATACTAAATGATCAAGTGCTAGGCTAACGGGATGGGTCATGTCAATCACATCATTCTTCTAATGATGTGATCCCACTAATCAAATGACAACACATTCTATGGTTAGGAAACATAACCAATCTTTGATTAATGAGCTAGTCAAGTAGATGCATACTAGTGACCATAGTTTTGTCTATGTATTCACACATGTATCATGTTTCCGGTTAATACAATTCTAGCATGAATAATAAACATTTATCATGATATGAGGAAATAAATAATAACTTTATTATTGCCTCTAGGGCATATTTCCTTCAGATATAACTATATGATGTCTTTATTAAATGGGTTGCCATGCCATAATTCAGATAGATGATGTGTATGTACTATGTAAACATGATGGCATGATTAATTCAAATGTATGATTTATATAGTAAGAAAGTAAGCAGATGGCAATCCATATATGATGTAAAAACTAAGCAATGCAAGACAACATGCATGACATGGGTAATATAACCCTGCCAAGTTTGAGCATAGACCTCAGGGGGGAAATAGGACTGGTCACCAGTCTCTAAATCCTCCTCTGAGGAGCTCTCTGTAACCAGCAAGATGTCTACTTCAGCAGGTAGCATTGTCTGCTCTAAATACCTTGTTTTCACTCCAGATACTTCCATCACCGCTTCAAATGGCTGATGCACAGGAAGAGTAGTTGAATATACAAACGTTGTCGACAAATGGAACATGTAATACAAAAAAATGATAGCGTGATATAATTCACATACATGATGATTGGCTAAACAGCATGGCATTGCATAATTCACATATATAATGCCTTTGCAACAAGATAGCATTGTATAATTTACATATATAATGTCTTGCAACAAGATGGCAATGCATAATTCACATATATGGTAATTAGACATTGAATAGGTGGCATTCACACAAAGCATGTCTAAACTAATCAAATGACATAGCAATGCGAGACACCATACGCATGATATGAGCAACATAACCCTGCCAAGTTAGAGCATACACCTCGGGGGGGGGGGGGATAGGATTGGTCATCTGTCTCTGAATCCACCTCTGAGGAGCTATCCGTAACCAGTGAGATATGCGCTTCGTCAGATAGCATAGTCTGCTCTGAGGACCTTGTTTTCACTCTAGAATTTGCCATCACCGTGTCAAATGGCTGATGCACACGAAGAGCAGTTGAATGTACTAACATTGTTGAGAAATGTAATATGTAATGAAAAAAAAGGATGGCCTGATATAATTTACATATAAGATGACTGGCTAAGCAGGATGGCATTGCAAAATTCACATATATGATGCCTGGCTAAACAAGATGGCGTTGCATAATTCACATAAACGATGAATAAACTAAACAGATGGCATTCACACAAAGGATGTCTAAACTAAGCAGATGACATATTTGATGTATAAAGTAAGCAATGCAAGACACCATATGCATGATATAACCAACATCAGCATGCCAAGTTAGAGCGAAGACCTCAGGGGGTAAATAGGAGTTGTCTTCTCCTTCTGAATCCCCCTCAAAACAGATATCTTCCACTCGATTACAATCCGAAATGCGTGGAGGGGGGGCTGCCTTTGCGCCTACCATGGAGTGACGTCTGCATGAAATTTTATTGCCACTCAAGGCTCATATATTTTGCTCTACATGTTCAGTTCCATTGTTTACAATAACTTTCATGCATAGGAATAAAACATAGTGAGATTATGTAAGGAGTGCATGCAGAAATCCAGAGTGATGGTAGCAACCTGTGGATAGACCCAAAACCAATAATAGCAGGCAGATAATGGCTTCAGTTAAAAAATACAGATAATGGCTTCTTTACTGTTTGTTTCCCACCCAACATGAAACTTATAGTAGACACCAAAGATTAACCAGATAGTAGATAGATACTATTGATAGCGGCCCCGATATGTACCCCACAACCATTTAAAAACTCAAGTTTGACCATTAGTTTGGAGCTGACTCAGAGTCTAATCGGTGAACAGGATGATAAAGTAGCATGTAATATTAAGCGATGCATAACGTAAGCAGACACGAAAGAGTGCGACCTCTCTTGCGGACCCGTGTAGTCCTCGAGGTCATCTGCTCGGTTGATGATGGTAATGCAGTTTTCATGGCTGCCCGTGGCGGGGAAGAAGATCTGAGGCGGCGAAAGACAGTCTGGAGGCCAGATCCCTGCTGTGCTGGACCCTTCTGTCGTTGTAGTAGTTGAGCTGGGGTGGACGACAACGCAGCAGGAGCGGGACAAACCACGCAAGGTTTTCTTTGACAACTAACTGTAAGAGAAGTAATTCTGTAAGGGCTCGTTTGAATTGGAGGATTCCAGCAATGCAGGGATAGGAAATAGACAGGAATAGGATAGGAATGCACGTGCAAAACAGAGAATTTAAAAACACATGATTTCTGCCAATCTGGGTGTTTGATTCACAACAATTGGAAGATCACAGGATGCAAAGAAGCATGGTGAGATTAAGTCAAACCATAAGAAAATGTACGGTTATAATGCTATTATGCTACTATCTCTTACTCTGGTGCTTCATGAATAGGAATTTGAAAAGGAGGACAAGTGAAAATTAAAATTCCTAAGTTTTTTCTTTCAAGGAGACACTAAAGGAACAAATCCGTGTGCTTAGTGGACAATATATATAACATGTAGAGTAAAAAATAGATGCAACAAGTGTACAACCTCTTTGGCGAAGCCATGTCGATCTCAGCGTGATGGGGTTGGCCGGTGAGGATGCTCCGGCTGACTTTGCTGTCGGAGGAGGGGAAGAAGATCTTAGGCGTCTGGAGATGGAACCCGAGGTACTGATCCGCTGTGATGGAGGGTTTCGTCGTTGGAGCAGCTACGGTGAGTTGTACGACGCCGAGGCTGAAGCAGGACAAGAGAGACAACAAACAACGTTAACCTGAGTGGAATTCTAATAGCATCTCCAATACATGACGTAAAATACATAACCACAAAGTGCTAGATGTAAAATACATCAGCCACTCATCTCTGAACTTAACTGTCGAAACTGAACTTAACTGTCGAAACTGAACTTAACTATCGAAACTGAACTTACCTGTCGAAACTGAATTTTGCTGTCGAAACTGAATTTTGCTGTCGAAACTGAACGCACTAGCAAGGTGAGGCTACACGTCGGTCGACTGACTGGTCAGTCGATTTTGCAGCCGTTGGATACGAAATCAAGGGCCTGTGGTTCATCTTCAACCTCCACCCCCTGAGCCGCCAGCCACCACCGGCCAAACAGCAGCCCCCCGCCGCCCGCGACCGGCGGTGCGCCGCCCCGCCCGCCTCGAAAACACTCCCCACCGCCGGTCCGCCGCCGCCCCGGCCATCCCTCTAGGCCCCCCCGTGCCGAGCTTTTTCTCCAGCGATCCCCACGCCACCGCCTCGCCAATGCCCCACCACCCCCGACGACCATCGCCCCCATCCTGAACCCTAAGATAGATAGTGGGGTACCTCTCCGGTGAGCCCCCTCCCCACTGCGGCTGGTTCTTCCTTCACCCCGGCGAGCCCACCCCTTGAAAATCGACTGACCCAAAAGTCGATTCAGTCGACTGAAGTGTAGCCAAATCGGAGCAACATCGCAAGCAAGAGCAAGAGCTAGAGTAGCAGCACGAGCAAGAGCAATAGCAAGAGCACACCAGGCAGGGGACCGAGAGCAAGAGCGGAGCAGCATCGCGAGCGAGAGCTAAAGCAGCAGCTCCTACTGATGTGGACGTCGCCGCCGGGGGAACGACACCGTGGAGGAAGTGGCCGGCGATGCCGTCGTGGATGGTGCCGCGCCGTCTCGGCTCGGGACCGAGCGCCGGCAGCATCATGATATCGAATCAAGAAGAAAATGCAGCGATTAGTGTACAACCTCTTTGGTGGCGCCGATTAGGCCACGGCTTCATCCAAGGAAATGGTGATGATGATGCTCTTCCGGTGGTGCAGGTGAAGATAGCGGTGTGGGAATGGAGGTGGCGCAAAATAGAAGGGGAACATCGGGGCAGCTCCTTGGAGGTGGAGGACGGGGTGGCTGAACCGGCGGGACGATGAGATCGACGACGGATCCTCATCCGGTACGGTGGATGAGGGACGTCGAGATGTTGCTGTGGACGGCATCATCGGGGAAGAGGCTCCAGCTGGGTGGCGGACGGAGCAGGGTGTGGGGTTTCATCATGGGTTTTCGCGGCCTCGGTGTACGAATGGGTGGGCGGATGGGATGGTAGTGGGGAACCATGGCTTAGAGATGCGCTTGTCCGAAATGTGGGGTAAGTTACAAAAGTACCCCTCACCGATTTGAGGCAGTTCTTTCGGTTCAGGGGTACCACGGGCATTTCGCGTGTCTGGATTTCACAGGAGGTGGGAGTTTTCGCGCGCGTTGTAATTTCGGAATAGCAAGGCGCGGGTTGAGATGGAGGGAGTTGTCGGAGCACAACGAGACAAAGATATATCTTAAATATTTTTGGCTAACAAGGCGCGGGTTGAAATTTCTGGACAAGCCTAACATGTACTATACCAAATCAATGCGCACTACAAATGTCATTCAAAACTTTGAATTCATGTTATGTTCAATTAAAATATTTCGCTACGTGTATAATGCATGCAACCTACTACTCAAATGAATGTTTTAGTGCATTCGAAACGTATATACTACCGCTTCAATATGAACTAAATTTGAATAAGGTCTACAGTAATGATTGTTGTGAAGTCAAAGCATTTGAATTCGTTTCTCTGTTTTAATAACATCTACAATAATCATTATTGTCAAGTTAAACCATCGTTTGTGTATTATCTTCACAGCACACCGCATGATTAGTCTCGAGTTACATATGAACTATGTGTACTATATGAACTCGAACTAGATTTTTTGAATCCACTTTATTTTGATTTCAAATCACATTACATTTCTAGCTCTAGCTAGATCTTCATAATCTAAACCATGTCTCATATGTATAATGTGTCTATCACATTATGTATGGTGCCCCGCCCCCTACGCCTACAAGTATTTAGATGTGAGTTGCAAACACCACACATTACCACAAATTCAAATAAAATGTGAGAATGTTCGATATATAGTATTGTTTAGATTGCTCGATATTTAGTTGTAAGCTGCAAACGCCACACACTATCACAAATTCAAATAAAATGTGAGATTGTTTGATGTATAGTATGGTTTAGATTGTTCGGCATTTAGCTGTGAGTTGCAAATGCCATGCATTATCACATTATGGTATAACATGTGCACAGCACGTGTATCACTGCTATATTCATGCATGCAATGTTTAAAACACTATGATCTCCTATTCAAATATATGAATCCGCTTTCATATCAAATTATGATCTTTGTTAGTCTCTTACACCCACACAATCCTCTAACCTTTGTAGCTACCACTAACTTTCTCTGGTGCATGCACACACCCACCTCGCCCTCCACCTCGCTCGACATTCTATCCACCGGGCACATTCATTTTTTTCTTTAGGTCGTTCTTCCAGAGTCTCCACAACTCCTTTCCGACACACACCGATCGATAAACCTCTCTAGCGATGCCTGCCTACAACATACACACACACCTTCAATCTCCTCCTTTATGTGTCCTTGCCTCGTGTCTCTCATACGGTCAGACACACGTGTAAACTATCGCCCCTCTTTTCATCGATCTCACAACCGCACACTCCTCCCCCTATCTAGCTAGTAGTTGGGCCTCTCGCACCACCTCCTAGCTCCATTCTCTCTGTCTATCCATCTCGTTGGGCCTTATTTTCCTCTAACAAATGGACGTACACCGACCGATCTCTCGCTATACAAATAGCTAGCTAGGTCCTTATAACTCGTTTTTACCCACACGTCGATCGATCTACCTCATTAGCTGTGTCTCTCCTTTCCTCCGACAAACAACAATTGATCTACCTATCTAGTTAGGTTTGCTTACCAAACACATGGTTCCCCTTCATCATCCATGGATGCGTCCCGACAGATCTATCACGCACAGGCACACACAGAAACACATCCCCACTCTTATTGATAACATTGCAGTTCCACCCTCAGTTTGTCTAGTAGGCCTCTCCTAACATCTCTGAGAAGCAACTCCATCACCCATCCAGCACTCTACCCCTCTCCCTCCCTCTCCCTTCCTCTCTCTCTCCTCTCTCTCTCTCTGTCCCATCATATTTCCCGTCCTTCAGTTATGTATGGATGTCGACCGATCTCCCTCAAGACATAGTTGGGTCTCTCCTTCTCAACACATATACGAGTCATTCTACCTCTATAGTTAGGCCTCTGCCTACCTCTATAGTCATGTCTCCCTGCCACACACAAACTTGACATGTGCCCTCTAACGTTCCGGTAGGCCAGTCGCGCTATATCTTTGACTTGCACACACACACAATTTTGATGGCTCTCTTCATCGATCTCGCACCCACCCACTTGATCCTCTCTTCGACTCTATCGATAGCTATGACCCCTCCCTCTCTTCTCGTGGATTGCCCGACCCTCTATGTATGATATGGATAGGCCTCCATTTCACACACATTGCATGCAAAATTTTATTTGAGATGTCATCGACACATATTCCCACAAATAATTCACGAAATCAATCCCCACCCCACCCCCACCCCCACCCCAAAACAAAAAACACTCACGAACACGGTTTTTATCTCTCACACACACCCACGTAGGTGGGGGACGTGCACGAAGAGAAGTGGTGCATGCACAGTGCACGTACTCCCGTCTCTTTCCCAACCACACCCGCGCGGGTACACTGTGGAGCTCATTTCTGTACGAAAAAGGCAGCCCACGTGGTAATTTGGCATGTGTACTGGTTGTCCACTTGGTGGAGGGAGGATCGTCTACCACGGGTGAACAAACAAATTGCGACTTGACGCGTTATGTTAAATTAAAAAAAGAGGCAAACCATGTGGGGCCTACCTTAGAGGCAAGGCTCTATACACTGGAGTACTTTTGATGTGTCTCGTCAACTCAAAGAATGAGGAGAAGCTTGCTTAGTACGCCGTCTCCCCCGACCACGGCCGCGGTGGCTCGCAGGATGAGGTGAAGCTTGCTCCGCCTTACGCCCGCTCCCTCGCCCATGCGCGCGGTGGCTCGCAGGACGAGGAGAAAATTCACTACTCCCTCCGTTTACTCCTCGTCCCTACTACCTTGGTTATAGAGATTATATCATATTGTTTGGAATATATATGTCCTTTAGTAGATTTCAATATGAACTACTAGTACATACTCCAAACACTAATGTATATAGATGTATTTTAGAGTGTAGATTCACTCATTTTGCTCCGTATGTACTACCTCTGTCCAGGTTTATTGGTCCCCATTGTATTTCATGCCAAATTTTGACCATAGATTAAACTAAGAAAATGTTCACGCATGTCACCAAACATTACATTTTTGAAAACTATGTTCAAATACGAATCCAATGAGATAATTTTTCTTGACATGCATTAACATTTTGTTAGTTAAATGTTTAGTCAAAATTTGGCACAAACTATAAAAGGGACCTATAAACCAGGACGGAGGTAGTAGCACTCTTCCTCGCCCCTCGACCCTCGCCCACATGGTGGACGTGCAGCAATTCATTCGGTCTGATATAGCCAGAACGATATATACTGCACTACCATTATTGCTCGACTTCCCGAAGAGGCGAAGAGCCAATCGCAAGGTTAATATTTTGGAGATGCCAAGCCCAAGGTTATAGGAGAACGAGTAGTAGGTGCCGCGTCATTTATAAATAAAGTTTTTTTTCCTTCAGTGGCACGTACGCAATATGATAGGTTCATATGGAGAGAAAAGGAAACCGCTCCACTATATACATAGTCAGGACGGGCCAGCCTACACGGTTGCTTGCTGGGGTTGCTCTCTTCACACTCTCTCGCACAAAACGACTGTGGCCACATCTCTAACATCTCAACGGATCACGTCCGCTTGGGGAAGGGGTGGATGCTTAGTGTAGATGCGGTGGCCGTCGCCGACGGCGAAAACCCACTGTCGGCATGTCCCGATCAGGGGTCCCCTCCGTTCTTTCTCACAAAGCCGGTGAGGTTGCCTTCGTCCCTTGCTCACTGCCGCGATGGGGGCAGTTGCCGCCTCCCGCCGCCCTCCTCAAGGTTGAGCTACGTCCCTCAGGTACAACTCCCTTTACAGCCGGCTTGCACCACTGCTCCAGCTGCCCACATCACTCCCTGTGGATATTTCTCTACTTCTTTGCCCCGCACATACCTGATACCTCTACTGGCTTCTACGTACTGTATTTGTGATGGTTTATGTCTCATCAACTAGTCCCAGTAATCTTATTCTAATCACGCTTCTTCAATTTCTTTGCCACAGGGATGCTCATCTCGATTTTGGTGAAACTGCACAAAATGATCCGATGGTCAAAAGGTTGCAAACTTCATTTATTAGGAAGCTCAAATGTTGCCAGCAAATTGAAGCCTGGTCAGGGTTCACGGTTCAAGGGCTACGGAATGCATGGATCGTTTTTTTCTTTAGCTGCCTCTGTTCCAAAATAAGTGTCAACTTTAGTAGTAGTACAACTTTGTACTAAAGTTTGCACAAAGTTGAGACACTTATTTTGGAACGGAGGGAGTACATATTTGCTATGATCTGTCAATCATTGACATGCAATAGCATGCATGTTAGTCTCTTTGTATTTGATGAAATGTTGCAACGGGCAACCTTGGACGCAAGATACATGTAACGGGAGCTGGAAGCTTCATAGCATTGTACAAATTTATCTCGCTGATAAATTACAGTACGTAGTACTATACTAATACTTCCTCCATTCCTAAATATAAGTCTTTGTAGAGATTTCACCATGAACCACATGCGGATGTATATAGATGCATTTTAAGTGTAGATTCATTCATTTTGTTCCGTATGTAGTTCACCTAGTGGAATCTCTACAAAGACTTATCTACTAGTAATAGCTAGCCCCCACTACTAGGAATTCTCTATCCTCTCCTTGAGCCACATCATCAAAATTGATGTAGCTTTTAGATGAAGTAAATCAGTCCATAATAGCCGTCTGATCTAGACGTTGAGAGGCTCCGCACTAAGCCACATGCAAGCACGCAGAAATACCGTGGCACATGCATGTGAGTGGGTTTTAAATCACATCAACATGTCTGCATGCAAGCATGCACCGGTAGCATGCATGTAAGTGAGCTTTTAAGTCCCATTAACATGTCAAAAAGAAAAATATAATCCCATTATGCAGTAGGAGTTGGCTGATCTTTTTTCCTTACGTGGGATGATCTAAATGATGATGGGAGTTTATTTAGTTTGGCTACCACATTTGTCATGCGGTTATAGAGTTTTTTTTTTAGTTTTATGAAATCGATAATTTTGCGCAGAGAGATATATCGCTGTTCCGCGGCAACGCGCGGGGACTCATCTAGTAATATTTAAGAACGGAGGGAGTACTATGTAAAGAGTTAGGTATCGCACGGTGATAGTGTGAGGTGGGCCATGTAATCACTGAGCTTGCGTGTTTTCACTGCTCTTGCACTCCTCTGCTGTAAGAATGGAGAAATCTGTAATCTAGTAGTAGTAGTACCTCCTTTCGCCGAAAGCGTGGGACATCCAGCAGTCCTACCACCTCAGTAATAAAGACCAATGAGCCGTCAAATCACATAGACCCAGTAGTAAGTTGGAAGGACGAAGCAACCATCACTCTTGCGCTAGTGAGAGGTCGCGTCCGCTCTGCCCGGGCATGAATGCGGCACCGATTCTTTGGAGCGGTGCTGACCGTTTCGGGTGGGAAGCGCGCGCGGGCGATGGAGGGGCTTTGGGTGGGCCAGGCTGGTCAGGAGCGGGCGTGGCAGCTGTCCGCATGTCCCTACCGGACACGCCCGGAAAGGAGAGAATGCACCAACTCTTGCGGATAAAATCGTACACTACACACCATCTCTCTGTAGGATTAGGTCGATCTGTCGCACTCTCTAACACACACATGCTGTTAAACACACACACGCAAACGCACGCACCTTGGTCCCGTTGCACCTTCTAACTGTTGGGGAACGTAGTAATTTCAAAAAAATTCCTATGCACATGCAAGATCATGGTGATGCATAGCAACAAGAGGGGAGGGTGTTGTCCACGTACCCTCGTAGACCGAAAGCGGAAGTGTTAGAACAACGCGGTTGATGTAGTCGTACGTCTTCACGGCCCGACCGATCAAGCACCGAAACTACGACACCTCCGAGTTCTAGCACACGTTCAGCTCGATGACATCCCTCGTACTCCGATCCAACCGAGTGTCAAGGGAGAGTTCCGTTAGCACGATGGCGTGGTGACGATCTTGATGTTCTACCATCGCAGGGCTTCGCCTAAGCACCGCTACAATATTATCGAGGAAGACTATGGTGGAGGGGGGCACCGCACACGGCTAAGAGATCAAGAGATCAATTGTTGTGTCTATGGGGTGCCCCTTGCCCCCGTATATAAAGGAGCTAGGGGGGAGGCGGCCGGCCAAGTAGGAGGGCACGCCAAGGGGGGAGTCTACTCCCACCGGGAGTAGGACTCCTCCTTTCCTAGTAGGAGTAGGAGAGAAGGAAGGAGGCGGCACAGCCCCTCCCCCTAGTCCAATTCGGACTAGGCCTTGGGAGGGGGAGCGCGGCCTGCCCTAGATAGCCCCTCTCTCTTTCCCGTATGGCCCAATAGGGCCCAATACTTCTCCCCGGCAAATTCCCATAACTCTCTGGTACTCCGATAAATACCCGAATCACTCGGAATCTTTCCGATGTCCGAATATAGTCGTCCAATATATCGATCTTTACGTCTCGGCCATTTCAAAACTCCTCGTCATGTCCTCGATCTCATCCGGGACTTCGAACTCCTTCGGTACATCAAAACTCATAAACTCATAATATAACTGTCATCAAAACCTTAAGCGTGCGGACCCTACGGGTTCGAGAACTATGTAGACATGACCGAGACACGTTTCCGGTCAATAACCAATAGCGGAACCTGGATGCTCATATTGTCTCCTACATATTCTACGAAGATCTTTATCGGTCAAATAGCATAACAACATACGTTGTTCCCTTTGTCATCGGTATGTTACTTGCCCGAGATTTGATTGTCGGTATCTCAATACCTAGTTCGATCTCTTTACCGGCAAGTCTCTTTACTCATTACGTAATGCATCATCCCGCAAGTAACTCATTAGCCACATTGCTTGCAAGGCTTATAGTGATGTGCATTACCGAGAGGGCCCAGAGATACCTCTCCGACAATCAGAGTGACAAATCCTAATATCGAAATACGCCAACTCAATATGTACCTTTGGAGACACCTGTAGAGCTCCTTTATAATCACCCAGTTACGTTGTGATGTTTGGTAGCACACAAAGTGTTCCTCCGGTAAACGGGAGTTGCATAATCTCATAGTTATAGGAACATGCATAAGTCATGAAGAAAGCAATAGCAACATACTAAACGATCAAGTGCTAAGCTAACGGAATGGGTCATGTCAATCACATCATTCTTCTAATGATGTGATCCTGTTAATCAAATGACAACTCATGTCTATGGCTAGGCAACACAACCATCTTTGATCAACAAGCTAGTCAAGTAGAGGCATACTAGTGACACTATGTTTGTCTATTTATTCACACGTGTATCATGTTTCCGGTTAATACAATTCTAGCATGAATAATAAACATTTATCATGATATGAGGAAATAAATAATAACTTTATTATTGCCTCTAGGGCATATTTCCTTCAGTCTCCCACTTGCACTAGAGTCAATAATCTAGTTCACATCGCCATGTGATTTAACACCAATATTCATATATGTATATGATTAACACCCATAGTTCACGTCGTCATGTGACCAACAAACCCAAAGGGTTTACTAGAGTCAATAATCAAGTTCACATCGCTATGTGATTAACACCCAAAGATTACTAACGTATGATCATGTTTTGCTCGTGAGAGAAGCTTAGTCAAAGGGTCTGTCACATTTAGAGCCGTATGTATTTTGCAAATATTCTATGTCTACAATGCTCTGCACGGAGCTACTCTAGCTAATTGCTCCCACTTTCAATATGTATCCAGATTGAGACTTAGAGTCATCTGGATCGGTGTAAAAGCTTGCACTGATGTAACTCTTTATGACGGGCTCTTTTATCACCTCTATAATCGAGAAATATTTCCTTAGTCCTCACTAAGGATATTCTTGACCAATGTCCAGTGATCTACTCTTAGATCACTATTGTACTCCCTTGCCAAATTCAGAGCAAGGTATACAATAGTTTTGGTACATAGCATAGCATACTTTATAGAACCTATGACTGAGGTATAGGGAATGACTTTCATTCTCTTTTCTATTTTTTGCCGTGGTCGGGATTTGAGTCTTACTCAATTTCACACCTTTGCAACACAGGCAAGAACTCTTTCCTTGATTGTTCTATTTTGAACTACTTCAAAATCTTGAAAAGGTATGTACTTATTGAAAAAACTTATCAAGCGTCTTGATCTATCTCAATAGATCTTGATGCTCAATATGTAAGTAGCTTTACTGAGGTCTTTCTTTTAAAGAACTCCTTCCAAATACTCCTTTATGCTTTCCAGAAATTCTACATCATTTCTGATCAACAATATGTACACATATATTTATCAGAAAGGTGGTAGTGCTCCCACTCACTTTATTGTAAATACAGGCTTCACCGCAAATCTGTATAAAACTATATGCTTTGATCAACTTATCAAAGCGTATATTCCAACTCTGAGATGCTTGCACCAGTCCATAGATGGATCGCTGGAGCTTGCACATTTTGTTAGCACCTTTAGGATTGACAAAACCTTCTGGTTGCATCATATACAACTCTTCTTTAAGAAAACCATTAAGGAATGCAGTTTTGACATCCATTTGCCAGATTTCATAAAACGTGGCAATTGCTAACATGATTCGGACAGACTTAAGCATCACTACAGTTGAGAAAATCTCATTGTAGTCAATACCTTAAACTTGTCAAAAACCTTTTTGCGACAAGTCGAGCTTTGTAGATAGTAACACTACTATCAGCGTTTGTCCTCCTCTTGAAGATCCATTTATACAATATGGCTTGCCGATCATCGGGCAACTCCACCAAAGTCCACACTTTGTTCTCATACATGGATCCCATCTCAGATTTCATGGCCTCAAGCCATTTCGCGGAATCTGGGCTCATCATCGCTTCCTCATAGTTCGTAGGTTCATCATGGTCTAGTAACATGACTTCCAAAACAGGATTACCGTACCATTCTGGTGCGGATCTTACTCTGGAAGACCTACGAGGTTCGGTAGTAACTTGATCTGAAGTTTCATGATCAATATCATTAGCTTCCTCACTGATTGGTGTAGTCGTCACAAGAACTAGTTTCTGTGATGAACTATTTTCCAATAAGGGAGAAGTTACAAATTACCTTATCAAGCTCTACTTTCCTCCCACTCACTTCTTTCAAGAGAAAATCCTTCTCTAAAAAGGATCCATTCTTAGCAACGAATGTTTTGCCTTTGGATCTGTGATAGAAGGTGTACCCAACAGTTTCCTTTGGGTATTCTATGACGATGCACTTCTCTGATTTGGGCTCGAGCTTATCAGGTTGAAACCTTTTTCACATAAGCATCGCAACTCCAGACTTTAAGAAACGACAGCTTAGGTTTACTGCTAAACCATAGTTCATACGGTGCCGTCTCAAGGATTTAGATGGTGCCCTATTTAAACTGAATGTAGCTATCTCTAATGCATAACCCCAAAACGATAGTGGTAAATCGGTAAGATACATCATAGATCGCACCATATCCAACAAAGTGCGGTTACGACGTTCGGACACACCATTACGCTGTGGTGTTCCATGTGGCGTGAACCGTGAAACTATTCCACATTGTTTAAAATGAAGGCCAAACTCATAACTCAAATATTCTTCTCTACGATCAGATTGGAGAAACTTTATTTTCTTGTTACGATGATTCTCCACTTCACTCTGAAATTCTTTGAACTTTTGAAATGTTTCAGACTTGTGCTTCATTAAGTAGATATACACATATCTGCTCAAATCATCTGTGAAGGTCAGAAAATAACGATACCCGCCACGAGCATCAACACTCATTGGACCGCATACATCGGTATGTATTATTTCCAACAAGTTAGTAGCTCGTTCCATTATTCCGGAGAACAGAGTTTTAGTCATCTTGCCAAAAAGGCACGGTTCGCAAGCATCAAAATGATTCACAACCAAGTGATTCTGAAAATCCATATTTATGGAGTTTCTTCATGCGCTTTACACCGATATGACCCAAATGGCAGTCCCATAAATAAGTTGCATTATCATTATTAACTTTGCATCTTTTGGCATCAACATTATGAATATGTGTATCACTATGATCAAGATTCAATAAACCATCACTATTGGGTGTATGACCATAGAAGGTTTTATTCATGTAAACAGAATAACAATTTATTCTCTATCTTAGATGAATAATGGTATCGCAAAAAACATGATCTTATCATATTTATGCTCAACGCAAACACCAAATAATATTTATTTAGGTTTAACACTAATATCGAAAATATAGGGAGTGTGTGATGATGATCATATCAATCTTGGAACTACTTCCAACATTCATCCTCACTTCCCCTTCAACTAGTCTCTGTTTATTCTGTAACTCCTGTTTCGAGTTACTAATCTTAGCAACCGAACAAGTATCAAATATTCAGGGGCCACTATAAACACTAGTAAGGAACACATTAATAACCTGTATATCAAATATACCCTTGTTCACTTTGCCATCCTTCTTATCCACCAAATATTCAGGGCATTTCCGTTTCCAGTGACCATTTCCTTTGTAGTGTAAGCACTCAGTTTCAGGCTTTGGTCCAGTTTTGGGCTTCTTCGCAGGAGTGACAACTTGCTTGTCATTCTACTTGAAGTTCCCTTTATTTCCCTTTGCCCTTCTCTTGAAACTAGTGGTCTTGTCAATCATCAACACTTGATGCTCTTTCTTGATTTCTACCTTCGTCGATTTCAACATCACGAAGAGCTCGGGGATCGTTTTCGTCATCCCTTGCATACTATAGTTCATCACAAAGTTCTAGTAACTTGGTGACGGTGACTAGAGAACTCTGTCAATCACTATCTTATCTGGAAGATTAACTCCCACTTGATTCAAGCGATTGTAGTACCCAGACAATCTGAGCACATGCTCACTAGTTGAGCGATTCTCCTCCACCTTTTAGCTATAGAACTTGTTGGAGACTTCAAATCTCTCAACTCGGGTATTTGCTTGAAATATTAACTTCAATTCCTGGAACATCTCATATGGTACATGACATTCAAAACGTCTTTGAAGTCCCGATTCTAAGCCGTTAAGCATGGTGCACTAAACTATCAAGTAGTCATCATATTGAGCTAGCCAAACGTTCATAACGTCTGCATCTGCTCCTGCAATATGTCTGTCACCTAGCGGTGCATTAAGGACATAATTCTTCTATGCAGCAATGAGGATAAACCTCAGATCACGGATCCAATCCACATCATTGCTACTAACATCTTTCAACACAATTTTCTCTAGGAACATATTAAAATAAACATATGAAAGCAACAACGCGAGCTATTGATCTACAACATAATTTGCAAAATACTACTAGGACTAAGTTCATAATAAATTTAAGTTCAATTAATCATATTACTTAAGAACTCCCACTTAGACAGACATCTCTTTAGTCATCTAAGTGATCACGTGATCCAAATCAACTAAACCATGTTCGATCATCACGTGAGATGGAGTAGTTTTCAATGGTGAACATCATTATGTTGATCATATCTACTATATGATTCACGCTCGACCTTTCGGTCTCCGTGTTCCGAGGCCATATCTGTATATGCTAGGCTCGTCAAGTTTAACCTGAGTATTCCGCGTGTGCAACTGTTTTGCACCCGTTGTATTTGAACGTAGAGCCTATCACACCCGATCATCACGTGGTGTCTCAGCACGAAGAACTTTCGCAACGGTGCACACTCAAGGAGAACACTTCTTGATAATTAGTGAGAGATCATCTTATAATGCTACCGTCAATCAAAGCAAAATAATATGTATAAAAGATAAACATCATATGCAATCAAAATATGTGACATGATATGGACATGATCATCTTGCGCCTTTGATCTCCATCTCCAAAGTACTGTCATGATTTCTATCGTCACCGGCATGACACCATGATCTCCATCATCTTGATCTATATCAATGTGTCATCACATGGTCGTCTCGCCAACTATTGCTCTTGCAACTATTGCTATCGCATAGCGATAAAGTAAAGCAATTATTTAGCGCTTGCATCTTATGCAATAAAGAGACAACCATAAGGCTTCTGCCAGTTTTACGTGGCTGCTACGGGCATCTCATACAATAAAATATAGCATCACGTCTTGACCATATCACATCACAACATGCCCTGCAAAAACAAGTTTGGCATTCTCTACTTAGTTGTTGCAAGTTTTACGTGGCTGCTACGGGCTAAGCAAGAACCGTTCTTACCTACGCATCAAAACCACAATGATAGTTCGTCAAGTTAGTGTTGTTTTAACCTTCGCAAGGACCGGGCGTAGCCACACTCGGTTCGACTAAAGTTCGAGAAACTGACACCCGTCAGCCACCTGTGTGCAAAGCACGTCAGTAGAACCAGTCTCGCGTAAGCGTACGCGTAATATCGCCCACAACTCACTTGTGTTCTACTCGTGCATATAACATCTACGCATAAAACCAGGCTCGGATGCCACTGTTGGAGAACGTAGTAATTTCAAAAAAAATTCCTACGCACACGCAAGATCATGGTGATGCATAGCAACGAGAGGGGAGAGTGTTGTCCACGTACCCTCGTAGACCGAAAGCGGAAGCGTTAGAACAACGCGGTTGATGTAGTCGTACGTCTTCACGGCCCGACCGATCAAGCACCGAAACTATGGCACCTTCGAGTTCTAGCACACGTTCAGCTCGATGACGTCCCTCGTACTCTGATCCAGCCGAGTGTCGAGGGAGAGTTCCGTCAGCACGACGGCATGGTGACGATCTTGATGTTCTACCATCGCAGGGCTTCGCCTAAGCACCGCTACAATATTATCGAGGAAGACTATGGTGGAGGAGGCACCGCACACGGCTAAGAGATCAAGAGATCAATTGTTGTGTCTATGGGGTGCCCCCTGCCCCCGTACATAAAGGAGCTAGGGGGGAGGCGGCCGGCCAAGTAGGAGGGCGTGCCAAGGGGGGAGTCCTACTCCCACCGGGAGTAGGACTCCTCCTTTCCTAGTAGGAGTAGGAGAGAAGGAAGGAGGCGGCGCAGCCCCTCCCCCTAGTCCAATTCGGACTAGGCCTTGGGAGGGGGGTGGGCGCGGCCTGCCCTAGACAGCCCCTCTCTCTTTCCCGTATGGCCCAATAAGGCCCAATACTTCTCCCCGGCAAATTCCCGTAACTCTTTGGTACTCCGATAAATACCCGAATCACTCGGAACCTTTCCGATGTCCGAATATAGTCGTCCAATATATCGATCTTTACGTCTCGGCCATTTCGAGACTCCTCGTCATGTCCCCGATCTCATACGGGACTCCGAACTCCTTCGGTACATCAAAACTCATAAACTCATAATATAACTATCATCGAAACCTTAAGCGTGCGGACCCTACGGGTTCGAGAACTATGTAGACATGACCGAGACACGTTTCCGGTCAATAACCAATAGCGGAACCTGGATGCTCATATTGGCTCCTACATATTCTACGAAGATCTTTATCGGTCAAACAGCATAACAACATACGTTGTTCCCTTTGTCATCGGTATGTTACTTGCCCGAGATTTGATCGTCGGTATCTCAATACCTAGTTCAATCTCGTTACCGGCAAGTCTCTTTACTCGTTACGTAATGCATCATCCCGCAACTAACTCATTAGCCACATTGCTTGCAAGGCTTATAGTGATGTGCATTACCGAGAGGGCCCAGAGATACCTCTCCGACAATCGGAGTGACAAATCCTAATATCGAAATACACCAACTCAACATGTACCTTCGGAGACACCTGTAGAGCTCCTTTATAATCACCCAGTTACGTTGGTAGCACACAAAGTGTTCCTCCGGTAAACGGGAGTTGCATAATCTCACAGTCATAGGAACATGCATAAGTCAAGAAGAAAGCAATAGCAACATACTAAACGATCAAGTGCTAAGCTAACGGAATGGTCATGTCAATCACATCATTCTTCTAATGATGTGGTCCTGTTAATCAAATGACAACTCATGTCTATGGCTAGGAAACACAACCATCTTTGATCAACAAGCTAGTCAATTAGAGGCATACTAGTGACACTATGTTTGTCTATGTATTCACACATGTATCATGTTTCCGGTTAATACAATTCTAGCATGAATAATAAACATTTATCATGATATGAGGAAATAAATAATAACTTTATTATTGCCTCTAGGGCATGTTTCCTTCACTAACGTGACTTATTACACCTAGACGGAGGGAGTAGTAAGTATACGAGACACGGTGGCACACTGACTTAAGTCGAATACAAGTGCCCAAAATTTGTGTGCATGTTATAATAAGGATTCACTTAAAATAGTACGTGAGCGAACAGAGGGATCAATTGGATAGTGTTCCTGAGCAGTAGCGAGATGTGTGAGGTAAGATACACCGGTGGCGCTTTTAATTTTTCTTATTAATTTTTTGTTTCACCCTCTGACTGGTGGGACCCAACGTACTGCGTGGAGAGAGGTAAGGTGACTAAGGCTGCATTATTTCTGTACCACTGTGGATAGTCTTACCACCAAAGCCACATGACATGATTATGATTGAAATCCCAATGACTCCCACACACACAAAAAAAACACGGCATGCTTGTCACACGAATGCAGTAATGTATAAAAGGTTATTTTCCTCTTGTTGAACATAACAGGAGGGTTGTGTAGCTGGTTAGCCTGTTCGCTCATCAAACTTGAGGTCTCGGGTTTGATAACTACACTTGAGCATAATTTTTGCCAGGAGGATTCTTTGACTGGTCAAAATGTTTTCTAGGGTTTGCACGCTTCACACACGCTCTCCAGTATATATATATATTCACGCTGGAGCCTCAACACTTGTAGTTGCTCTCTTCACACTCTCTCGCCCTCTCCCGCTGGAGCCTCAGCGCTTGTAGTTTCTCTCTTCGCACTCTCTCGCCCTCTCCAAATCTAAACAAGACTTCGTTGGCCTCTCTCTCCCCTCACTGCTGCTCAAAGAGCCGGTAGGATCCGTCCGCCGAGAAGGGAAGGAGGCTTAACGCTGTCGCCGTTGGCGAGGGAGGGAATCCACTACCGGTGCAGCTGTTCACTTTCCACCCAGCGGCGGCGCGGGAGGGCCTCCAACCCCTTCTTCTTTGCCGTCGTCCCATCGCCCACCGAACCACGCCCCAAGAACCTTAAGGTATATTTTACTTACTCCACATGCATTGCTCTAGCTGCATGTATACCATGAATCTAGGACGTGGTTCATAGAGGAAAGGAGTGGGGGAAAGTAGTGGGAAAAGTTGTATATAGCATGAATCTAGGACGTGGTTCAAAGAGGGAATGAAGGGGGAAAGTTGTATAGCATGAATCTAGGACGTGGTTCAAAGAGGAAAGGAATGGGGGAAAGTAGTAGGGCAAGTTGTATCGCATAAATCTAGGACGTGGTTCAAAGAGGAAAGGAAGGGGCGAAAGTACTAGTTCAAAAAGGAAAGGAAGGGACAAGGCTGTAGAGTTTGATCAGGACTAGATTTGCTGCGCTCACATACGGAAAGGTGTCTAAAGATAACAAAACTGGGACCAACACAAATATGCTCCTTGGTTGTTTGTTCTTTGTTGCGACAGACTGTGCATGACCACAGTACATCGGTAGATGCACATGGCGCTGGTGCGTCCATTGTCCCGTGCAACTCATTAGCTGTTGTTAATCTAAGGCCCTGTTTGATTAAAAACTCCCTAGTCCCTACCTGCTTGGTTCCAGGGACTAAACATGGACTAGAGGTTATTAAATGACATGCTAAAAGACCATGTTACCCCTAGTAATGAACTAATAGAAACAAGGCGCGATGCGTGGTAGGGGCAACTATTGGAAAAAGTCCCAAAAAGACTCCCTTGGGGTCTTCTTTCTTTAGTCCCAAATGCCCACTTTTAGTCCCTAAAAGTCCCTCCTGTTTGGTTTAGATGGGACTGACATGGAGTGTTTTTAGTCCCTACACCAAAATGTCCCTGTAAACAAACACCCTCTAATAATGCCGCTGGAAAATTGATGCAATGCCACAGTTAAAAGCAAATTACATGTTGAACGAATTTTATTGTTAATATAATCTCTATGTTACTATTAATCAATGCCACTGTTTGAGAAATGCTACTGTCTTGCTTTCTTTCCCATTTAGATAAGGTAGATGCTTCTTTTTGTTGGCTTCTGTGTCATCCACCGTTATTGACCACTAATTGTTTCCTTTGCACCTTTGTGTAAACAGGGTTATCTACTTCACCTCGTTGTCATTGTGACCTTTTGTTGCACTACACAAAACACTTTTGTTTTAAGAGTGTTTTGTGCAGTTCAACCAAAATGTCACACCGACAACGTTGCTTGATTGCTTGATCTTAGTGGAACTGCACAAGAGGAGATCTTACTTCCTATACGTTAAGGCAAATTTGGTTCAGATCTTCTTGTGAGTTGTTTGAATTCCGCATCATGAGAGGTCAGTACTAGCCTTCTTTCACATGATTCTGCAGTGTGCTTTCATATGTTGTGCTACTGGTACGATAATGTTGCTTGATTTTAGTGAACTGCACAAATGGAGACAAGACTTCCAATCTGTATGTGCACCGTCATATCCCATTGAGGTAAGATAAGGATATTTCACAACTGCTGGCCTGTATTTTGCCACTTTCATCAGAAAATTAAGTTTAGTACTATACTTGTGCTCCCTAATTGACATGCCAAATCTTATATTGAAGGCAAAGCTTGTCTGTTATTGAACCAAGTGATGAAGGGGAAGAACAAGCGAAAGAAAAACAAAAATCAACTCCCGGTGCTGTAATGAAGCACTGGAACTATGATGACACAAGTAGAAATGATATAGTTTTGCATCTTAATTTATTGCTATGGCTGGAACGAGCAATTGTTTTGCCACTGATTTGATGCCATACGTAATTATCTCTACTTGTGCAAACAGGGATCTTCTTTGAAGAAACCATATGTTTTAGTGGAACTGCACAAGAAGGTGGTGGAAACATTAAACTAATCGAGGAGTATATAGTAAGCATGACCATCCCCGTAGATAGCAACAGATGGTTCCGGAGAAGTGCTTCATCTGTATGCTCTACACAATCAGCCTCCTGACAAAGGTTGGTACTCGCCCACTGATTTCATCCATATGATTGAGCTTTTTCATCTCTATTGGTGTTGTGCTAATGTTTAGATACCGTCATGAAAAAGTGGTATTGTCCTTGAGAAGTGCTTCATCTGTGCTATTTTAAATATTTCCTTTTGTGACGCACCTGATTCAATCGTACACTAATCATACACGCAAATGTGTACGATCAAGATCAGGGACTCACGGGAAGATATCACGACACAACTCTAGACACAAATAAAACAATACAAGCTTTATATTACAAGCCAGGGGCCTCGAGGGCTCGAATACATAGCTCGATACACAAGAGTCAGCGGAAGCAACAATATCTGAGCACAGACATAAGTTAAACAAGGATGCATTAAGAAGGCTAGCACAAAAGCAACACGATCGAAGAGGCAAGGCCTCCTGCCTGGGACCTCCTAACTACTCCTGGTCATCGGCGGTCTCCATGTAGTAGCATCCATCGGCGGTGGCATCTGGCTCCAGGGATCCACCATCTGGTTGCGTCAACCGGAAAGAAGAAAGAAGGGGGAAAAGGGGTAGCAAAGCAACCGTGAGTACTCATCCAAAGTACTCGCAAGCATCAGATCTATACTAAGTATGCATTGGTATCAAATGGAAGGGTTGTATATGTGGACTGAACTGCAGAATGCTAGAATAGAGGGGGAAGGCCTAGCATATCAAAGACTAGCATCTTCAAGCAGCTCGAAGCATCTTGCAGCATGTAGAAGAGTAAAGAATAGCATTTTATAATTAACAATCATGTTGTAACATTAATGCCCAGAGATCCTTCCTCGACTCCCTACGAGAAAGCAATCCCGGAGCCACATATCTCAAGTATCCATTTGTAGTTGTATAAGATCAGGATATAAGTCTGGACGTCCGTTACCGTGGACATGGCTATTAACAGATAAACTTCCCTGCAGGGGTGCACCACGTTTTCGAACACGCTCGATCACTCTGGCTGGACACACCTTTCTGGGGTCAATACCCGGCCTCGGAAGATCAACACGTCGCAGCCCTACCTAGGCTCAGCAGAGAGGTCCCCGCCGGTCTACCTCCTAAGCACTCCGGGGTCTGGGCCCATTGCCCGTTGCATTCCAGGTCGTTGCGAGCAGGGCAGACCAGGCTGCACCACTACAGGATGGTGCCGGCCCAGCCGTGCCGCACTGCTGAACTGGACGTCTGACAAAGCTTCGGCTGATAATGCGACGTCGAGGCCCATAACTATTCTCGCGTGGTGGTTGGTGCGTAAAGGACAGAGGCCATCTCAGAACAAATACCCAAACCATAGCGTATTATTAGCTTGCGGAGACGAGCAGAGACTCACGATCGAAAGTGACCCCGTCGCCCCGTCTCGTGGACTTACGAAAAGGGCCTAGAATGCCCGGCCGTGCCACGTCATTATCTTGCGGGTGCTCTCCGGGCCCGCCCGACTTTCACCAAGGTCTCAAGTAAAGTCAAGGTAACTATGTGTCCAGACATCAAGAGGAAAACCCGAGGAATCACCCCCGGAGGATTCCACTCAATGTAATCATCAAGGTGAACGTAAGAGGGACCACCCTCGAGGTTCACACTTGAGGTGTTGAACGATGGAGCCGTATCGGGAATGGTGAAAGAGGAAATCACCCTTGATGGCCACGACCGAATAGCTACACTACAGAATTATCATCAGGAGTGCGTTATGAGGGATCACCCTCGGCACTCGATAGTAGCTCTGCAGAGTCGAGCAACTAAAGGGGCATGATGTGATGTGAGGTGTCAGGCTCTGGTCGTCGATCACGTCAATCGAGGCGTCGATGATGAAGTAGGGGCAACAAGGACAAGGTGGGGGTCACTGATGGATCACTAGCCAACCTATACTAAGCAGTTTAGGATAAGCAGGTAGGTAACAATAAGCAGGTACAAAAGCAGGCTATGCATCAGAATAGGAGCAAACAATAACAATAGCAAAATCCAATGCAAGCATGAGAGTATAGAATGGGCGATATCGGGATGATCAAAGGGGGAGGCTTGCCTGATTGCTCAGACAAGAAAGAGGGTCGTTGTTGACGTAGTCGATCACAACGGCATCGGCAGCCGTCACGGGGTCTACCGAAGAGAAGAGGGGGGAGAAAACAGTAAATACATAGCAAGCAAGAACATAACAGGATAACAGGTAGAGCTAGACGTGTTTTAACGCGGTGCTAGGCGATACTGGCGAAGGGGGAAACATCCGGGAAAGTTTTCCCGGTTCCACACGTTTGTCAGACAGATGAACCGGAGGGGAAAGGTTGCATGTTCGCTATGCTAGGGATGTGTGACAAACGAACGGAGGGCATACTCGGATTCGTCTCGTCATTCTGAGCAACTTTCATGTAGAAAACTTTTTCATCCGAGTTACAAATTATTTTCTATGATTTTATCAAAGTTTTAAAAGATTTGGGCATTTATTTTAATTCGCAAATAAACAGAAAATACCAAGTGTACCCAGCCATGTGCTAGCCATAGAGGCTGACTGGTGGGGTCAAGGGGTGTCCAGTCAGCAGTTGACCAGACCAGTCAACTATTGACTGGTCAGCAGGGTCAAATGGGGCCACATGTCATTTGCTCTAAAGACTAAACTAGTACTAAAATACTCCTAAACTAAATTACTCCTAATTAACACAAGGGCCGGCCACGCACTTACGGAAGTGGGCCGTGGCCAAGCTGGCCACACACACACCACACACAACACAAGGAGAGGTTAAAACTGTTCTCTGTTAGCAGAAGATATCAATTTGTGATTTTTGTAGGAATTAATACATGCAGCAAATGGATTTGGTCCAATGGACACATTTGAGCATTGTCAAGTGTACTACCTTCCCATAATTTTTTTAGGCCTGTTAACACTTGTTTAACCACAGTTTAGGGGCAGTCGAGGGGGTTAGTCAATGTAAAATTCATAAAGCTAGACATAGCTACAGTAATTAGCAGCAGCAAGGCAACGAAGTAGCGATGGACGCGGCAGCAGGCGGGCATGAGCGAGCCCCGGCGCTCGTGGGCGCGGGCGACTGCGGAGAGGCAGTTCCGCGGACGAGCAGGGGCGCGGCCCCGGGCAGCAGCGGCCCTGGTGGACGCAGCCAATCCCCGACGGGCGCGGCTAGAGTGGCGCGCAGGGTGCGGCCTCGACGAGGCAGGGCGCAGGCGGATCTGTGGCGCGCGTGGACGGCAGTGGAGGGCGGCAGCGGGCAAAGCGGGGCATGGCAAAGGCGCGGGCTGTCGATGGAACCAGCGATGCTGGGCACGGCAAAGCCTGCGGAGGAGCGCGTTGGGTCCCTGGGTTTGTACGCAAGCGAAAGGCAACAGGGCTGGACCAAATGGTCGCCGGGACGGGGACGGTGACGAGGTTAGCGGCGGAGGCGTTCGGCCAACGATGGCGGCAGGGCTACGGGCTACGAGAGACGGCGCTAAGGGAGGGAAGAGAAGCGGTAGCTCACCGTGGAGCTCAAGAAAGGCTCGGCGATGGTTTAGGAGCGCAGGCCGACCGGAGTGGAAGAAGGTTGCCGGCGACCCGAGGCGGACGAAGGCTGAGCACGGGGAGGCAGCGGGCGCCCCGGTGGCTTCCGGCCCGAGCTCGTGGTCGGGGAGGAGGTAGCGGAGGCCGGCGAGGCAGTTGGACACGCCGTAGTCACCCAGGGACGGCAGTGGCCACGGTGGTAGCGCTGGGACGGCGTCGAACGCGCCGGCTCCTTCTCCAGATCAGCGGAGAGGAAGAGGTGGAGAGGGGGAAGATGAGTGGGAGTGGCAGGGGGAGAACTCGAGGAGGCAAGTGGGGAGAGGTGGGATCGAGGGCTCGGGGCGTGGCGCCCTTATCCCCTCCAGGCATCGGCGCCGGCGAGGTGGTGCGGGGCGACCCGCCCCCTGTAGCGCCCGGTTGCGTGAACAGCGGGAGAGGGGAGGAATCGCCAGGGTGGGCCGGCCTGGCTGTTTAGTTAGATGGGCCAAAACGCTTAGTAGATTAGGTCCTTTTCCTTTTCTATTTTGTTTTTCCCTTTAAAACTTTTCTGTTTTATTCAAGTTTCCAAATTGTCTTAGCTTTGTAACACATATGGTTAGCACCTAAATTAGTAATACTGATTACCACTACACATTAACCTTTACTCCTAAAATAAAATAGTTTAATAATTTTTATAATTTCAAAAGCATTTAATAATGTTTTCAGCCACTGTTTTAAATACTTAGGAGCAATTGAACTCTTTATAAAAAAGTTGGTTCAACACCTTAAATTGTTATGAAATATTTTCCACACTTCGAACATTTTAGTTTGCCTGCTTGAGAAATTTGAATTTTTGGACTTTAGTTTGCACTTGAATTTGAACTAAGATTTGGATCAAGCGAGGATTAGCAACAGTAATGTGATGACGTGGCATCATTAACGGAGGATTATTGTAGCTTAATTATCCGGGCGTCACACCTTTCCTTTTTTCGAGCAAACAGGGATGCTAGCATTTAGTAGTCCTCTTGTCTTTGCACAGCAGGATCATCTTCCTCTGAAGAAGAATATGGAGTACGTGAAGTGACTAGTTCCGATTATGCCAGGATGAAGAAGTCCTGTCTATCTTCTCATCTGAATGAGCAGTTGAAGGATGGTTACATTACTCCCCACAAGACCAAACTAACCTCAGCTCAGAAGGACTGACAAATCTCCATTTTTTTGCTGTGATGCGCGAGTACAATGTTGTTCTAGGATTCTTTCTGGTGAGTTCCATTTTTCTAAATGTGTGCTCTACATGGGCCATGTATGTGCCTGTTGAAACTGTCAATTCATAGTACAGTTTGCTTTATACTAATCACTTTTTTGTATTTGTGCAAACAGGGGTGCTCAGCTTGATTTCAATGGGAACTGCACAAAATGTTCATGAATACATCGAATCATTCATTTCCACCACAAGAAAGTAGGTGCCCATAAGTTCAAGGCGTTGCAACATATAAGGGCGAAATCATACAAGCTACGCGCGAATTTGGTTGATTTTGGTGGAACCGCACAAAAAGAACAGTTGGTTTATTTAGCACGAGGTGCCATGTCAATGTCCGAACTGATGGCAAACCCTGCCCATTCCACAATCGTAGGCATTTGATATTTTGGAATGGGACAACCTTGTCAAATTTTGCTCATTGATTTTAGCAAGATATGCGTTTGATATTTTCGAATGGGACGCCCTTTGGTGTCAGCAGCGTTGATAAATTTTTTCTTTATTCTTTAGTTGTGAAGTAAATATTGCCTCTGACATGTGAGTCGCTGAGATGCATAATCATCGATTGTTTTGAATGTTCTCTATGAATTGCCAGGCCTGTGTGTTTGATTGCAATGTACAGAAATGCTAAAAAGCTGCTCAAACTCTTTGTACTCTTTCTGTTCCTTTTTACTTCGCACATTGTGAAAGTGCATACTTTTTTGTATAAGATTGGTCAAAGTAGAGATACTTTGACTGCAGACAAAACTTGTATGCAGACTAGAAAGGACCGGAGAGAGTACATGTGAAACTGCTGCAAACGAGGTGATCACCCTGGGAATAATGCTAGTACGTATTGTTTTGCATGTTCATCCAATGACAGTGATACAGGAATTCGAACTAATCGAAATAAATTCATTCATACACGGTCGGATTTCATATAAACATGCCGAATTTCATTACATTTCATACATTCTTCAACTAAAAAGGGGTGCGTTGGAGGTATAATTAATTAACCGAAGCTACCCACCTGTGTCCTACCGAGCCGAACAGAAGCTTCAGTGACTTAACTGCAGGTGCAGTTGCGTAACTGACATGTGGCCTGTTGGGCCCACGTGTCAGTCAGCCAACTGCACCAGCAGTTAAGTAGAAGCAGTGTTCTTCTCCAGCGCAGCTCTCCGACTCCACGTCGCTGCCAAGAAGCTAACCGGTCGTCAATGGTCAACCCACCTAGCTTGGCTTCAACCGGAGGGTAGCAGTGGTGGCCTTACTTGGACCCGAGCGGCGGTGACCTACCGTGTTCTACTCTTCCTCGTTTTCTGTGTGGCGCGGCCTCGTTGGCAGCGGGGAGGGGCCTCGACGGAGCCGGCGATGTCCTCTATCTCGTTGCCGGCGGGCGGCACCTCAGCGGAGCGGTGGAAATCCTCCCCCAAGTTGCCGGCAGGGTGGGGCCTCGGCTGAGCCGGCGATGTCCTCTGCCTCGTTGTTGGCGGGGCGGGGCCTCGGCGGAGCCGGCGGTGTCCTCTGCCTCATCGTTGGCACCGCGGGGCCTCGTCGACGCCAGCGGAGCGGGGACTCGTCGGAACCGGCATTGTCCTCTGCCTCGTCCTCGGTCTCGCCAAACAGCGCCTCGCCCGCTTCATCGCCCTCTTTGCTAGCCTCTTTGTAAGCGACCGCAGCCTCTGCCACCCGCATGCGGTACCGCCAGCACTCGAGGCGGCCCTTGCGGGCAGAGCGGTACGAGTCGAGCAGCGCCTCCTGCTCCGCCCGCTTCGCGGCGATCTGCTCCTCCGCCTGCAGGTGCTCCTAGAGGAGATGGTGGTTGTAGGCGGCGTCGGCCTGCGCCTCCCGGAACTGCTCCTCACGCATCTGCCTCACCCTATCCATATATTGGGCACGGGCCTCACCGATGGTCATGGTGCAATGCACCGGCGAGGATGGCGCGAAGGAGGGGGTTGGCGCCGGATCGTCGACTACCATGTTCTCCATTGGGACGTCGTCATCCTCCGGCTGCCTGCCGGCCAGCCAGTCGGCAGCAATGGCTGCCATCTCCTTGTGGTCCGTCGTCCGCCCGTCCCTAAGAGCGCTGGAGCGCGAGGAAGCCATGGTGGGCAGTAGTGGTGTGGACAGGAGAAAGGGAACGGATGCGGATGACTGCAGCTATGGCCAACGCAGTAGTTTATATAGCAATGGTGGGCGGGCGGAGGGACGGACGTGTGGCACCGGAGTAGCCGCCTCGGCAACCGCATATTATTAATGTGTGCGGTAGATGGACGGATGGACGACACTTGTGTCGTTTGAAGGCGGAGCAATCGCGTGCACCGGGAAGCGGGGTGGCCGGCGCTGACTGTTTCGGGCGGAAAGCACGCGCGGGCGGGGAGATGACTTTACTTGGAGAGGATGACAATGGGACCCACCAGGTCCATAGCCTCACGTACGCAAGTGTCTCCTTATATATATATATATATATATATATATATATATATATATATATATATAACTATAATTTATTTTGCTTCCTCCTGGTTTCCTGACATCACGGTCCCACACCATTGTCAACCTATGTACTCTCTCCTTTCCGGTTTATAGGGCTTATCTCAAAATTTTAGTTTTTTCATTTTATAAGGCTCAATTTGGTTCTTTTCCATCACATGTTCAGATTCCAAGGTGCATTATATCATTGCATGCAAGTATTAAGAGAAAATTGACCAATGCATGTACTTTATGCATGCATCCATTGCAATTAATGCATTGATAAACATAATTTTTTGAGGATAACAAGAGCATTAATTAGGTGCTTTTGCAAAACTACAAAAGGTATTCCACCACTCGCCATCTACCTTGATTTGTGAGATTTTTGAATTGAGCATTATAAACCGGAAAGGAGGGAGTAGTCAATAAACAAGAGAATTGCACAAGAAGCGGCCGACAGCTGGGACCAAGCAGCTCGAGCAGTATTTGTGTTTTTGAGGTGTGAGCACTGCAGAGTTTTTCGATGTTTACCCCAGATATTAATTTTTCTCCTCTGAACAACAACGAAAACATCGCTGCAGGTATTAACTGGACGGGCTGTGGCCCGTCTATCCCAAGCCAGATATCCAGCCCAGATATTAATTTTTTTCAAGCTGAAAATGGCTAGCCCAGCTATACTTTTTTTAGGAATACCCAGACAAGGTCAAGTTGCTATTCTCCGCCCCGCTGGGCTGCAAATCTTTCCTAGGAGGGATGCATTAGGCTTAACAAGAAAATGGGCTTTAAGAAATAATAAATGGGATGTAATTATAAAAACTGGGTAGTAACTATAAAAAAATGCACCAAATAGTGATTACTTTATAAAATATTATTTTTGGATATTGAAAATTTTAATTTCATTAATTGTTGCGAGCGTAATGTTTCGTTGGATTTTTACGTAATATAAATTTATATTGAAATTGTATTTAATCTAACTAGAAATTTCGGGATAGAAATATTCGGATCCCATCAAAATGTGGGAAATTTTATTGAATTCTGTTTTGAACGGTTGGTTGAAATGGGCTGTAATTTTAACAAACTGTAAATGGGCTGTAGTAAATTCCATTAGAATTCAAAAATGTGCTATAAGTTCTCTGCCACACACTTCTGGCCTTACTAAGTTGACGCGTCCCCTAAAAAAACAGAGTTGACACGTATGCAAGGCTTTGTCACCTTATAGTCAACACACGGTTCCTGCAGCAGTGGCCGTTGGATGTCCATCCAATGGATGCCGTGCTTCTTCTTCAATCTCGGATATTCTAGCTTCACCCGCCCAAAAAATGATTCCTCCCCCTGACATCTCGGGCGCACCATTTCGGAAGCTGACCTGTGGGCCTACCGAGTTGACGTACCAAGGGCTTTGTCAACTTAGTCAATATAAACGGTTCTAGCTGCAGTGACCTTACGATGTCCATCCAACGGCCGTCGTGCTTCTTCAACCTCTGGTCTTCTTGCTCCAGCCGCCCAAAGCAGTGTCGGTCATGCCGCCTGCTCCTGCCTCCCGTGGCCGGCTGTGCTGCCGCGGAGGCCTCACCACCACCTACTACTACCACCGCTGGCCAGACCATCCCTCCACTCACCCACACCCCCTGTTATTCTGCGGCGACGGCAGCGCAGCCGAACCAGTGAACCCTCGTACTCCTCTCCGTGTGTGCATCCACTGCCGCGTCTTCCCCGGTTCCGTGTCGTCCCCTTCCTAGGCCTCGCCGTCGTCCACCGCCGTGGTGCTCTCGGCGCGGCGTGGTCAACATGGTCAAGGAACGACTGCCATCGGATGTGGACTGTACGTGGAGAGGCTGACAGCTGGGTCCACGGCAGCCGCAAGGAAGTGCCTCCTTATTACGCGCAAAATAATTATTCCTCCACCTGACAGCGGGGACCCACCGGATGGGCCACCGTATTTCGTGAAAAAAATGATTCGCCCCCTGACTGCTGGGACCCACGAGCTACATCTTCGCACGCAAGGAAGTGCGTCCCAAAAAACGATTCGCCCCCTGACTGCTGGGACCCACCAGCTACATCTTCGCACGCAAGGAAAAGCGTTCAAAAAAAACGATTCACCCCCCGACTGCTAGGACCCACCAGCTACACCTTAGCACGCAAGGAAGTGCGTCCGGGACAAAAAAATGATTCGCCCCCCTGACTGCTGGGACCCAGCAGCTACACCTTCGCACGCAAGGAAGTGCGTCCGGGCAAAAAAACCAAAACGATTCTTCCCCCTGACTGCTGGGACCCACCAGGTACATCTTCGCAGGCAAGGAAGTGCCTGACAGACGGGACCCACCTAGTCGAAGCGTACGTAGCGTTTTCATCCTGGTCGCGAACGTGTACGTACATACTGGTTGATGTAGAGGCGCGCACGTGTCGTAGTAGAGGCGCGCACGTAGCATGTACACGTACGTACAGCGGCCAGGGTGCAAGAAAGAAAATACGGCCACGTATGTGTACATACGGGCGGGGTCTCGAACGCCTACTTGCGCATACGTACGGCGAGGGCTCGTGTTCATGGGGAGGCGACGAAATGCGTCGTGTTCATCGGGAGGCAACGGACCGCGTGGGAGCCAACCGGCTGGGTCGGAACGGAATGTGTGGTCGTTTTCATCAAGAGGGCTTGGACAGAACAGGCGATGGAAACGAGGCCTGGCGTACCGCAAAACGGTGGAAACGGACCTCCTACAGTCGAAACGGGGGTCCTGTTGATCGGGAGGGGTGTGGCGTACCGCAAAACGGACGAAACGGACCTCCTACGATCGAAACGGGGGTCCTGTTGATTGGGAGGGGTGTGGCGTACCGCAAAACGGACGAAACGGACCTCCTACGGTCGAAACGGGGGTCCTGTTGATCAGGAAGGGTGTGGCGTACCGCAAAACGGACTAAACGGACCTCCTACGGTCGAAACGGGTGTCCTGTTCATCGGTAGGGGTGTGGCGTACCACAAAACGGGACTCCACGGGATACTGTTCATCTCCACCGTCGACCTCCTCCAGCCTCCACGGGCTACCGTCGACCTCCTCCAGCCTCCACGGGCTCCTGTTCATCCAGCCTCCACCGCGCGCTACTCCACCGGCTACTGTTCAACCACCCCTCCACAGGCACCCCTCCACCGTCTACTATTCATCCAGCCCTCCACACCACGGGGTCCTGTTCAACCACCCCTCCACGGCCACCCCTCCACCGTCTACTGTTCATCCAGCCCTCCACGCCACGGGGTCCTGTTCAACCACCCCTCCACGGCCACCCCTCCACCGTCTACTGTTCATCCAGCCCTCCACACCACGGGGTCCTGTTCATCCAGAGGCAACGCCACCGCTCACTGTTCATACAAACTCCCCACAAAGCTCACTCTCCATCCAATCGATCGGCTTCAGTTAGCAGTAGTAGCGAAGGAATCGCTCGATCGGGTTCAGTTAACAGCCATCGATTGATCGCTCGGGTTCAGTAACGCGTAGCCTGCAGTGCAATCACTCGGGTTCAGTTAGAGCCCAACGCCTCGCTCGGGTTCAGTTAGAGCCAACGCCTCGCACGTGTACGAGAGAAACGCGCATCGCTCGGCCCCCGACCTCTCACCGTAACCGGCAACTCCCCGAAAATTTCCTCCCCTCGCTTCTACCATGGTTTTTTCCATCATGGACGGCCCAAAGAATGTCATGCAGTTGCATCTCTGGCCCGCCTAGGACAAAAAGCCCATTTTCTGTCATGATTTTTTGTCATAGAAGTAGGAGCCCACCACATCTATGATGATACCGGGTTTTGTCACAATTATCGTCATAGAAGTGTCATATGTATGACAGAAAAAAATTCGTTCGGCCCAAAATGTCATGGATGTGTCTTTTTTTGTAGTGAAGCTTCTAAGCCAACAACACCTAAGAGATCTACAAGGAACATCCCAGCCGCTGAGAAAAACAAGGCCCCAATGCCCGAGGTTCAAGAAGATGAAGAAGCCCAAGTGCTCAGGAAGCTCAAACCAAAAATTCCAGATCATGATGATTGTCATCCAGTTGTAGAGAACATGAAGTTGAGGAAAGATGCATGTCTCAGATTGTGGAGACAGACAGACAGACCCATATTCTACCAGAAGAAGGATTGCTATGGATTACAAGTTCCACACCAAGGAGCGACAGGACTTCTATGAGACAATACTTCTGGACAAGTAGCCCATTGTCAGTGATATGAAGTGGGTTGACTGGAAATACATTGATAACAATGTTGACTACTTCCCTGGAGTGCATGAGAGCTTCAGATTGAATGATGTTGACAAGTTTGTTGGTCAGAAACTCACAAAATGGAATGATGAGATGGTCATGCAATTTTATTCCACTGCACATTTTTACCCAGATGGAAAGATTGTCTGGATGACTGAAGGCACAAGATATCAATCTACTATTGCTAAATGGGCCAAGTTGATAAATTCCCCTGCTGAAGAGGAGAATGACATTGATGTGTATGCAAAGCCCAGGAAGGACCACAATTACATGGCACATGTGTACCAGGAAATTCCTGCTAAGGCTTTGGAAACTCATAAATTTGGATCCATCTACTATATTCTCTCTGGCTTATCCACTATCAACACCATTCTGAGGCACACTTTGCTGCCCAAGTCAGGAGATGACTGGATGATCAGATGGCACTCAATCAACCTGCTGCATTTATTTGATGTGCCACAAAAGTTCAAAGTGATGACCCTCATTGTTGAAACAGTGAAGAGAACTGCAGCAGATCAAAAGAGATCATGTGGTCATGCCCCACACATTTAGATGCTCATCAACTCTAAGATGGGCACAGACACATATCTTTTGGACAAAGAGCACCTTCCCCCGAGGCCTGAGTTTGAGGATAATGAGATTTTCATGGATGCATCACATTCTACATCGGTAGAGGCTCTGGAGAAGAGAGAAAAAGCAAAGGCAGAGAAGGCAGAAATTTTTTCCAAAGTTCTAGATGCCTCAGTTGTACGTCTCAAGACCAAGCAGGATCAGCTTAGCTATCTTCTTGAGGCCACATTGAGGATTGAGAAAGGACTACCCACCCTGACTCAAAACCAAGAAAGTCTTGAGAGGATCATTGAAACAAAGTTTTATGATCAAGACTTGAAGGTCACAGAGATCCAGACTACAGTTGAGCAACTTCAAGAAGAAGTAGAGGAAAGGAGAGGGAGAGCTACCACAGATGCTTTTCAGAGAGTAACAAGGGGACAAAGGTCTGTAGCCATGCCTGCCAGTGACATGAGAGCTACAACTTCAGCACCTGCAGCTACTGCTCCAGTTGCCCCTCCAGTTGCAACTCCACTAGCTCCACAGACCTCTTTAGATGCTTTTGTTGAAGGACTCCTCTCCACGCCAACTTCGCACAATGGAGCTCCCGGAGAACGTGCTTAGAGTGCCGCATAGCACTATGCATTTTCAAGATTTTTGGTACTTGTTGCCAAAGGGGGGAGAAAGTGTATAGATCATAGGCTTCAAGAGAGAGTGTGTTTTGCTTTATTTGCCTCTCTTGCTACTTGCTACTTGTTTGTTTGGTTGCTACGTTATTTATGCTTGTGTGTGAGATACTCCTATGATCATGTGCTTGGTCATACTATGATTTAATGTGTGCTTGAATGTTGATATCTTATCTCTTATGTATGATCAATCATGTTTTCCTTGGTAATGAGTGCATATTTCTTATATTCTATCATTTTGAGCGCTCCACCAAGATGTATGTGACATGGAAGAGTAACCCATGATACTAATCAATTGTGCATTTGCATTCAAAAGAAAATTTTAAATAATGCACAAATTTAGGGGGAGCTCTTGCTTATCACATACTTCTCAAAGTGACGATGTACTTCATTTATATTATCATTTGTCGAAGCTTTGATCTATATGTTGTCATCAATTACCAAAAAGGGGGAGATTGAAAGTGCAACTAATCCCCATGTGGTTTTGGTAATTCATAACAACATATAGCTCATTGGACTAATATCCATTCAAGTTAAATGTTTCAGAAATTCAATGATTGGCATGGCATGGACTAGAGATGTGGACCCCTCAAAATGCTAAGGACACATATTGGCAAAAGCTCAAGACTCTTCTTTTTCATTTTAGTGGTCCAAGATCACACCGAGTCCATAGGAAAAGCTAATACTACTAAAAGGGGATGAGGTGTTGCTTAATGGTCTACTTGCTCAAAATGCTTAGTGATATGCTCCAAAGCCCTCAACCACTTTCTCATTCCACATATATCCTAAACCTAAAGTCAAACTCGGCCCCACCGATTTGATCTACCCGACGACACCGAGTTCACTTGACATAGCCATAGACAGAAACCCTAATCAATTCGGTCTCACTGATAGGGATCTCGGTCTCATCGAGATGGGATTGCAAACTCTCTGTTTCCCTTTGTAACATTTCAGTCATACCGAGATGAGCGATCGGTCTGACCGAGTTTGCAATGCAAACTCAAACCCTAATCAATTCGGTCTCACTGATAGGGATCTCGGTCTCATCGAGATGGGATTGCAAACTCTCTGTTTCCCTTTGTAACATTTCAGTCATACCGAGATGAGCGATCGGTCTGACCGAGTTTGCAATGCAAACTCTCTGTTTCCTTTTCGCAATGCTTCGGTCTTACCGAAATGAGCGATCGGTCCCACCGAGTTTGCTTGACCAAGTCTCTGTTTGCTTATTGCTGAAATTGGTCTCACCGAGTTCATGCGACCGGTCTCACCAAGATGAGGTTTTGCCCTAACCCTAGCACATCGGTCCCACCGAGTTGATCTCATTGGTCCCACCGAAAATCCTAACGTTCACATTGTGAACCAGATCGGCCCCACCGAGTTTCACTATTCGGTCTCGCCGAGTTTGGTAAATTGTGTGTAACGGTTAGATTCTATGTGGAGGCTATATATACCCCTCCATCCCCTTCTCCATTTGAAAGATAGCCATCAAAATGTGCCAACACTTCCACTACTCATTTTCTGAGAGAGAACCACCTACTCATGTGTTGAGACTAAAACATTCCAATCCTACCACAAGAATCTTGATCTCTAGCCTTCCCCAAGTTGCTTTCCACTCAAATCATCTTTCCACTCCAAATCTGTGAGAGAGAGTTGAGTGTTGCAGAGACTATCATTTGAAGAGCAAGAGCAAGGAGTTCATCATCAACACACCATCTATTACCTTTTGGAGAGTGGTGTCTCCTAGATTGGTTAGGTGTCACTTGGGAGCCTCCGTCAAGATTATGGAGTTGAACCAAAGAGTTTGTAAGGGCAAGGAGATCGCCTACTTCTTGAAGATCTACCCAAGTGAGGCAAGTCCTTCATGGGCGACGGCCATGGTGGGATAGACAAGGTTGCTTCTTCATGGACCCTTCATGGGTGGAGCCCTCCATGTACTCGCACAACCGTTACCCTTTGTGGGTCGAAGTCTCCATCAACGTGGATGTACGATAGCACCACCTATCCGAACCACGCCAAAAATCTCCATGTCTACATTATGTTTGCCCTCTCCAAACCCTTCCTGTTGGGGATATAACTATTAGGTATGACCCGCCCAGGAGGGGCCGGATTATATCAATGGTGATTCATCATATGAAGCCCATGAGGATATTAAAGATGGAGGTTTAGTTAAGGCCCAAGGCCCAAAGGCGACTTAAGGCCCGTAGGGGTAAACCGCCATATATGTAAAGACTTGTATTGTAAGGCATGTAAAGATAGTCACCGAGCCGGACATGTTATCTATGAGCCGGTCAGGACTCTGTGAGCCGTTGGGCGTGAAACCGTGTATATAAAGGGACGATCCAGCGGTGGTTCAGGACAAGAGACAACATATCGAAAACTAGGTCAAGCGGATTCACTCCTTGGTAATCGAGACATAAGCAATACCACTTCAAACTGGATTAGGCCTTTACCTTCACCGCAAGGGGCCAAACCAGTATAAACTCCCGTGTCCTTTGTCCCGTTTAACCCCTTTAAGATACCTAGTTGCGATGGCTCCACGACTAAGTCCTTTTGCTAGGACATCTGCCGTGACCTTTCCACGACAGTTGGCGCCCACCATGGGGCCAGCACATGGTGGTTTTGAGTTCTTAAAGGGCAGCTTCGAAGGGCTCAAGGGATACGCTGTGTGCCGGATGACCAAGAGTCGTTGCGGCAAGCTCTACATCGATGATGCATCTTGGGGCCCCGAGGCCGGCTCAATTGAGTACGGGTACCGGGTCCCCTTCGGTGGAATCCATGTATTCATCGGCAAGATCGGCGAGCCGGGCCCTGAGCCGGACATCTGCACCGACATCATCGAGACGGCTCAGCGTGCGAGACCCATCCGAGCTCAGCCAGCCATGAAGCGTGCCTTCATGGGATGCATCATGGAGCAGAATTTGATGAAGGATCTATGTCTGGCGGTGAGACGACCATCTACTATGATGGTGAGTCATCCATGGGCGAGACTACTTCGTTGTATCAGCTGCAAGATGGCGGGCTTGGGGGCTGTTCCGATGGCGACAGTATTCTGGACCCCTATGAGCCGCCAAACAGAGTCGGGATCTTCATGGCTGGTACCCAGCCTGGGCAAAATTCTTCAACCACAGCAGCGATGACTTTTGAGTCAGCAGCGGTGACGGCAGTCAGGGAAAGAGGCCCTGCACACCCACAGGCTCAGGTTTTGATGGCTTTAATGGATAAATTGACGGCTCTGTTAACAGCCGTGGTCAACCCGGCGAATCAAGCTCAGCATGATGCGGAGGTGGCAAAGTTACGTGATGAGGTAGCACTAGTAAAGGAAGAACTGGCGGCAGAGGACGTCAGGATAGGCGTGGAACAGGCTGCTTTGGATGCTCATTCCCAACGGATTCCGTTGGAGACTTTCCAGCTTACGATGGATCAAAACGCTTCAAATGAAATCATGAGGAGGAGGCACCAGTCCCATCTACCTCCGGTTTACGAGGCTAGAAACCTCTTATGCACACCTAGTGCAGGGTCCAATAACCCGCTGGAGATAAACCGGGTCGCGACACCCGGGGTTGGAACGCCGATTCAATCACGCATGACGGAACCCCCTCGTCTGAATACCGCTCCGCCTCAGCATGTACCGACACCATCGGGTCATTATTGTAATCCTTTGGGAAACATGATTGCTGCGGTGACACGATTGGCAGCTCTCCCAGTGGACGGTGACTCTCCAACGGCAGTTGAAACACTAAGGGTCGGAGAACTTCTTGAGACAGCATTGGCGCAGCAGGTGGCATATTCTTACGGTCGAGATAGGATTCACTCGACCCCTCGCCCAAGCCGGAGTTATAGCAGGCACATGGACTCACCAGCCATTTCAACCAACGCCCAGCGCCGTGACCAGCGTGTGGGCATGACCCGGCACGTGATGGAGCTCTTAACTTGGTTGATCAGGACAAAGTGCGTCAAGAAGCCGAGCAGGCGGCTCACCAGCCCCTTCCGGTTTATCCAGCGACTTCGATTGAGGCAGGCGTGACCTCTAGATCTACAGGTGTACTCTGTTTGGTGTCGGCTCTGCGTAATGAGATTTTGCCCAAGGATTTTAAAGGACCTCGAAAGGTGCCTAATTACACAGCCGACTTACCCCCTGAGGTGTGGATTGAAAGTTATGAGATGGCCATGAAATTATTGGAAGTCAGTGACGCTGCGTGTGCCAAGTACTTCACCATGATGGTGCATGTAATGGCCCGTACTTGGTTAAAGGGGCTGGGCTAATTCCATCGGGTCATGGGCTGAGCTAAAGGCCCGGTTTATTCAGAACTTTAAGGACACATGCAAGCTGTCGGCGTCCTGGATTCGGCGGTATCCAGCCCAGCCTGCCTGCGGCCCACCACGTGGCTTCATCAGCGGCCTGGTACGGCCCAACTTCAACACCAACACCGCACGACCCTCGCGAGGGGCCAAGCCTCGCGAGGCGGGCAATGCCAAGACCCCTGAAGGAATCGGCCTCCTCAGGATGGCTCTGGAGGGACGGAGAGTTCTGTGCAATGTTGCCTCACGAGGCTTAGCTGACGTGAGCCATGACAACCAAGGCCAGGCGGGCGCCAGGCGGGCGCAGAGCGCAGGTTTCCTCTTTGGTGCAAAGGAAGCAGGGCGCAGGCGCGGAGTCCCGAGGAATCAACTAAAGGTCTCCATGCTGGTGCAACGAGACCAAGACCGCCAGGACGGCAGGACGGAAGTCATCGACGAGCCCACCGCAGCGTCATGACCAGAGGCTTTTCGCAGGCGAAGACTACTTTTGTCAGGATAGACTGTACTACTTGTCCCCTTTCAAATCCGGCCGTTGTGGGATCCCTTCCCGCTCATATTTGGGAATAGGACCAAGGCTACTATAAATAGGACTAGCCACCACCATAGAAAGGGGACGGGATCAGAACAAGTAGAGCTAGCACACACCACACCAGCTCAAGAACACCTCACCTCCCGAGGCTTGTTCATCCACCATACTAGCTCATCCTCGCCCTTCGAGGCAATCCACCAAAACGCCAGAGTAGGGTATTACACCAGGATAAAATTGTTGTGTCTCTTTGTCCCGTTGAGCTCGACACACTAGGCTTAGGAGGATCGCGAGTAGGCAGTCTAGGTAGGTTGAGATCTCCACACGCACCCCAGAGTTCGAGCCTCTCAAGGGTTTGCGGATCCCATAATCCGACATTTGGCGCGCCAGCTAGGGGTGCGTCGGATCTTCTATTCCGTCGACCAGTCCTCCGTTGCTCCACCGATGCCATGGCCGACACCCCGCGAGCGCACATCGAGCACTGGGTTGTCCAGGCCTCCTCGGTAGCGCCCGCCGATGAGGAAGACATCCACTCTGATCTGCTCGCGACCCGCGTTCCGCCAGGGGCGGCCGGTCACGAGGGGCGCGCGACGCAACCTTCTCCACTGGCGCCCCGCCACAGCCGCGCCGCAGCGCGATCTGCGAACGATGATGCAGCACGCTCCGCACTCGTGCAGGGAACAAGAAAACATGCAGGCACCGGTTATCGTGGCCCGAGAGCTCCTGCGGTGCAGGCTGCTGATACGTCTCCAATGTATCTATAATTTTTGATTGTTCCATGCTATTATATTACCCGTTCTGGATGTTTATGGGCTTTACTTTACACCTCTATATCATTTTTGGGACTAACCTACTAACCGGAGGCCCGGCCCGAATTGCCCTTTTTTGCCTATTTCAGTGTTTCGAAGAAAAGGAATATCAAACGGGGTCCAAACAGGATGAAACCTTCGGGAGCGATCTTTTTGGAACAAATGCAAACCTGGAGACTTGGAGTGGACGTCAAGCAAAAACCCAGGCGGCCACGAGGGTGCCCGGCGTGGCCCCTGGGGGTGGGTGCGTGATACGTCTCCAACGTATCTATAATTTTTGATTGTTCCATGCTATTATATTACCCCTTTTGGATGTTTATGGGCTTTATTTTACACATTTATATCATTTTTGGGACTAACGTACTAACCGTAAGCCCAGCCCGTATTGCTGTTTTTTTTGCCTATTTCAATATTTTGAAGAAAAAGGAATATCAAACGGAGTCCAAACGGAATGAAACCTTCGGGGGCGTGATTTTTGGAACGAACGTGATCCGAAGAACTTGGAGTGCAAGTCAAGAAGCTTGCGAGGCGGCCAGGAGACAGGAGGGCGCGCCCACCCCTCTGGGAGTGCCCCTATCTCCTGGGCCCCACAGGCGGCCACCGACGTACTTCTTCTTCCTATATATACCTACGTACCCCGAAAAAATCCAGAGAGCCAACAAAACACAATTTCCACCATCGTAACCTTCTGTGTCCGCGAGATCCCATCTTGGAGCCTTCACCGGTGCTCCGCCGGAGGGGGAATCGGCCATGGAGGGCTTCTACATCAACACCATAGCCCCTCCGATGAGTTGTGAGTAGTTTACCACATACCTTCGGGTCCATAGTTATTAGCTAGATGGCTTCTTCTCTCTTTTTGGATCTCAATACAATGTTCTCCCCCTCTCTTGTGGAGATCTATTCGGTGTAAACTCTTTTTGCGGTGTGTTTGTCGAGATCCAATGAATTGTGGGTTTATGATCAAGTTTATCTATGAGAAATATTTGAATCTCCTCTGAATTCTTTTATGTATGATTGAGTTATCTTTGCAAGTCTCTTCGAATTATCAGTTTGGTTTGGCCTACTAGATTGATCTTTCTTGCCATGGGAGAAGTGCTTAGCTTTGGGTTCAATCTTGCGGTGTCCTTACCCAGTGACAGCAGGGGCAGCAAGGCACGTATTGTATTGTTTCCATCGAGGATAAAAAGATGGGGTTTATACCATATTGCATGAGTTTATCTCTCTACATCATGTCATCTTTCTTAATGCGTTACTCTGTTCTTTATGAACTTAATACTCTAGATGCAGGCAGGAGTCGGTCGATGTGTGGAGTAATAGTTGTAGATGCAGGCAGGAGTCGGTCTACTTGTCGCGGACGTGATGCCTATATACATGATTACGCCTAGATAATCTCATAATTATTCGCTTTTCTATCAATTGCTCGACAGTAATTTGTTCACCCACCGTAATACTTATGCTATCTTGAGAGAAGCCACTAGTGAAACCTATGGCCCCCGGGTCTATATTTTATCATATAAGTTTTCAATCTACTTTTATTTGCATCTTTACTTTTTGCTTCTATATTATAAAATACCAAAAATATATTTATCTTATCACACTATCTCTATCAGATCTCACTTTCGCAAGTGGCCGTGAAGGGATTGACAACCCCTTTATTGCGTTGGTTGCGAGTTCTTTGTTTGTTTGTGTAGGTGCGTGGGACTTTTGAGGAGCCTCCTACTGGATTGATACCTTGGTTCTCAAAAACTGAGGGAAATACTTACGCTACTATTGCTGCATCACCCTTTCCTCTTCAAGGAAAACCAATGCAAGCTCAAGATGTAGCAAGAATGATTTCTGGCGCCATTGCCGGGGAGGTCTTTGCTCAAGTCAAGACATACCAAGTACCCATCACAAACCCATCTCCCTCGCATTTACATTATTTGCCATTTGCCTCTCGTTTTCCTCTCCCCCACTTCACCCTTGCCATTTTATTTGCCTTCTCTTTACCAAACTTCTCTCTCTCTTTTTCGCTTGCCTTTTTCTGTTTTCTTGTGTGTTGGATTACTTGTTGCCATGGCGCAAGATAATACCAAGTTGTGTGATTTCTCAAATACCAATAATAATGATTTCCTTAGTACTCTGATTGCTCCTCTTAATGATGTTGAGTCTTGTGAAATCAATACTGCTTTGCTGAATCTTGTTATGAAAGATCAATTTGCCGGCCTTCCTAGTGAAGATGCCGCTACTCATGTAAACAACTTTGTTGATTTGTGTGATATGCAAAAGAAGAAAGATACGGATAATGATATTGTTAAATTGAAGTTATTTCCGTTTTCACTTAGAGATCGTGTTAAAGTTTGGTTTTCGTCTTTGCCTAAAAATAGTATTGATTCTTGGAACAAGTGCAAAGATGCTTTTATCTCTAAGTATTTTCCTCCCGCTAAGATCATCACTCTTAGGAACGATATTATGAATTTTAAACAACTTGATCATGAGCATGTTGCCCAATCTTGGGAAAGATTGAAAATGATGATTCACAATTGCCCTACTCATGGTTTGAATTTATGGATGAGCATACAAAATTTTTATGCCGGTTTGAACTTTGCTTCTAGAAATCTTTTAGATTCGGCCGCGGGAGGCATGTTTATGGAAATCATGTTAGGAGAAGCTACAAAACTTCTTGATAATATTATTCCTAATTATTCCCAATGGCACACCGAAAGATCTTCTAGTAAAAAAGTGCATGCTATAGAAGAAATCAATGTTTTGAGTGGAAAGATGGATGAACTTATGAAGTTGTTTGCTACTAGAAATACTCCTCTTGATCCCGATGATATGCCTTTGTCTACTTTGATTGAGAATAATAATGAATCTATGGATGTGAATTTTGTTGGTAGGAATAGTACCGGTAATAATGCTTATAGAGGAAACTTTAATTCTAGACCGTTCCCTAGTAATTCCTCTAATAATTATGGAAATTCCTACAATAATTCTTATGGTAATTTTGATAAGATGCCCTCTGATTTTGAGAATAGTGTGAAAGAATTTATGATTTCTCAAAAGAATTTTAATGCTTTGCTTGAAGAAAAATTGCTCAAAGTTGATGATTTGGCTAGGAACATTAATAGACTTTCGCTTGATGCTGATTCTCTTAAGCTTAGATCTTCTCCTCCTAAGCATGATATCAATTAATCTCTCAAAGCAATGAGAATTACCATTGATGAGTGCAAGGAAAGAACCGCTAGATTGCGTGCTAAGAAAGATTGCTTTGTAAAGGCGTGTTCTTCTAGTTTCCATGAAAATAATGATGAAGATCTTAAAATTAGTGATGTGTCTCCTATTAAATCTTTGTTTTGCAATATGAATCTTGATAATAATGGGACTGAAGATGAGTCAACTTTAGTTAGAAGGCATCCCAAGAATTCGAAGTTTTTAGATCTTGATGCTAAATTTGGTAAAAGTGGGATTGGAGAGACCATGACTTTAAATAGCATTGAACCCACTATCTCGGATTTCAAGGAATATGATTATGATAATTGTTCTTTAGAAGGTTGTATTTCCTTGTTGCAATCCGTTGTTAATTCTGCTCATGCTTATAGTCAAAATAAAGCTTTTACCAAACATATCGTTGATGCCTTGATGCAATCTTATGATGAAAAACTTAATTTGGAAGTTTCTATACCTAGAAAACTTAATTATGAGTGGGAACCTACTATAAAGATTAGAATTAAAGATCATGAGTGTTTTTCTTTGTGTGATTTGGGTGCTAGTGTTTCCACGATTCCGAAAACTTTATGTGATATTCTAGGTTTCCATGATATTGATGATTGCTCTTTAATTTTTCACCTTGCGGATTCCACCATTAAAAAGCCAATGGGAAGGATCAATGATGTTCTCATTGTTGCAAATAGAAATTTGGTGCCAGTAGATTTTATCGTTCTTGATATAGATTGCAATCTTTCTTGCCCTATTATTCTTGGTAGACCTTTCCTTAGAACGATTGGTGCGATTATTGATATGAAGGAAGGGAACATTAGATTCCAATTTCCATTAAAGAAAGGCATGGAGCACTTTCCAAGAAAGAAAGTCAAATTACCTTATGAATCTATCATGAGGGCTACTTATGAATTTAGTGCCAAAGATGGCACTACTTAGATCTATCTTCGCTTTTATGCCTAGCTAGGGGCGTTAAACGATAGCGCTAGCTGGGAGGCAACCCAATTTTATTTGTGTTTTTTGTTTTTGTTTTTGTTTCTGTTTGGTAATAAATTTTGCACCTACCTTCTGTTTAGATGTGTTTTTATCTTTTAATTAGTGTTTGTGCTAAGTAGAACCTATAGGATAACCTATGATGATAGTTGATTTGATTCTGCTGAAAAACAGAAACTTTGCACGCACGAATTTAGTTTTGTTACATCACAGAAATGCGATTTTGCGTTGATTCTTTCTTATGCTGGTCAATAGACAAATTTTCCAGAACTTCCTATTTTGGTAGGATTTTTAGAGTTCCAGAAGTTTGCATTAGTTACAGATTGCTACAGACTGTTCTGTTTTTGACAGATTCTGTTTTTCGTGTGTTGTTTGCTTATTTTGATGCATCTATGGCTAGTAAAATAGTTTATAAACCAAAGAGAAGTTGGAATACAGTAGGTTTAACACCAAAATAAATAAATAATGAGTTCATTACAGTATCTTATGTGGTGGTTTTGTTTTCTTTCACTAACGGAGCTTATAAGATTTCCTGTTGACTTTTGTGTTGTGAAGTTTTCAAGTTTTGGGTAAAGCTTTGATGGACTATGGAATAAGGAGTGGCAAGAGCCTAAGATTGGGGATGCCCATGGCACCCCAATATATTCAAGAATAGCCAAAAGCCTAAGCTTGGGGATGCCCCGGGAAGGCATCCCCTCTTTCGTCTTTGTTCATTGGTAACTTTACTTGGAGCTATATTTTTATTCGCCACATGATATGTGTTTTGCTTGGAGCGTCGTGTATTATATTAGTCTTTGCTTTTTAGTTTACCACAATCATCCTTGCTGTACACAACTTTTGGGAGAAGCCCACTTGATTAGAATTTGCTAGAATACTCTATGTGCTTCACTTATATCTTTTGAGCTTGATAGTTTTTGCTCTAGTGCTTCACTTATATCTTTTAGAGCACGGCGGTGGCTTAATTTTGAAGAAATTGCTAGTCTCTCATGCTTCACTTATATTATTTTGAGAGTCTTTTAGAACAGCATGGTATTTGCTTTGGTTACAAATTTGGTCCTAGAATGATGAGCATCCAAGTTGGGTATTATAAAAACTATCATAGGAAGTGAATTGGATGCTATGATCAATTTGATGCTTGATAATTGTTTTGAGATATAAAGGTAGTAATGTTAGGGTCATGCTAGTGGGTAATTATGAAATTGAGAAATACTTGTGTTGAAGTTGGCAAGTCCCATAGCATGCACGTATGGTAAAAGTTGTGTGACAAATTTGTTGCATGAGGTGCTCTTTTGATTGCCTTCCTTATGAGTGGAGGTCGGGATCGCGCGATGGTTAACTCCAACCAACCCTTCCCCTAGGAGCATGCGCAGTAGTACTTTTCTTAGAGGGCAAGTAGACTTTTGCAATAAGTATATGAGTTCTTTATGACTAATGTGAGTCCATGGATATACGCACACTCATCCTTCCACTTTTCTAGCCTCTATTGTGCCGCACAACTTTCGCCGGTATCATGCACCCATTATTTACCTTCCTCAAAACAGCCACCATACCTACCTATTATGGCATTTCCATAGCCATTCCGAGATATATTTCCATGCAACTTTCCACCGTTCCATTTATTATGACATGTTCCATCATTGTCATATTGCTCTTTGCATGATCATGTAGTTGACATCGTATTTGTCGCAAGGCCACCTTCATAATTTTCATACATGTCGCTCTTGATTCATTGCATATCCCGGTACACCGCCGGAGGCATTCATATAGAGTCATATCTTGTTCTAGCTTTGAGTTGTAATTCTTGAGTTGTAAATCAATAAAAGTGTGATGATCTTCATTATTACAACATTGTCTCAGTGAGAAAAGGATGATGAAGACTATGATTCCCCCACAAGTCGGGATGAGACTTCGGACTTTACAAAAAGAAAAAAAATAAGAAAAATAGAAAGGCCAAAAAGAAAAAAAGGCCAAAGAAAAAAAAAGAAAAAGAAAAAAGGGAAAGAAAATAATAATAAAATGAGAGAAAAAGACAGAAGGGACAATGCTACTATCTCTTTTTCCACACTTGTTCTTCAAAGTAGCACCATGATCTTCATGATAGAGAGTCTCCTATGTTGTCACTTTCATATACTAAGTGGGAATTTTTCATTATAGAACTTGGCTTGTATATTCCAATGATGGGCTTCCTCAAAGTGCCCTAGGTCTTCGTGAGCAAGCAAGTTGGATGCACACCCACTTAGTTTCTTTTGTTGAGCTTTCATATATTTATAGCTCTAGTGCATCCATTGCATGGCAATCCCTACTCACTCACATTGATATCTATTGATGGGCATCTCCATAGCCCGTTGATACGCCTAGTTGATCTGAGACTATCTTCTCCCTCTTTTTGTCCTCACAACCACCACCTTATACCACCATAGGGCTATGTCCATGGCTTGCTCTCATGTATTGCGTAAGAGTTGAAAAAGCTGAAGCGCGTTAAAAAGTATGAACCAATTGCTTGGCTGAAACTAGGGTTGTGCATGATTGGAGTATTTTGTGTAATGAAAATGAAGCATGGCCTAACTATATGATTTTGTAGGGATAAGCTTTCTTTGGCTATGCTATTTTGATAGGACATGATTATTTGTTAGTATGCTTCGAAGCATTATTATTTTTATGTTTTATAAGCTTCTATCTTGAATCATTTGGATCTGAACATTCATGCCACAATAAAGAAAATTACATTGAGAATTATGCTAGGTAGCATTCCACATCAAAAATTCTGTTTTTATCATTTACCTACTCGAGGACGAGCAGGAATTAAGCTTGGGGATGCTTGATACGTCCCCAACGTATCTATAATTTTTGATTGTTCCATGCTATTATATTACCCCTTTTAGATGTTTATGGGCTTTATTTTACACATTTATATCATTTTGGGACTAACCTATTAACCGGAGGCCCAACCCGTATTGCTGTTTTTTTGCCTATTTCAGTATTTCGAAGAAAAGGAATATCAAACGGAGTCCAAACGGAATGAAACCTTCGGGAGCGTGATTTTTGGAACGAACGTGATCCAGAGAACTTGGAGTGTAAGTCAAGAAGCTTGCGAGGCGGCCAGGAGACAGGAGGGCGCGCCCACCCCTTGGGCGCGCCCCTATCTCCTGGGCCCCATATGCGGCCACCGACGTACTTCTTCCTCCTATATATACCTACGTACCCCGAAAAAATCCAGAGAGCCAACAAAACACAATTTCCACCATCGTAACCTTCTGTGTCCGCGAGATCCCATCTTGGAGCCTTCACCGGTGCTCCGCCGGAGGGGGAATCGGCCATGGAGGGCTTCTACATCAACACCATAGCCCCTCCGATGAGTTGTGAGTAGTTTACCACATACCTTCGGGTCCATAGTTATTAGCTAGATGGCTTCTTCTCTCTTTTTGGATCTCAATACAATGTTCTCCCCCTCTCTTGTGGAGATCTATTCGGTGTAAACTCTTTTTGCGGTGTGTTTGTCGAGATCCGATGAATTGTGGGTTTATGATCAAGTTTATCTATGAGAAATATTTGAATCTCCTCTGAATTCTTTTATGTATGATTGAGTTATCTTTGCAAGTCTCTTCGAATTATCAGTTTGTTTTGGCCTACTAGATTGATCTTTCTTGCCATGGGAGAAGTGCTTAGCTTTGGGTTCAATCTTGCGGTGTCCTTACCCAGTGACAGCAGGGGCAGCAAGGCACGTATTGTATTGTTGCCATCGAGGATAAAATGATGGGGTTTATATCATATTGCATGAGTTTATCCCTCTACATCATGTCATCTTTCTTAATGCGTTACTCTATTCTTTATGAACTTAATACTCTAGATGCAGGCAGGAGTCGGTCGATGTGTGGAGTAATAGTAGTAGATGCAGGCAGGAGTCGGTCTACTTGTCGCAGACGTGATGCCTATATACATGATCATGCCTAGATAATCTCATAATTACTCGCTTTTCTATCAATTGCTCGACAGTAATTTGTTCACCCACCGTAATACTTATGCTATCTTGAGAGAAGTCACTAGTGAAACCTATGGCCCCCGGGTCTATCTTTTATCATATAAGTTTTCAATCTACTTTTATTTGCATCTTTACTTTTTGCATCTATATTATAAAATACCAAAAATATATTTATCTTATCACACTATCTCTATCAGATCTCAATTTCGCAAGTGGCCGCGAAGGGATTGACAACCCCTTTATTGCGTTGGTTGCGAGTTCTTTGTTTGTTTATGTAGGTGCGTGGGACTTTTCAGGAGCCTCCTACTGGATTGATACCTTAGTTCTCAAAAACTGAGGGAAATACTTACGCTACTATTGCTGCATCACCCTTTCCTCTTCAAGGAAAACCAACGCAAGCTCAAGACGTAGCAGTGCGCCCCCCACCCTCGTGGGCCCCTCGAGCGTCCACTGACCAACTTCTTCCTCCTATATATACACCCGTACCCTGAAACCATCAGGAGCGACCACGAAAACCTAATTCCACCTCCGCAACCTTCTGTATCCGCGAGATCCCATCTTGGAGCCTTCGTCGGCGCTCTGCCGGAGGGGGAATCGAGCATGGAGGGCCTCTACATCATCTCCAAGGCCTCTCCTATGAGTTGTGAGTAGTTTACCACAGACCTTCGGGTCCATAGTTATTAGCTAGATGGCTTCTTCTCTCTCTTTGATTCTCAATACAAAGTTCTCCTCGATCTTCTTAGAGATCTATTCGATGTAACTCTTTTTGTGGTGTGTTTGTCGAGATCCAATGAATTGTGGGTTTATGATCAAGTTTATCTATGAGAAATATTTGAATCTCCTCTGAATTCTTTTATGTGTGATTAAGTTATCTTTGCAAGTCTCTTCGAATTATCAGTTTGGTTTGGCCTACTAGATTGATGTTTCTTGCAATGGGAGAAGTGCTTAGCTTTGGGTTCAATCTTGCGGTGTCCTTTCCCAGTGACAGCAGGGGCAGCAAGGCACGTATTGTATTGTTGCCATCGAGGATAAAAAGATGGGGTTTATATCATATTGCAGGAGTTTATCCCTCTACATCATGTCATCTTTCTTAATGTGTTACTCTGTTCCTCATGAACTTAATACTCTAGATGCAGGCAGGAGTCGGTCAATGTGTGGAGTAATAGTAGTAGATGCAGAATCGTTTCGATCTACTTGTCACGGACGTGATGCCTTATATACATGATCATGCCTAGATAATCTCATAACTATGCGCTTTTCTATCAATTGCTCGACAGTAATTTGTTCACCCACCGTAATACTTATGCTATCTCGAGAGAAGCCACTAGTGAGACCTATGGCCCCGGGTCTATCTTTTATCATATAAGTTTTCCATCTACTTTTATTTGCGTCTTTTACTTTCCAATCTATATCATAAAAATACCAAAAATATTTATCTTACCATATTATCTCTATCAGATCTCACTTTCGCAAGTGGCCGTGAAGGGATTGACAACCCCTTTATTGCGTTGGTTGCGAGGTTCTTGTTTGTTTGTGCCGGTGCGTGGGACTTTTGAGGAGCCTCCTACTGGATTGATACCTTGGTTCTCAAAAACTGAGGGAAATACTTACGCTACTTTGCTGCATCACCCTTTCCTCTTCAAGGAAAACCAACGCAAGCTCAAGACATAGCAGCTGCTGGAGAGCGGCCGCAATGCCCTGCTGGAATAGGTCGTCGAGCTACTAGATGCAGCATGCAGGGGGGGCAACGCTGTTTTGCACCCTACCCACGTCGCAGGCGGTGGTGGGGGCGCGTGCTCATCCCCGACACAACTGCGCACCCCTCCCAGGGGCCCCGGAGAGCCTCTCGACACCGGCCAGCCCCGCGGAGCAGCCCGCGCCACCCTGAACATGCTCCCTCGGTGCGGGGCTACTCCAGGCGACATCACCAGGGGCCGCGCTAGAGTGCCGAACCCTAGCCAGTAGGACCAGAGGGCAGCTAAAGAAGGCGGAAACGTAAGGCAGCCGGGCGGCACTTCTGGTGCAAACAACCCGGAAGCCTACGTCCCCGTTGCGATGGATCCAAGGTACACGCGGGGAGAGGGCCCCAGCCGATCCCCCACGCCAGGCTGGGCGCTGGATATAAACGAGGTTGAGCTCTCCTTCGAGCCGCCACCAAGCCCCGCCAACATCTCCAACGGCGATAGCCTCTGGGTACAGCTAACACCGTAGGAGCATGCTTACACTAACCATGGATCGCAGGTGAACCAGGGTGCAGCTGCCACCGGGACTCTCAGGACGACGGATCCCCCGTAGGAGCGCGAAGGACGTTGGGAGCAACACGGGTGAAGCCCGGCGGCAGGGCCCTCCTCACGCCGCACGGAGCAGGCCCCTGCCTAGAGGGTAGGGTCCCCATCGGGGAAGGCGCCGGCGATCCCTTCTCCCCGGTGGGGGGGGGGGGGGCTACAATCGCCAAGGACGCCACCAGCGTCCCCCCTGGACCTTGGTCTTGTCCTGGTGTTTCCGGTCTCCCCAACGGTGGTCAGGGGTCCTTGTCGGGTGACATGAAGCAAGGCTCTGGCCTGTGAAGGTCTCCACTCGTGACACTCTCAGGTAATAATGAGTGGGGTTGTACACGCCCCGGAGTCTCCTGAGTGCCGCCCTGGGGCCTCACGGGGGCTCCCGCCCACTTCCTAGTGGAAGCACCATGCTCCGCGCTGGCCATCAACACTGTCCCCATTGACTATGCCCAGCCAGGGGAAGCACTTAGCTTCGCGCTGGTGAGAAGACCGAAGACTGAAGACTGAAGACTAGCTAGGCGCCAGACGCGGCCATCTGCTTTTTGCCTCCTTTTTGTACTTGCTTGTCGACTTTTTGAAGCAGTTTGTTTTTCGTGTGTTTATAAAAATGGGGGGAGGTTTCTCGTTCGTGTCGCTCTCTTGCCTTCAGTTCTTGCGTTCTTTCTAGATCTCGTGACTGCTACCCTACCCTCAAGCGCCTCGCGAGCAGGGGCTGTGTACGGTGTACGCGCTGGTGCCAATCGCCCCCTCAGGGGGCTCGAGGGTGCGGCCGCCTCGCGCGCCCACCTCGCCACGGTCTGGCAGTGGGCTTCTCACGAGGCACTCTTCGGCAGGCCGGCAGGCCCCTCGAGAGGCACAGAACCTTGCGAGCCCGCAGCAGGCTCGCCTCAGGAGAAGGGGCTCAGCCGCAACACCAGGCTTCACTCAAGACCCCTGAAACCCAAGATAAGTCATAAACAACTACCTTGCTCAGCGACCTGCAGCCCTGCGGGGCCCCGCTCCTGGTGTTATTTCAAAAGCATTTAGCAATCTCACACATCATAAGGGGCACTCCCTTTTCAAAATGCTCTCGCAAGAATGCGTTCAAGTTTTCGTCATACATGTCAAAGCAAAAGAAACACGGGCCTAGCTGGACGCGCCTTCTTTGTCACTCCCATCCGCGCTGCTTGTGCCGTAGCTGCCATCCTCCTCATCATCACCACCCGCGCCAGCTTCTTCGGCCGCGAGTACAGCCCTGTCGTCCTCAGGAGTCAGCTCCTTCACCAAGGCATCCACATGGCCATCCACCCACTTGGCGAGCTTGTCTTGGGTGGCTGCAGGCACAGGGGCTAGCACGGTGCCGAAATCAAAGTGGGAATCAAGATTCAGGAGGTTGCTGAAGATGCGCGAGAGTGTACACTCGAGGAGGCCCCGGCTCCTCTCCTCGACAAGTTGGCGAGCTTTTGCGCCCTGATCTTCTAGGCGGGTCACGATATCAGTGAAGAAGTTGAGATGGCTGGCGTAGTCACTCTCGTGCAGGTGAGGGGCGCTCTCGTCACAAATAGCACCCAAGGCATTTTTGGCTCTGACGCGCAGACCTTGGAGCATAGAGCCGTGCTCGCATTCCAATGTAAGGCGGCGGCTCTTTTCACCCGAAGCCTTCTTCAGGAGGGAGGCGGTGTCTTCGACTTGCTTTTGGAGAGAGGATATCTCGGCATAGGCAGAATTCAGGGAAAATTCGGAGGAAGTCAGGGCTCCTCGGGCAGCGTCTCACGCTGCTCCACAGACTGCAGCTCGGTCTTCAGGGTGGAGGTCCAGCCCTCCAGCTCAGCCTTGAGCAGCTCCAGGTCCAGGCGGTGTCTTCCAGCCAGCTCAGCGCGTGCCTTAGTCACCCTCTCCTCCACTTCCACCTGGACCTGAGCTTCTCGGGCAACAACGACGTCCTCAGCCACGGTAGCCTGTCGCTCCCTCACCTCCAGCCTCTCCAACGCCAAGCTGTGTTCCACGGTCTCCAGCGTCAAGTCTTCATGGCGCCTCAGGAGCTCCGCCTCAGCAAGGGCCACCTAGCCTGGTGAGGAGGCCAGCAGGACGTGATGCTCCTTGACATCATGCTGCAGAGCCGCATTTGAAGACAGAAGATCTCGCTCCCACTCCTCAGTCGCCTCATGGCGGCGGTTGGATGCCTCAGCCTCTTCCATGGCGCGGGCACAAGCTTTGCGAGAAGCCGCAAGCGAGGCTGCCACGCGCGCTTCAGCTTCGTCACGCTGAAGCTTCCCAAGGTTGATGGCAACCTTCAGCCACTGCCACTCATCCTCCAGGCGGCGGTTCTCCGCCTCAAGCCTGGTGTCGACGTTCGCAAGCTCCCCGCCAAGATGGACCATCGCATGCATCGCTTCACAGAAGAGCCCAAAGCGCACCGCACTACGCCGGCGAGCGAGTGCAAGATCATCCCCAAGACCTTCGCCGGCTCTGGAGGCCGCTCGGGAGGCATTTGGTGCTCCGCCAGTCGCCGACCGGGGGCTGGCTGGTGTAGCCCCACAGCTTGAAGACGAAGGCTGCCCAGGGGCACCCCCTGCCGGCAATGACAAGAGGAAGTATCACTGGTGCACCCCCCATCTCGCGGGCAGAGTCGCGGGGAGAGGGAGTATGGGGCCCTGTTCCGAGGCACCCTCGCGACGTCGTGCCAACTGGAGTTGGTCCCACGCCCCGCGCAGGATCGGGGTGCTAGGGGCGGCACGCAGGCTTCAAGCTAGGGTCCTTGGGGATGCCTGCCTCCTGAGGTTTTGCCTTCATGAGGGGCCTACAAAACCCCAGCCACGAGAAAACGCGGTGCGCGAGGAGGTCAAGAGCAAAGGTACTTACTCATCAGCACCAACGTATCTCCTCGGCTTCAGTGGCTGACGGGTGCCGTCGTTGCGGCATGAGGACCTTTTCCTCTTCAGGAGCGACTCGGGGCACAGGCGGGGCTGACCGAACCCCGAACGGCGATCCTCAGGAGGGGGAGCGCTCGGCATGGCATCTGGAGCGGGGGTCCCAAGGGCAGGGGCACCTGGCGAGACCTTCTGGCTCATGGCCCCGGGGCCATTGGAGGGCTCCTCGCCGTCAGCAGCCACTCTGGAGCCACCATCCTGGACGTCAGAAGCCCCTGCCTCCGGAGCTTGGGGTTGCATCAGTTCTGCGGCAGCTCCTTCCAGGGCCCCAGAAACCTCGGCCTCCTGAGCCTCTAGCGGGGCCGGGCCTCCAGAGGAGCTCTCGACAGCTGATAGAGGCGCGCCCCTCCCTGCCTCCACACTCGGGGCGCACGCGGCAGGGTCGATCAGGAGAGGAGCCACCAAGATGGGGTTCTCGCGGGGCCCCTCAATGCCCTCGGGAAGCAACCCCCACTCGTCGAACAGAGGCATCTACCCCGCGAAGGCCGCCTTGTTCGAGCACAGATAGAGAAGGCAGCCACCTCCCGGAAGGTCAGCAGGCTCGGAATCGACGGTCAGAAGCTTGAGCACCATGCCCAAGGTGTTAGAAGCAAGCGACGGCCTCTGCAGCCTCATCGGATCCCCGACGCCTGTGAAGTCGCACATCGGGCGAGAATGGCGCTCGAGGGGAGCAATGCGCTGCTTCACGAATTCCTTCACCACCATTGGCGCCGTCACCTCTAGTTCTTGAAGCCTCGCCAGTCTCTTCCAGACCAAACCAAGACGCTGATCGGAGAGCCTCTCATGGCACCAACTGGAGCTAGGCGAGGCCGGCGCCCTAGGAGTCAAGAGCAGGGGGCTAAACGCGCGGGCATCCATAAGAAGCCACTGCTTCCGGAATCCCTTCGCAACAGGCGAGAGCTCGAAATCAATCCTCGAACCAGCGGTCATGGCCACGTCTTCAAAGGTCACGCACCCAGATCATTGGCGGGCGTCGACCAACCGAAGCAAGAAGAAATGGCGAAACAAGGCCACAGAGGGAGTGATGCCTACCATGGCCTCGCAGAGGAAGGCGAAGACGACGAGAAGGATGACGGAGTGGGGGTGAGGGAGTCCTGGACTAAGGGGTCCTCGGACAGCCGGACTATATACTTTGGCCGGACTGTTGGACTATGAAGATACAAAATATAAGACTTCGTCCCGTGTCTGGATGAGACTCTCCTTTGCGTGGAAGGCAAGCTTGGCGATTCGGATATGTAGATTCCTTTCCCTGTAAACCGACTTTGTACAACCCTAGTCCCTCCCGGTGTCTATATAAACCAGAGTGTTTAGACTTCTAGGGTTAGAGTCACAACAACAATCATAATCTCATAGGCTAGACTTCTAGGGTTTAGCCATTACGATCTCGTCGTAGATCAACTCTTGTAATACTCATATTCATCAAGATCAATCAAGCAGGAATAGGATATTACCTCCATAGAGAGGGCCCGAACCTGGGTAAACATTGTGTCCCCCGCCTACTATTACCATTAACCTTAGACGCACAGTTCGGGACCCCCTACCCGTGATCTGCCGGTTTTGACACCGACATTGGTGTTTTCATTGAGAGTTCCGCTGTGTCGTCGAAGATAGGCTTGATGGCTCCATCAATCATCTACAACAATGAAGTCCAGGGGGAGATCTTTCTCCTTGGACAGATCTTCGTATTCGGCGGCTACGCACTGCAGGCCAACTCGCTTGGCCATCTAGAGCAGATCGATAGCTACGCCCCTGGCTATCAGGTCAGATTCGGAAGCATGAATTTTGTGGCCGATATCCGCGGAGACTTGATCTTCAATGGATTCGATCCCCTGACAGCTGTCCTCGGCCACCACGGTGAACAAGACCTAGATCTGTCATCTGGCCGCACACAGGAGATAGCGCTTTTGACCGCCCAGACTGCGTCGTCCGAAAATGGGAAGCTTAACCCCGCCATGGAAGCTGCAGACTCAGTGGCGCTCGAGCCGCACACAGACCCAACACCGAGCTGGGCTTGTATCACCGGAGCGCCGGACTCGTCCCCCGCTATGGGCTCCGGGCTGCACGCATCCGCGTCCATCGAGTGTGATTGGGCGCCGGTCTTGGAGTTCAGCTCTGTGGACATCTTCCAGCACTGGCCTTTTGGCGACATATTAAACTCATTGAAGTCCCTCTCCTTGTCGGGGGACTCTCGGCCGAACTATGTCCGGCTCGAATGGGAAGCGGATGACGAAGAACTGCATTGCCCACCCACCACCCACTTAATTGCCATTGTCGAGGACTTAACCGACATGCTCGATTACGACTCTGAAGACAACAACGGTATGGACGACGATGCCGGAGAGGAGCAGACTCAAAAACCACCACCTTTAGGGTAGAGGACGGCTACATCGTCATATGATATATACATGGTGGATGCTACGTCTTGAGCTTGCATTGGTTTTCCTTGAAGAGGAAAGGGTGATGCAACAATAGTAGCGTAAGTATTTCCCTTAGTTCTTGAGAACCATGGTATCAATCCAGTAGGAGGCTCCTCAAAAGTCCCATGCACCTACACAAACAAACAAGAACTCGCAAGCAACACAATAAAGGGGTTGTCAATCCCTTCACGGCCACTTGCGAAAGTGAGATCTGATAGAGATAATATGATAAGATAAATATATTTTTGGTATTTTGTGATATAGATTGGAAAAGTGAAGATGCAAATAAAAGTAGATTGAAAGCTTATATGATAAAAGATAGAACCGGGGCCATAGGTTTCACTAGTGGCTTCTCTCAAGATAGCATAAGTATTATGATGGGTGAACAAATTAATGTCGAGTAATTGATAGAAAAGCGAATAATTATGAGATTATCTAGGCATGATCATGTATTTAGGCATCACGTCTGTGACAAGTAGACCGACTCCTGCCTGCATCTACTACTACTACTCCACACATCGACCGCTATTTAGCATGCATCTAGAGTATTAAGTTCATAAAGAACAGAGTAACGCATTAAGAAAGATGACATGATGTAGAGGGATAAACTCATGCAATATGATATAAACCCCATCTTTTTATCCTTGATGGCAAGAATACAATACGTGCCTTGCTGCCCCTACTGTCACTGGGAAAGGACACCGCAAGATTGAACCCAAAGCAAAGCACTTCTCCCATTGCAAGAAAGATCAATCTAGTAGGCCAAACCAAACTGATAATTCGAAGAGACTTACAAAGATAATTAATCACACATAAGAGAATTCAGAGGAGATTCAAATATTTCTCATAGATAAACTTGATCATAAACCCACAATTCATCGGATCTCAACAAACACACCGCAAAAAGAGTTACATCGAATAGATCTCCAAGAAGATCAAGGAGAACATGGTATTGAGATCCAAAGAGAGAGAAGAAGCCATCTAGCTAATAACTATGGACCTGAAGGTCTGTGGTAAACTACTCACAACTCATCGGAGAGGCTATGGTGTTGATGTAGAAGCCCTCCGTGGTCGATTCCCCCTCCGGCGGAGCGCCGGCGAAGGCTCCAAGATGGGATCTCGCGGATACAGAAGGTTACGGTGGTGGAAATAGTTTTTCGTGGTCGCCTTTGATGTTCTCGGGGTACATGGGTATATATAGGAGGAAGAAGTAGGTCGGTGGACGCCCGAGGGGCCCACGAGATAGGGGGCGCACCCAATAGGGGGGGCGTGCCCTCCACCCTTGTGGCTTCCTCGATTGCTTGTTGACTTGCACTCCAAGTCCTCTGGATCATGTTTGTTCCAAAAATCACGCTCCCGAAAGTTTCATTCCGTTTGGACTCCGTTTGATATTCCTTTTCTTCGAAACACTGAAATAGGCAAAAAAACAACAATACGGGCTAGGCCTCCGGTTAGTAGGTTAGTCCCAAAAATGATATAAACGTGTAAAGTAAAGCCCAGAAACATCCAAAACGGGTAATATAATAGCATGGAACAATCAAGAATTATAGATACGTTGGAGATGTATCAAGCATCCCCAAGCTTAATTCCTGCTCGTCCTCGAGTAGGTAAATGATAAAAACAGAAATTTTGATGTGGAATGCTACCTAGCATAATTCTCAATGTAATTTTCTTTATTGTGGCATGATTGTTCAGATCCAAATGATTCAAGATAAAAGCTTATAAAACATAAAAATAATAATACTTCGAAGAATACTAACAAATAATCATGTCCTATCAAAATAGCATAGCCAAAGAAAGCTTATCCCTACAAAATCATATAGTTAGGCCATGCTTCATTTTCATTACACAAAATACTCCCATCATGCACAACCCCAGTTTCAGCCAAGCAATTGGTTCATACTTTTTAACGCGCTTCAGCTTTTTCAACTCTTACGCAATACATGAGCGCAAGCCATGGACATAGAACTATGGTGGTATATGGTGGTGGTTGTGGGGACAAAAAGGGAGAAGATAGTCTCACATCAACTAGGCGTATCTACGGGCTATGGAGATGCCCATCAATAGATATCAATGTGAGTGAGTAGGGATTGCAATGCAACAGATGCACTAGAGCTATAAATGTATGAAAGGTCAACAAAAGAAATTAAGTGGGTGTGCATCCAACTCGCTTGGTCACGAAGACCTAGGGCATTTTGAGGAAGTCCATCATTGGAATATACAAAGCCAAGTTCTATAATGAAAAATTCCCACTAGTATATGAAAGTGACAACACAAGAGACTCTCTATCATGAAGATCATGGTGCTATTTTGAAGCACAAGTGTGGAAAAGAGATAGTAGCATTGTCCCTTCTCTCTTTTTCTCTCATTTTTTTTATTTTTTTATTTGGCCTTTCTCTTTTTTTTGGCCTTTCTCTTTTTTTTTAATTTTTTTTAAAGTCTGAAGTCTCATCCCGACTTGTGGGGGAATCATAGTCTTCATCATCCTTTCCTCACTTGGGACAATGCTCTAATAATGAAGATCATCACACTTTATTGATTTACAACTCGAGAATTACAGCTCAACACTTAGAACAAAATATGACTCTATATGAATGCCTCTGGTGGTGTACCGGGATATGCAATTAATCAAGAGTGACATGTATGAAAATTATGAGGGTGGCCTTGCCACAAATACGATGTCAACTACATGATCATGCAAGGAGCAATATGGCAATGATGGAGCGTGTCATAATAACGGAACGGTGGAAAGTTGCATGGCATTATATCTTAGAATGGCTATGGAAATGCCATAATAGGTAGGTATGGTGGCTGTTTTGAGGAAGGTAAATAATGGGTGCATGATACCGGTGAAAGTTGCACGGCACAATAGAGGCTAGCAAAGTGGAAGGGTGAGTGTGCGTATATCCATGGACTCACATTAGTCATAAAGAATTCATATACTTATTGCAAATGTATACTTGCCCTCGAAGCAAAGTACTACTATGCATGCTCCTATGGGAAGGGTTGGTAGGAGTTAACCATCGCGCGATCCCGACCTCCAGTCATAAGGAAGACAATTAAAAGAGCACCTCATGCAACAAATTTGTCACACAACTTTTACCATATGTGCATGCTACGTGACTTGCCAACTTCAACACAAGTATTTCTCAATTTCATAATTACCCACTCGCATGACTCTAACATTACCACCTTTATATCTCAAAACAATTATCAAGCATCAAACTAATCCGAGTGTTTAATGCACTTTCTATGATAGTTTTTATTATACCCAACTTGGATGCTCATCATTCTAGGAACAAATTCATAACCATAGCAAATACCATGCTGTTCTAAAAGACTCTCAAAATAATATAAGTGAAGCATGAGAGATCAGAAATTTCTTCAAAATTAAGCCACCGCTGTGCTCTAAAAGATATAAGTGAAGCACTAGAGAAAATACTATCTAGCTCAAAACATATAAGTGAAGCACATAGAGTATTCTAATAAATTCTAATCAAGTGGGTTTCTCCCAAAAGGTGTGTACGGAAAGGATGATTGTGGAAAACTAAAAAACAAATACTAATATCATACAAGACGCTCCAAGCAAAACACATATCATGTGGCGAATAAAAATATAGCTCCAAGTAAAGTTACTGGTAAACGAAGACGAAAGAGGGGATGCCTTCCGGGGGCATCCCCAAGCTTAGGCTTTTGGCTATTCTTGAATATCTTGGGGTGCCATGGGCATCCCCAAGCTTAGGTTCTTGCCACTCCTTATTCCATAGTCCATCAAATCTTTACCCAAAACTTGAAAACTTCACAATACAAAACTCAACAGGAAATCTCATAAGCTCTGTTAGTGAAAGAAAGAAAAACCACCACATAAGGTACTGTAATGAACTCATTATTTATTTATATTGGTGTTAAACCTAGTGTATTCCAACTTCTCTATGGTTCATACCCTTACATACTAGCCATAGATGCATCAAAATAAATAAACAACACACGAAAGGCAGAATCTGTCAAAAACAGAACAGTCTGTAGCAATCTGTAACTCCCGAATACCTCTAGAACTCTAAAAATCCTACCAAAATAGTAAGTCCAGGGCAATTTGTCTATTGATCTACATCAAAAAGAATCAACACAAAATCACGTTTCTGTGAATTAACAAAATTATTTTCGTCCGTGGAAAGTTTCTGTTTTTCAGCAGAATCAAATTAACTATCACCATCGGTTATCCTATAGGTTCTACTTGGCTCAAACACTAACTAAAACATAAAACACCTCTAAACAGAAGGTAGATGCAAAATTTATTACTCAGCAGAAGCAAAAATAAAAAGCACAAGTAAAATTGGGTTGCCTCCCAACTAGCGCTATCGTTTAACGCCCCTAGCTAGGCATAAAAGCGAGGCTAGATCTAAGTAGTGCCATCATAATAAGATAGATCTTGAAAACTCATCTCATATTCTCTACGTTCAACATCAAGTTTTCTTTGAGGCAAGCAAAAGTAATCAAAAAGGCTAAATTTAATGGGACAAAAGTCCCCAAGATCAATCTCAGGAGGTATGGGTTCCTCCTCTGGCCCTTCATATTGCACAACTAATTCATCATTATAAGCATTCTTTTGGCAGAACTTCGTGAGCCTATACTCAAGAGAGTATCCTAGCTCATTGTTTCGAAGAACAAAATCATTATTAAGTTTAGAAATTCTATCAACTAGGACATTGGTAGGAACCTTTTTTCTAAGGTTTTCATTAAAAGCAACATAGTCCAAAGATTGAAAACGCCTAATTTCCTCTTGATCAAAGAGGATCGCTGGAGGACGGTCGGCATCCACCCTATAGTTCGCAAAGATTTCTTTGGCCTCTCTTATTATAAAACTAAACTCATGAGCCAAAAAGATAGTAGCGGCGCGCTTAACGGAAGAATGCTCAATATCAAGAAAATTCTTTTTATGCAAGGATGCATATGCATAAATTGTCTTTCAAGGTCAACTACAACCATAGTGATAGCATCCGCAAGACTACTAGTCCTATGAAGAGTAGAACCACCCATAGAGGGTAAAGCACCGGCACAAGTAAAGAAATCTTGAATAACCCCTTTTCCGATAATATTACCACTACCGATTCGAAACTTTTTAGTATGCAAGATAGGGGGTTCGTTAGCAGGAGCATCAGAATTTTCCATATTATCATTATTGTCCATATCGACGATAATCTCCCCAATTTCAGACATAACGGCAAACAAGAGCGAGTAAGAAGAAGAGGGCAGGCGAAAGAGAGGGCGAATAAAACGGCAAGGGTGAAGTGGGGGAGAGGAAAACGAGAGGCAAATGGCAAATAACGTAAATGCGAGGGAGATGAGTTTGTGATGGGTACTTGGTATGTCTTGACTTGAGCGAAGACCTCCCCGGCAACGATGCCAGAAATCGCACGTTGGCGGGAGGTCGAATCTTGACTTGACTTGGTGGAAGCCTCCCCGGCAACGGCGCCAGAAATCCTTCTTGCTATGTCTTGAGCTTGCGTTAGTTTTCCTTGAAGAGGAAAGGGTGATGCAACAATAGTAGCATAAGTATTTCCCTCGGTTTTTGAGAACGAAGGTATCAATCCAGTAGGAGGCTCCTCAAAAGTCCCACGCAGCTACACAAACAAACAAGAACTCGCAACCACCGCAATAAAGGGGTTGTCAATCCCTTCACAGCCACTTGCGAAAGTAAGATCTGATAGAGATAATATGATAAGATAAATATATTTTTGGTATTTTATGATATAGATTGGAAAAGTAAAGATGCAAATAAAAGTAGATTGAAAGCTTATATGATAAAAGATAGACCCGGGTGCCATAGGTTTCACTAGTGGCTTCTCTCAAGATAGCATAAGTATTACGATGGGTGAACAAATTACTGTCGAGAAATTGATAGAAAAGCGAATAATTATGAGATTATCTAGGCATGATCATGTATATAGGCATCACTTCCGTGACAAGTAGACCGACTCCTGCCTGCATCTCCTACTATTACTCCACACATCGACCGCTATCCAGCACGCATCTAGAATATTAAGTTCATAAAGAACCGAGTAACGCATTAAGAAAGATGACAGGATGTAGAGGGATAAAATCATGCAATATGATATAAACCCCATCTTTTTATCCTCGATGGCAACAATACAATACGTGCCTTGCTGCCCCTGCTGTCACTGGGAAAGGACACCACAAGATTGAACCCAAAGCTAAGCACTTCTCCCATTGCAAGAAAGATCAATCTAGTAGGACAAACCAAACTGATAATTCGAAGAGACTTGAAAAGATAACTTAATCACACATAAAAGAATTCAGAGGAGATTCAAATATTTCTCATAGATAAACTTGATCATAAACCCAAAATTCATCGGATCTCGACAAAGACACCGCAAAAAGAGTTACGTCGAATAGATCTCCAAGAAGATCAAGGAGAACATGGTATTGAGATCTAAAGAGAGAGAAGAAGCCATCTAGCTAATAACTATGGACCCGAAGGTCTGTGATAAACTACTCACAACTCATCGGAGTGGCTATGGTGTTGATGTAGAAGCCCTCCGTGGTCGATTCCCCCTCCGGCGGAGCGCCGGCGAAGGCTCTAAGATGGGATCTCGCGGATATAGAAGGTTACGGTGGTGGAGATAGTTTTTCGTGGTCGCCTTTGATGTTCTCGGGGTATGTGGGTATATATAGGACGAAGAAGTAGGTCGATGGATGCCTGAGGGGCCCACGAGATAGGGGGCGCGCCCAGTAGGGGGGGCGCGCCCTCCACCCTCGTGGCTTCCTCGATTGCTTCTTGACTTGCACTCCAAGTCCTCTGGATCACGTTTATTCCAAAAATCACGCTCCCGAAAGTTTCATTCCATTTGGACTCCGTTTGATATTCCTTTTCTTCGGAACACTGAAATAGGCAAAAAAAAACAGCAATACAGGCTGGGCCTCCGGTTAGTAGGTTAGTCCCAAAAATGATATAAAAGTGTAAAGTAAAGCCCATAAACATCCAAAACGGGAAATATAATAGCATGGAACAATCAAAAATTATGGATACGTTGGAGACGTATCAATGGACACAATAAAGGAGAATGAGGCCGACGACGATAACAGCATGCCTGTCGATGAACCTCCTAAACGCCGGCGTCCCAAACGCCGACCTCGATCAGGAAAAAGCAAAAATAGCAACATTGTCACGGACGATGATGTTAATTTGAACCAAGCCGAGGACCCCGCAGACATAGCGTTGGAGGAGGGCGTGCGAGAGGACGGCGAACACAATCCGGAGATGCTGTCCGACCACAGCGACGCGGAAGATTGCAATTACCAACCTGTCTCTGAAGAGGAGATCAGCCTAGGCGACGACGAGTTTGTCATCCTAGAGGAACCATTAGAACAAGAACGCCTCCACCAAAGGCTTATCGCCACCGCAAGGAGCCTGAAGAGGCACAAGCAGCGGCTTAAAGCCACACAGGATACGCTCAATGACAGATTGAACGAAGTGCTAGACGCTAAGGAAAAATATGGCGGTAATCGCCAAACAAAGAGCTATCCTAAATGTAAGCTGCTGCCCGAATTCGACGACGAGGCCATCACGCCTATACAGCCGAAAAACAATACGGCCGACTGGCCAGACTGACCACCTCGCGGTCGCAACAAAGCGTCTAGCAATGTCGTACACAAGCCCGCGCACCCTCCCCGCAAAGGAAAGAAGGCTGCGGCCCAGGACCAGAAACACGATCTATGTGAGGACCTGGACAAAAAAGCTGGCAAAACCAGGTCCATCTATGGATCCAGGGAACGTGCTCCTGCACGGGATCACTATTGTCAAACAAAACACGCCGGCCATTTACCAGCTTGGAACCAATACCGAACATAACAACCGTCGGACCCAATCCACGAAATAGATAGATACAGGGGTGCCGCACACCCCCTGTGCTTCACCGATGAGGTGCTGGAACACAATTTTCCAGAAGGGTTCAAACCTGTAAACATCGAGGCATATGATGGAACTATGGACCCCGCGGTTTGGATAGAAGACTTCATTCTTCACATCCACATGGCCCATGGAGATGATCTCCATGCCATTAAATATTTACCCCTCAAGCTAAAAGGACCAGCTAGGCACTGGCTGAAAAGCCTCCCCAAAAACTCCATCGGAAGCTGGGAAGAACTTGAGGATGCTTTCCGGGCAAATTTCCAAGGGACTTATGTCCGGCCTCCGGATGCAGACGATCTAAGTCACATAATCCAACAACCCGGAGAATCAGCCCGTAAGCTTTGGAACAGGTTTCTCACTAAGAACAACCAAATTGTCAACTGTCCGGACGCCGAAGCCTTAGCGGCCTTCAAACACAGTGTCCGGGATGAATGGCTGGCCAGACACCTTGGCCAGGAAAAGCCAAGGATAATGGCCGCCTTAACTACACTCATGACCCGCTTTTGCACGGGCGGAGACAGCTGGTTAGCCCATAGCAGCACCAGTGATCCGGGCACCTCCGAGGTCAGGGATGGCAATGGAAAACCACGACCCAATAAAAACAAACATCAGAACAATGAAGAAAGCCCAGAAAATGCAGCTGTAAACACCGGATACAGGGGCTCAAGACCCGGTCAACGAAAGAAGCCATTTAAAGGAAACAAGGACAGTCCATCCAACCTGGACAAAATCCTAGATAGGCCCTGCCAGATCCACGGCACTCCCAATAAACTAGCTAATCATACCAACAGAGAATGTTGGGTCTTCAAGCTGGCCGGCAAACTCAACGCCGAACACAAAAGGAAGGGACCTCAGAGCGAAGACGAGGATGAACCTTGCCAGCCAAACACGGGGGGACAGAAGAAATTCCCACCGGAGATCAAAACAGTGAACATGGTCTATGTCACTCATATCCCAAAGTGGGAGCGCAAGCGCGCACTCCGCAACGTCTACGCCGTTGAGCCCGTCGCCCCCAAGTTCAACCCATGGTTGTCCTGTCCGATCACCTTTGATCACAGGGATCACCCGACTAGTATCCATCACAGAGGTTCGGCTGCCCTAGTGCTCGACCCAATAATCGACGGATACCACCTCACACGAGTCCTCATGGGCGGCAGCAATAGTCTCAATCTGATATATCAGGACACTGTCTGCAAGATGGGGATGGACCCGTCAAGAATCAAGCCAAGCGACACTACCTTTAAAGGAGTTATACCGGGCGTGGAAGCCCGCTGCACGGGCTCTCTAACATTGGATGTTGTGTTCGGCTCTCCGGACAACTTTCAAAGCGAAGAATTAATCTTCGACATTGCTCCGTTCCGAAGCGGCTATCATGCACAACTCGGAAGAACGGCCTTCATCCGTTTAATCCAGTCCCGCATTATGCTTATCTAAAACTCAAAATGCCTGGACCTCGTGGCGTCATTATGACCAGTGGAAATATGGAGCGCTCTCTTCGTACAGTGTAATACATGGCGGCTCTAGCAGTCAAAGCACAAAACGGCCTATTCAAGCCGGACAGCTCATCGGTCGTTAAGACCACAGACACAGCTAAACGTGTTCGGCGCACACCCCAGTGCGGTAGCTCAGGTAAACCTGAGCTCGATTAGCAGCTACGCCCCCATCGACCGTCCCATAAAGAGATACACTCAAAAATCCTCGGGCGGCTTCGGGGGCACTCTGCACACAAAAGGTCCATTGTTCGGCTTGACCCTATTCGGACCATGGAAGTTATCCTTCACGGTTCATTACAACGAACCAACTCTACTTACGGCCACACCAGATTCTTTTACCTGGTCTTCCTTTTTCTTTTTTTCCTTTTTTCTTTATAGATGGCCGTCATACTATACCCTTCAAGGACACTTCACAACGGAGACAAAGGCACAGACGTGCAGCAGGGCCCCGCATTAAGGCTTCTTTTTTAGATTAAGACCCTGTGTAAACCTTTTTTTATCTCTTGTTGTTTTTATATGTTCCTGGCATGTAAAATGTCCAAGAAAGATACCGGCATTTTGTTTTGAGATTTATGCTCTCACCACCTGCGCTCTTTCCCCATGTCGGATTGCCACACGTGCCTTGATACCATGGGTTTATCACCAGGGGCTGTATTCAGCCCAGTGTATATTGTAAAGTCCGAACACCTATAGGGAGTGTTCGGCATCGTGAGTTTGGCCTTATATGCATCATCTCTGAATCATGTCTTTGGTCAATAGTTGGGTTGCCCGGCTCCTGTGCTTACTACCTTTTGTTCCGCTATATCGACTAGGGTAGTAAAGGGAGAACTAATGCGATTGTGTCCCGGCTAGCCCGGATGAGCACCTCAGTAGAGAAAGCCGAAAACTGACTGCATGATGCGGCGAGAGCTGGTAAACCACTCGATGACTCATCAGAATCTTCGCGATTCCCTCCGTGTTAAACGAAGGACCATCCTTCTGGTCACGTATGTACATGCACCGTATTCGAATAACCGCGGACCTACCAGGGGTTATATAGTAGCCCCACTGTCAAACTCCTTTGGCTAAGTGAAAGTGTTAAAGCTCTATAGTCTGATTGCCTAGTTCGCCACACTAACACCTCCTTAACGGACCAAGACGTTGGGTCAAGTGTGATCAAGTGCTTTTCCGAACACCCCCACGTTATATGTGAGGGGGTTGAAGCCGACGACTGCAAACTTTCAGATTGTATATAAAAAGACGGCCGCATAGGAGGCACCAAAACTTTTCAGGAAAAAAGTATAAAAACACAGCCTTAATATATCATAATATTGTTATTACAATCTTAATACACTTTACTCGAACATAATATTTTTCGAGCACTGACCTTGTGTTAAGCGGGCACCCTCTAGGACATCTTCAAAGTAATGTTCTGCCATGTTAAGGTCCTTGCCTTCGGGTGGACTCTGCGCTGCAATATCGGTGGCCGTCATCTTCGCCTAGTATATCTTGACATGGGCAAGGGCCATCCGTGCACCTTCTATGCACGTTGACCGCTTCACAGCATCGATATGCGGCACCACATTAACAAGCTGCTGCACCAAACCGAATAACTATCCGGAATGGGTTCAGTTGGCCACAGCCGGGCTATGACGTCTTCATGGCAGTGCCAGACATCTTGTGGATCTCGGCCCATTGGGCCATCTGTTCGTTCAACAGTGGATGCTTCGGCGTATCAAATTGCGACCAAAACAGCTTTTCCATTACATGTCCTTCTTGCGCGTGGAAAAAATGATTCGCATCGGCAACACTCTTCGGCAGGTCCATAAAGGAGTCCGGAGAACTCCACTATTGATTCAGCGGCGCATACTTCAGATCGCCAAACTTAGTTTGCAATAAAAAGGGCTTACTAGCCGCGATCTCCCCAGCTTGTCAGATCTCCTCCCGAGCTGCTCTAGACTCAGACCGGGCTTCCTTCGCCTCTTGTAAGGCCTTGTCCAGATCGGCCGCTTTGGCTTTGTTATCTCTCTCCAGATCTTGGCATCGGCCAGTGGCATTCTTCAACTCAAGTGCCATGGTAGATATCCTCTCCTCGCACTGAAGCCGAGCAGTCTGCTCTACTTTCAATTTGGCGGCTACCTTTTCGGCAGCCACATTACTCATCCTCGCTTTCTCCTTGGCCCGGGAAAGTTCTGCCCGAAGGGTCTCCACTGCGGTGACACTATCTGCAGTTATGCATATACAAATTTTCAGTATCACGCTCATTTCACAATACCAACATGTACTGAGTGCCCTAGAGACATACCTTGCGCCTCGTCGAGCCGCCTGTTCATAAGTGTGATATCATCATCTACCACATCAACTTTCTACTTCAAATGTGCTACCTCGATAGCTTGGGTAGTCCCCATGGATGTAACAACCTGTGTTTCAAATAGTCATATCATTTCCTGGGCATCTATTTTTGATCCTCTGACCGCATTCCTTTGGATGTCAACCAGAGTCCCAGGGGCTACTATCTATATGGAGGTGCATTTCGCACTTACAATATAATTGAAATTACACTACGTACCTCGAAGCCTCTTAGTAGGCTAGAAAAGGCTTCATTCAATCCGCTTTTTGCGGATTGTACTCTTTCTAACACCGTACCCATCAAGGTACGATGTTCCTCTGAGATGGAGGCATGTTGCAAAACATCCATCAATGCATCCGGCGTCCCTTGGACATTTGATAGTCCAGGACTTTTGTTGTTCCCTATAGGGGCCGCACACCCCGGACCCTGGGCGGCCGAAGTATTACCTTTGGCCCCGGTCTTCACTGTCCCTTGCGCCACTTGCAGATCGGGAAGGATCCTCCGGGATGACACCTCGGTGTCGTCTGCCTTATCAGGTAGAGAGATCTGTGGAGGCGTCTTGCTCTCCATCATCTCCGGAAGTAGATCCCCCGAAGAGGAGGACTGTTGAGGAGGGCTGCACGCCGGACTGCAAACATGAGTTTAAAATATTGCACTTATAGCCAGAACGGGACATGTTTAAAATACCCGAATTCACTTACAATGCGGCTGAGGGTCTATCTTTGTGGGGTGACTGCATGTCAACATCACCCCCTGGCTAGGATGTTGTCCCCCACTTACAAGCTTCTCTTTCCGAGTCTTTGGAAGCGGCCCTTTTCTTCCCATATGGAGAAGGGATGTCAGTTCGCCCTTCCCTTCCACCTTTGGAAGCGGAAGTTCTAATCTCCCCGGGCGAATTGCCTGGTGAGCCTCCAGAGTGGAAGCTTCCTTGGGCCTCTTCGTCCTCCTCTTTATCTTCCCCCGCCAGCACTTGATACGGCGCCGGAGCCATCATCCATGTTAATAACGGATCGGCAGTGTCTTCGGGAAGTGGAGCCGAACACCTGATTCTCTCTGCCTTCCTTAGCCAGCCCTAGCCGGATAGAGTTTTATCAGTACGTTGTCATGAATAATTTGACTAAATCGTGTTCGGGGGTCGAGTACTTACCGGAGTATCCGGATGGTTGCTATCAAGACCGATGTCTTCTGTAGTAACCGACCATTGTTTTCGTGCGCCGAAGAACAATTTCCACATCTCTCTGAGCATCATGCCAGAGAGGTGCTGAAGAGTCCGTGGACCTTCCGGATTAAATTCCCACATGCGGAGAGGGCGTCGCTGACAGGGTAGGATCCGGTGGAATAACATTACTTGGATTACATCAATGAGACCGGTGTCCTTCTCAATAAGGCTTTGGATGCGGCTTTGCAGTGTCCGCACTTCATCTATAGATCCCAAGTCCAGCCCCTTGTTAATCCATGATGCAAGCTGTGGCGGAGGGCTGGACCGAAATGCAGGAGCGGCTACCCGCTTTGTACCGCGGGGCTCGGTGATGTAAAACCACTCCCGTTGCCATAAGTCAGAAGATTCTACAAAGGATCCCTTTGGCCAAGTGGAGTTGATAATCTTGCTTATTGAAGTGCATCCGCACTCCACTTGTCTCCCGTTGATTACCTCGGTTTCATGTTAAAGGTCTTAAGCCATAAGCCAAAGTGTGAGGAAATACAGAGAAAGGCCTCGCATGTGGTGATGAACACCGAGATGTGGAGGAAGGAGTCCGGGGATAGATCATGGAAATCTAGCCCGTAATAAAACATGACCCCTCGAATGAAGGGATGGAGAGCAAACCCAAGCCCTCAAAGGAAAGTGGAAGATAAACACGACCCTCTCATTGGATCTGGGAGTAGGAATAACCTGCCCTTGAGCAGGAAGCCTATGGTAGATTTCTGCAGTCAAGTATCTTGCCTCCCTGAGCTTCGAGATATCTTCCTCTGTGACAGAACAGGCCATCCACCGGCCCTGAAGGCCGTGTCCGAACATGGCTGGAAGCTCGAAGCAACTGGATTAACCCTTGGGTGTTGGAACTTGAGGTGGGGGCGAAGGAAAGAACTAGCATGGAAGGAAAAAGGACAAGCCTTAACCCCTTTGTAAAGGCGACGAATATCAATCGTCCCCTCTGTGGCCTTAAAACATGCCTATTCCCAAGGAAACATGCCAACAGAATGGTTGGGTTACCCACGCCTGTGATGACGAAAATCCCGCGTTAAGGGGACACTGAGGGAGTCCGGGAGTAGGGGGTCCTCGGACAGCCGGACTATATACTTTGGCCGGACTGTTGGACTATGAAGATACAAGATTGAAGACTTCATCCCGTGTCCGGGTGGGACTCTCCTTTGCGTGGAAGGCAAGCTTGGCAATTCGGATATGTAGATCTCCTTCTCTGTAACCGACTCTATGTAACCCTAGCCCCCTCGGGTGTCTATATAAACTGGAGGGTTTAGTCCGTAGGACAACAACAATCATAATAATAGGCCAGCTTCTAGGGTTTAGCCTCTACGATCTCGTGGTAGATCAACTCTTGTAATACTCATATCATCAAGATCAATCTAGCAGGAAGTAGGGTATTACCTCCATCGAGAGGGCCTGAACCTGGGTAAACATCGTGTCCCCCGCCTCCTGTTACCATTAGCCTTAGACGCACAGTTCGGGACCCCCTACCCGAGATCCGCCGGTTTTGACACCGACATTGGTGCTTTCATTGAGAGTTCCACCGTGTTGTCATGATAAGGCTTGATGGCTCCTTCACTCATCTTCAATGATGCGGTCCAGGGTGAGGTTTTCCTCCCCGGACAGATCTTCGTATTTGGCGGCTTCATACTGCGGGCCAACTCGCTTGGCCATCTGGAGCAGATCGATAGCTACGCCCCTGGCCATCAGGTCAGGTTTGGAAGCTTGAACTATACTACCGACATCCGCAGAGACTTGATCTTCGATGGATTCGAGCCCATGACAGGTGCGCTGAACAGTGACGATGAGCATGACTTAGATATGCCATCAGACAGTGTTTGGGATATCACACCTGCGGCTGCCTCGGCCCTCAATCCGGAGCAGGCCGGGCCATCCGAGGACGGGCGGATGGACCCCGCCACGGAGGCCTGATACGTCCCGTCGTATCTACTTATCCAAACACTTTTGCCCTTATTTTGGACTCTAACTTGTATAATTTGAATGGAACTAACCCAGACTGACGCTGTTTTTAGCAGAATTGCCATGGTGTTGTTTTATGTGCAGAAAATAAAAGTTCTCGGAATGACCTGAAACTCCACGGAACACCTTAGAAAAAACATTAAAAAAATCCTCACCAAAGATGAAGACCAGGGGGCCTACACCCTGTCCACGAGGGTGGGGGGCGCCCCCCTGGGCGCGCCCGCCTACCTCGTGGGCCCCCTGGTGGCCCTCCGACGCCAACTCCAACTCCATATATTGGCTTTCGGGGAGAAAAAAATCAGGGAGAAGAAATCATCACGTTTTACGACACGGAGCCACCGCCAAGTCCTAATCTCTCTCGGGAGGGCTGATCTGGAGTCCGTTCGGGGATCCGGAGAGGGGGATTCGTCGCCGTCGTCATCATCAACCATCCTCCATCACCAATTTCATGATGCTCACCACCATGCGTGAGTAATTCCATCGTAGGCTTGCTGGACGGTGATGGGTTGGATGAGATTTATCATGTAATCGAGTTAGTTTTGTTAGGGTTTGATCCCTAGTATCCACTATGTTCTGAGATTGATGTTGCTATGACTTTGCTATGCTTAATGCTTGTCACTAGGGCCCGAGTGCCATGATTTCAGATCTGAACCTATTATGTTTTCATGAATATATGTGTGTTCTTGATCCTATCTTGTAAGTCTATAGTCACCTACTATGTGTTATGATCTGGCAACCCCGAAGTGACAATAATCGGGACCACTCCCGGTGATGACCATAGTTTGAGGAGTTCATGTATTCACTATGTGCTAATGCTTTGTTCCGGTTCTCTATTAAAAGGAGGCCTTAATATCCCTTAGTTTCCAATAGGACCCCGCTGCCACGGGAGGGTAGGACAAAAGATGTCATGCAAGTTCTTTTCCATAAGCACATATGACTATATACGGAATACATGCCTACATTACATTGATGAACTGGAGCTAGTTCTGTGTCACCCTATGTTATGACTTTTACATGACGAACCACATTCGGCATAATTATCCATCGCTAATCCGGTGCCTACGAGTTTTCCATATACTGGTTCTCGCTTATTTACTTTTCCGTTGGTACTGTTACAATTACTACAAAGTACCAAAAACATTACTTTTGCTGTCTTTACTTTTGTTACCGTTACCACCACTATCATATTACTTTGCTAATAAACACTTTGCTGCAGATACTAAGTTTCCAGGTGTGGTTGAATTGACAACTCAGCTGCTAATACTTGAGAATATTCTTTGGCTCCCCTTGTGTCGAATCAATAAATTTTGGTTGAATACTCTACCTTCGAAAACTGTTGCAATCCCCTATACTTGTGGGTTATCAAGACCTTTTTCTGGCGCTGTTGCCTGGGAGCATAGCTCTATTCTTTGAGTCACTTGGGATTTATATCTGCTGGACACTATGAAGAACTTGAAAGATGATCGAACTACTATTTTGCCCTCAACTACGAGGGGAGGTAAGGAACTGCCATCTAGCCTTGCACTAGATTCTCCTTCTGTTATAAGTAAGCTTGCGACACCTAAACCTGCTACTGCTATGAATTCTGATATGTCGCATGTTATTGATGATGCCACTTCTGCTATGCAGGGCCCCGCTCAAAGGTTTCTTTTTAGATTAAGACCCCGTGTAAACCTTTTTTTTAATGTCTCTTGTTGCTTCATACCCTTCGGACACTCAACACAACCGGGAGGGATACTGGCGTTATTGGAATTTCGCCACGCCAGACTAATGCATGTACCTAGAAACTCAGGGCTCATTATCGAGGGCATTACTCAGCCCAGTATATGTTGTAAAGTCCGAATACCTTAGGGAGTCTTCGGCGTCGCGAGTTTGGCCTTATATGCATCAGCTCCGAATCATGTCTTTGGTCACTAGTTGGGTTTGCCCGACTCCCGTGTTTTGCTACCTTACGTTCCGCTCTATCGGCTAAGGTGGCACTGGGAGAACTACTGCAATTGTGTCGTGGTTCATCTGGATGAGCACCTCAGTAGAGAAAGCCGAAACCTGACTGTCATGATATAGCACGAGACTGGTCAACCACTCAATGACTCAGAGGAATCTTCACGATTCCTCCGCATTAACGAAGGACCGGTTTCCCGGTCACGTACGTACGCACACCATATTCGGATGAACGCGGAAGTACCAGGGGATATATAGTAGCCCCACCGTAAAACTCCTATGGCTAAGTGAAAGTGTTAAAGCTATGTAGTCCGATTGCCTAGTTCGTCGCGCTATCACCTCCTTAACGGACCAAGACGTTGGATCAAGTATGATTATGCGCTTTTTCGAACACCCATGCATTATATGCGTGGGGGCTGAAGCCGACGACTGCAAACTTTCAGGTTATATACATACATAAAACGGCCGCACATGAGGCACTATAATACTTTCGGGCAAAAGTATAAACACAGCCTTTATAATCAAAATAGCATTGTTTTTACAATTCAGATACATGTCACTCGAACATGGTACTCTTCGAGCACTGAGCCTCTACTAAACGGGCGCCTTCTAGGACTTCTTCAAAATAGTGCTCGGCCAGGTCCTGGCCTCCCGCCGGACCCCGGGTTGCAATAGCGGTGGCCTCCATCCCTGCCCAATATGTTTTAACACGGGCAAGAGCCATCCGCGCACCCTCTATGCACGCCGACCTCTTCACAGCATCGATATGCGACACAGCACCAAGGAGTTGTTGCACCAAACCAAAATAACTGTCTGGCCTTGGTCCCTTCGGCCAAAGATGATCCACGACAGACCTCATAGCAAGCCCAGACAACCTATGGAGCTCGGCCCATGCGGCCATTTTTTCATTCAACGGCAACGGACACGTCGGGGCACTGAACTGCGACCATAACAACCTTTCCACCTCATGATCTTTCTGATCTTTGAAAAACTCAGTCACATCAGCAGCACTCTTTGCCAAGTCCGCATACGCGTCTGCAGCACTCCATAACTGATCCATAGGGGCATACTTCGGATCTCCGAACTTCATCCACAACAAAAAGGGCCTCCCAACCGTGATATCTCCGGCTTCACGAAGCTCCTCCCTTATCCCTCTAATTTTAGAGCGAGTTTCCTTGGCCGCTTCTAAGGCCTTCTTTTGGTCGGCCGCTTTCGCTTGGCTTTCTTTTTCAAGGAGCTCATATCAGCCGGCGACATCTTTCAGCTTAACAGCCATCTTGGCTATTTTATCTTTGCTTTGGCGATGAGCAGTCTGTTCGGCTCTTAACTCGTCGGCCGCCTTTAGGGCGGCCGCATCACTCGTCCTGGCTTGTTCCTTGGCTCGAGCAAACCCCGCCCGAAGGGTCTCCACGGCAGCAGCTCCATCTGCAGTCACAACATATTATACATACTGGCATCATGCTCCTCTTAATACTTGCTGACAAGCCAAAAATACATACCCTGGGCCTCTTCAAGCCGCTTGTTCACAAGCGCGATGTCGGCATCCGCCACGTCAAGCTGCCGCTTTAGTTCGACAAAATCAGCAGTCCGATCAGCCGCCGGACCCTCAGCCGCCTGCACATAAAAGCAGCGCGATCACTACCTGGGACTGCAATCCTTTGTTCGCCGCCTCTGGATGGCAACCAGAGTCTCAGGGGCTACTATCTATACAAAGCACACCTAGCGTGTGCGGTACCATAAAAAATACACATATATTACTTGGCGTACCTCAAAGCCTCTTAGCAGGCTCGTAAAAGCTTCATTCAACCTGCTTTTGGCGGATGAAATCCTCTCAACCACCATACCCATTAGGGTACGATGCGCCTTTGAGATAGCCGTTTGCTCTAGAAGACCCATTAGTGTATCCGGCTGTGCACCAGACGGTCCTGAACTCTTTCTATTGCTCTCTTTTGGAGCCGAATACTCCGGACTTCGGGCGGCCGAAGTGTTACCTTCTGGCCTTGGCGGATCAGGAGAAATCCTCCGTGATGACACCTCGGGGTCGTCCGCCCCATGAGGCGGGGAGGCAGAAGGAGGCGTTTCGCTTTCCATCATCTCCGGAAGAAGATTCCCCGAAGACGAACTCTATGGAGAAGGGCTACGATCCGAACTACAAGATATATGTCTCAGTTATTATTCTCAGAGATAAAGCAGGATATATTTACCAAAGTACTTTTGTTCACTTATAGCTCGGTTGAGGGCTGGCCCCCTTGCGGGCGCCGTGCGGCAAGGACGCCCTCCGGGGCAGGGCCCCCTGGCGAAGATATCTTCCCTTGTTTGGAAGTCTCCGTTTCTAAGTCTTCAGGGACGGCCCTTTTCTTTCCTTGAGGAGACGGGATTCTAGACTCACCTCTCCGATTATCCTCCTTCGCGGAAACACTAATTCCCCCGGTTTGGATGTGTAATATGTGAAGCCCGCTCTTGGCTTCTTGATTCCTCCCTTCATCTTCTCCTGACGGCACTTGATAAGGTGCCCGCTCGAGCATCCTGATTAGAGCAAGATCCGGGCGAGCCTTCGGGAAGGGGGGCCGGACACCTGATCCTCTTCGCCTTTCTTATCCAGCCCTGGCCGAGAGCAATGTTTCAGAATGATGCTTTAACAAACATAAAAGACGGCATGTTCGGTCGCGGAATTACTACTTGGGTATCCGGACGGTTGCAGTTAAAACCCGCATCGTCGATGGTGTCCGGACACTTTATTCATGATCCGAAGAACAATCCATGCATCCCTTCGAGCGTCACGCCGAAGAATTGTTGAATAGTTCACGGTCCTTCCGGGTGGAACTCCCACATACGGAGAGATCAACGTTGGCATGACAGGACCTGACGAACCAGCATTACTTACATTACCTTGACGAGACTGACATCCCTCTCGAGAAGATCCCAGATGCGTCTTTGTAATGTCAGCACGTCATTAACTGGCCCCCAGTCCAGCCCCTTGTTGACCCGTGACGCTAGTTGAGGCGGAGGGCCCGGGCGGAAGATAGGGGGGCGCCCGCTTTGTACCTTGGGGAGTTGTGATGTAAAACCACTCCCGTTGCCATAAATCAGACACCTCCGGGAAGGAACCCTTTGGCCATGGGGCATCGACGCCTTTGCTTATTGTGGCACCTCCGCACTCTGCGTGTTGCTCATCAATCATCTTAGGCTTCACATTGAAGGTTTTGAGCCATAGGCTGAAGTGTGGTGTGATGCGGAGGAAGGCCTCACACACGATGATAAACAACGAGATGTGAAGGATGGAATCTGGAGCTACATCATGGAAATCTAGCCCGTAATAGAACATGAGCCCTCTCACAAAGGGATCAAGACTAAAACCTAGCCTTCGGAGGAAGTGGGAAACAAATACGACACTCTCGTTGGGTTCGGGAGTAGGGATGACCTGCCCTTGAGCAGGCAGCCCGTGCGAGATTTCGGCGGTGAGATACCTGGCCTCCCTAAGCTTCTTGATGTCCTCCTCTGTGACAGAGGAGGCCATCCACCGGCCTTGAAGGTTGGATCCGGACATGATTGAAGGTCCTAAGCGTTTAGCTTGAGCCTTGGGTGTTGGAACTCGAGGTGGGGGAAGGAAGGGATCGAGCGTGGGAAGAAAAGGACAGGCCTTGGCCCCTTTATAAAGAGGGTGAATATCAAGTGTCCTCCGCATGGCCGTTTGGAACTTGCCTAAAGTCGAGAAGTCATACTAATAGGCACGGTTGGGTTACCCACACTCGTATTGATGAGAATCACGTGATAAGGGGAACACGATCTCTGCTTCGACAAGACATGCCAATAAAATCGCCTCGCAACACGTGTACTGGCAGGCTGGAAAAAACGGTTCGTAATAACCGGGTCGTGGCGTGGTGTCACGCTATTAAAAGTTGTCGGCGGATTAGATTTGTGGAATATTGTGCTCTCTACGGTGGTATGTGGAATTTTTTTTGCAGAGCCGGACACGTTACTTGTGTTCAAAATCTTCTATGGAGTATTCAGAGAAGGAACCCGCCTTGCAATGCCGAAGACAATATGCGTGCCAGACTCATCGTCATTGAAGCCTGGTTCAGGGGCTACTGAGGGAGTCCGGGATTAGGGGGTCCTTGGACAGCCGGACTATATACTTTGGTCGGACTGTTGGACTATGAAAATACAAGATTGAAGACTTCGTCCCGTGTCCGGGTGGGACTCTCCTTTGCATGGAAGGCAAGCTTGGCAATTCGGATATGTAGATCTCCTTCTCTGTAACCGACTCTGTGTAACCCTAGCCCCCTCCGGTTTCTATATAAACCAGAGGGTTTAGTCCATTGGACAACAACAATCATAATCATAGGCTAGCTTCTAGGGTTTAGCCTCTACGATCTCGTGGTAGATCAACTCTTGTAATACTCATATCGTCAAGATCAATCTAGCAGGAAGTAGGGTATTACCTCCATAGAGAGGGCCCGAACCTGGGTAAACATCGTGTCCCCCGCCTCCAGTTACCATTAGCCTTAGACGCACAGTTGGGGACCCCCTACCCGAGATCCGCCGGTTTTGACACCGACAGACACGATCTCTGATTTGATAAGATGTGCCAATAAAAACCGCCTCTCGGAACATGGAGAGGCAGGCTAGAAAACGATTCAGAATAAGTGGTTGAGTGATGACGTAATGTCATGTCATCTAGGTTATCGGCGGATTGGACTCGTGAAATATTATATCTCTACGGGAGCGTGTGGAATTTTTCTTGCAGAGCCGGACACGATCCTTGTGTTCCGAATTTACTTTGAAGTATTCGGAGAAGGAACCCGCCTTGCAATGCCGAAGACAATCTGCGCGTCAGACTCATCGTCATTGAAGCCTGGTTCAGGGGCTACTGAGGGAGTCCAAGACTAAGGGGTCCTCGGACAACCGGACTATATACATTGGCCGGACTGTTGGACTATGAAGATACAAGATAGAAGACTTCGTCCCGTGTCCGGATGGGACTCTCCTATGCGTGGAAGGCAAGCTTGGCGATTCGGATATGTAGATTCTTTCCCTGTAAACCGACTTTGTACAACCCTAGTCCCCCCCCCCCCCCGGTGTCTATATAAACTGGAGGGTTTAGACTTCTAGGGTTAGAGTCACAACAACAATCATAATCTCATAGGATAGACTTCTAGGGTTTAGCCATTACGATCTCGTGGTAGATCAACTCTTGTAATACTCATATTCATCAGGATCAATCAAGCAGGAAGTAGGATATTACCTCCATAGAGAGGGCCCGAACCTGGGTAAACATTGTGTCCCCCGCCTCCTGTTACCATTAACCTTAGACGCACACTTTGAGACCCCCTACCCGAGATCCGCCGATTTTGACACCGACAGGGGGTCCAGATGCAGCAGATGGGTATGGTAATGCGACATCATAGCATTGAAGAAAGGGGAGAAAGGAGGAATAAACCCAGCAAGAAGAGCAAGGAGATAGATGGGGTCTCGGTGGCGCTCATCTCTCTAGTTTGCCAAGATGCAGGGCGAATAGCTGTCGCCCTCCCCTCATTAGAATCGGCAGCGGGCGCATGGCGAACCTTGTCCAGCTCCTCCTCACTGATCATCATCGACTGCTCAAGGGCTGGCTCCAAGGCTGGCGGAGGGTCGGCCGGGGTGAGCGGCTTCCCTTTCTTCTTCCTCGGCTTGGGGGGCCATGGCGAGTACTAAAAGAGGGCAAGGCGCTGGCGCTGGATCTATGGACGCAGCGGCAAGATTGGGAAGGAAGAAACAAGAGCCAAGCACGGTAATTTGCGAAGGGAGAGCTGCACTGACAGCGGGCGGCTGTTGGATCTGCCGGATATCAAGGCGGCATGGGGAAGTGGAGACGCCCACGTCCCATCAACCGCCACGTGTCTTCAAGGTTGTAGGCTGTTAGGGCCCGCGGCACTCCGCCCTTGCCCTTTGGCTTCGCCTAGAAGCCAAGTCCGAGCGCGCCTAGGGCCCTGGGGCTACTGTCGGCGTCCTGGATTCGGGGGTATCCAGCCCAGCCTGCCTGTAGCCCACCACGTGGCTTCATTAGCAGCCTGGTGCAGCCCAGCTTCAACACCAACACTGCACGACCCTCGCGAGGGGCCAAGCCTCGCGAGGCGGGCAACGCCAAGACCCCCGAAGGAATCGGCCTCCTCAGGATGGCTCCAGAGGGGCGGAGAGTTCTATGCAATGTTGCCTCACGAGGCTCAGTTGACGTGAGCCATGACGACCAAGGCCAGGTGGGCACCAGGCGGGCGCAGAGTGCATGTTTCCTCTTCGGTGCAAAGGAAGCAGGGCGCAGGCGCGGAGTCCCGAGGAATCAGCCAAAGGTTTCCATGCTGGTGCAACGAGACCAAGACCGCCAGGACGGAGGTCATCGACGAGCCCACCGCAGCATCATGACCAGAGGCTTTTCGCAGGCGAAGACTACTTTTGTCAGGATAGACTGTACTACTTGTCCCCTTTCAAATCCGGCCGTTGTGGGATCCCTTCCCACTCATATTTGGGAAGAGGACCAAGGCCACTATAAATAGGACTAGCCACCACCATAGAAAGGGAACGGGATCAGAACAAGTAGCGCTAGCACACACCACACCAGCTCAAGAACACCTCACCTCCTGAGGCTTGTTCATCCACTGTACTAGCTCATCCTCAGCCCTTCGAGGCAATCCACCAAAATGCTGGAGTAGGGTATTACACCACAACGGTGGCCCCGAACCAGGATAAAACTGATGTGTCTCTTTGTCCCTTTGAGCTCGACGTGCTAGGCTTAGGAGGATCGCGAGTAGGCAGGCTGGATAGGTTGAGATCTCTGCACGCACCCCAGAGTTCGAACCTCTCAAGAGTTTGCGGATCCCATAATCCGACACAAGCAGCCCATGTCGATTGTGGACTTGGCTACTTGCGCCCAAGAGGAGGGTGAATCAAAGACCCATTGGGTGCGCCGGGTCAAAGCTATCATACATTCATCTGATAACATGAATGCCGGCTCTGCGGTCTTAATGTTGGAGAAAAATTGATGTTTTTTGCCTCTTAAACAGAAGCTGGGGTGGCTCAAGCGTGATTGTAATGATGTAGGGCAGCTGATGGCGGGTCTAATCAAATATGCCGACTCTAATAGTACCAAGGACCCCGAATCTGATGATGAAAATTCGACAGGGAAGGGAAAGAAGAACGACAACGCCAAGGGTCAGTAGCATAACCCGGTGAATCAGGGGGGCAATGGTAAACACAAGGCTGATGGTAGCTCGGAGCTTGTGACTAACACCAATGCTCAGGGAAATAATCAACGTCATAAGGGGAGGCCGCCTCCTCGGAACAGTGGACCAGGTCCTACTCTTGACCAATTGCTTAACGAGCCCTATCCAAATCATGGCACGCAGGAGAAACTAGCTACTCACCTTTGGAAGGATTGTTCCATTATGAGGGCTTTCAAAAATTCTGACTCGTTTCATGGGCAGGCGGCGGCTCAGGCAGCGGCGGTTCTCATGGCCCGGGTTATGGAGGTGGCGGTTCTAATTCTGGCTTCCAGGGCCATCAAGGTAATCAGGGTGGTTATAATCAGCAATCCGGCCAGGGGGTCAGCAGCAGCAGCAATATGGATATCAGAGTAATCCGAAGCAGCTGAATAGTGGGCAGTATCATGTTTTCACCACAAGTTTATGCAAGCGGAACCAGAAGCTCCACAAGCGGGCTGTGAACGCCGTTGAGCCGGCAGTTCCTCATTACTTGCGATGGTCTGAGCAGCCCATTATGTGGAGTAGAGCAGATCACCCTCCCCGAGTTGATAATCCGGGTCACTTAGCCTTGGTGGTGGCGCCTCAAGTTGGTGGATACAAATTCACTAAGGTACTCATGGATGGAGGTAGTAGCATCAACATCCTTTATTATTAGACTTTCCGTCGCATGGGGTTAACTGATAAAAATCTTAAGACATCCAACACTGTTTTCCATGGAGTGGTGTCTGGTAAGTCGGCGTACCCGGTGGGCAAGATTGAGCTGGAGGTGGCTTTTGGAGATGAGCATGATTCCAGGGCTGAGAAGTTAACCTTTGAAGTGGTCAAAATCAGGAGCCCGTACCACGCTCTGTTTGGACGGCCGGCTTATGCCAAGTTCATGGCACAACCGTGTTATGTTTATCTACAACTCAAGATGCCGGGTTATAAAGGAACCATCACAGTGCATGGGAGTCAGAAGATAGCCCTGGAATGTGAATAAGGTGATGCTGCTTATGTTGAGTCCGACTGTGCAACAGAGGAATTGAATTTTTACAAGGACAATGTTGACCCGACGAATATGACATCTTTGAAAAAGCCAACTATAGAGCATGATCCGGTGCTGAAGTCTAAGTCAGCTGATGCCACCAAGCTGGTTGATTTTGTTCCTGGCGACTCATCCAAGCAGTTCAGTATCAGTGCTAACTTCAATCCAAAATAGGAAAGCTCGCTCATCGAGTTCATTTGTGAGAATCGGGACATCTTTGCATGGAAACCTTCTGACATGCCGGGTGTACCGAGGGAACTCACTGAGCACACTCTCAATATTGATCCAAAATTTAAGCTGGTCAAGCAATTCCTTTGTCGTTTCAACGAGGAGAGGTGTAAGGCCATTGGTGAAGAAGTAGCCCGGCTCTTGGTGGCTGGGTTCATTGTTGAAGTTTTTCATCCAGAGTGGTTGGCTAACCCGGTGATAGTGCTTAAGAAGAATGGCACTTTGCACATGTGTGTGGATTACACGGACTTAAACAAGGCTTGTTGGCTGATCCTTTTGCTCTCCCTCGTGTTGATCAAATCACTGATGCTACGGCGGGTTGTGGGCGTTTGAGTTTTTTGGATGCTTATTCTAGTTATCATCAGATCAAGATGGCAGTTAAGGATCAGGAGAAGACAACTTTCATTACTCCCGTTGGAGCCTTCTGCTATGTGTCTATGCCTTTTGGGCTCAAGAGTGCCCAGGCGACTTATTAGCGATGTGTGTGGAATTGTCTCCACAGTCAGATTGGGTGCAATGTTCATGCTTATGTGGACGATATTTTGGTGAAGTCCAGAGAGAAGGAAACTTTGATAGATGATTTGAAAGAAACCTTCGATAATCTCTAGGTCTAAAAGATGATGCTTAACCCAGCCAAGTGAGTTTTTGGTGTGCCAGCAGGCAAGCTTTTGGATTTTCTGGTTTCTAACAGAGGCATTGAGGCTAACCCGGAGAAGATCAAGGCCATCACCTCCCGGGCAAAGCTGGCATGTATCAATGATGTTCAGCGTTTGGCGGGTCGTATTGCTGCCTTAAGCCGGTTGGGTGAGAAGGCCATACCACTATATCAAATGATGAAGAAAACATATAACTTTGTCTGGAGTGATGCTGCTAACGACGCGTTTGAAGACTTCAAGAGGCAGCTAGCTGCTTGCTGCTCCCATTGATAAGGAGCCATTATTGTTATATGTGGCTGCTGTCGGCATTCTGGGAACGGGGGTCCCCAGACTTGCCTGCCTGCGGCCTGCGACATGGCTCAAGCGAAGGCCCAGTGCAGCCCAGCTTCATCAGCTCAAGCTCAAGACCCTCACGAGGGGCCAAGCCTCGTGGGGCGGACGACAGGAAGCTTCCTCAGGAGCAGCCTCATCAGGCAGGCTCGCGAGGAGGCGGAGAGATCAAGGCAGGGCACCTAGCGAGGAGCCCGTAATGCAAGCCATGACGATCGAGACCAGGCGGGCGCCAGGCAGGCGCCGGCCTGCGCAGTGTCCTTATTTCCCCTTTGGTGCAAAGGGGGCAAGAACAGACCAAGGCATTAGGCAAAGGTTACCGTTTCGGTGCAACAAGACCAAGACCAGCAGAGCGGCAGGATGGAAGTCATCGTGGAGCCCAGGACGGCATCATTGCCAGTCTTTGGCAGTCGAAGACCAACTTTAGTCGGGATAAGTGTACTAGATGTTCCCCTTCAAAATGGCCAATTGTTGGCGCCCTTCCTGCTCATTATTTGGGAAGAGGCCCAGGGCCTCCCTCTATAAATAGGACTAGCCACCACCATAGAGAGAAGAGGATCCAGATTGCGCATAGACTAGAGAGAGAGAGAGAGGCGACTGAACTCACCCAAGCAGCTCATCGCACCAGCTCAAGAACAGCCCCTCGCGAGGCTGTTCTCCCTTTGTATTGTTCATCATCAGCCCCTGAGGCAATCCACCACACCACACACTGGAGTAGGGTATTACACCACAATGGTGGCCTGAACCAGAATAAACCTCGTGTCCCTTGTGTGTTCCTATTTCTAGCCTAGATTCCTTGCGAGGCCTCGAGACACGAGTTGGTAGGGGAAAGATCTTCGTGCGCACCCCAGAGTTCGAACCTCAAGGGTCTGCCGAAACCCGAAATCCGACATTTGGCGCGCCAGGTAGGGGTGCACCAGAATCTTTCTTCCGCTGGTCGCGTGTGATCTTCCGTCGTATCCATGGCTAACACTCGTCGGGCTTGCGCCGAGCGTCGGGCTGCTCTCGCCACCCGCGTCACCCAGATGGCGCCCGTCAGCGGACGCCCCCGTCGTTCCCTGTCGCCCGTCGTCAACGCCACCACCGGCCCGGTGGGGAACGAGCAGCAGGCCGCATCCCTGCATCCTTCGGTGCGGCGGGAAGGCCGCACCGCCACCCCGTCGCTGACTCCAGCCGGTTCGTCGTCCCACGCCCGTCGCGCCCCCACGGACGCGCATGCTGCGCTGCTCCTGGCGCGTGAGCTCCTGCACTACCATCCCGTCGACGACCTCTACGAGGACTGGCTCGCCCGGATTACCGAGATCGTCAGCTCCGCAGGGAGCTCTCCTTTGCCATCTCTCTCTTTGCCTCGCCCTCCATCCTGCGCAGGAGGCGTGGATCAAGAGGTGCCTCCGCCACCTCCTCCCCAAGAAGGCGCCTTGGCTCTAAGGCGCACGGCCCCAGGGCGAGACCCACCGCGTCCGGCGCCTGCACGACAAGAAAGGAGTTGCCAAGAAATCCCTCACCCCCAAGAAGGTGCCCGCGTGCTCCCAGCACCGGTGCGTCATGACCGCATCCCTGCGCCACCACGACAAGACCCCCCGCTGCTCCAAGCGGCGGCGTGTGTGAATTTCCAGGAGCAAGCCCAGCACCAGCAAAGGGCTTCGATGGCCACTACAGGCTGTCTCGCCTTCACCCCCGAGCTACGCAGTGTCGCATGGCCAGGCAAGTTCAAGCCTGACCTGCCCCCTCGCTACGACGGCACTGCAGACCCCACGGAGTTCCTACAGCTCTACAAGCTGGGCATCGAAGCCGCCAACAGGGACGAAAAGGTCATGGCGAATTGGTTTCCCATGGCGCTCAAGGACGGTGGCCGCACCTGGCTCCTGAACCTGGCTCCTAGCACGATCTCCTCCTGGGACAAGATGCACACTCACTTCATCGCCAACTTCCAAGGCACTCGCGACCGGCCCCCGGCCATGAGTGACCTGCGCCGCATCAAGCAACAGCCAGGAGAGACCCTGCAGTAGTACATTCAGCGCTTCAACAATGCTCGCCTCAAGATCCCTAGGGTGACTGAGGAAGCCATCATCTCAGCCTTCTCTGATGGCGTGTGTGACATCAAGATGAAAGAGGAGCTAGCAATCCATGAAGACCTGTGCACATCCCTGGAGCTGTTCAACTTGGCGACCAAGTCCACCAGGGCTGAGGAAGGGCGCCTCTCCCTCCTCGACCTTTCGGCTGCCGATCCGGAAGAGAAGAAGCCCAAGGTCAAGGACGTGAAGCGTAAGGGAGCTGTTGTGCTCGTAGCAGAGCCAGACACCAAGCAAGGCAGGGATCAGCCTGAGTCATCCAAGGGTAGCTGGTACTGCGTGTACCATGACCTCCACACCCACAACACCAACGAATACCAAGAGCTCAGGGCCGTACGGGATGGGCGAATCGGCCGATGCCCCGAGCGCAACGATCGGGGCTATGGCCGAGGAGGAGGAAGAGGTGGAGGACGATGGGAAGACCGTGGCCCTCGCCAAGGGTGGCGTGACCGACCTCGCGAGGACCGTTGGCAGGACCAGCCTTGCGAGGGAGGCTGGAGGGATCAGCCTCGTGAGGATCGCCCGCACGGTAACGCAGACCTCCCTCCTCTGCCACCACTGCCAAGGAGGAATGAAGACCAGCATCAGGACGAGGGGGCTGGGGCCTTCCAGGAGCCGCGCGCAATCGCTTGCATCCTGGGCGGCGCCCAGGCCCCAGCCTCACAGTGCATCTTCAAGCAGTTTTCTCGCGAGGTTAATACAGTCCTCCCCAAGCTTGAGGCCATGTGCCCTCTCAGGTGGTCTGCGTGCGCTATCACGTTCAGCTCAACGGATCAGCTCAAGTGCGCAGCAACGGCCGGAGTCCTCCCTATGCTTTGTTCCCCAGTCATCAGCAATGTGCAAGTCACCAGGACCCTCATCGATGGCGGAGCAGGACTCAACGTCCTGTCCGTCGAGACATTCAACAATCTCCAAGTGCCATATGATCAGCTTCAGCCGACCAAGCCTTTCTCAGGAGTCACTGATGGTTCCACTGTTCTGATAGGGCAGATTCGCCTTCCTGTCACCTTTGGGCAGCAGAACAACTACCGCACCGAGCTCATTGACTTCAACGTTGCCCACATTTGCCTGCCATACAATGCCATCCTCGGGTACCCAGCCCTGGCCAAGTTCATGGCAGTGACTCACCATGGCTACAATGTCCTCAAGATGCCAGGAAGCGATGGAGTCATCACAGTACCCTGTGAGGAAAGGGATGCAGTGTGTTCTCTTGAGCGTGCCTTCCAAGCCGCAGCAATCGAAGACCCAGATCACAGGAGCGGGAGACTTCCCGAGGCGATCCCTAAGAAGAAGAAGGCTTCGCCTAGCCCAAGCCATCAGGAGGCGGGTACCTCCGGAGGCGTTGCGTCAGGATTCGTGCTTGTTCAGGGGGCGCCACCCTCTGTTGCATAGGAAGGCGCACTCGGCACCCTCCTTGGGCAGGGCTCGGGGGCTCTTTCCTGGAAAGCCACCGACTTTGTCAAGGTCACGAGGAAGGCGCTCGGGCACCTCTTGGAGGCGTGCTTCAAGGCGCGTTTCCCTCAGGAAGGTATGAGGCAAGGAGGGCCAAACCCTCAGGAGTTCATCGCGAGAAACACTCAGGAGCTACAGGAGTCAAGAGTCATGCGCGGCAGCCACCGCCTACCCGCCGCAGCCCCCCATCCAGGCGAGGATGGCGGGCTACGCGTCCACGTCAACGTGCGAGGGCTCAACCGAGCCGCATCTCAGGAGCGCCTCTAGCCTTCACGCGTGGGGCGTTGCGAGGGTCCACCTCACAGCTACGTTCGCATGCCTTCCGGCCTGCCGAACGCGGTCGCCGCTCATCAGCGTGTGCTGAGGAGCATTTTGAAGGCTCAGGAGGTCAGGCATCGCGCGGTCCTGGCGGAGATGGAGATGGCCCTCGAAGATCCACCTGTGCCCCCGGAGCCTCCCGAGGCTCCAGGTCCCGAGAGTTCGTGAGGGCCGGCTTCCTCACCGCGCTTCGCCCGCTACTTCAGCATCCCTTCATCTTCAACCGTATCAGGTGACATCTTTCAAAGTTCCATTTTCAGCTGGGAGCGCCCACAGGGCTGCATCATTCCCAGGTCACGTCGGTCCGTCCCTGCGGCATGTATTCGTTTTGCTCATGTTCTTTGCTTACCTTGTTGGGGCGCCCCTCGGGCTGCATTATCCCCAAGCTGCTTAGGCCCGACCTAGTGGCGGTTGCTTTTTCTGCATCTATCTAAATGGATTTGCCCCTTCATGCTTAACATGCCTGACCTAATCGCCTGCTCGATTGACACCTACCTTTGGAGCCACTCGCTTTGGCATGGCACTTGCGTACGAGTCCGTCCCTGCAACGCCGATAAATCTGAGTGGCCGAGCTCTGGCCGCGGCAGCCCCACAAGGCGCCACCTCACCAGGCCTCAGTGCCCTAATCACTCCCTCGGAGCGACCAATGGTTGGCTGGCAACCATAGCGACAGACCTTGTTTCCCCTCGTGATTGGTATGCAGGACCCACTCCAGAAGTAATGCTGGGGACGTCAAGAGCTCTCTCTTCCTCTCTCTGGCATGATCCGCTCACGCGTTATAAGGGGGCGACTAAGCATCACGACTCATGGGATCTTACTGGCTCTCCAGCTGAGGGAGTCCTGGACTAGGGGGTGTCCGGATAGCCGGACTATCATCATCGGCCGGACTCCAAGACTATGAAGATACAAGATTGAAGACTTCGTCCCGTGTCCGGATGGGACTTTCCTTGGCGTGGAAGGCAAGCTTGGCAGTACGGATATGTAGATCTCCTACCATTGTAACCGACTCTGTGTAACCCTAGCCCTCTCCGGCGTCTATATAAACCGGAGGGTTTTAGTCCGTAGGTCGAACATCCATTACAACAATCATACCATAGGCTAGCTTCTAGGGTTTAGCCTCTTTGATCTCGTGGTAGATCCACTCTTGTACTACCCATATCATCAATATTAATCAAGCAGGAGTAGGGTTTTACCTCCATCGAGAGGGCCCGAACCTGGGTAAAAACATCGTGTCCCTTGTCTCCTGTTACCATCCGCCTAGACGCACAGTTCGGGACCCCCTACCCTAGATCCGCCGGTTTTGACACCGACATTGGTGCTTTCATTGAGAGTTCCTCTATGTCGTCACCGATAGGCTTGATGGCTCCTTCGATCATCAACAACGACGTTGTCCGGGGTGAGACTTTTCTCCCCGGACAGATCTTCGTGTTCGGCGGCTTTGCACTGCGGGCCAATTCGCTTGGCCATATGGAGCAGATCGAAAGCTACGCCCCTGGCCATCAGGTCAGATTTGGAAGCCTAAACTTCACGGCTGACATCCACGGAGACTTGATCTTTGATGGATTCGAGCCACAGCCGAGCGCGTCGCACTGTCACGACGGGCATGATTTAGCACTGCCGCCGGACAGTGCCCTGGAGGCCGCACATGAGTCCGCTCCAACCCCTAGTTCGGAGCCGACCGCGCAGATCGAGGACAGGTGGCTGGACACTGCCTCGGGGGCTGCAATCTCTACGGCGATGGAGCCGAACACTGACCTTGTCCCTCGTAAAGCTCATGACTCTGAGGTGCCGGACTCCTTGCCGGACTCCGAACCTCCTGCGCCCCTACCAATCGAATCCGATTGGGCGCCGATCATGGAGTTCACCGCCGCGGACATCTTTCAGAACTCACCCTTTGGTGACATCCTGAATTCGCTAAAGCATCTCTCTTTATCAGGAGAGCCCTAGCCGGACTGCGGTCAGGATGGTTGGGATGCGGAGGATGAAGAAATTCAAAACCCACCCACCACCCACTTTGTAGCCACTGTCGATGATTTAACCGACATGCTAGACTACGACTCCGAAGACATCGACGGTATAGACGACGACGCCGGAGACGACCAAGAACCAGCACCTACCGAGCACTGGAAGGCCACCTCAACTCATGATGTATATATGGTGGACACCCCAAAAGGGAGCGATAACGAAGAACAACGGGACGCGGCGAAGGATAATTCCGCCGAAAAACAACCAAAACGGCGACGCAAGCGCCGCCCCAAGTCCCGCCTTGATAACAACAACACTCATAATGACCGAGCCATAGAACAGGGCAAACCAGTGGGTGGCGAACATGCAATCAAGCAACCATCCGAACAGGATGAATCGGATAATCAACCCATCCCCGGCGAAAACAACAGTCCAGACGATCTTACGCCGGACACACCACCGGAGCATAAGAACCTTCACAAAAGGCTTGTCGCCACTGCAAGAAGCTTGAAGAAGCAAAAACGGAAGCTCAAAACAGCGGAAGACATACTCAGAATGAGGTGGACCAAAGTACTCAAGGCAGCGGACAAATACGGCAACAGCCACCAAACAAAGAGCTACCCGAAGTGCAAGCTGCTGCCCGAATTCGACGAGGAGGCCATAGAGCCCCCACAGTCAAAAAGCAAAGAGGGCGCCTGGCCGGATAGACGACCAGATGACAGGCCAAGAGCGACAAGCGGCACCGCACACAAGCCGGCACATGATCCTCGCAAAACAGATGGCCCGGTCAGGTCCATTTATGGGCCAAAGAAGAGGGCCCCAGGAAGCAACACAACACGCCGAGTGTTCGAAGACAACGGCACACCTAAATACAGAGGCGCCGCACACCCACTATGTTTCACCTATGAGGTACTGCATCATGAATTTCCAGCGGGGTTCAAGCCCGTAAACATAGAGGCATACGACAGAACAACAGACCCCGGAGTCTGGATTGAGGATTACATCCTGCACATACATATGGCTAGAGGAGACGATCTCCACGCCATAAAATATCTGTCCCTCAAGCTCAAAGGGCCAGCTCGGAATTGGCTCAAAAGCCTCCCAGAAAATACCATCGGAAGTTGGGAAGAGCTCGAGGATGCGTTTAGAGCAAATTTTCAGGGGACTTATGTCCGCCCTCCGGATGCAGACGATTTAAGTCACATAACCCAACAGCCCGGAGAGTCAGCGCGCAAATTCTGGAACAGGTTCCTCACCAAAAAGAACCAAATAGTCGACTGTCCGGACGCCGAAGCCTTAGCAGCTTTTAAACATAACGTCCGAGACGAATGGCTTGCCAGACACCTCGGCCAGGAAAAGCCAAGAACAATGTCCGTGCTAACAAGCCTCATGACCCGCTTTTGCGCGGGGGAAGATAGCTGGCTAGCAAGATGCAGCACCAGTGACCCGAGTACATCCGAGATCAGAGATGGAAACGGAAAATCACGGCGCAGAAAGGACCAGCGCCGAAATAAAGAAAAGAGCCCAAAGAACACGGTGGTCAACGCTGGATTCAACGGCCGAACAACAAAACACTGCCTCTTAAGGACAACAGTGATGAGCTATCCAGCCTAAACAAAATTCTGGATCGGATATGTCAAATCCACAGTACCCCCGGGAAGCCTGCAAACCACACCCACCGAGATTGTTGGGTCTTCAAACAGTCCGGCCGACTCAACGCCGAACACAAGGGGCTCGACGCGCCAAGCGAGGATGACGACGAACCCCACCAGCAGAGCACAGGAAAACAAAAGACTTTCCCACAAGAAGTCAAAACAGTAAACTCACTTCATGTGATAATACGGAACAATAGTGCAGCACCCGCTAAAGTACGTGTCGCACGGTCCACCCCAGCGGAACCCCGAGATTGGATGTTAAAACCAATTACTTTCGACCACCTGGACTATTCCAGAAGTATTCGAAACGCAGGATGGACTGCTCTGATATTGCATCCCATAATCAACGGACTACAATTTACACAAGTCCTAATGGCTGGCGGCAGCGATTTAAACCTGCTATATCCGGCCACAATCCGCAAGTTGGGGATAGACCCTACTAAAATTTGCCATAGCCGCACTTCCTTCAAAGGAGTGACGCCAGGCCCTCACGCCAAGTGCACGGGCTCCTTACTACTAGAAGTTGTGTTCGGATCACCCGACAACTTCTGTCGCGAAAAGCTAATCTTCCATGTCGCCCCATTCAAAAGTAGCCATCAAGCACTATTGGGACGTGAAGCTTTCGCCCACTTTAATGCAATACCGCACTACGCATCTCTTACATTTAAAATGCCCTGTCCACGCGGCATCATCTCATTAAAAGGTCGTTCAAGACCCTGGACACGGCTAGGCGAGTCCGGCATAAATAAACTAGGAGCTCCCTAGTCGCACACCCCTTCACAAGGGGCTGTGCGTATGAGCAATAAAGAGCCAATAAAAGCTCAGCTTTATTCATTCATCCATACTTCAATTTTTAATACATTTTTTGCACGATTTCTTTTCAAACTAAGTTCCTCTCTTTTACAGACGAACAGCGTGTACACCCGTCCAGGATATGCCACAACGGAGACACAGGCGCAGACGTGCAGCAGGGACCCGTGGCAAGGATTCTTTTCAGATTCACATCCACCGGTTTTTCACCATAACCGACGAGGAGACTGGCGTTTTGGCATCAGCCGCGTCAGAAATTTTCGCCTGTACCTAGACACTAGGGGTTTAGGGCATTGATCTGCCTGTTATCATAAAGACCGAATACCTTAGGGAGTGTTCGGCGTCTCGAGTTAGGCCTTATATGCATCAGCTCTGAATCATGTCTTTGGTCAAATGTTGGGTTTGCCCGGCTCCTGTGTTTTGCTGCCTTACGTTCCGTATCATCGGCTAACGCGGCACCAGGAGAACTACTGCGATTGTGCCCCGGTTCGGCCGGGCGAGCACCTCAGTAGAGAAAGCCGAAAACTGACTGTCATGATATAGCGAGAGACTGGTCAACCACTCGATCGACTACCGGAATGTTTAGAACTCCTCCGCTTTGACGAAGGACCGTTTCCCGGTCAGGCACATACATGCCCCGAATTCGGAGAGCGCGGTGCCCCTAGGGGCTATGTCGTAGCCCCACCTTCGAACTCCTATGGCTAAGTGAAAGTGATAAAGCACTATAGTCCGGTTGCCTCATTTGCTACGCTACCACCTCCTTCACAGGACCAATACGTTGGACTAAGTGTGAAAATGCGCTACTTTGCAAACACCCCCGCACTATGTGCGTGGGGGCTGAAGCCGAAGACTGCCATCTTTCAGGTTATACACAAGTATACATTAACGGCCGCACAGGAGATATTTCAATACTTGAACGCACAAGTATAAAAAGCGCTTATATTATGAATATCGTTTTACAAACCATACAGATCATTTGAACATGACATTTTTTGAGCACTGCGACTCAATTACACGAGCACCACGCAGAACTTCCCAAAATAGTGCTCGGCGGGTAACCGGCTCTCGTCCGAACCCCGGGTTGCAACATCGGTGGCATCCATCTCCGTCCAGTATGTCTTCACACGGGCGAGGGCCATCCGTGCACCCTCTATACAAGCCGACCGCTTCATCGCCTTGATATGCGGCACCGCCCCAAGGAATTGCTGCAATAAGCCAAAATAACTCTTCGGCTTGGGCCTATCTGGCCAGACATGAGCCACGATATCCGTCATGGCAAGTCCGGACAATCTATTCAGCTCAGCCCACTCAGCCAGCCGATCGGTCAGCGGAAGTGAACGCTCCGGACTGTGGAATTGAGACCAAAAAAGCTCTTCCGTCTTGTGATCCTTTTGACTTCGGAAGTGCACAACAGCATCTGCCGCACTCGCCGCTAAATCCATATAAGGATCCTCCGGACCCCACAGCTGGCCAAGCTGAGCATACTTCGGATCTGTGAACCTCCTGTGCAGCAGAAAGGGCCTGCCAGCCGCAATATCTCCGGCCTGGCGTAGCTCCTCCTTTATAGCCCTCATTGCAAAACGGGCATCCTTGGCTTCGGCGGTGGCCTTCCTCAGGCTTTCTTGCTCCGCTCGGCGTCCTTTTTCAAGAACCTCATAGCAGTCGGTAACATCTTTTAGCTTCACGGCCATTTCGGCCATCTCCTCCCTGCTTCGGCAGTGAGCAGCCCTTTCGGCTTTTAGCTCTTCGGCCGCCTTCGAGGCAGCCGCATCACTCCTTCTGGCCTGCTCCTTGGCTCGAGCAAGCTCTGCTTGAAGGTCCTCCACAGCAGCAGCACCATCTGTATCAAACACACATGTTGTAAGGAGTGAGCTTCGGCCCCCTTACTAGGTGACCACGGAGAAACAACCTACCTTGCGACTCGTCAAGTCGTTTATTGACCAGCGCGATGTCCGCATCCGCAACGTCGAGTTGCCGCCTTAGTTCAGCAACTCCATCAGTCCGGCTGGCCACCAGACTATCCGCCACCTATGTAGGGAAGGCGAAAATTAATACCTGAGATTATGATCCTCGGCACGCTGTCGCTTTCGACAACATACCGAGTCTCAGGGGCTACTATCTATACAGCGCGCGCTTTATGTGCAAAACTGTCAAAAGGTATGTCATTTTTACGTACCTCAAACCCCGCCAGCAAACTTCTGACGGCATCATGCAGCCCGCCTTCAGCGGATCAAATTCTTCCAATCACCATACTCATCAATGTACGGTGACCTTCTGAGATAGACGCCCTCTCAAGCAGATCCTTCAGCTCCTTCGGCCGTACACCAGTTGGTGCCGAACTCTCTGGCCCTGCCGGACTTGGGGATACCCTCCGTGATCACACCTCAGGGTCGTCTGCCCCACCTGACGGTGCGGCAGATGGAGGCGTCTCGCTCTCCATCATCTCCGAACGAAGGTCCCTCGAAGACGAGCTCATCTGAGAAGGACGGAGATCCGAACTACAAGGTAAAAACTTAGGTTATCCTTAGAAGCACAAATAGGGATGTCCCTTATTGCAAAACTCCCCTTTTTCTACTTACGGCTTGCTGGAGGGCTGATTCCTTAGGGGAGATAATGCGGCCGGGGCCTCCACAGACGCAGGACCCTCTGGTGAAGATATCTTCCCCCGCTTCGAGGCCTTGGCCTCCGGGTTTTCGGAAGCGGTCCTCTTCTCCCCTTGGAAGGAGGGATTATCGATCCCCCCTTTCTCAAAAGCCTCCTTGGTAGAGGCGGTCGTTCCTCTGTTTTCCCCTTCGCCTTCCTCTGAAGGCGCAACCTCCAGCATCCTGACCAGCACGGGATCCGGCGCGGTCTCCGGGAGGGGGGTCGGACACCGTATCAGTTTTGCTTGCGCTATCCACTCCTATTCAAGGGACGATTGGTTAAAAAGCAAATTCAAGAAGGCGCAAACAAATGGTGTGTCCGGACACAGGGCTACTTACCTGAGCATCCGGGCGATTGCAGCTTAGACCGGCATCCTCGGTCAATTCCGGACACACTTCTTGTGATCCGAAGAACGATTTATACATCTCCACGAGTGTCGTACCCATAAAGTGTTGAAGAGCTCGTGGCCCCTCTAGATTGAACTCCCACAGACGGAGGGGGAGACGCTTGCAAGGGCAGGAGACGCCAAATCAGCATAACCTGCATCACTACGACTAGATTGATCTCCCTCTCTTGGAGGTCTCGAATCCGGCCCTGCAATAGGGGTACGTCATTTGACGGCCCCCAGTTGAGCCCTTGGTTGACCCATGACATCAGCCGCTGTGGAGGGCCCGAGCGAAAGATGGGCGGCGGCTTCTGCCTGCTGCCCCTAGGAGCGGTTATATAGAACCACTCCTGTTGCCACAAGCCGAGCTCCTCCTGGAAAGAGCCCTCGGGCCATGGAGCATCGGCCCTCCTGCTTACAACCGCCCCGCTGCACTCTTCTTGACGCCCCTCGATCATCTTCGGCTCCACGTTGAAGGTTTTAAGCCACAAGCCGAAGTGAGGGGTAGTGCGGAGGAAGGCTTCGCAGACGACAATGAATGATGAGATGTGGAGGATGGACTCCGGAGCCAAGTCGTGGAATTCCAACCCATAGTAAAACATGAGCCCTCTCACAAAAGGATCCATCGGGAAGCCTAAACCCCGACGGAGGTGGGACACAAATACGACGCTTTCGCCGGGCTCGGGAGTGGGAATGACTTGCCCTTTGGCGGGCAACCTATGCGAAATCTCGTAGGTTAAGTACTTGACTTCTCTCAGCTTTTGCACGTCCTCTTCCGTAACGGAGGAGGGCATCCACCAGCCCTGTTGGTCGAGGCCGGACATCGTTGAAGGTCCGAGGCGCTCGAATCTGAGGCTCTGGGTGTTGGAACTCGGGGCGAGGGGCAGATTCGATTGAGGATTGTAGAAAAGAAACGAGCCTTGGTCCCATTATAAAGAGGGAGAATACCAAGAGCCATCCCCACGACCGTTTGGGACTCACCTTCGATAGAGGAGGCGAGGCAGCGGCCGCGGTTGGGTTACCCATGTCCGTATTGATGGGAATCCTGGAATAAGGGGAACACGATCTCTGCTTCGACAAGACGTGCCAAGGAAACCGCTTCGCTAAACGCGCCAAGGTGGTATAATTCAAGTAAAGGCTTGGCAGTGGTGTGACGTCATGCCACAAAATACGTCAGCAGATTGAGCTTGTGTACATATTATTCTCTCTAAGGTAGTATGTGGAATTTATTTTGCAGAGCCGGACACTATCCTGGTGTTCACAATCTTCTATGAATTAATTCGGAGGAGGAACCCGCCTTGCAATGCCGAACAAAATGTACGCCGGACTCATCGTCATTGAAGCCTAGTTCAGGGGCTACTGAGGGAGTCCTGGACTAGGGGGTGTCCGGATAGCCGGACTATCATCATCGGCCGAACTCCAAGACTATGAAGATACAAGATTGAAGACTTCGTCTCGTGTCCGGATGGGACTTTCCTTGGCGTGGAAGGCAAGCTTGGCAGTACGGATATGTAGATCTCCTACCATTGTAACTGACTCTGTGTAACCCTAGCCCTCTCCGGTGTCTATATAAACCGGAGGGTTTTAGTCCGTAGGACGAACATCCATTACAACAATCATACCATAGGCTAGCTTCTAGGGTTTAGCCTCTTAGATCTCGTGGTAGATCCACTCTTGTACTACGCATATCATCAATATTAGTCAAGCAGGAGTAGGGTTTTACCTCCATCGAGAGGGCCCGAACCTGGGTAAAAACATCGTGTCCCTTGTCTCCTGTTACCATCCGCCTAGACGCACAGTTCGGGACCCCCTACCCGAGATCCGCCGGTTTTGACACCGACACCAGCCCTCACCCCCTGGCCTTGACCCACGCCATCGCGACCTGTCATACCAGCGGCGGCTGACCTCGCTCGAGGGCCGGGACCTGAGGACGTAGAGCATGAAGGAAAGTGCGAGGGAGAGGGAAGAAGCTCACGAGGACCTAACCCGGCAACACCTCAGCTGCCGCCACATAGGCCCGGCACTTCGCCGAAAACCACTCCAAACCTACAAGATAAGTCACGCAAGACTGAATCGACTCAGCGCTAAACCCTTCCCTACTGCGGCTCTGTCACGGCAACGTTGCCTGCCTTTCTTGCCTAGCGGAGGGCTGCTTGAGCGCCAAAGGGGACCTCCTGAGCATCGTGACTCAGGAGCTCTTACTAGACCTTGGGCCGCTCACCTCCTAGCCTTGACTGCGGCATCGCAACCTGGCATACCAGCGACGGCTAAAGCTTGCCTGGGGACTGGGACCTGTTGGCGTAGAGCACCAAGCCCTCGTGAGGAAAGAAAGGGGGAACTGAGCCGGGGCAGAACGCGCCTCCCGCATCGTTTCATGATAAGGATGTACAATTCACAAAAACATGGTAGGCGCCTTACATACCCCCATGGGGTTACATTTCGGTTCCTCGCATGGAACAAAAGGTGCTAAGGAGAGCTAACTAAGCGCGCCTCCGCAGGAGATGCCATCATCAACAGTGGGTCGTCAGGCGCCGGCGCCAAACCCATCCAGATCAGCAGCGCCGACGGCCTGGTGTAGCCGCCTTGCTTCGAGTGCGATGCGAGCTTGGAGGCTCGTAGCTATCGTCGCTTGTCTCCGAAGTCGCGTGGAGCATGGCGGAGTCGCTGGACCCTCCGGCTCCTCCGCTGCTGCCTGAGGAGCTGCTGGGGAAGCGGTTGGCAGGCCTGGTCCTTGCCACACCGATGCTCCGGCCGCCTCCCTTGGGGCAGCATTCCAGCCGGCGTCCTTCCACGTCGAAGACCTTGAAGAACATCAAGGTGGCGCCATCGTATTCGAGATGGATTACAAGGGCGCCCCCGTCCAGTAGACCCGGGCGATCTCCCCCCAGCCGCGGGTCAGGAAGACCTTGCCCGGGGTAACAACCTCGACCTCCGCCCCGGTCGCGGGGGTGTTGTAGTCAGCGTGCTGCAGCCAGAGCTCCCGAGGCCCCCTCGGCGGAATCTCGAAGGCGAAGGATGGAGGAAGGTGAATCCAAGATCGAGGAGGCATGGCGGCATGAAGCACAAGCTCGCGAGAGGAGCCCTCGACGTGGACTCCAGGGGGAACGACGCACACTGCCATAACTCGCCGGTGTCGGTGGCGGCACCGTCGGTGTTGCTCGACGCCTTCTTCTCCAGGGCCCTCGATCCGGGTGTACAAGGGCAGCGGAAACCCAGGCGGCGGCCGCTCGTACCAGGGCCTTGACGCCTCCTGCCGAGCACCCTCATCTCGGCGGCAGAGGACTGGCCGCTTCTTCGGCGGAAGCGGGTCGGGACCCTCTCGGGGGGCCTTTCCCTTCTCTTCTGCAGAAAACCGGCGGATAGGCGCCATTGGCGTAAGGTGGAGCAAGGGCGAGGAAGAATAAGAAAAGGAGTAGCAGGAAGGAATGGACTGGAAGGGCTCGCGCCGTTCTGTACTTATAGCCGGAGAAGGCCAACCGTCGGCCAACACGATCGTAGGTAATCATGACCCATTTTTGCATGCAGGGACTTGTCAAGTCGTGCAGTTGCCGAGGCGTTGTGGGGAAGCGGGGATGCCCACGTCCAATCAATTGCCACGCGGCGCCCAAGGCCGCAGGCTATTGGGGCCCGCGGCGCTTCAAACTAGCCCCTTCGCTTCTCTGCTAAGCCAAGTCCGGGCGCGCCTTTGGCCCGGGGGCTACTGTCGGCGTTCTGGGAATGGGGGTCCCCAAACTTGCCTGCCTGCGGCCTACGGCGTGGCTCAAGCGAAGGCCCAGTGCAGCCCAGCTTCATCAGCTCAAGCTCAAGACCCTCGCGAGGGGCCAAGCCTCGCGGGGCGGACGACAGGAAGCTTCCTCAGGAGCAGCCTCATCAGGCAGGCTCGCGAGGAGGCGGAGAGATCAAGGCAGGGCACCTCACAAGGAGCCCGTGACGCAAGCCATGACGATCGAGACCAGGCAGGCGCCAGGCGGGCGCCGGCCTGTGCAGTGTCCTTATTTCCCCTTTGGTGCAAAGGGGGCAAGCACAGGCCAAGGCATCAGGCAAAGGTTACCATTTCGGTGCAACAAGACCAAGACCAGCAGAGCGGCAGGATGGAAGTCATCATGGAGCCCAGGACGGCGTCACTGCGAGAGTCTTTGGCAGTCGAAGACCAACTTTAGTCAGGATAAGTGTACTAGACGTTCCCCTTCAAAATGGCCAATTGTTGGCGCCCTTCCCGCTCATTATTTGGGAAGAGGCCCAGGGCCTCCCTCTATAAATAGGACTAGCCACCACCGTAGAGAGAAGAGGATCCAGATTGCGCATAGACTAGAGAGAGAGAGGGAGAGGCAACTGAACTCACCCAAGCAGTTCATCGCACCAGCTCAAGAACAGCCCCTCGCGAGGCTGTTCTCCCTTTGTATTGTTCATCATCAACCCCTGAGGCAATCCACCACACCACACACTGGAGTAGGGTATTACACCACAATGGTGGCCTGAACCAGTATAAACCTCGTGTCCCTTGTATGTTCTTCTTTCTAGCCTAGATTCCTTGCGAGGCCTCGAGACACGAGTTGGTAAGGGAAAGATCTTCATGCGCACCCCAGAGTTCGAACCTCAAGGGTCTGCTGGAACCCGAAATCCGACAGCTGCTAACACCCATGCCATTAGTGTAGCCATTATGGTGGGACGGAAGGAGGCTGGCAAGGAGTATCCGGTTCAGCGGCCGGTTTATTATATCAGTGAAGTGCTTATTGAGTCCAAGCAGAGATATCCACATTGGCAGAAGCTTGTTTATGGGGTGTTCATGGCCACCCGGAAGCTTAAGCAATATTTTCTAGGTCATCCCATCACTGTGGTCAGTTCTGCTCCTTTAGGAGATATTATTCAAAACAGAGAAACCACGGGACGAGTCATTTATGGGGTGTTCATGGCCACCCGGAAGCTTAAGCAATACTTTCTGGGTCATCCCATCACTATGGTCAGTTCTGCTCCTTTAGGAGAAATTATTCAAAACAGAGAAGCCACGGGACGAGTCGCCAAGTGGGCCATTGAACTTGGGCCCCATGGTTTAAAATATATGCCCTGCACTGCCATTAAGTCTCAAGCACTGGTGGATTTCATCAACAACTGGACAGAGCTGTAGATGCCTGAAGAGAAGCCAGATAACACATATTGGACTATTCACTTTGATGGGTCCAGGCAGTTGGAGGGCTCGGGGGCTGGAGTTGTCTTAGCTTCCCCTCGAGGTGACAAGTTTTGTTATGTTCTAAGGTTGATGTTCCCCTATACTAACAATGCAGCTGAGTATGAAGCCTTGCTCCATGGTCTTTGGATGGCTAAAGAGATGAATTTAAGCCGGGTGAGATGTTTCGGCAACTCAGACTTGGTGGCTCAACAAGCTCAGGCACATGGGATTTTAAGGATCCACTCATGGCGACTTATCACCGTGAAGTTGATGCTATTGCTGGGTACTTTAAGGGTTATCAAGTGGAGCACATTGATCGCAGGAAAAATGAGGCGGCTGATGCTTTAAGTCGGTTGGGGTTTCAGCGTAAGCCGGTGCCACCTAACACTTTCTTGGATATTCTGCATAACCCTTCTGTCAAGTTACCTACATAGGAAGATCTGGTTGTCCCTAACCCGAATGCACAATTGGTGGCGGCTCTTCACGCTATCCCAGATTGGACAGTACCATATTTGGCTTACATGACCCGGGGCGAGTTACCTGAGGATGAAACTTTGGCCAGGCAAATAACCCGGCGGTCAAAGTCAATGACAATTGCCAACGGCGAGTTACACCATCACAGTGTCACTGGGGCGTTTCAGCGTTGTGTCTCTCCTGAGAAAGGTCGTGAGATTCTTCATGAGATCCATGAGGGAGATTGTGGTCATCATGCCGGCTCAAAATCCCTTGTGGCCAAAGCTTTTCATCACCGATTTTGTTGGCTGACGGCTCATGCTGATGCAGAGGATTAGGTCAGTAAATGTGATGGTTGTCAGAAATTTTCATGGCAAGCTGATGTGCTAGCTCAAGAATTGGGAATGATTCCAATTACTTGGCCATTTGCAGTCTGGGGGCTTGATATGGTTGGGCCTTTCAAAAGGTCCAAAGATAAAAAGACCCACCTCTTGGCGGCGGTTGACAAATTCACAAAGTGGGATGAGGCAAAGCCGGTCAGTAAATGTGACGCAACAACAGCGGTTCAATTCATTAAAAAGATGATTTTTCGCTTTGGCTTTCCCCACAACATCATAATTGATAATGGCACTAATCTGTCCAAGGGTACTATGAAAGAGTTTTGTCAACATGAGCATATTCGACTTGATGTTTCGTCAGTAGCTCACCCTCAATCTAATGGTCAAGCTGAAAGAGCCAATCAAGAAATTCTGAAAGGCATCAAGCCCCGGCTTATGGTTCCATTGCAGAGGACGCCGGGTTGTTGGGTGGAAGAGTTACCTTCTGTGATATGGAGTATCAATACTACTCCCAAAAGGTCTACGGGTTACACGCCTTTCTTCATGGTCTATGGAGCAGAGGCGGTTCTCCCTAGTGACATCCATCATGACTCGTCCCGCGTGGCGGCTTACGTTGAAGCTAATAATGAACAAGCACATTAGGATGCACTTGACCTACTAGATGAGGAGCGTGACCTTGCGGCAGCTCGCTCGGCGATTTACCAAAAATACTTGCGCCGTTACCGCCACCGGGTGAAGTCTGGAACCTTTCAGGAAGGTGATTTGGTGCTCCGGCTCATCCAGGATCAAGCTGATATGCATAAGTTATCCCCACATTGGGAAGGACCCTTTGTGGTCAGCAAGAACTTGAACAACGGATCATACTACATTATCGATATTCAAGAGCACAAGGACTCATGTAAGTCAGAAGAGGAGACCCGCCGGTCATGGAATATCGCTCATCTTCGGCCTTACTACACTTGAGACACCGGCTCTTATGATGTACATATTTTTTGATGATGTATATATTATGATGATTATAATAAAGCAGGGTCTCTATTGTTTCGTCTTCAACAATCATGTGTCTTCGTCATCATAAGTTCCAAATACCAAATGGGGGCTGGATCGTATTCGAATCGTAGCTATTAACCCCTTTTGACCGGCTTCCTGGTCGTATTCGAACCATAGCCGTAAACATTTTGATCATCTGGGGGCTTGGTCGTATTCGAATCACAGCTATTAACCCCTTTTGGTCCGTTTATTGATCGTATTCGAATCATAGCCGTCAACACAATTTGATCATTGGCGGCTTGATCATATTCGAATCATGGCTATTAACCCCTTTGGTCCGGCTTCCTGGTCGTATTCGAACCATAGCCGTAAACACTTAGATCACTTGGGGGCTGGATCGTATTCGAATCAAACCTATTAACCCCTCTTGGCCCGGCTCATGATCGTATTCGAATCATAGCCGTTAAATACTTTGGTCACTAGGGGGCTTCCTGATCGTATTGGAATCATAGCTGTCGGTACCCCTTTGATCGGTGTAATGCCAAAAACTATCTGGGGGCTTCCTGGTCGTATTCGAATCATAGCTGTTAACCCTTATGGTCTGGCTTCCTGCTCATATTCGAAGCATAGCCTCACTTTTGATATTTGGTTTGATTTCTTGAAGTTTTTTCCGGATCGTCTTGATACTATCTTGCCTTTTGGTTTAATGTAATTCCGGCCATGCAGCCTTTACTTTCACAGCTCATATTTGAAGCCTACCCGTGGTTTCTATTACCCGGTTTAATGAGAGGCGACAAGTCGCCCTTACATGATGATATCCAGCACTTGGAAATATTGGCTTCTGAAGTTTTGGGTCCTCACCCTTACTACACAAGGTATGGTAAACCGGCAGTACAATTCAATATCACAGGTATGATATTGTTATTATTATATTTCAATTCGGGTTCAGCCAGTCATATATATAACTGTGTTAAAACATCCGTAGTTATATGCAAGGTATTATGACCCACCCTACGGTAAACCGCCAAGGGATCTTGTGATCTATTTTGTGTGCAGGATATTTCATAATTTTCATCCGCACGAGTCAAACAATATGATAAGTGTAAAGAGGATAATTATAAAGCGGCGGCTTAACAGCGTTGAGCATAACACAAACGTGCACGATGGCACGACAGAGCAAAGTTATTGCTACCCTATTACATGACTCCCAGAGTCCAAATGATTAATTGTTTTTTAGAAGGCCACAAATATGAACCGCCCAGCGGATCAATCTTCTTGATGGCCTAGCGCTTCCAGATCATCCCTCTCCGCTTCTTCGTCCTGTTCTATGTCCTGGAAGGTTGGTGACGACCAGTCAATGCCACTCAAATCTTGGAACTCAGCTTCATCATCATTTAGCTTGGACGGGTCAACTTCAAGAGTAAAAGTGTGCTTACGGATTGGGGGAATCGGGTCTTTCACTTTGTAAGACGGTGTTGGCATCTTCTGATTTTCCACGTCATAAGCCGGTTGATACTTGGTGAGGTCTGTTTCATTGGCAATCAGATTGGCCAGAGGACGTATATCCTTCACGCAAGCAGCAAAGTCCTTCCGATCAAACGGAGTCTCACATCCCTAGTTCTGGTATGCTCGAGGCTAGCTAGTCATGTGTGCATCATGTTTAAATTCCATTTAAATTTGAAATGGGGATTTGTGAAACCCTCATAATCATTTCTGGAAATGACCCAGATAAAAATTGCTTCAATTTGGCCCAAGTAAATGTTCCTGTTTTTCTCTAAAAATATTGGTTAGAGGTAAAATTCCAACCAATATTTTTGGGAGCTCAAAAGTATTTATTTTTGGCCATTTGAATTAATGCAGTAAATATTTGCCTTGGATATATATATATATATATATATATATATTATATATAATATATGTCCAAAAATTATGCTAGTTGTTGAGGAGCTCTTGGATAATATAAATAGCTCTTACAAAAATTGGCATAAGAAAATAAAATGGTTTAGTATTTTTGTTAAATCAAAACAAATGTCAGAAAATAGAAAAGAAAAACAAAACAGGAGAAAACTTACCTGCGGCTAGCTCTTGTGCTGGCCCAGCACTGTGCGGCCTGGCCGGCCCAGCTGGCCAGCCCAGCCCACCTGTCCCTCCTCCCCTGTCATCTTCCTCCTGCCAGGAGGACGGGCACGTGCCCGACGCGTGCACCACCGAGCCGCGCCACCTCCTCCCTCCCTGCCTGCCTGTCCCTCCGCCGATGCGTCTGGACGACGCCACGCGCCCCCCCGGACCCGCTCACTCTCCCCAGTCCTCTCCTCTCCTCTCTCTCGCCTTCTCTCTCACGCCCGAACACTTCCGTCGCCGTCGTTCGCCGTTACCATAGCCACCGCCTCCCCCTCGCCTCTCCGACTAGCTCAGAAGCTCCGCCACGTCGCCGTCCACCTCTCCGTCAAGCCACGCGACGCGGGAAGCCCTGGAATGCCGTCAACATCACCATCTTCGCCTCTGGCCGCCGGAGATTGTCCTCGCCGCCACGCCGCCGTCCGGCCTTCCCCGAGCTTGCTGACGATGCCTTCGAGACCACTGTGAGCCCCGCCGTCGATTCCCCCTACTCCCCTGCTCCTCTGCGCCCTCCAGCCCCTCTGCCGCTCGAGCTGAGCTCTGGCCGCGGCCCCGAGCTCGTTTCCGGCGAGCTCCGGCACCCCCGCAGCCTCCCGCTTGCTCCAAACGACGCGGACGAGCTCTAGCTCCTCGTCCGTGGTCTCCGCCGCCTAAATGGTTGCGGGAGGGCGATTCCCGAGCCCCTCCGTCGCGTCTGGCTCGCCGGCGTCGAGTCATCGGTGAGTTTGACCCTGCTGACCAGGGGGTTTGACCCTTTGACCTTGCCGGACTGACAAGTGGGCCAGGCCCCTGCTAATTTTAGTTAGGTGTTAATTAAACTTAATTAGCCTGCTGATACTGACATGTGGGCCCGAGGCCACTAACTAAACTAGATTAGTTAGGTTAGTCACTGACATATGGGTCCCACTGGTCAGGTTTGACCTGGACCGACCCGTTGACCTGCTGACGTCACTCAGACGTCATGCTGACGCAGTTAACTATTTTCTGGATTAAAAATAATCAGGAAAATCCAGAAAATGATTCAAACTTCAAAAAATCATAGAAATTGAACCGTAACTCAGATTGAAATAATTTATATATGAAAAATTATCAGAAAAATGCAATCTATCCATTTGTAATAGTTTCATGCATGACAAACCAACTTATACCTACTGTATAAGTGAAACACTAAAATGGCTTATATAAAGAGCTTATTTTGGAGATGCATTTGAATCTTTGGTTCAAATGGATTTCACCCAAATAAAAGCTAGTTGCATTAGCTTAATCAGCATCACATCTACATGCCATGTTCATGCATCATATTGTTGCATATGCTTGTGTATTGATTGCCGACACCGTTCCTTCTCGATAGGTCCTGCTCCGGAGACCGTTCGAGGGTACCTGTCTGAGGAGCAGTGCCTTCTTTGTTGATCTACCAGGCAACCAAACCCCCTTGTTCATTCCGATACAATCCTACTCTCTCGCTCCTGCTCTTAGTTATTGCATTAGGACAACAACTTTTCAACTGCTACTTTGTGCTGCGGTAGTTGAACCCATTCCTCTGCATGACCTGTCATTGCCACAGTAAATAGTTGAAACCCACTAGCATGTGTAGGAGTTGATTGAGCTATGTTGTGTTCCTACCATGCCATGCCTGCTATTGCTTGGAGTTGTGTCAGGTCTGATTCATTGGGAATGAATTGGAGTGTTACGATATGTTCTGGTGCTGAGAGTTAAGTGTTTGAACACGATTTGGTAAAGGTAGCGGTGAGAGGCCATGTAGGAGTACATGGTGGGTTGTCTCACTGGAACCGTCCTTAAGCACTGACTTCTATGTATGTTGTCCAATGACTCGATACTACCACACATTGGGCTCCGAGCGCTCCAAGCCCTCTCGACTTATTAACCAACTTGATCTCTGTCCAGGAGTCGCAACTAGTTTCTGGTGTTTGTAGGTAGTGTTAGTAGTCTACCAAGTGGCACCCGGCCAGGTGGGCTTGGGACAGACTAGGCACAAGTGGCATGGTGTACCAAGCGTAGATCCATCCGGCGAGGTGGGCTTGGGAACCCTGCACACATCATTTGGGGCCGTGAGCGACACCCTGGCCGGATCTCCTTGCGGATGGAACCCGAATAGGCGATAAACCTGGACTAGAGTCTTGTGTGGTTAGTCAGGTCGTGGCCGACACCCTCGCCAGGCTTCCGCTTGAGGGTTCCCGAGATAAATGACGTGTGCATCACGGTAAGTGGCGAGAGCTTGTGTGAAGAAGTACACCCCTGCAGGGTTAACATGATCTATTCGAATAGCCGGGTCCGCGGTTATGGACTTCTTGGATGCTTACATGGTACATAGATAACTTGAAGTGGATACTATAAAATGCTCAAGACAAGTGTGAGTGCTATGGACGGCCTTCTCGTAAGGAGACGGGGATGAATCCATAGTAGTGTATTGTGTGGTGATTAGTGGACTTGTGTGCGCCATATCACCTCAAAGAAGTTCTGGTAGTCGTAGAACAGGATAGCCACAGAGTCAAAGCTGGCTTGCTACAACATTACCCTCTTGATACAAATGCATGTATGATAGGATCTGATGTAAGTCTTGCTGAGTACCTTTGTACTCATGCTGCTTTATTTACGTTTTTGCAGCGGAGACTTCGGTCTTACTAGTGTCTTGTGGACTTCGAAAAGTAGCTTGTACCTCAGCTACAAACTTGTTCGGATGTTGTAGATAGTCAGGCTCTTCAGCCTTTTTCATTTGTAGATGTCTATACTCAGACATGTAATGCTTCCACTTGTTGCTTGTTTGCTCTGAATGTTGGGTCATGTGACCCCTGTTTGTAATAAATGCTATGATGGCTCTTCTGAGCCTTTATCTATATGAGTTGTTGAGTTATGCTGTGATGCCATGTTGTACAACACATACTTGCATGTTATGCGTACGTGTAATGTGTATTGCTATGTGTGGGATCTGACTATCTAGTTGTTTATCCGTAGTAGCCTCTCTTACCGGGAAATGTCTCCTAGTGCTTCCACTGAGCCCTGGTAGCTTGCTACTGCTCCGGAACACTTAGGCTGGCCGGCATGTGTCCTTCTTCGTTCCTGTGTCTGTCCCTTCGGGGAAATGTCACGCGGTGTCTACCAGAGTCCTATTAGCCTGCTACAGCCCGGTTTACCGGAGTCCTGCTAGCCCAGTTGCTACAGCCCGGATTCACTCGCTGATGACCGACACGTTCGATGCTGGGTCATGTATGCCTGTCCCTATAAGTTAGTGCCACTTCGGGTTCACGACTAGTCATGTCATCCTGGGTTCTTGTCATATGGATGCTAGTGGCACTATCATATACGTGTGCCAAAAGGCGCAAACGGTCCCGGGCATGGTAAGGCGACACCCATGGGAATACCGTGCGTGAGGCCACAAAGTGATATGAGGTATTACATGCTAGATCGGTGTGGCATAGAATCGGGGTCTTGAGAGCTTTGGTATTAGAGCCTGACTGCCTATAGGATTACCAAGCCAAACTGGTCGAAGTTGTGTCTAGAAATTCTTTAGTTATGTAAGGGAATTGATTGTGGGAAGGAACGTAAGGCTCTTTTTACTCCTTATACATCATGGCCTTCTGATCTGAGTCATCCTATCTTTCCTACGGGGTTAAGGAACTAGGCTTCTCTTTCGTCTATCAGGATCACGTGTTACTACTTCGTAGTCCCATAGGATTGGTTGATCAGAGTCATACTCCAGTTTTTGAGTACTTTCGGTGTAGCCTGATTAGTACTATCCTAGAACCTTGGGTGATGATGTTGAGTATGTTACTACCCCATTTTAGCAGGATGTCTCATTCTGAGCATTTTACTGCCATTATGCTGCCGGAATTACCCTAGGAGTTCAACATATACTAATTTCTTTGTCCTACTTTCTACAGTCTATAGTTGATGCTGATCCGTCCTTGGTTTTGTTTCTTAGGATGTCATCATTTAGGCGAAGTTCTGCTGCTCGTAGCCAGAACCACGGAGATGGTAGGGATGAGGATCCTCCAGATCAACCTTCGTTGACAGAGTTCATGTTAGAGATGGAGAGGAACAAGCGTGAGTCTAACCGCTTGTTGGCACGTATCGAGGAGAACACCGCACATCAGTTCAAAGGGTCTGTAACCATTCATGACTTCATTCGCTTGCACCCACCTACCTTCCATCATTCCATCGAGCCACTCGATGCAGATGACTGGCTCCGTAGCATCACTCATAAGCTACGTTCCATGAATGTAGCTGAAGATGACAAGGTCACCTATGCCACATACCACCTGGAAGGTCCTGCTAGTCTTTGGTGGCAGAACTATGAGGCTATGCTTCCAGCTGGCCAGATTCCTACCTGGAGAGTTTTCACTAAGGCTTTTTGCGAGCATCACATTCCTTAGGCCCTCATTGATCGCAAGAGAGAAGAGTTCTGTGTTTCACCCAGAGTAAGATGGATGTTGATGCTTACAGTAGAGAGTTTGAGAACCTTGCCCGCTATGCTTCAGAAGAGGTGTCCACGAACGCCAAGAAGAAGGCTAGGTTCCGGAAGGGTCTCAACCCCAAGTTGCGTCGTGATCTCCACCTGCATCATTGTGATACATTCCAAGCCCTTGTGAACAAGGCCATTAATGCAGAGACAGCCCAGCTCACTTACGAGGAGTCTCGTAAGCACACCCGTGATTTGGGATCTTCCTCCGGTTCTAGTTCTCAAAAGCACCGGATTTGGGTTCCAAACTCCGCTCTTCCTTCCAGATATGCACCGAGACCATCCTATGTGGTGCCTCACCCAGCTCAGTCGTATGTTCCACCCAGGCCTACTGGTAGACCGCTTGTCAGTGCGGGTCCACGTCCAACTTCAGGGACTTGCTTCACATGCGGGAAGCCAGGACACTATGCACGTGACTGCTCTCAGGCCAGTTATGTTCCACCCCAGCCCGAGAAGTCTGTTGGCTGTGTTAAGCCACCATGCAAGATGATCAGTGTCAAGTCAGCTCCCACTGAACGTGGACGTGTGCATCACGTCTCAGCTAGAAACGCTCATGATGATCCAGATGTCGTTCTTGGTACACTCCTTGTCAACTGTCATCCATCATCGGTTTTGTTCGATACTGGAGCGTCTCACTCCTTCATTTCTGAAAGCTATGCTAACTTGCACGACATCTCATTTTGTGATATGCCCTCTCCACTAGTCATTCAAACTCTTGGATCCAAATGGCAAACTTCTAGTGTAAGCCATGGTAATGAAATCCTTGTTGTCAGACTTGTATTCCTTGCATCACTTATAGCCCTCAAGTCTACAGATATTAACATCATCTTGGGTGTGGACTGGATGAAAGCTCCTTACGCCAAGATTGATTGTTACACCAGGTCCGTTCAGCTTACACACCCATCTGGCAAGATAGTCACTATCTCCACTAGAGTTGCAAGGCGTCAGCTCTATTCTCTTAATGCCATCCTTCTTCCAGACCTTGAAGATATCATGGTAGTCCGTGACTTTCTGGTTGTCTTTCCAAAGGAACTGCCAAGTGTTCCACCCGGCAGAGTTGTAGAGTTCGTCATAGATCTTATCCCAGGAACCGCTCCAATGTCTAGGAGACCTTACAAGATGGCACCCTTAGAACTAGCCAAGCTTAAGAAACAACTTGATGAGTCCTTGCAAAAGGGTTTCATCCGTCCTAGTTCTTCTCCTTGGGCTTGCCCCGTTCTCTTCGTCAAGAAGAAGGATGGTACGGACCGGATGGTTGTAGATTATCGTCCCGTTAATTTGGTCACGATAAATAACAAATATCCGCTTCCCAGGATCAACGACCTGTATGATCAGCTCGTTGGATCCTCGGTCTTTTCTAAGATGGATTTGAGATTAGGCTACCACCAAATCAAGATCAGAAATGGGGACATTCCCAAAACGGCTTTTGTCACTCGTTATGGTCAATACGAGTACACCGTCATGTCCTTCGGTCTAACCAACGCCCCAGCCACTTTCTCCCGCTTGATGAACTCAATCTTCATGGAGTACTTAGATAAATTCATCGTGGTTTACCTCGATGATATTCTTATTTACTCGAAGAACGAGGAAGAGCATGCTGAACATCTTAGACTTGTGTTAGAAAAACTCAGGGAGCATAGCCTTTATGCCATGTTCTCCAAGTGTGAATTTTGGTTACCAGAAGTGACCTACCTAGGGCCACGTAATCTCTGGTAAGGGCATTGCTATCAATCCCGAGAGAGTTAAGGCCGTTCTTGATTGGACTCCACCTGAAACCATTAAACAAGTTAGGAGTTTCCTTGGTCTAGCCAGCTATTGTCGCCGCTTTGTTGAAAACTTCTCTAAAGTGGCCAAACCCCTCATGAAACTTCTCAAGAAAGATAAAAAGTTCGAGTGGTCCCCACAGTGTGAGTATAGTTTTTAGGAACTGAAAAGACGCCTGACTTCTGCTCCCATACTTGTGCCACCGGATTTCACTAAAGACTTTGTTATCTACTGCGATGCCTCACGACAGGGACTAGGTTGCATTCTTATGCAGGATTGTCATGTGATTGCCTATGTATCTCGACAGTTGCATCCACATGAGGAGAATTATCCTACACATGATCTAGAACTTGCAGCCGTAGCCTATGCACTCAAGACCTGGCGACATTACCTTCTTGGTAAACGTTGCGAGATCTACACCGATCACCAGAGTCTCAAGTATATCTTCACCCAACCAGATTTGAACCTTAGGCAAAGACGTTGGTTGGAGTTTATCTCAGATTATGATCTAGGGATTACCTACACTCCAGGCAAAGCTAATGTCATGGCTGATGCGCTAAGTCATAAATCCTATTGCAACAATCTTATGTTGCAGCAGGGCCAACCACTTCTGCATGAGGAATTTTGTAAGCTTAACCTTCACATTGCTCCTCATGGTTTCCTTTCTACCTTGGTGGTGAAACCTACCCTTGTGGATCAGATCATCGCAGCTCAAAAGCAGGACACGGGAATTTCCCGGATCAAGAGAAACATTAAGAAGGGAGTTGGTGGATGTTTCTCTATGGATGATCGTGGTGTTGTTTTCTTTGAGAATCGCTTGGTGATTCCCAAGAATCAACATCTGCGACAACTGATCCTTAAGGAGGTGCAAGAATCTCCTCTCACAATTCATCCTGGTAGTACTAAGATGTATCAGGACCTACGCCAGAGGTTCTGGTGGACTAGGATGAAGAGAGAAATCGCTGAGTTCATTGCTAAATGTGACGTTTGTCGTCGCGTTAAGGCAGAGCATCAAAGGCCTGCTGGCACCCTTCATCCTTTAGCTATTCCTGAATGGAAATGGGATAAATTTGGTATGGACTTCATCACCGGCTTTCCCAGGACCAAGAGAGGGAATAATGCTATCTTCGTAGTCATTGACCGTCTTTCCAAAGTGGCTCACTTCCTTCCTGTTCGAGAGATTATCACTGCTAGTCAGCTCGCTGACTTATATATTTCTCGAATAGTATCACTTCATGGTGTTCCACTAGAGATCAATTCAGATCGTGGTAGTCTTTTCACTTCTCATTTCTGGGAGAGTTTCCAAACTACCATGGGAACCCATCTTTCCTTCAGTACCGCTTTCCACCCTCAGTCGAGTGGTCAGGTGGAAAGGGTCAACCAAATTCTCGAAGACATGCTTAGAGCTTGCGTTATCTCATTCGGTATGGATTGGGAGAAATATCTTCCTTTTGCCGAGTTTGCTTATAACAATAGCTATCAATCCAATCTCAAGAAAGCTCCTTTTGAGATTCTCTATGGACGAAGATGTCGAACACCCTTGAACTGGTCAGAAACCGGTGAAAGACAATTCTTTGGACCGGACATGATCCAGGAGGCAAAAGAGCAAGTTCGCATCATTCGTGAGAATTTGAAAACAGCCCAGTCTCGTCAAAAGAGCTAGTATGATCGTCATCATAAGGATATGACTTATGAAGTTGGCGACAAAGCTTACCTTCGGGTTACTCCTTTGAAGGGTACCCATCATTTCGGTATCAAGGGCAAGTTGGCTCCTCGTTACATTGGTCCTTTTCGTATTCTCGCTAAACGAGGAGAGGTTGCCCACCATTTGGAACTGCCCCCACATCTTTTCAGAGTGCATGATGTCTTCCACGTCTCTCAACTCAGGCGTTGCTTCTCGGATCCCATCCGCGGAGTGGACCACGAAATGCTTGATCTCCAAGATAACCTCACATACCGAGAGTACCCGGTTCGCATTCTTGATCAAGCAGAGCGTGTCACTCGACGTCATAACATCAAGTTTCTCAAGGTTCAGTGGTCTCATCATTCTGAGAGAGAAGCTACTTGGGAGCGAGAAGATCGTCTTTGACTGGAGTACCCCGCTTTCTTTCCATCGACCCCTGAATCTCGGGACAAGATTCTTTCAAGTGGGGGCGAGTTCTCACATCCCTAGTTCTGGTATGCTCGAGGCTAGGTAGTCATGTGTGCATCATGTTTAAATTCCATTTAAATTTGAAATGGGGATTTGTGAAACCCTCATAATCATTTCTAGAAATGACCCAGATAAAAATTGCTTCAATTTGGCCCAAGTAAATGTTCCTGTTTTTCTCTAAAAATATTGGTTAGAGGTAAAATTCCAACCAATATTTTTGGGAGCTCAGAAGTATTTATTTTTGGCCATTTGAATTAATGCAGTAAATATTTGCCTTGGATATATATATATTATATATATAATATATGTCCAAAAATTATGCTAGTTGTTGAGGAGCTCTGGAATAATATAAATAGCTCTTACAAAAATTGGCATAAGAAAATAAAATGGTTTAGTATTTTTGTTAAATCAAAACAAATGTCAGAAAATAGAAAAGAAAAACAAAACAGCAGAAAACTTACTTGCGGCCAGCTCCTGTGTTGGCCCAGCACTATGCGGCCTGGCCGGCCAGCTGGCCAGCCCAGCCCACCTGTCCCCCCTCCCCTGTCGTCTTCCTCCCGCCAGGAGGACGGGCGCGTGCCCGACGCGTGCACCGCCGACCCGCGCCACCTCCTCCCTCCCTGCCTGCCTGTCCCTCCGCCGATGCGTCTAGACGACGCCACGCCCCCCCGAACCTGCTCACTCTCCCCAGTCCTCTCCTCTCCTCTCTCTCGCCTTCTCTCTCATGCCCGAACACTACCGTCGCCGCCGTTCACCGTTACCGTAGCCACCGCCTCCCCCTCGCCTCTCCGACCAGCTCAGAAGCTCCGCCACATTGCCGTCCACCTCTCCGTCGAGCCACGCGACGCGGGAAGCCCTGGAACGCCGTCAATATCACCATCTTCGCCTCCGGCCGCCGCAGATCGTCCTCGCCGCCACGCTGCCGTCCGGCCTTCCCCGAGCTTGCTGACGATGCCTTCGAGACCGCTGTGAGCCCTGCCATCGATTCCCCCTACTCCCCTGCTCCTCTGCGCCCTCCAGCCCCTCTGCCGCTCGAGCTGAGCTCCGGCCGTCGCCCCGAGCTCGTTTCTGGCGAGCTCCGGCACCCCCGCAGCCTCCCGCTTGCTCCAAACGACGCGGACGAGCTCCAGCTCCTCGTCCATGGTCTCCGCCGCCTAAATGGTTGCCGGAGGGCGATTCCCGAGCCCCTCCGCCGCGTCTGGCCTCGCCGGCGTCGAGTCATCGGTGAGTTTGACCCTGCTGACCAGGGGGTTTGACCCTTTGACCTTGCCGGACTGACAAGTGGGCCAGGCCCCTGCTAATTTTAGTTAGGTGTTAATTAAACTTAATTAGCCTGCTGATACTGACATGTGGGCCTGAGGCCACTAACTAAACTAGATTAGTTAGGTTAGTCACTGACATATGGGTCCCACTGGTCAGGTTTGACCTGGACCGACCCGTTGACCTGCTGACATCACTCAGACGTCATGCTGACGCAGTTAACTATTTTCTGGATTAAAAATAATCAGGAAAATCCAGAAAATGATTCAAACCTCAAAAAATCATAGAAATTGAACCGTAACTCAGATTGAAATAATTTATATATGAAAAATTATCAGAAAAATGCAATCTATCCATTTGTACTAGTTTCATGCATGACAAACCAACTTATACCTACTGTATAAGTGAAACACTAAAATGGCTTATATAAAGAGCTTATTTTGGAGATGCACTTGAATCTTTGGTTCAAATGGATTTCACCCAAATAAAAGCTAGTTGCATTAGCTTAATCAGCATCACATCTACATGCCATGTTCATGCATCATATTGTTGCATATGATTGTGTATTGATTGCCGACACCGTTCCTTCTCGATAGGTCCTGCTCCGGAGACCGTTCGAGGGTACCTGTCTGAGGAGCAGTGCCTTCTTTGTTGATCTACCAGGCAAGCAAACCCCCTTGTTCATTCCGATACAATCCTACTCTCTCGCTCCTGCTCTTAGTTATTGCATTAGGACAACAACTTTTCAACTGCTACTTTGTGCTGCGGTAGTTGAACCCATTCCTCTGCATGACCTGTCATTGCCACAGTAAATAGTTGAAACCCACTAGCATGTGTAGGAGTTGATTGAGCCATGTTGTGTTCCTACCATGCCATGCCTGCTATTGCTTGGAGTTGTGTCAGGTCTGATTCATTGGGAATGAATTGGAGTGTTACGATATGTTCTGGTGCTGAGAGTTAAGTGTTTGAACACGATTTGGTAAAGGTAGCGGTGAGAGGCCATGTAGGAATACATGGTGGGTTGTCTCACTGGAACCGTCCTTAAGCACTGACTTCTATGTATGTTGTCCAATGACTCGATACTACCACACATTGGGCTCCGAGCGCTCCAAGCCCTCTCGACTTATTAACCAACTTGATCTCTGTCCAGGAGTCGCAACTAGTTTCTGGTGTTTGTAGGTAGTGTTAGTAGTCTACCAAGTGGCACCCGGCCAGGTGGGCTTGGGACAGACTAGGCACAAGTGGCATGGTGTACCAAGCATAGATCCATCCGGCGAGGTGGGCTTGGGAACCCTGCACACATCATTTGGGGCCGTGAGCGACACCCTGGCCGGATCTCCTTGCGGATGGAACCCGAATAGGCGATAAACCTGGACTAGAGTCTTGTGTGGTTAGTCAGGTCGTGGCCGACACCCTCGCCAGGCTTCCGCTTGAGGGTTCCCGAGATAAATGACGTGTGCATCGCGGTAAGTGGCGAGAGCGTGTGTGAAGCAGTACACCCCTGCAGGGTTAACATGATCTATTCGAATAGCCGGGTCCGCGGTTATGGACTTCTTGGATGCTTACATGGTACATAGATAACTTGAAGTGGATACTATAAAATGCTCAAGACAAGTGTGAGTGCTATGGACGGCCTTCTCATATGGAGACGGGGATGAATCCATAGTAGTGTATTGTGTGGTGATTAGTGGACTCGTGTGTGCCATATCACCTCAAAGAAGTTCTGGTAGTCGTAGAATAGGATAGCCACAGAGTCAAAGCTGGCTTGCTGCAACTAAACCCCACATTACCCTCTTGATACAAATGCATGTATGATAGGATCTGATGTAAGTCTTGCTGAGTACCTTTGTACTCATGTTGCTTTATTTATGTTTTTGCAGCGGAGACTTCGGTCTTACTAGTGTCTTGTGGACTTCGACAAGTAGCTTGTACCTCAGCTACGATCTTGATCGGATGTTGTAGATAGTCAGGCTCTTCAGCCTTTTTCATTTGTAGATGTCTGTACTCAGACATGTAATGCTTCCGCTTGTTGCTTGTTTGCTCTGAATGTTGGGTCATGTGACCCCTGTTTGTAATAAATGCTATGATGGCTCTTCTGAGCCTTTATCTATATGAGTTGTTGAGTTATGCTGTGATGCCATGTTGTACAGCACATACTTGCATGTTATGCGTACGTGTAATGTGTATTGCTATGTGTGGGATCTGACTATCTAGTTGTTTATCCTTAGTAGCCTCTCTTACCGGGAAATGTCTCCTAGTGCTTCCACTGAGCCCTGGTAGCTTGCTACTGCTCCGGAACACTTAGGCTGGCCGGCATGTGTCCTTCTTCGTTCCTGTGTCTGTCCCTTCGGGGAAATGTCACGCGGTGTCTACCGGAGTCCTATTAGCCTGCTACAGCCCGGTTTACCGGAGTCCTGCTAGCCCAGTTGCTACAGCCCGGATTCACTCGCTGATGACCGACACGTTCGATGCTGCGTCATGTATGCCTGTCCCTGTAAGTTAGTGCCACTTCGGGTTCACGACTAGTCATGTCATCCCGGGTTCTTGTCATATGGATGCTAGTGGCACTATCATATACGTGTGCCAAAAGGCGCAAACGGTCCCGGGCATGGTAAGGCGACACCCATGGGAATACCGTGCGTGAGGCCACAAAGTGATATGAGGTATTACATGCTAGATCGGTGTGGCATAGAATCGGGGTCTTGAGAGCTTTGGTATTAGAGCCTGACTGCCTATAGGATTACCAAGCCAAACTGGTCGAAGTTGTGTCTAGAAATTCTTTAGTTATGTAAGGGAATTGATTGTGGGAAGGAACGTAAGGCTCTTTTTACTCCTTATACATCATGGCCTTCTGATCTGAGTCATCCTATCTTTCCTACGGGGTTAAGGAACTAGGCTTCTCTTTCGTCTATCAGGATCACGTGTTACTACTTCGTAGTCCCATAGGATTGGTTGATCAGAGTCATACTCCAGTTTTTGAGTACTTTCGGTGTAGCCTGATTAGTACTATCCTAGAACCTTGGGTGATGATGTTGAGTATGTTACTACCCCATTTTAGCAGGATGTCTCATTCTGAGCATTTTACTGCCATTATGCTGCCGGAATTACCCTAGGAGTTCAACATATACTAATTTCTTTGTCCTACTTTCTACAGTCTATAGTTGATGCTGATCCGTCCTTGGTTTCGTTTCTCAGGATGTCATCATTTAGGCGAAGTTCTGCTGCTCGTAGCCAGAACCACGGAGATGGTAGGGATGAGGATCCTCCAGATCAACCTTCGTTGACAGAGTTCATGTTAGAGATGGAGAGGAACAAGCGTGAGTCTAACCGCTTGTTGGCACGTATCGAGGAGAACACCGCACATCAGTTCAAAGGGTCTGTAACCATTCATGACTTCATTCGCTTGCACCCACCTACCTTCCATCATTGCATCGAGCCACTCGATGCAGATGACTGGCTCCGTAGCATCACTCATAAGCTACGTTCCATGAATGTAGCTGAAGATGACAAGGTCACCTATGCCACATACCACCTGGAAGGTCCTGCTAGTCTTTGGTGGCAGAACTATGAGGCTATGCTTCCAGCTGGCCAGATTCCTACCTGGAGAGTTTTCACTAAGGCTTTTTGCGAGCATCACATTCCTTAGGCCCTCATTGATCGCAAGAGAGAAGAGTTCTGTGTTTCACCCAGAGTAAGATGGATGTTGATGCTTACAGTAGAGAGTTTGAGAACCTTGCCCGCTATGCTTCAGAAGAGGTGTCCACGAACGCCAAGAAGAAGGCTAGGTTCCGGAAGGGTCTCAACCCCAAGTTGCGTCGTGATCTCCACCTGCATCATTGTGATACATTCCAGGCCCTTGTGAACAAGGCCATTAATGCAGAGACAGCCCAGCTCACTTACGAGGAGTCTCGTAAGCACACCCGTGATTTGGGATCTTCCTCCGGTTCTAGTTCTCAAAAGCACCGGATTTGGGTTCCAAACTCCGCTCTTCCTTCCAGATATGCACCGAGACCATCCTATGTGGTGCCTCACCCAGCTCAGTCGTATGTTCCACCCAGGCCTACTGGTAGACCGCTTGTCAGTGCGGGTCCACGTCCAACTTCAGGGACTTGCTTCACATGCGGGAAGCCAGGACACTATGCACGTGACTGCTCTTAGGCCAGTTATGTTCCACCCCAGCCCGAGAAGTCTGTTGGCTGTGTTAAGCCACCATGCAAGATGATCAGTGTCAAGTCAGCTCCCACTGAACGTGGACGTGTGCATCACGTCTCAGCTAGAAACGCTCATGATGATCCAGATGTCGTTCTTGGTACACTCCTTGTCAACTGTCATCCATCATCGGTTTTGTTCGATACTGGAGCGTCTCACTCCTTCATTTCTGAAAGCTATGCTAACTTGCACGACATCTCATTTTGTGATATGCCCTCTCCACTAGTCATTCAAACTCTTGGATCCAAATGGCAAACTTCTAGTGTAAGCCATGGTAATGAAATCCTTGTTGTCAGACTTGTATTCCTTGCATCACTTATAGCCCTCAAGTCTACAGATATTAACATCATCTTGGGTGTGGACTGGATGAAAGCTCCTTACGCCAAGATTGATTGTTACACCAGGTCCGTTCAGCTTACACACCCATCTGGCAAGATAGTCACTGTCTCCACTAGAGTTGAAAGGCGTCAGCTCTATTCTCTTAATGCCATCCTTCTTCCAGACCTTGAAGATATCATGGTAGTCCGTGACTTTCTGGTTGTCTTTCCAAAGGAACTGCCAAGTGTTCCACCCGGCAGAGATGTAGAGTTCGTCATAGATCTTATCCCAGGAACCGCTCCAATTTCTAGGAGACCTTACAAGATGGCACCCTTAGAACTAGCCAAGCTTAAGAAACAACTTGATGAGTCCTTGCAAAAGGGTTTCATCCGTCCTAGTTCTTCTCCTTGGGCTTGCCCCGTTCTCTTCGTCAAGAAGAAGGATGGTACGGACCGGATGGTTGTAGATTATCGTCCCGTTAATTTGGTCACGATAAATAACAAATATCCGCTTCCCAGGATCAACGACCTGTATGATCAGCTCGTTGGATCCTCGATCTTTTCTAAGATGGATTTGAGATTAGGCTACCACCAAATCAAGATCAGAAATGGGGACATTCCCAAAACGGCTTTTGTCACTCGTTATGGTCAATACGAGTACACCGTCATGTCCTTCGGTCTAACCAACGCCCCAGCCACTTTCTCCCGCTTGATGAACTCAATCTTCATGGAGTACTTAGATAAATTCATCGTGGTTTACCTCGATGATATTCTTATTTACTCGAAGAACGAGGAAGAGCATGCTGAACATCTTAGACTTGTGTTAGAAAAACTCAGGGAGCATAGCCTTTATGCCATGTTCTCCAAGTGTGAATTTTGGTTACCAGAAGTGACCTACCTAGGGCCACGTAATCTCTGGTAAGGGCATTGCTATCAATCCCGAGAGAGTTAAGGCCGTTCTTGATTGGACTCCACCTGAAACCATTAAACAAGTTAGGAGTTTCCTTGGTCTAGCCAGCTATTGTCGCCGCTTTGTTGAAAACTTCTCTAAAGTGGCCAAACCCCTCATGAAACTTCTCAAGAAAGATAAAAAGTTCGAGTGGTCCCCACAGTGTGAGTATAGTTTTTAGGAACTGAAAAGACGCCTGACTTCTGCTCCCATACTTGTGCCACCGGATTTCACTAAAGACTTTGTTATCTACTGCGATGCCTCACGACAGGGACTAGGTTGCATTCTTATGCAGGATTGTCATGTGATTGCCTATGTATCTCGACAGTTGCATCCACATGAGGAGAATTATCCTACACATGATCTAGAACTTGCAGCCGTAGCCTATGCACTCAAGACCTGGCAACATTACCTTCTTGGTAAACGTTGCGAGATCTACACCGATCACCAGAGTCTCAAGTATATCTTCACCCAACCAGATTTGAACCTTAGGCAAAGACGTTGGTTGGAGTTTATCTCAGATTATGATCTAGGGATTACCTACACTCCAGGCAAAGCTAATGTCATGGCTGATGCGCTAAGTCATAAATCCTATTGCAACAATCTTATGTTGCAGCAGGGCCAACCACTTCTGCATGAGGAATTTTGTAAGCTTAACCTTCACATTGCTCCTCATGGTTTCCTTTCTACCTTGGTGGTGAAACCTACCCTTGTGGATCAGATCATCGCAGCTCAAAAGCAGGACACGGGAATTTCCCGGATCAAGAGAAACATTAAGAAGGGAGTTGGTGGATGTTTCTCTATGGATGATCGTGGTGTTGTTTTCTTTGAGAATCGCTTGGTGATTCCCAAGAATCAACATCTGCGACAACTGATCCTTAAGGAGGTGCAAGAATCTCCTCTCACAATTCATCCTGGTAGTACTAAGATGTATCAGGACCTACGCCAGAGGTTCTGGTGGACTAGGATGAAGAGAGAAATCGCTGAGTTCATTGCTAAATGTGACGTTTGTCGTCGCGTTAAGGCAGAGCATCAAAGGCCTGCTGACACCCTTCAGCCTTTAGCTATTCCTGAATGGAAATGGGATAAAGTTGGTATGGACTTCATCACCGGCTTTCCCAGGACCAAGAGAGGGAATAATGCTATCTTTGTAGTCATTGACCGTCTTTCCAAAGTGGCTCACTTCCTTCCTGTTCGAGAGATTATCACTGCTAGTCAGCTCGCTGACTTATATATTTCTCGAATAGTATCACTTCATGGTGTTCCACTAGAGATCAATTCAGATCGTGGTAGTCTTTTCACTTCTCATTTCTGGGAGAGTTTCCAAACTACCATGGGAACCCATCTTTCCTTCAGTACCGCTTTCCACCCTCAGTCGAGTGGTCAGGTGGAAAGGGTCAACCAAATTCTCGAAGACGTGCTTAGAGCTTGCGTTATCTCATTCGGTATGGATTGGGAGAAATATCTTCCTTTTGCCGAGTTTGCTTATAACAATAGCTATCAATCCAGTCTCAAGAAAGCTCCTTTTGAGATTCTCTATGGACGAAGATGTCGAACACCCTTGAACTGGTCAGAAACCGGTGAAAGACAATTCTTTGGACTGGACATGATCCAGGAGGCAAAAGAGCAAGTTCGCATCATTCGTGAGAATTTGAAAACAGCCCAGTCTCGTCAAAAGAGCCAGTATGATCGTCATCATAAGGATATGACTTATGAAGTTGGCGACAAAGCTTACCTTCGGGTTACTCCTTTGAAGGGTACCCATCGTTTCGGTATCAAGGGCAAGTTGGCTCCTCGTTACATTGGTCCTTTTCGTATTCTCGCTAAACGAGGAGAGGTTGCCCACCAGTTGGAACTGCCCCCACATCTTTTCAGAGTGCATGATGTCTTCCACGTCTCTCAACTCAGGCGTTGCTTCTCGGATCCCATCCGCGGAGTGGACCACGAAATGCTTGATCTCCAAGATAACCTCACATACCGAGAGTACCCGGTTCGCATTCTTGATCAAGCAGAGCGTGTCACTCGACGTCATAACATCAAGTTTCTCAAGGTTCAGTGGTCTCATCATTCTGAGAGAGAAGCTACTTGGGAGCGAGAAGATCGTCTTTGACTGGAGTACCCCGCTTTCTTTCCGTCGACCCCTGAATCTCGGGACGAGATTCTTTCAAGTGGGGGAGAGTTGTCACATCCCTAGTTCTGGTATGCTCGAGGCTAGGTAGTCATGTGTGCATCATGTTTAAATTCCATTTAAATTTGAAATGGGGATTTGTGAAACCCTCATAATCATTTCTAGAAATGACCCAGATAAAAATTGCTTCAATTTGGCCCAAGTAAATGTTCCTGTTTTTCTCTAAAAATATTGGTTAGAGGTAAAATTCCAACCAATATTTTTGGGAGCTCAGAAGTATTTATTTTTGGCCATTTGAATTAATGCAGTAAATATTTGCCTTGGATATATATATATTATATATATAATATATGTCCAAAAATTATGCTAGTTGTTGAGGAGCTCTAGAATAATATAAATAGCTCTTACAAAAATTGGCATAAGAAAATAAAATGGTTTAGTATTTTTGTTAAATCAAAACAAATGTCAGAAAATAGAAAAGAAAAACAAAACAGCAGAAAACTTACCTGCGGCCAGCTCCTGTGTTGGCCCAGCACTGTGCGGCCTGGCCGGCCCAGCTGGCCAGCCCAGCCCACCTGTCCCCCCTCCCCTGTCGTCTTCCTCCCGCCAGGAGGACGGGCGCGTGCCCGACGCGTGCACCGCCGACCCGCGCCACCTCCTCCCTCCCTGCCTGCCTGTCCCTCCGCCGATGCGTCTAGACGACGCCACGCCCCCCCGGACCCGCTCACTCTCCCCAGTCCTCTCCTCTCCTCTCTCTCGCCTTCTCTCTCATGCCCAAACACTACCGTCGCCGCCGTTCACCGTTACCGTAGCCACCGCCTCCCCCTCGCCTCTCCGACCAGCTCAGAAGCTCCGCCACATCGCCGTCCACCTCTCCGTCGAGCCACGCGACGCGGGAAGCCCTGGAACGCCGTCAATATCACCATCTTCGCCTCCGGCCGCCGGAGATCGTCCTCGCCGCCACGCCGCCGTCCGGCCTTCCCCGAGCTTGCTGACGATGCCTTCGAGACCGCTGTGAGCCCTGCCATCGATTCCCCCTACTCCCCTGCTCCTCTGCGCCCTCCAGCCCCTCTGCCGCTCGAGCTGAGCTCCGGCCGTCGCCCCGAGCTCGTTTCTGGCGAGCTCCGGCACCCCCGCAGCCTCCCGCTTGCTCCAAACGACGCGGACGAGCTCCAGCTCCTCGTCCATGGTCTTCGCCGCCTAAATGGTTGCCGGAGGGCGATTCCCAAGCCCCTCCGCCGCGTCTGGCCTCGCCGGCGTCGAGTCATCGGTGAGTTTGACCCTGCTGACCAGGGGGTTTGACCCTTTGACCTTGCCGGACTGACAAGTGGGCCAGGCCCCTGCTAATTTTAGTTAGGTGTTAATTAAACTTAATTAGCCTGCTGATACTGACATGTGGGCCTGAGGCCACTAACTAAACTAGATTAGTTAGGTTAGTCACTGACATATGGGTCCCACTGGTCAGGTTTGACCTGGACCGACCCGTTGACCTGCTGACATCACTCAGACGTCATGCTGACGCAGTTAACTATTTTCTGGATTAAAAATAATCAGGAAAATCCAGAAAATGATTCAAACTTCAAAAAATCATAGAAATTGAACCGTAACTCAGATTGAAATAATTTATATATGAAAAATTATCAGAAAAATGCAATCTATCCATTTGTACTAGTTTCATGCATGACAAACCAACTTATACCTACTGTATAAGTGAAACACTAAAATGGCTTATATAAAGAGCTTATTTTGGAGATGCACTTGAATCTTTGGTTCAAATGGATTTCACCCAAATAAAAGCTAGTTGCATTAGCTTAATCAGCATCACATCTACATGCCATGTTCATGCATCATATTGTTGCATATGCTTGTGTATTGATTGCCGACACCGTTCCTTCTCGATAGGTCCTGCTCCGGAGACCGTTCGAGGGTACCTGTCTGAGGAGCAGTGCCTTCTTTGTTGATCTACCAGGCAAGCAAACCCCCTTGTTCATTCCGATACAATCCTACTCTCTCGCTCCTGCTCTTAGTTATTGCATTAGGACAACAACTTTTCAACTGCTACTTTGTGCTGCGGTAGTTGAACCCATTCCTCTGCATGACCTGTCATTGCCACAGTAAATAGTTGAAACCCACTAGCATGTGTAGGAGTTGATTGAGCCATGTTGTGTTCCTACCATGCCATGCCTGCTATTGCTTAGAGTTGTGTCAGGTCTAATTCATTGGGAATGAATTGGAGTGTTACGATATGTTCTGGTGCTGAGAGTTAAGTGTGTGAACACGATTTGGTAAAGGTAGCGGTGAGAGGCCATGTAGGAGTACATGGTGGGTTGTCTCACTAGAACCGTCCTTAAGCACTGAGTTCTATGTATGTTGTCCAATGACTCGATACTACCCCACATTGGGCTCCAGGCGCTCCAAGCCCTCTCGACTTATTAACCAACTTGATCTCTGTCCAGGAGGCGCAACTAGTTTCTGGTGTTTGTAGGTAGTGTTAGTAGTCTACCAAGTGGCACCCGGACAGGTGGGCTTGGGACAGACTAGGCACAAGTGGCACGGTGTACCAAGCATAGATCCATCCGGCGAGGTGTGCTTGGGAACCTTGAACACATCATTTGGGGCCGTGAGCGACACCCTGGCCGGATCTCCTTGCGGATGGAACCCGAATAGGCGATAAACCTGGACTAGAGTCTTGTGTGGTTAGTCAGGTCGTGGCCGACACCCTCGCCAGGCTTCCGCTTTAGGGTTCCCGAGATACATGACGTGTGCATGGCGGTAAGTGGCGAGAGCGTGTGTGAAGAAGTACACCCCTGCAGGGTTAACATGATCTATTCGAATAGCCGGGTCCGCGGTTATGGACTTCTTGGATGCTTACATGGTACATAGATAACTTGAAGTGGATACTATAAAATGCTCAAGACAAGTGTGAGTGCTATGGACGGCCTTCTCATAAGGAGACGGGGATGAGTCCATAGTAGTGTATTGTGTGGTGATTAGTGGACTCGTGTGCGCCATATCACCTCAAAGAAGTTCTGGTAGTCGTAGAACAGGATAGCCATAGAGTCAAAGCTGGCTTGCTGCAACTAAACCCCACATTACCCTCTTGATACAAATGCATGTATGATAGGATCTGATGTAAGTCTTGCTGAGTACCTTTGTACTCATGTTGCTTTATTTATGTTTTTGCAGCGGAGACTTCGGTCTTACTAGTGTCTTGTGGACTTCGACAAGTAGCTTGTACCTCAGCTACGATCTTGATCGGATGTTGTAGATAGTCAGGCTCTTCAGCCTTTTTCATTTGTAGATGTCTGTACTCAGACATGTAATGCTTCCGCTTGTTTCTTGTTTGCTCTGAATGTTGGGTCATGTGACCCCTGTTTGTAATAAATGCTATGATGGCTCTTCTGAGCCTTTATCTATATGAGTTGTTGAGTTATGCTGTGATGCCATGTTGTACAGCACATACTTGCATGTTATGCGTACGTGTAATGTGTATTGCTATGTGTGGGATCTGACTATCTAGTTGTTTATCCTTAGTAGCCTCTCTTACCGGGAAATGTCTCCTAGTGCTTCCACTGAGCCCTGGTAGCTTGCTACTGCTCCGGAACACTTAGGCTGGCCGGCATGTGTCCTTCTTCGTTCATGTGTCTGTCCCTTCGGGGAAATGTCACGCGGTGTCTACCGGAGTCCTGTTAGCCTGCTACAGCCTGGTTTACCAGAGCCCTGCTAGCCCAGTTGTTGTAGCCCGGATTCACTCGCTGATGACCGACACGTTCGATGTTGGGTCATGTATGCCTGTCCTTGTAAGTTAGTGCCACTTCGGGTTCACGACTAGCCATGTCAGCCCGGGTTCTTGTCATATGGATGCTAGCGACACTATCATATACGTGTGCCAAAAGGCGCAAACGGTCCTGGGCATGGTAAGGCGACACCCGTGGGAATACCGTGCGTGAGGCCACAAAGTGATATGAGGTGTTACATGCTAGATCGGTGTGGCATAGAATCGGGGTCCTGATACGGAGTGCCGTCTTCCTTGAAGCTTGGATACCCGATAGAGATATCGGCCGTGTCTAACTCCGGTAACCATGCTTTGGCCCCGCTTAAGGCAGTCACAGCTCCGGCTCTTGTAGATGATCGCTTCATTTCATTAAACCTCTCGGGCAAGATGGAAAGTTTCCTTAACAGATCAACCAAAAGTGTGGGGGCTTCATTAGATGGAGAAATTGTGGCCAATGCGCGCTGAGCACTAGTGCAAAGCTGCTCCACCAATGTGTAAACCGTCTTCAGCTTCACAAGCATATCTTGGTTGAGATTGGTACTTCTGGGGCCTGCAAAATAGTCATTGGATGGGTTAAAAGTGGTTCATATCATCAAGGAAGATATTCAAATTTGATAATCATAAGTCGATTTACCAAAGATAGCAGAAACCATCTGAGACACCTGGCATTTTAAGTCGGTGAGTTCAGTGGTCGCTTCCTGGAGAGCCGCCTCCGCCTTCTCAGCACGTTGTGTCAAGGCTATTTTTTCTTCAGCCTAGGCATTTTTCTCAACTTCAAAGCCGGTCTTCACTTTTTCTGCTTTAGCCACACTAAATTCAAACTTTGAATTTGCCTTCTGGGTCTCAGCCTCTTGCAGCTCCAGATGAGTCTTCAAGTCAGACAAATCTGATTGAAGTTGAGCAGTGGTGGTCTGTTCATACACCGGATCAAAATCATAATTCAATGTTAGTTCAAAACATAAAGTTCTAAGCCTTTTGCAAGCAACAACACTTGGCACTTGGGGGCTAATGTCTATCGAAAGCTCTATTTATGTGGCGGCTTATGTGAATAAGTCCCAAGCAATTTGCGAGCAAGAGTACTTCGCACTTGGGGGCTAATGCATATTGCTTGTCTTGTTGCAATTTTACGACGACCCCTTGGTGCTACAACCGGCCATAGCCGGCTCATGAGAACTACACAAGTAAGTACTGTGTTCAAGAGTACGAAGGGCCGGCTCATTCATACATATTAAACCGGCCCTTGAGGGCGATGAATTCAGTACTAATCAAGACACATCTATCTTAAGTTGGAGGCTTTAAGCCGGATTTTGAAAGGATTATTTCGTAGGTTGTTATTCATGTTCATGGTGATCAAGTCTACAACATATTCAAATTCATCATAAGTAGTAAACTTGGGGGCTGGCAGGATATGCATAACTTAAAGAATAGGGGAGCCTATACCTCAAATTTTTGGTGCTTCTGCTTCACCATGTCAACTTCAAGCTCACGGCTGCTGTGTACTTGACTGAGAAACCCAGAGTATATTTCACCAATGCTCAGTTGAGAATAATTGGCGACATCAGATCGCACTTTGGCGTTGCTCAAAGTGTTCTTCGTTGGTGGAGTGCTTGGCCAGGACAATAGGTCTACCCGGATCTGTAAAGCCGGTTTTGGTGATCACTACATCATCGCCTTGTGCGTCATCCGTCTTGACAGGTCTTGGTACTTCAGGGTTCAAAGTGTCATCACAGACTTGATCAACAGGAGGTGCAAGAGTCATTGATGGAATATCAAAAACCGGCTCATATGATTGAGGGACAGAGACTTCAGGCGCTGGGGTTTGCTGCTCCGGCTCATTGACTTTCAGATCTTCGACCGGCTTATTCATCTTTGCCCTCTTATTGGGCTTGGCTTTTCCATTGCATGAGTCATAGAAGTCAGTATAAGTATAAAAGGATCATAATGAGTAAATGATAAGTAAATCGCCATTACCTAGGAGCGGTCTTGAAAGCCGGCAGATTAGATTGAATTGAGTCGCCGGAAGAGGAATGAGATGTTTCCTGATAATTTGAGTCGGAAGAATTGAGTGGTTGACGAGTGAGACCCGCCAAAGGATAAAAAGAGTTTAAGTCAGGGGTGACCTCATTTGGACGCTTCCTCAATGTGTTCGGTAAGCCGGAGGATAGTTCTGCATCCTTGCTGGTCCGAGTCTGTCGCCGGCTCTCGTGCTGCTGTTACTTCAAAAGAAAATGAGGATCCAGATGAGCTAAGGGGTGTGAAAAGCTTACTTTCCGGGTTACTCTTCGAATTTTTTGTCTTGGCATGGCAAGGGCTCGAGGTCGGAGGAAATGATAGTTACCTCTTCTTCAACTGCCTGACCCATTCCCATGTCATCCTAATGATAGTCAGTGTCAATAAGATAGTTGAAAAAGGAGCCAAGAGAATCAAGGGCTACCTCCAACTCAGAGGTGTCGTCCAGTTGAAGCAATTCAAAAGCGCTGGGCTTCTTTCCCCTCTTTTTTGGTGGCTCTCTTGGCGGCTTTTTTAGCCTTCCTGGCTCTCTTGGCAGCTTCATGATCATACTCTTTATTCCAAAAATCATCATCAGCCTGTGAAAATCATCAAGGAGGAGTTAAAACAAGGTATTTAAGGATGAAGGTAAAATAAGTAACTAAGTTTGGCGGCTTACTCCTGGAGTCGGGTTAGCTGCGCAGAAAGGGCTTAGGCCCACCTTGTTGTAGTCTGCTAGGCTTTCATGCAGAAGGGATTTTGTCATCTTGTTGATGGCTTCGTTAGTTAAGTCCACCAGAGCTGTGGCGCAGTGAATCCTTTTTCTCACCAGTGTAGGCACACATTAAGCCAGAGCGGTGGCTTAAGGGAATGATCCGCCATGAAACCCAACATAGGACCAAGTCAATGCCACTTAGGTCATTTCCCAACAGAGCCTTGACCTTGGCAAAGGTAGGGCGAGTCTCTTGCGTTCAGCGGTTGACAGCTTGTCAGGAAGAGGATATTCCAGACGCAGGGCGCGAAAGCCAGGCAACTGGTTCTCGTCAGCCGGAGAGGTATCCTTGCAATAGAACCATGTCTGGTTCCAGTCCTTGGGGTGACTTGACAGGCGGGCGTAAGGGAAGATAACATCCCTCCTGCGCTGAATTGAGATTCCACTAGGCTCCAGACTGGGTCCGTTTGAATACTCATTTTGCCGGTTCAAATAGAAGTACTCTCTGAATAACTCCACAGTGGGCTCCTCTTGAAGGTAGACTTCACAGAACACTTAGAAATTGCAAATGTTTGACACGGAATTGGGTCCGATGTCTTGAGGATGAAGGTTGAAAAAATGCAGAACGTCCCTGAAGAACTTAGAGCCGGGCAATGAGAAGCCCTGGTTCATATGATCCGTGAAGACAATAACTTCGACCTCCTTTGGCTGAGGTTTCTCTTCTTCCGGCTTGGGAGCGCAGTAAGACATGACAGACTTCTTCGGCAAGCAACCGGTTTTCACAAAGTCTTGAAGAGTGTTTTCCATGACAATGGAAGGAACCCAGTTACAAGAAGTGGTTGTTTTAGGCAGCATTATGAAGGACGCCTAAAAAGGAAAAAAACAAATTTTGCCGGTTTAAATTAAGCCAGACGGAAAATATTACAACACATATTCAAATGGCGTCTTAAAAAGGGGACTAATTATATATGACTAGTTACAACATGTTATCTAAGCCGCCATGAGCAGTTTGATGTCTATCAAAAGAGAAATCTATTGAGCATTGCAATTAACTACAGCCGGTGATATGAGCCGCCATGACTAGGTAGATCTATCAAAATGCAGTTTTTTGCTAAGTACCGTACAAACAGGTTTCACAGATTACAATTATTATTTCGGATCAGCGGCACTCCGGAAAAAGAAGATAAATCAAGACCTAACAACCAGTATAGGGGAGTTCATAAGCTCTAATGAGATCTCTTTTCAAGGAAAAGGGGTCAGCTGGTATTGAAGGCAAAGGCAAAACTATTACCGCACAAGTTCTATGCCGTTTTTAGATCAAAGGGTGCTACGACAGAAGAATTAAGAAAGAACTACGAAGAACACGAAGAACAGCCGAACCCCTAATGCGATCTGAAGCGTTGGAGGAGGAGCACTTACAGATGCAGATCCGGCTGCGGTAGAGTGCCGGTGTACTCTAGTCCGACATAGGTTGATGCAGCGGCCAAGGACGAGGAGGACGAGGTGCTTTGTAGCGGCAGCGGAGCTCGAGTGGCAGAGAGTCGCGAGAGGAGGAAGATGATGGAAAGGGGGAAGAATGAGAAGAGGCCGATCATGACTATTTATAAGGAGAAGGCTAATAAGTGGGAGCGAAAACGAGGAGGCCAAAACATGGTTATCCAGCTGCCCAGGCGCCTCGATTCTCGGGACGGTTATTGAGGTAAAGATTCATTGAGATATGTCGGATATTGTGTGAGTTAATGGTAGGTGATATCATGGCGGGTTATCACAAATCCAGAAGATGACGTCATGGCGGGTTATGAACTCTTGCACAAATGAAGAAGGGAAGATTTTTTCCAAATATTGAAGATTGACATGAACCAGTTCAAATCAATCTGGGCCTAATGTTGGGGATATAACTATTAGGTATGACCCGCCCAGGAGGGGCCGGGTTATACCTATGGCGATTCATCATATGAAGCCCACGAGGATATTAAAGATGGCGGTTTAGTTAAAGGCCCAAGGCCCAAAGGCGACTTAAGGCCCGTAGGGGTAAGCCGCCATATATGTAAAGACTTGTATTGTAAGGCATGTAAAGATAGTCACTAAGCCGGACATGTTATCTATGAGCCGGCCGGGACTCCGTGAGCCGTTGGGCGTCAACCTGTGTATATAAAGGGATGATCCAGCAGCGGTTCAGGACAAGGGTCAACAGATCGAAAACTAGGTCAAGCTGATTCGCTCCCTGGTAATCGAGACATGAGCAATACCACCTCAAACTGGATTAGGCCTTTACCTTCACCGCAAGGGGCCGAACCAGTATAAACTCCCGTGTCCTTTGTCCCGTTTAACCCCTTTAAGCTACCTAGTTGTGATGGCTCCACGACTAAGTCCTTTTGCTAGGACATCTGTCGTGAACTTTCCACGACACTTCCCTTTTACCTTCATGTGCAATGCTTTACATTCCGCTACTACACTCTTAGAATTGCATGTGTAGGTTGATTGCTTAACTTGTGTTAAGTTGCTAAAATCTGCCAAGACTTCAAATTGGGAAAAGGCTAGATTTGTATTTGGTCAAGTAGTCTAATCACCCCCACTCTAGACATACTTTCGATCCTACGGGATCCTAAAGCAATTACATTCGCCTAGCTAGCCCTAGAGTTAGGTCTCTTCTTATGATCTCGAGGTAGATCAAGTTTGTACTCGGTACATCATCATCAATATAAACAAGAGCAGGACGTAGGATTTTACCTCCATAGAGAGGGCCCGAACCTGGGTAAACATTATCTCCTTCGTTCCCGTTACCATTGATCCGAGATCCATAGCTCTAGACCCCCTACCCCGAGGTCTGCCAGTTTTACCAGCGATAGAGACGAATTAACCAAAGTGGATCAACCAACAATATTTATCAACCTCCCCAACCAACATCCCATTCTTTTTTCCATCTTAACCACTAAAGTATCCCAATCAGTGTTTTCAATCTTTTCTCACCGACAGGGATACCCAAGTATTTCAAAGGCAGATCTCCTTTTGCACAAGTAAAAATCTCCTCAAATAATTCAACTCTTTGTTTTTCTATCCCAATCCAATGACCTCACTTTTATGAAAAATAATTTTTAACCCAGACATCAATTCAAAAGGACACAAAAGGAATTTTAGATTCCTAGCCTACTCAAGATCATCTTCTAGTAAGTGTATTGTGTCATCCGCATATTGCAAAATTGCAATATCCCTTTTTTTTTCTTGTGTGTTGTGAGACCAGTGATCAGACCCTGATCAACAGCCCTCCCCGCCAAAATTTATAGGGCATCTACTGCTAGGTCAAAGAGAGGGGGAGAAAGTGGGTCTCCTTGCCTTTAAGAAAGGCCCCACCTCCCCATTCACTTTAACACTTACACTCCCACAATATATTATTTTCACGATCCAGTCATTCCATTTATCATGCATTTTTTTTCCATTTTCAAGGTTTGAAGCAGGAAAGGCCATTTGACCTTATCAAAGGCTTTCTCAAAATCAATCTTAAAAAGAACCTTGTGTTTTTTCTTTGTGTACAATATTCAAGGTTTAATGTAAAACAAGCAACCTTTCCAAAATGTATCTCCCTTTCAAAAAGGCAGATTGAGTGTTTTGAATTGCACCTTTGGTCACACAGATTAACCTATTAACAAGAATTTTTGTGATGATTTTGAAGATAACATCCAAAAGACAGATAGGTCTGTACTTTTGAATTTTATCAACATCACTGCCTTTTAGAATTAAAGTAATGATCCCAATATTAATTTTGTCTAGGTCTAAGACATTTTCATACAAAACTTCAAGAAGAGTAAATAGATCAAACTTAACTGCATCCTAGAAGTGTTGATAAAATTCTATGTTAAATCCATTTGGGCCAGCCACCTTATTGGATTCCATTTCAAAGACAACTTCCTTCAGTTCATCCATTGAGAATGGCCTAGTCAAAAAGTTTTGTTCCTCTTGGGAGAGAGTATCAACCCCATCACCATCCATTCTCAATGACAACCTCAAGTTCCCCAAACAGATTTTCATAAAATTCAGTGATACAAGTCTTCAGGTTTTCCTATTCAATCACCCCTTCCTCTTGAACTAACCTAAAAATTCTATTTCTTCTATGTCTACCATTTGCTTTAGCATGATAGTATATTGTGTTCAAGTCTCCATCATGTAACTTGATGTCTAATACACAACTTTATTCTTCTAGACACGTGTTGGGCCTCCAAGCGCAGAGTTTTGTAGGACAGTAGCAATTTTCCCTCAAGTGGATGACCTAAGGTTTATCAACCCGTGAGAGGTGTAGGATGAAGATGGTCTCTCTCAAACGACCCTGCAACCAAATACAAGAAACCTCTTGTGTCCCCAACACACCCAATACAATGGCAAATTGTATAGGTGCACTAGTTCGGCGAAGAGATGGTGGTAAAAGTGTAATATGGATGGTAGAAATATATTTTTATAATCTGAATAATAAAAACAGCAAGGTAGCAAATAGTAAACGGGCACAAAAACGGTGTTGCAATGCTTAAAAATGAGGCCTAGGGTCCGTACTTTCGCTAGTGCAACCTCTCAACAATGCTAACATAGTTGGATCATATGATTATCCCTCAAAGTGCAATAAAGAATCACTCCCGAGTTCCTATTAGCGGAGAACAAAAGATAGGAATTGTTTGTAGGGCACAAAACCACCTCAAATCTATTCTTTCCGTTCGATCTATTCAAGAGTTCGTACTAAAATAACACAAAGCTATTTTTTCTGTTCGATCTATCCTAGATTTCGTACAAGAATAACACCAAGGCAAATGCATATTCATAATACTCAATCCACACAAAGAACTATAAAGAGACCCCAAAGTTTCCGTTTGAGAAAAACGTGCATCAACCCCTATGCATAGATTACCCCAATATCACCGCGGGAATCCGCGAGTTGAATGCCATAACACATATCAAGTGAATCAATAAGATACCTCATTGTCACCTCAAGTATTCATATTGCAAGACATATATCATGTGTTCTCATCTCTGAATATTCAATCCAACAGGACAAAACTTTGAAGGGTAAAGATTCAATTCATCATAACAAGAGTATAGAGGGGAGAAACATCATATGATCCGGCTATATTAACAAAGCCCATGATATAGATCACGAGAGAGAGAGAGAGAGAGAGAGATCAAACACATAACTATTGGTAAAAACCCTCAGCCCCGAGGGTGGGCTACTCCCTCCTCATCATGGTGGCCGCCGGGATGATGAAGATGGCCACCGGAGATGATTCCCCCCTCCGACAGGGTGCCGGAAAGGGGTCTAGATTGGATCTCGTGGATACAGAGGCCTTGCAGCGGTGGAACTTCTGATCTAGGTTAACCCCGAAGGGTTTTGGAATATTTGGGATTCTATAGCGTAAAGAAGGGGTGCTGGAGGCCACCGAGGTGGGCACAACCCACCTGGGCGCGCCTGGGGGCCCAAGCGCGCCCTGGTGGGTTGTGCCCCCCTCAGGGCACCCCCCAGGTGCAACTTAAGCCCATTGGGTTCCTTATGCTCCAGAAAAAATCTCCAAAAATTTACACGGTGTTTGGACTCCGTTTGATATTGATTTCCAGCGATGTAAAAAACAAGCAAAAAACAACAACTGGCACTGGGCACTGGGTAAATAGGTTAGTCTCAAAAAATGATATAAAGTTGCTACAAAATGATTGTAAAACATCCAAGAATGATAATATAATGGCATGAATACTTCATAAATTATAGATACGTTGGATACGTATGAGCATCCCCAAGCTTAATTCCTGCTCGTCCTCGAGTAGGTAAATGATAAAAGAAATGATTTATGAAGTGTAAATGCTAGCAAAGTGCATAAGTTTGATCAATGATTATTTCAATCACTTTCCCTAGCATCATAAACAACAGTTCTTTCTTATAAAACTTCTCATGTTATAGTAGCAACCAATTCACATGTTAAGGTTCAAACAATGAATTCTCTTGAAACTCAACAACCTATGTTCTTAGTCACCAAGCAATTGCAATTCAACTTATTCAACAAAGTCTAAGTAAGAGCTCCGCATACTCAACCATCATATAGTCTTCTATGATTGCTAACACTCACCGCATACACATGAGCAAAACGTTTCAACCGGACACATAGAAAGATAGGGGCTTATAATTTCGCCACCCAACGTATTCACCTCAAGGGTGATGTCAACAATAATAAATCATGCTACCCATATTCAACTGGACATATGTGCCTAGATCTTTCCTCACCACATGATGCTTGCCAAAAGATAAAAATAAAAAGGAATAGAGAGAAAAACTTTGACTCTTTGCATAAAAGTAAATACTAAAAAATAAAAGATATGCCCTTCGTAGAGGGAAGCAGAGGTTGCCATGCGCTTATTTGTTTATATGCTCAATCCCTTGGTGCAAAAGAACGTCACATTGTATTACCCCTTAAGATGGCAACCTTTATTATCCAGTCTATCGCTTTTATTCTTTGCCATCCAAGTTCGTACAACGCTCAATTTTCTCTTACACTAAATGATCTCACACTTTTAGAAGCATTTTTTTATTGCCTTATTGCACCGATGACAACTTACTTGAAGGATATTGCTTAATCCTTAGGTAGGTATGGTGGAACCTTGAAAATAAGATTTGGGTTTAAGGTTTTTTGGATGCACAAGTAGTATCTCTACTTGGTGCGGAATTTTTGGCTAGCAAAGATGGGGGGACCACATGTTACTGGATCTATGAAAATATGACTTCTGTGTGAATATGAGCAAACATAAATCATTACGTTATCCTCCTTGTCCAACGTCAACAATTTTGGCATATAATATTTTGATGGGGGCTCAGAATCACAAAAGATTTACATGATAGTGTAATTGCATGTGAAAGTTCTCTTCCTTATACTAATTATTCGTGAATTGCTTGTATGACCAATATTGTGATTGTCAAGCTTCAAAAGCTTGCACTTCCTAAACCCAATGTGAAGCTACTACTAGGCATGATACGATTTCAACTTCATGACATTCAATTTATTCAACAATTTACTCCTAGGATATAAGTGAAGCACAAGAGTAATTCCATAGAAAAGAGCTTCGTTGATGGGATGTTAATGCGGCTTACCTAGCCTCCTATTTGAGGACTATATTTTATTTAAAAACTTTCAGGTCTAAGTATTTTATTAAAACAGCAAGCAAAATTAAAATAAAATGACATGCTAAGAATAACACAACTCAGTGTGAAGAAGCAAAAACTTAGGCTCAACCGATACTAACCGATAATTGTTGATGAAGAAAGGTGGGATGCCTACCGGGGCATCCCCAAGCTTAGATGCTTGAGACTTCTTGAAATATTATCTTGGGGTGCCTTGGGCATCCCCAAGCTTGAGCTTTTGTGTCTCCTTAATTCTTCTCATATCACGGTTTTCCTAAATCTCAAAAGCTTCATCCACACAAAACTCAATAAGAACTCGTAAGATAAGTTAGTATAAATCAATGCAATAACCTTATCATTATTTACTGTAGCAAATCACTAAAATTATTATTCAACATTTCATACTAAATTCCTCTGCATATTTAATAGCTCTATCCTCAAATAGAATCATCAAACAAGCAAACATATGCAAACAATGCAACCATAACAGCAATCTGCCAAAACAGTACAGTCTGTAAAGAATGCAAGATTCATCATACTTCCCTAACTCCAAAAATCATGAAACAAACTAAAAACTATAGAATATTTATCATAGCTTATTTTTCAAAACGTTTCAGCATTTTATCACATTCTGACTTTTCTAGGGAATTTTTGCAACATCGATAAACTTTCTGTTTTCAAACAGCAACAAGTATACTTGCAAAATAAGCATGGCAAAGGCTATCATTGCCACTTTTATTGAAATAAAAGATGCAAAACATTATTGTAAATAACATAAAGAAAATCCTAGTTGACGCTCCAAGCAAAACACATATCATGCGACGAATGAAAACATAGCTCCAAGTGAGGTTACCGATAATGTTGGAGACGAAAGAGGGGATGCCATCTGGGGCATCCCCAAGCTTAGTTGCTTGGATATTCCTTGAATATTACCTTGGGGGTGCCTTGGGCATCCCCAAGCTTAGTGTCTTGTCGCTCCTTATTTTCCTCATATCTACATCTCACCCAAAACTTGAGAACTTCAATCACACAAAACTTAACGGAACCTTGTGAGATAGGTTAGTATGATAAAGAGCAAACCATTTCACTTTTGGTACTGTCAAAGACAAGATTCATAATTGTTTCCACACAATGCCTACTGTAGCATATCATTTCCACAATTTATATTGAGCAATATAAGCCATAGAAACAAGCAAACAAGCAAACTAGGCATTGAAAACAGAATCTGTCAAAAACAGAACAGTCTGCAGTAATCTGTACTCAAACCATACTTATGCTACTCCAAAAATTATGAAAAAAATTGGACCACGTGAGAAATTTGTATATTAATCTTATTCAAAAAGAATCAACTCAAAATCACTCTTCTGTTAAAAATGAGAGCTATTTTCATGAGCGCAAGAGTTTCTATTTTTCAGCAAGATCAAATCAACTATCACCCAACATGATCCTGAAGGCTTTACTTGGCACTTTATTGAAATAAAAGCAATAAAACATGATTACTACAGTAGCATAATAATGTGAACACACAAAAACAGTAGATAAAAGTGTTGGGTTGTCTCCCAACAAGCGCTTTTCTTTAATGCCTTTTAACTAGGCATAATGGTTTCAATGATGCTCGCATAAAAGATAAGACTTGAAACATAAGAGAGCATCATGAAGCATATGACTAGCACATGTAAGTCTAACCCACTTCCTATGCATAGGGATTTAATGAGAAAACAACTTATGGGAACAAGAATCAACTAGCATAGGAAGGCAAAACGAGTGCAACTTCAAGATTTTCAACACATAGAGAGGAAACTTGATATTATTGCAATACCTACAAGCATACGTTCCTCTCTCATAATAATTTTCAGTAGCATCATGAATTAATTCAACAATATAACTATCATGTAGAGCATTCTTTTCATGATCCATAAGCAAAGAAATTTTATTACTCTCCACATAAGCAAATTTATTCTCATGAATAGTAGTGGGAGCAAACTCAACAAAATAACTATCATGTGATTGAAAATTAAAAACATGATGAAAAGTTTCATGGTTATCATTATTCTTTATAGCATACATGTCATCATCATAATCATCATAGATAGCAACTTTGTTCTCATAATCAATTGAAACCTCTTCCAAAGTAGCGGATTCATCACAAAATAAAGTCATGACCTCTCCAAATCCACTTTCATCAATATAATCATCATAAATAGGAGGCATGCAATCATCATAGTAAATTTTCTCATCAAAACTTGGGGGACTAAATATATCATCTTCATCAAACATAGCATCCCCAAGCTTATTGCTTTGCATATCATTAGCATCATGGATATTCGAAGAGTTCATACCAACAACATTGCAATCATGCTCATCATTCATGCCAATCATTTTATTAAATTCTTCTTCTATCAATTGAGCACAATTTCCCGAACCATCATTTTCAAGAAAGACATTATAAAGATGATCAATAATATGATGCAACCTTAATTCCATTTTTATGTAGTTTTCTTTAATAAACCAAACTAGTGATAAAACAAGAAACTAAAAGATTCGATTGCAAGATCTAAAGATATACCTTCAAGCACTCACCTCCCCGGCAACGGCGCCAAAAAAGAGCTTGATGTCTACTACGCAACTTTATTCTTGTAGACACATGTTGGGCCTCCAAGCGCAGAGTTTTGTAGGACAGTAGCAATTTTCCCTCAAGTGGATGACCTAAGGTTTATCAATCTGGGAGAGGTGTAGGATGAAGATGGTCTCTCTCAAACGACCCTGCAACCAAATACAAGAAATCTCTTGTGTCCCCAACACACCCAATACAATGGCAAATTGTATAGGTGCACTAGTTCGGCGAAGAGATGGTGATAAAAGTGTAATATGGATGGTAGAAATATATTTTTATAATCTAAATAAATAAAAACATCAAGGTAGAAAATAGTAAACTAGCACAAAAACGGTGTTGCAATGCTTAAAATGAGGCCCAGGGTCCGTACTTTCACTAGTGCAACCTCTCAACAATGCTAACATAGTTGGATCATATGATTATCCCTCAAAGTGCAATAAAGAATCACTCCCGAGTTCCAATTAGCGGAGAACAAAAGATAGGAATTGTTCGTAGGTCACGAAACCACCTCAAAGCTATTCTTTCCGTCCGATCTATTCAAGAGTTCGTACTAAAATAACACAAATCTAATTTTTTTCCGTTCAATCTATCCTAGAGTTCTTACTAGAATAACACCAAAGCAAATTCATATTCATAATACTCAATCCACACAAAGAACTATAAAGAGACCCCAAAGTTTCCATCAGAGAAAAACGTGCATCAACCCCTATGCATAGATTACCCAAATATCACCGCGGGAATCCGCGAGTTGAATGCCATAACACATATCAAGTGAATCAATAAGATAACTCATTGTTACCTCAAGTATTCATATTGCAAGACATATATCATGTGTTCTCATCTCTGAATATTCAATCCGACAAGACAAAACTTTGAAGGGTAAAGATTCAATTCATCATAACAAGAGTATAGAGGGGAGAAACATCATATGACCCGACTATATTAACAAAGCCCATGATATAGATCACGAGAGAGAGATCAAACACATAGCTACTGGTACAAACCCTCAGCCCAAGGGTGGACTACTCCCTCCTCATCATGGTGGCCACCGGGATGATGAAGATGGCCACCGAAGATGATTCCCCCCTCTGGCAGGGTGCCGGAACGGGGTCTAGATTGGATCTCGTGGATACAGAGGCCTTGCAGCGGCAGAACTTCATATCTAGGTTAACCCTGAAGGGTTTTGGAATATTTGGGATTTTATAGGGTAAAGAAGGGGTGTGGGAGGCCACCAAGGTGGGCACAACCCACCTGGGCGCGCCTGGGGGCCCAGGCGCGCCTTGGTGGGTTGTGCCCCCCTCGGGGCACCCCCCAGGTGCAGCTTAGGCCCATTGGGTTCCTTCTGGTCCAGAAAAAATCTCTAGAAAGTTACGCGGTGTTTGGACTCCGTTTCATATTGATTTTCTGTGATGTAAAAAACAAGCAAAAAACAACAACTGGCACTGGGCACTGGGTCAATAGGTTAGTCCCAAAAAATGATTTAAAGTTGCTATAAAATGATTGTAAAACATCCAAGAATGATAATATAATGGCATGAATACTTCATAAATTATAGATACGTTGGAGACGTATCATAACTCAAGCTCATGGGATGTTTGCCTCCATTTAGCTTATTCCTCCCTTAGAATCTTCCTTAAATCATCTTGATATTGTTCCTGAAGAGCCTTATCAACATAATCCAACATACCCTCTTCCTCCTTTTTATCTATATTATCCAAGTCTACAATCAAATTTCTCTTATGATTTCTGTACACAACCTCAATATTCCAGTCCCACCCCTTCAACACTCTCCTAATCTCTACTAATCTGGCATGCATCTGGTCCATTGTTTTCCTTCCAGTGAATCTCTTGCCCCACACCTTTCTAACTACGTCATCTCATTCTTCCCTTTGAAACCAACAGTTCTCAAATTTGAACATGTAAGGCATTTTGGGCTTCTCCCCAGAAGAAATGTGTAATGGTGTATGGTCAGATAATTCTCTAGATAGTGTAGAAACCTGAACCAAAGGATATCTATCTTCCCAAGTTGGAGACAACAATGCCCTATCTAGTAGAGCATAAGTTGGGTCCTCCTTATTATTTGACCAAGTATATTTTCTAACAACTAAAGGAAGTTCCATAATCTCCCCATATGCAGTGATGGAGTTAAATAAAACACTTCGTTGTTGTAGCCGCCTGGTTTGTTTTTATTACTAGCTTTCCTGGTGAGATTAAAATCTCTAGCTATCAACACAAGATCATGTGTATTGCTCAAGAGATGCACCAACTCTATCAGAAATTTTGGTTTACCTGAAGGTTGTGCATCCCCATATACAATCACCAGATTCCATTCAAAACCATCCAAAATATTTCTCACTTCAAGTTTAACATAATAATCCCCAAAACCCTCCCCTAACTTGGATAGAGAGTTTTTTTATACCAATCAAGACACCTCCAGATCTACCTCTGGGAGGCAAGGAAGTCCACCCAGAAAGGACAATTCAGGGTCTGTAAAACCCTTCTTCATAGTCTCCTAAATGCCAACAAAATCCAAACTATTCTTATTAATTTGATCCCTAATGAAGTTTATTTTCTCCACATCACCCAAACCCTTACTATTCTGTACAAGACCCCTCAACATTTTGTAAATAGAAAAGATACACCGCCAAGTCCACTCCTCAAACTACCTTCCTCTTTCTCCTCTTCCTCAAGACTATTTTCACATGGTTTTAACTTCAACAACCTCAAAAGTAGGTCTGTTAGCCAGTCTAAAAGCCCCCATAAAATCAGCTCAGTCAACACTTGATGTTTCCTGTGTTTCACCTTCTCCCTCTTCCTCATCACTCTTATTCATCATTTCCATCATAATAGAGTCCAAATCCTCAAGCTTTAGGATCTCTGGTTCATACTTTTTTTTCTTTTACTAGCTAGAAATAATTCCAACCTAGCTTTCTCACTACTTTTTATCCAACCCAGATTATGCTCAATCATGTCTAAAGAGATACCCAAGTCTACACCAAGTAGCCATGTAATCTCAATCAAACTAGCATTGTTAGTGTTAAGAACAGAAAGTGAAGTACTTGTGTTCATACCTTCACGTCCAGGCAGGTTTTTTTCTCTAGCTAAAGCCATAGCTCTGTCTAGCATCAGTATATCATCATTGTGTTTTGACGCAATTCTCCCACTGTATCTCTGACCATCCACCTCATTTTCTTTGTGCCTTTGAATTCCTACAACTTGAGTTTCTTGCACATCATCAGAGAGATCCCCAGTTTCTATCCTAAGCTGATATTGGGAGCCATTCTCCTCTTTTTAAATCTCATCATCAGATAACTGTACTCTTTCTGCATCTACCAATTTTATCCAACATTCACCGAGGCAGAATCTGAAATTGTATTTTCCCCCTTCTGTCACATCATTTCCTTTTTGGCACTGATCAAGATCCACTTCATTTTGAGCTCTGATTTAAGCCTCTCTCTGCTCCAGAGTCATTTTAGTTCTGGTACTAGCACAAATCTTATTTACCCGTGCATCACCCTCACTTGTCTTAGCTGTTTTTGGGTCTCTTACAAGATCCTCCTCTTGGAAATCCATCCAACCTTCAAAACCTTGAGACAATCCATTCTCATATTTCATCCATCCTTCTTCCACAATACTCTCTAGGTAGTTCAAAGAAAATTCTATATACCATCAACATCGGGGTAGTGAGCTTAGTCCACCTTGGGATTTTATTGTGATCTACATTCTACTACAACTACTTTTATCCTGACTAGGAAGATTCCTTGAAGGTGACCATATCCACTTCTTGAGTCAACCCCAGCATTGATCCCACCTCATGTAAACCATGGAAATTCTTGAGTGTCTGAACAACTTTTGCTTTAACCCAAACCACATATATACTTCCCACTGCTAGTGAGTCATCATTACAAATTTTGGCATTAACCATAATGGTTCCACCCTTCAAAGGCACCCGGTCATATATAGCAGCTTCATTTATCTTGGCCATAGAAGGATAGTTTACCAAAAAGGTTGTCTCAGTGACCTTCTTAGCTTTCAATCCCATCTCCATTTGTATGTTTTGGCTAAGCACCTAAGCAACTGTTCAACATCCAAGTTAACATTAGAACCTTCCCTACATCTCACCAAAGCCACTACATCATTGTTTTCACTTGACCCAATATCTTTGACATGTTCAGAAATGAAACAGTCAAGCCATAGACCTCCAAAACCCACAAGAGTCGCAACTGGTTTCTTCTGATGAAGCCAAGCACAGAAGTCTGCAATATGTGAATCCTTTGAGCAGATGACACACTTAACTTTAACCTCACATCCTTTTGAGCTATGACATTTGACTCCACATTTGTGACAAACAACTTTCTCCAAGGGCGCAACTTTACCAGAAGAAGCACGCGGAATATTTCCATCCCCAGTAACACCCCCACCTGTCGAGCTAGATTTAGTCTAATCTGATGCCTTACCAACACTTACTCCCCCTTGCTCTCTAGTGTTCTTCGAATATGAGGATGCCACAACCCCTGACTGCTTGGATACCGTAGGATTGGAGCCAGTATTACCCCTACATTGGCGGCTAGCGTCGATAGTGAGCATTGCCTCCACGGAAACGCGCCTCAAAACCTTTGTCCTGATAGCTTTGATATCTTGGAGGATAGTAGTTGTTCTGGAAAATGTTGTTTTGGAAATTTCTAGGAGGGAGACGTGGCTGGAATTGTTGATTGTAGTTGTACTCACGATAATTCCTATCGACCCCTCTCCCTCTTCACCCACCACCATACATTATCTCCCCTCCACGATCAAATCCAAAGCGATCTCCCATCAGATTTTCTTCACCCACTGAGTTCGGCGGGACAGCTGAGCGGCGGCACCAGAGATGGGAAAGGCTCGAGCTCAAGGAAGGATTAGGGTTGGTGGTTTGTTTCTCCCCAACCACCCCACCTCCATCACTCACGTGCTCTCCCGGGCTCTCTCTAGCCAAGCCCACCTGCCCGCAAGCACAAAATGGTACACAGTATGAATGGAAATGAAAATTTCCCCTCTCAGCACAATATCATCCCATGTATCCCCAATCTACCTTGCCGGAGAACGAGCGGTAAGCGGCACCCTGGTGAGCCTATAGGTTACTGGGGTATAAACTTTGCCATTTCTCCCTCTAGGTAGCTAGTTTGGCTCATCAGCATTGCCTACATCTATAGTTTCCCTCCTGAATTCTCCCGCAAAAAAAAGTTTCCCTCCTGAATTTCTGAAACCAATTACTACAACTACTAACTGAATTCTGACAATGAACAATGGGTGATACAGTCTTGCGACTTGCAGGTGAGTGTACGTACCTGAACTCTGGCATAATTGGTGCATATCATCTATCTGTGTCTCGATTACGCTTCAGGTTGCTAGCCAACAAGTCCAATTTTGATCTCCCCTGACTACGAGCATCCTTCTTCTCCATCCTCTTAGCTTGCTGCAAAGCGTCCCCAAAAATAGCAGGTTGAGGAGCAACAACAACTATATCTTCCTCATCTTCTGAGCCCAACTCTTCTTCTTCTAGATCACACGACCTCCAAAAGTGTCCACCCATAATGGAAGGCGGAGGATCTGCCGCGCCACCCCTCACGGGCGAGGCAGCCGACAAATCGCTACATCTGCCCCCACCCTGCTGTGGTGCTCTCAGTCCATCGCCAGTTTCGGCAAGAGGAAGGGCAGTAGATCCACAGGCTTCAGCGGCGATGGAACTCTGGTGGGCATCAAACCCACCACACATTCCCACCTTGCATTGTGCTGTGGATCTTCCTATTTCGCCTCCTGCTTCGCCTAGGTTACAAATGTCACCAGTGGCACGGATGTCAGTGGCATCCTGGCCCGCTCCAACTCCGTGCCCTCGAAGTAAATCCTCCGAGCAAAACTCCTCAACTCTCGATCCTCCTAATTCCTGCAAACTTCGACATACCTTTCCCATCTGGACCGCGAGATCGGATCCGCCTCCATGTATTTCTTCACATCCTTCCACTCCCTCATGTCCATGGCATGACGTCGCCGTGGATCCTCTCCGCCCTATGTCTACATCTCCTCGCCCTAGTGGCCTTCGGCATCTTCGGCGACGCGGATCCAAACGGGTGTAACATCTGGGGAAACACCTGGTATATATAAGGAAGGTGCATCCGAGGCAGCTCCACATCCTGCCGCGACTTCGTCGGCCGCGGTGCTCCCGTAGATCCGTGCCGGCGAGGCATGGGGGTGGGGGTGGGTCGTGGCTGGGGGCGGTTGCGGCGGCGGCGGCTATGGAGCGTAGGGGGAGGTGAGTCGCGGGAGCAGAAGCGAACATGAGGTGTAAATTATCTAATTGCGTGCTTGTGCATACATAAATTTCGTCGGAGATGCCCTTATAATGCAGCTCAATGAAGGAAACTGCGTCCGCATGTGTGTATTATGTCCGAAGCTAATTAGCCAGGTTACCGGAGAAAGTAAGAAGGGAAAGTTGAGCTGTGCGTGGTAGTTAAGGTGGATGAACCGGAGGCAGCGGCAGTTGATGTCCAAGCTAGGCAAGCTAGGGCAGTCTCACATGGTGGTAGTAAATGTGTTTTGCAGTTCAATAATGGGTGAATGTGTGTACGTACTCCCCAACAGGGCAACAGAGGCCAAGGTCTAGCTATTTCCAGTGTCACTGTGTGCCAACATTGCCGGCATTCATTGGAGATCAGCTTGTCCTGCACTCCCACGATACTCCCAGCCATACATCTCCCCCGCTGCGCCACTCGCAGTCCCCCATGCATGATATATCGATCGATGGATGATGGATCGATGGAATTCCTTCTCGATCTTCGTCTTGCATGAACGCTTGCTTGCTCTCCTCTCGTGGGCATGCAGCATTGGAAGATCGAACCATTTCGCCGCATTTTATACACGCCAAAAGAAAATGTGTTATCTAGTCTAGTCTAGAGAACTAAAGAAACGAGACCAAACCGTCTCTTGGCGATATGCGTGCACGAGGAAGAAGAAGAACTGTGTAGCATACGGCGATCCGGACAGATCGCACGGTCGAGAGAAGATCGCGGCGATCGCCGAGCAGCAGCGCCCGGGCGGTACGCCGGCCAGCATTAACTGCGACGAGAACGCATGCAAAAACCTTTTTTGCTCGCCACCCGCGCGTACGCGTACGTTACCGCGCGCAACAGTAACGTACGACGACCACGGCGGGCCGGGCATGCACGCAGCACAGCAGGAGTACGCGAACACGACACATGGGCGCCATGCCCGAGGCCCGCCGTAACGCGGCGGCCTCCCCATGGACGGATCCGCCGTCATCGGACGGACGGACGGACCGGAGGGCGAGAGCGCGCGGCTCGGCCTTGGCCCATCCGTAACGCACGCGGGAAGCGGGGGCGGGGAGGAGACGTGTTGACCTCTCTCTCCGTCAGAACGACGACGACGACGAGAGCGCAGCGAGCCAGTCCGTCCGTTACTGTGCTCAGGCGACTCGGTGGGACGGAAAGACGGGCGGGTTCGCGGCGCCGGCCCGGCCCGCGCGCTCGCGCGTCCGTTACTGCTGTGCGCAGTTAAGGCGGGCATTTACTCCTCGCCCCCCGCTGTAATCCGGCCCGTAATTACCCGCATTAAATCCCCTATATTCGGCTTTCCTTTTTCCATTTTTTCACGCCTCCTGGCCCGCGGGGCCCGCCCCGGCGTGGGAATCGTTTCGCTGGTCACTCACGTCACGGGCGTCTCCCCGAGGCACGCTCTGGCGCAGGGTCTCCGCCACGTGGGGCCCGGCCCACGCGGTTTCAACGGTGGGGGAGCGCTGTCAGTGAGACTGACCAGTTGGCCCGCTCCCGTCACTGCGTTTGTTCTTTGCTACTAGGTCAAAGCGAGGAGTCGTAGCGGACAGTGTGCCCTCCCCTCCCACCTCCACTCCGCTCCTCTCCTGCTGCGTCGCGAGAATAAAGCCGAGCGAGGGAGGAGAGATCGAGAAGAGCTCATCTTTCCCGTCTCCGTCGACCTCCGAGCTCGAGGGACTGCCGGGGCCGGGCTGGGGAGGGGAGACAGGCGCTCAGGCGAGGCACAGAACAACCGACAGGGTATTTACTCCCGCCATTTACTTCTCCTTGTCCCTCGCCCCTCCGCTTTCACCCACCCATCTCCTCCTCCTCTTCCTCCTCCAAATCTTCTTCCCCATCCGCCCTGTACCACCGCCCTCTCCATCTCTACCATGCTTCGTCCTCACCTTGGTTTTTACTCCATCTTACGGTGAACCACTGCAGGTCGCTGCAGCCAGGTGCTCCTCCTTCCTTCTCCTTGGTCGGTCGGTCGGTCGGTCGAGGAGGAGTTAAGGAAGAAGAACCATGTTTGGGGACTGCCAGGTTCTCTCGTCCATGGCGGCCATGGCCGCGGGCGGCTCCTCCGCCGATGCGCTCTTCGCCTCGCCGCTCATGCCCAACCCGGGCGCGCTCGCCGGCTTCATGTCTAACTCTTCCGCCATGCCCTTTCATCACCACTTCTCCACCAACTTGATACCCGTAAGTGCTTCGCCTTCGTCTTCATCTTGTCTGTTACCTGTTGCATATGCATGCGAAGAAAATTAATAAATGTGTTTCTTTTTGCTGCTGGGCTGTCTTCTCAGAAAGAGGAGGGCGTCATGGGCGGGCTTCACATGGCAAAGGACGAGGAGTTGGACCTAGACATGGAGATGGAGCTCAGCGGCGGCTCCGGCAGCGGCCACCTCGACGGTCTGCTCAGCTTCGCCGACGTCGACGACGACAGGGACCAGAAGCCGCAGCACAGCGAGCCGGACGGTGCCGGCGCCGGGCACCACCCCTCCTCGTCGGCGGCCGCGGCGGCGTCGAACGGCAACGGCAAGAAGAAGCGCTACCATCGCCACACTGCGCACCAGATCCAGCAGATGGAGGCGTAAGAAATAAGAACCAAACCTCGATCTTAATGATGAAAATCTTCCTGAATTAGTAATATGACTGATGCGCGCGTATGGATGCTTTCATGCAGGCTGTTCAAGGAGTGCCCACACCCGGACGACAAGCAGCGGCTGAAGCTGAGCCAGGAGCTGGGGCTGAAGCCCCGGCAGGTCAAGTTCTGGTTCCAGAACCGGCGCACGCAGATGAAGGCGCAGCAGGACCGCGCCGACAACGTCATCCTCCGCGCCGAGAATGAGTCCCTCAAGACAGACAACTACCGCCTCCAGGCCGCCATCCGCAACGTCGTCTGCCCCAGCTGCGGCCACGCCGCCGTCATTGGTGACATGTCCTACGAGGAGCAGAACCTCCGCATCGAGAACGCACGCCTCAAAGACGAGGTGCGTACGTTCTTGCCACTTGCTTAAACCCTAGCTAATTAATGCCTGCTAGTGTTACTGTAATGTACTACATCGAGTTGCTCTTCACACGGGCTAATGGTGTACGTACGTGTTTTGCGCGTCGGATGGTTGCAGCTGGACCGCTTGGCGTGCATCGCCAGCAGGTACGGTGGCGGGCGCCAGCCTGGCATGTCGTCGGCTTCAGCGCTGAGCTGCATGTCGGCGCCGCCGCCGGTGCTCATGCCGCCCCTGGACCTCGACATGAACGTGTACTCCCGGCACTTCGCCGAGCAGCAGCACGGCGCCATGGACCTCATGGCCTTGCCGCAACAGATGGCCAGCGGCGGGCACGGCATCGCGGCGACGGCGTCATACTTGCAGGGCCCAATGACGCCCGTCGTCGTCCAGGAGCAGGACAAACAGCTGGTGATGGAGCTCGCATCAACGGCCGCCGACCACCTCATCAAGATGTGCCGCACCAGCGAGCCGCTCTGGGCGCGCCGCCGCGTCGCCGGTTCCTCATCTGGCGAGGTCATGGACGCCGAGGAGCACGCGCGGATGCTCAGCTGGCCCATCGACTCCGGGAAGCAGCAGCAGTCCGACGTCGCCCACGCGGCGAGGACGGAAGGGACGCGCGACAGTGCCGTCGTCATCATGAACAGCATCACATTGGTCGACGCCTTCCTCGACGCGGTGAGTAGTACAGTTCATCAACTTCCATCTTGATCAAATTATTACTTCATTTTCTTCCATTGCCCACGTACGTCAGATTAACTTGAGATCACCCGCGTATGCAGAACAAGTGGATGGAGCTGTTCCCTTCGATCGTGTGCAAGGCAAGGACCATTCAGGTCATACACCATGGCGCTTCTTCTGGCCATCTCAGCAGTGGATCTCTCATCTTGGTAAGCACCCCATTTACTACCACATCGATTAATCCTAGATGCATGCATCGATCGATTTCGTAGTTGATTGGTTTGCTGATGAACGTGCGCATGCAGATGCAAGCGGAGATGCAGTTCCTGTCCCCTCTAGTGCCGGCGCGGGAGGTGGTCTTCTTCCGGTACTGCGTGCACAACGCCGACGAGGGGACCTGGTCCATCGTCGACTTCCCAGCGGACGGCTTCCAGGAGGAGCTTCTGCAGCAGCAGCAGCAGCAGACCAGCTCGCTGGTCCGGTGCCGCCGGCGGCCCTCCGGCTGCATCATCCAGGACGCCCCCAATGGCTACTCCAGGGTACGCACCGCCACCCCCAAAGGCCCAATGCATGCATCTTGCATGTGTGACGTGGCATGGCATGCATGGACTGAGCTCTGACACGTGGACTGACGCAGGTGGTGTGGGTGGAGCACATGGAGGTGGTGGGGGAGGAGAAGCCCCTGCAGCCGGTTTTCAAGGACCACGTCGCCGGCGGCGCCGCGTTCGGGGCCACCAGGTGGGTCTCCGTCCTCCAGCGCCAGTGCGAGCGCCTCGCCAGCGAGCTCGCCCGCAGCATCGCCGACCAAGGAGGTAAGGAACACCCTGCACCGCGTCGATCGCATCGCACGGCATGCCTTCACTCTCTGCTGCTTACATTTCATCTGATTGATGCTCATCCTGCTTGTGAATTGAGATGCCAAGTCTAGGTATCCCTAAACCGATCGATCTCGCCATGTATTTCTATGCTTGTTTTGTGGACTACTGTGATGGTTCTTGCCTGCCCGCCTGTCAAGTGTTCGACGTTTTGCCTCAGAGGGCCAGTGCTTAGCTGCTTCTTTAAAACTACATGTCCTTTTATGTGTCATCATCGTATTATTTGGAAGGAAGATCGTAGCAATATATGTTTACATGGTCGTTTACTTGTTTATACTCGAGTGCTGCAATTTCAGCCATTCTCTTGGGATCTTCTACACTGGTTGTACTTACCACTTTTATCAGTTCTGTGCTGGGTTTTATCGATATTTATCCATCTTCACAAGAGCCTAATCGTATTGATTTCTATTTCCTAATCCCAGTTATCCGCACCCCTGAGGCGAGGACAAACATGATGAAGCTGTCTCAGAGGATGATCACCGCCTTCTGTGCTAACATAAGTGCATCTGGGAGCCAGTCTTGGACGGCGCTATCTGATTCTACAGAGGACACAGTCCGGATTACAACAAGGAAGAATACTGAGCCGGGGCAGCCCAGCGGTGTCATCCTCACTGCGGTCTCCACAAGCTGGCTTCCTTTCAGCCATCAACAGGTGTTTGAGCTTCTTGCAGACGAGCAACAGCGCTGTCAGGTAGCGATGGTCTATATTATCTTCTCAAATGTTGTAATCGTTGTTAGTTTTGGTTATCTTCTTTCTTCCAAAAATTTATTTAGTTTATCAGTTCCGTGATGCGTGTCATGCTTTTGCAGTTTGAGATTTTGTCAACTGGGGGCTCACTTCATGAGGTGGCACATATTGCAAATGGATCACACCCAAGGAACTGCATTTCTCTTCTTCGCATAAATGTAAGTACTCTTTCCGGTCTTCACATGTTCTGAATGCTGGATTTCCTTTGTACTTGAATAAAAAGCTGTGTACACCAAGAGGCCACAAATTCGCTCCTTTGGGGACACTCAATAATATAACTCTTTCTTTGGTAACTAGAACTTCAAGTGTACTTAGTATCTATGCCAAACGAGTATAATCACAATTTATCACCTCCTAAATCATACTGACCATGTAGAGGAAAATATATGATTTTTTAATGCTTTCTACAGCAAAAATACCAAAAAATTAGCAAGAGTTTTTCAATAGCTCATTTGTACTGAATTACTGCAGTAACTGCTATTCATTTTGATAGTGCTTCTAGTAACTTACTGTTTACTACCAATACCAACATTTTGATAGTGGTTCAAATAACTTAATGTTTCCTACCAATACCAAGGACAATAAATTAACACTGGCTGCTCAAGGTACGACATTAAATGATATTTGTGCGGTCTAGGCTCAGGCTGGGCACATGCATCACTGTAATTTGCTACAAAAACTTTTAGATTCGTTTATGTGCTGGCATTACGTTCACAATTCATCTAATTTGCTATAAGAGTTTTTAGATGCAAAGGAAATAGACAATTTTAGAAATACATGTTGCGTCTTGTACACATTATATGTCTAGTGAGTCGTTCTAAATCAGTTTTGATGTACTGTCTTTCCATGTTGCAATTTGATGTACTGCCTTTCCATGATTACTTCCTTCTTTGTACTCCTTGTAAGATCAACTAAGTTACCAGTTTACAGTTAATAACATGCTGACATCTCGTAAATGTTGAGAGCTGACATTTCTGCAACTTTCTATCACAGTCTGCAAGCAACTCATCACAGAATGTGGAGCTCCTGCTGCAGGAGAGCAGCATCCACCCTGATGGTGGAAGCCTGGTGGTGTTCGCAACCGTGGATGTGGATGCCATCCAGGTCACAATGAGCGGGGAGGATCCTTCCTACATCCCTCTACTCCCCATGGGCTTCGCCATCTTCCCAGCCACCAGCCCTTCGCCTGGAGCCACCAGCTCAGACACCACCAGCAACGGCGAAACTAGTCCTGGCAATGCAGATGAGCCCGTCGCCGGCTGCCTCCTCACCGTCGGCATGCAGGTGCTGGCCAGCGCCGTGCCTTCAGCCAAGCTCAACCTCTCAAGCGTCACTGCAATCAACAGCCACATCTGCAACACCATTCACCAGATTACAACAGCACTCAAGGGTGCCGGAGGTGGCCGGACTGAGCCGGCGCCTGCAGGTTCCGACCAGTAGCAAGAGCCGCTGGGTGGGAGTGGAGGGAAGCACACGCCGCAGACCAAAGTCCAGTTATTTTGCCACCTGCTGACACCTCAAGCATCCCTGTTAGCAACTCAGATGCAAGGGAGGATTTGACAGGAGCCCAAGACTAACAACAAAACCCCTCTCTTCCCGCCATGCTCCTCTCAAAATGGCAAAAATACCCTCGAGTAAACCACTGGGGGCATTTTGATCATTTTGGGAAGGAAGGCAACGTGATCCATTTCCAGCCAGAAAGGGTCTTGCCAAGCTCTCACTTGCACCAACCAACACCAACAGAATCAGCCCAGGGCATTTTGGTCATGCGGTTCTTGCTGCTACTCTCCCTCCTCCCCCCTGCTCAGAAAGTCAAAGATTGTGAAGGTATCTTCTTTTGATTTTGTAATAATGAGAGTACTTAATTAGTTTGAGCGTGCGATTCGTCGTAGACTTTGTTCCAGGACTTGTTTAAAGCAGACTGTAATGCAAAAGAGAAGATGAAGGAAGGAGAGGAGGAGTCAAGAGCGAACCATTCGTGATCCTTCCCACTAGCAACGGAAGGGTCTCTTGGTTCGGGAATTGACTTGTTTCCTCTCTCCGCCTTGTCTGTAAAACATTTGGCTTATGTTTTGTTACTGTGTTATTGGTACTTCTACTACTACATTGCAATCTGCAAATCTCTTATCTCTCCTCTGGTTGTTGAATGGTAGTGAATGCGGATGCTGGCTTTTGTTTTTTGCGTGAGCCTAATCTGCGGCAGGCTTTGAATGCCTTGGCCCATCTACTGCATTGCATTGCTGCATTGGATCCATTGTCTTCAGTGGTGGCCTCAGCCTCGGCCTCCTCCTTGGCTCGAATTGTTCTGACAACCTACAACTGTGGTGGAGGACCAATTTCATTTTTGAGCTGCGAGGCAGTGCTGTGCCGAGATGCTTGGCTTTTCAAGCTTCTGCCTATTTATCCCTTGCCTGTGCTGTACTACCGCCACACAGGGAGATGCTGCGTGTGGTTGGTGGGTGGGGAGATGCCTCTCATAAATAGCACCATGCTGTTGCTATGAAGAGGAAAGGCTCTTCTTCCTTACCTGCATGGTGCACGCTTTACCATAGATCTCCAAGTCTAGTATCTATCTATACCACCCCTGCCTACACTGGTTTTGTTTGATGCTTTGACTTGTGTCTGTGTGTGTATGCAAATGTAGCTGCATGCATGCTTGCTCCTCTAGCTGGATCAGGCGGGGGCCCCTCTAGCTTCAGATAGTTTTGGCGTACTGACAGTGACCGCACCAAAGGTTGGAGGTGTCCTTGCATGCATGTTTTAATCATCTTGTCTTTAATTAAAGGCATTCTACTGAGGGCAACTCCAACATGGATCACCAAACCACCCGCAAATGCCCTAACTAAACAGTCTTCGTCATCCAGCGGTGGTCACCAAAAATGTCTGGACCTGCCCGGATGCCTGAAATCCAAAAAACCGGAACTATTTGAGATTTGTGGGCGTTCAGACCTCTGTACGTTGGACTCAGACACTCCCGCACATCCAAAAAGCCCACCCGGGGTCCTCCTCCCTCCCACTTTGTCCCTCCCTATGTCTGCTCGACCAACGCCCCCGTTGTACCACCTCGGCCACCACCTTGGCCTTTTTGGAACTCCACTGCTCAAACTAGGCACCTTCTTGCCTTCGACTATGTTGTTGTTCCACCCCAGACCTTGCCGAACCCATGTATCCTTTGTTACCTACCGACACCTTCCATGGTAGACACCACACCCGAAAAGTGTATAGTCAAATGCCATTCCCATTTTTGGCGTTCTCATTGTTTCTTTAAAGCAAACACGATGCATACGAGTAGTACTTCCATAACGAGTTCACTGAGTCGTCTTAATCGGATGAGGAGGTGGAATATGAGGATGAAGCGGCGATGATGAGGGCGGTTCTTGCAGACGCGATGCGTGTGGAGGAGCATGTTCTCAACACCTCAACCACAAGGTTCAACAAAGGGCCGTCATGTCACGTCCAATACGCGACCCTATCCGAGAGGAACTTGAAGGTCCCACCAAGGATAGAAGCGCATACTGAAGACGCTTTGCAAGGTGGATATCATTACATCGTACCATTATATAATAGATATGGATACATACAAAGGCATACAAATGTCACATGAATACATCAAACATCATACAAAAGAGCAACATCCGACTACGGATGAAACACAAACACAAACACAAACACAAACGACATCCACCCTGCTAGCCCAGGCTGCCGACCAGGAACCTATCCCCTAATCGAAGAAGCAGAAGAACTTGAAAACAAGCAAGCATCGCTCACATGTCAGATCATCGCATCACTTGTACCTGCAACTATTGTTGTAGTAACCTGTGAGCCAGAGGACTCAGCAATCCCATTACCATGGGTATCAAGACTAGCAAAGCTTAATGGGTATGGAAAGGATAAGTGGTGAGGTTGCAGCAGCACTAAGCATTGTATGGTGGCTAACTTACGAGTACAAGAATAAGATGAGAAACTACACAAACGGTCACAAACTAGTAATGATCAAGAAGTGATCCTGAACTACTTACGTTCAAACATAACCCCACCGTGTTCTCTTCTCGAACTCACTCGAAAAGAGACGGTCACGGTTATACACGCGATTGGTGTATTTTAAGTCAGATTAGGTGTCAAGTTCACTACAATCGGATATTAAAAATTCTCATCTGTCACATAACCGCGGGCACGACTCTCGAAACTTTAAACCCTACAGGGGTGTTCCAACTTAGTCCATCACAAACTCTCATGATCAACAGAGGAAAATCCTCCTTCCAGAACAACCCAATCAAGCTCGGAATCCCGGTTCACAAGACATTTCTACAATGGTAAAACAAAACCAACAAGACCTCCCGACGTGCCGACACCCTAATAGTAGCCGCGTGTATCTCATCTCAAGCCACGACGGATGAGCTACGCGTACATGTGCCAAAAATAACCCAGGTTGCCCCGGGGCGGCCCCGCATAGTGCTCTAGTTTGGACCAATACTCATGAGGAGCACTGGCCCGGGTTGTTGATTAATTATCCTTGGGTGCTAGCCGGTCCCTATGCAAGTTTTAGTTGTTATTAGGCAAATTGTAAAACCAAAGTTGGGCCTTGCTGGAAGAGTTTTATTCAAAGCGAATTGACAAGGGGGGGGGCATAAACCCCGACCGCGTTAGGAACACAAAATTCAAGGAACATAACACCGGTATGACGGAAACTAGGGCGGCAAGAGTGGAACAAAACACCAGGCAAAAGTCCGAGCCTTCCACCCTTTACCAAGTATATAGATGCATTAATTAAACAAGAGATATTGTGATATCCCGTGATATTCATGTCCCAACATGGAACAACCTGCACTTCACCTACAACTAGCAACCCTGTAAGAGGGGCTGAGCAAAGCGGTAACATAGCCAAACAACAGTTTGCTAGGATGGTTAAAAAGGTTAGAGGCTGTCATGACAATTTGGGAGGCTTGATAAACAAGTGGTAGGTAGCGCGATATAGCGATAGCGTCGAGAAAACTAGCAAAGCAAAATAGTAGTGGTATCCAGGGTAACGGTCATCTTGTTGGGGAACGTAGTAATTTCAAAAAATTTCCTACGCACACGCAAGATCATGGTGATGGCATAACAACGAGAGGGGAGAGTGTTGTCCACGTACCCTCGTAGACCGTAAGCGGAAGCGTTATGACAACGCGGTTGATGTAGTCGTACGTCTTCACGATCTGACCGATCCAAGTACCGAACGTACGGCACCTCCGAGTTCAGCACACGTTCAGCTCGATGACAATCCCCGGGCTCCGATCCAGCAAAGCTTCGGGGATGAGTTCCGTCAGCACGACGGCCTGGTGACGATGTTGATGTTCTACCGGTGCAGGGCTTCGCCTAAACTCCGCGACGATATGACCGAGGTGGAATATGGTGGAAGGGGGCACCGCACACGGCTAAGGAACGATCTGTAGATCAACTTGTGTGTCTATGGGGTGCCCCCTGCCCCCGTATATAAAGGAGTGGAGGAGGGGAGGGCCGGTCCTCTCTATGGCGCACCCTAGGGGAGTCCTACTCCCACCGGGAGTAGGATTCCCCCTTTCCTAGTCCAACTAGGAGTCCTTCCAAGTAGTAGGAGTAGGAGACAAGGAAGGGGAAGAGGGAAGAGAAGGAAGGAGGGGGCGCCGCCCCTCCCCTAGTCCAATTCGGACTAGTCAATGGGGGGGGGGGCGGCCTGCCTCTCCCTCTCCCCTAAAGCCCAAAAAGGCCCATATACTTCTTCCCCCGTATTCCCGTAACTCCCCGGTACTCCAAAAAATACCCGAATCACTCGGAACCTTTCCGAACTCCGAATATAGTCGTCCAATATATCGATCTTTACGTCTCGACCATTTAGAGACTCCTCGTCATGTCCCCGATCTCATCCGGGACTCCAAACTCCTTCGGTACATCAAAACTCATAAACTCATAATATAACTGTCATCGAAACCTTAAGCGTGCGGAGCCTACGGGTTCGAGAACTATGTAGACATGACCGAAACACGTTTCCGGTCAATAACCAATAGCGGGACCTGGATGCCCATATTGGCTCCCACATATTCTACGAAGATCTTTATCGGTCAAACCGCATAACAACATACGTTGTTCCTTTTGTTATCGGTATGTTACTTGCCCGAGATTTGATCGTCGGTATCCAATACCTAGTTCAATCTCGTTACTGGCAAGTCTCTTTACTCGTTACGTAATGCATCATTCCGTAACTAACTCATTAGCTACATTGCTTGCAAGGCTTATAGTGATGTGCATTACCGAGAGGGCCCAAAGATACCTCTCCGACAATCGGAGTGACAAAACCTAATCTCGAAATACGCCAACCCAACATGTACCTTTGGAGACACCTATAGTACTCCTTTATAATCACCCAGTTACGTTGTGACGTTTGGTAGTACCCAAAGTGTTTCTCCGATAAACGGGAGTTGCATAATCTCATAGTTACAGGAACATGTATAAGTCATGAAGAAAGCAATAGCAACATACTAAACGATCAAGTGCTAAGCTAACGGAATGGGTCAAGTCAATCACATCATTCTCCTAATGATCTGATCCCGTTAATCAAATGACAACTCTTTTGTCCATGGCTAGGAAACATCACCATCTTTGATAAACGAGCTAGTCAAGTAGAGGCATACTAGTGACACTATGTTTGTCTATGTATTCACACATGTATCATGTTTCCGGTTAATGCAATTTTAGCATGAATAATAAACATTTATCATGAAATAAGGAAATAAATAATAACTTTATTATTGCCTCTAGGGCATATTTCCTTCAGTCTCCCACTTGCACTAGAGTCAATAATCTAGTTCACATCGCCATGTGATTTAACACCAATATTCATATCTGTATATGATTAACACCCATAGTTCACATCGTCATGTGACCAACACTCAAAGGGTTTACTAGAGTCAATAATCTAGTTCACATCGCTATGTGATTAACACCCAAAGAGTACTAAGGTGTGATCATGTTTTGCTCGTGAAAGAAGCTTAGTCAACGGGTCTGTCACATTCAGAGCCGTATGTATTTTGCAAATATTCTATGTCTACAATGTTCTGCATGGAGCTACTCTAGCTAATTGCTCCCACTTTCAATATGTATCCAGATTAAGACTTAGAGTCATCTGGATCAGTGCCAAAACTTGTATCGACATAACTCTTTACGACGGGCTCTTTTGTCACCTCCATAATCGAGAAATATTTTCTTAGTCCTCACTAAGGATATTCTTGACCAATGTCCAGTGATCTACTCCTAGATCACTATTGTACTCCCTTGCCCAATTCAGTGCAAGGTATACAATAGGTCTGGTACATAGCATAGCATACTTTATAGAACCTATGAATGAGGCATAGGGAATGACTTTCATTCTCTTTTCTATTTTCTGCCGTGGTCGGGATTTGAGTCTTACTCAATCTCACACCTTTGCAACACAGGCAAGAACTCTTTCTTTGACTGTTCCATTTTGAACTATTTCAAAAACTTGTCAAGGTATGTGCTCATTGAAAATCTTATCAAGCGTCTTGATCTACCTCAATAGATCTTGATGCTCAATATGTAAGTAGCTTTACTGAGGTCTTTAAAGAACTCCTTTCAAACACTCCTTTATGCTTTGCAGAATAATTCTACATTATTTCCGATCAACAATATGTCATTCACATATACTTATCAGAAATGTTGTAGTGCTCCCACTCACTTTCTTGTAAATACAGGCTTCACCGTAAGTCTGTACAAAACTATATGCTTTGATCAACTTATCAAAACGTATATTCCAACTCTGAGATACTTGCACCAGTCCATAGATGGATCGCTGGAGCTTGCATATTTTATTAGCACCTTTAGGATTGACAAAACCTTCTGGTTGCATCATATACAACTCTTCTTTAAGAAATCCATTAAGGAATGTAGTTTTGACATCCATTTGCCAAATTTCATAAAATATGGCAATTGCTAACATGATTCGGACAGACTTTTAAGCATCGATACGAGTGAGAAAATCTCATTGTATTCAACACCTTGAACTTTGTCAAAAACCTTTTTCGACAAGTCTAGCTTTGTAGATAGTAACACTACTATCAGCGTCCGTTTTCCTCTTGAATATCCATTTATTTTCTATGGCTTGCCGATCATCGGGCAAGTCCACCAAAGTCCACACTTTGTTCTCATACATGGATCCTATCTCAGATTTCATGGCCTCAAACCATTTTGCAGAATCTGGGCTCATCATCGCTTCCTCATAGTTCGTAGGTTCATCATGGTCTAGTAACATGATTTCCAGAATAGGATTATCGTACCACTCTGGTGCGGACCGTACTCTGGAAGACCTACGAGGTTCTGTAGTAACTTGATCTGAAGTTTCATGATCATCATCATTAGCTTCCTCACTAATTGGTGTAGGAATCACTGGAACTGATTTCAGTGATGAACTATTTTCCAATTCGGGAGAAGGTACAATTACCTCATCAAGTTCTACTTTCCTCCCACTCACTTCTTTCGAGAGAAACTCCTTCTCTAAAAAGGATCCATTTTTAGCAACGAATATCTTGCCTTCGGATCTGTGATAGAAGGTGTACCCAACAGTTTCCTTTGGGTATTCTATGATGACGCACTTCTCCGATTTGGGTTTGAGCTTATCAGGATGAAACTTTTTCACACAAGCATCGCAGCCCCAAACTTTAAGAAACGACAACGTGGGTTTCTTGCTAAACCACATTTCATATGCTGTCGTCTCAACGGATTTAGATGGTACCCTTTTAACGTGAATGCAGCTGTCTCTAATGCATAACCCCAAAACAATAGTGGTAAATCAGTAAAAGACATCATAGATCGCACCATATCCAATAAAGTGCGGTTACGATGTTCGGACACACCATAACATTGTGGTGTTCCAGGTGGCGTGAGCTGTGAAACTATTCCACATTGTTTTAGTTGAAGACCAAACTCGTAACTCAAATATTCATCTCCACGATCAGATCGCAGAAACTTTATTTTTCTTGTTATGATGATTTTCCACTTCACTCTGAAATTCTTTGAACCTTTCAACTATTTCAGACATATGTTTCATCAAGTAGATATACCCATATCTGCTTAAATCATCTGTGAAGGTCAGAAAATAACGATACTCGCCACGAGCCTTAATACTCATTAGTCTGCATACATCAGTATGTATTATTTCCAACAAGTTTGTTGCTCGTTCCATTGTTCCGAAGAACGGAGTTTTAGTCATCTTGCCCAAAAGGCACGGTTCGCAAGCATCAAATGATTCATAACCAAGTGATTCCGAAAATCCATCTTTATGGAGTTTCTTCATGCGCTTTTCACCGATATGACCCAAACGGCAGTGCCACAAATAAGTTGCACTATCATTATTAACTTTGCATCTTTTGGCATCAATATTATGAATATGTGTATCACTACGATCGAGATCCAATAAACTATTTTCATTGGGTGTATGACCATTGAAGGTTTTATTCATGTAAACATAACAACAATTATTCTCTGACTTTAAATGAATAACCGTATTGCAATAAACATGATCAAATCATATTCATGCTCAACGCAAACGCTAAATAACATTTATTTAGGTTTAACACTTATCCCGAAAGTTTAGGGAGTGTGCGATGATGATCATATCAATCTTGGAACTACTTCCAACACTCATCGTCACTTCCCCTTCAACTAGTCTCTGTTTATTCTGTAACTCCTGTTTCAAGTTACTAATCTTAGCGACCGAACAAGTATCAAATACTCAGGGGCTACTATAAACACTAGTAAGGCACATATCAAAAACCTGTATATCAAATATACCTTTGTTCACATTGCCATCCTTCTTATGCACCAAATGTTCAGGGCATTTCTGCTTCTAGTGATCATTTCTTTTGCAGTGTAAGCACTCAGTTTCAGGCTATGGTCCAGCTTTGGGCTTCTTCGCAGGAGTGACAACTTGCTTGTCTTTCCACTTGAAGTTCCCTTTCTTTCCCTTTGCCCTTTTCTTGAAACTAGTGGTCTTGTCAATCATCAACACTTGATGCTCTTTCTTGATTTCTACCTTCGTCGATTTCAATATCACGAAGAGCTCGGGAATCGTTTTCGTTATCCCTTGCATACTATAGTTCATCACGAAGTTCTAGTAACTTAGTGATGGTGACTAGAGAATTCTGTCAATCACTATCTTATCTGGAAGATTAACTCCCACTTGGTTCAAGTGATTGAAGTACCCAGACAATCTGAGCACATGCTCACTAGTTGAGCGATTCTCCTCCATCTTTTAGCTATAGAACTTGTTGGAGACTTCATATCTCTCAACTTGGGTATTTGCTTGAAATATTAACTTCAATTCCTGGATCATCTCATATGGTCCATGACGTTCAAAACGTCTCTGAAGTCCCGATTCTAAGCCGTTAAGCATGGTGCACTAAACTATCAAGTAGTCATCATATTGAGCTAGCCAAACGTTCATAACGTCTACATCTGCTCCTGCAATAGGTTTGTCACCTAGCGGTGCATCAAGGACATAATTCTTTTGCGCAGCAATGAGGATAAACCTCGGATCACGGATCCAATCCGCATCATTGCTACTAACATCTTTCAACACAGTTTTCTCTAGGAACATATCAAAATAAACATATGAAAGCAACAACGCGAGCTATTGATCTATAACATAATTTGCAAAATACTACCAGGACTAAGTTCATGATGAATTAAAGTTCAATTAATCATATTACTTAAGAACTCCCACTTAGACAGACATCTCTCTAGTCATCTAAGTGATCACGTGATCCAAATCAACTAAACCATGTCCGATCATCACGTGAGATGGAGTAGTTTCAATGGTGAACATCACTATGTTGATCATATCTACTATATGATTCACGCTCGACCTTTTGGTCTCCGTGTTCCGAGGCCATATCTGTATATGCTAGGCTCGTCAAGTTTAACCTGAGTATTCCGCGTGTGCAACTGCTTTGCACCCGTTGTATTTGAACATAGAGCCTATCACACCCGATCATCACGTGGTGTCTCAGCACGAAGAACTTTCGCAACGGTGCATACTCAGGGAGAACACTTCTTGATAATTAGTGAGAGATCATCTTAAAATGCTACCGTTAAACAAAACAGAATAAGATGTATAACAGATAAACATCATATGCAATCAAAATATGTGACATGATATGGCTATGATCATCTTGCGCCTTTCATCTCCATCTCCAAAGTACTGTCATGATCTCTATCGTCACCGGCATGACACCATGATCTTCATCATCTTGATCTATATCAATGTGTCGTCACATGGTCGTCTCGCCAACTATTGCTCTTGCAACTATTGCTATCGCATAGCGATAAAGTGAAGCAATTATTTGGCACTTGCATCTTATGCAACAAAGAGACAACCATAGGGCTTCTGCCAGTTGCCGATAACTTCAACAAAACATGATAATCTCATACAACAACTTATATCTCATCACGTCTTGACCATATCACATCACAACATGCCCTGCAAAAACAAGTTAGATGTCCTCTACTTTGTTGTTGCAAGTTTTACGTGGCTGCTACGGGCTGAGCAAGAACCGTTCTTACCTACGCATCAAAACCACAACGATAGTTCGTCAAGTTAGTGCTGTTTTAACCTTCGCAAGGACCGGGCGTAGCCACACTCGGTTCAACTAAAGTTGGAGAAACAGACACCCGCTAGTCACCTGTGTGCAAAGCACGGCGGTAAAACCAGTCTCGCGTAAGCGTATGCGTAATGTCGGTCCGGGCCACTTCATCCAACAATACCGCTGAAAAAAAGTATGACATGCTGGTAAGCAGTATGACTTGTATCGCCCACAACTCACTTGTGTTCTACTCGTGCATATAACATCAACGCATAAAACCTGGCTCTGATACCACTATTGGAGAACGTAGTAATTTCAAAAAATTTCCTACGCACACGCAAGATCATGGTGATGGCATAGCAACGAGAGGGGAGAGTGTTGTCCATGTACCCTCGTAGACCGTAAGTGGAAGCGTTATGACAATGCGGTTGATGTAGTCGTACGTCTTCACGATCCGATCGATCCAAGTACCGAACATACGGCACCTCCGAGTTCAGCACACGTTCAGCTCGATGACAATCCCCGGGCTCCGATCTAGCAAAGCTTCGGGAATGAGTTCCGTCAGCATGACGGCGTGGTGACGATGATGATGTTCTACCGGCGTAGGGCTTCGCCTAAACTCCGCGACGATATGACCGAGGTGGAATATGGTGGAAGGGGGCACCGCACACGGCTAAGGAACGATCCGTAGATCAACTTGTGTGTCTATGTGGTGCCCCCTGCCCCCGTATATAAAGGAGTGGAGGAGGGGAGGGCCGGCCCTCTCTATGGCGCGCCCTAGGGGAGTCCTATTCCCACCGGGAGTAGGATTCCCCCTTTCCTAGTCCAACTAGGAGTCCTTCCAAGTAGTAGGAGTAGGAGACAAGGAAGGGGAAGAGGGAAGAGAAGGAAGGAGGGGGCGTCGCCCCTCCCCCTAGTCCAATTCGGACTAGTCAATGGGGGGGGGGGGGCGCGGCCTGCCTCTCCCTCTCCCCTAAAGCCCAAAAAGGCCCATATACTTCTTCCCCCGTATTCCCGTAACTCCCCGGTACTCTGAAAAATACCCGAATCACTCGGAACCTTTCCGAACTCCGAATATAGTCGTCCAATATATCGATCTTTATGTCTCGACCATTTCGAGACTCCTCGTCATGTCCCCGATCTCATCCGGGACTCCGAACTCCTTCGGTACATCAAAACTCATAAACTCATAATATAATTGTCATCGAAACCTTAAGCGTGCGGACCCTACGGGTTCGAGAACTATGTAGACATGACCGAAACACGTTTACGGTCAATAACCAATAGCGGGACCTGGATGCCCATATTGGCTCCCACATATTCTACGAAGATCTTTATCGGTCAAACCGCATAACAACATACGTTGTTTCCTTTGTCATCGGTATGTTACTTGCCCGAGATTTGATCGTCGGTATCCAATACCTAGTTCAATCTCGTTACCGGCAAGTCTCTTTACTCGTTACGTAATGCATCATTCCGTAACTAACTCATTAGCTACATTGTTTGCAAGGCTTATAGTGATGTGCATTACCGAGAGGGCCCAGAGATACCTCTTCGACAATTGGAGTGACAAAACCTAATCTCGAAATACGCCAACCCAACATGTACCTTTGGAGACACCTGTAGTACTCCTTTATAATCACCCAGTTACGTTGTGACGTTTGGTAGTACCCAAAGTGTTCCTCCAGTAAACAGGAGTTGCATAATCTCATAGTTACAGGAACATGTATAAGTCATGAAGAAAGCAATAGCAACATACTAAAGGATCAAGTGCTAAGCTAACAGAATGGGTCAAGTCAATCACATCATTCTCCTAATGATGTGATCCCGTTAATCAAGTGACAACTCTTTTGTCCATGGCTAGGAAACATCACCATCTTTGATAAACGAGCTAGTCAAGTAGAGGCATACTAGTGACACTATGTTTGTCTATGTATTCACACATGTATCATGTTTCCGGTTAATGCAATTTTAGCATGAATAATAAACATTTATCATGAAATAAGGAAATAAATAATAACTTTATTATTGCTCTAGGGCATATTTCCTTCACATCTTGCCTGAGATCCTGCTAGGAAGAAGACCAAGTCCATGAAGAAGATGAACGAGCGTAGACGAACCAAGCGTAATTGAACGAATCCTAAAAATCGCAACGAAACCGGGACTATCGAGAAGAAGCACAACCGGAAAGAATCAAACAACATGGTAAACAAACAACACATCAACAAGGCATGATGCACAACCAAGTATGATGCATGACAATGCTACATGATACTACTCATGGCAAGATATGATGCATACAAGAACCCCACATGAAAAGCAAGTTTAAATGAGGCCGGAAACAACATATAACAATTCCGGAAATTCCCCATATGCAGATTTCGTAATTGGTCCAGATCTGAACAAAACATTAAGTTAAAGTTGTTAAACAGCAAGTTAAAGTGCACCATGATGATCTACACGTTTTCCTAGTCAAGTTACATATGTAGATCATTTAATTCGGAGCTACGGTCTATAAGATATGAGCTAAACATGGCATTGATGCAAAAACAAGAAAACATCAACCACAAACACTCCAAAACATAGATGCAACAATATATTATGAAACTATATGCAATTCTAAGCAATTCTAAGAAAGTTTCATATAGGACATGATCAAAATGGAGCAACGGTTCAACACACACACCCAAGGCAAGTTTGAATAACAATCTGCCCAAAAAATCAACTAGGCATAGTGCAAGCAAGAGAACAACATTCTACAGGAACTATGTGAGCACAAACTTGATATGCACTTAAAGTAGAGATGACATCCTTCAAAACATGTTTACTAATCAGGTTCATAAGCATCATGGTTTATTTACTATGATCCATGCAAAATGCAAAGTTCTGTTACAGATTAATACTTAGTGAAAAACTGGGCATATATATGAGCAGAGTTAATATGACGACATGTTGGAGGCATGAAATAAGTATGCTACAATGCATGAACATGGCATAAATATATAGGAATGAAATATGCAAAACAATTATGGTAATGTGACAAACACAATAAACACACGACAACAACTAAAAAATGGAAGACAACTGGAGCATCGGTATCGGGGCGTCACAACACTCCCCCACTAACAAGAGATCTCGTCCCGAGATCTTAGGTACGAGACGGAAGAAGAAATAGGAGAACAAAGTTGCTTCTAGGACAATTAAGTGAAACAAAAGAACCTTGAGAGGTTAGACAATTCAAGGAAAGAATACAACGGAGATGAACGGCATTGAAAACACTCCGTTAGAAAAGAGGAACACGGAACATTACGAGAACCTTGCAGGTGGAAAGACATGAAACAAGAGCTCAAGGAACAAGAATGAATTCGTAACCACTCTGCTAAAAAGCAGATAGAAAAGGAATTCGAACGAAGGAATTTGGGCAGCACTCCGGCTGAAAATGGAAGGAATAAAACATGAACTTGGCAAGATGGGATGATACTTTATGATAGCAACGACACAATGCCTCCGGAACAAATGGAAGAATGGAATGAAAAGAATTGTGAAGAAAAACAACATATTCTACCTCAAAAGAATTCGAAAGATCATATTTAGGACAAAGGCTTGAACGGAGTTGTTGAAGAATCAACAACAAAAGGTAAAGGTTGTTGTGGGCTTATGGAAAACATCACAAAACTTGAGGTGAAATTATGCCACAACCAAATGATTGAATAGTTGAGAAGAACGACGAATTGCAAAACTCCACTTCAAAAGAATACGAAGAATTAATTGCACCTCGAGACGCAAGTAGAAGAATACATGAGCTGCTCCACAAGAATTTTGATGAACACTTGAAGAATGAACTAAATCATGAAGAACCACCATGAAGAACTCTGGTAACAAAAGGATGATGAGATAGAAATGAAGGATGAAATGAATAATATTAAAGCCTTGTAGTGATTTAGGTGGAGGTTCTGACGAGATGGCTGAGGAAACTTTGAACTCCGGAAAAGAAAAGATAAACATTTGGGATTATTTATTCATCATGAACAAACTCCGAAGGAAGGGATTACTTGACCAAAATGAAATAAGAATAAGAATTACGTTATGCTTATCCTCATGAAATTTAATTGATGACCAACGGATTTGACATGCAACTTATTTGTAACATCCCAAAATTCTAAATTTTGGAATGTTATAAATTAATAGATAGATTTGATTGTTTGTTTGGCTGTTGTGTGATTGATTGAGTGAAATTCAAAACTTTTTGAAAGTTAAATGAGAGGGAATAAAAGGACTTTCCCAAACTTTCATTTTTGCTTTTATGATCTTCGTAAATTCAAATTCTTTTCATCACAAAATCCTGGAGAGAAGATGACATGACTTCTTACATTTATTTAAATGACAAGGGGTGTTGAAAATATTTGAATTTCATTTGGAAAATATTTCCAATTCTGGAACTTTATGCAACTCAATGATTTTCACGAGCGAAGATAAAATGACTTCTTCAAAACATATGAAATATGAGTTGGGAGTTTCAAACAATTAAACTCAAAGTTCTTTTGAATTTATTTTTCACTTTGGAGTTATTTGAGTTTTATTCAAATTATTTTTCTCCAAAAATAAAATATACAGAAATTAGGGTAACATGATTCCCTACATCAGAAAATTGGAGAGAAATAAATTTGAATTCATTTTGGCATTTTTAAAAATGATTTTTATTGGATTTTAGTAGGGTAGAAGCACTCTTTGAGTTATTTGAATTTGTGAGGATTTTATTTGAATTTATAAAAATGTCCATGTTGTAGAAAATCTTTTTCTAAAGATTTTGATATATTATATGCCTATATAATATATTTATTTATTTGGTTTTATTATTTTTATTTCGCCTGGAAAATGATTTAAAGAAAAAAAACTCCTACCGCCGACTGGGCCGGCCCAGCTCCTGCCAGGCCAAGGCCCAGCCCAGCGCGCCGCCTCTCTCCTGTCCCCGACCGGGACTCGCCCTGAGTCCGCCGCCATGGACACCGTGACCGCCCCGGCCTCTCCTCTGCCCCCTTCCCCAAGCAGCTTCCTCCCCCGGCCCTCTTTAAAAGCCGAGGCCCCGGGCCCCGACGCTCCTCTCGCCGCCGCCGCACAACCGCGCCACCACCGCATCTCGCTGTCGTCTGTCGCCGCATCTGTTGCTGTTGCCGCGCCGTCGCCGCTGCCGCTCTCCGCCGCCCGCGCCGCTGGAGCTCGCCGCTGCCGCCTCGACCTGCCGCCTGGAGCGCCGCTTCTCGCCGCGTGGAGCCGCCACCCGCCTCTGCCCGCACTTCGCCGTTGACCTCGCCGCCGTCAACGAAGAAAAAACCATCGAAAAACCGCCGGTAAAACCGCCGAGCCACTCCGGTTTATTTTGGTTTTCTTCGGTTTTGCCCGAACGTTTTTTTTGTGGATGTTCGCTCGTTTAGGATCTGGAGCGGACAGATTTGTTGGTTAGCGTTCGGCAGCGAACGTTCGCCCGGTAGAGTTTTTCTTTTTCTTTTTAATTTCTGCCAGGGACCCGTTTGTGAATAATTATTTACAGATCAGCCCCTGGTTTTCAAATGACCACAACTTTTTGCTCGTTAGTCCAAATCCAACGAAACCAACGCCCACGTCTTCGCTATGATCCCCTCTATCCAGATAAACAACTTGAACATGTTTTTGAAAGTTTTAAAATTTGAATTAGAACAGATTAGTATTTAAACTTCGTTTGATCATAACTTGAGTTTTATAACTCCGTTTGAGTTGATTCTTTTTGCAAATCGAAGCTCTTGAACTAAACTTTCTGATAAGGCCAAATTCACATAGTTTTGGTACTGTTAGAAATTGTTTTATGCTGCAAGAGTTATTTCTTTGGTTTTGATGTTTTCCGAATCGTCTTCTTCCTTCTTTCCGATCTTTTGAGTGATTGCTTATGTGTGGTTATCATTGCTTGCTCACGATAGATTGACCGGAGTGTGACGAGTAGATATATCAAGAGTTTTGAGTGCGAATCATCTTCATCAACATTGCAGGCAAGTAACACTTGATCATACCTTTTCTACTACCCAGTTTTTATGCATTAGATCAATCCTCACACATTGCATGTTTAGGATCAAACTAAATTGTGGGGATGGGAAGTAGATGAGGTAGTACCTATTACCTGTTTTACTTATGAAACCTTTGAGAGTTACTTCTACGTTTGCTTATTATGCCATGCTATGCTAGTAGACATGGATTGTGTGAGTGAATATCCATGACAGATGTGAGATTGTTAATTAATGGTTTATCTAAGGTGGCAACTTAAATACACATCTGGGTGGACTGAGGCACCTGGGGTTACCAGGACTTGCCTTGTTTTTTTTTGGAAATCCCGGGGGTACCGTGTGATTTTCCTATGGACCGCCACCCAGGCTCAAAGGGATCATAAGATAATTCATACTAGTAACTGACGTGTGCAGCCACAAGCCATTATGGGCTCTGGCATAGTTGACTAAGTTGCGCGAACTCTTATAGTGGTGGACTAGCAGATGTAGGGGATGTAGGTGTACGGGTCTACCCATCGTAAGGTGCTAGCGCTTCTGAAAGACTGTGTCTCGGTCATCCGTTTCTCAAACATCATGTAGTGCGAGAAACCAAACGGAGGCGATCGAGTCTTGTGGGGAAAAGTGCACAAACCTCTGCAGAGTGTACAAACTAATCATGATTAGCCGTGTCCCCGGTTATGGACATCTTGAGTATCTAGTACTTGAATATTCTGTGAATCTCAACATGTTACTCTAATTTAATATTGATGGGTTTGTAAATGAGTACTTTTTAATTGGGATTGAGGATGCTGTCAACCATTCTCAATGTTTAACAACCACCATGATAGTTAACTAAATTTATTCCTTTGCAGTAGGGAAAAATTGGCTTTTCGCAAAACTGTAACCATAGAGCTTTTCCACCAGCCATATATGCATGTAGTATAGCTTATTATTTCATTACTCTCTATGTGTTACATTGCCAGCATATTCCATGTGCTGAACCGTTTTCGGGCTGCAACGTTTCATGTTGCAGACTTTTCAGACGACGAGTAAGTGATACGTTAGGGTTACGATTTCCTATACTCAACTTTGCCGTTGGTGTTGATGGGAATCCACAACCTTGTTGCTTCCGCTGTTTTGGATTGAGGTAATGGTATTTACGCTACTTTATACATGTGATTTACCTCTGTTATAAATCCTCGAGTACTGTGTGTGTCAGCATACCGATCCAGGGATGACACATAAGCACAGAGACTTGACCGTCTGAGGTCGGGTCGCTACAAGATGGTATCAGAGCACATGTTGACTGTAGGACGTGACCCTAGAAACTAGCAAGCCAATAGGAAAGATTTTTCTCTACAACTTTCTTTTCAAAAGAATCCTTTACCTCTCTTCTCTTCTGAGCTTATTCAAAAATTCATTTTAGTGAGACCATACCCCATTCCCCTTTTGACCACTCGAAGATTCGACTGATGAGACCACTCCAAGAAGGACCAGATATCGGACAAATAAGACCATTTGGAATGAAGAGGATTTTACTATAATTATGATAATGGAAATTACAACTGTTGAAGACTCCGAAGACTAGGAGAATTTGAGTGATATGAAGAATTTCCAGGATTAGTATGACCTAGGAAGGCTACACTTATGGAACTTGACAGACTATGGAAGCTGTCAACACCGAGATCAAGGTGTATCGAAGAAAGACCGGAACATGGAGCATTAGAACTCAAAGTTTTGTCAAGAAAACCCTAAGGCAAGAGATATCAACTATGGAGAGATAACTCATGGAAATGACAAGAGCAGAAACACGCTATTCATGATGTTATCGTTCGCCTATGCTATTGTCACCACGCAGAGTTAAGCATGCAGATGCATGGAAGGATTGGATGGTAGAAGACTGATGGATCATCTGTCAGCAAAGGATGCAGCTTTAAATGGTGTATCAGCAGGATCTGGAGTGTTACATCAAGAAGTTAAGATGGACCTACAAGAAGCAGTATTTGATAATGAAGCGTTTCGTGAAGAACTCAGGACCCAGAAGCTGAAAGTAGCCAAGCTGGAGGAGCAAAACCTCGAGATACCGGAGACTTGTCAGGAACTGAAGAACAGTAGTACCATGGTTCATGCCAAGGATGTTGAAACCCAGAAGTATGGAATGCAACTCCAGAAATATTAAAGGACATCATGAGAGACTTCACGTCAACAGAGATGTTTTGGCAAAAGAACTTGAGAAGGACAACCATGATCAGCAGGAGCCATCGAAGACATGACCAAGACTTGAAGAGTTGATGACGTTGAGAACTATAAACCATTAGAAGACCAAACCCCTGTTATACCTACATTAGATGCGACGTTTGTGAGCTGTCATTTGTTTGTTGTTTTTCCGACAGCCACAATAAAACCTGTCTTTTCAAAACTATTGTTTGTATTGTGTGTATCCCTCTCTATCTCTCTTATCCCACCCCAAACCCATGGACCCAATAGAGGATGAATGGAGATGAGCTCATATTTTCTGGACCGATGAGTAAAATTGGAGATGGACCAATGGATTCAGAACATGAAGGATCATATGGAGAGTGACCCTATAGTCGGAAAGGATATGACCCAGCATACTCTATAGTGCTGGAAAGAGGTGCTGCAAACTTGATGGAAGATATACCAAACTATCAATGGATGGCAAAGAGTAACCACTTGTGAATAATTTAAGTTGACTCTGCAAAGGACTCGTCTTGTGTCCCAGAAGTTGAAGCCTTATGGAAGTGATATGAAGAAACCTTGTGCATACATGCTTTGTGGAGAAATAGGACACAACCATGAAGAAAACAAGGACGAATACCCTCAAAAGCGGAGGATTTCCAAAGGATTTAGCAGAGGATCTCAGGGAACTTCGGTTGGAGATTGTTCCCAAAGGTTTTGTTGCAGCAATGGAAGTTCAGTCTACATTGTTGGGAAAAAAATACGTAAACTCAGAAGTATGACAAAGAGATTGCTGAGATAAAAGAGAGGATGAGCAAAGGAAAGGCCAAAGGTTTTCGTAAGGATGAGCACGACACCTTATGGTTGAGAATAGTGTATATGTTTCCAATAATGCAAGGATCAGGAAGTAAATACTTCAAAGAGGCTCATGACTCACCATACTCGATTCGCCCTGGAAACACCAAGATGTATTTGGATTTGAAGGAGTGTTTCTGGTGGACTGGTATGAAGAAGGATATTACGGAGTATGTAGTCATAGGTGATGTATGTCAGAGGGAGTAAGAGCAGAGCATCAGAAGCCAGCAGGATTACTACAGCCGATGTCAATACCCGAATGGAATTGGATAAGCTTGTCATGGATTTCATTACCGGATTTCCCAGAACCCGATTGAGATATGATTCTACCTGGGTAGTAGTTGATTTGCTTGACCAAAGTGGCTCACTTTATCCCAGTGAAAACCACCTATACAAGTGCGAAGTTGGCCAAGATATATTTGACCAGGATGTACGTCTGCATGGAGTTCCGAGGACCATCGATAGAGGAACACAGTTTACCTCAAAGTTTTGGAATCAGCTGCACCACACTTTGGGTACTAGGCTAGAGTTCAGTACAGCCTTTCATCCGCAGACAGATGGATAAATCAAGAGAGTCAATCAGATTCTGGAGGACATGTTGAGAGCGTGTGCGCTAGATTATGGATCTAGTAGGGATGATAATCTACCTTATGTGGAGTTCTCATACAACAACAGTTACCAAGCTAGTTTGAAATGGCCCCTTTTGAAGCTTTGTATGGGAGAAGGTGCCAGACACCGTTGATGTGGGATAAAGCTGGAGACCGTCAGTTGTTTGGACCAAATGTGATCAAGGAGTCAGAAGAGAATGTTAAATTGATTTGAGATAGACCGAAGGTAGCTCAGTCCAGGCAGAAGAGTATTGTAGACTCAAAAACGAAAGGAGGTAGTCTATGAAATTGGAGACAGAACATGTCTTCGTGTGTCCCCTCTGCGAGGAGTTAAACGATATGGAGTTAAGGGAAAGTTAGACCCAAGATTTGTAGGACCATACCGAGTTTTGGAGCGTATGGGAGAAGTGGCCAACAAATTGGAGTCACCCGAAGCACTGTCAGGAGTTCATGATGTGTTTCACGTTTCCCAGTTGAAGAAGTGCCATGCAGAGATGGCCAATATTCCCCTGTAAGGACGCTTGACCCTGGAAAGGATAATGATGTTCCACGAAGTGGAGTATGGACTTCATAAGTATAAGTTTTTATCTCGGTATGTGGGACATCCCACGAGGATGAAGAAATGTCTTACTATTGGATATAAAGGAGATATGATGTTGGAAATATGGATCAATGGAAATTCCATGTTGAGTCTGAGTAATCATGTCCTAGTTTGGTGCCAACAGAAGGAAGCTGGAGACAGTACCATTGGATGGATTTAAGAATGCTAGGAAGTTGGAAGTTGGGATATTGATCAGTTGCTCGATGATGAGTTCAAGGTATACAAGTGATGAGATGGGCCATAACCCACAGGCCCCAGGACCTGCCAAGAAGCAAGCACACTCTTGCTGAAGGAAAAACCTTGGAAGAGGATATGCCTTTACCCACCGACGATTTTATAGGAGCAACGCAAAACCTGAGAGTTGTGAAGGAACGATAGTTGTTTGTCTGGCTTGCAGAATCAATGGATTTATCCGAACTTGGTTCGTCGACAAGAGAAATTCTGCAATGCTTGTGAGGATGACCGAGTGTTAGCATGCGAGATTCGCTAAAACATATACAAGGTAATGATTTGGGTGCGGGATGGATTGATCACCATACCGTCTTACTCTTATTATTCGCCTTGCTATGTGGGATGGTAAATCTGAGTGACTTACCTATAGTAGAGAGACGACGATCAAAACCTTGTTTAAACCTTAGAATGGTATAAGTATTTCTTCCCTGGTACACGGCATCTATTGCCAATCGTAGGATATACGGTGAGGTTCAACCCAAACCCGTTTTCTACAGGAGAAACCATAAATGGTTGACCACCATGAGATATCGATAGTTGTTTAGCATTGGTGCCAGACCCGTCATCTAAGAAGACCCAGTCACGGAATAACCTTACCAAGATGAAAGGACATAAGAATTGCGGTAAAGGTTATGCCACCACCGGAAGAGCCCAGAGAAGGAATTATCCAGAAGATCTAAGAAGACCGACACTGTCAACAATAAGGATGGAGTATATGAGTTTTGATGGAACCGTAACCATGCTTCTAAGGGTGGTAGCACCCGAGACCCCGGAGATGAAAGTCGGATCTTGAAGACCCCAAACCCTAACCTATTTCTTGCTAGCCTCTCCGAATCTCGAGGACGAGATTCATTTTAAGGGTGGTAGGTTTGTAACATCCCAAAATTCTAAATTTTGGAATGTTATAAATTAATAGATAGATTTGATTGTTTGTTTGGCTGTTGTGTGATTGATTGAGTGAAATTCGAAACTTTTTGAAAGTTAAATGAGAGGGAATAAAAGAACTTTCCCAAACTTTCATTTTTGCTTTTATGATCTTCGTAAATTCAGATTCTTTTCATCACAAAACCCTGGAGAGAAGATGACATGACTTCTTCCATTTATTTAAATGACAAGGGGTGTTGAAAATATTTGAATTTCATTTGGAAAATATTTCCAATTCTGGAACTTTATGCAACTCAATGATTTTCACGAGCGAAGACAAAATGACTTCTTCAAAACATATGAAATATGAGTTGGGAGTTTCAAACAATTAAACTCAAAGTTCTTTTGAATTTATTTTTCAATTTGGAGTTATTTGAGTTTTATTCAAATTATTTTTCTCCAAAAATAAAATATACAGAAATTAGGGTAACATGATTCCCTACATCAGAAAATTGGAGAGAAATAAATTTGAATTCATTATGGCATTTTTAAAAATGATTTTTATTGGATTTTAGTAGGGCAGAAGCACTCTTTGAGTTATTTGAATTTGTGAGGATTTTATTTGAATTTATAAAAATGTCCATGTTGTAGAAAATCGTTTTCTGAAGATTTTGATATATTATATGCCTATATAATATATTTATTTATTTTGTTTTATTATTTTTATTTCGCCTGGAAAATGATTAAAAAAAAACTCCTATCGCCGACTGGGCCGGCCCAGCTCCTGCCAGGCCAAGGCCCAGCCCAGCGCGCCGCCTCTCTCCCGTCCCCGACCGGGACTCACCCCGAGTCCGCCGCCATGGACGCCGTGACCGCCCCGGCCTCTCCTCTGCCCCCTTCCCCAAGCAGCTTCCTCCCCCGGCCCTCTTTAAAAGTCGAGGCCCCGGGCCCCGACGCTCCTCTCGCCGCTGCCGCACAACCGCGCCACCACCGCATCTCGCCGCCGTCTGCCGCCGCATCTGCTGCTGTTGCCGCGCCGTCGCCGCTGCCGCTCTCCGCCGCCCGCGCCGCCGGAGCTCGCCGCTGCCGCCTCGACCTGCCGCCTGGAGCGCCGCTCCTCGCCGCGTGGAGCCACCACCCGCCTCTGCCCGCACTTCGTCGTTGACCTCGCCGCCGTCGACGAAGAAAAAACCGTCGAAAAACCGCCGGTAAAACCGCCGAGCCACTCCGGTTTATTTTGGTTTTCTTCGGTTTTGCCCGAACGTTTTTTTTGTGGACGTTCGCTCGTTTAGGATCTGGAGCGGACAGATTCGTTGGTTAGCGTTCGGCAGCGAACGTTCGCCCGGTAGAGTTTTTCTTTTTCTTTTTAATTTCTGCCAGGGACCCGTTTGTGAATAATTATTTACAGATCAGCCCCTGGTTTTCAAACGACCACAACTTTTTGCTCGTTAGTCCAAATCCAACGAAACCAACGCCCACGTCTTCGTTATGATCCCCTCTATCCAGATAAACAACTTGAACATGCTTTTGAAAGTTTTAAAATTTGAATTAGAACAGATTAGTATTTAAACTTCGTTTGATCATAACTTGAGTTTTATAACTCCGTTTGAGTTGATTCTTTTTGCAAATCGAAGCTCTTGAACTAAACTTTCTGATAAGGCCAAATTCACATAGTTTTGGTACTGTTAGAAATTGTTTTATGCTGCAAGAGTTATTTCTTTGGTTTTGATGTTTTCCGAATCGTCTTCTTTGTTCTTTCCGATCTTTTGAGTGATTGCTTATGTGTGGTTACCATTGCTTGCTCACGATAGATTGACCGGAGTGTGACGAGTAGATCTATCAAGAGTTTTGAGTGCGAATCATCTTCATCAACATTGCAGGCAAGTAACACTTGATCATACCTTTTCTACTACCCAGTTTTTATGCATTAGGTCAACCCTCACACATTGCATGTTTAGGATCGAACTAAATTGTGGGGATGGGAAGTAGATGAGGTAGTACCTGTTTTACTTATGAAACCTTTGGGAGTTACTTCTACGTTTGCTTATTATGCCATGCTATGCTAGTAGACGTGGATTGGGTGAGTGAATATCCATGACAGATGTGAGATTGTTAATTAATGGTTTATCTAAGGTGGCAACTTAAATACACATTTGGGTGGATTGAGGCACCTAGGGTTACCAGGACTTGCCTATTTTTTTTTGGAAATCCCGGGGGTATCGTGTGATTTTCCTATGGACCGCCACCCAGGCTCAAAGGGATCATAAGATAATTCATACTAGTAACTTATGTGTGCTGCCACAAGCCATTATGGGCTCTGGCATAGTTGACTAAGTTGCGCGAACTCTTATAGTGGTGGACTAGCAGATGTAGGGGATGTAGGTGTACGGGTCTACCCATCGTAAGGTGCTAGCACTTCTGAAAGACTGTGTCTCGGTCATCCGTTTCTCAAACACCATGTAGTGCGAGAAACCAAACAGAGGCGATCGAGTCTTGTGGGGAAAAGTGCACAAACCTCTGCAGAGTGTACAAACTAATCATGATTAGCCGTGTCCCCGGTTATGGACATCTTGAGTATCTAGTACTTGAATATTCTGTGAATCTCAACATGTTACTCTAATTTAATATTGATGGGTTTGTAAATGAGTACTTTTTAATTGGGATTGAGGATGCTGTCAACCATTCTCAATGTTTAACAACCACCATGATAGTTAACTAAATTTATTCCTTTGCAGTAGGGAAAAATTGGCTTTTCGCAAAACTGTAACCATAGAGCTTTTCCACCAGCCATATATGCATGTAGTATAGCTTATTATTTCATTACTCTCTATGTGTTACATTGCCAACATATTCCATGTGCTGACCCGTTTTCGGGCTGCAACGTTTCATGTTGCAGACTTTTCAGACAACGAGTAAGTGATACGTTAGGGTTACGATTTCCTATACTCAACTTTGCCGTTGGTGTTGATGGGAATCGACAACCTTGTTGCTTCCGCTATTTTGGATTGAGGTAATGGTATTTACGCTACTTTATACATGTGATTTACCTCTGTTATAAATCCTCGAGTACTGTGTGTGTCAGCATACCGATCCAGGGATGACACGTAAGCACAGAGACTTGACTGTCTGAGGTCGGGTCACTACATTATTCTTCTTTGAAAGGATAAAGAGATATATAGCGCAAACTCAATAGGCCAACGGTAGGATTTTGGAAAGAACAACTGGATTAAATGATAACAAAGGAATAGGAATCTTGAACGAACCACCATAAGAATATGGAGATGAACGAAGAGGCATCACTATAGAATAATTGGAGAACAAAGCTGAAAACTTGGAATGAAGAAATCTTATGAAATGATGGCCTCTGGAAGATCAAGAGAGAAAGCAACTCCTGAAATGCTTCGGATGGGTATTAAAATATTCTCACAATAAAAAATAACTGTGAGGATGAAACTACAACCATGAATCTTCAAGAGAATGGGCCAAGATATACAGAACTCTTCTTCGGTCTTCAAGCAGAGAATGACGAAACGATATACCGTGAAGAAATTAGAGAGGTGCTCCGGAACAATGAAGAATAGAGAGGTTGAGCCAAAGGTGAAAAGAATTTGAAAGGATCTTGGAGAAGTCATCTGACTGATGAAAATTCATTCTTACGTCAACTTTGAAAAGAATTTGAAAATAACTCCAGAATAATTAGAAGAGCCAGGTAAGATTCTAGGGATAAACCTATGGGTTAGGGCCCACTAAAAAAGAAGCACTGTTGAAAAACGATTGAAGAAGATAGATGATGCACCAGAACAATTGAAATAGTTGAGTGAGGTGACAACCTCGAATTAATTAGAATGCAAACACGAATCTTCTGAGATGTCTTCAGCACTCCGGAACAATTAAATGGCAAGATCCAAATGAGCAAGAGGAAACATTTTATTCAAAGAAAATAATATGATCAACCCAAAAAACTTAAATTGAATCCACCGGAAAGAAAACATGATGAACAATGATGAACTAGACGAGAATTCACCGGTTGAAACAATTAAGGAAAGAATGGAGAGGCTTCACATGAACAAAATGCATACTCGATTAGAGACTTCAGACTCCTGGAAGAAAAGGGTGCGAGGGTGGGAAAATAAAACAACTTGGGATGGGGAATCGAACTCCGTTAGGAAAACTGAGGATCGATCTTTCCAAAGTTGAAGAGGTTGGAATAACTCAAAGAGTAGCGCATCGGTTGAACAATTGAGAACACAACAAACAAAAGAAGCTTGCGTGATCCAAAAGAAAATTTGAAGGGGAACAGGAGTTAGTCAAAACACCTACGTCACAATTCCTCACCAGATCGACGAAGGGGATATGGAGTAAAAAGAATTCCTACTCTCCGATATAACTAGACTCCGAAAATAGTTTTCTTCTGGACTCGACAATGGCCAAACTACGATCAATCAAGGGGGCTCCTATGGTCGGTCGAGGCTCTGATACCAACTGATCACGCCCAATATGCGACCCTATTCGAGAGGAACTCGAAGGTCCCGCCAAGGATAGAAGCGCATATTGAAGACACTTTGCAAGGTGGATATCAATACATCGTGCCATTACATAATAGATGGGGATACATACAAATGCCACATGAATATATCAAACATCATACAGAAGAGCAACATCCGACTACGGATGAAACACAAACAAAAACACAAACGACATCCACCTTGCTAGCCCAGGCCGCCGACCAAGAACATATCCCCTGATCGAAGAAGCAGAAGAACTTGAAAACAAGCAAGCATCACTCTCACGTCAGATCATCGAATTAGTTGTACCTGCAACTGTTGTTGTAGTAATCTGTGACCCACGAGACTCAGCAATCCCATTACCATGGGTATCAATACTAGCAAAGCTTGATGGGTATGGAAAGATAAGTGGTGAGGTTGCAGCAGCACTAAGCATTGTATGGCGGCTAACTTACGAGTACAAGAATCAGATGAGAAACTACGCAAACGGTCGCAAACTAGTAATAATCAAGAAGTGATCCTGAACTACTTACGTTCAAACATAACCCCACCGTGTTCTCTTCTCGAACTCACTCGAAAAGAGATGGCCACGGTTACACACGCGGTTGGTGTATTTTAATTCAGATCTGGTGTCAAGTTCACTATAACAGGATATTAAAAATTCCCATGTGCCACATTATCACGAGAACAGCTCTCGAAAGTTCAAACCCTGCAAGGGTGTCCCGACTTAGTCCATCACAAACTCTCACGATCAACGGAGGAAAATCCTCCTCCCGGAACAACCAGATCAAGCTCGGAATCCCGGTTCACAAGACATTTCTATAATGGTAAAACAAAACCAGCAAGACCACCCGACGTGCCGACACCCTGATAGTAGTCGCGCATATCTCGTCTCAGGCCACGACAGATGAGCTACGCGTACAGGTGCCAAAAATAACCCAGGTTGCCCCGGGGCAGCCCCGTGCAGTGCTCTAGTTTGGACCAACACTCATGAGGAGCACTGGCCTGGGTTGTTGATTAATTATCCTCGAGTGCTAGCCGGTCCCTATGCAAGTTTTAGTTGTTATTAGGCAAATGGTAAAACCAAAGTTGGGCCTTGCTGGAAGAGTTTTATTGAAAGCGAATTGTTAAGGGGGCCCATAAACCCAGACCGCGTTAGGAACGCAAAATTCAAGGAACATAACACCGGTATGACGGAAACTAGGGCGGCAAGAGTGGAACAAAACACTAGGCAAAAGCCCGAGCCTTCCACCCTATACCAAGTATATAGATGCGTTAATTAAATAAGAGATATTGTGATATCCCATGATATCCATGTCCCAACATGGAACAACCTGCACTGCACCTACAACTAGCAACCCTATAAGAGGGGCTGAGCAAAGCGGTAACATAGCCAAACAACAGTTTGCTAGGATGGTGAAAAAGGTTAGAGGCTGTCATGACAATTTGGGAGGCTTGATAAACAAGTGGTAGGTAGCGCGACATAGCGATAGCATCGAGACAACTAGCAAAGCAAAGATAGTAGTGGTATCCAGGGTAACGATCATCTTGCTGAGATCCCGCTAGGAAAAGACCGAGTCCATGAAGAATACGAACGGGCGTAGACGAACCAAGCGTAGTCGAACGAATCCTCACAATCGCAATGAAACCGGGACTATCGAGAAGAAGCACAATCGGAAAGAAGCAAACAACATGATAAACAAACAACACATGAACAAGGCATGATGCACAACCAAGTATGATGCATGCCAAGGCTACATGATGCTACTCATGGCAAGAGATGATGCATACAAAAACCCCACATCAAAAGCAAGTTTACATGAGGCCGGAAACAACATATAACAATTCCAGAAACTCCCCATATGCAAATTTCGAAATTGGTCCAGATATGAACAAAACATTAAGTTAAAGTTGTTAAACAGCAAGTTAAAGTGCACCATGATGATCTACATGTTTTTCTAGTCAAGCTACATATGTAGATCATTTAATTCAGAGCTACAGTCTATAAGATATGAGCTAAATATGGCATTGATGCAAAAGCAAGCAAACATCAACCACAAACACTCCAAAACATAGATGCAACAATATATTATGAAACTATATGCAATTCTAAGCAAGTTTCATATAGGACATGATCAAAACGGAGCAATGGTTCAACACGCACACCCAAGGCAAGTTTGAATAACAGTCTGCCCAAAAACAGCAACTAGGCATATTGCAAGCAAGAGAGCAACATGCTACAGGAACTATGTGAGCACAAACTTGATATGCAATTAAAGTAGAGATGACATGCCTCAAAACATGTTTACTAATCAGGTTCATAAGCATCATGGTTTATTTACTATGATCCATGCAAAATGCAAAGTTTTGTTACATATTAATCCTTAGTGAAAATTGGGCATATATATGAGCAGAGTTAATATGCCGGCATGTTGGAGGCAAGAAACAAGTAGGCTACAGTGCATGAACATGGCATAAACATATAGGAATGAAATATGAAAAACAATTATGATAATGCGACAAACACAATAAATACACGGCAACAACTAAAATAAATGGAAGGCAACTGTAGCATCGGTCTCGGGGCGTCACACGTCGAGTGTTGAATCGGAATAGGGCACGTGGGCATTTGATGTTGTTCGGTGACTACTTTTGCCTCCGATGCACTATTCAAGCCCTATGTCCGCCATCCATTTCGGATGTGGCGACAAGTATTTGTTGCATCTACCATGATGTCCGGACCAATCATGATTACTTCATTCGGAAGAAGGGTCCCATTAGAACCATTGAGTTCTTTGGTTACCTGAAGTGCACGACTACAATTAACATGATTGCCTATGGCACGACAACTGATTCGTGGGATGAGTACCTGTCAATGTCTGAAAGCACATGTCTCGAAGCGATGGTAAAATTTGCTACTGCAGTGGTGAAGGTGTTTGGACCGGAGTACTTGAGAGAACCCACTCACGCATATGCAACAAGGCTCATGGCAACTGGAGATGCAGGATAGTTTACAAGTATGCTCGGATCCCTGAATTGCATGCACTGGAAATCAAAGGACTGCCCTTATGCTCAACAAGGGCAATAGCAAGGTCATCGCAAAAAGCCCACCATCATTCTTGAAGCAGTTGCATCGCATGACCTCTAGTTTTGACACTCTTTATTTGGCATGCTGAAGTGGTCTCCATTGTTTGCAAGGTTGTGTGCGGGCCAAGCTCCTAAGTGCAACTATACCATCAATCAAGGTTGTCAGAATCGCGATTCTGTTATGCGATTATACGACTTTACGATATAAACTACCTTTGATTCTATGATTCTAGTTCTTAGAATCTGCATTTCTATGATCCTGATAGTGAAGATTCTACGATTTGCGGTCCTACCATTGAAGCTCCGATCTGATTCAAAATCACGATTTTGATAACCTTGCCATCAATGGTCATAACTACAACATGGTATACTATCTTTGATGGTAACTATCCTTCAAAATATGTCATTTTGCCCAAAAACAAGAATTGGCTAGAAAACAGTGTGGAGAGAGCATTTGGAGTGCTCCAAGCCTATTTTGCAGCTCTTCGCGGGCTTGTTAAACTATGGGATGAGGAAACATTGTGGGACGTGATGACAATGTGTGTAATCATGCACAACATGATTGTGAAGGATGGGGATGATGAAGTTTGCCATGGTCTAGATTTTCAAAACATGGGTGATCCTATCCAGCTTCAAGAGCAAAATCGACATTGACAAACTCATGAGCAGTTGCAGAATGACGTGGTTTAGCATCTTTGGAAGTTTCATATGGAAAACTAGAACATGTGTCTGACTAAGATGAATTCAAACTTGAACTATTTTATATCTATATTTTTGTTTGTATTGTAATATTTTTATCTGAATTATTGTTGCATTATAATATTTATCTTTCAATTGCATAAGAATTGTGTTATTTATCTTTGACTGTTTTGAATAGTTCGGGTATAGAAAAAATCTGGGAGCGGACATTTGGTGCCTGCCATTGGATGGCCTCCGCTCCTATCCGTGCCACATTTGGTGATGTCCTTTTTTTGTTAATCACGAAAAATGGTTTCCCCCCGCTTTGTATTACAAAGCAACCACCGATACAGCCAATGATAGGTGTTGGTGCCGCACCACAAACAAGCCCAAAGAAAAACAGAGAAAAAAAAGAAGAGAAACAAATGCCAACAACGGCACATCAACGAAATAGAGATGAACGGCAACCGCTGCACCCTCCGGAGAAGTACCACCAGGCTCCCAGCACTCCAAAACATCGCGTACCAAGCAACACCTTCAAGAAGGAGGCGACGACGACGCCGCTGCTGCCCGGACTAGTCCTAGGGTTTCCACCGGTGCGCGGGGGGCAGTGGGGGGAGGGTGTACCCGACGCCCTTCAGGAAGGTCCGGCGGCACCCACAGGCATTGCCGCGTTGGGGCCGGACGAGCCGGCAGAGATTTCTCCCAACCCAAACCCCACCACCACCTAGACGAACCATAGTGCACCGCCCATCACGCCGCCCACCAACATGTGCCACCACGATCACCGAATCAACTTCACCGTCTCCCTGAGGTCACCAACACGAGACCTGGAGGATGGGAGAAGAGATAGTGGGCTCGGGGGCATCCGCAACATCGCCGACGTGAGGGGACAACCGCCACCGCCGCCGCGGAGCCGATCGAACGCACGGACAAGGGGCCTGCCAGGCAGCGAGGCCCGTCTGGACCCAAAAGGGTCCGGACAGCCCCTGCCGTCACGCTGCCGCTCGCCGACCGACGAAGCCGCCACCGCCCGCAGACCACCGCCTCCTCGCCACCAACCAGGGAGCAGCATTGCCGCACACCGAGTCGCCGGCCCGCCCTAGCCCAGATGGAGCCCGAAAGGGCCCAGATCTGGGCCACGCGGGCGCCGTTGGCCACCAGCACCGCCACTCCGCCCCGCAGCCAACGATCGCGCCGCCGCACCAAGGACCTCGAAGCCCGCCGGAATCCCGACGCCAAGCCACACCGCAGCCGGCCGACAGTGGCGGAGCCAGCTCCCGGCTACCCGGGGCAGCTGCTCGGGCTCTGCCACTGACTCTTGCTTAAATGATAGCAGTAAATGTACGGCTAAGCATCATTTTGTAGGGGCAACCAAGTCATAAACTAGAGCGTAGTGTATTTTGCCCCGGCTCCCTGGTTGAGCTGGCTCCGCCACTGTCGGCCGAGCTGCACCGCCGCCATCGGAGGCCCGCGCCCCCCCCCCCCCCCCATGAGCGCGCGGGGAAGGAACAGCTCGCCGCCGCCAGCGCCGCGCGGGCAGGGCCCGGCGGACCAAGCCGGCGGCGGCGGGGAGGGAGAGGGACGGGGAGGGGGGCCGAAGGAGAGGAAGCGGCAGGGGCCCGCCCGTCGCCCGCACGGGGGGTGGGGTGGGGGCGAGCGAGCGGACAGGAACGCGGGGAAGGGAGAACCGTAGCGTAGCTCGCGGGGGGGGGGGGGGGGGGGAGGTCGCCTATGTTTCCTCTATTCGTTCGGCCAGGGTTGCCTGCATCCAACCTGCACTCCCTTTTTTTATTAATCCGCGTTGGAGTTGCCCTAAGCCTATGTGTGTTGCTATGTGCCGTGCCGCTGAGGGATACATCTTCTGGTGGTGTGTTGTGTCAGCAGTGTCAACCATGAGAAGCAGCAGCCCTTAAGACGCGCGCGGGGGGTGGGGGGTTGATCTATCGCCTCGTGTGCCCTACATATGTATGTTTGCTGGTGACCTGTCTCTGTTGAGTCAATGGAGGTCCTGTGCCTGGGGCAGTGTGGTGATATACATGGACCATGATGCGTCAGGTCAGGCTTTGCATTCCATGTCATTCATGCCATTGCAATTTGCCATCGCTCTGCTCTGCTCCCTGGCATTGGCTCTGGTTCCTGCTTAGTGCTTACCATACAGGCAGCTTGCCCGGAGAAATGTGAGGCCAGCAATCATATATGAAAAGAGAGAAGAAGCCACTAATATTGTTTCCTGAAAAAGAAAAACAAGCCAGTAATCTTGAGTATTGATATGTCATGTTTTGTTATGACATGATAAAGAAAGAGGCCAGGTACTCTAAGTTCGGAGCTGCCTCTTTCATTCTCTCCTCTTTTCAAGTACTAAGTGATACAGAATACCAGGAGATCGAAGACAATCAATCAAATTACAAACCACCTGGTGTACTGCGTACAAATCCAGTCAACAACAGTTGTTCAGAAGAGCCATGGAATTCTGGGGAGCTTTACATGGGTGTGTATGTAGTATATCTCTACTGTACAGAGTTTCTTTCTAGTAACAGTTTTACAGAGTTTCTTTCTGAAAGTTTTGAACCAAAACTTGTTGATGCTAACCCTACTGTATCCCGATCAGCAAACTGATGCCAGACGCATCAGCCTCTCAAGTCTCAACCTACGAATCAACAGACGCCATCGTCCCGTGACTCCGTCGACGACCTTCTGCATCTCCTGGTTTAGCTCCCCTGTTGCCAGTCGAATAGAATAATCTCCTCGGTTGTTCTCTGCCAAGACACCGTACCCAAAATCTTCAGATTTGGGGATCATGTCGTCAGATCGTCGTCCGGCTTGTAGGTTACCCCTCGATCTCTTTCTTTCTCAGTGTGCTGCAGACAAGGGGGGGTATGGTCATGGTGTGGCTCACTCCTGCTCCTAGTATGCCCAACGACCTTGCGGTGCCATGCAATGGTCAAGCAGGAACGGGTTGGACTCTGCGCATCCCCGACGCCACGGCGCGTAGCGTCCGAGGGGCGTGTCGGTGTCGAACTCTACCGGCAGCATGCTCCGGCCGCTTGGGGAGCCTTCGCCGGCCTCGAGCTGCAGCGTGCTCTGACTCGAGAAGCCGTCGCTCGCCTCCGGCTGCGGCGTGCTCTGGCTTATTAGGAAGCCCTCGGCGGCCTCCAGCTCCAGCGTGCTCTGGCTCGGGAAGCCCTGGCCGTGGACGGACTCCAGATGTAGCGTGCTCTGGCACAGGAAGCACTGGCCGTGGCCGGCCCCCAGCTGCAGCGTGCTCTGACACAGGCAGCACTGGCCGGCCTCTAGCTCCAGCATGCTCTGGACCGTGAAGCCGCCCTCGCTCGCCTCTAGCTGCGGCGAGCTCTGGCTCGGGAAGCCTTCGCCGGCCTCTAGCTGCAGTGTGCTCCGGCTCAGGAAGCTCTCTGTCACCTTGGAGTCCGCCTCGAATGTCGCCCTCGGATCGCTGTCCCTCATCTCCATATTGGCTGGATTTTGATCAATCTTGTCAGAAAATGTAGTTTGTGTTGCAACAGCAATACTCAAATCAAAGATTACTGAAGAAGTAAACAGAGTCAGATTGAACTGAACAGGAATGACACCAAGTTTAATTGGGTTATGTCCAACGAGACAAACTTAAACAGTTACTGTATTTCCATTTGACTTGCTGATACAAAATATTCAGTGTCTTAGTTGGATTGTGGACATGTTTCTCTTCATTGTCAGAATTTGCAATTTGTGTTTCTACAACATTCTGCTGATAAAAAAGGACTAAAGGAGACTAATGAAGAATCAAATGTAACCATTGTGGCATTGTGCCAACATAAGCAAATATGTGTACTAGCATAACCCAATTTTCCGTCTAGATTTCGTTGAAAGATTTCGAAATTTTTGCCACGCCCAATCCTGTAAAACAGGTACTGCATCTGCATTCGCATTTGCAGACACAATGAATCCAATTTCTTGTCAGGGACAGCTAACTAAATTTGCATAGATATGAACAGTTAGCTATCAGAGATAGGCGTTTCTACATCCTTCCCATCCAAGTTCACAGATACAGAAGTCTTCCAGGCTCCGAAACCAAACAAGATGGGGGGTTAACCAAGCCAACTTTCCGTCCAGATTCAGTCACTAACTGTCAACTCAACTAGAGGTATCTAGTCCCACGAAAATTTACAGATACAGCAACCTTCCATGCTGTGGAACATAACAGGATAGGTGGGATTAACCAAGCCAACTTTCCCGTCCAGATTCAGTAACCAACGGCCAACTCAATTAGAGGCATCTACTACTAGTCCTGAACCGAAAGAAAGGCGGTGGAGGGATTAACCTAGCCTATATGCCTGTCCAGATTCAGTAGTGACTAGTGAGCAATCAGTTGGCGCACTCGATCGCACCGGGAGGAAGATGCTTACCGTCGAGACGGTCGTGCGGCCATGCGAAGTAGCCCCAGTCCCACCTCTCGAAGTCGTACTTGGGGCGCTGCAGCCTCACCAGCGGCTCTCGCACGGCGGCGGCGAACCCAAGCTCCGGGCCCCTGCATTTCGAGTCGCCAACCAAACACCAAGAATCAATTAACACGGTCCGAAACAGAGACACGTCGAGCAAGAAAGCGAGCAATCCTTGAATGAACAGAGCAGGGCAGAGAGGTGCAACAATGGCGGGCGGCGACCACGAGAACGGAGGCGAGCTCAGTAAGCATCGGCGCCGGAAGAAACAGAGCAAGATGGAGAGAAACGTTGGAGGACGGAACCAAGAAGGAGGAAAGAATCGAGAGAAGGATGACTCGCCTGGGAAGGGCGACGCCCGTGTCCATCTCGATCTCCGCCCTGAAGCGGCCGCCGCCGTTCCTGTGCTCCCCCCTCCTGGATGACGGTGACCACGCCATCGCCGGGGACATGCTGCCACCGCTGGACCTCGCTAGCGCCGGCGACATGCTGCCACCGCTGCTCATCTCTCGGGATGGCTCTCTCTCTCTCTCTCTCTCTCTCTCTCTCTCGTGCGTGGTGGGCTCTCTCCAGGAGTCGTGCGTGGGCGCTGGGGCAGATATATATAGGAGCAGTTAGAGGAAGAGAGGGGAGGTGTTCGAGGATAGAAGAAAGGGCGGAGGAAGGCAGGGGCGGGAGTTTGTTAGTTACGGCCGGCCCTTAGAGCATCTCCAACAGCCGCCGAACACGCCGCGCATTAAAAACTACTTTGCCGCGCGTACATCGCCTGATTTGGCACGGCGTGCAGCGCTGGCTCCAGCGACCGCGCTAAGATGCAGCGCGCGCAGCTTCAGTAGGCGCGCTAAAATGTAGCGCGCACATGCTACAACATTTTTTTTTATGAAAACTTTGCATAGATAAAAAAAACGATACATAGTTCTAGCATAGATAAAATACGATACATAGTTCATAGCATAGATAAAAAAGGATACAAAGGATTGTACATCGTTCAAAAGCATAGATAGATAGAACTAAGGTGCAACGAGACAAACTACGGTGACTCCCAGCCGCCATCATCATCACCATCATCATCCTCGGTGGTGTTGTCCGGTATTGAGCCACATGTCATCCCAACGCAGATCGTTGGGGAGAAGATCGACTGCCCGCCGTTCTCGACGATATTGCACTGCGATAAAGCCAGTGCCTTGCACCGACGCCTGTCAGCACGCTCCGCGCGGCGCCTTGCCGTCCTCTCTGCACAGAACTCGTTCTCGGCGACGACGTCCTTCGGGTGGCGACGGCGCCACTCCGCCATGGCTCGCTCGTCCTCCTCGGCGATGAGGAGGCGGCGCTGCTGCTACACGTGGTCCACACGGTCCTGGTCGGTGATGAGACGCGACGGAGGGGCGAGACGTTGCACCTGCTCACGCGTGAAGACGCCTCGGAAGTTCATCTGTGACCGGGGACTGTCCAAGCGCCACGCCGCCGCGTCGTACGCGCGGGCCGCCTCGTGCGCGCTCCGGAACGAGCCGAGGCCGAGTCGGACCAGATCTCGGCGGAGTACCAGCCGTTGGGGCGCTCGCGGACGCCGCGGTAGCCCGAAGAACCCCGGCGGCGCGGCGGCATGATGGCGCGGTGCTGGCGGGGAAAGCGGCGAAGCGGCGAGAAAAGGGGCGAGGTGGCGAGGAGGAGGGCGCGTGGCAGTGAGCAGAGCGCGGGGCGAGCGCGAGATTTTATAGGCGCGCGCAAAGCGGCGCGCCAAATCAACCGCGCCGGCTGCTGCTTTCTCCCCCGCGCGCGCTAACTCTTCCCGCACGCGGTAGTTTCCCGCCACCGTTGGAGCGCGCGAAACCGGGCGACGCGCGCTAAAACGCGATTTTACCGCGCGGGCACGTCTTTTGGCGCGCCTGTTGGAGATGCTCTTACGCTTGGACCCCCTCGCTTCGCCTCTACAGGCCCGCTCCTTGTGGTCCATCCTATGCCCGTCCTGTCTTGAATGCATCATATGTGAGCCAAATTTTAGGTCAAATTTTTGGATTTTTTCCAAATACGTGAACGTTTTTCTATTTTGTGAGTTGTTCTTAAATTACATTTCATTTTTATTTCCTTTTTTTTCAAATGTGTGAACTTCTTTTCAAATTTTTCTCAAATTTGTGAAATTATTCCAAATTTAAGAACTTCTTTCAATTTTTGCCATTTTTTTTTTCAAATTCATGAATTTATTTCATATTACAATTTTTTTCCAAAACCCGTGACTTTTTATAAAAATGTATGAAAAATCGAATACGTGAACTTTTTCCAAATGAATGAACATTTCCAAATCCGCGGACTTTTACAAAAGGGATAATTAGTTTTATGCCCCTAGTTGTGTCCCACTCGGTTGTTTTACCCCAAATTTCCAAAAGTCGTCAGTTCTATCCAAGTGACTTTGCTCCTCTTATGCTTTTGCCCTTTGACCGTTTGACCGTCACTTTGAAAAATTCATAACTAATTTCATTCTAAATCAGAAAAATGCAAATAAAATATCAAAATTCTCAGAAAAAAACATCACATGTATGTCAATGTCATTTACAGTCATGACAAAAGTGTTGGAAAATTCCCATCCGAGTTTTAGCTCTTATGATACCACCATGAATGATAAAATCTAAAAAATTCAAAAAATTCAAAAAGAAATTTGGTGGCAAAGAATGAGAAATGTTTTAAGTGCTTGCCAAGTTTCATGAGGGAATGCCATTCGTGGAAGTCGTGGCAAAAAACAAAGAATGAGAAATGTTTTAAGTGCTTGCCAAGTTTCATGAGGGAATGCCATTCGTGGAAGTCGTGGCAAAATTTTTTTTTTGCCACGACTTCCACGAATGGCATTCCCTCATGAAACTTGGCAAGCACTTAAAACATTTCTCATTCTTTGCCAACAATGTTTTTTTGAATTTTTTAGATTTTACTATTCATGATGACATCATAAGAGCTAAAACTCGGACGGGCGCTTTCCAAAACTTTTGTCACAAATGCAAATGACACTAACATATAGGTGATGTTTTCCGAGCATTTTGGTATCTTATTCTCATTTTTTTGATTTAGTATGAACTAGTTATGAAGTTTCCAAAGTGACGGTCAAAGGGCAAAAGAATAAGAGGAGCAAAGTGACTTGGACAGATTCGATAGCTTTTGAGAAGGGTAAAACAACTGAGTGGGACACAACTACGGGCATACAACTAATTATCTCTCTACAGAAAACTATGAACTTTCTTCAAATCCATGAACATTTTTTTCAAAATCCATAAACTTTTTTCAAAAAAAATCTAGATCTTTAACCTTTTCATACATGTGAAGCTTTTTTGAGTTTAATGACCTGTTTTTGAACCCATTATTTTTTAAAATTTAAAAAACTTCCATTATCCATGAACTTGTACACATATTTTGAACTTTTTCATATACGTGATTTTTTTGAAATTTTTGAACTGTTTTCTAATCCACGTTTTTATCCAAAATTCAACTTTTATCAAAGTTGGCAGTCAACGGTCAATCATCCACCTTTCAACCAGTCAAAGGTCCACCTGTCATGCATAGCTGGGCCGGCCCAGCCCGCACCCAGAATTGTACCCAGCACCGGTTAAAGGTCCCCGACGCTTCAAGCTCCTCCGGCCTTCCTGAGCCCTCTCTGCGACGCTGTGAGCTCCAGCGCACTTTTCCCCTTTCTCCATGCCGTTCCCGTGCCTCGTAGTTGTCGTCCCCGTGAGCGCATGCTCCGGCCGCCGCTAGAGTGGATGCCTCCATCGCTCTGCTCCATCTCAGCCATTGCTCGCTGCACCAGTGGATGCGCGCGCCCGTTAGCTCTCAGATGCGACCAGCCGCATGTGTTTTAGCCACCGGACGACGAGATCCGAGTGCAGCCGTCGTCTCCGCAGCTCGCCGCCAGCGCGCGAGCGTCTAAAATGCTGGTGGGACCCATCTGGCAGGTCATTAAGTACCTAACCCAGCCCTTAATCCCCAATGACAGCTGGGCCCCACGCGTTTAATTGGTTGCTAATAAAATGTTTTGATTAAATAAATAACTAACAGGTGGGCCCTGCATTTTACTGTTCAGATGGATAAGATTCTTTGAGTCAGCGTGCTGACTCAGCACCAGGGCCCACTAGTCAGCCTCTGGTTGACTGGTCTGTTGACCCAGTCAACAGGACCCACCAGTCAGCCCATGTGTGTGCTGCCTGGGTACAATTCTGGGTGCGCATAGCAATTTGTCTATTTAATTTCGAATTAGTAGAATCTTCAGAAAATGTTTAAAACTTTGAAAAATCATATAAAATAATCCATGAGTCAGATGAAGATAATTTATATATGATTTTTGCTCAAAAAATCCAACAAACCTGAATATGCAATCCATTCATCTGTCACATGCCCCTAGCATGCTGAACATGGAACCGTCCCCTCTCTTTCATCTATTCGGAAAAGGCTAAACGTTGGGGAAAACCCTCCGGGTGTTTTCCTTCTCCGTCTGCAACGTGTAGTACCGCGTTAGAACACCCCTAGCGGTGCGTACGGTCATGCCATGCTTTCTGTTGCTTTGTATGCCTGTTATTTATTGTTTCCCCCCCTCCTTCCTCTCTAGTAGACCCCGAGACTATTGATGCTTCGGTGTTTGACTACAACTACGCTTCTGAAGATTCCTTTCTTCTGTAGGGCAACCAGGCAGGAAAACCCCGCTTGATCATTCCGATATCGCCCATTCTCTTCTCTCTTATGCTTGCATTGCTACTGCTTTTGTATGATCATATTCTGATGCATAGCCTGATTTTGTAACCTGCTCTTGTACCTTACCCACTTATCATATACTGCTTAATATAGGTTGGTTAGTGATCCATCAGAGACCCCTCACCTTGTCCCAGTTGCCCCCGCTTGATGACCGATGACTCGATCAACGTGATCGATGTCCAGGGCCCAACACAGCACATCACCCTCCCTTAGTTGCTCGACTCGTCAGAGCTACTATCGAGTGCCGAGGTGATACCTCGTAATGCACTCCTAATGATAACTCTATAGTGTAGCTATTCGGTCCTGGTCATCGAGGGTGATTCCACCTTCACCACTCCCGATAACGACTCTGTCGTGCAACCCCTCAAGTGTGGACCATCGAGGGTGATTCCTCCAAGTCCACCTTGACGGTTACTTCGAGTAGGGATCCTTCAGGGGTGATTCCTGCTACCTCTTGAGCTTGTGTTGGTTTTTCCCTTGAAGAGGAAAGGGTGATGCAGCAAAGTAGAGTAAGTATTTCCCTCAGTTTGAGAACCAAGGTATCAATCCAGTAGGAGACCACACACAAGTCACTGAATACCTGCACAAACAATCAAAAAACTTGCACCCAATGCGGTAAGGGGTTGTCAATCCCTTCACGGTTATTTGCAGAAGTGAGATCTGGTAGAGATAGATAAACGGTAAAATAAATATTTTTGGTATTTTTGGTTTATAGATTGGAAAGTAAAGATTGCAAATTAAAGAAAGGGTGACAGAAATTGTCAAGTTGACAGGAAACTAATATGATGTAAAATAGACTCGTGGGCCATAGATTTCACTAGTGGCTTCTCTCAAGATAGTAAATATTACGGTGGGTGAAAAAATTACTGCTGAGCAATTGGTAGAAGAGCGCATAATTATGATGATATCTAAGGCAATGATGATGAATATAGGCATGACGTCCGTGTCAAGTAGACAGAAACGATTCTGCATCTACTACTATTTGTCGGGGAAACGACACCTATGGGATCATGAGGGTCCCTTCTAAGGTTGGCGGGGAGAGAGTTGCACAAAAAGCAGGTCTAGTGATCAGCATGATGGGTTTTTACCCAGGTTCGGGCCGCTAAGGAGTGTAAAACCCTAGTCCTGCTTTTGGGTGTATATTTAGTGTTCTTGAGTTCTTAGACTAGCTACTATGCATGCCCAGTCCTAAAAATTCTGAATCCTCTCCCAGTATGCTTCGAGCCTCCTTTTATATGTCAAAGGGGTCGCCACAATGGCACACAGGAGGTGTAAAGTAGCTACAGTGTACAAGCTTATCACTGACATCAAAGGATAAACGCATTAAATGCGCTGGTTACATGCCCTCCAACTTTATCGGGGATGGTAATAGAGCCTGTCCCGCCCATCGCCGCCTCACCTTGTTTTGACACGCGTCCAGGCTGACGAGGCATGCAGTGACAGGCTGGCTGGCTAGCCGCTATGCTGGCGCGGTGGCAGGGCCTTCACGAATATCTACATGCCACCACACGGGTGCTTTCTTAGTTGGCAGGCTGGTCGCTGCGCTGGAACGACTGTGAGATGGCGAAACCTTGTCGGGTGCGGGCCTGGCTGTGGCCCCACAATTGTCCCCGACAAGGGTCTTGCCGGGGTCTCGCAGTTGTCCCCGGCAAGCGCCTTGCCAGGGGTCTTTGTCTTATTGTCTCCATGTAGCCTTGCAAGCCACCAGTCATCACAAAGATCTGCATGCTACTACGCACGTGTCCCCAAGGCTTGGCCTTGACATTGTTGATGGTGTCAGAGCTTTCAGCCTCAAAGGTGGTGGCCTTGCTGGAGCTTCGCAGGTCGCCCCGGCAAGGTTGTCGCCGGGGCTACGTAGGACCCCTGGCAAGGGTGTTGCCGGAGAAGGTCTAGCTAGTCTCCTGCTCTTCATTCAGTGGCTTGAATGTTGTCTTGGTAGTCTTGTACTCTGTCTTCTACTACCCTACCAAGCCTTGCCGCAGGTGTGGCTACAACTGCCCATGCACAAGTAAGGGGTACAGAAGGGCCCAAACTTATGTACACTGACACTATTACTCCACACATCAACCGCTATCCAGCATGCATCTAGAGTAATAAGTTCATAAAGAACGAAGTAACGCATTAGGTAAGATGACATAATGTAGAGGAATTAACTCAAGCAATATGATGAAAACCCCATCTTTTTATCCTCGATGGAAACAATACAATACGTGCCTTGCTGCCCCTATTGTCACTAGGAAAGGACACTGCAAGATTGAACCCAAAGCTAAGAACTTCTCTCGTTGCAAGAAAAACCAATCTAGTAGGCCAAAGTAAACCGATAATTCGAAGAGATTTGCAAAGATATAAAATCATGCATATAAGAATTCAGAGAAGACTCAAATAATATTCATAGATAATTCGATCATAAATCCACAATTCATAGGATCTCGGCAAACACACCGCAAAAGAATATTACATCGAATAGACCTCCAAGAACATCGAGGAGAACATGGTATTGAGAATAAAAGAGAGAGAAGAAGCCATCTAGCTACTAGCTATGGACCTGTAGGTCTGAGGTAAACTACTCACGCTTCATCGAAAGGGTAATGGTGTTGATGTAGAAGCCCTCCGTGATCGAATCCCCCCCAGCAGGATGCCGAAAAAGGCCCATAGATGGGATCTCATGGGTACAGAAGGTTGCGGCGGTGGAAAAGTGTTTTCGTGGCTCCCCCTGATGTTTTTGGGGTATAAGAGTATATATAGGCGACGGAAGTAGGTCAGGAGAGCTCCGAGGGGCGCGCCCTCCACCCTCGTGGCCGCCTTGTTGAGTCTCCGACTTCATCTCCAAGTCTCCTGGGTTTTCTCTGGTCCAAGAAAGATCATCGCGAAAGTTTCATTCTGTTTGGACTCCATTTGGTATTCCTTTTCTGCGAAACTCTAGAACAGGCAAAAAACAGAAATTTGCACTAGGCCCTCGGTTAATAGGTTAGTCCCAGAAATAATATAAAATAGCATATAAATGCATATTAAACATCCAAAACAGATAATATAATAGCATCGAACAATCAAAAACTATAGATACGTTGGAGACGTATCAATTCCTCATATTCCCCCTTGATGTCATGGACCATTGAGTAGAAATCCATCGAGGGTGATTCCTCAGATTCCCCCCTTGATGATTATAAACACACGGATACTTCAACCATACCGCGGAACCATGATGAAATCGGGTCGGCCCTGAGGGGTATCAGCGAGAGAAAAGTGAAGTCGGGTTGACCGTGAGTGTACCCGTGAGTTGATGTGTAGTTGGGTTGACCTGGACGGTACCCGCAAGTTTTCTATGCGGCACAGCTGGGCATTCTTAGCCCTTGCCGTAAGTCCATGAGACGGGCGATGGGACCACTTATCGTGGATCATTGATCGTTATTGCACGCTCCCAAGACACTAACGGTTTGGCTATGTGACCCGAGTAGGCCTCTAGCCTTTTTCGCTCTAACCACCATGCGGGAATAAGGTATGGACACTCTGCATCATACGTTTCTTCCGAAAGCTCACTAATGTCAGCGGTTTAGCAGCACACACTTGGGCGGTCCACTTAGCACTTGCCTTGGAGGTAGCCAGGGATGATCCCGACCGTCCTGGCAACGCGCAGGATTGCAAAGGAAGATTGGCCCGTGACCCCTTCGCATTTAGGATGTTGACCATCGTCTGGCCTCTAATATGTCTCCAACGTATCTATAATTTATGAAGTATTCAGGCTGTTATTTTATCTTGGGTGTTTTACAATCATTTTATAGCAACTTTATATCATTTTTTGGGACTAACCTATTGACCCAGTGCCCAGTGCCAGTTGCTGTTTTTTGCTTGTTTTTTACATCGGAGGAAATCAATATCAAACAGAGTCGAAACGTAATGAAACTTTACGGAGATTTTTTCTGGACCAGAAGGAACCCAATGGAACTGAGCTGCACCTGGGGGTGCCCCGAGGGGGGGTCAACCCACCAGGGCGCGCCAGGGCTCCCTGGCATGCCTAGGTGGGTTGTGCCCACCTCGGTGGCCTCCCACACCCCCTCTATGCACTATAAATTCCCAAATATTCCGAAACCCTTTGGGCTTAACCTAGACGAGAAGTTCCGCCGCCGCAAGATCTCTGTATCCGCGAAAACCAATCTAGACCCTGCTCCGGCACCCTACCGGAGGCGGAGAATCATCTCGGGTGGCCATCTTCATCATCCCGACGGCCACCACGATGAGGAGGGAGTAGCCCACCCTCGGTGCTGAGGGTTTGTACCAGTAGTTATGTGTTTGATCTCTCTCTCTCTCTCGTGATCTATATCATGGGCTTTGTTAATATAGTTGGATCATATGATGTTTCTCCCCTCTATACTCTTGTTATGATGAATTGAATCTTTACCCTTGAAAGTTTTGTCTTGTCGGATTGAATATTTAGAGATGAGGACAAATGATATATGTCTTGCAATATGAAGACTTGAGTTGACAATGAGGTATCTTATTTATTCACTTGAAATGTGTTATGGCATTCAACTCGTGGATTCCCGCGGTGATATTGGGGTAATCTATGCATAGGGGTTGATGCATGTTTTTCTCCAACGGAAACTTTGGGGTCTCTTTATAGTTCTTTGTGTGGATTGAGTATTATGAATATGAATTTGCTTTGGTGTTATTCTAGTACGAACTCTAGGATAGATCAAACGGAAAAATAGCTTTGTGTTAATTTAGTACGAACTCTTGAATAGATCGAATAGAAAAAATAGCTTTGAGGTGGTTTCGTGACCTACAAACAATTCCTATCTTTTGTTCTCCGCTAATAGGAACTCAGGAGTGATTCTTTATTGCACTTTGAGGGATAATCATATGATCCAACTATGTTAGCATTGTTGAGAGGTTCCACTAGCGAAAGTACGGACCCTAGGCCTCATTTTTAAGCATTGCAATACCGTTTTTGTGCCCGTTTAGTATTTTCTACCTTGCTGTTTTTATTTATTAAGATTATAAAAATATATTTCTACCATCAATATTACACTTTTATCACCATCTCTTCGCCGAACTAGTGCACCTATACTATCTTCCATTGCATTGGGTGTGTTGGGGACACAAGAGACTTTTTTGTTATTTGGTTGCAGGGTTGCTTGAGAGAGACCATCTTCATCCTACACCTCCCAGGGATTGATAAACCTTAGGTCATCCACTTGAGAGAAAATTGCTACTGTCCTACAAAACTCTGCGCTTGGAGGCCCAACACAAGTCTACAAGAATAAAGTTGCGTAGTAGACATCAAGCTCTTTTTTTGCGCCGTTGCCGGGGAGGTGAGTGCATGAAGGTATATCTTTAGATCTTGCAATTAAATCTTTTAGTTTCTTGTTTTATCACTAGTTTGGTTTATAAAAGAAAACTACATAAAAAATGGAATGAAGGTTGCATCATATAATTGATCATCTTTATAATGTCTTTCTTGAAAATGATGGATCGGAAAGTTGTGCTCAGTTGTTAGAAGAAGAATGCTATAAAATGATTGGCATGGATGATGAGAATGATTGCAATGTTGTTAGTATGAATTCTTTGAATATCCATGATGTTAATGATATGCAAAGCTACAAGCTTGGGGATGCTATGTTTGATGAAGATGATGTTTTTACTCCCGGAAGTGTTGATGAGATAAATTATTATGGTGATAGCATGCCTCCTATTTATGATGATTACAATGATGAAAGTGGGTTTGGAAGAGTGTCAACTCTAGGTAGTAGTGATCCCACTATTTTGGAGGGTGTTGAATCTTATTACAATATTGTTTAAAGTGGATTTGGAGAGGTCATGACTCTATTTAGTGATACATCCACTATTTTGGAAGAGGTTTCAATTGACTATGATGAGAACAAAGTTGCTACTTATGATGATTATTATGATGACATGTATGCTATAAAGAGTAATAAATTATTTATGCTTTTGGATCATGAAAAGAATGCTTTATGTGATGGTTATATGGATGAATATATTCATGATGCTACTGAAAATTATTATGAGAGAGGAACTTATGATTCATGATGCTCATGTTATGTTTCAATCTTTATCTTTTATGCGAGCATCATTGAACTCATCATGCCTAGCTAAAAGGCATTAAAGAAAAGCGCTTGTTGGGAGACAACCAACACTTTTACGTACTGTTTTTGTATGTTCACATGATTAGGATACTGTAATCAAGCTTCACTGCTTTTGATTGATTTGAACTTGTTCATGTCAAGCTTCACTGCTTTTGATTGGCGAGTTTTCTTTTAATTCCTCCAAACATTTAATTTTAAACTGATCACTATAACCCGCCATGACGTCATGTGAAATAAATCCAGAAAAACCCATGACATCACAACGGATATTTCTGCATTAATCAGCCATCCGAAAATTGAGGCGCCTCCACTGTTGAGATAATCATGACGCCTCCTTGATTTTCCGCGCCTACCATTTTACTATTTCACTTTCCCCTTATAAATAGGGAAGGGGGCTTCCTTTTTCACTTTTACCCCCATCTCCCTCTCTTCTTCTTCCTCGCGCCCCCCGTCGGCACCGGAGCTTCGCCACCACCACTGAACTGCATCAACCACTCCTTCGAGGCTGCTGCATCACCCTGAACTGCGGTGCCCCTTCGCTCTTCACTCAAGTCTTCAGGTAATGCTCCTTCCTTGGTTCAGATCCACATTAGGATGCCTAGTTCATGGATTTCATCGTAGTTCATCCATCCGTCGCTTAGAAAATTCAATCCAAAAATGAGACTGAAGTAGTGAGGTAGTGGTTTTAGCCTTTATCATAAATCTTGGATAGATCCTTTCTCCCTGAGAATCAATACCCATCTTACTAGTTCTTCCGCGGCCATGTTCTAGGTTTAAACTTTGTCCCCTTTCTGAACTGTCGTAGATCTGTAATTGTAATTGTAATCTGCAAAACTTGTTTGTCCAACACTTAGTAGAATTTCCACAATCTCGAATCTATAGGTATTTGACCCACCATTTATGGTTCGGGCGGCTTAATAATGACCTTATAACTTGCCAGCTTGTCAATGAACCTGGCCGGGTCATACTTTTATAGCTTGATCCTCCATATTTACTGTATTTCATCATCCTGTCTTATCTGTAATTTACTTTCATACCTTTAGGCTCCTCAATATGACCATATACAACTGGGAACGCTCTCTGGTTACCAAAGAAATCCTTGAAGATTTCATAGGCCAAGGCCTATTAGCGACTCATCAGGAAATTGGATGGCAGGTTAGCAACGGACGGACGATCCCTACTCTCGCTGAAGATGAGATTGTAGCCTTCACTGACCATATACTCAGGGGTTTCACCCCACCCGGGTCTAAATTCTTTTGGGACCTCCTCCACTACTTCAACTTACAGCCTCAAGATATAGGTCCAAACTCCGTATCCAACATTTGTCACTTCCAAATCTTCTGTGAGGTTTACTTGCAAACAACACCTACTGTTCCCCTCTTTAAAGAATTCTTTTATATAAACCGCTAGACGGAATGTCAAAATGACCCAAGTCAAGAATTAGGTGGAGTCTCTATATAGAGATTGAGAGAAAACAACTCTCCTTCCACTATTTTGCCAAGCCACCTCAAAGGATGGGTGATCACCTGGTTTTACTGCAAAAATACTGCTCCCGCAACTAAGAACCCTCTGCCCGGGTTTAGAGCTGAACGTATTCTAGCAAATTTTGACCCGCCAAGTAAAATTATCTAGAAGAACCTGCAGAAGCCTTCCCATTTCTCTCCAAGGCCAAAGCTTTATTGGATCATGGGTTAATTGGAGTTGATTTGACCCGGTGCTGGGTTTCTTGGAAGATACTCCCCTTAAGCCGCCACCCTGGTTTAATGTGTGAATATTCTATTGAACCAAATTATCCTCAACGGTACACTGAAGATGATTTTACCGCCGAGGAGGACTTTAAAGCTGTAAGGACTCTGCTTGGTGAGTCTCAAGAAAACTGCAATAAAGTTGGCCTCCCACCATTCTTTAAACAAAATCCAGCTCCACCTGTAAGTATTTGTCTTCATCCGGCTCAATATATTTTTAATTCATGTTATGTATTGCTTACTTAATCTTTTCTGCACTCATACAGGCCGACTCTGCCTTCTGGACCAAGAAGCCAAAAACTGATGTGGTCAAGGCTCAGGCCAATAAGAAAGTAAAGACAAATAAGGCGGTTACTATTACTGTGTCGCCCGCTGTGGGCGAGTTAGCAGATGTTGAGAACCCATCGAGGTTGAACTTGACTCTCTCGGTCGATTCTTTATTGAACTAGCTAACACCATTTCCTTACAGGAAAAGGCTGCTACAAGATGGGCAGACGATATTGAGGTAATTCCTGTTTCATCCGGTTAAGACTCTACCCCTTCAAAGAAAGTGCGGTGGGTTGTCCGGAAGTAAAAAAAATTCACCCAGATGCTCACTTAGATGCACACTTTATTTTGAAAAGAAGGCTCAATACGATACAAGACGCCAGACATGGAGTGGCGGCTCAGGTGAATTACTGGTCGGGTTAAATAATGAGCCCTCTGCTCGTAAATGCCTAGGTGAGGTACCACACCATCCAACCTTGGTTTTACCCAAATTTGGCCTTGGAAGACATCCTCTTAACCCCTCTGACTCTGACTACTAGGAGTCTCCACCTTCTTCTGGTGAGTCAACTAGAATTCAAATGCCTGTTTCAACCCGGCTGCCCCTCAAGACCCGCCAAGTCCCAAGGCGCCCAGTCCTGCCAAGTCCACTCATAAGAGCCTTGCCGCTGCTAATGATGGCGATATTACTATTACCGGGTCATCTTTTAAGCCGCCTGAGGTCTCCAGAGTTCTAACCAAGCACTCAGCCTAAGAAGAAACACCTTTACTGAAAAAGGCAAGGCAAAATTGGACTTGGAAGATTATTCGTCTTATAGTGCCAGTGACATCCACGCAGGATACCTTAGCCGCGTCCATACAAGTCGTGACATGGAGGCCGGCTTAGTCAATCTCATGAAGCAAAGATATGAGGTAAATTTTTAACCCCTTTCCACTTGAGTGCGTATACATACTTATCTAGCCGCCAAGTCTTAAGTATAGGACAATACATTGAGTATGCTTGAGACTTCATTTAAACCTTTCAAAATGTATCCCCCAAGGGCCAGCTTGTCTTGAAAAGAGGAGCTTGGTCTTATAATCATTGTTAAGAACCAATTCCATAGTCCCCAAGGGCCGACTTGTCTTGAAAAGAGGAGTCGGGTCTTATAATCATTGTTAAGAACCAATTCCGTAGTCCCCAAGGGCCGACATAACTTACCAAGATGAGCCGGGACTTATAGTCACTTTAAGAAAACCAAATATATAGCCCCCAAGGGCCGGCTTATCAAGATCAACCAGGTCGTAAAAAGTTGAAATGGCCTACATTAGCCCCCAAGTGCCAAGTATATTGCTTGCAATGTGGTTGGGACTTAAATAACTGTATGATATTGACACTGTTCACTGTGTAGTAACCATTATTGTTATCTCTTCCTTCAGGAAGCTTTGAATGCCAAAGAGTCGCAGCTTGGCGATTTAAATAAGAACATAGAGCTTCAACAAGCTGAAACTTCCAAGGCTGAATCAAAGCTGAAGATCTCATTGGAAGAATTTGAGAAAGTCAAGGCAAGCTTTGAAGCTGAGAGAACTGCCTGGGAAACTGACAAGGCTACACTTCTGTAGAAAGCAAAAGATGCTGAAGCTGAATTTAAGCCGGTGACTGAAGATTTAGCCGGCTTAAAGCAACATATTACTCAAATTTCAGGCGCCATATTTGGTAAGATTCATATGCTGCTTATCATTTGTTTTGTCATTTCTTTAACCCGCCTGGCAATGCATAATCTACAATTATTAACCCACCTGGCGACTCTTGTGCAAAAAATTGAACGGACCCCAGAAGCACCAATCTTGGTCAGAATATGCTGCTTAAATTGAAGGCGGCTTCTAGTGAACTTGTTGTAGACACACCTGAGAATCCCAATGATATTTTCTATTTCTGATGCTGAAACACAATCTGGTGATGAACATGAACCAAGTGATAACGTTAATGATAATGTTCATATTGATGCTCAACCTAGCAATAATAATGATGTAGAGATTGAACCTGCTGTTGATCTTGATAACCCACAATCAAAGAATCAACATTATGATAAGAGAGACTTTGTGCTAGGAAGCACGGTAAAGAAAGAGAACCATGGGTTCAGAAACACATGCCTTTTCCTCCTAAGACATCCAAGAAAAAGGATGATGAGGATTTTGAGCGCTTTGCTGAAATGATTAGACCTATCTTCTTATGTATGCGCTTAACTGATATGCTTAAAGTAAATCATTATGCTAAATATATGAAGGATATCATTACAAATAAAATAAAGATACCGGAAGCTAAAATTTCCACCATGCTTGCTAATAACACTTTTAAAGGTGGAATACCTAAGAAACTAGGAGATCCAGGGGTACTGTCGGTGTCAAAACCGGCGGATCTCGGGTAGGTGGTCCCGAACTGTGCGTCTAGGCGGATGGTAACAGGAGACAAGGGACACGATGTTTTACCCAGGTTCGGGCCCTCTCGATGGAGGTAAAACCCTACGTCCTGCTTGATTAATATTGATGATATGGGTAGTACAAGAGTGGATCTACCACGAGATCAAGGAGGCTAAACCCTAAAGCTAGCCTATGGTATGATTGTTGTAATGTATGTTGTGTCCTACGGACTAAAGCCCTCCGGTTTATATAGACACCAGAGGAGGCTAGGGTTACACAGAGTCGGTTACAATGGTAGGAGATCTACAAATCCGTATTGCCAAGCTTGCCTTCCACGCCAAGGAAAGTCCCATCCGGACACGGGATGGAGTCTTCAATCTTGTATCTTCGTAGTCTTGGAGTCCGGCGGACGATGATAGTCCGGCTGTCCGGACACCCCCTAGTCCAGGACTCCCTCAGTAGCCCCTGAACCAGGCTTCAATGACGATTAGTCCGGCGCGCATAATGTTCGGCATTGCAAGGCGGGTTCCTCCCTTGAATAATCCAGAGAAGATCATGAACACCAGGATAGTGTCCGGCTCTGCAAAATAAATTCCACATTCCACCGTAGAGAGAATAATGCACATAAATCCAATCTGCTGACGTATTTTGCGGCATGACATCACACCGCTACCAGGCCTTTACTCGAATTGTTTCTTATTACACCACCTCAGCACGTTTAGCGAAGCGGTTTCCTTGGCATGTCCTGTCGAAGCAGAGATCGTGCTCCCCTTATTCCGGGATTCTCATCAATACGGACGTGGGTAACCCAACCGCGCCCGTCGCCACGTCTCCTCTATCGAAGGTGAATCACGAACGGTCACGGAGACGACTCTTGGTATTTTCCCCCTTTATAAGAGGACCAAGGCTCGTTTCTTTTCTTCAATCTTCCACCGAATCTTCTCCTTGCCCCAAGTTCCAACACCCAGAGCCCCAGATTCGAGCACTTCAGATCTTCAACAATGTCCGGCTCCGACCTTCAGGGCCGGTGGCTGCCCTCCTCCGTCATGGAGGAGGACGTATTAAAGGTGCGAGAGGCCAAGTACCTGTCCTACGAGATTTCGCACAGGTTGCCCGCCCAAGGGCAGGTCATGCCCACTCCCGAGCCCGGTGAATACGTCGTCTTCGTATCCCACCTCCGTCGGGGTTTAGGCTTCCCGACGGACCCCTTCGTGAGAGGGCTCATGTTCTACTACGGGCTGGATTTTCACGACTTGTCTCCGGAGTCCATCCTCCATATCTCCGCATTCATTATCATCTGCGAAGCCTTCCTTCGTGTCACCCCCCACTTCGGCCTGTGGCTGAAGACCTTCAATGTGGAGCTGAAGATGATGGGGGGGTGTCAAGCAGAGTGCGGCGGGGCGGCCATAAACAGGAGGGCCGATGCCCCGTGGCCCGAGGGCTCCTTCCAAGAGGAGCTCGGCTTGTGGCAGCAGGAGTGGTTCTATATCACCGCTCCGAAGGGCAGCAAGCAAAAGCCACCGCCTTCATTTCGCCCAGGACCTCCACGCCGACTGATGTCGTGGGTCAACCAAGGGCTCAATTGGGGGCCGTCCGAAGACGTGCCCTCATTGCAGGGCCGGATTCGAGACCTCCAGGCGAGGGAGATCAATCTGGTGGTGGTGATGCAGGTTATGCTAATCAGGCGTCTTCTGCCCTGCAAACGCCGTCCTCTCCGGTTATGGGAGTTCAATCCAGAGGGACCACGAATTCTTCAGCACTTCATGGGTGCAACACCCGTGGAGATGTACAAGTTGTTCTTTGGACCGCAGGTAGCGTATCCGGAATTGACCGAGGACGCAGGCTTAAGCTGCAATCGCCAGGATACTCGGGTAAGTAGCTCAGAGTCCGGACGTTCTGTTTATTTGCTTTTCTAGAGTTCGCCTCCTGACCCATTGCTTCTTCATCAGGAGTGGGTAGCGCGATCGAAGCTGATAAGGTGTCCGGCCCCCCTCCCAGAAACCGCGCCGGAGCCCGTGCTGGTCAGAATGTTGGGGGTTGCGCCCGTAGAAGGGGGCGATGGGGAAAATAGAAGAGCTATCACCTCGCCCAAGGGGGCGTCTGAAGAGGGGGGGATCGACAATCCCTCCCTCCAGGGGGAGAAGAGGACCGCCTCCCAAGACCCGGAGGCCAAGGCCCCTAAGCGGGGGAAGAAATCTTTACCGGAGGGTCCTGAGTCCGGGGAAAGTCCGGACGTACAATCGTCTCTAAAGGATCAGCCCTCCAGCGAGCCGTGAGTAAAAAGAAAAAAAAGGGGGGGGGTTCATTAATGAGAAAATACCCCTATTTGTACTTCCGTGGATGACCGAAATTTTTACCTTACAGTTCGGATCTGCGGCCTTCTCAGATGAGTTCGTCTTCGGGGGATCTTCGTCCGGAGATGATGGAGAGCGAAACGCCTCCGTCTGCTGCGCCGTCGGATAAGGCAGACGAGCCTGAAGTATCGTCACGGAGGGTATCCCAGAGTCCAGAGGGGCCGGAGAGTTCGACGCCCACTAGAGTCCGGCCGGGGGAGCTGAAGAATCTGCTTGAGAGGGCATCCATCTCAGAAGATCACCGTGCTTTGATGCGTATGGTGTTTGGAAGGATTTCATCCACCGAAAGCGGATTGCATAATGCCGTCAGGAGTTTACTGACGGGATTTGAGGTACGCAAGAACGACGCACCTTTTTGACAGTTTGGCATATAGAAGTGCACCCTGTGTAGATAGTAGCCCCTGAGACTCGGTAGGCTGTCGAAAGCGACAGCGTGCCAAGGATCAAAATCTCATGTAACGAATATCGCCGTGCATATGCAGGTGGCGGACAGTCCGGGGGCTAGCCGGACTAGTGAAGTTGCCGAGTTAATGCGGCAACTTGACGTGGCAGATGCGGACATCGCGCTTGTCAACCGGCGACTTGACGAGTCGCAAGGTAAATGGATTCTCCGCTGTCACTTATTTAAGGGAGTCGAAGCCCGCCTCTAATAATGTGTATGCTATGATACAGACGGTGCTGCTGCTGTGGAGAGCCTTCGGGCCAAGCTTGCTCAAGCTAAGGAGCAAGCCCGAAGGAGTGATGCGGCTGCCTTGAGGGCGGCCGAGGAGTTGGAAGCCGAAAAGGCTGCACACTGCCTAAGCAGGGAGAAGATGGCCGAATTGGCCGTGAAAGTAAAAGATGCTGCCGACCGCAACGAGGCTCTTGAAAAGGAGCGCTTATCGGAGCGGGAAAACTTGGGGAAGGCCACCGCCGAGGCCAAGGATGCCCGTTCTGCAATGCGGGCTATGAAGGAGGAGCTGCGCCAGGCCGGAGAGATTGTGGCTGGCAAGCCGTTTTTGCTGCGTCGCCGGTTTACGGATCAAAAATATGCCCAACTTGGCCAGCTGTGTGGTCCGGAGGATCCATATATGGACTTAGCGGCAAGTGCGGCTGATGCCGTTGAGCACTTCCGGAGCCAGAAGGATCACAAGACGAAAGAGCTATTTTGGTCTCAATTCCATAGTCCGGATCGTTCACTTCCGTTGACCGATCGGTTGGCCGAATGGGCTGAGCTAAATAGATTGTCCGGACTTGCCATGACTGATATCGTGGCTCATGTCTGGCCAGAGAGACCCAAGGCGACGAGCTATTTCGGCTTATTGCAGCAATTTCTTGGAGCGGTGCCGCACATCAAGGAGATGAAGCGGTCGGCCTGCATAGAAGGCGCGCGGATGGCCCTTGCCCGTGTGAAAACACATTGGACAGAGATGGATGCCACCGCTATTGCCGCCCCGGGTTCGGACGAAAGCCGGTTACCCGCCGAGCACTATTTTGGGGAAGTTATGCGTGGCGCTCGTGTAATAGAGTCGCAGTGCTCAAAAAATGTCACGTTCAAATGAACGTTTTATCTTGTAAGACAATGATTATGATGTAACCGCTTTTTATACTTGTGCGTTCCAAGTGTTAAAATATCTCCTGTGCGGCCGTTTATGTATACGTTTGTATAACCTGAAAGATTGCAGTCTTCGGCTTCAGCCCCCACGCACAAGGTGCGGGGGTGTTCACAAAAAATAGCGCGTTTTCACACTTAATCCGACGTGTCGGTCCTGTTAAGGAGGTGGTAGCGTAGCAAACGAGGCAATCCGGACTATAATGCTTTATCACTTTCACTTAGCCATTGGAGTTCGAGGGTGGGGCTACGACATAGCCCCTTGGGGCACCGCGTTTCTCCGAATTCGGGGCGTGTGTGTGCCTGACCGGGAAACGGTCCTTCGTCAAAGCGGGGAATTCTAAACATTCCGGTAGTCGATCGAGTGGTTGACCAGTCTCTCACTGTATCATGACAGTCAGTTTTCGGCTTTCTCTACTGAGGTGCTCGCCCAGCCGAACTGGGGCACAATCGCAGTAGTTCTCCTAGTGCTGCGTTAGCCGATGATACGGAACGTAAGGCAGCAAAACACAGGAGCCGGGCAAACCCAACATTTGACCAAAGACATGATTCGGAGCTGATGCATATAAGGCCTAACTCGAGACGCCGAACACTCCCTAAGGTGTTCGGTCTTTATGGTAATGGGCAGAACAATGCCCTAAGCCCCTAGTGTCCAGGTACGAGCATGGTCCTCTGACGCGGCCGATGCCAAAACGTCAGGCTCCACTTTGGTTATAATAAGAAACCAAGGGATTATAACAACAAGAGACAGTAAAAAAGGTTTACGCAGGGTCTTAATCTAAAAAGAATCCTCGCGACGGGTCCCTACTGCACGTCTGTGCCTGTGTCTCCGTTGTGCCGCTATCCTGGACGGGTGTGCACGTTGTTCATCTGTAAAAAGAGAGGAACTTAGCTTGAAAGGAATTTGTGCAAAAAATATATACGAAGGAAGAAATATAAATAGGTAAAGCGGAGGTTGCGTGAGCTTGCTGTTGTTTGTGCGCGCCGCCCATTGTAAAGGGATGTGCGGCTAGGGAGCCCTAGCTTACTTATGCCGGACTCGTCTAACCGTGTCCGGGGTCTTTAAATGACCCTCGCACTGAAATGATGCCACATGGACCAGGCATCTTAAGTGTAAGAGACGCGTAATGTGGTATGGCGTTGAAGCGAACAAAAGCCTCTCGTCCCAAGAGTGCTTGATAGTCACTTTTAAATGGGACGATATGAAAGATTAGTTTTTCGCGTCGAAAGTTGTTCGGTGATCCGAACACAACTTCTAGTAATAGGGAGCCTGTGCACCTGGCGTAAGGGCCTGGCGTCACTCCTTTAAAAGAAGTGCGGCTGTGCCGAATTTTAGTAAGGTCTATCCCCAACTTGCGGATTGTGTTTGGATACAGCAGGTTTAAGTCGCTGCCTCCGTCCATCAGGACTTGTGTAAATTGTAGTCCGTCGATTATAGGATCCAATATCAGGGCAGTCCATCCTGCGTTTCGAACGCTTCTGGAATAATCCAGGTGGTCGAAAGTGATTGGTTTTGATATCCAATTTCTATGTTCTGCTGGGTTGGACTGTGCGAGACCCTTATTAGAGGGTGCCGCACTATTTTTCCGTATTATCACATGAAGTGAGTTTACTGGTTTGACCTCTTGTGGGAAAGTCTTTTGTTTTCCGGTGCTCTGCTGGTGGGGTTTGTCATCATCTTCGCTTGATGCGTCGAGCCCCTTGTGTTCGGCGTTTAGCCGGCCGGACGGTTTGAAAACCCAACAATCTCGGTGTGTGTGGTTTGCAGGCCTTCCGGGGGTACTGTGGATTTGACATATCCGACCCAAAAACTTGTTTAAACTGGATAGCTCATCGCTGTTATCCTTAAGGGGCGGTGTTTTGTTGTTTGGCCGCGAGCTTTTGAATCCGGCGTTGACTGCCGTGCCCTTCGGGCTTTTCTCCTTATTCCGGTGCTGCTCTTTTTTGCGCCGTGATTTTCCATTTCCATCTCTGATCTTGGATGTACTTGGGTCGCTGGTGCTGCATCTTGCTAGCCAGCTATCCTCTCCCGCACAAAAGCGGGTCATGAGGCTTGTTAGCGCGGACATTGTCCTCGGTTTCTCTTGGCCGAGGTGTCTGGCGAGCCATTCATCTCGGACGTTGTGTTTGAAAGCTGCTAAGGCTTCGACGTCCGGACAGTCGACTATTTGGTTCTTTTTGGTAAGTAACCTGTTCCAGAATTTGCGCGCTGACTCTCCGGGCTGTTGAGTTATATGACTTAGATCGTCTGCATCCGGATGGCGGACATAAGTTTCTTGAAAATTTGCTCTAAACGCGTCCTCGAGCTCCTCCCAACTTCCAACAGTGTTTTCTGGGAGGCTTTTGAGCCAATGACGGGCTGGCCCTTTGAGCTTGAGGGGTAGGTATTTTATGGCGTGGAGATCGTCTCCTCTAGCCATGTGTATGTGTAGTATATAATCTTCTATCCAGACTCCGGGGTCTGTTGTTCCGTCGTAGGCCTCTATGTTTATGGGTTTGAATCCTGCTGGGAATTCATGATCTAGCACCTCACTGGTGAAACATAGTGGGTGTGCGGCGCCCCTGTATTTGGGTGTACCACTGTCTTCAGACACTTGGCGTGTTGTATTGCCTCCTGGGGCCCTCTTCTTTGGCCCGTAAATGGACCTGGCTGGGCCATCTGTCCTTCCAGGGTCGTTAGTCGGTTTATATGCGGCGCCTCTTTCAAATTTTGGCCTATCATCTGGCCGTCTATCCAACCAGGCGGCTTCTTTGTTTTTTGACAGTGGGGGCTCTATGGCCTCCTCGTCAAATTCTGGCAGTAGCTTGCGCTTCGGGTAGCTCTTTGATTGATGGCCGTTGCCGTATTTGTCTGCGGTTTTGAGCACTTTGCTCCACCTCATTCTGAGTGTATCTTCCGCTGTTTTGAGCTTCCGTTTTTCCTTCTTTAAGCTTCTTGCGGTGTTGACGAGTCTTTTCCGAAGGTTTTTATTCTCCGGCGGTGTGTCCGGCGTGAGATCGTCCGGACTATTTTTTCCGCCGGGCCCGGACTGATTGTCTGACTCGTCTTGTTCGGACGGTTGCTTGTCTGCGTGTTTGTCGTCCACTAGTTTGCCCTACCGTATTGCTGGGTCATTAGGAGCGCTGTTGTTGTCGAGGCGGGACTTAGGGCGGCGTCTGCGTCGCCGTTTTGGTCGTTTGTCGGCGGGATTATCTTCTACCGCGCCCCGTTGGTCCTCGTTATCGCTTCCTTTTGGGGTATCCACCATGTACACATCGTATGACAAGGTGGTCTTCCAGTGCCCTGTAGGCGCTGGCTCTTGTTCATCTCCGGCATCGTCGTCCATACCGTCGATGTCTTCGGAGTCATAGTCTAGCATGTTGGTTAGATCGTCGACAGTGGCTACAAAGTGGGTGGTGGGTGGGCTTTGAATTTCTTTGTTGTCCATATCCCAACCGTCCTGGCCATAGTCCGGCCAGGTCTCTCCGGATAGCGAGAGATGTTTTAGCGAATTTAGGATGTCGCCAAAGGGCGAGTGTTGGAATATGTCCGCGGCGGTGAATTCCATAACCGGCGTCCAATCAGATATGATTGGTAGGGGCGTGGGAGGTCCGGAGTCCAGCAAGGAGTCCGGTACCTCAGAATCACGAGTTTTGCGAGGGACAAGGCTAGTGTTCGGCTCCATCACCGTGGAAGTTGAAGCCCCCGAGGCGATGTCCAACCATCGGTCCTCGATCTGGGCGGTCGGCTCCGGACTAAGGGCCGGAGCGGCTTCGTGTGCGGCCACCAAGGCACTGTTCGGCGGCAGAGCTAGATCATGCCCATCACAACAGTGCGGCGCGCTTGGCTTTGGCTCGAGCCCGTCGAGGATCAAGTCCCCGCGGATGTCGGCTGTGAAGTTTAGGCTTCCGAATCTGACCTGATGGCCAGGGGCGTAGCTTTCGATCTGCTCCAGATGGCCAAGTGAATTAGCCCGCAGTGCGAAGCCGCCGAATACGAAGATCTGTCCGGGGAGAAAAGTCTCACCCTGGACAGCGTTGTTGATTGAAGATGCCATCGAGCCTATCGGTGACGACACAGAGGAACTCTCAATGAAAGCACCAATGTCAGTGTTAAAACCGGCGAATCTCGGGTAGGGGGTCCCGAACTGTGTGTCTAGGCGGATGGTAACAGGAGACAAGGGACACGATGTTTTACCCAGGTTCGGGCCCTCTCGATGGAGGTAAAACCCTACGTGTTGCTTGATTAATATTGATGATATGGGTAGTACAAGAGTGGATCTACCACGAGATCAAGGAGGCTAAACCCTAAAGCTAGCCTATGGTATGATTGTTGTAATGTATGTTGTGTCCTACGGACTAAAGCCCTCCGGTTTATATAGACACCGGAGGAGGCTAGGGTTACACAGAGTCGGTTACAATGGTAGGAGATCTACATATCCGTATTGCCAAGCTTGCCTTCCACGCCAAGGAAAGTCCCATCCGGACACGGGACAGAGTCTTCAATCTTGTATCTTCGTAGTCTTGGAGTCCGGCGGACGATGATAGTCCGGCTGTCCGGACACCCCCTAGTCCAGGACTCCCTCAGGTACCAACTATACCATGCTCCATTAAAAGAAACTATGTTAAAACTGCTTTATGTGATCTTGGAGCCGGTGTTAGTGTTATGCCTCTCTCTTTATATCGTAGACTTGAATTGAATAAGTTGACACCTACTGAAATATCTTTGCAAATGGCTGACAAATCAACTGCTATACCTGTCGGTATTTGTGAGGATGTGCCTGTTGTGGTTGCAAATGTCACTAACTTAACGGACTTTGTTATTCTTGATATTCCCGAGGACGATAGCATGTCGATTATCCTTGGTAGACCCTTTTTGAATACTACAGGGGCTGTTATTGATTGCAACAAAGGCAATGCCACTTTTCATGTTAATGGTAATTAGCATACGCTACACTTTCCGAGGAAACAACCTCAAGTTCATAACATCAATTCTATTAGAAAAATTCCAACTATTATTATTGGAGGTTTTGAATTTCCTCTTCCTACTGTCAAGAAGAAATATGATATTCTTATTATTGGGGATGTTCATATCCCCGCTGAGGTAACCTAGTGTTATTCGAAATTTCTCTGGTTCCATGTTATTCAGAATGAGTTTGTTAACAAGACTTGATCTACCTTGTTAGTGGATTCCTTTTGATGATCATGAGATGGATGAAACTAGAAGGCACAACCTTCTGTACCCTCTTTTTACTTTCTGTTATTTAGAATAAATAAAGCAAAAATAGTATATTTTCTGTCTGTTTTCTGAATTACCAATGCAATAAAAGAAATACTCAAAAATAGAAGTTCTCCAAATGCCCTGCCAATTTAGTTTCTGGCATATTTAATAATATTTGGCACTGAGAACACAGCAGGGGAGCTGGCACCTGGCCACGAGGGTCCAGGGCTCGCCCACCCTTACAGGGCGCGCCCCCTGCCTCGTGGGCCCATGGTGGCCCCCCTCCACTTATTCGTGCACCCACACACTTCATATTCCTCCCAAAAAAATCACCATCCAGCTCAAGCACGAGTTCTAGCTCACTTTGCTGCGATTTTCGATCTCCTTGCTCAAAGCTCCATTCACGGAACTGCTTTGGGGGATTGTTGAGGGAGTCCTGGACTAGGGGGTGTCCGGATAGCCGAACTATCATCATTGGCCGGACTCCAAGACTATGAAGATACAAGATTGAAGACTTCGCCCCGTGTCCGGATGGGACTTTCCTTGGCGTGGAAGGCAAGCTTGGCGATACGGATATGTAGATCTCCTACCATTGTAACCGACTCTGTGTAACCCTAGCCCTCTCCAGTGTCTATATAAACCGGAGAGGTTTAACCCGTAGAACGAACAACAATCATACCATAGGCTAGCTTCTAGGGTTTAGCCTCTCTGATCTCGTGGTAGATCTACTCTTGTACTACCCATATCACCAATATTAATCAAGCAGGAGTAGGGTTTTACCTCCACCGAGAGGGCCCGAACCTGGGTAAAAACATCGTGTCCCTTGTCTCCTGTTACCATCCGCCTAGACGCACAGTTCGGGACCCCCTACCCGAGATCCGCCGGTTTTGACACCGACATTGGTGCTTTCATTGAGAGTTCCTCTGTGCTGTCGCCATCAGGAAGGATGCCTCGTCCCGTCTTTAAAGACGGCACCGTTGCTAAAGGAGCTTTGGCCATCGGCCAACCTATCCGGCTAGGTGGTTTTCTTATGACCGCCTGTTCGGCCCCCGCGCCGACGATGACTTCTCGGGTCATCAGAAGCAACCTTCACGTCAACTCGGAACTTGCAGAGTAGCTAGATCTGATGGAGCTCTCCTCCTTAAATGAGCTCTTGGATCGCATCACCGCCCTGGGAGTCGCTATGGACTACAATCAGATTGGGCCTAAAACCAATCTGAGAGAGATCAACTGTCCCCAGGCTACCCACCATGTTGCTGTGGTGGAGGAATAGTACGGCGACCCTTCTTCAATATTAAGGACTAGTTACGTCCGGATTCCCGACCCCTCCAGGCCAGATTCCCGCGGAGGGACGGACGTCGATCAAGTCCTGAACCTAAAGTCAGGCAGCGGGCTGGATTCATTGGACAATATCCAAAGACCCAAGCTTCCAAATTTGGAAACTTTTCGGCCCTTGAGTCTTAGATTGGACGGGGTTCCGAACTCAATTCCACCCGCCCACCCAAACATAAGCGATCTATCCCGAATCCGGCAAGAGCCCGCTGAAACAGTACACCATTACTGGGCCAGATTCCTCCTGGTTATGGACAGGATAAAGGACTGCCGCGAGGAAGACACAATCTCACTTTTCTGCAATAATTGCACGGACAAGGGAATCCTAAACGCCATAAGTCGTCGTGAAATTACACGCTTTGCCGACTTGGCGTCCATAGTACGAAAGTACTGCGCGATGGAGAGCTCCTGGAAAACCGAAACCAAATTTTGGGATAATCCGGCTCCGAATACAACCCTAGTCCAAAATAAAAGGGTGCATCATCGCCAGGCACTTGGGTTAAATACCAAAAAGCAAAAAACCCCTAAAGGGCACGAAACCGTACTCGAGGGATGGCTCAATGGACCCTGCAAAATTCATAGTATTGAGGGCGCCACTCCAACTCATAGCCTTCGGGCATGTTGGATACGACGGCAGGTGGCCAAAAGTGGCGAAGAGCTTCTAGCCCCAGAGAACCAACCCAGCAACACCAGTAAGGTATTAACAGTCCTCGAGACTTTCACATCAAATAATATGCGGAAACGAACACTCCGCAGCCTTGCCGAAGTCTACCAAGTAGCAACAATAAACCCATGGAGTGACACGGCTATTACCTTCAATGCCAGTGATGAACCTAAATTCCGAACAGCCCGAGCACTAGCCGCATTGGTCCTTAGTCCAATAGTGGACGGCTTTCTCCTTACTAAGGTACTCATGGACGGCGGCAGCGGATTAAACCTCATTTACGAGGAAACCCTTCGAAAAATGGAAATAGTTTGGAGCCGCATTGAGCGAAGCAGCACAACCTTTAGAGGAATGATCCCTAGTCGGGAAGCATGCTGCACAGGAAAAATCACACTAGACGTGGTGTTCGGCTCACCAGACAATTACAGGTCCGAGGAGGTCACGTTCCAAGTGGCCCCATTCAATAGCGGATATCATGCTTTATTAGGGAGAGAGGCATTCACAATTTTTCAAGCTATACCCCATTACAGGTACATGAAGCTCAAAATGCCCGGGCCCAACGGAATCATCACTCTTGCCAGTGATCCGAACATAGCACTCCGCGCCGAAAATAAGACAGTCGCACTAGCCCTCGAGGCACTATCCGAAGCCCTAGCGGCCGAAGAACTCACTGCGCTGCGCTCCACGGTGAACAGGGACGATGTGATACTCGATAAGAGATCCAAGTCCACCTCTTTTAAACCAACGGACGAAATAGTCAAATTCCAAGTCCATCCAACGGACCCTACAAAGATGGCCTCCATCGGGGCACAGTTAAACCCTGATGTAGACGCCGCACTACGAGAATTCCTACGGGAAAATTGGGACATTTTTGCCTGGCACCCTTCAGACATGCCAGGAATCCCACGCCGGCTGGCCGAGCACAGCCTAAATATCCTAAAAGGATTTAAGCCAGTCAAACAGGCTCTTCGGCGATTTTCCGAACCCAAGAGACAAGCAATGGGACAGGAGCTAGCCAAACTATTGGAAGCCGGATTCATTAGAGATATAAAACATCCGGACTGGCTAGCAAACCTGGTGATGGTACCAAAGAAGCATAAATCCTGGCGCCTATGTGTCGACTTCAAAGACCTTAACAAGGCTTGCCCAAAGGATCCATTCCCCCTCCCCCGCATCAATCAAATCATCGACGCTACCGCGGGGCACGATTCATTGTGCTTCCTCGACGCATACTTCGGCTGCCACCAAATCAAGATGGCGGAGCCAGACCAAGCCGCAATGGCATTCATCACTCCATACGGACCATTCTGCTTCAACACAATGCCCTTCGGGCTCAAAAACGCCGGCACAACATATCAGCGCATGATTCAGACATGTCTGGCAAACCAGGTCGGCAAAACTGTGGAGGCATACGTAGACGATGTGGTCATCAAATCCAAGCATGTCGAAACTCTAGTAGATGACTTAAGGCTCACATTCGACAATCTCCGAGCATACGACATTAAGCTCAACCCGGAAAAATGCGTTTTCGGCGTACCAACCGGAAAGCTCTTGGGCTTCATTGTATCCGGTAGAGGAATTGAAGCAAACCCCCAGCCAAGATCCGAGCTCTGTCACAATTGGATATCCCAAAAGACCTCAAGCAAATACAAAAATTGACTGGATGCGTGGTGGCTCTGAGCCGCTTTATCTCCCGCTTAGGAGAAAAGGCATTACCCCTTTATCGCCTCCTCCGGCGCACCGAACACTTCGAGTGGACGGATGCCGCCACGACCGGACTCGAAGAAATCAAAGCCATATTGGCAACAAATCTTGTCCTGGCCGCGCCCAACTTGGGTGAACCAATGTTATTATATATCGCGGCAAAACATCAAGTGGTAAGCGCGGTGCTCGTCGTCGAATGAGAAACGGACGGACACAAGTTCCCTCTTCAAAAACCTGTTTACTACGTGTGCATTGTCCTAACTCCATGCAAGTCCTGGTATACACATTACCAAAAGATAGCGTACGCAGTGTTCATGGCATCTCGGAAGCTGCGACACTACTTCCAAGAGTGTTCGATAACAGTAGCCTCCGAAGTACCTCTTAATGACATTATAAACAACCACGACGCAACGGGCCGGATTGCCAAATGGGCCATCGAGCTCCTCCCATTCGACATAACCTATAAACCACGGCGAGCTATCAAGTCACAATTTTTGGCTGACTTCATCGCCGAATGGACTGAAGCCGAACTCCCTAAAGAGTACAGCGCATACTCTAATTGGATTATGCACTTCGATGGCTCCAAAATGTTGGCCGGCCTGGGGGCTGGCGTCGTCCTGACGTCCCCAACCGGAGACACAGTCCAATACGTACTCTAGATAATGTACACGGACTCCAACAACGCAGCCGAATACGAGGCCCTTCTACATGGCCTCTGGATGGCGGTCTCCATGGGCATTACACGCCTAGAGGTGTGCGGGGATTCGAACCTCACGATATCCCAAATAAATGGAGACTTTGACGCCAAGGATCCGAAAATGGCAGCTTACCATAACGTCGTCCTGAAAATGTCAGCTCGGTTTGAAGGGCTCGAATTTCAACATATAGCCCGGGATAACAACCAGGCGGCGGACGTATTGGCACGCATCGGCGCAAAGCGTGATGCCGTCCCTCCCAACATCTTCCTAGAGCGGCTTTTTAAGCCATCCATACTATGGGAAGGGGAGTCCGGAAACAACAATCCGGACCCAACCGCACCGCCCGACACCGAACATTCTGACACAATCGATGGTTCTGCCAATGAAATAACACCTTCAGCCCACGAAATAATGGCAGTCATTTCCCCGTGGACGAAACCATTCATAGCCTACTTAACCAGGCAGGAACTTCCCGAGGACCAAAACGAGGCCCGCTGCATAGTACGGCGATCTAAAGCCTATAAGGTCCATGAGGGAGAGCTTTATAAGAAAAGCACAACCGGAGTCCTTCAAAGGTGTATCTCCAAAGAGGAAGGGTGAAATCTTCTGGCTGAAATTCACACCGGACTCGGTGGGCACCATGCCGCAGCCCGAGCCCTTGTAGGCAAGGCCTTCCGTATAGGATTTTAATGGCCGACGGCCCGGGCAGATGCTCAGGACTTAGTCCAACGATGCGTCAGTTGCCAGCTATTTGCTAATCAAAGCCACATGCCACCCACCGCCCTCAAAACTATACCCATCACCTGGCCGTTTGCGGTCTGGGGGCTTGACATGGTTGGAACCCTTAAAGGGGGAGCCCACAAGCAAAAATACCTATTGGTCATGGTGGATAAATTTACCAAATGGATAGAGGCCAAGCCAGTTAAGACGGCCGAATTCGGACCTGTGATAGACTTCATATCAGGGGTAGTACACCGTTACGGCGTCCCCCATAGCATCATCACTGATAATGGCACAAACTTCATGGCCGACGAGGTTAAACTCTGGTGCAAAAACATGGGCATCAAGCTCGACTACGCTTCAGTCTATCACCCTCAAACTAATGGTCAAGTCGAGCGAGCAAATGGTCTAATCATGAGCGGCATCAAACCCAGACTAGTGCGGTCCCTTAAGGAATCTAACACGCACTGGGTAGAGGAGCTCGACTCCGTACTCTGGGGGCTGCGGACCACGCCGAATCGCACTACCGGATTCACACCATTTTTTATGGTATACGGCACAGAGGCAGTTTTGCCCTGCGACATAATTCATGACTCACCTCGCGTGCGCATGTACGAAGAAAGAGAAGCCGAGCTGGATCAGCAGGACAGTTTGGACGCCTTAGAGGAGGAGCGCGATGTGGCAAAAGCTCGTTCTGCATTCTATCAACAGCAGGCTCGAAGATATCAAAGCAGAGAAGTACGGGCCAAAACTTACAATGTTGGCGAACTAGTTCTACGCCTGTCGGAAAAGAAAAAGGACAAACTCAAGCCCAAATGGGAAGGTCCCTTCATCATCGACCAAGTCCTGACCGGCGGAGCGTAACGTCTGCAAAACGCATTGAATAACCGACTCAAGCCGAACCCATGGAACGCAGCCCGTCTTCGAAGATTCTACGCCTAGCGCCGGACTCCGAGTTCGTCTCCTTCCTCTGTCTACATTTTATGATTTAGCTGTCTTTTATTTCTCTCCTTCTCCCCCCTTTCCTTTACTTTTTTTTCTCTCAAAGCCTTTGGAGGCTCGCCTGCGCATTGTTCGCACACAATTGACGTGCTACTCGCACTCATTTTACCTGGGGGCTTCTTTAACAGAAGCTTATTTATACGGGCCTTATGCCCAACACATGCGTTAAACTTCCGCATGTGCCTTTTATTCGCCATTATATGCATCGATATGACTTAAGTTTTGGCCAAGCTGGGTTGCCTGGCTCCTGTGCTTACCGCTACGTTCCTGATTGTTTGGCTAGGTGGTAAAGGGAGCACCTCTGCGATTGTTACTGCCGGGTCAGCCGGATGTGTAGCTCAGACTGGGTGAAGCCGAAAGCTAGCATTCTTAAGGGAATATTCGGTCAGCGAACTAAAATATGATTTCTTACCTATTTATTTATCTGCCCCCAGATGTTTTTCTGTTTTTTTTCGCAGTCCGGACATGCACTTTAGGGCATGCCTCCCAGGGAAAGGAACCCCTAACGGGACTATTCTCCCTGGAAGATGTTTCTTACTAACCATGTAATATAACATAACTAGTTAGGCAATTGTCTGATAAAGCACTTATGACCCCTACGCCTGGTCTCCACGCATGCCCCGGTTCTTACATGACCCCGAGGGTATTCGGACACACTCCGGACCGTTGGGTCCCAAGGTTGAAGCGAAAAGGTCCGCTATGACAAACGATCTACAATCCGGCTAGAAGGCATTTTACATGTCATTTCAAATTACATAGTCAAATCGACTAATCGTATTCCTCTTCAATACCATCTAATAGGCTGTCTAGTTTACAGTCTCGCTGGGAATACTTTGCGGCCAACTCTACTTGGCCGTACACTAAGCTCACAGGAACTCCTTCCCATCGGGCCCCATAGGTCCGACCTCGGCCATGTGGTTTGGGTCAGCCTTCGTGTACCGCGTCTTCACCATGGCCCAGGCCTCCCTGGCGCCTTGACGGCAGGCCGATATCTTCCATAACCGGAAGCGCCGCCGTGCTCCCTGAAGCTTCTCTGCAAGCTCTGCAAGGCCTTCGGGTAGGGAGACGGATGGCCACAAGGCCTGGGCGACACCGATCATCACCTGCCGAACTCGTCCGTGCAGTTGCAGCAGCTCGGGAAGGAGGTCACCCGTTGAACTGGGCATTTCCTCTGCAGGACGACCTATGAGCATACCTACAGACATATTTCTGTTAATCGACTTCCTTGCCGAACTCTTCTTTTCAAAAGTTCGCTCAAGCACTTACTATAAATGCCGCGACGAAGCCGCCGATTCTCCTTCACGGAGTCAGACAGCTGGGCCCGAACATCTTTTAGTTCCTCGCCCAGCTGGGTGTTGGCATCTTGGAGGTTATTTTTCTCTTGCCACACCCGTGTCAGCACCTTCTCGCCGGCCTTTAGCTGGCGTAGTAGCTGTTGCCTGTCAGGATCTAGTCCGGCGCCATCTGCAATATTATTGTCAGACTTATACACACGCCCCACTTCACAAACTACTTATCTTTCGAAGTATATATTACCGGAGGGGGTCTCTGTGGCTCCCCCAGTGGCGGCTCGTGCGGCCTCAAGTTGGGCCTTGCACTCTTGAAGATCCTGAGACAGGTGGGTATTCTTTTCTGTAAGATCCTGCATAACAAATGATCCTTAAATCAGTTATTCTAACTATTTTAAGTCTCGGGGGCTACTGGCATATATAACTGTCAAAATTCCTCACCCGTATGTCTTTCACATACTGCTCCGTGGCTCTGGCTAGACCATCTTGAGCGGCACGGAGGTGCGCATCTCCCGAATTAAAGGCATTCAATGCCTCTTGGGAGAAACATGCGTCACGAAGGATTGTCCAGCGGCGCCTGTGATTCATGGCACTCTCCACCTCAGATTTGGTGGCGGACAACCTGTCGGCGTCCTCCGTTGGAGGAGCATCCGACGCGCACCTTGTGTTCGCCTCCCCCTCCGGACCTGGCGTTGGAGCCTGGCTGGCGGAGGCTCGATTGGCAACCTCTCCGGACACAGTCCGGCGAGCGCTCCTTTTCCTGAAAAGGTCACGAGCGTTAGTACGCCTTCCAGGAACCTTTCCTTGAAACACGGTGGTGCACCATACCGTTGCAGCGACGTCTCGATCCGCACCACACTTCTTTTCCATCTGCTAGGCCGAGCTGCCTCTGGTTGGCCAGCCGCCGCAGGCTCGGCTTCCCGCCTCAAAGGCACCTCCTGCGGAACACCATTGGTATGCGGTGATCAAAAATAAGCGTGGACGGGTCACGGTATCAGGACTTCGGTCACAGTTACCTGGGAAGCCAAAAATATTCCGGGGTAGTCGGTCGTAATGGCGACCAAAGCATTGTCGATGCTAAGTTGGTGGAACACCCCATCGATCAGCTCCACCTTTATGTCTGGATCCTCCTCGGAGGCCGGATCGAGGGACCGTTCCGGATCCTCGGGTTGTGGAGCCGGGCTGTGTATATCCTCTACCGCCCGGCGCAGTTCCTGCGACAAACTCATGAAATGAGATACTTAACCATGGGAATGTGGATCAGATAGGCAAAAAGAAATGCCCGCTTACCCAGCTTCGAGGATTGTTCATAGAAAACCCGTTCAGTGGACTGACGCGGAGAAAATCCCCCTTTTCCCCTTTGTACAGGCCGGACAAGATCTTCACCAGATCGGCGACCGATCCCGGCCCCTTACGGCCATGGCGGGTGGCATCATCCTCCCCGTTGAAATCCCACATGGGGTGGCCCCTATACTGGAGCGGCTGCACCCCCCGCATAATGCATGTGGCCATGACTCCGATCATGGTCAATCCGAAAATGGGCCAATAATCTTATTTGGCCCATCAAGTACTGGACGTCCCTGTCATTCTCCCATTGAGGGCTCCGCGGACGCCAACTTAGGCGTTTCTTCAAGGGAGCGTTACTAAACTCCGGGAGGCCGATCCGAACTGGATCCGGTAGCGGGGCGTCTTCTATATAAAACCATTCCGAAGGCCAGTCTTCGGACACCTTCTTCGAGGTTCCGGATAGATATCCAGTCCCGGTGATGCGCCATAGCTCGGCTCCGCCCACTTGATATATCGACCCCTCATGAGAACGGGGTACGAGGCAGAATAATCTCTTCCACAGCGCAAAATGAGCCTCGACGCCCAGGAACAGCTCGCAAAGGGCCACGAAGTCCACGATGTGCAGAATGGAGGCAGGTGTAAGGTGGTGCAGCTGGAGGCCATAGAACTCCAGGAGCCCCCGGAGAAACGGATGTATTGGAAATCCGAGTCCTCTTATTAGATAAGAGACAAAGCATACCCGCTCTCCTTTGGAGGGATTGGGGATGCTCTCCGCCTGCTTTCCGCCCTTGTAGGTGGCGAGTCCGGCTCGAACCGAAACCATAAAGGTTGGGGGAAGAAATCCCTTGGCTTGGAGCATCACTAACTCACTATGCGGGACGGAGCATCTCCCCCAATCTCCTGGCTGAGGGCTGGGAGCGCGAGAGGAGGGGCCGCGTCGACTGTCCATGATGGAATGGGTTTTTGTCAGAGGCACTCCGATGAATGCTCGCGGAGGGAGGATGGCGTGATTCGGATCTAGATCCTCGCCTCTTTTTATAGGCAGCTCACTTGCGCAGCTAGGGGGAAAGTGTAAAAATACCCTGGCTTTTCGCATTCGTTCGTCACGTGGAAGATGGCCATTATTGGGCGGGGAAGCCAAGGAGCGCAGCACTTATAAGAAGCCGGACACTATTCAACAAGTACATGGAATTTGGAGAAGAACCCGCCTTGCAATGCCGAAGACAATCAACACGCCGGATTCATCATCATTGAAGCCTGGTTCGGGGGCTACTGAGGGAGTCCTGGACTAGGGGGTGTCCGAATAGCCGAACTATCATCTTTGGCCGGACTCCAAGACTATGAAGATACAAGATTGAAGACTTCGTCCCGTGTCCGGATGGGACTTTCCTTGGTGTGGAAGGCAAGCTTGGCGATACGGATATGTAGATCTCCTACCATTGTAACCGACTCTGTGTAACCCTAGCCCTCTCCGGTGTCTATATAAACCGGAGAGGTTTAGCCCGTAGGACGAACAACAATCATACCATAGGCTAGCTTCTAGGGTTTAGCCTCTCTGATCTCGTGGTAGATCTACTCTTGTACTACCCATATCATCAATATTAATCAAGCAGGAGTAGGGTTTTACCTCCACCGAGAGGGCCCGAACCTGGGTAAAAACATCGTGTCCCTTGTCTCCTGTTACCATCCGCCTAGACGCACAGTTCGGGACCCCCTACCCGAGATCCGCCAGTTTTGCACCGACAATTGTTCTTTGGTATGTGACTCCTCCAATGGTCCAATTAGTTTTTGCTCTAGTGCTTTATTCATTGCAAATTTTTGCTTCCTAGGTGACCCTGTTCTTGAGCTTGCATGCCAAATTTATGAGGTCCCAAGTAATTCTAATGCATGATATAGGCTCTAGGCACTTGTGGGAGTAGTTGCTATCAGTTTTGTTGTGTTTGATTCACTTTTATTTTGAGTTACTAAAATTTCAGAAATTTTCAGAAAATGATGAAGAGATTTTTGAGGGGCTCTTGTAGCCAAGGCTCCAAGGATAAACAAGCTAAGGAGAAAGAAAAGGCCAAGTATAATCTTCCTCGCGTAGCGGAAGTACGGCCATGTGAATGGCCTTGTGATGATTTCTTGAGAGCAGCCGGGATTTATGAAGACTTCTTTTATTATTTGGTTGATAATGCGGGCCTCACTGACTTCCTCCACGATCGGATCAAACAACCATTACCTCGTCTTGCCGTCGGCCGTGTACGTGCACCGAGGCCAGACATCAGCTCCAGAGCCTGAGCCGGAACCACCACTGGACCCTTATCGTCCATCATCTTATCAGTGGGATCCAGAGCAGATCGCCAGCCAGTGGCAGTATGATGACACTCCTCAGTACACTGGGGAGAGTAGCCGCGATCCATGGCCATAGACCAACTTAGGCCAAAAGCCTAAGCTTGGGGGAGTACGTATTTCTCACCGACATTACATTCATGTTCACACACTCATTCTAGTTGTCGGTGCTCATACTTTTTCATTGTATTATCCATGCTAGTTTAATTTCTTTTTCTAGCTTTCTTCTTGTGTGTTTGATAAACCTTAAGAAAAACCAAAAAATTAGTTAGTTTAATTCCCATGCTGTAGTAGTAGTAATTAAAATGAAAACCCAAAAATGTTTCTCATTTTTCTTTTGCTTGTTGGGAGCTTTCCCGTGTAAATAGTTTTATTTCTTTTCTTTCCTTTGGGGGTCGAGAGGAGAATACCATAATGAAAATGTTAAGTGGCTCTTATATGCATGATTGTTGATTTAACCCAGAGCCCATATTACCTTGTATTCTCCCTTGAATTGAATGCTTGCAGATTCCAGCTTAGTCCAATGCACGTGCACTATTATTATTATATACACCGTTCGGTCGTGCAAGTGAAAGGCAATAATGATGATATATGATGGACTGATTGAGATGAGAGAAGCTGGTATGAACTCGACCTCTCTTGTTTTTGTAAATATGATGAGTTCATCGTTCCTGATTCAGCCTATTATCAATAAACATGTTTGCAATGACAATTAGAAATTATAGTTACTTATGCCATGCATAATTAGCTAGGAGCTTATAATGGTTTACCTTGTGTGCCAACATGCTATTAAAATGTTTGTGATGTGGTATGATAGGGTGGTATCCTCCTTTGAATGATTCGAGTGACTTGACTTGGCACATGTTCACGCATGTAGTTGAAACAAAATCAACATAGCCTTCACGATATTTATGTTCATGGTGGATTATATCCTACTCATGCTTGCACTCGGTGTTGATTAATTTTAATGCATGTTCATGACTGTTGTCACTCTCTCAGTTGGTCGCTTCCCAGTCTTTTGCTAGCCTTCACCTGTACTAAGCAGGAATACTGCTTGTGCATCCAAACTCCATAAACCCCAAAGTTATGCCATATGAGTCCACCATACCTTCCTATATGCGGTATTTACCTGCCATTCCAAGTAAATTTGTATGTGCGAAACTCCAAACCTTCAAATGAAATTATGTTTTGTATGCTTGAGCAGCTCATGTATCAACTAGGGTTGTCTGTATCTTCCATGCTAGGTGGGTTATTCTCAAGAGGAGTGGACTCCGCTCCTCATACACGAGAAAATGGCTGGTAATCGGGATTCCCAGTCCCATGATCAAAAGATCAAATCAAATCAAAATAAATAAACAAAACTCCCCCAGGATTGTTGCTAGTTGGAGGCACCCGTTGTTTCGGGCAAGACATGGATTGATGCTTGTTGGTGGTGGGGGAGTATAAACTTTACCATTCTATTTGGGACCACCTATAATGTGTGTAGCATGGAAGATATCGAGATCTCATAGTTGTTATGTTGACAGTGAAAATATACCGCTCAAAATATTATTCATCTCTATTTCAAAATCGAGCTCTGGCACCTCTACAAATCCCTGCTTCCCTCTGCGAAGGGCCTATCTATTTACTTTGATGTTGAGTCATCACCCTCTTATTAAAAAGCACCCGCTAGAGAGCACCGCTGTCATTTGCATGCATTACTATTAGTTTATATTGGGTATGACTTGACTGGATCTCTTTTACCATGAATTACAATGTTTAGTCAGTCCTTGATCTTTAAAGGTGCTCTGCATTTATGTTTTGCGGTCTTAGAAAGGGCTAGCGAGACACCATCTTGTCATATCATATTATGATTGTTTCGAGAAACTGTTGTCATCCGAGTTTTATTATTATTGCTCGCTAGTTGATTATGACATTGATATGAGTAAACATGAGACCTAAGTGTTATTGTGAATACGGTTAGTTCATAATCTTTGTTGAAAACTTGAATGTTGGCTTTACATATTTACAACAACAAGAGCAAGCAGAGTTTGTGGAAGTTTTTCTTTATCATTTTCAATTTGTCAACTGAATTGCTTGAGGACAAGCAAAGGTTTAAGCTTGGGGGAGTTGATACGTCTCCGTCATATCTACTTTTCCAAACACTTTTGCCCTTGTTTTGGACTGTAACTTGCATGATTCGAATGAAACTAACCCGTATTGACGCTGTTTTCAGCAGAACTGTCATGGTGTTATTTTTGTGCAAAAATAAAAGTTCTCGGAATGACCTGAAAATCCACGGAGCAACTTTTCAGATTTAATAAAAAAATACTGGCGAAAGAAATAGTGCCAGGGAGCCCAAACCCAGTCCATGAGGGTGGGGGGTGCGCCCCCTCCCCCTGGGCGCGCCCCCTGCCTCGTGGGCCCCCTGGACGTCCATCGACCTCAACTCCAACTCCATATATTTGCTTTCGCGGAGAAAAAATCAGAAAAAAAGTTTCATCGTGTTTTACGATACGGAGCCGCCGCCAAGCCCTAGTCTCTCTCGGGAGGGCTGATCTAGAGTCCGTTTGGGGCTCCGGAGAGGGGGATTCGTCACCATCGTCATCATCAACCATCCTCCATCACCAATTTCATGATGCTCACCGCCGTGCATGAGTAATTTCATCGTAGGCTTGCTGGACGGTGATGGGTTGGATGAGATTTACCATGTAATCAAGTTAGTTTTGTTAGGGTTTGATCCCTAGTATCCACTATGTTCTGAGATTGATGTTGCTATGACTTTGCTATGCTTAATGCTTGTCACTAGGGCCCGAGAGCCATGATTTCAGTTCTGAACCTATTATGTTTTCATGAATATATGTGAGTTCTTGATCCTATCTTGCAAGTCTATAGTCACCTATTATGTGTTATGATCCGACAAACCCCGATGTAACAATAATCGGGATACTTCTCGATGATGACCGTAGTTTGAGGAGTTCATGTATTCACTAAGTGCTAATGCTTTGGTCTGGTGCTCTATTAAATGGAGGCCTTAATATGCCTTAGTTTCCATTAGGACCCCGCTGCCACGGGAGGGTAGGTTAAAAGATGTCATGCAAGTTCTTTTCCATAAGCACATATGACTATATTCGGAATACATGCCTACATTACATTGATGAACTGGAGCTAGTTCTGTGTCACACTATGTTATAACTATTACATGAGGAATCGCACCCGACATAATTATCCATCACTGATCCAATGTCTACGAGCTTTTCACATATTGTGCTTTGCTTATTTACTTTACCGTTGCTACTGTTACAATTACTACAAAACTGCTATTGTTACTTTTGCTACTGTTACCGTTACTTCCATACCACTTTGCTACTAAATACTTTGCTGCAGATACTAAGTTATCCAGGTGTGGTTGAATTGACAACTCAACTGCTAATACCTGAGAATATTCTTTGGCTCCCCTTGTGTCGAATCAATAAATTTGGGTTGAATACTCTACCCTCGAAAACTGTTGCGATCCCCTATACTTGTGGGTTATCAACACCATTTGAGAGGGACACACATGAATCTTTTGATTTATTAGAATGCTCTATGTGCTTCACTTATATCTTTTGAGCTAGGCAATTTTGCTCTAGTGCTTCATTTATATCTTTTTAGAGCACGGTGGTGGCTTTATTTTATAGAAATTATTGAACTCTCTTGCTTCACTTATATTATTTTGAGAGTCTCTCTAAACAGCATGGTAATTTACTTAGGTTATGAATTTAGTCCTAATATGATATGCATCTTGGAGGGATATAACAAAAACTTTCATATAAAGTGCATTGAATACTAAGAGGTGTTTGATTCCTTGCATTTGTTTTGAGACATGAAGATGGTGATATTAGAGTCATACTAGTGAGTAATTGTGGATTGATAAGAATAATTGTGTTAAAGTTTGTGATTCCCGTAGCATGCACGTATGGTGAACCATTATCTAACGAAGTTGGAGCATGACATATTTATTGATTGTCATCCTTTGTGTTGAGGTCGGGATCGCGCGATGGTTAACTCCTACCAACCCTTCCCCTAGGAGCATGCACGTAGTACTTTGTTTCGATAGCTAATAGACTCTTGCAATAAGTATGTGAGTTCTTTATGACTAATGTTGAGTACATGGATTATACGCACTCTCACCCTTCCACCATTGCTAGCCTCTCTAGTACCGTGCAACTTTCGCCGGTGCATTACACCCACCATATACCTTCCTCAAAACATCCACCATACCTACCTATTATGGCATTTCCATAGCCATTCGGAGATATATTGCCATGCAACTTTCCACCGTTCTGTTTATCATGACACGACCCATCATTGTCATATTGCTTTGCATGATCATAAGATAGCTAGCATGATGTTTACATGGCTTGTCTATTTTTTATGTCATTTGCTATGCTAGATCATTGCACATCCCGGTACACCCCCGGAGGCATTCATATAGAGTCATATTTTGTTCTAGTATCAAGTTGTAATTTTGAGTTGTAAGTAAATAAAAGTGTGATGATCATCATTATTAGAGCATTGTCCCATGTGAAGTTATCAAAATAAAAGAGGCCAAAGAAGCCCAAATAAAAAAACAGGCCAAAGAAGCCCATCAAAAGAGAGAGAGAGAAAAAAGAGAGAAAAGAGAGAAGGGGCAATGTTACTATCCTTTTTTCCACACTTGTGCTTCAAAGTAGCACCATGTTCTTCATGATAGAGAGTCTCCTATGCTATCACTTTCATATACTAGTGGGAATTTTTAGTTATAGAACTTGGCTTGTATATTCCAACGACGGGCTTCGTCAAATGCTCTAGGTCTTCATGAGGAAGCAAGTTGGATGCACACCCACTTAGTTTCTTTTTGAGCTTTCATACACTTATAGATCTAGTGCATCCGTTGCATGGAAATCCCTACTCACTCACATTGATATTTATTGATGGGCATCTCCATGGCCCATTGATACGCCTAGTTGATGTGAGACTATCTCCTTCTTTTTATCTTCTCCACAACCACCATATTCTATTTCACCTATAGTGCTATGTCCATGGTTCACGCTCATGTATTGCGTGAAAGTTGAAAAAGTTTGAGAATGCTAAAGTATGAAACAATTTCTTGGCTAAAACCGGGGTTGGGCATGATTGAATACTTTGTGTGATTAAGATGGAGCATAGCCAGACTATATGATTTTGTAGGGATAGCTTTCTTTAGCCATAGTATTTTGAGAAGACATGATTGCTTTATTAGTATGCCTGAAGTATTATTGTTTTTATGTCAATATTAAACTTTTGTTTTGAATCTTACAGATCTGAACATTCATGCCACAATAAAGAAAATTACATGGATAAATATGTTAGGTAGCATTCCACATCAAAACTGTTTTTATCATTTACCTACTCGAGGACGAGCAGGAATTAAGCTTGGGGATGCTTGATACGTCTCCAACGTATCTATAAATTTTGATTGTTCCATGCTATTATATTATCTGTTTTGTATGTTTTATATGCATTAATATGCTATTTTTTATTTTTGAGACTAACCTATTAACCTAGAGCCCAGTGCCAGTTTCTGTTTTTTCCTATTTTTTGAGCTTCGCAGAAAAGGAATACTAAATGGAGTCCTTGAACGGAATAAAACTTCACGATGATTTTTCTTGGGACAGAAGACACCCACGGGACTTGGAGTGCAAGTCAGAAGAGCCACGAGGCGGCGGAAAGGGTGGAGGGAGCGCCCTAGGGGGGCGCACTCCCCTTCCTTGTGGGACCCTCGGTGACTTCCTGGCCTAGATCATCCTCCTATATATTCACATATATTCCAAAACCCTCAGAAGCATCCATGAAAATACTTTTCCACTACCACAACCTTCTGTTCCCGTGAGATCCCATCTTGGGGCCTTTTCTGACATCCTGTCGGAGGGGGATTTGATCACGGAGGGCATCAACATCAACTCTATTGCCCTTCCGATGAAGTGTGAGTAGTTTACCTCAGACCTACGGGTCCATAGCTAGTAGCTAGATGGCTTCTTCTCTCTCTTTCATTCTAAATACCATGTTCTCCTCGATGTTCTTTGGAGATCTATCCGATGTAATCTTCTTTTGCGGTGTGTTTGTCGAGACCCGATGAATTGTGTATTCATGATCAGCTTATCTATGCATATTATTTGAATCTTCTCTAAATACTTATATGCATGATTTGATATCTTTGTATTTATCTTCGAATTATTGGTTTGGTTTGGCCAACTAGATTGGTTTTTCTTGCAATGGGAGAGGTGCTTAACTTTGGGTTCAATCTTGCGTGACTTCACCCAGTGTCAAAGTAGGGGTAGCGAGACACGTATTGCATTGTTGCCATCAAGGATAAAAAGATGGGGTATTCATCATATTGCTTGAGTTTATTCCTCCACATCATGTCATCTTACTTAAGGCGTCACTCCGTTCTTTATGAACTTAATACTCTAGATGCATGCTGGATAGCGGTCGATGTGTGGAGTAATAGTAGTAGATGCAGGCTGGAGTCAGTCTATTTGACACAGATGTGATGCCTATATTTCATAATCGTTGCTCGACAGTAATTTGTTTACCCACCATATTATTTGCCTTATTGAGAGAAGCCTCTAGTGAAACCCATCGCCCCCGGGTCTATTTTCCATCATATTAGTTTCCGGTCTTCTATTTCCATCATATTAGTTTCCAATCTACTATTTTGCAATCTTTTATTTCCAGATCTATAATCCAAAAAACCCAAAAATATATTGTCTTTTATTTAGTTTTATTTGTCTCTATCAGATCTCACCTTTGCAAGTGACCGTGAAGGGATTGACAACTGATACGTCCATTTTGCATCATGCTTTTATATCAATATTTATTGCATTATGGGCTGTTATTACACATTATATCTCAATACTTATGGCTATTCTCTCTTATTTTACAAGGTTTACCATGAAGAGGGGGAATGCCGGCAGCTGGAATTCTGGAGAAAACAGTGGAAAACTATTCTGCTCTGCTCCAAAAATCCTGAAACTCCACGAAACCTGTTTTTGGAATTAATAAGAATTATTGAGCGGAAGAAATACATCAGGGGGCCCACACCCTGGCCAGGAGGGTGGGGGCGCGCCCCTGTCTCCTGGGCCCCCTGGTGGCCCCCCGGTGTCCATCTTCTACTATATGAAGGCTTTTACCCTGGAAAAAATCGTGGGCAAGCTTACGGGACGAAACTCCGCCGCCACGAGGCGGAACCTTGGCGGAACCAATCTAGGGCTCCGGCGGAGCTGTTCTACCGGGGACACTTCCCTCCGGGAGGGGGAAATCATCACCAACGTCATCACCAACGATCCTCTCATTGGGAGGGGGTCAATCTCCATCAACATCTTCACCAGCACCATTTCCTCTCAAAACCCTAGTTCATCTCTTGTATCCAATCTTGTATCCAAACCACAAATTGGTACCTGTGGGTTGCTAGTAGTGTTGATTACTCCTTTTAGTTGATGCTAATTGGTTTACTTGGTGGAAGATCATATGTTCAGATCCTTGATGCATATTATTACTACTCTGATTATGAACATGAATATGCTTTGTGAATAGTTACGTTTGTTCCTGAGGACATGGGTGAAGTCTTGCTATTAGTAGTCATGTGAATTTGGTATTCGTTCGATATTTTGATGAGATGTATGTTGTCTTTTCCTCTAGTGGTGTTATCTGAACGTCGACTACATGACACTTCACCATTATTTGGGCCTAGAGGAAGGCATGGGGAAGTAATAAGTAGATGATGGGTTGCTAGAGTGACAGAAGCTTAAACCCTATGTCGGTGTCAAAATCGGCGGATCGCGGGTAGGGGGTCCCGATCTGTGCGTCTAAGGCTAACGTAATAGGAGGCAAGGGACACGATGTTTTACCCAGGTTCGGGCCCTCTCGATGGAGGTAAAACCCTACTTCCTGCTTGATTGATCTTGATGATATGAGTACTACAAGAGTTGATCTACCACGAGATCGTAGAGGCTAAACCCTAGAAGCTAGCCTATGATGATTATGATTGTGTCTCTAAGGACTAAACCCTCTGGTTTATATAGACACTAGAGGGGGCTAGGGTTTACACAGAGTCGGTTACAAAGAAGGAAATCTAATATCCGGATTGCCAAGCTTGTCTTCCACGCAAAGGAGAGTCCCATCCGGACACGGGACGAAGTCTTGAGTCTTGTATCTTCATGGCCTAAAAGTCCGACCGAAGTAAATAGTCCGGCAGTCCGGATACCCCCTAATCCAGGACTCCCTCAGTAGCCCCTGAACCAGGCTTCAATGACGATGAGTCCAGCGTGCAGTTTGTCTTCGGCATTGCAAGGCGGGTTCCATCTCCGAATACTCCAAAGTAAACCTTAAACACTTAAATCGTGTCCGGCTCTGCAAAATGACTTTTGCATTCCACCATAGAGAGAACGATATTCCACAAATATAATCTACTGACAACTTTAGATAACGTGACACAACACCATGGTCGAGTCATTATTGAACCGTCTTCCCACAGCCAGCTACCGCACATATCGCGAGGCGGTTTCCTCGGCATGTCTTGTCGAAGCAGAGATTATGTCCCCTTATCACGGGATTCTCATCAATACGGGTACGGGTAACCCAACCGCGCCATCAATCGTGGCGCTTGGGAAATAAGCAGTTCTCAACGGGCAAGTGGGGAGACGCACCATTTTCATAGCCTCTATAGAGGGACAAGGATTCCCCATTTTCACCCATGCCTTCTTCCTCCTTCGCTTATCCATTCTTGCCCCCTCGAGCTCTAGCGCCCTAGTTCACACCTCCTCCGCACAGCCAAACATGTCCGGAGCAGGAGGAAAGTGGGTGGCCTCCACCATCATGGAGGAGCATATTACAAAGCTCCGGGCGGCCGAATACTTGGCCACAGATATCGTGCATTGGCTGCCGGACGCAGGGCAGATCATTCCGATTCCAGGACCCCACGAGAGGGTCGTGTTCCTCGCCCACTTCGTCCGTGGACTGGGATTTCCACTTCATCCCTTTATCCGTGGGCTCATGTTTTACTATGGGCTAGACTTCCACGATCTAGCCCCAAATTTCGTCCTCAACATCTCGGCGTTTATCGTCGTGTGCGAGGCCTTCCTCCGCATCAAGCCTCACTTGGGCTTGTGGCTACGAATCTTCTGTGTGAAGCCAAAGATCGTGAGCGGCCAGCAAGCGGAGTGTGGAGGCGCCATGGTCGGCAGGATGCGCAATGCTACCTGGCTCAACGGCTCCTTCACGGAGACCGTGAAAGGGTGGCATTCGGGGTGGTTCTACATCACCGAGCCACGCGACGCCAACTGGGCGGCGGCCCCCGAATTCCGATCCGGAATTCCCATGCGGCTCACCTCCTGGGAAACGAAGGGCCTGGCCTGGGGTGAACCTGCGGAGCTGACCGGACTTCAGAACTGCAGCAAGAATATGATGGACAAGAAAATCAAACCCGTCAACGTGGTCCAGGTCATGCTAGTCCGCCGAATTCTTCGGTGCCAAAGACGGGAATTTAATCTGTGGGAGTTCGTCCCGGCCGAACACCAGACACTTCAAGAGATCTACTGCACGACACACAAGGACGCATGGAAGGCGCTGTTCAAGGCCTCCGAAATATCTCCTCCCACATCCGAGGACCGCAGACTTCACGCCACGCGACTACCCCGTCCGGTGAGTTTTCTAACCATCACCAGATGTAGTTTTCCCAGCATAATCATGGGAGGATTTTAAGTCATCGTGTGTATTTAATCAGGAGTACGTTGTGACGGCGGAGTGGATCGACTGTTCGGCTCCACTGCCAAAAGGTCCAGCGAACGCTCTCCTGACGGAGATGCTAGTCCCGGCGCCCTACAAGGCGCCGGAAAAGAAGGCCGAGAAGAAGGCCCCGGGGACCAGGAAGGGTCTCCGGTGTAAGGTCGTACCGGATGCCTCGTCCGAAGACGAGGTGGCACACTCCTCCCCAGAAGGGGAGGAGGAAAAGGAAAGGGCCGCCCCACCTGAGGAGGCCGAAGGGCCTAAGAGGGCGACCCATGGGACTAGGAAGGGTCCCCGGTGCAAGGCCGTCATAAACTCGTCATGCGAAGACGACGAGGCAGATTCCTCCCACGGAGGCGGGGGTAAACGCGAGGAAACTCCGCCTCCCCGCATCGGGGAGGAGAAGAAAAGGAAAACCGCCATGGAGGGGGAGGCTAGGACGCCCAAGAAGGGAAAGGGGTCCCTTCCGGATTACTCCACCACGCCCGCCTACAGCGAGGAGGAGTGGCTGACCAGGGGGAAGCCCCTAGTAAGATCGTAAGTATCCGCACTCTGTTGTATTTTAGTGCGACTTCGCTTCATAGTTTGTTATAATGCCGAACACGTACAGGCAGTCCGGCCAGGGCACATCCCGAGGTATCCTCTTCGGATGGGTCTTTGAGAGATTCGGCGATGAATTCGCTCCCAACGGCCACTTCCCCTCGGCCTGCAGATGGCACGGAGGTGTTGTCCCAAAGGCTCCCAGAGCAGGGGGAGGTGACTCTGGAGACGCCCCAAGGCGAAATTCCACATGTCGGGCACACGGGGCGTAAGATCCCCGCAGATTGTGCCGACGAGAGCCGCAGCAAGTCGGGCTCCCAGCTGGACACTGTACCGAAACCTCCGAAGGTTCCGGATTTGGGCAGGTAGCGATAACCCACAAGTGTAGGGGATCGCAACAGCTTTCGAGGGTAAAATATTCAACCCAAATTTATTGATTCGACACAAGGGGAGCCAAAGAATATTCTTGAGTATTAGCAGTTGAGTTGTCAATTCAACCACACCTGGATAACTTAGTATCTGCAACAAATTATTTAGTAGCAAAGTAATATGATAAAAAAGTAACGATAGAAAAAGTAATATTTTTAGGTTTTGTAGTAGCAACGGAAAAGTAAATAAGCGAAACACAAGATGTGAAAAGCTCGTAGGCAATGGATCAGTGATGGATAATTATGTCGGATGCGATTCCTCATGTAATAGCTATAACATAGGGTGACACAGAACTAGCTCCAATTCATCAATGTAATGTAGGCATGTATTCCGTAAATAGTCATACGTGCTTATGGAAAAGAACTTGCATGACATCTTTTGTCCTGCCCTCCCGTGGCAGCGGGGTCCTAGCGGAAACTAAGGGATATTAAGGCCTCTTTTTAATAGAGAACCGGAACAAAGCATTAGCACATAGTAAATACATGAACTCCTCAAACTACGATCATCACCGAGAAGTATCCCGATTATTGTCACTTCAGGGTTGTCGGATCATAACACATAATAGGTGACTATAGACTTGCAAGATAGGATCAAGAACACACATATATTCATGAAAACATAATAGGTTCAGATCTGAAATCATGGCACTCGGGCCCTAGTGACAAGCATTAAGCATAGCAAAGTCATAGCAACATCAATCTCAGAACATAGTGGATACTAGGGATCAAACCTAACAAAACTAACTTGATTACATGGTAAATCTCATCCAACCCATCACCGTCCAGCAAGCCTATGATGGAATTACTCACGCACGGCGATGAGCATCATGAAATTGGTGATGGAGGATGGTTGATGATGACGACGATGACGAATCCCCCTCTTCGGAGCCCCGAACGGACTCCAGATCAGCTCTCCCGAGAGAGATTTGGGCTTGGCGGCGGCTCCGTGTCGTAAAACGTGATGAAACTTTCTCGCTGATTTTTTTCTCCCCGAACGTGAATATATTGAGTTGGAGTTGAGGTCGGTGGAGGTCCAGGGGGCCCACGAGACAGGGAGGCGCGCCCAGGGGGAGGGGGCGCGCCCCCACCCTCGTGGACAGGGTGTGGGCCCCCTGGTCTTGATTCTTTCGCTAGTATTTTTTATATTTTCCAAAAAGTGCCTCCGTGGTTTTTTAGGACATTGCGAGAACTTTTCTTTTCTACACATAAAACAACATCATGGCAGTTCTGCTGAAAACAACGTTAGTCCGGGTTAGTTTCATTCAAATCATGCAAGTTAGAGTCCAAAACAAGGGCAAAAGTGTTTGGAAAAGTAGATATGTTGGAGACGTATCAACTCCCCCAATCTTAAACCTTTGCTTATCCTGAAGCAATTCAGTTGATAAACTAAAAGTGATAAAGAAAATCTTTTACAAACTCTGTTTGCTCTTGTTGTTGTGAACATGCAAAGCCATCATTCAGGTTTCAGCAAATATTATGAACTAACCATACTCACAATAACACTTAGGTCTCACAATTACTCATTTCAATAGCATAATCAGCTAGCGAGCCATACTAATAAAACTCGGATGACAACACTTTCTCAAAACAATCATAACATGATATAACAAAATGGTATCTCGCCAGCCCTTTCTGAGACCGCAAAACATAAATGCAGAGCACCTTTGAAGATCAAGGACTGACTAAACATTGTATTTCATGGTAAAAGAGATCCAGTCAAGTCATACCCAATATAAACCAATAGTAATGAATGCAAATGACAGTGTGCTCTCCAGTGGGTGCTCTTTAATAAGAAGTGTGATGACTCAACATAAAAGTAAATAGATAGGCCCTCGCAGAGGGAAGCAGGGATTTGTAGAGGTGCCAGAGCTCGATTTTAAAATAGAGATTGAATAAGATTTTGAGCGGCATACTTTTTTTGTCAACGCAACAACTATGAGATGGCTGTATCTTCTATACTACATGCATTATAGGCAGTTCCCAAACAGAATGGTAAAGGTTTATATTCCCCCAACCACCAACAAGCATCAATCCATGGATTGCTCAAAACAACGAGTGCCTCCAACTAACAATAGCCCTGGGGGGAGTTTTGTTTTAATTATTTTGATTTGCTTTGATCTTTTTGGATCATGGGACTGGGCATCCCGGTTACCGACCCTTTCTCGTGAATGAAGAGCGGAGTCCACTCCTCTTGAGAATAACCCACCTAGCATGGAAGATATAGGCAGCCCTAGTTGTAACATGAGCTGCTCGAGCATACAAAACAGAATTTCATTTGAAGGTTTGGAGTTTGGCACATACAAATTTACTTGGAACGACAGGTAATTACCCCATATAGGTAGGTATAGTGAACTCATATGGAATAACTTTGGGGTTTAAGGAGTTTGGATGCACAAGCAGTATTCCCGCTTAGTACAGGTGAAGGCTAGCAAAAGACTGGGAAGCGACCAACTGAGAGAGCGACAACGGTCATAAACATGCATTAAAATTAATTTACACCGAGTACAAGCATGAGTAGGATATAATCTACCATGAACATAAATATCATGAAGGCTATGTTGATTTGTTTCAACTACATGCTTGAACATGTGCCAAGTCGAGTCACTCAATTCATTCAAAGGAGGATACCATCCCATCATACCACATCATAATCATTCTAATAGCATGTTGGCACGCAAGGTAAACCATTATAACTGATAGCTAATCAAGCATGGCACAAGCAACTATAATCTCTAAATGTCATTGCAAATATGTTTACTTCATAATAAGCTGAATCAGAAATGATGAACTCATCATATTTACAAAAACAAGAGAGGTCGAGTTCATACCAGCTTTTCTTATCCCAGTAAGTCCATCATATATCATCATTATTGCCTTTCACTTGCACGATCGAACGATGTGTATATTAATAATAGTACACGTGCATTGGACTAAGCTAGAATCTGCAAGCATTCAACTCAAGAGAGAAGACAGGGTAATATGGGCTCTAAGTAAAATAAACAATCATGCATATGAGAGCCACTAAACATTTTCAATATGGTCTTCTCGACCCCCAAAGGAAAGAAAAGAAAATAAAACTATTTACACGGGAAAGTTCCCAACAAGTAAAAGAAGAACAAGAAATCTTTTTGGGTTTTCATTTTAATTTCTACTACAGGCATGGAAATTAAACTAACTAATTTTTTGGGTTTTCTTAAGGTTTATCAAACACACAAGAAGAAAACTAGAAAAAGAAATTTAAACTAACATGGACAATACAATGAAAGAGTAGGAGCACCAACGACTAGTGTGTGAACATGAATGTAAAGTCGGTGAGAAATACGTACTCCCCCAAGCTTAGGCTTTTGGACTAAGTTGGTCTAGTACCAAGGACCGCCTGGCTGATATCCGTAGTTGTAACTGGGGTCGTACTGAGATGCAGCGGCAACTGCCTCCTGAGCTACGGCATGTTGGCGAGCTGCCTCCGCTCTCCCCTCGTGTTCAGCTGCTTCCTCCCTGGTGACAACATATCTTCCTTTTGCCTGATAATCAAAAAGATGGGAAGCAGGAAGAGTAACATGGACGATGTTGCGTCTGTTATAGATTAGTCGATAATGGAGGAATTGTTCATTCCTCCTTAGAAATTGATGATTGACCATAGCTTCAGAATCCAAATAAACAGGAGGTATTATCATATCTCCCTCTCGTGGGGCTATACCAAGATAATTAGCCACACGGGTTGCATAAATTCCTCCAAATAAATTTCCCTTTGTACTATTATTCTGCAACCTACGTGCAACTATTGCCCCCAAGTTATAACCTTGATAACCTAAGACAGCACTCTTGAGGACACACAGATTAGGGACACACATGTGACATGCTTCATCTTTACCGTTAATGCATCTACCAATGAAAAGAGCAAAATAATGTATAGCAGGAAAATGGATGCTCCCTATGGTAGCTTGTGCTATTGTGGGGACCCCGACTCATAAGTCGTGATCACCGAATGCACGTGTACAGTGATCCCAGAGATCAATGCTCACTGATCACACAGAAGCTGAATAACAAGAGTCTTACATCCATACATACCGTCTTACACAAATTATGACCATTATGGTCAAGTCTTACATAGATAAAGCCACAAGGGCTGAATACCAAATAAACTTAAGCAGCGCAAATCTTCGTTGATAAGTAGAACCCATGCCATCTGCCTTAACCCTACAGGCATTCTGACTGGGAAGCGTCCTAGTTCGCGTGTTCGTCACCAAAGAACTCTTCCTCGAACTCCTGCTCTTCCATGCCTGGTCAATTAAATAACCAGTGGCAAGCCAATGAGTACTTTGAATGTACTCGCAAGCAACCCATGATTTGGTTCAAAGTAACAATGCAACTGTACAACAAGTAAGCAACCTAGCTTCAAGCTAGTTGCGATGTCCTATCAACTTGTGAGATATGCATCAATGAACATGGGTAACCTTGAGAACAGGTTACAGATATCAACATAAATAGAGTTTGAATCAATTCCATCTCATTCAACATGTCAAGTCACCACCTTGACACAAATAGTTCTGTTCCACAAACACATGCACCGAGGTTGTAAAATTTCTGGACATAGTTTAAGTAGCACCTCCCAACTGTCCATGACCGTGGACACGGCTATTCGAATAGTTTGACACTCTGCAGAGGTTGCGCACTTTACCCACAAGATCCAAGAAGCTTTCGTGTCATCCACGATCCCGCAGTACCTCAAGTACTCGGGGGAAGCACCCGATCATTACCTTTCCCTAGACGACACTAACATAGGGTCCACTCGTTGATACACGGCCCTCGTGTATAAGAAAAAGATCGTGGGACTCTGCCCTTTTCACATTACTACGCATACATGAAGGGACCAACGGTGTGTCTGGTGCCCTGTGAAAACAGTCATGGCCGCCTATCCAAGCACGACCCCGTCCCGAGAGTGACCTCAAGTCACCCCCATCACTAGTAATGTGGGCACCATGCTAGTATCAGCCTAAGTAATCAATAATGCCTCGTCCCATAAAGGGGTAGAGTGGTTGCACATGTTTGGTTGGGACGGTAATCACACATAAATCTAGTCCATCATTTTACACACACACATCAAAAGCTCTCTTCGGTACACCACTTCTTCCTCAAGTGGTGACCTTATTTCAACATCTCCCAAGGGCATTAGGGGCACCCGATGGGGTTTTTGAAAGATTGTAACCACGAAGAGTTCATGGTACACATGCATCATTATGCATCAACTAGTTTCTTGACAATGCAATCAAGAACAAGGTAAGGTCATGAGTAGGGGTATGCAGCACGGGGTGGTCACAACAAGTTTACCACCGTCATATTTCATCATCATGCAATCGGAAAAGGGTACCGATGAACAAGAGGGGTGTCATGGTCAAAGGGCTGCTTGCCTTGATTGGCTTGTTCTTTGAGGTCTTCAAATCCTTCTCCTCCTTCTTCTTCAGCTACTTCGTCAAATACGGGATCTAAACGTCACAAGAAAATAACGGAAAAATAAGACAATAATAAAAAAACAGAAAAGTCAAAGTGCTCAGAAAAATGTCAACTTATTTTTGTAAAATACTAGGGTGAAAACTAAGGGAAAATTTCTTAGTTTTGGATTTGGAGTGGCATAACAGGAGAAATGGATTTACAACGGTATATTTAAATGCTTAAAATAACATTTAAATATTTACAGTGAAAAAAGTTTGTTGGATTTGAATGAAAGTTGCACCATTAAATAGGTGGGATTTTTACAAGAATTTAGGAACTGCAATTATTTCATTTGGATTAATGTTTAGTCCAGAGGAATTTTTGTAAGTTCGACAGAAAAGAAAAAGGAAAAATGGCACTGTGCCACTGGGCTAGAAAGGCCACAGTGCAGCAGGCCCAGGGGGGAAATCGGCCCGTGCGAGGCCGCCACGTAGAAGGCGTAAAGGCGGAGTACGCCTTCAGCCGACGGGCGAACCGGTGCGTGCGCATGCGTTTTTAAACCTGATGGGTGGGTCCGACCCGTCAGGGCGTGAGGCGGATAGGGCCCACGGCCGTCGTCGTCTACCTCCGTCCAGAGGCGACGACGAGCTCGCCGGCGGCGATATAGGGCACAGGGGGATGCGTGGGTGGTACCGTTGGACTCGGGGGGATGTCGCCGTTCGGGTGGTGGTGGAGATGGTCGCCGAAGCAGCCTGGTTCGCCGGCGACGAGGTCACAAGGCGGAGGTGCTTCGGGCGTCGATGGTTTCGGCCGTTCCCGGCTGCAAAAAGAGTGGGGAAGAGAGGGGAAAGGGTCAGCGATGCCGCACGGTTCTAGATCAAGAGAAAACAAGGGCGGAGGAGGCCTCTACCGTGCGAATGCCGACGAGCCAAGGCGGCGGAGCTCGAGCTCGATCTCGAGCTTGGGCGGCTCTAGAGATGAATGGGGGGTGCGGGAGGTTGATTAGGAGTGTGGGGGAGCGACAGGGAGTGAGAGAGGGGCTCGGGGTCACCTTATATAGGCTGGCTGAGATCCACCGTAGGCGTGGCCTACGGGTGCCCGCGGGATCGGCTCGGGTGGCCGTTGGAGAGGGAATGGGGTCTCGGGGGCGTTCGTGGGAGTGGTTTAGGGTGCCAGGGAGAGAGAGGAGGAGAGGGACGAGCTGCGGGCGGGCCACAGGAGCGGCGCGAGCATTGGCCGAGCGGGGCAGTGCTCTGGCGCGAGCTGCAGGAGAGAGAGGAGGGCGCGGGAGCAAGTGGGCAGCCTGCTGGCGTGGAGCGGACGTCGAGGGGCATCGACTGGCGCGGGGGGGGGGGGGGGGAGACTCGAGGTGGTCGGGGTTGCGGCGTCAACGGTCGGGTGCCCAGCCAGGCGCTCCAGAGCATGACTTTGGCCGGCATCCGCGGTTTTCCCGCGTCCCCGGGTGTCCACTTGTGTCTGGCAGCTAGAGGGGGCATGGGCAAAAGCTGGGGAGAGCCTTGGATGCTCTGGAAAGCTGAGAGGAGAGAAGGAGGCTGAGAGAGAGGAGGAATCTGTTGTCCAGAGAAGAAAAACTGGCTTCCCCCTCCCTTCATCATTGCTTCCTCGGGCAGAAAAGCATCCAGGTGATAGGGGGGAACTAGGAGGGATTGTGGTAAAAAGCAGAGCTCATGGAGATTAGTGGGAGAGGCCAAAAATGGGATTTTGGTAAAGTGGCAGAAGGTGTTTGATGCTGGTTTGGGCAAGTAGATGATTTCCATTAGTCATGTGATTCCACAGGGTGAAATGGCACATATAATTAGGGCCTTCCACCCATTTTGAGCTCATTTGGGCAAAGTTGCCAATGCAACTTTTGTATACCCTAGAAATTGGCAGGAATGAACTTGTGCAGATCTAGTTGAGAAAATCACTTCTCCTTGATGCACCACTTGGTGTGGTGGCCTCATTTGATCATGTGATCATGCTCACAAAAGTTGGGGTCAAGGAGAGAAAGTTGGTAGTACAAAGTTGTTCAAATTTGATTCTGGTCAGAGAGGGTTTTGGGGCATTTTGGTGAACCAAAATGACCTTGATTGACATGAGGCTTTGCAAGGTCATCACAATATGCATTTGTGACTTGCTGGATTTTCCTTGTATTTTTATGAAAATATTTCCTGTACAAATATTTCAAATCCTTGAAAATGGGCAGAAATGGTTTTGGGAGGTTTAGTCCAATATTTTGAACATGACCATGTGTTGAAACTCCTATATATGGGAAGTATATACCCACTGAGTTTCCCTGATTTTTTTCAAATATTTTTAAAACAATAAAATAATTTTTCCCTATTAAAGACCATTTCTGGCCTTAAGAAAAAGCTTTTAAATAAAATAGGAAAACAACTTTTAAAATTATATTTTTGTGGTTTATGGGAGTCCTATATCTATTAGGTTTCAAATATACTATTTGAAATACTTTTCATACCCCAAATCAAGTACTTGTAGTGCAAACCTCAATTCAGGGGGTTTTGGAAAACTAAATTTTGAAAATACTAATTGGCCAAACTATTTTTGTAAGAAAATACTATATTGCACTATACCCATGGCATGATCATTGGGCAGAAGTTTGGGGCAAGGAGATGAAGTATATAAGGTGGAGTTGTGTTGACTTTAAGGAGCACTTAAAAATCACAGAGAGAAAACCAACTCCAAATAAAAGCCAAATAATGCAAAAGTTTTTGTTGGTCCAAATTTTCATGCTTTATTAATGCAAATGACATGTTACAAAATGCAGGGTGTGACAGACCTACCCCCCTTACAAGAATCTCGTCCCCGAGATTCCTAAACTAGGTTTTAAAAGAGATCGGGAAACTCGGATCTAAGGTAATCTTCACGTTCCCAGGTGGCTTCTACTTCAGTGTGGTTGCTCCACTGGACCTTGAAGTACTTGATGGTGTGGCTTCGCGTACATCATTCTGCTTCATCCAAAATTCGGATGGGCCTCTCACGGTAGGTCAAATCAGGCTGAAGGTCAATGGCTTGGTGATCGACATCTTTGTGGAGATCAGGCTTGTCTGGAACTTGGAGGCACTTCCGAAGTTGTGACACGTGGAATACGTTGTGCACCTCGGATAGTTCAGGTGGTAGTTCCAACTGATAAGCCACTTCTCCTCGTCATGCGGTGATCTTGAAGGGGCCAATAAATCTTGCTGAGAGCTTCCCCTTAACATGGAAACGCTTGGTTCCCTTAAGGGGGGTTACCCGTAGGTACACATGGTCTCCGACTAGGAAGTTCACCTGTCGGCGACGAGTGTCAGCATAGCTCTTCTGTTTTGACTTGGCGGTCTTCAGGCGCTCCCTGACTAGCTGCACTTGCTCTTCTGCTTCGTGGAGAATATCTGGTCCAAAGACTAGCGCTTCTCTGGTCTCTGACCAATTGAGGGGTGTGCGACACTTGCGTCCATATAACACTTCGAATGGTGCCATCTGGAGACTTGATTGATAACTATTGTTATAGGAGAACTCGGCGAACGGAAAACAATCTTCCCACTTAGCCCCATATGCTAGGACATAGGCTCGGAGCATGTCTTCGAGAATCTGATTCACTCGTTCAGTCTGGCCTCCGGTCTGTGGGTGGAAAGCAGTGCGGAAAGACAACTTGGTTCCCAAGGCCTCTTGAAACTTCTTCCAAAATCTCGAGGTAAACTGGGTTCCTCGATCTGACACAATCTCCTTAGGAACACCATGAAGACTTACGATTCTATCGATGTATAGAGTCGCCAGCTGGTTGCCATCATAGGTAGTCTTGACAGGAATGAAATGGGCCACTTTGGTCAAATGGTCAACTATAACCCAGATGGAGTCATGACCCTTATTTGACCTGGGTAACCCAGTGATGAAATCCATTCTGACTTTATCCCATTTCCACTCAGGAATCTTGAGTGGTTGGAGCAATCCAGCAGGTCGCAGATGTTCAGCCTTGACCCTTTGGCACACATCACACTTTGCAACATAGGTGGAAATCTCCCTTTTCATCCCGTGCCACCAGAACCTTTCCTTCAGGTCTTGATACATGTTGGTTCCTCCAGGATGGATGGAATACAGGGTGTCATGAGCTTCTCGCAAGATCAGATTCTTGAGCTCAATCTTGTTGGGCACGCAAATGCGATTCCCGAACCACACAACTCCTTTCTCATCCTCTGAGAAACTTGGGGCTTTGCCCGTCTTGATCTTCCTCTTGATGCCCTCAATACTCTTGTGTCCCTTCTGAGCTTCCTTAACATCATCCACTAGGGTAGGCTTGACTTCGAGGTTGGCTAAGAATCCTGGTGCAACCAGTTCCAATCCGAAGCCTTCAAGTTCTTCATATAAGGCGGGTAGTCTTTCCTTAAGCATAGCATTCAAGGTACAAGCCTTTCTGCTTAAGGCATCTGCTACCACATTATCCTTTCCAGGGTGGTATTGGACATTGAGGTCATAGTCCTTGATCAACTCTAGCCACCTTCTTTGCCTCATGTTCAATTCCTTTTGAGTGAAAATATACTTTAAACTCTTGTGGTCAGTGTATATCTCACACCGCTTCCCTAGAAGGTAATGTCGCCAGGTCTTTAAGGCGTGAACTACAGCTGACAACTCAAGATCATGAGTAGCATAGTTATCTTCATGAGGACGTAGCTGTCTGGATAGATATGCTACGACTCTGCCTTCTTGAATCAGGACACCACCGAGTCCGGTTCTCGATGCATCACAATATATCACAAATTCCTTGTGAATATCAGGTGTGGCCAGAACTGGGGCGGTAGTTAATCTCTTCTTCAGCTCTTGGAAGCTCTCTTCACACTTTGGTGTCCACTCAAACTTCTTGTCCTTCTTCAGGAGCTGGGTCATGGGTTGGGCAATGCTTGAGAATCCTTCAACGAACTTGCGGTAATATCCCGCGAGTCCGAGGAAGCTTCTGACTTCTTTCACATTGCTCGGGGTTTTCCATTCAGTCACAACCTGGATCTTGGTGGGATCCACTGACAACCCTTCGGCATTCAGTACGTGACCCAAGAATCCAACCTCATGCAGCCAAAATTCGCACTTGCTGAACTTGGCATACAGTTGGTGCTCTCGAAGCTTGTCTAGGACCATCCTCAAGTGTTGCTCGTGTTCTTCTTCCATCTTTGAGAAGACAAGAATGTCATCAATGAAGATGAGAACAAACTTGTCCAAATATTCCATGAAGACCTTATTCATGAGATACATGAAGTAAGTTGGGGCATTGGTCAATCCAAAGGACATGACCGTGCACTCATACATGCCATATCTGGTTACAAATGCCGTCTTCGGAATATCTTGGGGTCTGATTTTTAGCTGGTAGTATCCAGATCTGAGGTCGATCTTGGAGAACACCTTGGCCCCATTGAGTTGATCAAATAGATCTTCAATCTTGGGAAGTGGGTACTTGTTCTTGATTGTAACTTCATTGAGGGAGCGATAGTCAATGCACAAGCGGATGGTACCGTCCTTCTTGGCCACAAACAGAACAGGTGATCCCCAAGGGGACGCACTAGGGCGGATAAATCCCTTCCTCAACTGCTCTTCCAGTTGCTTCTTCAACTATGCTAACTCTTCCGATCCCATTCTATAAGGCTTCTTATAGATGGGTCCTGCTCCGGTCATGAGCTCGATGATGAACTCAATGTCTCGGTCAGGAGGCATTCTCGGCAGCTCATCAGGAAAGACATCGGGGTATTCGCATACTACTGGCACTTGCTCCAATCCAACTTCAGTCAGACAGTTGACTTGGGTGGCTTAAGCAGAGGAGGGGTTGGAGGCAAATTTAACTTCGACTCCTTGGTCATTGGTCGCAGTGACAGTTCGGTTGGCACAATCTAACAAGCCTTGGTGCTTGCTGAGCCAATCCATTCCCAAGATCACATCCAAGCCTTGTGATCTTAGGATGATAAGGTCTGCTAGGAAGTCTACCCCATTAATGACAATCCCGACTCCTTTACATCCTATCTTGGCTCTCATCTCTGCTCCGGGGGTTTGTACCACCATAGGGTTATTCAGGGGTGTAGGGGTCATGCTGCTTTTTAATGCAAACCTTTGGGTGACAAATGAATGCGTGGCTCCAGAATCAAACAAGACAGTTGCAGGTGCTGAATTGACAAGGAACGTACCCAGCACGACGTCCGGGTCTTCCTGAGCTTCTTCTGCAGTGACGTGGTTCACACGCCCCTTGCCATTGTTGGGCGGGTTGCGGGGAGCTTGGTTCCTTGGGGGCATTCCACGACCTTGTGCTGGGTTCTGCACATTGGGGCGCGGAGCATCGGGCTTCTTGTTGGGGCACACCCTTGAGATGTGTCCTGACTGACCACATCCAAAGCAAGTGACTTGGTTTGGGTTGTTGGTCTTGTTCCCACCGATGTTATTGGGGTTGTTGTAAGCTGGCTTGGGGTTGGAGTACTGCTGAGGTGGATAGTTGGTGCGGGGTGCAGGAGCTCTTGGCTGCTGATAGGTTGGCCTAACTGGGGCTGGCTGCCACTGGCAAGGCTTCTGGTTGCTAGAGCTACCCATGCTGATCATCTTGCGCTTACGGGTATCATCCAAAGCACGTCACTTGTCTTCAAGCATGAGTGCCTTGTTCACTAGATCAGGAAAGGTTGGGCAGTCACACACAACAAGCAAGTACTGCAGAGTCTGGTTAAGGCCTTCCATGAAGCGCTCTCTTTTGGTAGCATCAGTGCTGACATCCTCAGGGGCATACCTTGAGAGAACACTGAACTTCTGCATGTACTCCTTGACAGTGCTGCCTCCTTGCTTCAGGGCTCGGAATTCACGCTTCTTAATGGCCATGATTCTGGAAGGAATGTGGGCATTCCAAGTGAAGTCTTGAAGTCATTCCAAGTGATGTCTTGCCCAGCATGCATGACCTTGAATCCATCCCACCAAGCTCTGGCAGTACCCCCGAGACAGTGGGCAGCATATGCTACCCTCTCACGGTTTTCAGTGCAGCCGACTAGCTCCAACAGGTCCTCAATGGTGCGGACCCAGTCGTTTGCATCCAGGGGTTCAGCAGTCTCGATGAAGGTGGGTGGTGCATGCTTCTTGAACTCCGCCAACGTGGAACGTCCATTGCCGTTCCCCGCCAGCTGGCGGTTGACAGCCTGAGCAATCATCTGGAGGGCTGCTGTGTTGGCTTGGCGTTCCTCCCAGAAGGCTTGGAGAAGCTGAGCCATGTCCATGTTTGGAGGTGGTGGCGGTGGTGGAGTCTGTCCTCGGGCTTGGTCCTGGTTGGCTCCTGCTTCAGCAGAACCTCCGGCTTTTTGCTGCTGGGTAGAGGTACCAGTACGTGTTACAACAGTCATCCTGTTGGAGCGGTCAAGGTCTCATGATTGGGAAAAAATGAGGGAAAGCAATATAGATGGGATGCCTAGTAAGGGGTGGGTGTGATACAATTTTAAGTTAAGCCAAGGCCGGATGGGCCAAACTCATGCATTAAAACCAAATGGGTGATGTAGTTGTTTACAATTTCCTGAAAGGGAAAGTACAATTTCCATCAAAACACGTCAAAAGCAAACACAACACAACATGGTTTCATTTGAACCATTACATGGACTCGATTTCGCATAAGGGGTAGACGACCTATCCTACCTTAAGGGTTACGGACTGGCCTATCCTAGTCCTGAACGGTGTCTAAGTGGTGGAATGCTCGGTCGGGTATTCCGGCTCCTCTGGGTCTTCCTCCTCATCTTCATCTATCTTAGTCTCTTTGTCACTTGAGGGAGTGGGGGAGTGGAGGAGCTGAACACGGCGCTGCTTCGCCGGGGGCACCGTGAAGAGGTTGCGGTAGTCCTTCGCCGTCATACGGCATGGCTGAGATGACCCCTTGGCATTCGTGATCTGTGGGAGTCGCCCGCCTCAATAGGCTACAACAGGCTGTCCAGGGGGTGCACCATCCTTCTTGATCCTGTCCGCCTTCGTCTGAGCCAAGCGGAGGAGTTCCTTGGTCTCGTGGAGTTCCTTCCGAAGCTCCACCGACTCCGAGGCCAAGTGTTATGCCAGGCTGTCGGCACACAAGCTGAAGTAGGTCTGGAAACGGAGGGAAAGTCCTTCATCCATGGGTGGAGCTGGTGCGCTGCTCTCGTCATCACCCTCCTTACGATAAGGCAGGTAACGAGTGGCTGGCTCACTTGCCATCTCTGGCAGAAGATCTCGAAGGCGAGTCAACGCCTTGAGAGCAGCAGTCTCAACAGCGAGAAGCAGGGTCGCCATCTGGGGTCCCTCAAAGAACCAGCTCGTTGGGGAGTCGTTCGCCCTCACGACTACCTCCACATGATACTCCTTCTTAGTGCTGTTGATCCAGTGCTCGTGGTAGGAGAAGGTGGGGGCTTGAGTGAACTGGCACTTCCTGAGGGTATCCTCAAGAAGCATGGGAAATCCGGTGGTTAGGGAGTCCTCGGGTACGACGACCATCTACAAAAGTGGAAGGGGAAGGGTCAATAGAGGAAATGTGACCTATGTTTGGGATACTTTCAGAAAACATAGGTATATAGGTAATTTCGTGGATAGTCTCACTCTAACTAACGTCCATGCTAACTAAGGCTTCCTACAGTCAGGATGGCTCTGATACCAGCTCTGTGGGGACCCCGACTCATAAGTCGTGATCATCGAATGCACGTGTACAGTGATCCCAGAGATCAATGCTCACTGAACACATAGAAGCTGAATAACAAGAGTCTTACATCCATACATACCGTCTTACACAAATTATGACCATTATGGTCAAGTCTTACATAGATAAAGCCACAAGGGTTGAATACCAAATAAATTTAAGCAGCGGAAATCTTCATTGATAAGTAGAACTCATGCCATCTGCCTTAACCCTACATGCATTCTGACTGGGAAGCGTCCTAGTTCGCATGTTCGTCACCAAAGAACTCTTCCTCGAACTCCTGCTCTTCCATGCCTGGTCAATTAAATAACTAGTGGCAAGCCAATGAGTACTTTGTATGTACTCGCAAGCAACCCATGATTTGGTTCAAAGTAACAATGCAACTGTACAACAAGTAAGCAACCTAGCTTCAAGCTAGTTGCGATGTCCTATCAACTTGTGAGATATGCATCAATGAACATGGGTAACCTTGAGAACAGATTACAGATATCAACATAAATAGAGTTTGAATCAATTCCATCTCATTCAACATGTCAAGTCACCACCTTGACACAAATAGTTCTCTTCCACACACACATGCACCGAGGTTGTAAAATTTCTGGACATAGTTTAAGTAGCACCTCCCAACTGTACATGACCGTGGACACGACTATTCGAATAGTTTGACACTCTGCAGAGGTTGCGCACTTTACCCACAAGATCCGGGAAGCTTTCGTGTCATCCACGATCCCGCAGTACCTCAAGTAATCGGGGGAAGCACCCGATCATTACCTTTTCCTAGACGACACTACCATAGGGTCCACTCGTTGATACACGACCCTCGTGTATAAGAAAAAGATCGTGGGACTCTGCCCTTTTCACATTATTACACATACACGAAGGGACCAACGATGTGTCCGGTGCCCTGTGAAAACAGTCATGGCCGCCTATCCAAGCACGACCCCGTCCCGAGAGTGACCTCAAGTCACCCCCGTCACTAGTAATGTGGGCACCATGCTAGTATCAGCCTAAGTAATCAATAATGCCTTGTCCCATAAAGGGGTAGAGTGGTTGCACATGTTTGGTTGGGATGGTAATCACACATAAATCTAATCCATCATTTTACACACACACACCAAAAGCTCTCTTCGGTACACCACTTCTTCCTCAAGTGGTGACCTTAGTTCAACATCTCCCAAGGGCATTAGGGGCACCTGATGGGGTTTTCGAAAGATTGTAACCACGAAGAGTTCATGGTACACATGCATCATTATGCATCAACTAGTTTTTTGACAGTGCAATCATGAACAAGGTAAGGTCATGAGTAGGGGTATGCAGCATGGGGTGGTTCACAACAAGTTTACCACCGTCATATTTCATCATCATGCAATCGGAAAAAGGGTACCGATGAACAAGAGGGGTGTCATGGTCAAAGGGCTGCTTGCCTTGATTGGCTTGTTCTTCGAGGTCTTCAAATCCTTCTCCTCCTTCTTTAGTTACTTCGTCAAATATGGGATCTAAACGTCGCAAGAAAATAACGTAAAAACAAGACAATAATAAAAAATCAGAAAAGTCAAAGTGCTCAGAAAAATGTCAACTTATTTTTGTTAAATACTAGGGTGAAAACTAAGAAGGGAAAAATTCTTAGTTTTGGATTTGGAGTGGCATAACAGGAGAAATGGATTTACAAAGGTATATTTAAATGCTTAAAATCACATTTAAATATTTAAAGTGAAGAAAAGGTTGTTGGATTTGAATGAAAGTTGCACCATTAAATAGGTGGGATTTTTACAATAGAATTGATGCTATGAACTTGAGATTGTTTCCTCGGAAAGTGTACCATATGATCATTGCCATTAACATAAAAAGTGACATTGCCTTTGTTGCAATCAATAACAGCCCCTGCAGTGTTCAAAAAGGGTCTACCAAGGATAATCGACATACTATTGTTCTTGGGAATATCAAGAATAACAAAGTCCGTTAAGATAGTAACATTTGCAACCACAACAGGCACATCCTCACAAATACCGACAGGTATAGCAGTTGATTTATCAGCCATTTGCAAAGATATTTCAGTAGGTGTCAGCTTATTCAATTCAAGTCTACGATATAAAGAGAGAGGCATAACACTAACACCGGCTCCAAGGTCACATAAAGCAGTTCTAACATAATTTCTTTTAATGGAGCATGGTATAGTTGGTACACCCGGATCTCCAAGTTTCTTTGGTATTCCACCCTTAAAAGTTTAATTAGCAAGCATGGTGGAAATTTCAGCTTCCGGTATCTTTCTTTTGTTTGTGATGATATCCTTCATATATTTAGCATAAGGATTTACTTTGAGCATATCAGTTAAACGCATACGTAATAAAATAGGTCTACTCATTTTAGCAAAGCGCTCAAAATCCTCATAATCCTTTGTCTTGGATGGTTTAGGAGGAAAGGGCATGGGTTTCTAAACCCATGATTCTCTTTCTCTACCGTGCTTCCTAGCAACAAAATCTCTCTTATCATAACATTGATTCTTTGATTGTGGGTTATCAATATCAACAACAGGTTCAATCTCTACATCATTGTTTTTGCTAGGTTGAGCATCAATATGAACATTATCATTAACATTATCACTAGGTTCATGTTCAACGCCTGATTGAGTTTCAGCATCAGAAATAGAAATATCATTGGGATTCTCAGGTGTGTCTACAGTAGGTTCACTAGAAGCATGCAAAGTCTTATCGTTTTTCTTTTTCTTCTTTTTAGAAGAACTAGGTGCCTCTAAATTATTTCTCTGAGAATCTTGCTCGATTCTCTTAGGGTGGCCTTCAGGATACAAAGGTTCCTGAGTCATTCTACCAGTTCTAGTAGCCTCTCTAACAGCAAAGTCATTTTTATTATTTAATTCATCAAGCAAATCATTTCGAGCTTGAAGTACTTGCTCAGCTTGAGTAGCAACCATATAAGCATATTTGCTAACGAGTTTGAGTTCACCTTTAACTGTAGCCATATTATCGCTCACGCGTCCTATCTCAAAAGCATTATTCTTTAACTCTCTACCAACATAAGCATTAAAACTTTCTTGTCTAGCCATAAAGTCATCAAATTCATCTAAGCACAGGCTATGAAATTTAGTAGAGGGAATTTCAACTTTATCATATCTATAGAGAGAATTTACCTTTACTAGCTGTGTCGGGTTATCAAGACAATGTGGTTCTTCAACAGGCAGTATATTAAGACCATGTATTTCTTCAATAGGTGGTAAATTCTTAACATCTTCAGCTTTAATACCTTTTTCTTTCATTGATTTCTTTGCCTCTTGCATATCTTCAGGACTGAGAAATAAAACACCTCTCTTCTTCGGAGTGGGTTTAGGAATAGGTTCAGGAATTGGCTCAATTGGTTTAGGAATTTCCTCAAGAATTGGCTCAGGAAGAGTCCAATTATTTTCATTAGTCAACATATTATCAATAGTAATTCAGCTTCGTCGACTGTTCTTTCCCTGAAAACACAACCAGCACAACTATCCATGTAGTCCTTGGAAGCATCGGTTAGTCCATTATAAAAGATATCAAGTATTTCATTTTTCTTAAGAAGATGATCAAGCAAAGCATTAAGTAATCGGAGAAGCCTCCCCCAAGCTTGTGGGAGACTCTCTTCTTTGTTTTGCACAAAATTATATATTTCCCGCAAGGCAGCTTGTTTCTTATGAGCAGGGAACTATTTAGCAGAGAAGTAATAAATCATATCCTGGGGACTACGCACACAACCAGGAGCAAGAGAATTATACCAAGTCTTAGGATCACCCTTTAATGAGAACGGAAATATCTTAAGGATATAATAATAGCGAGATTTATCATCATGAGTAAACAGGGTGGCTATATCATTCAACTTGGTAAGATGTGCCACAACAGTTTCAGATTCAAGGCCATAAAAAGGATCAGATTCAACCAAAGTAATAATTTCAGGATCAACAGCGAATTCATAATCCTTATCAGTAACACAAATAGGTGAAGTAGCGAAAGCAGGGTCAGGTTTCATTCTAGCATTAAGAGACTGCTGCTTCCATTTAGCTAATAATTTCTTATGATCATATCTATCATTGCAAGCAAAGATAGCTCTAGCAGCTTCTTCATTCATAACATAACCCTCGGGAACAACAAGCTATTCATAATCATTGGGACAATTTTCATCATCACTATCATCAATAATAGCATCTTCAATAATTTCATTCCCTCTAACCCTAGCAAGTTGTTCATCAAGAAATTTACCTAATGGCAAAGTAGTATCACGCACAGAAGTAGTTTCATCATAAGTATCATGCATAACAGAAGTGGCATCATCAATAACATGCGACATATCAGAATTCATAGCAGTAGCAGGTTTAGGTGTCGCAAGTTTACTCAAAACAGAACAAGAATCTAGTGCAGAGCTAGATGGCAGTTCCTTACCTCCCCTCGTAGTTGAGGGATAGATCGTAGTTTAAGTGTCTTTCAAGTTCTTCATAGTGATCAACAGACATAAATCCCAAGTGACTCAGAGAATAGAGCTATGCTCCCCGGCAACGGCACCAGAAATTAGTCTTGATAACCCACAAGTGTACGGGATCGCAACAGCTTTCGAGGGTAAAATATTCAACCCAAATTTATTGATTCAACACAAGGGGAGCCAAAGAATATTCTTGAGTATTAGTAGTTGAGTTGTCAATTCAACCACACCTGGATAACTTAGTATCTGCAGCAAAGTGTTTAGTAGCAAAAGTGGTATGATAATAATAGTAACGGTAGCAAAAGTAAAGATAAATGTTTTTCGGTTTTTGTAGTAGTTGTAATAGTAGCAACGGAAAAGTAAATAAGCGAAGAACAATATGTGAAAAGCTCGTAGGCAATGGATCAGTGATGGATAATTATGCCGGATGCGATTCCTCATGCAATAGCTATAACATAGGGTGATATAGAACTAGCTCCAGTTCACCAATGTAATGTAGGCATGTATTCCGTAAATAGTCATACGCGCTTATGGAAAAGAACTTGCATGACATCTTTTGTCCTACCCTCCCGTGGCAGCGGGGTCCTAGCGGAAACTAAGGGATATTAAGGCCTCCTTTTAATAGAGAACCGGAACAAAGCATTAGCACATAGTGAATACATGAACTCCTCAAACTACGGTCATCACCGAGAAGTATCCCAATTATTGTCACTTCGGGGTTGTTGGATCATAACACATAATAGGTGACTATAGACTTGCAAGATAGGATCAAGAACACACATATATTCATGAAAACATAATAGGTTCAGATCTGAAATCATGGCACTCGGGCCCTAGTGACAAGCATTAAGCATAGCAAAGTCATAGCAACATCAATCTCAAAACATAGTGGATACTAGGGATCAAACCCTAAGAAAACTAACTTGATTACATGGTAAATATCATCCAACCCATCACCGTCCAGCAAGCCTATGATGGAATTACTCACGCACGGCGGTGAGCATCATGAAATTGGTGATGGAGGATGGTTGATGATGACGACGGCGACGAATCCCCCTCTTCGGAGCCCCGAACGGACTCCAGATCAGCCCTCCCGAGAGAGATTAGGGCTTGGCGGCGGCTCTGTGTTGTAAAACGCGATGAAACTTTCTCTCTGATTTTTTTCTCCCCGAACATGAATATATGGAGTTGGAGTTTAGGTCGGTGGAGGTCCAGGGGGCCCACGAGACAGGGGGGCGTGCCCAGGGGGAGGGGGTGCGCCCCCCACCCTCGTGGACAGGGTGTGGGCCCCCTGGTCTTGATTCTTTCACCAATATTTTTTATATTTTCCAAAAAGTGCCTCCGTGGATTTTCAGGACATTCCGAGAACTTTTATTTTCTACACATAAAACAACATCATGGCAGTTCTGCTGAAAACAACGTCAGTCCGGGTAAGTTTCATTCAAATCATGCAAGTTAGAGTCCAAAACAAGGGAAAAAGCGTTTGGAAAAGTAGATACGTTGGAGACGTATCAGCAGCCCCTCGCTAAGGAGGGCGATCCGTCCGTGATGATGACTTCCGTTATGCCAGAGGCGTCGAATAGTCTGCTGGAAGCGCTTCGCGGCGCTTCCATGGATGATGAGCACCGTACACTTATGAGTGCGGTGATTCAGAAGGTTCGGGCCGCCAAAAGCGGATTGACCGAAGCCTGTACGAGCCTCCCGACAGGTTTTGAGGTAAATAATTAAAAGTGTGGGAAATTATCACCCAATAGACAATAGCCCCTGATACTCTGTTTGGTGTTCGGAAAGAATAGCCAAACGGAGGGTCAACTGTAAACCGCAGGAGTCTAACAATACGTGTCTATGTGAATAAGCAGGCAGTGCTGCTTGCCTCTGCTGCCCGCACAACGGAGGTCACCGGACTCAAACGGGACCTGGAGCAGGCCCAAGGAGAGCTCAACCTTACGAAGAGGCAGCTCGAAGAGAACAGAGGTGAGTGATACCCCGTTCACATATCACGAAGAATAGAAAAAATGGTGACGCTAACAAAAAAGCGTCATGATTTTGTAATAGGGGCCATGACCGAAGTGGCGTCCCTGAAGAGAGCGCTATCCGAGGCAGAAGATAAGGCGGCCGCGGAGCGCATTGAGCGTGAGAAGCAAGATGCTAGGGTGGGTGAGGTACAGCAAGAGCTCCAGGAGCTCATCAAGAAGTTCGAGTCCTTGGAGCGTGACTGCAAGACAAAAGAGTCTGAGCTTGCGAAGGCCCTTGTGAGCATGAAAGACGCCAAGGCCAAAGCCGAAAAGGCCCAGCAGGAAATCCAGGCGGCCAAGAAGATAGTGGCGGGTAAGACATTCTTTATGCAAAGCAAGCATGTGGAGGAGACGTTTCTTTTACTTACCCGAATTCGGAGCTCTCCAGGGGCCTTCGCAGATCTGCCACGCAGCATATCGGATGCCACAGAGTTCTACCGTGCCGAAGAGGGGAGCTCAACAGAGAAGCTGTTCTGGTCCCAGTATGCTGGAGCCGAACAACCGATGCCTCTGAGTGACCAATTGAAGCAATTGGTTGAACTCAACAGGGCGACCGAAGTGGCTATGAAAGATTTCATAGTCCGGATGTGGCCTGGTGAGCCCCTGCCTGCCAGCTACTTCGGCCTGATAAAGCGGATGGTAAATGCCTGTCCGCGGCTTGAAGTAATCAAGCGATCCATTTGCATTGAGGGTGCCCACCGAGCCTTTGCCCGTGCGAAGGTGCATTGGGGTAAGCTGGATGTGGAGAAGCTGGTGAAGGATGGACCGCCGGAGGGCAAGGTGCATCGATGTCCCAAGAAATATTATGATGGCATTATGAAAGGCGCTTGCCTCGTGGCCGATGAGTGTACCAAGGACACAATCTTTGAGTGAATACACTCCTGTCGTTTTTGTAATATAAAAACAAAGTTGTTTGCGCTATATAGCTCTTTGTTGATTTAAAATATTACCTTCTGTGTGGCTATTTATAAAATTCTAAAAGTAGGCCAGTCATCGGCTTCCACCCCCACGTAACTAGTACTGGGGTGTTCGTGGAAAACCCAAAACACTCTTTTATCCAAATTTTTGGCCCGTGAAGGAGGTGTTTGGCGCAGCGAACAAGGCAATCGGACTATGCGGCTTTATAACTCTCACTTAGCCATAGAAGTCTATAATTTTAAATTGCAGCAAAGCCCCTAGAATTCAGAAAGCCGAATTGGGGCGCTATACACGCCTAAATCGGACGAGGCCGATTCCTCGCCTAAAGCGGAAAAAATCTTTAAGGATTTTAAGACCTCTCGAACAGCGACCAGCTCTCGCCGCATCATGACAGTCAATTTTCAGCTTTCTCTACTGAGGTGTTTGTCCGGAATAACCAGGACACAATCGCAGTAGTTCTCCCTACGCTACCTTTGCCGATATAACGGAACGTAAGGTACCAAATCAAGGGAGCCGGGCTAACCCAACTATTGACCCAAGACATGATTCGGAGCTGATGCATATAATTCTATAAGTTCGGGGTGCCGTATTGTCGAAAGTGTTCGGACTTATCTGCCGTATTAAGGGGCGCCATAAGAAGCCCCTGGCAAACTGAACATACCAAGGTGTACTGATGCAATATTAAATAAACATTTATAGGAAAACTGTGCAGATAGGAATAATAAGCTGACGCTATATATTATCTCCCATTGATGAATAATATGTCTAAGCGTATGTGTACACTGAATGTGTTAAGCAGAATTAAATAGGACTATTTGACATGTCCTATCCAAGGGCGGGCCACATGTAGGTATGTAAAACAAGTATAACGATCGTAAACAGATTCCACCTGGGTATTCCCTTTGTGCGCAAAGCCTTTTGCCTCCTTGGTTTTCTCTCCTATGAAAGTCCGATAATCCGGTTCTTCTGAAGAGGCTGCCCTAAAGCAGGGTCCTGAAAGATGAAAGGGGGTTATTAAAGTATGTTGCGGCTGAACCGCACTGTTGACTGCATTACTATCGCGCCTCCGCCTATGCCCATGGTATTTTGAGTGCGTAATTGTGTACGCGCGGCACGAATGCTGCCTTAATGGGGCTGGAGCAGAGGCCGGACTGCTAGTCGCGCTCTTGGCGTGCCTGGCGATCCTGTTGCGGGGTACTCCGGACTCGCTTGACGGTCTTCGAGGTTGTTGTCGCCGGATTGGTGGTTTGCCGGAGAAGGCTGCTTTGTACTTCTGCCGCGAGAGCTGCAGTATGCTCTTCTGTATGGAGAGAGCGGTCCATGTTTCCGTTGACTGTTATGACCCCGCGAGGTCCTGGCATCTTGAGCTTGAGGTATGCATAGTGTGGTACCGCATTGAATCGAGCGAATGCGGTTCATCCAAGCAGTGCATGATAGCCACTACGGAAAGGGACGATATCGAAGATTAACTCCTCGCTCCGGAAGTTATCCGGAGATCTGAAGACCACTTCCAGTGTTATGGAGCCCGTGCAACGGGCCTCTACTCCTGGAATTACACCTTTGAAGGTGGTTTTGGTGGGCTTGATCCTTGAAGGGTCGATGCCCATTTTGCGCACTGTGTCCTGATAAAGCAGGTTCAGGCTGCTGCCGCCATCCATAAGGACTCGCGTGAGGTGGAATCCATCGATGGTTGGGTCTAGGACCAATGCGGCTGAACCGCCGTGACGGATGCTGGTAGGGTGATCCCTACGATCAAAGGTGATCGGACAGGCTGACCATGGGTTGAATTTTGGGGTGACTGGCTCCATCGCATAGACGTCCCATAGTGCTCGCTTCTGTTCTCGTTTGGGAATGTGGGTGGCGTAGATCATATTGACCGTTTTCACCTGGGGAGGAAATTTCTTTTGTCCCCCCGTGTTCGGACGCCGGGGCTCCTCGTCATCGTCGCTGTGCAGCCCCTTATCCTTGTTCTCGGTGTTTATTTTACCGGCCTATTTGAACACCCAGCAGTCTCTATTAGTGTGGTTTGCTGGCTTATCCGGGGTGCCATGAATTTGGCACGAGCGATCAAGTATGCTGTCCAGACTAGACGGTCCCTGATTGTTTCTTTTGAACGGCTTTTTCCGCTGACCGAATTTTGAGCCACTGAATCCGGCGTTGACTGCCGTGTCTTCAGTGTTGTCGTCGTTGTTCCGTCGCTTATGTCTGTTGCACCGTGGCTTGCCGTTATTTTCACGGACATCTGAGGTGCCAGAATTTATTGGTGTGGTGCTATTGCGAGCCAACCAGCTGTCCTCGTCCGTGCAAAAGCGGGTCATGAGTGTTGTGAGGGCCGCCATGGACTTTGGTTTTTCCTGGCCGAGGTGTCGGGCGAGCCACTCGTCACAGATATTATGCTTAAAGGCCGCCAGGGCTTCGGCGTCCAGACAGTCGACTATTTGGTTCTTTTTGGTTAGGAACCGAGTCCAGAATTTCCTGGCTGACTCTCCGGGCTGTTGGGTAATGTGGCTCAAGTCATCGCCGTCCGGTGGTCGCACGTACGTGCCCTGGAATTTGTCGAGGAACGCGTCCTCCAGGTTTTCCTAACTGCCAATGGAATTTGCCGGCAGGCTATTTAGCGAGTGTCGGGCCGGTCCTTTAAGCTTAAGGGGAAGATACTTGATGGAGTGTAGATCATCACCGCGGGCCATGTGAATGTGGAGAAGGAAATCTTTGATCCATACTGTGGGGTCTGTTGTGCCATCGTATGATTCGATGTTTACAGGTTTAAACCCTTATGGGAATTCGTGATCCATCACTTCGTCAGTGAAGCAGAGGGGGTGTGCAGCGCCTCTATGTCGGGCTATGTGGCTACGCAGTTCGAATGAGTCTGGTTGGCTGTATTTGGCCCGGCCGGACTTGTCGATAGTGTATCCGGCGTGACGATCATCGTTACGTGTTGGGGCGCGCCCCCGTGATCCGTAGATCGATCTTGGCTGTCCTGCCTTGTTTTCCAGTATATCTTATAGGTCCTGCCCATTACCCCGGGCCGTAGTGTATTGGCGTAGGGGTGCGGGCTGGTATTCGGGCTGATACGCCGTTTTATCCCGGCCACGAGGTGGCCGGTCAGCCGTGTGGCGCTCGAGTCCATATTCCTTGGCTGCCAGGACTTCAATCCATCTGTCTGTGAGCAGGTCTTGATCAGCTTGGAGCTGCTGCTGCTTCTTTTTCAGGCTCCTCGTAGTGGCATAAGCCGGCGCTTGAAGCACTCCTGCTCTACGGGGTCCTCAGGCACGCCGAACTCGTCATCATCGAGGCTAATCTCGTCTTCGGAGGGGGGCATGTAGTTGTCCTCCTCCGGGTATCCGTCCGTCGCCTGTTCGTCTCGGCTGACCTACCCGTCTTCATGTTCGGCCTGCTCAAAGGCAGGCTGATCAGGGTTGTATTCATCTTCGGCACCATCTGGATTGTTTTCGTCTCCTGTGCTGGTATTGCTATGGCGGGCCTTGGAGCGGCGCCGACGATGCCCATGCTTTACTTTCTTCCTTGAGGGGTTATCCCTCATTGCCTCATCGCCATTGGTTTTTTCGGAGTGTCCACCATATATATATCATATGAGGAGGTGGCTGTCCACCGCCCCGTGGGCGGTGGTTCCTGTTCTTCTCCTACATCGTCGTCCACACCGTCGATGTCTTTAGAGTCGAAATCAAGCACGTCGGTCAAATCATCGATCATGGCAATGAAGTGGGTGGTGGGTGGGCAACAAATTCCCTTGTTGCCTGCTTCCCACTCGAGCTGGACATAGTTCGGCCAAGAGTCTCCTGACAAAGAGAGAGACTTTAACGAGTTCAGCATGTCACCAAAGGGCGAGTGCTGGAAGATATCCGCAGCGGTGAACTCCATTACCGGAGCCCAACCAGATTTGGCGGGCTCGGGGGTGAGCGGACTGGAACCTACAGCCGGACACGAGGCCGGGGGTCCGGTGTCACAGGCTTCCTTGGGGGTAAAGGCTATGTTCGGCTCTACCACTAATGAGTGTGCGGCCTCCAGGGCGGGGTCCATCCACCCGTCCTCGGACGGCACGATCTACCCCAGATTTAGGTCCGGAGCTCTTGCAGGTGCAATATCCCGAGTATTGTCAGACAGCAGGTCTAAGTGATGCTCGTCGTGACTGTTCGACGCTCCTGGCGTAGGCCCGAATCCGTCAAAGATCAAGTCTCCACTGATGTCGGCCATGTAGTTCAAGTTTCCGAACCTGGCCTGATGGCCAGGGGCATAGCTATCGATCTGCTCCAGATGGCCAAGCGAATTGGCCCGCAGTGCGAAGCCGCCGAACACGAAGATCTGTCCGGGGAGAAAAGTCTCACCCTGGACCGCGTTGTTGTTGATGATTGAAGGAGCCATCGAGCCTTGCAGTGACGACACAGAGGAACTCTCAATGAAAGCACCAATGTCGGTGTCAAAACCGGCGGATCTCGGGTAGAGAGTCCCGATCTGTGCGTCTAAGGCTAATGGTAACATGAGGCAAGGGACATGATGTTTTACCCAGGTTCGGGCCCTCTCGATGGAGATAAAACCCTACTTCCTGCTTGATTGATCTTGATGATATGAGTATAACAAGAGTTGATCTACCACGAGATCGTAGAGGCTAAACCCTAGAAGCTAGCCTGTGATGATTATGATTGTGTCCCTAAGGACTAAACCCTCTGGTTTATATAGACACCGGAGGGGGCTAGAGTTTACACAGAGTCGGTTACAAAGAAGGAAATCTAATATCCGGATCGCCAAGCTTATCTTCCACGCAAAGGAGAGTCCCATTCGGACACGGGACGAAGTCTTGAGTCTTGTATCTTCATGGCCCAACAGTCCGGCCGAAGTAAATAGTCTGGCAGTCTGGATACCCCCTAATCCAGGACTCCCTCACCCTAGTTTATGCGTTGCTTCGTTAGGGGCTGATTTGGATCCATATGTTTAATGATGTGGTTAGGTTTACCTTAATACTTCTTTTGTAGTTGCGAACGCTTGCAATAGGGGTTAATCATAAGTGGGATTCTTGTCCAAGCAAGGGCAGTACCGAAGAACCGGTCCACCCGCATATCAAATTATCAAAGTACCGAACGCGAATCATATGAACGTGATGAAAACTAGCTTGACGATAATTCCCACGTGTCCTCGGGAGCTCATTTCTCATTATAAGAAATTTTCTAGGCTTATCCTTTGCTACATAAAGGATTGGGCCACCTTGCTGCACTTTATTTACTTTATTTACTTCTTACTCGTTACAATTTATCTTATCACAAAACTATCTATTACCTACAATTTCAGTGCTTGCAGAGAAAACCTTACTGAAAACCGCTTATCATTTCCTTCTGCTCCTCGTTGGGTTCGACACTCTCACTTATTGAAAGGACTATGATAGATCCCCTACACTTGCGGGTCATCAAGACTCTTTTCTGGCACCGTTGCCGGAGAGTGTAGCGCTTTTGGTGAGTGGAACTTGGTAAGGAAACATTTCTATAGTGTGCTGAAATTTTCTGTTACTTGTCATTATGGAAACTAATCCTTTGAGGGGCTTGTTCGGGGCATCTTCACCCGGACCAGAAGAGCAAAGAGTTTCCCCTCAACCTACTGAACTTTTTGAAAATATTTAATTTGAGATTCCTTCGGGTATGATAGAGAAACTGCTAGCTAATCCATTTGCGGGAGATGGAACATTGCATCCCGATTTACACCTTATCTTTGTGGATTAAGTTTGTGGATTATTTAAGCTTGCAGGTATTCCCGATGATGTTGTCAAAAGGAAGGTCTTCCCTTTATCTTTGAAGGGAGATGCATTGACATGGTATAGGCTATGTGATGATACGAGATCTTGGAATTATAAGCGATTGAAGTTGGAATTTCACCAGAAGTTCTATCCTATGCATCTTGTTCATCGTGATCGTAATTACATATATAATTTCTGGCCTCGCGAAGGAGAAAGCATCGCTCAAGCTTGGGGGAGGCTTAAGTCAATGTTATATTCATGCCCCAATCACGAGCTCTCCCGGGAAATGATTATTCAGAAATTTTATGCTCGTCTTTCTCTCAATGATCGCATCCTGCTCGATACTTCCTATGCTGGTTCTTATATGCTGAAGACTATTGATTTCAAATGGGACTTATTGGAAAGAATTAAATGCAACTCTGAAGATTGGGGTTCCGACGATGGTAAGGAGTTAGGTATGACACCTAAGTTCGATTGTGTTAAATCTTTTATGGATACCGATGCTTTTCATGGATTTAGCACTAAGTATGGACTTGACTCTGAGATAGTAGCTTCTTTCTGTGAATCTTTTGCTACTCATGTTGATCTCCCTAAGGAGAAGTGGTTTAAATATAATCCTCCCATTGAAATAAAAGTAGTTGCACCTATTACAGTTGAATAAAATACTGTCACCTATAGTGATCCTATTGTTCCTACTACTTATGTTGAGAAACCTCCCTTTTCTGTTAGGATAAAGGATCATGCTAAAACTTCGGCTGTTGTTTGTAAGAGTAATACTAGGACTTATACACCTCCGGAGCAAATCAAAGTTGAACCTAGTATTGCTATGGTTAAAGATCTCTTGGATGATGATTTAGACGGGCATGTTATTTATTTCTGTGGTGAGACTGCTAATATTGCTAGACCAGATACTAAGATACATAGACCTGTCGTAGGCATGCCTGTTATTTCTATTAAAATAGGAGACAATTGTTATCATGGCTTATGTGATATGGGTGCTAGTGCTAGTGCAATACCTTATGACTTATATAAAGGAATTATGCATGATATTGCACCCGTTGAATTAGAAGACACTGATGTTACTATTAAGCTTGCTAATAGGGATACCATTAAACCAGTTGGGATAGTTAGAGATCTCGAAGTCTTGTGTGGGAAGGTTAAATATCCTACTGATTTTCTTGTTCTTGGTTCCCCACAAGATGATTTTTGTCCCATTATTTTTGGTAGACCCTTCTTGAATACAACTAGTGCTAAGATTGATTCTGAAAAGGATACTGTTACAATTGGCTTAGAGGGTGTGTCTCATGAGTTTAATTTTGCTAAGTTTTGTAGACAACCTCGTGATAGAGAATCACCTAGTAAGGATGAGACTATTGGTCTTGCTTCCATTGTCGTGCCTCCTACTGATCCGTTAGAACAATATTTGCTAGACCATGAAAACGAAATGTTTATGAAAGAAAGAAGGGAAATAGATGAAGTGTTCCTTAAACAGGAACCTATGCTGAAACACAACCTTCCCGTTGAAATTCTTGGGGATCCCCCTCCACCCAAGGGTGATCCCGTGTTTGAACTCAAACCATTACCTGATAATCTTAAATATGCTTATCTTGATGAAAAGAAAATATATCCTGTTATTATTAGTGCTAGACTTTCAGAGCAAGAAGAAGAAAGATTATTGAAAACTCTGAAGAAGCACCACGCTGCTATTGGATATACTCTGGATGATCTTAAGGGCATTAGTCCCACGTTATGCCAACAAAAAATTAATTTGGAGGCCGATGCTAAACCAGTTAGAGATCCTCAACGACGACCGAATCCCAAGATAAAAGAAGTGGTAAGAAAGGAGAGATTAAAGCTCCTTGAGGCAGGTATAATTTACCCCGTTGCTGATAGTGATTGGGTAAGCCCTGTCCATTGTGTTCCTAAAAAGGGAGGTATTGCCGTTGTTCCTAATGATAAAGATGAATTGATCCCGCAAAGAATTACTATAGGTTATAGGATGGTAATTGATTTTCGGAAATTAAATAACGCTACTAAGAAAGATCATTACCCTTTACCTTTTATTGATCAAATGCTAGAAAGACTATCCAAACACACACATTTCTGCTTTCTAGATGGTTATTCTAGTTTCTCTCAAATACCTGTGTCAGCGGGGGATCAATCAAAAACTACTTTTACTTGCCCTTTTGGTACTTTTGCTTATAGACGTATGCCTTTTGGTTTATGTAATGCACCTGCTACCTTTCAACGATGTAGGATGGCTATATTCTCTGATTTTTTGTGAAAAGATTTGTGAGGTATTCATGGATGACTTCTCCGTTTATGGATCCTCTTTTGATGATTGTTTGAGCAACCTTGATCGAGTTTTGCAGAGATGCGAAGACACTAGTCTCGTCCTGAATTGGGAAAAATGTCACTTTATGGTTAATGAAGGCATTGTTTTGGGGCATAAGATTTCTGAGAGAGGTATTGAAGTTGATAAAGCTAAAGTTGATGCTATTGAAAAGATGCCATGTCCTAAGGACATAAAAGGTATAAGAAGTTTCCTTGGTCATGCCGGTTTTTATAGGAGGTTCATTAAGGACATTTCTAAAATCTCTAGGCCTCTGACTAATTTATTGCAAAAGGATATTCCTTTTGTCTTTGATGATGATTGTGTAGAAGCATTTGAAATACTTAAGAAAGCTTTGATCACTGCACCTATTATTCAGGCACCTGATCGGAATTACCTTTTGAAATTATGTGTGATGCTAGTGATTATGCTGTAGGTGCTGTTCTAGGGCAAAGAGTTGATAATAAATTGAATGTTATCCATTATGCTAGTAAGACTCTTGATACCGCCCAGAGAAATTATGCTACTACTGAAAAAGAATTCTTAGCAGTTGTGTTTGCATGAGATAAGTTTAGACCTTATATTGTTGATTCCAAACTTACTATTCATACTGATAATGCTGCTATTAAATATCTTATGGAAAAGAAAGATGCTAAGCCTAGACTCATTAGATGGGTTCTCTTGCTCCAAGAATTTGACTTCCATATTATTGATAGAAAGGGAGCTGAGAACCCCGTTGCAGACAACTTGTCTAGGTTAGAGAATGTTCTTGATGACCCACTGCCTATTGATGATAGCTTTCCTGATGAACAATTAGCGGTCATTAATGCTTCTCGTACTGCTCCTTGGTATGCGGATTATGATAATTACATTGTTGCTAAATTTATACCCCCTAGTTTCACATACCAGCAAAAGAAAAAGTTCTTTTATGATTTAAGACATTACTTTTGGGATGACCCACACCTTTATTAAGAAGGAGTAGATGGTGTTATTAGATGTTGTGTGCCTGAGCATGAACAGGAACAGATCCTACACAAGTGTCACTCTGAATCTTATGGAGGACACCACGCTGGAGATAGAACTGCACACAAGGTACTACAATCTGGTTTTTATTGGCCTACTCTCTTCAAAGATGCTCGTAAGTTTGTCTTATCTTGTGATGAATGCCAAAGAATTGGTAATATTAGTAGACGTCAAAAAATGCCTATGAATTATTCTCTTGTTATTGAACCGTTTGATGTTTGGGGCTTTGATTATATGGGACCTTTTCCTGCCTCTAATGGTTATACACATATTTTAGTTGCTGTTGATTACGTTACTAAGTGGGTAGAAGCTATTCCAACTAGTAGTGCTGATCATAACACTTCTATTAAAATTCTTAAGGAAGTTATTTTTCCGAGGTTTGGAGTCCCTAGATATCTTATGACTGATGGTGGTTCACATTTTATTCATGGTGCTTTCCGTAAGATGCTTGCTAAGTATGGTGTTAATCATAGAATCGCATCTTCTTATCATCCGCAGTCTAGTGGTCAAGTAGAGTTGAGCAATAGAGAGCTCAAATTAATTTTGCAAAAGACTGTCAATAGATCTAGAAAGAATTGGTACACAAACTTGATGATTCATTATGGGCCTATAGAACTGCATACAAAAATCCTACGGGTATGTCTCCATATAAGATGGTTTATGGAAAAGCGTGTCATTTACCTCTTGAACTTGAACATAAAGCATATTGGGCTATTAAAGAGCTTAACTATGACTTCAAACTTGCCGGTGAGAAGAGGTTGTTTGATATTAGCTCACTCAATGAATGGAGAACCCAAGCATATGAGAATGCCAAGCTATTCAAAGAAAAAGTCAAATGTGGCATGACAAAAGGATACAAAAGCGTGAGTTTAATGTAGGTGATTATGTGTTATTATTAAACTCTCGTTTAAGATTTTTTGCAGGAAAACTTCTCTCTAAATGGGAAGGTCCCTACGTTATCAAGGAGGTCTATCGTTCGGGTGCCATAAAAATCAACAACTTCGAAGGTACAAGTCCGAGGGTGGTAAACGGTCAAAGAATTAAACATTATATTTTAGGTAATCCTATCAATGTTGAAACTAATATTATTGAAACCGTAACCCCGGAGGAATACATAAGGGACACTTTCCAGAGCATTCCAGACTCCGAAAAGGAATAGGTATGTGGTACGGTAAGTAAACCGACTCCAAAACAACTCCAATGGCAATTTTTATCAGTTTTGGAATATTTAAGAATTTTAGGAAGAAAGAAGTAGTCCAAGAGGGACACGAGGCCTCCACGAGAGTGGAGGGCGCGCCCACCCTTACTGGGCGCGCCCCCTATCTCGTGGACACCTCGTGTGCCCCCCGGACTCCATTTTCTTGCACGTTACGTATTTTGGTCCGTAAAAATTCATTATATATACTCCCGAAGGTTTTGACCACTGTATCACGCAAAAATCCTATGTTTTCATTTCGAGTTGTTTCTGTTGTAGATCTAGAGCACCATGACATCACCCTCCTCCAACAACGAAGACAAGGATGCTTGGCTATTAAAGTTAGAGTTGATAAGAGAAGAACCAGAAGAGATCAACAAGGATGAAGGGAACAAGAAGGCCATGGAGGTTCAAGCTCCGGCAGTGAAAGAAGAAGACATCCCTCAATCTTTACCTAACCTCTTTACTCCAACAGAGATTGAAGTTTTCAAGATGATTGAGTTAGCTTGCATACAGAACAAGTATCTCACACACGAGAATATTCTGTTGAAGGATCATATTGCCGGACTCAAGGGCATTATCCGCAAGTTGGAGGAGCTTTTACGCTCAATGTGCGATTATCCACCGTCATCATCACCACCTCCATCACCTCCGAGGACATAATCACATGGGTATGGGCACTCCCCTTGGCAACTACCAATCTTGGGGGACGTGCCCTGGTATCGTATCACCATCACACTCCTATCTTTACCATTTTATTTAGTTTGATCCTTTTAGTAGTATCTTGATCTAGTAGATTGAAGTTTCAGTATCAAGTAGTTTTGAGTTTTGCTTTGTGATCTCTTTGTGTAATCGAGTCCGTGAGCTATCTATAATAAAGATTAGTGTTGAGTCAAGGGCTTTGCTACGTTGCTATGATCTTGAGAAAGTAGAAAGAATAAAAGAGTTCATATTGATCTTATGGTTAGTAATGACTTCACACATAGAAAGTATGAGGCATAAAAGTTGTTGAGTGTTGATAAACGTAGTTTTGGTCATCGTTGCAATTAATAGGAAGTGATAAGGAAAGAGAGGTTCACATACAAATATATTATCTTGGACATCTTTTATGATTGGGAGCACACATTAAGTATGACATGCTAAAAGAGTTGACGTTGGACAAGGAAGACAACGTAATGGTTTATGTTTTCGCACATCTCAGTTAAAGTATATTGTCATTGACCTTCCAAACATGTTGAGCTTGCCTTTCCCCCTCATGCTAGACAAATTCCTTGCACCAAGTAGAGATACTACTTGTGCTTCCAAATGTTCTTAAACCTAGTTTTGCCATGAGAGTCCACCATACCTACCTATGGATTGAGTAAGATCCTTCAAGTAAGTTGTCATGTTGCAGGCAATAAAAATTGCTATCTAATTATGTATGACTTATTAGTGCAGAGAAAATAAGCTTTATATGATCTTGTTGTGGAAGTAATAAAAGCGACGAACTGCATAATAAAGGTCCACATACAAGGGGCAATATAAAGTGACGTTCTTTTGCATTAAGATTTTGTGCATCCAACCCTATACGCACATGACAACCTCTGCTTCCCTCTGCGAAGGGCCTATCTTTTACTTTATGTTTTACTTTATGCTTGAGTCAAGGTGATCCTCACCTTTCCCTTTTTCATTTTATCCTTTGGCAAGCTCCTCGTGTTTGAAAGATCATGATAAATATATCCAATTGGATGTAAGTTAGCATGGACTATTATTGTTGACATCACCTAAAGGTGAATACGTTGGGAGGCAACACAATAAGCCCCTATCTTTCTCACTGTCCGGCTGAAACTCCATAACCACAAGTATTGCGTGAGTGTTAGCAATTGTAGAAGACTACATGATAGTTGAGTAGGTGGACTTGCTGAAAAGCTCTATTGTTGACTCTTTCTGATGTTATGATAAATTGCAATTGCTTAAGTGACCGAGATTATAGTTTGTTAGTTCTCAATGAAGTTTCTGAACCATACTTGACATTGTGAATTGATTGTTACTTGAGCATAGGAAATCATATGATAAAACCTATATATGTTGCTGTTACAAGAATGCTCATGATGCCCTCATGTCTGTATTTTATTTTTATCGACACCTCTATCTCTAAACATGTGGACATATTTTTTGATATCGGCTTCCGCTTGAGGACAAGCGAGGTCTAAGCTTGGGGGAGTTGATACGTCCATTTTGCATCATGCTTTTATATCAATATTTATTGCATTATGGGCTATTATTACACATTATACCTCAATACTTCTGGCTATTCTTTCTTATTTTACAAGGTTTACCATGAAGAGGGGGAATGCTGGCAGCTGGAATTCTGGCTGGAAAAGGAGCAAACAGTGGAAACATATTCTGCACTGCTCCAAAAATCCTGAAACTCCACGAAACCTATTTTTGGAATTAATAAGAATTATTGAGCGGAAGAAATACATCAGGGGGCCCACACCCTGGCCAGGAGGGTGGGAGGCGCGCCCACCCCTACTGGGCGCCCCGTGTCTCCTGGGCCCCTGGTGGCCCCCCGGTGTCCATCTTATGCTATATGAAGGCTTTTACCCTGGAAAAAATCGTGGGCAAGCTTACGAGATGAAACTCCGCCGCCACGAGGCGGAACCTTGGCGGAACCAATCTAGGGCTTCAGCGGAGCTGTTCTGCCGGGGACACTTCCCTTCGGGAGGGGGAAATCATCACCAACGTCATCACCAACAATCCTCTCATCGGGAGGGGGTCAATCTCCATCAACATCTTCACCAGCACCATCTCCTCTCAAAACCCTAGTTCATCTCTTGTATCCAATGTTGTATCCAAACCACAAATTGGTACCTATGGGTTGCTAGTAGTGTTGATTACTCCTTGTAGTTGATGCTAATTGGTTTACTTGGTGGAAGATCATATGTTCAGATCCTTCATGCATATTATTACTACTCTGATTATGAACATGAATATGCTTTGTGAGTAGTTACGTTTGTTCCTGAGGACATGTGTGAAGTCTTGCTATTAGTAGTCATGTGAATTTGGTATTCGTTCGATATTTTGATGAGATGTATGTCGTCTTTTCCTCTAATGGTGTTATGTGAAAGTCGACTACATGACACTTCACCATTATTTGGGCCTAGAGGAAGGCATGGGGAAGTAATAAGTCGATGATGGGTTGCTAGAGTGACAGAAGCTTAAACCCTAGTTTATGCGTTGCTTCGTTAGGGGCTGATTTGGATCCATATGTTTAATGTTGTGGTTAAGTTTACCTTAATACTTCTTTTGTAGTTGCGGACGCTTGCAATAGGGGTTAACCATAAGTGGGATGCTTGTCCAAGTAAGGGCGGTACCCAAGCACCGGTCCACCCGCATATCAAATTATCAAAGTACCCAACGCAAATCATATGAGCGTGATGGAAACTAGCTTGCCGATAATTCCCACGTGTCCTCGGGAGCTCTTTTCTCATTATAAGAAATTGTCCAGGCTTATCCTTTGCTACATAAACGATTGGGCCACCATGCTGCACTTTATTTACTTTATTTACTTGTTACTCGTTACAATTTATCTTATCACAAAACTATCTATTACCTACAATTTCAGTGCTTGCGGAGAAAACCTTACTGAAAACCACTTATCATTTCCTCCTGCTCCTCGTTGGGTTCGACACTCTCACTTATCAAAAGGACTACGATAGATCCCCTACACTTGTGGGTCATCAACAATCATTTATCGTGTTGGGTGCAATTGTTCGATTGTTTGTGTAGGTGCTTCTATTGGGGACTTGCATGTTTCTCCTACTGGATTGATACCTTGGTTCTTAACCGAGGGAAATACTTATCTCTACTGTGCTGGATCACCCTTTCCTCTTCAAGGGAAAAACCAACGCAAGCTCAAGAAGTAGCAGTTGCTTGCATGTCCCTTGATTTTTTTTTGATAAAACGTGCCTTCAACTCTGCCCATGAATTTACGTAATTAGGAGGCAATCCTTTTAACCATGTACGAGTTGGCCCATCCAACATCATCGTAAAGTACTTAGCACAAACTTCATCATTGACATCTACCATCTCCATGGCTAGCTCATAACTCTCAATCAAGCCTTCAGGGGGAGATCAGCTATATAATTGGGCACCTTATGAGGACCCTTAAAATCCTTAGGCAGACGTTCATTACGCAACGCTGGCACCAAGCACGGCACCCCAACCATCCTAGAGATCGTTCCAGCTCCCATCAAGGTTGAGGAGGTCACCGGAGGCTGCTGATAAGCCCCTGGTTGAGCCGCCGCCACCAATTGAGCCGCCGCTGCCTCCGCCTCTCAGCAGGCTCTGGTCGCCTGAGCATTAGTAAGGGGTTGGTTATTCCCACGGGCCGGGTTACGACGCTATTCACTGCTAGAATCTGCCGACGACTCCACGCGTTGGCTGTACCTGCGACTTTGGCAAGGGTTGAATGAACATGATCATGGCTGTAGGAGTAAGTTGCCTACTGTGCAATAGTGATTTGAACGAGTTCAACTGCGTTTCAGGTCTTTATCGCCTCCGGTGACTCTCCCTCGATCGAAATTGCCGCAAGTCGGGTCGCTGCTGCCAACATGTTATCCATCGGGTTAGAGTAGTGACCAGGTGGTGCCGAAAACTGTCGAGGCGGGGTCTGATCTTGATTTGTCTCAAATGTATCTATAATTTTTGATTGTTCCATGCTGTTATATTATCATTCTTGGATGTTTTACAATCATTTTATAACAACTTTATATCATTTTTGGGACTAACCTATTGACATAGTGCCCAGTGTTTTTTGCTTGTTTTTTACTTTGCAGGAAATCAATACCAAACGGAGTCTAAACGCAACAAAACTTTTTGGTGATTTTTTTTGGACCAGAAGACACCTGTTGGTCCAAGAAAGTACCCGACGGGGGCTCTGAGGGGAGCACAACCCACCAGGGCGTGCCTGGGGGCCCAGGCGCGCCGATCTAGGTTGTGCCCACGTCGGCCGCCTCCTGCACCGCCTCTTTGCTCTATAAATACCCCAATATTCCAGAAACCCTAGGGGACTCGACGAAAATCAATTCCAGCCACCGCAAGTTCCTGAAACCACATATCCAATCTAGACACCATCACGGAGGGGTTCATCATCCTCATTGGTGCCTCTTTGATGATGCGTGAGTAGTTCATTGTAGACCTACGGGTCAGTAGTTAGTAGCTAGATGGCTTCCTCTCTCTCTTGTCTCTTGGAGACCTATTTGATGTAACTCTTTTTGCGGTGTGTTTGTTGGGATCCGATGAACTTTGATTTTATGATCAGATCTATGTTTTTATCCATGAAAGTTATTTGAGTCCTTTGATCTCTTATATGCATGATTACTTATAGCCTCGTATTTCTTCTTCGAATCTTTGGTTTATTTAGGACGACTAGATCAATTTTTCTTGCCACGGGAAGAGGTGCTTTGTGATGGGTTCGATCTTACGGTGGTTGATCCCAGTGACCGAAGGGAAACCGACACGTATGTATCGTTGTCATTAAGGATAACAAGATGGGGTCTAGTTCCTACATGAATAGATCTTGTCTACATCATGTCATCATTCTTTTTGCATTACACCATTTTCCCATGAACTTAATACACTAGATGCATGGTGGATAGCGGTCGATGTGTGGAGATTAGTAGTAGATGCAGGCAGGAGTCGGTCTACTAATATTGGACATGATGCCTATATAATGATCATTGCCTGAATATCGTCATAATTATTTAAAGTTCTATTAAATGCCCAACAATAATTTGTTTACCCACCATATGCTACTTTTCTCGAGAGAAGCCACTAGCGAAATCTATGGCCCCCGGTCTATTTTCTCATCATATACTTTCAGATCTATTTTGCTATTTGCCTTTTTATTTATTTGCAACTTTTATTTTCAGATCTATATTATCAAAAACCCAAAAATACCTCTCTGAATTTTATTTGCTTTTATTTGCATCTATCAATCTACTAAAATTTTATCTCTTCAACTTGACAATTTCTAGCACTGTTACCCGAAAGGTATTGACAACCCCTTTAAAAAGTCGGGTTGCAAGTATTTGTTCTTTGTGTGCAGGTACCGGTTACGGTGTGTTGCGTGGTTCTCCTACTAGTTCAACAACCTTGGTATCATCACTGAGGGACATACCTACCATTGTTGTGCTGCATCATCCCTTCCTCTTTGGGGAAATACCGATGTAGTTCAAGCCAACATCAAAAGGAATTTCAGGAGCCGTTGCCGGGGAGACATCATCAACATATACCAGGTTCCTAATCACAAATTTCATCTCCTTGCAATTTACATTATTTTCTACTTGCCTCTCATTTTCCTCTCCCCCACTTCACAAAAATTTGTCATTTTACTCACCCTCTTTTTCGTTCGCCGTTTTCTCGTCAGATTTGTTTTTGTGTGCACTCTTGTTTATCACTTTTTGCCGTTATGGATAGCTCTTATTCTATTGCATGCACCCCCTGAACAAGGTTCTTAACTTTAAGCAAATGGTAGGGGAGAATTTAAAAGATGCTTGGTATAGATCTATCGACAAGCAATCCACCGTTGTTCTTCTTCGCTGTTTTTATGTGGGCATCACCACTTGGTATAGATTCGTTCTTCATACGATTACGGATGGAAATTTCTTGATGTGCCCCTCTCTTGATGCTTTTAATGCTATGGGAAATTTAGTGGGATCACCACCTCTTATGGTTAAAGAAACAACTTTGACTCTCAAGCATGTTATGGAAAGGCTACATGCTATTGAAAAGAAAATGCCTACTGAACAACCTCTTCAGAACGTGGATAAAAAGATGCATAATTATTCTAGTAAAATTGGGTCAAAAGCGGGAGAAGTTCTTAAGTTGTTAAAAGAAAAGGGGACCGTAATTCATGAAAGAATTGAAGAAAGCCCGTCTGGGATATATAAATTGGAAGAAATCTTTAGTAATCTAAGTACGGCTTTTGCTTCCGCTAAAACTACCGAAAAAACTCCAGCAAAAATTAGCAAGATTACTCAAGCCAATAAAAACAAAGGTGCAACCTCTAATAGTAACAAAGAAGATCTTAAAATGATTAGTATTCACCAGGATTTTGATGAAGTTACAAAAGACCCTATTACTAAGAACAATTTCCTCAATTTTATGCCAAGAAATTTTGCTATTTTACTTGCTAAATCTTCAAAGAAATCTGATTGTGTGGTTGAAGAGTTGGAAGCCAAAGATGGCAATACTTAGATCTTTGCATTATGCCAAGCTAGGGGCGTAAAACGATAGCGCTTGTTGGGTGGCAAGCCAATCTTTATCTTTTTGCTTTTTGGTTTTTCTTGCTGTTTTGCCATAAATATATAAAGATGCATCTGATTAGATGTGTTTTTATGTTTTAGTTAGTGTTTGTGCCAAGCGAAGCCTTTCGGATCATGTTGGGTGATAGTTGATTTGATCTTGTTGAAAAAATAGAAACGTTTGCTCTAAGAAAAATAATTTTCAAAAATCACATAAACGTGCTTTTGCTTTGAATTTTTTACACAAGATTTATATACAAATTTTCCATGTTTTCCTAATTTTTCAGAATGTTTTGAGTTACATAAGTATACGAAGTTCCCTGATTACTACAGACTGTTCTATTTTTGACAGATTCTGTTTTCTTTGCGTTGTGTGCTTATTTTGATGAATCTATGGTTTGTACTGGAGGGTATAAACTATAGTAAAGTTGGAATACAGTAGATAGATATAATGCAAAAATAAAATATGAATTTGTTTGCAACAATACTTAGAGTAGTGATTTGCTTTGTTATACTAACGGATCTCATGAAGGTTTTGTTGAGTTTTGTGTGATTGAAGTTTTCAAGTTTTGGGTGAGATCACGATGGATGAAGGAATAAGGAGTAAGAAGAGCCTAAGCTTGGGGATGCCCCATGGAATCCCAAGCTATTATCTAAAAGTGAAGCAAGGAACCATCCACTCTTTCTTCTAACGTCCATCGGTATTTTACTTGGAGCTATATTTTTATTCGTCACATATCATGAGTTTTGCTTGGAGCGTCTTGTATGATATGAGTCTTTGCTTGTTTTGTCTTCTATTTTAAGTCATCTATCCTTGCTGAACACACCTATTTGAGTGAGCCAAAATTATGCTATGACTTGTTAGAATTGCTGATATTTTTCCATGCTAGATGTGTTATTCTCAAGATGAGTGTTTATTCACTTGTCATTGCAGGAGAGTACGACAAAGGTATTAGGCATGGCCAGTCCCAAAATGAAAAATGAATTTACTTTATGTTGTCAAATAATAAATTCCTTGGAAAGTGTTGGTATGGACGGCACCCGTGGATTCAGTTAGCCGTGGAATGTGAAAGTATGGTGGAAAAAGGAATAAACTTTATTTTCTATTTGGGAACCGCCTATGACATGTCTAGCATGGAAAGTATTGTGAACTACTCGATCGTTTTGTTGACAGGAAAGGCATGCCACCCAAAATGTTTTATCTCTATCTTTTTCGCTTTGAGCTTCGACACCTCTACAAATCCCTACATCCCTCTGTGAAGGGCCTTCCTATTTTACTTTATGCAATTTTTATTTTTTTGAGTCTCCACCTTCTCTTATAAAGCACCAACTAAGGGGCACTATGATCGTACTTGAGCATTGGGTGTAGCTAATATGCGAGTGTGTTTCATGAATGGATCAATGATTGAGCATAACGGTCTAGGGATAACTTGCTTTAGTATTGATATTTTGAAAAGACATAGTTGCTTGTTGATATGCTTGAGTATTGAAATCTTCATGTCAAAACTAGACTATTGCTTTGAATCTTATAAAAGTCCAAATGTCCATGCTACACAGAGAAGAATATGTGATGAACATGTTAGGCAACATTCCACATAAAAAATTCTGTTTTTACCATTTACCTACTCGAGGACGAGCAGGAATTAAGCATGGGGATGCTGACACGTCTCCAATGTATCTATAATTTTTTATTGTTCCATGATGTTATATTATCATTCCTGGATGTTTTACAATTATTATATAGCAAGTTTATATCATTTTCTGGGACTAACCTATTGACATAGTGCCCAGTGCCAGTTGCTGGTTTTTGCTTATTTTTTACTTCGCAGGAAATCAATACCAAACAGAGCCCAAATGCAGCAAAACTTTTTGGTGATTTTTTCTGGACCACAAGACACCCGTCGGGCCAAGAAAGTACCAGAGGGGGGCTCCGACGGGAGCACAACCCACCAGGGCGCGCCTGGGGGCCCAGGCGCGCCCAGGTGGGTTATGCCCACCTCGGCCGCCTCCTACACCACATCTTTGCTCTATAAATACCCCAATATTCCAGAAACCCTAGGGTAGTCGATGAAAATCAATTCCAGCCGCCACAAGTTCCAGAAACCACAGATCCAATCTAGACATGATGTCTACTACACAACCTTCTTCTTGTAGACGTTGTTGGGCCTCCAAGTGTAGAGGTTTGTAGGACAGTAGCAAATTTCCCCCAAGTGGATGACCTAAGGTTTATCAATCTGTGGGAGGCGTAGGTTGAAGATGGTCTCTCTCAAACAACCCTGCAACCAAATAGCAAAGAGTCACTTGTGTCCCCAACACACCCAATACAATTGTAAATTGTATAGGTGCACTAGTTCGACGAAGAGATGGTGATACAAGTGCAATATGGATGGTAGATATAAATTTTTATAATCTGAAAATATAAAAAAAGAACGGTAACTAATGATAAAAGTGAGCATAACGGTGTTGCAATGCTTCGGAACAAGGCCTATGGTTCATACTTTGACTAGTGCAAGTTCTGACAACAATAATAACATAATTGGATCATATAACTATCCCTCAACATGCAACAAAGAGTCACTCCAAAGTCACTAATAGCAGAGAACAAACGAAGAGATTACTGTAGGGTACGAAACCACCTCAAGGTTATTCTTTCCGATCAAAACATTGGGCTATTCCTATAAGTGTCACAAATAGCCTTAGAGTTCGTAGTAAAATAACACCTTAAGACACACATCAACTAAAACCCTAATGTCTCCTAGATACTCCAATGTCACCTCAAGTATCCGCGGGTATGATTAGACGACATGCACCACACAATCTCAGAATCATCTATTCAACCAACACAAAGAACTTCAAAGAGTGCCCCAAGGTTTCTACCGGAGAGTCAAGACGAAAACGTGTCCAACCCCTATGCATAAGTTCACAAGGTCTTTTGGCTTATCTCAAGCCTTATGTACAGTGGAACCTTTTTGTTTTTGTCCTTCAAATAATATAAAAATTGCAGTGGGGTTTTGCCCTACTGTGTATAGTCAAAAAAAAATAAGTTCACAAGCTCACTGAACCCGCAAGTTGATCACCAAAACATACATCAAGTAGATCACGTGATATCCCATTGTCACCATAGATAAGCATATGAAAGACATACATCAAGTGTTCTCAAATCCTTAAAGACTCAATCTGATAAGATAACTTCAAAGGGAAAACTCAATCCATTATAAGGGAGTAGAGGGGGAGAAACATCATAAGATCCAACTATAATAGCAAAGCTCGTGATACATCAAGATCGTGCCGAATCAAGAACACGACCCGAGGGTGAACTACTCCCTCCTCGTCATGGAGAGTGCCGGGATGATGAAGATGGCCACCGGTGATGGATTCCCCTTCCGGCAGGGTGCCGGGATGGGCTCTCGAGAGGTTTTCGGTGGCTACAGAGGCTTGTGGCGGCGGAACTCCCGATCTAGGTTATTTTCTGGGGGGGTTCCTTATTTATAGGAATTTTTGGCGTCCGTCCCAAGTCAGGGGGGTGTCCGAGTCATCCACGATATAGGGGGCGCACCCAGGGGTGTAGGGCGCGCCCTCCACCCTCGTGGACGGCCCGAGACTCTCCTGGCCCAACTCTTTTACTCCGGGGGCTTCCTTTGGTCCATAAAAAATCATCAAAAATTGACACGTCAATTGGACTCCGTTTGGTATTCCTTTTCTGTAAAACTCAAAAACAAGAAAAAAAACAGAAACTGGCACTGGGCTCTAGGTTAATATGTTAGTCCCAAAAATCATATACAATAGCGTATAAATGCATATAAAACATCTAAGATGGATAATATAATAGCATGGAACAATCAAAAATTATAGATACATTGGAGACGTATCAAGGATCCCCAAGCTTAATTCCTGCTCGTCCTCGAGTAGGTAAATGATAAAAACATAATTTTTGATGTGGAATGCTAGCTAACATATTTATCCATGTAATTCTCTTCATTGTGGCAAGAATATTCAGATCCATAAGATTCAAAACAAAAGTTTAATATTGACATAAAAACAATAATACTTCTAGCATACTAACAAGGCAATTATGTCTTCTCAAAATAACATGGTCAAAGAAAGCTATCCCTACAAAATCATATAGTCTAGCTATGCTCTATCTTCATCACACAAAATATTTAAATCATGTACAACCCCGGTTTCAGCCAAGCAATTGTTTCATACTTTAATATTTTCAAACTTTTTCAACTTTCATGTAATACATGAGCGTGAGCCATGGACATAGCACTATAGGTGGAATAGAATATGGTGGTTGTGGAGAAGACAAAAAAGGAGAAGATAGTCTCACATCAACTAGGCGTATCAATGGTATATGGAGATGCCCATCCATTGATATCAATGTGAGTGAGTAGGGATTGCCATGCAACGGATGCACTAGAGGTATAAGTGTATGAAAGCTCAAAAATAAACTAAGTGGGTGTGCATCCAACTTGCTTGCTCACGAAGACCTAGGGCACTTTTGAAGAAGCCCACCATTGGAATATACAAGCCAAGTTCTATAATGAAAAATTCCCACTAGTATATGAAAGTGACAACATAGGAGACTCTGATTGTGTGGTTTAAGAGTTGGAAGCCAAAGATGACAATACTTAGATCTTTTCATTATGCCTAGCTAGGGGCGTAAAATGATAGCGCTTGTTGGGTGGCAAGCCAATCTTTATGTGTTTGCTTTTTGGTTTTTCTTGCTGTTTTGCCATAAATATATAAAGATGCCTATGATTAGATGTGTTTTTATGTTTTAGTTAGTGTTTGTGCCAAGCGAAGCCTTTCGGATCATGTTGGGTGATAGTTGATTTGATCTTGTTGAAAAAACAGAAACTTTTGCACTCAGAAAAATAATTTTCAAAAATAACAGAAACATGCCTTCGCTTTGAATTTTTGACACAAGATTTATATAAAAATTGTCCATGGTTTCCTAATTTTTCAGAATGTTTGGAGTTACTTAAGTATACAAAGTTCCCTGACTACTACAGATTGTTCTATTTTTAACAGATTCTGTTTTCTTTGCGTTGTGTGCTTATTTTGATGAATGTATTGATTGTACTGGAGTGTATAACCTATAATAAAGTTGGAATATAGTAGATATAATGCAAAAATAAAATATGAATTGGTTTGCAACAGTACTTAGAGTAGTGATTTGCTTTGTTATACTAACGGATCTCATGAAGGTTTTGTTGAGTTTTGTGTGATTGAAGTTTTCAAGTTTTGGGTGAGATCACGATGGATGAAGGAATAAGGAGTAAGAAGAGCCTAAGCTTGGGGATGCCCCATGGAATCCCAAGCTATTATCTAAAAGTGAAGCAAGCAACCATCCCCTCTTTCTTCTAACGACCATCGGTATTTTACTTGGAGCTATATTTTTATTCGTCACATATCATGAGTTTTGCTTGGAGCGTCTTGTATGATATGAGTCTTTGCTTGTTTTGTATTTTATTTTAAGTCATCTATCCTTGCTGAACACACCTATTTGAGAGAGCCAAAATTATGCTATGACTTGTTAGAATTGCTGATATTTTTCCATGCTAGATGTGTTATTCTCAAGATGAGTGTTTATTCACTTGTCATTGCACGAGAGTACGACAAAGGTATTAGGCATGCCCAGTCCCAAAAATGAAAAATGAATTTACTTTATGTTGTCAAATAATAAATTCCTTGGAAAGTGTTGGTATGGACGGCACTCGTGGATTCAGTTAGCCATGGAATGTGAAAGTATGGTGGAAAAAGGAATAAACTTTATTTTCTATTTGGGAACCGCCTATGATATATCTAGCATGGAAAGTATTGTGATCTACTCAGTCGTTTTCGTTGACAAGAAAGGCATGCCACGCAAAATGTTTTATCTCTATCTTTTTCGCTTTGAGCTCTGGCACCTCTACAAATCCCTACTTCCCTCTGTGAAGGGCCTTGATACGTATCCAACGTATCTACTTTTCCAAACACTTTTGCCCTTGTTTTGGACTCTAACTTGCATGATTTGAATGAAACTAACCCGGACTGATGTTGTTTTCAGCAGAACTGCCATGATGTTGTTTTATGTGTAGAAAAGAAAAGTTCTCGGAATGTCCTGGAAATCCACGGAGGAACTTTTTGGAATTAATAATATTTTTTAACGAAAGAATTAATGCCAGGGGGCCCACGGCCTGTCCATGAGACAGGGGTGCACGCCCCCCTAGGGCGCGGCCTCCTATCTCGTGGGCCCCCTAGACCTCCACCGATGTCAACTCCAACTCCATATATTCACGTTCGGGGAGAAAAATATCAGAGAGAAAGTTTCATCGCGTTTTACGACACGGAGCCGCCACCAAGCCGTAATATCTCTCGGGAGGGCTGATCTGGAGTCCGTTCGGGGCTCCGGAGAGGGGGATTCGTCGCCGTCGTCATCATCAACCATCCTCCATCACCAATTTCATGATGCTCATCGCTGTGCGTGAGTAATTCCATCGTAGGCTTGCTGGACGGTGATGGGTTGGATGAGATTTACCATGTAATCAAGTTAGCTTTGTTAGGGTTTGATCCCTAGTATCCACTATGTTCTGAGATTGATGTTGCAATGACTTTGCTATGCTTAATGCTTGTCACTAGGGCCCGAGTGCCATGATTTCAGATCTGAACCTATTATGTTTTCATGAATATATGTGTGTTCTTGATCCTATCTTGCAAGTCTATAGTCACCTATTATGTGTTATGATCCGACAACCCCGAAGTGACAATAATCGGGATACTTCTCGGTGATGACCGTAGTTTGAGGAGTTCATGTATTCACTATGTGTTAATGCTTTGTTTCGGTTCTCTAATAAAAGGAGGCCTTAATATCCCTTAGTTTCCACTAGGACCCCGCTGCCACGGGAGGGTAGGACAAAAGATGTCATGCAAGTTCTTTTCCATAAGCACGTATGACTATTTATGGAATACATGCCTACATTACATTGATGAACTGGAGCTAGTTCTATATAACCCTATGTTATAGCTATTGCATGAGGAATCGCATCCGGCATAATTATCCATCACTAATCCATTGCCTACGAGCTTTTCACATATTGTTCTTCGCTTATTTACTTTTCCGTTGCTACTATTACAAGTACTACAAAAACCCAAAAACATTTATCTTTACTTTTTCTACCGTTACTATTATTATCATACCACTTTTGCTACTAAACACTTTGCTGCAGATACTAAGTTATCCATGTGTGGTTGAATTGACAACTAAACTGCTAATACTCAAGAATATTCTTTGGCTCCCCTTGTGCCGAATCAATAAATTTGGGTTGAATACTTTACCCTCGAAAGCTGTTGCAATCCCCTACACTTGTGGGTTATCAGGCCTTCCTATTTTAATATATGCAATTTTTATTTTTTTGAGTCTCCATCTTCGCTTATAAAGCACCAATTAAGGGGCACTATGATCGTACTTGATCATTGGGTGTAGCTCTTATGCGAGTGTGTTTCATGAATGGATCAATGATTGAGCATAACGGGCTAGGGATAACTTGCTTTAGTATCGATATTTTGAAAAGACATAGTTGCTTGTTGATATGCTTGAGTATTTAAAACTTCATGTCAAAACTAGACTATTGCTTTGAATCTTATAGAAGTCCAAATGTCCATGCTACAAAGAGAAGAATATGTGATTAACATGTTAGGCAACATTCCATATCAAAAATTCTATTCTTACCATTTACCTACTCGAGGACGAGCAGGAATTAAGTTTGGGGATGCTGACATGTCTCCAATGTATCTATAATTTTTTATTGTTCCATGATGTTATATTATCATTCCTGGATGTTTTACAATCATTTTATAGCAAGTTTATATCATTTTCTGGGACTAACCTATTGACATAGTGCCCAGTGTCAGTTGCTGTTTTTTGCTTATTTTTTACTTCGCAAGAAATCAATACCAAACGGAGCCCAAATGCAGCGCAACTTTTTGGTGATTTTTTCTGGACAAGAAAGTACCAGAGGGGGGCTCCGACGGGAGCATAACCCACCAAGGCGCGCCTGGGAGCCCAGGCGCGCCCAGGTGGGTTGTGCCCACCTCGGTCGCCTCCCGCACCGCCTCTTTGCTCTATAAATACCCCAATATTTCAGAAACCCTAGGGCAGTCGATGAAAATCAATTCCAGCTGCCACAAGTTCCAGAAACCACAGATCTAATCTAGACATGATGTCTACTACACAACCTTCTTCTTGTAGACGTTGTTGGGCCTCCAAGTGTAGAGGTTTGTAGGACAGTAGCAAATTTCCCTCAAGTGGATGACCTAAGGTTTATCAATCTGTGGGAGGCGTAGGTTGAAGATGGTCTCTCTCAAACAACCCTGCAACCAAATAGCAAAGAGTCTCTTGTGTCCCCAACACACCCAATACAATGGTAAATTGTATAGGTGCACTAGTTCGGTGAAGAGATGGTGATACAAGTGCAATATGGATGGTAGATATAAATTTTTATAATCTGAAAATATAAAAACAGAAAGGTAACTAATGATAAAAGTGAGCGTAAACGGTATTGCAATGCTTCGGAACAAGGCCTAGGGTTCATACTTTCACTAGTGCAAGTTCTAACAACAATAATAACATAATTGGATCATATAACTGTCCCTCAACATGCAACAAAGAGTCACTCCAAAGTCACTAATATCAGAGAACAAACAAAGAGATTATTGTAGGGTACGAAACCACCTCAAAGTTATTCTTTCCGATCAATCCATTGGGCTATTCCTATAAGTGTCACAAACAACCTTAGAGTTTGTAGTAAAATAACACCTTAAGACACACATCGACTAAAACCCTAATGTCACCTAGATACTCCAATGTCACCTCAAGTATCCACGGGTATGATTAGACGATATGCACCACACAATCTCAGAAACATCTATTCAACCAACAAAAAGAACTTCAAAGAGTGCCCCAAAGTTTCTATCGGAGAGTCAAGACGAAAACATGTGCCAACCCCTATGCATAAGTTCACAAGGTCTTTTGGCTTATCTTAAGCCTTATGTATAGTGGAACCTTTTTGTTTTTGTCCTTTAAATAATATATAAATTGAAGTGGGGTTTTGCCCTACTATGTACAGTCAAGAAAAAGTTCACAAGGTCACTGAACCCGCAAGTTGATCAACAAAGCATACATCAAGTAGATCACGTGATATCCCATTGTCACCATAGATAAGCACATGCAAGACATAGATCAAGTGTTCTCAAATCCTTAAAGACTCAATCCAATAAGATAACTTCAAAGGGAAAACTCAATCCATTATAAGGGAGTAGAGGGGGAGAAACATCATAAGATCCAACTATAATAGCAAAGCTCGCGATACATCAAGATCGTGCCGAATCAAGAACACGACCCGAGGGTGAACTACTCCCTCCTCGTCCAGGAGAGCGCCAGGATGACAAAGATGGCCATCGATGATGGATTCCCCCTCTGGCAGGGTGCCGGAATGGGCTCCCGAGAGGTTTTCGGTGGCTACAGAGGCTTGTGGCGGCGGAACTCCCGATCTAGGTTATTTTCTGGGGGTTTCCTTATTTATAGGAATTTTTGGCGTCGGTCCCAAGTCAGGGGGGGTGTCCGAGTCGTCCACGAGATAGGGGGCGCACCCAGGGGGGTAGGGCGCGCCCTCTACCCTCGTGTACGGGCCGGGACTCTTCTGGCCCAACTCTTTTACTCTGGGGGCTTCTTTTGGTCCATAAAAAATCATCAAAAATTGGCATGTCAATTGGACTCTGTTTGGTATTCCTTTTCTGTAAAACTCAAAAACAAGGAAAAAACAAAAACTGGCACTGGGCTCTAGGTTAATATGTTAGTCCGAAAATCATATACAATAGCATATAAATGCATATAAAACATCTAAGATGGATAATATAATAGCATGGAACAATCAAAAATTATAGATACGTTGGAGACGTATCAAGCATCCCCAAGCTTAATTCCTACTCGTCCTCGAGAAGGTAAATGATAAAAACAGAAATTTTGATGTGGAATTCTACCTAACATATTTATCCATGTAATTCTCTTCATTGTGGCAAGAATATTCAGATCCGTAAGATTCAAAACAAAAGTTTAATATTGACATAAAACCGATAATACTTCAAGCATACTAATAAGGCAATTATGTCTTCTCAAAATAACATGGTCAAAGAAAGCTATCCCTACAAAATCATATAGTCTAGCTATGCTCTATCTTCATCACACAAAATATTTAAATCATGCACAACCCCGGTTTCAGCCAAGCAATTGTTTCATACTTTAGTATTTTCAAACTTTTTCAACTTTCACGTAATACATGAGCGTGAGCCATGGACATAGCACTATAGGTGGAATAGAATATGGTGGTTGTGGAGAAGACAAAAAGGAGAAGATAGTATCACATCAACTAGGCGTATCAACGGTATATGGAGATGCCCATCAATAGATATCAATGTGAGTGAGTAGGGATTGCCATGCAACGGATGCACTAGAGGTATAAGTGTATGAAAGCTCAAAAAGAAACTATGTGGGTGTGCATCCAACTTGCTTGCTCATGAAGACCTAGGGCACTTTTGAAGAAGCCCATCATTGGAATATACAAGCCAAGTTCTATAATGAAAAATTCCCACTAGTATATGAAAGTGACAACATAGGAGACTCTCTATCATGAATATCATGGTGCTACTTTGAAGCACAAGTGTGGTAAAAGGATAGTAGCATTGCCCCTTCTCTCTTTTTCTCTAATTTTTTTGTTTTTTTATCTGGGCCTTTTTTATGGCCTCTTTTTTTTCTTTTTTTCGTCCAGAGTCTCATCCCAACTTTTGGGGGAATCATAGTCTCCATCATCCTTTCCTCACTGGGACAATGCTCTAATAATGAAGATTATCACACTTTTATTTACTTTACAACTCAAGAATTACAACTTGATACTTAGAACAAAATATGACTCTATGTGAATGCCTCTAGTGGTGTATCGGGATGTGCAATGAATCAAGAGTGACATGTATGAAAGAATTATGAACGGTGGCTTTGCCACAAATACAATGTCAACTACATGATCATGCAAAGCAATATGACAATGATGGAGCGTGTCATAATAAATGGAACTGTGGAAAGTTGCATGGAAATAGATCTCGGAATGGCTATGGAAATGCCATAATAGGTAGGTATGGTGGCTGTTTTGAGGAAGATATATGGTGGGTGTATTATACCGGTGAAAGTTGCGCGGTACAAGAGAGGCTAGCAATAGTGGAAGGGTGAGAGTGCGTATAATTCGTGGACTCAACATTCGTCATAAAGAACTCACATAATTATTGCAAAAAATTATTAGTCATCAAAACAAAGTACTACGCGCATGATCCTAGGGGAAGGGTTGGTAGGAGTTAACCATCGCGCGATCCCGACCTCCACACATAAGGAAAATAATCAATAAATAAATCATGCTCCGACTTCATCACATAACGGTTCACCATACGTGCAAGCTACGGAATCACAAACTTTAACACAAGTATTTTTCAAATTCACAACTACTCACTAGCATGACTGTAGCGACCAGACCTCAAACAGTCTGATCTCTATGCATCAGTGTCATCCCTGGATCAGCAATGCTGACACACACAGTACTTGAAGGATTTATAATAGAGTAGCAATCACACACTTATTACATCGAATGTCTCAAAAGAGAACTTATTACAATAAATATGGCTTAAGGCCATCTAATAACGATAACAGTGGAAGGCTTAGAAGATAAGCGAGTCCATCAACTCCAACGGCATCATTGAGTATAAGACCATGACCTAAGGCACCTTACTCGTCGTCTGAAAAGTATGCAACATGAACGTTGTAGCCCGAAAACGTGTCAGCACATGGAATATGCTGGCAATGTAACACATAGAGAGTAATAAAAAAAGTAATGTTATCACTACATGCATACATGGCTGGTGGAAAGCTCTATTTTTACAGTTTTGCATAAAGCCAATTTTTCCCTACTGCAAAGGAATAACTTTTATTTAACTATCAAGGTGGTTGTTAAACATTGAGAAGGTTCACCCAACTCAATCCCAATTAAGCATCATCATTAAACCTAACAAATATAATTAAAGTAACATGATGAGATTCACATGATAATCCAAGTACTAGATACTCAAAACGTCCATAACCGGGGACACGGCTAACCATGATTAGTTTATACACTCTGCAGAGGTTTGCGCACTTTTCCCCGCAAGACTCGATCTCCTCCGTTGGGATTCTCGCACTACATGGTGTTTGAGAAACGGATGACCGAGACATAGTCTTTCAGAAGTGTTTGCACCTTACGATGGGTAGACAGTTACACCTACTTTCCCCTACATCTGCTAGTCTACCACTGTAAGAGTTCACACGACTTAATCAACTATGCTAGAGCCCATAGTAGCTTGCGGCTGCACACAAAAGTTTCTAGCATGAATAATCTCAAGATCCCTTTGAGCCTGGGTGGCAGTCCATAAAGAAAAAAACAGGCAATCACTGGAATCCAAGGTGCCTCAATCCACCCAGATGTGTATTAAATTTGCCACCTTAAATAAACCGTTAAATTAATAATCTCAAATCTGTCATGGATACACTCACCCAATCCACGTCTACTAGCATAGCATAGCAATATAAGCAAACGTAGAAGTAACTCCCAAAGGTTTGAAAGTAAACAGGATATAGGTTCTACCTCATCTACTCTCCCAAAACCCACATGTTAAACAGATCCTAAACATGCAATTGTTTGAGGATTGATCTAATGCAATAAAACTGGTAGTAAAGTGTTATGATCAAAGTGTTACTTGCCTTGCTGATGATCCGTGAAACCTAGAGATTCGAAGTAGCAAGCGGCGCACTCCGGGTACTCTGTCGCAAACAAACAAGCACACTCATCTAATGCATAGGTAAAACTCAAATAAGAGGTCTAACCAGTAAGTTCAACTTAAGAACTCCTATTTGCAAAAAGAAACAAATCAAACGAAACAACGAAAGTCAAACGGCGAAAGAAACAAGCTTCGTTTTACTAATCTGGACCTAAGTCAGATTTTATAGTAGCAAAAACTTGTTTGAGTTGGTTAAATGGAAAGAGGGTTTCGAGACGAAACTCTAGGCGCTTGAATCGCCTGATTCCGATAAACGAGCGAAAAGTTATACTAGAACGAAAATTGGATCAGAAATCACGATCAGAAAAAATCGCGGAAAATCCAAGAAAAAGAAAAAAAAACGACGAACAGACTAACTAACGAACGTTCGCTATCTGCGGCTAAACGATGAAAACCGTTCATTAAAACGAACGTACGGACGAACGTCCGCTAAATAAACTAACCTAAAAAAAATAAACCGAACCGGATAAAAAAACGGATCTAGGTTTTCGAAAAAAATGATCGGTTTTCTTCGCGAGAACCGAAGCAACAGCGTCTACCTCAGGCAGCTTCGGCGAGACGACGGCGGCAGCGGCGCGGCTCCGGTGCGGCGGCACGGGGCGGCGGGTGGCAGCGACGGCTCTGGCGGCGAGGCGAGGGGCAGCGGCGGCGGACTCACGCGGCGGCGGACTCACGCGGCGGCGGCGGCGCACGGATCGAGGGCGGCAGCGGCTAGCGTTTTGCGGGGGCTGGGGCGGCTGCGGCTCGGGCCCTGGCGGCTTTAAAGGCCGGCCGGGCCAGATTCCTAGTCGGACACGGCCCGGTTAGGTCGGTATCTTTTTTTAAATAATTTCACGCAGAAAAACAAATAAACGAAATACTAAACGGACTCCAAAAATCCCAAAATAAATTTTCCCCGTCCTCTAAAATCAATCCGGACAAGATGAACATTTATTTGGGGCCTAAATGCAATTTTGAAAAAACGCGCATTTTCCTAAGTCAAATAAAATAGCGATAAAACTCCGAAATAAAATCTTATTTGATTTGAATATTAAACCCTCAATATTTCTTTATTTTGAGAAAGTCATTTGATTCCCTCTCTTGTATTTTTATAATAGAAATAATTGAAGATAATATAATTAAAATCAAATGATCCTGTTTTCAAAATTTGAGAAAACTCAATTATGAAAATAAAGAAATCCCCAACTCTCTCCATGGGTCCTTGAGTTGCGTAGAATTTCTAGGATTGAGCCAAAATGCAATAAAATATGATATGCAATGATGATCTATGTATAACATTGCAAATTGAAAATTTGGGATGTTACAAACCTACCCCCCTTAAGATGAATCTCGCCCTCGAGATTCGGGTTGGCTAGAAAATAGGTGAGGGTGGTCCTTCATTAGATCTTCCTCTCGCTCCATGGTGGCTTCATCTTCGGTATGGTGGCTCCACTGAACTTTGCAAAACTTGATAACCTTGTTGTGGGTGACTCGACTGGCATATTCGAGAATCTTGACGGGTTTCTCCTCGTAGGTCAAATCACTATCCAACTGAATCGCTTCCAGCGGCACTGTATCTCTCAGCGGTATATCAGCCATCTCTGCGTGGCACTTCTTCAACTAGGAAACATGGAACACATCATGAACTCCTGACAATCCTTCGGGCAATTCTAACTTGTAAGCAACCTCTCCCATACGCTCCAAAAGTTTGTATGGTCCCACAAAACGTGGCGCTAGCTTTCCCTTAACTCCAAAACTCTTAACTCCTCGAAGTGGGGATACACGAAGATAAACTCTGTCTTCGACTTCGTAAACTGTCTCCTTGCGTTTAGGATCTGCATAACTCTTCTGCCTGGACTGGGCTACCTTGAGCCTATTGCGAATCAACTTTACCTTCTGTTCAGACTCCTTAATCAAATCTGGTCCAAACAACTGACGGTCTCCTACTTCATCCCACAAAAATGGCGTCCTGCACTCCTTCCATACAAGGCTTCGAAAGGGGCCATCTTCAAACTGGATTGATAACTGATGTTGTAAGAGAACTCTGCATATGGAAAATTGTCATCCCAACTAGATCCATAATCTAGCGCACAAGCTCTCAGCATGTCTTCCAGAATCTGATTTACTCTCTTGGTATGTCCATCTGTCTGCGGATGAAAGGCCATGCTGAACTCTAGCTTGGTACCCAAAGTTTCGTGCAACTAATTCCAGAACTTTGAGGTAAACTGGGTTCCTCTATCTGATACAATGCTCCTCGGAACTCCGCGCAGACATAGGATCCTGGTCACGTATATCTTTGCCAACTTAGCACTGGTGTAAGTGGTCTTCACTTGGATGAAATGAGCTACCTTTGTCAAACGATCGACTACAACCCATATTGAGTCATAGCCTGAACGAGTCCTGGGCAATCCTGTGATAAAATCCATGCCTAGCTTATCCCACTTCCATTCGGGTATCGGCAATGGCTGTAGCAATCCTGCTGGCTTCTGATGCTCTGCCTTCACATTGACATACATCACATACTGCTACATACTCTGCAATATCCTTCTTCATTCCGGTCCACCAGAAAGTGTCCATCATATCCAAATACATCTTGGTATTTCCTGGGTGAATCAAATACGGCGAATCATGGGCCTCTTGCAGAATCAACTTCCTGATCTCTGGGTCATTAGGCACATAAACGCGGTCCTCAAACCATAAGGTATCGTGCTCATCCTCACAAAAACCTTTAGCTTTTCCTTTGCTCATCTTCTCCTTTATCTCGGCAATCTCCTTGTCAGTCTTTTGAGCTTCTCTGATCTTATCCATCAAAGTAGGCTGAATCTCCAATGCTGCTACATAGCCTCTTGGAGCTATCTCCAAACATAGCTCGCGAAGATCCTCGGCTAACTCCTTTGGTAACTCTCCGGTCATGAGTGTGTTGACATGGCTCTTGCGGCTCAACGCATCGGCTACTATGTTAGCCTTTCCGGGGTGATAATGCAATCTCATATCATAATCCTTGATGAGCTCCAACCATCTCCTTTGCCTGAGATTCAACTCCTTCTACGTGAAGATGTACTTCAAACTCTTGTGATCCGTATACACCTCACAATGGTTTCCGATGGGAAAATGTCTCCATGTCTTCAATGCGTGCACTACGGCTGCTATCTCCAAATCATGGGTAGCATAATTTAACTCATGGGGCTTAAGCTGTCGGGAGGCATACGAAACAACTCTTCCCTCCTGCATAAGCACTGCTCCAAGTCCTCGACAAGAAGCGTCACAACATACTTCATAATCCTTGCGCTGATCGGGCAGAATCAACACTGGTGATGTAACCAAACGTTTCTTCAATTCCTGGAAACTGGCCTCACATTCCTCAGTCCATTTGAACTTGGTGTCCTTCTTCAACAACTCTATCATGGGCTTTGCAATCTTCGAGAAATTCTCTATGAACCTCCGGTAGTATCTCGCGAGTCCAAGGAAACTCTGGATCTCTCCAACTGATGTGGGGGCTTCCCAGTTTGTAACAGTGACAACTTTGGTGGGGTCTACTGCTATTCCTACTCCGGATAAAACATGTCGGAGAAATCCAACTTACTTCAACCAAAACTCACATTTGCTGAACTTGGCATATAACTGATGTTCTTGAGTTTCTCAAGTACCAAACGCAAAATGCTCCTTATGCTCCTCTTCATTCTTTGAGTAGACCAAAATATCATCAATGAACACCATGACGAACTTATCCAGAAACTCCATAAACACCTTGTTCATCATGTTCATGAAATAGGCAGGTGTGTTAGTCAGACCAAATGACATAACAGTATACTCGTACAGCCCGTACCTGGTGGTAAAAGCCGTCTTAGGTATATCCTGCTCTCGAATCTTCAACCGGTGGTATCCTGATCGCAGATCGATCTTGGAAAATACCTTAGCTCCTTGCAATCGGTCAAACAAGTCATTGATCATCGGCAGTGGGTACTTGTTCTTGATTGTCACTTCATTCAATCCTCGATAATCAACAACCATCCTTAATGATCCATCCTTCTTCTCCACTAGAAGCACTGGCGATGCCCAAGGTGAAGAACTTGGGCAAATATAGCCTTTATCCAATAGCTCCTTAATCTGCTTCTTAATTTCCTCCAAATCTTTTGCGGGCATCCTATACGGTCTCTTAGATATCGGCCCTGTGCTTGGCAAAAGCTCAATCAAAAACTCAATGTCTCTATCCGGTGGCATGCCTGGCAATTCCTCTGGAAATACGTCTGGAAAATCCTTCACCACTGGTACTTCCTCCCGTACAACTCCTGATAAGGAATTTACTTGAGTCCTCTTCGGCTCATGTTGTGATACATACTTAATCCTTCCTTCTGGCGGTAAGAAAAATCGACTTACTGGCGCAATCAATGTTTCCTCCATACATCGATAGCCAATCCATACCCAAAATCACATCCAAACCTTGCGATTCCAAAAATGATTAAATCCGAGGGGAAAATATGCCTACCTATAATCAATGGCACTTGAAAACATCCTTGACTGGCCAACTGTACGTCCTCCTTGGCGCAAATTGCGAAACTCACGCTTCTCCATGGCCATTGCTCCTGTTGAAACACAAGAAGTACAGAAAGCCTGCTGAAACTGATCCCATGTGACAGTGTCGATAGGATACGTGGCTGTGAAATTCTCCCACCATGATGATGCGGGTCCATCAAGCTGATGTGCGGCAAAATGCACCTCCTCCGCATATGTGCATCCTGCAGTGGTCAACTCCCTTCCCATCTTACGAAGCCAATCATCTGCAACTATCGGCTCGGTGCTACTGGAGAACACCGGCGGATTCAGCCTCAAGAAATAGGCTAAGTGATCAACAGGTGGTGGTGATGGTGGGTTGTTGTTGTTGTTGTTGTTGTTGTTGTTGTTGTTGTTGTTGTTGTTGTTGTTGTTGTTATTGTTGTTGTTCCCCTGATTCTGATTCTGGACTAGCATCTGCATCAATGCATTCTGCTGCTGGATCCACTAAGTGAGCTCCGGTGGGAAAGCAAATCCATTGTCACGTCTCGGAGGCATCTAAGGGTTTAGAATAGATGAGAATATAGAATAGAATGAGGTCTAGAGAGAAAACACTACCCATATGCACATGAGACAAATGCAATCAATATCACTTCAATCAATTCAAACAAGGGCATACAACGGTCTAGCTATCGTTACAAAAGTGCTCAGACTATACTATATACATGGGAGAATACTACTACTGTTATGGTGGTCGACTAGAAAAATTGATTGGTCGAAGACTCCATGATATCTGCTCCAGCTTCATCAACAAAATCATCATCGCTATCGTCTGGGTCCGAGTCGGTGTCGTCGATGATGATATAGTTCTCCCGGCAAGTGCAATCATTGTCTTCTCCTCTAGTCGCGGGAAATCCCATGAATACTTTTAGCTTCTTCTTTAGATCATCAGTCTTCTCCACGAGTGTCGTCAGTTCCTCCTCATATCCATCATGTGTAGACTTGAGTTCTTCCTCCAGCTCCGTGATCCTGGTCATTGCCTTCTTCCGATCTATCATGCCTGCGCACATCTGGTTCTCCTGGCGACGTATGTGCTGGTTTAACTCCTGGATGAAAGCTGCAATTGATCTATCCTTCCTGGTGCTGATCATCTCCCATTTCTCATCTCGGCGCCCACAAATCTAGTAGATAGTATCCTTAAGATCCTTGTGGTAAACTTCTCCAATGTGTTCGATGGTGATGTGGGCTGCCATGCTCTTTCCTAGACTCCAAGTTGGTGCATCAAAGGAAAATTCTATGGGCTCAGTGACGGGCATGAACGTCCTTCCTGGAACTTGAACTTGAATCATCCAGCGCTCCTCTTCGGGTAAAGTGGTGATGTAGGTTCCGGTGAAGCTTGGTACTCCAACGTTCAGGTATCTAGTGACTTCCTTCAAGTGGTGTCCAAAGGGTGTATCTTCATCTGGTTGCGTGAACTTGTTCCTTGCATCCGCCATCCTAAAAGAGTAGAAAAGATGAGGAGTCAGAAATGAGAAGAGAGTAGTGACCTAGGGCTTTAGCTTAGTGGTCGTGTCCTACAGTCAGCGTGTGCTCTGATACCATCTTGTAGCGACCAGACCTCAAATAGTATTATCTCTGTGCATCAGTGTCATCCCTGGATCAGTAATGCTGACATGCACAGTACTTGAAGGATTTATGATGGAGTAGCAATCACACACTTATTACATCGAATGTCTCAAAAGAGAACTTATTACAATAAATATGGCTTAATGACATCTAATAACGATAACAGCGGAAGGCTTAGAAGATAAGCGAGTCCATCAACTCCAACGGCATCACTGAGTATAAGACCACGACCTAAGGCACCTTACTCGTCGTCTGAAAAGTCTGCAACATGAACGTTGCAGCCCGAAAATGGGTCAACACATGGAATATGCTGGCAATGTAACACATAGAGAGTAATGAAAAGAGTAATGTTATCACTACATGCATATATGGCTGGTGGAAAGCTCTATGGTTACAGTTTTGCATAAAGCCAATTTTCCCTACTTCAAAGGAATAGCTTTTATTTAACTATCATGGTGGTTGTTAAACATTGAGAAGGTTCACCCAACTCAATCCCAATTAAGCATCATCATTAAATCCAACAAAATTAATTAAAGTAACATGATCAGATTCACATGATAATCCAAGTACTAGATACTCAAAACGTCCATAACCGGGGACACGGCTAACCATCATTAGTTTATACATTCTGCAGAGGTTTGCGCACTTTTCCCCGCAAGACTTGATCTCCTCCGTTGGGATTCTCGCACTACATGGTCTTTGAGAAACGAATAACTGAGACATAGTCTTTCAGAAGCGTTTGCACCTTACGATGGGTAGAAAGTTACACCTACTTTCCCCTACATCTGCTAGTCTACCACTGTAAGAGTTCACATGACTTAATCAACTATGCTAGATCCCATAGTAGCTTGCGGATGCACATGGAAGTTTCTAGCATGAATAATCTCATGATCCCTTTGAGCCTGGGTGGCGGTCCATAAAGAAAAAAACAGGCAATCACTGGAATCCCAGGTGCCTCAATCCACCCAGATGTGTATTAAAGTTGCCACCTTAAATAAACCATTAAATTAACAATCTCACATCTATCATGGATACACTCACCCAATCCATGTCTACTAGCATAGCATAGCAATATAAGCAAACGTAGAAGTAACTCCCAAAGGTTTGAAAGTAAACAGGATATAGGTTCTACCTCATCTACTCACCCAAAACCCACATGTTAAACAGATCCTAAACATGCAATTGTTTGAGGATTGATCTAATGCAATAAAACTGGGTAGTAAAGAGGTATGATCAAAGTGTTACTTGCCTTGCTGATGATCCGTGAAACCTAGAGATTCGAAGTAGCAAGCGGCGCACTCCGGGTACTCTATCACAAACAAACAAGCATACAATAAGCACTCATCTAATGCATAGGTAAAACTCAAATAAGAGGTCTATCTAGTAAGTTCAACTTAAGAACTCCAGTTTGCAAAAAGAAACAAATCAAACGAAACAACGAAAGTCAAACGGCGAAAGAAACAAGCTTTGTTTTACTAATCTGGACCTAACTCAAATTTTACAATAGCAAAAACTTGTTTGAGTTGGTTAAAAAGAAAGAGGGTCTCGAGACAAAACTCTAGGCGCTTGAATCGCCTGATTCCGATAAACGAGTGAAAAGTTATACTAGAACGAAAATCGGATCAGAAATCGCGATCAGAAATAATCGCGGAAAATACGAGAAAAAGAAAAATGGACGAACAGACTAACGAACAAATGTTCGCTATCCGCGGCTAAACAACGAAAACCGTTCGTTAAAACGAACGTACGGACGAACGTCCGCTAAATAAACTAAACCGAAAAAAATAAACCGAACCGGATCTAAAAAAACGGATCTAGGTTTTCGAAAAAAACCAATCGGTTTTCATTGCAAAAACCGAGGCAACGGCGGCTACATCGGGCGGCTCCGGCGAGATGACGGCGGCAGCGGCGCGGCTCCGGTGCGGCAGCGCAGGGCGGCGGGTGGCGGCGGCGGCTCCGGCTGTTGGCGGCACGGCGGCGGCGGCGGGCGGCGAGGCGAGGAGCGGCGGCAGCGGACTCGCGCGGTGGCGGGCGGCGGCGGTGGCGCGCGGATCGAGGGCGGCGGCGGCTAGGGTTTCGCGGGGGCTGGGGCAGCTGCGGCTCGTGCCCTCGCAGCTTTAATGGCCGGCCGGGCCAGAGTCCTAGTCGGACACGGCCCGGTTAGGTCGGTATCTTTTTTTTTAAATAATTTCACGCAGAAAAACAAATAAAAGAAATACTAAACGGATTTCAAAAATCCTAAAATAAATTTTCCCCGTCCTCTAAAATCAAACTGGTCAAGATGAACATTTATTTGGGGCCTAAATGCAATTTTGAAAAAAAATGAGCATTTTTCCTCATTCAAATAAAATAGCGACAAAACTCCGAAATAAAATCTTATTTGATTTTAATATTAAACCCTCAATATTTTTTTATTTTGGGAAAGTCATTTTATTCCCTCTCTCGTATTTTTATAATAGAAATAATTGAAGATAAAATAATTAAAATCAAATGATCCTATTTTCAAAATTTGAGAAAACTCAAATATGAAAATAACGAAACCCCCAACTCTCTCCATGGGTCCTTGAGTTGCGTAGAATTTCTAGGATCGAGCCAAAATGCAATAAAATATGATATGCAATGATGATCTATGTATAACATTCCAAATTGAAAATTTGGGATGTTAGAATGACTCTGATATCACCATCTTCATATCTCAAAACAATCATAAAGAATCAAACTTCTCATAGTATTCAATGCACTTTATATGAAAGTTTTTGTTATATCCCTCTTGGATGCCCATCATATTAGGACTAAATTCATAACCTAAGCAAATTACCATGATGTTCTAAAAGACTCTCAAAATAATATAAGTGAAGCATGATAGTTCATCTATTTCTTCAAAATAAAACCACCGTCGTGCTCTAAAAAGATACAAGTGAAGCACTAGAGCAAATGACAAACTACTCCGAAAGATATAAGTGAAGATCAATGAGTAGTCGAATAACTGTGTGACTATGTGAAGACTCTCTAACATTTAAGAATTTCAGATCTTGGTATTTTATTCAAACATCAAGCAAAACAAAATAAAACAAAATGATGCTCCAAGCAAAACACATATCATGTGGTGAATAAAAATATAGCTCCAAGTAAAGTTACCGATGAACGAAGACAAAAGAGGGGATGCCATCCGGGGCATCCCCAAGCTTAGGCTCTTGGTTGTCCTTGAATATTACCTTGGGGTGCCTTGGGCATCCCTAATCTTAGGCTCTTGCCACTCCTTATTCCATAGTCCATCGAATCTTTACCCAAAACTTGAAAACTTCACAACACAAAACTCAACAGAAAACTCGTTAGCTCCGTTAGTATAAGAAAATAAAATCATCACTTTTGGTACTGTTGTGAACTCATTCTAAATTCACATTGGTGTAATATATAGTGTATTCCAACTTCTCTATGGTTCATACCCTCCGATACTACTCATAGATTCATCAAAATAAGCAAACAACACATAGAAAACAGAATCTATCAAAAACAGAACAGTCTCTAGTAATCTGTAACTCTCGAATACTTCTGTAACTCCAAAAATTCTGTAATAAATTGGTGCAAGTGAGGAATTAATCTTCTGCAAAAATAATCAACTTAAAATCACTCTTCTGTAAAAAATGACAGCTAATCTCGTGAGCGTAAAGTTTCTGTTTTTTATAGCAAGATCACATTAACTTTCACCCAAGTCTTCCCAAAGGTTCTACTTGGCACTTTATTGAAACAAAAGCTATAAAACATGATTACTACAGTATCATAATCATGCGAACACACAAAACCAGTAGGGGTAAATATTGGGTTGTCTCCCAACAAGCGCTTTTCTTTACTGCCTTTTAGCTAGGCATGATGATGACAATGATGCTCACATAAAAGATAAGAATTGAAACATAACGGGAGCATCATGAAGCATATTACTAGCACATTTAAGTCTAAACCACTTTGTATGCATAGGTATTTTGTGAGCAAACAACTTATGGGAACAAGAATCAACTATCATAGGGAAGCAAAACAAGCATAGCTTCAAGATTTTCAACACATAGAGAGGAAACGTGATATTATTGCAATTCCTAATAGCATATATTCCTCCCTCATAATAATTTTCAGTAGAATCATGAATTAATTCAACAATATAAGCACCACACAAATCATCTTTTCATGATCTACAAGCATAGAAATTTTATTACTCTCCATATAAGCAAAATTCTTCTCATTCGGAATAGTAGGAGTATCATAAGAAACTCGAATACTATAAATTGTTTCCACATTAAAATAGTAATGTTCAGAAAAAGGGTAATCATAATCATGACAAGTTTTATAAATATAATCATCACTACTTTTTATAGCATAAGTATCATCACAATAATCATCATAAGTAGCAACTTTGTTCTCATCATAATCAATTGAAACCTCTTCCAAGATAGTGGAATCATTACTAAATAAAGTTATGACCTCTCCAAATCCACTTTTATAATTATCACAATAAGATTCAACACCCTCCAAAATAGTGGGATCATTACTTCCTAAAGTTGACACTCTTCAAAACCCACTTTCATCAATATAATCATAAATAGGAGGCATGCTATCATCATAATATATTTGCATGTCAAAACTTGGGAGGTTAAGAATATCATCTTTAATAAGCATAGCATCCCCAAGCTTGGGACAAACATTAGTTGCAGCAAATAAATTCTCAAACATGTCATTCTCATCAAACATAGCATCCCCAAGCTTGGGCCTTTTCATATCATAATCATAATCACTCTCATCATTAATAGTATGGATAGCACCAATAGTATAGCAATTATTATCATCACAATGAGTAGTAGGAGCAACATCATTTGGGAGGGATGCCTTTTTACCTTTGCTTCTCCGTATTTTCTTTTTCTTCTTCGCATCATGTGTGGGTTTAATCCTCTTTTTGGAGCTCCTTATTAATGAGATTGGTTGAATAGAAGGCTCCTCCCTGTTACCTGATTCATCATAAGAAATAATAGGAGGATATTGGGAAGTCTCTTCCCTTTCATTAGTATTCTCTTCATCTTCTATTTGTTTTCTTATCTTTATGTAATTGGCAATATAAGGATTTTCAATACAATTAACCGCGCAATACATATAAATTTCCTCTAGATCAAAATCAAGAACTCTCTCAAGGGAAAATTCTGGAATATCCTTAGTTATATGTTTTATTTCTTCATAACCTAGAAGCAAACTAAGTTCATTATGATGCGTAAGGGAAATCAAGTCATCACAATTTTTGGACACGATTCGATCATGAAACAATTTGCATTGGATATTCAAATGAACACGTTCATGGCAAAATTCACAAGGATGGCTAAGAAAATTTAAATTTTCAGCACAAACACCTAGCCTCTCTTGCAACCATTTAGTTTCTAAATACTTATGCCTCTTGCAGAATCTAACTTCCCTATTTGGTGTGTACTTGCAAACTCTATGCACTCCACAAAAGTTGACATGCTTATAAGAGACATTTTCATCATGACTAGTGCAATCATCATTAGTACTATGGATATTCAAAGAGTTAATACTAACAACATTGCAATCATGCTCATCATTCAAAGATTTAGTGCCAAACATTTTATAGACTTCTTCTTCTAGCACTTGAGCACAATTTTCCTTTTCATCATTCTCACGAAAGATATTAAAAATACGAAGCGTTTGAGGCAAACTCAATTCCATTTTTTTAGTTTTCTTTTATAGACTAAACTAGTGATAAAACAAGAAACTAAAAGATTCAATTGCAAGATCTAAAGATATACCTTGAAGCACTAACCTTCCCGGTAACGGCGCAAGAAAAGAGCGTAGTTGACGGGGTGTTAGTGCTGCTTACCTAGCCTCCCTGGCAATAGCGCCAGAAAAGAGCTTGATGTCTACTACACAACCTTCTTCTTGTAGACATTGTTGGGCCTCCAAGTCCAGAGGTTTGTAGGACAGTAGAAAATTTCCCTCAAGTGGATGACCTAAGGTTTATCATTCCGTGGGAGGTGTAGGTTGAACATGGTCTCTCTCAAAGAACTATGAAACCAAATAGCAAAGAGTCTCTTGTGTCCCCAACACACCCAATACAATTGTAAATTATATAGGTGCACTAGTTCGGCGAAGAGATGGTGATACAAGTGAAATATGGATGGTAGATATAGGTTTTTATAATCTGAAAATATAAAAATAGCAAGGCAACTAATCTACCATTCTTAAGAAGTTGCTCCCCACTTTTCCCTATTCTCTCACCATGCACACTGTCCACATCATCAAGATGCCACATCAGCATAGTTGCAAATTAACGCCTATCAATCGATCTATCTCTCTCTCAACAGCCCCGTCTCGGCCTCTCGGTCTTCCCTTCACCACGAAAAAGAAAAATTCCCTGCGAGCCTGCCTACAACTATAGGCAGTGACGGATCCACTCCTCTCCCCTCGAGAAAACTATCAATTCCCCCTACCTCACTGTGATCCCCAACCAATCTTCATGTGAAGGTCGCTCCTCACACACAGTTTCTATCCGTCGATCCCCATCCAATCTCTACTTGAATCCTCCTCCTCCCGCATGGTCATCGGTCTTGATCTCCTTTGACATCTCCCTCGGTGCTGCCCTGTCGTTGTTCGATTGCCACACACCCCGGGTCGTCGAAAAGCAAGTTGATTCAATCCATGCGTATGTTGTTCCTATGCTCAGACCCACTTAGGCATGTCCTTTGGAGTTTGGACAAGCTCTCGACCGGCGTCCATCAAGATGTTGGGACGTGGGCTGTCCGTTTTTTACTGGCCAGCAACCCAGAACCTTAGATTATCGAGCAGGGAACTATCGATGGAGAGCTTCTATCCATTATTGCTCTGCTGCATGACTGTTACCGGCGGCGAGGAGTCCGGCTTGATCTGCAACGACCCCCATGACTCCACCTTCAGGTTTGGCACATAGTTTATCACATTAGCATCACGGCCTTTACTTTCAATATGTGACGTGATGAGTCCAATGTGTCTAAGACACCTTCCCTCTTTTATAAGGACTGCAGGTTGAAAATCTTGCTCGCCTCAACGGAGGTTAGTGACCTACGGACTAAGCCGACCATGCTTCTGGAATTGGCGTTCATGTACTCCTGTTTTCTGCACTTATTTTTTTTCATTTGCTAATACCAACAGTACACATTCCAAGCTGACCATGCTTCTGGAATTACAGGTCATGTTCATGTACTCATATTTTCTTTACTATTTTTTTGTTTGCTAACACCAACAGTACACATCCCACTGCTTCCATGTATATGCAGCCCAATGCTCTGAATGGCCCACGGTGTTTATCTTCTTCATTTTCATATAAGGCCAGAAAACAACCTGCTTCTCCTAACAACAAAAAATCACTCCTGTTGCAGGTAATTGATGATTGACGCTTCACTTCCTCTCCCCGTGATTTTTTCACAATAAATTGATCAATTCCTGTTTAAAGTCGGCGCTCCAACTCAAATCATTTGTTCACATCGTCTGATGGATTCCTGTTTAAAAGTTTGTATTCCACCTAAACCCATTTGTTCCCATCGCCGTGGTGGGTGTTGACCATACCACTACATTCCAATGACATATTGCCGGTTGAATCATAAATTTTGACTTCCTCAGACACCAGACGAATTGGACGCCCGACCGGTCATCTTGGTTGTTCTTCCCTTGCAACATACACAAACACCTCAGACTTACGGCTCCTATAGGTACATACTATTGCCATCTATTGTAAATTCTGAATTTTCATGTGCTTGATTAATAGCTAATTCTGAACTTTTGTATGCTTGATTAGTTTCTAAATTTAATTTTGGTGGATCGAATACATAGACTTGCATGACATGTTGGTAGTTGAATCAGAAGTTTGGACTTCCTTAGGTGCATGGTGACTTGGACACCGTGGCAGTCATCTTGGTTGTTCTACCCATGATGCATACTCAGGCGCTACAGATTTACGACTCCTATAGGTACATATTTTTTTCCATCCATTGCAAATTTTGGATCTTTGCGTTCTTGATTAATATTTAAATTTAATTTTGCTTGATTGAGTACATACCTTGCATTTTATTTTACCCTAAATTTTAATTCTTTATATGCTACCCCTCGCAAAAAAATCTTTATATGGTACGAGAAGTCAACACATACAGCCTGCAATTCAACCATCACGTCTTACATACGTTTCATGATATGGTACGAGAACGCATACTTCGTGCCCTTCACCCCAATTTTTCTTACAACAATAACCTAATCAAGTACAATAGATCATATAGTTTTTCATTTTTTAGTTATCCTTAATCTGAACATTCATATTTAAAACCAAGTCTCATCCAGATATATTGCCATCAATTCCCGCAGCAACGCGTGGGGAATTGTCTAGTGATAAAAGTGAGCGTAAATGATATTGCAATGCTTCTAAACAAGGCCTAGGGTTCATACTTTCACTAGTGCAAGTTCTCTCAACAATAATAACATAATTGGATCATATAACTATCCCTCAACATGCAACAAAGAGTCACTCCAAAGTCACTAATAGCAGAGAACAAACGAACAGATTATTGTAGGGTACGAAACCATCTCAAAGTTATTCTTTCCGATCAATCGATTGGGCTATTCCTCTAAGTGTCACAAACAGCCTTAGAGTTCATAGTAAAATAACACCTTAAGACACACATCAACAAAAACCCTAATGTCACCTAGATACTCCAATGTAACCTCAAGTATCCGCGGGTATGATTATACGATATGCATCACACAATCTCAGAATCATCTATTCAACCAACACAAAGAACTTCAAAGAGTGCCCCAAAGTTTCTACCGGAGAGTCAAGACGAAAACGTGTGCCAACCCCTATGCATAAGTTCAGAAGGTCACTGAACCCGCAAGTTGATTAGCAAAACATACATCAAGTAGATCACGTGATATCCCATTGTCACCACAGATAAGCACATGCAAGACGTACATCAAGTGTTCTCAAATCCTTAGAGATTCAATCCGATAAGATAACTTCAAAGGGAAAACTCAATCCATTACAAGAGAGTAGAGGGGGAGAAACGTCATAAGATCCAACTATAATACCAAAGCTTGCGATACATCAAGATCGTGCCGAATCAAGAACACGAAAGAGAGAGAGAGAGAGAGAGATAAAACACATAGCTACTGGTACATACCCTCAGCCCCGAGGGTGAACTACTCCCTCCTCGTCATGGAGAGCGCCGGGATGATGAAGATGTCCACCAGTGATGGATTCCCCCTCTGGCATGGTGCCGGAACTGGCTCCCGAGAGGTTTTTGGTGGCTACAGAGGCTTGCAGCGGCGGAACTCCCGATCTAGGTTATTTTCTGGGGGTTTCTGTATTTATAGGAATTTTTGGCGTCGGTCCCAAGTCAGGGGGTCTCCAAGTCGTCCATGAGATAGGGGGCGCGTCCAGGTGGTAGGGCGCGCCCTCCACCCTCGTGGATGGCTCGGGACTCTTCTGGCCCAACTCTATTACTCCGGGGGGCTTCTTTTGGTCCATAAAAAATCACCCCTGGACGTGCCCTCCACCCTCGTGGATGGCTCGAGACTCTTCTGGCCCAACTCTTTTACTCCGGGGGCTTCTTTTGGCCCATAAAAAATCATCAAAAATTGACACGTCAATTGGACTCCGTTTGGTATTCCTTTTCTTTAAAACTCAAAGACAAGGAAAAACAGAAACTGGCACTGGGCTCTAGGTTAATAGGTTAGTCCCAAAAATCATATAAAATAGCATATAAATGCATATAAAACACCTAAGATGGATAATATAATAGCATGGAACAATAAAAAATTATAAATATGTTGAAGACGTATCAAGACACCATCACGGAGGGGTTCATCATCCTCATTGGTGCCTCTCCGATGATGCGTGAGTAGTTCATTGTAGAGCTACGGGTCCGTAGTTAGTAGCTAGATGGCTTCCTCTATCTCTTTTGATTCTCAATACAATGGTCTCTTGATGTAACTCTTTTTGTGGTGTGTTTGTTGGGATCCAATGAACTTCGATTTTATGATCAGATCTATGTTTTTAACCATGAAAGTTATTTGAGTCTTTTGATCTCTTATGTGCATGATTACTTATAGCCTCGTATTTCTTCTTCGAATCTTTGGTTTATTTAGGCCGACTAGATCGATTTTTCTTGCCATGGGAATAGGTGCTTTGTGATGGGTTCGATCTTACAGTGGTTGATCCCAGTGATAGAAGGGGAACCAACACGTATGTATTGTTGCCATTAAGGATAACAAGATGGGGTCTAATTCCTACATGAATAGATCTTGTCTACATCATGTCATCGTTCTTATTGCATTACTCCATTTTTCCATGAACTTAATACACTAGATGCATGCTGGACAGCGGTTGATGTGTGGAGTAATAGTAGTAGATGCAGGCAGGAATCAGTCTACTAATCTTGGACGTGATGCCTATATAATGATCATTGCCTAGATATAGTCATAATTATTTGAAGTTCTATCAATTGCCCAAAAGTAATTTTTTTACACACCGTATGCTACTTCTCTCGAGAGAAGCCACTAGCGAAATCTACGCCCCCCTGGTCTATTTTTTCATCATATACTTTCAGATCTATTTTGCTATTTGCCTTTTTATTTATTTGCAACTTTTATTTTTAGATCTATATTATCAAAAACCCAAAAATAACTCGCTGAATTTTATTTGCTTTTATTTGCATCTATCAATCTACTACAATTTTATCTCGTCAACTTGACAATTTCTAGCACCGTTACCCGAAAGGGATTGACAACCCCTTTAACAAGTCCTGTTGCAAGTATTCGTTCTTTGTGTGCAGGTACTATTTACATAGTGTTGCGTGTTTCTCCTAATTGTTTGATAAACTTGGTCTCATCACCGAGGCAAATACATACCCTTGTTGTGCTGCATCATCCCTTCCTCTTTGGGGAAATACCGATGTAGTTCAAGCCAACATCACAAGGAATTTCTGGCGCCGTTGCCGGGGATACATCAGCAACATATACCAGGTTCCTAATCACAAATATCATCTCCTTGCAATTTAGATTATTTGCCATTTGCCTCTCGTTTTCCTCTCCCCCACTTCACAAAAATTTGCAGTTTTATTCGCCCTCTTTTTCATTCGTCGTTTTCTCGTCAGATCTGTTTTTGTGTGCACTCTTGTTTATCACTTTTTGCCGTTATGGATAGCTCTTCTTCTATTGCGTGCTCCCCAAGAACGAGGTTCTTAAATTTAAGCAAAGGGGAGGGGAGAATTTAAAAGATGCTTGGTATAGGATTTTTAATGCTCATAATAGATTTATCTATAAGCAATCCACCGTTGTCCTTCTTTGCTGTTTTTATGTGGGCATCACCACTAGGTATAGATTTGTCCTTGATACAATTACCAATGGAAATTTCTTGATGTGCCCCTCTCTTGATGCTTTTAATGCTATGGAAAATTTAGTGGGGTCACGACGTCTTATGGTTAACAAAACAACTTTGACTCTCGAGCATGTTATGGAAAGGCTAGATGCTATTGGAAAGAAAATGCCTGCTGAAGAATGTCTCAGAACTTGGATAAAAAGATACATAATTTTTCTAGTAAAATTGGGTCAAAAGCGGGAGAAGTTGTTAAGTTGTTAAAAGAAAAGGGTACCGGGATTCATGAATGAATTGAAGAAAGTCCGTCTAGGATCTATAAATTGGAAGAAATCTTTAGTAATCTAAGTACGGCTTTTGCTTCCGCTAAAACTACCAAAAAAACTCCAGCAAGAATTAGCAAGATTACTCAAGCCAATAAAAACTAAGGTGCAACCTCTAATAGTAACAAAGAAGATCTTAAAATGATTAGTATTCACCAGGATTTTGTTGAAGTTACAAGAGACCCTATTAATAAGAACAATTTCCTCAATTTTATGCCTAGAAATTTTGCTATTTTACTTGCTAAATCTTCAAAGAAATCTGATTGTGTGGTTGAAGAGTTGGAAGCCAAAGATGACAATACTTAGATCTTTGCATTATGCCTAGCTAGGGGCGTAAAACGATAGCGCTTATTGGGAGGCAACCCAATCTTTATCTTTTTTGCTTTTTGGTTTTCCCTCCCGTTTTACCATAAATATATAAAGATGCCTCTGATTAGATGTGTTTTTATGTTTTAGTTAGTGTTTGTGCCAAGCGAAGCCTTTCGGATCATGTTGGGTGATAGTTGATTTGATCTTGTTGAAAAAACAGAATCTTTTGCACTTAGAAAAATAATTTTCATAAATCACAGAAACGAGCTTTTGCTCTGCAGTTTTTACACAAGATTGATATACAAATTGGCCATGTTTTCCTAATTTTTGGAACTTTTGGAGTTACATAAGTATACGAAGTTCCTTGATTACTACAGACTGTTCTGTTTTTCACAGATTCTGTTTTCTTTGTGTTGTGTGCTTTTTTGCTGAATCTATGGTTTTTATTGGAGGGTATAAGCTATAGTAAAGTTGGAATACAGTAGATATAATGGAAAAATAAAATATGAATTGGTTTGCAATAGTACTTAGAGTAGTGATTTGCTTTGTTATACTAATGGATCTCATGAAGGTTTTGTTGAATTTTGTGTGATTGAAGTTTTCAAGTTTTGGGAGAGATAATGATGGATGAAGGAATAAGGAGTAAGAAGAGCCAAAGCTTGGAGATGCCCCATGGAATCCCAAGCTATTATCTAAAAGAGAAGCAAGCAACTAAGCTTGGGGTTGCCCGAGTGGCATCCCCTCTTTCTTCTAATGACCATAGGTATTTTACTTGGAGCTTTATTTTTATTCGTCATATATCATGAGTTTTGCTTGGAACATCTTGTATGATATGAGTCTTTGCTTGTTTTGCATTTTATTTCAAGTCATCTATCTTTGCTGAACACACCTATTTGAGAGAGCCAAAATTATGCTATGACTTGTTAGAATTGCTCTCTATGCTTCACTTAAATCTTTATGAGCTATGGAATTGCTCTAGTGCTTCACTTATATCTTTTTGAGCATGGTGTGCTTTATTATTTTTGAAGAAATTTTCTCATGCTTCACTTTGGTTTATTTCAGAGTTAGTAATTTTTTTAAGAAATTCTCTCCTACTTCACTTAGATTACTGAGAGAAGAAAATTTTTATGCTCATGTTCTTCACTTAGATTTGTTTGAGCTATCAAAAGCAACATTTGAAATTAGTCCCAAAGTGATAGATATTCAATAGGATATAATAACAACTTTCATGAAGATCATTGGACAAAATAAACTTGATTCCTTGTAATAGTTTTGCGATATGTTGATATAATATGTGAGTCATGTTGATGAGTAATTATGCTTTAGTAGGAATATTGGTGTTAAGGTTGTGATTCCCTATGCAAGCATGAAAGTTCATAGTTATGCAATGAAATTACATCCTACTTGTGGTGCATTATGTGGTGTTAGTTGTGCTTAATGCTCGCTTATGAGATTTTTCGTTTCTTGGTTGGATGCTTCTCAATCTTTTGCTGGCCTTCATTTGCACTAAGTATGATCACTACTTGTGCATCCAAAATCCATAAACCAGTTTTGCCACATGAGTCCACTATACCTACCTATATGCGATATTTCCATGCCATTCTAAGCAAATTTGTATGTGCCATCTCTAATTTTCAAAATAAATTTCTCTTTTGTGTGCTTGTACCGCTCATGAAACGGTAGGGGGTGGCTGATATTTTTCCATGCTAGATGTGTTATTCTCAAGATGAGTATTTATTCACTTGTCATTGCATGAGAGTACGACAAAGGTATTAGGGATGCCCAAACCCAAAATGAAAAAATGAATTTACTTTATGTTGTCAAATAATAAATTCCTTGGAAAGTGTTGGTATGGATGGCACCCGTGGATTCCGTTAGCCGTGGAATGTGAAAGTATGGTGGAAAAAGGAATAAACTTTATTTTCTATTTGGGAACCGCCTATGATATATCTAGCATGCAAAGTGTTGGGAACTACTCAATCGTTTTCGTTGACGGGAAAGGCATGCCACCCAAAATGTTTTATCTCTAACTTTTTCGCTTTGAGCTCCGGCACCTCTACAAATCTCTACTTCCCTCTGCGAAGGGCCTTTCTATTTTACTTTATGAAAATTTTATTTTTTTGAGTCTCCATCTTCTTTTATAAAGCACCAACTAAGGGGCACTATGATCGTACTTGAGCATTGGGTGTAGCTAATATGCGAGTGTGTTTCATGAATGGATCAATGATTGAGCATAATGGGCTAGGGATAACTTGCTTCAGTATTGATAATTTGAAAAGACATAGTTGCTTGTTGATATGCTTGAGTATTGAAATCTTCATGTCAAAACTAAACTATTGCTTTGAATCATATAAAAGTCCAAATGTCCATGCTACAAAGAGAAGAATATGTGATGAACATGTTAGGCAGCATTCCACGTCAAAAATTCTGTTTTTATCATTTACCTACTCGAGGATGAGCAGGAATTAAGCTTGGGGATGCTAATACGCCTCCAACGTATCTATAATTTTTGATTGTTCCATGATGTTATATTATAATTCTTGGATGTTTTACAATCATTTTATAGCAACTTTATATCATTTTTTGGGACTAACTTATTGACATAGTGCCCAGTGCCAGTTGCTGTTTTTTGGTTGTTTTTTACTTCATAGGAAATCAATACCAAACGGATTCCAACCGCAGTGAAACTTTTTGGTGATTTTTTCTGGACCAGAAGACACCTGTTGGCAAAGAAAGTACCCGTGGGGGGCTCCGATGGGAGCACAACCCACCAGGGTGCGCCTGGGGGCCCAGGCGGGCCCAGGTGGGTTGTGCCCACCTTGGCCGCCTCCCGAACCGCCTCTTTGCTCTATTAATACCCCAATATTCCAGAAACCCTAGGGGAGTCGACAAAAATCAATTCCAGCCGCCACAAGTTCTAGAAACCACAGATCCAATCTAGACACCATCACGGAGGGGTTCATCATCCGCATTGGTGCCTCGCCGATGATGCGTGAGTAGTTCATTATAGACCTACGGGTCCGTGGTTAGTAGCTATATGGCTTCCTCTCTCTCTTTTGATTCTCAATACAATGGTATCTTGAGATCTATTTGATGTGACTCTTCTTGCGGTGTGTTTGTTGGGATTGGATGAACTTTGAGTTTATGATCAGATCTACGTTTTTATCCATGAAAGTTATTTGAGTCTTTTGATCTCTTCTATGCAAGATTACTTATAGCCACGTATTTCTTGTTCGAATCGTTGGTTAATTTAGTTAGGCTAACTAGATCGATTTTTCTTGCCATGGGAAGAGGTGCTTTGTGATGGGTTCGATCTTACGGTGCTTGACCCCAGTGAAAGAAGGGGAATTGACACATATGTATCATTGCCATTAAGGATAACAAGATGGGGTCTAATTCCTACATGAATAGGTTTTGTGTACATCATGTCATCCTTCTTATTGCATTACTCCATTTTTCCATGAACCTAATACACTAGATGCATGCTGGATAGTGGTCGATGTGTGGAGTAATAGTAGTAGATGCAGGCAGGAGTCGGTCTACTAATCTTGGACATTATGCCTATATAATGATCATTGCATGGATATCGTCATAATTATTTGAAGTTCTATCAATTACCCAACAGTAATTTGTTTACCCACCATATGCTACTTTTCTCGAGAGAAGCCACGAGTGAAATCTATGGCCCCCGGGTCTATTTTCTCATCATATACTTTCAGATCTATTTTGCTATTTGCCTTTTTGTTTATTTGCAAGTTTTATTTTCAGATCTATATTATCAAAAACCCAAAAGTACATCACTGAATTTTATTTGCGTCTATCAATCTACTACAATTTTATCTCCTCAACTTGACAATTTCTGGCACCGTTAACCGAAAGGGATTGAAAACCCCTTTAACAAGTCGGATTGCAAGTATTTTTTCTTTGTGTGCAGGTACCATTTACGTGGTGTTGCGTGGTTCTCCTACTGGTTCGATAACCTTGGTCTCATCATTGAAGGAAATACCTACCATTGATGTGCTGCATCATCCCTTCCTCTTTGGGGAAATACCGACGTAGTTCAAGCCAACATCAAATCCCTATGGGGCAGGTCTGGTAGTCAAGGCTGAGCTGCTGCCCCGCTCCCCTACGCCTCCACAACCCGAGTCGTACCTGGCTGGTTACTTGGTCCTGCTCCAGGCGGGTTAAACAGATTCCGCACCTCATACTGCAAAGGCAGGCGGTTTTGGTGTCTCCCACAAAGAACAACGTTCGAGGCATCTTGATTCAAGCTTAAGAGAAAAGTTTCTGCCCTTATACATTGTGACTCTATATTCATCTGAGCCCGCTCGTCGCCATCCTGACGTTCCCTGCATTAAGATCCTCCCGGGATTTGGCTACCTTGTCTTGCACCTTTGCAATCTCTGCATTATGCTCTACCTGATTCGCCGTTGTAACCTCTATAGCTAGCAAGGTTGTCAAGGTGCCCAAAAGTTCCGATAAGACCTGAGCCGGTGGCCTAACTGAGCCACTAGCCACTACTGCCGCTGCAGCGGTTGATCCAGATGTCATTGCAGCTATTGTTGATGAATTTAAAACCGGCCCCATACTGGCCATGAAGATAGCAGCCCTGTATGGTGGCTCATAGGGGTCTGGAATACTGTCACCATCAGAATAGCCCCCAAGCCCGTCGTCATGAAGCTGGTAAATTGACTCTATTTCTCCGGTTGAGGACTCATCGACTGAGTAGATGGTTGTCTCTCCTTCGGATTCGGAACCTTCTGCAAGCTCCACACCTTGCGTGAAACCAATGAAAACATGCTTCCGGCCGGGTTGAACCCGGGTGGGTTGCCCACGCCGAGCCGACTCGATGAGGTCGGTGGAGATGTCCGGCGCAGGCTCAGGTTCGCGATTTTGCCGATGAAGACATGAATTTCACCGAAGGGGACTGGGTACCCGTACTCGTTTGAGTCGGCCTCGGGACCCCATCCCACATCGTCGATGTAGAGCTTGCCGCGGCGACTCTTAGTCATCCGGCCAACCGCGTATCCCTCGATCCATAGGAAATTGGCCTTCAAGAACTCGAAACCACCATGCTCTGGCCCCATGGTGGGCGCCAACTGTCGTGGTTTTGTCACGACAGATGTCCTAGTGAAAGGACTTAGGTGTGGAGTCATCACAATGTAGGTTAGCTCAAAGGGGTTGAACGGGATGAAGGACACGAGTTTACCCAGGTTCGGCCCCTCAGCAATGCGTAAAAGCCTACTTCCTACTTTGTGTTGTATTGCTTGAGTATCAATTACAAGGGAGCGTAATCGCTTGACCTAGCTCTTGATTGATTGTCCTCTAAGTTAACCCGCCACATGGTCTCGCCTTTATATACATAGGTCGAGGCCCTGGGCTTACAAGAGTCCAAGTTGGATCACTCAACGTGACCAACTCGGTTTCTAAGTCACCTTGCCTTGCTAGGTAAATTGCCATCGTGGCGGATCACACCTCTGGGTTATGATTCCATCGCCCGGTTTTGGGCTTTTAATAGGCCCTCCTTGTAAGCTGCCTTCAGTCTTCATGTCCTATCTTCTTAGACCTATTCGGGCTTTCTCTTATTGAATCGCCAACAGTGTAACCAAGCCCCTCCTGGGCAAGTCACACCTCAGGGTTATATCCCCAACACTTCCCTCTTTCCCCCTATACCCGATTGCTGCGATCAGACAATGGATCTCAGGAGCTAGATGCCACCACCAATAACTGCTACTACTACCCCGAGGGTGCCTACTACTAGACCACCAACAACCAGGAGTAGTTAGGAGGCTCCTAGGCAGGAGGCCTTGCCTTTTCGATCATTGTAGATGTTTGTGCTAGCCTTCTTATCACAAACTTGTTTACCTTATGTCTGTACTCAGATATTGTTGCTTCCCCTAACGCGTTTGTATTCGAGGTTATGTATTCGAGCCCTCGAGGGCCCTGGCTTGTAATATAAAGCTTGTATTATTTTAATTTCTGTCTAGAGTTGTGTTGTGATATCTTCCCGTGAGTCCCTGATCTTGATCGTACACATTTGCGTGTATGATTAGTGTACGATTTAATTGGGGTCACAAGTGTGTCCTCTTGCACCCGAGCCACAACACCGAACTGCATCCCAGATGTCTTTTTGAAGCCGAGCTCGAACGTCGGACTGCACCCAAGCTCCAACACTGGCCTGTATCCGAGGTGTCTTTTTGCAGCCGAGCTCCAACACCGACCTGCATCTGAGGTGTCATAAATTACCTCATTCTTGAAAACTTTGAAGGAGTTCATATGAGCTTAATGCCAAAAATGTCCTCTGTGGAGCCAGCCACTTGTACCTGAGCTTTATGCCGGACTACATCCGAGGTGGTGCACCACCTCGTACTTGGGCTGATTTTTTGCGGATATATTTTTCTTGATTGGTGCAATTTATTCTCTGCCGAGATATATAGCAGTAGCCCTCAAGGTGTGTATCAGCCTAAAATCCGAGATGCACCTGAAGGAAAACATGAAACTGCTGATCCCAGTAGCCCCTGTGACTCAGGTCAATTTGTGAAATCGTCCTGAGGATCAACTCCTAGCTCGGCAACATACGTAAGAATGGAAACGCGATGTGCATAGTCCTCGAGACTCAGGTTGGGTGTGACCGACCAACCCGAGGGTCGTAATCTCCTCGGAAAGTGTTTGCACTTTGTAAATCTTTCACATTGAATAGGTAATGCAGTAGCCCTCGAGCCACTGGTCGGGTGGCAACACCAGATCAGGGGATCGATGTACCCCTTTAATGTTTTTTAGTGGAGAAGCACGAAGCCCTTGAGATTTAATTTGGGCAAGGGTGATAGAATTATGGATTTATATCCAGAGTAAATAAATTGACTTTAATCACAATTTATGTGTAATGATTCTATGTATCCAAGTGCTTTACATCATTAATGCTCAGATCTGCATTGTACAAAACTTTGTTGACCGACCATCAGCTTCAACCTCCTTGGCCAGTAGCCAGGGAGTGTTTGTCCCACTCTATAAAGCCTTTATGAGGGCAAAGATTTACGACAAACAAGGCAATCCGGGCATACGGTTTAATAAAAAAAGGTACGCGGAGAGATATGTTATATTAGTTTTTAACGTAAAAACAACTTTTGGGGAAAATAGTTCCTTTATAAGTTCTTTTCACAGGCTAACATGTTGACCATGATCGTGAAACCTCAACTCCGATCAATGTGAGAGGAAAATATTGAGGATTTAGTTCAGGGAAAGTTCTCAAACTCTGTTGTCTTTAGTGAACCGAATTTTTCACTTCCGTCATTGCCGACAAATTATATTCTTAAGATGGCTAGCTTTAGGCTTCACCCAGTCTGAGGTACTAACCCGGATGACCCGGAAGTAACAATCATAGAGGTGCTCCCTTTACCCCCTAGCTGAACTATTGGGAACGTAGGGGGTAAGCACAGGAGCCAGGCAACCCAGCTTGGCCAAAATCTTAAGTCAAATCTGATGCATATTTATGGCTTTATAATGATGATTATGGAAGGCAGCGCTTGTATACTAAATACAAGCACTGATGATATATGTTTATTTTGACTTCATTGTGACCGTTTATCATCTGAAAGAGGCCCATCGTCGACTTCTACCCCTTTGTAGATGCTACGCAGGGTGTATACGCGGTACCAAGACAACCCTTAGCCGACGTCTCGATGCCCGGATGCGGTTGCGTTAATGGAAACGTGGCAATCAGATATGCAGGCATTATAACTTTCACTTAGTCATAGGAGCTTAAAGTTGGGAGGCCAGTTACTAGCCCTCGGTTAGTGTTCGGTGTCAGCCGAGGTCAATCTATTAACACTTGGGCCAATTTTATGAAAGGCCCATGAAGTAACATCTATCGATCTATAGTTTGACAGAGTCATCGGATCGCTGACCAGTTTGCACTCATTGTGACAGTCAGTTTTCGGCTTTCTCCACTGAGGTACTTGACAAGTTAAATCGGAAGTACAATCACAGTGGTTCTCCCTTTGCACACCTAGCCGAACAAAGCGGAACATAGGAGGCAATCACAGGAGCTGGGCAACCCAACTATTGGCTGAAGACACAATTCGAAACTGATGCATATAAAGCAATAACCGAGGACATTTTGTCGAGGACTCCCTGGAGTACCTTGGCTTTTGGTGGGTTTTCAGCTCTAGTCGCAGCCCCCTGTTAATATTGCCGATCCTTTAAAGGCATCTGGCGTTGCACTGCTCAGAAACTAGTCCAGATGTGGTGTGTGTTTTGTCAACGCCGAGGTGTAGGTCAACTGGAAAGATGCCGAGCTGCGGGTTGAAAAAGATCTCCCGATGTGAATTATTACGCATGGTACCTCGGTCATGAGGATGTCCCGTCTCCTGAAAGAAAAACATGCAAATAGCTAAAAAGTGCCATAAGCTCAAAAAGCCAAAAAACTGTAAAAACTTGACGTCCGAACTAAAACAAGTTTTTGGTGCCAATCCGAAAATTGGTCTTAAAATATTTTTCCTTCCGTCGTGCTTTAGCATAACACATATGATCTCTAAACTTCAAGTATGTCAGCCTTCGGCTTCAACCTGCATATCCCGAAGGCGGAGTTCTTATCGAAGTCTAATTTAGCAAGCTAAACTTAAGCGGATTTAGAGAGAAACCACGATATCCGGCTATTGACCACACACTCGAGTTGAAAAAGAAGTGTTAGAAAAAGACTTTGCATACAAAACAACTCATATATATTTGAAGAGCCCTCAGGTAACCTAGAAAAGAAGTGTTTTTTAACAAACATCACTTTTAATGAATAAATTTTAACATAAATACAATGCTTGGTCGAAACGAACAAAAATTAAGAACGGAGGAAATTTGAGCATGAAAGCGACTTAGCTGATTAGTGTGCTTGGTGTTGATGAAGAGGTCCGAGCTTGTGGCGGGACGAAGACGTAGTCCTCGGCCTGGCTGAGGCCCTAGCCCACAAGCCTGAGGTGACCGAGCAAAGAGCTCGGCTTGACAAAGTGACAACACAGAACAGTTGATGTGGCAAGGCGAAGCCCCCAGTCCAGCTGACATGATGAAGTTGGTCGACTGGTGACAGCGAAGTCCCCGGGGTAGGTTAATTGAAGCGACGGCGAAGGCTCTGGTCCAGTCAAGGTGACACCAGAGCCCCCATGTCGATCGATGTGTCGAAATAGGTCGGTATGGCAATTGGACCAACAAGATGATCACACGGGACGATTGACGCCGGGTGGGACGACGATGTCGGTTTGAGGAGGTGGCAGCATAGTGTGCCACTATTAATTTTCTGCATACGTAAAGTAATGTGGGATGGAAATAAAAAATCCCTTTGTATAATTTATCTATGCAAAAGAACAAATAATTTAAGAAATATAGCATGTGTGCCAAGGTCTGCTTGTCAGGGTGGCGACGTGACGGTGTTTGACGGGATGACGATGTCATGTGGTACGATCCGAATTTGCTGGGCGACGATATGGGCTTGATACAATGGCACTACAATGAATTTGGCATGGAGCATGCTGACGAGAAGCCTTCCAGGTCGGCGCGTTGGAGCATCATGACATCGTATGACGAGGAGGTCGGTCGAGTCACGGACGCACAATCCGCCGTACTATGGACATGAAAACAGCTAAGTTGCATACGAAGCGCTTGAAAAGTAAAAATCTGACACAGAGCTTTTATGTAGATTAGTACTCCGTATAGCTTAGCCAAGATGCATTATTCATCAAACAACTAGTACACGCATGCTTTGACAAGAAATACTAGTAGCCAACCGTCTTGGTACTTCTATAATTTAATGTAAAGTAAAGAAACAAGAGAATCACCCTGGTGGATCATGCCGAGCAGGCATCTTCTCGGCCCGGCGTGCGGTGCGCTCGCGCGAGTACTTTGGGGCGTGTTTGGTTGCTCGCATCGAGCCTTACCAGGCTCGCGCGGTATAGAAGAGTCGTGTTTTGTTGCCTGGTTTCACTGTTGGTCCTGCATTGCATGCCTCTTAAAGTAGCCCAGAGCATGGCACGCTGGAAACGCTTGACACAGCAGTTTCTCGCGAGCCAGGCCGAGGCGAACGCAATCGAGCGGGCCCTTGCACGAGTGGAGACTTGCAGGATGCAAGGTGATTATGTGATGTATTCTTAAACCTCCAGTAAGCTTCACTCTAATCTCCTCTCTTCCTTGTCCCTCTGATCTACACAACGATGCTTCGATTCGAGGTAAGCTCTACACGAAAAATATGCACCTCGATGCTACAGTTCCATTCAGGCGATCAGTTCATAGTTTTGTTGGTTGGAAGTTCTTTATTTCGTGTTCTTGTTTGGAGCTATTCTAGATGAATTTTCTCACATTCATCGTGCACGATCGATCGTTTGAAATTTCCTTTGACCAGCAGCCTAATCTCGCAGTTCCGCACAACATTCATGTTGTAAGTTTTTGGTTTCGACGATCGTAGCTTCATTTCTCCTTCAATAGCAGTCTAGTGCACTCACTCCGCCATGTCGAGCTCCTCTCTCCTATGATCAGAGCCCTCCTATTTGTCCCTCTCGATGCCGATGCCCTTCCCCTTGATCTCCTTGCCCGTGTCCTACTACACTAGAGTCGTTTCCAATGTCGCTCATCTCAGCCTACTCTCTGTCGTCCTCCTACTGCACTGACGCTGCAATGGCAGGCACACTGCTTTCTTGTGTCCTCTGCCTCCATGCACACTGCAGTTCCCCGCGCCGCCGATGGGGTTGATCATCTTGGCCTCCTCTCTCTCGCCCTACTACACTGGAGTTTTTTTTGGTGTCGGTCATCTCGGTCTCCTCTCTCGTCCACTGCACTGACGATACCATGGTGTGAGCACTGCATTCTCCTCCTCTATCGACTGGCTTTGTGCAAGCACCGCAACTAGTTCACCGACGGTGTCGCTTACCGGGCCGCTGATGGGGTCGCTCGTCCACGACTCCATGCTCGTCATGTCGGACACGGCGTGGCCACTATCCACCGCAGACGCCGTTGTCCGGCGCACACTGCATTTCTTCTCCCCCCTCTGCTAGCTCTTAACCCTGTCTGCTAAGTGCTAGCTCTTAATCATACCTCATGCATGCAACCAAACACCGTGTTCATGTGCCGCTTGGGTGAATGCAGGCAACCAAACAAAGTGCACTTGCGTATTACCTAATGCAGGGACCCTAGATGCAGGCAAGCAAACAACTTGCAGATGTCACATATGAGGCTATTTTTCCATAGCCAGGCTGGGTTGAGATGTGTATGCAATGCAAGTACTGTTCACTACTGCAACCAAACACGCCATTGAGTACCACACATCGGCTGGGTTGGATGGCGTAGGAGCCCACCGGATCTGTACACATCAGCACCTGGAGAATGCCGCCATCAGTCAGCCTCGTACAGTAGTTCCGACATACATCGGATTAAGCCAATCATCTAGTACATAAATGCCGACGTCTGTGGCCATAATCTGTGAATAAAATTAAAAAGGCGGGAAGAAAAAAATTGTTGACGAACTTAGCTGATGACGGATACGTCTAATTGAAAGGACAAAACCTAATATAGGGCCGATTGAAGATTCCATCAAACCGTGACGATCACCCAGCAGGCTCTCAATGAAAGCACCAATGTCGGTTCTATATCAGGCATATCTTGTAGTAGGGGTCATAAGCTATGCGTCTTGGAGCGATGGTAACATGGACATTGGATTTTCCCAGGTTTGGGCTCTCTCGAAGTGATAATACCCTATGTTCTGCTTTTGATTGTATTGATATGGGTTTAGTACAGACATGTATCTACCACGAGATTGTTCTAATGAATATATGATCATCCATTGACTAGCCTGGCCTCGGTTCATATAATGCACTGCAGACCTAGGGTTAAGAAGAATCCTCGGCTTGTGCGCCAAGTCTTGTGGAATATCCCTTGTATGCGGCATGAGCTGCCCGAAGTGGCCCATGAGTGAACCGCCATGGGGTCCTCGGCCCAATCCAGCTGGAGATACATGTCACCGTCACCGTCACCGTGCGTGAGGCCGCCTCGGGAGATGACATGGTGAGTACCCCCTAGTCCAGCACACCGTCACCGTGCGTGAGGCCGCAAAATGATATGACGTGTCTTATGCTAGAACGGTGTGACTAAGGATAAGGTTCCTGAAACCCGCGCACTCCTCCACCCCTGCCTCGCACCATGATCCCCGCCCCTTCCTGTAATAGCCGTAGATCAGCCTTTGCTTGTCTTTGCTTGATCATCATGTTTAAATTCAAATGAAATTTGAATTGAGGAATTTTCAAAGCATCAGAAACCCTTTAAAAATGATGAACATTAAAATATTCTCAAATGAGTCCAAGAAAATGTTCCTGTTATTATGTGCAAATATTGGCACGAGGTAAAATTCAAACCAATATTTTTGGAATCACATAAATAATTTATTTTGGGCCTTTGAATTAAATAAATAACATATTTGAGTTGGACTTATTTCTGTTATATAAGAAATAAAGTTCAAATATTTTTGTAAGTTTGAATGTGACCTTGGACTAGTTCCTGAGCTCACATAATTTTCTTTACAGAAAGTTTCTAAATGATTTGATGCTTCAAATCAAATCAAACCAATAAAAGAAAACGGAAAACAGAAAAGAAGCACGAGAGAGAGAGAGAGGGTTTTGACCTAGCCCTCACCTGGCCTGGCCCAGCACGGCCCAGCCCAGCTGGCCGATGCCAGTCGTCGTCTCCACCGCACCAGAAGGACGCCGAGCGCGTACTCGCCATGCGCGAACACGCGCCGGCTACCTCCACCCTGCCTGCCTGTGCCTCGACCCCCTGGACGTTGCAACACACGTCCCCGAACCCAACCCCCTCACTCCCGTCCTCTCCCCTCCTTTGACGCCCTCTCTCTCTCGCGACCGAGTGCCACCATCGCTGCCACTCGCCATTGCCACGGCCACAGCCACTGCCTCGCCTCCCCAAGCTGTCCCCGAGCTCCACTATGACGTCTTCGTCCCCTCCACCGAGTCAAGCGGTGCCAGTACCTCTGCTTCATCCCCAATTCCACTGTCTTCCTCCTCGGTCGTCCGAGATTGCCGGCAACGCCATGTCACCGTCTGTGCCTCCCCGAGCCAACTGAGATGGCCAACGGGACCACATGAGCTCTCCTACGTTTTCCCTCTCTCCCCGTGGTTTTTTCCATGCTGTAGCCGTGCTAGCCACTGTACCGAGTGCCGTTGTCCGCCATGGACACCGGGCATGGCGCTGACGTGCTGTTGCGCTCGGACCGACGAGCCTAGCAAGCTCCTAGCTGCCCCAGGAGTCCGCAGATCCCGTCAGCTGGCCTCTCCATACCCCACAGCCCTGCACCACTCGAAGCCGAGCTCTGTCAGCAGCTGCGAGCTCCGCTCCGGTAAGCTCCGGCGCCCCCGTGGCCACCCACCTACCCCTCTGGATGCGGGAGAGCATGGGCTACGCCCCGGTGATCTCTGCGCGTCCAGCCGCCACCTATAGCTCAAGTACGGAGAGCCTCCGCCGTTGTTTTGGTCACGGTCAGCCGAACCCCGGTGACAGCCAACGTGGTGCGTCATTAGGACTAACCCCCCCTAATTAGCCACCTCACTGCCACTGACAGCGAACCCCACCACCGGTCAAACCCAGTCAACGCTGGATTCGACCGGGTTTGTCCAGTGAGTCACTGACCTGTGGGTCCCACTGGTCAGGTTTGACCTGGACCGCGCCAGTTGACCTACTGATGTCATGGTGAGATCATGCTGACACAGTTAACAATTTTATGGATTAAAAATAATCCAGGAAATTTCAGAAAATGTTCAAAACTTCAAAAATTCATAGAAATTCAACCATTACTCCAAATGAAATAATTTATATATGAAAAATGATCAGAAAAATCCAATCTATCCATTTGTACCATTTCCAGGCATGTTGGAAAATCTTAAAGTTGCTGAATTGGACAAAACAACTAAATAGCATTTGAATTTCACATATGGAGTTTGAATTTGAACCTTGGGTTCAAACCAACACACTCAGTTTGCCATGTCATGATCATGCATCACATTGTGCATTGATTGATTGTGTTCCTTCTCTATTGCCGATGGTTGTTCCCTCTTGATAGACGTATTTCGATGATGAGTTCGATGACACCGATGAAGAGCTATACTATCTTCAGACGTGCCAGGCAAGCAAACCCCCCTTGTTCATTCCAATACAATCCCACTCTCTTGCTCCTGCTCTCTTTTACTGCATTAGGAAAACAAAGTTTCAACTGTTACATGTTGCGGTAGCTGAAGCCCTTTCCTCTGCATGACCTGTCATTACCATAGTAAATAGATGAAACCCACTAGCATGAGTAGGATTTGTTTGAGCCATGATGTGCCTACTCATTCATGCTTGTTGTCATGCCTGATATTTCTTAGAGTTGTGTCAGGTCTGATTCATCGGGGATGAATTGGAATGTTGTGAACATGTCCTACTGTTGAGAGCTAAGTGTGTGAACACAATTTTGTAAAGGTAGCGGTGAGAGGCCATGTAGGAGTACATGGTGGGTTGTCTCATTGAAACTGTCCTCAGGAACTGAGTTCTGTGTTTGTGATCCATGAACAGCCACTACCACATGTTGGGCCCTGAAATATGACCCCCTCGACTTATTAACCCCCATGTCCTCTATCCAGGAGTTGCAAGTAGTTTCTGGTGTTTGTAGTATGCTGGAGGTCGTGCGCAGCGCTGACCCTAGGGTGGGTTGTGATGTAGTAGGCTCGTGGAATGGTGTACCGGGACACCCATTTGGTGGGCTCGAGAACCTTGCACACATCGTTTGGGGCCGTAGTGGAAATCTCGACCGGACTCCCTGCGGATGGAGCCTGAATATGCGATAAACCTGGACTAGGGACTTGTGTGGTTAGTCAGGTCGTGGTCTACACCCACGTCGGCTTTCGCTTGAACTCTGCTGAGCACATGTCGTGTGCAGACGCTAAGTGGTGGAAACATGTGTGAAGAAGTACACCCCTGCAGGATTATAAATGATCTATTTGAATAGCCGCGTCTGTGGTAAAGGACTTCTGGGTTGCCTATACAGTTCATTGACAAGTGAAAGTGGATACTCAAAAATGCGCAAGATAAGTGTGGGTGCTATGGATGGCGTTCTCGTAGGGAGACGGAGCAGATCCATAGTGGTGTATTGATATGGTGAATATGTGGAATCGTGTGTGCCACCTCAAAAGAGTTTCCAGTAGTCGTAGTATAGGATAACCACTGAGTCAAAGCTGGCTTGCTGTAGTTAAACTCCACCACCCCTTTCTTGATACTGATGCATATGTAGCTAGTTTTGATGTAAGTCTTGTTGGGTACATTTGTACTCACATTTTCTTAATTTATGTTTTTGCAGAGAGACTCCAGTCTCACTAGTAGTTCTACATGGACTTCGACGTTTAGCTTGTTACCTCAGCTACGATCTTGTACCCTTGGAGGATCTTGTAGATAGTCAGGCTTCTCAGCCTTTTTCATTTGTAGTTGTATGTACTTAGACATGTTATGCTTCCGTTGTTTATATGCTCTAAATGTTGGATCATGAGACCCATGTTTATAATACTTGGCTCCTCAGAGCCTATTGAATAAATACTTTGAGTCATAGAGTTTTGTTGTGCTGCCATGTTGTATTTGCACATATCAAGCATATTGTGTGTATGTAATTGAAATGCTTGGTATGTGTGGGATCCGACAACCTAGTTGTTTATTCTTAGTAGCCTCTCTTATGGGGAAATGTCTCCTACTACCTCCACTGAGCCATGGTAGCTGCTACTGCTCCGGAACACCTAGGCTGGCTAGCATGTGTCCTTCATCGTTCCTGTGTCTATCCCTTCAGAGAAATGTAATGCGTTGTTCCTTTAAGTCCTTGTAGCTTGCTACGACTTGGGTTCATACGTTGATGGCCGACACGTTTGTTGCTGGTTCATGTATGCATGTCCCTGTAAGTTAGCGGCACCTTGGGTTTCCAACTAGTCATGTCGGCCCAGGTTCTCTATCATATGGATGCTAGCAACACTGTTAGATACGTGAGCCAAAAGGCGCAAACGGTCCCAGGCCAGGTAAGGTGGCACCCGTGGGGGATACCGTGCGTGAGGCCGCAAAGTGATAAGATGTGTTACATGCTAGATCGATGTGACTTAGGATCAAGGTCCTGACAACTTTGGTATCACAGTCTGACTGCCTATAGGATTACCGAGCCAAACTGGTCGAAGTCGAGTCTACAAATGCTTTAGTTATATAAGGGGATTGATTGTGGATGGAAAGGTAAGGCTCTTTTACTTCTTTACCTTATGCCCTTCTGATCCGAGTCATCCTATCTTTCCTACGGGGTTACGAAACTAGGCTTTCTCTTCTTTCTATCAGCATCACATGTTACTAATCCGTAGATTTATAAGATTGATGGATTCAAGTCTCAGTTCAGTTCCTACTACTTCCGTATGTTGACCGTTCATCTTGGAACCTTGATATTGCGATGTTGAGTGGTTATGCCACCATTTTTGCAGGATGTATCAAATCTTTTTGAGCATTTATAGCAATTATATGTTGTCCAAGTCACCCAAGGTTTCTAAATAGTCTGATGCATTTGCAAATCGATTCTTCCTGTTCCCGTTGTTCCTTTGGGCCAGTTTAACCACACTAATCGGTGAGTTGAGGTACTCTATTGCCTCGGCGTATATGTTGGAGCTATTATTATTACCCTTGGTGTCTTAGAGAATCACCTATTAATTGATACGTCTCCAACGTATATATAATTTATGAACTATTCATGCTAATATATTATCATTCTTGGATGTTTTACAATCATTTTATAGCAACTTTATATCATTTTTTGGGACTAACCTATTGACCGAGTGCCCAGTGCCAGTTGCTATTTTTTGCTTGTTTTTTTACATCGCAGGAAATCAGTATCAAACGGAGTCCAAACACCGCGTAAATTTTTGGAGAGTTTTTCTGGACCAGAAGGAACCCAATGGGCCTGAGCTGCACCTGGGGGTGCCCCGAGGGGGGCACAACCCACCAGGGTGCACCAGGGCCCCCTGGCATGCCCATGTGGGTTGTGCCCACCTCGGTGGCCTCCCGCACCACCTCTTTGCACTATAAATTCCCAAATATTTCAAAACCCTTTGGGGTAGACCTAGATAAGAAGTTCTGCCTCTGCAAGGCCTCTGTATCCACGAGATCCAATCTAGAACCTGTTTCGGCACCCTGCCGGAGGGGGGAATCATCACCGGTGGCCATCTTCATCATCCCGGCGGCCGCCATGATGAGGAGGGAGCAGTCCACCCTCGAGGCTTAGGGTTTGTACCAGTAGATATGTGTTTGATCTCTCTCTCTCTCTCTCTCTCCTGAACTATATCATGGGTTGTGTTAGTATAGTCGGATCATATGATGTTTCTCCCCTCTATACTCCTGTTTTGATGAATTGAATCTTTACCCTTCAAAGTTTTGTTTTGTCGGATTGATAATTCAGAGATGAGAACACATGATATACATCTTGCAATATGAATGCCTGAGGTGACAATGAGGTATCTTATTGATTCACTTGATATGTGTTATTGCATTCAACTCGCAGATTCCCGAGGTGATATTGGGGTAATCTATGCATAGGGTTGATGCACGTTTTTCTCCGACGAAAACTTTGGGGTCTCTTTATAGTTCTTTGTGTGGATTGAGTATTATGAATATGAATTTGCTTTGGTGTTATTCTAGTATGAACTCTAGGATAGATCAAACGGAAAAAATAGCTTTGTGTTATTTTAGTATGAACTCTTGAATATATCAAACGGAAAGAATAGCTTTGAGGTGGTTTCGTGACCTACAAACAATTCCTATCTTTTGTTCTCCGCTATGTTAGCATTGTTGAGAGGTTGCACTAGCGAAAGTACGAACCCTAGGCCTCATTTTTAAGCATTGCAACACCATTTTTATGCCCGTTTACTATTTGCTACCTTGCTGTTTTTATTTATTCAGATTATAAAAATATATTTCTACCATCCATATTACACTTCTATCACCATCTCTTCGCCGAACTAGTGCACCTATACAATTTGCCATTGTATTGGGTGTGTGGGGGACAGAAGAGATTTCTTGTATTTGGTTGCAGGGTCGTTTGAGAGAGACCATGTTCATCCTACACCTCTCACGGATTGATAAACCTTCGGTCATCCACTTGAGGGAAAATTGCTACTATCCTACAAAACTCTGCGCGTGGAGGCTCAACACGTGTCTACAAGAATAAAGTTGCATAGTATACATCAGTAATCTAGCTATGTTTTGTGTTTCCAGTGTGATGATTCTGGGCGTCATTCTCGAAAGCATCCCGTAATGCCATTTAGTTAGTAGGCATTCTATTCCTGGGTTCTTGAACCCAAGATTCACTCCACCTACCTCCTGTTGATAGTTTTTGCTCGTTGCTTTAGGATATTAGTAACCTTTGTGATAGTCCTCAAGGTCCATGGTATATCATTCACTACAAAAAAATACACTTCCGTGATGATACATGTTTGTCACACTAGGTTGCGTTCTTTGTCATGCATGTACATCCATGACGATTTTATGACAGAATCAAGATAGTCATACCTGTGATGTCATCGAAGTGTTCCATGACATTACCCAAATTATCATCACAGAAGTGTCCGCTTCCATGACGATAAATCGCGCGTCACAAAAGTGCTTTCGTCAAGGGTGACCGACACATGGCATCCACCGTAACGGAATGCCGTTAAGCTATCGGGTCGGGTTTTGGATCCGATAACCCGTTAACAGCCCCGACCAATGGGGATTTTCCATGTGTAAAATCATCATTGGCTGGAGGAAACATGTGTCGGCTCATTGTTGGGACAGATGTCATCCACTCATTGGACAGAAGGCGCCTATGATACGTCGACATGTGGCACGGCCCATCAAGTTTAAATGGGCCGGCCCAACTAAAGGCCCACAAGATTTTGCGGACCATAATGGGTCGGCCCAGCTAAAGGCCCACGAGATTTTGTGGACCATAATGGGCTGGCCCAGCTAAAGGCCCACAAGATTTCGTGGGCCATAATGGGCGGGCCTATGTAAAGGCCCACAAGCTTTTTGTGTGCCATAATGGGCCAGCCCAGGTAAAGGCCCAAAAAATTCTTGCGAATCATTATGGGCCAGCCCAGCTAAAGGCCCACGAGATTTCACTGACATTAATGGGTCGGCCCAGCTGTAGGCCCACAAGATTTTGAGGACCCTAGTAGGCCGGTCCATTAACTGGCTGCCATGTTTTGGGCCAAATGCCGGCCCATATTTGATCCGGTCCATTAATGGCCTGCCATGTTCCGGGCCTAATAATGGCCCATATGAGATCCGGCCCATTAAAAGCCTCCCACTTTCTGGGCCAAATCACGGCCCAGATCAGGTCCGGCCCTTTAAGAGGCTTTGGGCTCAATTATGGCCCATATCAGATTCGGCCCATTAAGAGGCTTTGGGCTTTTGGGCCCACTTGCTAAAGGCCCATTTAGTAATTCGGCCTGATATTAGTTTCGGCCTGTTAAGGGCCCGTTTAACATTTTGGCCCTATATTAATTTTGGCCTGTTAAAAGCCCGTCATATAGTTGGGCCTAACTACAGCCCGGTTTGCATCTGGCCTGCTCGCAGCCGATATCTGATTGGGCCAAACAAGGACCAAGACAACTTTGGCCTGTTAAAAGCCCGTGATTTGATTCGCACAATCATGGGTCGGGGTCCATTTCGGGCTGCTGCCGGCCCGTGAGCTATTCGACACGTTTTAGGCCCAACCTACTTCTCAGCCTCCTAAAAGCCCATTGACTTTTCTTGCGAAAAGAGGGCCGGGGGTTACTCGGCCTATTAAAGGCCCGAATCTACTAGTGGGCCAGTTTGACGGAGCCCATGATGCGGATCATACATCGTGATTGCATGACGGCCCGATTATGTACCGCAATTTTACAGTTTGGCCGGTTTACTGCGAAGACATGATATATATATATATATATATATATATATATATATATATATATATATATATATATATATATATATATATATATACAGTAAAGTAACTGCAGCATCGTGAATAAGAAAAAACCTAGACTATACAATAAAGAAATTACGTCATATTACATCCACTGGGCATCAAAGTTCGCCACTATGATAATAAAGCACAAGCAGACAGCAGATTACATACACTAGGCATCAAAGATCGCCACCAGTGCAAATAAACACGCCGACAAAATAATATACAAAACCGACAACACTTCAATAGAGTTCAAGAAAGGTTAGCCCTGCTGGCGAGCTGCAGCGCAAGCACCTGAGCAAGATGATGAGACTGCGCTTGTTCAACACTTATATCTTCCTCACTCTGAAAGATAAACAAGCAGACAGATGATAGGTTTTGCACACAAACGTATCAGTGCTGACAATTCATCTCATTTCTTACTAACGAATAAAGTGACAGTTTAAAATTGCATTAACACAATATGGTATTATTCAGGTCAAGACATTGTAGGAAATGACATTGTGAAGGAGTTGGTAGCTTCACGACACCACTGGATTACAGATCAAGAACTCATAAGTATCAATGGTTAGTGTGTTGTCAATTTATCCCATTTCAGATTGGCAAATAAAGAGATGGTTTAAATAATAGTAGAATGATATGACATTGTTCATAGTTAAGACATTGCAGAATATGACATTGTGTTGTAGTGGGTAGGTTCACCACACCATTGGATGACATTGTGTTGTAGTGGGTAGGTTCACCACACCATTGGATTACGGATGAAGAACATAAGCATACATGTAGTGCAAAAGAAGATCACTTGCTCTGTATAGTTTAATTTACATGGTATGAAGAAGGAACTTGGTTGTACAAGTGAAAACTTAAATTGAGAAGGACAAACTTTTGTTTATGAACTACATAATAAACTTTAAACATGCAATTTGATGCAAACACCAAAAATAAACAGCTGTTGCAGTCATGCCTAACCAAATATACACAACAAAGTTTGAAGGCTTGGGAAGGACAAACTTACATTACTGGTGAAGACAGGCTCTATAAAGCCCTTGTCCATGCTGATGGGGGGGCAATTCAAGAAGTTTAGCACAGAATCTTCTTCATAAGCATTGCCTTTATTCTACATTTTGTTAAGAGTAAATATAGATGTGATAATATACGAAAAAATGGAGAATATTTAAGATAAGATGAAGAGTGATGCTACATAACCAAGTAGCTATAAATGTATGTGCAGCAATACAGGCAGAAGGCACAGCCAAGAGCAATGCACAGCTAAACTTATTCAGTACCAACCTTATGGTAAGAGTAAATATAGATCCGATGTGTAGAAAATGGAGGGCAAAGGAAAATAAGCTGCAGAGTGATGGTACATGAACAACTACCTATCAATATAAGTACACTGATAAAGGACGTCATGTACTTACAAGAACAATGCAGAGCTAAAAAAATTCATTGGCATTGGATATATTCTACACTAATCTAACCATTCATAGAGATCAGATAATTTGGAGCAAACAATTGATAACCAAGCTATCATGCATACTGCTGTCACATAATGAACTAGGTATGTATGCAAGTACAATGATACAGGGCAACAAGTACTAACAAGAGTAAAGCAGCGGGCAGCATATTTGCGATATCCTGTCGTTCTTTTCAAACCGGAATTCTTCTTCGAGCAGATTTCCTGCAAAAAAGATCTGTAAGGCACATGCGAAAAAGTAGAAGTTCAAATTGTCATGTGATTTCATAGACAGTACCTCATCCTGGGAACGAGACCAGTGCATAACAAGGTTTTTCCATTCAATGTCTTCTAAATTTAGCACAGGAGACTTCACCGAAAATTCGTTTATAGACTTGCCATCAAAGTGTGATTTCCTCAAGTAACACCGATACTGCTGCAATGCTTCCTTGAAAAGCACAAGCAAGCTTTGCTCGTCATGACTATCCAGATTGACCCTCGCCTAGTTACAACAATGTAATGTAAATCATTGATGTGTTCGATCAGCAAAAAACAAGAAAATAATAACCATGAATAATAGCACTTACACGTAGGTTGGACATGAAGATGTGAAAATGGTGTTTGTCTTCACTATAATCTTCCCATGATGGGAATATATGCACGTAGTCCCTAACAACATTGAAAGCATTGTCTTTTAAACTGGGAATAAATGGAATGGGGTTCCAATCTGCAGGAATTGGCTGTCTCTGCAGTTGGGATTAAGGATGGCAATGGGTCGGATTTGGATCGGTTGAACAATATCAAATCCATATCCATATCCATGAAGACAGTCTTTGCCCGCCCATGAAAAAATCCATGGGTAAAAAATTATGTCCATGTCCAAATCCGATGGATATCCATATCCACTAGATATCCATTGGGTCCTCTCGAGACATATAAATAAGACTTAACACAATATTAACATAAACTCTTCCATTCTTCACCTCGTGGCAGGCTAGGCTTCACTTATGGTAAATCAACATCCAGTAACAACCTAAGATCATTTAGTATTTTTCTAGCAGATGAGAATGACGAGTCATTTAAGGAGATAAAAATAAGGAAAGGGGTGTTGGAGTATGTTTCGGAGGGGATTGACTGTCAACTTATAAAAGTTACGATGTAATTTCTTATGCATGTTTTAGATAAAAAAAGTGTAAAATTGCCGTGGGAGATGTGAATGTGGGGCAGGGGTAGCAGATTTTTTCCCACTAAGTCATTCTATCGGGTCGGGTTTGGGTATATCCATGGGTACAAGATTATATCCATGCCCTACCCATGAACAATCGGGCCGGGTTTGGGCGCCGCCCATGGACACAAAAGCATATCCAAACCCTATCCATTCGGGTCGGATATCAATGGATATCCATGTCCATGGATAAGATTGCCATCCTTAGTTGGGATAGGTCTTCGGCCGGTGGACTTGCTGTACTTTTTGCTGGAGTGGGATTTTTCTGTGGTACGACTGGTGCTATGGCAAATGAAATCGGTATACCTTTTGCTGGAGTGCAGGTCCTGTGTGGTGGGGCTAGTGGTGTGGCCAGTGAAGTATGGGTACAGTCTGGTGGAGTCGGTCCTATGTTTTGTGTCACTGGTTGTACAGCCAATATAAGTGGGGCGCTGTCTGATTTCTCCGGCACCACCACATTTTTCAAGGACTTTGCTGGTGCTCCTTTAGGTTCGGCAATCACCCTCTTCGTTTTTGATGTCTGATACACAAGAACAGAATTTGAGTGAAAAAACATGGTATGATGACAGATGGAATATGTACTGATAATGGATGGGCATGGCATCTCGAATTATATGATGTGTAAACTAAGGAGATGGCGGTGCAACAAAGTAGAAGAAATGCAAGACAACATATGCAAGATACGCGCAATCAATAAAACCTTGCCAAACTAGAATAGGCACCTTGATGGGTGAACAGGACAGGCAATCTGCCTTTGACTCCTTGAGGTTAGAATAGTCATTAGGATGATATTCTGAACAAGAATCAATAGGTGGGGAGCATACGAGTTTCATTGCTTCCAGAATGGCACTCAATGCCTTGGTGCCAATTTTATAAGTCATTGCAGTGTTCCATAATATTCTTCTGAGGTGCAGATTTTGATATTCACTGTAATTGCGTATAATATCTGAGAACCATGAAAACATAAATAGTTGTGAGATTATCTTTGTAATGCAGATGATATTCTAATATAGGGGCGCCCCTGTAAACACTTGTGTGCTATCACTGGATTCTGATGAGAGAGCTCATGTGTGCTGTAATATGGTGCGTGCATTTATATAATCTGGCACAAGTACACAAAAAATAGGCTCCAGAAGTAAGGATAGGTGGCAGATGATAGGTTCATAATATACTGTATAGAGAGTTTATTGCCAAACCATGATAACAAGAGCACACAGCAACTAGGTAGATCATAGTGTACATAACAGGGGTACACCATAACCACGATATATAAATCGGGAAAGTGGAACTGGCTTGAAAATACGATGTTGTATTGCCGTTAGTAATTGAAAGCCTATCAATCACGTACAGGCCAACTCTATCAGTTGTTGACTGCAGATGTCCCTGCGCCCTTCCTGACAAGGAACATACTGTACGTACTAAATACAGAATAAACAAAGAGGAACATGTTAAAGAACAGAAGAGGAAGCATATTCTTGAGGTTCCGCTTCATTGCATACAATGTTGGTTGCCCACTCATGATGAATCACAACTCCCAAAGAGATGCAATTCCATGCTATCTCTCTATATGTGGCAATTTTGAACAAGAGTCATTAGGATCATATTCTGAACAAGAGTCAACAGGTGGGGAGCATATGAGTTTCATTGCATCCAGAATGGCACTCAATGCCTTGGTGCCAATTTTGTAAGTCATTGCAGTATTTAGCTTCAAGAGTGGACTGCTGCTAGTGCGACACAAAGCAGCCACACAGATCATAGTGTAGATATAACGGGAAAACCTTAAGCATCAGAGTAAAATCAGCAAAGTGGAACTTGCTGGAATATATGTGCTAGTACTGCCGGTACGGCTAGAAAGGCTTTGGATACCAGCTCTCTTCAAGTGATGGTGCGGTACTGTTAATATCAGTGTAACTCTCAAAGGCGACACAGCTCCCCGCATTTCCTTGCTATTCTTATAGGATTCAAGTGGGCAGGCCACTACAAATCCTATTCCTATGTTTACAAGATCCTACGAATCAAAGAGTCTCAAAGTGTCCATCACAACCGACTGTATAGACCTCTACACTGCAAATGTCCCTGCTCATCTTCGGTACAAGGAACATACTGTACTACTATCATACTCTACACTGCAAATTTCGACTATGGATCACATATAGATGTATCCAGATACATTTTAGAGTGTAGATTCACTCATTTTGCTCCATATGTAGTCCATGGGGGAATCTATACAAAGACTTGTATTTAGGAACGGAGAGAGTACATATTAAAGAAGAATGGAAGAGGAACATGGTAAAGAAGAGCAAGCAGATTTTGGATAATAAAATGTTGGTTGCGCAGTGCCCACACATGATGAACCAGAGCGCATTAAGAATGCAACTCCCAGCTATCTCTCGACCATTTCAGGCGGTTGGATGAAGATCCTACGTCTCCTAACCCTTCTTCTTCCTCGCCTCTGATTCTTCCCATACAGAACACCACACGAGCCACCGGCCGGACCACCGGCCCCCACCGCATGTGTTCCTCTGCCACCCCCACCCCTCACCCTTGCCCCAACCCCCACCCGCGTCGAGTTTTCTTCGTTCGGCGAGGCCCCACAACCACCCGAGCCCCTTCGATCGCACCGGTGAACTCCGGCGAGCTCTAAAAATCAACTGACCCAATTTTGAAATTTAGTATACTGTGATTTAACTAGTGTGGAAATATAAAAGGGGAAAACCATAAGCATTGGGAGTATAGTGTTGAGCGTGCCATGGAGGATCCGAAGGTGCAAACCGGACAAAGGCAACTTCGCAACCAAGACAAGAAATCAGAGTAAAGCAGTGGCGATCTATTTTCTTGCTGTGATAAATAAGTTGAGGCAGATACGAAAGAGTACCGCCTCTGGTGCGGCGCCGTGTACGCATCTACTGAGAATTTGACGGTGCTACGGTAGCGATGGCTGTCGGCGGTGTGGAAGCAGATCTAGGAGGGTAGACGGTGGCGGCGGGGTGCGGTGGACGAGACGGTCGTAGGAGCGGCACCGGCAAGGTGGACGATGGCGGGGATGAAGCGAGAGGACGGGATGCAAGGATCCCGGTCTGAAGGCATGGATGAGAGAGGTCGATCTCTTGTAATGGACGGCGGCATTGGGGTATCACCACCGGCATGGTGGAGGAGGACAGCGGTTGTCGGGGGGATGGACCCCAGGCAGGCAACCGAACCCGGATCTATTTCAAAAACAGCGGGGCCCGCATCGCCCCGCAAACCGGCGTGCGCCAGGCCGGGTCGCTCGACCCGGCAAGGCGCGCAACCCGGCAAAGACCCTCGAACCAGCAAGGTACGTCGACCCGGCCGCAGCGGCTGGCGCAAGGCAACTTAGCTCGGCGCAACCTTGGCTTCCCCAGCAAGCCAACCCACCCGTGGCGTCCACGGCAACCCAGCCACAGGTCAGCTCCCGTCCCATCCAGGCCGTACGATGGGACGAGACCTCAATCACCGATGACCAAGACTACAGTGCCCCGCCCATGCCCGTGGTCAGCCGGAGCGTGGCAACAGTGCCCCTTACCTACCTGCTGACCAGGGCTGGCACGGCAACAGTGTTCCCGTCCTTACCGCTGATGACAGCAAGCGGCAGCCTAACGGAGAACACCGTGCATGGCTCGACTCGGCCACGCCATGACAATCGACAAGACGGCGCACAGTCCCCCTAGGCACGCGGGGCCCGCACCTAGGGGAACCCGGCGAACCACAAGCTCCCAAGCGGGACCCAGCCCGGTACCCTAGACACCGACAATACGGACCCACCGACTCGGCATATTACCATTGTAACCCTGGGTGGGTTGATCTATAAAACCCCCCAGGAGTCCACGCCTATGAGGCATGAGATGTGAGATCCTCGGCATGCAAAGCCATACGAGATAAAGCAAGCAAGATAGGACTAGCCACTACATAGCAACACCAGAGAGAAGGAGCAGCAGGAGCCTTGGCCAGCCTCCTTCCTCCTCCATACAGCTCCAGGAGCGACATTGTACTATCAACCATCCAACTAAACTCGGCAGGACTAGGGGTGTTATCTCTCCGGAGAGCCCCGAACCTGGGTATGTCCGGCGTCCCGTGCCCGCGCATATCAACCTCGCCTCCGAAGCCCACCAGCGCCCTCGATCCTCCTCCTCTCTTTAGACATCCCTTGGCATCTGCCGTGCGCCCACCACGACATTTGGCACCCACCGTGGGGCAGCTCGAGGAGCTGGCCGGAAGCATGCTTCGGACGGGGCCCCTCTCCTACTCCGACGAGTCTGTCACTCTGGTGGACAACGTCATCGGCGCGCTCGCCTCCTCCTTCACCGTGTTGCGCATCTCCGACGCGCTCGCGACTGACGAGTACCCCAGTGGGGTGCTTAGCTACTCCGACTCCCCGCTCTCTCTCAGCGGTGGATTCACTATCGGGGCAATGGATGCCCACGTAAAGGTCTTCGTCACTGGCGATGGCGCCTCTTCCTCGTCGAGCTACGCGAGAAGAGTCGCCGAAGCCGGGGGCGCCACAGCACGGACGGAGCCGTCCGACCCGCTGCGCGTCGCGAAGCAGAGCCTCCGCATCCCCATCGGCACCGATGTCGATGCCACCAACGTCGCTGAAGCCCGAACCCAGCTCAAGGACAGGCGCCAGCAAATGCTGGACCTGTCCGAGACGCTGGCCGCCACCAGACGCCGCCTGGAAGCAGCTCAGATGGAGCACGACGCCGCTCACGGATTCACGCCCGCCGCGGCCGAGCCAACCCGGGCCGCCGATACTCGCACCCGGGGAGGAGCGATCGGCCAGGCCTTCGGCGCCATCCAGACCGCCTACGAGACCCCAGTCAAGAACATGCGTGCTGCGGAGGCAGACGCGGTCGGCCTCGACCAATTCGCGGGCGAGGAGCTCAAGGAGCGCATCGGGCGGATGCGCGAGCTCCTCCACGCCGCCAACACCCAGCAGGATCCCTCAACCAGCTCGCCAAGCCGGTAGGGTCCGGCTCTGCCAGCCTTGGCGGACCCGGCGAACTCCTGCACACGGCCTCTTCGCCACCCGGCGAGGTGCACACTGGCCAAGGCCGGACCCGGCGCAACCCGGCCAGCACTGCCGCCAATGCTCTAGGCAACGAGCCCGCCCTAGAGACCCAGCGCGGACCCGTCCCCTCGGGGCCTAGCCACCAGTCGACTCGGCCCGCGCGCCATCGAGGACGCCGACGCGCGCCACCGCCTCGATCAGCTCGCTCGCTCCCTGGAGGTGGAGGAGAGCGGCGCTATCGGGCCAGCGTGTTTCGGCCCACACATCCGGGAGGAGCCCTTCCCCAAGGGGTTCGTGCTTCCCCGCGACACCCCCAAGTACAATGGGACTGTGAAGCCAGAAGACTTGCTCACCGACTACACCACGGCCATTGGCATCACCGGTGCCAATCGTCGTCTTGCCGTGCGCTACGCACCGCTCATGCTCCAAGGATCGGCTCGCACATGGTTGAACAGCCTGCCGATGGGCAGCATCAACGCATGGGTCGATTTCGAGGAAGCATTTGTCCGCAACTTCACGAGGATGTACAAGCAACCCGGTCGGCCCAGCCAGCTCGCCATGTGCGTGCAGGGGCTGATGGAGACCGGCCGCGAGTACCTCGCACGCTGGACCGAGCTCCGGAACAGTTGTGAGGGCGTCCATGAAGTCCAGGCGATCCAATACTTTGTCAGCGGGTGCCAAGACGGCACCCTCCTCAAGCACAAGCTTCTACGCTCCGAGCCGGCCACCATGGCCGCCCTCATGGTGACGGCGGACAAGTACGCCAACGCCGACTCCGCCATGAAGAACCAGGTGGTGTTGGACGAGGCCGGCAAGGCGAAGCCGGTCCCTCCATAGAAGCCGGCCAGCGAAAGCAGCCGGCAGCAGTACCACCAGAACAACAAGCGCAAGGCCGAGCAGCCGGCGCAACGTCACGACAACCGGCTCGTCGCGGCCGCCAAGCCCGCGGCGGACCCGGCAGCGAAGCACCGGCAGACCGGCAAGATGGTGTGGCAATCCGCCATGAGCTTTGAAGAGATGCTCGACGCCCCATGCAAGCACCACAGCGGCGCAAGACCCTCCACACACACGCTTCGACAGTGCGCCATCACCAAGCGCATCATGAGGGGCGATGTCCCGCCTCCTCCGGCTCCGGCTCCGGCTCCGGGCGCGGAGCAGCCGCCTCCGTCTCCACCGCTGCCTCCCGCCGGCGGCACGAGCGGAACGACGCCTACCCGGACCAGAACACGGCCTACATCGTCTTCACCAGCCTCGGTGATGACAAGTGCAGCGAGCGCCTCCTCCGGCAGGAGGTGAACACCGTCGTCCTGGCCGAGACGGATTTCATGCATTGGTCGGATCGCCCGATCACCTTGACCTGGGAGGATCACCCAGCGGTCATGCCGAGTCCGGGTGGATACGCCCTCGTCCTCAACCGTACCATCGTCGCATGGCGCACCTGCAAGTTCTCCCGAGTCCTCATCGACGGCAGCAGCAGCATCAACATCCTCTACCGCGACACGATGACCAAGCTTGGCCTCAAGGCCGAGGACCTGGAGCCAACCCGGACCATCTTCCACGGCATCGTACCCGGCCCTCCTATTCACCCATTGGCCGGGTCCGGCTCGACGTCCTGTTTGGCGACAGCAGCCACTTCCGACGCGAACCAATCTGGTTCGAGGTGGTGGACCTGCCCAGCGCGTATCATGCGTTGCTAGGCCAGCCCGCGCTCGCCAAATTCATGGCGGTTCCCCACTACGCGTACCTGAAGATGAAGATGTCGGGTCCCAAGGGCCTCATTACCGTCACCGGCGACTACCGCAAGTCTCTGGAGTGCGCCCGAGATGGCGCCAAGCTGGCCGAGTCGCTAGTCATTGCCGACGAGTGGCGCTAGCTCGACCGGATCGTTGTCCTGGCCGGCGAGGCCTCCGACGCATCGATCCCGACCCTGGACCCGGCCGATGAGGCCGCCTTCAAGCCCTCCAAGGAAACCAAAAAAGTGAAGCTGAACCTGGAAGACCCTAGCTGCAGCAAGTACGTTGTCGTAGGCACCCACCTTGACAGCAAATAGGAAGGTGAGCTCGTCGACTTCCTCCGTGAGAATCGGGATATCTTCGCATGGACCCCCAAAGACATGCCGAGTATCCCGAGGAAGTACGCCGAGCACAAACTCCACGTCCGCAAGGACGCCAAGCCTGTCCATCAACCCCTCCGTCAATTTTTCGAAGAGAAGAGAAGAACCATCGGTGAAGAGGTCGCCAAGCTCTTGGCGGTCGGCTTCATAATGGAAGTGTTTCACCCCGAGTGGCTGGCCAACCCAGTCCTCGTCCTAAAGAAGAACAAGACCTGGCGCATGTGTATCGACTACACCAGCCTCAACAAGGCCTGTCCCAAGGATCCGTTCGCCCTCCCGCGAATCGACCGAGTCATCGACTCGACCGCTGGGTGCGAGATGCTGTCCTTCCTGGACGCCTACTCCGGCTATCACCAGATCAAGCTTGACATAGCCGATGCCCTGAAGACGTCCTTCATCACGCCCTTTGGGGCATACTGCTACATCACCATGTCGTTCGGGTTGAAGAACGTCGGCGCCACCTTCCAACGCTGCATGCAGAAATGCCTGCTACCGCAACTCGGCAAGAACATCCACGTGTACGTGGATGATATCGTGGTGAAGACTAAGCAGAACCTCACGCTCCTCGACGATCTGAAGGAAACATTCGCCAACCTCCGCGAATACAAGGTCAAGCTCAACCCGGAAAAGTGCGTCTTCAGCGTCCCAGCCGGAAAGCTGCTCGGTTTCCTCGTCTCGGAACGCGGCATCGAGGCGAACCCGAAGAAGATCAAGGCCATCGAGCACATGTGCAAGCCAACTCGGCTGCGCGATGTCCAGAAGTTCACAGGCTGCCTGGCTTTGGTCAGCCGGTTTCTAAGCCGGCTGGGTGAGAAGGCCCTACCCCTGTACCAGCTAATGAAGAAAACAAGCCCGTTTGAGTGGAACGGCAAGGCGGACGAAGCCTTCCAAGACCTCAAGCGCATGCTCTCCACCGCACCCGTCCTGGCCGCACCGACCGACAAGGAGCCGCTGTTGCTCTAGATAGCCGCGACCTCGCGGGCGGTCGGCACGGTGCTGGTGGTCGAGCGACTGGAGAAGGGCAAGATCCAGGCCGTCCAACGCCCGGTCTACTGCCTGAGCGAAGTGCTCTCCACCTCCAAGCAGAACTACCCACACTACCAGAAGATGTGTTACGGCGTGTACCTCACCGCCAAGAAGCTGAAGCAGTACTTTCAAGAACACGCCGTCACCGTCGTCAGCATGGTGCCTATCGTAGAAATCATCGGGTGCCGGGACGCCTCCGGCCGGGTCGCCATGTGGGCGATCCAGCTAGCCGGCCACACCATCCTCTACGAGCCCCGCGCCATGATCAAGTCTCAGGCCCTGGCCGATTTCCTTGTCGACTGGACCGAGACCCAGTACCTACTACCGCCTCCCGACTCGACGCATTGGTGCATGCACTTCGACGGGTCCAAGATGCGACTCGGCTTAGGAGCCGGCATCATACTGTCATCTCCAAAGGGTGACCGACTCCGCTACGCACTCCAGATCCACTTCGCTGCCTCAAACAACGTCGCCGAATACGAAGCCCTTGTGCACGGCCTCCGGCTCGCCAAGGAACTCGACATCCGGCGCATCCTGTGCTACGGCGACTCGGACTTAGTGGTGCAGCAGTGCTCCGGCGAGTGGGACGCCCGCGACTCCAACATGCCAAGCTATCGCTTCCTCATCCAGAAGCTGTCCGGATCCTTCGATGGCTGCGAATTCCTCCACATCCCGCGCACGGAGAACGAGGCAGCCGACACGCTTGCCAAGATTGCCTCGTCACGTCAAGCCATCCCGTCCGGCGTCTCCCTCGAGCACCTGCGCAAGCCGTCCATCAAGCCATCGCCGGACTCCGAGTCCATCCACGTCCCAGAAGACCCGGCCGCGCCACAAGCCGGCGCGGGGACTGCTCAATCCGACCCGGGGACTGCTAAACCCGGCCCGGGGACTGCTCAACCCAGCCCGGGGGCTGCTCAGCTCAACCCGACCACCATCACCCCGGACCCGGCCGTCGCCGCAACCAACCCGGGGGCTGCTCAACACGGCCCAGGAGCAGCCGACTCGGAACCCACCCAGGTGGCCGTCTTCACCGCCATCACGGCTCCATCTTGGGCCCTGCCGATATCAGAATGGCTGGAGAACGGGGTTCTCCCCATGGACGAGACCGAGGCTCGGCAAGTTCAGCGCCGGGCGTCCGCTTACAGCATCATCAACAACGAGCTCGTCAAGCGCAGCTCTACCGGCGTGTTCTAAAGTTGCGTCGAGCAGGACCGCGGCATCGACATCCTCCTCGACATTCACTAGGGCGAGTGCGGGCACCACGCCGCATCTCGATCCCTCGTGGCCAAGGCGTTCCGCCACGGCTTCTACTGGCCAACGGCCCTCGAAGACGCCGAGTCGCTCGTCCTCAAGTGTGAAGGATGCCAGCGCTTCAGCAAACGTAGCCTCCGCACCATCCCGATCGCCTGGCCCTTCGCGGTCTGGGGACTCGACATGGTGGGACCCTTCAAAACCACTCGAGGCAGCATGACGCACTTGCTGGTGGCAGTGGACAAGTTCACCAAATGGATCGAGGCAAGACCAATCAAGAAACTGGACGGGCCAACAGCCGTCCGGTTCATCAAGGACATAGTGGTGCGCTACGGCATGCCGAACAGCATCATCACCGACAACGGCACCAACTTCGCCAAGGGCGCGCTTGAGCACTACTGCTCCGTTTCCGGCATCCGCCTCTACTTGGCCTCCATGGCACATCCGCAGTCCAACGGGCACGTCGAGCGGGCCAATGGACTCATCCTGTCCGGCATCAAGCCGCGACTCGTCGAGCCACTCGTCCGCTCACCCGGCTGTTGGCTCGATGAGTTGCCCGCGGTTCTCTAGAGTCTGCGCACAACACCAAACCGGTCGACCGGGTTCACCCCGTTCTTCCTTGTCTACGGATCCGAAGCCATCATCCCGACCAACATCGAGTTCGACTCGCCGCGCGTCATGATGTACACCGAAGCAGAAGCAAGAGAAGCACGTGAAGACGGCGTCAACCTGCTTGAAGAGACGCGCCTTTTGGCACTTAGTCGCTCTGCTATCTACCAGCAAGGCCTGAGGCACTACCACAGCAAGAAGATCATGCCTCTCGCATTCCGCGAAGGCGACCTTGTCCTCCGACTCGTCCAAGAGCAGGCAGGCCAACACAAGCTGTCCTCTCCATGGGAAGGCCCGTTCATCGTGAGAAGGACTTTGCGCGATGGCAACGCCTACTACCTCATCAACGCGTGCAAATTGAAGAAGCGCAAGAGGGACACCACCGGCGAAGAAACGACCCGGCCGTGGAACGTGGAACTCCTCCGTCCGTTCTATAGTTAGCCGCACGAATGTATGTATCAACGCCCGAGTTCATTACAACCTGAAAACCCCCAGTGGGTGGGTGGACCTTCTACTTAACAGAATTTTCTACAAAAGATTCTCAGGCATTCCCAGCGATGCGTCGTGACGTCGATGGCTCCCCCCGGCCGGCCTCTGGGTCCAGCAAAGCACCGACGTCCTCTTCGGCTTCCGCGTCGCCGTAGATGCCCGTCTCCTCCGAGCTGCCCTCCGGGTCGCGAAGGAGCAAGCCGTAGTCGTCGCCATCCACGACCGCTCCGTCTTCCATCCGTTCCGGATGGAACTCGTCATGGAAGGCGAACTCTACGATATAGCTGGCCCGGGAGGTGATCCAAACGACCTGCTCCGAGCCAGCGCGCTGACCCATCAGCGCGTCCAGCTGAAGATCCGGATGCCAAGACAGTGCGATCCGGAGTGCCATCTCAGCACCGGCACGGGAGGCGGAAACGCGCCAGTCGCTAAGGTGATCCGGACCCATCTCCAACCAGCACGCCAGACGCGAGAAGCTGCACGGATGGATGGAGTCCGGCCACAAGGCCGTTGTCATCGCGGTACCGGCTCAGGACAGCCGCTCCATCTGCGTCCCCAAGACCCGTAGCCGGGCCTCAGCAGCGGCAATTATCTCTGGGAAGGTCCAGGCCGTCAGCGGATCTGTCCTGGACCCAACAATGCTGGTCGGGTCGCGCTGATAGTGGACGGCTTCCTCCGCCAGCCGCTGCATCTCCGGAAAGGCCCCTGTAGCCAAAGAAGAAGCAAGTCAAAAGAGCAACAAAGAAGAAAGGGCCGGGTCCCAACCCGGCAAACAACGAAGAAGAAGCACTTCCTGGAGAAAGACTCTTCCCGGTGCTGCGCCTCGAGCAACATACCATGTCGCTCCCGCTCCAAGACACGGTCCCGCTCCCCGAGCGCCTTCTCCAGGTCGGCCGCCTTAGCAAGGGCGAGCCTCGGCCTGGCGGGCCTCCTCAGCCGTGGTGGCCTGCTCCCGCAGACGCTCCACCTCGGCCTGGAGCCGGCCCTTGTTATCGACCAGCTGGCCGCGCTGCTGGTCCGTCTCGACCAGGGCTTGCTGCGTCTGCACCACCTTGGCGGCCTCCGCCTTAAGAAGCTCCACCTCGAACTCGAGGCGGCTCTTGTGACCCGCCAGCTGCTCATGCAGCCGGTTGGCCTTGTCAAGAGACCGCCGGGCCGTGGCCACCTTCGCCCTCGTCTGCACCGCCTCGACACCGAGACGAACGGAATTAGCAACAAGCCGGTCATAGTGATGACCAGCCTGGAACAGCCGGGTCCGCCAAGATAGCACCTCGGCTCCAAAGAAGAAGAACTCAGCAGAAAGAAAGAATAAGACAAGACCTAAGATTTGGCCCAACTGTTACATGGTTGGCCCGAATGTCGGGGGCTACACCCAGTGGGTGCGCTAGTGTGCCCCCACTAGAAGAAAAGAACACAACAAAGTACCTGCGGCGACCCGAAGCTCCTCCTCCTTGGCAGCAAGCTGCTCCTTGAGCTCCCGATGCTTGCCCAGGAGCCGGTTGAAGGCGGCAACCCGGAAGGCGTCAAGGTGCTGAAGAGAACACCAAAGTCAACACGAGGCCAACGCTCCTAAGGTTTGACCCAACTACTACATAGTTGGCCCGAACCTCGGGGGCTACACCCAGTGGGTGCGCTGGCGCGCCCCCACAGAGATGAAATCACAAGCAAACAAGAAGAAGGACTTATCAAGACGGCGCGCTCCAGGTCGCGCGTCCGCTCCGTCTCAGCCTGGGCAAAGGCCTCAAGGCGCTCCATCCGGCCTCGCAGACGGCGGCTGACGGCATCCAACACCGCCTCCTCCTGGGTCTGGGGCCCGAAGACGGCCGCGCCCCCGCTCCGCGCAGGCTGCGGCACGGCAGCTCGGCGCCCGCCCTACCGGGGCACCAAGGCGTGCCCCCGCTGGCCGCATGCGACGCGGCCAACACCTCCTCCGACGCCCCTTCCGGCGCTAACAGCTATCCAGACATCGGGACGCCCTGCGTCGCCACCTCAGGCACCGCCACCTGCGGTGCCTCCTCCATAGCCGACGGCGCCTCCGGCGCCGCTGCCTGCGGCGTCCCCTCCAAGACGCCGCCGCCTCCACCACCCTCAGCCCCCGCGTGCTCGACCACGTCGGCTGGTGGCGGGGTATCGCCCCCCCACCTCCACGACCTCCTGGTCGAGGAGCACCACCTCGGGCTGGCCCCCACGGCCGCGCTCCCTCATCGACGACGGTTGAAAAACTGTTGCCTCACCATCGTGCCTTCCGGCATCTCGCGCCAGGCTGGCTCCGCGCGCCTCGCGCCCATTCCACCGCCGCGTCGGTCCAAGCCCGGACCGACGCCGCCTCCAGCTCCGCCTCGGCCCAGTTCCTGTCCCGCCAGGCTAAGGCCTCGGCGTCATCTGGGTCCAGGCCGAGGTCCGAGTCGCCGATGAGGCAGGAGCGCCTCTGAAGCGGGAGGACCCGGCGGGTGATGAATGCGGCGAGAAGGTCCGTGCCGGTGAGCCCCTCCTGCGTCCTCATCACCGTCACCCGCTTGCAGAGGTTGACGATCTCCTGCGACGGACACCGGGGCGAGTAGCCCCAGTTCGTCTTCGCCCACGGCGGCGCGATGACTAAGGGGGGAAGATTGATATGGTCCGCGCCATGGTTGCGGACGTAGAATAAGGAATTCTGGCCCCGACCGCTTGGAGATGACGGCGGCGCCGCAGTCGGCGAACTCCCTGGCCGACGGGCCCTGCTGCTTCAAGGAGAAGAAGCGCGCCCAGAGGTCGATCGTCAGCTCGACCCCCAGGTACCCCTCGCACAGGGTCACGAAGCCGGAGAGTTGGATGATGGCGCCGGTGCCAAGATGGTGTGGTTGAAGCCCGAAGAACTCCAAGAAGGCGTGGAAGAAGGTGCTCACCGGCATCCCGAGCTCACGCTCGAAATGAGTAAGGAAGACGACGCGCTCCTGCCCCTTGTGTTGGGGCCTTTGCTCGCCACGCGGCAGGCGGACACCGACGTCCGTCTCCCACGGCAAGCGCCGCGAAGCTCGAAGCTGCGTGATATCCTCGGGGGTGATGTTGGATCGCATCCAAGAAACCGACGGCAGCGCCATGGATAGAAGCGGAAAGAAGAAGACGAGCGACGGAGGAAGCTCTGCTCGGGGCTGCGGGTGCAGCTGTGCTTCGGTGGCAAGGAGCAGAGCACGAGCAGGAGGATAGGAGGGCGCGAGCGAGAATGGTGTCCACCGCCCCCTTTGCCCCCCTCAATTTATAAGCCCCAGTTCAAACATGGGGGAGTGGGATCATCTGCACGCGCTCGTTCCACTACCCCGCAATAAGTGCACACGTACACACGCACTAACTGTGCGGGGAAGTGCAACCGGCCCCCAGACGCCACAATAAATCTGCACGCGTGGCCAAGGGCGCGTGGCGGCGCGCCCCGGCCCGTCGCCCAGTCCCATCACGCACGTGGCCTGTCAGGTCCCTCTGGCTTCCGGGCACCACGTGGCGCCTGCACGAAGCCCGAGGGATCGCCTCAAGATTCGATGGACTCCTCGGTTCCCGCCACGGCCGGGATGCCGAGATCCGGTTTCCGAGAAAACCGGCACACAGTGGGTGTTGTCGGACCCGGCGTTCGCAGATTCCGCGTTGCTCAAAGGGGAAGCTGCGAAGGCCCACTCATCCGAAGACGATGGACCTTCACAGCTTTGGGGACTACTGTCGGGGGGATGAAACCCAGGCAGGCAACGGAACCCGGATCTATTTCAAAAACAGCGGGGCCCGCATCGCCCTGCAAACCGGCGTGCGCCAGGCCGGGTCGCTCGACCCGGCAAGGCGTGCAACCCGGCCAATACCCTCGACTCGGCAAGGTACGTCGACCCGGCCGCAGCGGCTGGCGCAAGGCAACTCAGCCCTGCGTAACCTTGGCTTCCCCAGCAAGCCAACCCACCCGTGGCATCCACGGCAACCCAGCCACGGGTCAGCTCCCGTCCCATCTAGGCCGTACGATGGGACGAGACCTCAATCACCGATGACCAAGACTACAGTGTCGCCGCCCATGCCCGTGGTCAGCCGGAGCGTGGCAACAATGCCCCTTACCTACCCGCTGACCAGGGCTGGCACGGCAACAGTGTTCCCGTCCTCACCGCTGATGACAGCAAGCGGCGGCCTGACGGAGAACACTGTGCGCGGCTCGACTCGGCCACACTATGACGATCGACAAGACGGCGCACAGTCCCCTAGGCACGCGGGGCCCGCACCTAGGGGAACCCGGCGAACCACAAGCTCCCAAGCGGGACCCAGCCCGGTACCCCAGACACCGATAATACGGACCCACCGACTCGGCATATTACCATTGTAACCCTGGGTGGGTTGATCTATAAAAAAACCCCAGGAGTCCACGCCTATGAGGCATGAGATGTGAGATCCCCGGCATGCAAAGCCATACGAGATAAAGCAAGCAAGATAGGACTAGCCACTACATAGCAACACCAGAGAGAAGGAGCAGCCGGAGCCTTGGCCAGCCTCCTTCCTCCTCCATACAGCTCCAGGAGCGACATTGTACTATCAACCATCCAACTAAACTCGGCAGGACTAGGGGTGTTATCTCTCCGGAGATCCCCGAACCTGGGTATGTCCGGCGTCCCGCACCCGCGCATATCAACCTCGCCTCCGAAGCCCACCAGCGCCCTCGAGCCTCCTCCTCTCTTTAGCCATCCCTTGGCATCTGCCATGCGCCCACCACGACAGCGGTGGATGGGGTGGCGGACGGTGGCATACGGAGGAGGGTGCGGTTGAGAGGGTGTTTTGGCGCCCACGGAGTACGAATGGGGAAAAGGGAGGTACAGAGGAAGGGAGGAACCATGTATTCAGGGCGCGCTTGTCTCAAATGCGAGGAAATTTACAAAGTTAGCCCCCGTTTCAAATTTCTTCTACATCACAGCAACATTAGTTGGTTGGGGATAGGACGGTAATCTCGCATACACCGAATATTTGCCGACAAGTGTTTGTTGTTGGCGCCCACCATGTATGAATATGAATCGGGGAGGGAGTCGATTTTGGCCGAGGACACACTGTCTTTTGGCGTCCACCGTGTATGAATCCGGGTGAGAGGCGGTTACGTCACGTTTGGGTGAAATTACAAACCTACCCCTATGAAACCTATAGAAATCCAGCAGATAGGCTTTGCGTGGCAGGGATAGGCAGTAGTGATTTCACTCTTGAAGATTTTGGTTTCGGGCGGTTACTGCGACATCCCCCACTGCGTTCAAATTTTGCAGAGTGCACGTTTACCGTGCCAACTCAATTCGAATCCCGTTTGTATTCTATTTTTTTCGGGCGGGAACCATTTTCAATTGGAATTACATTCTATATACATCATTTTTTATATATACTTTCAAAAGGACAACACCATTTATACATAAATATGGTTTACAAATGGCATGATCTCAGATTCGTAAGGTTGTATCCATCAATTTGGATTTTCAAATATTTGAAACCACTTTATGTTGAAATCCAATGTATGCATTCCTCGCTAATTGTCTCCAATTAATGTGTGTTTCATGCGGGTTTTTTTTTACTTCTCAAACATGTATAATGTGTTTCACACATGCAACATATAGTGTAATCCCGTTTAGACATTAATTGCATACAAACCATGCATTGTTTGTAATTAAAGAATCTATGGATCACCAATATTGATAAACTATATAACATTACACGTGTGCCCAAATTCAAATGAATATGCATGTTTGATACACCAATTTGCGTTATGATATTATCGATGTCGTGATCTCCAGTTTAAATATTTGAATCCCCTTTAATCTAGTTATTCGTCTCATATAGCTATCACTCATGCTTATATAGGACTATCTTCGGGACCTATATGCATTCATCGTCTCTCAGGTATCTCTCATGCTACCTGTATGTCGACAATGATCTTTTATCTTCGTAACACACTGACGGTACTCTCTCCCTCGACCTTCATCACTCTATCTCTCTCAAAGTATATCTCTCTCCCTGCTATGTGTCTCTAACTATGATTCTCCATGTGGAATCTCTTTCTCTCACACAAACACAAAACTTTGTCTCCCGGGGTCTCATTTCTCTCTACTATTCCCATGTGTGCCACTCGCACACCCCTTATACAGAGATGTCTTTAACTCCTTAGATATGAGAACCTATGACTCTTCCTCTTCAATATCTCTTTCTCACACACAAACACAAACTCTGTCTCCCAGGGTCTCATATTTCGCCATTGTTCTCTTGTATGTCTCTCACACACACCCTCTCTCCTTAGAGATATCTTGCGTTCCCTCATATGTCTATCTAGCTATCACTCTCATTGTGAAATATCTTTCTCTCTCGCAGACACAAAACTCCGTCTCTCTGGATCTCATTTCTCTCTGATATCTATTTGTATGTGACTCACATGCACCCTCTCTCTATCTCTCTCACACCCACACGCATAACTCAGCCTTCTGATCCACTCGACTCCTATCTTTTTTTCGATGAGAGGGGCCACATGGCCCCCATTTTCATTAAGAAAATGGAGTCTTTTACAAGCAAGGAGCAGTATATTTCTTACATCCCTGGCACTAACCACATCAGGATGCTACGACACACAAGTAACCCAACCAGCACTAGCATACTTGTCTAGATAACATCGAGCCAGATCGGCGGAACAAAAGCTAACTATAACCAGCATAAGAAACATCCACTCTTTGGGTGATAGCCAGAAGCGATCCACGCCTTTGAAACCAGCGCCTCCAGCAACTGATTTCATCAGATTCTTCTCACATACGGCGCCCACCCATATCCTCTCCTGAAGACATCCCGAGTCACCTGGGCAATCCTTCTAGCGACTAGCTGTAGCGTGTTTTGTCCTTTTTTCTGCAAAATTTTCCACGAATACAAAAGGGAGCAAACAGACATAATAATATCAGTAGGATCATCGGGCATTACACCTTGAAAGCATGATTTATTTCTTGTTTTCCAAATAGACCATAACAAAGCAGCAGCACCAAGCATAACAACTACTCTATCTTTGCCAGTATAGTTAGGCAACCAATTATGGCATAAATCAAGGAAAGACACTGGGGATCTTTGGTTACCCAAGGAGCACCCCACAATATTCCATAAGAATCTAGATAGGGAACAAGAAAAGAAATGGTGATGCACACTCTCTACACTATCACAAAACTCACAATGCTTAGCACCTTTCCACCCTTTTTACTTAAATTATCTTTGGTTAGGATCCTATTCTTGATCACTAACCAGGAGAAGGCTTTAATTTTCAACGGCATCTTCATTCTCCATAGCAACTTATAAGGGAAAACAACTTGTCGAGCAACAAGATAATGATACAGAGATTGAACCAAAAAGTTCCCAGAAGAGGTAAGAAGCCATTTAACTCTGTCAGGTTCCTCCGACAAGGTCACCTGACTACACATATCAAGTAATTTTTTACACATCTCAAGGGTCTCCCCATGCAAACATCTCCTAAATCTGATGCAATCAAAATCCTGGCTAAACACCTTCGCGACCGTGACGTGCCTACAAAAGGTCAAGTTGTAAAGACGTGCGAAAACCAAAAATAGGGGTTTGTCTGTTAACCAAACATCCTCCCAAAATCTAGTTTTGTGACCATCACCCACAACTCTCTGGCAGCATCTATAAAAATATCTTTAACCTCCATCAAACCATTCCAGAAATGGGAGTTGCCAGGAGATGATTCACATTGAGTCGAAGTTTTCTTTTTCAAATACTTTGCTCTAATCATATCCTGCCAATCTCCATCCTCGTTCTCTAGCCGCCAAAGCCACTTGCACAAAAGACTTATATTCTTTATATCTGAATTAGTAACTCCCAAGCCACCCTGATCTCTAGGTTGGCACACATCAATCCAGTTTAGCAGATGATATTTACGCACACCCTCCTTTTCTTGCCAGACCAACCGAGCTCGGAAAATGTCAAATCTTTTACCCACGCCTTTTGGTAGTCTAAAAAAAAGAGAGCATGTGACTGGGAATGTTACTCATGCAGGTTTCTGCAAGGATTAGCCTACTCCCCATAGAAGCAAGCTCCCTTGCCAAGTAGCTGCTTTCCTTTCACACTTCTCCTCTGTAGATTTCCAATCCCTATTACCAAGCCTCTTATAATGTAAAGGAAGACCCATATACCCAAAAGGGAACTCACCAATAGCACACGTAAAAATCTGAGCATAATCATTCCATTTTGGTTCAGCCCCGCCAAAACAATAAACCTCGCTCTTCAGAAAATTAATTTTTAGACCAGTCAGATGCTCAAACACACACAAGATAATTTTTAAGTTTCTAGCACCCTCTAAATCATCCTCAATCATAAAAATAGTATCATCCGCATATTGTAATATAGAAAGGCCACCGTCATACAACTGGGGAACTAAACCTTTAATAAAACCTTGCTCTTGCGCCCTTTTCACCAAGGTCACCAGTACATCAGCCGCTATATTAAACAACAGGGGGAAAAGGATCCCCCTGTCTAAGTCCTTTCCTAGTAGTAAAGTATTTGCCTATCATATCATTCAAAGTAATAGCAACTTTCCCATTGTAAGTAACTGCCTTAGTCCACTAAATAAACTTTTTAGGGAACCCCTTCATCTCCAACACCGAAAGCATAAAGGGCCAATTAATTTTATCATACGCTTTTTCGAAATCCACTTTAAACAGCACACCAGAAACTTTATTCTTATGTAAGAAGTGCATGGTTTCATGTAGCATAACTACATTATCCAGAATGTAACGACCTTTTATAAAAGCAGTTTGAATACGAGAAACTACCTTATCCGCAACAAGCATAGCCCTAGTGTTTAGAACCTTAGTAAAAATCTTGAAGGGAACATTAAGCATGCAAATAGGCCTATACATCTGGATCTTATCAGCTCCCTGCCCTTTGGCAATCAGAGTCACTATACCATAGTTTAGTCTAGAAATATCAAGCTTGCACTTGAAAAAATCACAGAACAATTGGAATAAGTCTTGACAAATCAAATTCCAAATTTTTTGAAAGAACTCTATGGGCATGCCATCAGGACCGGCAACCCTATTATGTTTCATAGAAAAAACAACAAGCTTAATCTCATCCATGGAGAACCTAGATATCAACTTGCTCTTGTCATCACTATCCAAGACAACAGGAACTGGAATGCTCAAAGAAACAGGTAAAAGGTCTACAGGACCAAACAACTTTTTGTAAAAATTAGTAGCATAATCAAGCAGCTTATCATCTCATTGAATAATCCCTTCCTCCTGAACAAATCTGAAAATTTTGCTCTTACGTTTCCTACCGCTAGCTTTGATCATAAGATACCTAGTGATATTATCGCCTTCTCTAATATCCCTCTCTTTCGAGCGTTGGTACCATTTAATCTCTTCCTCTTGAAGCAATTTATTCAACTTATACTGTAAAACATTTCTTAACTCATAGTCAGCAACCGAGAACCCAGTTTGCTCACATCTTTTATCAATATCATCTAGCTGAGTAATTATGCTATTTCTACTTTTCTTATACATCCCTTCAACAGCCCTTCAGGCACCTTCTCAAAAGCCTCATCTTCTGCTGCCAAACAGCCAGATTATCCTTACCACACAAATTAGTACTCCAAACCCTATCAACTATGCTTACAAGGTCCTCCCTAGCAAACCAACATAATTTGAAGCAAAAAGGTTTATTAAAAACATTTGGCTTAACACCAGTATGCATAAGTAAAGCTGTATGGTCAGAGATACCTCAAACTAGTGTTCTGACTGTAACTAAGGGAAACTTCAGCTCCCAGCTAGGGCTAACTAAAATCCTATCCAACTTAACAAAGAGAGGATCAATTTGATTATTTGACCAAGTAAAATTTCTGCCAGAGAGCTCCAGCTCCTTCAACCCCCAATGTTCAATAATTGAATTAAAGAAGAAAGACCACTTGGGAAGCTTCTTCGATTTATTCCTATCTTTACATCTCCTAATGATATTAAAGTTGCCTCCAACAACAAAAGGAAAAACACTACTACCAAGCATTTGCACAAAACTAATTAAGAACTCCTCTTTATCCCTAGAATGAGCAGCCCCGTAAACATTGACCAGATTCCATTTGAAACCGGTCCTCTTATCCATCACGGTCATTCGAGTCATATATTTACTAGCTATACACGTATCCACATTGAATAAATCTTCCCTAACCCCCATAAGCAACCCCCCTGAAGCACCCACAGCTGGTTGCCAGAGCCATATAAAAGTAAAATTACCACTAATTCCCGCCAACCACGGATCAGTGAAGTCCTTTTTCTTAGTCTCTTGAATACAAACGAACTCTACCTTATGCTCACAGATGGTTTCTTTAAGAAACCTTCTTTTTTTAGGTTCCCCTAAACCTCTAGCGTTCCAAAAAATACCAGCCATAAAAATAAAATATACTTATTACCTACCATTTTCACTACTAGAACAGCATCTCACCTTTGGCTTAACACTGAAAGCACCAGTGCAAGTCTTTTTCTGCTTAGGTTGAAATAAAGAAGAAAGCAACACTATTTCATCTCTTAGATCATCATCCTCTTTGGAATCAGAATCTGAATCTAAAATTAATTTTCTAATTGCCTCTGGGTCAAAGCTATCCAACTTTGACTCAATATCACAATTCTCTCCACTACTTTTTCTCAGTCTAGCAGCATAAAGATCTCTCCTGGACTCTTCAAGCTCTTTAATCATAGAAATAGTTCTATCTACTTCATCATTTCTACCTAAACTGATACCAATGCAACTAGTAATATGGGCGATAAAACTAGGGACGGTATTTAAAATAGTAGGTATAGACGTTTCACCTGGGGTCTTTTCCAGATTTTTCCTCCTTGCCATCTCCGCAGCCTTGTCCATAGTTTGCCCTTCATCCTTATTCTTGTTCCTGTCGCTCCTTCTTCTTGCCGCCTCATCCAAAGCATCCTTGTCCTTGGCTTTTTGAACTCTCATAGCGGCACCAGATAGTTTCTTTTTGGTAGGATCATCATCCACTCTAATATCTTGCAGCGGAACTTGCACAACAGATAATGTACCCCCATCAACAGAAGGATTTTTTTGATACAAAACTCTCTCAGGTGGTGTAGCAACTGTCTTGGAATTCATAAACAGGATCTTCATTCTCTTTATCAGGAGCACTCTGTAGTTCACTAGAATCCGCAGCAAGTAAATCTTTATCAGCAGCATCATTAATTTCCTTAATCCTCTGTGGACTAATGCCCAACCTCCTGGCAAAGTCATCTGGATCTTGTGTACAATCAAACTCATCCTCCTTCAAACTCTCAACCTCCTCAGTAAAGTCATCTAACATAGCAGTGTCTTTAGCAAACTCAGCATTGACCTGTTCCACTCCCGAGAGCATCTTTTCACTGGTTAATTTTTTCTCAAGAAGTAGCTTCCTAGTTTCCCTCTCAGCAATTAATTTTTTTTCCAACTCATATTGGCTAGGAACAACCTCTTTTGCATGTGAGCTACCGCCAATGACTCCTATCTCTAACGCACACTAGCTAGCATCTTTATCTTTCTATTTATCTGTTTCTCCATCAACCTTCTTTCTCGCCCTCACTCTTGATTCTTGTCACGCACACTACATATGTTTCTCTCTACATGAATTCAAGTGCCCTCTCACACACGTATATAACTTCACCCTTTGAACCACCCGACGGTCATTGCTACGTCTCCAACGTATCTATAATTTTTCATTGCTCAATGCTACTTTATCTACTGTTTTGGACTATATTGGTCTTTATTTTCCACTTTTATATTATTTTTGGGACTAACCTATTAACCGAAGGCCCAGCCTAGAATTGCTGTTTTTTTGCCTATTTCAGTGTTTCGAAGAAACGGAATATCAAACGGAGTCCAAACGGAATAAAACCTTCAGGAACATGATTTTCTCACCAAACGTGATCCAGGAGACTTGGACCCTACTCCAAGAAGTGCCAGAGGCGGTCACGAGGGTGGAGGGCGCCCCCCCTTGGGCACCACCCCTACCTCATGGGCCCCCTGGTGCTCCACCGACGTACTCCTTCCTCCTATATATACCTACGTATCCCCAAATGATCAGAACAGGAGCCAAAAAACCTAATTCCACCGCCGCAACCTTCTGTATCCACGAGATCCCATCTTGGGGCCTGTTCTGGAGCTCCGCTGGAGGGGGCATCCACCATGGAGGGCTTCTACATCAACACCATAGCCCCTTCGATGAAGTGTGAGTAGTTTACTTCAGACCTTTGGGTCCATAGCTAGTAGCTAGATGGCTTCTTCTCTCTTTTTGGATCTCAATACAAAGTTCCCCCCTCTCTTGTGGAGATCTATTCGATATAATCTTCTTTTTGCGGTGTGTTTGTTGAGACTGATGAATTGTGGGTTTATGATCCAGTATTATCTATGGAAAATATTTGATTCTTCTCTGAATTCTTTTATGTATAATTGAGTTATCTTTGCAAGTCTCTTCGAATTATCCTTTTTGGTTTGGCCAACTAGATTGGTAGTTCTTGCAATGGGAGAGGTGCTTAGCTTTGGGTTCAATCTTGCGGTGTCCTTACCCAGTGACAGAAAGGGTTGCAAGGCACATATTGTATTGTCGCCATCAAGGATAACAAGATGGTTTTTTATCATATTGCATGAATTTATCCCTCTACATCATGTCATCTTGCTTAAGGCGTTACTCTGTTTTTAACTTAATACTCTAGATGCATGCTGGATAGCGGTCGATGAGTGGAGTAATAGTAGTAGATGCAGAATCGTTTCGATCTACTTGTTTTGGACGTGATGCCTATATACATGATCATTGCCTAGATATACTCATAACTATGCTCAATTTTGTCAATTGCTCAATAGTAATTTGTTCACCCACCGTAGAATATCTATTCTCATCATATCAATCTCTATCGCTTTATTTACCTGCTTTGTTTTTACTTTGCCTTTTACTTTTTACTTTGCATCTATCTATCAAAAATACCAAAAATATTATTTATCATCTCTATCAGATCTCACCCTCGGTAAGTGACCGTGAAGGGATTGACAACCCCTAATCGCGTTGGTTGCGAGTAGCTATGGTTTTGTGTAGGTACGAGGGACTTGTGCGTGGTCTCCTACTGGATTGATACCTTGTTTCTCAAAAACTGAGGGAAATACTTATGCTACTTTGCTGCATCATCCTCTCCTCTTCGGGGAAATCCAACGCAGTGCTCAAGAGGTAGCAAGAAGAATTTCTGGCGCCGTTGCCGGGGAGGCTCACGCAAGCAAGTCAACCATACCAAGTACCCATCGCAATCCCTATATCTCGCATTACATTATTTGCCATTTGCCTCTCGTTTTCTTCTCCCCCACTTCACCCTTGCCGTTTTATTTGCCCTCTCTTTCCCAATCTCCTCCTCTCTTTCCCGTTTGCCTTTTTTCTCGTTGCCATTTTGCTTGCTTATGTGTTGAATTAATTGTAGCCATGGCGCAAGATAATACCAAATTGTGTGATTTCTCGAATACCAATAATAATGATTTCCTTAGCACTCCGATTGCTCCTCTTAATAATGATGAGTCTTGTGAAATCAATACCGCTTTGCTAAATCTTGTTATGAAAGATCAATTCGCCAGCCTTCCTAGTGAAGATGCCGCTACTCATCTAAACAATTTTGTTGATTTGTGTGATATGCAAAAGAAGAAAGATACAGATAACAATATTGTCAAATTGAAGCTATTTCCGTTTTCACTTAGAGATCATGCTAAAGTTTGCTTTTCATCTTTGCCTAAAAATATTATTGGTTCTTGGAACAAGTGCAAAGATTCTTTTATCTCTAAGTATTTCCCTCCCGCTAAGATCATCACTCTTAGGAACAATATCATGAATTTTAAACAACTTGATCATGAGCATGTTGCCCAATCTTGGGAAAGAATGAAATTGATGCTGCAATTGCCCTATTCATGGTTTGAATTTATGGATGATCATAATAATTTTTTATGCCGGATTGAATTTTGCTTCTAGAAATATTTTAGATTCGGCCGTGGGAGGCACGTTTATGGAAATTACGTTAGGAGATGCTACCAAATTGCTTGATAATATTATGCCTAATTATTCTCAATGGCACACCGAAAGATCTTCTAGTAAAAAAGTGCATGCTATAGAAGAAATCAATGTTTTGAGTGAAAAGATGGATGAACTTATGAAGATGTTTTCTCCTAAAAATACTCCTCTTGATCCCAATGATATGCCTTTGTCTACCTTGCTTGAGAATAATAATGAATCTATGGATGTGAATTTTTTTGGTAGGAATAGTTTTGGAAACAACGCATATACAGGGAATTTTAATCCTAGGCCTTATCCTAGTAATCCTTCTAATAAATATGGAAATTCCTACAACAACTCTTATGGAAATTTTAATAAGATGCCCTCTGAATTTGAGAGTAGTGTTAAAGAGTTTATGAATTCACAAAAGAATTTTAATGCTTTGCTTGAAGAGAAATTGCTTAAAGTTGATGATTTGGCTAGGATCGTTGATAGAATTTCTCTTGAAATTGATTCTTTAAAGCTTAGATCTATTCCTCCTAAGCATGATATCAATGAGTCTCTCAAAGCCATGAGAATTTCCATTGATGAGTGCAAGGAAAGAACCACTAGGATGCGTGCTTCCAAAGATGCCTTTATTAAAGCGTGTTCTTCCAATTCCTATGAAAATCAAGACGAAGATCTAAAAGTTATTGATGTGTCCCCCATTAAATCTTTGTTTTGCAATATGAATCTTGATGAATCTGAATATGATCTTCCTTTACCTAGAAGGCGTTCTAAGAATTCGGAGTTTCTAGATCTTGATGATGAATTTGATGAAAGTGGGATTGAAATAAATAAAAACTTAGACATTGCTGAACCCACTATTTTGGATCTCAAAGAATTTAATTATGAAAATTGCTCTTTGATTGGATGTATTTCCTTGTTGCAATCCGTGCTAGATTCTCCTCATGCTTATAGTCAAAATAAGGCCTTTATCGAACACATTGTTGATGCCTTGATGCAATCTTATGAAGAAAAACTTGAGTTGAAAGTTTCTATCCCTAGAAAGCTCTATGATGAGTGGGAAACTACTATTAAAATTAAAACTAAAGATTATGAGTTTCATGCGTTGTGTGATTTGGGTGCTAGTGTCTCTACTATTCCCAAAACTTTATGTGATTTGCCAGATTTCCGTGATTTTGATGATTGCTCTCTAAACTTGCATCTTGCGGATTCCACTATTAAAAAGCCTATGGGAAGAATTAATGATGTTCTTATTGTTGCAAATAGGAATTATGTGCCCGTAGATTTTATCGTTCTTGATATAGATTGCAATCCTTCATGTCCTATTGTTCTTGGTAGACCTTTTCTTAGAACGATTGGTGCAATTATTGATATGAAGGAAGGGAATATTCGATTCCAATTTCCCTTAAAGAAGGGCATGGAACACTTCCCTAGAAAGAAAATAAAATTAGCATATGAATCTGTCATGAGAGCCACTTATGGATTGCCTACCAAAGATGGCAATACCTAGATCTATCCTTGCTTTTATGCCTAGCTAGGGGCATTAAACGATAGCGCTTGTTGGGAGGCAACCCAATTTTATTTTGTGTTTTTTGTTTTTGCTTATGTTTAGGAATAAATAATCCATCTACCTTCTATTTGGATGTGGTTTTATGTTTTAATTAGTGTTTGTGCCAAGTAGAACCTATAGGATAACCTATGATGATAGTTGATTTGATTCTGTTGAAAAACAGAAACTTTGCATGCACGAATATAATTTTGTTAAATCACAAGAACGTGATTTTGCATTGATTCGTTTTGCTGCTGTTCAATAAACAAATTTACCAGGACTTCCTATTTTGGTAGAATTTTTAGAGTTCCAGAAGTTTGCGTTACTTACAGATTGCTACAGACTGTTCTGTTTTTGACAGATTCTGTTTTACGTGTGTTGTTTGCTTATTTTGATGAATCTATGGCTAGTAAAATAGTTTATAATCCATAGATAAGTTGGAATACAGTAGTTTTAACACCAATATAAATAAATAATGAGTTAATTACAGTACCTTGAAGTAGTCTTTTGTTTTCTTTCTCGAACGGAGCTCACGAGATTTCTGTTGAGTTTTGTGTTGTGAAGTTTTCAAGTTTTGGGTGAATTCTTTTGATGGATTATGGAACAAGGAGTGGCAAGAGCCTAAGCTTGGGGATGCCCGTGGCACCCCCAAGATAATCCAAGGACACCAAAAAGTCAAAGCTTGGGGATGCCCCGGAAGGCATCCCCTCTTTCGTACACTTCCATCGGTAATTTACTTGGAGCTATATTTTTATTCACCACATGATATGTGTTTTGCTTGGAGCGTCTTGTATTATTTGCGTCTTTGCTTGTTAGTTTACCACAATCATCCTTGCTGTACACACCTTTTGAGAGAGCCATACATGAATTGGAATTTGTTAGAATACTCTATGTGCTTCACTTATATCTTTTGAGCTTGATAGTTTTGCTCATAGTGCTTCACTTATATCTTTTGAGCGTGATAATTTTTGCTCTAGTACTTCACTTATATCTTTTAGAGCACGGTGGTGGATTTGTTTTAAAGAAACTATTGATCTCTCATGCTTCACTTAGATTATTTTGAGAGTCATTAATAGCATGGTAATTCGCTTAATGTTAATATACTTGCTGTTCAAGATATGTGAAACTTTCTTTTGAGTGCGTTGAATACTAAGATAAGTTTGATGCTTGATAATTGTTTTGAGATTTGAAGATGGTGATATTAGAGTCATGCTAGTTAAGTAGTTGCGAATTCAAAGAATACTTGTGTTGAAGTTTGTGATTCCCGTAGCATGCACGTATGGTGAACCGTTATGTGATGAACTCGGAGCATGATTTATTTATTGACTGTCTTCCTTATGAGTGGCGGTCGGGGATGAGCGATGGTCTTTACCTACCAATCTATCCCCCTAGGAGCATGCGCGTAATACTTTGCTTTGATAACTTCTAGATTTTTGCAACAAGTATATGAGTTCTTTATGACTAATGTTGAGTCCATGGATTATACGCACTTTTTCCCATCCTTCCACCGTTGCTAGCCTCTCTAATACCGCACACTTTTCGCCGGTATCATACACCCACCATATACCTTCCTCAAAACAGCCACCATACCTACCTATTATGGCATTTCCATAGCCATTCCGAGATATATTGCCATGTAACTTTCCACCGTTCCGTTTATTATGACACGCTCCATCATTGTCATATTGCTAGCATGATCATGTAGTTGACATTGTATTTGTGGCAAAGCCACCGTTCATAATTCTTTCATACATGTCACTCATGATTCATTGCATATCCTGGTACACCGCGGAGGCATTCATATAGAGTCATACTTTGTTCTAAGTATCGAGTTGTAATTGTTGAGTTGTAAGAAAAATAAAAGTGTGATGATCATCATTATTAGAGCATTGTCCCAAGTGAGGAAAGGATGATGGAGACTATGATTCCCCCATAAGTCGGGATGAGACTCCAGACAAAAATAAAATAATAAAAAAAGAGGCCATAAAAAAATAGAAGAGAAAGCCCAAACAAAAAAATGAGAGAAAAAGAGAGAAGGGACAATGCTACTATCCTTTTGCCACACTTGTGCTTCAAAGTAGCACCAAGATCTTCATGATAGAGAGTCTCTCATTTTGTCACTTTCATATACTAGTGGGAATTTTTCATTATAGAACTTGGCTTGTATATTCCAATGATGGGCTTCCTCAAAATGCCCTAGGTCTTCGTGACCAAGCAAGTTGGATGCACACCCACTTAGTTTCTTTTGTAGAGCTTTCATATACTTATAGCTCTAGTGCATCCGTTGCATGGTAATCCCTACTCACTCACATTGATATATATTGATGGGCATCTCCATAGCCTGTTGATACGCCTAGTTTATGTGAGACTATCTTCCCTCTTTTTGTCTTCTCCACAACCACCCTTCTATTCCATCTATAAGTGTTATATCCATGGCTCACGCTCATGTATTGCGTGAAGATTGAAAAAGTTTTGAGAATGTCATAAATATGAAACAATTGCTTGGCTTGTCATCGGGGTTGTGCATGATTCAAATATTTTATGTGGGGAAGATGGAGCATAGCCAGACTATATGATTTTGTGGGGGTAACTTTCTTTGGCTATATTATTTTGAGAAGACATGATTGCTTTGATTAGTATGCTTGAAGTATTATTATTTATATGTCAATACGAACTTTTGTCTTGAATCTTTCGGATCTGAATATTCATATCACAATTAAGAAGATTTACATTGAAATTATGCCAAAGTATCACTCCGCATCAAAAATTCTTTTTTTATCATTTACCTACTCGAGGACGAGCATGAATTAAGCTTGGGGATGCCTGATACGTCTCCAACATATCTATAATTTTTGATTGCTCCATGCTATTTTATCTACTGTTTTGGACTATATTGGGCTTTATTTTACACTTTTATATTATTTTTGGGACTAACCTATTAACCGGAGGCCCAGCCTAGAATTGCTGTTTTTTTGCCTATTTCAGTGCTTTGAAGAAACGGAATATCAAACGGAGTCCAAACGGAATAAAACCTTCGGGAACGTGATTTTCTCACCGAACGTGATCCAGGAGACTTGGACCCTACTCCAAGAAATGCCAGAGGCGGTCACGAGGGTGGAGGGCGCCCCCCTGGGCGCGCCCCCCTACCTCATGGGCCCCCTGGTGCTCCACCGACGTACTCCTTCCTCCTATATATACCTACGTATCCCCAAACGATCAGAACAGGAGCCAAAAAACCTAATTCCACTGCCGCAACCTTCTGTATCCACGAGATCCCATCTTGGGGCCTGTTCCGGAGCTCCGCCGGAGGGGGCATCCACCACGGAGGGCTTTTACATCAACACCATAGCCCTCCGATGAAGTGTGAGTAGTTTACTTCAGACCTTCGGGTCCATAGCTAGTAGCTAGATGGCTTCTTCTCTCTTTTTGGATCTCAATACAAAGTTCTCCCCCTCTCTTGTGGAGATCTATTCGATGTAATCTTCTTTTTGCGGTGTGTTTGTTGAGACCGATGAATTGTGGGTTTATGATCCAGTATTATCTATGGAAAATATTTGATTCTTCTCTGAATTCTTTTATGTATGATTGAGTTATCTTTGCAAGTCTCTTCGAATTATCCTTTTTGGTTTGGCCAACTAGATTGGTAGTTCTTGCAATGGGAGAGGTGCTTAGCTTTGGGTTCAATCTTGCGGTGTCCTTACCCAGTGACAGAAAGGGTTGCAAGGCATGTATTGTATTGTTGCCATCGAGGATAACAAGATGGGTTTTTTATCATATTGCATGAATTTATCCCTCTACATCATGTCATCTTGCTTAAGGTGTTACTCTGTTTTTAACTTAATACTCTAGATGCATGCTGGATAGCGGTCGATGAGTGGAGTAATAGTAGTAGATGCAGAATCGTTTCGATCTACTTGTTTTGGACGTGATGCCTATATACATGATCATTGCCTAGATATACTCATAACTATGCTCAATTCTGTCAATTGCTCAACAGTAATTTGTTCACCCACCATAGAATATCTATGCTCTTGAGAGAAGCCACTAGTGAAACCTATGGCCCCCGGGTCTATTCTCATCATATCAATCTCTATTGCTTTATTAACTTGCTTTGTTTTTACTTTGCCTTTTACTTTTTACTTTGCATGTATCTATCAAAAATACCAAAAATATTATTTATCATCTCTATCAGAACTCACCCTCGTAAGTGACCGTGAAGGGATTGACAACCCCTAATCGCGTTGGTTGCGAGTAGTTATTGTTTTGTGTAGGTACGAGGGACTTGTGTGTGGTCTCCTACTGGATTGATGTCGTGGGAACGAACACCTATGGGGCAGGGCCCCTTTTGGTCCGGCAGGGAGCGGAGATGGCACGAAGAGCGGATCGAGGCGAGGCACGCGAGCGATTTTACCCAGCTTCGGAGCTCTCCGGAGAGATAATACTCCTACTGCTGCTTTGTGGTTGTATTATGTTCTTGCTCGAGAGCGTCGGAGTGTTCTGGTTTCGAATGAGTCGAACCCCTTCTATGTTGCACATGGGCCTCCTTTTATAGGCTAAAGGGGTCACCGACAGGTGGCAACGCATGCAGGGGTAAAAGTGTAAAAAGAGCTGCTGTTGGTACATCTACCTCTACAGTGCCTTCTACCTAACTCTGACGACAGGGGACAAGAGCATTTAATGCCCGTCCGCGTCGCCTAAACAGTGCAGAAAAGCGACCGTTAGGGGCGCCACCGCTTGCCACGATGGCCATATCGTCATCTTCGCTCGCCACCTCGCACCGCTTGGCTGCACAGCTTCTCGCCACGTGCGCCTGGAACGGTCTCAGGGCGACACATTGATGGATGCGCTGGAGCGTAGATACAGAGTGGCGTCCTGCCGCGGCAAGCGTCTTGCCGTGGCCATTGCCTTGTCGCGTTCGGAAGCTTGTCACTCACCGGGCCTTGTCGGGACGCGAGGCGCGTCACGGCAAGTTCCTTGAAAATGCCTTGGTTGGCCTTCCCGGCAAGCTCCTCTTGCTGGGGCCTTGTCCTTCCCGGCAAGCTCCTCTTGCCGGGGCCTTGTCCTTCTCAGCTTGAATACTTTGTTCTTGAATGGCTCCAAAGGAACCACGGAGGTCCTTGGCGGGCACCCGGCAAGCCTTGCCGCGGGGCGCTGCGACTGCCCGTGCACAAGTTCGGGATACTAAGGTACCCCTACTTTAGTACACCGACAGGAGCCCCCGGGCTTGGGCCACACACGGTGCCGAGCGCTGTTGGGCCAGGCCCAAAACAGGGCACGGGCACGCGCGGCCTGGGTCCACACCGTATCTGACTCCGTATCCACCGCGCCCTCCCATAACGGCACGAGTCAAATGCGGCATCGTGGGAGAGGTCGTGGGTGATTCTTTATTCGGAGAAAGCGTAACGTTCGCCTCCTCCTCTTTATAAGCAGGGGAAACAGGGGCAGTTCCCCCACCTTCGCCACTTGCAGTTCCAATCTCAGAAATCTCCGCCGCCCCCCTTCGCTTCCAAAGCCGAAAGAGAGCAGAGCTCCGCCCCTCATTGCCGTCGTCGCCGCCCACGCCCTCGATCTCCCCCACCGCCTCTGCCATGGCTCCGAAGACCGGGAAGGGCGCGAAGTCGGTCGAGGCGTTGCGGCTTGAGGCGCTGTGGAAGGAGCGGGCAACTTTCCCCCCTGAGCTCTCCGCGAAGGAGCTGAGGGAGTGGTTCTATCTCTTCTGGTCGACGGAGACGCGAGCGCATGCGCGCACCAAGGTACTCTCCACTGCCGCTTCCACTTCGAAACGGGCTCCAAACGGATACCCTTTCTTCGCACTGTTCTTCTATTGCGGGCTCTGCCCGCCTTTCTCCGAGTTCTTCTGTGACATCATGAACACCTACGGGTTCCATCTCCTTGACTTCACCCCCAATGTTGTCCTGACCATGGCGGTTTTCGCACATCTCTACGAGAACTTTGTCGGAGTCTACCCAAACTTAGCCCTTTTCCGTCATTTCTTCATGCCCCGGGTCGAGAGAGGAGAGCCCTTAGCTGGCGGGATCGCCTGGATCTCGAGAGCCGTCAAGAAGGAGACGTATCTGGAGGGGGAGCTCCGCAGCAAATGGGATGAGTGGAGAGCGGAATGGTGTTGGATTGTTGAGGAGAACCCGCAGCCATTCACTGCCCTGCGCCAAACTCCAGCAGTGCGCGACAACGATTGGAGTGCCCTGGCGGCGGACGATGCTAGACTGAAGATCGCCACCACCCGGATCCTGCGGCTCAGGCTTGCCGGGCTCACTGTAGGCGCTGTTGGCGCGGACTTTCTTCGCCACCGCATCGCCCCTCTGCGGGAGAGGGGGAGACCCACCTGGCTGTTCGGGGGTCCGGCGGACATTATGAGGCTGCGCCCGGGCCTCAACTTCAATTTCACTGTCTTGGAGTTGGATGGGATGCTCAAGGAGCTGTTCAAGCACGAGCCCAACCATCCCGAGTGGTTCAGACTGCCGGCGGGTGTCGTTCCGCTGTGCAACAACTCTTCGCTCGATTGCATCCGCGCAATGATGCCGGAGTGCGACTCGCATGGAATTATTCCAACTTGGCAGGAGCCTGCCGACGAGGTTGTGCAGCAGTTCTTCGACGGCTTGGCGGAGGTGGCGGTCCGTGCCGACGAACAGAGGATCCTCACCCACGACACCACCGAGGATGAGATGCGGCGCATCGCCACCAGGGCGAAAGAGGCGGCGGCAGCTGCCGCCGCGGGCGAGTTTGGTTTTACTGTGGAGGAGGCAGAGGCAGCCGAGGCGGCGAGCCTTGCCGATCGAGACGAGTTTGTCGGGGAGATCGTCGGCGAGGGAGAGCCCGAAGCTGAATCGAGCGAGCCCGCCGAGGATGCTAGTGGCCAGCCGTCTTCAAGCAGCTTGCCGCAAGCAGAGCTCCCAGTGCAGCCCCCAGCTCCACCAAGAAGGCGCCTCCGCAGGACCGGAGACATAGCAGGGCGGCAGACGGGTCAACAGCCACCGCGCCGTGGGACACGCTCCACCGCGACAAGCACCGTTGCCGCAGGAGCATCTCACGCCGCTGCGGCAACTGGAGCGGGGTCCTCCCAGGGCGCCGCTTCTAATCCTGCCGCAGCTCCCGCCAAGCGGCCAAGGGAGCCTACTCCTCCGCCTCGTCGCGCTGAAAGAGTACCGGACTTCGACCTCTCCGTGCTCAGCTCTGATGAGGAGGAAGAAGAGGAGTAAGTTTCTCTGTTGTGTTTGTATTTCTTCAATTCTTGTTGTTTCCTGTCTTGTATCTGCTCTGCTTTCTTCTGAACCTTGTTCCTTTTCAGGACGCTGTCCCAGAGAGCGGCGAAGAGAGCCAAGGTCCCCGTGGTTGTCATCGAGGATGATCCCGCTGTTACAACAGAGGGCGCATCCGAGACCACCTTGTCGGACCCGGCAACTACTCCTCGAAGCAGCCCACAGCGCAGCCCCCAGCGTAAGTGTCTAGTTTTACTTCTTGCTGTCAGGCGCGCATGGGTGTTCTTTCTCCTTTGTTGACATCTGACTCTGGGTTTGCTTGTGTAGGAGCAGAACAGTCTCACCAAGAGCCCCCTGAAGCCGCTCCTGACATACTATCTGCTTCAACTACGCCGCCAAGGGAGGATTCCCCGGCAAGGGAGCGCTCTCTGGCAAGAGAGAGGTCCCCGGCAAGGGGCAGTTCTCCGGCAAGGGACGGGACCAGCGATCCCCCGTGGTGGAGCCCATGACCACAGAGCTCAGCACAGGTAATCCTTCTTGTCGGAAAACTTCCCTTGGGTTCTTCTTCTTCTGGTATGTCTTTTTGGATATTTGCTTAACTCTTCTCCCTCTTCCGTCTGCCAGATCCACCTTCCGCGGAGCCGATGGAGACCGAGGCCACCAGCGAGGAGAACGTGTGCGGCAACACTGACGATGTCACCGCCACGGAAGAAGAGGCCGGTGCTGATGATCCCGCCGATGAAGAGGCCGCCAAGGCTGCTGGCACAGGAGCTGGCGAGGGGTCCGGCGATCGCACTGACGACCCTGGGGCCGCAGGAGCGCAAGGCGCTACGCCGACCGCCGACCCCTCCGCCGCCGACGTAGCGCCAGGCTCCGAAGAGCCCCAGCTCGGCGCCTACTTGAAGGCCGGCGACGGTATCGTCATCAAGCTTCCCTGGGCGTCAAGCTCCAGGGCGCCGGTCGAAGGAGAAGCTTTTGACGGAGAAGTGCTCGCCTCCGCTGGGTTGACACTTGTCGATGCGCCAAGCAGCAGCAGTGGCGAGCCTGAGGAGGAACAGCTTCTGCGGAGGCTGCTGTCACTCTACCGCGCCCGACAAGCCAAGATAGAATCCCGGGAAGCACTTGTCGCGCAAGCGGGAGTGGATATCGAGAGGCGCACGGAGGAGCTCCGAGAACGCAATCAGGAAGCCCTCCGGTCTATTGCGGAGGAGCGCGCGCAGCTTGTCGAGGCGCGGAAGGCCTTCCTCCTCGAGAAGGCAGAAGTCGAAGAGCAACAGTGGCTTGCCGCCGAGGAGCTGTCTATGCGGGAAGGCGAGTTGACGCAGCGGAAGGTCAATCTGGACAGCTATGAGGAGGAGCTTGCTGCGCGCGAGGAGACACTTGGCGGGGCCCTCAAGGAGGCAAAAGATGCTGCCGCAGCTGCTGAGGCCGCCAAGAAGGAACTGGAAGTGAAAGTGGTGCAGCTAGAGGCCGATCTGAAGGCGAAGAACGAAGAGCTTGCCGTGCTCCAACGCGAGCGCGAGAAGGACGCCCTCGCCCACGGCGAGCTACAGGGTCGCCTCCTCAAGAGGGGCAAAGAGCTGAGCGCCACCAAGGACTCCAATGCCGATCTCGAGTTGAAGCTGGCCACGCTGACTGAGACGCTGGACGGCGCCAAGAAGCGGGAGGAGGACTTGAAGGAGGAAATCAAGGCCAACGAGGCGCTGCTGACGAGGGCCGCCGAAACCCAGAACACCTTCAAAGATACTGTGGAGCTCTGGATGGAGGGCCTCGTGAACATCGCCGCGGTCATCGACGAGGAGCTGGCGCAGCTGGAAATGGAGGGCTTCGGGTACTCCTCTGATGAGAACCTCCAACCCAGCGCCAAGCTCACTTTGTTCTTCAAGGGCGTGGCGACGGCCCTCCAGCAACTCCGGGAGAGGATCCCAAAGCAGCTGGCCGACGAGTCGCGCACGATCTGTGCCAGAGTTCTAGAGAAGGTGTTGGTGAAGGTGGCCTTCCGCAATCCAGGCCTCAACCTCACCAACATCCTCAAGAAGCTGTCGGCGGGTGCTGATCTTGAAGAGCTCAAGGCCCTTGTCGCACCCATTGTGAACAAGGTGAATGAAGTCAGGAGGGTTGATGGTGGCCGCGTAGACTAGGCCGCCTGTTTTCTCCTTTTCTTGCCGCTGCTAGACATGTTACGAGAACAATTCAATCAGTGCTGTGACAAGTTATCTTTGTAATATAACTTTATCTTGGGCAGTATTTGCTATGTTATCCCCTTTACTTGATTCCTTCCTTTGTATGTTTTCACCCTACGCTTTCAGGGAACTTGCCGGCGCAGGCACCCTTGCCGCGAGCGCTGAGTGCGGAACATCAGCAGCCTGCTAGCGGTGTCGCCTCCGGCAAGAAACCTTGTCACAACTAGTCACAGCACACTTAAGTTGTTGAGCGGACTCGAAACAAAGTAAGGGCGCAACTAGCTACGAGTTGGTTCCTCCGCGCACAGGTTTTCCATACAAAGCACGGTCGTTCAAGGAAGATAACTTAAAAAATTTAAAAATGATTGTGCTCAAACTTTGCCAACTTAGCTTTTCTGTCGTTCGCGTCCCGGCAAGGCGATACTTTCTTGAACGACGCCTGGTCCACATCATTATCTTCTCCTCCCCCCCCCCCCGGCAAACTTGTGGGCGAGGGAACCTTCCTTTTGAGAAAAAGAAAGAAGAGAAAATAAAGATATGGAGCCTTAAGGCTCGTTATTGTTTACCGGGGGTGGGTACTGCACAAAGTGTCAGATAACACATGCAAAAAATAGAAAGCATGAAATTTGACAAGATGTGCGGAGCATATGATCTTTATTTGTGCATGGGATCTGCGTCCGGCTTTGTACAAAGGGTTACATGCGACAGCGGCAAGGCTTGTACAAAAGGTGGTTGCCGGAACAGGTTCCGGCAACCGCGCCTTATGGGTAAAACTTACGAAGATGCTCAATGTTCCAGGAGTTGCTCACCGGAAAGCCATCTTCGGTCTCAAGGCGAACAGCGCCAGGCCTAGTGACTCGCTTCACCCGATAAGGGCCTTCCCACTTCGGCGTCAACTTGTTAGAATTCTTGGCGGATTGAATGCGCCGAAGAACAAGGTCGCCTTCCTCGAGACTTCTGGCATTAAATTTGCGGCTATGGTAGCGGCGCAAAGCTTGCTGGTATCGAGCAGCTCGTACAGCAGCCTGAAGACGATCCTCCTCAAGGAGCAGCGCGTCATCTTGTCGCAGCTGCTCTTGCTCAAGCTCATCATAAGCGAGCACTCGAGGAGATCCGCATACGAGTTCCGTGGGGAGAACTGCCTCTGCTCCGTAGACTAGAGCGAAAGGTGTCTGGCCAGTGGCTCGATTTGGCGTCGTCCTGATCGACCAAAGAACCACCGACAGCTCCTCAATCCAGTTCTTTCCGCAATTGTGCAGCCTGTCGAAAGTCCTGGTCTTGAGCCCGCGCAGCACTTCAGCGTTTGCCCTCTCCGCTTGACCGTTGCTTCTTGGGTGAGCAACAGAAGTGAAGCAGACCTTGGCGCCAAGATCTTGGATGTACTGCATGAAGGTACGGCTCGTGAATTGCGTGCCATTATCGGTAATGATCCTGTTAGGGACTCCGAAACTGCAAACAATCGACCTGAAGAACTTGACTGCTGACTGTGCTGTCACCTTCCTCACTGCTTCCACTTCCGGCCACTTTGTGAACTGGTCGATTGCTATGTACAAGTACTCAAAGCCCCCGACAGCTCGGGGAAAGGGGCCGAGGATGTCGAGCCCCCAGACCGAAAATGGCCAGGATAAAGGGATCGTCTGGAGAGCTTGAGCTGGCTGGTGTATCTGCTTGGAATGTAACTGGCACGCTTCACATTTGGTTACTTGTGCAGTTGCATCCTGGAGGGCTGTTGGCCAAAAGAAACCTTGCCGGAATGCTTTGCCGGCAAGTGCTCTTGCGCCAATGTGGTGACCACATATGCCTCCATGTATCTCTGCCAACAGCTTCTGTCCATCTTCCCAGGGAATGCACTTCAATTTCACTCCGTTGAATCTTCTTCTGTACAGTACGTCGTTGACAAACTGGTACATACTTGATTGCCGGGCTACTCTCTCCGCTTCTTCTTGCTCTTCGGGAAGTTCTCCTGTCTGAAGGAAATGGACAATCTGTTGTGCCCATGCTGGAGCTTGCGGATCGACAACAAGAACTAAAGGCGCATATGCCGCTGCGGGAACATCCGCTTCTACGGCAAGAACCTGTGGCTCAGCCGGAGCTTGATGTTCCCCGGCAAGCTTGCCAGAGCAAAACTTGTCGGGAGCGTCTGCTTCAACGGAACAAACCCTAGGGCTTGTCGGAGCAGACTGCCCCTCAGCACTCTTTGTGTTGATCTTAGGGACCTTCTTAGCGGCGGCTTCGGGGAGCTCTGCCGGAAAGTAGTCACCGGAAATCAGCTTCCTCTTGTTGCTCTGTCTAGTTGATGGTGTTACAGATGGTTGAGTCAGCTTGAGCACAAAGATCCCTGGTTCCACAGGTAACTTGAGTGCGGCGCACTTTGACAGGCCATCTGCAATGTCATTCTGAGCTCTCGGAACATGTTCCATCTGTAGGCCGTCGAAGTGCTCTTCCAACTTTCTCACTTCATCAATGTAAGCTTCCATCAATGGACTCTGATAGTCTTTGTTTACTTGGCGGACGACAAGCTGTGAGTCACCCCTAACAATAAGCTTCTTGATCCCAAGGTCTGCTGCAATCCTGAGTCCGGTAAGCAAACCTTCATACTCTGCAGTATTGTTTGTTGCTTGCTCCTTGGGAAAGTGCATCTGGACTACGTACTTGAGGTGCTCTCCGGTGGGAGCGACAAGCAGCACACCTGCACCCGCGCCTTGCAGCGAGAAGGCACCATCAAAATACGTAAGCCACTCTTTGCTTGCTTCCTTGATGGGGATGCTCGTCTCTGGAATTTCTTCATCTGGTGTTGGCGTCCACTCTGCTATGAATTCTGCCAATGCTCGGCTCTGGATAGTTAAAGTACTCTCAAACTTGAGGCCAAAGCTTGACAGTTCCAGTGCCCACTCGACAATCCTGCCTGTTGCTTCTGGGTTCTGCAGTATCCTCTTCAGCGGAAAGCGAGTGACAACTGTGATCTCATGTGCTTGGAAGTAATGGCACAGCTTTCTCGAGGCCATGAGAAGGCCGAAAAGCAATATCTACACACCAGAGTACCTTGACCTAGCCCCCTGCAGAAGGGAACTGACAAAGTAAACTAGGCGCTGCACCATTTTCTTCTGCACCTCCTGTGTCTGCGCAGATCCATCTTTGTCGGGACCAGAGCTTGTCGGGGAAGCCCCCTGCTTGTCGCTGGATGCGCTTGTCGTGGTCGCTGGCTCATCATCCGCCTCCCTCTCCGCTACTAACGCAACACTAACCACTTGATTGGTTGCCGCTATATACAGCAGCAACTTCTCTTGTGGCTTAGGTGCGACAAGTATTGGAGTGGAGGACGGGTATCTCTTCAAGTCCTGCAGCGCAGCCTCCGCTTCCGGAGTCCATTTCATTGGACCTGCCTTTTTCAATATTTTGAAAAATGGCAGGGCGCGCTCAGCAAACTTAGAGATAAACCTGCTGAGAGCAGCCACGTAGCCGGCAAGTCTTCGTACGTCCTTGACGCGCTTCGGTGCTTCATTCTGCTCAATGGCCTTAATCTTGTCGGGGTTGGCTTCAATTCCCCGCTGAGACACAAAGAACCCGAGAAGCTTGCCGGAGGGGACTCCAAACACGCACTTCTCGGGGTTAAGCTTGAGGTTGATCTTGCGCAGATTTGTGAAAGTTTCATCCAAATCCTGAATCAGAGTTGCTCTGTCCTTGCTGTTGACCACTATGTCATCCATGTAAGCTTCCACATTCCTGTGTAACTGTGGCTCAAAAGCATGACTGACTACTCTTGCAAATGTTGAACCAGCATTCTTCAAACCGAAGGGCATCCGTACGAAACAGTACGTGCCACATGGAGTGATGAATGTGGTCTTCTCTTCATCCTCTTCTGCCATGAAGATCTGATGATATCCTGAATATGCATCAAGAAATGAAAGCAAATCACATCCTGCCATGGAGTCGACAATCTGGTCAATGCGCGGCAAGGGAAATGGGTCTTTGGGACAAGCTTTATTAACATCGGTAAAGTCAATACAAAGCCTCCATTTCCCTTTTGCCTTGCGCACGACTACAGGATTGGCCAGCCACGTAGGATGGAGCACTCCTCTGATAAGGCCTGCTGCTTCCAATTTCTTGATCTCTTCTGCGATGAACTCTTGACGCTCCACTGCTTGTTTCCTGACTTTCTGCTTGACGGGCCACGCGTGAGGACAGACGGCAAGGTGGTGCTCAATTACTTTCCTGGGAACACCGGGGATGTCAGACGGTTGCCACGCAAACACGTCGACATTCGCCCACAGGAAAGCAACGAGCGCGCTTTCCTATTTAGGGTCAAGTGTGGCACTGATGGTGAAAGTACCACCAGTCCCGTCCTCCTTGGCGGACACCTTCTTGGTTTCTGGCGGAGCTACCTTCGCCTTCTTACACTTGCCGGTGGAGCTCGATGGTGCGTCCTCGACGGTAGCACAGCACTCAGAAGAGGTGCGCTTGCCGGAGTGGGCATCAGAGCTCTTGCCGGACTTGGTCTTCTTCTTCCCCTCGGGAGCTTCAGCGGCAAGTGGCTTGCGATCTACTGCGGCTACTGCTTCCCGGTAGATCTTGTCGGTACAGATAAGAGCATCTTTCTTGTCGCCAGGGACAGAGATGACACTTATCGGACCTGGCATCTTGAGCACGTTGTAGGCATAGTGAGAGGCTGCCATGAACTTGGCGAGCGCTGGACGGCCGAGTATCCCATTGTAGGGCAATGGAAAATCAGCAACGTCAAAAGTGACCCTCTCAGTCCTGAAGTTCAATTCGCTGCCAAATGTTACTGGCAACATGATCTTTCCCTTTGGCTTGCTCCTTCCCGGGTTGATTCCTTGGAATGTGCCGGTCTCCTCGAGCTCGTTGTCGGGGATCTGGAGTTTCTGGAGTACCGCGGAGGAGATCAGATTCAAGCCGGCCCCGCCGTCAACTAGCATCTTAGTGACCTTGAGGTTGCGGATGGTTGGTGAGACCAACATCGGCAAGCACCCGACCGCAGTTACGCGATCAGGGTGGTCCTCAATATCAAAGACGATAGGCGTGCTGGACCACTTCAGAGGCTTGCGTGACTCAACTGGGGGTTCTGCTGCATTAACTTCTCGCACCCACTGTTTGAGCTGGCGGTGCGAAGTATGCAGAGAAGCACCGCCGTCAACACACAGAACCTCTGTGGCTTTCTGAAACTCCTGCTTGTTGGCCTCATCTTCATCCATATCTTCGTCTTCGTCTTCATCTTCATCCTTGTCGCGGCCGCGGGGAGGTCTGTCTCCTTGCCGCTGCTTGGCCTTGCCGCGGCGTCCTCCCCGGCCGGGGCACTTCTTGCCAGATCCTCCAGTACCTTCCTGGGCCTTCTCCTTGTCGCGTTGCTCGTACTCAGCTTTCTGCTGTTCGACAAGCTGTTCAACCTTCTTGCAACTCTGGAGATCATGGCCCTTGGTGCGGTGGATCTTGCAATATTGCTTGTCAGAGCCGCCCTGCTTGTCGGCGGCCGCCACAGGTTCGGCTTCCTTGGCGCCACCTCCGTTGCCGGACTGCTCGACAGCTACCACATCTTTGCCTTTCCTTCTCCTGTTGTTCCGCTGCCGGTTTTTCTTTGCCGGGGCCGCATCTTCGCTATCAGATCCTCCTACTTCTGCATTCTCTCTGGGGAGTTTCCTCCCCTCCTCAGCACGTGCGCACTTGTCGGCCAGGGCGTATAGCTCACTGACGTCTCTAATCTTGCACATCGCCATCTCCTCCCGCATCCCGCGGTTACGCACATTCTGATGGAACGCGCTGATGACCGCGGCAGGATGGACATCTGGGATGTTGCGCTGCACTTGGCTGAATCTCTGAATGTACTTGCGCAGGGGCTCTCCTTCCTTCTGGGCGAGCAGATGAAGATCGCTCTCCTGGCCATGGGGCTTGTGGCCGCCTGTGAAGGCGCCGACAAACTGATGGCACAGGTCCGCCCATGAGGAGATGGAGTTGTCCGGCAAGTGCATGAGCCAAGATCTGACATTGGGCTTGAGCACCAGTGGGAAGTAGTTAGCAAGGATCTTCTCGTCGCGCCCCCCGGCAGCTTGCACCGCGATGGTGTAGATGCCGAGGAACTCCGACGGATGCAACCTGCCATCATACTTCTCTGGTACATCTGGGTTGAAGTTCTTTGTACTGGGCCACTGGACTTGCCGCAGCTCACGAGTGAACGCAGGGCAACCTACCGCGTACGGCAAGTCGCCTGGTTCCCCTGGCGCATGCTTGTCAACAGTGGGCCCAGCGCGCTGGTCTGACTGACGCCGCGCTTCTCTTCGACACTCGATGCGAGTACGAGCATCTTCTTGTTGTCGTTCTTGAAGAACTTGGTGCTGATCGCGACGAGCTCGTGGGTCTGATGATGCTGTGGAGTCAGTGTCGAGGTTGACCCGGCGAGTCGGCGATCTTGGCCTTCGGGGTGGAGAGTGCATGGTGGTTGCACCCCCACCGGTCTTGTCGCCATCGGCTCGCGTCCGGCAATCTTGCCGCGGCTGCGACGCATTCGGCTGCCGTGGAGTGTCGCCGTTGGCGAAGCCGATGCGGCTCTGGATGGTGGCCCTCCAATCGTCGATCTTGTCCGCCGTTGGAGGGTAATCTAGGAGCAGTTGGGCTCGAGCCAACGCTTCTTCTGGAGTCTTCGGTGGCGGTGGCGAACGGTGTGAGGAGCGGGATATTCTCGGACTTCTAACTATGTTAGAAGGAGCAGGATCCCGTCCAGGCGACCGTGTCTTGCTCGTGCCAGCAGGTTGGCGTGCATGCTAGTCTTGAGCATCTCGAGATCCGCCAGCTCGATTTTGGTCCAACGAGCGTATGGTACCGCGAGTACCATGACGCTGTTGGCCCCGCACCTCCTGAGACGGGCGCAGTGCGTGTATGGACGCCGAGGTTTGCGCGGCCTTGTCCTTGGACCTGGCGACGGCGTGAGCTCCCTCGTCGGTGCCCGTTCCCCCGCCGGCGTCTACCCCACCGGCCGTTTGCTCCGATGGCGGTGGGATCGACGTGGACGGAGCAGCCACCTCCGAAGCCTTCTTCTTCGGTGGCATGTCGATGAAGATGATGAGGAAGATGAAGATCTGGCTCGCGTGAACGCCGGATCGGGTTCACACAACCTCAACGCCCCCCTACCTGGTGCGCCAAACATGTCGTGGGAACGAACACCTATGGGGCAGGGCCCCTTTCGGTCCGGCAGGGAGCGGAGATGGCACGAAGAGCGGATCGAGGCGAGGCACGCGAGCGATTTTACCCAGCTTCGGAGCTCTCCGGAGAGATAATACTCCTACTGCTGCTTTGTGGTTGTATTATGTTCTTGCTCGAGAGCGTCGGAGTGTTCTGGTTTCGAATGAGTCGAACCCCTTCTACGTTGCGCATGGGCCTCCTTTTATAGGCTAAAGGGGTCACCGACAGGTGGCAATGCATGCAGGGGTAAAAGTGTAAAAAGAGCTGCGGTTGGTACAGCTACCTCTATAGTGCCTTCTACCTAACTCTGACGGCAGGGGACAAGAGCATTTAATGCCCGTCTGCGTCGCCTAAACAGTGCAGAAAAGCGACCGTTAGGGGCGCCACCGCTTGCCACGATGGCCATCTCGTCATCTCCGCTCGCCACCTCGCACCGCTTGGCTGCACAGCTTCTCGCCACGTGCGCCTGGAACGGTCTCAGGGCGACACATTGACGGATGCGCTGGAGTGTAGATACAGAGTGGCATCCTGCCGCGGCAAGCGTCTTGCCGCGGCCATTGCGTTGTCGCGTTCGGAAGCTTGTCGCTCACCGGGCCTTGCCGGGACGCGAGGCGCGTCGCGGCAAGTTCCTTGAAAATACCTTGGTTGGCCTTCCCGGCAAGCTCCTCTTGCTGGGGCCTTGTCCTTCCCGGCAAGCTCCTCTTGCCGGGGCCTTGTCCTTCTCAGCTTGAATACTTTGTTCTTGAATGGCTCCAAAGGAACCACGGAGGTCCTTGGCAGGCACCCGGCAAGCCTTGCCGTGGGGCGCTGCGACTGCCCGTGCACAAGTTCGGGATACTAAGGTACCCCTACTTTAGTACACCGAAAATTGATACCTTGGTTCTCAAAAACTGAGGGAAATACTTATGCTACTTTGTTGCATCATCCTCTCATCTTCGGGGAAATCCAACGCAGTGCTCAAGAGGTAGCAGTCATCTCCAACACCCAAACTAGCGGATGTCTCTCTAGCTAGCATCTCCATCTCTGTATCTATCTGTAGTTTCTCCGTCAACATTTCTTTCTCGCACGGAGTCTTGCTTCCTATCACCCACACTATATATGTCTCTCCATACATATGCATTTATAGGTTGATCTCTTTTGCACAATCGTTGCGTCTCACTCCCTCTGCTCGCCATAGATGCATGCTCCAGCCCACGCCACTATCTCTTAAAGACAAAAACACATGCTCAATTTTCAGGCCTTCTTCCCTGCATTCTCACATGCATGCATATTGTCATACCGATCCGTCTCTCCCATGTCATTGATCTTACGACTTATGTCTTCTTTCTTTTATCTCGATCATGCGCGCACGCACACACACACATCCCACATATACATGTACCTCTCACACATGCACGTTCAAGGTCTCTATGTCTCCATACGTAGTTAATTACCCTCAATCCTAACGCCACATCAAATCGTCCTCCTCTTTTGTGCACATAACTTCTTCCTGGATGGGTAAAACACACACTCACACTTAACAATCTCCTTCTAGCTACCCCCCCCCCCCCGCCTCTCACTCTTCCCCTATATCCCCGAAACCAATAAGATCATCCCTTTGTTTAATTCCCGCCTACATGCACCATCGATATATAGTAGTCTTCCTTAGTGCCTCTCGAACAAACACGTTCTCTCGATATCGACTCCTCTCATGTGCACACACCTTCTCTTCCCTCTCTACGGGCATTTTCTCTCTCGCACCCCATCGTTGGTGGCCTCTGCCATACACATCACCTCTCTATGATGAAGCCATGCGCACTTAAATTACATCCGCCACAGAGGACCCCGCGACAGACACACACACACACACACACGCACGCACGCATGCACACCCCCCAGCCACACACACTAAGAATCCATCTCTCTCTCAGACACACACACACACAAACACATACACACACACACACACACGCACGCACCCCCACACACACACACACTAAGACTCCATCTCTCTCTCTCTCACACACACACACAAACTAACACTCCATCTCTCTCTCCTCTCTCTCTCTCTCTCACACACACACACCCCCCACACACACACTAAGACTCCATCCCACACACACATGCTCTAGGTGGAGCATTTGTTCCTACCACCCTTCATCCAACCTTACCCGTATGATAAACAATCACCTTTATTTACTTGCATAACATGGACAAATTCCACTTTACTTTAATAGTGAGCAAACTTATCATGTGTACCCTCATAAAAAAACAAGTTGGCGATGATGGTGTGCCTGCCATCTTGTAATACAAACCGTATGATCTATATCTGACGGATAGAAAGCAAACTATGATAATTTTACAAAAGATACACGCACCTCTCTCCACATCATTATCTCCCGCAAGCTCATTGCTCAGCAATTAAAAAAGGAATAAGTCTCTGGAACAATCTAACATGCATGGTGGCCGCTGCCGCCTGCCGGCGCCGTCCATCCCCATGCCTCCGCCCATTCCGACCACCAGTCACCACCACGCTCCACTCCTCCTCGCCTTATCTCTCATCTTTCATTTTTTCGATGACATTCTCGAGATACCAGTTTTCCGATAAAATTCTCGAGATATCATTAGTTTTTACACATGGGATTACTCCTGCAAGGGTCAATCACAACAGGTGTTTTGTAAAAAAATGCATATTGATATTCTGTGCAATGCACGAGAATCTTGCTTGTAATTATATAACGCAAATCACAAGCAGGAAGTGACATTTTTTTGACACAACCACGTTAACATGGCCACGTAAATCACTAGCTAAAGTAAATACCATTATACTTATATCTCGATGCAAAAGGTTAAGTACGTGTCCGAAGAGTAGAGTCGCACACACGCACTCTATCTCTCAGAATCTCTCTCACACACACACCAGTTACGTGACGCCCACTTAAGCAGACACGTATGTTACAATTTGTGCACCCGCGGGTACACGTGATGTTGTGCATTTATTTAAGCCGGAAGGCGAACCCAAACAGTAGCTGCATTCATTCCCCTCCCGCCGCCTCTTGTCTGGTCGCCGTCGCCCTGTAGCCATGGGCCGGCCGAAGGTAACAACATACGCCATACTCCCGCAGGAGCGGCGCTTTGATATGGAAATTTTAGTGGTCATGCATGCATCTTTTTGTGCTAGCACTCCTATATAAGGGTTGACCGGTCGCTTCCCGCGGACGTGCGCGGGCGGTGGAAGAGGAAGGAGAAGGGAAGCGGGCTGTGGAGTAACGTTTTTTTACCACAATTTCTTAGGAAACTGAGTGCAATAGTTGAGTAGTTTTGCAAACTACCAGTACTACACCTGAAACGGTTCAAAACCTATACTCCCTTGCCAGCACGCGCTTCCTGCATGAAACGGTCAGCGTCGCCCTAGAGCATCAGTGCCGCATTAATGCCCGGCCAGAGCGGAGGCAACCTCTCACTGGCGCCGGCTTTGAAGTGGCGCGACGGCCGAGAGAGCGCCGCTTCCCGGTGCACGCTACTGCTCCGCGTCGAGACTGGCCATAGGCCCTGTTTGGATCCATGGGTTAGAGTTAGTTTGAGCTAGTTGGGGCTCAAATAGCCCTAAAGTATCCAAGCATGAGGGTTTAAATTGGGGCAAGTTGCACCAAAGCCACCAAAAAAAACTATCCCACCCAAGAGGTGCTAACTAGAGATAGTTCTCATTGGAACCACTGAAAAATCACTTTTCTCTCTCCATGAAGTGCATTTATTGTCAATCTAACCCTGTCACCCATACACCTCTTTGGCTACAGTTAGTTCAGGGTTAGTCATGAGTTAGTCTAACCTCTAGCTAAGTTAGAGTATCAAACAGGAGTAGTATAGGACATGCAAGTTGTTCAAAGCATACAGGCAAATTCGTATGTGAAAGGATTTTTTTCTTTTTGAAAACGGAACATGAAAGGAATTTTTTTAGAATGCTCTTGGCATGTCGCTAACATGTGATAGTTAACCGACCTCAATAGACGGCAAAAACGCAAGCCTGTCGCACTTTGATAGAGACGAGGAGGGAGAAGCGATACAGGCTGTTGGATTACTAGAGATAGGTGTCGCACGGAAGCCAAGAAATATGGTGATAGCGTGGGTTAGCCATGTACTAGTATGATGTAACTACACTGCGCTGCCGTGCTTCATACTCTTCCAGTCCACTGTGGAGATGATTGGTTAATTTTATATCGCTGAATAATATTAAATATTATGAGTGCAGACGCTCCACCACGAGGTTCCTTGCTCCTTCTCGGTCATCCGGAATCTATGTTCTTCCACTCTATGTTTTTACATGAGCTTTGTTCATCCTTTTGCCAACACGCGAGACATCTAGCATCAAGGTGCACGTGTTATGCAAGGATCATTCCATCTATATGAAGAACACAAGGGACTAGAACTACGAGACGGACATGTACCCAGGAGTGGACGTACGAACCCGAGTAATGTAGCGCAGTAAGTGAAGTAGAAAGGCACAAATGGTATGAACATGTGTGGCATATAGGGTGTGTTTGGTTGTGTTCTCGTCTCAGCATAGTTGTTCCCTCTTCATGCATGCTCAACTCAACACCCCTCTTCATGCATGCTCTCTTCATCATGCTTCTAGTGTGTTTGTGCTAAACTAGTGTGGACTCATGCACCCTCTATACACTCTACCAAACACCCAAAAGTAGGTTGATAAGGGAACTCTTGGGAGGCATTTGTCTCTTACTACGTACTACCACTAAATGTTGTACGTGCAATGTATGGTGATGTTATAGAGTACATGCCTAAGTACTCTACTACTACTATATTAGTTGGAGGCACATATTAACTTTTATATTTGTTTACCTGTATGCCCTGAGACCTTCCAACTAGACGTGTCTTTCTCTCCAGGGCGCACTTTGTATCGTTCATACCACTAAGTACTACTACGTGTGGTCTCCAACCCAGAAGTGGAAGAAGTGGAGACGCTCTACCACGCTATTTTTTTACGCTGGGCTCTACCACGCTGTTCATGTCCCACTCCTTTCACTGACGTGTGGGACATCCAGCACGTGTCGTGTTTGGCACCCTTCATCGTAAGAGTTGAAACGCTAGCATTCATCAGAAATAAAAAATAATTATAAATCGGCAGTGATTACAATTTTTTTTGCGAACCAATCAGCAGTGATACTATACCACGCGGTTTCCTTGCTCCTCGATATCGAAAAGAATACTTCCGTTCGCCAACATGTGGGACGTCGACCATCCTGGTCTGCTTGCCATGCACGCAGAACTCCAAGGGAGGGTCACCTAGGTCGTCGCGCCGCAGTAAAAATGATTAATGAGCCGTCAAATCACAGACCCACTTCCCACTTTGAAGTTGCTCGGACGAAGGAACCATCATGACTTCGTTGAATTCCGCTTCTTGAAGAAAACTACTGTACCAGCAGTACTGCTAGCTATAGTAGTTACTCCAACAGAGGCCTCCTTTCATTCGTAGGATAGGAATATGAAAATCATAGGAAGTGACATGACATGCATCTCAATTCCTATAGAGAAAGAGATGCCATTTGATGCTTAGGATAGGAATTTTTACATTTAGTCTAGGCTAATGTACCGGTAATTTTCTCTAAAAACTACAGTAGTAACTAGTAGTACTGGTACATGCTCGTACTCAGACACAGACACACACACTAACTACTAGTACTACTACTTCTCACATGCTGGCCAGACGCTGTCGTTCTCCTTCCCGGCTTTGTCGGCGACACCCCACCGTGCTTGGATCTCCGCCGACCTCTCCGCAGCAGCGCATGCGTCCTTTTCTTTCTTGCGGTGGCGGGCCTCTCTTTTCTTGAGTGCTTTTTGACTTTTCCGCTCCCTCTGTGCGGCTTTGGCCTCCTCTTGCTCTACCGCCCATTCGGCCTTGGCATCTTCAAATTCCGCCCACATAGTTGTGAGGTCGCGAGCGGTGATGAACTCGGCACGGCGGGATGTCATCGCTTCCCTACCATTTTGTGTGCGGTCGAGGGTGGCGAGGAACTCGGCGCGGCGGGATGCCATCGCTACCTTACCGGTTATTGTGCGGTGCGGTGGCATGAACGACGCTTGGTGAGAGCTCTGGGGTGGAGTGGCTGGACAACCGTATAGTGCATTGGTTTCTCAAGAGCTCAAGGACAGAAGACGAAGCAAATTTGGATTCCCCTTCAATCCTGGTCATTTATTACCGAGTAAAATGCATTGGCGGTCATCGAACTTGTCTTGATAGCTCACTTTGATCATTGTATACGAGATATGGTGATTATACGGTCACTAGCTCAGCGTATAGCTCCGTATTTGTCTGGTTGACCAGTCAAACATTCCGCATGCGCCTCATCAGCTCGTGTTCTTTATCTATCTACGCGGGCCTACCTGTGAATGGAGAAAGAAATACTCTAAAAACCAAAATTATGCGTATGTGGGGAATCAAACCATGGACTCGTCGCTGCAATGCACCCTCGTCAGCCAAATGAAAATGAAATACTTCACGTCAGACACTCACGCTCACGCTGTCAAAGCATGCTAATGCATGCACGTCGCCCTCTAAATCAAAGTCCTGCTCATGGCGCAACGCAAACGGCGAGCCCATCACCTGCGCGCCCCGGCGGTGCCTGACATTACTGTTTAGACATTTGATGGAGGCCTACGCGAACGCCGAGCATGTATTCACCTGGCTCAACACAAACGGTCATACTCGGACCGCCTTGATCATGTATATCGTCCATCACAACGACAATCTATAAAACAGCCTAAGCTAGAGAGGGTAGTATGGTAGTATGGAACGGAGTATGTACTATCGTGAGCGACCGATCTTAGTGCCACTACACACCAAAACCCCTTCCATCGCTAGCGCGCGCTTCCGGCCTGAAACGGTCACCGTCTCTCCAGAATGTCAATGCCGCATTCACCGGACTTAACTGCAGGTGCAATTGGTGTGTCACTGACATGCGGGCCAGATGCCCGTTGGGCCTACATGTCAGTAACCCAAATGCATCTGCAGTTAAGTCACTGAAGCAGCGTCCACATTCACGCCCGACGAACCTGCTCCGGCACCAGTTGTCCATCCATCTACTGCGACTCATTGCCATTCGCCCGCTATATTAACTTGAGCCCCATCTCCCAGCCATAGCCAAAGACCCACACTTATTCTCCTCCGGCCCCTTCCTTCTGTTGGCACCACTTAAACCATGGCCTCCTGGCGCTCCGAAGCTCTCTTGGACGTACTGTCGCAAAAGCAGATGAGGGACATCGGCGGCTCCGCTCTAGGCACGCCCCAAAGCTCTCTTCGACGTACTGTCGCAGGAGCAAACGAAGAGTAGTACACGGTAGGTCGCCGCCGCTCTGGTCCCGGGAAGGCCACAGCTACTCCACTCAGTCGACGCCAAGCTTGGTGGGGTAAACATCGACGGCCCATTAGCCGCTTGACGGCGATGTGGAGGCGGAAATCTTTGGAACCTTGTGCTCAGGAGGAGGAGGTTATCGAGGCGGATGAGGAGGAGGCAAAGGCAATGGCCAGATTTCTCGGGTTCATGGCCGGACATGGTGGTCGGGCACCGGCGATCGTTTAGATTAGGTTTACAGTAGGTTTTAGTATGGTTTGTGCGAAATATGTAATGAATTTCGTCCAGTTTGTAGGAAAAGTTTTCGAAATGTAATTAATTTCATCCGGTTAATTTGAAATTTGCTTTGTTTGCACGAATTTCATCTGGTTAGTTCATATAGTTGTCGAAAGGTATGCGGGCAGCATCGGATGGCATCCATCAGTGTCCTCGGACAGATGCCGGTGTAAATTTGTGGGCCAGCGCTGGAGATGCCTTAACTATCATGCTATAATCGCTAACAATCCTCCATTATTTGGCAGGGAACAGTTATCCCTCGATCAAAATAAGATCTGCGGTGTTTCGCACTCCTCCTGCGTAAGAGTGTAAACTCTTGCATACATAAAAATGGAGCAAGTGGATGGCACTGTAGCACGTCATATCACTCGAACTAGCCCGCCTAACGAGCGGGAAAGCACATCCCTCGTCATTTTGTTCTGGATTTCTATCGATCGATCGCGCAAAAATGTTACGCTTCTCAAGTTCTAAAGGAAAAGGTGGCACACTTACGACTCGTACGCGTCGCAACCCCGACAGTCCGGCTCGCACACCGCTCACCAGAGGGGACATGCATTGTCTTCCAATTTCACTGACATGTGGGACCGTAATTGAATAAACCGTCGATAGCCGAAATCTAATCGCTCGGCGGGCGTCGGCTGAGATGAGAGAAACGACGGAGGGATAAGAGATCGCCCGCCCGCCGCGCACGGACTCCAAGAAATATATGGTGATAATGTGAGGTGGGCCATGCTGGAGTCCGGACCACTTCCGGAGCCCGCTCTCACCGCCCTGGCCCCTCAAGACGCCAGCTGCCCGCTGCATGCATGCATAGCAAGTAGTACTCCTTATGTGGAGGAGAGAGAGGCATTGACAAAGTCAAGGAGTGGGCTCTGCAAGAGCCCGTCTCTAGACGTGCTCCTAGGTATAAAAAAATAATTCTAAAAAAAGGCATAAAAATAATTGTGTCTTAAAAAAAGAAAGGTAAAAAACATTTGAGAGGAAATAGATAGAGAGAAAGTGAGAAAAAGCTGTAACCTGGGCATTACATGAGGAAGGAGGGAGTGGTGCACATCCCAAGTTCACTGGGCTGCCGTGTTTCACACTCCTCCGTCGTAACAGTGGAGACAATAGCTTTCATCAAAAATAAACAATCAATACTCGTTGCTCGTCCTCTATATCGGAAAGAATACTTTCATTCGGCGACATGTGGGACGTCGACCATCCTGGTCCACCTGCCATGCACAAAATTATCCTGGTCTACCCCGGTCGTATCGCAGGCCCAACCTTTCCCACTATAAGTTGTTCGGATGAAGGAACCATCATGACTTCGTTGAATTCCGCTTCTTCAAGAAAACTTATTGTACCCGCAATACTGCTACCACGCGCGAAGACTAGACGACATTGTACCATGTCATATCACTGAAACCCACTAGGCCAAACTAGCCCGCCTAAGTCATCTATTTTGGAACAGAGGGACTACATCTCTGCACTGCTATGATTTTGTGTTGCACGTTCTCTGTACTTTTGTTATGATTTTCCTACCCTATGAACCAAATGAGGCCTGAATGTATGTCGACTATTGTCTGATCGATCGCTAAGCCTACAATTTTAGGAGCTAGGGCTATTGGTCGGCGAGGGATAAGTATAAGTGTACCACGAGCTCATCAGCCCCAACGTTTCTCTTCGGTGAGTGTTTTGCAAGTACTATAGCTCGCACAGTAGCTAGCCTACTAACACCAAGAATCATCAAACAAGCCCTGCTGATATGACAAACAGTTCAAACTTACATCTAAGCATGCCATATATTACATCAAAAGCTGGTGAGGATACATCTGTTTCCATAACTCGGAGAGGGTTCGCATGATTCATCGCATGATTCACTATCAAACAAAAGTAGTAAGATCCGCCCACACAAGACAGTGCACTAGCCCTAAGATGGTTTGATAACACGCATCATTCTAGTAATTAAACACAGGGCAATGCAAACTACCCTGAAGGATTAGCGCGACCAACTACTTCTTGTCATCGATCTCTCGGGCAATGACCACAGCACGGACAGCAGCATGGGAATCGATTTCTAGGGCGATGTCCACAGGACTGACCGCGACATCGGAATCGATCTCTGGGGCAATGTCCACAGGATGGACAGCGGCATCGAAATCGATCTCCGGGGCAATGCCAATAGGACGGGCCACGACATCGGAATCATCAAGGACGTCCACCGGCACCTGCACAACCCTAACATATTAGCAAGCACATTGCAAATAATCAAAAACCACAACTATGGTAATAAGCCATTATTTTTTACCTTGTGCAGCTCACCGGGGGATCTCATCCCTCCGGGGGCCATCTCCTCGTCCTCGATGGGGGACATCACCTTGTCAGGTGAATACTGCTTCTCAACGGCGACTATCTCCTCAAACTCGGTCTTGAGCCTCACATCGGTGGCAATCAGAGTTCCTGGGGTAGGCATGATGGGGCCCTTGCTGTTCTTCCAACTTTCTTTGAGGAGTTCGTCCGCCAACGTCCTCAACTCTTTGGCCAGTGCTTGTTTCTTGGAGTTCTTCGTCTCCATGGGTTGGCCCGCCAACATGGTCAACTTGTTGGTCGATGCTCGCTTCCTGGAGATCGCTGTCTCCAGTGGGTTGTCTGTCGGCAAATCTTTGCCTAGTGCTCCAGGATCCATCAACGAACTGACAAACAAAAAGCAATCGAAAGGAAACCACAATCGCAATGAAAACGGGGAAAGAATAGGATGTGAGAATCGGTCGGTGCTTCGCAAAAAGAAGATTCTTGGAATGAAAATATAGCAGAAAACTGATTCGCCCACCTTTCCTTCGTCGGTACAGAAGAAAAATGACAGAAGTGAGTAGCCTGGAGTGAGGTTTTCTTCAAGAAAGGGAAGAAAGGGCTTGAACGAGCGTTCCAGTGAAATGATGGTTGCTTCGTCCAGTCCAACTTGGAGGCCACCTTACCACTGTTGGTAAAGGTGTGGGTTTGGTGATATGACGGGTCATGACCGCCACACCAGGGTGACAGGTGAGTCTCGACTGTAGCACCTCGCTGTGATTTGGTGGATGGCATGCGGGCCCGGATGCTTTGAAATGTCCCGCATGTAGATAGAGCGGCTAGTCATATAGGAGTGCTCAATATTGTGCAACGCGACCAAGGCAGAGAGGAAAACGAGAGAACTACGTAATTAATGCATGAGTTTAATTAGGATAGTTTTGTAAAGTATGAGATACATTCCTCCAATCACAAAATGCCTTGGTTCATGAGATTTGAGATTTGACCCCTATAAACCGGAAGGGAGGGAGTACTGCACACGGTGTAGTCTAGTCACTTGCTGAAATCTCTGGAAAGGCAATTAGTACTCCTTTCCGGTTTACAGGGCTATACTACTCCCTCCGTATAGGTGTGTAAGTCATCTTACAAAAACCAAATAGTCCCAAAACACTTAGGCGCAGTGCATTAACTTCTACCTTGTTTCTTGTTTCTTGACATATCAACCAATAAGAGATGAGAGGTGTGCATGCTTTTAATGACTTGCAATGGCTAGTTCATTGCATGCAATGATATGAATTAGCAAATAAACATTGGTGACCCCAGGAGAAAACGGTGCTAAGCGCGTGGACCTATGCAGAATGAGTATCAACCAATGGATAATGGAGTTTAATTGTTAAACAATAGCAATTTTGTCTCATGCAAGAGCCTGGCTAGTATATGCGTGCTCCAAGGAACCGCACCACGCGAGCGATCGCAACTGCCACGTTCGGGTTGCGCTTGGCTCTTCGCCTCTTCGAGAAGACGAACAATGATGATACTCCTACTTCTACATTATCGAATCCACAGCTGCATGTCCGTCCACCTTATGCGGGAGGGATAGCGTGTAGCGAAAGCTTCTACTTACTGCTCCTGCCTTTGCGTCTATGACAGGTGGGCCCAACAGTCTTTTTACACATTTCAAATGGGCTACTTCGTATGTACGACATATTTTGCTTCGTATGTAGTCACTTGTAGCAATCTCTAAAAAGACTTATATTTGGAAACGGAGGGAGTACAACGCATGCATGCATGCCGTGACTTTCCTTTTGATACTTGCATGTGTTAATTTGATGCACCTTGCCAAATTTTGACTATAAAGTTAACTAACCAAATTTTCATGCATGTCACAAAAAATTACGGGGCTGTTTGGATTGTGACTATGTTTGTCTTATGTTGCCACATTATTTTTCCCACACTTGCCTAATCTAAGTTGCTCAAATTGTTAGACACACTTTGGCTTGCCTAAGGGAATCTTGCCACAATTTTTGTATCTATGACATGTGGGGTTAACTGCTAATAAAAAAATTCTTGTCTTAGGTGTGGCTAATAAAAAAGACTAATATTTAGGAACGGAGGGAGTAGAAAATATAAATAATAATGCATGTTGGGGCAACCCACGTTTCCGCTAATTTTAGCCGTGGGCTTGTTCACAATGTTTACGAGGGGGTGGTTGTTCATTTAATGGAGGAACTTGTAGTACCAGACTTGAACGATACAAAGTGCGACCTGGCACACCGTAACACCACTTGGAACGAGCAGGTAACTATCTCAAAAAACAATCAACAACTAAAAAACCCGCGACCTGGCATGTAGTAGTACACAATTTTAAATGATTGTTTTCATGGAGTGAAAAAGGAAAACTACCCCACTACTTATATATAGGCCGGAGCCTCCGTGCTTGCTTGCTAGGGTTGCTCTATTCACACACTCTCATCCTCTCTAGATCTAAACAAGATAGGGGTAGTAACACTATCTTTCTCCCTTCAAAAAACACTGGCTTTCTATCCTCACTGCTGGTTACAGATCCGGACGTATCCCCCTTCGCCGGTGAAGGGGAGGAGGGGCAGCGTTTAGGCCGTTGTTGATAGCGAGGGAGGAGACCCACTGCCGGCCGCACCGTTATCTCTGGCCGAGCGCCGGTGTGGGAGGTCCTCCGATCCCTTCGTCGTTGCCTGTGGGCAGACCTGGCCTCCCACCGCCCACCTATCCACATCCCGACGACCTTCAGGTATATCTTCGTTCGAAACCGCCTTAGCTCTACTTCCCCAGGTCGCTACGTTGCTGCATGTGCATCATTTTCTACCTCTCAGCCCCTCTCGATTGGATGGTCCAACGTCACCTATTTTTTCTATTATTAGAGGTAAAGCTACTTCATGGAGTCGAATCTTGTACTCCCTCCTTCCGAAAATACTTGTCATTGAAATGGATGTATCTAGATGTATTTTAGTTCTAGACACATCCATTTTGATGACAAGTAATTCCGGACGGAGGGAGTACTTAGTTCAAACAAGAAATAAAGTGGTGTGGGGGAATTTAGTATGTTCATCGGACTTGGTACAAACAGGAAGGAAAGGGGGTGAAAGTAGTACAAACTGGTCATCCAACCGGTCTCTTGGTCGAAAAGGGAAATATAGGGGTAACGTTGTACACAGTAGTATGACCAGGACTAGATTTGCTATCCACACATAGGAGTAGGTGGCTAGAGTGAACAAAAATGGGACCAACCCAGATATGTTTCTTGGATGTTTGTTTCTCGGGGCAACAAACTATGAATTACCACTTTATGCCCCTATTTACGTACATGGTGCTGGACTGCTGGAGCACCCACTGTCCCATGCCCTTATACCAAATATTTAGGCTCCATTCAGAATAAAGGGGCAGAAAACATAGGTCTTGATTAAAATAGAGGAATAGGAAAGGAATGTAGGTATAAAACTATGGAGCAGCGAACCGGAGGAAACTCTCAAGAGAATGTGTTCGGATGGACTACTAAATGTACAGATTTGTTTTTTTAGAGTAGCATGCTTGGCAGTATGAGATGCTATTTGTTTATTCAGCTGCACAGTGACTACTCTTGTCTTGACCTCACATACCACACATAGGTTGATTTTTTTATTCCGGCAAACACAGCACAGCAACCTGTCTAACGCATGGCAGCGAGCGCCTGCCTCGAGCTTCCGCCCAAAAAATGAGCAGCGCGTGGATGTTTCTAATCCTATGGAATCAGTACTACCAGACCAGCTTTCTTATGAAACACTATTCACCTTTCCCGTGTTCCGAACGGTTGGAAGGGAAAGAATACCGTAGGAATTGTGTTCCTAAATAAATCCTGCACCAAACATGTGAACCGAACGCAGCCTTAGCTGTTCTTAATCTAATGTCCCTGGTAAAAATGAAGCCATGCCACTGTTATAAGCCATGACAAGTTTAGCCAAATGTTTTTGCCTGTAATTGTTTGAGACTCTGACTGTGTCCTCTGTGCCTTTTTGTGCAAACAGGGATATCCAATTCATCTGGTTGTTGTTGTGAACTTTTGGTGCACTGCACAAAACTCTTCTTAAAAGAAGTGACTTTTGTGTTGTTTAACTGGAACGTTAGAATGGAACAGTTGGTTCATTTTGGTGGAACTGCACAAAGGGAGATCTGTGTTCCAATCCTCATCATCCATATTGGCGCCATAACCTTCCTTTAGGTAAGAATGATATTTCATGCATGTGTTCATCTCTATTTTCCGACTGCCACGAGAAAATAATGCTATTTTTTACTAGTACACTTGTACTCCCTCACTGACAAAACCAATTCTGAATTAGAAGGCCAATCATGTACTTGGTTTCACGAACTGGTGAGGCGAAAGAGAAATAGAGCATGAAGAGGAAGAAGAAGAAGAATAAACAGTGCCAAGGCGATCTTGCTGAAGCCAGAGGCCTCAGTCGAGGCCATTCAAGGGCTCCGGCAACGACTACCTTACATGTGCAACAATCCTCCAGGGAGCCCTTCCACTTCTGCTCTCTTATTTAATTAATTAGGAGTACTTAAGTACCACTAATTTATTACTGCCTAATTTTCCTGTTGGAGTTAAACAAATCTATAGTAGGACCCTATGCTGAATCATGTACATGTGTATGTTTGTCTATGGAGGTGAATCATGTGGTGGAGCAGGGAGGGAATATTATTAGTGTCATGACATAATAGTGCTATTGTTTTCCATGTCAATTTATTGCCATTGGTTCAATGAGGCAATGTTTTGCGTATTGTCCATCATGAATTTGATGCTACTGTTTGAGTAATATGCTAATGTCTTCCTATCCTTTCTCACTAATCTAATGAAGGTTTCACCTTGTTCCTACTTGTGCAAACAGGGATCATGTTGTGCCAATCATACATTTTAGTGGAACTACACAAGACAATACAATGAACTGTATCCCAGCCAGTGCTTTAACTCTGCTGGAAGTTCTTGATAGTCTTTTGATATAATCTCAGCACTGGTAAACAAGAGTGATTTCAACCATACAATTGAAGTGCACAAAAATATATACTATTGTGTGATTCCAGTTTATCATCTCTTATGGGACTACATGAATAAGCTTTTTTCTCAGGTTGGTACGGACCTAAGGCCTTCATCCATATTAGTTTGATGTCATCTCTATTTGTATCGTGCTACTATCATGAGAAACTCCTTTATCTTTGCACGTTAAAGTTTTGCAACCTATGATAAATGGCAATGCTTTGAGTGTTGAGTTGAGCTAATTGGCACTGATTAAATAAACTAATACCTCTCTTTAAGCAAGATTACTATGTTGCTAACTTTACCCATTAAGATAATGAGGGTGCTTCTATTTGTTAGTTACGTTTCATCAACTAGTCCCACTATTACAGTAATCTCACTCTCTCAATATATGTGCCAACAGGGATGCTCGATTTTGGTGGAACTGCACAAAAACTTTGGGTGCTTCATTGCCTCGACAGCTTCCGTCCTTTCCTGTCAGTCGCTAATCTCTGCTTGCTTTCTTCCTTTGTTGTCAGTCGCTTGGCTTATCTCGGCTTCCAGTCAAAGGAAATAGTAATTGGTATGCTACCTCACACAGGTTGGTACTGGTCTTTATCCTAATTATTGTGCCTGTCATACGTATTGGTAATTTGGTATTGCGCCACTGTTTGCCGATTTCATAAAGGAGTATTTTGGAGCCTGAACTCGCAGGCAAATCATTACATCGGGTGATTTCAGTAGAACTGCACAAAATGATCAGATGGACAGGTACTTATGCTGCTGTTATGTACTCCAAAGTTCACTCAGACAAGCATCGATGTTGACAAGAAGTGCCTATATTCATTCGAGTATCAACCGACGTCAACCAATTGTCAAACTCCAAGTATTAGGAGAGTGAACACCAAAAATATTGCTTGGTGCATAGCCCAGAAAAACGCAGTCCAGTCTTTGGTCCCAACTTGTGCCTTTTGGTTATCGACACATATGGTAGCGAACTATATGGCATGGAGTCTAAAGATTCCAGACAAGTTGGTTGACGTGTATATTCATCTGGCACTTAATCAGTCTGCATGCCAAGGATGCTCCATTTCAGTTGAACTGCACAAAAAATTTGGGTGGTTCATTTTCTCAACAGCCTCCTTTCTCGTCTGCAATGTAGAATTTTGGCGAGATACAGGACCAAGATGAGCCAGTAAACTAGTTGGATGAAAGTTGTGGCCAAGTTGCTTAAACCTCCCTCGGCACGAGGCCACTATTTGAGGATAAACCTACAAGCAAAGTTCAGGTTATCTATGCTGCCTCTTATGTACTCGAAAGTTTACTCGTACAAGAACTAATTTTAGCAAGAAGTACCTCCGATTGAACACCATTTACCAGTCTGTACCCTAGGTAATTAAAGTTCGTCCATGGATCATATTGGCTGTGATCTCAATCATTTGGATGCATAAACATACTGAACATGTGTATATCTGAATCTTTTTTTGAATTATGTATGAATATTGTCATGTGATCTATCAATCATTTGGATGCATAGATATGCTGAGCTTGTGTATATATGAATCTTTTGAGTTGTTGATAGTGAATGTTGGCTATGAATATGAACGTGTCCTGTGAACCTGAGTTTGATATGAATGTTTACCTTTTCTGTTGTATTTGTGTGTGAACTTGTTAGTATGCCTACTATGGGGTATAAAATGCAGGTCTCTTATAAAAGTAATGTTGCGTCCAATTTATGTTTTCCCTTCTAACCACATTATATATATTTATATTATTACTATTATAGTATATTTTATAGAGACTTATATATACATTATAAAAACATCCCACGTGTTATTAACTTATAAAAGTAAATGTTTAACGGAAGTTGGCAAGGAAAATCCTGGTTGTTTTTGACTCACAGGCAAGGAAAATCCTGGTGATTGCGTACAAAAGCTTGCGAAGGTTTTAAGGACCAATTTAATAATAACACGCTCATTTTTATTTTGAGCAATAACTCACTAATTTGTTAATTATATATATATATATATAATGTGCCTCTCCGGTTTATCTTCGCATGGAAGGAAGTGCCTCCTTGTTTTGCAAAAAAATTATTCATCCCGTTGATAGCTGGGACCCGTCAGATTTGGTGACTGACCTGTGGGCCCACTAAGCGGACATGTACGCACGGCTTTGTCAACTTAATCAACAAATGATTCTAGCAGCTGGACCGTTGGATGTTAATCCAACAGCCGTGCTCCTTCTTCAACCTCTGTTCTTGCTCCTGTCTCCTATGGGCGGCACCGCGGCTATGCTGCCGTGCACCCGAACCAGTGAAGTTTCCCACTCCTCTCCATCTGCAACTCCACTGCCCCATCTTCCCCATCTCCGGGTCGTTCCAGTCTGGGTGCGCTCGGCACGGTGTGGTCATCAACCGAGAGTCGTCGGAAGATGACTGTACGTGAGAGGCTGACAGTGGGGACGCACCACGCCCATGGACGCATGCATGCAACGGAGCGTGGCGAGGTCAACGCGGTCAAGGAACGACTTCCATCGGAAGTATACTGTACGTGGAGAGTCTCAGCTGGGTCCACGGCCGTAGCAAGTAAGTGCCTCCTTATTACGCGCAAAATAATGATCCCTCCAACTGACAGCAGGGACCCACTGGACGGGCCACTGTATTTTGTGAAAAAACGTTTGCCCCCTGACTGCTCGGACCCACCTGATGGGCCATCGTATTTCGCGAAAAAAACGTTCCCCCCGTTGTCAGCTCGGACCCACCGGAAGTGCCTCCTTATTACGCAAAAAAATAAATACTCCCCCAGCTAGCTAGGATCCACCTTGGTGGGAGGCTGACTTGTGGGCCTACTAAGTTGATGGGGACGAAGGGCTTTGTCAACTTAGTCAATATGAACGATTCTAGCTCCAGTGACCGTGCGATGTCTATCCAACGGCCGTAGTGCTTCTTCAACCTCTGGTCTTCTTGCTCCAGCCGCCCAAAGCAGCGCCGGCCATGCCGCATGCTCCTGCCTCCCGTGGCCGGTTGTGCTGCCGCGGAGGCCTCACCGCCCCCTACTATTCCCACCATTGGCCAGGCCCTGCGGCGACGGCAGCCTCACACCACAGCCGAACCAGTGAACCCTCGTACTCCTCTCCGCGCGGGGGCTTCCACTACCGTGTCTTCCCCGGCTCTGCGTCGTCCCCTTCCTAGGCCTCGCCATCGTCCACCACCGCGGTGCTCTCCGCGCGGCGTGGTCAACGTGGTCAAGGAACGACTTCCATCGGAAGAGTACTATACGTGGAGAGGCTGACAGCTGGGTCCACAGCCGCAGCCCATTTTTTTGTGATTTGCCAAGTAAGTCGCTTTGTCAGTCCTGTTGGGCTGCAAATCTTTCAAGACGAGGAGAGCTTTCATTCGGCTGGCCGAGAAAATGGCCCATCAGTAATGAGAAATGGGTTGTACATTTTTAAAACACATCAAACCGGCAATTAGTTTCAGATATCTTTTTTCATTTTGAGATTTTAAATTACATTAATATTTATGTGTGGAGAATTTATTGGATTTTATATTGATATACATTTATTTTTAAAATCAGTTTGAATGTGAGTCGAAATTTCGGGATTAAAAACAGTTCGGACCGCACCGAAATATGCAAAATTTCATATAATTTTTTAACCGTGGCCACAATATGGGCTGTAATGCTAACAGAAAGAATATGGGCTAAAAAACCTTAAGAATTAGCAAATGGGCTGTAAATTATTAGAAATAATGGCAGATGGGTTGTATGTTGTTTTCCACAGATTTGAGGCTTTCATAAAAAAAAGGTTGACGCACAAGCAGTGACTGTTGGATGTCCATCCAACAGCCGTCGTGCTTCTTCAATCTCTGCTCTTCCTGCTCCAGTCGCTCAAACAAGCACCGGCGAGACTGCCTGCTCCCTCCTCCCCGCGGCCGGCTGTGCTGCCGTGCAGGCCTCACCGCCCCACCATACTCCCTATGTTGGCCTAGCCATCCCTCTACTCACCGACACCTGCTGTTATTCTCCGGCGATGGTAGACGAACCAGCAAACCCTCGTACAGTCGTACTCCCCTCCACGTGGGAAACTACTGCTGAGTCTTCCCTGCCTCCGTGTCGTTCCCTTTCTAGGCCTCGCCGTCGTCCACCGCCCTGGTGCTCTCGGCGCGGCCTGGTCAACATCGTCAACGACCGACATGCATCTGAAGTGGACTGTACGTGGAGAGGCTGACAGCTGGGTCCACGGCCGCACGCAAGGAAATGCCTCCTTATTACGCGCAAAATAATGATTCCTCCACCTGACATCTGGGACCCATCGAAAGGGCCTCTGTATTTCACGAAAAAAAGTTACCGTCGCTGACAGCTTGGACCCACCAACTATATCTTCGCACGCAAGGAATTGCCTCCTTATTACGCAAAAAAAATGAATACTCCCCCTGCTAGCTGGGACCCAATATAGTGGCAGGCTGATTTGTGGGCCTACTAAGTTGACGGGGATGGAGGGCTTTGTCAACTTAGTCATACTCCAGTGACCATACGATGTCCATCCAACGACCGTAGTGCTTCTTCAACCTCTGGTCTTCGTTCTCCAGCCGGCCCAAGCAGCGCCGGTCCTGCCGCAGGCTCCTGCCTCCCGTGGTCAGATGTGATACCGCGGAGGCCTCACAGCCCCCTACTACTCCCACCGCTAGCCAGGCCATCCCTCTACTCACCCACACCCCCTGTTATTCTGCGGTGACGGCAGCCTCACACCGCAGCCAAACTGGTGAACCCTCGTACTCCTCTTCGCGTGGGCATCCACTGCTGTGTCTTCCCCGGCTCCGCGTCGTCCCCTTCCTAGGCCTCGCCGTCGTCCACCGTTCGTGGTGCTCTCGGCGTGGCGTGGTCAATGTGGTCAACGAACGACTTCCATCGGAAGAGTACTGTGCGTGGAGAGGCTGACATCTAGGTCCACGGCAGCCGCAAGGAAGTGCCTCCTTATTACGCGCAAAATAATTATTCCTCCACCTGACAGCTGGGACCCACCGGACGGGCCATGGTATTTTGTGAAAAAAACATTTCCCCGTAGACTGCTGGGACCCACCAGCTACACCTTCGCACGCAAGGAAGTGCGTCCGGGCAAAAAAAAACGATTCGCCCCCTGGCTGTTGGGACCCACCAGCTACATCTTTGCACGCAAGGAAGTGCCTGACAGTCGGGACCCACCTGAAGCATACGTAGCGTTGTCATTCTAGTCGCAAACGTGTATGTACATACTGGTCGTTGTAGAGGTGCGCACGTAGCATGTACATGTACGTACGACGGCCAGGGTGCAAGAAAGAAAATACGGCCACGTATGTGTACATATGGGCGGGGTCTCGGACGCCTACTCGCGCATACGTACGGCCAGGGCTCGTGTACATGGCTGGGTCGGAATAGAGAAACAACATCATCGTCATGTTCATGGGGAGCCAACCGGCTGGGTCGGAACGGAATGCATGGTCGTGTTCATCGGAAGGGCTTGGACGGAACAGGCGATGGAAACGAGGCCTGGCGTACCGCACAACGGAGGAAACAGACCTCCTATGGTCGAAACGGGGGTGATGTTGATCGGGAGGGGTGTGGCGTACCACAAAACGGAGGAAACGGACCTCTTACAGTCGAAACGGGGGTCCTGTTGATCGGGAGGGGTGTGGCGTACTGCAAAACGGAGGAAACGGACCTCCTACGGTCAAAACGGGGGTCCTGTTGATCGGGAGGGGTGTGGCGTACCACAAAACGGACGAAACGGACTTGTGTTGGAGCGCTATGGTCGAAACGGGGGTCCTATTCATCGGGAGGGGTGTGGCGTACCGAAAAACGGGACTCCACGGGATACTGTTCATCTCCACCGTTGACCTCCTCCAGCCTCCACGGGCTACCATCGACCTCCTCCAGCATCCACGGGCTCCTGTTCATCTAGCCTCCACCGCGCGCTACTCCACCGGCTACTGTTCAACCACCCCTCCACGGGCACCCCTCCATCGTCTACTGTTCATCCAACCCTCCACACCACGGGGTCCTGTTCAACCAGCCCTCCATAGGCACCCCTCCACCATCTACTGTTCACCCAGCCCTCCACACCACGGGGTCCTGTTCATCCAGAGGCAACGCCACCGCTCACTGTTCATCCAAACCCCCCCCCCCCCCCCCCCCCGCAACGCTCACTATTTATCCAATCGATTGGCTTTAGTTAGTAGCAGTAGCGAAAGAATCGCTCGATCGGGTTCAGTTAACAGCCATCGATCGATCGCTCGGGTTCAGTAACGCGTAGCCTGCAGTACAATCGCTCGGGTTCAGTTAGAGCCCAAAGCCGCACACACATGCGCGTACGTGTATGAGAGAAACGTGCATCGCTCGGCCCCGACCTCCCACCATAACCGGGAACTCCCCGAAATTTTCCTCCCCCTCGCTTCTACCACGGTTTTTTCCGTCATGGACGGCCCAAAGAATGTCATGCAGCTGCGTCTCCGGCCCGCCCAGGACGAAAAGCCCATTTTCTGTCATGATTTTTTGTCTTAGAAGTAGGATCCCACCACATCTATGATGATACCGGGTTTTGTCACAATTATCGTCATAGAAGTGTCATATGTATGATAAAAAAACTCGTTCGGCCCAAAATGTCACGGATGTGTCTTTTTTTTGTAGTGATTCTTCCAAATACCATGAACTTCTTATGGCAGAAGTTCTGGAACCAAAAGACCACAATAAGAGTGCACTCGATGAGTTCCCCATTCACTACTGTAGGATGCTGCTAATGCGACAGTATGATAAGAGACCCTTCGATGAATCTGTGTGCGATGCAATAATCGCAAACGGTGTTGTAAAGAACCGTCAAAAAAAGGTGCAAAACTTTTGCGGTCACGGATGCATCAAACACGGTTTAGATTTTTGTTGCGTGTGCGATTCAGGGCATACGGTTTAGTTGAATTAACTGTTTGTGATGATGAGGAACAAAAGAAGCGGGCTGCAAGATGAAGGCGTGTGCAATATAGAGCATACAGTTCACTTGGATGAATTGTTTGTGATGAGGCGGAACAACAGAAACAGGCAGCCAGATGAAGGTGTGTGCGCTATACGGCATAGACCATATAGTTCACTCGGATGAACCGTTTGCGTTGGGCCAAGAGAACAGAAATGGTTCAACTTAACAAGATGTGTGTGATACGCGGCAAACAGGTTTGTAATCAGAAATGCGTGGGAAGACCGATAACAACACAGACGATTCCTGTTAACAAGCCGTGTGTGTTGTGTGCAAACGATTGCTGGTATAAAATTGTTAGTGATTGATGAAATCATCACCGACGGGTTCCCTTGTTTAGTCCTTGTGCGATGTGATTTGCTCTATCTACAGAGCCTCAACATATATACTTAAAAAGACAGCATTGCATAACCAAATTAAGCATACAATTACACAAGTGACTACACACATAACATTTTCACACACCAAAGTAAGCAATTACATGCATACTAAACTAGGAGAAACGAGGATCTAATCATCTACTTCTTGTTTCAACGACGCTTGCCATTGCTCTGCTTCCGGCTGGATCCCTAGCCATTGGGGAAGGAGGCACTTCCTCATGTCAACAATCCGCCTGTACATGTCGTAGCACGTGTACACCTCCTTGGTCGCGTACACGACGTGAGCTTTGTTGAGTTTCTCCATCCATGCCGAGTGCCAGGCACGCTTGTCGTTGTTGCAGGAATCCTTCATGTCTCTGTAGTTAGGGTCGATGATGGCCTCGGCGAGGTGAACCAGTGAGTCTTCCTCATGCTCCTTGCTACCCTAGATCTTGTATTGGCCCTGCATGTCGACAAGATTCTGGCAGGCGATGCCCGAATTCTTGAGCACCTTGACATCGTTGGTGATGTCCACCGTAGCGAACATGTAGTGGGGGATGTTGACAAACCTGGTGAAATGCCCTTGTGGCCAGGCAGTAGTGGTAGACGATGACGTGGTGGCGCACGCACATCTGGGCAACGATGACCTTGGGACGAGACCTGGCACGAGCGCGGGTGTGCTCGAGGTCGAACCCTACCACCTTTTACTTCTCGTCACCAAGCAACAGCTCCATGATGCGGATGGCGTGCTCCACCCAAACCGGGTAGTTGGTGTACACCACTGAGAGCTCCATGAACCTTCGGTGGGTGTACACCACAGCATGCATGGTGAACTGCTGCTCGTCGTCGGCAGCCGCTCGGAGCGCCATTTGAGCCGCGCAGGATACTCTCTAAGAATTTGTCATGGTGGGTGTGCTTCTTTGTAGTGACCACGATCCCAATGGATCGAAGTCTCTATGCTTAAGTGTCATCCCTGGGTCGGTATGATGACACACACAATACTCGAGGAATTATAACAGAGTTCAATCACACAGTTATTACATCACGATCCTCATAAAGAGTATTTATTACACGAATAATATGGCTGAAGGCCATCTAAACAAAATAATTGCGGAAGCTTCGAAGATAAATGAGTTCATCAAACAACAACGCATAGCTGGGTGCATGACAACGACCTAGTGCTGCAGCATGAGACATTGCAGCCATGTAGGTCAGCACATGGAATATGCTGGCAGAGTTACACTGTAGAGCAAATGAAAGAAACTATGTCTGCATGCATATTTGGCTGGTGGAGGCTCTAAGTTTTGCATAAAGCTAATTTTTTCCACTACAACAACGGAATAAATTTTATTTACTACAAAGTTATACCAATATTGAGAAGGTTCCTCCAACTCAATCCCACCATTAAAGCAAGCATCATCATTAAAACTAATACATTAATTATAGAGTGGTGAGATTAACATAAATAACCACTTCTAGATACTCAAATTGTCCATAACCGGGGACACGGCTAACCATGATTAGTTTGTACACTCTGCAGAGGTTGCACATTTTTTCCCACAAGACTCGACTGCATCCATGATCGGAAGATCGAGACATAGTCTTTCTGAAGCATTAACTCTCTACTCTGGGTAGACCGATACACCTACTTTCCCCTACATCTGGTACTCCTCCTCTTCAAGAGCTCACACAACTTACTCAACTATGCTAGAGTCCATAATGGCTTGTGGCTGCACACGGAAGTTTCTAGTCATGAAATATCATATGATCCCTTTGAGCCTGGGTGGCGAACCGAGGGAAAATCACACGGGTACTCCGGGATTCCCATGGGAAAGCACTGGTTTCTCTAGGTGCCCCAACCAATCCACCCTGATGTGCATTAAAGTTGTCACCTTAATGTTGTCCAAAATTATTATCTCTCACAACTTTAGTGAATCTCACAAACCAATCCCCGTCTATGAGCATGGCTAAGAAATATAAGAGCATAACGTATATTCCCATGGTGATCAAAGGTAATAGGTTCCTACCTCAAGAACTACAACCAATACACATGTTCCCAATCCTACTCATGCAAATCTTTGAGGGGCAAAACTAATGCATAGTAAAAACTGGGTATTGAAAAGTATGATCAAAGTGTAACTTGCCTTGTTGACGATCGTAAAACTCTAGAGATTCTTAGTAACAAGCTTCGCACTCCGGAAAATCTAGCGTAGAGCATACATAAGCACTCAAGCAAACGATGCAAAGAGAAAACGAGAAAAGATCCAAAGAAAACTAAAAACAAGCAAACAACTAATCTAAACAGAAAACAAATTTTAACAGCATTATATATGTGTGGATTAGATCTTAACATAAGGTACATGTGTTTAGCTATGATTTGCAAAAAGAATCAACTCAAACGGAGCTACGAAACTCAAGATACGAACGAAACAAGATCAAATTCAAATCTGAACTAAACTCAAATTTTCAATTTTTAAAAACATATTCAAGTTGGTTTACTGGATAGATTAGATCACTCTGAAGATTTAGGCATTGGTTTCGTCAAATTTGGACAAACAAGCAAAAAGTTACAAGGGTTTAAAGATCAGGGGGCTAATCTGCGAAGAAAATATTCACGGATGGGTCCCTGGCTGAAAACCAAAATAAAAATGGAAAATCTACAGAACGAACATTCGCTACCAAAACTAATCTGACGAATCTATTCGCTACAGAACCTAAACGAACGAACGTTCGTTAATAACCGAACTAAACAATAAACCAGACTAAAACAAAAACCAAAAAAACGGATCGGATCGGGGCGGGGCGGGTTTATACCGGTTCACGGTGGTTCAGCGTCGATGGCGGCGAAATCAACGGTGGCAGGGGTGGGGCTCGGGTTCGGCGGCAAGTGCGGCGCGGCTTGCGGGCAGCGCGGGCGGCGGCGAAAAGTGCGGCGGCGGCGGCGGCTTGAGACGAGGAGAGGGGTCGGGCTCCCCAGTATTTTATGAGGGAGGGGGCGAGGCGGCTTGCGGGAGGGGGCAGAGAGGCGGCGGTGACTAGGAGTCCGGATCGGACTCCAGCGGCGGGGGCGTGGCCAGACTCCAGAGGGAGTCAGCCACGCGGCGTGGGAGGAGCTTGGCCGCGGCCTGGCGGCTAGCTGGGCCGGCCCAGTTCAGCGTGAAGTTTAAAAAAACATTTTTTTCAAAGACAAAAACACAATAAAAATAAAAATTGAATCCTAAAAATACGAGAAGAATTCACACAGTAATATGGCCTTATTATTGACCTAGTAAACATTTTTCTGGGCCTAAATGCCTAAACTAAAAACAAACATTATGGTACTAATTACTCTGCTAACTAATAAATAAACTAGCGAATAAAATCAAATAAACTCTGCAAAAAATCAAAATTCATTTTCCAATATTTCTTTGCTGATTTTGAAGAAGTCATTTTATCTTCTCTCTTTATTTTAAAATATTTGGAAAATAATTTTGAAAAAACAATTTGATCCAATTACCAAATTTTGATAAATCAAAATTGGATTTTTGTGAAACCTCCAACTCTCTCAAATTGGTCCTTGAGTTTCTTAAGGTCTCTTGAATCAAAATGCAACTAAAACAAAACAACAAAATGCATAAATCATGGATGCATAGGAATGATCTATGAACAACATCCAAATTGAAAATTGGGATGTTACATTCTTGCAATGGTGGGGCGCGATCGGAAGGTTTAAGAGACACAAGGGTTAAATAACCGCTATAACAAATGGGGGCCAACTTGCCTATAATCGTCACGTCTTGTCATGACGTTCATAGCGGAGGATTCCAGTGCACGCTTGACAACACCACACTGTAGTGAGGATTCCAGTTCATGCTTGACAACACTGCACCACAGTTTGACCACACGTGGGCTCGAAGAGGCGCCAAATCTATCGTCGGTGAGCCTGTTCCCATGCTACCATGCAGTTTACCGCGCAAGCTTCCCGCCCGGCTTGGTTTGCCACATGTCGGCTAGAAGAGGGACAAAATCATGGGCGTTTATTGGCAAAAGGCTTTGTAAAAACAAAGTGTGTGGAATGACTTCGATCGTAAGTTTACCCATGGGTAATGAGGTCAAAGTTACATAGAAGGGTGATGTTGGACACTCGAGGGCGATAATTAATTCTGCGCTCTACATGGCACACGTCGGAAGAAACCAACTGTGTGCAATAATGTCCAAGATCGCAGTCGAGTTAGCTATACAGATCGTGTGCTCTGAGATCAACAAGGTAAACAGATTCAAGAATGGTTAATAAAATCAAATCTAAGATCATTGCATATTAAGGTCAAAATAGTGCTACCAATATACGAGTCTCATACGACAATGCCATTTCAACGACTGTACAACAAAGGCCCGAAATATGACATGGTTCAAATTCCAGAGTTATATGGCTCAAATTCAAATATTACAAGGTTCAAACTGATATTAGAAATGAAATTCAGCTCATCAGCTACAAACGCTCGCGCTTATCCGCTGAACATGGATATCAGAGAGGCTCAAACTAATATTACCACTTCTAAGTCTGGTTTCGAAACCTCACAACTTTTGCAAAGGGGTCAGCCACTGAGAAGTCATGTATGGGGTTGACACGATGAGTTCCGATTACTCTGTCATTTGAAGTTCAAAAATGAAATTCAGCATTTTTGGAGCCTATTCGATTCTGCCGCAGGCGCCGACGGTGATCAACAAACTATTCATTTTTCCAAAATAAATGTAGGGCAAACCTCATTACCTTCAGCACCCTTGCCCTAACAACAAAGAACTTGGGGAATATAATCTCTGGTAAGGTCCCTCGGTAGGAGTTCAAAGTAATTTTTGAGAGATGTGGACGTAGGCATTTGACGTGGTTGTTATATTGTATCACATTATCCACCACTAGGCCTAATCTTATCTTCAAAAGAAGAAAAAGTGTTAGTGCCTAGATACATTTTTGAACAATACTACAGGCCTATTTGGTTTGCAGGATTTGTAGAATGCACTCACATGCCATCTTTGATCTGACATAATTAACATGGGCATTAACATGCCATCATCAATCTTCACAAGATGTTGGAGTGCATGAAAAGTTCCCTAAGAAAACTAGTACAGATGAATCCAAAGGAGAAATGCATATGGATTGTAACCATATGGATCAAGCATCGTCATTGTAAACATGGAAAAGGAGACATGTATGTACCGGAATCCTCCAAAAGAATCCTTTAGAAATCGTAGGACATTGTCATTGTAAACTTGGAAAAAGGTGTCACAAATTGAACTCCCTTATGGTTAACATTTAACAGGAAAGGAACATCACCTCGATATATAGCTTCTCCAGGCACGGAAAGCATCTCAGGAAAGTGACAACTTGCTCCAGGTTGGGGCCGATAGATTCTAGTGCCAAGACCTTCACTGTGGCGTAGTTTTGCGGTTAGGCTTGTCGGAATCATTTTCTGAATGACAGATGAACAAACATCTTCAAAATTAGAAATAATGTTAATTTGTAGAAGGAGAGGTAGAAGGCGGTTGTTGTACCTAAACGGATGTGGATCCAATAACAAGGTTGAAGTATTTGTCAGACGAGTAGCCCGGCACTGTCAGTTTTGGCGCAGAAATGACATTGATTCTTGTTGGACCTACTTGATCAAGTACAAGTAATCTCGCAAGTGCAGGTGTGTCCTCAATGGCCATACCTAGTCCGGAGAGTCATGGAGGTGATGTGGAATGTACTCAACTCACTGATCGCCTGAAGCCGAAGGTACTCGAGTGCAGTACAGCCACAGAGCAGGCGATCCATGTCACCGTTTGAGAGGCAGGCGACAACAAGTTCGAGGTGCTTCATTCATGGTAGAATAAGAGCGGGCACGTCATTAAGGGGGGGGGATGGCAGTTCCTAAACTTGGCGACGCGTAGCTTGGGCGCGAGGCGGAGCGCGGACGTTGGCAGCGAGCGCATATGCCCATCATCAAAAGTGAGCTCCTCAAGCTGATCTAGGACGGGGGATCCGAACTAGTCGTCAAGCTCGGCTCGGTTCCTGCCGTTGGAACGGAACTTTCCCATTCTAAGGCCTATGGTTGGGTCAAGGTGACTGCCGGGGATCTTGGAGAACGCATCCAAGCTTTTGCGATAGCCATGGAAGAGCTCGTGGGTGTCGATGAGGTCGAGAGGGGTGAAGTTCCATAGGGGGCGCCACCACCGGGAAAGGACGGTTGTCCGCGCCCCACATTTGATTGCGAGGAGGGAGATGATGACTGTCAACATATCATCAGGGAGGCTGATGATGAAGTCTATGCCCATTGGAGTCGCTTGCGGTTCTAGCTCACCCCGCCTCCGCTTGTTGGCAGCCCCATTCTCCACCTCCAGAGTCTCCTTGTCAGCGGCGCTTTCTGATAGAGATGAGAGTACAGAGAATATTTAGTTAAAACAGGGCAACAGAAAAGTGTATTCATAACTAGAAGTTATTAGGTAGGAATATAGTAAGAAAAGGGAATAACAATTGGTTGCTTAAATACTACATAACTCATTTAACATTGCTGGGTAAGTCAACATGCAGATAGTTGAAAAGAAAACTTACTTCGAACAAAGTCAGTACGGATGATTTTGTCGGGGAAGTTAGCATATATCTCATGACCAGGCCCTTTTATGTGCAGTCCAATTTTAGTGCCAGCTTTCAGTAAATAAAACTTAGAAATTTCTTTCCAAAAGCCAGCGGCCAAATAGGAGTCACCACGTTCATCAAGTCTCACAGTAGCAACGATTGTAAATCCATGGTTTGTGTGCAATATGACATCTGTGCAGCCTTGATCTATGTGAAGGGAAAAATTGTGCACTACATAATCTGTTGCATAGCAAGGGATGCGCTGAAAAAGGTAGGATTGTTAAAGAAAATATGGTAACATGCAAATATGGGCCTAAATTGAAAGAACTGTACAACAGTTGAAATCGAAGGACAAAAATCTATAAATTAAACAGATAGGGTAAACATGATGTCATCGAAATATGAGAGTAATCGAAAGAACAATACATCATTAATTTGCCTAATATAGAAAGAAGAGGGGAAAATCCCCTTTGACGTATATGGTGCATGTATCACCTTTTATCCAAATGTAGCAATATGTAGAATATCTTTAGGAAAGTAGGCCATGCCAACCGGTTTATGGTGAGATTGAACATACCGCGCACATCCTCAAGTCATCTGGTACGGCGAGATAGAATCTCTGGCAGAGGTTGCAAGGTCCTGATGTGTCGCTGTACTGTACACTCTATGAATGAAAGAAAACCCTCAAATCAGCTCGAATAAAAATGAATTCACTGTGATTTCCGCCGGGTTATTAAAGGAGGCAGATGAACTGGGATGAGAGATGAGATAATATCTCATTAAATTAGTTACCTTGTCGTCCATGAGAAAAAACCCTCAGTACGGCAGATTCCCCAACCGAGCTGAGCTGGGTCGACCGCGAGCAGCGTTGAGAAAGTCAATGGCGATAGGCGGCGGCAAGCGGAAGTGGCAAAATCTGGTGGGGTTTGCCGGCAGCCTGGCGGCGGCAGGCGTCGAGCTAAGTGGTTACCACCGCGATAGGCGGTGCCATGCATAGACACGGAGGAGCCTATGCAGGTGTGAATGGGGACCGGAGGCATGGGTGGCGGACGGGGATGAGGGTTTTTGTGACCTGGGGATGGTGACGGTTTTATTTTTTATTTTTTGAATTGGGTGGTGAGGGTTTTCTGTCCCACAAAGAATTTTGGAGGCAACGGTTTCCTAGAGCCAACCATTTGTGATTGACGCAACAAGCAAAAAGAAAGTCATTGCACACGGTTCCAATTTTGGGAACCATGTGTGATTGAAGCAACAGGCAAAATGAAAGTCATTGCACACGGCTCCAATTTTGGGAACCGTGTGTGATTGACGTACTACCTCTGTCCTGGTTTATTGGTCCCCTCTGTAATTTGTACCAAATATTTTACTAAGAAATGTTTATGCATGTCACCAAAAATTATATCATTGAACACTATGTTTAAATACGCATCCAACGATATAATTTTTGCTGACCTGCACTAACATTTTGTCAGTTAAATCGTTGGTCAACATTTAACAAAAATTACAAAGGGGACCAATAAACGAGGACGGAGGTAGATTCCATCAATCGAACTGATTGCATCCATCCCATAGTTAGACATAAGTAAACATAGATTAAACATACTCATACATAGATAATAAGTGTACACGTACACAAGCATAGTTCAACCGTCATTAAGAATGCTCAAGCGTACATAGTTCGATCCCACATTTCATCTCACATGCGGGCACGATCCTGAAGCTTCTCCAGGTACTCGGCGTACGCGGCGTGCACCACCCTACGAGAATACTTCTGCTTGAAGGAGCCAATGGCCTGTCCTCTTGCATGCGCCAGAACACTTTGATACGCGTCATGAAGCTTGTGGTTGCAAAATGGGCATTTATAGCCGTCGTCCCAGGTACTAATACGCCTGTTATGCATTCCCGCATAAAGCTCCCTCGGGATTTGCCACTTGTACCTCCTTTGGACATCTTTATCCTCGCTATCCACATCGTCAAACAGCACCTATACATATTGTAAAAAATGCGGCGTCAAATTAATGGTTACAAACTAATCTCTAGCGAACATTTGGCAGTTGCCAAAAAATGGCATCAAATCAACGATTACATGACGGGAAGTAGGATTAGGAATTTATGGCTATTTATTTATCCATATCCAGAGATAATGGTTCAATTTTTAAGCTCCTTCGTCTATGTACAGACCAATCTTGAAGAAAATAATGGCACAAACATATGTAGGTCATTCAAAATCGATTGTCCAGTCCTGGCTAGGAATTATTAGCACAAACACTAACCCTAGCCAGATTAAGCAGAAATCATTTCCACATATGAAAGAACTAATCACTTATCACTTGTACCATTCAAACAATCAATACACTACACGGATCTAACAAAACTTACTCAGATTTCATGGATTGGGAGAACATAACCATAGGATTTCTATTCCAGAAAGGGGCAGGCAGGAGTAACCAGAGAAACCATGGGATCTATTTGACACATAAATGGTTATAGATGACTAACTAGTTGTCTGCCGTCGTCGGAGTCGTCACCGGAGTGGTTGTCGGAGTCGTCGCCCAAGTCGTCACCAGAGTCGGTGTGGAACTCCGCCTCCGGCTGTGGAAGCTCGACGACATCAGGTTGCAGCGATAACTTGCCGGCGGTGACGGCAACCTCTATCTCCATCTCCACGCCGTGATCTAGTGCTTTAGCAGCCCCGGCGTCGCCACTCTCTCTGATGGGGCGCTTCAGTGGCATCCTCATACACTGACGGCTTTGATGACTGAGAGCGGCGTTGAGGATGCAACGGAGAGAGGAGATTGGGTGTGTGGCGAGGATGGGGGGTGCGGCCACTCGGGCGCACCATTAATATGGGAGAGCTCTGAATATGGAGTAGTAGGAGAGAGGCGGGCGGCGGTCAAACTGCTGGCTCGCCTCCCGGGGAGCCTGCACACCAAACTGCTGGCATGCCTACCGTCGTTTCACACAGCTACTCCCACGCCTCCCGATGACACTACACAGCGAGCACCCCTCCGTCAATTCATACACCTGCACGCACGCCTCCCGGTCTGCCTGCACGGCGGACTGCTCGCATGCGTCCCGTCAACTCACGCCTGCTCGCACGGTACACAGGTCGCGTGGCAGCACATATATTGTTTTTCTATTTGGATGATTAATGATGCCGCTTTATTTTTTGCATAACCGAAGCATGGCACATATCCATTGTTGGTCTAACGCTCAATAAATAGTCCGTTTGGGACATTGGTTCCCAATTATTAATAATCTCCCATTTGTAATTAGATAAAGATTACATCAAAACTGGTCTCAAATTTGACCAAAAAAGTACAATGCAACTTTGTATTGGTGTCCATATGACAACACGATAAGTTTCATGAACTTCAAATAAGTTTTGGATGTACTATAATTTAAAAATCAAGATTCTCATTGTTTGAAATTTGTTGCACGGGGAGTAAACATGCACCCAATGAGACACATGTGTTTTTTCAATCCATTTAGGTGCACTGTCACGTGTGCATGTAGCTCGAATTTGATTTTTGCACATTATACCCATAGAAAATGAATCAATTAATGTACTAAAACGTCTTAATGATCTCTGCTTTTTTTCGAAATTAAAATGTCCCTCCTTTGGTACACCTATATGTTCACCGCGGGATAATTAGTTTAACATGCATCGTAGTTGTCGTTGATTCGCGGTGTGTTTGTGTGGGTGTGTGTGTCTGGGGGTGGTGAGTGGCTCGTAGTACACTACGAGTTGTGAGCCACCGTGTGGGTTGGCCGTTTTGTTAGGCACGCTGGTGCCACATTAGAGTCGTGAATTCGTAATTTAAAACTTTACACAACCCTTTCATACATACATGTTTTGGCCACATGCAGTCGATGGTTGTCCTACACGACACTCGATACTCGTGTATGACACTGTCGGCGGTCTGGATACGGTGGTACCCAGACTTGTCTGCCTGCACCCCACTGCGAGGCTCCATCGACAGCCTGGTACGGCCCAGCTTCAGCATCGACAACTCAAGACCCTCGCGAGGGGCCAAGCCACGCGAGGCGGATGACGCCAAGACCCCCGAGGGGATCGGCCTCCTCAAGCTAGCTCCCGAGGGGCGGAGATTTCTATGCAAGGTGCACCTCACGAGGCTCAGCTGACGTGAGCCATGACGACCAAGGCTAGGTGGGCGCCAGGCAGGCACCAGCGGGCGCAGAGCACCAATTTCCTCTTTGGTGCAAAGGAGGCAAGCGGCAGGTGCGGAGTCCTGAGGAATCAGCCAAAGGTTTCCATTCTGGTCAAACAAGACCAAGACCGCCAGGACGGAGGTCATCACTAAGCCCACCGCAGCGTCACAACCAGAGGATTTTTGCAGGCGAAGACCACTTTAGTCGGGATAGGATGTACTACTTGTCCCCCTTCAAATCTGGCTGTTGTGGGATCCCTTCCCGCCAACATTTGGGAAGAGGACCAAGGCCACTATAAATAGGACTTAGCCACCACCAAAGAGGAGGGACGAACAGAGCAAAGCCATTCCACCTCACCAGCTCTCTCTATCTCAAGAACACCTCACCTCCCGAGGCCAGTTCATCCATTGTACTAGTTCATCCTCAGCCCTTGGAGGCAATCCACCAAAAATGCTAGAGTAGGTTATTACACCGCAAGGTGGCCCGAACCAGGATAAACTGTTGTGTCTCTCTGTTCCTTTGGGCTCGACATGCTAGGTTTAGGAAGATCACGAGTAGGCAAGCTAGGTAGGTTGAGAACTCCGCACGCACCCCAGAGTTCGAACCTATCAAGGGTTTGTGGAACTCGAAATCTGACAGACGCTTTCTGTGGGCCAGCAAGGTCATCGTCCATAACTTTGATGAACAACCGGTAGTGAGGTTAATTTGACCAGCAAGGTAGAATCTTTTTTGCTTGTGTTATGGTGGTATATAGTACGCGTCGAAGGGGTGGGAGGGGACTAGCGCGCGCGCCCACACACACACACACACATACACACACACACACACACACACTATACGTACGCGTCTGTGAACAAGTACACCTCACTCAGTGTCAGGACTTTTCAGTTTCCGAGGCACGTGCCACATCAAAATTGTAAAAATGGCTATTCAAACATCACACAACAACTCTTTGCACCACATGCATGCAGGTGATGGCTATCCTAGCTAGGACACTCACGTGTGACGCTTCCATCTATGGGCCCATGAGGCCATCGTCGATGCATGTGCATCACTTTGACCTACATCAGGAGAGGTTAATTAATTTCACCATCAATGAGGATTCTTTTTGGGTTGTATTACAGTAGGAGCATATAGTATGCGTCGAAGAGGGGGAAGGGGACCATCATATGTAGTACTCTTCATGAACCTCGCTCTGTGTGGGTGCATGGTTTATGGTTTTTGAGGCATGTGCAGCACATCAAAGTTTTGCATTTTAGGTATTCAACATATGTTTGGCCCACTTGCAAAGCGATGGTGGTTGTCCTCTCGCACCCACTTAAGCGGTTATCAGCGATATCGATGCTTTCCATTTGTGGGCCCACTTGGTCCATCACTACACTTTGCCTGACAACGAGAGTGGTTAATTTGACTTAGGAGGGGGTTATTTTTTTGCTTGTAATATGGTATATATATATATGCGCACACACGCATGCATGTGTACGCATGAATCCCCCCCCATCGAGGCTAGTACAACGACACGTCATGAACTGATCTCGCTCTGTGTGGGGAGAGTGTACGATTTTCTACGCACGCGCCACATCAATGTTGTGAAATGGTATTCAAACATGCATGCACACATCACCTCCATACATATTCATGTAGTGGTTGTCTTCGAATGGTACACTCCCTCGCGTGGTTATCGGTGACAAGCCTATATATTCGTGGGCCCGCGTGGACATCCATGATCACCTTTACCGACAACAAGATAGGTTATCATGGAGGATTCTTCATTTGGTTCGTGTTATCGTAGTATAGGTCATGGTGAGATTCAGACTTAATTAAAGTTTGAGCGCATATACTATGCACGCATGTATGCATGAATCCCCGTCGTCAGCTTGAAGTGTGGTGTAACATACATATGCATCATCAACCTAACCCTCACTCAGTGTGGGGATTTCTAGTTCGAAATCACGGTGCCACATCAAAGTTGTTCCATTGTGTACTAAAAAACACACCTGATCCATACATATGTTTGGGCTGCATGCATGTAGTGGTTGTCTTTGGGGACTAGCTACTTGTGTGATTATTGGTGAGCTAGCCTATCTGGGGTCGCATGGATGACCATCACTTTGACCAGCAACAATAGAGAGGTTTGTCAGCGTCCTGGACTTGGGGGTATCCAGTCCTGCCTGCCTGCGGCCCACCACGTGGCTCCATCGACGGCCTGGTACGGCCCAGCTTCAACAACAACACAGTAAGACCCTCGTGAGGGGCTAAGCCTCGCGAGGCGAACGACGCCAAGACCCCTGAAGGAGTTGGCCTCCTCAGGAGGGATCCTGAGGGGCGGAGAGATCTATGAAGCTACCTCATGAGGCTCAGCTGACGTGAGCCATGACGACCAAGGCCAGGCGGGCGCAGAGCGCAGGTTTCCTCTTTGGTGCAAGGGAGGCAAGCCGCATGCGCGGAGTCCCAAGGAAGCAGCTAAAGGTTTGCATTTTGGTACAACGAGACTAAGACCGCCAGGACGGCAGGACGGAGGTCATCATCAAGCCCACTGCAGCGTCACGACCAGGGGCTTTTCGCAGGCGAAGACTACTTTTGTCAGGATAAACAGTACTACTTGTCCCCATTCAAATCCCGTTGTTGTGGAATCCCTTCCCGCTCATATTTGGGAGGAGGACCAAGGCACTATATATAGGACTTAGCCACCACCATAGAGAAGGATCGATCCCTTCCTGAGCAACACACCAGCTCAAGAACACCTCACCTCCTGAGGCTTGTTCATCCTTGTACTAGTTCATCCATAGCCCCTCGAGGCAATCCCCACACCACACTGGAGTAGGGTATTACACCACAATGATGGACCGAACCAATATAAATCTTTGTGTCTTTGTGTCTCTATGAGCTCTTCGCACTAGGCTAGGGAGGATCGCGAGTAGGCAGGCTGGACAGCTTGAGATCTCCGCACGCACCCCAGTGTTCGAACCTCTCACGGGTTGCTGGACCCAGAAATCCGACATTTGGCGCACCAGGTAGGGGTGCGTCGGATCTCCTCTTCCGTCGACCAGTCCTCCTCCGCTCCACCAACGCCATGGCCGACGCCCCGAGAGCCCACGTCGAGCACTGGGTCGTCCAGACCTCCTCGGCAGCACCCACCAGCGAAGAAGACCTCCACTATGCCCTGCTCGCGGCCCGCATTCCGCCAGGGGCGACCGGCCGCGGGGGAGTGCGGCGCAGTCTTCTCCTCTGGCGCCATGCCATAGCCGCGCAGCTACGCGATCTGCGAACTATGCTGTAGCAACTGCTCCGCACTCACGCATGGAACAAGCGAACATGTGGGCGGCAGTCATCGTGGCCCATGAGCTTCTGCGGTCCATGCTGCTTGAGAGCGGCCGCGACGCCCTGCTGGAGCGGGCCGCTGAGCTGCTAGATATGGCGTGCAGGGGGCGGCACCGTTCTGCACCCTCTCCATGTTGCAGGCGATGGTGGGGGGTGCGCTCATCCCCGACATAGCCACGCGCCTGAAAACCCACAAGTGTAGGGGATCGCAACAGCTTTTGAGGGTAAAGTATTCAACCCAAATTTATTGATTCGACACAAGGGGAGCCAAAGAATATTCTTGAGTATTAGCAGTTGAGTTGTCAATTCAACCACACCTGGATAACTTAGTACCTGCAGCAAAGTATTTAGTAGCAAAGTAGTATGGTAATAAAGGTAACGGTGGCAAAAGTAAAGATAATAGTTTTGGGGGTTTTGTAGTAGTTGTAACAGTTGCAACGGAAAAGTAAATAAGCGAAGAACAATAGGTGAAAAACTCGTAGGCAATGGATCAGTGATGGATAATTATGCCGGATGCGATTCCTCATGTAATAGTTATAACATAGGGTGACACAGAACTAGCTCCAGTTCATCAATGTAATGTAGGCATGTATTCCGTAAATAGTCATACGTGCTTATGGAAAAGAACTTGCAAGACATCTTTTGTCCTACCCTCCCGTGGCAGCGGGGTCCTAGCGGAAACTAATTGATATTAAGGCCTCCTTTTAATAGAGAACCGGGACAAAGCTCTAGCACATAGTGAATACATGAACTCCTAAAACTACGGTCATCACCGAGAAGTATCCCGATTATTGTCACTTCGGGGTTGTCGGATCATAACACATAATAGGTGACTATAGACTTGCAAGATAGGATCAAGAACACACATATATTCATGAAAACATAATAGGTTCAGATCTGAAATCATGGCCCTCGGGCCCTAGTGACAAGCATTAAGCATAGCAAAGTCATAGCAACATCAATCTCAGAACATAGTGGATACTAGGGATCAAACAATACAAAACTAACTTGATTACATGGTAAATCTCATCCAACCCATCACCGTCTAGCAAGCCTACGATGGAATTACTCACGCACGGCGGTGAGCATCATGAAATTGGTGATCAAGGATGGTTGATGATGACGACAGCGACGAATCCCCCTCTCCGGAGCCCCGAACGGACTCCAGATCAACCCTCCCAAGAGATATTAGGGCTTGGCGGCGGCTCCATGTCGTAAAACGCGATGAAACTTTCTCCCTGATTTTATTTGTCCCCGAACGTGAATATATGGAGTTGGAGTTGAGGTCGGTGGAGGTCCAGGGGGCCCACGAGATAGGGGCGCGCCTAGGGGGAGGGGGCGCGCGCCGTGTCTCATGGACAGGGTGTGGGCCCCCTGGTGTATTTCTTTTGCCCAATAATTCTTACTAGTTCCAAAAAGTGCCTCCGTGGATTTTCAGGACATTCCGAGAACTTTTCTTTTCTACACATAAAACAACATCATGGCAGTTCTGCTGAAAACAGCGTCAGTCCGGGTTAGTTTCATTCAAATCATGCAAGTTAGAGTCCAAAACAAGGGCAAAATTTTTTGCAAATGTAGATACGTTGGAGACGTATCAACTCCCCCAAGCTTAAACATTTGCTTGTCCTCAAGCAATTCAGTTGATAAATTGAAAGTGATAAAGAAAACCTTTTACAAACTCTGTTTGCTCTTGTTGTTGTAAACATGAAAAGCCAGCATTCAAGTTTGAGCAAATATTATGAACTAACCATACTCACAATAACACTTAGGTCTCACAATTACTCATATCAATAACATAATCAGCTAGCGAGCCATAATAATAAAACTCGGATGACAACACTTTCTCAAAACAATCATAACATGATATAACAAAATGGTGTCTCGCTAGCCCTTTCTGAGACCGCAAAACATAAATGAAGAGCACCTTTAAAGAACAAGGATTGACTAAACATTGTAATTCATGGTAAAAGAGATCCATTCAAGTCATACACAATATAAACCAATAGTAATGAATGCAAATGGCAGTGTGCTCTCCAGCGGGTGCTTTTAATAAGAAGGGTGATGACTCAACATAAAAGTAAATAGATAGGCCCTTCGCAGAGGGAAGCAGGGATTTGTAGAGGTGCCAGAGCTCGATTTTAATTTAGAGATTGAATAACATTTTGAGCGGCATACTTTTGCTGTCAACGCAACAACTATGAGATGGCTATATCTTCTATACTACATGCATTATAGGCAATTCCCAAACAGAATGGTAAAGGTTTATACTCCCCCAACCACCAACAAGCATCCATCCATGGCTTGCTCGAAACAATGAGTGCCTCCAACTAACAACAACCCTGGGGGAGTTTTGTTTAATTATTTTTATTTCCTTTGATCATTTTGGATCATGGGACTGGGCATCCCAGTTACCGGCCCTTTCTCGTGAATGAGGAGCGGAGTCCACTCCTCTTGAGAATAACCCACCTAGCATGGAAGATATAGGCAGCCCTAGTTGTAACATGAGCTGCTCGAGCATACAAAACAGAATTTCATTTGAAGGTTTAGAGTTTGGCACATACAAATTTACTTGGAACGGCAGGTAAATACAACATATAGGTAGGTATGGTGGACTCATATGGAACAACTTTGGGGTTTAAGGAGTTTGGATGCACAAGCAGTATTCCCGCTTAGTACAGGTGAAGGCTAGCAAAAGACTGGGAAGCGACCAACTGAGAGAGCGACAACAGTCATAAACATGCATTAAAACTAATTCACACTGAATACAAGCATGAGTAGGATATAATCCACCATGAACATAAATATCATGAAGGCTATGTTGATTTGTTTCAACTACATGCGTGAACATGTGCCAAGTCGAGTCACTAAATTCATTCAAAGGAGGATACCATCCCATCATACCACATCATAATCATTCTAATAGAATGTTGGCACGCAATGTAAAGCATTATAACTCATAGCTAATCAAGCATGGCACAAGCAACTATAATTTCTAAATGTCATTGCAAATATGTTTACTTCATAATAAGCTAACTCAGAAACGATGAACTCATCATATTTACAAAAACAAGAGAGATCGATTTCATACCAGCTTTTCTCATCTCAATAAGTCCATCATATATCATCATTATTGCCTTTCACTTGCACGACCGAACGATGTGTATAATAATAAGAGCGCACGTGCATTGGACTAAGCTGGAATCTGCAAGCATTCAACTCAAGAGAGAAGACAAGTAATAGGGCTCTAAGTTAAATAAAAAATCATGCATATGAGAGCCACTAAATATTTTCAATATGGTCTTCTCGACCCCCAAAGGAAAGAAAAGAAAATAAAACTATTTACACGGGAAAGCACCCAACAAGTAAAAAGAAGAACTAGAAATCTTTTGGGGTTTACATTTTAATTCTACTACAAGCATGAAAATTAAACTAACTAATTTTTTTTGGTTTTTCTTAAGGTTTATCAAACACACAAGAAGAAAACTAGAAAAAGAGATTTAAACTAGCACGGATAATACAATGAAAGAGCATGAGCACCGACGACTAGTGTGTGAACATGAATGTAAAGTCGCTGAGAAATACGTACTCCCCCAAGCTTAGGCTTTTGGCCTAAGTTGGTCTAATACCAAGGACCGCCTGGCTGATATCCGTAAGTGAAACTGGGGTCGTACTGCGATGCAGCGGCAACCGCCTCCTTAGCTGAGGCGTGTTGGCGAGCTGCCTCCGCTCTCCTTTCGTGTTCAACTTCTTCCTCCCTCGTGACAACATATCTTCCTTTTGCCTGATAATCAAAAAGGTAGGAAGAAGGAAGAGTAACATGGACGACCTTGCGTCTGTCATAGATTAGTCGATATTGGAGGAATTGTTCATTCCTCCCAAGAAATTGATGACTGGCCATAGCTTCAGAATCCAAATAAACAGGAGGTATAATAATATCTCTCTCTCATGGGGCTATACCAGGATAATTAGCCACACGGGTTGCATAAATTCCTCCAAATAAATTTCCCTTTCTACTATTATTCTGCAACCTACGTGCAACTATTGCCCCCAAGTTATAACCTTTATAACCTAACACAGCACTCTTGAGGACACACAGATCAGGGACACATATGTGACATGCTTCATCCTTACCGTTAATACGTCTACCAATGAAGAGAGCAAAATAGTGTATAGCAGAAAAATGAATGCTCCCAATGGTAGCTTGTGCTATGTACCTAGATTCTCCCACAGTAATACTACGAAGGAAATCTCTAAATTCATATTTGTGAGGATTATTAATATTACCCCACTGCGGGAGTTTGCAAGCAGTTGTAAAATCCTCTAAATACATGGTATAAGATGTATCATAAATATCAAATATGACACTAGGAGAATTACGCGCACAGTTATATTTAAACCTCCGCACAAAAGAATCAATCAATTGATAGTACTGAGGAAACTTATCTTGTAAGAAGTCCTCCAGCTCGGCATTATGCACATACGCGTCAAATTCCTCCTTCAAGCCTGCTTCGACCATAAAATCATCGGATGGCCACTCACAAGCTCGTACATCCGCGTCCCTCAGCAATTCAACATCTTGCTCACGTACAGCAATCATGGGCCCTTTCTTCGCCGAGGAACCACCTTGGTACATTCTCCTAGACATAATTCTTTTTTTGAAAAATTTCTGAAATTTTAGTGACTTCAAAATAGAAGTGAATAAAACTAAACAAGATTGGTATCAACTACTCCTACAAGTGCCTAGAGCCTATATCATGCATTAGAATTGCTTGGGACCTCATAAATTTAACATGCAAGCACAAGAACATGGTCACCTATGCAACAAAAATTTGCAATGAGTAAAGCACTAGAACAAAAACTAATTGGACCAATGGAGGAGTCACATACCAAGCAACAATCTCCCAAATCAGTTTTGTGAATGGAGCTTTGAGCAAGGAGATCGAAAATCGCAGCAAAATGAGCTAGAACTCGTGCTTGAGCTGGATGGGGATTTTTTGGGTAGAAGATGAAGTGTGTGGGTGCTGGCATAAGTGGAGGGGGGCACCAGGGGCCCACAAGACAGGGGGCGTGCCCAGGTGGGGTGGGCGCGCCCTCCACTCTCGTGGCCTGGTGCTTGCCCCTCCTGCAGTGTTTTCAGTGCCTGAAATTCTCAAATATTCCATAAAAAATCATACTAAATTTGCAGGGCATTTGGAGCACTTTTATTTTTGGGATATTTTTTAATGCACGGATAATTCAGAAAACAGACGGAAAATACTATTTTTGCTTTATTTAATCTAAATACAGAAACTAAAAAGAGGGTACAGAAAGTTGTGCCTTCTAGTTTCATCCATCTCGTGATCATCAAAATGAATCCACTAACAAGGTTGATCAAGTCTTGTTAACAAACTCATTCTGAATAACACAGAACCGAAGAAATTTCGAATAACACTAAGTTACCTCAACGGGGATATGAAAATCCCCAACAATAAGAATATCATACTTTTTCTTGACAGTAGGGAGAGGAAATTCAAAACCTCCAATAATAATAGTTGGAACTTTTCCAATAGAATTGATGCTATGAACTTGAGATTGTTTCCTCGGAAAGTGTACCATATGCTCATTACCATTAACATGAAAAGTGACATTGCCTTTGTTGCAATCAATAACAGCCCCTGCAGTATTCAAAAAGGGTCTACCAAGGATAATAGACATACTATCGTCATCAGGAATATCAAGAATGACAAAGTCTATTAAGATAGTGACATTTGCAACCACAACAGGCACATCCTCACAAATATCGACAGGTATAGCAGTTGATTTATCAGCCATTTGCAAAGATATTTCAGTAGGTGTCAACTTATTCAATTCAAGTCTACGATATAAAGAGAGAGGCATAACACTAACACCGGCTCCAAGATCACATAAACCAGTTCTAACATAATTTCTTTTAATGGAGCATGGTATAGTTGGTACCCCCGGATCTCCAAGTTTGTTTGGTATTCCACCCTTAAAAGTGTAATTAGCAAGCATGGTGGAAATTTCAGCTTCCGGTATCTTTCTTTTATTTGTGATGATATCCTTCATATACTTAGCATAAGGATTTACTTTGAGCATACCAGTTAAGCGCATACGTAAGAAAATAGGTCTAATCATTTCAGCAAAGCGCTCAAAATCCTCATCATCCTTTGTCTTGGATGGTCTAGGAGGAAAGGGCATGGTTTCTAAACCCATGGTTCTCTTTCTCTACCGTGCTTCCTAGCAACAAAATCTCTCTTATCATAACGTTGATTCTTTGATTGTGGGTTATCAAGATCAACAGCAGGTTCAATCTCTACTTCATTTTTTTGCTAGGTTGAGCATCAACATGAACATTATCATTAACATTATCACTAGGTTCATGTTCATCACGTGATTGAGTTTCAGCATCAGAAATAGAAATATCATTGGGATTCTCAGGTGTGTCTACAGTAGGTTCACTAGAAGCATGCAAAGTCCTATCGTTTTTCTTTTTCTTCTTTTTAGAAGAACTAGGTGCCACTAAATTATTTCTCTGAGAATCTTGCTCGATTCTCTTAGGGTGGCCTTCAGGATACAAAGGTTCCTGAGTCATTCTACAAGTTCTAGTAGCCACTCTAATAGCAATGTCATTTTTATTATTTAATTCATCAAGCAAATCATTTTGAGCTTTGAGTACTTGCTCAGCTTGAGTAGCAACCATAGAAGTATATTTGCTAATGAGTTGGAGTTCACCTTTAACTCTAGCCATATTATTGCTCACGCGTCCTATCTCGAAAGCATTATTCTTTAACTCTCTACCAACATAAGCATTAAAACTTTCTTGTCTAGCCATAAAGTCATCAAATTCATCTAAGCATGGGCTATGAAATTTAGTAGAGGGGATTTCAACTTTATCATATCTATAGAGAGAGTTTACCTTTACTACCTGTGTCGGGTTATCAAGACAATGTGGTTCTTCAACAGGCGGTATATTAAGACCATGTATTTTCTTCAATAGGAGGTAAATTCTTAACATCTTCAGCTTTAATACCTTTTTCTTTCATTGATTTCTTTGCCTCTTGCATATCTTCAGGACTGAGAAATAAAACACCTCTCTTCTTCGGAGTGGGTTTAAGAATAGGCTCAGGAGTTGGCTCAATTGGTTGAGGAATTGCCTCAGGAATTGGCTCAGGAAGAGTCCAATTATTTTCATTAGTCAACATATTATTCAATAATAGTTCAGCTTCATCGACTGTTCTTTCCCTTAAACCACAACCAGCACAACTATCCAAGTAGTCCTTGGAAGCATCGGTTAGTCCATTATAAAAGATATCAAGTATTTCATTTTTCTTGAGAGGATGATCAGGCAAAGCATTAAGTAATCGGAGAAGCCTCCCCCAAGCTTGTGGGAGACTCTCTTCTTGAATTTGCACAGAATTATATATTTCCCGCAAGGCAGCTTGTTTCTTATGAGCGGGGAAATATTTAGCAGAGAAGTAATAAATCATATCCTGGGGACTACGCACACAACCAGGAGCAAGAGAATTGTACCAAGTCTTAGCATCACCCTTTAACAAGAACGGAAATATCTTAAGGATATAAAAATAGCAAGACTTGTCATCATTAGTAAATAGGGTAGCTATATCATTCAACTCTGTAAGATGTGCCACAACAGTTTTAGATTCAAGGCCATAAAAAGGATCAGATTCAACTAAAGTAATAATCTCAGGATCAACAGAGAATTCATAATCCTTATCAGTAACACAGATAGGTGAAGTAGCGAAAGTAGGGTCAGGTTTCATTCTAGCATTAAGAGACTGCTGCTTCCATTTAGCTAATAATTTCTTAAGATCATATGTATCATTGCAAGCAAAGATAGCTCTAGCAGCTTCTTCATTCATAACATAACCCTCTGGAACAACAGGAAATTCATAATCATTGGGAGAATTTTCATCATCACTATCATCAGTAATAGCATCTTCAATAATTTCATTCCCCTTAATTCACCTAATGGCAAAGTAGTATCACGCATAGAAGTAGTTTCATCATGCATAGCAGAAGTGGCATCATCAATAACATGCAACATATCAGAATTCATAGCAGTAGCAGGTTAGGTGTCGCAAGCTTACTAATAACGGAAGGAGAATCTAGTGCAGAGCTAGATGGCAGTTCCTTACCTCCCCTCGTAGTTGAGGGTAAAATCGTATTTCAGTCGTCTTTCAAGTTCTTCATAGTGATCAACAGATATAAATCCCAAGTGACTCAGAGAATAGAGCTATGCTCCCTGGCAACGGCGCCAGAAATTAGTCTTGATAACCCACAAGTGTATGGGATCGCAACAGCTTTCGAGGGTAAAGTATTCAACCCAAATTTATTGATTCGACACAAGGGGAGCCAAAGAATATTCTTGAGTATTAGCAGTTGAGTTGTCAATTCAACCACACCTGGATAACTTAGTATCTGCAGCAAAGTATTTAGTAGCAAAGTAGTATGGTAATAAAGGTAACGGTGGCAAAAGTAAAGATAATAGTTTTTGAGTTTTTGTAGTAGTTGTAACAGTAGCAACGGAAAAGTAAATAAGCGAAGAACAATAGGTGAAAAACTCGTAGGCAATGGATCAGTGATGGATAATTAAGCCGGATGTGATTCCTATGTAATAGCTATAACATAGGGTGACACAGAACTAGCTCCAGTTCATCAATGTAATGTAGGCATGTATTCTGTAAATAGTCATACGTGCTTATGGAAAAGAACTTGCATGACATCTTTTGTCCTACCCTCCCGTGGCAGCAGGGTCCTAGCGGAAACTAAGGGATATTAAGGCCTCCTTTTAATAGAGAACCGGAACAAAGCATTAGCACATAGTGAATACATGAACTCCTCAAACTACGGTCATCACCGAGAAGTATCCCGATTATTGTCACTTCGGGGTTGTCGGGTCATAACACATAATAGGTGACTATAGACTTGCAAGATAGGATCAAGAACACACATATATCCATGAAAACATAATACGTTCAGATCTGAAATCATGGCACTCGGGCCCTAGTGACAAGAATTAAGCATAGCAAAGTCATAGCAACATCAATCTCAGAACATAGTGGATACTAGGGATCAAACCCTAACAATACTAACTTGATTACATGGTAAATCTCATCCAACCCATCACCGTCCAGCAAGCCTACGATGGAATTACTCATGCACGGCGGTGAGCATCATGAAATTGGTGATGGAGGATGGTTGATGATGACAATGGCAACTAATCTCCCTCTCCGGAGCCCCGAACGGACTCCAGATCAGCCCTCCCGAGAGAGATTAGGGCTTGGCGGTGGCTCCGTGTCGTAAAACATGATGAAACTTTCTCCTTGATTTTTTTCTCCCCAAACATGAATATATGGAGTTGGAGTTGAGGTCGGTGGAGGTACAGGGGGACCACGAGATAGGGGGGCGTGCCCAGGGGGAGGGGACGTGCCCCCCTTTCTCGTGGACAGGGTGTGGGCCCCCTGGTGTATTTCTTTCGCCCAATAATTCTTATTAATTCCAAAAAGTGCCTCCGTGGATTTTCAGGACATTCCGAGAACTTTTCTTTTCTACCCATAAAACAACATCATGGCAGTTCTGCTGAAAACAGCGTCAGTCCGGGTTAGTTTCATTCAAATCATGCAAGTTAGAGTCCAAAACAAGGGCAAAAGTGTTTGGAAAAGTAGATACATTGGAGACGTATCAGCGCCCTCTCCCAGGGGCCATGGAGAGCCTCTCGACACCAACCATCCTCGTGGAACAGCCCGCGCCGCCCCTGTAACGCCCTCGATGCGGCTATATCTCCCACGTGTCGAAGCACGACTTAGAGGCATAACCGCATTGAAAGCAATGTCGCAAGTGAGGTAATCTTCACACAACCCATGTAATACATAAGGGAAAGAGATACATAGTTGGCTTACAATCGCCACTTCACACAATTACATGAATAAAGCATTACATCATCCAGATACAATCAAGGTCCGACTACGGAACCAAAATAAAAGAAGAACCCCAAATGCGACAAAGGTCCCCGATCGACCCCAACTGGGCTCCACTACTGATCAACTAGAACGAAACAACACAAAGGACAAGATCTTCATCGAGCTCCTCCTTGAGCTTGGTTGCGTCACCTACTCGGTAACATAGGCACCTGCAAACTGGTTTTGGAAGTATTTGTGAGCCACGAGGACTCAGCAATCCCATTACCATGGGTATCAAGACTAGCAAAGCTTAATGGGAAAGGAAGGGGTAAAGTGGTGAGGTTGCAGCAGCATCTAAGCATGATATGGTGGCTAACATACGCAAATGAGAGCGAGAAGAGAGCAAGCGGAACGGTCGTCAACTAGCAATGATCAAGAAGTGATCCTGAACTCCTACTTACGTCAAACATAACCCAGAAACCGTGTTCACTTCCCGGACTCCGCCGAGAAGAGACCATCACGGCTACACACACGGTTGATGTGTTTTAATTCGGATCTGGTGTCAAGTTATCTACAACCGGACATTAACAAATTCCCATCTGCCACATAACCGCGGGCACGGCTCTCGAAAGTTTATACCCTGCAGGGGTGTCCCAACTTAGCCCATGACAAGCTCTCGCGATCAACGAAGGAATAGACCTTCTCCCAGGAAGACCCGATCAGTCTCGGAATCCCGGTTTACAAGACATTTCGACAATGGTAAAACAAGACCAGCAAGACCTCCCGGCGTGCCGACATCCTGATAGTAGCCGCGCGTATCTCGTCTCAGGCCACGACCGGATGAGCAATCCGTACAACTAAAACCAGACCTCAAGTTTCCCTGAGGGGGCGCTGCAAAGGGCTCTAGTTTGGACCAACACTTAGACAAGCATTGGCCCGGGGGGCCTAAAATAAAGATGACCCTTGGGTTAATTACTCCCAAGGGAAATATAGGTGGTGGTGAGGCAAATGGTAAAACCAATGTTGGGCCTTGCTGGACAAGTTTTATTCAAAGCGAACTGTCAGGGGGGTCCCATAAATCACCCGACCGCGTTAGGAACGCAAAATCCGGGAACATAACAGCGGTATGACGGAAACTAGGGCGGCAAGAGTGGAACAAAACACCAGGCATAAGGCCGAGCCTTCCACCCTTTACCAAATATATAGATGCATTAATAATATAAGAGATATTATGTTATCCCAGCATAAACCCTGTCCACCATGGAGAAATCTTCAACTTCACCTGCAGCTAGCAACGCTATAAGAGGGGCTGAGCAAAAGCGGTAACATAGCCAAGCAACGGTTTGCTAGGAATGGTGTCAAAGGTTAGAGGTTCATGGCAATTTGGGAGGCTTGAAGAGCAAAAGATAGGTAACGCAGCATAGCGATAGAACGAAACAACTAGCATAGCAATGATAGTAGTGAGATCCTGGGTAGCGGTCATCTTGCATGAGATCCCGCAAGGAAGAAGAACAAATCCATGAAGAAGACAAACGGACATCGAATGAATCCTCACAACTCCGGAACGAAACCGAAGCTAACGAGAGAAGCAAACCGGAAAGAAACAAACAACATGGTAAACACACAAGCATAAACATGTCATGATGCACAAACAAGTATGATGCATGTCCGGTTTAATGAAGCATGGCATGGCAATATGCACAAACAACACTACAAATTAAGTGGAGCTCAATATGCAACGAGTTGCATATTGACGAAACACCACATCAATTATTTAGTTCTCTCTAGTTATAAGCTACTCAACAATATTAAATGTTATTAAACATGGCAAGGGGTGAAGCATAATTAAACTACCTATTTAGGCAAGTTTAAGTGAGGCCGAAAACAACAAACAATAATTCCGAAAATATCCCCATGTGACATTTAGCAATTTAATGCAAATACAATTTTAAATATTTTAATTGTTGTTATCATGATGCGGATGACATATGCAAGTCTTATGCAATTTTATGAAAATGTTGACATGAGCATGATATGAAGCATTTGTCACCGTGGTGGAAAGAAAGGATGCCACGGCAACGATAATGAAAAAGGTGCCATGGCAACATTCCGATGACCCGATAGCTCATGGAGATACGGGTGCAAAAGGAAGTGAGGAACATGCAAAAGATGGTGGGATGATCCCGGATACCGGGTTCCCACGTGTCGGTGGCATGGCAAAAGAGGGGCATCACAAACGACAACTCGGACACGGTGCAAACATGGGCATCTCATACAGCATGCATTCGTTCCACGGGTGATCGTCTCGGGGTTATACCTTTAAAGCATGCATTTTCGGAGCGGTTTGGGTTCGGTACGATGTAGAGGAAGTAGTCGTTCACGGGTCATCGTGGGAAGTAGTTGTTCACGTGGCGACGGTAGTGGAAGTAGTCGTTCTCATGACGATAGTGGAAGTAGTGGTACACGGCGGCGGCGGTAGTTGTTCAGGGTCTTGGCGGGTCGTCGGTAGAGGTACTTGTCGCATCGCCGAGCGTAGTCGACCTCGGCATACCCGAAGGGGTACTTGTCGGTCCGGTCTTGGCGGTGTAGATGTACACGAGGTCCTGCCCGGGGCTGGTCTTGGCCTTGGCGTTCCTGGTCGATGAGGGCGAGCGGAGGCGCATCCTCCTCCCTGCTCGAACAAGGCAGAGGCGGGGCATGGGGCTGCTCTTGCAAAGGGGCGACGGGAGCCGGACGGTGGCGCTCGGGGATGGCTGAGGCATGGCGTCCTGGCAAGGCAACGGCGGGGAGGAGGCAGCAAGGCGGTGAAGCACACAGCCTGGTTGCTGCTGCTGCTTGCCGGCGGCGGGGACGGGGCAGAAGCAGGGGAGGCAGACGAGGCGCTGGCGTTGCACCTCCTGCGTGCAGAGAACGAGCGGGCCAGGCAGGGGACGAGGCGCCTGGTGGCTTCATGCGGCGGCGGACTTGGGTGCAGCTCCGGCGAGGGGCTTGAGGCCGCGGGGAAGGAGCCGCGCAGAGAGGTGGTGCTCGGTGGCGGGGCCGACGTCGAGGAGGAGGTTGGGCGTGGGGGCGGCCGGTGCTCGAGGAGGCCGACGGCCATGGCGTCAGGCGGAGCGAGGGAGGAGAGGGAGGCGAGCGTGGGGGATCGAGGGAGAGAGGGTCGAGCGAGGAGGAGAAAAACGGCGCTCGGGAGGGAGATGGGGATCGCGCAGGGGAGGCTAGGGTTCGGTCGGCAGGGCCGGATGGGCGTGCGCGGGAGGTTTGGCCTAATTGGGCTGGCACGGGAGGTTGGGAGGCCCAGGCTGCTGGGCTCCTTCTCTCTCTCTCTTTAAAACTCTTCCAAAAATAGAAAAGCAAAGAAAGAAAGGAAGAGAAAAGAAATGAGTGGACAAGAATTAGGGCATGAGGGTAATTTCCCGGACTCGCAAAAAAATATGCTCATTCCAAGAAAAATAGAAAGGCCATGATTGAAAGATTTAAATTCAAACTCATTTGAATTTAAATCAAGTGGGTTTGAACTAGGATTTGATAAAAGGAAGGTCCAAAAATGTTCGGATTTTTGATGGAGCTCCGGAAAATGATGAAAGAAATTATGGGCAAGGTTGGAGACCAAGAATTAAGACAACAAAGGCATTAGGATATTTTGTAAGTGTGTTTGCGGTAAATCCAAATAATTGGAATATTTACTATAGCTCTCTAAATATCGAGAGGATATGTTTTAAAGAGAATCACCATGTGAATTCCCTCGATTTAAATGGATCCAAGATCCATGCCATTTATTTAGTTGAGTTGCAAAAGATTTATGAGATGATGGCATGATGACATGATGCAATGCAAAAATAAAAGAGCAAGCACAAAAGAAACACACGGCGAAACTCGGAATAGCTGGAAGTCTTCTGGAGCGTCGGTCTCGGGGCGTTACAACACTCCACCACTACAAGAGGATCTCGTCCCGAGATCTAGGATGGCACCGGAGAGAAAACGGAAGAGGAAGAGAAGAGGTAAAACTAAGTTGCTTCTTTGACAAACGAGTGAAACCACGAACCTTGAGAGGTTGAGCAATTTAAAAGAAAGAGTACAATAGAGATGAACGAGATTGTAAACAATCCGTTAGAGAAGAGCAACAAGGAACATTACAAGGACTTGAAGGTTGCAAAGACATGAATCAAGAGTTTAATGGACAAGATAGAATTCGAAAACACTCCGGTTAAAACAAGATGAGAGAGGAAGAATTCGGGCAGCACTCCGGTTGAACATGGAAGGAATAGAACATGAACTTGAGAAGATGTGATGATACTTGATGAAATCAACAACACACTGCCTCCGGAACTATTGAAAGAATGACACAATGGGTAAGAAGGATTTCAGACAGCACTAAGGTTGAAAAGAGAGGCAAAACTTGATAAGATGAAAGAACTTGAATGAGAACACAACACTCTGGTTAAATTGATAAGCAAGAAAAGAACACGATCCTCAATTCGAGAAGAATAGTGAAGAGAGCAACATCACAATGCCTCCGAAAGAAATAATAGAAGATAGATCATTGGAATAACAGAATGGAGAAGAAAATGCCAAGCACCCTTCCAAGAAGGTTATAACAGAGATGTTGGAAAACCAACAACGAAACAAATAAGCTTGTAGTGGGCTTATGGAAAACATCTCAAGACTATGACGTGACAACCGGCCACTAATGGAAACCATTGGTTTGATTGAGAGCACCAAAGAGATGAAAAACTTCTTCCACCAAGATGATAAAGAGATAACTTGGATCATTGGCAAGCACCACAAATAGCAACATTCCCAATGGAAGGCTTTTAGGTGAAATCTATATCAAGATACTCCAACGAAGAAATTAATGGATTTAGAATACCTCATTCTTGACAACATATGAATCATGAAACATGAAGGAAATTGTCAAGAGTGACATAACACCACCTCAAAAGATAAGGTAGAAAGAATTGCACTTTGGAATGCAAGATGAAGAATGCTTGAACGCCTCACAACAAAACATGTGTTGAACACCATGTTTATTTTAGAGTATAGCTTGGCGGATCATAACTTCAAGAGAAATCTTGAAGAACAATTGAAGAATGAAAAGAATCCTTGACGAACCATCATGTAGAGCCTCCATGAAGAACTCCGGTAATAAAAGGATGGTGGAAAGAAAGAGAAGTTGAAAACACAAGGTGAAGCCTTGCAATGATTTAGATGGAGCTTCGCTACGAGATAACCGAGAAAGCTTGGAACTCCGGAAAAGAAAATATGAAGCATCTCGAACCGAGAAATGTGACATGATGAACAACTCTGGAAAGAAGAAATTAGATCACTTGGATGAAACAACAATAAGAATTATGTTATGCGTATCCTTCACCAATATAAATTGATGACAAAACGGATTTGGCATACTACTTATTCTCGTTGAAAGGATTAAAGAGAGATATAGCGCCAACTTGAAAAAGGTCTTCAACAACCACCGGTAGGATTGAAACAACGAAAGAATGAATGAATTGATACGATAACGAAGGAAGCGAAATCTTGAACGAACCGTCGTAAGAATTGAAAATGAACGTAGCAAAGACACACTTCACCGGGAAGGATTGAAAAACGAATGAAGAAACTTGAGGGGATTTAGATACATGAGAACGAAGAGATCATGAACTGATTAGAGGATATTTGAACGATGCACCGGTAAGATTTGGAGAACGATAGCTACACGGTGAGAATGAAGAATTATGACATGACGGCTTCGAATGAAAGAAATTGAAACAACTCATGAAATGCTCCTGATGGCAAGAAAAGAATTGTCACAATCAAAAACAATTATGAGGATGGCATAAAGCTAGAACCATGAATCTTCAAGAGAACGGACAAGATTTAAGAGAAACTCTTCTTCGGTCTCCAAATATTGAGAATGATGATGAGAACCACCATGAATTGTTGAGATACTCCGGGAGAATGAAAAACACAGAGGTTGAGCCAACAATGAAAAATAATTTGAAAGATCTTGGAGGAAGACATTTGACTGATGATAACTCATTCTTACGTCAAACTTTGCAATGAATTTGAGAATAACTCCGAAAAGAATTAGAAGAGTCAGGTAAGATCCTGGAAAAAGACATGTGGGTTAGGGCCCACTGAAAAGGAACACCGTTGAAATGATTACTTGAAAAGGAGATTGCACCGGTTGAATTAAATTGCTTGAATGAGGTAACAACCTCGAAATAGTTAGAATTGATGCGGAGTGGAAACACGAATCTTCAGAGATATCTTCAGCACTCCGGAACAATTGAATAGCAAGCGGGGAATGATTAAGAGATACACCGGCATACGCAAACACTTGAAACGAGGAAGGGAATATGATCAACACCAAAAACTTGACTTGAATCCACCGGAGAAGAAAAGAGAACGGAGGATGATGAACTAGTAGAACATCTTCTTGAGAACCACCGGGTAAGAACATTGACGGAAAAGAATGGAGAAACTTCACAAAAATAAAAGGATACTTGGTAAAGAAATCTTAGTCCTTGAGGAAAAAGGGGTGGGTGGGCGGGAAAAACAAAGGCAACTTGGAGACGGATGAAACAAACACCGTTGAGAAGAAATGATAATTGGTCTTGCTGATGTTGAAGTGATCGGATCCACTTGAAGAGAAACACGCCGGTTGAAAAGGATTGGCATGACAATCTCGATTGTCGAGAAGGATTGGTATTCACATCGGAGTATGAGAACACCATTTCGGAAAGGTACGGAATCAACACTTGACATTGAAGCAACTCGAATACCACAACTCAAAACAAACACAAAGGACTGGCTTGCAGAATAAGCCGGAACAAACATATGATAGAGATTTCGTCCGAAGTTTTCGTGGTGGGGCCTACACGGGCTCGATCGTACAGCACCATCATGTACAAGGCAGTGCACATGACATACGAAGTGTCCCCGAGTCGGCATAGCCAAGGACTCTTTAAGACACAACGAGACCACTGTAAAACTAACCGTGAATAGGCGGACCACTAGACGTCGAACCCCAATTTCATATCATACATCCGTCGGAAAGATATCCTAAGAGCTACTTGAATTCCCACCTATGAAACTCCCGAAATTTTCCGGTTATGCAATCAGGTGTTGGGGATACAGGGGAAGCATAATATCTCACCCAAAACTACCAAATCCTACATCCAGCTGTATCCTTCCTTCAACACATAACCAAGAAACCTTCGGAAATCGTCTACCTCAACCTTCGAAAAGCATCCGTTATACAAGTTATGGCAATACTCCCGTACTCACCTCAGTACTGGGTTATGAGGGTTATCTCACCAACAACTGCATAAAAGAGATTTTCGATGTTGGCGTACTAAACTCAGGTATTCCAGAACTGCAACGATAAAATTATGGCGACAACACCGCAGAGCTCAACTCCCCGGGACACTTCCACTAAACCCCTGACAGGAGGCACCAAGACAATGTTCTCATCATAAAACCATCGGAACGATTCCAAGATACCCGCGTGATCCTAAAAAAAATTTAGTGAAATTTGAGAAGAGAAAAGTCAAAACTCTACGTCACGATGCCTTACCAGAGCGATGAAGAGACTGGGGAGTAAAAAGAATTCCTAACTCTCCGATATATATAATCCTAAATGACTCAAAACATTTTTCTAGACACAACTCGGCCGCTAAAAACGATCAAGCAGTGGGGCTCCTAAGGTCGGGGAAGGCTCTGAATACCAACTTGTAACGCCCTCGATGCAGCTATATCTCCCACGTGTCGAAGCACGACTTAGAGGCATAACCGCATTGAAAGCAATGTCGCAAGTGAGGTAATCTTCACACAACCCATGTAATACATAAGGGAAAGAGATACATAGTTGGCTTACAATCGCCACTTCACACAATTACATGAATAAAGCATTACATTGTCCAGATACAATCAAGGTCCGACTACAGAACCAAAATAAAAGAAGAACCCCAAATGCGACAAAGGTCCCCGATCGACCCCAACTGGGCTCCACTACTGATCAACTAGAACGAAACAACACAAAGGACAAGATCTTCATCGAGCTCCTCCTTGAGCTTGGTTGCGTCACCTACTCGGTAACATAGGCACCTGCAAACTGGTTTTGGAAGTATTTGTGAGCCACGAGGACTCAGCAATCCCATTACCATGGGTATCAAGACTAGCAAAGCTTAATGGGAAAGGAAGGGGTAAAGTGGTGAGGTTGCAGCAGCGTCTAAGCATGATATGGTGGCTAACATACGCAAATGAGAGCGAGAAGAGAGCAAGCGGAACGGTCGTCAACTAGCAATGATCAAGAAGTGATCCTGAACTCCTACTTACGTCAAACATAACCCAGAAACCGTGTTCACTTCCCGGACTCCGCCGAGAAGAGACCATCACGGCTACACACACGGTTGATGTGTTTTAATTCGGATCTGGTGTCAAGTTATCTACAACCGGACATTAACAAATTCCCATCTGCCACATAACCGCGGGCACAGCTCTCGAAAGTTTATACCCTGCAGGGGTGTCCCAACTTAGCCCATGACAAGCTCTCGCGATCAACGAAGGAATAGACCTTCTCCCAGGAAGACCCGATCAGTCTCGGAATCCCGGTTTACAAGACATTTCGACAATGGTAAAACAAGACCAGCAAGACCTCCCGGCGTGCCGACATCCTGATAGTAGCCGCGCGTATCTCGTCTCAGGCCACGACCGGATGAGCAATCCGTACAACTAAAACCAGACCTCAAGTTTCCCTGAGGGGGCGCTGCAAAGGGCTCTAGTTTGGACCAACACTTAGACAAGCATTGGCCCGGGGGGGCTAAAATAAAGATGACCCTTGGGTTAATTACTCCCAAGGGAAATATAGGTGGTGGTGAGGCAAATTGTAAAACCAATGTTGGGCCTTGCTGGACAAGTTTTATTCAAAGCGAACTGTCAGGGGGGGTCCCATAAATCACCCGACCGCGTTAGGAACGCAAAATCCGGGAACATAACAGCGGTATGACGGAAACTAGGGCGGCAAGAGTGGAACAAAACACCAGGCATAAGGCCGAGCCTTCCACCCTTTACCAAATATATAGATGCATTAATAATATAAGAGATATTATGTTATCCCAGCATAAACCCTGTCCACCATGGAGAAATCTTCAACTTCACCTGCAGCTAGCAACGCTATAAGAGGGGCTGAGCAAAAGCGGTAACATAGCCAAGCAACGGTTTGCTAGGAATGGTGTCAAAGGTTAGAGGTTCATGGCAATTTGGGAGGCTTGAAGAGCAAAAGATAGGTAACGCAGCATAGCGATAGAACGAAACAACTAGCATAGCAATGATAGTAGTGAGATCCTGGGTAGCGGTCATCTTGCATGAGATCCCGCAAGGAAGAAGAACAAATCCATGAAGAAGACAAACGGACATCGAATGAATCCTCACAACTCCGGAACGAAACCGAAGCTAACGAGAGAAGCAAACCGGAAAGAAACAAACAACATGGTAAACACACAAGCATAAACATGTCATGATGCACAAACAAGTATGATGCATGTCCGGTTTAATGAAGCATGGCATGGCAATATGCACAAACAACACTACAAATTAAGTGGAGCTCAATATGCAACGAGTTGCATATTGACGAAACACCACATCAATTATTTAGTTCTCTCTAGTTATAAGCTACTCAACAATATTAAATGTTATTAAACATGGCAAGGGGTGAAGCATAATTAAACTACCTATTTAGGCAAGTTTAAGTGAGGCCGGAAACAACAAACGATAATTCCAGAAATATCCCCATGTGACATTTAGCAATTTAATGCAAACACAATTTTAAACATTTTAATTGTTGTTATCATGATGCGGATGGCATATGCAAGTCTTATGCAATTTTATGAAAATGTTGACATGAGCATGATATGAAGCATTTGTCACCGTGGTGGAAAGAAAGGATGCCACGGCAACGATAATGAAAAAGGTGCCATGGAAACATTTCGATGACCCGATAGCTCATGGAGATACCGGTGCAAAAGGAAGTGAGGAACATGCAAAAGATGGTGGGGTGATCCCGGATACCGGGTTCCCACGTGTCGGTGGCATGGCAAAAGAGGGGCATCACAAACGACAACTCGGACACGGTGCAAACATGGGCATCTCATACAACATGCATTCGTTCCACGGGTGATTGTCTCGGGGTTATACCTTTAAAGCATGCATTTTCGGAGCGGTTTGGGTTCGGTACGATGTAGAGGAAGTAGTCGTTCACGGGTCATCGTGGGAAGTAGTTGTTCACGTGGCGACGGTAGTGGAAGTAGTCGTTCTCGTGACGGTAGTGGAAGTAGTGGTACACGGCGGCGGCGGTAGTTGTTCAGGGTCTTGGCGGGTCGTCGGTAGAGGTACTTGTCACATCGCCGAGCGTAGTCGACCTGGGCATACCCGAAGGGGTACTTGTCGGTCCGGTCTTGGCGGTGTAGATGTACACGAGGTCCTGCCCGGGGCTGGTCTTGGCCTTGGCGTTCCTGGTCGATGAGGGCGAGCGGAGGCGCATCCTCCTCCCTGCTCGAACAAGGCAGAGGCAGGGCATGGGGATGCTCCTGCAAAGGGGCGACGGGAGCCGGACGGTGGCGCTCGGGGATGGCTGAGGTGTGGCGTCCTGGCGAGGCAATGGCGGGGAGGAGGCAGCAAGGCGGCGAAGCACACGGCTTGGTTGCTGCTGCTGCTTGCCGGCGGCGGGGACGAGGCAGAAGCAGGGGAGGCAGACGAGGCGCTGGCGTTGCACCTCCTGCGTGCAGAGAACGAGCGGGCCAGGCAGGGGACGAGGCGCCTGGTGGCTTCATGCGGCGGCGGACTTGGGTGCAGCTCCGGCGAGGGGCTTGAGGCCGCGGGGAAGGAGCCGCGCAGAGAGGCGGTGCTCGGTGGCGGGGCCGACGTCGAGGAGGAGGATGGGTGCGGGGGCGGCCGGTGCTCGAGGAGGCCGACGGCCATGGCGTCAGGCGGAGCGAGGGAGGAGAGGGAGGCGAGCGTGGGGGATCGAGGGAGAGAGGGTCGAGGGAGGAGGAGAAAAACGGCGCTCGGGAGGGAGATGGGGATCGGGCAGGGGAGGCTAGGGTTCGGTCGGCAGGGCCGGATGGGCCTGCGCGGGAGGTTGGGCCTAATTGGGCTGGCGCGGGAGGTTGGGAGGCCCAGGCTGCTGGGCTCCTTCTCTCTCTCTCTCTTTAAAACTCTTCCAAAAATAGAAAAGCAAAGAAAGAAAGGAAGAGAAAAGAAATGAGTGGACAAGAATTAGGGCATGAGGGTAATTTCCCGGACTCGCAAAAAAATATGCTTGTTCCAAGAAAAATAGAAAGGCCATGATTGAAAGATTTAAATTCAAACTCATTTGAATTTAAATCAAGTGGGTTTGAACTAGGATTTAATAAAAGGAAGGTCCAAAAATGTTCGGATTTTTGATGGAGCTCCGGAAAATGATGAAAGAAATTATGGGCAAGGTTGGAGACCAAGAATTAAGACAACAAAGGCATTAGGATATTTTGTAAGTGTGTTTGCGGTAAATCCAAATAATTGGAATATTTACTATAGCTCTCTAAATATCGAGAGGATATGTTTTAAAGAGAATCACCATGTGAATTCCCTCGATTTAAATGGATCCAAGATCCATGCCATTTATTTAGTTGAGTTGCAAAAGATTTATGAGATGATGGCATGATGACATGATGCAATGCAAAAATAAAAGAGCAAGCACAAAAGAAACACACGGAGAAACTCGGAATAGCTGGAAGTCTTCTGGAGCGTCGGTCTCGGGGCGTTACAGCCCCAAACGTGCCCCCTCGGCACGGGGCTGCTTCGAGCGATACCACCAGGGGCTGCGTTGGAGTGCCGGCCCCTGGCCAGCAGGACCAGAGGATGAGAGAAGGCAGCGGGAGCGTTAGGCGGCCGGGCGGCGCCCCTGGCACGAGCATCCCGGAAGCCTACGTTCCTGCCGCGATGGATCCAAGGCACGCGCTAGGAGAGGGCCCCAGCCGATCCCCCACGCCAGGCTGGGCACTGGACATAGACGAGGTCGAGCTCTCCTTTGAACTACCACCAATCCCTGCCGACGTCCCCAACAACGGCAGCCTCTGGGTACAGTTAACGCCGCAGGAGCATGCTTAAACTGACCACGAATCATAGGTGAACCAAGACACAGCAACCACCAGGACCCTCAGGATGGCGGACTCCCCTCAGGAGCGCGAAGGACGTTGGGAGCAGCGCGGGGGGAGCCCAGCGGCGGGGCCCTCCTCGCATTGAGTGGAGCAGGATCCAGCCTGGAGGTAGGTTCCCTGCCGGGGAAGGCACCGGCGAGCCCTTTCCCTCGGCAGGGGGCCTACTGTCACCGAGGATGCCATCAGCGTCCCCTTGGCCCCTTGGTCTTTTCCTGGTTTCTGGTCTCCCCAACGGTGGTCAAGGGCGGCGCACGACGGGGTCCTCGTCGGGCGACATGGAGCAAGGCCTCGGCCTGTGAAGGTCTCCGCTCGCGACACTCTCACGTAATAATGAGTGGGGATGTACACGCCCCGGAGTCTCCTAAGTGCCGCCCTGGGGCCTCACGGGGGCTCCCACCCACGTCCTAGTGGAAGCACCATTGAGGGAGTCCCGGACTAGGGGGGTGTCCGGATAGCTGAACTATCATCTTCGGCCGGACTCCTGGACTATGAAGATACAAGATTGAAGACTTCGTCCCGTGTCCGGATGGGACTTTCCTTGGCGTGGAAGGCAAGCTTGGCGATACGGATATGTAGATCTCCTACCATTGTAACCGACTCTGTGTAACCCTAACCCTCTTCGGTGCTTATATAAACCGGAGGGTTTTAGTCCATAGGACGAACAACAATCATACCATAGGCTAGCTTCTAGGGTTTAGCCTCTCTGATCTCGTGGTAGATCTACTCTTGTACTAACCATATCATCAATATCAATCAAGCAGGAGTAGGGTTTTACCTCCATCGAGAGGGCCCGAACCTGGGTAAAAACATCATGTCCCTTGTCTCCTGTTACCATCCGCCTAGACGCACAGTTCGGGACCCCCTACTCGAGATCCACCGGTTTTGACACCGACATTGATGCTTTCATTGAGAGTTCCTCTGTGCCGTCGCTATCAGGAAGGATGCCTCATCCCGTCTTTAAAGATGGCACTATTGCTAAAGGAGCTTTGGCTATTGGCCAAACTCTCCGGCTAGGCGGTTTCCTTATGACCGCTTGTCCAGCCGCCACGCCGATGATGACTTCTCGGGCCATCGAAAGCAATCTTCATGTTAGCTCGAAACTCGCCGAGCAGTTGGATCCGATGGAGCTCTCTTCCTTAAACAAGCTCTTGGATCGCATCGCCGCCCTGGGAATCGCTACGGACTACGATCAGATTGTGCCTAAACCCGATCTGAGAGAGATTAACTCTCCCCAGGTTACCCACCACGTTGCTGTGGCAGAGGAACAATGCGGCGACCCTTCTTCTATCTTAAGGACTAGCTATGTCCGGATTCCCGATCCCTCCATGCCGGATTCCCGCGGAGGGGAGGATGTTACTCAAGCACTGAACCTAAAGTAAGGCAGCGGGCTAGATTCATTGGACAACATCCAAGAACCCAAGCTTCCGAGTTCGGAAACTACTTGGCCCCTGAGTTTTAAACTGGACGGGGTTCCGAATTTAATTCCACCCGCCCACCCAAACATAAGCGATCTATCCCAAATCCAGCAAGAGCCCGCAGAAACAGTACACCATTACTGGGCCAGACTCCTCCTGGTTATGAACAAGATAAAGGACTGCCGTGAGGAGGACACAATTTCATTCTTCTCCAATAATTGCACGGACAAGGGAATCCTCAACACCGTAAGTCGTCGTGAAATTACACGCTTCGCTGACTGAGCGTCCATAGCATGAAACTACTGTGCGATGGAAAGCGCCTGGAAAACCGAAATCAATTTTTGGGACAATCTGGCCCCGAATACAACCCCAGTCCGAAATAAAAGGGTGCATTATTGGAAGTGCAACTATCCCTAGGTGGTTTTGGTAATTCATAACAACATATAGCTCATTGAGCTAATGCTATTCCAAGACTATTATTTCAGGAAAGCTCAATGAATGGCATGGCATGGATGATGAAAGTGGATCCCTCAAAATACTAAGGACAAAGGATTGGCTCAAGCTCAAAAGCTCAAGACTCTTCATTTTATATTTTAGTGATCCAAGATCACATTGAGTCTATAGGAAAAGCCAATACTATCAAGGAGGGATGAGGTGTTGCTTAATGAGCCTCTTGCTTCATGTGCTTAGTGATATGCTCCAAAACCCTCAGCTACTTTCTCACATCCACAAATGACCTAAACCTAAAGCAAAAATCGGTCACACCGATTCTTCCTATCCGGCGCCACCGATTTCAAAAGTCATAGCACTGCCACAAACCCCTAAGCAAATCGGTCTTACCCATAGGGATCTCGGTCTCACCAAGATGGGATTGTAATCTCTCTGTTTCCTTTCGTAACGTTTCGGTCTAACCGAAGTGAGCGATCGCTCCTACCGAGATTGCAATGTAAATTCTCTGTTTCCCTTTTGTAACATTTCAGTCTCACCGAAAAGAGCAAATCGGTCCCACTGAGTTTGCCTGACCAACTCTCTGGAAAGCTTATTACCAAAATCGGTCTCACCAAGTTTGTGTAATCGGTCTTACCGAGATTACGTTATGCCCTAACCTTAACCGAGTCGGTCTCACCGAATTGCATGTCAGTCCCACCGAAAATCCTAACGGTCACTAGGTTTACTAAATCGGTCTGACCGAGTCTGTTGAATCGGTCCCACCGAGTTTGGTAAATTGTGTGTAACAGTTAGATTTTGTGTGGAGGCTATATATACCCCTCCACCTCCTCTTCATTCGTGGAGAGAGCCGTCAGACTAAACCTACACTTCCAACTTACCATTTCTGAGAGAGAACCACCTACTCATGTGTTGAGGCCAAGATATTCCATTCCTACCATATGAATCTTGATCTCTAGCCTTCCCCAAGTTGCTTTCCACTCAAATCTTCTTTCCACTAGATCCAAATCCTATGAGAGAGAGTTGAGTGTTGGGGAGACTATCATTTGAAGCACAAGAGCAAGGAGTTCATCATCAACGCACCATTTGTTACTTCTTGGAGAGTGGTGTCTCCTAGATTGGCTAGGTGTCACTTGGGAGCCTCCGACAAGATTGTGGAGTTGAACCAAGGAGTTTGTAAGGGCAAGGAGATCGCCTACTTTGTGAAGATCTACCGCTAGTGAGGCAAGTCCTTCGTGGGCGACGGCCATGGTGGGATAGACAAGGTTGCTTCTTCGTGGACCCTTCGTGGGTGGAGCCCTCCGTGGACTCGCGCAACCGTTACCCTTCGTGGGTTGAAGTCTCCATCAACATGGATGTATGATAGCACCACCTATCGGAACCACGCCAAAAACATCTGTGTCTCCAATTGCGTTTGAATCCTCCAAACCCTTCCCTTTACTTTCTTGCAAGTTGCATGCTTTAATTTCCACTGCCCATATACTCTTTGCATGTTTGCTTTAATAGTGTGATGATTGCTTGACTTGTCCTAAGATAGCTAAAATCTGCCAAACTCTAAAATTGGGAAAAGGTTAAGTTTTTAATTGGTCAAGTAGTCTAATCACCCCCCCTCTAGACATATTTCAAGGTCCTACAAGTGGTATCAGAGCTTTGGTCTCCATTTGCTTTGATTTCCATAGTTTTGGTGGTCATAGCCTTGGTTTCACAACCTAGGAGAGTATGGCGTCTAGCGAGGGAAATTATCACCGTAGAGGTCCTTACTTTGATGGTACTAATTTTGCTAGTTGGAAGCATAAGATGAAAATGCATATTCTTGGACATAACCCCGCGGTTTGGGCAATCATTTGTATTGGCTTGCAAGGTGAATTCTTTGATGGGAGAGAACCGAACCGTGAAGCTAATGCAAAAGAATTGAAGATGTTTCAATACAACGCTCAAGCTTGTGATATCATCTTCAACGGATTGTGCCCCGAAGAATTCAAAAAAATCAGCCATCTTGAGAATACAAAGGAAATTTGGGATACCTTGATTGATATGCATGAAGGTACCGAATTCGTCAAGGAATCCAAGTTGGATGTGCTCCAAAGTCAGCTTAACAAGTTCAAAATGAAGGATGGTGAAGGTGTCGCTGAAATGTACTCTAGGCTTGCTCTTATCACAAATGAGATTGCCGGCTTAGGGAGTGAAGAGATGACCGACAAATTCATCATCAAGAAGATCCTAAGAGCATTGGATGGAAAGTATGATACCGTGTGCACACTGATCCAAATGATGCCAAACTACAAAGATCTCAAGCCAACGGAAGTCATTGGAAGAATTGTTGCTCATGAGATGTCACTCAAGGATAAGGAGGAACTTCACAACAAGTCAAGTGGTTCTTACAAAGCCTCAAGTGAAGCCCCCACATCATCAAGTGAGAAACAAACCTTCAATGAAGAATTGAGCTTAATGGTGAAGAACTTCAACAAATTCTACAAGAGTAGAAGCAAAGAAAGAAGCTCCAAGTCAAGGTCTTACAATGACAAAAGATCTTCTAGTCGAGAGCGCAATTGCTACAATTGTGGGAGACCCGGACACTATTCCAATGTGTGTACGGCACCCTACAAAAGAAGAGAAGATTCTCCAAGAAGAAGAAGCAAAAGAGAAGAATCACCACCAACAGAGAGGAGGAGTAGAGATGATCGCTATGAACGAAGACCCTCACGGAGAAGCAAGGATTCGGAAAGGAAGGACAAGTCATCAAGGAGCTACACAAAACGAAAACATCAAGCTCATGTTGGTGAATGGGTATCCGGCTCCAACTCCGACAATCACTCCGAGAGAAGCTATCACTCCGACTCCGAATATACTCAAGATGAAGGTGTTGCCGGTCTAGCACTTGTGTCAACCAACTCCTATGACATATTTGATTCACCAAATGAAGGAATTGGAAGATGCTTCATGGCCAAAGGTCCAAAGGTAACACATCCTGAGTGTGTTGATTTCGATAGTGATGAAGATGACTTGCTTCTGGATGATGATTTACTTGTTGACAACTCTAGTGATGGATACTATGATGAAACGTCAATTAATCATGCTAATCAAGATAAAACGGATGACAGTGATAAGGAGAAGATTGAGCTTCTAACTAAAGAACTAAACACTCTTAAGTTAGCTCATGAAACTATCTTCGAAGATCATCGAGAACTTTTAAGGGCTCATAAGAAGTTACGCTTTGAAAAGCTCAATCTTGAGCAAGAGCATGAGTTCTTAAAAGCAATCAACGATGATCTCCGTAAGAATAGTTCTTCTTGCATTGCCAAGTGTTTACTCTTATCTACTTACATGCCTCAAGTCAAGTCTAGTAACAAGTACAAGAAAGATACTTCCTCTAGTAGTAACAATAATAATGTCAAATCCAATATTGTTGCTTCTAGTAGTTCTCTTGATTCCACTAATGATTCTCTTAGCCAAGTTACACTTGATCAAGAAAATAGCTTATTGAAGGGAATTATAGAGAAAGGTGTTTACAAGAGCCTTGTCGGGAGTAAGCAATTCGAGGAAATTGTACGCAAGCAAGGAAGGCGCCGGAAGAATCAAGGTGTTGGTTTTGAACGAAAGTTCAATGCCAATGGAGTTGAGTGGGAAGAAGATCAATACCCCAAGACGAAGTTTGTTCCTCAACAAGAGAAGTATGATCCTACTTCCTTCAAGGGAACACAAGCACAAGATGATCTTCCACCACAAGACCACAAGAACAAAGGCAAGGACAAGCTTCAAGAAGAGATTGATGCATTTGAAGAAGCACCTAAGGCCTCGTTCAAGTGGGTTCCCAAGACTACGTCAAGTTCTACTTCATCAAGTACAACTACAACTCCAAGGATTCCCATCAAGATGATGTGGATCTCGAAGAATAAGAACTAGAGAGTTCTTGAGGGTGACTCTGCCAACATTCTTCACTCATATCATTATGGCAAGAGCAAGTGCAATCAACTTCCACATCTTGCACTAGTTCAAGGAGTCACAAACCCTCATGTTGGTAAGGCAAGGGACAAGGTAATCTAATGATTTCATGGACATCATCTTGTGTGTGCATCACTCTATGTCTATGGATATTCTTGTTTGTTCCTTGTTGGACTAACCCATGTAGGTAAGTTGAAAGTGCAACTCACTCCAAAGGATTGCTCCAAATGATCTACATCAACATTGAGCATCGACATCTTCAACACCTACATGAAGTCATCATCGACAAAACCCAAGGTTAGTTCATCCCTCTAAAAGGGGATCTCACATCTAGGGGGAGCTTAACTCTAAGAATTGAGTCAAAGCAACTCTAATGGTGTGAACACATCAATGCATTATGTAAAAGTGGTAACCCCACTTGAGCTTAAACGATGAGTATGACCTATGATCAAATGTTTTTCATTTGACTCCTAAGTCAATATACTCATATATAGATGACCTAGTCATCGCCAATTGTTTGATAGATGCTAGAATTGGTTGTGCATGTTTTGCCACATATTTCATTTGACATCTTATTGTGTGAGCATGTTGGTGCATATTTTACTCATTCAAGGACATCCACTTGTTGCTTTGATTGTTTGGGTTCTTTTCTTTTTGCCAAGTGGATGGACAAGAATGCCTAAGAACCTTCTCTAGCTATCTATGCTTTTCTCGTCTGATACTCTATTCATGCTACATCACAAAATTTGATCAAGTCAGATTTGAACCACTCTGTGTGAGGAGCTGTGACGCCCCCGATTCAATCGTACACTAATCATACACGCAAACGTGTACGATCAAGATCAGGGACTCACGGGAAGATATCACAACACAACTCTACAAATAAAATAAGTCATACAAGCATCATATTACAAGCCAGGGGCCTCGAGGGCTCGAATACAAGAGCTCGATCATAGACGAGTCAGCGGAAGCAACAATATCTGAGTACAGACATAAGTTAAACAAGTTGCCTTAAGAAGGCTAGCACAAACTGGGATACAGATCGAAAGAGGCGCAGGCCTCCTGCCTGGGATCCTCCTAACTACTCCTGGTCGTCGTCAGCGGGCATCACGTAGTAGTAGGCACCTCCAGCATCTGGTTCCTGGGCTCCAGCATCTGGTTGCGACAACCAGAAAGAAAGGAAAGGGGGGAAAGGGGGGAGAAAGCAACCGTGAGTACTCATCCAAAGTACTCGCAAGCAAGGAACTACACTACATATGCATGGATATATGTGTAAAGGGCCATATCAGTGGACTGAACTGCAGAATGCCAGAATAAGAGGGGGATAGCTAGTCTTATCGAAGACTACGCTTCTGGTCACCGTCGTCTTGCAACAAGTAGAAGAGGGTAGTCTGAAGTCCTCCAACTAGCATCTCCAAGTAGCAACTCCAAGTAGCATCTCCAGTAGCATCGCATAGCATAATCCTACCCGGCGATCCTCTCCTCGTCGCCCTGTTAGAGAGCGATCACCGGGTTATATCTGGCACTTGGAAGGGTGTGTTTTATTAAGTATCCGATTCTAGTTGTCATAAGGTCAAGGTACAACTCCAAGTCGTCCTGTTACCGAAGATCACGGCTATTCGAATAGATTAACTTCCCTGCAGGGGTGCACCAACTTACCCAACACGCTCGATCCCATTTGGCCGGACACACTTTCCTGGGTCATGCCCGGCCTCGGAAGATCAACACGTCGCAGCCCCACCTAGGCAAAATAGAGAGGCCAGCACGCCGGTCTAAACCTAAGCGCGCAGGGGTCTGGGCCCATCGCCCTGAGCAAACCTGCACGTTGCGTGGGCGGCCGGAAGCAGACCTAGCCTAGTGGCGTTCCAGTCCAATCCGGTGCGCGCCGCTCCGTCGCTGACGTCTGAAGTGCTTCGGCTGATACCACGACGCCGGGATACCCATAACTACTCCCACGTAGATGGTTAGTGCGTATAGGCTCGTAGCCAACTCAGATCAAATACCAAGATCTCGTTAAGCGTGTTAAATATCCGCGAACGCCAAACAGGGCCAGGCCCACCTCTCTCCTAGGCGGTCTCAACCTGCCCTGTCGCTCCGCCACAAAGATCCACACAGAGGGCCGTCGGGACAAAGGTCCTTTCAGCCCCCAATCCGTGAATCACTCGCGGGTACTCTTCGAGCGGACCCGACTTTAGTCACCATCTGTAGTATGTATGTATGTATAGTATATACCCGTGATCACCTCCCGAGTGATCACGGCCCAATAGTATAGCAAGGCAGACTGACAAGAATGTAGGGCCAATGATGATAAACTAGCATCCTATACTAAGCATTTAGGATTGCAGGTAAGGTATCAACAGATGTAGCAACAATGTCAGGCTATGCATCAGAATAGGATCAACGGAAAGCAGTAACATGCTACACTACTCTAATGCAAGCAGTATAGAGGAGAATAGGCGATATCTGGTGATCAAGGGGGGGGCTTTCCTGGTTGCTCTGGCAAGAGAGAGGGATCGTCAACTCCGTAGTCGAACTGGGCAGCAGCAGCGTCGGTCTCGGTGTCTAGCGGAAGAAGAGGGGGGAAGAAACAATAAATATAATGCAAACAGATGCATAACGATGCATGACAAGGCAAGTAACGGTGCTAGGGGTGCCCTAACGTGGTATGAGGTGGTACCGGTTAAGGGGGAAAACATCCGGGAAAGTATTCCCGGTGTTTCACGTTTTCGGGCAGAGGAGCCGGAGGGGGAAAGTTGCGAGTTCGATAGGTTAGGGGCGTATGGCGGACGAACGGACTGCGTATCCGGATTCGTCCCGTCGTTCTGAGCAACTTTCATGTAGAAAGTATTTTCATCCGAGTTACGGTTTATTTTATATTAATTTTAAAAGATTTAATTCATTTTTAGGATTTATTTAATTACTTAAATTCAACATTATCCAAAACAGTGTTTGCTGACGTCATCATGACGTCAGCATGACGTTAGCAGTCAACAGAGGTGTTGACTGGCCAACTGACGTGTGGGTCCCGCATGTCATTGACTGTTAACTAACCTAACAGATTAATTAACTAAACTAGGTGATTAGGTTAATCTAATCAGGAGTAATTAAGTTAATTAATTTTTTAATTAATTAACTAATTAATATTTTAATTATTTTATTTATATATATATATATATATTTACTAAATCTCTTTTTTTTTATTTCATTTTTCTTTTTCATTTTCGTTCAAGGGGGGTGGGCCCCGTTTGTCTGTGGCACAGAGGCCATAGCGGGCGACGGGCAGCGGATACAGGCTTCGGGCGAAGCCGGGCGACGAGCGCCTGCCCGCCCGGCAGGGCGCTATGGGGCAGCAGGCGAAAGGGGGGGCGTGGGCTGGCGCCGGCAACCGTGAAGGTGGCCGCGACCAAGGCATGCGGCCGGGGCGTGCTAGCCTAGCGCAGGCATGGCTGGGCGAAGCCAGCGCGGCCAGGGCGCGTAGCGAGTGGGGGAGCGGGGCGGGGCGCCGACTGCAGTGGCCGCGGCAGCAGCAACAGCAGCGCACAGCACGGGGGGAGGGGGGCGCTCGCGCGAGGCCGAGGCAGGGTAGCAGCACGGGGAAGCGGGGAGGGGCCGGCGTCGCCGGAGGGAGAGGAGGCCGGGGGTGCGGTCGCGCACCGGGCGCGGACGGCGAGCCGCGCGGGCGGGGAGAACTGGGACGAGGCCCGTGCGAGGGGGGGCGCGGCCGTGCGTGGCCGTGCGGGGCCGCGGCTGTGGCCGCGTGGGCGCGTGCGGGCGCCGCCGAGGCGCGGGCGTGCCGGAGCCCGGACGGCGTGGTGAGTGAGCGAGGGGGAGAGGGGAGGGGTCGGGGGCGGGACGGCCCGGCGCGGCAGGGCGCGGGCGACGGTGGCGCCGGAGCGCGGGCGGTGACCGCGGGGAAAGGGGAAAGAAGGGGGGGGCGCTCACGGCGGGGAGTAGGGCAACGGGCAGCGGGCGTGACGGCGGTCGGGGAGGGCCGGCGAGGAGGAGGACGAGGAGGCGGCGTTCGGTGGCGACGAGGCCTGGCGGCGACGGTGGTCTCCTCCCTCGATCCCGATCCAATCGGGGGAGAGGGGGAGAGATATTTTCGGGAGGGGGGGAAAGTGTCGGTGGGGGATGCGGGCTGGACCGAGTGGGGAGTGGGGGGGAGGCATATGGGGGTGCGGGGTGGGCCGGCCTGGTCGGCCTGGTGGCCAGCTGGGCCGGTTGGCCCAACGGGTGGGGGTTTCTCTTTTGTATTTTTTTTATTATTTCCTTTTCTGTTTTAACTCATTTTAAATTACTTAGACATTTTATAAAAATGTGTTTACTATACCATATTTATCTATGTAATATTTAGTACAACCCGAACATTTTTATTTAATGTTTGAAAATCTTTATTATTTACCAAACTTTGAATTTGAATTTTGGACCGGTTTTGATCCAACAATAGACTAGCAGCAGTAACCGTGGTGACGTGGCACCATTAGCGTGGGACCACTGTAGCTTAATTATCCGGGCGTCACAATTCTCCTCCACTACAAGAAATCTCGTCCCGAGATTTAAGAGGTAGTGAAAAGGGGGGAAGGTTTGGTAACGAATCTAGCGGGTCTTCTCATCCTGGCTTGCTCTTCTCGAAGAGATCAATCCATTACGTTGATGTCTTCATTTTTCTGCTTCAGGTCATCATGATGAAGTCGTCATCCTTTCTTCGGGATCTCCATCGTACTTACGAAAGAATAAGGGGGGTATTCCGGGAGAACGAACCGCTACAAGGTTGACTATCTGGTCGATCACACCGGGGAAGGTGGCAGAACGTAACTCTCGAATTGAAACTTAAGAAAATATCGAGAGCAAGGTAATGAGGTTTCATGGCAAGTTTCGAGCGAGCAGGCAACCGTTCGATGCCTGAAACAGAGTGTGAATGGAGTTCAGAGCAACGGGAATAAGTATTGTGTCCGATACCAGAATTGATCACTAGGAAGGTGGATCGCAAATTACATACGAAGTCAAGCTCTAGGAATAACTTTGGCAACAGGGTGTATAGGAGAGTCAGGTTTCGATCCTGTGAAACTGTGGGTTATGGGCCCACCATGTGGTTAAAAGTAGGAAGGGCGTTGACATCTTGCACGGTCATGATAGCAAGTCAAGTCAGAGGGTAGCCTATCAGTTATGTCGGCAACAATGTCGGTACCAAGGGCGAGGGACGAAGAGAACCATTTTCCTGCTCGTTGAACGAGGCAGACCAATAGGCAAAGTTCTCATCCATCGGTGGTTACCAGAATGCTATCGACAAATGTACCAGGGTCTTACCGACACGGTTGTACACCAAGGTGTTCACAAAAGCAGAAAATTTTTACTGCTTAGATCATATGGATCACAAGGAAGGCTAAACAAATCAATGGAAAGGAAAATGTGATCATCAGATCAATCAGATTAATGGTAAGGAAAATGTGTTTGACACCTAAACCAAGGGTACTTCCTTCCCAACGACAAGCAGAGCAAGATATCCATGACAGGATATAAAGTAGAAAATCATTTAGGTAAGGGGAAAGAAATTTCATGACATTACCCATTCAACGGTGTTTGGATAATTGAGCAGGTAACATTTAGCATTATGCTTCAAATGTTTTTATTGAAAACCGAAGTACCACACGCATGCTTCGAGATAGCATCGACATGGTCTTCAAGCAAAGATCGGACTTTGGATATGCAAAGGATCCATCAGGAACAACTTATAGAATAAGTCTTACAATTTTCTCGTGGAAGAATGGCTAACCTTGCTGAAAAGGAATTTATAACAATAGAGCCTCCGGCCAGGTGTGTTGGGCATGCCATCACCTTACCGGGTCATAAAAGACCAGTGTTATAACTCTTGGAAAAATGTTCCAACCATCATATCTGACCGAGATTCAGATCTGATCGGTGTTAGGATACCTTAGACTCAGGATGCCTGAGAAGAAAAGGTGCAACACAAATTGTCAAGATGACATTGTAAGATTCTCGGGAATTGAACTGTGGAAGCAAGTTCCGAATCATGAGTTCATTATTAAATCAAGGATAGAATGAGGAGGTGGCTGATGAACTCAGCGACAATTCATCGAGATTTCCAAAAGATGGATTTCCACAATTATGTGAACAAGGAAATATCATTTGTCGGATCAATGATATAATGATGTATGCTCGAGGGGAACATACTCAACTGAACAATGATAGAAGGGTGCACCCAGGAATCTGGACTAGGTAGCATGATCAATGTTCGAATGATGATTCAATAAGCAATAGAATTTCCAAAGAAACTGTAGACCAATAACTTCAAAGCAATAGGGTTGCTAGAAGTTTAGAATTTACACATCACAGACCATTTGTCGGTATTCCGGTTAGAAACAACACGGAGACCAAGAAATGAACGCAAATGGCGAGAGATATTACTATATCAAGAATTCTCAAGAGGTGGTAAAATTGCCACGACATTCTTGACATAAAAGGTGGTAATGTTCCAAGGTAAAGAAGGACAAATGCTGGATAGCAAGGACCTCAAGGTATAACACAAAACATGAACAAGTTTGTGTTGGAGGGAAGGCCATAAAGTGGCCGATGATAACACAAATCATCAGGGGCGAGGATGGTATTTCTCATCATGAATTCAGTTGATACCCTTGAAGAGCTCAGAATGCTGATGATTAAAATTAGCACGATAATGATGTATCCGTTCAGGCTAGGACAGACATGGAGTATTAAACTTGTAATCGATGAAGATCTCTAATCCTCATTGAATCGCAGTGCAGACTCGATTCCGTTATTGGTGTCCTTGAGTGTTTCATAACTCAAAGCCCGTGAAAATTGGAGTCCGTGAGAATGTAATACCTGATGAAGAACTCATAAGAGGTTATGCAGTGATAATCTCGAGATACCAGGGGGTAATACTCGACAACAGGTCAAAGTAAAGGTTGGACTGGTGTATTGATCTACAGAAAACAAGTGCTTAAACTTGCCCGAGAAATGGTATTTAAAAGAGAACATGGTCGGAACCACGATTGCAAAAGGCCAGATCCCAGATATAAGATGAACTTATACCAAAGGAATAGCTATTATTTCAAGAAGCTTCCATGATAGGATCTACATCGTGTCCCTGGGCATGAACACAAAGGTTCAAGGTCGACTCCCACTTCCTCAATACATAATATTTCATTCACTTCGCGCCTTCAACGAAATCGTGTGTTGAAATTTTATCTGACATAACACTAGTAGAGTATGACCCGTAGTAGTTTCCGGGTTCACACAGTTTAGAGAAGGCATATGTCCAACCCATCGGGCCTCTTAGGAACATATACCACAAACTTCAGGAGTAAATAACACAAGCTCGATAGCAGAGCATGGTTGACAAAGCAGGGGATACAATTTACCAAAGGCGGTATACATCCTAGGAAAGGCTCAAGGTTATTGAATATGAAGGACATTGTCGGATAAAATCCAACAAAGGATCTGGGGTGAGTATCGGCACACAACCAGAGGAAGAAGCAAGGCAATTACATTGGATTATAAAAACAACTGAATAACTTAGAGCTCAATTGCTAAGGAATTATGCTTTACAAAGTGAAGGATCAGAAGCAGACGCTCTGATCAAGGATGGATAAGTTCAATAGACTTAGGGGCACAATCGACGACAATTTAATTGGCGAGAACCAGCTCATGTTCAAAAATGATGTCTGAGCCGGAAGGATAATTTAGAAGGGTTGATAGATGATTGTGTGCATTCGCACACATGCTGAATCAATAGGATCAAAATGACGGTGCCTAAGGATACTAATGAATATTGCCAGACATGTGGAAAGCATCCATAATGCGAGCAGACAAGTATTGCAGAGCAATAAGCTATTAAGGATTTTTGGAGGATCAATTAGTATTTCGAAGACCATTGTGAAACACATGAACAACTCGGGGATGAGCGGATACTCGATAAGTGCAAGAATTATCCATAGGGGTATTCAGGTGACAAAGAACAGCAAGGCGATAAGCTCAAAGGATTATCGAAACAACGACGAGTGGTTTCGAGGTATCTGGTAATAACAATACCAACTGGGGATGAATGTAAGAATAACAACTGCAAGTGGTTATCCATAAGGGTTGACGGTGGAAGGGGAATTGCAAATGCGATGAACATAAGTTCTCGGGTTAACAGCGGAGAGTATCTTCACGGTCTTCTGGTGCAGCAGACGATCATCAGTAACAAGGGGCTCTCCGGGTGAAAGTGATAACGAGATCCTATTGTTAGATTTAGTAAACTTCATTTAACCCGAATAGAGGAGAGATCAGAGTCCCAGAGTAAAGGTCGAGGAGTAAAAGATCCTACTACCACCCCATGGCGACGTGTGCCCGTAAGACACACAGCCATGTTAGTAAAAGTTTTGCAATGTCTAGACTCAACTTCGGGCAAGGAGTTGGAAGAGGGATTCCTACAGGCAGTCGGCTCTGATACCAACTTGTGACGCCCCCGATTCAATCGTACACTAATCATACACGCAAACGTGTACGATCAAGATCAGGGACTCATGGGAAGATATCACAACACAACTCTACAAATAAAATAAGTCATACAAGCATCATATTACAAGCTAGGGGCCTCGAGGGCTCGAATACAAGAGCTCGATCATAGACGAGTCAGCGGAAGCAACAATATCTGAGTACAGACATAAGTTAAACAAGTTGCCTTAAGAAGGCTAGCACAAACTGGGATACAGATCGAAAGAGGCGCAGGCCTCCTGCCTGGGATCCTCCTAACTACTCCTGGTCGTCGTCAGCGGGCATCACGTAGTAGTAGGCACCTCCGGTGTAGTAGGGATCATCGTCGACGGTGGCGTCTGGCTCCTGGGCTCCAGCATCTGGTTGCGACAACCAGAAAGAAAGGAAAGGGGGTAAAGGGGGGAGAAAGCAACCGTGAGTACTCATCCAAAGTACTCGCAAGCAAGGAACTACACTACATATGCATGGATATATGTGTAAAGGGCCATATCAGTGGACTGAACTGCAGAATGCCAGAATAAGAGGGGGATAGCTAGTCTTATCGAAGACTACGCTTCTGGTCACCGTCGTCTTGCAACAAGTAGAAGAGGGTAGTCTGAAGTCCTCCAACTAGCATCTCCAAGTAGCAACTCCAAGTAGCATCTCCAGTAGCATCGCATAGCATAATCCTACCCGGCGATCCTCTCCTCGTCGCCCTGTTAGAGAGCGATCACCGGGTTATATCTGGCACTTGGAAGGGTGTGTTTTATTAAGTATCCGATTCTAGTTGTCATAAGGTCAAGGTACAACTCCAAGTCGTCCTGTTACCGAAGATCACGGCTATTCGAATAGATTAACTTCCCTGCAGGGGTGCACCAACTTACCCAACACGCTCGATCCCATTTGGCCGGACACACTTTCCTGGGTCATGCCCGGCCTCGGAAGATCAACACGTCGCAGCCCCACCTAGGCAAAATAGAGAGGCCAGCACGCCGGTCTAAACCTAAGCGCGCAGGGGTCTGGGCCCATCGCCCTGAGCACACCTGCACGTTGCGTGGGCGGCCGGAAGCAGACCTAGCCTAGTGGCGTTCCAGTCCAATCCGGCACGCGCCGCTCCGTCGCTGACGTCTGAAGTGCTTCGGCTGATACCACGACGCCGGGATACCCATAACTACTCCCACGTAGATGGTTAATGCGTATAGGCTCGTAGCCAACTCAGATCAAATACCAAGATCTCGTTAAGCGTGTTAAATATTCGCGAACGCCGAACAGGACCAGGCCCACCTCTCTCCTAGGCGGTCTCAACCTGCCCTGTCGCTCCGCCACAAAGATCCACACAGAGGGCCGTCGGGACAAAGGTCCTTTCAGCCCCCAATCCGTGAATCACTCGCGGGTACTCTTCGAGCGGACCCGACTTTAGTCACCATCTGTAGTATGTATGTATGTATAGTATATACCCGTGATCACCTCCCGAGTGATCACGGCCATATAGTATAGCAAGGCAGACTGACAAGAATGTAGGGCCAATGATGATAAACTAGCATCCTATACTAAGCATTTAGGATTGCAGGTAAGGTATCAACAGATGTAGCAACAATGTCAGGCTATGCATCAGAATAGGATCAACGGAAAGCAGTAACATGCTACACTACTCTAATGCAAGCAGTATAGAGGAGAATAGGCGATATCTGGTGATCAAGGGGGGGGGGCTTGCCTGGTTGCTCTGGCAAGAGAGAGGGATCGTCAACTCCGTAGTCGAACTGGGCAGCAGCAGCGTCGGTCTCGGTGTCTAGCGGAAGAAGAGGGGGGAAGAAACAATAAATATAATGCAAACAGATGCATAACGATGCATGACAAGGCAAGTAACGGTGCTAGGGGTGCCCTAACGTGGTATGAGGTGGTACCGGTTAAGGGGGAAAACATCCGGGAAAGTATTCCCGGTGTTTCACGTTTTCGGGCAGAGGAGCCGGAGGGGGAAAGTTGCGAGTTCGATAGGTTAGGGGCGTATGGCGGACGAACGGACTGCGTATCCGGATTCGTCCCGTCGTTCTGAGCAACTTTCATGTAGAAAGTATTTTCATCCGAGTTACGGTTTATTTTATATTAATTTTAAAAGATTTAATTCATTTTTAGGATTTATTTAATTACTTAAATTCAACATTATCCAAAACAGTGTTTGCTGACGTCATCATGACGTCAGCATGACGTTAGCAGTCAACAGAGGTGTTGACTGGCCAACTGACGTGTGGGTCCCGCATGTCATTGACTGTTAACTAACCTAACAGATTAATTAACTAAACTAGGTGATTAGGTTAATCTAATCAGGAGTAATTAAGTTAATTAATTTTTTAATTAATTAACTAATTAATATTTTAATTATTATATATATATATATATTTACTAAATCTCTTTTTTTATTTCATTTTTCTTTTTCATTTTCGTTCAAGGGGGGTGGGCCCCGTTTGTCTGTGGCACAGAGGCCATAGCGGGCGACGGGCAGCGGAAACAGGCTTCGGGCGAAGCCGGGCGACGAGCGCCTGCCCGCCCGGCAGGGCGCTATGGGGCAGCAGGCGAAAGGGGGGGCGCGGGCTGGCGCCGGCAACCGTGAAGGTGGCCGCGACCAAGGCATGCGGTCGGGGCGTGCTAGCCTAGCGCAGGCATGGCTGGGCGAAGCCAGCGCGGCCAGGGCGCGTAGCGAGTGGGGGAGCGGGGCGGGGCGCCGACTGCAGTGGCCGCGGCAGCAGCAACAGCAGCGCACAGCACGGGGGGAGGGGGGCGCTCGCGCGAGGCCGAGGCAGGGTAGCAGCACGGGGAAGCGGGGAGGGGCCGGCGTCGCCGGAGGGAGAGGAGGCCGGGGGTGCGGTCGCGCACCGGGCGCGGACGGCGAGCCGCGCGGGCGGGGAGAACTGGGACGAGGCCCGTGCGAGGGGGGGGCGCGGCCGTGCGTGGCCGTGCGGGGCCGCGACTGTGGCCGCGTGGGCGCGTGCGGGCGCCGCCGAGGCGCGGGCGTGCCGGAGCCCGGACGGCGTGGTGAGTGAGCGAGGGGGAGAGGGGAGGGGTCGGGGGCGGGACGGCCCGGCGCGGCAGGGCGCGGGCGACGGTGGCGCCGGAGCGCGGGCAGTGACCGCGGGGAAAGGGGAAGGAAGGGGGGGCGCTCACGGCGGGGAGTAGGGCAACGGGCAGTGGGCGTGACGGCGGTCGGGGAGGGCCAGCGAGGAGGAGGATGAGGAGGCGGCGTTCGGCGGCGACGAGGCCTGGCGGCGACGGTGGTCTCCTCCCTCGATCCTGATCCAATCGGGGGAGAGGGGGAGAGATATTTTCGGGAGGGGGGGGAAAGTGTCGGTGGGGGATGCGGGCTGGACCGAGTGGGAAGTGGGGGGGAGGCATATGGGGGTGCGGGGTGGGCCGGCCTGGTCGGCCTGGTGGCCAGCTGGGCCGGTTGGCCCAACGGGTGGGGGTTTCTCTTTTGTATTTTTTTTTATTATTTCCTTTTCTGTTTTAACTCATTTTAAATTACTTAGACATTTTATAAAAATGTGTTTACTATACCATATTTATCTATGTAATATTTAGTACAACCCGAACATTTTTATTTAATGTTTGAAAATCTTTATTATTTACCAAACTTTGAATTTGAATTTTGGACCGGTTTTGATCTAACAATAGACTAGCAGCAGTAACCGTGGTGACGTGGCACCATTAGCGTGGGACCACTGTAGCTTAATTATCCGGGCGTCACAGGAGCACTCGGTGTCCCCGATTCGTCATAGAATTAAACTTCCAAAACTTCTTTGTGATTCTCGGTCTGACCGATTCCTCCATTTCGGTCCTACCGAGATCATTAAGTTGATCTGAGTTTTCAATCTCGGTGCAGCCGATTTGAACTCTTTGGTCACACCGAGTTGCTGTAACTGTACACAGTTATGCATCTCGGTGCCACCGAGTTGTTCCACTCGGTCACACCGACAGGGTCGGGCTATATATAGTCACGGGCAAAAATTTGGAAATTCCTCCGAACCCCTTCGCCCGCGCAATAGCTCGCTCTGCCTCCAGGGTCTCCGGATCGTCTCCTCGTCGCCAGCCGCCTCCTGTCGCTAGTCTCCGCCGCCATCAATGGATTTCAACCCCGCCGTTGCCGCTGTAGCGAGTTAATCGCCAAGCTAGGGTATGGACTCGATCACTGTGCTATCGTCGTCCGATTCCTAGCACATTGTGTTCTTATTGATTCTTGCCACGATTGAAACACTCCTATCCAGTCAATGTAGTGCGTAGATTAGATGAGATCCAAAATTTTAGGGTTAGGTTTCTGCCGAAACCATCTCGGACCCACCGAGTTGAAAAACTCGGTCCCACCGATTTGGCTAATGCCATTGCACTAGTAACTCTCGGTCTGACCGAGAATTGCTAATCGGTGCGAACGACTTTAGGACTTTGTGAGACCCTAGCAGTCTCGGTGCCACCGAACTGTGACTCGGTCCAACCGAGTTCATCAGTTTAGGTTCCAAAACTGCTTCGGTATCACCGAGTTTGAAAATCGGTTGATCCGAAATGCTTTCTGTGGGAAACTAAAACTGGATTTTTGAATCATTCTTTTACAAAAATCTCTGCATTTTGTGATGCTCATCCATTCTATCTCATCTATAACTCTTCACAGGGTCAGCAGTCAGTGTTTGCAGCATGTCAGACCAGAGTGATAGCCAGAACAAGTCAGAAGAGCAGATTCACATGAGTGAGGGCACTAGTCCCTCAAGCACTTCAGATGAAGGGAGCAGAAGCACTCCTAGAAACCTTCCCAAAGCTGCTACCATGCAAAGGAAGAAGAGAACTTCAGACTCTGAAGATGAGGACTATATAGCTGAAGAAGATGAGGCTACTTCCAAGAAAGTAGTGCTCAAAAAGGAGTATGGCTCTGCACATAGCACACAGCCTGGACTGAACAAGAAAGTTCCTGCCAAGAGGACACCTTGCCCAAGGTCAGAAAGTCCACTCAAGTGCCAGAACAGACTGAATCCAAAGAGGCACCTGCTAAGAAAGTCACAACTTCCAAATCCAAGAAAGTTCCTACTGGAGAAACTATGAAGTTTACCATTAGGATGAAGCTGCTCAGGATAAGAAGAAGAAGAGAGCAAGAACCACAACTGCCCAGGTTCTTGGAAAGCCCTCAATGAGAAGAGACTCTGAAGAGGAAGAATAGGTTGCTGCACCAGCACCCAAGGCACCAAAGCTTATGGGTGATGCTATTAGATCAGGGGCTGCAACACCTAAGCCCAAGGAAGAACCCAAAGCTGCCCCCAAGGCCAAGCTTGCACCAAAGAGGAATACCAGGAGTATTCCAGCTGCTGAGAAGAACAAGGCCCCGGTGCCAAATGTTGCTGATGAGGAAGATGAAGAAGGACAGGTCCTAAGGAAGCTCAAGCCCAAGATACCAGACCACAATGATGCCCATCCTGTGGCTGAGGACATGAGGATCAGAAAGGACTCAGGGTTGAGGATATGGAGGATGTCAGATCCATATGCCTCAAGGAGAAGAAGTGTTGTTGATTATAGGTTCCATACAAAGGAACAGCAGGACTTCTATGAGACAATCTTGTTGGACAAGAAGCCCATAGTATGTGATATGAGATGGGTCGACTGGACGTACATAAAGGACAATGAAGAGCACTATCCTGGAGTGCAAGACAGTTTTGTTGCTTGTGGAGTTGCAGATTATGTTGGGCAAAAGCTCACCAACTGGAATGATGAACTTATCATGCAATTCTACTCCACAGCACACTTCTATCCAGATGGAAGGATAGTTTGGATGTCTGAAGGTACAAGGTACCAGTCCAGTGTTGAGGAATGGGCAAGACTGATCAATGCCCCAAAGGAAGATGAAGATGGCTTGGATATTTATGCCAAGAAGAAGATGGACCACAATTCCATGGCACACATGTACAAGGAGATCCCAGAAAAAGCTGTTGAGACACATAAGTTTGGACCAGTCCACTTTCTTCTGTCAGGGCTGCCAACTATCAATTGGATCCTAAGGCACACTCTGTTGCCTAAGTCTGGTGACCACAACATGATCAGAGGGCATGCAATCAACATGTTGCATCTGTTTGATGTGCCACAGAAATTTAAAGTCATGAGCCTTATGATAGAGACTATTAAGAGGACTGCAGCAGATCAAAAGAGGAGCTGTGGATATGCCCCTCAGATTCAAGAGTTGATAAACTCAAATATGGGCACAGGCAAATATCAATTGGATAAGGAACATTTTCCACTTTATCCAGACTTTGAGGACAATGAGGTTGTCATGAATGAGAATGATCCATCGTCAGTTCAAGCTCAAGAGAAGAAGGAGAAGGCAAGGAAGGAGAAGGCTGCCAAGATGCCAACTCAAGAGGAGGCATATGAGAATTTCTTGAAGAACAAGCAGGAGCAGCTTGGTTACTTGATAGCATCAACACTGAGGATTGAGAAGGGATTGGCCACCCTCACTTAGAATCAGGAGAGCTTGGAAAGAATCATGGAACTCAAATTCCATGACCTAGATGTCAAAGTAACTGAGATCCAGTCAGTTGTCGAGCAGCTACAGGATGACATGCAGGAGAGGCAGGGCAAGACTACCACTAATGTATTTGCCAGAGTGCCTAGAGCTCAGAGGTCAGCTATAGTGCCTGTGACAGACACCAGAGCCACATCATCTGCACCAGCTACAGCTCCTACTTCTCCAGTGCAACCAGCTCCAGCATCAACTCCAGCACCCTCTACTTCAACTGAAGCCTTCGTCCTTGGAGTTATCCGGACACCACCACCTGAAGATCAAGCCTGAGAGTCGATCTAGCACTATAAATTTTCTATGAACTTTTTGGTAACTTGTTGCCAAAGGGGGAGAAAAATGTATAGATCATAGGCTTCGAGAGAGAGAGAGAGAGTTGCTTTTATTCTCTCTTGATTTGGTGGTTAAACTTGTTTGCTTTTGATTGCTTGAGATACTATGCTATTCTTGTGAGACATTGATGATCATGTGTTTGATCATAAGCTACACTTATGCATGTTTGATGATATTATCTTATCTATCCTATGTGATCATTCACTTTGCTTGGTGATGAGTGCATGTATTCAATCTTTATTATTTTGAGCGCTCCACCAAGATGTATGTGACATGGAAGAGTAACCCATGAGCCTAATTCATTGTGCATTTGCAGTCCAAAGCAAATCTTAAACCATGCACAAATTTAGGGGGAGCTCTTGCTTATCACATACTTCTCAAAGAGACGATGTTTTTTAATCTTATTATCATTTGTTGAAGCTTTGATCTATATGTTGACATCAATTACCAAAAAGGGGGAGACTGAAAGTGCAACTATCCCTAGGTGGTTTTGGTAATTCATAACAACATATAGCTCATTAAGCTAATGCTATTCCAAGACTATTATTTCAGGAAAGCTCAATGAATGGCATGGCATGGATGATGTAAGTGCATCCCTCAAAATACTAAGGACAAAGGATTGGCTCAAGCTCAAAAGCTCAAGACTCTTCATTTTATATTTTAGTGATCCAAGATCACATTGAGTCTATAGGAAAAGCCAATACTATCAAGGAGGGATGAGGTGTTGCTTAATGAGCCTCTTGCTTCATGTGCTTAGTGATATGCTCCAAAACCCTCAGCTACTTTATCACATCCACAAATGACCTAAACCTAAAGCCAAAATTGGTCACACCGATTCTTCCTATCCGGCGCCACCGATTTCAAAAGTCATAGCCACTGCCACAAAACCTAAGCAAATCGGTCTTACCGATAGGGATCTCGGTCTCACCGAGATGGGATTGTAATCTCTCTGTTTCCTTTCGTAACGTTTCGGTCTAACTGAAGTGAGCGATCGGTCTGACCGAGATTGCAATGTAAATTCTCTGTTTCCCTTTTGTAACATTTCGGTCTCACCGAAAAGAGCAAATCGGTCCCACCGAGTTTACCTGACAAACTCTCTGGAAAGCTTATTACCAAAATCGGTCTCACCGACTTTGTGTAATCGGTCTTACCAAGATTACGTTATGCCCTAACCCTAACCGAATCGGTCTCACTGAATTGCATGTCACTCCCACCGAAAATCCTAGGTCACTAGGTTTACTAAATCGGTCTGACCGAGTCTGTTGAATCGGTCCCACAGAGTTTGGTAAATTCTGTGTAACGGTTAGATTTTATGTGGAGGCTATATATACCCCTCTACCTCCTCTTCATTCTTGGAGAGACCCATCAGACTAAACCTACACTTCCAACTTACCATTTCTGAGAGAGAACCACCTACTCATGTGTTGAGGCCAAGATATTCCATTCCTACCATATGAATCTTGATCTCTAGCCTTCCCCAAGTTGCTTTCCACTCAAATCTTCTTTCCACCAGATCCAAAACCTATGAGAGAGAGTTGAGTGTTGGGAGACTATCATTTGAAGCACAAGAGCAAGGAGTTCATCATCAATGCACCATTTGTTACTTCTTGGAGAGTGGTGTCTCCTAGATTGGCTAGGTGTCACTTGGGAGCCTCCGACAAGATTGTGGAGTTGAACCAAGGAGTTTGTAAGGGCAAGGAGATCGCCTACTTTGTGAAGATCTACCGCTAGTGAGGCAAGCCCTTCGTGGGCGACGACCATGGTGGGATAGACAAGGTTGCTTCTTCGTGGACCCTTCGTGGGTGGAGCCCTCCGTGGACTCGTGCAACCGTTACCCTTCGTGGGTTGAAGTCTCCATCAACGTGGACGTACGATAGCACCACCTATCGGAACCACGCCAAAAACATCCGTGTCTCCAATTGCGTTTGAATCCTCCAAACCCTTCCCTTTACTTTCTTGCAAGTTGCATGCTTTAATTTCCGTTGCCCATATACTCTTTGCATGCTTGCTTGAATAGTGTGATGATTGCTTGACTTGTCCTAAGATAGGTAAAATCTGCCAAACTCTAAAATTGGGAAAAGGTTAAGTTTTTAATTGGTCAAGTAGTCTAATCACCCCCCTCTAGACATACTTCAAGGTCCTACAATTATCGCCAGGCACCTGGGTTAAACACCAAAAAGCAAAAACCCTCTATAGGGCATGGAACCACACTGGAAGGATGGCTCAATGGACCCTGCAAAATTCATAGTACAGAGGGTGCCACTCCAACTCACAGCCTTACAGCATGTTGGATACTATGGCAGGTGGCCAAAAGTGGCGAAGAGCTTCTAACTCCAGAATACCAGTTCAAGGATACCAGTACGGTATTAACAGTCTTTGAGACTTTCGCATCAAATAATATGCGGAAACGAACACTCCGCAGCCTTGCCGAAGTCTACCAAGTAGCAACAATAAATCCATGGAGTGAGACGGCAATTACCTTTAATGCCAGTGACGAACCTAAATTCCGAACAGCCCGAGCACCAGCCGCATTGGTCCCAGTACAATAGTGGACGGCTTTCGCCTTACCAAGGTACTCATGGACGGTGGCAGCAAACTGAACCTCATTTACGAGGAAACCCTCTGAAAAATGGAAATAGACTGGAGCCGCATTGAGTGAAGCAGCACAACCTTTAGAGGAATAATCCCCAGTCGGGAAGCATGTTGTACAGGAAAAATCACACTGGATGTGGTGTTCGGCACGCCGGATAATTACAGGTCCGAGGAGGTCACATTCCAAGTGGCCCTGTTCAGCAGCGGATATCACGCTCTATTATGGCGAGAGGCATTCACAATTTTTCAAGCTATACCCCATTACGGGTACATGAAGCTCAAAATGCCCGGGCCCAACGGAATCATCACTCTTGCTATTGACCCGGACATAGCACTCCACACCGAAAACAAGACAGCCGCACTGGCCCAGGAGGCACTATCCGAAGCCCTAGCGGCCGAGGAACTCACTACGCTGCGCTCCACGGTGAATAGGGACGATGTGATACTCGATAAGAGATCCAAGTCCACCTCCTTTAAACCAGAGGATGAAACAGTCAAATTCCAAGTCCATCCAACGGACCCTACAAAAACGGCCTCCATTGGGGCACAATTAAACCCTGATGTAGACGCCGCACTACGAGAATTCCTACACGAAAATTGGGACATCTTTGCCTGGCACCCTTCAGACATGCCAGGAATCCCACGCCGGCTGGCCGAGCACAGCCTAAACATCATAAAAGGATTCAAGCCAATCAAACAGGCTCTTCGGTGTTTCTCCGAACCCAAGAGACAGGCCATGGGAGAGGAACTAGCCAAATTATTGGAGGTCGGATTCATCAGAGATATAAAACACCCGGACTGGCTAGCAAACCTGGTGATGGTACCAAAGAAGGACAAATCTTGGCGCCTATGCGTCGATTTTAAAGACCTCAACAAGGCTTGCTCAAAGGATCCCTTCCCCCTCCCCCGCATCGATCAAATTATCGACGCTACCGCAGGACACGATTCATTGTGTTTCCTCGACGCATACTCCGGCTACCACCAAATTAAGATGGCAGAGCCCGACCAGGCCGCAACGGCATTCATCACCCCATACGGCCCATTCTGCTTCAACACAATGCCCTTTGGGCTCAAAAATGCCGGCGCAACATATCAGTGCATGATTCAGACATGTCTGGCAAACCAAATCGGCAAAATAGTGGAGGAATACGTAGACGATGTGGTCGTCAAAACCAAGCACGTAGAAACTCTAGTAGACGACTTGAGGCTCACGTTCGATAATCTCCGAACATATGACATTAAGCTTAACCCGGAAAAATGTGTTTTCGACGTACCAGCCGGAAAGCTCTTGGGCTTCATTGTATCCGGTAGAGGAATTGAAGCAAACCCAGCCAAGATCCAAGCTCTGTCACAATTGGATATCCCAAAGGACCTCAAACAAATACAAAAATTGACGGGATGTGTGGTGGCTTTAAGCCGCTTTATCTCCCGTTTAGGAGAAAAGGCATTACCCCTTTATCGCCTCCCCCGATGCACCGAACACTTCGAGTGGACGGATGCCGCCACGGCCGGACTCCAAGAAATAAAAGCCATATTGGCAACAAACACGGTCCTGGCCGCGCCCAACATAGGCGAACCAATGCTATTATATATCGCGGCAACTCATCAAGTGGTGAGTGCGGTGCTCGTTGTTGAACGAAAAACGGACGGACACAATTTCCCCCTTCAAAAACCAGTTTACTACGTGTCCACTTGTAACGCCCCGGATTCGATGCGCCAGGTGTCTGCCAGTTATTCGTCGTTGTTGCCATGTCATTTGCTTGCGTGTTGCATTTTATCATGTCAGTATGTGCATTTCATTTTGCATACGTGTTCGTCTCATGCATCCGAGCATTTTCCCCGTTGTCCGTTTTGCAATCCGACACTCCTATGTCCTCCGGCGTCCCCCTTTTGCCTCTTCTCTTGTGCGGGGGTTAAACGTTCTCGGAATGGCCCTAGGTTTGCCAAGCGGCCTTGGTATAGCACCGATAGACCGCCTGTCAAGTTTCGTGCCATTTGGAGGTCGTTTGATACTTCAACGGTTAACCGGGTAACCGCAAAGCCCTCTTTTGTTGCAGCCCAACACCCCCTCCAAAGTGGCCCAAAACCCAGCAAACCCCCGTCCATGCTCTCGGTCATTCGATCACGATCGCGTGGCCGAAAACCGCTCCTCATTTGGACTCTCCTAGCTCCCTCTACCTATAAATATGTGGCCTCCCCCGAAATCCCGTAGTCCAAACCCTAGCCCCGCTCCCCCGCGCCGCCGGACATGTCCATCCGCGCCGGACATGTCCGCCGGACACGTCACCCGGCCCAATCAGGGCGTGCCACGTCAGCAGCGCCGCCGCCTCGCCCTATCGCATGCCGCCACCTCATCCGCCGCCGGCCCCTCTCTCTCCTCCACCGCCAGGGCCCGCGGGGCCCAGATCCGGCCCGCGGGGCCCGAAGCCGCCGCCGCCGCAGCCCGCCTGAGGCCGCCGGGCAACCTCGCCGCCGGCTGCCGGCAGCCTCGGCGCGCCTCGCTCCCCGCCGCCTCCGCCGCCTTCGACGCCCTCCGCCCACCGCCCGGCGACCGCCGTCCCCGGCCGGCCCCTCGCCGGCGACTTCCCGACGTCCCCGGTCGGCGACGCCCTCCGGCGCCTTCCTCCGGCGTCGCCCGCGCCGCCCGGCCGCTTCCCGTGCAGCGCCGCCGCTCGACGCCCTGCCGGCGTCCCGCGCCCTGCCGCCCCGCGACCTCGTCGCCGCTGCCCGCCGGCCGCCGCTCACGCCCGGCCCCACGTCGCCTTCGCCGGAGCTCGGCCGGATCCGGCGAGATCCGGCCGGATCCGCCTCGCCCCACCCGTCTCCGGCTCCCTCCGGCCTTCCCCGACCACGCCGGCATCTCCCCCCGCGCTCCGGCAAGCCCCAGCCTCCGTCAACCTCGATCTCCGGCGAGATCCAGCCTGCCTCGGAATCCGTGCCGAAGGTTGACTTCACCCCGAAATTCGTCTAAGTCCCCAGATGTTTACATTATCATGCCATATTCATCATGCTGTATATCTGCATCCGTAGGTCCGTTTCGTGCGTGTAATATGTCAAATTGTTCGTCGCGACGAGTACTTCATTTCATTCCATTGCATTATTTTAATTTGAGCTCATCTTGATGTCCGAAATGCTGTTGGAAGAGTGCATGTTGATGTTAATCTGCTGAAACTGTTATAACTTGCTCATTTGTCATTTTTGCCATGATTGATGTGTGCATCCTATGAGGTTGATGTCTTCATGTGTTTTGATCTATGCCATGCCATCTTTCCAGAGGTGTATGCCATGTATTTTTGTGATCAATGTGGTGACTAGCACAAGCATGCAAACTAAGCTTCATGATATTGCTGATTTAGTCCCTATTCTGCTGTTATTTTGATGCCACGTAAACTTGATGCTACAGAGAGATCCATGCATATTTTGAGATACTTCAGTAAGGGTGTTTTGAACATGTGGTTATTGTCTATCCGTTCATGCCCTTGTTTGCAATTATGGAGTAGTCTAGCATGTCATTTGAGTGCTCTACTTTTGCTTCAAAATGTTTCCGGGCAGATTGTTTACATGTTATTCAATTTGGCCAAGGTTGCTATATTTGATCGTTGCATGCTATGGACTTGTTCTTGACTTGGTTTGTTTCACAAACATGTCTTCTTGATGATGTTATGCTTATCTTGTCATGCAATGACTTGTGGTGAGTGAATCGAGCTTGTTAAGGAGGGTACTTGCTGTTGCTGTTTTGCTAGGCTGAATCTGTTATTTCGTGATGCTATATAAACATGTTGCTACTAATCATTCTATGCATAATCTGGAGATGCTCTATAAACATGTTTTGATATACATGTCATGCTCTGTCTATACATGCCCCTGGTTGCATTTATAGGTTGCTGTAGCTTGTTGTAATCTTGCTCTAAAGTTGCTTCATAATGTTGCTGTCAGCCTGTTTACATTAAGTTCAGTTGTTTCCATGTGTTTTCCAAGTGATCCACGAACCCTATGAACTTGCTCTTGCCATGCTTAGCTTCATAAACATTCCTTCTTACTGTTGGTTGCCTTGCCATGCCATGTGTTGCTCTGTGGTGAGTGGTTCAAGCTTGCGAACATGCCTACTTATTGTTGTTCCTGCCATGTATGAATCTGTAATATAACTTGCCATGTTTACATGGGTGCCATCATATTTTCTATGCCTTTTTGGCTCATGGTCAGTAAGGGTCTTTTGATCTATGCTATTAGTAGATTCGTGCCATGCCTTTGTTTGCCATGATAAGTTCCTGTAACATGTTGTTTGATAGCTCTAAACATTGCAACCTGGTGTTATTTTTGCAAAGTCTGAAACTGTTATTATTTGCAATCTTTCCAAGTCCTTTTGAGCATGTTCTAGTTGTTTCTGGAGATAGCTCAGTGTTCATGTTTTGTTATGCTTTACCTGTACTTCATGCCCATGCCTTTTGTTATTACGTTGGGGTGCTGTAGCATATTGTTTTGATGCTTGCAATATGCCTAGTTGCTGTTATGGACAGATTATTGTTATGACTTGTATAGAGTGTATGTGTTGCACCGTTGCTCCGTTTTGAGTGTGCTCTATATGAAACTTGCTTGATTTTGCATGTAGCTTCTTATTATCATGTTGCATCCTTGTTTTGGTGTGTTTGCTTGATGTTTGGGTGCATTTTGCATCAATGCCATGCTTAACTTGTTTTGCTCATATCTTCTAGGCCGTTGCTCCGAATCTAATGAACTTTATATGTAACTTGACTAGAATTTCGTGTAGATCCTCTTGGTGCTCTTTAACTTGCTGTTTAACAACTTCAACTTAATGTTTGTTCAGTTCTGGACCAATTTCGAAATTTGCATATGAGGACTTACCGGAATTGTTATATGTTGTTCCCGGCCTCATTTAAACTTGCTTTGATGTGTTGTTTTTGTTTGCATCATCTCTTGCCATGAGTAGCTTCATGTAGCTTTGTCATGCATCATGCTTGTTGTGCATCATGTCTTGTTCATGTGTGGTGTGTTTACCTATGTTGTGTGCTTCTTCTTGTTAGTTCCTGTTTCGTTGCGATCGTGAGGATTCGTTCGTCTACGTGTGGTTCGTCTTCGTGGCTTCATCTTCTTCATGGACTCGTTCTTCTTCCTAGAGGGATTTCAGGCAAGATGACCGCTACCCTGGATCTCACTACTATCATTGCTATGCTAGTTGCTTCGTTCTTTCGCTATGCTGCGCTTCCTATAACTTGTTCTTCAAGCCATCCCATATTGCCATGAACCTCTAACCTTTGACACCTTTCCTATGCAAACCGTTGTTTGGCTATGTTACCGCTTTTGCTCAGCCCCTCTTATAGCGTTGCTAGTTGCAGGTGAAGTTGAAGATTTCTCCATGGTGGACAAGGTTTATGTTGGGATATAACAATATCTCTTATATTATTAATGCATCTATATATTTGGTAAAGGGTGGAAGGCTCGGCCTTATGCCTGGTGTTTTGTTCCACTCTTGCCGCCCTAGTTTCCGTCATCCCGGTGTTATGTTCCCGGATTTTGCGTTCCTAACGCGGTCGGGTGATTTATGGGACCCCCCTGACAGTTCGCTTTGAATAAAACTTGTCCAGCAAGGCCCAACCTTGGTTTTACCATTTGCCTCACCACCACCTACCTTTTCCCTTGGGAGTCGCTCTCTCGAGGGTCATCTTTATTTTAGCCCCCCCGGGCCAGTGCTTGTCTAAGTGCTGGCCTGAACCGGGCAGACTGCGGGGCCCCCTCGGGGCAACTCGAGGTCTGGTTTTACTCGTAGGCTGACCAATCCGGTGTTGCCCTGAGAACGAGATATGTGCAGCTCCTATCGGGATTATCGGCGCATCGGGCGGCTTTGCTGGTCTTGTTTTACCATTGTCGAAATGTCTTGTAAACCGGGATTCCGAGACTGATCGGGTCTTCCTGGGAGAAGGTCTATTCCTTCGTTGATCACGAGAGCTTGTCATGGGCTAAGTTGGGACACCCCTGCAGGGTATAAACTTTCGAGAGCCGTGCCCGCGGTTATGTGGCAGATGGGAATTTGTTAATGTCCGGTTGTAGATAACTTGATACCAGATCCGAACTAAAACGCATCAACCGAGTGTGTAGCCGTGATGGTCTCTTCTCGGCGGAGTCCGGGAAGTGAACACGGTTTCTGGGTTATGTTTGACGTAAGTAGGTGTTCAGGATCACCTCTTGATCATTTCTAGCTTCACGACCGTTCCTTTGTTTCTCTTCTCGCTCTCATTTGCGTATGTTAGCCACCATATCATGCTTAGTCGCTGCTGCAACCTCACCACTTTACCCCTTCCTTTCCCTTTAAGCTTTGCTAGTCTTGATACCCATGGTAATGGGATTGCTGAGTCCTCGTGGCTCACAGATTACTACAACAACAATTGCAGGTACAGGTTTTGCGATGATCCTGACGTGAGAGCGATGCTTGCTTGCGTTGAGTTTCTTCTTCCGCTTCTTCGATCAGGGGATAGGTTCCAGGTCGGCAGCCTGGGCTAGCAGGGTGGATATTGTTTGAGTTTTTGTTTATGATTCATCCGTGGTCGGATGTTGTTCTTGTATGTTGTATTGTTGTATTCGTGTGGCCTTGTATGCCTTATGTATGTATCCCTATCTATTATGTAATGTTGATGTAATGATATCCACCTTGCAAAAGCGTTTCAATATGCGGGTCTATCCTTAGTGGGACCTTCGAGTTCCTTTTGGATAGGGTCGCATATTGGGCGTGACACCACTGTCCTGACTCCATGCAAGTCACGGTACCCGCATTATCAGAAGATAGCGTAAGCGGTGTTCATGGCATCCCGGAAGCTGCGACACTACTTTCAAGAGTGTTCGATAACAGTAGCCTCCGAAGTACCTCTTAATGACATTATAAACAACCGCGACGCGACGGGCCGGATTGCCAAATGGGCCATTGAGCTCCTCCCATTCGACATAACCTATAAGCCATGGTGAGCTATTAAGTCGCAAATTTTGGCCGACTTCATCGCCGAATGGACTGATGCCGAACTCCCTAAAGAGTATGGCGCATATTCCAACTGGATCATGCACTTCGACGGCTCCAAAATGTTGGCTGGTCTGGGGGATGGCATCGCCTGACGTCCCCAACTGGAGGTATGGTTCAATACATACTCCAGATAATGTATACGGACTCCAACAACGCAGCCGAATACGAGGCCCTTCTACATGGCCTCCGGATGGCAGTCTCCATGGGCATTCAACACCTAGAGGTGCGCGGGGATTCGAACCTCGCGATATCCCAAATAAATGGAGACTTCGATGCCAAGGATCCGAAAATGGCAGCTTATCGCAATGCCGTCCTAAAAATGTCAGCTTAGTTTGAGGGGCTCGAATTTCACCATATAGCCCGGGATAACAACCAGGCAGTAGACGTATTGGCACGCATTGGCACAAAGTGTGATGCCGTCCCTCCCAACATCTTCCTAGAGAGGCTGTTCAAGCCATCCATACTATGGGAGGGGGAATCCGGAAATAATAACCCGAACCCAATCGCACTGCCCGACGCCGAACATTCTGACACAATCGGCGGTTCTGCCAACGAAGTAACATCCTCAGCCCACGTAATAATGGCAGTCATTGCCCCGTGGACGGAACCATTCCTAGACTACCTAACCAGGCAGGAACTTCTCGAGGACCAAAACGAGGCCAGCTGCATAGTGCGGCGATCTAAAGCCTATAAGGTCCATGAGGGAGAGCTTTACAAGAAAAGCACAACCGGAGTCCTTCAAAGGTGTATCTCCGAAGAGGAAGGGTGAAACCTTCTGGATGAAATTCATGTCGGACTCGGCGGGCACCACGCCGCAGCCCGGGCCCTTGTAGGCAAGGCCTTCCGTACAGGATTTTATTGGCCGACGGCCCGGGCAGATGCTCAGGACTTAGTCCAATGATGCGTCGGTTGCCAGCTCTTTGCTAATCAAAGCCACATGCCACCCACCGCCCTCAAAACTATACCCATAACCTGGCCCTTCGCGGTCTGGGGGCTTGACATGGTTGGACCCCTTAAAGGAGGAACCCACAAGCAAAGATACCTACTGGTCATGGTGGATAAGTTCACCAAATGGATAGAGGCCAAGCCTGTCAAGACGGTCGAATCCAGACCGGTGATAGACTTCATATCAAGGGTTGTACACCGTTACGGCGTCCCCCACAGCATCATCACTGATAACGGCACGAACTTTACGGCCGACAAGGTTAAACTCTGGTGCAAAAACATGGGCATCAAACTCGACTATGCTTCAGTCTATCACCCTCAAACTAACGGTCAAGTCGAGCGAGCAAATGGTCTAATCATGAGTGGCAACAAACCCCGATTAGTGCGGTCCCTTGAGGAATCTAACACGCACTGGGTAGAGGAGCTCGACTCTGTACTCTGCGGACTGTGGATCACTCCAAATCGCACGACCGGATTTACACCATTCTTTATGGTATACGGCGCAGAGGTAGTTCTGCCCTATGACATAATTCATGACTCACCTCGCGTGCGCATGTACGAAGAAAGAGAAGACGAGCTCGATCGGCAGGACAGTTTGGATGCATTGGAGGAGGAGCGTGACGTGGCAAAAGCCCGTTCTGCATTCTATCAATAGCAAGCTCGAAGATATCAAAGCAGAGAAGTACGGGCCAAAACTTACAACGTTGGCGAGTTAGTTCTACGCTTGCCGGACAAGAAAAAGGACAAACTCAAGCCCAAATGGGAAGGTCCCTTTATCATCGACCAAGTCCTGACCGGTGGAGCGTATCGTCTGCGAGATGCATCGGATAACCGACTCGAGCCGAACCCATGGAACGCAGCCTGTCTCCGAAGATTCTACGCCTAGCGCCGGATTCTGAGTTCGTATCCTTCCTCCATCTATATTTTACATATTAGCTGTCTCTTGTTTCTCTCCTTCTCCCCCCTTTTTTCCTATTACAGCCTTTGAAAGCTTGTTCGCGCATTGTTCGCACACACTTGACGCACTATCCGCGCTCATTATACCTGGGGCTTATTTAACAGAAGCTTATTTATACAGGCTTCATGCCCAACACATGTGTCACACTTCCGCATGTACCTTTTATTCGCCATTATATGCATCGATATGACTTAAGTTTTGGCCAAGCTGGTTTGCCTGGCTCCTGTGCTTACCCCTACGTTCTCGATTGTTCGGCTAGGCGGTAAAGGGAGCACCTCTGCGATTGTTACTGCTGGGTCAGCCGGATGTGTACCTCAGACTGGGTGAAGCCGAAAGCTAGCATTCTTAAGGGAATATTCGGTCCGTGAACTAAAAGACGATTTTCTACCTATTTATTCATCTGCCCCCAGATGCTTTTCTGCTTTTTTCGCAGTCTGTACATGCACTTTAGGGCATGCCTCCCAGGGAAAGGAACCCCTAATGGAACTATTCTCCCTGGAAGATGTTTCTTACTAACCATGTAATATAACATAACTAGTTGGGCACTTGTCTGATAAAGCACTAATGACCCCTACGCCTGGTCTCCATGCATGCCACGGTTCTTATATAACCGCGAGGGTATTCGGACACACTCCGGACTATTGGGTCCCGAGGTTGAAGCGAAAAGGTCTGCTATGACAAACGATCTACAATCCGGCTAGAAGGCATTTTACATGTCATCTTAAATTACATAGTCAATTTGACTGGGCATATTCCTCTTCAATGCCATCCAGCAGGCTGTCTAGTTTACAGTCCTGTTTAGAATACTTTGCGGCCAATTCTACTTGGCCGTACACTAAGCTCACAGGGATCTCCTTCCCATCGGGCCCCGCAGGTCCGACCTCAGCCATGTGGTTTGGGTCAGCCTTCGTGTACCGCATCTTCACCATGGCCTAGGCCTCTCTGGCGCCTTGACGGTAGGCCGATATCTTCCATAAGCAGAAGCGCTGCCGCGCTCCCTCAAGCCTCTCTGCAAGCTCTCCAAGGCCTTCGGGCAGGGATACAGATGGCCACAATGCCTGGGCGACGCCTTTCATCACCTGCCGAACTCGTTCGTGCAGTTGCAAGAGCTCGGGAAGAAGGTCATCCGTAGAACCGGGCATCTCCTCTGCGGGACGGCCTGTGAGCATACCTACAGACATAACTCTGTTAGACGACTTCCTCGCCGAACTCTTTTTCAAAGTTCGTTCAAGCACTTACTAAAAATGCCGCGTCGAAGCCGCTGATTCTCCTTAACGGAGTCAGATAGCTAGGCACGAACATCCTTTAGTTCCTCACCCAGCTGGGTGTTGGCATCTTGGAGATTATTTTTCTCCTGCCTCACCCTTGTAAGCACATTCTCGCCGGCCTTTAACCGGCGCATGAGCCGTTGCTTGTCCGGATCTATCCCGACACCATCTGCAATATTATTGTCAGACTTATACACACGCCGCACTTCACAAATTACTTATCTTTTGAAGCATATATTACCAGAGGGGGTCTCTTTGGCTTCCCCCGCTGCGGCTAGTGCGGCCTCAAGTTGGGCTTTGCACTCCCCCAGCTCCTGGGACAGTTGGGTATTCTTTTCGGTAAGATCCTGCACAACAAATGATCCTTAAATCAGTTATTCTAACTATTTCAAGTCTCGGGGGCTACTGGCATATATAACTGTCAAATCTTCTCACCTGTATGTCTTTTACATACTGCGCCGTGGCTCTGGCTAGACCATTTTGAGCGGCACGGAGGTGCGCATCTCCCGAATTAAAGGCATCCAATGCCTCTGGGGAGAAACACGCGTCACGAAGAGATGTCCGACGGCGCCTGTGATTCATGGCACTCTCCACCTCGGAATTGGTGGCAGATAACCTGTCGGCATCCTCTGTCGGAGGAACATCCGACGCACGCCCCGTGTTTGCCTTCGCTTCTAGACCTGGCTTTGGAGCCTGGCGAGCGGAGGACTGATTGGCAACTTCTCCGGATACAGTCCGGCGAGCGCTCTTCTTCCTGAAAGGGCACGAGCGTTAGTATGCCTCCCGGGGATAAAGCCGGGGAGTAAGGTGACGCGCCATACCATTGCGCCGGAGTTTCGATCCGGACCGCACTTCTTTTTAGCCTTCTGGGCCGTGCTGCCCCTTGTTGGCCAGCCGCCGCGGGCTCGACCTTCCGCCTCAAAGGCGCCCCCTGCGAAACGCCATCGGTATACGGTGATCAAAAACATGCATGGATGGGTCATTTTCAAAGTATCGGGACTTCGGTCTCAGTTACCTGCGAGGCGGGAAGTATTCCGGGGTAATCGGTCATAATGGCGACCAAGGCATTATCAATGCTCAGTTGATGGAAAAGCCCGTCGATCAGCTCCACCGATATGTCCGGATCCTCTTGGGAGGTCGGATCGAGGAACCGTTCCGGATCCTCGGATTGTGGAGGCGGGTTGTTTATATCCTTTACGGCCCGGTGCAGTTCCTGCGCCAAAATCACAAAATGAGATACTTGACTATGGGAGTATGGATCGGATAGGAAAAAATGAATGTCCGCTTACCCAGCTTGGAGGATTGTTCATAGAAAATCCGCCCTGCAGATTGATGCGGAGGAATTCCTCCTCTTCTCCCTTGTACAATGCGGACAAGATCTTTGTCAGATCGGCGACCGATCCCGGCCCCTTACGGCCGCAGCGGGTGGCATCATCCTCCCCGTTGAAATCCCACATGGGGTGGCCTCTATAATGGAGCGGCTGCACCCCCCGCATAATGCATATGGCCATGACTCCAATCATGGTCAGTCCGGAATGAGCTAACAACCTTATCCGGTTCATCAGGTAAATGACGTCCCTGTCGTTTTCCCTCTGAGGGCTCCGTGGACGCCAGCTTAAGCGTTTCTCCAAAGGAGCGTTATTAAACTCAGGGAGGCCGACCCGAACAGGGTCCGGCAGGGGGACATCTTCTATATAAAACCATGCCGAAGGCCAGTCTTCGGACGCCTTCTTCGGGGTTCCGGACATATATCCGGTCCCGGCAATGCGCCATAGTTCGGCTCCGCCCACTTGATATATCGACCCCTCTTGAGAACGGGGCACAAGATAGAACAGCTTCTTCCACAACGCAAAATGAGGCTCGATGCCCAAAAACAACTCGCAAAGGGCCATGAAGCCCGCGATATGCAAAATGGAGGCAGGCGTAAGGTTGTGCAACTGGAGGCCATAGAACTCCATGAGCCCCCGGAGAAATGGATGAATTGGAAATCCAAGCCCTCTTATCAAATAAGAGACAAGGCATACCCGCTCTCCTTTGGAGGGGCTGGGGACGCTTTCCGCCCTTATAGGTGGTGAGTCCGGTTCGAACCGGGACCATGAAGGCTGGGGGAAGAAATCCCTTGGTTTGGAGCGCCACTAGCTCACTGTGCGGGACGGAGCATCTCTCCCAATCTCCAGGCTGAGGGCTGGGAGGGCAAGAGGAGGATCCGCGTCAACTGTCCATGATGGAATGTGTTTCTGTCAGATGCGCTCTCATGAATGCTCGTGAAGAGAGGATGGTGTGATTCGGATCTAGATCCTCGTCTCTTTTATAGACAGCTCATTTGCGCAGCTAGGGGGTAAATGTAAAAATACCCCGACTTTTCGCATTCGTTCAACACGTGGAAGACGGCCATTATTGGGCGTGGGAGCCGAGGAGTGCAATATTCACAGGAAGCCGGACGCTATTCAGCAGGTATACAGGATTTGGAGAAGAACCTGCCTTGCAATGCCGAAGACAATCTACGCGTCGGACTCATCGCCATTGAAGCCTGGTTCGGGGGCTACTGAGGGAGTCCCGGACTAGGGGGTGTCCGGATAGCCGAACTATCATCTTCGACTGGACTCTTGGACTATGAAGATACAAGATTGAAGACTTCGTCCCATGTCCGGATGGGACTTTCCTTGGCGTGGAAGGCAAGCTTGGCGATACGGATATGTAGATCTCCTACCATTGTAACCGACTCTGTGTAACCCTAACCCTCTTTGGTGCTTATATAAACCGGAGGGTTTTAGTCCGTAGGTCGAACAACAATCATAACATAGGCTAGCTTCTAGGGTTTAGCCTCTCTGATCTCGTGGTAGATCTACTCTTGTACTACCCATATCATCAATATCAATCAAGCAGGAGTAGGGTTTTACCTCCATTGAGAGGGCCCGAACCTGGGTAAAAACATCGTGTCCCTTGTCTCCTGTTACCATCCGCCTAGACGCACAGTTCGGGACCCCCTACCTGAGATCCGCTGGTTTTAACACCGACAACCATGCTCCGCGCTGGCCGTCGACACTATCCCCAATGACTATGCCCAGCCAGTGGAAGCACTTAGCTCCGCGCTGGTGAGAAGATCGAAGACTGAAGACTGAAGACCAGTTAGGTGCTAGATGCGGCCGCCTGCCTTTTGCCTCTCTTTTTTTACTCGCTTGCTGACTTTTTGAAGCAGTGTGTTTTCTATGCGTTTATAAAACGAGGGGAGTTTTCTGTTTCTTGTGTCGCTCTCTTGCCTTCAGTTCTTGCGTTCTTTTCTTAGAGCTCGTGACCGCTACCCTGCCCTCTAGCACCTCGCGAGTGGGGGCTGGGTACGGTGTACGCGCTGGCGCTGATCGCTCCCCTCGGGGGCTCGAAGGTGCGGCCGCTCCGCGCACCCACCTTGCCACAATCTGGAAGTTGGATCCTCACGAGGCACTCCACGGCAGGCCAGCAGGCCCCTCAAGAGGTACAGGGCCTCGCAAGCCAGCGGTAGGCTCGCCTCAGGAGAAGGGACGCTACCATGGCACCAGGTCTCACTCAGGACCCACGAAACCCAAGATAAGTCAAAAACAACTATCCTGTTCATCTGCACGCAGCCTTGTCGGGCCCCCCTCCGGGTGCTACTTCAAAAAGCATTTAGCAATCTCATATATCATAAGGGGCACCCCCTTTTCAAAATGCTCACACAAGAATGCGCTTGAGTTTTCATACAGGTCAAAGTAAAAGAAATACAGGCCTAGCTGGACACGCCTTCTTTGTCACTCCCGTCCACGCTGCCCGCGCTGAAGCTGGCACCCTCCTCGTCATCTCCACCCATGCCAGCCCCTTCTGCTGGGAGCACGGCCATGTCGTCCTCAGGAGTCAGCTCCTTCACCAGAGCATCCACATGACCGTCCACCCACTTGGCAAGCTTGTCTTGGGTGGCCGCAGGCACGGGGGCTAGCACGGTGCTGAAGTCGAAGTAGGAGACAAGGTTCAGGAGGTTGCTGAAGATGCGTGAGAGCACGCGCCCAAGGAGGCCCCGGATCCTCTCCTCAATGAGCTGGCGGGCTTTTGCGGCCTGGTCCTCCAGGCGGGTCATGATATCAGTGAAGAAGCGGAGATGGCCGACATAGTCACTCTCGCGTGGGTGAGGAGCGCTCTTGTCGCAAATGGCACCCAAGGTGTTGTTGGCTCTGACGCGCAGACCCTAGAGCATGGGGACGTGCTCGCGCTCTAGTGTCAGGCGGTGGCACTTTTCACTCAAAGCCTTCTCTAGGAGGGAGGTGGTGTCCTCGGCCTGCTTCCGGAAATAGGATATCTTGGCGCGAGCAGAACCCAGGGCGGATTCGGAAGAAGCCAGGGCCGCCCGGGCAGCGCCCTCGCGCTGTTTCACCGCCTACAGCTCGGTCTTTAGGACGGAGGTCCGGCCCTCAAACTCAGCCTTGAGCAGCTCCAGGTCTAGGCGGTGCCCCTCGGCTAGCTCAGCACCTGCTTTCGCCACCTTCTCCTCCACCTCCACCTGGACCTGAGCTTCTCAGGCAGCGACAACATCCTCAGCCGCGGCGGCCTATCGCTCCCTTACCTCCAGCCTCTCCAGCGCCAAGCTATGATCCACGGCCTCCGGCGTCAAGTCCTCGTGGCGCCTCAGGAGCTCCACCTCGGCAAGGGCCACCTCACCCGACGAGGAGGCCAGCAGGGCACGACGCTCCTCAATTTCACGCAGCAGGGCGGCACTCGAAGATAGAAGATCTCGCTCCCGCTCCTCGACCGCCTCGCGACGGCGGTTGGCTACCTCGGCCCCTTCCATGCCACGAGCGCGGGCTTCCTAAGAAGCCGCAAGCGAGACCTTCGCGCGCGCTTCAGCTTCGTCTCGCTGAAGCTTTCCAAGGTTGATGGCCACCTTCAGCCGCTGCCATTCACCCTCCAAGCGGCGGTTCTCTGCTTCAAGCCTGGTGTCGACATTGGCGAGCTCCCCGCCAAGATGGACCATCGCATGCATCGCTTCACCAAAGAACCCGAAGCACACCGTGCTGCGCCCACAAGCAAGCGCGAGCTCGTCGCCCAGATCTTCACCGGCTCCAGAGGTCGCTTGGGAGGCGCTGGGGGCTCTGCCAGTCGCCGGCCGGGGGCTGGCTGGTGGGGCCCCACAGCTTGAAGATTAAGGTTGTTCGTAGGATGCCCCACTACCAGCAAGGACAAGAGGGAGGATCACCTGCGCACCCTTCACCTCGCGGACAGAATCGCGGGCGGAGCGAACATGGGGCTCGGTTCCGGTGCACCCTCGCGCTGTTGAGCTGGAGGGAGCCGGACTCATACCCAGCGCAGGCTCAGGGCACTGGGGGCTGCACGCCCGCGCCACGCTGGGGCTCTTGGGGGTCTCCGCCACCCGCTTAAGCACCACGCTCAAGGTATCGGCAGCAAGCGACGGCTTCTGCAGCCTCATCGGGTCTCCGGCGCCGGTGAAGTCCCACATTGGGCGAGAATGGCGCTGGAAGGGAGCGAGGCGCTGCTTCACGAATTCCTTCACCATCATTGGCACTGTCACCCTCAGTTCCTGGAGCCTCGCCAACCTCTTCCAGACAAAAGCAAGACGTCGGTCTGTGAGCTTCGCATGGCACCAGCCAGAGCTTGGCGAAGCCGGCGACCCAGGAATCATGAGCAGGGAGCTGAACATGCGGGCGTCCATCAGAAGCCACTGCTTCCGAAATCCCTTCACGACGGGCGAGAGCTCGAAGTCGATCCCTGAGCCAGCAGTCGCAGCCACAACTTTGAAGGTCACGCACCCGGAGCGCTGACGAGCGTCCACCAGCCAGAGCATGAAGAAATGCCGAAACAAGGCCACACAGGGAGTGATGCCCACAATGGCCTCACAGAGGAAGGTGAAGACGGCAAGGAGGATGACAGAGCGGGGATCCAGATGCAGCAGATGGATCTGGTAATGCGACATCACAACATTGAAGAAGGGGGAGAAGGAAGGAATGAACCCAGCAAGAAGAGCATCGAGATGGATGGGAATCTCGGTAGCGCTCATCTCTCTGGTCCGCCAAGACGCCGGGCGGGCAGCCGTCGCCCCTCCCCCCTTGTTGGAGCTGGCGGCGAGCGCGTGGCGAACCTTGTCCAGCCCTTCCTTATTGATCACCGTTGACTGCTCAAGGGCCGGCTCCAAGGCCGGCGGAGGACCTGCTGGCGCGCGCGGCTTAACCTTCCTCCTCCTTGGCTTGGGAGCCATGGCGAATACCAAGAGAGAGAAAGGCGCCGGTGCCAGATCTACAAATGCGGCGGCACGATTGGGGAGGAAGAAACAAGAGCTGGGCATGGCACACCATGAAGGGCAAGTTGCGCTGACAACGGGCGACTACTGGGTCTACCGGATATCAAGGCGGCGTGGGGAAGTGGAGACGCCCACGTCCCATTAACCGCCACGTGTCTCCAGGGCCGCAGGTAGTTCGGGCCCGTGGTACTCCATCCTTGCCCTTTGGCTTCGCCTAGAAGCCAAGTCCGAGCGTGCCTTGGGCCCGGGGGCTACTGTCGGCATCCTGGGCTTGGGAGTATCCAGTCCTACCTGCCTGCGGCCCACCACGTGGCTCCATCGATGGCCTAGTACGGCCCAGCTTCAACAACAATGCAGCAAGACCCTCGCGAGGGGCCAAGCCTCACGAGGCAAACAACGCCAAGACCCCTGAAGGAGTTGGCCTCCTCAGGAGGGCTCCTGAGGGGTGGAGAGATCTATGCAGCTACCTCATGAGGCTCAGCTGACGTGAGCCATGACGACCAAGGCCAGGCGGGCGCAGAGCACAGGTTTCCTCTTTGGTGCAAGGGAGGCAAGCCACTAGCGCGGAGTCCCGAGGAAGCAGCCAAAGGTTTCCATTCTGGTGCAACAAGACCAAGACCGCCAGGACGGCAGGATGGAGGTCATCACCGAGCCCACCGCAGCGTCACGAGCAGGGGCTTTTCACAGGCAAAGACTGCTTTCATCATGATAGACTGTACTACTTGTCCCCTTTCAAATCCCGTCGTTGTGGAATCCCTTCCCGCTCATATTTGGGAGGAGGACCAAGGCACTATATATAGGACTTAGCCACCACCATAGAGAAGGATTGATCCCTTCCCGACCAACACACTAGCTCAAGAACACCTCACCTCCTGAGGCTTGTTCATCCTTGTACTAGTTCATCCATAGCCCCTCGAGGCAATCCACCACACCACACTGGAGTAGGGTATTACACCACAACCGTGGCTCGAACCAGTATAAATCTCGGTGTCTTTGTGTCTCTATGAGCTCTTCGCGCTAGGCTAGGGAGGATCGCGAGTAGGCAGGCTGGGCAGGTTGAGATCTTTGCACGCACCCCAGTGTTCAAACCTCTCATGGGTTGCCGGACCCAGAAATCTGACAAGGTTGTACGACCAAGGTGGATTATTCATGGTCCATTTTACGATCAATCTTGGTGAGATGCCTCTTTGGCCCTCCAACTAAAAGTGTGGGGGGGGGGGGGCTAGTACTTTGCACTTTGCTAACTGGACCTTGGTTGGGGGCACATTCATAGCTTAGGATTCCCTTCATGCCGACACGAGGGGGGTCTGCTAGCTACTTCGCACTTTGCTAGGTGAATCACAGTTGGGGGGCATCCATTCATAGCTTAGGGTTCCCTTCGTGCTGACACGAGGGAGGGGGTTGCTAGCTTCTTGGCACTTTGCAAGGTGAGCCTTGGTTGGGGGGGGCATGCATTCATAGCTTAGGATTCCCTTCATGCCGACATGAGGGGGGCTGCTAGCTACTTCACACTTTGCTAGGTGAACCACAGTTTGGGGGGCATCCATTCATAGCTTAGGATTCCCTTCGTGATGACACGAGAGAGGGGGTGAAAGGATCGATACGGTCGACTAGAGGGGAGGTGAATAGGAGACTACAAATTGTAATCTTTCTTGTAGATTTTAAGACTTAGCGGATAAAAGAGTTCTCTAGATATGCAACTAGGTGAATGCAACCATATGACAAGTAAGCTCCAAGATAAATATGCTAGGCAACAAACTACTTAGCAAGCCAACAAGCATACAACAACAAGGAAAGGTGCGGGAAAGGATTAACCACAAGTGAGACGAGGACGCGGATTTTAATCCGAAGTTCACTCTTCCTTGGGGAAGAGCTAATCTCCGTTTGGAGCGGTGCCGGAGCCAAAGCTTGCGGAACGCCACCGAAGGCTCACCGTATTCTCCTTCGAGTCACCCCCAATGGATGAGCCTCGAACCACTCGGGGTTGGTCTTGAAGGCGACCACCACACCTTTACAAACTTCTCCGGAGCACACCACAAGCAAGGAAGCTTCCGGAGGAACCTCTAGCCGCCTAGGAGCCCAAGCTCCAAGAGTAACAAGTCAATGGGAAGAAATGTTGCGGGGAACGCGATTTGGTTTGGTCAAGATGTAGATCGGGTCTTGCTCTCCCAATCCCCAAAGTTTCAACAAGTTTGGGTGGAGGGATTGAGAGTATTGAGCAAAAGGAGGTGTAGCAATGGTGGAGCTCAACAAGACATTAGGGTTAGAGGTTGGAGGTGGAAGAAGGCCCTTTATATAGTGTGCAGGGGCTGGTGGGGATTTCTGCCCATTGGACCCCGTGCGCACGGGCTAAGTCAGCCCCATGCGCACGGGGTACTCAGAGACAATCACACCACCTCGTGCGCACGGGGGTCAAAAGACCCCGTGCGCACGGGGTACCCAGAGAGTTACGCAGTACCCCGTGCGCACGGGGGTCAAAAGACCCCGTGCGCACGGGGTACCCAGTAACTTTCTGTTGCAACTTTCTGAGTACCACAGCATACACACTAGGCCCTTATTAGATTCTCGGAGTGGGAAGGGTAAGAGAGTGAGGCTCGGCAATGGCATTCCCACACGACATTTATCCACACAGACCCCTCTTGATAGTGCGGTCTTTCCTATGACTCGAAGCAAACAAAAACTAAACCTTTGAAGCGTCGAAAGACAACGCCTTTGTCCTTTTTGAAATGGGGGGGTCGCACATCTCCATCGCGGGCACTTAGAACCAATAACCTGAGATAAACTTTAGCAACCGATATTAGTTCAACTAACCACATTGTCATCACACCAAAATAAAGCATAAGTGCCACTTAGCACTTTCAATCTCCCCCTTTTTGGTGCATTGATGACAACGTGGTTAGAGCATGGCAAGGAGGATAAATAGATAGAAAGCCATGGAACAAATAATGATCATGATAGCTCCCCCTAAAAGTGTGCCGAAAGCAAGAATGCATCTAGAACACTCATAGGAGGTTCGACCAAGATCATTATAGAAACGTCATGAGTTTCAACAAAATAAACCTATAACGGTGCCTAGAACTCATGACACAGTGTGGGAGAGCAAATAATGTGAGACCCAATAAGCATAAGAGGATAATGGAAAGGTTCAATAATAAAGCTACAGTCTCACAACCACACAGACAAACGGTAAATAAGAGTATCTCAAGCCAACTAAAACCAACCAACAGCGAGAAACACGAGGCTTGAGATCTCAACACACCCACGAACGCACACCACACACCACTTCTACCCCTTTGTCATCAAGACAACAAAAAGGAGACAAATGGTGACACGAGACCCATTAGACAAGAGGAGGAGCACTTGAGGCGTCATCATCATCATCAAAACACCACCCGGCCATTGGGAAAGACCGAGCAGTGGCCTCACTGTCGACATCCTCTGAACCTGGACCGACCTCCTCACTAGCACCAGCCCTCGCTGCCTTCTGCTCACGCCGAACAAGCTTCTCCTTGTTGATTTCCTTGATCTGACGACGCTGAATGGACTGACACATCTTGAACATGTTGCTCAAGGTCTTGAACGGTGACTTCTTCTCTCCCTTGGCAAAGATGGCCTCAGAACCAACAGACTTGGCGCGACCACGAGGGATCCGTGCAGTAGAGGACATGCCTGGAGTGTAGGTAGCACGATCATCAGGCCTAGGGTTGCGCCCCTTCTTGATAGGCACATAGGGAGCAGGAGCAGCAGGGGTCCAGTTGGAGTTGCGCTTGGGAACAGAAGTCTTGAAGCCGGCAATGTACTTTGCTGGTCAGACGGTCTCAATCAATGCCTATATGAAAGGAGCATAGATCAAGGACTTGTTCTCTTGAACACACTGACGCAGCTCGTAGTACAGGAAGTCCAGAACATCCACTTTCTTCTTCTGATGAAGATACACAAAGACATCAAGCATGGAGCTTCGAATGTTATGGGAATCCCCGGCCTTTGGAGTGAGGGTATACCTCAGGATATGGCGCATGGTATCATAGAGGGGCAAGAGGTCTTTGATTGACCCAGTGACAAATGACTTCTCTTGTTTGTAAGCAAAGGCAATCTCATCTTTAGTGCGCTGCCCACTTTCCCGAACCACGCCAAACTCATCAAAAACGGTCTCTTCATCCATGAACGGGTAGGGAATGATCTCGGAGAACTTTGCCATAGGAGCTGAGCACTGATGCGTTCCGGACATCCAGGTGAGGGTGCGAGCAGAATCATTGGAGAAGTACAAAGTGGCAAAGAACTGCATCACTAGATCTTCATTATAGGGGTGGTTGAAGGTGACAAACGGAATCAGACCCAGTCGTCCAAGAGCGGAGTACACACCGGGATACAGATGGTCATTGTCGCGCAAACTCTCAGTGTTGACTTGCTTGTGAGGGGCAAACTTCTTGGACTTGGTCATAAGAAGCTCATGATAGACCCTTTGCTGAAACTCATTCTTGAACCGGGGATCCACTCCCATACCAGTGGCAGCAACATACGGATGGCTCTATCTCTCAGCCCAGATTTCTGGCTTGGTCCACTTGACAAGAGGTAAATTCTGGAGGTCACGCCCGCCCGGAATGGCTTGCTCCGGGCTAGACTCCTCATCCTCTTCTTCATCTTCCTCACCACGATCATCTTCTTCTTCTATCTCATCATCATTATTGGGATTGGCATAGTAAACATCATCTTGTGAGTCATAATCTTCCTCAGAATTGTCGGAAGCTTCTACAACGGGCTGCTTTGAGGCAGCACGTCGAACACGGCCCTGACCAGACCCAGACCCCTGACCCATGCCTTCAGACGGCTGACGACGAGCAATGGTGAAGTCCTCTGATCCTCTTTTGCCACGCTTGCGATGAAGCTCAGACCTCTTGTCAGCGGAGTCTGAAACACACGCAAACACCCAACAACACAAAGCACGAACCACAAATGAGTACAAGTGCAAGATGAATGGCAAGGGGATAGACAAAAATCTAGGCTAAAGGTTCCTGGATAGCCCGTGCACACGGGGGTTTAGACCCCGTGGGCACGGGGGTCCCGTGCGCACGGTACAGGACCGTGGACACGGGGCCCCGTGTGCACGGGGGTCAAACACTCCATGGACACGGGGTCTCCCAGCCGCAGCCACTACCAGAATGAACTCCGGGAGTGGGTGAAGCAGAGAGACCATAGGATCTAAGCACTAGAGTTCTATCTACCAACATTTGAGTTCAAACGAATCTAGGGAGCAAAGAAACCCTAAAGCTAGAGAAAAAGAAAGAAACCCAAGGAAGAAGACCAAGGAGGCAGGACCAACCGGAAGAGGACCCCATCTGGATGCCGATCCACCGAGGAAGAACCCCGACGAAGCCCGGAGGAGCTCCGGCGAGGGGAGGCGACGGCGGCGGCGCTGGAGGCTGTCTGGGGAGTGGAGGGGGCGAATGGGTGGAAAGGAGCCCGAGCCACCCCCACGCCCCACCCAGAAACTGCAGACCCCATGCGCACGGGCTAAGAGATCCCCGTGCGCACGGGGGTCCCGTGCGCACGGTACAAAGCCCGTGGGCACGGGGGCCCCGTGAGCACGGTACAGCCCCATGCGCACGGGGTACTCAGGAACTTGACATGAGTGGACTTGTTTTAAAATACGGGGCTGAGTGTATACTCTTACCCCTACTTCACAAAGCACTCGGTCAATATTTTTGAATACGCCGCGAGGAAAGACCTATCGCTATGGAAAGGGAATATGTGGAGCACTTGTACCAAAAGAGAAGTAGGAAGAACAAAACAAAAAAAAGAAAAGAAACAACACACCACACAGGCGAAACAAACACGGACACAACCCTCAAGCGAGGGCGGTGGCCGAGGCCACCATGTTTGAGTTTACTTGGTATGGCACCGCGAAGATATGAACCTTGGGCCCAAGACCAATACTCATCTTTGAAGCACAAGTACCACCTAAAGTGGCTAATGTGAAAGATTTAGTTTGATTTATGCACTTCCAGGATAAGATAGCTCATGGGTTGAGCTAGCTCCCCCTAGACATGTGCCTACATCTAAGCAAGATAGTACATGAGTATGTGTGTATGAGCAAGAGTTTCATCTGAAGTTACTAATATCCACGATATTTAGCTCATGCCTTAACTCCCGGAATCTTGCTTCGTCAAGAGGCTTGGTGAAAATGTCTGCAAGTTGATTCTCGGTGTTGACATGGAGTAACTCAATGTTTCCCTTGGCCACATGATCTCTAATGAAATGATGACGAATCTCAATATGCTTGGTCTTGCTATGTTGAACCAGATTCTCAGCGATCTTGATGGCACTCTCATTGTCACACCACAGAGGCACTTTGTCACATTTGACACCATAATCCATCAAAGTTTGCCTCATCCATAATAATTGTGCACAACAACTTCCGGCAGCAATATACTCGGCTTTGGCTGTGGAGAGAGATATACAATTTTCCTTCTTTGAAGACCAACTTACCAACGACCTTCCTAAAAATTGACATGAACTAGAGGTGGACTTGCGATCAACCTTGTCTCCGACCCAATCCGAATCCGAGTAACCCATTAACTCAAATGAAGATCCCTTGGGATACCAAAGGCCTAAGTTTGGGGTATGAACCAAATGTCGAAGGATCCTTTTCACTGCCGAATAGTGGCTCTCCTTAGGAGCAGATTGAAATCTTGCACACATACACACACTCAACATAATATCTGGCCTAGATGCACAAAGGTAAAGCAGGGAACCGATCATGGAGCGATATACCTTTTGATCCACTTCTTTACCATTTGGATCAAGATGAAGTTGACCATTTGTGGCCATGGGTGTCTTCTTTGGCTGGATATCTTGCATTTTGAATCTCTTGAGCATGTCTTGGATATAACGAGATTGATTGATGAAGGTTCCGCCTCTTAATTGCTTCACTTGAAAACCGAGAAGGAACTTCAACTCTCCCATCATGCTCATCGCAAATTCCTTAGTCATAAGATTCTCAAACTCAACGTTAATAGCATGGTTAGTTGACCCAAAGATAATATCATCAACATATATTTGGCAGACAAACAACTCTCCTTTTACCCTCTTTGTAAAGAGAGTGGAATCTATTACCCCAATCTGGAACCCTTTCTCGCTTAGGAACGCCGTAAGGTGATCATACCAAGCACGAGGTGCTTGTTTGAGTCCATAAAGTGCCTTATGGAGTTCATAAACATGAGAGGGATGATCGGGGTCTTCAAAACCGGGAGGTTGCTTGACATACACTAACTCCTTAAGAGGACCATTAAGAAAAGTGCTCTTAACATCCATTTGATATAATTTGAAATCATGATGAGAGGCATAAGCAAGTAAGATGCGAATGGATTCGAGATGGGAAACGGGGGCAAACGTTTCACCAAAGTCCAAACCTTCAACTTGGGTGAAACCTTGTGCCACTAACCTTGCCTTGTTCCTTATTACTTGTCCATATTTATCTTGTTTGTTCTTGAAAATCCACTTTGTTCCAATGACATTATGAAATTCCTTGGGTCTTTCTACAAGGGTCCATACTTTGTTGCGTGTGAAGTTGTTGAGTTCTTCATGCATGGCATCTATCCAATCCGGATCGTCAAGTGCATCTTCCACCTTAAGGGGTTCAACACAAGAGACAAACGAGTGATGTTCACAAAAGTTTGCCAAACGTCTACGAGTAGTTACCCCCTTTTTGATGCTTCCGTAGATGTTCTCGGTGAGGTGTTGAAGATGTTTCAGCTTGGCGGCCACTTTTTGCTCTTTGCGGTCAAGCTCTTCTTCACTTGGTTTTGGACTTGATGAGGAGGCTTGCCCTTGAGATTGCTTTAGCCTTGGAGACACTCTTCTCTTTGCAACCACAGGTTCTTGCTCTGTAGGAAGTGATGTCGATGAAGACACATGTGGTTGGGGTTGATCTTGATCCTGATCATGACTTTGAGCTTGATCTTGAGCCTTAACGATTGGTTCTTCATTATTCGGATGAGTTTGCTCTTGATCTTGCTCAGGAATATGAGGGTCTTGATCTTGTTCTTGGATAGGTTCATTATTTCCCGAAGCATCTTGGACAAGTGGCGTTGGTGATGACTTCCCTTGAGGAGAATCCTCAAGAGGGGCTCTTACTCCTTCTTCTTCTACTTGGACATGGGGTGTTTCTTGTGGGAGAATGTGGCATATCCCCATTGTCCTTATAGCTTGTGAAGGAGCCTCATCACCTACAACACTAGGAATAATTTGCTCCATGCGGGAGCCGTTATCTTCATCAAACTCCACATTTACCGTTTCCTCAATGCATCCGGTGGATTTATTGAGAACTCGGTAAGCATGAGAGTTTGATGCATATCCAACAAATATGCCCTCATAAGTTCTAGACTCAAATTTAGCTAACCGGGATTTTTTGTTTAAAATGAAACACTTACAACCGAATACCCGAAAGTATTTGACGTTGGGCTTTCTCCCGATTGGGAGCTCATAAGGGGTCTTGTTCTTGAGCTTGCGGAGATAAAGCCGGTTTGAAGCATGGCACGCTGTGTTGATGGCTTCTGCCCAAAGCTTGTATGGTGATTTGTACTCATCAAGCATGGTCCTAGCCATCTCAATAAGAGTCCGATTCTTCCTCTCCGCAACCCCATTCTGTTGGGGAGTATATGGTGAGGCATATTGGTGCTTTATCCCCTCTTCACTCAAGAAATCATCCATTGTATAGTTTTTGAACTCGGTGCCATTGTCACTCCGGATTGCCTTGATCTCACAGTTATGTTGACGTTGAGCTTCTTTGGCAAAGTTGATGAAGGTTTCTTGAGTTTCATCTTTAGTCTTGAGAAAGAACACCCAAGTATATCTTGTGAAGTCATCAACAATGACAAGGCAATATCTTCCCCAAACTATCATATGTGGGAGGCCCAAAAAGATCCAAATGGATAAGCTCGAGGGGCCTCAAGGTGGTGATGATAGTCTTCACCTTGTGAGCTTTTTCATGAAGCTTTCCGGCAATGCAAGCACTACAAGGACGATCTTTGGCAAAAGACACATTGGTTAGTCCAAGAATGTGCTCCCCCTTTAAGAGAGCTTGTAAATTTCTCATGCCCACGTGGGCTAGTCTACGGTGCCATAGCCACCCCACATCGGCCTTGGCCATTAGGCATGTTGCAAGATGAGTTTTCTCTTTCGAGAAATCAACCACGTAAAGGTTGTCTTCAACATGCCCAACAAAGACCACTTTGAGATTGCTTCTCTTAAAGACGGTCACATGGAATTCACCAAAATGTGAATCATATCCGGCACGAGCCAATTGAATAGTTGAAAGTAAATTGTACTGAAGGGATTGGACAAGCATGACATTTGAAAGAGATGAATCATTAGAGATTACCACCTTGCACAAACCCAATACCTTGCCCTTGCTATTGTCACCGAAGGAGATGTTCGAAGAGGCCTTGAGTGAATCAACGAACTCCACGAGCATCTCCCTTTCTCCGGTCATATGATTTGTGCATCCACTGTCGATCACCCATTGAGTTCCACCGGAGACATAGTCCTACAATAATCAAGCTTTGGTTATAGGTACCCATTTTGCAATGGGTCCTGGAGAGTTAGCAACAAGGATCTTGGGAACCCAAATAGTCCAAGCATAATCATCATAGTTAGTTCCAACAAATTTTGCAAAGGTATGGCCATCATCTCCTCTCATGAGAACGTATGATGGATTGTTCTTTCCGGCAAAATTCTTGGGAATGGCCTTGTCCCTAATGACCTTTCCATTCCCAACACCCTTTAATTCCTTCTCCTTCTCCTTGTGCCCTTCATGCACAAACACTACCTTTTGGGGAAGGGAAGGAGTCGGACCGATTTTCTTGTTGGTCTTCTTCTTCTTTTTCTTACCACTCTTGGATGCGGGATTAAACCCAACTCCCTCCTTGGCAACACACTCCTTTTGGTTGCTCAAGAGGTCGTTTAGATTTTTCTCCCCTTGGATGCATGACACAAGCCCTTTCTCAATTTGAGCTTTCAACTTCTTATTTTCCTCTTGAAGGAAAGTGCAATCATGAGCAAAGTTAGCAGTACAAGCATCATCATTTAAATCAATATGAGGTGCTCAAGTGAGAGCCTTAATGGTTGTAGCTTTTAGTTGGGCATAAGACTCGGTGAGGGCAATGAGGTCACCTTTGACAACCTTGGAACTAATCACAAGGAACTCATGCTCCTCAACAAGTTTTGTATGGTCAACTAGAAGCTTTTCAACTCTAACGTTAAGAGCATCTTTATTCTCAAGAGCAAGTTGCAAAGCATTGCTGGTTTTAACAAAGTCAATTTGATGAGCAGATAAGGCTTCCTCAAGTGATGCTCTCATGACACTCTCTTCATTAAGTTCGTGCTCGAGGAGATCCACTCTCTCCTTTTCCTCTATAAGGAGGTTCTCAACGTTCTCAATAAAGTCATCACGTTCGGCAAGTGACTTAAGGAGATCACCAAAACGAGCACGAGCTTCACCATGAAGAGTTTTCATGAAAGCCATTAAGGATTCCTCATCATTATCCACACCCTCCTCACACTCATCCTCCACTATCTCACATGAGACATTGGGAGTGTAGTTGTCGGGTTTCTTGGGTTCGGACTTTGTTTTTACCTCTTTGGCCATGAGGCACCGATGAGTGAATGGCTTGTCCTCGTTTGGAGAGTCGAAGAGGCCGGTGGTGGAGGAGGTAGTGGTATGCATGGCAAAGGCGGTCGTGCCCACTTGATCATCATCACCGTCATCTTAATCTCCAGACATGTATTCTTCATGAACAAGAGCCTTGTCATCCTTCCTCTTTGCAAACTTGGTGAACTTCTTCTTCTTAAGCACAAGCTTCTCGGACTTGTCTTCACGTCTCTCATATGGACAATCATGAACAAAGTGTCTTGGGCTATCACAATTGTAGCATTTCCTTCGTCCAAAAGATCTTCCTTGAAGATTTCTTCCTTTGTTTGCCATGGTCCCGGAGTACTTTTTGACTAAGAGAGCCAAGTCTTCTGCAAAATCATTTGCCGGACACGAGGTGTCAATATCCTCCTCACCAATCTCTTCACTCACTTCTTCCTCCCTCGAGGGTTGGCTCACAACTTTCTTGGCCTTCAAGGCAAGATTGGAGTTCTTGGTTGCTTGAGCTATTGCGAATGTTTTCTTGGACTTGGTTTCCAAAAGAACATGGGTAGAGAAGGTGGAAACAACTTGAGCGAAGTCAGCTTGTGATAGTCCGGACGTTGATGAACCATCATGACCATGGTATGTTCCGTGAGAACCATAGCATCTATGAACTTGTCCTTGATGAAGTCATCATTTGCCCAAGTGCACCCAAAGGTTCTCAAGTTGAGCACAAGAGACTTGAACCTTCGGTAAACCTCTTCTGCGGACTCACCCTCATTCCTCACAAAGAGATTGACTTCTTGTTTGAGCAAGGCCAATCAAGATCTTTGAATTGCTTCATCTCCTTCAAGAGCCTCCTCAAGGCAATCCCAAATTTCCTTTGCGGTTTTGAGAAGAGCAATGGAATCACTATAGTCTTCAGTCACAGCGTTGCGAAGCATGTTGTGTGCGGTAGCATTGAGTTGATCGTCAACTGCTTCTCTTGGAGTGAGATTCATTGGGTCCTTGGGGTTGAATCCATTGACCACAATCCACCACAATTGAGTTGAAGCACTGCGCATGTGAGACTCCATATCTAGCTTCCACTTAGCAAAGGCATTAGCTTTCAAAGGGGGCGGAGGCCCAACAGGATTAATGCGGGGATGCTGCAAGGGTTGAGGAGAGTAAAAGGGTTCCACGGCATTGTACTTGGGAACTTGAGTACGAGCCAGAGAAGCAAGAGGTTCCCTCGAGTCATCCGCATCATGAACTTCATTTGGATTAAACGAGTTTGATGCAGACGTTGATGGCTTTAAGCGGGCATCAATTTCCTCCTTGACCGAGGCCCGAACCTCTTTCATCATAGAGACTTTGAGGTCCGCAAACATTGAAAGAAGATCGACCGCGGTCAAGGGAGCATTCGGGTTAGGAGGAGCGGCGGGAGCAAGGACCGGAGCACCAAGTGGCTCGGTCGCGGCGGGGGGTTGATTTTGACCATCCTCCGCAACGGGTAAGCCACCTCCCTCATTCCCTAGATCGACCATATCCTCTAAGGTTGTAAAACCTTATATTAGAGCACGAGGCTCTGATACCAATTGAAAGGATCGATACGGTCGACTAGAGGGGGGGTGAATAGGAGACTACAAATTTTAATCTTTCTTGTAGATTGTAAGGCTTAGCAGATAAAAGAGTTCTCTAGATATGCAACTAGGTGAATGCAACCTATATGACAAGTAAGCTCCAAGATAAATATGCTAGGCAACAAACTACTTAGCAAGCCAACAAGCATACAACAACAAGGAAAGGTGCGGGAAAGGATTAACCACAAGTGAGACGAGGACGCGGATTTTAATCCGAAGTTCACTCTTCCTTGGGGAAGAGCTAATCTCCGTTTGGAGCGGTGCCGGAGCCAAAGCTTGCGGAACGCCACCGAAGGCTCACCGTATTCTCCTTCGAGTCACCCCCAACGGATGAGCCTCGAACTACTCGGGGTTGGTCTTGAAGGCGACCACCACACCTTTACAAACTTCTCCGGAGCACACCACAAGCAAGGAAGCTTCCGGAGGAACCTCTAGCCGCCTAGGAGCCCAAGCTCCAAGAGTAACAAGTCAATGGGAAGAAATGTTGCGGGGAACACGATTTGGTTTGGTCAAGATGTAGATCGGGTCTTGCTCTCCCAATCCCCAAAGTTTCAACAAGTTTGGTTGGAGGGACTGAGAGTATTGAGCAAAAGGAGGTGTAGCAATGGTGGAGCTCAACAAGACATTAGGGTTAGAGGTTGGAGGTGGAAGAAGGCCCTTTATATAGTGTGCAGGGGCTGGTGGGGATTTCTGCCCGTTGGACCCCGTGCGCACGGGCTAAGTCAGCCCCGTGCACACGGGGTACTCAGAGACAATCACACCACCCCGTGCGCACGGGGGTCAAAAAACCCCGTTGACCCCCGTGCGCACGAGGTACCCAGAGAGTTACGTAGTACCCCGTGCGCACGGGGTACCCAGTAACTTTCTGTTGCAACTTTCTGAGTACCACAGCATACACACTAGGCCCTTATTAGATGCTCGGTGTGGGAAGGGTAAGAGAGTGAGGCTCGGCAATGGCATTCCCACACGACATTTATCCACACAAACCCCTCTTGATAGTGCGGTCTTTCCTATGACTCGAAGCAAACCAAAACTAAACCTTCGAAGCATCGAAAGACAACGCCTTTGTCCTTTTTGAAATGGGGGGGTCGCACATCTCCATCGCGGGCACTTAGAACCAATAACCTGAGATAAACTTTAGCAACCGATATTAGTTCAACTAACCACATTGTCATCACACCAAAATAAAGCATAAGTGCCACTTAGCACTTTCAGAAGGGGCTGCTAACTACTTCGCACTTTTCTAGGTGAGCCTCGGTTGGGGGGGCATGCATTCACAGCTTAGGATTCCCTTCGTGCCAACACGAGGGCAGGGGGCAAGCAATACTGTGTGCTTTGTAAGATAGGTGCAACATTGAAGTTGCATTTGGTATTTGAAAATCAAACCGCCCTTTCATACATAAATTTGGTCCACATGCAAGTGTGTTCGTGTTCTGACCCTCTCCCGCGTCATTTTTCACCAAATTTATGAACATTAGACAAGTCGGATGATGCAACAGACACGGTTTACTCAAACTAACCGTGTGCCACGCCGGTGCCCCTGTCACGCACACATCCGCACAGTACATTGGGCTCCACGAGGCTCCCCCTCTCAAAAATATCTGCCCGCCTCGAGGGTTTTTCTGTTTCATAACACATGGTTGTTATCTCCAGACCGTGTGCGATGTTTCTTGTTCCCAGTCCCACCTGCATCCCTAGAAAATATTTGCCTGCCTCGAGGAGGGTTTTTTCTGTTTCATAACACACGGTTGTGATCTCCGGACCGTGTGTGATTTTTCTTGTTCCCAATTCCGCCTGCATCCCTAGGAAATATGTGCCCGCCTCGAGGATTTTTCTGTTTTATAACACATGGTTGTTATCTCCGGACCGTGTGCGATGTTTCTTGTTCCCAATCTCACCTGCCCCTGGAAAATATCTGCCCGCCTCGAGGTTTTTTTGTTTCATAACACACGGTTGTTATATCTGGACCGTGTGTGATGTTTCTTGTTCCCAATCCGCCTGCCCCTAGAAAATATATGCCCGCCTCGAGGGTTTTTCTGTTTCATAACACACGGTTGTTACCTCTGGACCGTGTGCGATGTTTCTTGTTCCCAATCCCTCCTGCCCCTAGAAAATATCTGCCTGCCTTGAGGGTTTTTCTGTTTCATAACACACGGTTGTTATCTTCGGACCGTGTGTGATGCACCATCGTCAAAATTTTCAATAGCCCCGGCATTTCACTCCCACGTAGTAAGATTTTCAATACCCGCGCCATTTCCTCAAACACACCCACCGTCCCCCTCCACACACACACACACACACACACACACACACACAAACACACACAAACACACACACACATCAAAACCTCCTTAGGCGCGTGCGCGCGCACACACACACACCCTCCCTCGCTCGAAACCCTAGCAAGGTCCCCGCCGCCGCTGCCGCGAGACCTCCATTGTCACCATATGCTGGTTTGCCCATGCAACTTACCCACTGATCTCCATACCAAGGCCACCCTGAGTTTCTTAGATGACGCCTGCCAAACGCCCCTTTTCCCACAGATCCCCATCCCCCACTCCAGAGCGTCACAGCCTAAGCCCGGCTACGCTTCCCGTGGAGCTCAAGGAGCGACTGGCCCAAAAGAGGTGTATCGCGGTCTCTTCGCCCGACGTCGCCGAGGAAGCTGACGACCATTATTGGTGGCAGGCACACAAGCAGCAGGCTAGAGTATGCGGGTATGTCGCGGATGCTGGCTATGACATCGAGGTCATCGACAGCGACGGCCTAAGGCGGGCTGTGTCAGGGATATACCCCGCGGTATGACCCGGTCGGAGTCGTAAACCGGCCGGGACTTGGTAAACCGGTGGATGGTAAAACGGCAGACAGTTAAGACAGATGGCTAAGTCAGACGGTAAACCGGCGGGTGTTAAACCGGCAGATGGCTAAGACGGACGGTACACCAACAGGTGTTAAACCGACAGAGTTAAGACAGATGGTAGCACAGGCAGATGTTAAGTCAATCATAACCCGGCAGACATTGTTAAACCGGCAGACAATCATAACCCGGCAGACGTTGTTAAACAGGCAGACAATCATAACCCGGCAGACATTGTTAAACCGGCAGACATTGTTAAACCGGCAGACGTTGTTAAACCGGCAGACAATGTTAAACCGGCAGACGTTGTTAAACCGGCAGACAATGTTAAACCGGCAGACGTTAAGAAGCCCAGGAAAGGAAGTCAAAATAGTTTAAGACTTAGTCCGAGATGGACTCTACATGTAACCCGCCCCTTCAACTTATATAAGGAGGGGCAGGGCTCCCCAAAGAGGGACAAGCAACAAACAATCTCTAGGGCTAGACACAACTAGAGGAGAGCCGGTTTACGGCGACTCCCTCGGGATGATAATGAGATCTAGCCTCAAACAGCATGTAGGGTTGTTACCGGATGATGTTTCCCGGGGCCCGAAGCTGTCTAAATCCTTGTCTTGTGTTGCGTCTCTCGATTCCGCTCAACCCCTCTCAAGCTACCAGATAGATGCGTTGGCCTCGCGACTAAGTCCTCACACTAAGGACATCTGACATGTTAATTCCACGACAGTTGACGCCCACCATGGGGCCTGCGCACGGTGGTGTTGAGTTCTTGAAGGGATCTTTCCTAAGGATCGAGAAGCTCGCAATTGATCAGATGAAAAGAGCTGGCACGGAACAATCACGTGAGCCGCCGGACAACCATGGGCAGAGCCGGTAAAATTGTCGTTGGAAAATCAGAATTGCGGTTAGTTTTGGAGATGACAGATGTGAGACTCATTAGAGACGGAGAGTTTTTAGGGTTTATTCGCTGCTGCTACCATCTCTGGCGACCTGTCGAGTCCGAGGGCAGATCATTTTCTTTACAGTCGAGACCAGATTGGAATCTGCCAGAAATCATCACACTACAGTCGCGGGGCAGCCGTTGTCACTGCTACTGCCGGATCAAGTCCCGAGGGGATATTACAAGGACTAGTTGAACGCCCGTGCATTGCCACGGCATAAAAAAACAATGCTTAAACATATATTCTAATTAAAAAAAGTGTGCTGTAATCAAATGTAGTTCTTCCATACAGCAACAAAATCATTCTTTGACCCCGCTCATTCCCCCCTCGGCAATTTTCATATCTCGTTATCGTCCATCTCCTTGCAAGAAGATAATTAAAGCGTCATCTTTCTTTCTCCCCTACCCTTCTTCCTTCCACCTTCATTATCGTCACCATCTCTAAGCACTGCTTATAAATCCCGTACTGGTACAAAATATTATTATTTCATCAAAGATTCTTGTGATGCTCTTTTTGACGGTCAGTAATTTGAATAGGCACATGCGAGAGATGGGACTATCGAAGAGGTACGCGAAGAGGGTGACGTGCGAGGAAAGGTATAGACTCGCTCTCGCGACGCGCCCCGCGCGCGCGTCATGGGAGATACCCTAGCGCTGCCGGCGGGCTTCCCCTCCTCCTCCCTCCTCTCCCTCACCGCCGCCAGAGAGGGTGCGCCGGGCGAAGCCTAGTAGGTGCTGGCGGCAGCGGGGCTGCCTTGTCTCCTTAGCCAGGGCCTTCGGCGCAGGTCGAGGAGGCTGCCTGGGATGCGGCGCTGGCGGCGGGCACGGCAGCGCGGCGACGAGCTAGAGCCTGCTGGCGACGGCTTCGTGGCGGCGGCGTGACCGGCGCGGTGGTGGCGGGCGTGCCTTGGTCGCTATCGTGGTCGTTCCCTTCTTGGGGACACCATCTTGGAGGCCTGGTTCCGTCGTTCCCGTCTCACCTCCCCTCGGAGGAAGTCTCCGGTGGCTCCAAGCAGTTCGTTCTCGCGCATTTGTAGTGGCTTGGTAGTCGTTGGGGTGGTGTGGCGGTGCCCGACACCTTTGTATCTCGCCTTGGGTGTGCGTGTCGTGTGCGGTGGTGGTGTGAGTTTGTATCATGGTCCTTGTGGTCCGGTGCTTTATATATAAAACGGGGCGAAAGCCTTTTTTGGTAGGAGGGTGACGTGCTCGAGTTCGCTCGTGATCTCCCATGACGGCGATCTTACAACCGCTATCTACACTCCATCTCTTTCTGAGATGGAGGAGGCGAACCCACAACAAGAAAGGGAGTATGGAATTTCCTGAAGTCCATTATGTGTGATCAAAACAGCCTTGTACATATACCTTTTGCAGTTCTCCGAATAGATGATGATTCTATTATGTCATAATATGCTCTTACATAACCACAAAAAAGTATTCCTGGAAGTTGAGCCAACCAGACACCAAACAATACAGCGTGTCATCCGGCGCTTGCACGCCAGACCTCGTACCTGCTCGCTGCATCTTCCCATAGGGGATAGGACTACTGCAGTTTAGGACAGTTGATGCTTTGTTCATTTTACTTCAGAACTTTATGCTCCTGCAGATTGTCGAGTTTTTCTGTTCTACTCCCTCCATTCCGATTTACTCGTCGTGGTTTTAGTTCAAATTTGAACTAAAACCACGACGAGTAAATCGGAAATGAACTAAAACCACGACGAGTAAATCGGAACGGAGGGAGTAGCCATTAATATGCCATACTGTTTGTGAACAAAAATTTATGGTATTTGCAGGATTATTTGCTTAGCCTTTTTTATTTGTGCTCCCTTTGTGAGCTGTACTCCGGATTACAGACTTTGTATTTTGCTGAACTTGTTTAATAATAGGGCCGCATGCATCTTTCGTATGCAGAGGCCAGGGGAACCTCCTTTTCTAAAATAAATAAAAAAAGGCAGGTGCTGTATCTATTAGAAGAAGAGAAAGACAAAAGGTTCTGGCCGAAGCCCAGTTACAGAACACAGTAGTCAAGATTAGCCACCTCTGACAAAAGCTAGCTTTCTCACTCTCATTATCTCCTGGATCCTACAGATCCTGTCATAAACCCCTAAGCATTTATGCTAAAAACAGGCATTTCTATCTTTCCAAATCTGCCAAAGGGTGTAAAAATCCACGTACTTGTCAAAGGTAAATTTTAGCCGTTTATTTTGGAACGTGTTCCATTCATCAAGCTGATTTGCCTCAATGTCAACAAGCAAGTTGATGAACCAAAAAAAAAAATGACCTTGTGTAGCATCCTTTTGGCAAGTGCCAGCATGAGCAAAGCATATTCTTCTTAGCCTCAACGACAAAGTCTTTTCTTGGACTCTTCTGTTGCAATCCAATATTTAGGGAATTAATTACTCTGTTCCAATAATCCCTAGTTTAGTGCATAAAAAATATACCTTAAAAAATTCTGAAGTGTGACTTGTATGGTGGCACTCATAAAGACAGTAAAGGCTGCCAAGCCTAGCCAACCTTCGAATCAGGGAGCTTTTGGAAATCAGATGGCCTGCATAGGCAAGAAAGGAAAAATACATCAGTGGTGTTGTAAGAAAGATTAATCATAGGTAAAGTGGCAATTTGAAGGAAACAATAGCCTACCATACAATGCAAAAAGAGGGACCCTGTAAAAGCACACGAGTTCATCTTGCGTCTGCCTTCATAGATAAGAGAAAACTTCTGGGCCATCCACAATCTCTTGAAATAGGTGAATGACATGCAATTTTTTTTACCACATAGAATACAAGGATGCTACTTATTTAACAATAATATGAGCAGAACACACCTACCGGAACTGTGTGCCAAAAAAATTCACCTTGGCATAATCATCCAGTCGCTCGTTAATATCCAACTTGAAAGGAGGAAGATTCGTAGTTACAGTCGATGCCAAAACCTGAAATTAACTGATATTGTTTTGTGAAATGGACTGGCCATTAATTCAGAAAAATACCCCATCCAAGTCTTGACATTTACAGTTATTACACAATAAACTGGCGGGGTCACAGACCAAGAATCACTGCTGGTTCCTTTACGCCCAGTCTTTGCCAAAACATGCGCACATCCAAGCAGTTTAATTTCTAATGATCTCCCAACACCTAAGCAATATGCTATAGAAGATAGTTTGCTATGCCACTGAAAGATTCTTCATTTTTCATTTTTTGCAAATCATCCACACCACATCCTGTGTGTGGTTGAATATTACCACTCCTTGATTAACAGTTATGTACCATCTGCATGATTTCATTTTTCCTTTTTCATTTTTTACATTAACAGTTATGTACATCTGCATAATTTCAGTCAATAGGATTTCGCATGACCAAACATAAACAGATTCAAATCAATAGATTAAGATAAGTAACAAAGCTATACTCGATGCTCAATAAGAATAACCATACCTTGGGATCCTTTCCATTCAACAGGGTCTTTCCAGTATAGCAACTTAAGTACTTAACCTTTACATGTTTAATGCCCAATCTACAATAGTCTTTTAGCTGCAATCTACAATATTTAGTTGTGAGTAAAAAATATCATGTGTTACCGATGGTACAAAAATAAAGAAGCAGGGATGATACATACTGGTTTACGACATGAGGAAGCACTCTTGAAGCAAATGCCCTACGAAAAATATCTGTGAATTCAGAACTTAACTCACCTATCCCCAACACGAGGGGAGCTCTTTATCTTTGAAAAGCTTGTTGCTAGATGCTTCCTTTTGGTTGATAACCTACAGCAGTTTAACGGGTCTTATTATGTTGTTTCCACAAGCCATACGAAATTCTCATGTCACATAAACAATAAATAGAACTGCTGATAACAACATATACAACACGTTCGGTTCGGGCAACATAACGTATTCAGTTTAGTGTATCCGGAAGCGTTGCTTCCGAATATTTTTACGTAATACCTCCTTTGTTTAGTTTGTGGAATCGAGTCCCGATTTTAACCCGACCGGTTCGTGCGGTTATTTCAACTCTGCGAAGTGCCATATCAGAAAGCGCTGATATGGAATACATGGCGAGGGAAACCAAAGCTGGCTACGGTTTCGGAAGTCGCTGTATTCGGAAGCCACACTTTTTGTCCAAACCAAACACGCCGATAAGTTATTGAACCTTGATTCCTGAATTAGGAGCAGCCTCAGATATGATGTGTGTATCACTTAACAGAAATCCTCTGCCCAGCCTCTGAAAAGAAAATCATCTGCCCAACAACGTGGAACTTTCTAGACCCTCTAGCGAACCTTGATCGATGACACACACAAAATTGATATCGATGAAAGGAAGGGAGATAACCTCGACTCATAGACATAATTCTAACTGATTATGCTATACCTGATCCATAAATCTCTTCCGGATTATTGGGCACCCAACTGCAAAAACACAGTAAATACAGCATAACTGAACCTGTAGTCACAGAGTGAACTTACATCCTCAGCTCGGTGGAGCTTGCCTGTATCCGTCTCCGTTGCCTACTCCCCAATCACCACAATGCGTGTTTACAGAGGGAGTACGGGAGACCATGGCTGCTACTGTAGTCTACAGAGGGAGCACATTGGAGAGACAGATGCGCCACTAGCATTAACCATGGCTGCTACTGTATGATGTAGCCCCGGCGAGGAGACGGATGGCTGCTACTGTATGATGTAGCAACGGCGAGGAGACGGATGCGCCCTGGTGCGTTAGACATCGAGGGGAGGAAGATATATAGGGAAGAAAGGCATTCACCTTCGGTCGCTAACGGCGCAGCCACGAGGTCACCACACCGAGCTGATGCTTTATCCCAGCACTTCATATTCCTTCTGATCCTCACCTCGGTTGCTTCACAGTCGCCTCGCCGCCGTCTTCGTGCCTCGCATGGACTGTGGGCCAAGATTGAAGCCGCTGGAGAGGTCAAATCTCGAGGGCGAGGGAGAGGGATGAGGACAGGAGGGGAGGCCGCTGGGAAGGTCGAGGCTCGAGGGAAGGGCGGACACGCTAGGTACGATACGACTGTTCAAGCGGCAGTTGCGGATCGAGGAGGGCAACGTGCGTGCGTGGGTCGCCGCTATTTTCTTTTCTCGTTTTTCTCGTATCGGCTCCTATGTTTATGCTGGAATTTTCTTTCTGTATGAATCGCGCATGATGCGGTGGAAGTTGCGAGCGCACGAGGCGGGAGTAGTGATCGCGGGGGTGAGGGAATAGGGAGGTCGAACCATCACGACGTTCGATTCTCCTTTAATACTCCCTCCGTCTAGGTGTGTAAGTCATCTTACGAAAACCAAATAATCCCAAAACACTTAGGCGCGGTGCATTAACTTCTACCTCGTTTCTTGTTTCTTGACATATCAAACAATAAGAGATGAGGGTGTGCATGCTTTTAATGACTTGATACTATCAAACACGACATGCAGTGGTTAGTTCATTGCATGCAATACTATTAATTAGCAAATAGACATTAATGTCTCTCGTTTTTCTCTCCTCCTTGGTCACGGTGCACAGCCTAAGATGACTTATTCACCTAGACGGAGGAAGTAGTAGAGATAGATTGCATCAAACCCAATAATTATGGTACTACCAAAGCAAAGGTAACCGGCCGGTCAGATTTGAGCAGATCAAATCCCATCGTTGCTGCTGCGCGTGGCCGAGACCGGAAGGAATTCTATCAATACACGTGTGAGTAGTCCCGAGGCGGTTCTATAAATATCTACTAGTCCCGAGTCGGATCCGAGAGAGAGATCGATTTCCGTGCTACGGCCGTGTCTCGCCGAGACCAACAAAAAATTCTGCTACAGCCGCCGTATACCGGGTCATGTCAAATAGACGCGTGAGCTGCACAAACAAAAGGGAATATCGAGGCGAATCCGTGACGGAATTCAAAAAAAGGGGGAGAGGAAGAGGAGACTCGGTCTCCGCCATCGATCCGGTCTCGCTTCACCGATCCCCGTCAGGCCGGCCGTGAGCCGCCGCGTCCGCGCGGCTTCACCTCGCCGCCTCCGCTCTTCTCCGCCCGCGCAGGCGTGCATCTGCAACCGGCGCGCCGCAGCGGGTCCTTCGCACCCGCGCTGCCGTGGACCTCCGCCGGGTTACCACGCGTTCAAGCCGCCCAGTTGAGTCGCCCTCTGCCCGCGCTATGGTCAGTTGAGCCGCCTTCTGCCGACGCACCAAGCCGCCAGCGCCACCAGCAACGGCGACCCGGCCGTCGAGTCACCTCCGCCGGCCTCGCTGACGCCTCCATATACTTCGGCCACTGCGGCCTCTGCAGCTCTGCTACTCTGAATCGCCGTCACGGATGTGCCCGAGTAAGCCGCCGAACGCCTCCAGGTGACCCGCCCTGCGCTCCTCAGTCCCCAAACCGTCTTGCCGGGTCAAGATTAAACTTCTCCGCAAGCCTCCAATGGTCGTACTTCAGCCGGCCCTATCGCCGCGAGCCGCCGCGTTTTCAGGTTGACGCACTTCAACCCGGCTCCGGGTCACCGCCAGCGCCTCGCTGAACAGCCCCTGCGCGCCTCTGCTCCACGCTCCATCTGCGCTTGTCTTCGCGGGCCCTCGGCCGACCGCGACGCCCGCGCCGCCTCCATGCTCCTCCTGAAGCGGCCGCAGGTCACGGGCGTCACCAGCTGCTTTGTCGCGTCCTTCTCCATCTCCACCAAGCAGAGGGCCGCGCTTCGAAGCTCCGTAGCTGTGCCCGCCGCCCCTATTACGCGTCTGGTGCGCAGTACCCTCGCCCTCGCGCCAGTTCCCTTCCAAGTCCCAGCCGACGTGGGAGAGCCGCCGAGGCCGTGACCCGCAGCTGGTCCACCCCTCAGCTCCGGGTTAAAACTTCACCTCGGGCGGCCGCAAGCCGGCCTGGCCGCTTCAGCTGCTGCCTCGGACCGCCCACATCGGACCCGGACTGCGACACCAATCGGCTGTAAACCGCCGCCGCGGATTCAACCCGCCGGACCTCCGCCCGTCACCCGCGTGCCCAAACTTAGTCGCTGCACCGGCTAGTTCCGAAGCCCTCGAGTTGCCGGTTTACTGCAATCACACCAGCGGCTCATCTCGCAGCCTTACTTCACCACCTCGGCTCCTCTTCGCCCCGCACAAGCGTACATCCGCCATGGCTGCGTTTCCACCTCCACCTCACCTTTGCTGTTAAACCGCCGGGCGGCGCTGTCTCCCGCCATGTGTGTCTCCACACCACCACAAGCCACTGCGGCTTCGAGCCACTCCCGCGCTGGCTTCCCGCGCCGTCCAGCACGGCTCCGCCCGGCGCCTCATATGCTGCAGCTGCGTCCACTACCACGCCTCGCTGATCCGGCCCGGTCGCAACCCACCCGCGTGCGCTAGTCTTTCGCGGAGAGCCGGTCTCTCGCGCCCCAATCGCCGCCAAGCTCACCCCCCGCACATGGAGCCGTTCCCACCAGTACCTCGCCAATGCCTCGCCGGCCCTCGCTTTGCCTCCACCGAGTCGGCGTACCGTGCCAGGAAACCACCGCACTTTCACCTCTGCCTCAACCTGCAGCTGTCGTGCGTCTCTGTCGCGTCATTGCGCCCGCGTCAAGCCGCCCTGCAAACTCGCCATACTTCAAGAGCATCTGACAAGTCGCCGCTACATCCGTCGAACCGGACTTGCCTTGCCCTCGCGGTTTCCACCTCTGCCGCCGCTGTGCCGAGCCGCCCGTATCCTCCGCCAAGTCGCCGCAGCCATACCTTACTGATCTGACAAGCCGGAATACTGCAGCAGCAGCATCTCAGTAGTAATGTCGAGCTGTGGCACCTATCGTAAGTCTGTTCAATAGTAACAAAGACATATAGGGGAAATACGCTTCGGTTTCTGGTTGTATATGGACCCTATATGGGGATTTTTTTATATATATTTTAATAAAAAGTCAAAATAGGTAAGAACTATTTTGACAAAACACTTGACTTACTTTTGCACTAGTATATAAATCTCGACGAAAAAAAAACAAAAGTTGACCTCACAGCAAAAATGACAAAATTTGTTTGCTATTATAGGTCACTATTCACACTATATTAGCCAAAAATTTGTCTTTTTTGAAAAGAAGTCAAAGGGATATATTTTTTTTGTGGATTCTTTTTTTCACGAGTACAATAGAAGGTCAAGTTTATTTCAAAAATATTTTCAGGAATTTTTAACTTTTTGTTGAATTGCTAATTTTTTTTCCATATAGGGTGCATATGTCCCCATAGACCAAAAATCCCCCTCCAGACATATAGAGGCAACCTTCAGAACGGCTTTGAAGAGAGAAAAGAATACAGCAGGGCACGTACTCGCATATTTAACACACAACAGTGGTGGCGGTGGTCCACTTCCTTGAAGTTGACCTGAAAACAGAGGACAAAGGAGGACTGCATGGGTGCCAGTACCACATCAGAACAGTCAAAAATACTACTCCATGAGGTTGTCAGATGCGTCAGGCGGTTTAGAAAGATGGGACAAAGTTAACAGTATATCTGAGAACTCTTTTTGACCGACTATATCATCCAAAGTCAGTGCCCGCGTTTGTCTCACAAGTCACCAGGTGCTACCTTTCTATAAATCTTATCAGTGTATATTACATTGTTTGGAAAACAATTATTGTGGTCTGTGGTATTTTTATTTCGCAGGACCATTATTTATTACAAAGGTATGGCAAAGGGGCGTAAGCCAATAGTGTTTTTACACTAGTGCTTGTCTGTGTCGTACTGCTGGACAGATACGTGAGCAAATCGCCGCCCCCGCTACATCAACATACACGGCTGACTCATCTGTCTGTGCCGCCTCTAAAGCCGCGGTCGTCTTTGTCGTCCGTCTCTCGCGGCCTGGTCTACATCAACATACTAGGCCGCGCCTGTCTGCATGAGCTGTTTACTGACCGCCGTCTGCGATGGATGACTCAATGGACATGCACACAAGTCACCACCACTCAAGTTTGTCTAAAACATCAACAACCAGCTGGGGGATATACAATGAGTATTGCAAAGATCATTAACTCGCCACCCTGCTTCCAACTTCGACATATGACAGCGTTCCGCTGTTCAGCTATGTGCCGGTTTATATCACGGCCAAGTATGAAGAATCTCAAGCCAACTCCTCGAGTCGTCTTAAGACTTGGGGGCTACGGTGACATGACTCAGCAAGTCTTGCCAGTTTCAACAAATTCAAGAACCCCAAGACGATGGAGGGAAAGATAACCCGGTCCCGGAGGCTACTGCTATATTGATGAAAATTTAATGGCCGTTGGAAAATTTCCGGCTCAAAAAGTATGACAAAATCCCGGGTCAATGAAGAAGTTCCGGGTCATCAGAAAGGATTCCGGTTCAAAATCCGGTTCAAGAGACATCTCTCTCCAATAAAGCGTTGAAGCTCTCAAATATCCGGTTCAAAAATCCGGCTCAAGGGAAGTCAGTCTCACTGAAGCTCTCTGAATATCCGGTTTACAATCCGGCTCAAAGGAAATTTATCTATCATGAAGCTTTCAAGCTCTCAAATCCGGTTCAAAATCCGGTTCAAGGGGAAATCTATCTCCCACAAATCTCTGAAGTTGTCAATATCCGGTTCAAAATCCCGGTTCAAGAAGAATTTATTTCTTGCAAAAAGTTAAAGGTTGCTGCCGGTGTCAAAACCGGCGGATCTCGGGTAGGGGGTCCCGAACTGTGCGTCTAGGCGGATCGTAACAGGTAAACCCAGGCATGGGCAGCCCGGCCCGACGACCCGGCCCGAAAAACCCGGGCGGGCCGGGCCGGGCTTGACATTCGGGCCGGGCTCGGGCTTCATTTTGCAGCCCGAAAGACAATTCGGGCCGGGCTCGGGCTTTCAATTTTCCGTATTTCGGGCCGGGCTTTCGGGCTTCGGGCCGGGCTTGCACGTGCGCGTATTAAAAAACAACATTCGGGCCGGGCTTTCGGGCTTCGGGCTTGATTTCGGGCCGGGCTCGGGCTTGAAAATATGGAGTATTTCGGGCTTCGGGCCGGGCTCGAGCTTGAGAAATGAAGGTCGGGCTTTTATAAGCCCGGCCCGAAACCCGGCCCGGCCCGACGTTTGCCCAGGTTTAGTAACAGGAGACAAGGGACACGATGTTTTTACCCAGGTCCGGGCCCTCTCGATGGAGGTAAAACCCTACTCCTGCTTGATTGATATTGATGATATGGCTAGTACAAGAGTGGATCTACCACGAGATCAAGGAGGCTAAACCCTAGAAGCTAGCCTATGGTATGATTGTTGTTCGTCCTATGGACTAAAACCCTCCGGTTTATATAGACATCGGAGAGGGCTAGGGTTACACAGAGTCGGTTACAATGGTAGGAGATCTACATATCCGTATTGCCAAGCTTGCCTTCCACGCCAAGGAAAGTCCCATCCGGACACGGGACGAAGTCTTCAATCTTGTATCTTCATAGTCTTGCAGTCCGGCCGATGATGATAGTTCGGCTATCCGGACACCCCCTAGTCCAGGACTCCCTCAGTAGCCCCCGAACCAGGCTTCAATGACGACGAGTCCGACGCGTATATTGTCTTCGGCGTTGCAAGGCGGGTTCTCCTTCAAATTCCACGTGCTTGCCGAATAGTGTCCGGCTTTCTTATAAATGTTGCGCTCCTTGGCTTCCACGCCCAATAATGGCCCTCTTCCACGTGTCGTACGAATGCGAAAGGCCAGGGTATTCTTACATTTTACCCCCAAGCTGCGCGAGATAACTGCCTATAAGAGAGGCAAGAATCTAGATCCAAATCACACCATCCTCCTTCCGCGAGTACTCATCGGAGCGCTTCTGACAAAAATCCACTCCACCATGGACCGTCGACGCGGCTCCTCCTCTCGCGCTCCCAGTCCTCAGCCAGGAGATTGGAGGAGATGTTCAGTCCCGCACAGCGAGCTGGTGACGCTCCAAGCGGAGGGATACCTTCCTCCGGCCTTTATGGTCCCGGTTCGAGCCGGGCTGGCCACCTACAAAGGTGGAAAGCAGGCGGAGAACACCCCCAGTCCCTCCAAAGGAGAGTGGGTGTGCTTCGTCCCTTATTTAATAAGGGGGGCTCGGATTTCCCATACATCCGTTTCTCTGGGGGCTTCTGGAGTTCTACGGACTCCAGCTTCATCTCCTTACGCCCGCCTCCATTCTGCACATTGCGGGTTTCGTAGCTCTTTGCGAGCTGTTCTTGGGCATCGAGCCCCATTTTGCGCTGTGGAAGAGATTGTTTTGCCTCGTACCCCGTTCTCGCGAGGGGTCGATATATCAAGTGGGCGGAGCCGAAATATGGCACATCGCCGGGACCGGATATCTATCCGGAACCCCAAAGAAGGCGTCCGAAGACTGGCCTTCGGAATGGTTTTATGTGGAAGACGCTCCACTGCCGGACCCAGTTCAGATCGGCCTCCCGGAGTTCAGCAACGCTCCTCTGAAGAAATGCCTGAGTTGGCACCCGCGGAGCCCTCAACAGGAAGATGACAGGAGCGTCCATTATCTGATGGGCCGGATAAGGTTGCTGGCTCATTCTGGATTGACCATGATTGGAGTCATGGCCACGTGCATTATGTGAGGGGTGCAGCCGCTCCAATATAGGGGCCACCCCATGTGGGATTTCAACGGGGAGAATGACGCCACCCGTCATGGCCGCAAGGGGCCGGGATCGGCCGCCGATCTGGTGAAGATCCTGTCCGGCTTGTACAAGAGGGAGAAGGAGGACTTCCTCCAAACGAGTCCATTGAACGGATTCTCCATGAATAACCCTCGGAGCTGGGTAAGCGGGCGTTTATCTATCCGATCCGTACTTTCAAAGTTAAGTGTCTTACTTTATGATTTCGACGCAGGAATTGCGCCGGGATGTGGAGGGCATACATAGTCCGACTCCACAACCCGAGGATCCGGAAAGATCTCTTGATCCGGCCTCCGAAGAGGATTCGGACATAAAGGTGGAGCTGATTGACGGGGTGTTCCACCAACTCAGTATGGACAATGCCCTAGTCGCCATTACGGCTGACTATCCCGGTTTATCTCCGGCTTCCCAGGTAACTATGACCGAAGTCCTGACACCATTACTTTGTACGTGCTTATTTCTGACCACCGTATACCAACGGTGTTTCGCAGGAGGTGCCTTCAGGGCGGGAAGCCAATCCCGCGGCGGCTGACCAACAAGGGTCAGTTCGGCCCAGCAGGCGGAAGAGGGGTGCGGTGCGAATTGAATCGTCGCCGCAACGGTATAGCACGCCACCGTTTTTAAGGGAAAGATTCCTGGGAGGTATATTAATGCTCATGACTTTTCCAGGAGAAAGAGCGCTCACCGGACTATGCCCGGATAGGTTGCCAACCGAGCCTCCGCCAGCCAGGCTCCAATACCTGGTCCGGAGGGGGAGGCGAGCGCAAGGCGCGAGCCGGATGCTCCTCCAACGGAGGATGCCGACAGGCTATCCGCCACCAGGTCTGAGGTGGAGAGCGCCATGAATCATAGGCGCCGCCGGACAGTACTTCGTGACGTGTGTTTCTCCCCAGAGGCGTTGAATGCCTTTAATGCGGGAGACGCGCACTTCTGTGCCACTCAAGATGGTTTAACCAGAGCCATGGAGCAGTATGTGAAAGACAAACGGGTAAGGAATTTTAATAGTTGTATATGCTAGTAGCCCCCGAGACTTAAAGTAGTTAGAAAAACTAATTTAAGGATCATTCGATATGCAGGATCTTACGGAGAAGAATACCCAATTGTCCCAGGAGCTTCAAGAGTGCAAGGCCCAACTTGAGGCCGCACTAGCCGCCGCAGGAGGAGACACAGAGACCCCCTCTGGTAACACATATTTCAAAAAGATAAGCTGTTTATGGCGTGCGGCGTGCGTATAAATCTAACAATGATAATGCAGAGGGCGTCGGACTGGATCCGGACAAGCAACATCTGCTAAGCCAGCTGAAGGCCGGCGAAAAGGTGCTTATGAGGGTGCAGCAGGAGAGAAACAAACTCCAAGATGCCAACACCCAGCTGGGCGAAGAACTTAAAGATGTTCGGGTCCAGCTGTCTGACTCCGTAAAGAAGAATCGGCGGCTTCGTCGCGGCATCTACAGTAAGTGCTTAAGCAAACTCTTTGAAAAGAAGAGTTCGGCGAGGAAGTCGATTGGCAGAAATGTGTCTGTAGGTGTGCGCACAGGTCCCCCTGCGGAGGAAATGCCCGGTTCAACGGGTGACCAACTTCCCGAGCTGCTGCAACTGCACGAACGTGTTCGGCAGGCGATGAGTGGTGTCGCCCAGGCCTTATGGCCGTCCGTCTCCCTACCCGAGGGTCTTGGAGGGCTTGCGGAGAAGCTTCAGGGAGCATGGCAGCGCTTCCGTCTGTGGAAGATATCGGCCTGCCGTCAAGGCGCCAGGGAGGCCTGGGCCATGGTGAAGATGCGGTACACGAAGGCGGATCCAAACCACATGGCCGAGGTCGGACCTGTGGGGCCCGATGGGAAGGAGATCCCGGTGAGCTTAATGTACGGCCAAGTAGAGTTGGCCGCTAAATATTCCCAACGGGACTATAAATTAGACAGCCTGTTAGACGGGATTGAGGAAGAGTACAATCAGTCAATTTGACGATGTATTTGAAAATGACATGTACAATGCCTTCTAGCCGGATTGTAGATCGTTTGTCTTTGCGGACCTTTTCGCTTCAACCTCGGGACCCTAGAGTCCGGAGTGTGTCCGAATACCCTCTCGGTTATGAAAAAACCGGGGCATGCATGGAGACCAGGCGTAGGGGTCATTAGTGCTTTATCAGACAAGTGCCCAACTAGTTATGTTATATTACATGGTTAGTAAGAAACATCTTCCAGGGAGAATAGTTCTGTTAGGGGTTCCTTTCCCTGGGAGGTATGCCCTAAAGTGCATGTCCAGACTGCGAAAAGAGCAGAAAAGCATCTGGGGGCAGACGAATAGATAGGTAAAAAATCATCTTTCAAGTCACCGACCAAATATTCCCTTAAGAACGCTAGCTTTCGGCTTCACCCAGTCTGAGGTACACATCCGGCTGACCCGGCAGTAACAATCGCAGAGGTGCTCCCTTTACCTCCTAGCCGAACAATCAGGAACATAGGGGTAAGCACAGGAGCCAGGCAACCCAGCTTGGCCAAAACTTAAGTCATATCGATGCATATAATGGTGAATAAAAGGTACATGCGGAAGTTTGACACATGTGTTGGGCATAAAGCCCGTATAAATAAGCTTCTGTTAAAGAAGCCCCCAGGTATAATGAGTGCGAGTAGCGCATCAAGTGTGTGCGAACAATGCGCAGATGAGCCCTCAAAGGCTCTATGAAAAAGGAGGAGAAAAGAAAGAAACAAAAGACAACTGAAGTATAAAATGTGGACGGAGGAAGGAGACAAACTCTGAGTCCGGCGTTAGGCGTAGAATCTTCGGAGGCGGGTTGCGGTCCATGGGTTCGGCTCGAGTCGGTTGTCTGATGCATTTTGCAGACGGTATGCTCCGCCGGTCAGGACTTGGTCGATAATGAAGGAACCTTCCCATTTGGGCTTGAGTTTGTCCTTTTTCTTGTCCAGCAGGCGTAGAACTAATTCGCCAACATTGTAAGTTTTGGCCCGTACTTCTCTGCTTTGATATCTTCGAGCCTACTGCTGATAGAATGTGGAACGAGTCTTTGCCACATCACGCTCCTCCTCCAATGCGTCCAAACTGTCCTGCCGATCCAACTCGGCTTCTCTTTCTTCGTACATGCGCACTTGAGGTGAGTCATGAATTATATCGCAGGGCAAAACTGCCTCTGCGCCGTATACCATAAAGAATGGCGTAAATCCGGTAGTACGATTTGGCGTGGTCCGCAGCCCCTAGAGTACGGAGTCGAGCTCCTCTACCCAATGTGTGTTAGATTCTGTGAGGGACCGCACTAACCTGGTTTTGATGCCGCTCATGATTAGACCATTTGCTCGTTCGACCTGACCGTAAGTTTGAGGGTGATAGACTGAAGCGTAGTCGAGCTTGATGCCCATATTTTTGCACCAGAGTTGAACCTCGTCGGCCGTGAAGTTCGTGCCGTTATCGGTGATGATGCTGTGGGGGATGCCATAATGGTGTGCTACCCCGGATATGAAGTCTATCACAGGTCCGGATTCGGCCGTTTTAACTGGCTTGGCCTCTATCCATTTGGTGAATTTGTCCACCATGACCAATAGGTATTTTTGCGTGTGGGTTCCCCCTTTAAGGGGTCCAACCATGTCAAGCCCCCAGACCGTGAACGGCCAGGTGATAGGTATAGTTTTGAGGGCGGTGGGTGGCATGTGGCATGTGGCTCTGATTAGCAAAGAGCTGGCAACCGACGCATCGTTGGACTAAGTCCTGAGCATCTGCTCGGGCCGTCGGCCAATAAAATCCTGTACGGAAGGCCTTGCCTACAAGGGCCCGGGCTGCGGCGTGGTGCCCGCCGAGTCCGGCGTGAATTTCAGCCAAAAGATTTCGCCCCTCCTCTTCGGAGATGCACCTTTGAAGGACTCCGGTTGTGCTTTTCTTATAAAGCTCTCCCTCGTGGACCTTGTAGGCTTTAGATCGCTGCACTATGCAACGGGCCTCATTTTGGTCTTCGGGGAGTTCCTGCCTGATTAAGTAGGCTAGGAATGGTTCCGTCCACGGGGCAATGACTGCCATTATTTCGTGGGCTGAAGGTGTTATTTCATTGGCTGAGCCACCGATTGTGTCAGAATGTTCGTTGTTGGGCGGTGCGGTTGGTTCCGGATTGTTATTTCCGGACTCCTCTTCCCATACTATGAACGGCTTAAAGAGTCGCTCCAGGAAGATGTTTGGAGGGACGGCGTCACGCTTTGCGCCGATGCACGCCAACACGTCGGCCGCCTGGTTATTATCCCGGGCTACATGGTGGAATTCGAGTCCTTCGAACCGAGCTGACATTTTTAAGACGGCGTTACGGTAGGCTGCCATTTTCGAATCCTTGGCATCAAAGTCTCCATTTACTTGGGATATTGCGAGGTTTGAATCCCCACGAACCTCTAGGCGTTGAATGCCCATGGAGATTGCCATCCGAAGACCATGTGAAAGGGCCTCGTATTCGGCTGGGTTGTTGGAGTCCATGTAGATTATTTGAAGTACGTATTGGACTATATCTCTGGTTGGGGACGTCAAGACAACGCCAGCCCCCAAGCCGGCCAACATTTTAGAGTCGTCGAAGTGCATGATCCAATTGGAGTATGCGCTGTACTCTTTAGGGAGTTCAGCTTCAGTCCATTCAGCGATGAAGTCTGCCAAAACTTGCGACTTTATAGCTCGTCGTGGTTTGTAGGTTATGTCGAATGGTAAGAGCTCGATGGCCCATTTTGCAATCCTGCCCGTCGTGTCGCGGTTGTTTATAATGTCGTTGAGAGGTACTTCAGAAGCCACAGTTATCGAACACTCTTGAAAGTAGTGTCACAGCTTCCGGGATGCCATGAACACCGCGTACGCTATTTTTTGATAATGTGGGTACCGGGACTTGCATGGAGTTAAGACAGTGGATATGTAGTACACTGGTTTTTGAAGAGGGAATTTGTGCCCTTCTGTTTCTCGTTCGACGACGAGCACCGCGCTTACAACTTGATGTGTTGCCGCGATATATAACAACATTGGTTCGCCTAAGTTGGGCGTGGCCAGGACCGGATTTTTTGCCAATATGGCTTTTATTTCTTCGAGTCCGGCCGTGGCAGCATCCGTCCATTCGAAGTGTTCGGTGCGCCTGAGGAGGCGATAGAGGGGCAATGCCTTTTCTCCCAAACGGGAGATGTAGCGGCTTAGAGCCGCTATGCATCCAGTCAATTTTTGTATTTGTTTGAGGTGTTTTGGGATATCCAACTGTGACAGAGCTCGGATCTTGGCTGGGTTTGCTTCAATTCCTCTACCGGATACAATGAAGCCCAAGAGCTTTCCGGCTGGTACGCCGAAAACGCATTTTTCCGGGTTGAGCTTAATGTCATATGCTCGGAGGTTGTCGAATGTGAGCCTCAAATCATCTACTAGAGTTTCGACGTGTTTGGTCTTGACGACCACATCGTCTATGTATGCCTCCACTGTTTTGCCGATCTGGGTAGCCAGACATGTCTGAATCATCCGTTGATATGTTGCGCCGGCGTTTTTGAGTCCGAAGGGCATTGTGTTAAAGCAGAATGGTCTGTATGGGGTAATGAATGCCGTTGCGGCCTGGTCTGTTTCTGCCATCTTGATTTGATGGTATCCGGAGTATGCGTTGAGGAAGCACAATGAATCGTGCCCTGCAGTAGCATCGATGATTTGGTCGATGCGGGGAAGGGGGAAAGGATCCTTTGGACAAGCCTTGTTAGGGTCTTTAAAATCGACACACAGGCGCCAGGATTTGTCCTTTTTTGGTACCATTACCAGCTTTGCTAGCCAGTCCGGATGTTTGATGTCTCTGATGAATCCGGCTTCTAATAGTTTGGCTAGCTCCTCTCCCATTGCCTGTCTTTTGGGTTCGGAAAATTGCCGAAGAGCCTGTTTGACTGGCCTGAATCCTTTTAGGATGTTTAGGCTGTGTTCTGCCAGCCTGCGTGGGATTCCTGGCATATCTGAAGGGTGCCAGGCAAAGATATCCCAATTTTCCTGAAGGAATTCTCGTAGTGCAGCGTCTACATCAGGGTTTAATTGTGCCCCAATGGAGGCCGTCTTTGTGGGGTCCGTTGGATGGACCTGGAATTTGACTATTTCGTCCGCTGGTTTAAAAGAGGTGGACTTGGATCTTTTATCGAGTATCACATTGCCTCTGTTCACCGTGGAGCGCAGCGCAGTGAGTTCCTCTGCCGCTAGGGCTTCGGATAGTGCCTCTAGGGCTAGTGCGGCTGTCTTGTTTTCGGCGCGGAGCGCTGTGTCCGGATCACTGATAAGAGTGATGATTCCATTGGGCCCGGGCATTTTAAGCTTCATGTACCCGTAATGGGTATAGCTTGAAAAATTGTGAATGCCTCTCGCCCTAATAGAGCGTGATATCCGCTGCTGAACGGGGCCACTTGGAACGTGACCTCCTCGGACCTGTAATTGTCCGGCGCGCCGAACACCACATCCAGTGTAATTTTTCCTGTGCAGCGTGCTTCCCGACTAGGGATTATTCCTCTGAAGGTTGTGTTGCTTCGCTCTATGCGGCTCCAGTCTATTTCCATTTTTTGAAGGGTTTCCTCGTAGATGAGGTTTAATCCGCTGCCTCCATCCATGAGTACCTTGGTAAGACGAAAGTCGTCCACTATTGGACTAAGGACCAATGCGGCTGGTGCTCGGGCTGTTCAGAATTTAGATTCATCGCTGGCGTTGAAGGTGATAGCCGTGTCGCTCCATGGATTTGTTGTTGCTACTTGGTAGACTTCGGCGAGGCTGCGGATTGTTCGTTTCCGCATATTATTTGATGCGAAAGTCTCGAAGACTGTTAATACCGTATTGGTACTATTGGGGTAGTTCTCCGGGGTTAGAAGCTCTTCGCCACTTTTGGCCACCTGCCGCAGTATCCAACATGCTCGAAGGCTATGTGTTGGAGTGGCGCCCTCTGTACTATGAATTTTACAGGGTCCGCTGAGCCATCCCTCCAGTACGGTTTCGTGCCCTTTATGGGGTTTTTGCTTTTTGTCCCGGGTGCCTGAGCATGATGCACCCTTTTGTTTCGGACTAGGGTTGTGTTCGGAGCCGGATTATCCCAAAACTTATTTTCGGTTTTCCAAACACTCTCCATCGCACAGTACTTTCGTACTATGGACGCCAGATCGACGAAGCGTGTAATTTTGCGACGACTTACGGCGTTCAAGATTCCCTTGTCCGTGCAATTGTTGCAGAAAATTGAGATTGTGTTTTCCTCACAGCAGTCCTTTATCCTGTCCATAACCAGGAGGAATCTCGCCCAATAATGATGTACTGTTTCAGCGGGCTCTTGCCGGATTTGAGATAGATCGCTTATGTTTGGGTGGGCGGGTGGGATTAAGTCCGAAACCCTGCCCAACTTGAGGCTCAAGGGCCGATAAGTTTCCGAATTTGGAAGCTTGGATTGCTGGATGTCGTCCAACGAATCTAGTCCACTGCCTGACTTTAGGTTTAGTACTTGATTGGTGTCCGTCCCTCCGCGGGAATCCGGCATGGAGGGATCCGGAATCTGGACATAACTGGTCTTTAATATAGAAGAAGAGTCGCCGCATTGTTCCTCCACCACGGCAACGTGGTGGGTAGCCTGGGGAGAGTTGATCTCTCTCAGATCGGTATTAAGCCCAATCTGATCGTAGTCTGTAGCGACTCCGAGGGCGGCGAAGCGATCCAAGAGCTCGTTTACGGAGGAGAGCTCCATCGGATCTAGCTGCTCGGCGAATTCCGAGTTGACGTGAAGATCGCTCTTGATGACCCGAGAGATCATCGTCGGAGCGGCGGCCGAACAGGCGGTCATAAGAAAACCACCTAGCCGGACAGTTTGGCCGGTGGCCAAAGCTCCCTCGACAATAGTACCGTCTTTGAAGACGGGAAGAGGCATCCTTCCTGATTGCGACGGCACAGAGGAACTCTCAATGAAAGCACCAATGTCGGTGTCAAAACCGGCGGATCTCGGGTAGGGGGGTCCCGAACTGTGCGTCTAGGCGGATGGTAATAGGAGACACGACACATGATGTTTTTACCCAGGTTCGGGCCCTCTCGATGGAGGTAAAACCCTACTCCTACTTGATTGATATTGATGATATGGGTAGTACAAGAGTGGATCTACCACGAGATCAAGGAGGCTAAACCCTAGAAGCTAGCCTATGGTATGATTGTTGTTCGTCCTATGGACTAAAACCCTCCGGTTTATATAGACACCGGAGAGGGCTAGGGTTACACAGAGTCGGTTACAATGGTAGGAGATCTACATATCCGTATTGCCAAGCTTGCCTTCCACGCCAAGGAAAGTCCCATCCAGACACGGGACGAAGTCTTCAATCTTGTATCTTCATAGTCTTGGAGTCCGGTCGATGATGATAGTTCGGCTATCCGGACACCCCCTAGTCCAGGACTCCCTCAGTTGCCGAAGAGGACCTGCTGCCATGATGCGCGGTTCAAACATGGGTATCCCGCCTTATTGGCTTATCATATTATTGGTTACATGGGGGCTTCAGCTTTCAAAGCGGAGTTCTATCCATTAATCCGGCTATCACGCCACAACAAAGCTTGGGAGCTTCACACCCAAGGGGTCAAAGAGAGTCTGGATGCTATGCACAGCTCAAACATAGGCACCCAATGAGCACAACTCAGCATGTTACTTGGGGGCTCCTTGTGTCAAATACCAAGGAGTTTGAAAGGACCCTTGTAGCTGGGTATCGACCCATGGCTTGGAAGCCTGGTGTATTCACCTAAAACCCCGAGTTAACCTGCCTTCATCAAGTAAGACACTCCTATCTAGGTAATCCTGGCATGACCCTCCGAACGTTTGACAGTTACTCTCATTGACACCCTGAACTTGTCAAAGTTAAAACGGTGATTGGTTAGTTGGAGGTCCATCTTAAAAGGCTTTGTAAAATGGTTTAACTCAGCGGCCTGGCAGCCCATGAAAAGCCTCGAATTTGGGCCTGGCAGCCCTTGAAAAGCCTCAACTACACGGTTTTATTTGCGTTTGTCATTTTTCTTTTGCTAAATTTTATGTTGAACCGGTGTCTATTGACTCGGCATGACTATCAGTCATCAAATTAACCCGGTGTTCATTAACCCGGCTCAACTTTCAACTACAAGTTGTCAGTACATAATCACTTATAATCCGGTGTTTATTGACCCGGCCTGGCTTTTGACTATAAGTCGCCAGTATATATTTGGATTGCGCTATTGGAATCATGCGCTCATAAATCATTGGGTATATTATTCAAATCTTTAATAGCCAACATGGCTGGATTGTTATTATGGTTATTAATCACCAGTATTACGATTAAGGTTTTCAAAGTCGCTTTAGCACAATGGTTATCATATTATCAATGGATATGATTTATTCTACAATTGAAGGAATAGTCCCGAGTTGCTGCAGGCTTACAACCCGGCACTTGGGGGCTACATTATCTCCGTTGAGATTACATCAAATATGCAAGTCTCATGTCGCTGCAAGCATGCACCATGACACTTGGGGGCTAATGCAAAGTCATTTTTTGCTCATCTTATTGAAGACCCGACTCATCACATTATAATGAGCCGGCCCTTGGGGGATACCAATTGCTCCTGTCAACAATTCAAGGTACAAAGCTTTTTATCCATTATATTGAAGGGTACATTGCTCAGTTGATAAAGCACAAAGCTCTTAACCTTGTGGACATGGATTCAAGCCCCATGATGGGGATTATATCATATGATGTTATTTTCATTGAAGTATATATCAAGTCCCAGCTCAATATTATCTTACTGAGCCGGCCCTTGGGGGCTACACCGTTGCTGTTCAAAGTTTACATGATTATATTTACAAAGTCCCTGCTCATTATTGCATAATGACCCAGCCCTTGGGGGCTACATTGGTTGAAGTTTTTATGAGCATCAGGAAATTACAAGTCCCAGGTTGCTGCAAGCATGACAACCCGGCACTTGGGGGCTACATATGTGGAATACTCAATGCTGACTAGTGATTGAGATGAACAACCTAGATTTCTTCAAGATTGTGATATTTATATTGAAGCAAGTCTTAAGCTGTTGCTATGCTACCTTCTTAAGACTTGAGGGCTACAAGTGATAGTCATATAAGAGGTATATTTTTAAGCTGGATGTTAACTACAAGTATGACCCGGTGCTATCAATATTTATAAACCGGTGATCTTGGCAATGATAAACCGACAAGTTCTACGTCCTTAAACCGGCTGAAGATCAGATGAGTATTTCAAGGACCAATATTATGATTAAGCATTGGGAGCTGAATCAAAGGAGTTATTCTTCACAATATATTTTCTATGAGAAACCACTGTCAGCAAGTTGATTATGAAGCTGGCCTATTAAACCGGATTTTCTATAAGAAGAAAGTGACAAGGACTTAAGGAGGATCAGGATCAGTTTAACATGGATAAATCCAAATTAAACTGGGGGCTAATATCGGGGATATACCCCGCGATATGACCCGGCCGGAGTCATAAACCGGCCGGGACTTGGTAAACCGGTGGATGGTAAAACGGAAGACAGTTAAGACAGATGGCTAAGTCAGACGGTAAACCGGCGGGTGTTAAACCGACAGATGGCTAAGACAGAAACCGGCAGGTGTTAAACCGGCAGAGTTAAGACAGATGGTAGCACCGGCAGATGTTAAGTCAATCATAACCCGACAGACATTGTTAAACCGGCAGACGTTGTTAAACCGACAGACAATCATAACCCGGCAGACATTGTTAAACTGGCAGACATTGTTAAACCGGCACGTTGTTAAACCGGCAGACAATGTTAAACCGGTAGACGTTGTTAAACCGGCAGACAATGTTAAACCGGCAGACAATGTTAAACCGGCAGACGTTAAGAAACCCAGGAAAGGAAGTCAAAATAGTTTAAGTCTTAGTCCGAGATGGACTCTACATGTAACCCGCCCCTTCAACTTATATAAGGAGGGGCAAGGCTCCCCAAAGAGGGACAAGCAAGAAACAATCTCTAGGGCTAGACACAACTAGAGGAGAGCCGGTTTACGGCGACTCCCTCGGGATGATAATGAGATCTAGCCTCAAACAGCATGTAGGGTTGTTACCGGATGATGTTTCCCGAGGCCCAAAGCTGTCTAAATCCTTGTCTTGTGTTGCGTCTCTCGATTCCGCTCAACCCCTCTCAAGCTGCCACATAGATGCGTTGGCCTCGCGACTAAGTCCTCACACTAAGGACATCTGACGTGTTAATTCCACGACAGGCTGTGTCATAGGTTAAGTGGCCCACCCCCAACCCCTCGGGTTCAACCACTGTTGATCTCATCCATGGCCCCGTCGCTGATCTCCTCTGGCTCGCTGTCAACGACTTGCCATCCTACATCACCATCGAGCCCCATTTTGTCATTTCTGAAGGACACATTCTGCGACGCTGCCTTGGGATCCACAGCTTCCAAGTCAGACCTCATCACGGCGACCACGAGGAGGGCACCCTCTCCGGCTCTTCCAAGGGGAAAGAGCCCATCTACTCTTCTAAAGGGAAAGAGCTCGTCTGCGACATCAGGGAGGGCACCCTATAGCCGTGCTCTTCCAAGGGGAAGGAGCCCATCTGCGACAACATGGAGCGCATCCAGGGTCTGTGCTCTTCCCACAGGAACGAGCCCATCTGTGACAAGTGAGGAAACCCATGATTTGTTTTGCCGTGCCTCTTCACAGGGGGAAACCAATGGTTTGTTTTGTCGAGTCCCTTTTGTAGTGTAGTGAGAATATGTCTAGTTTTAATTGCTATATCTGGTTGTTTGTAGTATGCCTTATTTATTTCAGTTGTTCACAATGCGATGCTCTGTATGTGCAATTATTTACTGTGCAGTACATTTCATCAATCCAGTTTAAAACATACCGATAGGAATGCATATATCTGCTTGCTGTTAAGCCTGTTATAGCTAGCATATGCCTCTTTTAAAGTTTTTTGCTTGTTCTGTTGTTTGTAGTTATCATATGTCCAGTTTCAAATGCTATCTTTGGTTGTTCATAGTATGCCTTGTTTATTCCAGTTATTCACAATGTGATGTTCTATATGTGCAAGTATGAACTGTGCAGTTCAATTTCATCAGTACCAGTTTCAACAATACCAACTATGGCCCTGTTTGTTTCAGATTCTAGGACCAGATTCAGCTTTGCCATTGAAGCCGAATCTGGAATCCGAAACAAACAACTATTTGGAATCAGCTTTGGTAGTGAAGCTGAATCTGGATTTGGGTCATTTTTAGTGCAATTTCCTGAAGCACCTCATAGTGTACTTCCGTGGTGAAGCCGATTCGCAGAAACAGCTTCGCCACTGAAGCGAATCCATAGGTGATTAAAATCCAAGCGAAGCTGAAACAAACAGGGCATGAATGACTACTTTGGTTGTTGCATCTTGTAGGTAAACACGCCTTTCCATTTTTATTTAATAATAACCAGTGTACTTAGACCGACACAATACCAGTTTGAATGACTATGTTTGCTTGTTGTTAAATGTTAGGCGTGATGCAGTTAACACACCTTTTCACTTGTTTTGCTTTACTAGCGTGCTTAAACCTGCACATTGAAGCTATCTTTTGGAGATTGTTTTGTCTGCCATGGATAATTTTTGTTGATGTTTAGCTTGTTGTGCTTAACATGCTTCTCGATGTACCTACACAGGACACTTTTGGGAACAACTGCTATTTTCCATCAATGTTAGTTTCATCCCATGGCTTATATATGCTCACTGTTCAGGATATCAATAGCTGGTACCATATAGGTCGGGGGCTAATAAAGGACTAATTAGTGAATCAGACTTTTAACTGAATATATCTGCAACCCATTTATCGTTAGGTTAACTAGGGCCATATGTAATATATCTGAGGCTACATAGCAACATGCACTATACTTAATGTCTACATATGCAATCCTAGGCTACATAGCAACAAGGAAGAATGTTACCTTAATGTTCTGATGATGTCTAGATACACGTAGAAGAGCAGCAGCAGCAACAACAACAACACAACCTTGTTTGGATACTCAACTTAGCTAGAGGTTAGAGTTAGTTTCTAGCTCATGACTAACGCTGAACTAACTCCATCCAAAGAGGTGTTTGGATGATAGGGTTAGATAATTAGATTGACAATAAATGCACTAGGAGAACTAGCTCCAATTAGCACCTCTTGGGTTGGATATTTTTTGGGTGGGTTATAGATGCAACTAGCTCAAACTAGTCCTCATGGTTAGATATACTTTAGGGCTATTTGAGCCCGAACTAGCTCAAACTAACTCTAACCCATGGATACAACAGCAGTTAATCAGTCGATAATTTGTAAGAATGCAATAAACTCCTTTCGGCCCATAATATAAGATGTTAATTCATCTAATATGTGAGTGTATTGAATGTTATAAGATATTATAAAAGAGTGTTGTACTACATCATTGTGCAATTGGTGTTTAGCTTCTAATATTAACTTGGTGCTTTTTGGTACATATGTCATTGGTAAAGATTCGTGCTTCGACCCTTTCTGTGTATGGGGAAATGAGATATCGATGAACCAGCATCAAGTGAGGAAGCTGATAAAGATTGTTAGTAAAATGGGTCAAAAGATGGCAACTAAACTATCTGTTTACACTTTATCCAATACAACAGCGAACTACAGGATGGTAAGTACGAACTCTGCAGCCTTCTTTTTACCTCCCATAATGAGTTGTGTTAGATGACAATGTCTGAATCTTTTTTCCTTTGTAGTGGTTCCCAAAGCAGTTTACTAAGGATTACCTCTCAAACTACATGATTGGTGGGCATGCAAAGGTTAAAGTATTTCTACCAGAACACGATGATTATCTAGATGTTTTCAGGAACACCGTGAAAGATGGGCGGTCGGCCATCACAAGGGGTTGGACTAGAGTCATGCATGCCTTCTGCATGGAGGAGGGCACAATATGGGCATTCCGCTTCACCTTGTTCAGCAACTAGAATGTATTTCGCCTCTTTCTTTACCATCTTTAATAGAACAAGTATACAACTGTGGTTCATCATTCTTTATTTGGTTCTTATGTAATTCTTGATGTGTACCTATGAATCGAATAATGCATTGGTGGTCTGAACCTGATGGATATGAATAAAGCTATAGCATACATTCAAATTCAAATTCAATTTCAATTTCAATCTCAGTTTAATATAGTAGCAATTAAATTACAATGAAATGATGTTCTCCAAGTTGTTATGGCACACACAGTAGGTAAAACACAAACGTTTGCGATATACACCATAATCCGAGACGGTTCACAGAGAGGAAGTGTGTCCAAGCGTGCACACAGTTGCCATTTGCAAAGCATGTGCGATGTCAGACAATATCACAAACTGTGCTGGCAAACTAACTGTTTGTGATAGTTGCCTTATCGTACATGATTCGTAACCATGAACTGTTTCTGATGAAGTATGCATCATAAACGTTGCACCACAGAATAGCGTGTGCGATAGTTGTCGTGTACGATGATGTTACAACGGTCCGACATTTCGTAATCCTATCCGACACTCGTACAACGATTAGCTAATCTTCTTAATTAGTTATCACATACAGTTTTTGAAAAGCGAATGTGTGTGATTGTATGCTTATCATACACGTTCTATAATAGTGAACCATTTGTGATAGGCCGCGCATCGTAAATGTAGCACCACAGAATACCGACTGCGATGGCAATGCGAGAACAAATGAGTAGGAGTACTGTATATGCATCTTGGCTCCCTATCCCCGACGGTTTCTGGGGCGTGTCGGAAGGACCCCCCTATTGCCCACACTTACTTGGTGATGGTTCCAAATGCCGTTGCGGAAAGTGGTTAAAAACCATTTGTATAGCACCGACGTGTACTAGTGATTCTATATTGTGACTCTGCCAGTCCTACCTCTCTGCATGGATTATCCAGAAGAAACCTGGTGAACTTGTTTGACATGCTAGTCCATGCATCCACAACTCAGAAAACCATATGTTCCTTTGGGTTGTCCCTCTTTAGTTGTATTCTGACCTTCGTCTATCAATTGATAGTCAGGAGTAGTTGTGCACCCTGTTCATCGGTGCCTATTATTCTTGTGGTCTGTCAAGCCATTCTATTCCGGAATGACTAGGAGAAACAAACTCCAGTACCTTATCCATATCTAGGATTTGGTCAAAGCAGTTGTATTCCGCAGATCAAAATTCCACTCCAGTATTACCTCTTTTTTCAAGAATATCATAGGAATTGCACCACCTCTTATGAATTCTTACCGCAGTAATACTTATCGCCATAACCATTCATTCCCCGATCCCCGTGTTATTGTAACCAGAATGCCGACAGATGAATCATGATGTGTGAAATCAATACTACTAGCAACCTCGTTGCTTGGTAGTTAAAGGACAACAATTTCATTCTTAGCGTGTTGGTTATAGAATCATCTTTCTAAGATAGATTGTGCTACCTAGACCATTTCCTGGTGCACTCTTCGGTCAATGAGTTAGGATTGTGTCAAGACCTTGCTTATTTGATCACATCGTCTTGCCTCAAAAGCAAGATTGATCTTGATCTTAAAAACATATTGGTGGTTCGTGATTTTCTGAATATCTTCTCCGAAGTATTCTCAGATTGTTCCCTGACCGTTATGTTGAGCTCTCGATCAAGTTGGTTTCTTGTAACCGCCCCTTCTCCAAGAATTTGTGTTGCATACCCCTGAGCTAATTGGTTAAGCTAAACAACAACTTGGAGAGTTGGAAGATAAAAGCTTGTCCGACTTAGTTCATTTTAAGGGATATCTTGTTTGTGTGTCAAAGGAAGATGGTATTTTCATCAATTGACCCTCGTGATGAGTTAATGGACCTATCATCTTATCCAATCTTGATTTGAGTATGGGCTATCATCAAATCAAATCAGAACCAACGATATTCGTAACGTTTTCTTACTCGTGGTTATTTTCTCGAGCATACACCATTATATTTTTTGGGTCTGACCAATGCTATCACCTTGTTCAGATAATTTTGGGATTCCACTTATATGGAAACCTGGATGAATTGTTGTTGAGCCCATCGGCAAAAATTTTATCTTCTCCATGATTCGTGTTGAACATCCAGTTAGTATTGGAAACTTTTACAAGCATTATCTTCATGTCCCGTTCATGAAGCATGTGTTGGATGAAAGAAGTGACTTCCTCTCATACACGTGCATTTGGTGCAAGTTTCCGCCGTGAGTTCAAGAAAGATTGTTTTGCTTCCTTGGAATCGTCCCAAGTTAGTCATGTATGCGCGAAGAATTCTATGGTTTGATAGGTTTGGCCACCACCATTCCATACGTAATTCCTAGCACACCAAGCCACTGACTGATTTGTTCTAGGAAAAGGAGTTAAGTGCTAATCCATGGTAATGCATGAGACTTCGATATCCTCAATGATGGTTCCCTACCAGAACTCGGTAGTGTTTTCTTATAAGGCTACTATGTGGTCATGCTTGTCTTGGACAGCATGTTCACATGTATGTAGCAGAACCAACTCATGTTTTGGAGCTTGCTATCGTAGTTTATTCCCCGAGAATCTCGCAACGCCATCTCGTCGATTTCTGTTGCAAATTTTCGTTTTTGTTTCTAGACTTGATGAGTAGAATATCTTGACACCAACCGGATCTGAATCTCAGGCAGATATGATGGTCGGAACATTTTCCAAGAACTATAATATTGGTATCTTTGTAAACCAGTAAAGTGGATGTCATGGCCAACACACCCAGCCAGAAGACCTGATATTGTAGTATCTCGATTGAGGAAGTTGGCCACCTCCCCATAAGGATGTCGTAGGATTTACTCCAGTAGTTGTTCCTTATGGATTTTTGTGGTCCCGAAGTACGACCTTTTACTTGATGTTCTAGATACCAAACCATATCTATAAATGGGTTACGCTAGCACATCAAGGAGAATATTAGAAGTGGAGAGTCATCCAGATTTTGTCTCCTTGGCCTCACTAAGGTGAAATCTGAGAAGGTGTTATCGCCCTTTGCATCTGCATTCTCCACCAATGTTCATCATGGTAGTACGAGGTGTCACCAAGATCTTGGCACAGATGTTGGCAAACATTGATGAATATGGAAGTGCTCAAGTTCTTGAGAGAATGCACAAGCACTAGGTTTTTATCGTCGGCATTAATTCGGATTTGCTCTCAGTTTCTTCGATTATGCTATAACCTTTCAAACAGTGGACTCACTCTCTACTGTTGAGTTTCTCCCCAGTTACTAGAATCATTCCCAACATTTGCATTTTGTTCCCAGCTTGCACCGCCATTGTGCCATCCTACCATGGACTACCATTCTCAGTAATTACTGATCAGGGTCATCTTCAAAAGTGGTTCTACCATGGGTCCCATCCATTTCCGATGATATGCAAAAATCATCCCTTGCGTTGTCTTCAACAAGGTAGTCCACATCATCCATTCTACTCCGGGTATGCCATTCCTTCGTACTTCGCCAAACGATTGTTGGTGAATTGCCTTAGGCTGGTATAAAGAGTTTCGATGATCCATGCATCAAAAGTAATTCTTTTTGCCACTTAAGGGAATACTTCTATGAGGCACCTTCCCTAAGGTGTCTCGTTATGGAATCAGGCCAATTACCTCCTCGCTACTCTGAAACCATGCACCATCCTACTCCAGCGTGGGATTCTTTCCTACCAAATTGAACCCTTGTCATCTACTTGTTTCCATTGCTCCTGATGTGTGTTTTGTGTCTCAACTTGAGAGATATTGTTATGTCTCATTCCATGAGTTGATCGTCAGTTGTTCAATCTTTGAGAAGATCGATTCCTATAGAGTTTCTTTCTGTCGACATCTTGTTGGATGAAGATCTCGAAAGCAAAGATGTCAAGATCAATTTTAGGCAATGAATCAACATCTTCGAGAAGGGTAATTGTTTTAGCTCTGTGTTCCCTCTGTCTTCTTGCCTCACGCTTGAATCTCAGGACGAAATTCTTGTTTAGTGGGGGTGTGCTATCACAGCCCTAGATCAGCCTTTGCTTGTCTTTGCTTGATCATCATGTTTAAATTCAAATGAATTTGAATTGAGGAATTTTCAAAGCCTCAGAAACCCTATAAAAATGATCAACATTAAAATCTTCTCAAATGAGTCCAAGAAAATGTTCCTGTTATTCTGTGAAAATATTGGCATGAGGTAAAATTCAAACCAATATTTTTGGAATCACATAAATAATTTATTTTGGGCCTTTGAATTAAATCAATAACATATTTGAGTTGGATTTATTTCTGTTATATAAGAAATAAAGTTCAAATAATTTTGTAAGTGTGTATGTGACCTTGGACTAGTTCCTGAGCTCACATAATTTTTTTTACAGAAAGTTTATAAATGATTTGATGCTTCAAATCAAATCAAACAAACAAAAGAAAACAGAAAAGAAGCAGGAGAGAGAGGGGGGTTTTTCACCTGGCACTCACCTGGCCTGGCCCAGCACGGCCCAGCCCAGCTGGCCGACGCTAGTTGTCATCTCCACCGCGCCAGAAGCACGCGGAGCGTGTGCTCACCACACGCGCACACGCGCCGGCCACCTCCACCCTGCCTGCATGTGCCCCGACCCCCTGGACGTCGCCAGACACATCCCTGAACCCAACCCGCTCACTCCAGTCCTCTCTCCCCTCCTCTGCCGCCCTCTCTCTCTCGCGACCGAACGCCACCATCGGCGCCGCTCGCCGTTGTCGTGGCCGCAGCCACTGCCTCGCCTCCCCAAGTTGTCCCCGAGCTCCGCTAGGACGTCTTCGTCCTCTCCACCGAGTCAAGCGGTGCCAGGAGCTCTGCTTCATCCCCAACGTCGCCGTCTTCCTCCCCGGTCGTCCAAGATCGCCGGCAATGCCACGCTGTCGTATGTGCCTCCGCGAGCCAACTGAGACTGCCAACGGGACCACCGTGAGCTCTCCTATGTTTCCCCTCTCTCCCCATGGTTTTTTCCGCATTGTAGCCGTGCTAGCCACCGTACCGAGCACCGTCGTCCGCCATGGATGCCGGGCATGGTGCTGTCGTACTGCTGCGCTCAGACCGACAAGCCAAGCAAACTCTTAGCTGCCCCAGGAGTCCGCAGATCCCCTCAGCTTGCCTGTCCGTACCCCGCAGCCCCGCATCACTCGAACCCAAGCTTCGGCCACCGCCGCGAGCTCTGTTCCGGCAAGCTCTGGTGCCCCCGCGGCCACCCACCAGCCCCTCTGGATGCGGGAGAGCATGGGCTACGCCCCAGTGGTCTCTGCGCGTCTAGCCGCCGCGTGTAGCTCAAGTTCGACGAGCCTCCGCCGTTGTTTTGGTCGCCGCCGGCCGAACCCCGGCAACAACCGACATTGCACATCATTAGAACAAACCCCCCCTAATTAGCCACCTAACTGACAGCGGACCCTACCACCGGTCAAACCTAGTCAGCGCTGGACTTGACCGGGTTTGTCCAGTGAGTCATTGACCAGTGGGTCCCACTGGTCAGGTTTGGTCTGGACCGCGCCAGTTGACCTGCTGACATCACGGTGAGGTCATGCTCACACAGTTAACAATTTTTTGGATTAAAAATAATCCAGGAAATTTCAGAAATTTTTTAAAACTTCAAAAGTTGATAGAAATTCAACCATTACTCCAAATGAAATAACTTATAGATGAAAAATGATCAGAAAAAACAATTCTATCCATCTGTGCCATTTCCATGCATGTTGGAACAACTTAAAGTTGCTGAATTGGAAAAAACAACTAAATGGCATTTGAATTTCACATATGGAGTTTGAATTTCAACCTTGGGTTCAAACCAACTTCATTTAAATTGTTGCTAGTTGCATTAGCTCAAACACACTCGTTTTACCATGTCATGATCATGCATCATATTGTGCATTGCATTGATTGTGTTCCTTCTCTGTTGCTGGTGGTTGTTCCCTCTCGATAGACGTGTTTCGACAATGAGTTCGATGACACCGATGAAGAGCTATACTATCTTCAGACGTGCCAGGCAAGCAAAACCCCATGGGCGCCCCATCCGTGCGGCCCTCCCCTCCCCCGGTGGCGCGACCCTGCCTGCCACTAGTGCTTGGGTCGGGCGCGGGCCCGTGGTCGGTTGCAGGGGTGCTTGTGGCCTGCCTCGTGCAGGCCCCCCTCCTCCGGCGGCCCTCCCCCTCGATTCAACATGACGGCTCTCACCCGACGGTGGCGAGGTTCCAGTGGTAGTGGCAGGCGCGGGGCGCCTCGCAGTGTGTCCTTGCTAGCGCTGCTATGGCCCCGACGACCTTGAACCCGCGTTCACCGGTGTCCAAGGCTTGTCGGCATTCCCTTCCGGGTGGCTTCGACCTCGGTGACCAGTAGCTGCGTCCCCTCTAGCTCGTCTAGTTCACCGGTGTTCCGACAGTTACGGCCACGGCAACTCGGATCCGCGTATCTCCAGTCCTAGGTTGCCGGCGTTGCCGGTCACAGTTGCCTCCCCTCACTGTGATCTTTGCTTTGCTACCGGCCCTACCCTGTACACCTCAAAGCCTTGCCTTTTGCCTGGTCCTTTGTTCGTGGATTCGGAGGCGGTGCCACCCTCCGGTGGTAGGTGCAGCCCAACCAACCCGACAAGTATTGTTGGCCTCCTCATCCTCGATCCCGTTGCGGGCCACTATGGGATTGCTCGGTCTCAGGCCAGGGGAAACCCCTGCTCGGCTTGCCCGTGCTGGCAGCGACGACGCCTGTGGGTGCCGTTTTCCTTCTTGGAGGTGCTACTATGGCCTTCAGCTAGGGATGAAAACGGCGCGGAAACGGACTAAACTGGGTGCTACCATATTTGTTTTCATATTTTTTTTGCAAAAGCGGAAACGAATACAGAAACCCCGAAAACAAATATGAAAACAAATACTACCGGAGACAGACACGAAGCGAATACAGAGCGGACACAGAAACAAAATGGTTTGTTGACTAGAACTTAAAACCTCCTTGAATAGTAGAGAAATATAAACAAAAAACAAATAAATTTATGGAATTGTTAACATGACTACAAAATAATATGGTTATGTTAGCAACATAGGATAGTATTGTAGTAGTACATGACAATCCCGTACAGGGTCTAGTTGAGTACGTGTGTGGTAGTAAAAGTTGGTCCTCAAATGATCAATTCTGCTCATTCTACCCATTGTGTCATTGTGTGTTGTTTGGTAGTTGGGCTACCTATAGTAGAAACGGAAATTCCATATTTACGGAAACGTCGTTTCCACGTCTGTTCCACCAGAAAACACCGTTTTGTTTTTGTTTCCGTTTCCGCATAAAAAATTCCATTTCCATTTTCGTTTTGCAAATTTCCATTTTCATTTTCATATTTCCTCTCCGTTTCCATTTTTTGTCCTGAACAGCGGAAACTTTCTACTCCATTTTCATCCCTACCTTCAGTTGTGCCCCTCTTTGAGCTCAGTGGAAACCCTAGGTCTGGCTCCTCGGGACCGGATGGCGACGGCGTTTCGGCGTTGTCTTCTTCTTGAAGGCGCTATCTAGCTCGCTCATGGTGTCCCCGGTGATGGCCTTGATGATGTGTTCGCCTCTCTTGGTTTTGGATTTGGTTGGTTTCGGCTATGTTGTTTCTTCTGTTCGGGCCGAGCATCCGTTGTCTCTTTGCTCTCGGCACCATGTTCATGTCTGTCTGCGTTCGTGTCATGTGTTGTATTTCTATTTCTACTCCTTCGGTCAATAAAATGATACGTAAACTTTGTGTATTCGCGAAAAAACTTTCCCAACACATGTCCCACCGCACCACGACGCATTCCTGCCTGCGTTGCTGCACCCCAGCACCACACCCCAGCACCACACGTGAAGCCCTCGCACCACACGCTGGTGTCTTCCTTGCATGTGACAGAGAAAGAGATTAGGCACTGATGGATGGGACACATCTGCGAATGCCAAGCTAAGTATAGGGGAAGCTGTATAAAGCGGAACATTTGTGAAACCCAATATATTTATTGGGGCTAGAACAATGCCCGTGCGTTGCAACGGGATGTAAATATTCTAGTATGTTAGCTTATGATTTATCTGTTAATAATAATGCGATTGTGTAAATAAATGTTCATCAAATTGTGGCTGTCAATTACTTTATATTTTGATTAGAAATTTGGTAAATACATTAAAGTGGAATTGGTTCAGAAGACAAGTAAATTAAGGTGATTGATTATCATATAAATGAAAGGTTGGACAAGGATGGTGGAAAGAAAGGTGAAATGGAACCTTGCTTTCTTTTTAAATAGTACGTAGTAGAGATAGCTCTATGACAGTTATACGGGATGGTTTTATTGGGTATATATAGCTGCTGGAGATACTCTCATACAAACTATCATTCGCCTGCCCGAATAGAGGCGGCAGTACTCATGTTGCTCACGGGCATGATGTGCCACGCGTCGTCGACGGTTTCTGATCCCAGCCCGTCCTTCGATCCGCTAGTGTACAAATGTGTAGTAACGAACTTCCTTTCAAGAAAGTGTGTAACGAACAACTGCGTAACCAACCAAATATCCCCGACATGTACGCGCGGACACCAATCCCCAGCGCTCCCTATTTATACACGCACCGCGCGCGCGCGTCCACTCGCTACCTAACTGCCACCCCCGATCCATCGATGAGTCCCACGTCGCCTCGGCAGCCCGGCTTCGGCGCCGGCGGGCAGCGCCAGCAAGCCGCCGCCGCCGCCGCCACCACCCCGTTCAAGATCCACAGGGACTCCCACCTCATACACAAGGGCGCCGCGGCCGGCGCATCCGCGTCCTCGCCGCCCTCCTCCTCGTCCACCAACTCCTCCGTCTCCTCCTCCCCCGGCGTCGGCCAGCAGCGGCCGGCGCCGAGGCCGAAGCAGCAGCAGCAGCAGCAGCAGCCTGTCATCATCTACACGCACTCCCCCAAGGTGATCCGCACCAGCCCGCGCGACTTCATGTCCATCGTGCAGAAGCTCACCGGCCTCGAGAGCGCCGCCGCGTCAGCCGTCACCGGCGCCGCGCAGGACGAGTCGTCGTCCTCGTCGACGGAGAGCTGCGCCAATGCCCACGCCAGTGCCGTGCCGCCGCCGCCGCCCCCGCCCCAGTACATGGATCCACCTCAGCTGATGCCGCCGCCGGCGCAGCTGGATCACGCGCACTTCATGCCGGACATGCCGCTGTTCGCGCCCTCGGAGCATCAGCAGCACATGCTCTGCGCCTCCAGGGGCGGCCTCTACGGCCACTTCCCGCCCACGGTGGAGGCCGTGTCGCTCGGTGGCCCGGCGAACATGCACGACGGCGCCGCCTCCGTGGGGGTGTTCTCCCCGTCCATGGTGGAGGCGATGAGAACGGCCTATCCGGATTATCAGTTAACTTAATCGACATGCATGAACTGGCGATGATCGATCACGACGCATCGATCCATGCAATAATCGGACCTAGTTTGTCTTTATTTTCTTCATGTTTTCTCATCTTGCTTCATTTCGGGGAACGTACGTGCAGAGACAAAGAGAGGTGAAGGATTGACTGGCCTAGCCGGTGCATGTATGCATGCAGGACAATCCGTCGACGTACGTCGCAACGCATGCATGCATGCAAGGCTGGCTGAGCTCCAGATCTCCCGGTTAATTACTCTATTTTGTTAGCAAAAAATACTAGTACCAGTAGACGCAATTCCCAAATCCCAACATCATGTTTTTTTTTTCTTTGTCAGGATTAGTTCCTCTGTTTGATCATTTTAGTTCCCTCGTGTGTGTCCTCGGTCAAGCTGATTAGAGTAGAGTTTTTTTAGCTGATTACGGTAGAGGCTTGGTTATCATTTTCCCACTGTATCTGTAAATAAATAAGCTGCAGAATTGCTGAAAGGAATTGTCGATTCTCCTATCAATCGATGTAAATCGTGAATGAATGATACATTTTTTCAGGGTTTTTTGGGCATTCAGGGAAATAAATGGATTTTTTAGGGGTTATAAATGGATTATATATATTAGACTCAATCTTCACATTCCTATATCTGCTTTATTTAATTCAGACCACCAGGCTGGCCCATCTTAAGATTCTACCATATGAAACTAAGGGCATCTCCAAGGCGGACCCGCAAACCACTCGCGTCCATCCGGACCGCGGAAGCCATCCAACGCGGGCCTGTATTGGTTTGCGGGACGGTCCGGACACGATTTCTCCCGCAAAACGGAGACACAAGTGGGGGAGCTTTGCGGGAGTCCGGACACGCGAAAGATAGGAATCCGACACACCCCACCCAGAACCCTTCCCGGACCCCGCGACTCCATCCTCCCTATTTTCTCTCCTTCCTTCTTTCTCTCTTGTCGTCGCCGCCACTCCACCACCCCAGCCTCCACGCCACACCCCTGCCGGAAATCTGCATCTCCGTCACCTCCGGTGCTCCAGCAGGGCTTCGCGCCGCTTCTCCTCCGTCTCCGTTCAACCCCTTGTCCTCCAACCGCCCTGCCAGGTACCATCCTCTACCGTGTGCAGCAACTATTCGATGAATTGCCGGAGTTGAAAATAGTTGTCCCTTCTTCTTTTTAGCAATGGATTTTGATTTGGAGTACATATACGAGCAGTATGTTGAGTCGCCCGACAGCTCGTCCAACGAGGAGGAGTACTCCGATGAGACGACGATGATGTAGGTGGCCCTTGAAGACGCGGAGCGTGCGGAGGAGCATGTTCTCAAGTTCAAGGGCTCGATCAAGGTTCATCGAGTGCTCAACCGCAACAGGGCGCACGGGCATTTGACACTGATGGCCGACTACATTGCCCCTGACGCACTATTTGCTGACCATTTTCGCCAGTGTTTTCAGATGCTCAAGACTGTCTTCGATCGTTTGTACCATGGCGTCCAGTCCTACAATGACTACTTCATCTTGAAGAAGGACGCCGTAGGAACGATTGGCTTCTCTGGTTACCAGAAGTGCAGGGTCGCACTCCGGATGTTTGCATATGGCACGCTCGCTGATTCGTGGGATGAGTACCTATGAAGAGCACATGCGGAGATGCCATGGTTAGGTTTGCACCTTCCGTGGTCGAGGTGTTTTCACCTTAGTACCTAAGAGAACCAACTGTGGTAGACAGGGAGAGGCTCCTGGCAATCTCAGAAGCAAGAGGGCGTCCAGGTTGCTTGGATCTCTTGACTGCGTGCATTGGAAATGGAAGAACTACCCGAAGGTTTTACAAGGGCAATATCAGGGTCATGTTAAGAAGCCCACCATCATTCTTGAAGCAGTTGCATCACAAGATCTTTGGATTTGGCACGCTTTCTTTGGCATGCCCGGGTCTCACAATGACATCAATGTGATGCAACGATCGCCGTTGTTTGCGAGGCTGACTGAAGGAAAAGCTTTCCCTTATACTGTCAATGGGCATGAGTACAACATGGGCTACTATCTAGTTGACAATATCTATCCTTCATGGGCTACCTTTCTCGGCACCATCTCAAACCCAGTTGGCCAGAAAAAGGCTCACTTTTCTGAAACATAAGAAGCAACTAGAAAAGATGTCGGGAGGGCATTTGGAGTTTTGCAGGCCCGTTTTGCAATTGTTCGTGGACCTGTTAAACAATGGGATCCAGAAACCTTGTGGGAGGTGATGACATGTTGTGTGATCATGCACAACATGATCGTCGAGGATGAGGGTGACGATGCTGCCGTAGCTCGAATTTGAGTACATGGATGATCCTATCCAACTTTCGAACCAGAATCCCGCCACATTTGAGGAGTTTATTCAAATGCATCAACAAATCTGGCATCGGCCAACACACGAGTAGCCGAAGGAAGATTTAGTTGAGAATCAGTGGGCAATGAAAGGGGACAAGAATGTTGGGATGTAATATTTGAAATTTTTAAAATTTGAACTATTGCGGTATGCGGCTATTTGAACGTGTGTACCCTTTGCATGCGGCTTTTTGATCATGCGGACTAGGAAAAAATTGGAAGGACAGATGTATGCAGCTATGCTTGGATGGCGTCCTCCTGCATCCGTGTCCGCGGACTGGTCCCCCCCTATCCGCGGATGGACGCGGGAGGAAATTTGTGGGTTGCCGTTGGAGATGTGCTACCTGTTGAGCTTGCATTGGTTTTTCCCTTGAAGAGGAAAGGGTGATTGCAGCAAAGTAGTGTAAGTATTTCCCTCAGTTTTGAGAACCAGGGTATCAATCTAGTAGGAGATGACACACAAGTCACCTAGTACTTGCACAAACAATCAAGAACCTTGCAACCAGCGCGATAAAGGGGTTGTCAATCCCTTCACGGTCACTCGCAAAAGTGAGATCTAATAGAGATAATAAAGTAAATATTTTTGGTATTTTTGTTGTATATATTGGAAAGTAAAGATTGCAAAATAGTAAACGAGATTTAATGAGATGAAATATAATGGAAAAGAGACCCGGGGGTCATAGGTTTCACTAGTGGCTTCTCTCGAGATAGCATGTATTACGGGTGGGTGAACAAATTACTACCGAGCAATTGATAGAAAAGCGCATAATTATGAAGACATCTAAGGCAATGATCATGAACATAGGCATCATGTCCGTGTCAAGTAGACCGAAACGATTCTGCATTTACTACTATTACTCCACACATCGACCGCTATCCAGCATGCATCTAGAGTATTAAGTTCATAAGAACGGAGTAACGCATTAAGCAAGATGACATGATGTAGAGGGATAAACTCAAGCAATATGATATAAACCACATCTTTTTATCCTCGATGGCAACAATACAATACGTGCCTTGCTGCCCCTACTTTAACTGGGAAAAGCCACCGCAAGATTGACTCCAAAGCTAAGCACTTCTCCCATTGCAAGAAAGATCAATCTAGTAGGCCAAACTAAACCGGTAATTCGAAGAGACTTGCAAAGATATAAAATCATGCATATAAGAATTCAGAGAAGAACCAAATAATATTCATAGATAAGCTTGTTCATAAATCCACAATTCATCGGATCTCAGCAAACACACAGAAAAAGAGTATTACATCGAATAGATCTCCAAGAACATCGAGGAGAACTTTGCATTGAGAATCAAAGAGAGAGAAGAAGCCATCTAGCTAATAACTATGGACCCGAAGGTCTGTGGTAAACTACTCACGCTTCATCGGAGAGGCAATGGTGTTGATGTATAAGCCCTCCATGATCGATTCGCCCTCTGGCAGATCGCCGGAAAAGGCCCCAAGATGGGATCTCACGGGTACAGAAGGTTGCGGCAGTGGAAAAGTGGTTTCGTGGCTCTCCCTGATGTTTTTAGGGTATAAGAGTATATATAGGCGGAAGAAGTACGTCGGTGGAGCTACGAGGGGCCCACGAGGGTGGGGGCGCCTACCACCCCTGGGCGCGCCCTCCTGCCTTGTGAACGCCTCGTGGCATTTCTGACTTCAACTACAAGTCTTCTGGTTTGCTTTCGGTCCAAGAAAGATCATCGCGAAGGTTTCATTCCATTTGGACTCTGTTTGGTATTCCTTTTCTGCAAAACTCTAAAATAGGCGAAAAAACAAAAACTGGCACTGGGCCTTCGGTTAATAGGTTAGTCCCAAAAATAATATAAAAGAGCATATTAAATCCCATTAAAGATCCAAAACATATAATATAATAGCATGGAACAATAAAAAATTATAGATACGTTGGAGACGTATCAAGCATCCCCAAGCTTAATTCCTGCTCGTCCTCGAGTAGGTAAATGATAAAAACAAAATTTTTGATGTGGATAATTTTCTTTATTGTGTCATGAATGTTCAGATCCGAAAGGTTCAAGACAAAAGTTTAATATTGACATAAAAATAATAATACTTCAAGCATACTAACAAAGCAATCATGTCTTCTCAAAATAACATGGCCAAAGATAGTTCATCCCTACAAAATCATATAGTTTGGCTATGCTCCATCTTCGTCACACAAAATATTCAAATCATGCGCAACCCCGGTTTCAGCCAAGCAATTGTTTCATACTTGAGTATTCTCAAACTTTTTCAACTTTCACGCAATACATGAGCATGGGCCATGAACATAGCACTATAGGTGGAATAGAGTGGTGATTGTGGAGAAAAAAAAGATGGTCTTACATCAACTAGGAATATTAATGGGCTATGGAGATGCCCATCAATAGATATCAATGTGAGTGAGTAGGGGTTTCCATGAGATGCACTAGAGTTATAAATGTATGAAAGCTCAAAAAGAAACTAAGTGGGTGTGCATCCAACTTGCTTGCTCACGAAGACCTAGGGCATTTCGAGGAAGCCCATCATTGGAATATGCAAGCCAAGTTCTATAACGAAATTCCCACTAGTATATGAAAGTGACAAAATAAGAGGCTCTCTATCATGAAGATCATGGTGCTACTTTGAAGCACAAGTGTGGAAAAAGGATAGTAGCATTACCCCTTCTCTCTTTTTCTCTCATTTTTTTGTTTGGCTTCTTTGGCCTCTTTTGTTTCATTGGCTTCTTTGGCCTCTCTTTTTTATTTCCTCACACGGGACAATGCTTTAATAATGATCATCACACTTATATTTATTTACAACTCAAGGATTACAAATCGATACTTAGAACAAAATATGACTCTATATGAATGCCTCCGGCGGTGTACCGGGATGTGCAATGATTCAAGAGTGACATGTATGAAAAATTATGAACGGTGGCTTTGCCACAAAAACAATGTCAACTACATGATCATGCAAAGCAATATGACAATGATGAAGTGTGTCATAGTAAATGGAACGGTGGAAAGTTGTATGGCAATGTATCTCAGAATAGCTATGGAAATGCCATAATAGGTACGTATGGTGGCTGTTTGGAGGAAAGTAAATGGTGGGTTTATGGTACTGGCGAAAGTTGCACGGTACTAGAGAGGCTAGCAATGGCGGAAGGTGAGAGTGCGTATAATCCATGGACTCAACATTAGTCATAAAGAACTCACATACTTATTGCAAAAATCTACAAGGCATCAAAATCAAGCACTACGCGCATGCTCCTAGGGGAAGGGTTGGTAGGAGTTAACAATCGCGCGATCCTGACCTCCACACATAAGGAAGACAATCAAAGAAACACCTCATGCTTCAAATTTGTTACACAACGGTTACCATACGTGCATGCTACGGGACTCGCAAACCTCAACACAAGTATTTCTCAAGTTCACAATTACTTTACTAGCATGACTCTAATATCACCATCCTCATATCTCAAAACAATCATCAAGAATCAAACTTCTCATAGTATTCAACGCACTTTTTATGAAAGTTTTTATTATATCCATCTTGGATGCCTATCATATTAGGACTAGTTTTATAGCCAAAGCAAATTACCATGATGTTCTAAAAGACTCTCAAAATAATAAAAGTGAAGCATGAGATATCAATAATTTCTATAAAATAAAACCACCACCGTGCTCTAAAAAGATATAAGTGAAGCACTAGAGCAATATTGTCTAGCTCAAAAGATATAAGTGAAGCACATAGAGTATTCTAATAAATTCCGATTCATGCGTGTCTCTCCCAAAAGGTGTGTACAGCAAGGATGATTGTGGTAAACTAAAAGGCAAAGACTCAAATCATACAAGACGCTCCAAGCAAAACACATATCATGTGGTGAATAAAAATATAGCCTGAAGTAAAGTTACCGATAGATGAAGACGAAAGAAGGCATCCCCAAGGTTAGGCTTTTAATTGTCCTTGAATTTTACCTTGGGGTGCCTTGGGCATCCCCAATCTTAGGCTCTTGCCACTCCTTATTCCAAAATCCATCAAATCTTTACCCAAAACATGAAAACTTCACAACACAAAACTTCAACAGAAAATCTCATGAGCTCCGTTAGTATAAGAAAATAAACCACCACTTTAAGGTACTGCAATGAACTCAATATTTATTTAAATTGGTGGTCAACCTACTGTATTCTAACTTCTCTATGGTTCATACCCCCCGATACTACTCATAGATTCATCAAAATAAGCAAACAACACACGAAAAACAGAATCTGTCAAAAACAGAACAGCCTGTAGTAATCTGTAACTTTCGAATACTTCTGTAATTCCAAAAAAATCTGAAATAAATTGGTGGATGTGAGGAATTTGTCTATTAAACATCTGCAAAAATAATCAACTTAAAAGCACTCTCCTGTAAAAAATTACAGCTATTCTTGTGAGCGCAAAAGTTTCTGTTTTTTACAGCAAGATTGCAAAGACTTCACCCAAGTCTTCCCAAAGGTTCTACTTGGCACAAACACTAATTAAAACATAAAACCACATCTAAACAGAGGCTAGATGAATTATTTATTACTAAACAGGAGCAAAAATCAAAGAACAAAAATAAAATTGGGTTGCCTCCCAACAAGCGCTATCGTTTAACGCCCCTAGCTAGGCATAAAAACACGAATAGATCTAGGTATTGCCATCTTCGGTATGCAATTCTTCAATTGAACACACATAACCCTTAGGAGGTTCTTTGATTTTGTTAATGATCAAACTCCTAGGCAAGAAATCAAGAAATTCTTTTGTGGCAAAAGGTTCCTTAATGATATCAAAAAAATTGGGGTGAACACTTATTGATTTGAGATCTTCATTTTCCTTACTAGAAGATTCACCCTTATTCTTAGGAACGTAGATAAACTTGCTGAAAGATCGTGGATGTTGCCTAGAGGGGGGGGGGGGGGGTGAATAGGAGTTTTAAAATAATTACGGTAGTGGCTTGAACAAATGCGGAATAAACCTAACGGTTAATTTGTCAAGCACAAAACCTACAACAACTAGGCTCACCTATGTGCACCAACAACTTATGCTAAGCAAGATAAGCAACTATGTGATAGCAAGATATATGACAAAGAACAATATGGCTATCACAAAGTAAAGTGCATAAGTAAAGGGCTCGGGTTAGAGATAACCGAGGCACTCGGAGACGACGATGTATCCCGAAGTTCACACCCTTGCGGATGCTAATCTCCGTTTGGAGCGGTGTGGAGGCACAATGCTCCCCAAGAAGCCACTAGGGCCACCATAATCTCCTCACGCCCTTGCACAATGCAAGATGTCGTGATTCCACTAAGGGACCCTTGAGGGCGGTCACCGAACCCATACAAATGGCAACCCTTGGGGGCGGTCATCGAACCCGTACACTTTGGCAACCCTTGGGGTGGTCACCGGTACCCGTCAAATTGCTCGGGGCGATCTCCACAACCTAATTGGAGACCCCGACGCTTGCCCGGAGCTTTACACCACAATGATTGAGCTCCAAACACCACCAACCGTCTAGGGTGCCCAAGCACCCAAGAGGAACAAGCTTAAGGGTACGAAGCACCCAAGAGTAATAAGCTTCTCAACTTGAAACTTCGACGTATCACCGTGGAGAACTCAAACCGATGCACAAATGCAATGGCAAGGGCACACGGAGTGCCCAAGTCCTTCTCTCTCAAATCCCACCAAAGCAACTAATGCTAGGGAGGAAAGTGAGAGGAAGAACAAGAAGGAGAACACAAAGAACTCCAAGATCTAGATCCAAGGGGTTCCCCTCACATAGAGGAGAAAGAGATTGGTGGAAGTGTGGATCTAGATCTCCTCTCTCTTTTCCCTCAAAAACTAGCAAGAATCCATGGGGGATTCAGAGTTAGCAAGCTCAAAGAAGGTCAACAATGGGGGCAAAAACGAGCTCAAGAGATAGAGAACCATTGGGGAAGAAGACCCCCTTAAATAGGTCCCCATGAATCTGCCCGTTATATGCAGAATAACATAGGAGCGGTACAACCGCTATGAGCACCGGTACAACCGGTAACAGGCAATAAGCGGTACAACCGGCCCACAACCGCCCAACAACCGCACCACAACAGAAACTAGTCCAGTGGTAGAGCGGTACATGGCCGGTACAACCTCCGGACCAATTCTGGAGCGGTACAGCCGCTCCAAACACCGGTTGTACCGGTCAACTGGTACAACCTCTCTATGGGGCGGTACAACCTCTGTATGTAAAACAGGCAATATCAAAATAGCCACAACTTTCACATACGAGCTCCGAATTCAACGAAATCAAGTTTGTTGGAAAGCTAAGGACAAGAGCAAACACAATATTGATAGAAATATCAAGAAATAGAAATTGAGAAAATACCCAAAATAAAATGGTGAGAACCCTTTCTCAATTAAGACCGGTAAAACCTCCAACACTGAAATCACAAAAGAAGATGCATATGAAATCGGTTTTCAATGAACTCGAGCTCGTCATCAAGATGACCATAAGCTCTAAGACTCACAAAGAGAATCAAATAAGAACCAAGAAAGATGATGCAAGGATGCAATGGTTTGAGCTTTGTACGAATGATACGACCAAGCTACTCATCGAGATCCCCCCTTGATATACGGTAATCGATCCTATAACCCGGTCTCCCAACTACCACCATGAGACCGGTAAAAGAGAAAACCTATCAAGGGCAAACCTTTGCCTTGCACATGGTCCACTTGAGCTAGATGATGACAATCTTGACTCCCTCAAGTTGGACCACCTTTCTTGATTGCATTGGCTCGATGAAGACTAGATGATTGATCCCCCATACTCCACTATGGGTGAGCCACTCTTCGGCACATCTTCACAAGTCCATTGACACCACAATGGATGGAAAGATTCAAGCACTTGATCTCTTCGTGATGCTCCACTTGAACTTGCACACGACAATCTTGATGACGATCACCACTTGATGTCATCCTCTCCATGGGTTGAGTGATATCTTCCTCTTGACGCAAGCCCATGAACACGTACCTAACCCCACATAGAACTCTCACATAGACCATGGGCTAGTACACAAAGTGCAATGGACAATGCTTACCATATCATGGGATCACTTGATCCCTCTCGGTACATCTTCTACGCTTTGTGGGTTGATCAACTTGATCCACTCTTGACTTAGTCTTGATCAACCTTGAATCTTTCCAACTCTCTTCATTTGGATGATGTCTTGAAGGTAGACATGAATGATCACACAATCTTCTTCTTCAAGACATGCTTGCAATAAGCTCAACACTCACATGACCGATCTTTGGATAATTCCTTAATAGCAACGTGGTCATCACAAACTCTCCTTGAAACCAATAAATGGACTCCAAGAAAAGCCTATGGACAAACCCTTCAAATATAACTCAAGGCAACCATTAGTCCATAGAGATTGTCATCAATTGCCAAAACCAAACATGGGGGCACCGCATGTTCTTTCACTTGCCAACTTTGGTAGGAGGAGGATTTGAGGCGTTTTTAACGGCGGAAAAAGCGGAACCCAAGTTGGTAATAATATATTCGAGTTTATCAATTCTAGTAGAATTTTGATCTATCTTTTCATTAACTATGGGTTCCTTTTCCCTAAGATTCTTCAGAGTAACTCCTACCTTAGATCCATATTGAGTAATTTGGTTGTGGGTCTTTTTATCCAAATTTTCTATTAATTCAATAGTGGCAATTTTATTTTCAATAATACCAAGCCTTTGCATCACATGTTCCAAGGTTAAAATAGTTCCGTTGACCAAAAGAGGTGGTGGGCCTAACAAATCTATCATGGCATTATAAGAATCAAAAGTATGTCTTCCCAAGAAATTTCCTCCAGTAATTGTGTCAAGAACATATCTATTCCAAGGAGTAAGACCTACATAAAAATTGCGAAGAATAACGGAGGTGGATTGCTTTCTAGTAGATCTGTTTTGAGCATTGCAAATTCTATACCAAGCATCCTTTAGATTTTCTCCCTCCCTTTGTTTAAAATTGAGAACTTCATATCGGGAGTACTAACAATGATAGGAGGACTAGCCATAAGGGCGTAACAAATGATCTAACACACGGTCGCACAAGAAGCAAGCGGCAAGAGGCGAACGGAAGAGGGGCGAAGAAAAGGCAAAGGTGGGGGAGAGGAAAACGAGAGGTGAATGGCAAATAATGTAATACAAGCGACAAGAGTTTATGATGGGTACTTGGTATGGCTTGACTTGGTGTAGATCTCCCCGACAACGGCGCCAGAAATCCTTCTTGCTACTTCTTGAGCTTGCGTTGGTTTTTCGCTTGAATAGGAAAGGGTGATGCAGCAAAGTACCATAAGTATTTCCCTCAGTTTTGAGAACCAAGGTATCAATCCAGTAGGAGACGACACACAAGTCACCTAGTACCTGCACAAACAATCAAGAACCTTGCAACCAACGCGATAAAGGGGTTGTCAATCCCTTCACGGTCACTCGCAAAAGTGAGATCTAAAAGAGATAATAAAGTAAATATTTTTGGTATTTTTGTTGTATAGATTGGAAAGTAAAGATTGCAACATAGTAAACTAGATTTAAAGAGATGCAATATAATGGAAAAGAGACCCGGGGGCCATAGGTTTCACTAGTGGCTTCTCTCAAGATAGCATGTATTATGGTGGGTGGACAAATTACTGCCAAGCAATTGATAGAAAAGCGCATAATTATCAAGACATCTAAGGCAATGACCATGAACATAGGCATCAAGTCCATGTCAAAGTAGACCAAAACAATTCTGCATCTACTACTATTACTCCACACATCGACCGCTATCCAGCATGCATCTAGAGTATTAAGTTCATAAGACCGGCGTAATGCATTAAGCAAGATAACATGATGTAGAGGGATAAACTCAAGCAATATGATATAAACCCCCATATTTTTATCCTTGATGGCAACAATACAATACGTGCCTTGCTGCCCATACTATCACTGGGAAAGGATTCCGCAAGATTGAACCCAAACCTAAGCACTTCTCCCATTGCAAGAAAGATCAATCTAGTAGGCCAAACTAAACCGATAATTCGAAGAGACTTGCAAAGATATCAAATCATGCATACAAGAATTCAGAGAAGAACCAAATAATATTCATAGATAACCTTGTTCTTAAATCCACAATTCATCGAATCTTGGCAAACACACCACAAAAGAGTATTACATCGAATAGATCTCCAAGAACATCGAGGAGAACTTTGTATTGAGATCAAAGAGAGAGAATAAGCCATCTAGCTAATAACTATGGACCCAAAGGTCTGTGGTAAACTACTCACGCTTCATCGTAGAGGCAATGGTGTTTATGTAGAAGCCCTTCGTGATCGATTCCCCCTCCGGAAGATCGTCGGAAAAGGCCCCAAGATGGGATCTCGCGGGTATAGAAGGTTGCGGGTGTGGAAAAGTGGTTTCATGGCTCTCCATGATGTTTTTAGGGTATAAGAGTATATATAGGCGAAAGAAGTACGCCGGTGGAGCTACGAGGGGCCCATGAGGGTGGGGGCGCGCCTACCCTCCTGGGCACACCCTCCTGCCTCATGGACGCCTCTTGGCGTCTCTGACTTCAACTCCAAGTCTTCTGGTTTGCTTTCGGTCCAAGAAAGATCATCGCGAAGGTTTCATTCCGTTTGGACTCCATTTGGTATTCCTTTTCTGCAAAACTCTAAAAGAGGCAAAAAAACAGAAACTAGCACTGGGCCTCTGGTTAATAGGTTAGTCCCAATAATAGTATTAAAGAGCATATTAAAGCCCATTAAACATCGAAAATAGATAATATAATAGCATGGAACAATAAAAAATTATAGATACGTTGTAGACGTATGAAGATGCCCTAAGGATATGGACGTCGATTGCCTAGCCTGAACTTTTCAAGCTCAGGGAGCCGACGAACGGTTCATTGATGACCCACAAGTATAGGGAATCTATGATACGTCCATTTTGCATCATATTTCCTACTGTTATTTATAATCTTTTTATGCATAATAATGTTTGATGGAATAATTCTAATGCCTTTTCTCACATATATGCAAGGTTTACACAAAGAGGGAGAATACCGGCAGCTGGAATACTAAAGCTATGTCAGAGATACATATTCTACACATCTCCAAATGAGCTGAAATTTTACGGATAATTATTTTGGAATATATAATAAATATTGCAGCAAATAACTACCAGAGGGGGGCTATCTGGTGCCCACAAGACACCAGGGCGCGCCAGGCCCCCAGGCGTGCCCTGGTGGGTGGTGGGCAGCCCAGCCCACCTCCGGTGCCCATCTTCTAGTATATAAGGTCTTTTGACCTAGAAAAAAATAAGTAGAGGACTTTCGGGATGGAGCACCGCCGTCTCGAGGCGGAACTTGGGCAGGAGCACTTTTGCCCTCCGGTAGAGCGATTTTGTCAGGGGAACTCCCCTCCCCCCCCCCCCCGGAGGGGGAAATCAAAGCCATCATCGTCAGCAACAACTCTCTCATATTTTGGAGGCCAATCTTCATCAACATCTTCAACATCACCATCTCATCTCAAACCCTACTTCATCTCGTGTGTTCAACCTTTGTACCGAAACCTCAGATTGGTACCTATGGGTGACTAGCAGTGTTGATTACATCTTGTAGTTGTTTACTATATGGTTTATTTGGTGGAAGATTATATGTTCAGATCCATTATGCTATTTCATACCCCTCTAATCTTGAGGATGAATATCATTTATGAGTAGTTACCTTTGTTCTTGAGGTCACGAGAAAAGTCATGTCGCAAGTAATCATGTGAATTTGATATGTGTTCGATATTTTGACGATATGAATATTGTGATTCCCTTAGTGGTGTTATGTGAACGTCGATTACATGACACTTCACCATCTTTGGGCCTAAGGGAATGAATTGTGGAGTAGTTATTAGATGATGGGTTGCTAGAGTGACAGAAGCTTAAACCCTAGTTTATGCGCTATTTTGTAAGGGGCTGATTTGGATCCATATGTTTAATGCTATTGTTAGATTTTATCTTAATACTTTTCTCATAGTTGCGGATGCTTGCGAGGGGGTTAATCACAAGTGGTAGGTTTGTTCAAGTAAGAATAGCACCTAAGCACTGGTCCACCCACATATCAAATTATCAAAGTAGCGAACATGAATCAAACAAACATGATGAAAGTGACTAGATGAAATTCCCATGTGCCCTCAAGAATGCTTTGCTTATTCTAAGAGACCGTTTTGGCCTGTCTTTTGCCAAAAAAAGGATTGGGCTACCTTGCTGCACTTTATTTACCATTACCGTTACTTGCTCATTACAAATTATCTTGCTATCAAACTACCTGTTACCGACAATTTCAGTGCTTGCAGAAATTACCTTGTTGAAAACCGCTTGTCATTTCCTTCTGCTCCTCTCTGGGTTCGACACTCTTACTTATCAAAAGGACTACGATTGATCCCCTATACTTGTGGGTCATCAAGACTCTTTTCTAGCGCTGTTGCCGGGGAGCGAAGCGCTCTTGGTAAGTGGAAATCGGTAAGGAAAAAATATATTACGTGTTGAAATTTACTGTCACTTGTCACTATGGAAAATAACCCTTTGAGGGGTTTGTTCGGGGTATCTTCATCTCGACCAAAAACAGAAAGAGTTGCCCCTCAACCTACTGCACCTACTGAAAATTTTAGTTATGAAATTCGTTTGGGTATAATAGAACAACTGCTAGCTAATCCTTATGCAGGAGACAGAACTAAGCATCTCGATATGCATCTGATACATGTGGATGAAATTTGTGGATTATTTAAGCTTGCAGGTTTACCCGGAGATGAAGTTAAGAAGAAAGTTTCCCCTTTATCTTTGAAGGTAAAAGCATTGACATGGTATAGGCTATACGATGATATTGGATCTTGGAACTGGAATCGATTGAAATTGGAATTTCACAAAAAAAAAATTATCCTATGCATCTAGTCATCGTGATCGGAATTATATATATATATAATTTTTGGTCTCATGAAGGAGAAAGTGTCGCTCTAGCTTGGGGGAGGCTTAACTCAATGTTATATTCATGCCCCAATCATGAGCCCTCGAGAGAAATTATTATTCAGAATTTTTATGCTCGGCTTCCTCGTGATGATCTATCCATGCTTGATACTTCTTTGTACTGGTTCTTTTATGAAGAATATCATTGAATTCAAGTGGGATCTTTTGGAAAGAATTAAATGCAACTCTGAAGATTGGGAACTCGACAAAGGTAAAGAATCAGGTATTAAGCCTGAGTTTGATTGTGTTACATCTTTTATGAATACTGATGCATTTCACAAGTTTAGCACTAAATATGGACTTGACTCTGAGATAGTAGCCTCTTTTTGTGAATCATTTGCTACTCATGTTGATCTCCCTAAGGAGAAGTGGTTTAAATATCATCCCCCTATTAAAGAAGAAATCAAAGAACCGGTCATAGCTAAAGATGAAACTATCATTTACAATGTTGATCCAGTTGTGCCTACTGCTTATATTGAAAAACCACCTTTCCCTATTAGGATAAAGGAATATGCTAAGGTATCAACCCTGGTTCGCAAAAGTAATACTCCCTCCGTTCCATAATGTAGTGCATATAGATTTTTAGAAAAGTCAAATTTTACAAACTTTGACCAAGTTTATAGAGAAAATTATCTATTTTTTGTAATACCAAATATACACAATATGGAAGTACATCTTGTGATGAATCTAATGATATGTATTTGGTATTCTAGATGAGTATATATTTCTCTACAAACTTGGTCAAAGTTTGTAAAGTTTGATTTTTCAGAAAATCTATATGCACTACATTGTGGAGCAGAGGGAGTATTAAAGCACCTAAACCCTCTGAGCAAACTAAAGTAGAACCTAGTGTTGCTATGGTTAAAGATCTCTTGCTCGAAAATATTGATGGGCTTGTTATTCACTTCTGTGATGAAGCAGCTAGAATTGCCAAACCCGATGAAAAAGATAAACATAAACCTGTAGTTGGCATGCCTATTGTCTCAGTTAAAATAGGAGATCATTGCTATCATGGTTTATGTGATTTAGGTTCTAGTGTGAGTGCTATTCCTTTTACCTTATACCAAGAAATTATGAGTGACATATCACCCACTGAAATAGAAGACATAGATGTTACAATTAAACTTGCTAATAGAGACACCATCACACCACATGGGGTTGTTAGAGATGTTGAAGTCTTCCGTGGGAAAATAAAATACCCTACTGGTTTTCTAGTCCTTGCTTCCCCACAAGATGACTTTTGTCCCATTATCTTTTGGTAGACCTTTCTTGAACACTCTCAATACTAAGATAGATTGTGAAAAAGAAACTGTCAGTGTTAGTTTTGGTGATGTGTCTCATGAGTTTAATTTCTCTAAGTTTCGTAGACAACCTCATAACAAAGAATCACCTAGTAAGGATGAAATAATTGGCCTTGCTTCTATTTCCATGCCTCCTACTGAGCCACTAGAACAATATTTTCTAGACCATGAGAATGATATGCACTTGCATGAAAGAAATGAAATAGATAAAATATTCTTTGAACAACAACCTCCCCTTAAACACAATTTGCCTATTGAAATTCTAGGATGTCCTCCTCCACCTAAAGGTGATCCTGTGTTTAAATTAAAACAATTGCCTGACACTCTGAAGTATGCTTATCTTGATGAGAAAAAGATATATCATGTTATTATTAGTGCTAACCTCTCAGAACAAGAAGAAGAGAGATTATTAAAAAAATTGAGGAAGCACCGGGCTGCTATTGGATATACTCCTGATGATCTTAAGGGCATTAGTCCCACTCTATGTCAGCACATGATTAATATGGAACTTGATGCTAAACCCGTTGTTGATCACTAAGAACGATTGAATCCTAAGATGAAAGAAGTGGTAAGAACTGAAATACTAAAGCTTTTGGAAGCAAGTATAATCTATCCCATAGCTGATAGTAGATGGATAAGGCTTGTTCATTGTGTCCCTAAAAAGGGAGGTATTACTGTTGTTCCTAATGATAAAAATGAACATATCCCACAGAGAATAGTGACTCACTATAGATTGGTAATTGATTTTAGAAAATTAAATAAAGCTACTAGAAAATATCATTACCCCCTGCCTTTCATTGATCAAATGCTAGAAAGATTATCTAAGCACACACACGTTTGTTTTCATGAAGGATATTCTGGTTTCTCACAAATACCTATTTCAGAACCTAATCAAGAGAAAACCACACCTTTACCTGTCCTTTTGGAACTTATGCTTATAGACGTATGCCTTTTGGTTTATATAATGCACCTGCTACCTTACAAAGATATATGACTTATATATTCTCTGAATTTTGTGAAAAGATTATTGAGGTTTTCGTGGATGATTTTTCCGTTTACGGAACTTCTTTTGATGATTGCTTAAGCAACCTTGATCGAGTTTTGCAGAGATGTGAACAAACTAATCTTGTCTTGAATTGGGAGAAGTGCCACTTTATGGTTAATGAAGGCATTGTCTTGGGGCATAAAATTTCCGAACGACGTATTGAGGTGGATAAAGCTAAAGTTGATGCAATTGAGAAAATGCCACATCCTAAAGATATCAAAGGTATTCGTAGTTTCCTTGGTCATGCTGCTTTCTATAGGAGGTTTATTAAAGACTTCTCTAAAATTTCTAGGCCTCTTACTAATCTTTTACAAAAGGATGTTCCTTTTTTTATGATGGCTGTGTAGAAGCCTTTGAAACACTTAAGAAAGCCTTAACATCTACACCTATTGTTCAACCACCTGATTGGACCTTGCCTTTTAAAATTATGTGTGGTGCAAGTGATTATGCTGTTAGGGCTGTTCTACAACAAAGTGTTGATAAGAAATTAAATGTTATTCATTATGCTAGCAAAACTCTAGACAGTGCCCAAAGAAATTATGCTACTACTGAGAAAGAATTTTTTAGCAGTTGTGTTTGCTTGTGATAAATTCAGATCTTACGTTGTTGATTCCAAAGTAATTGTTCACACTGATCATGCTTGTCATGGGGAACCGCAGCCACCTATGGGGCTACAAGCCCCTTTTGGTTCGGCGGGGGGATGGACACGTTGCACAAAGAGCAGAGAAGCGTAGAGCTGCGCAGTAGAGATCACACGGGCAGTTTTTACCTAGGTTCGGACCGCTGCGAGGCGTAAAACCCTACTCCTAATTTGGTGGATTGATGGTGGAAAAGGTGGTGGTGGGTGTAGCGCACTTGCCCGGCAGGGTTGCCTCAGAGTGGAAGTGGCTACGCGCGTATGGGTATGTGAGGGGCCGAACTTTCCAACCTCGCGAACCCTTTCTACGGTTGCCATGGGCCTCCTTTTATAGTTTAACGGGTCACCACAGTGGCAATCGGTCTTTACGTACTGATTAGATAGCAAATAGTGCTATCATACCTAATTCTACAGGCTGACAGAGTGCATTAAATGTGCCGTCGAGTGTCACATCACAGCGTGCCCGGCAGCCCTTGCCGGGCTGTTTTGACAGCTTCGCGGCTGCTTGCTTGACATGTCTCGGGACGGGTGTCATATTGAGGTGTTTGCTGTAGGAAGTGGCTACCATGTGGCGAAAAGCAGCCATCTAGTCATCTTGGGGCTTGACACTGCACTGATATGTGACTTGCGTCGCTCGTGAGGTGGAGCGGTGGAGTGGCTTGCCTCCGCAAGTCTCGGCAGGGCCTGCTGGGACGATCTAGAAGTATGCTTCCGGGGAAACCCAACCTGGCCAGGCCCGCCTGCCCGCAAGGGAGGTTCTTCCCTTCGCGGTATCTTGCTTCTCTGGCTCATCTTGATCTTCTTTATCTGCACTTGGACCCTTTGATGAATTGGTCCTTCTTGCTTGGTTCGATCTTGGTGATGCAATCTTTGTCCTTGGGCCTGCGCATGGTCTGGGCAATGGACCTAGGGTTTGTTGCACCGACAGGAGCCCCAAGGCCTGGCACAAACGTGTCGCTGGGCCTCATTGGGGGCAGGCCCTAACCAGTGCACAGACGGGAACGCAAGAGCGGCTTTGCCCTTTGAGATCTTCTTTGCTTCTTCCTTAACTTGAATTTGGGTCGGTTTCCCGTTCTCCCGCGCGTTGTGTAACACCAATCTTGGTGGGGCCATCCTTGTAATGGCCTGTGAATGACTTTAACGTACGGGCGGGTAACTTCCAATTCACTCTTCCCACCACGCCCTTATCCTCAGCCACGTATGCTGCATGCATTGAGTGGGGTAGGTAATGGAGGCGCATGGTGCGTAAGAGCATCAAGGCAGGGGCCCAGTCTTCTTGGATTGGTGGAGGAGGACGGTAGTTACCCATCGGGAAATCAGCCGCTGTCACAACCGGTTTTCGGGTATTAATTTCCAGAAAATGGCCGTTGTGCTCACCAGCCGCAGGATTACTATTAGCTGATGAGGCACCAACTTGATACAGAAAATTCCAAGCAAAATACAAAATATGTAGTACAAGACCATTCTGGCCTGTGAGTACAACAAATGGTTTCTAGTGGTTGATGGCGGAAGCGGTTTGTGGATCATCAGTGTCTATGGGACTCCATTTCCCACAGGAACAGCTGACCAGGTAACTCCTATCTTCGCGAGGCTGCTACCACCACTGCTTAGCTTCCGGGGCTGTCATCGCGTCGCTCCTCTCCGTGCAAGAAATCTGGCCAAGACAATAGCCAGGGACAAGCCAGTGAGTATTTTGAATATACTCGCAAACATTAAGAACACTGGGATAATATAAATGATAATCATGCGCTGAAATATTCTATGATCACATCGTCAGTCATAAAATAAAAATCTCTGATGCATGCAAGCAAGTTATTTATATGCAACACGAATAAGCAACAATGGAATGGAAATAAAATGCCGCAGTCGGGCGTCTGTGCGACACCACATAAAGGGCTTATAAAGTAAATAAATAATAAGCAGTGCCACAGTCGGGCGTCTCAGTGACACCTCATAAAGGGCTTATAAAGTAAATAAATAACAAGCAATGCCACAGTCGGGCGTCTCAGCGACACCACATAAAGGGCTTATAAAGTAAATAAATAACAAGCAATGCCATAGTCGGGCGTCTCAGCGACACCACATAAAGGGCTTATAAAATAAATAATCATAATGAATATCCAGGAGGTAGAACCGTCCCAGGGATACTCAATGATATAATGGGTTAGTCCATAATAAGCGTAAACATAATTATCACAAGTCATCAGTCATGACTCACATTCTGGTTTAGTAATTTCTCCTCCGAAGACCGACACTAAGACCGACACTTGACCCAACCCAGACCGTAGTCCTTAACCAGGGACACGACTATTCGAATAGGTTTAATCTCTGCAGAGGGTGTACTCTTTACCCACGAGTAACGGATTCTTTTAGTCCATCAAGACTAATTCTGTCTATGGTCTTTTAAATGAAAACGCACCTGACTTGCACACACCAGCTTAACTTACCGGTGTCTGGAATCACCCACGACACCTGTTAAGCAAAACTCTAAGTGGGGAGGCTACAACCTCGATTAGCATGGGATCACAAATTTTATACCGCGCGCAAAACTGGGGAAGCTACCCCCTCGGCTACAACCGAAACACCCATGCCCCCTGACCGAATGACTGGCTTTAATCCATGGCCATGGTACCCTCATCCCGGCCCCTCTGTACGGTGTGTGCTAGAAAGGGGTTGACAAATTACTGAACCGTACCCTACCTGTGGCAGGAACAAGTGGTAGCACGAAACAAGTGTGGGGGTTACTGGAACAAGACTCGATCTACGGTCGACTCAGGAGGTTTACAATTTCCTTGCATGACATGTATAAAAAATATATTTCAACCAACACAATCAACACTTATTATACCTTACTATGCCATACCGGACATAACCGTCCCGACGGAGACTAGCGACAAGCTCACGCCTACCCAAGGCAGAGGCTTTCCCGGATTCCTTTCCGGCATGCATGCAAGGTACATGAGGATGATCGTCATCACAAGTATACTCATTTCCAACAGCAAGGAAATCACTAATAAGCATTCATGCAAATGATCATATCATCACATAAAATAATGAGTTTTTCTGAAGTAAGGTGGTGTTATAACCGCGTCAACTAACACACCAAAAATATTATGCCAGGGTTCAGGATACTTGCCTTCAAGTTGTGGGGAGGCAGGGTGCACTCCAAAACCTTTGAAGGCTTTCTCCTCTCTCCAAAATCCTATTTAAAATATTTTTGAATCAATATATAGTTTCAAAAACAGTACCAAAAAGTTGTCTGAATTTTTTTTAAATAAATCTTAAAATAAACTAGACTAAATTTGAGGGAGGTAGGAAAAAGAATCAATTCATTTGGAGTTTTATTTAAAAAGATATAGCCAGTCAAAGTTTAGTCAAATCCCTGGTTTTTAACTAAAACAGAAAAAGAAAAGAAAACGTTTCGAGTGTGTACACGTCGAATACGTACTTTGCAAATACGTTACCACTTAAAACACGTGGCAGCGGGGCTGGTCACTGACAGTGGGTCCAGGGGGCCCACTGGTCAGGTTTGACCAGTCCATCTCTCCCTCCTCTTCCTCTGCCCGAACGGAGGCGAGGCAATGGCGATCAACGCCGGCGAACAGCGGCTCCTGCGGGCTCTAGAGGGTCGGGATGGATCCGCAAGACCGAGGCGGTCCTCCCGGTGGTCGTTGGGTCGGCGGGGGTGGAGGGAGTCGCCGACGGTGAGCTTCGCGGCGGAGGAGGCTTCGGGAGCAAAGTGGGTTTGGGGCTACGGTGGTTCCCGATCAAAATCGAGCAGGGGGATGGGTTCACGGGAGGAAGAGAGAGCTTCTGGTGGAGAGAGTGGAGAGGGGGAGGCCCTGGTGGCGCCGAAATGGCCGGGGCAGTGGCGGCGGCTGCGGTTGCCGGAGATGGGGAAGGAGACCTCCCCGGGTCAATTGGCTGCCAAAAAGGGTCCTAGGGAGATGGCTTGAGACTACCTGCGTGCGGGGATGAGCTCGCGGCTTCTTAAATAGGCGATCGGGGTCGGTTCTGACGGTGGCCGCGGATAAGGTCGCCGGCGACCGCCATTCTGTAGCAAGGGCGACATGGCGGCGACGTGTGCTAGAGGACGAGGTTGCGGATGAGTTCGCGTTGTTCCAGGGGCAGGTGGCGAGCGGGAGAGGCTCGGGCGGCGCCGACATGAGCAGGGGCTGTCAGGCGGCCGTGGCGGCTAGCTCCTAGCTTGCCGGAGACATGGTGACGGCATGCTTGGCGTGTTGCGGTGAGGATGGGAGTGAGTGGCGTGGCTCTACAGAGCGGGCAAAACCAGGGGCGCGACGTGTCGGCTCGGGCGCGGCACGTGCAATACGCGTGCTCTGCTCGCGCCCAGAGCACGCACGGAACGTGCTCGACGAAATGCCGGGGCATGCTAGGGGTCTCGGGTGAGGTTGGCAAGCAACAGAACTAGATTAGTGATAGAGGGAAGATCAAGGGACAAGGTGGTTTGGTTTGGTCAGGAGGCCAAGTTCATAATGCAAACAAAAACTCATGCCAAATCTGTTCATGCTCTCAAGGTGTTTGACAAAATGCCACAGGCACCTAGGCATTTCTTGGAGTGGCCAAATCTTCCAGAGTGGGGTCTCTTTAGATGAAAGAGAGGGTGGTGAGGTTAGTTTGTGAAAAGCACAAACTTGCTAGTGCAAGTTTTGCAGAACTTCAATTCTGGACAGGAGGTGAATGGCATCATTTCATGAACCAAAAATGATCCAATGGGTGCATGCTCCTGGACTTAGGGGTTTAGCATGGAGGACTACAAGTAGGTAAAAGATTCATGGATAAAGGAGCAACTTAAAATATAGTTGCTGTACAAATCATCAAGTTGAACCAGAGTGGAAAAGAGGTTGATTCACTCAATTATTCCAAAGAACATCACTAGGTTTTTGCAAAAAGTTAATTAACATACTCATATTGACATCCCAAAGTTTTGGTGGAAGTTTTAAAGAAATATTTAAATAGGTTGTAGTGCAAAATTGCCCCCTGGACCAGATTTGAAAATTTGGGATAGAGCTCAAAATATTCAATGAAAGAAATATCTTTTTGCATAAAAGTGATTTAAAAACATCACATGACATCTCCAAATTTTGGTGGGATTTTTCAAAGATTTTATCAAATGGTTGTAGTTCAAAAAGGACCACAAACCATGGAAAACCATTTTTAAAGGAATAAAGATCAGGGAAATAATTTTATAATTAATTCCTCTGATAAAAGAAAAGTTTTATTTGAGAGGGTAAGAGAGTCCAATAAATTTGGGAAGTATTTCACTTGAGGTAAAAACTCCATGATAATAAGAAAGGAAATGTTTCAAAAATCAAAAGTGAGCCCAGAAAATAAAAGTTTTAATTTCCTGGTAAAATTTTAATTAACAAAACAAGGTTAAATTTTTTTTTGGGGTGTCACAACACTAAACCCTTAAGAAAAAATCTTGTCCTCGAGATTTGTTAGGAATTGTTTTGAAAAAAATACTCCACGGTCACGTGTTTTTGCAAGCAGGGTATGCGTTCGAGCGGTGGTGAGTCTGCTGCCGTGGTGCTGCGTGAATAAGAAAAATCCCATGTCGTGAGAAGGCATACGATGCAGCAGCTCCGGGAAAAGAAATCTTACTTCAGGATTTTTTCGCGAGAGAAAACAGCAATATATTAGAGTCAAACCGCAACAGAACTACTCACATTAATAGAAACTAAAAGATTTACTCGTCGCGCAAACTCGGGGTACCACTCATAAGTTACAGCTTATAAATAAAAGTTGCAATAATAAATACAGCAGCGACGCCTATAATGCAAACGATAACTAGACGGGGTCCCTAGAAAACGTCTCTGGTATTGGGACACACTCCTCTTCTATCGGGGGAAGTGGATTGACCAGTCGATGAATGCGTCTCTCCTGGTCGGGCCTCAGTGCTCTGCCAATGGCGATCTGAGGATTTAAATCCGCGAGGCTCTGGAGATAACTCATCACACGTTGGGTTAAACGTTCTTGAGCGATGACGTACTGGACAAGATTGGCCAGTACTGGGTCTCTCTCAATTCGTCCACCAGGAAAGGATGTTACTTCTCTGGGTGCTGCACGGCTCGGAAAGTAATAATACCCTCGTTCGCTGGCATAGGGTACCGCGAATCGAAGGCGAGCAAGCACTTCGTACGCAGCAGCTTCTATGGCCATATGCGGGGTCGGCATAGATTTCCCCACGAAGGATACCTCTGTTGGGTCTTGGTTTGAGTCTACGGGAGGGATGTGTACTGCTGCCCAATATCTCAAGGTGGACTGGGTGATTCTCGATTTGAACAGCTCGTACTGGGGTGGCTGGGTAGAACCCATGGTACTGCAGGTAAAGTCCCACAATATTTTGACAAAGCTACCTGGGGTTGCATCTGGGGTTCTCAGATAAATACTAGGGCTCGGCATGGCAGGAAATGGCGCACACAGGTGAGGGGTGCTTGGCAAGGTCACGAGGTGGCCTTTTTATAGCACTCGAGCTGGGTCGTTTTACCGTGGTGAAAGGTAATGAATTTGCCAGTTCAGCTCCAAGGGCCGGGGTCAAAGCCACAGATACACACATTTCACTAAAGTGATGTATCACTGTGGGGGTCGTCGAGGTGGTTTTGGTAGCTGTGCCCGGAATAAAAATGTAACTGCAGGTTGATATATCCTTGCAAGGTTACTATTTAAATAACAGAGGCACGACGACATGCTGCATTTATTTAATAGGTCACGGGATTATAAAGTGAGGATACACTGGGACTCGACACTACTCGAGTGACTTAGTCTACCGCGTTTATATCCAAGCGGGCGTGCCTTGTGGATGTCGAGGCTTCTCCTCGGTTCTCACTGTCGGGATTAGCCGGAGGGGGTTGAGGGGCTGCAGGCTCGGGGTAGCGATGATGACCATCTCGGGGATTGTTGGCCACAATCCCGTTGGAGTGTGCTCCCAAAAGGCGACGAAGCACTTCTGGGGTCATCAAAGCACCTTGGCCGACGGCTGGGGCAGACCTCAGGGACTCGATCGGGTGTCCGAACAGCACGACTGGTTTGTCGGCGTCGGGCTCGTCTTCTCCTCTTGCCGGGGCTCGATGAACCAGCTCTCCAAGAGCCACGATCAGATCAATGGTGATTTGATCGAATAGTTCCTCTAGTGCACCTACATAACGCACTAGGTGCAACAATGCAGGATCCGTCTCGTGATCTCCGTTGGCAACTTGGGGTGGTCTACCATACCCTTCACGTCTGGGGTAATAGTAGAACGAGCGACAGTTAACTCTGGGCGACAAGTGCCGGAGTTGAAGTATAGCCTCTCGCGCTGCAAGTTGGACGGCTTGTGGCTCAAAGGAAGTTGTCCTTCCGGTGAACCTGTAGGGGCGTTCTGGCGACAGGCTCCTACCGTAGATGTGCACAGTGGCCCAGAATTGACAGTCCTCACCGCTCATGGGTCCTTGGTACACAACATATTCTGGGGGCTCTTCTAACGCATAGGCATGGCGGGTGAGGTTTGCGAGTATGGTCACAAAGCCTCCAAGGTTGGTTGCTGTGGTCTCATTGTGCACGACGGGGCCAGGCATTATGGCTCAGTTTGGGGTAGAGGTTGTGCTGTGCTGGGTTGGGGCTAGCGTGCCCTTTTTATAGGAAAAGGGGACGGAGTCTTCCTTCGCACGCTTGCGAATGAGACAGCTTAGGTGCTGGTCACTGGTGCGTGGTCGACAGGCTAGGTTGATAGGTTGGGCACCGACTGCCAAAAGTGCCCGGGTCACTGTGTGGCTATCTTGCACGAGAAGCTTGGCTGGGGTTTGGTTAAGGTCTGGTGGGTTGGTTTGCCTAAGTTTTTCGACCTGGCTAAGATAGGATTAGCCAATGGTCAGCCTGGCTCTGATACCAAGTTTGTCACGACCGGTTTTCAGGTATTAATTTCCAGAAAATGGACATTGTGCTCACCAGCCCCAGGATTACTGTTAGCTGATGAGGCACCAACTTGATACAGAAAATTCCAAGAAAAATACAAAATATGTAGTACAAGACCATTCTGGCCTGTGAGTACAACAAATAGTTTCTAGTGGTTGATGGCGGAAGCGGTTTGTGGATCATCAGTGTCTATGGGACTCCATTTCCCACAGGAACAACTGACCAGGTAACTCCTATCTTCACGAGGCTGCTACCACCACTGCTTAGGTTCCGGGGCTGTCATCGCGTCGCTCCTCTCCGTGCAAGAAATCTGGCCAAGACAATAGCCAGGGACAAGCCAGTGAGTACTTTGAATGTACTCGCAAACATTAAGAACACTGGGATAATATAAATGATAATCATGCGCTGAAATATTCTATGGTCACATCGTCAGTCATAAAATAAAAATATCTGATGCATGCAAGCAGGTTATTTATATGCAACACGAATAAGCAATAATGGAATGGAAATAAAATGCCGCAGTCGGGCGTCTGTGCGACACCACATAAAGGGCTTATAAAGTAAATAAATAATAAGAAGTGCCACAGTCGGGCGTCTCAGCGACACCTCATAAAGGGCTTATAAAGTTAATAAATAACAAGCAATGCCACAGTCGGGCGTCTCAGCGACACCACATAAAGGGCTTATAAAGTAAATAAATAACAAGCAATGCCACAGTCGGGCGTCTCAGCGACACCTCATAAAGGGCTTATAAAGTAAATAAATAACAAGCAATGCCACAGTCGGGCGTCTCAGCGACACCACATAAAGGGCTTATAAAGTAAATAAATAACAAGAAGTGCCACGGTCGGGCGTCTCAGCGACACCACATAAAGGGCTTATAAAATAAATAATCACAATGAATATCCAGGAGGTAGAACCGTCCCAAGGATACTCAATGATATAATGGGTTAGTCCATAATAAGCATAAACATAATTATCACAAGTCATCAGTCATGACTCATGTTCTGGTTTAGTAATTTCTCCTCCGAAGACCAACACTAAGACCGACACTAGACCCAACCCAGACAGTAGTCCTTAACCAGGGACACAACTATTCGAATAGGTTTAATCTATGCAGAGGGTGTACTCTTTACCCACGAGTAACGGATTCCTTTAGTCCATCAAGACTAGTTCCGTCTACGGTATTTTAAATGAAAACGCACCTGACTTGCACACACCAGCTTAACTTACCGGTGTCTAGAATCACCCACGACACCCGTTAAGCAAAACTCTAAGTGGGGAGGCTACAACCTCGATTAGCATGGGATCACAAAATTTATACCGTGCGCAAAACTGGGGAAGCTACCCCCTCGGCTACAACCGAAACACCCATGCCCCCTGACCGGATGACTGGCTTTAATCCATGGCCATGGTACCCTCATCCCGGCCCCTCTGTACGGTGTGTGCTAGAAAGGGGTTGACAAATTACTGAACCGTACCCTACCTGTGGCAGGAACAAGTGGTAGCATGAAACAAGTGTGGGGGTTACTGGAACAAGACTCGATCTACGGTCGACTCAGGAGGTTTACAATTTCCTTGCATGACATGTATAACAAATATATTTCAACCAACACAATCAACACTCATTATACCTTACTATGCCATACCGGACATAACCGTCCTGACGGAGACCGGCGACAAGCTCACGCCTACCCAAGGCAGAGGCTTTCCCGGATTCCTTTCCGGCATGCATGCAAGGTACATGAGGATGATTACCATCACAAGTATACTCATTTCCAACAGCAAGGAAATCACTAATAAGCATTCATGTAAATGATCATATCATCACATAAAATAATGAGTTTTTCCGAAGTAAGGTGGTGTTATAACCGCGTCAACAAACACACCAAAAATATTATGCCAGGGTTCAGGATGCTTGCCTTCAAGTTGTGGGGAGGCAGGGTGCACTCCCAAACCTTTGAAGGCTTTCTCCTCTCTCCAAAATCCTATTTAAAATATTTTTGAATCAATATATAGTTTCAAAAACAGTACCAAAAAGTTGTCTGAATTTTTTTTCAAATAAGTCTTAAAATAAACTAGACTAAATTTGAGGGAGGTAGGAAAAAGAATCAATTCATTTGGAGTTTTATTTAAAAAGATATAGCCAGTCAAAGTTTAGTCAAATCCCTGGTTTTTAAATAAAACAGAAAAAGAAAAGAAAACGTTTCAAGTGTATACACGTCGAATACGTACTTTGCAAATACGTTACCACTTAAAACACGTGGCAGCGGGGCTGGTCACTGAGAGTGGGTCCAGGGGGCCCACTGGTCAGGTTTGACCAGTCCATCTCTCCCTCCTCTTCCTCTGCCCGAACGGAGGCGAGGCAACGACGATCAACGCCGGCGAACGGCGGCTCCCCGTGGGCTCCAGAGGGCCGGGATGGATCCGCAAGACCGGGACGGTCCTCCCGGTGTTCGTTGGGTCGGCGGGGGTGGAGGGAGTCACCGACGGTGAGCTTCGCGGCGGAGGAGGCTTCGGGAGCAAAGTGGGTTTGGGGCTACAGTGGTTCCCGATCAAAATCGAGTAGGGGGATGGGTTCACGGGAGGAAGAGAGAGCTTCTGGTGGAGAGAGTGGAGAGAGGGAGGCCCTGGTGGTGCCGGAATGGCCGGGGCAGTGGAGGCGGCTGTGGTTGCCGGAGATGGGGAAGGAGACCTCCCCGGGTCAATTGGCTGCCAAAGGGGGTCCTAGGGAGATGGCTTGAGACTGCCTGCATGCGGGGACAAGCTCGGGGCTTCTTAAATAGGCGATCGGGGTCGGTTCCGACGGTGGCCGCGGATAAGGTCGCCGGCGACCGCCATTCTGTAGCTAGGGCGACGTAGCGGTGACGTGTGCTAGAGGACGAGGTTGCGGATGAGTTCGCGCTGTTCCAGGGGCAGGTGGCGAGCGGGAGAGGCTCATGCGGTGCCGACATGAGCAAGGGCTATCGGGCGGCCGTGGCGGCTAGCTCCTGGGTTGCCGGAGACGTGGTGAGGGCATGCTTGGCGTGTTGCGGTGAGGAGGGGAGTGAGTGGCGTGGCTCTAAAGAGCGGGCAAAACCAGGGGCGCGACGTGTCAGCTCGGGCGCGGCACATGCAATACGCGTGCTCTGCTCGCGCCCAGAGCACGCACGGAACGTGCTCGACGAAATGCCGGGGCATGCTAGGGGTCTCGGGTGAGGTTGGCAAGCAACAGAACTAGATTAGTGATAGAGGGAAGATCAAGGGACAAGGTGGTTTGGTCAGGAGGCCAAGTTCATAATGCAAACAAAAACTCATGCCAAATCTGTTCATGCTCTCAAGGTGTTTGACAAAATGCCACAGGCACCTAGGCATTTCTTGGAGTGGCCAAATCTTCCAGAGTGGGGTCTCTTTAGATGAAAGAGAGGGTGGTGAGGTTAGTTTGTGAAAAGCACAAACTTGCTAGTGCAAGTTTTGCAGAACTTCAATTCTGGGCAGGAGGTGAATGGCATCATTTCATGAACCTAAAATGATCCAATGGGTGCATGCTCCTGGACTTAGGGGTTTAGCATGGAGGAGTGCAAGTAGGTAAAAGAATCATGGATAAAGGAGCAACTTAAAATATAGTTGCTGTACAAATCATCAAGTTGAACCAGAGTGGAAAAGAGGTTGATTCACTCAATTATTCCAAAGCACATCACTAGGTTTTTGCAAAAAGTTCATTTACATACTCATATTGACATCCCAAAATTTTGGTGGAAGTTTTAAAGAAATATTTAAATAGGTTGTAGTGCAAAATTGCCCACTGGACCAGATTTGAAAATTTGGGATAGATCTCAAAATATTCAATGAAAGAAATATCTTTTTGCATAAAAGTGATTTAAAAACATCACATGACATCTCCAAATTTTGGTGGGATTTTTAAAAGATTTTATCAAATGGTTGTAGTTCAAAAAGGACCACAAACCATGGAAAAACCATTTTTAAAGGAATAAAGATCAGGGAAATAATTTTATAACTAATTCCTCTGATAAAAGAAAAGTTTTATTTGAGAGGGTAAGAGAGTCCAATAAATTTGGGAAGTATTTCACTTGAGGTAAAAAATCCATGATAATAAGAAAGGAAATGTTTCAAAAATCAAAAGTGAGCCCAGAAAATAGAAGTTTTAATTTCCTGGTAAAATTTTAATTAACAAAACAAGGTTAAAATATTTTTTTGGGGGTGTCACAGCCGCCAGCCCCAGCTCGCCTATAAAATGAGGAGCGGGGGAGGAACAGAGGCATTCATCCACATCTCTCTCTTCCTCCATCTTTTGCTTCGTCTTGGGTATGCTGGAAGGTGGAGCCCGGGGCCAGGCCCCGGGTCCTAGCTTGGAGTTGTTGACGCCAAGTAATCGTGCTGACGCTTGGGGAGTGATTCTGGTCCAAGTATGAAGCGTAGGGCTTGGGATCATTAGAAATCCCAGTACTGCCCCTTTCTTGGAACTGGGGTTGATGTCGATGAGGAGGGCACCTTCATGCCCGCCAAGGCGGGGAGCGGCACACCTCGGGCATCCTAGTCGCTCTTGCCGCTGGTCTCCTCTCTGGGGGAGGTGACGGCTTGGGAGTCCGGCGTCTCCCCGGAGTGGTGGTGAAGGAGAGAAAATGAGGGACGGCGGGGAAGGCGGGTGATGGGGCATCAGGTCGGAGTACGATGGCACCGACGCCTTCGTAGCGTAGTTTCGACCTGCCGCCTCGTCTTCCCGCTTTCCCCCTTCCTCCCTGACACCATCGTCACCAGTCTCTTTGGGTGATAGCCTGGGAGGGGTGTTCCCTTGGTGCCTTCGCCCCCCCCTCCAGCAGTCCTCCAGCTGAGCATTGGTGGTTGATCCCTCCAGTGGTCGAGCTGGAGCTTCTTGCTGGTCCTGGAGGTGGCGGCTGGGGCACTGTCGAGCTGCTATTTGTGTCCCTCCTTCGCAGCCTCACCACCCCCAATCTTGTCAGGCTACGCTCGACAAGCCATGATGGGATCGGGGTGGACTCCTACTTGGGCGCTCTTTTAGTCCACTCCTCTTCCCATCGCAATACCTAGCAGAGGGAAAACGAAAAGAGGAGATTACGGGGCACTTATCTTTTTTCAATCTTAAATCTGTAGGCATTTGCCAAATTTTAGTTCAAATAATGTAATCTCTTGAATCCATGTTTGTGTCATGTAAGGTCTGTACTTGTTTGATCTGCATGTTAATGAAAAAGATGAACCTTGCCGGGGACTCGTGCATGTGTATGTCCATGAAGAGGTGGGTTGCCTCTATATTTTTAAATAAATGAGTCCCCTAGTAGGCTATCCAGCCGGTACCCTCTGTTTTGTTGCAGGGAGTAGGCCTACCGGGCACAAACTGTAAAGAGGGACCAGCCCCCTGCCGGGCCTTATTCATCAAAGGCCACTACGACCACCCCGACCGAAGAAGCATTCGTGTCAAAGGGTGGGAGCACCTAGGCTTCAAAGGGTAGCAGGGTTTTCTTATGCACAAGTTTTCACTTACAGAGCACGTATGGATAAGAGGAAGAACTTATCTTGTTGGCTTGCCAGAGATCACAGTGCTGGCTTGTCTTCTCATCTCCTTCTTGAGGACTTAGTCCACGACAGGAGCCTGTAGTTTATGCAGATGAAAATGATGCCAGATGCGATCTTATCTACATGAACATGTGATGCTCATGATATGCTTATGCATGCATGAAACTTGTTGCCCCCCCCCAACGCTTCATTTATTTCTCTGTTGCTCAGGGTCTGCGCCTGGCTTTGTACAAGGGGTTACATGCAACTAAGGCAAGGCCTGTACAAAAGGGTGGCTATTAGGCAGGGCCCAATAGCCGCGCCTTACGGGTAGAACTTGCGGAGATGCTCAATATTCCATGCGTTTTTGCAATTGAATGCCATCTCCGTTCTCCAGACAGACTGCGCCAGGTCTGGTGACTCGTACTACCCGGTAAGGGCCTTCCCACTTTGGCGACAACTTGTTTGTCCCTTGGCGGGCTGAATGCACCTAAGGACAAGGTCACCTTCCTCAAAACACCGGGCATGAACCCTTTGGCTGTGATAGCGATGTAGGGCTTGCTGGTAGCGTGCAGCACGCGTAGTAGCCCGGAGACGGTTCTCCTTGATAAGCACAACATCGTCACGTCGGTGCTGTTCGTGCACTACTTCGTCGTAGGCAAGTACTCGAGGTGACCTATAAATGAGTTCCGTGGGGATAACTGCTTCTGCCCCATAGACTAGGGAGAAGGGAGTCTTCCCGATAGCTTGATTTGGTGTCCTTCTGAGGGACCAAAGAACCACCGGCAGCTCATCGATCCACCTCCTTCCGCACTTCAGTAGCTTACCAAACGTTCTTGTCTTAAGGCCACGCAGCACTTCGGCGTTCTCCCTCTCAGCTTGTCCATTGCTTCTAGGATCTGCAACAGAGCCAAATGAGATCTTGCTTCCGAGGGCATGAACATATTGCATGAAGGAGCGGCTCCTAAATTGGGTGCCGTTATCAATGATGATCTGGGCAGGGACCCCGAAGCGGCACACCAAATCTTTCAAGAACTTGATAGCTGACTAAGCAGTCACCTTTCTCATGGTAGCTACTTCTGGCCATTTTGTAAACTTGTTGATTGCAATGAACAAGAATTCAAAGCCCCCAGTAGCTCGGAGGAAAGGGCCGAGGATATCGAGCCCCCAGACCGAAAATGGCCATGACGAAGGGATTGTCTGAAGTGCTTGTGCAGGCAGATGGATATTCTTGGAATGGAACTGGTAGGCTTCACACTTGGTGACTGCTACGTCTTGAGCTTGCGTTGGTTTTCCTTGAAGAGGAAAGGGTGATGCAGCAATAGTAGCATAAGTATTTCCCTCAGTTTTTGAGAACCAAGGTATCAATCCAGTAGGAGGCTCCTCAAAAGTCCCACGCACCTACACAAACAAACAAAGAACTCGCAACCAACACAATAAAGGGGTTGTCAATCCCTTCACGGCCACTTGCGAAAGTGAGATCTGATAGAGATAGTATGATAAGATAAATATATTTTTGGTATTTTATAATATAGATTAGAAAAGTAAAGATGCAAATAAAAGTAGATTGAAAGCTTATATGATAAAAGATAGACCCGGGGGCCATAGGTTTCACTAGTGGCTTCTCTCAAGATAGCATAAGTATTACGGTGGGTGAACAAATTACTGTCGAGCAATTGATAGAAAAGCGAATAATTATGAGATTATCTAGGCATGATCATGTATATAGGCATCACGTCCGTGACAAGTAGACCGACTCCTGCGTGCATCTACTACTATTACTCCACACATCGACCGCTATCCAGCATGCATCTAGAGTATTAAGTTCATAAGAACAGAGTAACGCATTAAGAAAGCTGACATGATGCAGAGGGATAAACTCATGCAATATGATATAAACCCCATCTTTTTATCCTCGATGGCAACAATACAATACGTGCCTTGCTGCCCCTACTGTCACTGGGAAAGGACACCGCAAGATTGAACCCAAAGCTAAGTACTTCTCCCATTGCAAGAAAGATCAATCTAGTAGGCCAAACCAAACTGATAATTCAAAGAGACTTGCAAAGATAACTCAATCATACATAAAAGAATTCAGAGGAGATTCAAATATTTCTCACAGATACACTTGATCATAAACCCACAATTCATCGGATCTCGACAAACACACCGCAAAAAGAGTTACATCGAATAGATCTCCAAGAAGATCGAGGAGAACATGGTATTGAGATCCAAAAAGAGAGAAGAAGCCATCTAGCTAATAACTATGGACCCGAAGGTCTGTGGTAAACTACTCACAACTCATCGGAAGGGCTATGGTGTTGATGTAGAAGCCCTCCATGGTCGATTCCCCCTCCGGCGAAGCGCCGGCGAAGGCTCCAAGATGGGATCTCGTGGATACAGAAGGTAACGGTGGTGGAACTAGGTTTTCGTGGCTTGTTCTGATGTTCTCTGGGTACGTGGGTATATATAGGAGGAAGAAGTAGGTCGGTGGCCGCCTGAGGGGCGCATGAGATAGGGGGCGCGCCCTGTAGGGGTGGGCGCACCCTCCACCCTCGTGGCCTCCTCGGCTGCTTCTTGACTTGCACTCCAAGTCCTCTGGATCACGTTCGTTCCAAAAATCACACTCCCGAAGGTTTCATTGCGTTTGGACTCCGTTTGATATTCCTTTTCTTCGAAATACTGAAATAGGCAAAAATACAGCAATACGAGTTGGGCCTCCGGTTAGTAGGTTAGTCCCAAAAATGATATAAATGTTTAAAGTAAAGCCCATAAACATCCAAAACAGGTAATATAATAGCATGGAACAATCAAAAATTATAGATACGTTGGAGACGTATCAAGCATCCCCAAGCTTAATTCCTGCTCGTCCTCGAGTAGGTAAATGATAAAATAGAATTTTTGATGTGAAATGCTACCTAGCATAATTCTCAATGTAATTTTCTTTATTGTGGCATGAATGTTCAGATCCAAATGATTCAAAATAAAAATTCATATTGACATAAGAAATAGTAATACTTCAAGCATACTAATCAACCAATCATGTCTTCTAAAAATAACATTGCTAAAGAAAGTTATCCCTACAAAATCATATAGTCTGGCTGTTGCTCTATCTTCATCACACAAAGTATTTAATCATGCACAACCCCATTGACAAGCCAAGCAATTGTTTCATACTTTAGCAATCTCAAACTTTTTCAACTTTCACGCAATACATGAGCGTGAGCCATGGACATAGCACTATATGTGGAATAGAACGGTGGTTGTGGAGAAGACAAAAAAGGGAGAAGATAGTCTCCCATCAACTAGGCGTATCAACGGGCTATTGAGATGCCCATTAATAGATATCAATGTGAGTGAGTAGGGATTGCCATGCAACGGATGCACTAGAGCTATAAATGTACGAAAGCTCAACAAAAGAAACTAAGTGGGTGTGCATCCAACTTGCTTGCTCACGAAGACCTAGGGCATTTTGAGGAGGCCCATCATCGGATTATACAAGCCAAGTTCTATAATGAAAAATTCCCACTAGTATATGAAAGTGACAACATAGGAGACTCTCTATCATGAAGATCATGGTGCTACTTTGAAGCACAAGTGTGGTAAAAAGGATAGTAGCATTGTCCCTTCTCTCTTTTTCTCTCATTCTTTATTTTTTTTCTTTTTTTTTATTTTTTTTCTTTGGCCTTCCTTTTTTATTTTTGGCCTTTCTCTTTTTTTCTTTTTTTCTTTAGTTCGAAGTCTCATCCCGACTTGTGGGGGAATCATAGTCTCCATCATCCTTTTCTCACTGGGACAATGCTCTAATAATGAAGATCATCACACTTTTATTTACTTACAACTCAAGAATTACAACTCAATACTTAGAACAAGATACGACTCTATATGAATGCCTACGGCGGTGTACTAGGATATGCAATGAATCAAGAGTGACATGTATGAAAATGATGATGGTGGCCTTGCCACAAATACAATGTCAACTACATGATTATGCAAAGAGCAATATGACAATGATGATGCGTGTCATATAAACGGAACGGTGGAAAGTTGCATGGAAATATATCTCGGAATGGCTATGGAAATGCCATAATAGGTAGGTATGGTGGCTGTTTTGAGGATGGTATATGGTGGGTGTATGGTACCGGCGAAGGTTGCGCGGTACAAGAGAGGCTAGCAATGGTGGAAGGGTGAGAGTGCGTATAATCCATGGACTCAACATTAGTCAAAAGAACTCATATACTTATTGCAAAAATCTACAAGTCATCAAAAACAAAGTATTACACGCATGCTCCTAGGGGGATAGATTGGTAGGAAAAGACCATCGCTCGTCCCCGACCGCCACTCATAAGGAAGACAATCAATAAATAAAAGTGTGCTCCAACTTCATCACAAAGCGGTTCACCATACGTGCATGCTACGGGAATCACAGACTTCAACACAAGCATTCTTTAAATTCATAATCACCCAACTAGCATGACTTTAATATCACTACCTCCATATCTCAAAACAATTATCAAGTATCAAATTGATCATAGCATCCAATTCACTTTCTATGATAGTTTTTATTATACCCAACTTGGACGCCTACCATTCTAGGACCAATTTTATAACCATAGCAAATACCATGCTGTTCTAAGAGACTCTCAAAATAAAATAAGTGAAGCAAGAGAGATCAACAATTTCTTCAAAATTAAGCCACCGCCATGCTCTAAAAGATATAAGTGAAGCACTAGAGCAAAAACTATCTAGCTCAAAAGATATAAGTGAAGCGCATAGAGTATTCTAATAAATTCTAATCAAGTGGTCTTCTTCCCAAAAGGTGTGTACAGCAAGGATGATTGTGGTAAACTAAAAATCAAAAACTAATATCATACAAGACGCTCCAAGCAAAACACGTATCATGTGGCGAATAAAAATATAGCTCCAAGTAAAGTTACCAATGAACGAAGACGAAAGAGGGGATGCCTTCCTGGGGCATCCCCAAGCTTAGGCTTTTGGCTATTCTTGAATATCTTGGTGTGCCATGGGCATCCCCAAGCTTAGGCTTTTGCCACTCCTTATTCCATAGTCCATCAAATCTTTACCCAAAACTTGAAAACTTCACAACACAAAACTCAACAGGAAATCTCATAAGCTCTGTTAGTGAAAGAAAGCAAAACCACCACATAAGGTACTGTAATGAACTCATTCTTTATTTATATTGGTGTTAAACCTACTGTATTTCAAGTTCTCTATGGTTCATACCACTTAATACTAGCCATAGATGCATCAAAATAAGCAAACAACACACAAAAAACAGAATCTGTCAAAAACAGAACAGTCTGTAGCAATCTGTAACCCACGAATACTTCTGGAACTCTAAAATCCTGCCAAAATAGGAAGTCCTGGGAAATTTGTCTGTTGATCTACATAAAAAAAGAATCAACGCAAAAGCACATTTCTGTGATTTAACAAAACTAATTTCGTGTGTGCAAAGTTTCTGTTTTTCAGCAGAATCAAATTAACTTTCACCATACGTTATGCTATAGGTTCTACTTGGCACAAACACTAATTAATACATAAAAACACATCTAAATAGAAGGTAGATGCAAAATTTATTGAATAACAGCAAGTAAAAATATTGGGTTGTCTCCCAACAAGCGCTTTTCTTTAAAGCCGTTTAGCTAGGCATTGATAAATTTAATGATGCTCACATGAAAGACAAGAATTGAAACACAAAGAGAGCATCATGAAACATGTGACAAACACATCTAAGTCTAACATACTTCCTATGCATAGGCATCTTATAGAAAAACAAATTATCATAGCAAGCAAAAACTAGCATATGCAAGGAAGCGGAAAGGAACAATAGCAATCTCAACATAACGAGAGGTAATTTAGTAACATGAAAATTTCTACAACCATATTTCCCTCTCTCATAATAATTACATGTAGGATCATAAGAAAGTTCAACAATATAACTATCACATAACATATTCTCAACACGATCCACATGCATGCGAAGTTGACACTCTTCCAAAATAGTGGGATTATCATTAACTAAAGTCATGACCTCTCCAAGCCCACTTTTATCAAAAATTTCATAAGATTGATCAAAATCCAAATATGTGGGATCTAAAGTTGACACTCTTCCAAACCCACTTTCAATATTATTGCAAACACTATTATCAATCTCATATTCATCATGGGGCTTAAATAAATTTTCAAGATCATAAGAAGAATCACCCAGATCATGATCATTGCAACAAGTAGTAGACATAGCAAAACTAGCATCCCCAAGCTTAGGGTTTTGCATATTATTAGCACAATTGACATCAAGAGAATTTATAATAACATCATTGCAATCATGCTTTTCATTGAAGGAACTACCAAGTATGGGTGCAATAGCAACAATCTCATGTTTAACATAAAGAACTATAGCAAATTCATCTTCATAAATATTGGCATCATGGCCACAAGAATAGCAAGCATCATGTTCATCAAGGGATATTTCAATCAAATCATCGAAATCATTATCTATAGATTCATGCATATCATTATTTTCTTCCAAAGCAACAGTCATTCTCTCAATAAATTCTTTGACATAGACATTATGAGCGTAGTTTTCATAGCAATATTTAAGTATGTCAAAAATTTCAGATTCGTAGAGAGTAATATCATACTTTTCAATCAAAGAAGCAACTTCATAAGCACCCTTAAAAGAAACAAATTCTTCAATGTTCGATATCATAGTAACTATAAACACCCTTTGCATAAGAAGATAAGATTTCATTTTCATTAAACTCACATAGGTAAGGAAGGTGTTTTTTAGGGTTCTTAGAGCAACAAGTAAAATCACAAATTTCACAAAGATAACATAGCAATGTGTTTATTTGATCCCATAAGAGTTTCCCTTTTTTAGACAAACGGTGACACACAAAATGAGCATGCTCATCTAAAGATTTCCCGTCAACTAGGCTAGTTGGGGTTTCAGCACGACGCATAAGGATCGAAGATGATCCAAGTAGAACACTTTAAGTGGATCCATATCAATAGATTTTTAGCAAGCAAAGATGCAAGCAAATAAAAGGCACATGTAGACACAAGCAAACATAAGATCAAACGGAAGAAGGGCGAATAAAACGGCAAGGGTGAACTGGGGGAGAGGAAAACGAGAGGCAAATGGCAAATAATGTAAATGCGAGGGAGATGAGTTTGTGATGGGTACTTGGTATGTCTTGAGCTTGCGTTGGTTTTCCTTGAAGAGGAAAGGGTGATGCAGCAATAGTAGCGTAAGTATTTCCCTCAGTTTTTGAGAACCAAGGTATCAATCTAGTAGGAGGCTCCTCAAAAGTCCCACGCACCTACACAAACAAACAAAGAACTCGCAACCAACGCAATTAAGGGGTTGTCAATCCCTTCACGGCCACTTGCAAAAGTGAGATCTGATAGAGATAATATGATAAGATAAATATATTTTTTGGATTTTTATGATATATATTGGAAAAGTAAAGATGCAAATAAAATTAGATTGAAAGCTTATATGATAAAAGATAGACCCAGGGGCCATAGGTTTCACTAGTGGCTTCTCTCAAGATAGCATAAGTATTACGGTGGGTGAATAAATTACTGTCGAGCAATTGATAGAAAAGCCAATAATTATGAGATTATCTAGGCATGGTCATGTATATAGGCATCACGTCCGTGACAAGTAGACCGACTCCTGCATGCATCTACTACTATTACTCCACACATCAACCGTTATCCAGCATGCATCTAGAGTATTAAGTTCATAAGAACAGAGTAACGCATTAAGAAAGATGACATGATGTAGAGGGATAAACTCATGCAATATGATATAAACCCCATCTTTTTATCCTTGATGGCAACAATACAATATGTGCCTTGCTGCCCCTACTGTCACTGGGAAAGGACACCGCAAGATTGAACCCAAAGCTAAGCACTTCTCCCATTGCAAGAAAGATCAATCTAGTAGGCCAAACCAAACTAATAATTCGAAGAGACTTGCAAAGATAACTCAATCATACATAAAAGAATTCAGCGGAGATTCAAATATTTCCCATAGATAAACTTGATCATAAACCCACAATTCATCGGATCTCGACAAACACATCGCAAAAAGAGTTGCATTGAATAGATCTCCAAGAAGATCGAGGAGAACATGGTATTGAGATCCAAAAAGTGAGAAGAAGCCATCTAGCTAATAACTATGGACCCGAATGTCTGTGGTAAACTACTCATCAGAGGGGCTATGGTGTTGATGTAGAAGCCCTCCGTGGTCGATTCCCCCTCCGGTGGAGCGCCAGCGAAAGCTCCAAGATGGGATCTCGCGGATATAGAAGGTTACGGTGGTGGAACTAGGTTTTCGTGGCTTGTTCTGATGTTCTCGGGGTACGTGGGTATATATAGGAGGAAGAAGTAGGTCGGTGGCCACCCGAGGGGGCCACGAGATAGGGGGCGCGCCCTCCACCCTCGTGGCCGCCTCGGCTGCTTTTTGACTTGCACTCCAAGTCCTCTGGATCACGTTCGTTCCAAAAATCACGCTCCTGAAGGTTTCATTGCATTTGGACTCCATTTGATATTCCTTTTCTTCGAAATACTGAAATAGGTAAAAAAACAGCAATACGGGCTGGGCCTCCGGTTAGTAGGTTAGTCCCAAAAATGATATAAATGTGTAAAGTAAAGCCCATAAACATCCAAAACACGTAATATAATAGCATGGAACAATCAAAAATTATAGGTACGTTGGAGACGTATCAGTGACTAGCTCGACCGCATCTTGGAGGGCTGTGGGCCAATAGAATCTTTGCTGGGAAGCTTTCCCAACTAAAGCCCTTGATCCAATGTGGGAGACGCACATGCCTTTGTGTATTTCTACCAGCAGTTCCTTTCCTTCTTCCCAGAAAATGCACTTCGATTTCACACCATTGGGCCTTCTTCTGTATAGAGTGTCATCGACAAAATGATACATACTGGCCCTCCGGGCTACTCTTCCCGCTTTTTCTTGCTCTTCGGGAAGTTCTCTAGTTTGAAGGAAATGGACTATGTGCCTTGCCCAAGTTGGAGCCTGAGGCTCGGCAACGAGGACTAGCGGCACCTCCTCATTCGTGGGGGCGCATCCCTCGACCGCGGGGACTAGTGGTCCGGTAGGAGGGTGCGGCACGACAATCGAAGGGGAGTTGTTTCTGGCAGGGTACCTGCCAGGAACCCCGAGGGGTTCTACCAAGTGAGGCTTACTGGAGTCCAATTCCCTCCTTTTTCTAGCCATTTTTGTTGGGAATACAGAGGACTCACTGAGATGGAGAACAAAAGTTCATGGTTCCACAAGTAGCATTTGCACAGTGCACTTTGACAGATGATCAGCAATGTTGTTTTCTGCATGAGGCACGTGCTTCTCACTTCCTCGGTGTATGCCTCCATCAATGGACTTTCGTAATCCTTGTTGACTTGTCCCACCACAAACTGTGAATCTCCTTGAATGATCAACTTCTTAATTCCCAATTCTGTGGCAATTCTGAGCCCGGCAATGAGCCCTTCATACTCTGTTGTATTGTTGGTCGCCTCCTCCCGGGGAAAACGCATATGGACGATGTACTTTAGGTGCTCCCCAGTGGGAGCAACGAGAAGCACGCCAGCCCTTGCACCTTGTAGGGAGAAGGCACCATCAAAATACATGGTCCATTCTTAGGGTGATTCCTTGCTAGGAATAACTGTTTCCAATACTTCCTCATCAGGGGTTGGCGTCGATTCTGCAATAAACTCTGCCAATGCCCTGCTCTGAATTGTTGACATTCTTTCAAACTTCAGGCCAAACCTGGATAACTCTAGAGCCCATTCCACTATTCTGCCGGTAGCCTCTGGGTTCTAGAGTATCCTTTGCAACGGAAAGCGTGTGACAACCGTGATCTCATGGGCTTGGAAGTAGTGGTGCAGTTTTCTTAAGGCCATGATGAGGCCAAAAATCAATTTTTGCACGCCAGAATACTTGGATCTAGCCCCCTGTAACCGGGAGCTGACAAAGTATACTGGGCACTGTACCACTTTCTTCCTTGCCGCATCCTTGGGGTTGCCTTCACTGTCGTGCTTCTCTTTGTCCCGATTCACATCTGACCTTGCCGGGCTATTCTCTCTTTTTGCTCTTGGTGGGACATCTGCTGAGGTTGTTGTTTCCTCCACTTCCCGTTGTGCCACCAATGCTGCACTGACCACCTGATTAGTCGTCACCAGATATAGCAGCAATGATTCTTGTAGCTTGGGTGCAACCAAAGTGGGCACAGAAGACAAATAGGTCTTTAAACCTTGCAATGTTGCATCTGCTTCCGGGGTCCACTTCATAGGTCCTTGCCTCTTCAAAAATTTGAAGAATGACAAGGCGCACACGGCAGACTTGGAGATGAATCTGCTAAGCGTGACAACTTATCCTGTCAGACGTCTCATCCTTAACTATCTTGGGTGCCTGAATCTGCTCAATGGCCTTGATCTTATCTGGGTTGTCCTTGATCCCGCGGTGGAACACAAAGAATCCAAGCAAGTTGCCGGAGGGAACGCCAAACACACACTTCTCCGGGTTTAGCTTCAAGTTGATCTTGCGTATATTGGCAAATGTCTCTTCCAAATCCTAGATGAGGGTCAATTTCTCCTTGGTCTTGACCACAATATCATCCATATAAGCTTCAATGTTCCTGTGTAACTGTGGCTCGAAACCAATTTGGACTGCTCTTGCAAAAGTGGACCCGGCACTCTCCAACCCGAAAGGCATGCGCACAAAGTAGTATGTGCCACATGGGGTGATGAAGGAGGTCTTCTCTTCATCTTCCTTAGACATGAATATCTGATGGTACCCATAGTATGCATCCAGAAAGGAGACCAAATCACACCCAGAAGTGGAATCCACAATCTGGTTAATGCGCGGCAAGGGGAATGGGTCCTTCGGGCATGCCTTGTTCAAATCCGTGAAATCTATGCAAAGCCTCCATTTCCCATCAGCCTTGTGCACAACCACTGGGTTTGCTAACCATGTTGGATGTAGTACTCCTCTGACCAAACCAGCTGCCTCAAGTTTCTTGATCTCTTCGGCAATGAACTGTTGCCGCTCCAAGTCTTGCTTCCGCACCTTCTACTTGACTGGTCGGGCATGTGGGCAGACGACAAGGTGGTGCTCGATTACCTCCCTGGGAACACCGGGGATATCAGATGGTTTTCAAGCAAACACATCGATATTCGCCCGTAGGAAGGCAATGAGTGTGTTTTCCTATTTGTCATCGAGGGTGGCACTGATGGTAAAAGTACCATCAGTACCAGCCAGCCATGCCGGGACCTTTTTCACATGGGGTGCAACAGCCTTGGTCCTCTTGTTGTTGGAACTCTCTGGCACGTCATCAACAGGTGTCGTGCACTCCGTGGAGGTACACTTCCCGAATTCCTTGTCGGCATCCCTACTATCTTTCTTCTGTCCATTTCTTTCCTTGGTGGGCATTGCGGCTTCGTCGGCCTCTGCTGCGACTGCATCCCGGTACATCTTATCCACGCATATCATCGTGTCTTTCTTATCTAATGGAATGGAAATGACGCCCATCGGCCCTGGCATCTTCAAGGTGTTGTAGGCATAGTGGGATGTCGCCATGAATTTGGCTAGGGCCGGACGCCCAAGAATTCCATTGTATGGCAGGGGGAGGTCGACCACATCAAACACGATCTTCTCAGTCCGGTAGTTTAACTCTCCCCCAAATGTCACTGGCAACATGATCTTTCCCTTAGGACGACTCCTGCCAGGATTGACTCCTTGAAACGTGCACGTAGCCTTGAGGTCTTCCTCTTTATCTGGAGCTTGCTGAGAACTTGTGGGGAAATCAGATTCAACCCAGCCCCGCCATCAACCAACATCTTTGTGACCTTGAGGTTGCGGATTGTCGGTGAGACCAACAATGGCAAGCACCCTACCGTAGTGGTGCGGCCAGGGTGATCCTCTTCATCAAATATGATGGGCATGCATTACCATTTGAGCAGTTTCCGTGAACCTGCCACTGGCTCCATGGCATTGACTTCACGCGCCCACTGTTTAAGTTGGTCGAGAGAGGAGTGCAAAGATGCACCCCCGTCAATGCATAGGGCGTTAGTGGCCTTCTGGAATCCCTGCTCACTTGTTTCCTCTTCATCCCCTCTATCATTTTCATCATTGCAATCTCCCTTCTCTCGGCCCCTAGCGGGTTTCCCTTGGTTCCGAGCAGCCTTGCCAGGGCGATTTGCTTCACCGCCCCGGCCCTTTCTGCCAGTGCCGCTCTGATCTTTTTCCTTAATTATCATGCTTCTCATACTCAACCCTCTGCTTCCTGACGAGATGCTCAACCCGATGACACTCTTGGAGATTGTGGCCCTTGGTCTGATGAATCTTGCAGTATGGTCCATCACATTTCCCAGCCCTTTCAGCAGTCGCACCCTCCCGGCAGTCAGTGCATGTGGCAGCTTCCTTGCCGGGGCTTCGGCTTTAGCTTTCTTGCCGGTACTATGTGTTCCCGATCTCTCAACTGTCAACATTGCCTTATCTCTGCGCTTCTTGTTGTGTTTCTTGCTCTTCTTCCTCTAACTGGTGGACTCGTCATCATCCTCTGAGTCGATGTCGACGCAATCTTCCTCTCCAGGGAGCTTCCTCCCCTCTTCCACCCAAGCACACTTGTCCACCAAGATATACAACTCCTTCACAGTCTTGGGCAACCAAACGTTCATCTTGGTACATATCATGCGGTTGCGCACATTGGATTGGATGGCAGCTATCACAGCTGCTGGGTGGATATCTAGAATATTTCTGTGGACTCTGCTGAATCTTTGCAAGTACTTCCGTGGAGTCTCTCCTTTTTGCTGGAGAAGCTGCAAATCGCTGGGTCGTCCAGGTTCTTGATGGCCGCCCATGAAGGTGCCAATGAACTCATGGCACGGGTCAGCCCAGGTCGCAATGGAGTTCTCCGGCAGGTGTATCAACCAAGACCTCACATTTGATTTGAGTGCCAAAGGGAAGTAGTTAGCGAATACCTTCTCATCTCTTCCCCCGGCCGCCTGAACAACGATATTGTAGATGCTCAAGAACTATGCCAGGTTCAGTCTCCCATCATACTTCTCTGGTATCTCTGGCTTGAACATGTGAGTGGACAGCTAACGGACTTGCCGCAGCTCACGGGTGAAGGCAGGGCACCCGACCTCGAAAGGTAGGCACCCGCCATCTCTGAGCACGGGCTCGTCAATGTCAAGGCCGTCGCACACATTGGGCTGGCAGTGGTTGTTGCGGTGCCGCTCAACGACGGTGCATGCGCCCTTCGCCTATCCTCAGGGGCTTTGTCTTTGGCCTTGACGTGCTCGAGGGTCAGAGGAGGCCATCGAGATGTCGTCGTTGGGCTCTTGGTTATGTGGCTCCCTATTGCTTGCCGAGGTGGGTACTGCATCGTGGGGGCGGCCCCTTCTGTACAACCGGCAACACAAGCCGTTGCCGTCGCCTGGGGAGGCTGTGGCGGGCCAGCTCGCTGTGGACCTCGTGCCTCTGCGAAACCAACCAGACTCTAGATGGTGGCACGCCACTCATCCATCTGATTGGCTGCCAGCAGAAATCTCAACAGCAGCTGGGCCCGTGCCATGGACGCTGAGGAATTGCTTGGCATAGGTGATGATGACATAGACCGCAGTGTCGCTCGGCTCCTGATGGTGTCGATGGCGACCGCGTTGTGCCCTCGCTGTTGCGAACCAGCCGCTTGGATGGCATGGTGACGTGGTGGAGGGGCTTGAGGGCCAGCAGCTCTGTTGGGCACAGTGGCTGGGTCTGCCCGTTTCTGGGGTGGCATGCACCCTGCGGTCGCGCCCGCGGCGGGGCCAGCTGGAGGGTTGCGATTCGCCCCAGAATGTGCGCCGCCACTGTGACTGTCCCCTTTGGTGAGGAGAGGGGGTGCAGACAAAATAACTCCCCCATCCGTACCTTGAGGGGCATGGCCGCTGAGATGTCGCTGATGCGGTCCTTCCCCGGTGCCTCCCGCTTCTGCTTCAGCCATGGGAGTGGTGGTGCCAACGCCGCCTGCGCCGACCACATATCCCATAGTGTCCACTTCCTCACGCGTCCCCACATCTCCCGCGACGTTGGAGGTCGTGGGCGGCGGAGCCCTTGAGGTGGACGGGTGATTCACAGCTCCAGGCTTCTTCTTAGGCGCCATAGTCAATGACGCCGTCGATGATGAAAATGGTGATGAAGATGACGCGCTACCGATGCTCTCAGGTTCGTGCAAGTAATCCCCCTACCTGGTGCACCAAAGATGTCGTGGGGAACCACGGCCACCTATGGGGCTATGAGCCCCTTTTGGTTCGGCGGGGGGGGTGGGGGGTGGACACATTGCACAAAGAGCAGAGAAGCGTAGCGCAGCGCGACAAAGATCACACGGGCAGTTTTTACCCAGGTTCGAGCCGTTGCGAGGCGTAAAACCCTACTCCTGCTTTGGTGGATTGATGGTGGAAAAGGTGGTGGTGGGCGTAGCGCACTTCTTGGTAGGGTTGCCTCAGAGTGGAAGTGGCTACGCGCATATGGGTATGTGAGGGGCTGAACTTTCCAACCTCGCGAACCCTTTCTACGGTTGCCATGGGCCTTCTTTTATAGGTTAAGGGGTCACCACAGTGGAAAATCAGTCTTTACATACTGATTAGATAGCAAACAGTGTTATCATACCTAACTTTGCAGGCTGACAGGGCACATTAAATGCACCATCGAGTGTCACATCACAGCGTGCCCGGCAGCCCCTGGCGGGCTATTTTGCCAGCTTCGCGCCTGCTTGCTTGACATGTCTCAGGATGGGTGTCATATGGAGGTGTTTGTTCTAGGAAGTGGCTGCCATGTGGCGAAAAGCATCCACCTAGTCATATTGGGGCTTGACACCGCACTAATCTGTGGCTTGCGTCGCTCGTGAGGTGGAGCGGTGGAGTGGCTTGCCTCCGCAAGTCCTGGTAGGGCCTGCCGGTACGATCTGGAAGTATGCTTCCGGGGCAAACCAAACCTTGCCAGGCTTGCCTGCCCAGCAAGGGAGGTTCTTCCCTTCGCGGTATCTTCATTCTCTGGCTCATCTTGATCTTCTTTATCTGCACTTGGACCCTTTGGTGAATTGGTCCATCTTGCTTGGTTTGATCTTGGTGCTGCAATCTTTGTCCTTGGGCCTGTGCACGGTCTGGGCAATGGACCCATGGTTTGTTGCACCGACAATAATGCTATAAATATCTTATGGAAAAGAAAGATGCTAAACCTAGACTCATTAGGTGGGTTCTCTTGCTACAAGAATTTGATTTACATATCACTGATAGGAAAGGAGCTGAGAACCCTGTAGCTGATAACTTATCTAGGTTAGAAAATATTCTTGATGCCCACTACCTATTGATGATAGCTTCCCTAATGAACAACTAGCTATCATCAATGCTTCTCATAACACTCCTTGGTATGCTAACTATGCTAATTATATAGTTGCTAAATTTATACCACCTAGTTTCACATACCAGCAACAGAAGAAATTCTTCTATGATTTAAGACATTATTTTTGGGATGACCCACAACTTTATAAAGAGGGAGTAGATGGTACTATTAGACGTTGTGTACTTGAGCATTGATATGTTTCCGTCGTATCTACAATTTTTGATTGTTTCATGCCAATATTATTCAACTTTTACATACTTTTGGCAACTTTTTATATGATTTATTTGGACTAACTTACTTATCCAGTGCCCAGTGCCAGTTCATGTTTGTTGCATGTTTTTGTATCGCAGAAAATCCGTATCAAACAAACTCCAAACGTGATGAAACCCTACGGAGAATTATTTTGGAATATTTGTGAATTTTAGGTGGTGGAATCAACGTAAACGGAGGCCCGAGGCCACCACAACCCACCAGGGCGCGCCACCAGGCCCAGGCGCGCCCTGGTGTACCGTTCCCTCCTCGAATGTCGGTTGGAGCTATACTTCGGGCGCAAGAACTCTTATATTCGTAAAAAATTCGTGTAAGAAGATCAGCGCAATCAAAGTTATGGATCTCCAGGAATTTAAGAAACCATGAAGGGCCATATCTGGGAGCGCGAAATAGAAGAGAATAGAGAGGGAGATCCAATCTCGGAGGGGCTCCTGCCACTCCACCGCCATGGAGGCCATGGACCAGAGGGGGAACTCTCCTCCTATCTAGGGGGGGCAAGGAATAAGAAGAAGGAGGGGGGCTCTCTCCCCCCTCTCCCGGTGGCGCCGAAACGCCGCCGGGGCTAGGATCATGACGGCAATCTACATCAACAATATTGCTACTATCAACACCAACTCTCTCTCCCCCTCTATGCAGCGGTGTAACACCCCTTCTCCCCACTGTAATCTCTACTTAAACATGGTGCTCAACTCCATATATTATTTCTCAATGATCTATGGTTATCCTATGATGTTTGAGTAGACCTGTATTGTCCTATGGGTTAATCATGATCTTGGTTGGTATGATTGCATATTTATTTATGGTGCTGTCCTACGGTGCCATCCTTTCTCGCGCAAACATGAGGGGCCCCCGTTGTAGGGTGTTGCAATATGTTCATGTTTCGCTTATGGTGGGTTGCGAGAGTGACAGAAGCTTAAACCCGAGTAAGTGGGGTATGACGTATGGGAGTAAAGAGGACTTGATACTTAATGCTATGGTTGGGTTTCATGACCTTACTGATCTTTAGTAGTTGCGGATGCTTGCTAGAGTTCCAATCATAAGTGCATATGATCCAAGTAGAGAAAGTATGTTAGCTCATGCCTCTCCCTCATATAAAATTACAAGAATGATTACCGGTACTTGTTGTTGATTGCCTAGGGACAAATGACTTTCTTGTTGACAAAAGCTACCCACTTTTATTACCTTGCAATTTATCTGTAGTTTTATTCTCGCAAAGTACTCGTAGTCTCATTCTTGCAAAATAGTTTCATACTTGTTTTAGGTAAAGCAAATGTCAAGTGTGCATAGAGTTGTATCGGTGGTCGATAGAACTTGAGGGAATATTTGTTCTGCCTTTAGCTCCTCATTGGATTTGACATTCTTATTTATCGAAGAAGGCTACAAACGACCCCCTATACTTGTGGGTTATCAAGACCTTTTTCTGACGCCGTTGCCGGGGAGCAATAGCGTGGGGTGAATATTCTCATGTGTGCTTGTTTGCTTTATCACTAAGTAGTTTTTATTTCCTATTCTAAGTTGTTCTCTATCTTTAGTTATGGATATGGAACACGAAACACCAAAAAGATTAGTGGTACTTGCTACTCATGGAGATGGGGAACCTCCTAAAACCCTCGAGGCTTGTTATGTGAAAGATATTATGCACTACTTTGATAATCCTGATAAAACCCCATTCAACTTGATAATGGGACTAGCGTTGGATCAATGTGAATACTTCAGGGATTATCGCTTGACACAAAAAGGGACACTTTTATGCGATCAAATTTATATGTTGCATTGGTATGCTCGGGATTTATGCTTCAGATATTATTTTACTTGTTGCTCTAGGATGAATGCTCCACACCTTCCCTTCTAATGCAAATTTAATGATAATGAAACCTTAGCTTCTTATGCTAATGGTAGATATGATTATTATCATGTGGAACGAATAGAAGAATTTGTTGCTTTTAAGGGTGCTTATGAAATTGAATCTTTGTTTGAAAAGTATGAAGATTTTGATGATTCAGTTTAAAGACCTGAAATTTTTTCCATCCTCAAATATTGCTATGATAGTTACAAATACAATTCTGATATTAATGCATTTATTGAGAGAGTCTCCGCTGTCCAACAAGAGACTAATGTTCTGCATGAGTCTATGGAAGAAGGAATTGATGAAACTATGACCTCATTGGATGAAAAAGATGATGAGGAGAGCGAAGAAAAAAAGGAGGAAGAGCGGATTAGCTACCCGTGCCCACCTTCTAATGAGAGTAACTCTTCAACGCATACGTTGTTTAATTTCCCTTTGTTCTTACCGAAGGATGAATGCTATGATAATTGATATGATCCCGTTGATTCGTTCGAAATATCCCTTTTTGATGAACTTGATGCTTGCCATGCTTGTGGCCATGATGCCAATATGAATTATGCTATTGGAGATGAACTTTCTATTGTTCCTTATGTTAAACATGAAATTGTTGCTATTGCACTCACACATGATAGTCCTATTATCTTTTTTGAATTCTCCAAACTACACTATATCAGAGAAGTTTGCTCTTATTAAGGATTATATTGATGGGTTGCCTTTCACCATTGCACATGATAATTTTTATGAATATAATATGCATGTGCTTGCTGCTCCTACTTGCAATTATTATGAGAGAGGAACTACATCTCCACCTCTCTATGTTTCCAACACGATAAAATTGCAAGAAACTACTTATGCTATGTATTGGCCTTTACTTGATGTGCATGAATTGTTCATGTATGACATGTCGATGCATAGGAAGAGAGTGACTTCGTCATTGCTTGATATATGTTGCTTTGTGCTCATTACTAAATGTCAAATCATTGTTAATTAAAATTGGCTTTGATATACCTTGGGATCCAGGTGGGTCCATTACTTGAGCACTTTATGCCTAGCTTAATGGCTTTAAAGAAAGTGCTGCCAGGGAGACAACCAGAAGTTGTAGAGAGTCATTTATTTCCATTGAGTGCTTTTATAAAGTTTTGAAAAAATAGAGGGAAACTTAAAACTTTTCACAAAAGAGAAGCGATTGAAAGGTGATGCATTGCAGAAGTGATGGTCGACCTTGAACACTTGTGTTCATGCTCATGGAAACAATGTAGAATTTTGCATGAAGACTCTCAGAAAAATTATCCCCTTGTACAATTCCATTGTATTATAAAAATAATGTCCCAAGATTTGCCTTTAGATGAGTAGATTGCTTGTTGGTATGTGCGGTGCAGAAACAGAAACTTTGATCGTAGCACGCGATTTTACATTTTTTTACTGGAATGTCAAACGTTTCTGAAACTTTTTGCACGGTCTTGCTATACAAATTGATTATTTTGTCATAATTTTTCCAGAATTTTTGGAGTACAGAAGTATGGTAGATGTTCAGATTACTACACACTGTCCTGTTTAAGACCAATTCTGTTTTTGATGCATTGCTTTGCTTGTTTTGATGAAACTATCGATTTTTATCGGTGGTATGAGCCATGGAAAAGTTATATTACAGTATCTACAATGCAAAAACAAAATCTGATTTGGGATTTTCTTTATTATACTAATGGATCTTACCGAGCTTTCTGTTGAGTTTTGTGTGGATGAAGTGATCAAAGATCGAGGAGGTCTCGATGTAAGGAGAAGGAGGAGAGGCACGAGCTCAAGCTTGGGGATGCCCAAGGCACCCCAAGTAAATATTCAAGGAGATTCAAGCGTCTAAGCTTGGGGATGCCCCAGAAGGCATCCCATATTTCTTCAACAAGTATCGGTATGTTTCTGTCTTCGTTTCGTTCATGTGATATGTGCAAATCATGGAGCGTCTTTTGCATTTAGTTTACATTTTTATTTTATGCACCATGCTGGTGTGAGATAGTCCATGGTTGATTTATAGAATGCTCATTGCACTTCACGTATATCTTTTGAGTATGGCTTTATCGAATGCTTCATGTGATTCACTTATATCATTTGAAGTTTGGATTGCTTGTTTCTCTTCACATAGAAAACCGATGTTCGTAGAATGCTCTTTTGCTTCACTTATATTTGTTAGAGCATGGTATTTTGTAGAAAGAATTGAACTCTCATACTTCACTTATATCTATTTAGAGAGTCAACAAGAATTGGTCATTTGCATGGTTAGTCACAAAATCCTACATAAAACTTATGGATCACTGAATATGATATGTTTGATTCCTTGCAATAGTTTTGCGATATAGAGATGGAATATGCGGGAGGTAAATGGTTGTGGTTAGTAAGAATATTGGTGTTAAGGTTTGTGATTCCCGAAGCATGCACGTATAGTCTCTTGTTATGCTATGAAAGTTGGAGCACAATTTATCATTGATTGTCTATCTTTGTGTGAAGGTCGGGGGCGCGCGATGGTTAACTCCTACCAACCTCCCCCGTAGGACATGCGTAGTATTACTTTGCTTCGAGGGCTAATAAACTTTTGCAATAAGTATATGAGTTCTTTATGACTAATGTGAGTCCATGGATTATACGCACTCTTACCTTTCCGTGATTTGCTAGCCTCTACGGTACCGTGCATTGCCCTCTCTCACCTCGAGAGTCGGTGCAAACTTCGCCGGTGCATCCAAACCCCATGATATGATACGCTCTATCACACATAAGCCTTACTATATCTTCCTCAAAATAGCTACCATACCTACCTATTATGGCCTTTCCATAGCCATTCCGAGATATATTGCCATGCAACTTCCACCACTTTCGTTTGATGACTTGAGAAATCATTGTCATATTGCTTTGCATCATCATATAGCTGACATAGTAGTTGTGGCTCAGCCACCATGCATCATTTTTATACATGTTACGCTAGATCATTGCACCTCCTAGTACACTACCAGCGGCATTCATATAGAGTCATACTTTTTCATAGGTATCGAGTTGTAATTTTTATTTCTTTTGAGTTATAAGTAAATAGAAGTGTGATGATCATCATTTTTAGAGCGGTGCCTCAGTGAGGAAAGTATGATGGAGACTATGATTCCCCCACAAGTCGGGATGAGACTCCGGACAATGAGAGAAAAAAAAAGAAAAAAAGGGAAAAAAGAAAAAAAAGAAAAAAAAGAAAAAAATAAACAAAGAGAGAAGGAGCATTGTTAGTATCCTTTACCACACTTGTACTTCAAAGTAGCACCTTGTTTTTCATATGGAGAGTCTCCTATGTTGTCACTTTCATATACTAGTGGGATTTTTTCATTATAGGATTAGACGCACACCCACTTAGTTTTCATATGGAGATTTCATACACTTATAGCTCTTAGTGCATTCGTTGCATGGCAATCCCTACTCCTCGCATTAATATCAATTGATGGGCATCTCCATATCCCATTGGTTAGCCGCGTCAATGTGAGACTTTTTTACTTTTTTGTTTTCTCTGTATTTACCCCTACCATCATACTCTATTCCACCTGTAGTCATGGCTCGCGCTCATGTATTGCGTGAGGGTTGAACAGGCTGAAGCGCGTTAAAAAGTATGAACCAATTGCTTGGCTGACATCGGGGTATTACATGATTTATACTTTGTGTTAAGAAGACAGAGCATCACAAGACTATATGATTTTGTAGGGATAGCTTTCTTTAGTGTTGATATTCTGAAAGACATGACTGTTTGTTGGGATGTCTGAGTATTTATGTCTTTATGTCAAATTATGGACTATTGCTTTGAGTCACTTGTGTCTTAATATTCATGCCATAACTAGATATATGATCAAGTTTATGCTAGGTAGCATTCCACATCAAAAATTATCTTTTTTATCATTTACCTACTCGAGGACGAGCAGGAATTAAGCTTGGGGATGCTGATACGTCTTCATCGTATCTATAATTTTTGATTGTTTCATGCCAATATTATTCAACTTTTACATACTTTTGGCAACTTTTTAGATGATTTATTTGGACTAACTTACTTATCCAGTGCCCAGTGCCAGTTCTTGTTTGTTGCATGTTTTTGTATCACAGAAAACCAATACCAAACGAACTCCAATCGTGATGAAACTCTACGGAGAATTATTTTGGCATATTTGTGAATTTTAGGAGGTGGAATCAACGTAAATAGAGGCCCGAGGCCACCACAACCCACTAGGGTGCGCCCTGGTGTATCGTGCCCTCCTCGACCGTCAGTTGGAGCTATACTTCGGGCACAAGGAAGCTTATATCTGAAAAAAAAATGGTATAAAAAGATCAGTGCAGTCGGAGTTATGGATCTTCGGGAATTTAAGAAACCGTGACGGGCCAGATCTTGGAGCGCAAAACAGAAGAGAACAGAGAGGGAGATCCAATCTCGGAGGGGCTCCTGCCCCTCCGCCACCATGGAGGCCATGGACCAGAGGGGGAACTCTCCTCCCATCTAGGGGGAGGCCAAGGAAGAAGAAGAAGGAGGAGGGGGCTCTCTCCCCCTCTCTCTCGGTGGCGCTGGAACACCGCCGGGAATAGATCCGTGACAGCAATCTTCATCAACAATCTTGCTACCGTCAACACCAACTCTCTCCCCCTCTATGCAGCGGTGTAATACCCCTTCTCCCTGTTGTAATCTCTACTTAAACATGGTGCTCAACTCCATATATTATTTCCCAATGATCTATGGTTATCCTATGATGTTTGAGTAGATCCGTTTTGTCCTATGGGTTAATCGTGATCTTGGTTGGTATGATTGTATATTTTATTTATGGTGTTGTCCTACAGTGCCCTCCGTTCTCGCGCAAACGTGAGGGGTCCCCGCTGTAGGTTGTTGCAATATGTTCATGGTTCGCTTATGGTGGGTTGCGAGAGTGACAGAAGCTTAGACTCGAGTAAGTGGGGTATGACATATGGGAGTAACGAGGACTTGATACTTAATGCTATGGTTAGGTTTCACGACCTTAATGATCTTTAGTAGTTGCGGATGCTTGCTAGAGTTCTAATCATAAGTGCATATGATCCAAGTAGAGGAAGTATGTTAGCTCATGCCTCTCCCTCATATAAAATTACAAGAATGATTACCGGTACTTGTTATCGATTGCCTAGGGACAAATGACTTTCTTGTTGACAAAAGCTATCCACTTTTATTACCTTGCAATTTATCCGTAGTTTTATTCTTGCAAAGTACTCGTAGTCTCATTCTTGCAAAATAGTTTCATACTTATTTTAGGTAAAGCAAACATCAAGTGTGCGTAGAGTTGTATCGTTGGTCGATAGAACTTGAGGGGACATTTGTTCTGCCTTTAGATCCTTATTGCATTCGACACTCTTATTTATCGAAGAAGGCTACAAACGATCCCCTATACTTGTGGGTTATCAAGCATGAACAGGAACAAATCCTACAGAACTGTCACTCTGAAGCCTATGGAGGGCATCATGCGGGAGAAAGAACTGCTCATAAGGTATTACAATCTGGTTTTTATTGGCCTAATCTTTTCAAGGATGCCCGTAAGTTTGTTTTATCTTGTGATGAATGTCAAAAAATAGGTATATTGGTAAGGTCTGGAAATGCCTATGAATTATTCACTTGTTGTTGAACCATTTGATGTTTAGGGCTTTGAATATATGGGACCTTTTCCTTCCTCTAATGGGTATACACATATTTTGGTTGTTGTTGATTATGTCACTAAGTGGGTAGAAGCTATTCCAACTAGTAGTGCTGATCGTAACACCTCCATTAAAATGCTCCAAGAAGTTATTTTCCCAAGGTTTGGAGTCCCCAGATATTTAATGATTGATGGTGGTTCACACTTTATTCATGGTGCTTTCTGTAAAATGCTTGATAAATATGATGTTAAACATAGAATTGCATCACCATATCATCCTCAATCTAGTGGTCAAGTTGAACTTAGCAATAGAGAAATAAAATTTATATTACAAAAAACTGTCAATAGGTCCCGAAAAATCCTATGGGTGTGTCTCCATATAAAATGGTTTATGGAAAAGCTTGTCATTTGTCTCTAGAGTTAGAAAATAAAGCATATTGGGCAATTAAAGAACTCAATTATGACTTCAAACTTGCTGGTGAAAAGGGGTTATTTGATATTAGCTCACTAGATGAATGGAGAACCCAAGCTTATGATAATGCCAAACTATTTAAAGAAAAAAGTTAAAAGATGTCATGACAAAAGAATCCAAAAGCGGGAATTCAAAGTGGTGAACATGTTCTATTGTACAATTCTCGTTTTAGTTTTTTTGTAGGAAAACTTCTTCCAAATGGGAAGGACCATATGTTATCAAAGAATTTTATTGCTCTAGAGCCATTAAGATGAATAATGCCGAAGGTACTAACGTGAAGGTGGTCAATGGGAAAAGAATTAAGCACTATATCTCAGGTACGCCTATTAATGTTGAAACGAATATTATTCAAACCATGACACCGGAGGAACACATAAAATAAACCTTCCAGAACACTCCAGAACCCTGCAAAGGAAGAGGTGCGTGATACGGTAAGTAAACTGACTCCAAAAAATCCGCAAAAATATTTTCAATTGGTTTGGAATATTAGAAAAAAATAGGAAAAGAAGAAACAACCGGGAAAGGCAACTGATACGTGTCCAACGTATCTATAATTTATGAAGTATGCATGCTATTATATTATATGTTTTGGATGTTTATGGGCTTTACTAAGCACTTTTATATTATTTTTGGGACTAACCTACTAACCGGAGGCCTAGCCCAAATTGTTGTTTTTTGCCTATTTTAGTGTTTCGAAGAAAAGGAATATCAAACGGAGTCCAAATGGAATGAAACCTTTGGGAGAGTTAACAATAATAACTTATGATCACTCACATTCAACTAGATATATTGTGTCAGATGTTAGTGTGGTATTTTGGCATCAACAATAATCCACATGTTGAATGAAACCTTCATGTTGATGCAAGCACCACATATTAGTGTGGGATTTTAGCTAGCAAAGATATTGAGCAAGCACCACATGTTGAAGGATCTGATTCGTTACAATTTCCACATGTTTCATGCTTGCATAGGGAATCACAAATCTTAACATCAATATTCTTACTAAAGCACAATTACTCATCAACATGACTCACATATCATATCGTCATATCTCAAAACCATTACTAAGAATCAAGTTTATTTTGTCCAATGATCTTCATGAAAGTTTTTATTATATCCTCCTTGGATATCTATCACTTTGAGACTATTTTCATATGTTGCTTTTGATAAGCTCAAACAAATATAAGTGAAGATCATGAGCATAAATTTTGTTCTTTCTATCAAAATAATCTAAGTGAAGAAAAAGAGCATTTCTTCAAAATTAACAAAGCACACCGTGCTCAAAAAGATATAAGTGAAGTACTAGAGCAAATCCATGGCTCTAAAAATTTAAGTGAAGCATAGGAGCAAGCATAGCGTAGTTTTTGGCTCTCTCAAAAGGGTGTGTCCAGCAAGGTATTGATAATTTCAATGATGCTCACATGAAAGATAAGAATTGAAACAAAGAGAGCATCATGTAGCATGTGACAAACACATCTAAGTCTAACATACTTCCTGTGCATAGGCATTTTATAAGCAAACAAATTATCAAGGCAAGAAAAAACTAGCAAATGCAAGGAAGAAGAGAGAGACGATAGCAATCTCAACATGAAGAGAGGTAATTTTGTAACATGAAAATTTCTACAACCATGTTTTCCTCTCTCATAATAATTACATGTGGGATCAGAAGCAAATTCAACAAAATAGCTATCACATAAAATATTCTCAACACGATCCACATGCATGCGAAGTTGACACTCTTCCAAAATAGTGGGATTAACATTAACTAAAGTCATGACCTCTCCAAACCCACTTTTATCAAAAATTTCATAGGATTGAACATTCTTCAAATATGTGGGATCTAAAGTTGACACTCTTCCAAACCCACTTTCAATATTATTGCAAACACTATTATCAATCTCATATTCATCATGGGGCTTAAATATACTTTCAAGATCATACGAAGAATCACCCCAATCATGATCATTGCAACAAGTAGTGGACATAGCAAAACTAGCATCCCCAAGCTTGGGGTTTTGCATATCATTAACATAATTGACATTAATAGAATTTATAATAACATCATTGCAAGCATGCTTTTCATTCCAAGATCTATCATGAATCACTTCATAAAGCACTTCATCACAATTTTCAGATTCACGAATTTCAAGCAAAACTTCATAGAGATAATCAAGTGCACTCAACTCACTGGCAATTGGTTGAACATAATCAGATCTTTTGAAAAGATTAGCAAGTGGATGAGGATCCGTAACAATAAATTTTTAGCAAGAGAAGATGCAAGCAAATAGAAGGCACATGTAAACACAAGTAAACATGAGATCCGATGAGAAAAGGGTGAACGAGAAAGAGGGTGAATAAAACGGATTTTTTGTGAAGTGGGGGAGAGGAAAACGAGAGGCAAATGGCAATAATATAAATTGCGAGGAGATGAGATTTGTGATTAGGAACCTGGTTGATGTTGAAGATCCTCCACGGCAACAGCGCCAGAAATTCCTTTTGATGTCATTGTTCTTTTTGCACATTGCATTTCCATTGCATGTCTTCTTGCTATCGTGTTTCCTTTCTATTCTTTATTAAAACTTCATCTAGATTTCTTCTGTTTTGTTTGTCTTTGTATCAAAAATATAGTTCATTGCAAATTCTTATGAAAATTCCTTGAAAATATTTATGAAATTTCATTTACAAGTGAGATGAATTGACAAAATCTTCTCTCAGTATTGATCTCTGTTCCACCGATCTAAGCCTATCGGTCCGACTAAAGTGTAAGGTCCACTTACACACAGTTCATCGGTACTACCGAAATGGACTAACTCGGTTGCACCGATGAGCACCTTCAGTGGCTCTGCTATCTCGGAGTCACCGATTGAAACGAATCGACGCCACCAATTTCACTGCTGAGAAAACCTTTTGTCATGTTATATTGTCAATTTCTTTCAGCACCACTCAATGATTCTTTTTTCCTCTATCTACATCATGAGCTGCATTATGCTTCTTTCTGTCTCTCAAGGACCACACTCACTTGACTCATATCCATTAAGGACCCTTCTTGGAAATTGATGTAGAAGGGGGAGAGAGAGCACATCAAAGCTTCATATCACAAAACTCTTCTAAGATAGAAACAGAGATGTAATGTCATAAGAGGAGAGAAGTCACATATCTTAAGAGGGGAAAGACATGTTAGTATTTGATTTGAGATATTTCTACTATTGATATTATTTATCTCTGATCTAGTTTTATCTCACCCTACCTTCTCCCATTATCCAACGTTAGATTCAGGGGGAGAAAGAGTCCATGTTTAAGGGGAGAAAATCCTTAGAACTTATTGCAAATATGTAAGTCTTTGGGGACATTGTCTATATTTGAATGAAGTACTCACCCATTACATGTCATCCTAGTCTTGGTATTCTTGTAGGTCTTGGAATATTTCTTGTTTGGAGTTTTATTGTGTTATTTAACCTTGTTTTATCAAGATTGCTTCCTCAAAGAGTCAGTTCAAGAACCACAAGGTAAGTATATGCATCACACTCATGTGCATGATGATCTCTTGCTTCTGCACATATTATTTGCAAGAGGGATTCATAAACATGAAGGCCCATCTCATTTGATCTTTACTCTGATGCACATAGCCAAGATACATGTAACTCATTACTTTCTCGGTCATGACGTGCATTCACATGTTGCTCAATTCTATCATTGCACAATTGCACACATGTAGGGGGAGCTTATGCATGTTACATGTTCCTCCAAAGCTTTACTTGCAACTCTTCATATCATTTACTTGAAGCTTTGATATATGTTATCACCAATTACCAAAAAGGGGGAGGTTGAAAGCACAAGTGCTCCTTGGGTGATTTTGGTAATTAATGTCAACATATCTTTTGTTGGACTAATAGTTTTATCGAGGATATTTCAGATAATTTCAACAGTGGAGTGGCAAGGACAATAGGATGTGGAACCCCTTCAAAATGCTAAGGACGAAGATTGGCAAGAGCTCAAGACTCTTCATTTCTATTTTAGTGATCCAAGATCACATTGAGTCCATAGGAAAGCCAATACAATTAAAAGGGGGTGAGATGTTGCTTAATGGTCTACTTGCTCAAAGTGCTTAGCGATATTTCTACAAAACCCTTAGCCACTTTCTCCATCCAAATATATCAAAACCCTAAATTCCAACTCGACACCACCTGTACTTTCTTCCCAGAGCCACCGAGTTCATTTGACTTGTGATATAGTTTCCGACTCACTTGTGGTTATCTCATACCCACACCCTTTACTTTCTGCAATTCATACTTGCTCATATTGATATATCTTGTGCTAGTTGAATTGCATAGTAGTTCCTACATTTCCTTATCTTGTGATATTGTTTGTGCTTGCTAGTTTCCTTTAGTGCCTATCTTGTTTAGCATAGGTTGTTGGTGCACTTAGTTGAGCCTAGCATATTTAGGATTTGTGCATGAAAAGTATCTGCTAGTTTAATTCCGCGTTACGATAAAGCCAAAACCGTAGAAGTTTTAAAACGCCTATTCACCCCCCCCCCTCTAGTCGTCATCTAGATCATTTCAATCTTGCATGCACCTTCTTTGTTTAACATACTTTCAGGCACGTACCTCATCTTGTCGGAGGCTGTTTACGCATACCGGAGCTAGACACCAGCTCCAGAGCCAGAACCACCACTTGACCCTTATCGACAGTCCTTTTATCAGTGGGATCCGGAGGAGATCGCCAGCCAATGGCACTCGGATGACACTCCTCAGTACACCAGAGAGAGTATCTCTAATCCATGGGCATAGACCAACTTAGGCCAAAAGCCTAAGCTTGGGGGAGTATGTATTTCTCACCGACATTACATTCATATTCACACACTCATTCTAGTTGTCAGTGCTCATACTTTTTCATTGTACAATCCATGCTAGTTTATTTTCTTTTTCTTGCATTCTTCATGTATGTTTGAATAAACTTAAGAAAAAAATTAGTTGTAGCTTTTAGCTAGTTTACTTTCCATGCCTGTAGTAGTAGTAATTAAAAGAAAACCCAAAAGATTTCTCATTCTTCTTTTGCTTGTTGGGAGCTTTCCCGTGTAAATAGTTTTATTTCTTTTCTTTTCTTTGCGGGTCGAGAGGAGAAGACCATGATGAAAATGTTGAGTGGCTCTCATATGCATTATTGTTGATTTAACCAAGAGCCCATATTACCTTGTCTTCTCCCTTGAATTGAATGCTTGCAGATTCCAGCTTAGTCCAATGCATGTGCACTATTATTATTATCCACAATGTTCAGTCGTGTGAGTGAAAGGCAATAATGACGATATATGATGAAATGATTGAGATGAGAGAAGCTGGTATGAACTCAACCTCTCTTGTTTTTGTAAATATGATTAGTTCATCGTTCATGATTCAGCCTATTATGAATAAGCATGTTTGCAATGACAATTAGAGATTATAATTGCTTATGCCATGCTTAATTAGCTAGGAGTTTATAATGGTTTACCTTGCATGCCAACATGCTATTAAAATGGTTGTGATGTGGTATGATAGGGTGGTATCCTCCTTTGAATGATTCGAGTGACTTGACTTGGCACATGTTCACGCATGTAGTTGAAACAAAATCAACATAGCCTCCACGATATTTATGTTCATGATGGATTATATCCTACTCATGATTGCACTCAGTGTTGATTAATTTCAATGCATGTTCATGACTATTGTCGCTCTCTAGTTGGTCGCTTCCCAGTCTCTTTCTAGCCTTCACTTGTACTAAGCGGGATACTGCTTGTGCATCCAAAATCTAGAAACCCCAAAGTTATTCCATATGAGTCCACCGTACCTTCCTATATGCAGTATCTACCTGCCGTTCCAAGTAAATTTGTATGTGCCAAACTCCAAACCTTCAAATGAAATTATGTTTTGTATGCTCAAACAGCTCATGTATCAACTAGGGTTGTCTGTATCTTCCATGCTAGGCGGGTTATTCTCAAGAGGAGTGGACTCTGCTCCTCACTCATGAGAAAATGGATGGTAACCGGGATGGCCAGTCCCATGCTCAAATCAAATCAAAATAATTACAAACAAAACTCCCCCAGGATTGTTGTTAGTTGGAGGCACCCGTTGTTTCGGGCAAGCCATGGATTGATGCTTGTTGGTGGAGGGGGAGTATAAACTTTACCATTCTGTTTGGGAACCGCCTATAATGTGTGTAGCATGGAACATATCGAGATCTCTTGGTTGTTATGTTGACAATGAAAGTATACCGCTCAAAATATTATTTATCTCTGTTTCAAAACTCGAGCTCTGGCACCTCTACAAATCCCTGCTTCCCTCTTCAAAGGGCCTATCTACTTATTTTTATGTTGAGTCATCACCCTCTTATTAAAAGCACCAGTTGGAGAGCACTGCTGTCATTTGCATGCATTACTATTAATTTATATTGAGTATGACTATGACTGGATCTCTTTTACCATGAATTACAATGTTTAGTCAGTCCTTGATCTTCAGAGGTGCTCTGCATTTATGTTTTGCGGTCTCAGAAAGGGCTAGCGAGATACCATCTTGTTATATCAAATTATGATTGTTTTGAGAAAGTGTTGTCATCCGAGATTTATTATTATTTCTCCCTAGTTGATTATGCCATTGATATGAGTAAAAATGAGACCTAAGTGTTATTGTCAATATGGTTAGTTCATAATCTTTGCTGAAAACTTGAATGCTGGCTTTACATATTTGCAACAACAAGAGCAAACAGAGTTTGTAGAAGTTTTTCTTTATCACTTTCAGTTTGTCAACTGAATTGCTTGAGGACAAGCAAAGGTTTAAGCTTGGAGGAGTTGATACGTCTCCGTCGTATCTACTTTTCCAAACACTTTTGCCCTTGTTTTGGACTACTTGCATGATTTGAATGGAACTAACCCGGACTGACGCTGTTTTCAGCAGAACTGCCATGGTTATTTTTGTGCAGAAATAAAAGTTCTCGGGATGACCTGAAAATCCACAGAGCAACTTTTTGGAATTAATAAAAAATATTGGCGAAAGAATCAAGGCTAGGGGGCCCATGCTACGACTTGAGCTTGTGTTGGTTTTCCTTGAAGAGGAAAGGGTGATGCAGCAATAGTAGTGTAAGTATTTCCCTTAGTTTTTGAGAACCAAGGTATCAATCCAGTAGGAGGCTCCTCAAAAGTCCCATGCACCTACACAAACAAACAAAGAACTCGCAACCAACGCAATAAAGGGGTTTTCAATCCCTTCACGGCCACTTGCGAAAGTGAGATCTCATAGAGATAGTATGATAAGGTAAATATATTTTTGGTATTTTATAAATATAGATGCAAAAATTAAAGATGCAAATAAAAGTAGATTGAAAGCTTATATTATAAAAGATAGACCCGGGGCCATAGGTTCCACTAATGGCTTCTCTCAAGATAGCATAAGTATTACGGTGGGTGAACAAATTACTGTCGAGCAATGGATAGAAAAGCGAATAATTATGAGATTATCCAGGCATGATCATGTATATAGGCATCACGTCCGTGACAAGTAGACCGACTCTTGCCTGCATCTACTACTATTACTCCACACATCGACCGCTGTCCAGCATGCATCTAGAGTATTAAGTTCATAAGAACAGAGTAACGCATTAAGAAAGATGACATGATGTAGAGGGATAAACTCAAACAATATGATATAAACCCCATCTTGTTATCCTTGATGGCAACAATACAATACGTGCCTTGCAACCCTTTCTGTCACTGGGTAAGTACACCGCAAGATTGAACCCAAAGCTAAGCACTTCTCCCATGGCAAGAAAGATCAATCTACTAGGCCAAACCAAACTGATAATTCGAAGAGACTTGCAAAGATAACTCAATCATACATAAAAGAATTCAGAGGAGATTCAAATATTTCTCATAGATAAACTTGATCATAAACCCACAATTCATCGGATCTCGACAAACACACCGCAAATAGAGTTTACATCGAATAGATCTCCACAAGAGAGGGGTAGAACATTGTATTGAGATCCGAAAAGAGAGAAGAAGCCATCTAGCTAATAACTATGGACCCGAAGGTCTGTGGTAAACTACTCACAACTCATCGGAGGGGCTATGGTGTTGATGTAGAAGCCCTCCATGGTCGATTCCCCCTTCGGCGGAGCGCGGGCAAAGGCTCCAAGATGGGATCTCGCGGATACAGAAGGTTACGGTGGTGGAAATTGTGTTTCGTTGGCTCCCTGGATGTTTTCGGGGTATGTAGGTATATATAGGAGGAAAAAGTACGTCGGTGGCCGCTCGAGGGGTCCAGGAGACAGGGGCGCGCCCAGGAGGGGTGGGCGCGCCATCCTATCTCCTGGCCACCTCGTTTGCTTTTTGACATGCACTCCAAGTTCTCCGGATCACGTTCATTCCAAAAATCACGCTCCCGAAGGTTTCATTCCGTTTGGACTCCGTTGATATTCCTTTTCTTCGAAATACTGAAATAGGCAAAAAAAACAGCAATACGGGCAGGGCCTCCGGTTAGTAGGTTAGTCCCAAAAATGATATAAATGTGTAAAATAAAGCCAATAAACATCCAAAAGGGGTAATATAATAGCATGGAACAATCAAAAATTATAGATACGTTGGAGACATATCAGCCCACACCCTGTCCACGAGTATCTATAATTTTTGATTGTTCCATGCTATTATATTACCCCTTTTGGATGTTTATGGGCTTTATTTTACACTTTTATATCATTTTTGGGACTAACCTACAAACTGGAGGCCCAGCCCATATTGCTGTTTTTTTTGCCTATTTCAGTATTTCGAAGAAAAGGAATATCAAACGGAGTCCAAACAGAATGAAACCTTCGGGAGCGTGATTTTTGGAACAAACGTGATCCGGAGAGCTTGGAGTGCAAGTCAAGAAGCTCCCGAGGGCCCCACGAGATAGGGGGCCGCCCCCCTGTAGGGCGAGCCCCCCTTTCTCGTGGGCCCCTCGGGCGGCCACCGACGTACTTCTTCCTCCTATATATACCTACGTACCCCGAAAACATCCAGGGGCACCATGAAACACAATTTCCACCGCCGTAACCTTTTGTATCTGCGAGATCCCATCTTGGAGCGTTCGCCGGCACTCTATCGGAGGGGGAATCAACCACGATGGGCCTCTACATCAACATCCTTGCCCCTCCGATGAGTTGTGAGTAGTTTACCACAGACCTACGGGTCCATTGTTATTAGCTAGATGGCTTCTTCTCTCTTTTTGGATCTCAATGCAATGTTCTCCCCCTCTCTAGTGGAGATCTATTCGATGTAAACTCTTTTTGCGATGTGTTTGTCGAGATCCAATGAATTGTGGGTTTATGAGCAAGTTTATCTATGAATAATATTTGAATCTTCTCTGAATTCGTTTATGTATGATTGAGTTGTCTTTGCAAGTCTCTTTGAATTATCAGTTTGGTTTGGCCTACTAGATTGATCTTTCTTGCCATGGGAGAAGTGCTTAGCTTTGGGTTCAATCTTGCGGTGTTCTTACCCAGTGACATAAAGGGTTGCAAGACACGTATTGTATTGTTGCCATCGAGGATAACAAGATGGGGTTTATATCATATTGCATGTGTTTATCCCTCTACATCATGTCATCTTGCTTAATGCATTACTCTGTTCTTATGAACTTAATACTCTAGATGCAGGCAGGAGTCGGTCGATGTGTGGAGTAATAGTAGTAGATGCAGGCAGGAGTCGGTCTACTTGTTATGGACGTGATGCCTATATACATGATCATGCCTAGATAATCTCATAATTATGCGCTTTTCTATCAATTGCTCGACAGTAATTTGTTCACCCACCGTAATACTTATGCTATCTCGAGAGAAGCCTCTAGTGAAACCTATGGCCCCCGGGTCTATCTCTTATCATATTTGCTTTCCATCTACTTTTATTTGCATCTTTACTTTTTGCATCTATATCATAAAATACCAAAAATATATTTATCTTATCATACTATCTTTATTAGATCTCACTTTCGCAAGTGGCCGTGAAGGGATTGACAACCCTTTTATTGCGTTGGTTGCGAGTTCTCAGTGTGTTTGTGTAGGTGCGTGGGACTTTTGAGGAGCCTCCTACTGGATTGATACCTTGGTTCTCAAAACTGAGGGAAATACTTACGCTACACTTTGCTGCATCACCCTCTCCTCTTCGAGGAAAACCAACGCAAGCTCAAGACGTAGCAAGAAGGATTTCTGGCGCCGTTGCCGGGGAGGTCTTTGCTCAAGTCAAGACATACCAAGTACCCATCACAAACCCATCTCCCTCGCATTTACATTATTTGCCATTTGCCTCTCGTTTTCCTCTCCCCCCACTTCACCCTTGCCGTTTTATTCGCCCTCTCTTTCCCAATCTCCTCCTCTCTTTTCGCTCGCTGTTTTTCTGTTTGCTTGTGTGTTGGATTACTTGTTGCCATGGCACAAGATAATACCAAATTGTGTGACTTCTCGAATACCAATAATAATGATTTCCTTAGTACTCCGATTGCTCCTCTTAATGATGTTGAGTCTTCTTGTTATGAAAGATCAATTCGCCGGCCTTCCTAGTGAAGATGCCGCTACTCATCTAAACAATTTTGTTGATTAAAGATACGGATAACAATAATGTCAAATTGAAGTTATTTCCATTTTCACTTAGAGATCGTGCTAAAGTTTGGTTTTCATCTTTGCCTAAAAATAGTATTGATTCTTGGAACAAGTGCAAAGATGCTTTTATCTCTAAGTATTTTCCTCCCGCTAAGATCATCACTCTTAGGAACGATATTATGAATTTTAAACAACTTGATCATGAGCATGTTGCCCAATCTTGGGAAAGAATGAAATTGATGCTTCGCAATTGCCCTACTCATGGTTTGAATTTATGGATGATCATACAAAATTTTTATGCCGGTTTGAACTTTGCTTCTAGAAATCTCTTAGATTCGGCCACGGGAGGCACCTTTATGGAAATCACGTTAGGATATGCTACAAAATTGCTTGATAATATTATGGCTAATTATTCTCAATGGCGCACCGAAAGATCTTCTAGTAAAAAGTGCATGCTATAGAAGAAATTAATGTTTTGAGTGGAAAGATGGATGAACTTATGAAGATGTTTGCTACTAAAAATACTCCTCTTGATCCCATTGATATGCCTTTGTCTTCCTTGATTGAGAATAATAATGAATCTATGGATGTGTATTTTGTTGGTAGGAATAGTTTTGGAAACAACGCTTATAGAGGAAGTTTTAATGCTAGACCGTTCCCTAGTAATCCCTCTAATAATTATGGAAATTCCTACAATAATTCTTATGGTAATTTTAATAAGATGCCCTCTGATTTTGAGAATAGTGTGAAAGAATTTATGATTTCTCAAAAGAATTTTAATGCTTTGCTTGAAGAAAAATTGCTCAAAGTTGATGATTTGGCTAGGAACGTTGATAGACTTTCGCTTGATGTTAATTCTCTTAAACTTGGATCTTCTTCTCCTAAGCATGATATCAATGAGTCTCTCAAAGTAATGAGAATTTCCATTGACGAGTGCAAGGAAAGAACAGCTAGATTGCGTGCTAAAAAAGAAAGCTTTATAAAAGCGTGTTCTTCTGGTCTTCATGAAAATAATGATGAGGATCTTAAAGTTATTGATGCGTCTCTGATTAGATATATGTTTTGCAATATGAATTTTCATGATTATGGGAGTGATGATGAATCAACTTTGCCTCGAAGGCGTCCCAAAAATTCGGAGTCTTTAGATCTTGATGTTAAATTTGGTAAAAGTGAGATTGGAGAAACCCTCAACTTCTAATAATATTGAACCTACTATATCGGATTTCAAGGAATTTGATTATGATAATTGCTCTTTAAAAGTTTGTATTTCCTTGTTGCAATCCGTTGATAATTCTCCTCATGCTTATAGTCAAAACAAAGCTTTTACCAAACATATTGTTGATGCCTTGATGCAATCTTATGATGAAAAACTTAATTTGGAAGTTTCTATACCTAGAAAACTTAATGATGAGTGGGAACCTACTATAAAGATTAGAATTAAAGATTATGTGTGCTTTGCTTTGTGTGATTTGGGTGCTAGTGTTTCCACGATTCCGAAAACTTTATGTGATATTCTAGGTTTCCATGATCTTGATGATTGCTCTTTAAATTTTCACCTTACGGATTCCACCATTAAAAAGCCTATCGGAAGGATCAATAAATGTTCTTATAATTGCAAATAGAAATTTGGTGCCCGTAGATTTTATCGTTCTTGATGTAGATTCCAATCTTTCTTGCCCTATTATTCTTGGTAGACCTTTCCTTAGAACGATTGGTGCGATTATTGATATGAAGGAAGGGAACATTAGATTCCAATTTACTTTAAAGAAAGGCATGGAGCACTTTCCAAGAAATAAAGTCAAATTACCTTATGAATCTATCATGCGTGCTACTTATGAATTTAGTGTCAAAGATGGCACTCATTAGATCTATCTTTGCTTTTATGCCTAGCTAGGGGCGTTAAACAATAGCGCTAGTCGGGAGGCAACCCAATTTTCTTTATGTTTTTTGTTTTTGCTCCTGTTTAGTAATAAATCTTGCATCTACCTTTTGTTTAGATGTGTTTTTATCTTTTACTTAGTGTTTGTGCCAAGTAGAACCTATAGGATAACCTACGATGATAGTTGATTTGATTCTGCTGAAAAACAGAAACTTTTCACGCATGAATATAATTTTGTTAAATCACAGGAACGTGCTTTTGCGTTGATTCTTTTTGCTTCTGATCAATAAACAAATTTTCCAGTACTTCCTATTTTGGTAGTATTTTTAGAGTTTGAGAAGTTTGCGTTAGTTACAGATTTCTACAGACTGTTCTGTTTTTGACAGATTCTGTTTTTCGTGTGTTGTTTGCTTATTTCAATGCATCTATGGCTACTAAATTAGTTTATAAACCATAAAGAAGTTGTAATAAAGTAGGTTTAACACCAATATAAATAAAGTATGAGTTCATTGCAGTACCTTATGTGGTGGTTTTGTTTTCTTTCACTAACGGAGCTTATAAGATTTCCTGTTGAGTTTTGTGTTGTGAAGTTTTCAAGTTTTGGGTAAAGCTTTTATGGACTATGGAATAAGGAGTGGCAAGAGCCTAAGCTTGGGGATGCCCATGGTACCCCAAGATATTCAAGGATATCCAAAAGCCTAAGCTTGGGGATGCCCCGGGAAGGCATCCCCTCTTTCGTCTTTGTTCATTGGTAACTTTACTTGGAGCTATATTTGTATTCGCCACATGATATGTGTTTTGCTTGGAGCGTCGTGTATTATATTAGTATTTGCTTTTTATTTTACCACAATCATCCTTGCTGTACACACCTTTTGGGAGAAGCCTATTTGATTAGAATTTGCTAGAATACTCTATGTGCTTCACTTATATCTTTTGAGCTTGATAGTTTTTGCTCTAGTGCTTCACTTATATCTTTTAGAGCACGGTGGTGTCTTAATTTTGAAGAAATTGCTAGTCTCTCATGCTTCACTTATATTATTTTGAGAGTCTTTTAGAACAGCATGGTATTTGCTATGATCATAAAGTTGGTCCTAGAATGATGAGCATCCAAGTTGGGTATAATAAAACTATCATAGAAAGTGATTGGATGCTATGATCAATTTGATGCTTGATAATTGTTTTGAGATATGGAGGTAGTGATATTAAAGTCATGCTAGTTAGGTGATTATTAATTTAAAGAATGCTTGTGTTGAGGCTTGTGATTCCCGTAGCATGCACGTATGGTGAACCGCTTTGTGATGAAGTTGGAGCACAATTTTATTTATTGATTGTCTTCCTTATGAGTGGCGGTCGGGGACGAGCGATGGTCTTTTCCTACCAATCTACCCCCCTAGGAGCATGCGCGTACTGCTTTGATTTTTGATGACTTCTAAATTTTTGCAACAAGTATATGAGTTCTTTTGATTAATGTTGAGTCCATGGATTATACGCACTCTTTCACCCTTCCACCATTGCTAGCCTCTCTTGTACCATGCAACTTCCGCCGGTACCATACACCCACCATTTACCTTCCTCAAAATAGTGACCATACCTACCTATTATGGCATTTCCATAGCCATTCCGAGATATATTGGCATGTAACTTTCCACCGTTCCGTTCATATGACACGCATTACTTTTGTCATATTGCTTTTTGCATGATCATGTAGTTGACATCGTATTTGTGGCAAGGCCACCTTCATAATTTTGATACATGTCGCTCTTGATTCATTGCATATCCCGGTACACCGCCGAAGGCATTCATATAGAGTAATATCTTGTTCTAGCTTTGAGTTGTAAATCCATAAAAGTGTGATGATCTTCCTTATTAGAGCATTGTCCTAGTGAGGCAAGGATGATGAAGACTATGATTCCCCCACAAGTCGGGATGAGACTTCGGACTTTACAAACAGAAAAAAGAAAAAAAAAGAAACAAAAAAGAGAAAGGCCAAAAAGAAAAAAAAGAGAGAGAAGGCCAAAGAAAAAAAGAAAGAAGAAAAAGAAAAAAAGAAAAAAAAAGAAAAAAAATGAGAGAAAAAGAGAGAAGGGACAATGCTACTATCTCTTTTTCCACACTTGTGCTTCAAAATAGCACCATGATCTTCATGTTAGAGAGTCTCATATGTTGTCACTTTCATATACTAGTGGGAATTTTTCATTATACAACTTGGCTTGTATATTCCAATGATGGGCTTCCTCAAAAGTGCCCTATGTCTTCGTGAGCAAGCAAGTTGGATGCACCCCACTTAGTTTCTTTTATTGAGCTTTCATATATTTATAGCTCTAGTGCATCCATTGCATGGCAATCCCTACTCACTCACATTGATATCTCTTAATGGGCATCTCCATAGCCCGTTGATACGCCTAGTTGATGTGAGACTATCTTCTCCTTTTTGTCTTCTCCACAACCACCCTTCTATTCCACATATAGTGCAATGTCCATGGCTCATGGTCATGTATTGCGTGAAAGTTGAAAAAGTTTGAGATTATTAAAGTACGAAACAATTGCTTGGCTTGTCATCGGGGTTGTGCATGATTAAATACTTTGTGTGATGAAGATAGAGCATAGCGAGACTATATGATTTTGTAGGGATAACTTTCTTTAGCCATGTTATTTTGAGAAGACATGATTACTTTGATTAGTATGCTTGAAGTATTACTATTTCTTATGTCAATATGAACTTTTATTTTGTATTCATTTGGACCTGAACATTCATGCCACAATAAAGAAAATTACATTATGAATTATTCTAGGTAGCATTCCACATCAAAAATTCTCTTTTTTATCATTTACCTACTCGAGGACGAGCAGGAATTAAGCTTGGGGATGCTTGATATGTCTCCAGCGTATCTATAATTTTTGATTGTTCCATGCTATTATATTACCCCTTTTGGATGTTTCTGGGCTTTATTTTACACATTTATATCATTTTTGGGACTAACCTACTAACCGGAGGCCCAGCCCATATTGCTGTTTTTTTTGCCTATTTTAGTATTTCGAAGAAAAGGAATATCAAACGGAGTCCAAACGGAATGAAACCTTCGGGAGTGTGATTTTTGGAACAAACGTGATCCGGAGAGCTTGGGGTGCAAGTCAAGAAGCTCCCGAGGGCCCCACGAGATAGGGGGCCGCCCCCCCTGTAGGGCGCACCGCCTGTCTCGTGGGCCCCTCCGGCGGCCACCGACGTACTTCTTCCTCCTATATATACCTACGTACCCCAAAAACATCCAGGGGCACCACGAAACACAATTTCCACTGCCGTAACCTTCTGTATCCGCAAGATCCCATCTTGGAGCCTTCGCTGGCACTCTGCCGGAGGGGGAATCAACCATGGAGGGCCTCTACATCAACATCCTTGCCCCTCCGATGAGTTGTGAGTAGTTTACCACAGACCTACGGGTCCATAGATATTAGCTAGATGGCTTCTTCTCTCTTTTCGGATCTCAATACAATGTTCTCCCCCTCTCTTGTGGAGATCTATTCGATGTAAACTCTATTTGCGGTGTGTTTGTCGAGATCCGATGAATTGTGGGTTTATGAGCAAGTTTATCTATGTATAATATTTGAATCTTCTCTGAATTCTTTTATGTATGACTGAGTTATCTTTGCAAGTCCCTTCGAATTCTCAGTTTGGTTTGGCCTACTAGATTGATCTTTCTTGCCATGGGAGAAGTGCTTAGCTTTGGGTTCAATCTTGTGGTCTTCTTACCCAGTGACAGAAAGGGTTGCAAGACATGTATTGTATTGTTGCCATCGAGGATAACAAGATGGGGTTTATATCATATTGTATGTGTTTATCCCTCTACATCATGTCATCTTGCTTAATGCGTTACTCTGTTCTTATGAACTTAATACTCTAGATGCAGGCAGGAGTCGGTCGATGTGTGGAGTAATAGTAGTAGATGTAGGCAGGAGTCGGTCTACTTGTTATGGACATGATGCCTATATACATGATCATGCCTAGATAATCTCATAATTATGCACTTTTCTATCAATTGCTCGACAGTAATTTGTTCACCCACCGTAATACTTATGCTATCTCGAGAGAAGCCTCTAGTGAAACCTATGGCCCCCGGGTCTATCTCTTATCATATTTGCTTTCCATCTACTTTTATTTGCATCTTTACTTTTTGCATCTATATCATAAAATACCAAAAATATATTTATCTTATCATACTATCTTTATTAGATCTCACTTTCGCAAGTGGTCGTGAAGTGATTGACAACCCCTTTATTGCGTTGGTTGCGAGTTCTCAGTTTGTTTGTGTACGTGTGTGGGACTTTTGAGGAGCCTCCTACTGGATTGATACCTTGGTTCTCAAAACTGAGGGAAATACTTACGCTACACTTTGCTGCATCACCCTCTCCTCTTCGAGGAAAACCAACGCAAGCTCAAGACGTAGCAACGCTCACCGCCGTGCGTGAGTAATTCCATCGTAGGCTTGCTGGACGGTGATGGGTTGGACAAGATTTACCATGTAATCGAGTTAGTTTTGTTAGGGTTTGATCCCTAGTATCCACTATGTTCTGAGATTGATGTTGCTATGACTTTGCTATGCTTAATGCTTGTCACTAGGGCTCGAGTGCCATGATTTTAGATCTGAACCTATTATGTTTTCACGATTATATGTGAGTTCTTGATCCTATCTTGCAAGTCTATAGTCACCTATTATGTGTTATGATCCGACAATCCCGAAGTGACAATAATCGGGACCACTCTCGGTGATGACCGTAGTTTGAGGAGTTCATGTATTCAATAAGTGTTAATGCTTTGGTACGGTACTCTACTAAAAGGAGGCCTTAATATCCCTTAGTTTCCAATAGGACCCCGCTGCCACGGGAGGGTAGGACAAAAGATGTTATGCAAGTTCTTTTTCATAAGCACGTATGACTATATTCGGAATACATGCCTACGTTACATTGATGAGCTGGAGCTAGTTCCGTGTCACCCTATGTAATAACTATTGCATGAGGAATCGCATTCGACATAATTATCCATCACTGATCCAATGCCTACGAGATTTTCACATATTTCTCTTTGCTTATTTACTTTACCGTTGCTACTGTTACAATTACTACAAAACTGCTACTATTACTTTTGCCACCGTTACCGTTACTTCCATACTACTTTGCTACTAAATACTTTGTTGCAGATATTAAGTTATCCAGGTGTGGTTGAATTGACAACTCAACTGCTAATACTTGAGAATATTCTTTGGCTCCCATTGTGTCGAATCAATAAATTTGGGTTAAATACTCTACCCTCGAAAACGGTTGCGATCCCCTATACTTGTGTGTTATTAAGGCGCGCCGCGGTGCTCTGGTCCATTCAGGTTGATGCAGCGGCCGGGGTTGAGGCAGTGCGCGAGGTCGACAGTGGCGGAGCTCGGATGCGGGAGGAGTTGTGAGAAGGAAGATGAAGACGAGGAGGCAAGGGGGGAAATGAAAAGGACCCATGTCCCTATTTATAAGGCATTGGATAGATGGCATGCGCTGGAATCGAGGAGGCTAAAAAATGATTATGTGACAGCACAGATGCCTCGATTTTTGGAGGTTCATTAAAAGTGAAGGTATGCTGAGTTGTTTTGGGCCTCGTGCAATATTAATGCGAGATGATGTCATGGCGGGTTAGCATAATTCTGTGAGCTGACGTCATTGCGGGTTATAAGATTTCATAAGGACTTACGATGAAGGATTTTTTTCTAAGTCAAGTATTGAAGATTGATATGAACAAGTTCACATCAACCTGGGGCCTAATGTTGGGGATATAACTATTGGGTATGACCTGCCCAGGAGGGGCCGGGTCATACCACTGGCGGTTCATAATGAGAAGGCCCAAGAAGATATTGAAGATGGCGGTTCATGAAGAAAGCTTACTGAAGGCCCAAGACCCGTTGGCGACTTGAGGCCCACGGGTATAAAGCGCCATATGTTTAACTTGTATGTTAAGGAAAGTTTAGTTTGGTCACCGAGCTGGACACGTTGTGTATGAGCCGGCCGGGACTCTAAGCTGTCGGGCATCAACCTGTGTATATAACACTACAAAAAAAGACACATCCGTGACATTTTGGGCCGAACGAAATTTTGTCTGTCATACATATGACACTTCTATGACGATAATTGTGACAAAACCCGGTATCATCATAGATGTGGTGGGCTCCTACTTCTATGACAAAAAATCATGACAGAAAATGGGCTTTTCGTCCTGGGCGGGCTGGAGACGCAGCTGCATGACATTCTTTGGGCCGTCCATGACGAAAAAAACCATGGTAGAAGCGGGGGGGAATTTCGGGGAGTTGCCGTTTACGGTGGGAGGTCGGGGGCGGAGTGATGCGCGTTTCTCTCGTACGTACGCGCATGTCTGCGAGGCATTGGCTCTAACTGAACCCGAGCAAGGCGTTGGGCTCTAACTGAACCCGAGCGATTGCACTGCAGGCTACGCGTTACTGAACCCGAGCGATCGATCGACGGCTGTTAACTGAACCCGATGGAGCGATTCCTTCGATACTGTTGCTAACTGAAGCCGATCGATGCTGCCTCTGGGATGAACAGTGAGCGTTGCGGGGGGGTTCGGATGAACAGTGAGCGGTGGCATTGCCTCTGGATGAACAGGAACCCATGGTATGGAGGGCTAGATGAACAGTAGACAGTGGAGGGGTGGCCATGGAGGGGTGGTTGAACAGGACCCCGTGGTGTGGAGGGCTGGATGAACAGTAGACGGTGGAGGGGTGCCCGTGGAGGGGTGGTTGAACAGTAGCCGGTGGAGTAGCGCGCGGTGGAGGCTGGATGAACAGGAGCCCGTGGAGGCTGGAGGAGGTCGACGGCAGCCCGTGGAGGCTGGAGGAGGTCGACGGTGGAGATGAACAGTATCTCGTGGAGTCCCGTTTTGTGGTACGCCACACCCCTCCCCCCCCCCCCCCCCCCCCGTTTCGACCGTAGCGCTCCAACACAAGTCCGTTTTGTCTGGTTTGCGGTACGCCACACCCCTCCCGATGAACAGGACCCCTGTTTCGACCGTAGTGCTCCAACACAAGCCCGTTTCGACCGTAGGAGGTCCGTTTCCTCCGTTTTGCGGTACGCCAGGCCCCTCCCGATCAACAGGACCCCGTTTCGAACATGGTTGGTCGAACACAAGGCTGTTTCCTCCGTTGTGCGGTACGCCAGGCCTCGTTTCCATCGCCTGTTCCATCCAAGCCCTCCCGATGAACACGACCATGCATTCCGTTCCGACCCAGCCGGTTGGCTCCCATGCGTTCCGTTGCCTCCTGATGAACATGACGCATTCCGTTGCCTCATGATGAACATGACGCATTCCGTTGCCTCCCCATGAACACGACGATGACGTTGTTTCTACGTTCTGACCCAGCCATGTACGTATGCGCGAGTAGGCATTCGAGACCCTGCCCGTATGTACGTACATGGCCGTATTTTCTTTCTTGCACCCTCGCCGCTGTACGTACGTGTACATGCTACGTGCGCGCCTCTACTACGACACGTGCGCGCCTCTACATCAACCAGTATGTACGTACACGTTCGCGACCAGAATGACAACGGTACGTACGCTTCGACCAGGTGGGTCCCGACTGTCAGGCACTTCCTTGCCCGCGAACATGTAGCTGGTGGGTCCCAGCAGTCAGGGGGGCGAATCGTTTTGGTTTTTTTTTGCCCGGACGCACTTCCTTGCGTGCGAAGATGTAGCTGGTGGGTCCTAGCAGTCAGGGGGGCGAATCGTTTTTTTTTGGACGCACTTCCGTGCCTGCGAAGATGTAGCTGGTGGGTCCCAGCAGACAGGGGGAAACGTTTTTTCGTGAAATATGGTGGCCCGTCCGGTGGGTCCCCGCTGTCAGGTGGAGGAATAATTATTTTGCGCGTAATAAGGAGGCACTTCCTTGCTGCGGCCACGGACCCAGCTGTCAGCCTCTCCACGTACAGTCCATGTCCGATGGAAGCCATTCCTTGACCACGTTGACCACGCTGCGCCGAGAGCACCAGGGCGGTGGATGACGGCGAGGCCTAGGAAGGGGACGACACGGAGCCAGGGAAGACGCGGCAGTGGATGCCCACGCGTAGAGGAGTATGAGGGTTCACTCGTTTGGCTTCGGTGTGAGGCTGCCGTCGCCGCAGAATAACAAGGGGTATGGGTGCGTAGAGGGATGGCCTGGCAGTGGTGGGAGTAGTAGGGGCGGTGAGGCCTCCGCGGCATCACAGCCGGCCACGGGCGGCAGGAGCAGGCGGCACGACTGGCGCTACTTTGGGCGGCTGGAGCAAGAAGACCAGAGGTTGAAGAAGCACTACGGCCGTTGGATGGACATCGTACGGTCACTGGAGCTAGAATCGTTCATATATTGACTAAAGTTGACAAAGGCCTCCGTCCCAGTCAACTTAGTAGGCCCACAAGTCAGCCTCCCACCAAGGTTGGTCCCAGCTAGCAGGGGGTATTCATTTTTTTTGCGTAATAAGGAGGCACTTCCGATGGGTCCGAGCTGACAGCGGGGGAACGTTTTTTTCGCGAAATACGATGGCCCGACCTGTGGGTCCCAGCAGTCAGGGGGAAACGTTTTTTTCGCGAAATACTGGTGGCCCGTCCAGTGGGTCCCAGATGTCAGGTGGAGGAATAATTATTTTCCACGTAATAAGGAGGCACTTCCTTGCGGCTGCCGTGGACCCAGCTGGCAGCCTCTCCACGTACAGTACTCTTCCGATGGAAGTCGGTCGTTGACCACATTGACCACGCCGCGCCGAGAGCACCACGGCGGTGGACGACGGCGAGGCCTAGGAAGGGGACGACATGGAGCCGGGGAAGACGCGGCAGTGGAAGCCCGCGCAGAGAGGAGTACGAGGGCTTTGGCGGCTGGAGCAAGAAGATCAGAGATTGAAGAAACACGACGGCCGTTGGATTAACATCCAACGGTTACGTCTGCTAGAATCGTTTGTTGACGTAGTATATAATAACTAAAAAAATCTTGCATACGCGTCAACTAAATAGGACCACAAGTCAGACCACTCCCTCTTTTTTTAATAATTTATATATAGCTCATGGCAACTTCTTATGCAATTTATTGCAGTTGTTTTTTTTTTGGTTGGCCAGGGCCAATTTCGCATATTTCTGTGGGTTCCAAACTATTTTTAATACCGAAATGTCGAGCCAGATTTAAAGTACTTTGAAGATATATTTGAATTAGGTTAATGCCCAGTGAAAATGAGATTTGTCATCTGTTTTTATATTTACAACCCATTTCATATTACTTTCAAGGCGTAGAAAAATAAGTAGGCCTGGATTGGGTATTCTTCAGAAAAAATAAACTGGGCTCATTTGCACAAAGAAAAAATAGCTGGGCTGGTCACATGGTGAACATAAAATATAAGCCTGGGCTAGACGGGCCACGGCCCAGTTCAAACCCTGCTCTGTCTCAACAATACCAAACAAAAAAAATACTGCTCGAGTAGCTATGTCCCAGGTGTCAACCGATCTTGTGTTGTTCTCTTGTCTATTGACTATATACGCTCACAATGTCGTTGGTCCCAGATGTCAGGAAAACACTAGGAGGAAGCATTTTATTTTTCCATACGCTGATGTGGTGGGCCCCTACTATCATCCTCTCCACGTACTTCTGCCGATTCCTGTTGTTTGTTGACCATGTTGACAACGCGAGAGGGCGGCGCCGCGGCGAGTGCACCAAAGCGCGCGGAGGACGTCGGCGTTAATGATTTAGGAGACGGCGGGGCGGCGATGCGTGCGCTGAGGCACAGCCAGCCGTGGGAGGCGGAAGAAGGCGGCTCCGCCGGCGCTGGTTTGGTTTTGGCGGCTGGAGGAAGACAGGACTGAAGAAACACGACAGACTGTAAAAGTAGCAGGAGTACTTAACAACCTTAACTGAAACCAGCAGGGGCACTTAACAACCAAAGCTGAAAGCAGTATGAGTACTTATACATGTTCAACTGTACAAAGCACGCCTCGAATAGTGCTACTTTGCCTATAGTTAACCAAGGGTGAGGCCGCCAAGCCCCAGGACAAGGCCCAGGCGCCACCCCGCGCATCCACAACCTTCTGAAAGCGGCTTCATCTCGCAACGAGGTCAATAAACAGGATATTCGCTTTAGAGCCATGGAAAAGCATGAACATAATCTTCTGTCCTATTCTCCAAGATGGACGGGCCTTCATTATCTGAGACCACCCACGAATAAGTATCTTTTCGCCTCCAAGGGGAATTGAGTAGGTCGACATAAACATCATGATGTGACCAAGCGCAAGTCTGACCCGACCATGGTCAGGCATCTGTATAGGAACAACAGAACTCGGCAGTTCCTGTTTCAAGATCACAGCTGTAAAACTGTGTATAAGCAATAGTTTATGAACAACATATATAACAGAAAACAGCTCGTACCATAAGTTTCTCGACACAGTTGGACCTGTTCAACGAGTGCAGCAGTGGCACACATATCCCACGTGGCCTTCCACCATTGAAACGCCCCACAAGGACCTCAAGACGATCAATAAAGTGTAGGAACATGTGGATGTCAATCCAGTCAACTTCAGTGCCATTAGTAATAGCCGAGTTATTACAGAGTAACAAACGAACAGACTGCTTAACTCTGAAAAAACCTACATGTGCCACCAATTATAAGACAATATTAGTTAGAAGTAGCATCTTCGTGAGAGATTCGTTGCTACTTCCAAAGTTAAATTGTGATTAGTTAGACAGAATAGGTGGATTAAGAAGTAATGGAGGCAACAAGCAAGAACCAGATACAAAACTAACATGGATGAACAACTGGAACGACGCCAGGGTGGAAGATCGCAGTGAAGATGAGACCAGGTTCTTCTATTTCCATCAACATTCGTGCGCCAACTTTCAGTCCGTACCACTTGAGAAAGTTTATCCAAGTTCGGCCATAAAAAAAACAGCGATCTTCTTGGTTCATGAACCCAACTCGGAAGCAATATCCATGGATTATCTTCACTGTGACCATTAAACTGGTGTATTCAGTTATGGCAAGGCCGAGCATCTTGAGTACATGTGTTCTGGTAGAGCAAATAATACACTGCAGGAAAAATAATATGAGAACACAGCATGTTCAAAAAAAAACCACCCTCCTGGATAGAGAAGAGGATTCTAGGAACATACTGTGCGCGTTTCAAAATGTTGTGGTAGGATGAGAAGGAACAAGTGTGGCATCTCGCCGTGGGCGCAGAAATCAGTAGGGTACTCGCACTTTGGGCACTGCAACTGAAACACACTAGACTCAGTACGAAGAAAAATGCATCAACGGCGGCGGCTGCCATCCTAGGATTACCTGAGACCAAGGGACTTGGATTTATCGGGGATGGATGAAGAATTCGTACCTGCTTCTCCATGAGAAAACCCTATGCAATCGCCGAGCGGGGATTTTCTCTGAACAAGCAGACGAGGGAGAAGGGGATTCAAGCCCATTGAAATATTGCCGCTTTGTCCGTCCAGCTTACTGCTAAAGCTGGAAAGGGGGGTTGTGATTTGACGGCTCATTGGGCATTACTGCGGCACTACGATCGGGGTGTGTCTACCATGAAGTTGTGCACTCTAATTTGTGCATATGGCACATGGACCCCGTTGTCGGTTGCCCACATATCAGCGAAAGGAAGTAGAAAGATAGGAGTAACTAGTTACACATAAATATATATTTTGACAGAGAGATACTCCCTCTATAAAGAAATATACAAATCTTTTATATCACAGGCTCACCTTGCCGAGAAATATACTCCCTCTGCAACGCACGGGCATTATGGGGTTTCAGCTTTTTTTATGGGGGTTCAGCTGAGAATATAATACTCAGATAGGCTCACGGTTCGGGACTTTGGGCCGCAGGCCGACCCTGCATGTTTGGAGGCCCATGTGTTCTACCTCAACACTTTTCATATTGCAAGCGATCGGTACTGCGCTGGTTTTAGATGCTGTCACAAGGCGAATACACAAAATTGAATAAAGCACGGCAACTGTTGGAATGAAATCGAATGACAGTTCCTAACCAGCAATCAGAGTTGCAATTCTATCAATGATATACCATGTGATAAATAATACTGTCATACTACTTATACACACAGGACACTTGTTTCACCATGCCAGATTATTACATCAAAATCTCTCGGAGGATAGATCAGTTCGGCAGTTCCGTGCTGCTACTGAAGAATTTCAAAGTTGATTTGGACCAACTCTCCTTGCCGAGAAAGTTTGATTTTGACATCATCCCCTACCGCAGGATATGAATTAGATTTGAACCTTGACCATCCTTTAGCATCAATCATCATGCGACCATCCTTTGTACTTACGGTATATTGAGCAGGTTCATTCACACCAAGGCTGCGCATGGTAAGAGAAACTTGGCCACGGTCACCCGGATTGTTGAACGACTCCCTTGTTGCTCTAGGAATTCTCTGTTTGAAAACAAGAAGACATGCCCAAACAGTTAGATCAACACAGTAAATCATGTGAAACAACATGGAAAGAAAAAAGAACGAAGCACTTGGGCGGCCAATGCTTACCAAGAAGGTGGACATGTCGGTTTTTGTAAGGACTTTGGTATATGAAGTGCGAACTGCAGCCCAGTCTGTTGCCGGTGCAACTGCACGGGCCAGACCAAATGCAAGTGCAAGTGTTGGTGCAGGTGCCGAAGCCGCTGCTGCTGCCGGAGATGTGCTCCTTGTAGAGCTGGTGCCGGTGTCGATGCCCGATCCTCTGGTAGATCAGACTGATCCGCTGACGCAGTCGGTGCCCAATCCTCAGCTGGATCAGACTGAGCTACTGCCGCTGTCAGTGCTAGAGCAACTGTCGGTGCTCGATCTGTGCGAGACAGTGGCGATCGTGTCTGGTCTGCTATGATCAGCTTTCTAACTTGACTAGGATCTGTGACCGTGATCCAGTTTTTTTCTTCATTTCTTTTAAATGCTAGAAGGACTAATTGTGGCGTTTTTGTTAAACCAAACTGTAGTTCATCATAGGAATTCAGCTTATACTCAGACAACAGACTGATCCAATTTTTTCCAGTAATATAAGTGATGGACAGTGCCTTCATTACTGACGCGATATAAGAAGTGAAACCTGCAAAAATAGCCATTGTAGAGCAAACCAAACGGTTTATTCTGTGATGAATGTCACATGGCAAAACCTGCATCGTAAAATTGCAGGAAAAGAAAGAAAACATGACATTAAATCAATAAGATTTAGACAGTAAATCAATAAGATTTACTTGATGTGACACGAGTGAATCCTTACCAGGAAATCACTATGTTAAAGTACTAAACAGAAGATTGATCGTCCAACTACGCGTGGCATGCAGGGGCCCTGCCTACTCCCACAAGCAGGACAGTCCAAAGGTCGTGACAAATCGTATGGACCAAACATCCATGGGACTGGTAATCCTGGTGGGTGCGATAAACCCTGCAATGCATACAGATATTGGAGTGTAACCATAATTGATAAACCGTCCTCACAAAAAATATGATCTGGATACTTCAAAATGTACAGACTGAATTGAGTGGACAGAAATTAACATAGACCATTCTCAGGACTGACCACACACCAAAAGCGGCAGTACTAATAAACAATACAGGGTTCACAAACACAAATCAAGTACTGAACAATAGTACTTACTACAGACAAGCAAAGTTGCACTAACTAAACTCTGCAGACTATTTCTTGCCACCGACCTACGGGATGAACCCCGCATAACTGACTAGGCCATGGACTTCGTGTGAGATGTCTACATGCACCATCACCATCTTGTCAACCTTGGAGAACCTAACAGAGTGGTCTTTCCACTCATAACATGATGATGAAGACATGCCGCATCAGATTTGTTGGGAAGCTTTACAAGAACCACACCCTTCGTAATCGAAGGCACAGCCAGGAAATTGTTGTGGTCAAGTACAGCCTCAAGAACACGCCTAACAACAATGCTACAGGAAAACACTAGTTCAGGACACGTGGCGACAAGGACACAGCAGCTGGATAGTTTAGCAGTAGAACTCATCATCAGGTCTTCCAGTTCACACGGCATCACTTTGAGAACTTCATCTCCACCGCGGACCTGGTTCTAATTCAAACAGAAACCATATTTCATTACTACCTCCATTCAGAAATATAAGATGATTTTCGATATTATACTCCATATATGACTACATATACGCACAGAAATGAGTGAGCAAATACACTAGAACATGTCTTCAAAGGCATGAGAGCAGAGGGATTACATGCAATATCCATAACACAAGTTACTGAGGCAAATATACCCTCTTAAAAGGTAGCATTGATGTTCATAAAGTACTCCCTCCGTCCCAAATTTCTTGTCTTAGATTTGTCTAGATACTGATGTATCAAGTCACATTTTAGTATTAGATACATCCGTATTTAGACAAATCTAAGACAAGAAATTTGGGACAGAGGGAGTAGTTGAAAGTAATCTATAAGAAATCGGTGTCAACCTCTCGCATGTTTTGGTCAAAAGAGGAATTTAGAACCGTCATTTGGCACACTAAAATCACATGCAAGATCACCCAGAAAATTGTACTACCAGTACTAGTACTGCGTGTTAGATGAAAAAACACGATCAAGATCAAGAAAAAGATCGTCAACAAGAGACATTACCTGGACTTGCTTAATGAGGGATCCCGGGGAGGGGGTTTGGACAGGGCAATGGCTTTGAGCTTGTCTGCGGTAGTCTCGATGGGGTGCTTGTGCTTCTTCATACCATGAGCCTCGACGGTTTTGGCCAGAGCCATAGACATCACGTCGGCTGGTGCTCCGGCGTCCATCCAAGAGAGGAAGCTGAGAGAGAAGAGTGAAAGGAGGAACGAGATGAGGGAGAAGCGAAGCGAGTGGGGGTTTTCTTCAAGAGAGGAAGCTGAGAGAGAAGAGTGAAATGATGGTTGCTTCGTCCGTCCAACTTACTGCTGGAAAGGAGGGGGCTTTGTGATTTGACGGCTCATTGGGCATTACTGTGGCGGTTCGATCGGGGTAGTCTACCGTCACTCTACTACGGAGTAATTTAGTGCATGGCTGGTCGACCCAGGTGCTGGCTGTCCCACACGTCGGCGAAAGTGAGTAATTTAGTGCATGGCTGGAGGAGTATCCGCACGGTAGAGCGTGTCCACTATTTTTCATTCTGAAGAAAAAAATGATTACAACAAGCGTTTCCACTCTTACGACGGAGGAGTGCGAAACACGGCAGCCACTTGAACATACAAAGTGCTCCTACTACTAGGCATGTGCAGTGGTTCATACGTCAGTACTACACAACCTTGTTGCTGTGTTGTGCGCATGTCAACTACTCCTATATGTAACATAGTACCGCTTTTTCGACTGTCCGGTCAAGAATGAATGGTGAGATCAATGTTAACAGAACTAGGTCCACAGCGCACGGAGAGTACGGTGCTACAGTACTCCATGAAACATGAACCATATGAAGCACATCCTATAGTGTTGGACGGGGTGTATGAAGGGTGCACGGGATGGGAGCAAAAGTTCCCTTCTTGACCCACTTTTGGGTGTTTGGCAGAGTGCACGAAGGGTGCATGAGTCCACACTAGTAGGTTGACAAAAATACACGAAGAAGAAACAACTATATTGAGATGAGAATGCAACCAAACACACCCACACGCTTTGTGCTACAATGACGGATCTGCACCGTCTGAGTTTAATCCAACGGTCATGTTGCGCCGGGACATGGACATGCCCATGCAGAGGGCACCTAAACACCACCGAAGTCCCTCTGCTTCTTGAGGAGCACGACGTTGGTGATGCAGGGTGCAACCGCCCGCACAGCCCGCTCCCGGTCGACGGGAGCCAGCTCGTCAAAGACGGCGTCCAATGGCACGAATGGATTCCGGTGACGGATCCCTGAAAGGATTCGCCCGGCAACGGCGACGGCAGCGTGCAACCCCTCCTTGTCCAGCTCAGTCCCCACCATCGCGCGGAGACGGCTCAGCTCCTCGGAGATATAGGTGAAGAAGGAGACCAGGTCAGGAAGCCACAGCTCGTTGAAGTCGACCGGGTGGTCAAACGGGTTTAGCCCGACGGCCGGCATCATCGCGCTGGCACGACGGTAGGCATCGCGCAGCCGCAACACGTGCGTGGCAACTTGGTTCACCAAGTGGCTGAGGCGATCCTGGACCTCGTCACGATCGGCCCACTCGCGCTCCAGCCGGCTCCCCTGACGGCCTATCGTATCTCCCGCTTTCTGCAGCAACACCGCCGACGCCTCGAGCATCTTTGTGGTGGACGCCTGCTGCTTTTGAAGCTCCGTGAACTCCCGCACATAACGGAGGAGCATGGCACTCCTATCCTCCTTGAGCTCACGGAGCTCCACGTCATTGGCCCCGAGCTCCGCATCCTTGGCATGGAGCTCCTGTGTTAGGCGCCTCACCCCGGACTCCGTGATCTGCTGCGCCGCCATGGCACCAGGTAGAAGCAATGGGGAGAGGAAGCAAAGGGGGCGAAACGGCTGAAAGGCAATGCAATCTACGGGAAGGCGGAGGGAGCCAGCCGAGGAGCGAGGAATCTTTTGGTTTTCACCACGGTAAAACACCAGTCGACGACTTCTCACATCAGGGAGCAGTGAGTTTTACAGGCAGAGTCATCATGACTAATTGCTGCCGCGCCTGCTCCCGTCAATCAAAAAATTAAAAATCCTACCGCGCCTGCTCCGGTCAATCAAAAAATTAAAAATCCTGCCAAACCCAAACACCAGAGAAATGCCGCGGTGGATATTTAAATTTACCTGCCGGCAAGTAGATAAAAAAGGGATGAAAAAACAAATGTGGCGGTGGCCTAGCTAATTGGTCGAACTAGCCCAACTAGCTAGCCACCGTGCTTCACTCATGTACTTGGCGGGAAAGGTGGTCTTTCGCGATTTGACGACTCATTTACTTGCTTTGGCACGACTGAGGAGGACCCAGAAAACGCATGGTAGGGCGTCCCACGTCAGGAAGAATATATGCGTGCACTACCCGGGAGGACCCCGAAACCGCGCGGCAGGGTGTGCCACGTCTCGACACGGAGGAAAAATGTGCGTGTAAAAATATACTATATCAGACGTAGTACCTATGGTTCGACCTCGGGACCCAGCCAGTTGGTCGAAAACACCCCACTAGCCACACAGGTTCATCATGCAAATGTGGCACGGTTAGCTCCGTCTCGACCAGCCGCAACGTCTCTTGTTCTAGGCGATTCTTCTATTTTCCAAGCTTTTATTTATTTATAATAACACCACTGCAAGCTAGCGCCGCTCTTCGTGTGTGCCCGTGCAAAGGTTAGACGATGGAGAGAAGAGAGATTGAGATCGTAGACCTGGGACCACCCGTAAGTGAGACAACGGTCATGCACGTGTTGACGAGGCACTCCCTCTACTCTACTCAATGCAAGTACTGTATAAAATCAAGTTATGGGACAAAGCCAACAACCGTTCGTTTTTCCAGGCTATCGACTTACGCTTTGTAGTCCAGGTTGCCAGTTCGAATCTCGTCTTTCAGATTTGTTAGTTTTAGGTCCAAATTTGATTAATGACAAGTGGGACCCCCATGTGTTGTTCCCATATTTCAGTGTAGGATGGTTTTTTTGAACAAACACTTTGCACGGTTAGACAAGTAACGGCACGAGTTACACGTATTTTGCAAGTTTACGAACAAAAATGACAGCGGCATAGAATATCACATCCACCCCGCAGCTTAGATACTATGGTGATACGAGTTTTTACACTGTTGGAAGTGAGATCCAATGGCTTGGGAGTAGTCTTTGTAATTATGCACAATTTCCAAACTCTCAAAAGTTTTTTTTGCAAATAAAACATTCAGGCCTCATGTGTGCCGCTGCATCTTCGATCCAACGGCTCCCCGGTGCTAATATTAGGTGCTCCCCGTAGCTTAATTACCCGCTACGGTGATATGAGCATCTAGGTCGTATGATCAGTGATCAGATGGCACATGCATAGTACTTGTACTTTCTGCGCATTTCCCAAACTCTAGCAGCCGTATATTGCAAAAACATTCAAACCTCCTACTGTGGGCCGTTAGATCTCAGTGAACTCGTATCACCATAGAATCTACGGTGCGGGAGCACCTCATACTCTCCCGTGCGAGAAAACATAAGGTGCTATCGCAGCTTGGATGCTACGGTGATACGAGCTTGGAGGTCATTTGATCTGAGATCCAATGGCATCTGAGCAGTCTTTGTGCTTGTAAGCAGTGGCCGAACTCTTTTGGTGCTTTTCTGCAAAAAACCATTCAAACCACCGAGGAGGTGTTGGGTCACAAATCCAACGCCTCCGAAGAGCTTGTATCACCAAAGCATCTAAGGTGTGGTGGCACATGATATTCTTACATACAGGAGAATATGATGTCCTCCTTCATCTTAGATGCTACGGTGATACGAGCTTCGAGGTCGTTGGATATGGGATCGAAGGGCATCTAAGTAGTTTTTGTACAAATTGTGTGCAATTCTCAAACTCATCAAGGTTTCCTGCAAAAAAATTAAGACACATCATGTGAGCTGCTATATCTCAGATCTACAAGCTCCAAGCAACTCGTATCGGCATATAGCATGTAAGGTATGGGGGCACATGATATTCTCCCAGGGAGGAAGGGTGGGGGGTGCACAACCAATCGGTTGTTGGGAGGGTGGGAACAAATATAATCTAAACAACCCTAAACAGAGCTCCACAGTTTTATCTAAGGTCGAGGGGTTGACCCACGACAATCATAGCTCCGCCTAAACACAACATTTGCATGTACTGTAGTACTAGACTTAATATTCATGTTTCAGTTTCATGTTCATTTTAAATATTGAACTGAGGACCATAGATGTCTTACATTTTACTCCCTTAGTTCCTAAATATTAGTCTTTTTAGAGGCGTCAAATGGACTGGCACATACGGATGTATATAGACATATTTTAGAGTCTAGATTCACTCATTTTGCTCCGTATGTAGTCACTTGTTGAACTCAAAAGACTAATATTTAGGAATAGAAGGAGTATTTTTGAACTCGTGTCATACATGCATGTGTTGGAAAAATAGATGCACTATACTTATTGGATTGTTGTTGTGTTCGTGCATGTGTGTCTCTATGTGTGTGTGTGTGTGTGGTCATATGCTTGATACATACAAAGTTTTCTCACCTCCATATTGTTCATCTTTTAAATTTGAATTTGCATTGGAAAACTTACTAGGGATACCATGAAATGTGAAATCCACGTTGAGATCACTATATCAAAAATTCACTCTAATTCAACGACTCGTCATAAATCAATTACCACGTTGAGATTAGTATTTGCAAGGAAAATACGGGTATTGTAATACACATAGATTCGTTCGGCAATTTAAAAGGTTCCTTTCGTATTCTCAAATGGTAGGGCCCAACGGCGTACTAGCCAGACCTTGGCTCGTGTTGATCCTAAAAAAATAGGCTCGTGTCCTTCGGTGGCATGTGTGGTACGGACATTAGGCAACCCCAACCAGTCGAGCCTCAGCGTTTCAAGTCGAAATATCTGGCAGCCAGAATTCCAGCCCTAGGAAATTCCCCTCATGTCCCCGGTCCATAATGACTACCGATGAACAACGGAGGGATGCTTTAGTAACTAGACAATGTTACCTACCATGCCGAGCACGGTTCAATTCCCTCAGTCGCCGCTCGTCAATGTCACCCGTCAACTGCATTGCCTAGTACTACTACTACTACACCAGGATGAGCACAGAATTGACCATGTTTGTTCGTGCCTAGTACTTTTTTTGTTCGTGCCTAGTACGTGAGTTAATATATCAGGCAATGCACTGGTGAGGAGGGATTATCCTTTCCGGTTTATAGGGCTTATCTCAAAATTTTAGTTTTCCCATTTTATAAGTCTCAATTTGGTTGTTCCCTATCGGTGTCAAAACCGGCGGATCTCGGGTAGGGGGTCCCGAACTGTGCGTCTAGGCGGATGGTAACAGGAGACAAGGGACACGATGTTTTTACCCAGGTTCGGGCCCTCTCGGTGGAGGTAAAACCCTACTCCTGCTTGATTGATATTGATGATATGGGTAGTACAAGAGTGGATCTACCACGAGATCAAGGAGGCTAAACCCTAGAAGCTAGCCTATGGTATGATTGTTGTAATGGTTGTCTGTCCTATGGACTAAACCCTCCGGTTTATATAGACACCGGAGAGGGCTAGGATTACACAGAGTCGGTTTACAATGGTAGGAGATCTACATATCCGTATCGCCAAGCTTGCCTTCCACACCAAGGAAAGTCCCATCTGGACACGGGACGAAGTCTTCAATCTTGTATCTTCTTAGTCTTGGAGTCCGGCTGACGATGATAGTCCGGCTGTCCGGACACCCCCTAGTCCAGGACTCCCTCAGTAGCCCCTGAACCAGGCTTCAATGACAATGAGTCCGACGCGCATATTGTAAGGCATTGCAAGGCGGGTTCCTCCTCCGAATAATTCATAGAAGATTGTGAACACTAGGATAGTGTCCGGCTCTGCAAAATAAATTCCACATTCCACCGTAGAGAGAATAATATGTACACAAGTTCAATCTGCTGACGTATTTCATGGCATGACGTCATCCCACTACCAAGCCTTTACGTTTTTATTATACCACCTCCGCGCGTTTAGCGAAGCGGTTTCCTTGGCACGTCTTGTCGAAGCAGAGATCGTGTTCCCCTTATTCCGGGATTCTCATCAATACGGACGTGGGTAACCCAACCGCGCCATTGATGGTGGCACTTGGGAGATAAGCGAGTTTTACCAGGCCGGTGGGGACGCATAGTCTTCGTCCGCCCATATATAAGGGGATAAGGATCCACCTTTTTACCTACGCCTTCTTCCTCCATTGCTTATCCATCTCCGCGCACTCAAGCTCCAGCGCCCAAGTCCGCACATCTCGCCTCGACCTTCTCCAGCCATGTCCGGAGCGGGAGGCAAGTGGATGGTCTCCTCCGTTACGGAGGAGCACGTCGAGAAGCTGCGCGGCGCCGGATACCTGTCCAGCGACATCACGCACCGGCTGCCCGACAAGGGGCAGCTCATCCCCACCCCCAGGCCCCATGAGAGGGTCGTATTCCTTCCCCACTTCCTCCACGGACTGGGCTTCCCACTTCATCCCTTCGTCCGGGGGCTCATGTACTACTATGGCCTGGATTTTCACGATCTGGCGCCAAACTTCATCCTCAACATCTCGGCGTTTATCATCGTGTGCGAGGCCTTCCTCTGCATCCAGCCCCACTTCGGCTTGTGGCTCAAGACCTTCAAGTCAAGCCGAAGGTTGTGAAGGGCGTCCAAGCGGAGTGCGGAGGCGCCATGGTGGGCAAGATGTCCAACGTCCTCTGGCTCGAGGGCGCCTTTGTGGAAACCATCAAAGGGTGGCAATCGGGGTGGTTCTATATCACCGAGCCGCGGGACCCTAAATGGGTAGCGGCCCCCGAGTTCAGATCGGGTGCCCCTATGCAGCTCACCTCCTGGATAGAGAAGGGCTTGCTATGGGGCAGCTCGGAGGAGCTAACCAGACTCCAGTCCTGTCTCCAGACCTTGGTGAACAAGAAGCTCAAGCTTGTCAACGTGATCCAGGCCATGCTCGTCCGCCGGATTCTCCCCTGCCAACAACGGGCCTTCAATTTGTGGGAGTTCGATCCGGCACAGCACCGGACCCTTAGCGGGCTCTTCGACACAACGTATGAAGCTGCCTGGAGGGTACTGTTCAAGGGGGAGAAGCCCCCGCATCCGCGACTGAAGATCGCGGATTCAGCACGAAACGCCCGGCCGGTGTGGTAAGTTATCCTTTATGGGACACGCTTTTCCTTCATAGTTTGACTCTATGTGGGCTCTAAAATTCCCAATGCCTTTGACAGGACTGGCAGAGGACGTCCGGACAGGTTAATTGTCCGGCTCCCCTCCCCGAAGAACCAGCGGATGCCCGTTTAACGGGGTTGCTAGTCCCGGCACTTTATGTGGTGCCGGAGAAGAAGGCCACAGGAACCCGAAGGAGTTCCCGGCGCCAGGTGGTATCGGACTCATCGTCCGATGACTCCGAGGCGGACTCCTCCCCCGAAGGTGAGGAGGAGAAAGAAGACTCTCCCCAGGAGGGGGGAGAGAGGAAGAGGAAGGCTTCCCCAACGGGGGAGGCCGAAGGGTCCAAGAGGGGAAGGACCCTTCCTCTGGACAGCTCTGCCAACGCCAACGATGGCGACGAGGAATGGCCCTCAAGGGCCAAGCCCCTGGCAAGATCGTAAGTGTCCGGATTCCTGAGTGATTTGTAGTTTCTCTTTTGTGCCGCGTGTGTCCTTCTAATGCCGCATACTACCTGTAGTCCGGCCGAGGAGGATCTTCCCGCTTCATCCAGCAGGTCCTTGGCTCTGTCGGATGTAGATTCCATTCCGACCGCCTCCACCCCTCGCGATACTGAGGACGCCGAGGTGGGATCCCAGGAGGGGACCCGCCAGGAGGGGGAGGCTCCGGAGGTGCCACAAGGCAACCTCCCGGACTTTGTGCCGGACTCCGTGCCGGAACCCATAGTGGTTCTGGAGTCCGGCAGGCGGCCCCTTCGTAAGAAGGGCAAGACCGCGACACCGGCAGCCTCCGTCCAACCGGAGGCGCCGGACAACTTGTTGGAGGCGCTCAACGGCGCTTCCATCGAGGAAGAACACCGCACTATCATGAGTGCGGTGATTCAGAAGGTTCAGCTCGCCAAGAGCGGGCTGACCGAAGCCTACAGTGCCTTCTAATAGGCTTTGAGGTAAGAAGTTTAAAATATGTAATGTGATACCGCATAGACAGTAGCCCCTGATGCTCAGTTCGGTGTTCGGAAAGAAAAACCGGACTGAGGATCTAAAAATATATACACAGGAGTGCTAAAAATTATGTCAACAGGGGTTTGTAGGCTGCGCTGCTGACCTCTGCCGCACTGACTGCGGAGGTCGGTGCTTTGAAGCAGGACCTCGAGCGGTCTGAGCAAGAGCTCGGCCTTGCCAAGAAGCAGCTCGAGGACAAAGAAGGTGAGTAACACCACTTTGAAATTTGTACCTTACAGAAAAGGATTTTGGTTGCAATGGAAATAACAAGGATAATGTGGGTACTGCAGGGGCCACGAATGAGGTGGAGACCGTGAAGGAGGCCGTGTCCATGGCCGAACGCAATGCGGCCGCGGAACGAGCGGAGCGAGAGAAGCAGGAGGCGCGGGTGGTGGAGGTACGGCAAGAGCTGCAGGCTCTCATGGAAAAGCATGAGAGTTTGGAGCGCGACTCGAAGACTCGAGAGTCCGAGCTTGCCTCGGCTCTTGAAAGTGCCAAAGCCGCTAAGGCCGAGGCCCATAAGGCCCTCCAGGAGATTGAGGCGGTGAAGAAAATAGCGGCGAGTAAGGCATTTTTCATGCAAAGCAAGCATGTGAATGTAAATTACCTGTTACTTACCCGAATTCAGAGTTCTCCAGGGGCGTTTGCAGACCTACCTCGCAACGTATCCGATGCCGCCGCATTCTACCGAGCCAAGGAGGGGAGCTCAACGGAGAAGGTCTTCTGGTCTCAGTATGCTGAGGCCGGACATCCGGTGCCCCCTAGCGACCAGCTGAAGCAGCTGGTCGAGCTCCACAAGGTAGCCAAGCAGGCCATGAAGGGCCTCATAGTCCTTCATGATAGAAGCCTTGTTCGATGGCTTCAGCTCGGCTCTTGGGTTGAAGGCCTCGATAGAGGATATCACCCCAAGGTCTCTTGATGGCATGCTTCTCGGCATATTCCTTTGTGACAAACTTGTACTTGAACCACTCCTCGGTCCAATAGCGTCGAATCCATTGGATTCGCGTCTTTCTCTGATGATAATTTTCTTCTGGATCTGTCTTGTATAGTTCTGCTAGATCATCAGGCAGATCTTTAGATGTTCCTTCTCTGCGCTGTCTGCCACCCTTCCGTGCTGATTTTTCTGCAGCCATGAACTTCAAACTGAAAGGCTTCAATACGTTCAAAGGCTTCAGAGATTTGCGCTTGCTGGTCAAGCAGGAACTGGCTTCAGGAGAATTTATATGATGCTGTAAGTATTCTGCAAACGAATGCAGACTATGAGAACCAAGGGATTCTCCCACGGACATGTACCTGTGACAGCATTAGAGATGCGAGGGAAGGGGAAGAGGTCATATGCATTCTCAGAAGATTTTGAAGATAATCAGTTTGAAGACATTGACCTCATGATGCAAAGACATCCACTTATATAGGTGAGTTGGTTCCAGATTTGTACCAATCCGTGAATAAGTACAAGTGAGGAATCAAACTAGACAAGAAATCTAAGTGAATCGACTAAGCAGTATGAGATGCAGACGGAATAGATCTAGCTTTGAATAGACAGAAACTACTTTCGGTAAACAGGATGAATCTTGAAGATCAAAAAGGTGGTAAAAATAGAGTTATAATTACCGCACGAAGAACTGCTAGATGGAAGAATAGGAGACCGAGCAGTTCAGCCCACCGTGCCCTAACTTGGCGATGGAGGACACCTACGGCGATGGCGGAGAGGACGATGTCCGCGGCCGGCATGAGGACGGCGTCGGAGAAGTCGCGGCAGCTAAGCGCTTTGTCGCCGGCGTCGCCGCGAGCTAGCGGTGGCGCTAGGGTTTTGACGGAGGTGGAGAGGTGGGAGAAGGATTTCTTTACCGCAGGGGACAAGTATTTATAAGTAGGTGAGAGACACAGCGCAATTACGCTGGTGCCCCTGGCGGTTCACATCCGAGGGGCACATGGCAAGCATGCAACACACTCAGGGTTGTCCCACGTTCCCACGCCCGCCAGGCATGTCGGAGAGTTGTTCCGGCTTCTCCGGATTTCAACAGTAAAGATAAGCCATTTAAAACAGATTTAATGTTTGTCTCTTTGCCTTCTGCTGACTAGGACACAGAGAAGACATTCGACAGTTTCAATAGAATGCATATGATTTGGACAGATAGATTTTGAGATAGGAAGCATAGAGAGGTTAGGGTCCGATCACATTCACTTAGTTCAAAAGATCCAATCTTGAAGACATAGCTATAAGTGAATGCTGTAGAGGACATAACACTAGTATATATATATATATATATATATATATATATATATATATATATATATATATATATCAGAAAGCAATCAAATCATCATAGTGCAGAAAGTCATGAAGACAAACTGAAACTGAATACAAACCAAATGCGAAGTCATTGCAATATAACGCCTCGAGTGAAACACTTCAAACAAGAAAAGTTGGTGGTAGCGTTACCCACCGTATAGGAAGTATTAGACCCAGACACGACGCACAATTATCGTGGCGCTCCGAAGTCAAATTCCATGTTAATGTATTCACACTCAGAGTGTAAATCTTCATTGATTGAAGATATACATTACATTGTGTGTTGCACATCTAAGTCATCAACATGCATAAGTGTTAGGATGTGTGCCTGATCACAGGACATTAGAGGATTCCAAGATATTTAGCTCACACCGTAACTTGCAAAACCTTTTCTCATCCAAGGGCTTTGTGAAGATATCTGCCAGTTGCTCTTCAGTGTTGACGTGAATGATATCGATATCTTTCTTCATAACATGATCTCTGAGAAAGTGATGACGAATTTCAATGTGCTTTGTCTTCGAGTGTTGGACTGGATTGTTGGCTATTTTGATGCACTCTCGTTGTCGCAGAAGAGGGGTACTTGTTTCAGGTTGATGCCATAGTCCTTGAGAGTTTGCTTCATCCATAGAAGCTGAGCACAACAGGATCCAGCAGCAATGTATTCAGATTCAGCAGTTGAGAGTGATACACAGTTCTGCTTCTTCGAAGACCAACAGACAAGTGATCGACCAAGAAAATGACAGGTGCCAGATGTAGACTTTCGATCCACCTTGTCACCAGCATAATCAGCATCCGAGAATCCAACCAAATCGAATCTTGAGCCCTTGGGATACCATAATCCGAGTGTTGGGGTGTAAGCCAAATATCGAAGAATTCGCTTCACAGCTAAGTGATGCGATTCCTTTGGTGCCGCTTGGTATCGAGCACACATGCAAACACTAAGCATAATATCTGGCCTAGATGCACATAAATAAAGCAACGAACCAATCATGGAGCGGTATACCTTTTGATCGAACTCTTTACCATTGTCATCGGGACCAAGATGGTGTTTGGCTGGCATTGGCGTCGTGTAGCCTTTGCAGTCTTCCATTCCAAACTTCTTCAGACAATCTTTGAGGTATTTATCTTGAGATATGAAGATGCCATTCCTCTGCTGACGAATTTGAAGACCAAGGAAGAACTTCAGCTCACCCATCATGCACATTTGATATTGCTCTTGCATCATGTACCCAAACTCATCACTATACTTCTGGTTGGTGCATCCGAAGATTATGTCATCCACAAATATTTGGCACACAAACAGTTCACCATCATATGTCTTCGTGAAGAGAGTGGGATCGAGGGATCCAGGTTTGAAGCCTTTGATCTTTGATTGTATCATACCAGGCACGAGGGGCTTGTTTGAGGCCATACAGTGCCTTGTTTAGCTTGTACACCATATCAAGATGTTTTGGATCTTCAAAGCCAGGTGGTTGTGCGACATATACTTCTTATTCAATCTTGCCATTGAGAAATGCACTCTTCACATCCATTTGATATAGCAAGATATTGTGATGATTAGCGTAGGCTAGCAGTATATGAATCGCTTCAAGCCTCGCAACAGGAGCAAATGTTTCATCGAAGTCAATTCCTTCAACTTGAGTGTATCCTTGAGCCACAAGACGTGCTTTGTTTCTGACGACTTGACCATGCTCATCTTGCTTGTTTCGATATATCCATTTTGTTCCAATAATGTTATGCTTGCGAGGATCAAGTCGCTTGACAAGTTCCCAAACATTATTCAGCTTGAACTGTTGAAGTTCTTCTTGCATTACTTGAATCCATTCAGGTTCCATAAAAGCTTCAGCAACTTTCTTGGGTTCTAAAATTGACACAAATGAAAAGTGCCCACAGAAGTTTGCTAGCTGTGTTGCTCTTGATCGAGTGAGCGGACCAGGTGCATTGATGCTGTCAATTATCTTCTCTATTTGAACTTCATTTGCAACACGAGGATGAACAGGACGAAGATTTTGCTCTGGCTGTTCATTGTCATCATTGGGAGGATTGTCTTCGGACTGAGCATTGTCTTCAGGTTGATTTGGTGCAGAGATGATAAGTTCCTCTTCAGGCTGTGCTTCAGAGGGCATGATTTCACCAGTTCCCATCAGCTTGATTGCCTCGTTTGAAGGAGCTTCATCCAGTGTACTTGGCAGGATCTCTCTCTATGAACCATTGGTTTCATCAAATTTCACATCCACAGTTTCAACGATTTTGTATAGATAAAGGTTGAAGACTCTGTAGGAGTGTGAATCCTTTCCATAGCCAAGCATGAAGCCTTCGTGAGCCTTAGGTGCAAATTTTGACTTGTGATGGGGATCCTTTATCCAGCATCTTGCTCCAAATACCCTGAAGTAACTGACGTTTGGCTTCTTGCCAGTGAGTAGCTCATATGATGTTTTGTTCAGAAGCTTATGAATGTACACATGGTTGATGATGTGACATGTTGTATCAATAGCTTCAGGCCAGAACTTTCTTGGTGTCTTGTACTCATCTAGCATTGTTCGAGCCATCTCAATGAGGGTTCTGTTTTTGCGCTCAACAATGCCGTTTTGCTGAGGTGTGTATGGAGCAGAGAACTCATGAGTGATTCCCATTGTATCCAGATACAGATCAAGTCCAGTGTTCTTGAATTCAGTGCCACTGTCACTTCTGATGTGCTTGATCTTCACACCATAGTTGTTCATAGCTCGATTTGCAAAGTGCCTGAAGACATCTTGCACTTCAGTCTTGTAAAGAATTATATGAACCCATGTGTATCTTGAGTAGTCATCAACAATGACGAAGCCATAGAGACAGGCAGTCGTTGTGAGAGTGGAGTAGTGCGTAGGTCCAAATAAGTCCATGTGTAACAGCTCGAAGGGTTGAGATGTTGTCATGATTGTCTTCGAGGGGTGGTTTGCCCTTGTCATCTTTCCAGCTTCACAGGCACCACACAGATGATCCTTCTTGAACTTAACATCCTCGATGCCAATGACATGCTTCTTTTTGACGAGTGAATGTAAGTTCCTCATGCCAGCATGTCCCAACCTTCGATGCCAGAGCCAGCATTCTGAAGCTTTTGTGAGAAGACATACGGCAAGCTGTGGACCTGCTGAGAAATCTACCATGTATAGATCATCTTTTTGATACCCTTCAAAGACTAGAGATTTGTCAGATTCCATTAGTACAAGGAAACGATATTTTCCAAATATCACAATCATGTTCAAGTCACAAAGCATTGAGACAGACATTAAGTTGAAACCAAGGGATTCAACAAGCATCACTTTATCCATGTGTAGATCCTTTGAGATTGCAACTCTACCTAGACCCAATACCTTGCTTTTACCAGTGTCAGCAAATGTGATGTGACTCTTATCGGATGGACGTAAGGTTGAGTCCATGAGAAGACTTCGATCACCAGTCATATGATTTGTGCATCCACTGTCCATAATCCATTCTGAAGCTTTTGGTGATGTACCCTACAGTGCAGTTAGGAGGATAGGCTTCACAAGAGTGTTGTGAAGCATAAGCATTTGACACATATAGGGACAGTCACATCTTATATCAAGGTTAGGACAGAGTATGACTGATAAGAAATTCAGATGAAGTATATAGAATGTCATTTTATCGTGCATCCTAAATGAGTTTTAGGTCCCAGCAATAGTATCGGACGCCATTGATTGCTGGCTGGAGACCATTTTCTGCAAAAGAGAGTTAGTTCTTCTTCGCCACCCACATCTTTAGTGGGGGATTAGAAGCAATGAGTCTAAGTGCAGCATCTGAGAATTTTGGCTTTGAAGCCCTAGCAAATAGCCTTGCAGGAGATGAATGATACTCATATGAATAAGCAGAAAAGTTCTTAGTCCTATGAACATAGCGGTTCGAAGATACACGCTCATATTCATAAGTCTGAGCATGATTTCCCTGCAAAACATTGGCGTTAGGGTGACTCATGTGAGTCATGTATCTGTATGAAGCCTTTGGGCCACATGAAGCTATAAGTCTGGGGTTTGTCTTCTTCCTTGGTGGTGTCATGATGACATTCACAGGAAGATTCTCAATGTACCGCTTAGGTACCCAGATCTTCTTCATAGGTGGTCCATTCCTGCAGTTAGTACCAATGTACCTGGCAAACACTTCACCATTCTGATTTTTGAACAACTTATAGTTTGCATCAAAGGATTCATCAATGATAATAGGATTAGCACAGGTAAAGCCAGATAAGGTAGATGGATCTACTGAAGGTTCCTTTGCAGCAACCCATGTGGTTTTGGGGTACTGCTCAGGCTTCCAGTACGAGCCATCAACATTCATTTTCCTTTCGAACCCAACACCCTCTTTCCTAGGGTTTCGGTTCAGAATCTGCTTTTTGAGGACATCGCAGAGAGTCTGATGTCCCTTCAAACTTTTGTACATCCCTGTTTCAAGCAATGTCTTCAACATAGCATTTTCATCAGCAACAGCAGTGGTATCCTCCGCAGAGGGGTTAGTAACCACATCAGTAGGTGAAGACAATGTAACAGTGGCAGTAGTGGAACATTCAGCAACAGATGTAGCGTTATCACGCTCAATGCATTTTAGACATGGTGGTTCAAATCCTTCCTGAGCGGAATTGAACTGTTGAGCGCGAAGTGAATCTCGCTCCTTCTGAAGATCTTCATAATCCACTCTTATCTTTTCAAGGTCTAGCTTTCTTTGAAGACATTCAGAAGAAAGCTTCTCATGATCAGATAAGAGAGCATTATGTTGATCTTGAAGGGCGTAAAACTTAGCATGAAGTCTCTGAAGACTATCAGCTAAAGCTTTTGACTGATCCATTTCTTCACCCAACATATCATCGCTTTTACTAAGCATATCTTGAACCTTTTCCAAGATTCTTTGTTGTTTAGTGGCAAGGGAAGCAAGCTTGTCATAACTGGGGCCAAATTCATCACCTGATTCATCATCACTAAATTCAGAGAGATAGCATTCTGTTACCTTATCACCCCTTGCCATGTGGCATGATGAGGATGATGATGATTCAGGTGCAAAGGTCATTTCCTTGAGAGATTCCTTGTAGTCCTCAAACCGTGGATCATGACGAGTGCGATGACCTTCGTATACGTCAGAAAGCCGGTCCCAGATTAGATTCACATGATTGAGGTGCATAACATTCCTGAACTGATTTCTGTACAAATGACAGCAGATGACATCCTTCGCTGTGAGGTTCAATAGAGTATACTTGCGAATGTCATCAGCCTCTGCCATCTTGCATAGATCAGTGAGTCCAATCTCAGTGACGGTCCACAGTTCGCTATCCATGGACATGAGTAGCTTCTTCATCATGGCCTTCCATCGGGGATACTCATGACCGTCAAAGGTGGGACACGATATGTTCCTCAATCCTGCAGTCGACATAGCTGAAACTCCAGGTGGTTAAACTGAATCACACAGAACAAGGGAGTACCTCACTCTGATACCAATTGAAAGTGCTAGTATCGACTAGAGGGGGGGTGAATAGGCGATTTTTATGAAAGTCTTCAAAACTTGGAAGTTTCGAAGACAAACAACAGAAACAACCTAATTGATATGCAGCGGAAGATAAACTATCCTAAACAAGCCATAGTCAAGTATGTAATGATGTGAAAGTACAGGACTAATAGCAGTTAGGTAGTAAGGATCAAGATGGAAGATAGTGTGAAGCCAATCAACAATAGTAGTCAAGCAATGAAGTCAAACAGATAAACAGATAGGCAATGACTTCACGAAGACAAACTTAAGTAAGGTTGGAAGGGATAGAACCAGTTGCTTGTTGAAGACACAGGATTTGTTGGACCAGTTCCAGTTGCTGTGACAACTGTACGTCTGGTTAGGGAGGCTGAGATTTAACTCAGAAGACCGTGTCTTCACCTTATTCCCCTTGAGCTAAGGACACCCAGTCCTCGCCCAATCACACTGGTAAGTCTTCAAGGGAGACTTCCAAACCTTCACAGACTTCGTTCACCGGCAATCCACAATGACTCTTGGATGCTCAGAATGCGACGCCTAACCGGCTGGAGGATTCACAGTCCTCAAGTGTAATAAGTCTTCAGGTCACACAGACAGAAAGACTTCAGTGATGCCTAACACTCTTGGGCTCTGGGTGTTTGGGCTTTGTCCTCGCAAGGATTTCTCTCTCTCAAATGCTTCAAGGTGGGTTGCTCTCAAACGACAAAAGCCGTGCACAAACTCTGAGCAGCCCCCAATTTATGGTGTAGGGGGTGGGCTATTTATAGCCACTAGGCAACCCGACCTGATTTGTCCAAAATGACCCTGGGTCACTAAGGAACTGACACGTGTTCCAACGGTCAGATTTCAAACACACGCGGCAACTTTACTTGGGCTACAAGCAAAGCTGACTCATCCAGCTCTGGATAAGATTTGCTCTCATTGTCTTCGCTCGAAGACATAGGATTTGGGTTGAGCATCACTTCAGTCACTCTGACTTAGTTCACTTGGACCCCACTTAACAGTACGGTGGTTCCTATGACTCAACAAAGAAGAAAAGGAAACAACGAAACCACACAGTCTTCACGCTCCAAAGTCTTCACACAATGTCTTCTCATGTCATAGTCTTCAATATGAATATCTTCTCATACCACCATTGTCTTCAATGTCTTCATACATTTTTAGGGGTCATCTCCGGTAGGTAAACCGAATCAATGAGGGACACAACCTGCGTTATCCTGCAATTCTCACAAACGCATTAGTCCCTCAACCAACTTTGTCGTCAATACTCCAAAACCAACTAGGGGTGGCACTAGATGCACTTACAAGTAGCAACAATAGTAACTTAGCAAGAACAATATGTGATAAATTCGTAGGCATTGGATCGGTGACTCGTTGATTCATCATGAGATAGTTATAACCTAGGGCGATACGACACTAGCTCCAGTTCGTAAATATAATGTAGGCATGTCCGTAAATAGTCATACGTGCTTATGGAAAGAACTTGCATGGCATCTTTTGTCCTACCCTCCCGTGGCAGCGGGGTCCTATTGGAAACTAAGGGATATTAAGGCCTCCTTTTAATAAAGAACCGGAACAAAGCATTAACACATGGTGAATACATGAACTCCTCAAACTACGGTCATCACCGAGAGTGGTCCTGACTATTGTCACTCCGGGGTTGCCGGATCATAACACATAGTAGGTGACTATAACTTGCAAGATCGGATCTAGAACATGGATATAATGGTGAAAACATAAACGGTTTAGATCTGAAATCATGGCACCCGGGCCCAAAGTGACAAGCATTAAGCATGGCAAAGTCATAGCAACATCTATCTCAGAACATAGTGGATACTAGGGATCAACCCCTAACAAAACTAACTCGATTACATGATGAATCTCATCCAACTCCTCACCGACCAGCGAGCCTATGAAGGAATTACTCACTCCCAGCGAGGAGCATCATGGAATTGGCGATGGAGATGTGTTGGGTGATGACGAAGATCGAAGATCCCCCTCTCCGGAGCCCCAAACGGACTCCAGATTTGCACTCCCGAGGAAGAACATGGCTTGGCGGCGGCTCCGTCTCGTGAAATGCGATAATTCTTTCTCCCTGATTTTTTTCCTGGAAATATGGGATTTTATAGCGTCGGTTTGAGGGTCAGCGGGGCCACCAAGTGGGCAGCACCCACCAGGGCGCGCCTGGGGGGGCTGGCGTGCCCTGGTGGGTTGTGCCCACCCAGGTGCCCCCCTCAGGTCCCTCCTGGCTCCAGAAATTCTCTTATTTGATATAAAAAATCCTCGCAAAGTTTCGTTCCATTCCGAGAACTTCTATTTCTGCACAAAAATAACACCATGGTAGTTCTGCTGAAAACAACGTCAGCCCGGGGTTAGTTTCATTCAAATCATGCAAATTAGAGTCCAAAACAAGAGGAAAAGTAGATACGTTGGAGACGTATCAACTCCCCCAAGCTTAAACCTTTGCTTGTCCTCAAGCAATTCAGTTGCTAAACTGAAAGTGAAAAAGAAAAACTTTTATGAACTCTTTTGCTCTTGTTTCATAAATAAGCTTAAATAGCACCTAGGTTTTCAGCAAGGATTATAACTAACCATGTCGACAATAACTCTTAAAGATTATATTAACTCATATCAATGACAAAGACAACTAGAGAGCAATAATACGATATCTGAAATAGCAACATGTTGTCAAAACAACCATGATATAATATGACAATAGTGGTATCTCGCTAGCCCTTTCTGAGACCGCAAACCATAAATGCAGAGCACCCCCAAAGTTCAAGAAGCGACTAGACATTGTAATTCATGGTAGAAAAGATCCAGTCATGATGCACCCAACATTAGCTATACACAATGCATCAGCATGACAACAATGCTCTCAAGTTCTGGCGCTTATTTGAGAATGTGATGACACGACATAAAAGTAAATAGATAGTCCCTTCGCAGTAGTGATTTGCAGAGGTGCCAGAGCTCAAGTTTTAAAACAGAGGTAAATGATATTTTGAGACATGCACCCTTCTTATTCACTTCACGACCATCAGGTATCAATATCTTCCATGCTAAGCACGCTAGTGGCGGTTCCCAAGCGGAAATGTAAAGGTTATGACTCCATTGGGAGTTTTTGTTTGATTATTTGTAAGCTTTTTTCTTTTTGCAGTTTAGGACTGGGCATCCCTATTACCGCCCTTTTCTCGTGCTATGGCGAGTGAATAAACACTCGACGTGAGAATAACCCGCTTAGCATGGAAGATACCGACCACCTCCTGTCGTTCCATGAACGATCCAGGCACACAAAAAGGATATTTATTTGAAGTTTTTAGAGGTGGCACATGCAAATTTACTTAGGACGATAGGGTAATACCACATATAGGTAGGTATGGTGGACTCATCTGGAATAACTTGGGTTTCAGGTTTTTGATGTACAAGCAGAGTTCCCACTTAGTACAGGCAAAGGCTAGCAAATTGCAATTTATCGTAACATCAGAAAGAGTCAATAATAGAGCTTTTCAGCAAGCTCACATACTCAACTATCTCGTAGTCTCCTATAATTGTTAACACTCACGCAATACTTGTGGTTATAGAGTTTCAGCCGGACACTGAGAAAGATAGGGGCTTATTGTGTTGCCTCCCAACGTATTCACCTTTAGGTGATGTCAACAATAATAGCCTATGCCAACTTACATCCAATTGGATATATGTATCATGATCTTTCAAACACGAGGAGCTTGCCAAAGGATAAAACAAAAAGGGAAAGGTGAGCATCACCTTGACTCAAGCATAAAGTAAAAACATAAAGTAAAAGATAGGCCCTTCGCAGAGGGAAGCAGAGGTTGTCATGTGCGTTTGGTATTGATGCAAAAAATCTTAATGCAAAAGAACGTCACTTTATATTGCCCCTTGTATGTGGACCTTTATTATGCAGTCTGTCGCTTTTATTACTTCCACAACAAGTTCGTACAAAGCTTATTTTCTCTGCACTAATAAGTCATACATATTTAGAGAGCAATTTTTATTGCTTGCACCGATGACAACTTACTTGAAGGATCTTACTCAATCCATAGGTACGTATGGTGGACTCTCATGGCAAAATTGGGTTTAAGGATATTTGGATGCACAAGTAGTATCTCTACTTGGTGCAAGGAATTTGGCTAGCAAGAGGGGGAAAGGCAAGCTCAACATTTTTTGGAAGGTCAATGACAATATACTTTAACTGAGATGTCGGAAAACATAAACCATTACGTTGTCTTCCTTGTCCAAATCAAATCTTTTAGCATGTCATACTTAATGACTGCTTCACAATCATAAAAGATGTCCAAGATAATATATTTATATGTGAACCCCTCTTTCCTTATCACTTCCTATTAATTGCAACGATGACCAAGACTACGTTCATTAACTCTCAACAATTTTTATGCCTCATACTTTCTATGTGTGAAGTTATCAGTATCCATAAGATCAATATGAACTCTTTTGTTCTTTCTACTTTCGCAAGATCATGGCAACATAGCAAAGCCCTTGACTCAACACTAATCTTTATTATAGATAGCACACGGACTCGATTACATAAAGAGATCACAAAGCAAAACTCAAAACTACTTGATATCAAAACTTCGAACTAATAGATCAAGATACTACTAAAAGAATCTAACTAAATAAAGCGGTAAAAATAGGAGTGTGATGGTGATACAATACCGGGGCACCTCCCCCAAGCTTGGCAGTTGCCAAGGGGAGTGCCCATACCCATGTGATTATTTCTTTAGAAGTGGTGAAGTAGGAGTTGTTGATGATGTAGGCTTGTCGTCCGTATTCCAAGGCATAGGCTCTCCATCATAAAAGGATGATCGAGTCTCCGGGATCCTTAAATCTGCAGCCAAACTCATTCGCTTGAATCTATATTCATACTCACAGTTCTGGTTTTGCAGGTCATAAATCTCCCCAATCATAAAAGGTGCTCGATTTTCTCTTGAAGCTTGAAGATGGTCTCCCCAATGACTTTGGCATCCAGCTTGTGGTTATTGGTGAACTCCGTGAGCATCATCTGGTTGGCGTTGAGTCCACGCTCCACCATCCCTTGGCACTTGAAAACTTCTTGCTCCATGGCTTCGAGCTTTGTCTCCATGCTCCCGGTACACCTTGGTCCCTCCACATCGCGGATGTGCAGCACCCCCTCATGCATCTCAATGATTTGAGGGTGATGCAGCACCTCCGCGAGATAGGGGTTGATAACCCTCTCGAAAAACTTGTCCTTGGGAGCGCTTGGAGACGACATGATGCTCTAGATCTGAAACAGAAACAGCTCGAAACGAAAACAGAGGATATTTGCGTGATACGTTGGTCAAAACCTTCGGGAGTATATATAATGAATTTTTACCGACCAAAATACGTAACATACAGGAAAACGGAGTCCAGGAGGCACACGAGGTGCCCACGAGACAGGGGGGCGCGCCCTACAGGGGGGGCGGCCTCCTCTCTCGTGGGAGCCTCGTGTCCCTTTCGGACTACTTCTTTCTTCCTAAAATTCTTAAATAATCCAAAACTGATAAAAATTGCCATAAGAGTTGTTTTGGAGTCAGTTTACTTACCGTACCACATACCTATGCCTTTTCGGAGTCTGGAACGTTCTGGAAAGTGTCTCTTATGTATTCCTTTGGGGTTATGGTTTCAATAATATTAGTTTCAACATTGATAGGATTACCTGAAATATAATGTTTAATTCTTTGACCATTTACCACCCTCAGATTTGTGCCTTCGAAGTTGTTGATTTTATAGCACCAGAACGATAGACCTCCTCGATAACGTAGGGACCTTCCCATTTTGAGAGAAGTTTTCCTGCAAAAAATCTTAAACGAGAGTTGAACAATAACACATAATCTCCTACGTTAAACTCACGCTTTTGTATCCTCTTATCATGCCAGCGTTTGACTTTTTCTTTGAAAATCTTAGCATTCTCATAGGCTTGGGTTCTCCATTCATCAAGTGAGCTAATATCAAATAACCTTTTCTCACCGGCAAGTTTGAAGTCATAATTGAGCTCTTTAATAGCACAATATGCCTTATGTTCAAGTTCAAGAGGTAAATGACATGCTTTTCCATAAACCATCTTATAAGGAGACATACCCATAGGATTTTTGTATGCAGTTCTATAGGCCCATAATGCATCATCAAGTTTTTTGGACCAATTCTTTCTAGATCTATTCACAGTCTTTTGCAAAAATATTTTGAGCTCTCTATTGCTCAACTCTACCTGACCACTAGACTGTGGATATAAGGAGATGCAATTCTATGATTGACATCATACTTAGCGAGCATCTTACGAAAAGCACCATGAATAAAATGTGAACCACCATCAGTCATAAGATATCTAGGGACTCCAAACCTCGGAAAAATAACTTCTTTAATCATTTTAATAGAAGTGTTATGATCAGCACTACTAGTTGGAATAGCTTCTACCCACTTAGTAACGTAATCAACAGCAACTAAAATATGTGTATAACCATTGGAGGCAGGAAAAGGTCCCATGTAATCAAAGCCCCAAACATCAAACGGTTCAATAACAAGAGAATAATTCATAGGCATTTCTTGACGTCTACTAATGTTACCTATTCTTTGACATTCATCACAAGATAAGACAAACTTACGAGCATCTTTGAAGAGAGTAGGCCAATAAAAACCAGATTGTAGTACCTTGTGTGCAGTTATATCTCTAGCATGGTGTACTCCATAGGATTCAGAGTGACACTTGCGTAGGATTTGTTACTGTTCATGCTCAGGCACACAATGTCTAATAATACCATCTACTCCTTTATAAAGGTGTGGATCATCCCAGAAGTAATGTCTTAAATCATAAAAGAACTTTTTCTTTTGCTGGTATGTGAAAGTAGGCGGTATATATTTAGCAACAATGTAATTAGCATAATCAGCACACGAAGGAGCAGTACGAGAAGCATTGACAACCGCTAATTGTTCATCAGGAAAGCTATCATTAATAGGCAGTGGGTCATCAAGAACATTCTCTAACCTAGATAAGTTGTCTGCAACGGGGTTCTCAGCTCCCTCTCTATCAATAATATGCAAATCAAATTCTTGGAGCAAGAGAACCCATCTAATGAGTCTAGGCTTAGCATCTTTTTTTTCCATAAGATATTTAATAGCAGCATGATTAGTGTGAATAGTAACTTTGGAATCGTCAATATAAGGTCAAAACTTATCACATGCAAAAACAACTGTTAAGAACTCTTTTTCAGTAGTAGCATAATTTCTCTGGGCAGTATCAAGAGTCTTACTAGCATACTGGATAACATTCAATTTCTTATCGACTCTTTGCCCTAAAACAACACCTACAGCATAATCACTAGCATCACACATAATTTCAAAAGGTAAATTCCAATCAGGTGGCTGAACAATAGGTGCAGTGATCAAAGCTTTCTTAAGTGTTTCAAATGCTTCTACACAATCATCATCAAAGACAAAGGGAATATCTTTTTGCAATAAATTAGTCAGAGGCCTAGAGATTTTAGAAAAGTCCTTAATGAACCTCCTATAAAAACCGGCGTGACCCAGGAAACTTCTTATACCTTTTATGTCCTTGGGACATGGCATCTTTTCAATAGCATCAACTTTAGCTTTATCAACTTCAATACCTCTCTCAGAGATCTTGTGCCCCAAGACAATGCCTTCATTAACCATAAAGTGACACTTTTCCCAATTCAGGACGAGACTAGTGTCTTCGCACCTCTGCAAAACTCGATCAAGGTTGCTCAAACAATCATCAAAAGAGGATCCATAGATGGAGAAGTCATCCATGAATACCTCACAAATCTTTTCACAAAAATCAGAAAATATAGCCATCTGCATCTTTGAAAGGTAGCAGGTGCATTACATAAACCAAAAGGCATATGTCTATAAGCAAAAGTACCAAAAGGGCAAGTAAAAGTAGTCTTAGATTGATCCTTCGCTGATACAGGTATCTGTGAGAAACCGGAATAACCATCTAGAAAGCAAAAATGTGTGTGTTTGGATAGCCTTTCTAGCATTTGATCAATAAAAGGTAAAGGGTAATGATCTTTCTTAGTAGCTTTATTTAACTTACAAAAATCAATTACCATCTTATAGCCTGTAATAATTCTTTGCGGGGTCAATTCATCTTTATCATTAGGAACAACGGTAATACCTCCCTTTTTAGGGACACAATGGACATGGCTTACCCATTCACTATCAGCAACGGGATAAATAATACCTGCCTCAAGGAGCTTTAGTATCTCCTTTCTTACCACTTCCTTCATTTTGGGATTTAATCGTCTTTGAGGATCTCTAACTGGTTTGGCATCTTTCTCCACTGAAATTTTGTGTTGACATAATGTGGGACTAATGCCCTTAAGATCATCCAGAGTATATCCAATAACAGCTCGGTGCTTCTTCAGAGTTTTCAATAATCTTTCTTCTTCTTTCTCTGAAAGGTTAGCACTAATAATAACAGGATATATTTCTTTTTCATCAAGATAAGCATACTTAAGATTATCTGGTAAGGGTTTGAGTTCAAACACGGGATCACCCTTGGGTGGAGAGGGATCCCCAAGAATTTCAATGGGAAGGTTATGTTTCAGCATAGGTTCTTGTTTAAGGAACAATTCATCTATTTCTTCCCTTTCCTTCATAAACATATCATTTTCATGGTCTAACAAATAATGTTCTAACGGATCAGTTGGAGGAACGACAATGGAAGCAAGACCAATAATATCATCCTTACTAGGTGGTTCCCTTTCACGAGGTTGTCTACTAAACTTAGCAAAATTGAACTCATGAGACATACCATCTATGCCAACAGTGACGACCTTCCTTTTACAATTAATCTTAGCACTAGCAGTATTCAAGAAGGGTCTACCAAAAATAATGGGACAAAAATCATCTTGTGGGGAAGCAAGAACAAGAAAATCAGCAGGGCATTTAACCTTCCCACACAAAACTTCAACATCTCTAACAATCCCAATAGGTTTAATGGTGTCCCTATTAGCAAGCTTAATAGTAACATCAATGTCTTCTAATTCAACAGGTGCAATATCGTGCATAATTTCTTTATAAAGATCATAAGGTATCGCACTAGCACTAGCACCCATATCACATAAGCCATGATAACAATGATCTCCTATTTTAACAGAAATAACAGGCGTGCCTACAACAGGTCTACGTGTCTTAGTATCGGGTCTAGCAATATTAGCAGTTTCACCCAAGAAAGAGATAATATGCCCATCTAAATCCTCATCCAAGAGATCTTTAATCATAGCAATACCAGGTTCAACATTAATTTGCTCAGGAGGTGTATAGGTCCTAGTATTACTCTTACAAACAACATCGAAGCTTTAGCATGATCTTTTATCCTAACAGGAAAATGAGGTTTTTCAACATAAGCAGTAGGAATAATAGGATCACTATATGTAATAGTCTTTTCTTCGACTGTAATAGGTGCAACTACTTTCATTCAACAGGAGGATTATATTTAAACCACTTTTCTTTAGGGAGATCAACGTGAGTAGCAAAAGTTTCACAAAAAGTAGCTACTACCACAGAGTCAAGTCCATACTTAGAGCTAAATCCACATAAAGCATCGGTATCCATAAAGGATTTAACACAATCGAACTTAGGTGTCATACCTGACTCCTTACCATCGTCGGAACCCCAATCTTAAGAGTTACATTTTATTCTTTCCAATAAGTCCCATTTGAAATCAATAGTCTTCAGCCTATAGGAACCAGCACAGGAAGTATGGAGCAGGTTGCGATTATCAAGAGAAAGCCGAGCATAAAAATTCTGAATAATCATTTCCCGAGAGAGCTCATGATTGGGGCATGAATACAACATTGACTTAAGCCTCCCCCAAGCTTGAGCGATGCTTTCTCCTTCGCGAGGCCAGAAATTATATATGTAATTACGATCACGATGAACAAGATGCATAGGATAGAACTTCTGGTGAAATTCCAACTTCAATCGCTTATAATTCCAGGATCTCGTATCATCACATAGACTATACCATGTCATTGCATCTCCCTTCAAAGATAAAGGGAAGACCTTCCTTTTGACGACAACATCGGGAATACCTGCAAGCTTAAATAATCCACAAACTTCATCCACAAAGATAAGGTGTAAATCGGGATGCAATGTTCCGTCTCCTGCAAAAGGATTAGCTAGCAGTTTTTCTATCATACCCGAAGGAATATCAAGGTGAATATTTTCATAAAGTTCAGTAGGTTGAGGAGAATCTCTTTGATCTTCTGGTTGGGGTGAAGATACCCCAAACAAGCCCCTCAAAGGATTAGATTCCATAGTGACAAGTAACAGAAAATTTCAGCACACAATATAACTGTTTCCTTACCAAGTTCCACTCACCAAAAGCGCTACACTCCCCGGCAACGGCGCCAGAAAAGAGTCTTGATGACCCACAAGTATAGGGGATCTATCCTAGTCCTTTTGATAAGTAAGAGTGTTGAACCCAACGAGGAGCAGAAGGAAATGATAAGCGGTTTTCGATAAGGTTTTCTCTGCAAGCACTGAAATAGTAGGTGATAGATAGTTTTGTGATAAGATAAATAGTAACGAGCAAAAAGTAAATAAAGTAAATAAAGTGCAGCAATGTGCCCCAATCCTTTATGTAGCAAATGATAAGCCTGGACAAATTCTAATAATGAAGAATGAGCTCCAGAGGACACATTGGGAATTATCGTCAAGCTAGTTTTCATCACATTCATAAGATTCGCGTTCGGTACTTTGATAATTTGATATGTGGGCGGACCGGTACTTGGGTACTGCCCTAACATGGACAAGCATCCCACTTATGATTAACCCCTATTGCAAGCATCCGCAACTACAAAAAGGAGTATTAAGGTAAACCTAACCACAACATTAAACATATGGGTCCATATCAACCCCTAACGAAGCAACGCATAAACTAGGGTTTAAGCTTCTGTCACTCTAGCAACCCATCATCGACTTATTACTTCCCTATGCCTTCCTCTCGGCCCAAATAATGGTGAAGTGTCATGTAGTCGACGTTCACATAACACCACTAGAGGAAAGACAACATACATCTCATCAAAATATCGAACGAATACCAAATTCACATGACTACTAATAGCAAGACTTCACCCATGTCCTCAGGAACAAACGTAACTACTCACAAAGCATATTCATGTTCATAATCAGAGGAGTAATAATATGCATAAAGGATCTGAACATATGATCTTCCACCAAGTAAACCAAATAGCATCAACTACAAGGAGTAATCAACACTACTAGCAACCCATAGGTACCAATTTGTGGTTTTAATACAAGATTGGATACAAGAGATGAACTAGAGTTTTGAGAGGAGATGGTGCTGGTGAAGATGTTGATGGAGATTGACCCCCTCCCGATGAGAGGATCGTTGATGATGATGTTGGTGATGATTTCCCCCTCCAGGAGGGAAGTGTCCCCAGCAGAACAGCTCCGCCAGAGCCCTAGATTGATTCCGCCAAGGTTCCACCTCGTGGCGGTGGAGTTTCGTCCCGTAAGCTTGCCCATGATTTTTCCAGGGGAAAAGTGATGATATAGCAGAAGATGGACGCCGGAGGCCCACTAGGGGGCCCAGGAGATAGGGGGTCGCGCCCTCCCGTCTCCTAGACAGGGTGTGGGCCCCCTGGCCTATTTATTTCGCTCATAAATTCTTATTAAATCGAAAAAGTTGTTTCGTGGAGTTTCAGGACTTTTGGAGTTGTGCAGAATAGGTTTCCAACGTTTGCTCCTTTTCCAGCCAGAATTCCAGCTGCCGGCATTCCCCCTCTTCATGGTAAACCTTATAAAATAAGAGAGAATAGCCATAAGTATTGAGATATAATGTGTAATAACAGCCCATAATGCAATAAATATTGATATAAAAGCATGATGCAAAATGGACGTATCAGATGGTAGTTGGCGTGGTAGCTCACGGAGGCCCTCGGTGCTGATGCCTCAGCCCGTCGTGCTGCCTCCACCGCTGCGTTGTGAGCTCGAGCCTCGCTCTCCAGAACAAAATATCTTCCTCTGCTGTGATAGTCAAAAAGACCAGGCATAGGCAAATATGTGTGCACAACAGAAGTTTGGTTAAACAACAGATTATAAGTGAAGTCGTGATTTTTTCCCTTGAGGATCTTATGGATTTTTAAAGCATCAAAGTCTAAATACTACATGGGTAGGATAGGGTCAAAGGGCAATGGTGAAACACCCAGCTCTCGTGCTAAACGCGTGGCATAAATTCCGCCATAGTAATAGACACTGTTAGCGTTATGCTGCAGTCGGTGTGCAGCAATCACTGCAAGATTATAACTCCTTTCACCGGTGAGAGCGACGAGTATGAGGCTCAAGTCTGGAGCACAAAGCGTACTGCAGTCTTGCTTGCCTACTATGCATTTTCCATTAAATAATGCAAAGTACTGAATTGCAGGAAAATGTATGCTCTTTATTCTACCTTGCGCCACTCCCCTAGTTTCACCAAAGCAAAGACTAGTTAAGAATGACTCAAACTTAGACCTAGGTGGCTCATCGAGTGAACCCCAAAATGAGATTTTGCAGAGGTGAGAAACCTTTCTAGAGAAATGGTAAGTGGATTATCATAAAGCTTAAAAGACACCCTAGACTCACGGGGAAAGAATTTAAATTCTTTGACAAATGATTCGGTAAGGATGAGGCGTTGGTCGCACTTATCTGAAATATAGGGACCGAGTTTGGCATTGTGAACTAATTGCTCAAATTCCTCCTTAATACCAACTCTCGCCATGTAATCGTCGCATGGCCATAAGCATGTTTTGGTGGTGGCACTTCGAATGGACTTTTCGCTTGGTTCAGCACAGGACCGGCGAACGAGGCTGCTACTAGACGATGCCTCCGAGGATCTCCTCCTCGAAGAACTCCTTCCAAAGAAGTTCATAATCTTCATGTACAATTTTTTGAAAAAAATTTGGTCATGAAAAGTTTAGTAACAAAACTTCACAAAATTGATAGCAACTACTCATAGGGATGTATAGAGGCCATAACAAGCATTCAAACTACTTAGAACTCTAAGAATTCAACATGCGAACTCATCTACAGCAGCACCAAGAGTAGCTAATTATTCTAAATATAAACTACTAACATAAAAACTAATTGGACACATGGAGGAGTCACATACCAAGCAACAAATCCCCGAAGCAGTTTCGGAAACGGAGCTTCGAGCAAAGAGATCGAAATCCGCGGTTTCAGAGGCAAGAACACGAGAGAGAATGTGTTGGTGATTTTTTCTGGGTGAATGGAGTGGTGTGGGAGGAAGAAGTAAGTGAGGGGGCCCACCAGGTGGGGCAACACCCACCAGGGTGCGCCTGGGGGTGCTAGCGCGCCCAGGTGGGTTGTGCCCACCTGGTGCACCTCCTTCAGGTATTATTTGCACCAGAAATTCATAAATATTCAAAAAAAATTGCATCAGATTTTCAGAGCATTCTGAGAACTTTTATTTTTGGGTCATTTTTTATTGCACAGAAAAAGCAGAAAATAGACAAAGCATGGCATTTTATTTTATTTTACTAGTAAAAACAAAAACAAAAGGTAAGGACAGAAGGTAGTGCTTACTAAATTCATCAACTTCATACCTCTCAAAAATGATCCATTAATAAGGTTGATCCAATCTTATTAACAACCACTTTCGATTAGCATGAAATCAAAGAACTTTCGTAAAATCACTAAGTTACCTCAATGGGGATATGAATGTCCCCAACAATAAGAATTTCATATTTCTTTTTGACAGTAGGTAGAGGTAGTTGAAAACTTCCAATAGTGATTGTAGGAGATTTTTCAATAACATTAATACCATTCACTTGGAATTGTTTCTTCGGAAAGTGCACCGTATGCTCATTACCATTGATATGAAAAGTGACCTTGCTTTTATTGCAATCAATAACAGGCCCTGCAGTATTCAAGAAGGGTCTACCAAGGATAATCGACATGTTTTCATCCTCGGGCATCTCAAGTATAACAAAGTCAGTCAAAATAGTAACATTAGCAACAACAACGGGCACATCCTCACAAATACCGATAGGTATGGCAGTTGATTTACCAGCCATTTGCAATGATATTTTAGTAGGGGTGAGTTTGTTCAAATCAAGTCTTTTATATAAAGAGAAAGGCATAACACTAACACCAGCTCCCAAATCACATAAAGCAGTTTTCACATAAATTCTTTTAATGGAGCAAGGTATAGTTGATATTCCAGGATCTCCAAGTTTTTTAGGTACTCCATCTTTGAAAGTGTAATTAGCAAGCATAGTGGAGATTTCAGCTTCCAGTATTTTTCTCTTATTAGTGATGATGTCTTTCATATACTTTGCATAAGGAGGCATTTTCAAGATATCAGTCAAGCGAGTACGCAAAAAGACTAGCCTAATCATTTCAGCAAAGCATTCAAATTCTTCATCATCTTTCTTTTTAGTTGACTTAGGTCGAAAGGGCATAGGCTTTTGAACCCATGGTTCTCTTTCCTTCCCATGTCTTCTAGCAACAACGTCTCTTTTGTCATATATTTTATTCTTAGGTTGTGGGTTATCAAGATCAACAACTGGTTCTATCTCAACATCATTATGTGGTTCTTTATCATTAGGTTGAGTGTTTTCATGAACCTCATCACTATCTTTTTCATTATCAAAAGGTGAGTGCTGTTGGGGAACGTAGTAATTTCAAAAAAATTCCTACGCACACGCAAGATCATGGTGATGGCATAGCAACGAGAGGGGAGAGTGTTCGTCCACGTACCCTCGTAGACCGTAAGCGGAAGCGTTAGCACAACGCAGTTGATGTAGTCGTACGTCTTCACGATCCGACCGATCCAAGCACCGAACGTACGGAGCCTCCGAGTTCAGCACACGTTCAACTCGATGACGATCTCCGGTCTCCGATCCAGCCGAGCTCCGGAGATGAGTTCCGTCAGCACGATGGCGTGGTGACGATGATGATGTTCTACCGGCGCAGGGCTTCGCCTAAACTCCGCGATGATATGACCGAGGTGGAATATGGTGGAAGGGGGCACCGCACACGGCTAAGGAACGATCCGTAGATCAACTTGTGTGTCTATGGGGTGCCCCCTACCCCCGTATATAAAGGAGGGAGGGAGGAGGAGGCCGGCCCTAGAAGGGGCGCGCCATGGGGAGTCCTACTCCCACCGGGAGTAGGATTCCCCCTTTCCTAGTCCAACTAGGATTCCTTCCATGTAGTAGGAGTAGGAGACAAGGAAGGGGAAGAGAGAAGGGAAGGAAGGAGGGGGTGTGGCCCCTCCCCCTAGTCCAATTCGGACTAGGCCTTGGGGGGGCGCGCGGCCTGCCCTAGGCAGCCCCTCTCTCTTTCCCGTATGGCCCAATAAGGCCCAATACTTCTCCCCGGCGAATTCCCGTAACTCTCCGGTACTCCGAAAAATACCCGAATCACTCGGAACCTTTCCGAACTCCGAATATAGTCGTCCAATATATCGATCTTTACGTCTCGACCATTTCGAGACTCCTCGTCATGTCCCCGATCTCATCTGGGACTCCGAACTCCTTCGGTACATCAAAACTCATAAACTCATAATATAAATGTCATCGTAATGTTAAGCGTGCGGACCCTACGGGTTCGAGAACTATGTAGACATGACCTAGAACTATTCTCGGTCAATAACCAATAGCGGGACCTGGATGCCCATATTGGTTCCTACATATTCTACGAAGATCTTTATCGGTCAAACCGCATAACAACATACGTTGTTCCCTTTGTCATCGGTATGTTTACTTGCCCGAGATTCGATCGTCGGTATCCAATACCTAGTTCAATCTCGTTACCGGCAAGTCTCTTTACTCGTTCCGTAATACATCATCCCATAACTAACTCATTAGTTACAATGCTTGCAAGGCTTAAGTGATGTGTATTACCGAGAGGGCCCAGAGATACCTCTCCGACAATCGGAGTGACAAAACCTAATCTCGAAATACGTCAACTCAACATGTACCTTCGGAGACACCTGTAGTACTCCTTTATAATCACCCAGTTACGTTGTGACGTTTGGTAGTACCCAAAGTGTTCCTCCGGTAAACGGGAGTTGCATAATCTCATAGTTTCAGGAACATGTATAAGTCATGAAGAAAGCAATAGCAACATACTAAACGATCAAGTGCTAGGCTAACGGAATGGGTCATGTCAATCACATCATTCTCCTAATATTATTGTTCATTTCATCAAGTAACTCTCTTTGAGATTTAGCAACTTGTTCTAGTTGAGTTTGAACCATAGAGGCATGTTTTCCTACACCTCTAACATCATTTGAGATTCTGAATAACAAGTCACTTAAGCGAGCAATCATATCAGAGTTGTATTTCAGTTGTTTCATAACATTTGCACTGAAGTGATCTTGCTTTCTAATGTAATTATCAAACTCATAAAGGCATTGACTAGGATGTTTGTTATGAGGATCATCACTATCATTGAATTTCATTAAAGATTTTACCTCTACCACCTTGGGTGGTGGTGGTGCTTCAAGCCCATGTATTTCTTCGATAGGTGGTAAATTTTTAACATCCTCGGCCTTAATACCTTTTTCCTTCATAGATTTCTTTGCCTCTTGCATATCTTCAGGACTGAGATATAAGATACCCTCTTCTTCGGAGTGGGTTTAATAGGTGTTTAAGAAGGAGTCCAATCATCATAATTTTTCAATATGTTGTTCAATAATTCCTCAGCTTGCCCAATAGTCTGTTCCCTGAAAACACAACCAGCACAACTGTCTAGGAAGTCCCTAGAAGCATCGGTTAGTCCATTATAGAAGATATCAAGTATTTCATTTTTCTTAAGAGGATGATCAGGGCAAAGCATTAAGCAATTGGAGAAGCCTCCCCCAAGCTTGTGGGAGACTCTCTTCTTCAATTTGCACAAAGTAAAATATTTCCTGCAAGGCAGCTTGTTTCTTATGAGCAGGGAAATATTTTTCAGAGAAGTAATAGATCATATCCTGGGGATTACGCACACAACCAGGAGCAAGAGTATTGTACCAAGCTTTAGCATCACCCTTTAATAAGAACGGAAATAACTTGAGAATATAGTAATAGTGAATCTTCTCATCATGAGCAAAAAGGATAGCTATATCATTCAACTTAGTAAGATGTGCCACAACAGTTTCAGTTTCATAACCATGGAAAGGATCAAATTCAACCAAAGTGATTAACTCTGGGTCGACAGAGAATTCATAATCCTTATCAGCAATAACAATAGGTGAAGTAGCAAACTCAGGATCACATTTCATTTTAGTATTCAGAGATCTTTCTTTGTACTTGCATAATAATTTCTCTAGATCATCTCTATCCTTACAAGCAAGAATACCTCTAGTTGTCTCCTCACTCATAGTATAACCTTCCAGTACCTTTGGCAATTCATATCTAGTAGGTGTTTCAGTATTTTCAGTTTCAAGTTCATCATTAGATTAAACAATAGCATGTTGTCTTACTCTAGCAATTTGTTGATCAAGAAATTCACCTAGTGGCACATCATCATCAAGCAAGGTACTAGCATCATCATGAATAGCATTCATATCAGAAGTAGATCATCAATAACTTGCGACATATCAGAGTTAATAGCATGTTGTGGTGCTGCAAGTTTACTTATAACAGAGGGTGAATCTAAAGCAGAACTGGATGACAGTTCCTTACCTCCCCTCGTCTTTGAGGGAAAAATCTTAGTCTTAGCATCCTTCAGATTCTTCATAGTGATAGTATGATAATAATCCCAAGTGACTCAATAAATATATCTATGCTCCCCGGTAACAACGTCAGAAAAAGGTCTTGATAACCCACAAGTATAGGGGATCACAACAGTTTTCGAGGGTAGAGTATTCAACCCAAATTTATAGATTCGACACAAGGGGAGCCAAAGAATATTTGAAGGTATTAGCAGCTGAGTTGTTAATTCAACCACACCTAGAGATTAATTATCTGCAGCAAAGTAATTAGTAGCACAGTAGTATGATAGTTTTGATGATAGCAATAATAGTAGCGGTAACAGTAACAGTGATAGCAGTGATATTGTAGCAGTAACGATAGCAGTAGCAACAATAGTAACTTAGCGAGAACAATATGAGATAAATTTGTAGGCATTGAGTCGGTGACTTGTTGGATGATATTCATCATGAGACAGTTATAACCTAGGGCAATACGGCACTAGCTCCAGTTCGTAAATATAATGTAGACATGTATTCCGTAAATAGTCATACGTGCTTATGGAAAGAACTTGCATGCAATCTTTTGTCCTACCCTCCCGTGACAGCGGGGTCCTATTGGAAACTAAGGGATATTAAGGCCTCATTTTAATAGAGAACTGGAACAAAGCATTAACACACGATGAATACATGAACTCCTCAAACTACGGTCATCACCAAGAGTGGTCCCGACTATTGTCACTCCGGGGTTGTCGGATCATAACACGTAGTAGGTGACTATAACTTGCAAGATCGGATCTCGAACATGGATATAATGGTGATAACATAAACGGTTCAGATCTGAAATCATGGCACCCGGGCCCAAAGTGACAAGCATTAAGCATGGCAAAGTCATAACAACATCAATCTCAGAACATAGTGGATACTAGGGATCAATCCCTAACAAAACTAACTCGATTACATGATGAATCTCATCCAACTCCTCACCGACCAGCAAGCCTACGAAGGAATTACTCACTCACGGTGGGGAGCATCATGGAATTGGTGATGGAGATGTGTTGGGTGATGACAAAGATCGAAGACCCCCCTCTCCGAAGCCCCAAACGGACTCCAGATCTGCCCTCCCGAGGAAGAACAGGGCTTGGTGGCGGCTCTGTCTCGTGAAACGCGATAATTTTTTCTCCCTGATTTTTTTCCTGAAAATGTGGGATTTTATGATTTGAGGGCCAACGTGGGCAGCACCCACCAGGGCGCGCCTAGGGGGGCTGACGCGCCCTGGTGGGTTGTGCCCACCCAGGTGCCCCCCTCAGGTCCCTCATGGCTCCATAAATTCTCTTATTTGATATAAAAAATCCTCGCAAAGTTTTGTTCCATTCCGAGAACTTTTATTTCTGCACAAAAACAACACCTTGATAGTTCTGATGAAAACAACGTCTGTCCGAGGTTAGTTTCATTCAAATCTTGCAAATTAGAGTCCAAAACAAGAGGAAAAGCAATACGAAAAGTAGATACATTGGAGACGTATCACCGTACGTTTGGTACTTGATCGGTCGGAGCTAGAAGAAGTTTGACTACATCAACCTAGCGTTGTCAAACGATTTCGCTTATGATCTACGAGGGTACGTAGACACACTCTCCCCCTCTCGTTGCTATGCATCTCCTAGATAGATCTTGCGTGAGCGTAGGAAAATTTTGAAATTGCATGCTACGTTCTCCAACAAAAACATATATCAAGTGAATCAATAGTACATCCCATTGTCACCACGGGTATCCACATGCAAGACATACATCAAGTGTTCTCAAATAAAAATAGTATTCAATCCGATAATAGTGAAACCTCAGAGTTAAAAATTCAATTTATCACAACAAGATAGAGAGGGAGAAACGCCATATGATTCAGCTATATTAACAAAGCTCGTGGTACATCAAGATCGTGCCAAATCAAAAATACGAGAGAGAGAGAGAGAGACCAAACACATAGCTACTGTTACATACCCTCAGCCCAGAGGGTGAACTACTCCCTCCTCGTCATGGAGACCGCCAAAAATGATGAAGATGGCCTCCGATGATGATTTCCCCCTCCGGCATGGTGCCGGAGTAGGGATCCAGATGCGATCTCTTTGATACAGAGGCTTGCGGCGGCGGAGTCGAAGTTCTAGGTTAACTTTCCAGAGTTTTGGTAATTATAGGAATTTTCAGAGTTGGAATCACGTGAAGAGGGGCTAAGCGAGCCCACGAGGCACTTGGGCCCCATCACCCCCGGGCGCGCGCAGGTGGTGAGTGGGCCCTCGTGGCTCTTCTGGTCGTCCTACGAAGCTTTGGGGGTCTATTTCATTCCAAAAAACCGTCAAAAAGTTTCAGCCCATTCCAAGAACTTTTATTTCTGCAAAGAAAAAAACAACACCACGGTAGTTCTGCTGAAAACAACGTCAGTCCGGATTAGTTCCATTCAAATCATATGACTCTACACGTGCTTATCAATTTTCCTCTGAATTACATACTCAAGAACCATATCAGTCATAACATAGAATAGAAACACTTAATTATAAGCTTAAAAATAAATAATACTCCCTCCGGTCCTTTTTACTCTGCACATTGGTTTTGCCAAAAGTCAAACTTTGCTAAGTTTGACCAAATTTATATTAAAAATTATTAGCATCTATAATATTTAATAAATATAATATGAAAATATATTTCAAGATGAATCTAATGATATTGGTGTTGTTATGTGAATGTCTATAATTTTTTATATAAACTTGGTCAAAGTTGAATGAGATTGACTTCAGACAAACCTAATATGCAGAGTAAAAAGGACAGGAGGGAGTACAATTATTATTTCCTTCAGGCCATATTTAAAGAACAACCTCGGGTGGATTTTCTTTGATGAGCCATCTATATTAAAACTTATAATAACATGCATTTGGAACCATCAACTTGTATGTCATGATGAACTTTCACAACTGATGAATCCCTTTTATTTTCTACTCATCTACTACTAGGGGCGGGAGTGATTTCATAGAAATTGATTGTTTCTAAGAAGAGAAGAATAATAATTTGATTTGATTTTATGACAAGTTGACGATGAATGGAGTGAACCTGTCCTCGCGGGCTGAGTCGAGCCAGCTCCACTTCCCTGCCACGATACGATACCACGACGATTTCACCTCAGCCGTGGAAAAACTAAAGCACAAAAGCACAAAACTAATACACAAAAGCCAAAATCAAATCAACGAAATCAATCGGACGCCGACGAGAAGACAGCGAAATTCTCAATCTCCGACCACCCTACCGGTATCCGGCGATCGGCGTACCCGCGGGCCACCCTGGACAGGATCGCCGGGTGGGGGGATCTCGTCGCCCAGATCGGCCGCGCTGGGGGCGAATCACTCCCGCCACTCTCCGGCGGCGCCGCGCTCCCCCTTCTTCCAGCTCCCGCTCCCCTGGCGGAACCCTAATGCTCGCCGCCGCAGCCTCCTAGAGAACATGGACTTCGCCAGCCGCCACACCGCCGCGGCCCCGCCGGCCAACGCCGGGGCCGACGCCTCCTCCTCCGCCGTCACCGAGGAGCCCGAGTACCTCGCCAGGTACTTCGTTGTCAAGCATTCGTGGCGGGGGAGGTACCGCCGGATCCTCTGCATCGCCGCCTCGGGCGTCGTCACGCTCGACCCTACCACGCTCGCCGTCACCAACTCCTACGACTTCGCCACAGACTTCGACCGCGCGGCGCCCGACCCCAACGCCGCCGCCGAATTCTCGCTCAGCGTCCGCTCTGATGGCAAGGGCAAGTTCAAGGCCATGCGCTTCTCCTCGCCGCTCCGCGCCGGGATCCTCACCGAGCTCCACCGCCTGCGCCCCGTGCACCCGGTCGTCGAGTTCCCCGTCCTCCACCTCCGCCGCCGCACCCAAGAGTGGGCACCCTTCGTAAGTTCTCCGCCCTTGCCCCATCGCGCCTTTCTTATCTTCTCTCCGAGCACTACCCAGCCGTGCTACTATTCTGAATAATACAAGGTTGTAATATCTCCACGGTCATCAGTCGATGCTTTCATGCCCAATCCAACTTAGTTTTGAGGTAGATGGTACTGCTAACTGCATTACTGAAACTTTATATTTAAAGGGCTGCATCAGTTAGCTAGCCAAAGAATCGTCCAATTAGCCAAATGAGGTGGGATGGAGAAGAGGGTGATCTTATATATCCGTACTGAAGTCAAATAGTTAGCTAGTTGTTGCTAATCCCAGCGGCAAAATACTTGCTGATTCTCAGATTGTCATGCGGTCATTTTTTTTGGGGCCTGGGACTTAGTTTACAAAGCTACAAATTGAAGGGATCTAAAAAATAAATGGTCTTCGGATCGTGCCATATTTCCATCTTTTTGGTGCCGAACTTAGTTTACAAAGCTACTAATTGAAGGGGAATTAAAAATAGTTTAGCATACTTGTATAATGCTCCTCCGTATCAAAATAGAAGACATTTTTGTAGACTAGTTTAGCCTACAAAACGTCTTATATTTTGGTACAGAGGTAGTAGTATTTTTTCGCGCAATTGGTTTTAATCTCTCTATTTATGGACAATATTAACAAATGAACGCCAATTTTCAAACCGTGCTACAATAAATGGCCGAAAACTAAGTCACTCAGTTTTCAAACTGTGCCGCAAGACCGCAATGCTAATACCAAGCATTTAAGTAGCTAATAATAAATGAACATTACTGCACTGGGTTGATGAATAGTTAGACGGGCAGCTGATTATTGAGTACCTCTACTGTAATTTACTTACACCATACTGTTTCAGATGAATCTACTGTTTTAAATCATCAGCTGTTTAACATCTGATGATATCTTGGTTACTGGCATTAAAAAACATTATGTAGAAAATTAAGGTCACTTCGTTGGGAATTGAGCTCCTTGAAGTACACTCTGGTAATCTACGCTGGTGCTTGGACTTTAGAGATATGGATTCTCCTGCTATCTTGCTCTTGGGGGATAATTATGGGAGGAGGAGCGCTGAAGGCGGAGGGTTTGTGCTATGCCCCCTTTATGGAAGGAAGTCGAAAGCATTTATGGCTGCATCGGGCAGTACAAACACTCTGATTATATCATCTTTGGTATGCCTTTTTGTATTCTTCTTTGTTAGTTGTTTCATTGCCTGCTACAAGTTGATGTAGCATTCTAATCCCAGTTATCTTTCAGACAAAAACTGCCAAGTCAGCAATTGGATTATCACTCTCTGTTGACAATTCACAGTCAATGACGGCTGCTGACTTCATAGCAAGGAGAGGTGAATATTGTATATCTGGTGATGATGAATTTTACTTGTGCTGCCATTTTGTTGGGGATATTGAGTAGATTTTTAGGTGACTATTGTTTATGATGATGAGGCTGCACATATTCATGCTTATGTACAGTTTCAATACATTTTTTCAGTATACAGCTTCAGTATCAATATAAAACAAACAGACTCAGCGAAATATCACCAAGTTCAGATTGGCACATAAAATTCACATCTATCTCATGTATTAGTTTCAAATTTATCTACAGTGTCATGAAATCTACATCTGCGTCATGCAACAAAGGAATAAAACTTGTACTGATGTTCTCTGTGTTCCCTGTGGCTATCATCTCACTTGATTTTCATTTTAGCTAATGAGGCAGTTGGAGCTGCTGAAACTCGGCATGGAGAATGGTCAGTAATAAGATTACGTCCTGCTGCACATGGCACTGTCTCTATTGAGAGCTTGAGTTTGGGTGTTGGACCACGGGGAGGACTTGGAGAACAGGGTGATTCTGTTTCTCGGCAGCTTGTTCTTACAAACACATCACTTGTGGAAAGGCGCCCTGAGAATTATGAGGTAGCCATTTTTTTCGTTTTTATTTTTGTATAAATCATTCACACTGAAACCTTTGATAGCATATGCACATGCTTCAAGTATCCTGCCATTGGCAAATCAGCTTTCAATAAATGGTAGTATTGAGTACAAGGTCTAAGGGCACTCACATCAATTGTGGATATGTTTCTGTTAGATTGCTTGTTCCTTCTTTCTGCTATGACTTTGGTATGGTAGGTTTCTTACTTGGTTGCACTGTATCTTATCTTTACAGGCTACTATTGTCCGGCCTCTGTCAGCAGTAAGTGCCCTTGTACGATTTGCAGAAGAGCCGCAGATGTTTGCATTTGAATTCAATGATGGTTGCCCGATTCATGTAAGTAGTATGCAATATAATATAATAGTCTCTGCGCCCAATGCCAGGAACGCCTTCTAATTGTCTTCTGTTTCTCACTCAGGTATATGCAAGTACGTCCCGTGATAATTTAATTGCAACAGTTGTTGATGTTTTACAAACCCAGGTATCACTTCTTTGATCTTTCTCGACTTTGCACCACTTGAGGTCAACAGAGTTGATATAATGTTTTGTGGAGGTAGAAAATTGTACTAGTTCTACCCTGATATTTCTAATACTCAGATTTACGGTGCTTCTTAGCAAGCTTGAAGTGACTTGTACTTTTAGCTCATCTAAGTCAATACTTTTCAATGGGAAAAATAAAGACATACATCCTGGTTAGAACTTAGTTTGCGGTTCCAAGTCACTATCTGAAGGGGAGCCTTGGCGCAGTGGTAAAGCTGTTGCCTTGTGACCATGTGGTCACGGGTTCAAGTCCTGGGAACAGCCTCTTTGCAGAAATGCAGGGAAAGGCTGCGTACAAAAGACCCAAAGTGGTCGGACCCTTCCCCGGACCCTGCGCAAGCGGGAGCTACATGCACTGGGCTCCCCCTTTTTTTTTCCAAGTCACTATCTCCGGTCGTGCCTGATTAGCTGTATGAAGAGTACAGTTTCTTCGTGTATACGTATTACATATTCACAATATACAGCTTAGCAATTACTGAGTGCAAACACCAAAGTGCTTTCTAGGCACTAGAAGTGCACAAAACACATGGATATGTACCACACCTGGCCCTATTACAATTATACACTTAATCTCACTAACAGTGTAAGTTCACATGTCGTGTATAGTTACTGATCACCTAAGGACTGCATAACTACTTGCTCAACATTAAAGCAATTCAACTGTCATGTAGCTTTGTTCTGTACTAAATTGATTTATCTTTTTCTTGTGCCCATGACATGAGTTTCTTCTACAGTTACACTCCTCTAGCATAGATCACTACCACATGCTTAAAATGCATAGTACAATCCAGCCTTCCTTTCTTATCAGTTGATATTCGTCTTGCATGTGTTTGTCTACTATGCTCACCTTGATCTCTGAGGCCAAGTATTCTTTTTTATTTTGTTCTCCTTGTTGCTTGCAGAGGCAATGTGCAATTCCAGTGCTGCCAAGGTTGACTATGCCTGGTCATCGTATAGATCCACCTTGTGGGGTTGCCCATCTTCAGATATCTCATAATGCTACTGTTGATATGGAAGCTGCTAACATGTACGTAAAACATTTAGCTGTGGTCGCGAAAGAGGCTGTAGCTTCATCTGACACTATTCCGGGAGCAAAAATCAGATTATGGCGTAGAATAAGGGAGTTTAATGCATGTATACCATATACCGGAGTTCCCATCAATATTGAAGTGCCTGAGGTGGTCCTAATGGCTTTAATTAGTCTTCTTCCAGCCACCCCGCAAAATCTTCCTGCTGATGCTCCACCTCTTCCGCCTCCATCACCAAAAGCAGCAGCGACAATAATGGGGTTTGTTGCATGCTTACGGAGGCTACTTACATCAAGAAGTGTGTCATCACATGTGATGACATTTCCTGTTGCTGTTGGGAGAATAATGGGTTTGCTTAGGAATGGCTCAGAGGGAGTGGCAGCTGAGGCTGCTGGGCTTGTGGCTATGCTAATTGGTGGTGGTCCTGGTGATACATCGATGTTGATGGATACGAGGGGAGAATCCCATGCTACCTACATGCATGCAAAGTCTGTACTGTTTGCACAACCGATCTATGTTCCAGTCCTTGTTAGCAGATTGAAGCCATTATCAGTTTCACCATTACTTTCCCTGTCTGTTGTCGAAATCCTGGAAGCTATGCTTTGTGATCCCCATGGTGAAACAACCCAACATGCTACATTTGTTGAATTACTACGTCAAGTTGCTGGTTTGCGCCGTCGGTTGTTTGCCTTATTTGCGCACCCTGCTGAAAGCGTAAGAGAGACCATTTCAGTTATTATGCGTACAATCGCCGAGGAAGATGCAATAGCAGCAGAGTCTATGCGCGATGCTGCCTTGAAGGATGGTGCGCTTCTGAGGCATTTGTTAAATGCTTTCTTCTTCCCTGCCGGTGAGCGGCGTGATGTTAGTCGGCAGCTTGTTGCTCTGTGGGCTGATTCTTATCAACCTGCGCTGGATTTGCTGTCCAGAATACTTCCTCCTGGACTTGTTGCTTATCTTCATACGAGGTCAGATGAAGATTCTCAGAACCAGTATGACGAAGTACCGCTAAGCAGAAGGCAGAAGCGGATACTTCAGCAGAGGAGGGCTCTTGGTGGTAAGAACATGGAAACACCAGAACAAGGAATGCCGCCCAATAGTGTTGATGATGGAGATTTCTTCAGGCACACCAGTGTGGGTCCTTATGGAGGAGCAGATGTCAATCAGAGGCATGTGGGTCAGTACTCAACCGCCCACACCCCTTCTCCTGCTACGAGTATTGACCCTTCTCATGCAGTTCCACATGGTGCTGTACCTCAGTCTGTTTCTGAAAATCATCAACTTGGAACACCACAGCTGGATTCACACACTTATTCAGTGGACCCCACTGCTAATGGTGACCTTATCGAGTCCTCACATTCAGATTTCTCAGTACCTGCACAGATTGTGGTGGAAAACACTCCTGTGGGATCTGGCAGGCTACTATGTAATTGGTTTGGATTTTGGAGAGCATTTGGTCTAGATCACAATAGAGCAGATTTGATATGGAACGAACGCACAAGACAAGAATTAAGGGAAGCATTGCAAACTGAAGTTCATAACCTTGATGTTGAGAAAGAAAGAACCGATGATATTGACCCTGGAAGTTCGGTAAGTGAGGATGATGGTGGTAGTGACACCTTACCGCGAATTTCATGGAACTATGCTGAATTTTTTGTCAGCTACCCTAGCTTGTCTAAAGAAGTCTGTGTGGGGCAATATTACTTGCGGTTGCTGCTTGAAAGTGGAAGTAATTACCGAGCACAGGATTTTCCACTACGTGACCCTGTTGCTTTTTTTAGAGCTCTGTACCATCGTTTCTTGTGTGATGCGGATGTTGGTCTAACTGTGGATGGTGCAGTTCCTGATGAACTGGGTTCATCTGATGATTGGTGTGACATGGGAAGGTTGGATGGGTTTGGCGGGGGTGGAGGTTCCTCAGTAAGAGAGCTTTGTTCAAGGGCAATGGCTATAGTTTATGAGCAACATTACAAAGTTATTGGGCCTTTTGATGGCACAGCACATATTACAGTTCTCTTAGACAGAACAGATGATAGGGCTTTAAGACACCGATTGCTACTTCTGTTAAAGGTTGGTTGTGCTACACCATAACCTCCCCTTTAGTTTTGTTTTTTCTTTCCTATCTTATCATCTGGTAAGATTACATAAGATGCACTAGATATGAAAACATCAACGAGCTTTATTCACATGGAGTTTGACTCGCCACATCGGTATCATCCATAATACCTTTAGATACCCGTAGAAAATGAACGTGGGCAATAATTTTATACAATCTTATCAAGATCAATTATCAATAGGTTATTTGCTGATGTGGCGAGTCTTTTCCATGCTGATAAATTTCACTCTTGGTTTCCCCTCTTTTTGTAGGCCTTCATGAATGACCTTTCAAATGTTGAAGCGTGTGTTCTTGTTGGAGGCTGCGTTTTGGCTGTTGATTTGTTAATTGTTGCTCATGAAGCATCTGAGCGGACAGCTATTCCTCTACAGTCTAATCTCATTGCGTCAACCGCATTTATGGAGCCTTCAAAAGAGTGGATGTATATTGACAATGATGGTACAAAAGTTGGTCCACTTGAAAAGGATGCTATTAGAAGGCTGTGGTCAAAGAAGTCAATTGATTGGACAACAAAATGTTGGGCCTCCAGTATGTCTGACTGGAAAAGATTACGTGACATTCGAGAGCTGCGTTGGGCACTTTCTGTTAGAACACCTGTTCTGACTTCTACTCAGGTATTCAGTCTGCAGCTTTATGATCATGTGCACACACGCGACCCACATGTAATTTTTCTGCACTGTCGTTGATTCATGAAAATGTATTTCTGTACGCAGATTGCGGATGCTGCCTTGTCTATATTGCATAGTATGGCATCTGCACATTCTGATCTTGATGATGCGGGAGAGATAGTGACCCCAACTCCTAGGGTGAAACGTATATTGTCAAGTCCAAGATGCCTTCCTCATGTTGCTCAGGTGTTTTTTAGCCTCAAGTTCGCTTTGTTTTCTATCATCAGTGGATACTACTTTGTAGCTATCCTGTTTATACTGTTGATCATACAGGTGCATGATATGGGAATTTATTCCCATAAAATACCACTAACATACCCTTAATCTGCAACTAGGATACAGATAGGAACATGTTTGATAAACATAATCTAAACAGCAAAATGTGCCGATGAAGTAACAATCCCAGAGTGTTTTTTTTGAACAAAAGAGGGGGTTTCCCTCCGATTTCATTAAAGAAACCACCGAACGAGATCAAATTCCAGGTTCAGAACCAACAACAATCCCAGAATGTGCCAGCAGATTATAAATCCCTAGTAAACCTGTTAGCGTAGTTATCACCGTTACTGATCTAGCATTTGTTTTTATGATAAGCTGTTGTCATACCAGTAAACCTCATGCTTATATTGCGATAAATTGATTTAACTCTTCAATTATTCTGTTATGACTTATTTTTCATGACTTCTGGAATCATTTTATCAATCAAACACTGATGAAACAAATCATTTTGGAATTATATATAGGCCATGCTTACTGGGGAACCAAGCATTGTTGAAGTATCTGCCTCTTTGCTTAAGGCTATTGTCACAAGAAATCCCAAAGCTATGATTCGATTATATAGTACTGGTGCCTTTTACTTTGCATTGGCATACCCTGGTTCAAACCTTCTATCAATCGCACAACTCTTTTCGGCCACGCATACTCATCAAGCCTTTCATGGTGGTGAAGAGGCTGCAGTATCTTCATCATTGCCTTTGGCAAAGCGCAGTGTACTAGGTGGACTGCTACCAGAATCACTGCTGTATGTCTTAGAACGTAGTGGTCCTTCTGCTTTTGCTGCCGCAATGGTGTCTGATTCTGACACACCAGAGATTATATGGACCCACAAAATGAGGGCAGAACATCTTATCCGTCAGGTATTTTGTCTGTAGCCTTCATTGCTATTTTTTAAGACATTTGCTTTGAAATTTCTGGATTTTAATCTTACTTTCAAATACTTTTTTGCGTTCTACTTGTTTTCTTAGGTTCTGCAGCATCTCGGTGATTTTACTCAGAAATTGGCTCAACATTGCCATTCATTGTATGATTATGCTCCTATGCCACCTGTGACCTACCCGAATCTGAAAGATGAGATGTGGTGCCATCGTTACTACCTTCGGAACCTATGTGATGAGATCAGGTTTCCTAACTGGCCCATTGTTGAACACGTAGAGTTTTTGCAGTCACTACTGGCAATGTGGCGTGAAGAGTTAACTCGCCGTCCAATGGATTTGTCTGAAGAAGAAGCCTGCAAGATACTGGAGATTACTCTCGATGATCTTGTAATTGGCGAGAAGGGTAGTAGCAAAAAGTCGTCCGAATTAAATTTGGCCAGTTTGGCAAAAAATATTGAAAACATCGACGAAGAGAAGCTTAAGCGCCAATACCGGAAGCTGGCAATAAAATACCATCCAGACAAGAACCCTGAGGGAAGAGAAAAGTTTGTTGCTGTGCAAAAGGCTTACGAGCGATTGCAGGTATTCCATTGTTTCTATGACTGTTGACACCATGCCACCTTTGGCATGCTTTGATTTCTTATAGTTAAATTAACTAATTAAATTGGAGGCACCATAAATAAAATGATAGATGGGTTAGTTATATGGAGTTAGGCATGCAATAGATACATAACCCCCTTGGGCCTCTTCAAAGGCTGCTATAACTGGATTATTTTTAGCATAGAGTAATTTTTCGTGGAGGATTGCTAGCAACATAAAATGAGTGTAGTAAATCTCAGGTTATCCTTTCTAAGGAAGACTAAGGTGTTTATTTTTCTTAGCTTTAAGTTTTCTCCTGTGGAAGATCTCTAAATCTAAATTATACTCCCTCTGTTCCTAAAATATAAGTCTTTTTAGAGATTCCAATATGGACTACATACGGAGCAAAATGGGTGAATCTACACTCTAAACTACGTCTACATACATATTGAAATCTCTAAAAAGGCTTATATTTAGGGACGGAGGGAGTAATTGTGTATGGAAAAGCATTTGCTTGTTGAATTTGATTAAGCTGTTCTCCATGTTTTGCCTTCTCTTTTTGTTTCTTATTCTTATTTGGTCCGTCCTTTTCTTTTATTGGGGTAACTGTATGAGCAGATTTCTTCTGTGCACTTCACAAATCAATTTCCACCTTGTAACATTCTCCCTACAAGTTGGAGTAAGGCAAAAGGGAACATGTGAGGAAATATTGAGTACTGTTAAGATTATTCCCACAGTGTTTGACTATTGACATTGAGTCCTTTTAAAGTCATTTACTGTAATGTAATATCTGTGCATGCAGGCAAGTATGCAAGGATTGCAGGGACCACAGCTCTGGAGGCTGATACTCTTACTTAAGGCACAGTGCATCTTGTACAAGAGATATGGACATGTCTTGGAACCATTCAAATATGCTGGCTATCCTATGTTGCTAAATGCAGTTACTGTAGACAAGGATGATAGCAATTTCCTTTCATCTGATAGAGCCCCTCTTTTGATAGCCGCTTCAGAGCTGATTTGGCTGACGTAAGCTAAAAGAAACTTAGTTTAGCTATGTTTATATATTTGTTCCGAAACTGTTTATTTTCATTGAATATCTCTCATGTTCTTCTCATCTGCTGTCAGATGTGCATCATCTTCACTAAATGGAGAAGAGCTTATACGAGACAGCGGTATCCCGTTGTTGGCAACACTGCTTTCACGTTGCATGTGCATCGTTCAGCCCACAACTCCGGCACATGAACCAGCGGCAAAAATAGTCACCAATATAATGCACACATTTTCAGCGCTCAGCCTGTTTGAGTCAGGAAGAGTTGAGATTCTTAAGTTTGCTGGCCTTGTTGAGGACATTGTGCACTGTACAGAACTTGAATTTGTTCCCTCGGCTGTGGATGCTGCTCTGCAGACAGCTGCTAATGTTTCAGTTTCATCTGAATTGCAAAATGCTCTGCTTGCCGCTGGCTTTTTATGGTACTGCCCTGCCATCTTTTTGCTATCGCTATTATAATGATGATTCCCTCCTCTCTCCTAAAAGAAAAGAAGCTATAGCAACATGGAGTTAGTACTGAACGAATTTTCTGTACATATTATACTTGACTGAATCAAATTGACATATACATTAGCAAAAAAGTTGGTAATGTGAAGCCATAGCAGTGACATATCAATTCAAATGTTTTTCAGGTTTGTCTTGCCCTTACTGCTTCAATACGATTCGACAGCAGAAGAGAATGAGACAAATGAATCACATGGTGTTGGGGCAAGGGTGCAGATTGCCAAAAATCTTCATGCAGTACATGCAGCTCAGGCTTTGTCAAAGCTTTGTGGTCTTGGTGGTGATGGAATATCAAGCCCATCTAACCTTCCTGCTTTCAATACATTAAGAGCACTTCTTACTCCCAAGCTTGCTGACATGCTGAGAAACCGGCCACCCAAAGATCTATTATCAAATCTGAATTCAAACTTGGAGTCACCAGAGGTAATGGTTCTCTGTTCAATTGTGTATTAGGCAATTTTCTAAGCTAAGTACTTTACTACTTTGCTATAATTATTACTGGCACATAATCCATGCACACGTGCATACACCTCACTGGACTTAGTGAATTCCATGACAGTGGATCTAGCTTCATAGATGTAGCAAGAGCAGTTTCATAGTCTTACTTAGTCTCTAGTCCTGACTTGATATTAATTAGCTATGGAAGTGATGTTCTCTACGGGTATAAACAGAAGCACACTCTGAGTAGTGATGTTGTTGTTTATTTAATCAACCATGCAATTGCTTCATAGGGAGCAATTATAAACTACTTCTCCGTTCCAAAATATAAGATATTTCAACATGGATTACATACAGACTGAAATGAGTGGCCAAACCCACTAAAACGTGTCTATATACACCCGATTAAGAAAAAAGTTAGAATATTTTATATTTGTGAACGGAGGGAGTATTTCACTACTTATGTACTACGTCAGTTCACAAATGGACGGCTTCCTTGAGTGTATGCAGTTAAACTTCTCTACATTTAACTTGTAATATTTTTTAGATTGGTTAAGTAAAAACAATATTGTTATAAATGTCATGAAAATTATTTCCATAATATGACAATTTGATAGTTTGTACTAAAATATTCGTATGGAAAGTAGTGGCCAAAATTGCATCTTGGAGACTGTATGAAAGGTAATCTAATTACGAATGGAGGGAGTAGTTACTTTCCACCAATCTTCTATAGTTTGGTTCTATATATACGTGATGATGGCTTCACTAATTTACATATTTTGTTGCTTTAAGTGAGCAATTGCAAGCTGCTTTTCATGAACACGTTTCAGAGATTATTACACGACAATCTACTACTGTTTAGTTGTATGTGTGGATTTGATTTTTATAGCTTAAGAATGTTTTCTTGTTGTAGATCATATGGAATTCTTCAACCAGAGGAGAGCTCCTCAAATTTGTAGATCAGCAGCGAACTAGCCAAGGTCCTGATGGTTCGTACGATTTGACAGAATCACAGTCTTTCAACTATGAAGCTTTGTCAAAAGAATTGAATGTTGGTGATGTGTACTTGAGAGTTTACAACAATCAACCAGATTATGAAATAAGTGATCAGGAAGGATTTTGCATTGCTCTTCTTAAGTTTATAGCAGGTCTAGTGCAAAAGTGGAATTCCATAAATTCGGAGGAAAATATGATGCATGAACATGATTCGGTAATCGATACATCTACTGAAAATGGTGGAGCCAGTGATTCAACTAATGAAGGAAAAGAGGATAATTCATTTGAAAAAGGCAGTAAATATGAAACTGGCGGAGATTGTGAAGTTATTACAAACCTCAGAAGTGGGTTAACATCGCTTCAGGTACTCTTTTGGAACAGGTTTCTCAAGTTTTCTGTGTATGCTGCTCATTTTCTGACTTTTTTTCATTCTTTTTTGCTACAGAATCTTCTGACAAGTAATCCAGGCTTGGCTGCTGTTTTTGCTTCCAAGGAACGATTGACACCTCTATTTGAATGCCTTGCGCTGCCTGTTCCTCCTGAAAGCAATATCCCACAAATTTGTTTAAGTGTTCTTTCTCTCTTGACAAAGCATGCTCCTTGTTTGGAGGCCATGGTCGCAGAAAGGACGAGCCTCATTTTGCTATTTCAGATACTACACTGCAATCCTTCTTGTAGGGATGGGGCGCTTGCTGTCCTCTATTCTTTGGCCAGCACACCAGAGTTGGCCTGGGCTGCTGCCAAGCATGGTGGTGTAGTGTACATCCTCGAACTTATGTTACCCCTTCAAGGTGACAATCTGTATTTTGGCAATTTTTGCTACATTTAGATATTTATATGAGGCTATGGTGTTGCTATTTCAGAAACTAATGTGTATTTTACAAGTTCCACATTCTTGATGCTCTTGCTGTTTTGTTGGCACCAGCTGTTATTTCATGAGCAATAGTATGTTTAATTAATCGATTTTTTAAAATGTAGTGTGAACTTCTCACCAGTATCTTGCACTGATCCACCACCTTTAAGTTTCCTATGTGTTTATCAAACTTTGTTCTATTTTTAACTTCTTACCGTTCACATTGGTTTTTTCATGTTTAACTACCACTAGTTTAGAGATCTAATTATGTACAACATATTACTCACTTAGTTTATATCATGCAGAGGAAATCCCTATGCAGCAAAGAGCTGCAGCTGCATCCTTATTGGGCAAACTTGCTGGGCAGCCGATGCATGGTCCCAGGGTGGCCATCACACTTGCTAGATTCTTGCCCGATGGTTTGGTTTCTGCAATTAGAGATGGACCTGGGGAAGCTGTTGTTTCATCTCTTGAACAGACAACAGAAACTCCTGAACTTGTATGGACACCTGCAATGGCAGCTTCTCTTTCTGCGCAGCTGTCTACCATGGCGGCAGACCTTTACCAAGAGCAGATGAAAGGACGTCTTGTTGATTGGGATGTGCCGGAACAACCATCTGGCCAACATGTAATGAAGGATGAACCACAGGTATAGTGCTTGTTCTAGAATTATTCTGGTATCTGCATTTCATAACATTGGCTTAGGTATTATCATGCTGTGCAAATTTCAGGTTGGTGGAATATATGTGAGACTTTTCCTAAAGGATCCCAAGTTTCCACTGAGAAATCCTAAAAGATTCCTTGAAGGGCTCCTAGATCAGTATGTTTCTTCAGTTGCTGCTACCCACTATGAAGCAAATGCTGTTGATCCAGAACTTCCTTTGCTGCTTTCTGCCGCACTTGTTTCCTTGTTGCGTGTTCATCCGGCACTTGCAGACCATGTTGGTTACCTAGGTTATGTTCCAAAGCTGGTTGCAGCTATGGCTTATGAGGGAAGAAGGGAGACTATGGCATCTGGACAGGACACAAGTAGAGCGCAAGCAGAACCTATTGAGCACGACAACTCTGATGGTGTCTCTGAGACCACTGTGCAGACTCCACAAGAGAGGGTTCGCCTTAGTTGTTTGCGAGTACTACATCAGCTGGCGTCTAGCACCACTTGTGCTGAAGCTATGGCGGCAACAAGTGCAGGAACTCCTCAGGTATTAAATTATTATGAACTTCTTTGTGTTTGTTATGACTCTTGAGGGGAACATTGCATATTGAACTTTTTTGTAGCATCTTTTTTGCTGATACAGCAGCATGGCCACTAATGTGCTTTGACTTCATCTGAAAATGTTTGGTGTCAAAGCTTGATAATACTAAGTTCACTGTGAGCCTTGGTGTTTAAAGAAATTATGACTGAAAATTCCTTTTCTGGCATCACTTCAACAATAACTATTTATCTCTTAAATTTATAAGATGTTTGCCTTTATAGTTTGGAAGTATATTCTGTAGAACTTATGGGGGGAGAAGCCAGAAGAGGAAATCCGATATGATTGGCGTAGCACATCTTTTCATTAATGGCATCTAAGGGCCCATCATGATCTATTTCTTGAACTACGTTGCAGGTTGTTGCACTGCTTATGAAAGCAATTGGATGGCAAGGTGGAAGTATACTGGCATTAGAGACACTAAAGCGTGTTGTTGGCGCTGGTAATCGAGCTAGAGACGCGCTTGTTGCACAGGGGTTAAAGTAAGCTGCTCCAGTTTAGCTATATGTCTTTAAATATAAAATAGAATATTCCATTTCCCAAATATCATTTAATTTCGCAAATTTGGAGTGGCCTTCAACAATCACTATTCAATGCATTGGGGCTATATATGTTAGAGGGCAGACTTGCGTGAATATGCAGCTTTAAAGGATGCACCTGGTAATTTATGAAACATTTGCATTTAGTGGGTTCCATTTATGTTGTAAACCTTTCTGATCAAAACTTTTTCAATATAGCATTTTTTTTTCTGATTGGAAAATTAGGTATTCTGCAGCATCCCAGCATCTGCCTTTACCCCATTCTTTTGACATTTCACAGAAATAAAACATATTAGCTTGTACTCCCTCCGTTCCATAATGCAGTGCATATAGATTTTTTGAAAAATCAAACTTTACAAACTTTGACCAAGTTTGTAAAGAAAACTATTTATATCCACAATACCAAAAATATAAAATATGAAACTACATCTTATGATGAATCTAATGATATACATTTGGCATTCTAAATGTAAATGTTTCTCTCTACAAACTTGGTCAAAGTTTGCGAGGTTTGACTTTTCAAAAATTCTATACGCACTATATTATGGAACGGAGGGAGTATTGCTTTTCTTCTGGTTAGACTTTGAATACACCTTTTGTCTAAATAACCATCATTTGCAATATATTGAGACTTTTTTTGAATGGAAAGTAATCCTAACGAGAACCTACCACTACCAGTTCTACTTGCTTCATCTTGTTAGTCACTGCAGTGGTAGAGCTACTGCTTTTCAGTGAAAACAGCACAATAACTATTTTTTTGCTCTGTATTTACTACGAATCAAAATAGGGTCGGTCTTGTTGACGTGCTCCTTGGCATTCTTGACTGGAGAGCTGGTGGAAGGCAGGGACTCTGTAACCAAATGAAGTGGAATGAATCAGAGGCTTCAATTGGGCGTGTATTAGCAGTGGAGGTAAGCATCATATTCTGGGTAGCATTTTAGTTAAATCTTGCTATTGCACTGAGCAGTTAGATGCAATCAAAAGATAATTGGTTTGACCATAGACAGTCTCTAGGGAGTTGATGTCCAAAGTGCATCTTCCATTTTGCTTGTTTTGGGTACTGGGTGGTATGAGTTTAAGATTGCCCTGAAATATTTGACCTGAAAATAAATCATGTGTTTGCCAAAGAATTGGCTGAACTACATTTCATGTCGTCAAGTCTTCAGAGCATTAGTCTCATGACTATTGAGTAGTTAAAGCATGATATAAGAGGGTGGAGTCCTTGGATCCTGTTAAGGCCTTGTTGTGGTATTTATGCATTTTAGGTTTGAGTCGTTTGAAACTTCAATTTCTTCATACTTGAATAGCCTTTAAGGCTTGTGTTTTTGTTGATATGTTTGATGTACTTTTGTTTTGCTTAATCTAAACAGGTACTTCATGCTTTTGCAACGGAAGGCGCTCACTGTGCTAAAGTTCGAGAAATCCTTAATTCTTCTGATGTGAGTCGATAGAACTCTACGGTTCATATTAGCTCATGAAATTGCAGGAGTAGTCATTGATGAAGCGACTCACTCGGCAGTAAACAAGAATTCTAGTTAGTTAATTAAGATATTTTTTTCTCTCTTTCGCAGGTATGGAGTGCTTACAAAGACCAGAAACATGACCTGTTCCTTCCATCCAATGCACAAACTTCTGCTGCCGGAGTTGCAGGGCTTATTGAGAGCTCATCTTCAAGGCTCACCTATGCCCTCACGGCGGCGCCCTCGCCTCAACCCTCCCTGGTCCGTCTACCATCGTCATCTCCTCCTCCACCGACTGGTCCTGTAAATCCTGCCAGCGGGCGGCGGCATTCGTAGTGCACAAGATGAAAAACATGCTGATCTCAGCTTCTTGACGACGGCGTGAACATTTTGGAGTTGGTTAGCTCTTCAGAGCGCGACTGCAGGTGGCTTGCAAGTACATAGCATGTACAGTTTTTTCCGTTACACAGAGGTCGGGTGTCGTGTGCGTTTCTTGTACATGTAAAAGCACTCTTTTTTGTGAGTTTCACCTGTCCATAGAAAATATCCGGGATGGAAATGATTGCATCGATTCGTTTCGGCTTCATGCCATGCCAATACATTGTCCTTTTTACATAAGAGGAATGAGTTGCATGGTATTTCTTTCGCCTCACATTTTATCCAAAGTTGCATGAAATAATTTCTGGGAAATCAAGAAGGGTGTTGATAGGCGCCGGCGCACCGGCCGAACGGTTGGGCTGGTCATTGCGCGAGCGTCTGATTCAGCATATTTGACCCGTTTGATCTGGGTCTCGCAATAGGAAAAAAAAAAGTTGCATTGCGCTATATTTGACCCGTTTGATCTGGGTCTCGCAATAGGAAAAAAAAAGTTGCATCGCGCTCCGCTTTCGATCTCGGTTCCTCCTTCCTCATGGGAACGCAGCGCTGCCGCTGCGGCCTGCAGTAGGCGCTTGCGTCTTGCCAATCCCCGCCCTTGCTACTGGTTGCCGCCCCTCACCGTCGTTGTCTTCCTGTTCTTCCTGTGTTTCTCGTCGATTTTGGAGCCATGCATGGATGTAGCAAAAAGCGAATGCATGGATGTAGCAAAACATGAAGGCGGTTGCAACAAAAAATGTCGGTTCCAGCACAATTAAATGATAGTTCCAGCAAAAAAACCTCAGCAGCAGAAAACCATGGCTCGGAGCCAACAACGGTAGTAGCAAATCTTTGCGTTAGTTCCAGCAAAATCAAAAACAATGGAAGCAAAAATGGAAAAATGGGGCCTTTGTGGAAGGATGTTCTAGCAAAATCAAAGACACCCGGTGGTAGCAAAAATTGAAACTGGTTGCAGCAAATTAAAACATCATTTGTAGCAAAGTAGCAAAATTGGGCGTTCGTCCAGCAAAAAGCGAATGCGGCAGTTGTAGCAAAAATTAAAGCTGGTTCCAGCAAATGAAAACACCGGTTGTAGCAAAATGCAAAAAATTGGCGTCGGTGCTAGCAAACCAAAGTGTCGATGGTAGCAAAAATTAGTGTTGGTTCCAGCACCACCATGAGCCGGTTCCAGCAATGGACGTCGTTGAAGTCGAACCACCGGTGGGCTCTCCTGTCCACGGCGCCGAAGGCTTCTCTCGTCCACGACACCGGTCGACGCCCCGTCGTAGCACCGGTGCTGAAGCTTCGCAGCAGTTGCCGTTGGGCGGTCGTCGCAGCCCCGCCCGCTTGTGGCAGCGCTGGCGGCTTGAGGTGGAAGGAAGGGGAGAGGTGGGAAGCGTTGATGGTGAGGGAGGCGGAGGAAGGAGAGGGAGAGGTGGGCAGCACCGCTGGGGAGGGAAGGTGGAAGAAGGAGGAGTGGTGGGTAGCCGCGGTGGGAAATTGTGGCCAGAACGCTCTAGATTGAAGGAAGAAGATAAGGGAAAGGGGCTGAGCGGTGCGGGGCCCCACGAGACGCGGGTGCATCCGGCGCAATTTTCAGCCGACGCACTGGCTGTAAACACTTACCAATCAAGAAGCAGTTGTCTTCAATTGCTACTCATGCTGACTGCGATGTTTGCCCAGCCACTGAAACTATTAGTCACTTGATTCTCAGATGCTTGCCTGCCCACTTGCTCTGGGCGAAGCTCAGTTTGTCATCCGTGGCTTGCATATCTACTTTTTTAAACATCAATACAGACACAAGCGTTCATATACACGCGCATACACTCGCCCCTATGAACACACACACGCACACCCTACCCCTATGAGCACCTTTGAAAGACTGAGCCGGCATATCATCTTGAGATTTACGAAGTCACCGTAGGCGCTTCGTCGTCGACGGGAATGTCTCCTCCCACTGAATGCGCATCGCCGAAAATCCTGAAATAAATCCAGGAATAAATGCGAGCACCAGGATTTGAACCCTGGTGGGCTGGGGATACCACAGTCCCTCTAACCATTCAACCACATGTTGGTTCGCGTGGCTTGCATATCTACTGATCTGATGGATTTCATGGTGCGTGCGGCCCACCACCTAGCCTCTCCACACAAATGGTACATAGCTCGCGGCCGTTGCTATTGGCACGTCTCATCAGTAGAGAGATTGTGCCCCGAATTTTCGGCGGCATTATCAGTAAAACGCCTCAATCCGCGCACGCACCTCGCATTGGGAACTTGCCGTGCAAATCCGTTTGTTGAGTGTTTTTATTGGCTTATTAATCTAAACGATGGATTTACTCCATTTTCACACCTGCACCCATGCTCCCAGCTCTTGCAATTCCCAAGCTCCGGCGCCCAGAGACCAAAACTTCAAACAGAGCCTACCAATCCCCCTTCCTTCCCCGTCTCCGTCGATGGCTGTAGCGACCCGACCTCAGATGGTCAAGTCTCTGTGCTTCCGTGTCATCCCTGGATCGGTAATACTGACACACACAGTACTCAAAGGATTTATAACAGAGTAGCAATCACACACTTATTACATCGAATGTCTCAAAAGAGAACTTATTACAATAATATGGCTTAAGGCCATCTAATGCGATAACAGCGGAAGGCTTGGAAGATAAAGTGAGTCCATCAACTCCAACGGCATAGCTGAGCTGCACGGCAACGACCTACGAACCTTACTCCTCGTCTGAAAAGTCTGCAACATAATACGTTGCAGCCCGAGAATGGGTCAGCACATGGAATATGCTGGCAATATAACACAAAAGAGCAATAACAGAATAATGCTACCACTACATGTATATTTGGCTGGTGGAAAGCTCTACGGTTACAGTTTTACGAAAAGCCAATTTTTCCCTACTACAAAAGGAATCAGTTTTAATTTAACTATCATGGTGGTTGAAACATCATTTGAGAAGGTAACCCCAACTCAATGATCCCAATTAAAATACTTAACAACCCAGCAAGATTAATTAAGAGTGTTGAGATACATGCGAATACTCAAGTACTAGATACTCAGAATTGTCCATAACCGGGGACACGGCTAACCATGATTAGATTGTACACTCTGCAGAGGTTTGCACACTTTTCCCCGCAAGACTCGATCGCCTCCGTTGATTTCTCGCACTACATGGTGTTTGAGAGATGGATGACCGAGACACAGTCTTTCAGAAACATTAACTCTCTACTCCGGGCAGACCATACCAAACCTACAAACCCACTACCTGCTGATCCACCTCTTCAAGAGCTTCACGTAACTTACTCAACTATGCTAGAGCCCATAATAGCTTGCGGCTGCACACAGAAGTTTCTAGCATGAATAATCTCAGTTCCCTTTGAGCCTGGGTGGCGGTCCATAGGATAATCACACGGTAACCCCGGGATTTCCAGAAAAAAAACAGGCAATCACTGGATACCCCAGGTGCCTCAATCCACCCAGATGTGTATTAAAGTTGCCACCTTAAGTAAACCATTAATTAATAATCTCACATCTGTCACGGAGTACACTCAAACCCAATCCACGTCTACGAGCATAGCATGGCAAAATAAGCATAACGTAGAAGTAACTCCCAAGGGTTTGATAATAAACAGGGCAATAGGTTCTACCTCAGCAACTACTTCCCAACCCACAAGTTAAAGGCATCCTAGTCATGCAAGGTTTGAGGATTGAAACTAATGCATAAAAACTGGGTATGAAAAGAGTATGATCAATGTGTTACTTGCCTTGCTGACGATCCGTGAATCCTAGAGACTCGTAGTAACACGCTTCGCACTCCGGGAATTCTATCGCAAGCAAATAATAACATACATAAGCAACAAACAAAGATGCACAAGTAGAACTCCAAATAAAAGAATTTGACCGGAGAGTTCAACTTAAGAACTCCGGTTTGCAAAAAGAATCAAATCAAACGGAGCAACGAAACTCAAACGGCAAAAGAAACAAGATCTGTTAACTAATCTGAACTAAGGTCAAATTTTACAGAGATAAAAACTTGTTTGAGTTGATTATTCGGAAAGAGGGTTTCGAGACGAAACTCCAGGCGCTTGAATCGCCTGATTCCGATAAACGAGCGAAAAGATAAACAGGTTTGAACATCGGATCAGAAATCGCGATCAGAAAAATCGCGGAATAAATCCGCTAAAAAGAAAAATAACGAACGGCTAAACGAACGAACGTTCGTTAACAGAAACTAAACGGTGAACGCGTTCGTTAGAACGAATGGATGAGCGAACGCTCGCTAAGTAAATAAACCGACGAATAAAACCGATCTATAAAAAAACGAACTAGGGTTTTCTAAAAAACCAAAGGGGTTTATTTTCAAAAAAAATCGGCGGCGAGGGTGGGTACCTCCGGCGAGGTCGTCCGGCGAGGCGGGCGGCTCCGGCGGGGCTCGGCGAGGGCGGCGGGGCTTGGGGAGGGCGCGGGGTGGCGGTGTGAGGCGGCGGCGGCGCTAGGGCGGCGGCGGCGACTCGGCGGCGGCGGCTCGGGGCTCGGCTCCGGGCTCCGGGGCGACGGCGATGGGGGCAGGTGGTGGCGGGGTGGCGAGGCGGCGGGGCGGCGGCGGTATTTATGGAGGGGGGGGGGGCTCCGACTTGGGGAAGGGGGCGCCCGGGGCGGAGTCCGGCTCGGACTCCCCTCGGCGTCCATGCGGCGCACGGCGGCGGCGCGCGGGGAAGGCGGCGGCGGTGGCGGTTGGGCCGGCCTGCTCGGCTGGGCCTTTGGCCCAGTCAGGCGCGGGTTTTTTTTTTAAAACATTCCGCCGAGAAAAATTCCTAGAAAAATAAATAAAAATCTAAAAATTCCAAAACAAGTTTTCTCCGTCTAAATAAAATATTTAGAACAAGATAAACTTTTCTTGGCCCCTAAAATGCAATTTTTTAAAACATGCAATTTTTCTAGGGCAAATAAAAATCCCGAATAAACTCAAATAAAATCCAAAAATGATTTTAATATTTTTCCTCCGATATTTCAATTGTTTTGGAGAAGTCATATTATCTCCCCTCATTTATTATTTTAAAATGAAATATTTTCCGGAGAGAAAATAATTAAAACCAAAATCCTCGTCTTCACTATTTGATAAAAATTCAAATATGAAAATTGGAAAATCCCCAACTCTCTCCGAAGGTCCTTGAGTTGCTTAGAATTTCGAGGATTGCAAAGGAAAAGCAGTAAAATATGATATGCATGGATGTCCTATGTATAACATGCCAAATTGGAAATTTGGGATGTTACAAACCTACCCCCCTTAAGATGAATCTCGCCCTCGAGATTCGGGTTGGCTAGAAAATAGGTGCGGATGGTCCTTGCGAATATCCTCTTCTCGCTCCCAGGTGGCTTCCTCCTCAGTATGATGACTCCACTGTACTTTGCAAAACTTGATCACCTTGTTGCGAGTGACTCGACTATCAAACTCAAGAATCTTTACTGGCTTCTCCTCATAGGTCAGGTTATTATCCAGCTGAATCGCCTCCAAAGGTACTGTATCATTCAACGGTATATTGGCCATCTCAGCATGGCACTTCTTCAGCTGTGATACGTGAAACACATCGTGAACTCCTGACAATCCTTCAGGTAACTCCAGCTTGTAGGCAACTTCTCCCATCCTTTCCAAAATACGATATGGTCCTACAAACCTCGGGGCTAACTTTCCCTTAACTCCAAAACGTTTTAATCCCCTCAAGGGTGATACTCGTAGATAAGCTCTGTCTCCAATTTCATAGGTTACTTCCTTGCGTTTTGAATCTGCGTAACTCTTCTGTCTGGACTGAGAAATCTTTAGTCTGTCTCTGATCAGTTTAACCTTCTCCTCTGATTCCTTGATCAAATCTGGTCCAAACAACTGACGATCTCCTACCTCGTCCCACATCAAGGGCGTTCTACATCTGCGTCCATATAGAGCTTCGAACGGTGCCATCTTCAAACTGGCCTGGTAGTTGTTGTTATAAGAGAACTCTGCGTACGACAAATTGTCATCCCAACTAGATCCATAATCTAGCGCACAGGCTCTCAACATGTCCTCCAGAATCCGATTGACTCTCTCTGTCTGCCCATCTGTCTGCGGGTGAAAAGCGGTACTGAATTCCAAACGGGTACCCAAAGTCTGGTGTAACTGATGCCAAAACTTTGAAGTAAACTGGGTTCCTCTATCTGATACGATGCTCCTCGGAACTCCATGTAAACATACGATTCTGGTCATATATATCTTGGCCAACTTTGCACTTGTATACGTTGTTTTCACCGGAATGAAGTGAGCTACTTTAGTCAATCGATCCACAATTACCCATATCGAATCATATCCTGCTTTGGTTCTGGGTAACCCGGTAATAAAGTCCATACCAAGTTTGTCCCACTTCCATTCGGGTATTGGCATGGGCTGTAACAATCCTGCTGGCTTATGATGCTCTGCCTTCACTCTCTGACATGCATCACATACGGCTACATACTCGGCAATATCCTTCTTCATTCCAGTCCACCAGAAACGTTCCTTCAAATCCAGATACATCTTGGTGTTTCCGGGGTGAATCGAGTATGGTGAGTCATGGGCCTCCTGTTGTATCAACTTCCTGATCTCCAAATTGTTGGGTACATAAATCCGGTCCTCAAACCACAAGCTATCGTGCTCATCCTCGCGAAAACCTTTGGCCTTACCTTCGCCCATCCTCTCTCTTATCTCAGCAATCTCTTTGTCCTCCTTCTGAGCTTCTCGAATCTTGTCCAACAATGTCGACTGAACCTCCATTGCTGCAAGAAAGCCCTTTGGAACAATCTCCAACCGTAGTTCCATGATCTCCGCGGCTAACTCTTTTGGCATTCCCTTGCTCACAAGAACATTAGCATAACTCTTCCGGCTCAAAGCGTCTGCTACGACATTGGCTTTTCCTGGATGATAATGTAGCTTCATATCGTAATACTTTATAAGTTCCAACCATCTCCTCTGTCTGAGGTTCAACTCCTTCTGTGTGAAAATATACTTCAAGCTCTTATGATCCGTGTACACATCACAACGGTTTCCAATAAGATAATGTTTCCAGGTCTTTAGCGCATGCACTACGGCTGCTAACTCCAGATCATGTGTGGCGTAGTTCAACTCGTGTGGTTTCAGTTGTCGTGAGGCATACGAAACAACTTTTCCTTCCTGCATAAGCACACAACCAAGTCCCAAGCGAGAGGCGTCACAATATACTTGAAACTCCTTATGTATATCTGGCAAGGTGAGCACTGGGGCTGTAGTCAATCGCTCCTTCAACTCTTGAAAACTTGTCTCGCACTCCTCCATCCATTTGAACTTAGTATCCTTCTTTAACAATTCAGTCATTGGTTTAGCAATCTTGGAAAAATTCTCAATGAATCTCCGATAATATCCTGCCAGTCCAAGGGAACTGCGGATCTCGCCAATTGAAGTGGGTGCCAACCATTCAGTGACCGACTGAACCTTACTGGGATCCACTGCTATACCCTCTCCGGATATAACATGCCCAAGAAATCCAACTTCTTTCAACCAAAACTCGTACTTACTGAATTTGGCGTATAACTGGTGTTCCCTGAGTTTCTCGAGAACCAAACGCAAGTGTTCCGCGTGCTCCTCCTCATTCTTCGAGTATATCATAATATCATCAATGAATACCACAACAAACTTGTCCAAATACTCCATGAACACCTTGTTCATCATGCTCATGAAATAGGCAGGGGCGTTAGTCAGTCCAAATGACATGACCGTATACTCATATAATCCATACCGCGTGGTAAACGCTGTCTTGGGTATATCCTTGTCTCGGATCTTCAACTGATGGTATCCCGATCGTAGATCAATCTTGGAAAACACCTTAGCTCCTTGTAACTGATCAAACAGATCATTAATCATCGGTAAGGGATACTTATTCTTTATCGTTACTTCATTCAGAGCTCGGTAATAAACTACCATCCTCAGGGATTTATCCTTCTTCTCCACCAAAAGTACTGGGGCTCCCCAAGGTGATGAGCTTCTATGAATGTAACCTTTCTCCAACAATTCATTAATCTGCTTCTTAATTTCCTCCAGGTCATTTGCTGGCATCTGATAGGGTCTCTTGGATATCGGCCCTGTACCTGGCAATAGCTCTATCAAAAACTCGATGTCTCTATCCGGTGGCATACCTGGTAACTCTTCGGGGAAAAGATCCGGAAAATCCTTTACTGCAGGTACTTCCTCCTGTACAACTCCCGTGAGGGCGTTTACTTGGCTCCTCCTAGGCACATGCCTAGATACATGCTTAATCCTTTTTCTCTCCGGGGTGGTCAGATAAATTGACTTACTAGCACAGTCAATACTTCCTCCATACCTTGACATCCGGTCCTTACCTAATATCACATCCAATCCTTGCGACTCCAAGATAATTAGGTCAGACGAAAATACATGTGTGCCAATGATTAGGGGTATCTGGGTGCACCATCTGCTAGCCATGTACTCTGCTCCCGGCGAGCTCACTAAAAGGGGTGTCCTAAGGGTTTGGGTTGGTAACTTAAACTTTTCCACAAATCCCCTTGATATGTATGAATGCGATGCACCAGTATCGAAAAGAACAATTGCGGTAAATGACTGAACCAAAAACTTACCTATTACCGCGTCCGGCTGCTCTTCAACTTCCTCCACGTTAACGTGGTTCACTTGTCCCTTGTTGAACGGATTGGGCTTCTTCCCTGCGCTCCCATTTCCATTTCCATTCTTTTCTTCAGAGCAGTCATTGGCATAATGCCCTGTCTTCCCACACTTGTAGCAAACAACTTGGCTTAAGTCCCTCTTTGCGGGTGTAGATGGGTTAGAGCGGTTCTGATTATTGTTGGCTCCATTCCCATTCCCGTTCTTCGCACCATTATGGTTATGCGATCCTCCTCCAGCATGGTTGTGACCTCCATGGTTATGAACAAGTCCTCCCGAGTTCGGGGTTAAGCGAGGCTTCTGGTGAGCTCCTGAGTTGTATTTCCCTTGTCCATACTTCCTCTTACAATTATCAATCTGCTGCTGCTTTCCTTCAATCATTAGGGCCTTATCTACCAACTCCTGATAGTTGTTGAAGGTTGCTACCATCAACTGCATGCTCATCTCATCATTCAGCCCTTCCATAAACTTCTCCTGCTTCGCGGCATCTGTGGCCACATCATCAGGGGCATAACGTGATAGCTTACTAAACTCATCCACGTACTGGCCAACAGTACGGTTCCCCTGGCGTAGATTGTGAAACTCACGCTTCTTCATCTGCATAGCTCCAGTCAAGACATGGGCAGTGCGAAAAGCCTGCTGAAACTGAGCCCATGTGACAGTGTCGATAGGATAGGTGGCTGTGAAATTCTCCCACCATGCTGCTGCAGGTCCATCCAGTTGGTGTGCGGCAAAACGCACCTTCTCAGCATCTGTGCATCCTGCGGTGGTTAACTCCCTTCCAATACGACGTAGCCAATCATCTGCAACTATTGGCTCGATGCTACTGGAGAACACCTGCGGCTATAACCTTAAGAAACGGGCGAGGTTATCCACTGGCAGCGGGTTGTTGTTGGCATTGTTGTTATTGGCATTACCCTGGTTCTGAACTAGCAATTGCATCAAGGCATTCTGCTTCTGGATCAACTGGGTGATCTCCAGTGGGAAAACAAAATCGGGGTCTCTTCTCGGAGGCATCTGATGGGTTTAGATGGAAGAGATTAGAATAGAAAAAGATCTAGGGGAGAAACACTACCCATATGTATATGAGGCAAACACAAGCATTCATTCAATCAATCAAGCAAGATCATACAAAACGGTCTAGAACTATCGCAAAAGTGCTCACTACTACTAGTTACATGGGGGAATACTATTATCATATGATGGTCATCTAGAAGTTTTGATCGGTGGAAGACTCCATAATGTCTGCTCCAGCTTCATCTTCGTAGTCATCATCACTTGAATCTGAATCGGTGTCGTCGATGATGATGTAGTTGTCCAGACGAATGGGGTCTTCTCTTGGAACTGGTCCTCCCATGAAAATTCCGATCTTCTCGACTAGGTCGTCATTCTTCTCCAATAGGGTCTTGATTTCCTCCTCATATCCATCGCGCATGGACTTAAGTTCTTCCTCCAGCTCGATGATCCTAGTTTTTGCCTTCTTCAACTCCATCATGTCTGCGCACATCTAGTTCTCCTGACATCGAATGTGCTGGTTTTGCTCCTGGATAAAGGCTGCGACAGATCTATCCTTTCTGGTGCTGATCATCTCCCATTGTTCGTCTCGGCGCCCACATATTAGATAGGTGGTATCCTCAAGTACCTTGTTGTAGATTTCTCCAATGCGTCCCATGGTGATATGAGCTGCCATACTCTTGCCAAGACTCCAAGTGGGTGCTTCGAAAGAAAATTCTATGGGTTTGGAATATGGCGAGAACATCCTTCCTGGAACTCGTACTTGAATCATCCAGCGCTCTTCTTCCGGTAGAGTGGTGTTGTACGTCCCGGTGAAGCTTGGTATTCCAATATTCAAGTACCTAGTGACTTCCTTTAAGTGGCGTCCAAAAGGTGTGTCTTCATCCGGTTGTGCAAACTTGTTCTTCTTCTCCGTCATCCTAAAGAGTGGAAAAAGAAGAGGAGTCAGAAATGAGAAGAGAAGTGTGACCTATGGTTTATCTTAGTGGTCGTGTCCTACACTCAGCGTGTGCTCTGATACTATCTTGTAGCGACCCGACCTTAGATGGTCAAGTCTCTGTGCTTCCGTGTCATCCCTGGATCGGTAATGCTGACACACACAGTACTCGAAGGATTTATAACAGAGTAGCAATCACACACTTATTACATCAAATGTCTCAAAAGAGAACTTATTACAATAATATGGCTTAAGGTCATCTAATGCGATAACATCGGAAGGCTTGGAAGATAAAGTGAGTCCATCAACTCCAAAGGCATAGCTAAGCTGCACGGCAACGACCTACAAACCTTACTCCTCGTCTAAAAAGTCTGCAACATAATACGTTGCAGCCCGAGAACGTGTCAGCACATGGAATATTCTAGCAATGTAACACAAAAGAGCAATAACAGAATAATGCTACCACTACATGCATATTTGGCTGGTGGAAAGCTCTACGGTTACAGTTTTGCGAAAAGCCAATTTTTCCCTACTACAAAAGGAATCAGTTTTAATTTAACTATCATGGTGGTTGAAACATCATTTGAGAAGGTAACCCCAACTCAATGATCCCAATTAAAATACTTAACAACCCAACAAGATTAATTAAGAGTGTTGAGATACATGCGAATACTCACGTACTAGATACTCAAAATTGTCCATAACCGGGGACACGGCTAACCATGATTAGATTGTACACTCTGCAGAGGTTTGCGCACTTTTCCCCGCAAGACTCGATCGCCTCCGTTGATTTCTCGCACTACATGGTGTTTGAGAGATGGATGACCGAGACACAGTCTTTCAGAAACATTAACTCTCTACTCCGGGCAGACCATACCAAACCTACAAACCCACTACCTGCTGATCCACCTCTTCAAGAGCTTCACGTAACTTACTCAACTATGCTAGAGCCCATAATAGCTTGCGGCTGCACACGGAAGTTTCTAGCATGAATAATCTCAGTTCCCTTTGAGCCTGGGTGGCGGTCCATAGGAGAATCACACGGTAACCCCGGAATTTCCAAAAAAAAAACAGGCAATCACTCGATACCCCAAGTGCCTCAATCCACCCAGATGTGTATTAAAGTTGCCACCTTAAGTAAACCATTAATTAATAATCTCACATCTGTCATGGAGTACACTCAAACCCAATCCACGTCTACGAGCATAGCATGGCAAAGTAAGCATAACGTAGAAGTAACTCCCAAGGGTTTGATAATAAACAGGGCAATAGGTTCTACCTCAGCAACTACTTCCCAACCCACAAGTTAAAGGCATCCTAGTCATGCAAGGTTTGAGGATTGAAACTAATGCATAAAAACTGGGTATGAAAAGAGTATGATCAATGTGTTACTTGCCTTGCTGACGATCCGTGAATCCTAGAGACTCGTAGTAACACGCTTCGCACTCCGGGAATTCTATCGCAAGCAAACAATAACATACATAAGCAACAAACAAAGATGCACAATTAGAACTCCAAATAAAAGAATTTGACCGGAGAGTTCAACTTAAGAACTCCGGTTTGCAAAAAGAATCAAATCAAACGGAGGAACGAAACTCAAACGGCAAAAGAAACAAGATCCGTTAACTAATCTGAACTAAGGTCAAATTTTACAGAGATAAAAACTTGTTTGAGTTGATTATTCGGAAAGAGGGTTTCGAGGCGAAACTCCAGGCGCTTGAATCGCCTGATTCCGATAAACGAGCGAAAAGATAAACAGGTTTGAACATCGGATCAGAAATCGCGATCAGAAAAATCACGGAATAAATCCGATAAAAAGAAAAACGACGAACAGCTAAACGAATGAACGTTCATTAATAGAAACTAAACAGTGAACGCGTTCGTTAGAACGAACGGACGAGCAAACGCTCGCTAAGTAAATAAACCGACGAATAAAACCGATCTATAAAAAAAATGAACTAGGGTTTTTCTAAAAAACCCGAAGGGGTTTATTTTCAAAAAAAACCCGGCGGCGAGGGTGGGTACCTCCGGCGAGGTCGTCCGGCGAGGCGGGCGGCTCCGGCGGGGCTCGGCGAGGGCGGCGGGGCTTGGGGAGGGCGCGGGGTGGCGGTGTGGGGCGGCGGCGGCGCTAGATCGGCGGCGGTGACTCGGCGGCGGCGGCTCGGGGCTCGGCTCCGGGCTCCGGGGCGGCGGCGATGGGGGCGGGTGGTGGCGAGGTGGCGGGGCGGCGACGGTATTTATGGAGGGGGGGGGGGGCTCCGACTTGTGGAAGGGGGCGCCCGGGGCGGAGTCCGGCTCGGACTCCCCTCGGCGTCCGTGCGGCGCAAGGCGGCGCGCGCGGGGAAGGCGGCGGCGGTGGCGGCTGGGCCGGCCTGCTCGGCTGGGCCTTTGGCCCAGTCGGGCGCGGGTTTTTTTTAAAACATTCCGCCGAGAAAAATTCCTAGAAAAATAAATAAAAATCTAAAAATTCCAAAACAAGTTTTCTCCGTCTAAATAAAATATTTAGAACAAGATGAACTTTTCTTGGCCCCTAAAATGCAATTTTTTAGAACATGCAAATTTTTCTAGGGCAAATAAAAATCCCGAATAAACTCAAATAAAATCCAAAAATGATTTTAACATTTTTCCTCCGATATTTCAATTGTTTTGGAGAAGTCATATTATCTCCCCTCATTTATTATTTTAAAATGAAATATTTTCCGGAGAGAAAATAATTAAAACCAAAATCCTCGTCTTCACTATTTGATAAAAATTCAAATATGAAAATTGGAAAATCCCCAACTCTCTCCGAAGGTCCTTGAGTTGCTTAGAATTTCGAGGATTGCAAACGAAAAGCAGTAAAATATGATATGCATGGATGTCCTATGTATAACATGCCAAATTGGAAATTTGGGATGTTACAATGGCTGGGGAGGGAAAGCATATTGCGACGGTGGAGGAGAAGGCCATGAGCAAGAGGGGGATATGTCTCCACTCGGCTATCACCGCCGACGACATCACCGAGCTCCAAACGCTCGGCTACCTCCCCCGTGGGGTGAGGTGAAGTGTCATTCCCCTCTTGTCGGGAAGGTCATCCGCTCGGCCACCTGGGTTCCAGAACCTCGGGAAGGCGAGCGAGTCGTGTTCATCCCCCACCTCGTCCGAGGCCTGGGGTTTTCGATCCACCCCTTTCTTCAGGGCCTCTCTACTTCTACGGCCAGCAATTCTACCCCCTTGATCCCAATTCCATCCTCCATATCGCCTCCTACATTGTCTTCTGCGAGGCTTTCCTCTGCATAGAGCCCCACTTAGGGCTTTGGCTCAAGCTTTTCTGTGTCAAGTCACAGACAAATGCCGACCATATCATGGTGTGCTGAGGCGCTATGTTCAGCAAGATCCATGCGTCAAATGGCTGGAGGGTAAAGTCATCAAAATAGTGAAGCAGCGACAGGAGGAATGGTTTTATATGGCCGACGTGCTGTCCACAGGGAAGGAGTCCCTGCTTTCTCGGTAGCTCCATTGGATTGACTCCACTCATGGACGACCAAGAACCTCGAATTAGGGAACAAAGAAGAGGTCAAAATGCTCCAAGCTCGGGTGGAGTTCTACATCAAGGAGGGCATTAACCTAATTGATGTCGTACACATCATGCTCCACCACCGAGTTCAACCACTCGAAGCCAAAGCTTCTTCTGTATGAAAGTTTGCTCCTGGTGGCAAGACCTCGGTCATCCAAAGTTTCTTCTGAGGTAAGGACATCGGAGGGATGCAGACCCTCCTTTTCAAGTCCAAGGCCAATCCTTCTGGCTGGAAGGGAACGATGTCAGCTATTGTGAGGCGCGCCGAGCTCCAGAGGTAAGTCTCTTTTGCTTTTCTGGCTCAAGTTTCATCTTGCCATCTCAGTCAAATAATTCAAAGAGGAGGTGTCATTTTCCAGGGCTGGCACACCCTCACTGACGGTGTCCTGGACTAGGGGGTACCAACCCAGTCAACCTACAGTTCTCGGGTCGGGCCTTCAGGCCCTGGCTCCCATATGGTAAGACTCCAGGAGCTTCATGCCTGGGCGTGTTCGAGATTGCCTCTATCGAAGATTTAGCGTGTACTCAAAGATGTTTCCTATCGCCTCCATGCGCACCCCCGGATACCGATCATGTAACCCTAGATGCCCTACCTGGCGTATATATAAGCCAGAGGGTTTAGCCTAGAGAGGGAATCCAATCGCAATTACATTCACCTAGCCCTAGGGTTAGATCTCTCCTTACAATCTCGAGGTAGATCAAGCTTTTACTCGATACATCATATCAATACAATCAAAGCAGGACATAGGGTATTACCTCTTTGAGAGGGCCCGAACCTGGGTAAATACTGTCTCCTTCGTCCCTGTTACCACCGATCCGAGATCCATAGCTCGGGACCCCTACCTCGAGGTCTGTCGGTTTTACCACCGACATTGGTACTTTCATTGAGAGTTCCACTGTGAGATCAACAAAGGATCGATGGGATCGTTAGTCAACGACTCCAACCCTCAGGGCACTGCTTCCGTGCTCGAAACCCCCATTGCCGGATCGCACCTTCTCCTTTACGAGCAAGAAGTGATCCACGACCTTTTTTCTGCCTTGGCCGAACCCCACATAAAGGGCAAAGGGCTAAGGTATTTTCTAGAGAGCAATCCTGACAGCGGCCAGCTAGAAATAACCGACAAATCTGATCCTCAAATGAGCTCGACTGATTTGGCAACACGTGTCCTTCACAGGATAAAAACGTCGGGGCTTCAAGCCCACGGTCCATGGAGATCAAAATTTCTCTCCCACCCACCTCCCACATTGAATATTGCCCTGATAATTTGGGCCCTTCCGATGGCTGGGATCTTGCCTATGTGCAACAGCTACCCGACAAATCAATCGGGTAATTCTGGGCCAGGTTTTTGTCCGTAAAAATCGACATACCTGATTACCGGGGCTCAGAAATAATAGTAGCCTTTTTCTACGTCTCGAGCTTGCGTTGGTTTTCCCCGAAGAGGAGAGGATGATGCAGCACAGTAGCGTAAGTATTTCCCTTAGTTTTTGAGAACCAAGGTATCAATCCAGTAGGAGGTCACGTGCAAGCCCCTCGTACCTGCACAACACGATAGCAACTCGCAACCAACACTTAGGGGTTGTCAATCCCTTCACGGTCACTTACGAGAGTGAGATCTGATAGAGATAATATTTTTTGGTATTTTTGGTATAAAGATGCAAAGTAAAAAGTAAAAGGCAAAGCGAGTAAATAAAGTAATGGAGATTGATATGATGAGAATAGACCCGGGGGCCATAGGTTTCACTAGTGGCTTCTCTCAAGAGCATAAGTATTCTACGGCGGGTGAACAAATTACTGTTGAGCAATTGATAGAATTGAGCATAGTTATGAGGTTATCTAGGTATGATCATGTATATAGGCATCACGTCCGTGACAAGTAGATCGAAACGATTCTGCATCTACTACTATCACTCCACTCATCGACCGCTATCCAGCATGCATCTAGAGTATTAAGTTAAAAACAGAGTAACGCCTTAAGCAAGATGACATGATGTAGAGGAATAAATTCATGCAATATGATAAATACCCCATCTTGTTATCCTCGATGGCAACAATACAATACGTGCCTTGCAACTCTTTCTGTCACTGAGTAAGGACACCGCAAGATTGAACCCAAAGCCAAGCACTTCTCCCATTGCAAGAACTACCAATCTAGTTGGCCAAACCAAATGGATAATTCGAAGAGACTTGCAAAGATAACTCAATCATACATAAAAGAATTCAGAGAAGAATCAAATATTTTCCATAGATAAGTTGGATCATAAACCCACAATTCATCGGTCTCAACAAACACACCGCAAAAAGAAGATTACATTGAATAGATCTCCACGAGAGAGGGGGAGAACATTGTATTGAGATCCAAAAAGAGAGAAGAAGCCATCTAGCTACTAGCTATGGACCCGAAGGTCTGAAGTAAACTACTCACACTTCATCGGAGGGGCTATGGTGATGATGTAGAAGCCCTCCGCGGTGGATGCCCCCTCCGGTGGAGCTCCGGAACAGGCCCCAAGATGGGATCTCGTGGATATAGAAGGTTGCGGCGGTGGAATTAGGTTTTTGGGCTCCTCCTGATCATACGGGGATACATAGGTATATATAGGAGGAAGGAGTATGTCGGTGGAGCTCCGAGGGGCCCACGAGGTAGGGGGCGCGCCCAGGGGGGGGGGGGGGGGGGGCGCCCTCCACCCTCGTGACCTCCTCGGAAGCTTCTTGGAGTAGGGTCCAAGTCTCCTGGATCACGTTCGGTGAGCTCACGTTCCCGAAGGTTTCATTCCGTTTGGACTCCGTTTGATATTCCGTTTCTTCGAAATACTGAAATAGGCAAAAAACAGCAATTCTGGGCTGGGCCTCCGGTTAATAGGTTAGTCCCAAAAATAATATAAAAGTGGAAAATAAAGCCCAATATAGTCCAAAACAGTAGATAAAGTAGCATGGAGCAATCAAAAATTATAGATACGTTGGAGACGTATCAAGCATCCCCAAGCTTAATTTCTGCTCGTCCTCGAGTAGGTAAATGATAAGAAAGAATTTTTGATGCGGAGTGATACTTTGGCATAATTTCAATGTAAATCTTCTTAATCATGGTATGAATATTCAGGTCCGAAAGATTCAAGATAAAAGTTCATATTGACATAAAAATAATAATACTTCAAGCATACTAATCAAACAATTATGTCATCTCAAAATAACATAGCCAAAGAAAGTTCACACCTACAAAATCATATAGTTAGGCTATGCTTCATTTTCGTCACACAAAGATGTTCCCAACTTCTATACCCCCGATGAAAAGCCAAGCAATTGTTTCATACTCAAATAATCTAAAACTCTTTCAACCTTCACGCAATACATGAGCGTGAGCCATGGATATAGCACTATGGGTGGAATAGAATATGATGATGGGGATTGTGTGGAGAAGACAAAAAAGGAGAAAGTCTCACGCTGACTAGGCTAATCAATGGGCTATGGAGATGCCCATCAATTGATGTCAACATGAGGAGTAGGGATTGCCATGCAACGGATGCACTAGAGCTATGAATGCTCAACAAAAGAAAATTAGTGGGTGTGCATCCAACTCGCTTGCTCATGAAGACCTAGGGCATTTTGAGGAAGCCCATCATTGGAATATACAAGCCAAGTTCTATAATGAAAAATTCCCACTAGTATAAACAAGACAATTTATGAGACTCACTATATGAAAAACATGGTGCTACTTTGAAGCACGAGTGTGGTAAAAGGATAGTAACATTGCCCCTTCTCTCTTTTTCTCTCATTTTTTTATTGTTGGCCTTTCTCTTTTTTTATTGGACTTTCTCTCTTTTTTTATTTCGTCCGGAGTCTCATCCCGACTTGTGGGGGAATCATAGTCTCCATCATCCTTTTCCTCACTAGGGCAATGCTCTAATGATGATCATCACACTTCTATTGATTACAACATAAGGATTACAACTTGAAACTAGAACAAGATACGACTCTATATGAATGCCTCCGGCGGTGTACCGGAATGGTGCAATGAATCAAGAGTGACATGTATGGAAAATAATGCATGGTGGCTTTGCCACAAATACGATGTCAACTACAAGATCATGCAATGGCAATATGACAAAAGTAATGCATGTCACGATGATGATGGTGGAAGTTGCATGGCAATATATCTCGGAATGGCTATGGAAATGCCATGATAGGTAGGTATGGTGGCTGTTTTGAGGAAGATAAAAGGAGGTTTATGTGTGATAGAGCGTATCATATCACGGGGTTTGGATGCACCGGTGAAGTTTGCACCAACTCTCAAGGTGAGAAAGGGCAATGCACGGTACCGAAGAGGCTAGCAAAGGCGGAAAGGTGAGAGTGTGTATAATCCATGGACTCACATTAGTCAAAAGAACTCATATACTTATTGCAAAAATTTAGAAGTCATCAAAAATTCAAATACTACGCGCATGCTCCCAGGGGGATAGATTGGTAGGAAAAGACCATCGCTCGTCTCCGACCGCCACTCATAAGGATGCACAAGCCAGTTACACTTCATGTTTCAAATTTGTTACACAACTTTAACCATACGTGCATGCTACGGGATTTGCTAACTTCAACACAAGTATTTCTCAAATTCACAACTATTCAAATAGCATGACTTTGATATTATCACCTCCATATCTCAAAACAATTATCAAGCATCAAACTTAGTTTAATTCACTCAAAAAAGAAAGTTTCATAAATCTTGAACACCAAGTATATTAACATTAAGCAAATTACCATGCTATTAATGACTCTCAAAATAATCTAAGTGAAGCATGAGAGATCAAGTTTCTTTAAAACAAATCCACCACCGTGCTCTAAAAGATCTAAGTGAAGCACTAGAGCAAAAATTATCACGCTCAAAAGATATAAGTGAAGCACTATGAGCAAAACTATCAAGCTCAAAAGATATAAGTGAAGCACATAGAGTATTCTAACAAATTCCAAATCATGTATGGCTCTCTTAAAAGGTGTGTACAGCAAGGATGATTGTGGTAAACTAACAAGCAAAGACACAAATAATACAAGACGCTCCAAGCAAAACACATATCATGTTGGTGAATAAAAATATAGCTCCAAGTAAATTACCGATGGAAGTGGACGAAAGAGGGGATGCCTTCCGGGGCATCCCCAAGCTTTGACTTTTTGGTGTCCTTGGATTATCTTGGGGGTGCCATGGGCATCCCCAAGCTTAGGCTCTTGCCACTCCTTGTTCCATAATCCATCAAAAGAATTCACCCAAAACTTGAAAACTTCACAACACAAAACTCAACAGAAATCTCGTGAGCTCCGTTAGAGAAAGAAAACAAAAGACTACTTAAAGGTACTGTAATGAACTCATTATTTATTTATATTGGTGTTAAACATACTGTATTCCAACTTCTCTATGGTTTATAAACTAATTTACTAGCCATAGATTCATCAAAATAAGCAAACAACACACGAAAAACAGAATCTGTCAAAAACAGAACAGTCTGTAGTAATCTGTAACTAACGCAAACTTCTGGAACTCTAAAAATTATACCAAAATAGGACGTCCTGGACAATGCGTTTATTGATCATCATCAAAAGAATCAACGCAAAAGCACGTTCCTGTGATTTATCATAACTAAATTCGTGCGTGCAAAGTTTCTGTTTTTTAGCAGAATCAAATCAACTATCATCGTAGGTTATCCTATAGGTCTTACTTGGCACAAACACTAATTAAAACATAAAAACACATCCAAACAGAAGGTAGATGGATTATTTATTCCTAAATAGAACCAAAAACAAAAAACACAAAATTGGGTTGCCTCCCAACAAGCGCTATCGTTTAACGCCCCTAGCTAGGCATAAAAGCAAGGATAGATCTAGGTATTGCCATCTTTGGTAGGCAATCCATAAGTGGCTCTCATGATAGATTTATATGGTAATTTTATTTTCTTTCTAGGGAAGTGTTCCATGCCCTTCTTTAAGGGGAATTGGAATCTAATATTTCCTTCCTTCATATCAATAATTGCACCAATCGTTCTAAGGAAAGGTCTACCAAGAATAATAGGACATGAAGGATTGCAATCTATATCAAGAACGATAAAATCTACGGGCACATAATTCCTATTTGCAACAATAAGAACATCATTAATTCTTCCCATAGGCTTTTTAATAGTGGAATTCGCAAGATGCAAGTTTAGAGAGCAATCATCAAAATCACGAAAATCTAGTAAATCACATAGAGTTTTGGGGATAGTAGAGACACTAGCACCCAAATCACACAAAGCATGAAACACAAAATCTTTAATTTTAATTTTAATGGTAGGTTCCCACTCATCATGGAGTTTTCTAGGGATGGAAACTTTCAACTCAAGCTTTTCTTCATAGGATTGTATCAAGGCATCAACAATGTGTTCGGTAAAAGCCTTATTTTGACTATAAGCATGAGGAGAATTTAACACGGATTGCAACAAGGAAATACAATCAATCAAAGAGCAATTTTCATAATTAAATTCCTTGAGATCCAAAATAGTAGGTTTAGCAACATCACGGTTTCTATTTATTTCAATCCTACTTTCATCAATTTCATCATCAAGATCTAGAAACTCAGAATTCTTAGAACACCTTCTAGGCAAGGGAAAATCATATTCAGATTCATAAAGATTCATATTGCAAAACAAAGATTTAATGGGGGATACATCTATAACTTTTAGATCTTCATCTTGATTTTCATAGGGATTAGAAGAACACGCTTTAATAAAGGCATCTTTGGAAGCACGCATCCTAGTGGTTCTTTCTTTGCACTCGTCAATGGAAATTCTCATAGCTTTGAGAGACTCATTGATATCATGCTTAGGAGGAATAGATCTAATCTTTAAAGAATCAATTTCAAGAGTAATTCTATCAATGTTCCTAGCCAAATCATCAACTTTAAGCAATTTCTCTTCAAGCAAAGCGTTAAAATTCTTTTGTGAATTCATAAACTCTTTAACACTACTCTCAAAATCAGAGGGCATCTTATTAAAATTTCCATAAGAGTTGTTGTAGGAATTTCCATAATTATTAGAAGGATTACTAGGATAAGGCCTAGGATTAAAATTCCCTCTGTAAGCGTTGTTTCCAAAACTATTCCTACCAAAAAAATTCACATCCATAGATTCATTATTGTTCTCAAGCAAAGTGGATAAAGACATATCATTAGGATCAAGAGGAGTATTTTTAGGAGCAAACATCTTCATAAGTTCATCCATCTTTTCACTCAAAACATTGATTTCTTCTATAGCATGCACCTTTTTACTAGAAGATCTTTCGGTGTGCCATTGAGAATAATTAGCCATAATATTATCAAGCAATTTGGTAGCATCCCCTAACGTAATTTCCATAAAAGTGCCTCCTGCGGCCGAATCTAAAAGATTTCTAGAAGCAAAATTCAATCCGGCATAAAAATTTTGTATGATCATCCATAAATTCAAACCATGAGTAGGGCAGTTGCGAAGCATTAATTTCATTCTTTCCCAAGATTGGGCAACATGCTCATGATCAAGTTGTTTAAAATTCATGATGTCGTTCCTAAGAGTGATAATCTTAGCGGGAGGAAAATATTTAGAGATAAAAGCATCTTTGCACTTGTTCCAAGAATCAATATTATTTTTAGCAAAGATGAAAACCAAACTTTAGCGCGATCCCTAAGCGAAAACGGAAATAACTTCAACTTGACAATATTGTTATCCGTATCTTTTTTTCATATCACACAAATCAACAAAATTGTTTAGATGAGTAGTGGCATCTTCACTAGGAAGGCCGATGAATTGATCTTTCATAAAAAGATTCAGCAAAGCGGTATTGATCTCACAAGACTCATCATTATTAAGAGGAGAAATCGGAGTACTGAGGAAATCATTATTATTGGTATTCGAGAAATCACACAATTTGGTATTATCTTGCGCCATGACAACAAGTAATCCAACACACAAGCAAACAGAAAGGCAAAGGGAAAAAGGCAAACGGGAAAGAGAAGGCGAATAAAACGGCAAGGGTGAAGTGGGGGAGAGGAAAACGAGAGGCAAATGGCAAATAATGTAATACGAGAGATAGGGATTGTGATGGGTACTTGGTATGTTGACTTTTGCGTAAGCCTCCCCGGCAACGGCGCCAGAAATTCTTCTTGCTACGTCTTGAGCTTGCGTTGGTTTTCCCCGAAGAGGAGAGGATGATGCAGCACAGTAGCGTAAGTATTTCCCTCAGTTTTTGAGAACCAAGGTATCAATCCAGTAGGAGGTCACGCGCAAGTCCCTCGTACCTGCACAACACGATAGCAACTCGCAACCAACGCTTAGGGGTTGTCAATTCCTTCACGGTCACTTACGAGAGTGAGATCTGATAGAGATAATATTTTCTGGTATTTTTGGTATAAAGATGCAAAGTAAAAAGTAAAAGGCAAAGCGAGTAAATAAAGTAATGGAGATTGATATGATGAGAATAGACCCGGGGGCCATAGGTTTCACTAGTGGCTTCTCTCAAGAGCATAAGTATTCTACGGCGGGTGAACAAATTACTGTTGAGCAATTGATAGAATTGAGCATAGTTATGAGGTTATCTAGGTATGATCATGTATATAGGCATCACGTCCGTGACAAGTAGATCGAAACGATTTTGCACCTACTACTATTACTCCACTCATCGACCGCTATCCAGCATGCATCTAGAGTATTAAGTTAAAAACAGAGTAACGCCTTAAGCAAGATGACATGATGTAGAGGAATAAATTCATGCAATATGATAAATACCCCATCTTGTTATCCTCGATGGCAACAATACAATACGTGCCTTGCAACTCTTTCTGTCACTGAGTAAGGACACCGCAAGATTGAACCCAAAGCCAAGCACTTCTCCCATTGCAAGAACTACCAATCTAGTTGGCCAAACCAAACGAATAATTCGAAGAGACTTGCAAAGATAACTCAATCATACATAAAAGAATTCAGAGAAGAATCAAATATTTTCCATAGATAAGTTGGATCATAAACCCACAATTCATCGGTCTCAACAAACACACCGCAAAAAGAAGATTACATCGAATAGATCTCCACGAGAGAGGGGGAGAACATTGTATTGAGATCCAAAAAGAGAGAAGAAGCCATCTAGCTACTAGCTATGGACCCGAAGGTCTGAAGTAAACTACTCACACTTCATCGGAGGGGCTATGGTGATGATGTCGAAGCCCTCCGTGGTGGATGCCCCCTCCGGCGGAGCTCCGGAACAGGCCCCAAGATGGGATCTCGTGGATACAGAAGGTTGCGGTGGAATTAGGTTTTTGGGCTCCTCCTGATCATACGGGGATACATAGGTATATATAGGAGGAAGGAGTATGTCGGTGGAGCTCCGAGGGGCCCACGAGGTAGGGGGCGCGCCCAGGGGGGGGGGGGGGCGCCCTCCACCCTCGTGACCTCCTCGGAAGCTTCTTCGAGTAGGGTCCAAGTCTCCTGGATCACGTTCGGTGAGAAAATCATGTTCCCGAAGGTTTTATTCCGTTTGGACTCCGTTTGATATTCCGTTTCTTTGAAATACTGAAATAGGCAAAAAAACAACAATTCTGGGCTGGGCCTCCGGTTAATAGGTTAGTCCCAAAAATAATATAAAAGTGGAAAATAAAGCCCAATATAGTCCAAAACAGTAGATAAAGTAGCATGGAGCAATCAAAAATTATAGATACGTTGGAGACGTATCACCTTTCAGCGCGGATCCAAAGATAAAGGCATTTTGGACGCCCTCACCCGCTGCTGTGTTCGAGCATTCCCAGAGCTATCCGGTCTAGTGTCAAAATTCTATACCATTGAAGACATCTGGCTGGCCTAGCAGAAATAAACAAATTCGATCCGTGACAACAAACTGTAGCGTGATAGGCTCACACCTCATCGTGAACTCTGTGCGCAGTGCATATCAGTTGAGCGACCTCGAAAGAAGAAGAATACCATTGGCCGCTCCAGGACCGCTCTCGATGGCCTCCTGGATAAGCCATGCCCGATCCACTCCATTCTACTAAACACCTGACCAACCCACAGCCTTCGCGACTGCTGGGTCATGAAGCAAGTGGCTAGGGGAGGCCTAACCCTCCTCACTGGCACACCTAGGCATGCAGAGGTGTCCTCGGACGATGACAAGGTTTGATGATCCAAGAAACCTTTACGTCCAATACTCAGCGGAAGCAGGCTCTTTGGGAAGTCAATTCTATCCAGCACGTAACAACTTGGGGCACGTGGATAGACACACCAATCACCTTTGATCATAAAGATCAGCCGAGGCCCACCCCGAATAGATGCCCCACTGCACTGGTTCTTGACCCTATCGTGGGCGGCTGTCGTCTTCGGGAAGTGCTAATGGACGGGGGCAACATCCTAAACTTAATATATGCAGATACTCTGGACAAGATGCAAATCGATAAGTCGCACATCTAATAGAGCCATACCACCTTTAAAGGCATAATACCGGGACGAGAGGCACGTTGCAGTGGAAAAATCACCTTGGATGTGGTCTTCGGAACGCCCAATAACTACCGATCCGAAGAAGTGATGTTCCATATCGCCCCTTTCAAATGCGGCTATCATGCCCTCCTAGGGAGGGACGCCTTCTCAAGGTTTCAAGCAATTCCACACTACAACTACATGAAGCTCAATATGTCAGGCCCAAATGGGATCATTACCATCTCGAGTAACCCCGCCAGAGCACTCAAAGCCGAAAACAAGACGCCGTCACTCTCCCTAGAGTCCCTATCCGAAGCCCTTGCCACCAAGGAATTAACATCACTATGAGTTGAAGTCCACCGAGATGATATCATCCTTGACAAGCGGCCTAAGTCGACCTCATTCAAGCCGGTCGACGAAGTAGTCAAATTCCGAGTACACCCTACAGACCCAGCTAAAACAACGTCAATTGGGGCAAACCTTGAGCCAAAAATTGATGAGGCCCTACACAACTTCCTTAGAGAAAACTGAGATATATTTGCATGGCATCCCTCGGATATGCTAGGGATACCCCACAGACTTGCCGAACACAACTTGAATATCTTGAAGGGATACAAGCCTGTCAACCAAGCGCTTCGGCGCTTCTCTGAGCCCAAGCGTCAAGCAATGGGCGAAGAATTGGCCAAACTTCTTAAGGCCAGATTCATAAGAGACATAAAACACCCCGATTGGCTCGCCAATCTGGTCATGGTACCCAACAAGGATAGGTCCTGGTGCATGTTCGTCGACTTTAAAGACCTTAACAAAGCTTGCCCTAAGGACCCCTTCCCACTAGCACACATTGATTAGATTGTGGACGCCACAGCTGGGCACGATTCACTATGCTTTCTAGATGCCTACTCAGGGTATCATCAAATAAGGATGAAAGAATCCGACCAAGCGGCGACTGATGTCTACTACACAACCTTCTTCTTGTAGACGTTGTTGGGCCTGCAAGTGCACATGTTTGTAGGACAGTAGCAAATTTCCCTCAAGTGGATGACCTAAGGTTTATCAATCCGTGGGAGGCATAGGATGAAGATGGTCTCTCTCAAGCAACCCTGCAACCAAATAACAAAGAGTCTCTTGTGTCCCCAACACACCCAATTCAATGGTAAATTGTATAGGTGCACTAGTTTGGCGAAGAGATGGTGATACAAGTGCAATATGGATAGTAGATATAGGTTTTTGTAATCTGAAAATATAAAAACAGCAAGGTAACTAATGATAAAAGTGAGCGTAAACGGTATTGCAATGATAGGAAACAAGGCCTAGGGTTCATACTTTCACTAGTGCAAGTTCTCTCAACAATAATAACATAGATAGATCATATAACAATCCCTCAACATGCAACAAAGAATCACTCCAAAGCCACTAATAGCGGAGAACAAACGTAGAGATTATGGTAGGGTACGAAACCACCTCAAAGTTATTCTTTCGGATCGATCTATTCAAGAGTTCGTACTAGAATAACACCTTAAGACACAAATCAACCAAAACCCTAATGTCACCTAGATACTCCATTGTCACCTCAAGTATCCGTGGGCATGATTATACGATATGCATCACACAATCTCAGATTCATCCAACCAACACAAAGTACTTCAAAGAGTGCCCCAAAGTTTCTACCGAAGAGTCAAGAAAACGTGTGCCAACCCCTATGCATAGGTTCATGGGCGGAACCTGCAAGTTGGTCACCAAAACATACATCAAGTGGCATGTGATATCCCATTGTCACCACAGATAAACACGGCAAGACATACATCAAGTGTTCTCAAATCAAAGACTCAATCCGATGAGATAACTTCAAGAGGGGAAACTCAATTCATCACAAGAGAGTAGAGGGGGAGAAACATCATAAGATCCAACTATAATAACAAAGCTCGCGATACATCAAGATCGTGCCATAGAGAGAACACGAGAGAGAGAGATCAAACACATAGCTATTGGTAGATACCCTCAGCCCCGAGGGTGAACTACTCCCTCCTTGTCATGGAGAGCGTCGGGATGATGAAGATGGCCACCGGTGATGGATTCCCCCTCCGGCAGGGTGCCGGAACGGGCTCCCGAGAGGTTTTTGGTGGCTACAGAGGCTTGCGGCGGCGGAACTCCCGATCTATATTGATATTCGATGGTTTTAGGGTACGTAGGCTTATATAGGCGAAAGAAGTCGGTTGGGGGGTCCTCGAGGGGTCCACGAGACAGGGGGCCGCGCCCTATAGGAGGGGCCCCCCTATCTCCTGGGCTCCTCGAGGGTCTTCTTACTTGATCTCCAAGCCTCCAGGATGATATTCTTCCAAAAAATCACGATGCCGAAGGTTTCATTCCGTTTGGACTCCGTTTGATATTCCTTTTCTTTGAAATACTGAAACAAGCAATAAAACAGCAATATGGGCTGGGCCTCCGGTTAATAGGTTAGTCCCAAAAATGATATAAATGTGTAAAATAGAGCCCATAAACATCCAAAAGGGGTAATATAATAGCATGGAACAATCAAAAATTATAGATACGTTGGAGACGTATCAGCGACTGCATTCATTATGCCCTACGGGCCGTTTTGCTTCAACACAATGCCTTTCAAGCTGAAAACGCTGGTGCGACGTACCAGCGCATGATCAAACCTTGGAGAAACACATTGGAAAGACCGTTGAGGCCTATGTCGATGAGGTGGTGGTCAAACCTAAACACGTCGGGCAGCTGGCCGACAACCTTCACGACACATTTACCAACCTGCAGGAATACCAAATTAAGCTCAACCCAGAGAAATATGTCTTCAGTGTATCAGCAGGAAAACTCCTCGGCTTTATCGTGTCTAGCGGAGGAATCAAAGCCAACCCAGCATAAATACGGGCCTTGGCCCGGTTAGAGGTGCCAACTGAGCTTAAACATGTTCAAAGGCTAGTAGACTGCGTGACCGTGCTAAGTCACTTTATCTCAAGACTCGGGGAAAAAGCTTTACCCCTTTACAGGCTAGTGAAGCAAACAAAGAATTTTAAATGGACTAATGAGGCAGCGGCTGCCCGAGAAGGTATTAAATCCCTCCTTGCCACCAACCCCATCTTAGCGCCACCAGGCATATGTGAGTCGATGATATTGTACATCTCGGCCACCAACCAGGTGGTTAACGCAGTGCTCGTGGTCCAACGAGACATCGAGGGCACCAAGTTCAAAGTCCCAAAACCTGTCTATTACGTCTCTGAGGTCTTAACCCCATGCAAGACACACTACCTGCACTATCAGAAGATAGCCCGCACCGTCTTTATAGCTTCACGAAAACTTCAGCACTACTTCCAAGAGTGCTCGGTAACCATGGCATTCGAAGTCCCCTCAAGTGACATAATTAATAGTAGGGATGCTACGGGGCTCATAGCCAAGTGGACCATAGAGCTCTTACCCTTCAAAATAACATACATGTCGCGCCAAGCTATTAAATCTCAAGTGCTGGCAGTCTTCATAGCCGAATGGACAGAAGCCGAGCTCCCTAGAGAGTACAACACATATTCGCACTTGACCATGTATTTTGACGGTTCAAAAATGCTTGCTGGGCTAGGGGCTAGAGTAGTGCTCATGTCACCAACAGGCGACAACATTCGATACGTGTTACATATCATGTACACTGACTCCAATAATGCGGCCGAATACGAAGCCCTCCTACACGGGCTCCGAATAGCAGTCTCGATGGGCATTAAATGCCTCAAGGTCCGAGGAGATTCCAACCTTGCCATCTCCCAGGTAAATGGTGAGTTCGATGCAAAGGACCCAAAAATGACAGCTTACAGGAATGCAGTCCTAAAAATCTCGGCCAGGTTCGAGGGGCTTGAATTTCACCATATCCCCCATGATAGGAACCAGGCCGCCGATATCCTCGCCCTAATGGGAGCCAAACGAGATAAGGTCCCTGAAAACACCTTCCTCAAACGACTCTTCAAGCCATATGTAGTCTGGCAGGACGACAAAGAAGCGTTGAAGTCAAACGATGTAGGGCAATCTGCCCCACCGAAGGATGAAACGGAACAAGATATAATTGGAGGATCGACCATCTTAGAAACGGCTTCAACGCATGAGGTTATGGCAGTCATTGCATCCTGGACTGAGCCACTCCTCGCATACCTACTCTGCAAAGAGCTCCCCAAAGACCAAACTGACACACTCCAGATTATAAGGCAGTCTAAAGCTTACAAAGTCCACGAGGGTGAGCTCTATAAGCAAAGAACCACTGGCATCGTCCAACGATGTATACCTAAAGAGGAAGGGAGATTGCTGCTTAGTGAAATGCACACTGGCATGAGCGGATATCACGCCACTGCTAGAACCTTGGTCAGCAAGGCGTTCCGAGCTGGTTTTTACTGGCCGACAGCATGGGCCGATGCTACAATGCTAGTACAGCGTTGCCCGGCTATCAGGTGTTCGCCAAACAACGCAACATGCCCCCTACAGCCTCTCCGGACTATTCTGATCACTTGTCCTCTCATGGTCTGGGGGCTCGATATGGTTGGTCCCCTTAAGGGAGGGTCACGAAAAAATAAGTATCTACTTGTCATGGTAGACAAGTTTACCAAGTGGATAGAAGCAAAACCAGTCACCTTGGCTGGAGCAGTCCTAGTAATTGAGTTCATCTATGAGGTAGTACATCGTTATGGTATCCCCCACAGTACCATAACAGACAATGGGACAAACTTCACGGCCAAAGAGGTCAAATCATGGAGCGCAAAGATGGGCATAAAGCTTGACTATGCGTCAGTCTATCACCCGCAGTCAAACGGGTAGGTAGAACGATATATGAGTTATCTTTGGCCAAGTTAATGATTAGATCTTCAGTGGAAGTGGTGCATATTAGTATGTTCAATCTTGTGGTGTCCTCACTTCGTGACAGAAGGGGTAACGAGGCACATATTTGTGTTGTTGCCATTAAGGATAAAACGACGGGGTTTGGTCATATTAATTAATCTTGTTTTCTCTACATTGTGTCATCATACTTAATGCCTTACTCTGTTCGTTATGAACTTAATACCTAGAGAGGCAAGCATAGTAGCGCTCTCGAAGTGGAGTAATAGCAGTAGATGCAAAATCATTTTGGTCTACTTGCCACAGATGCAATGCCTATGTATCAATCATGCCATGAATAACATCATACCTATGCACTATTCTATCAATTACCTAATATTAATTTGTTCGCCATTGTATCATTATGCTTATGAGAGGGATGACTCTAGTGAAAGCCATGGCCCCCGGGTCCATTTAAATCATACTACTAAAACCCTAAATACTTTGCTGATTTTTTTACTTTGCAATTAACATATCTCCTACTATCAGATATGATCCTTGCAATTAACAAGTACTAGGGGATTGATAACCCTCTTGCCCACATGGGTGCAAGTATTTGCTCTTGTGTGTGTAGCACTACTGCAGGATGCTGCTAACACGACACTACAATAAAAGACCCTTTGACGAAACTGTGTGTGATCCATTAATACAAATGGTGCTGTAATAAAACCGTAAAAAATGATACGAAACGTTTGCGATGGCGGAGACATCAAACATGATTCAGATTATTGTTGCGTGTGCAATGCGTGGCATACAATTCACTGGAATGAACTGTTTGTGATGAGGCAAAAAAATAGAAATGGTCAACTAGATCAAGGTGTATGTGAGAGGGCATATAGTTCACTCGAATGAACTGTTTGTGATTAGGCAACACGACAGAAATGGCCAGCCAGATCAATGTGTGTGTGTGATAGATGGCGTACAGTTTATTCCGATGAACTGTTTGAGTTGAGCCAAGAGAACAAAAATGGTTCAACTTAACAAGTTGTGTGTGATGCATGGCAAACAAGTCCGTAATCAAAAATGTGTGCAGAGACCGATAATAACACAAACGATTGGTGCTAATAAGCCATGTGTGTTGTAGGCAAACGCCTTCCTGGTATACAAATGTCAGCAATTGATTAATTCATCACCGATGGTTTCCCTAGTACGGTCCGTGTGCGATGTGATTGCATATAGAACAACAACATATATACTTATAAGGACATTATTGCATAATCAAATTAAACATCCAATTACATAGGTGGCTAGTACACACATGGCATTTGCACACACCAAAGTAAATGATTACATGCATAATTAACTATGATAAACGATCATCTGATCATCATCTACTTCTTGTGACGCTTTTCGCCACTACTCTACTGGTGACTTGATCCGGCCTCATCGATTACGGGAAGGAGGCACTCCCTCATGCAAACAATCCGCCTGTGCATCTTATAGAATGTGTACACGTTCTTGGCCACGAACTTGAGGTGAGCTTCATCCAATTGCCGCATCCAGGCCCCGTGCCAGGAAGCGGGATGCAATCTATTGGCATCCCGCTTCATCTTTTCGTAGTAGGGGTCGATGATGGCCAAGGCGAGTTCAACCAGGGAGTTCTCTGTGCTGCCCCAGACCTTGTAGTGGCCACGGATTTCGACAAGGTTCTTGTAGGACAAGCCCGTAACCTTGAGCGCTTTTACATCGTTGATGGTTTCCACCATAGCAAACTTGTAGTCAGTGCTATTGAAAAACCTGGCGAAGCGGTCGCAAGGCTTTGTGTCCATGCAGTAGTGGTAGATAAGGACATGAACTGGGCGACGACAACCTTCTGATCTTTCTCTGGATGACCGCCGGTGTACTTGTCCTGAGCAAGCAAGTGCTCCACGGTATTGATGTAGCCTTCCACCATGGCCGGGTCGATGGTGTACACCACCAAGAGACCAGTCTCCCTCACGTGGTCTCCACTTGATGCCCATCAAACTCCATTGGAGCGCTGCAGATATCCTATCTGTATGTGTCTTCGTGGGTGTGCTTGTTGTGTTGCGGGGCACAATCGAAAGGTCGAAGAGATTAAGGTTATAATGGCCATGGGAATTAATGGGGAAGCCGAACGGCCTGGAATATTGGTACGCTCGGATGGCAGTTTAATTTCCAGCGTGTAACTCCATCGTGCCGCACGTAACTGCATCGTGGCGACGCGCGCAACGCAACCGCATACATATGGGGCCCCCAACGTGATCGTGCGCTGGCCCCAATCGCTGGTAGAGTGCGCGCGGAGGTACGTCAGTAGAGCGCTCTGCGACTACCTTAACGGCGAGCAACCATATGCATATATCAGTTGAACATGAAGGGAAAAGCCGTCCACAAGCCAAGCGCGTGGAGGGACGAGAGCTTAGCGCGGCGAGACGCCTAACAGTGAGCAGAGCATGCCGAGGGGCGCGAGCAGAGGCCGGCATGCTGATACGTGAGAAATAATATGAATTATGCGTGCGATGGTGTAGACATCAAGCACGATTCAGATTAGAGTTGCGTGTGCAATACGTGGCATATAGTTGATCCATACGAGCTGTTTGTGATGAAATAAGCCATGTGTGTTGTGGGCAAACGCTTGCTGGTATACAATTGTTAGCGATTGATGAAATCATCATCGACATGTTCCCTAGTTTAGCCCGTGCGTGATGTGATATGTTCTGTCTGCACAACATCTATGTGGCCTGTCTACAGAAGAACAACATAACTTATAACAAGACATGACTGCATAACCAAATTAAACATCCAATCATGATTTTTCTAGGTGCATGGGCCTCCTGGGGCTGGTTCCACTGGCCCATGTAGGCCAGGTCGCACCTCCTACAGCCCATGTGCCCCCTCGGTGGACCCCCGGACCCCTTTCGACACTCCTGATACAATACCGATAATGCTCGAAACTTTCTGGCGACCAAAACAAGACTTCATATACATGAATCTTTACCTCCGGACCATTTCAAAGCTCCTCGTGATGTCAGGGATGTCATCCAGAACTCCAAACAACATTTAGTTACCAATGCACATATCCCAATACTACTCTAGTGTCATCAAACATTAAGCGTGCGGACCCTACAAGTTCGAGAATCATGTAGACATGACTGAGACACCTCTTTGGTCAATAACCAATAGCGGGACCTGGATGCCCATATTGGTTCCTACATATTCCATGAAGATCTTTATCGGTTGAACCACGATATCAAGGATTTAGTCAATCCTGTATGCAATTCCCTTTGTTCCGCGATATGTTACTTGCCCGAGATTCGATCTTAGGTATCTCCATACGTAGTTCAATCTTGTTATCATCAAGTATCTTTACTCATTCCGTAATACAAGATCCTATGACTAAACTCATTAGTCACATGCTTGCAAGCTTCTTGTGATGTTGTATTACCAAGAGGGCCCAGAGATATCTCTTTGTCATACGGAGTGACAAATCCCAGTCTCGATCCATGCAACCCAACAGACACCTTCAGAGATACCTGTAGAGCACCTTTATGATCACCCAATTATGAAGTGACGTTTGATAGCACACAAGGCATTCCTTCGGTATCCGGGAGTGGCATGATCTCATGCTGTAAGGAACTGATACTTGACATGAAGAAAGCTATAGCAAATAACTAAACGATCTGATGCTAAGCTTATGGTTGGGTCTGTCCATCACATCATTCTCCTAATGATGTGATCCAGTTATCAAATGACAACTCATGTCTATGGTTAGGAAACCTTAACCATCTTTGATCAACGAGCTAGTCTGGTAGAGGCTTACTAGGGACATGGTGTAGTTTATGTATTCACACATGTTTTTAAGTTTCCAGTCAATACAATTCTAGCATGAATAATAAACATTCATCATGAATGGGAAATATGATAATAACCATTTTATTATTACCTCTAGGGCATATTTCCAATAAAATATTGCAAGGTTCAAATTCTAGCATTACAAGGCCCAAATTCAAAGATGACAAGATTCAAACTAGTCTAACATATAAAGTTCATCTTTTCCAGAATCTTTTTCATGCATTATTTTTGCGAAAGGATCAGTCACCGAGAAGTCATGTAGCGGCTTTATACAGTGACTTCTGAATAATCTGTCATATGAAGTTACAAACTGAAATTCAGCTTCTTCAGAGCCTTTTCTATTTAGCTATAGACGCATGCGCTCTTTAGCAAACCATTCACTTCTGTGCACTAAATATAGGGCAAACCTCATTACCTTGAGCTTGCTTGCTTTCTGAACAAAGAACCTGGCAAGTTTAATTTCTGATGTGGTGCCTCGATACTCATTCAAAGTAACTTCTGTGAGATGAAGATCAAGGCATTCAATGGGATTGTTATTTTTCCCAACTTTTTCCACTTTTGGGCCTGCTTGTATCTGCAAACGAAGACAACATATTAGTGCCTAGCTGCATATTAGAACACTTCAGGCCTCTTTGATTTGCATGATTTCTAAAATACATGAAAGGAGTGACATGACATCTTCAATCGTTCATGATTAATATCTCAAAAAATATATGTATTCAAATCCTCCAAATTTCCTTTAGAAATCATACTACATTTTGTCATTGTAATCATGGGTAAAAGTAACAACAAATTGAACTCTGTTGTGGTTAACAATTAATAGGAAAGGAGCATCACCTCGATATATAGCTTCTCCATGCACGGAAAGCATCTAAGGAATCTAACAACTCCATCTAGATCGGGGCCGACATATTGTAGTGCTAAGATCTTCACTATGCCCAGAGACTGGGTCAAACTAGTGGGAATCATTTTCTGTTGACAGGCGAACACAGACCAGCAAAAAATAGATAAAATGTGTTGTCCAATAATAATAAGGAGAAGAAGAAGACTGTTGTACCTGAACGGTATCCAGTAACAAGTTCGAAGAATTCAGCACACGAATAGCCCAACACTGTCAATTTCGGTGCGTGAATGGCCCTGATTCTTGTTGGACCTATTTATCAAGTACATACAATCTCTCGAGGAAAGGCACATTCTCAATGACCATATCGTGAAACACCTCAACTTAAAGCCTTTTGCAGTGCTAGCAACACACAAAAATCGTACAGACATTGATCGAGGTGATGTGGAGGCTATTGAACCCATCCATCACCTGAAGATGAAGGTACTCGAGCACTATACGAACGCCGAGCAGGTGCTCCAAATCCTCCTTCAAGATGAGGACGCCAATGAGCTCGGGGTGCTTCAGTTTAGAGAGATGAAGAGCGCGCGCCGCATCAATTCGGGGGAAAAGGCACCACCTGAACATAGCTTGCCACAGTGTGGGCGCAAGGCGGAGCGCGGACAATGGCAGCGAGAATGGATGTCCAACATGAAAGCTGTGCTCCTCGAGCTAATCCAGGGCTAGAGATAGGAACCAATAGTGAAATCTGGGTTCGGCCTTGTAGTTGTAGCTGAACTTGTCAATAGCAAGGTATCTGACCGGCCTAGGGTGCATTACGAGGATGTGGGACAATGCGTCCAAGCATTTGTGCTCCCTGCTACAGAGCTCTTTGTTGTCGATGAGGTCCAGGGGGTGGAGTGCTAGAGGGGGCACCACCGCCGGGAGAGGATAGTGGTCCACACGGTAGATTTGATGGGGAGGAAGGATATGATGGTTACCAACATCTCGTCAGGGAGGTTCCTGATGAAGTCCACGCTCGCTGGAGGTTCTTGCGGTTCTGGCTCGACTCGCCCCCACTTGTTGGCTGGCTCGTCCTCCATCTCGCAGCAGGTGGAGGACTGTTCTACGTACCATCCCGAGGCGGACGAAACCAAAACCATCAACATATTTTTGGCAGCGCTCGTGACTCGCTTCCGGTATGGTGAGCCTGCGCGGCGGACTGCTGGTAGTCGCCCCGTCTAATCAAAACAGATGCCCGTGGTAGTAAATGATTAGTTGAACGCCCACAGTTGGAATAATACAATCGTTTGCGATAATAATGTAGCAACTATTTGTTCCAAAATGCCTAGAAAACCCGAATAATGTATAAAAAGGCAATACAAACCCTGAATAATTTCAGTTTTTTAGCACCACACCACCTTTGTGTGCTAGCGTTTATTATTAAGAGTTACAGATAATTTGGTGTGGTAGCTGAAAATAAGTTGTGGGTGCTGGCAGGCGCTAAGCACTTGCGGGTTTTGTAATGAACAATGATCTCAAGCAACCCGCGAGAGTGATATTCTTTCCCTATGTTGTGATTGCTTATAATATTTCTATATTAATTAAAGAAATGACAAGCCATTGGCTCAGTATGAAAGAAAATATGGGTCAAAGCCGAGTTGAAAAGGGCAACAATATCTACCTCCAACTTACAATGGTACAAAAGCACGAGGATAAATTGTTCATCAGGTTTAGACAAGACCCAGATTTAACATGGCAATAACATCTAACTCAACCAAAGTTTTCGGCAGTCACAATAAAATGGATCGGTCTGATCCATAAAATCACGATCCTGAACCAGAAAATCTACTGGTACATGAAGACAAGTAGTTGTAAATAGAAGACGAGCACGTTCATAAGCCCTTTTGTCCACCTGAAACTTCTTTTTATGTTGTTCAATGTGTCCATCCGTGAGATTTTTTTTCAAAAAACTTAATCATCACGGACAATAGTACCCTCACATTCAACACGAAGAATGTGACAAAGCTAGTGTTTGCATGGTTAGATGCATATCCTTCCATGGTTATTGTCCTCAAACGAATGTCATGAGAACTAAGAAAATCCCGGTGCTTCTTATGCCACCGACTGGTTATATCTTTTTGTCCATATGCTTTTGCGTAAATAAACATGAAGATTGAAAATAGTTAATGTCTAAAAAAGAGTATGTCGAAAGAGCGACACCTGAACAGTTAATTCTAGTACATTATATATGGGCTTCCAATGTGCGTGAAATCGTCACCTCTATATACAAATTCTCCAGACATGCAAAGCATCACAACAAGCCAATAATCATGTTCAGATCAAAACACCATATAATGATAGGTAAGGTCTTGAATGAATCTAGCACCATTGATAGGCTATCCATGGAAAAACTCTACATTGAGCATAGAACATAATATTAGTACCAAAAGTGTACTCCAAGACGATATAAAACTTATGCGCACAAATGAAAAATGCAGCCTATGATTACAAAAGTGGTGATGATAATATACGGTACCTAAATAAGAGTGGAGCCAACCACCATCTTGTAACCATTAAACGGATCAGGAATTACACCCAAGGTCTCCAGTTTAGGCACATACACCACAGTCATTTGCGAAGGTGCATAACGATAATCAAGGAGCAACCTTTGAAGTGAATGGGCATCTTTGATGATGAGCTCATGTCCTCTGAAACAAATTCCAATGCTTACAAGGTGAGGCGACTTTATTTGGAGACGACCGATACATATTTCTTTTCCAAAAACAAGCAGCAAGTGCTTGATCCTTCCTTTTTGATGTCTTGTATCCGCGTCAGTATTTTCCCCAAAGAGTAAGGGATGATGCAGTACAACTAAGGTAGGTAGACCCCTCAGTTATGAAACCAAGGCTATCGAACCAGTAGGAGAACCAAGCAACACTATGTAAACGGTACCTGCACACAAAGAACAAATACTTGCAACCCGACGCGAAAGAGGGGTTTTCAATCCCTCTCGGGTAAAAGATTGGTAAAGTGATAGATTGGTAGATGCAAATAAAATAAAGGGAAATAAAATTCAATGAGGTATTTTTGGGTTTTTGGTAATATAGATCTGAAAATAAAAGATGCAAATAAATAAAAAGGCAAATAGCAATATAGATCTGAAAATATATGATGAGAAAATAGACCCGGGGGCCATAGATTTCACTAGTGGATTCTCTCGAGAAAATAGCATACAATGTGTAAACAAATTACTGTTGGGCAATTGATAGAACCTCAAATAATTATGACGATACCTAGGCAATGATCATTATATAGGCATCACGTCCAAGATTAGTAGACCAACTCCTGCCTGCATCTACTACTATTATTCCACACATCAACCGCTATCCAGCATGCATCTAGTGTATTAAGTTCACGGAGAAACGGAGTAATGCAATAAGAACGATGACATGATGTAGACAAGATCTATTCATGTAGGAATAGACCCCATCTTGTTATCCTTAATGGAAACGATCAATACGTGTATTGCTGCCCCTTCTACTACTGGGAAAGAACACCGCACGACCGAACCCATCACAAAGCACCTCTTCCCATGGCAAGAAAAATCGATCTAGTCGACCTAACTAAACCAAATATTCGAAGAAGAAATACGAGACTATAAGTAATCATGCATATAAGAGATCAAAGAAGCTCAAATAACTTTCATGGATAAAAAGATCTGATCATAAAATCAAAGTTCATCGGATCCCAACAAACACACCGCAAAAAGAGTTACATCAAATAGATCTCTAAGAGACCATTGTATTGAGAATCAAAAAAGAGAGAAGAAGTCATCTAGCTACGGCCTACGGACCCGTAGGTCTACAATGAACTACTCACGCATAATCAGAGAGGCACCAATGAGGATGATGAACCCCTCCGTGATGGAGTCTAGATTGAATCTGGTGGTTCTGGAACTTGCGGCGGATGGAATTGTGTTTCGTCGACTCCCCTAGGGTTTTTTGGATTTTTGGGGTATTTATAGAGTAAAGAGGCGGCGCGGGAGGTGGCCGAGGTGGGCACAACCCACCAGGGCGTGCCTGGGGGCGCACCCAGGTGGGTTGTGCTCCCCTCGGAGCCTCCCTCTAGTACTTCTTTGGCCCAACATGTGTCTTCTGGTAAAGAAAAATTCTCCAAAAAGTTTTGCTGCATTTGGACTCCAATTGGTACTGATATTCCGCGAAGCAAAAAACAAGCAAAAAACAGCAACTGGCACTGGGCACTATGTCAATAGGTTAGTCCCAAAAAGTGATATAAAGTTGCTATAAAATGATTGTAAAATATCCAAGAATGATAATATAACAACATGGAACAATCAAAAATTATAGATACGTTGGAGACGTATCAGCATCCCCAAGCTTAACTCCTGCTCGTCCTCGAGTAGGTAAATGATAAAATCAATTTTTTTGATGTGCAATGTTTCCTACCATGTTCATCACATTCTTTTCTTTTGTATGGTTCAAAGCAATAGTCTAGTTTTGACATGAAGATTTCAATACTCAAGCATATCAACAAGCAACCATGTCTTTCAAAATATCAACACTAAAGCAAGTTATCCCTAGCCCATCATGCTCAATCATTGATCCATTCATGAAACACACTCGCATATTAGCTACATCCAGTGCTCAAGTACGATTAGAGTGCCCCTTAGTTGGTGCTTTATAAGAGAAGATGGAGACTCAAAATAAAAATAAAAATTGCATAAAGTAAATAGAAAGGCCCTTTGCAGAAGGAAATATGGATTTGTAGAGGTGCCAGAGCTCAAAGCGAAAAATTGAGAAATAAAAATATTTTGAGAGGCATACTTTTCCCTACGAAGACGACCGAGTAATTCCCAACACTTTCCATGCTAGATATATCATATGCGGTTCCCAAACAGAAAATAAAGTTTATTCCTTTTTCCACCATTCTTTCACAATCATGGCTAGCTATATCCACGGGTGCCCTCCATACCAACACTATCCAAGGAATTTATCATTTGACAACATAAAGTAAATTCATTTTTCATTTCGGGACTGGGCATCCCTAATACCTTTGTCATACTCTGGTGCAATGACAAGTGAATAAACACTCATATTTAGAATAACACATCTAGCATGGAAAACATTGGCCACCCCCTACCGTTTCATGAGTGGCACGAGCACACAAAAAGGAAACTATTTTGAAAATTAAGAGAGGGCACATACAAATTTTCTTAGAACGACACGAGAATACCGCATATAGGTAGGTATGGTGGAGTCATGTGGCAAAATTGGGTTTAAGGATTTGGATGCACAAGTAGTATTTCTACTTAGTACAAGTGGAGAGTAGAAAAAATATTGGGAAGCAACCAAACAAGAAATGAAAAATCACATAAGCGAGCATTAAGCATAACTAACACAAAAGAACCAAACAAGAAACAAAAAATCACATAAGCGAGCATTAATCATAACTAACACCGAATAATGCACCAAGATAACCCACAAGTATAGGGGATCGCAACAGTTTTCGAGGGTAGAGTATTCAACCCAAATTTATTGATTCGACACAAGGGGAGCCAAAGAATATTCTCAAGTATTAGTAGTTGAGTTGTCAATTCAACCACACATGAAAGACTTAATATCTGTAGCAAAGTATTTAGTAGCAAAGTAGTATGGAAGTAACGGTAACGGTGGCGAAAGTAACAATAGCAGTTTGTAGTAATTGTAACAGTGGCAACGGAGAAGTAACTAAGCAAAGATCAATATGTGAAAAGCTCGTAGGCAATGGATCAGTGATGGATAATTATGTCGGATGCAATTCGTCATGCAACAGTTATAACATAGGGTGACACAGAACTAGCTCCAGTTCATCAATGTAATGTAGGCACGTATTCCAAATATAGTCATACGTGCTTATGGAAAAGAACTTGCATGACATCTTTTGTCCTACCCTCCCGTGGCAGCGGGATCCTATTGGAAACTAAGGGATATTAAGGCCTCCTTTTAATAGAGTACCGGACAAAAGAATTAGCACTTAGTGAATACATGAACTCCTCAAACTACGGTCATCACCGGGAGTGGTCCCGATTATTGTCACTTCAGGGTTGCCGGATCATAACACATAGTAGGTGACTATTGACTTGCAAGATAGGATCAAGAAGTCACGTATATTCATGAAAACATACTAGGTTTAGATCTGAAATCATGGCACTCGGGCCCTAGTGACAAGCATTAAGCATAGCAAAGTCATAGCAACATCAATCTTAGAACATAATGGATACTAGGGATCAAACCCTAAAAAAACTAACTCAATTACATGGTAAATCTCATCCAACCCATCACCGTCCAGCAAGCCTACGATGGGATTACTCACGCATGGCGGTGAGCATCATGAAATTGGTGATGGAGGATGGTTGATGATGATGATGGCGACGGATTCCTCTCTCCAGGGCCCCGAACAGACTCCAGATCAGCCCTCCCGAGGAATATTAGGGCTTGGCGGCGGCTCTGTATCATAAAACATGATGAATCCTTCTCCCTGATTTTTTTCTCCCCGAAAGTGAATATATGGAGTTGGGGTTGAGGTCGGTGGAGTCCTAGGGGGCCCACGGGGCAGGGGGGCGTGCCCTAGGAGGGGGCACCCTGCACCCTCGTGGACAGGGTGTGGGCCCCCTGATGCTGATTCTTTCGCCAGTATTTTTTATTAATTCTAAAAAGTTGCTCCGTGGATTTTCACGTCATTCCGAGAACTTTTATTTTTGCACAAAAATAACAGCATGGCAGTTCTACTGAAAACAGCGTCACTCCGGGTTAGTTTCGTTCGAATCATGCAAGTTAGAGTCCAAAACAAGGGCAAAAGTGTTTGGAAAAGTAGATACATTGGAGGCGTATCAACTCCCCCAAGCTTAAACCTTTGCTTGTCCTCAAGCAATTCAGTTGAGAAACTGAAAGTGATAAAGAAAAACTTTTACAAACTCTGTTTGATCTTGTTGTTGCAAATATGTAAAGCCAGCATTCAAGTTTTCAGCAAAGATTATGAACTTACCGTATTCACAATAACTTTTAGGTCTCATGTTTACTCATATCAATGGCATAATCAACTAGCAAGCAATAATAATAAATCTCGGATGACAACACGTTGTCAAACAATCATCATATGATATAACAAGATGTTATCTCACTAGCCCTTTCTGAGACTGGAAAACATAAATGCAGAGCACCCCTGAAGATCAAGGACTGACTAGACATTGTAATTCATGGTAAAAGAGATCAGTCATACTCAATGTAAATTAATAGCAGTGCATGCAAATGAGAGCGGTGCTCTCCAACTGGTGCTTTTTAATAAGAGGATGATGACTCAACATAAAAGTAAATAGATAGGCCCTTCGCAAAGGGAAGCAGGGATTTGCAGAGGTGCCAGAGCTTGAGTTTTGAAACAAATATAAATAATATTTCGAGCGGTATACTTTCATTGTCAACATAACAACCGAGAGATCTCGATATCTTCCATGTTACACACATTATAGGCGGTTCCCAAACAGAATGGTAAAGTTTATACTCCCCCACCACCAACAAACATCAATCCATGGCTTGTCCGAAGCAACGGGTGCCGTCCAACTAACAACAGTCCTGGGGGAGTTCTGTTTGCATTTATTTTGATTTGATTTGAGCATGGGACTGGGCATCCCGGCTACCGGCCATTTTCTCGTGAATGATGAGCGGAGTCCACTCATTGTGAGAATAACCCACCTAGCATGGAAGATATAGACAACCCTAGTTGATACATGAGCTATTCGCGCATACAAAACAGAATTTCATTTGAAGGTTTAGAGTTTGGCACATACAAATTTACTTGGAATGGCAGGTAGATACCGCATATATAGGAAGGTATGGTTGACTCATATGGCATAACTTTGGGGTTTATGGAAATGGATGCACAAGCAGTATTCCCGCTTAGTACAAGTGAAGGCTAGAAAGAGACTGGGAAGCGACCAACTAGAGAGCGACAACAGTCATGAACATGCATTAAGATTAATCAACAATGGGTGCAAGCGTGAGTAGGATATAAATCACCATGGACATAAATATCGTGGAGGCTATGTTGATTTTGTTTCAACTACAAGCGTGAACATGTGCCAAGTCAAGCCACTCGAATCATTCAAAGGAAGATACCACCCTATCATACGACATCACAACCATCTTAATAGCATGTTGGCACGCAAGCTAAACCATTATAAACTACTAGCTAATTAAGTATGGCATGAGCAACTATAATCTCTAATTGTCATTGCAAACATGTTTCATCCATAATAGACTGAATCAGGAATGGTGGACTAATCATATTTACAAAAACAAGATAGGTCGAGTTCATACCAGCTTCTCTCATCTCAATCAGTCCATCATATATCGGCATTATTGCCTTTCACTCGCACGAGCGAACGGTGTGGATAATAATAATAGTGCACGTGCATTGGACTAACCTGGAATCGGCAAGCATTTAATACAAAGGAGAAGACAAGGTAATATGGGCTCTTGGTTAGATCAACAATAATGCATATGAGAGCCACTCAACATTTTCATTGTGGTCTTCTCCTCTCGACCCCCAAAGAAAAGAAAAGAAATAAAACTATTTACACGGGAAAGCTCCCAACAAGCAAAAAGAAGAATGAGAAATCTTTTTGGGTTTTATTTTACTTACTACTACAAGCATGGAAAGTAAATTAGCTAAAAGCTACAACTAATTTTTTTTGGTTTTTCTTAAGGTTTTTCAAACACACAAGAAGAAAGCAAGAAAAGGAAATAAACTAGCACGGATAGTACAATGAAAAAGTATGAGCACCGACAACTAGCATGAGTGTGTGAACATGAATGTAATGTCAGTGAGAAATACGTACTCCCCCAAGCTTAGGCTTTTTGCCTAAGTTGGTCTATGGCCACTCCTCAAAGCTACTCTCTCCGGTGTACTGAGGAGGGTCCCACTGATAAATAGACTATCAATATGGGTCAAGTGGTGGCTCAGGCTCAGGCTCTAGGGCTTGTGTCAGCCTCCAGTATGCATAAATGGCCTCGGGCAAGATGAGGTACGTGCCTGAAAGTATGTTAAACAAAGAGGGTGCATGCAAGATAATAGTCTCACAGTGAGTCTTATCAAATATCAAATTATACTTAAACATCTTCTTCTTATTTTTAACAATAAACTCATGTGCTACCATACTCTTATAGTTTAGAAAAATAGTGGGCAACAACTTCTCCTCTTTCTCATGATGCTAATTGGTATCACAAAATGTTCAGCAAGGTGTGAGGCAGAGATGCCTCCGAAGATAGGGCCCTTTGTACAGTTCAGACTTAACCGTTTAACAACAATAGCACCTAAACTGAAGGTTGTATCACGAAATAAAGCATGGCGCAAAATAACAAGATCAGGAGCACTAAGATTTCCACTGTTCCCGTGACCAATTAAGCATCTACTAGCAGATATCGCAAAGTAACGTAGAACAGGAAAAATGTATACTAGTAATTCTTGCATCGGAAACTTTCCTTGTTTCCCCTACAACAATTCTATCAATAAACTCCTCCACATCACTACGATGTGGTTCCTCAATACTGCCCACAAAGGGTATCTTGCAGACCCGACAGAAATCACGGAGTGACATCTCCTTAACCTCATCATATAAGTGAAACTCCACTGAAGGTGGTGATTTCTTAGGATGGAAATAAATTTTTTGCACAAAACTATTAGTGAGTAGGAGATACTGTTCGCACTGGTCATGGAGGAAGTCGGTGAGGCCTGCATTCTTGGCCAAGTAATAAAAGTCATCGTGAATTCCGGCTGCCCTCAAGAATGCATCACAAGGCCATTCGCACGATCGGACTTCCATGGTGCGAGGAAGATTGTACTTGGGATTTTTGTTCTCCTCATTCTGCTTATCCTTCGAGCCTCGGCTCAAAGAGCCCCTCAACAATATCTTCATAATTTTCTCTTAAAAATTTCTGAAATTTTTAGTGACTCAAAATAAAAGTGCACCAAACTCAACAAGATTGATAGCAACTACTCCCACGAGTGCCTAGAGGTTATATCATGCATTAAAACTACTTTGGACCATATAAATTTGACATGCAAGCTCAAGAACAGGGTCACCTCAGCAGCAAAAAATTGCAATAAATAAAGCACTAGAACAAAAACTAATTGGACCATTGGAGGAGTCACATACCGAAGATCAATCCCCCAAAACAGTTTTGTGAATGGAGCTTTGAGCAAGGAGATCGAAAATGGCACCAAGATGATCTAGAACACGGGTTTGAGTTATGGGAGGATTTTTTGGAGGAAGACGAAGTGAGTGGGTGCTGGAATAAGTGGAGGGGTCCACGTGGGGCCCACGAGGCAGGGGGCGTCCTGTTCCCTCATGGCCAAATGGTGGCCCCCCTGGTGTGTTCTCAGTGCCAGAAATTCTTAAATAGTCTACAAAAATCATACTTCATTTTCAGGGCATTTGGAGAACTTTTATTTTCAGGGTATTTTTTATTGCATGGATAACTCAGAAAATGGACAGAAAATACTATTTTTTCTTTATTTAATCTAAATAACAGAAAGTAAAAGGAGGGTACAGAGAGTTGTGTTTTCTAACTTCATCCATCTCATGCTCATCAAAAGGAATCCACTAACAAGGTTGATCAAGTCTTGTTAACAAACTTCTTCCGAATGACATAACACTGGAGAATTTTTGAATAACACTAGGTTACCTCAATGGGGATATGCATGTCTCCAACAATAAGAATATCATATTTCTTTTTGACAGTAGGAAGAGGAAATTCAAAACCTCCAATAGTAATCGTTGAAAATTTTCCAATAGAATTGATACTGTGGACTTGAGGTTGTTTCCTCGGACAGTGTACCGTATGCTCATTACCATTAACATGAAAAGTGACATTGCCTTTGTTGCAACCAATAACAGCCCCTGTAGTATTTAGAAAAGGTCTATGAAGGATGATCGACATACTATCGTCCTCGGGAATGTCAAGAATAGCAAAGTCCATTAAAATATCAATGTTTGCAACCACAACAGGCACATCCTCACAAATACTGACAGGTATAGCGGTTGATTTATCGGCCATTTGCAAAGAGATTTCGGTAGGTGTCAACTTATTCAAGTCAAGTCTACGATATAAATAGAGAGGCATAACACTAACAGCGGCTCCAAGATCACATAAAGCAGTTTTAACATAGTTTCTTTTAATGGAGCATGGTATAGTTGGTACTCTTGGTTCTCCTAATTTCTTTGGTATTCCACCCTTAAAGGTATAATTAGCAAGCATGGTGGAAATTTCAGCTTCCGGTATCTTTCTTTTATTTGTAACAATATCTTTCATGTACTTAGCATAAGGGTTCATTTTAAGCATATCAGTCAAACTCATTGCAAAAAGATAGGTCTGATCATTTCAGCAAAGCGGTCAAAATCATCATCATCCTTTTTCTTGGATGGCTTAGGAGGAAAAGGCATGGGTTTCTGAACCCATGGTTCTCTTTCTTTACCGTGCTTCCTAGCAACAAAGTCTCTCTTATCATAATGTTGATTCTTTAATTGTGGGTTATCAAGATCAACAAAAGGTTCAATTTCTACATCATTTTTATTGCTAGGTTGAGCATAAACATGAACATCATCATTAACATTATCACTAGGTTCATGTTTGTTACTAGATTGTGTTTCAACATCATATATAGAAATATCATTGGGATTCTCAGGCGTGTGTATAACAGGTTCACTAGAAGCATGCAAAGTCCTATCATTTTTCCTTTTCTTTTTTCTTAGAAGGACTAGGTGCATCAACATTAGTTCTCAGAGAATCTTGCTCAACTCTCTTAGGATGGCCCTCAGGATACAAAGGTTCCTGACTCATTCTATCACCTCTAGTCATAACTCTAACAACATTATCATTTTTCTTATTATTTAATTCATTGAGCAAATCATCTTGTGCTTTAAGCACTTGTTCTACATGAGTGGTAACCATGGATGCATGTTTACTAATAAGTTTAAGGTCACCTTTAACTCCAGACAGATAATAACTCAAGTGTTCAATCATATAAGCATTACGTTTCAACTGTCTACCAACATAAGCATTGAAATTTTCTTGTTTGACAATAAAATTATCAAACTCATCCAAGCATTGGCTAGCAGACTTATAACGAGGGATATCACCTTCATCAAATCTATAGAGAGAATTTACCTTTACTACCTGTGTCGGGTTGTCAAGAACATGTATTTGTTCAATAGGTGGTAAATTCTTAACATCTTCAACTTTAATACCTTTTTCTTTCATAGATTTCTTTGCCTCTTGCATATCTTCAGAAATAGAATACCCTTTTCTTTGGAGTTGGCTTCGGAGTTGGTTCAGGAAGTGTCCTATCATTATCATTACTCAATATATTATTCAATAGCAGTTCAGCTTGCTCAACAGTTCTTTCCCTGAAAACACAACCAGCGCAACTATCCAGGTGGTATCTGGAAGCATCGGTTAGTCCATTATAAAAGATATTAAGTATTTCATTTTTTAGAGGATGATCAGGCAAAGCATTAAGCAATTGGAGAAGCCCCCCAAGCTTGTGGGAGACTCTCTTCTTCAATTTGCACAAAAATATATATTTCCCTTAGGGCAGCTTGTTTTTTATGAGCAGGGAAATATTTAGCAGAGAAGTAATAAATCATATCCTGGGGACTACACACACAACCAAGAGCAAGAGAATTAAACCATATCTTAGCATCACCCTTTAATGAGAACGGAAATAACTTAAGGATATAGTAATAACAATTTTTTCCTCATGAGTAAATAGGGTGGCTATATCATTCAATTTAGTAAGATGCGCCACAACAGTTTCAGATTCATAGCCATAGAAAGGATCATATTCAACAAAATTAATTAACTCAGGATTGACAGAGAAATCATAATCCTTATCAGAAATACAGATAGGTGAAGTAGCAAAAGCAGGGTCATATTTCATTCTAGCATTCAAAGAATTTTCTTTCAGCTTAGCTAATAGTTTCTTAAGATCATATCTATATTTGCAAGCAAAAAGGTCTCTAGCAGTTTCTTCATCCATAACATAACCCTCAAGTACATCAGGAAATTCATATTTAGGGGGAGAATCTTCATCATCACTTTCATCAATGTTATTAGTTTCAATAATTTCATTCTCTCTAACCCTAGCAAGTTGTTCATCATGAAATTCACCTAATGGCATAGTATTATCAAGCATAGAAGTAGTTTCATCATAAGCATCATGCATAGCAGAAGTGGCATCATCAATAACATGTGACATATCAGAATCAATAGCGGGTGCAGGTGTCACAAGTTTACTCAAAACAGAAGGTGAATCAAGTGCAGAGCTAGATGGCAGTTCCTTACTTCCCCTCGTAGTTGAGGGAAAAATCTTGGTTCTTTCATCTTTCAAGTTCCTCATAGTGATCAACAGATATAAATCCCAAGTGACTCAAAGAATAGAGCTATGCTCCCGGCAACGGCGCCAGAAAATAGGCTTGATAACCCACAAGTATAGGGGATCACAACAGTTTTCGAGGGTAGAGTATTCAACCCAAATTTATTGATTCGACACAAAGGGAGCCAAAGAATATTCTCAAGTACTAGTAGCTAAGTTGTCAATTCAACCACACCTGAAAGACTTAATATCTGCAGCAAAGTATTTAGTAGCAAAGTAGTATGGAAGTAACGGTAACGGTGGCAAAAGTAACAATAGCAGTTTTGTAGTAATCGTAACAGTGGCAACAAAGAAGTAACTAAGCAAAGATCAATATGTGAAAAGCTCATAGGCAATGGATTGGTGATGGATAATTATGTCAGATGTGATTCCTCATGCAACAGTTATAACATAGGGTGACAAAGAACTAGCTCCAGTTCACCAATGCAATGTAGGCATGTATTCCAAATATAGTCATACGTGCTTATGGAAAAGAACTTGCATGGCATCTTTTGTCCTACCCTCCCGTGGCAGCGGGCCCTATTGGAAACTAAAGGATATTAAGGCCTCCTTTTAATAGAGTACCAGACCAAAGCATTAGCACTTAGTGAATACATGAACTCCTCAAACTACGGTCATCACTGGGAATGGTCCCGATTATTGTCACTTCGGGGTTGCCGGATCGTAACACATAGTAGGTGACTATTGACTTGCAAGATAGGATCAAGAACTCACATATATTCATGAAAACATAATAGGTTCAGATCTGAAATCATGGCACTCGGGCCCTAGTGACAAGCATTAAGTATAGCAAAGTCATAGCAACATCAATCTTAGAACATAATGGATACTAGGGATCGAACCCTAACAAACTAACTCAATTACATGGTAAATATCATCCAACCCATCACCGTCCAGCAAGCCTACGATGGGATTACTCACGCATGGCGGTGAGCATCATGAAATTGGTGATGGAGGATGGTTGATGTTGACGATGGCGACGGATTCCCCTCTCCGGAGCCCCGAACGGACTCCAGATCAGCCCTCCTGAGGAAGATTAGGACTTGGCGGCGGCTCCGTATCGTAAAACGTGATGAATCCTTCTCCCTGATTTTTTTCTCCTTGAAAGTGAATATATGGAGTTGGGGTTGTGGTCGGTGGAGTTCCTGGGGCCCACGAGGCAGGGGGCGCGCCCTAGGAGGGGGGCGCCCTGCACCCTTGTCGACAGGGTGTGGGCCCCCTGATGCTGATTCTTTTGCCAGTATTTTGTATTAATTCCAAAAATTGGCTCTGTCGATTTTCAGGTCATTCTGAGAACTTTTATTTCTGCACAAAAATAACACCATGGCAGTTCTGCTGAAAACAACGTCAGTCCAAGTTAGTTCCATTCAACTCATGCAAGTTAGAGTCCAAAACAAGGGTAAAAGTGTTTGGAAAAGTAGATACATTGGAGGCGTATCACACCACAACTAGGATGTAATTTCGTTGCATAACTATTGACTTTCGTGCTTGCATAGGGAATCACAAACCTTAACACAAATATTCTTACTAAAGCATAATTACTCATCAACATGACTCATATATCACTATCATCATATCTCAAAACTATTACTAAGAATCACGTTTATTTTGTCCAATGATCTTCATGAATTTTTTTATTATGTCCCTCTTGAATATCTATCACTTTGGGACTAGTTTCATAAGTTGCAATTGCTTTTTGACAAGCTCAAACAAATTTAAGTGAAGAACATGATCATAAATATTTTCATCTCTTAAAATAATATAAGTGAAGCATCAGAGAATTTCTTCAAAATTACTAACCCTCAAATAAATCTAAGTGAAGCATGAGAGCATTTCTTCAAAATTATTAAAAACACTGTGCTAAAAAAAGATATAACTGAAGCACTAGAGCAATTCCATAGTTCAAATTTTTTTAAGTGAAGCATAAAGAGCCATTCTAACAAATCATAACGTAATTTTGGCTCTCTCAAATATGTGTGTCCAGCAAGGATACTTGTGATAAACTAAAAATCAAAAACAAGCAAAGACTCATATAATACAAGGTGCTCCAAGCAAAACTCATGATATGTGATGAATAAAAATATAGCTCCAAGTAAAATACCGATGGTCGTTAGAAGAAAGAGGGGATGCCACCCGGGGCATCCTCAAGCTTAGTTGCTTGTTCATCCTTGAATATTATCTTGGGGTGCCATGGGGCATCCCCAAGCTAAGGCTCTTGCTTCTTCTTATTCCTTCATCCATCGTGATCTCACCCAAAACTTGAAAACTTCAATCACACAAAACAACAAAACCTTTGTGAGATCTGTTAGTATAACAAAGCAAATTACCACTCTAAGTCCTGTTGCAAACCCATTCATATTTTATTTTTGCATTATATCTACTATATTCCAACTTTTCTATGGCTTATACCACCCGATAAAGTCCATAGATTCATCAAAATAAGCACACAACGCAAAGAAAACAGAATCTGTCAAAAACAGAACAGTCTCTAGCAATACGAAAACTTCGTATACTTCTGTAACTCCAAAAATTCTGAAAAATAGGACAATGTGGGAAATTTGTATATCAATCTTTTATAAACAATTCAGAGGAAAAACACCTTTCTGTTATTTATGAAAATTATTTTACTAAGAGCAAAAGTTTCTGTTTTTCAACAAGATCAAATCAACTATCACCCAACATGATCCCAAAGGCTTAACTTGGTAGAAAAACTAATTAAAACTTAGAAACACAATCATAACGGTATCATAACTGTGCAAACACTCAAGAACAGAAAGAAAAAGGCAAAAATGAATTTTGTTCATTGGGTTGCCTCCCAACATGCGCTATCATTTTATGCCCCTAGCTAGGCATAATGCATGGTTTCAAGTATTGTCATCTTTGGTTTTATCCCCCGTAGGTGTGTTCTTGTCAGGAGGTTTTGCAAAAATAACTTGAAACACATTATCCATAGAAATCTTAGCATTATCAAGTTGCCCATCTACGTATCCCCTTTGATTTCCGGCAACAATCCAACTGTATTGATGATTAACGTCATTAAAAACTTGTTGAATTATATCTAAAATGGGGATTTCCTTTTTAAGGTTCTCATATTTTTTTTTGATTATTTCCAAGCAAATATCTCAACATGTAATCACTATTATAAAGGATCTCATTTTTTACCATTTTTTCATGGCTCATAACGTAAAAATCAAAGACTCACCTAGCTTCCCGTATTATGTAATCAAATTCATTCATAAAAACTTGGGTAGCTATCTTTTTAGCTTTAGGATATTTTATAGATGGTACCTCATAAAGCAATTTTTTCAAGGTAGGATGTGTACGAATAAATCTATTTTCAAGTTTCAGAACAAGTGCTGAAATAGCTTCCGCATACAATTTAGTTCTTTTTAGTATAGGAGCATCATCAAGAGTCAAATTTCAAACACAATTGAACAATTCTTGGATATGTTCTTTTCCCATAACGTTCCCTTGCCCCAAAACAAAAGTTTTGGCATCCAGATTTCCAGATCGTCCAACTTTAGGAGTTAGGCCATCATCTGTTTCTTCCATACCAAAGTCACTCATGGTGACGAGTTCAAGCAAATAAGAGATCTGACTAGAAAAAGGTGAACGAAGAAGAGGGTGGATAAAACGATCGACTTTTGTGAAGTGGGGGAGATGAAAACGAGAGGCAAACGGCAAATAATGTAAATTGCAAGGAGATGAGATTTGTGATTCGGAACCTGATAGATGTTGATGATGTCTCCCCGGCAACGGCGCCAGATCTTTGATCCTCCCTTTTTGTTACCTTGTATCGGCGTCAATATTTTCGCCAAAGAGTAAGGGATGATGCGGTATAGCTAAGGTAGGTAGACCCCTCAGTTATGAAACCAAGTTTATGAAACTAGTAGGAGAACCAAGCAACACTATGTAAATGGTACCTACACACAAAGAACAAATACTTGCAACCCGACGCGAAAGAGGGGTTGTCAATCCCTCTCGGGGTAAAAGATTGGTAAAGTGATAGATTGGTAGATGCAAATAAAATAAAGGCAAATACATTCAACAAGGTATTTTTGGGTTTTTGGTAATATAGATCTGAAAATAAAAGATGCAAATAAATAAAAAGGGAAATAGCAATATAGATTTGAAAATATATGATGAGAAAATAGACCCGAGGGCCGTAGATTTCACTGGTGGCTTCTCTCGAGAAAATAGCATACGATGGGTTAACAAATTACTGTTGGGCCAATTGATAGAACCTCAAATAAGTATGATGATATTCAGGCAATGATCATTATGTAGGCATCAAGTCCAAGATTAGTAGACCGACTCCTGCCTGCATCTACTACTATTACTCCACACATCGACCACTATCCAACATGCATCTAGTGTATTAAGTTCACGGAGAAATGGAGCAATGCAATACGAACGATGACATGATGTAGACAAGATCTATTCTTGTAGGAATAGACCCCATCTTGTTATCCTTAATGACAACAATCAATACGTGTCTTGCTGCCGCTTCTATCACTGGGAAAGTACACCGCACGACCGAACCCATCACAACGCACCTCTTCCCATGACAACAAAAATCGTTCTAGTCAACCTAACTAAGCCAAAGATCCGAAGAAGAAATATGAGGCTATAATTAATCATGCATATAAGAGATGAAAGAAACTCAAATAACTTTCATGGATGAAAAGACCTGATCCTAAACTCAAAGTTCATCAGATCCCAACAAACACATCGAAAAAAGAGTTACATCTAATAGATCTTCAAGAGACCATTGTATTGAGAATCAAAAAGAGAGAAGAAGCCATCTTGTTACTACCTACGGACCTGTAGGTCTACAATGAACTACTCACGCATCATCGGAGAGGCGCCAATGAGGATGATGAACCCCTTTGTGATGGTTTCTAGATTGGATCTAGTGGTTCTGGAACTTGCGACGACTGGAATTGTGTTTCGTCGACTCCCCTAGGGTTTTTCGATTTTTGGGGTCTTTACAGAGCAAAGAGGCAGTGCGGGAGGCGGCTGAGGTGGGTGTCGGTGTCAAAACCGGCGGATCTCGAGTAGGGTGTCCCGAACTATGAGTCTAAGGCTAATGGTAACATGAGGCGGGGAACACGATGTTTACCCAGGTTCGGGCCCTCTCTATGGAGGTAATACCCTACTTCCTGCTTGATTGATCATGATGAATATGAGTATTTACAAGAGTTGATCTACCACGAGATCGTAATGGCTAAACCCTAGAAGTCTAGCCTATGAGGTTATGATTGCTGTGGCTAAACCCTAGAAGTCTAAGCCCTCCGGTTTATATAGACACCGGGAGGGCTAGGTTGTACAAAGTCAGTTACAGAGAAAGGAATCTACATATCCGAATCGCCAAGCTTGCCTTCCATGCCAAGGAGAGTCCCATCCGGACACGGGACGGAGTCTTCTATCTTGTATCTTCATAGTCCAACATTCCGGCCAAAGTATATAGTACGGCTGTCCGAGGACCCCTTAATCCAGGACTCCCTCAGTAGCCCCTGAACCAGGCTTCAATGACGATGAGTCCGGAGCGTAGATTGTCTTCGGCATTGCAAGGCGGGTTCCTTCTCCGAATACTCCAACATAGCCTTCCGAACATAGAAAATGTGTCCGGCTCTGCAAAACAAGTACCACACACCATCGTAGAGAGTATAATATTTCACGAGTCCAATCCGCTGACAACTTTTTGTAGCGTGACATCACGCCACTGCCCCGGTCATTATTCGAACCATTTTTTAGCCTGTGGCTTCATATTTTGAGGTGCAGTTTCATTGGCATGTCTTGTCAAAGCAGAGATCATGCCCCCTTATCACGGGATTCTCATCAATACGGGCATGGGTAAACCAACTGTGTCATCTGCATGACGCTTGGGAAACAAGCGAATTTTAAGGTGAGTGGGGAGGCGCATGACTTTTACTGTCTTATTAAAGGGATAAGGATTCATCCTTGTTTACCCACGCCTTCTCCTTCCTCTGCCCATCCATTCTCGAGCTCCAGCACCCAAGCTCTCGTCTTCCCCGCCCAAAAAAGCACTCCAATCATGTCTGGATCCGGAGCTGGAGGCAAGTGGATGGCCTCCTCCATCAAGAAGAAGGACATCAAGGAGCTCCGGAAGGCCTGGTACCTGGCCAAGGAAATCGTTCATCGACTTTCGGCCAAGGGATAGATCGTCCCCACCCTAGAGCCCCATGAGAGGGTTGTGTTCCTCACACACTTCGTCCGCGGGCTGGGATTCCCTCTCCACCCGTTTGTCCACGGACTGATGTTTTACTACGGGCTGGACTTCCATGATTTGGCCCCCAACTATATCCTCAACATCTCGGCATTTATTGTCGTGTGCGAGGCCTTCCTCCGCATCCCACCTCACTTCAACCTATGGCTGAAGACCTTCAATGTGAAGCCAAAGGTGGTGAGCGGTCAACAAGCAGAGTGCGGAGCTGCCATGGTGGGCAAGATGCCCAATGTCACCTGGCCCGAAAGCTCCTTTGTAGAGACTGTAAAAGAGTGGCAGTCGGGGTGGTTCTACATCACCGAGCCGCGCGACACCAACTGGGCGGCGGCCCCCACGTTTTGATCCGGAATCTCGATGCGGCTCACCTCCTGGCAAGAGAAGGCCTGACCTGGGGCTCTTTAGATGAGCTGACAGGGCTCTAGACGTGCGTCCAGAACATGATAAACAAGAGAATCAAGCTCGCCAACGTGATCCAGGTTATGCTTGTTCGCAGGATCCTTCCATGCCAACGCTGGACTTGCTATTTGTGGGAGTTCGATCCGGCCAAGCACCAGACACTATTATAGCTCTTCGGCACGACTCACGAAGATATCTGGAAGGTGCTCTTCAAGGCCGGCGAGACACCACCGCCCACGACCAAGGACTGTGGGCTTAGCTTAAAACGCCAGGCTAATTCGGTAATTTCTTTCATGTTTTCAAGGTATACCCTTTACTGGCATATTTTGAGGAAGGAATCTAAGCATTCCTATCAATTTTTTGACACCTAGATAGAGATAGCGGGGCGGATTAACTATTCGGCTCTGCTACCCGAAGACCAAGAAACCCCACTTCTGATGAAGATGCTGTTTCCGGCGCCTTATGAGGGGACAGAGAAGAAGGCCCAGGGGACCAGAGATGGTCTCCATCGCAAGGGCACTTTGGGCGCGATGTCCGAAGACGTCGAGGATCACTCCTACATCACCAGAGACGACGAGGAGGAGGAAGAAGAAGAGGAAATCCATTCCCCCTGTTGGGGAAAGAAAGAAGAGGACGGCCTCCACACACGGGGAGGCCGAGGCGTCCAAGAAGGGGAAAACTTCCCTTCCGGACAACTCTGCGGCGGCCACCAACAGGGGCGGGGAGTGGGAGCCCAGGGTCAAGCCCCTGGCCAAATCATAAGTGCCCGGACACAGTAACATATCCGACCTTTTTACTTTATTGTTTTTAATGTGCTGGATCATGTACTTGCAGTCCAACTTAGTCCAACATCGATCTATCCTCCTCTTCGGACGGATCGCTGGAACCGTCGGCGATGAACAGCGGGTCCCTTCCGACGGCCTCCTCCCCCAAGGCCGCGGACAACACCAGGTGTTGTCTCAAAGGATCCCAGGCCAGGGAGAGGCTCAAGAGGCCGTCCCGGTGGTGCCGGAGGGTAAAACCCCGGTTGCCGAACACATGGGGGGACAGACCGGTATGGACACTAACGATGGGGGTCGTATCCAATTCGTCCCCAGCCAAATACAGCTCCGAAGACCCAAGTGGCTCCGGATTCAGGCAGGCCACCTCTTTCGAACGAGGGGGGCGATCCAACACCACCGGTGACCTCTGTCCATCCAGAGGCACCGAATAGATTACTGGGAGCGCTGCAAGGCGCTTCCATTGTGGAAGAACACCGTACCCTTATGTGTACGGTGATTGAGAGGGTCTAGTCTGCGAAAAGCAGACTGACCAAAGCCTGCACTAGCCTTCTAACAGGCTTTGAGGTAAGTAATGTAATTGTAAAGATATTGCCACGGTATAGACAGTAGCCCCTGATGCTCTGTTCGGTGTTCGGAAAGATAAGCCGAACAGAGGATCAAAATAATTTTCGCAGGAGTCTAACATAATATGTCTATGTGAATATGCAGGCATCACTGTTGGCTGCTGCCGCTCATACTGTGGAGGTCTCTGGACTGAAGCAGAATCTGGAGCGGGCCGAGGAAGAGCTCGGCCTCGTGAAGAAGCAGCTAGAGGACAACCAAGGTATGCAGTAACCAGCGCGTATATTTAGGAAGGATGAAAGGTTCGTGCTGACTAAAGTGTCATGAACTTTATTAGGGGCCACGATCAAAGTAGCGGCTATCAAGAAGGCATTGGCCGAGGTTGAGGACAAAGCGACCAAGGAATGCGCCATGTGCGAGAAGCAGGAGGCCCGGGTCAGCGAGGTCCAGCAAGAGCTCCAGGACGACGTCAAGAAGTACGATTCCTTGGAGCAAGATTTTAAGACTCAAGAGTCTGAACTTGCCAAGGCCCGCCAAAGAGCGCAAGATGCCAAAGCCGAAGCCCAGGGCGCCCTCCAGGAAATCCAGGCGACCAGGAAGATTACGGCGGGTAAGGCTTTCATTATGCAAAGCAGATATGTGAAGGAGACATTTCTTTTACTTACCCGTATTTGGAGCTCTCCAGGGGCGTTTGCGGATCTGCCGCACACCATATCAGATGCTGTAGAATTCTATCGAGCCGAAGAAGGGAGCTCTACTGAGAGATGTTCTGGTCTCAATACCATGGACAGAAAATCCAGTGCCCTTTAGAGACCAGCTGAAACAGCTGGTCGAGCTGCATAAGGCGGCCGAACTAGCCATGAAGGACTTAATAGTCCGGCTATGGCCTGCCGAGCCCATGCCCAGCAGCTACTTCAGACTCGTGAAGCGGCTTGTGAGTGCCTGCCCACGGCTTGAAGCCATCAAGCGGTCAGTCTGTATCGAAGGCGCGTGGATGGCCTTTGCCCGCCCGAAGATGCATTGGGTGAAGATGGACGCCACGAAGCTGATGACCGTGGGGCCGCCTACGGGCAAGGAGCACCGCCGACCCGAGCTGTATTTTGATAGTGTCCTGGAGGGATCCTGCCTTGTGGCGGAGCAATGTGCTAAGGATGTCATATTCCCATGAACACACTCATATTATCCTGTCCTATAATATGAAATAGATCCGTTATGTAATATAATGTCTGTTATTTTAAAATTTGACCTCATGTCGGCCGTTTATAAAATCTGAGAGTTGGCCAGTCATCGGCTTTTGCGCCCACGTAGATAGTACGGGGGTGTTCGGGATAAATCTAAACACTCTTTACTCCAAATTTTGGTCCTTAAAGGAGGTGTTTAGCGCAACGAACAAGGCAATCGGACTATACGGCTTTATCACCCTCACTTAGCTATAGGAGTTTGACAATGAAATTTTTGCATTTGGAAGGCCGAACTTGGGGCGATATAGACGCCTAATCGGACAAAAACCGATTCCTCGCACAAAGCAGAAAAATCTCTAAGGATTTGAAACCTCTCGAACAGCTGACCAGCTCTCGCCGCATCATGACAGTCAGTTTTTGGCTTTCTCTACTGAGGTGCTCGTCTGGAAGAACCGTGACACAATCGCAGTAGTTCTCCCTTCACTACCCTAGCCAATATAGCGGAACGTAAGATAGCAAGCACAGGAGCCGGGCAACCCAACTATTGACCAAAGACATGATTCGAAGCCGATGCATATAATGCTATAAGTTCAGGGTGCCGAACTATACTGTAAAAGTGTTCAGACTTTATTGTCGTATTGCGGGGCGTGATGAAGCCCCTGGCGAAGTAATGCGTACCAGAGTGTACGGGTGCAATTGATAAAAAATACAAAGACAAGGAAAACATCAAGTAGTAAGCTGACGTCGCAAATTATTTTCCATTGTAATTTGATTAATACGTCAAGGCGTATTTGGACAAGTAATGCGATAAGCAAAAAGGCTATTTGACATGCTAAAAGTGCAACTATCCCTAGGTGGTTTTGGTAATTCATAACAACATATAGCTCATTGAGCTAATGCTACTCCAAGACTATTATTTCAGGAAAGCTCAACGAATGGCATGGCATGGATGATGGAAGTGGATCCCTCAAAATACTAAGGACAAAGGATTGGCTCAAGCTCAAAAGCTCAAGACTCTTCATTTTATATTTTAGTGATCCAAGATCACATTGAGTCTATAGGAAAAGCCAATACTATCAAGGAGGGATGAGGTGTTGCTTAATGAGCCTCTTGCTTCATGTGCTTAGTGATATGCTCCAAAACCCTCAGCTACTTTCCCACATCCACAAATGACCTAAACCCAAAGCCAAAATCGGTCACACCGACTCTTCCTATCCGGCGCCACCGATTCCAAAGGTCATAGCCACTGCCACAAACCCTAAGCAAATCGGTCTTACCTATAGGGATCTCGGTCTCACCGAGATGGGATTGTAATCTCTCTGTTTCCCTTCGTAACATTTCGGTCTAACCGAAGTGAGCGATCGGTCCCACCGAGATTGCAATGTAAACTCTCTATTTCCTTTTTGTAACATTTCGGTCTCACCAAAAAGAGCAAACCGGTCCCACCGAGTTTACCCGACCAACTCTCTGGAAAGCTTATTACCAACATCGGTCTCACCGAGTTTGTGTAATCGGTCTTACCGAGATTACGTTATGCCCTAACCCTAACCGAATCGGTCTCACCGAGTTGCATGTCAGTACCACCGAAAATCACTAACGGTCACTAGGTTTACTAAATCGGTCCGACCGAGTCTGTTGAATCGGTCCCACCGAGTTTGGTAAATTATGTGTAACGGTTAGATTTTGTGTGGAGGCTATAAATACCCCTCCACCTCCTCTTCATTCATGGAGAGAGCCATCAGAACAAACCTACACTTCCAACTTACCACTTCTGAGAGAGAACCACCTACTCATGTGTTGAGGCCAAGATATTCCATTCCTACCATATGAATCTTGATCTCTAGCCTTCCCCAAGTTGCTTTCCACTCAAATCTTCTTTCCACCAGATCCAAAACCTATGAGAGAGAGTTGAGTGTTGGGGAGACTATCATTTGAAGCACAAGAGCAAGGAGTTCATCATCAATGCACCATTTGTTACTTCTTAGAGAGTGGCGTCTCCTAGATTGGCTAGGTATCACTTGGGAGCCTCCAACAAGATTGTGGAGTTGAACCAAGGAGTTTGTAAGGGCAAGGAGATCGCCTACTTCATGAAGATCTACCGCTAGTGAGACAAGTCCTTCGTGGGTGACGGCCATGGTGGGATAGACAAGGTTGCTTCTTCGTGGACCCTTCGTGGGTGGAGCCCTCCGTGGACTCGCGCAACCGTTACCCTTCGTGGGTTGAAGTCTCCATCAATGTGGATGTACGATAGCACCACCTATCGGAACCACGCCAAAAACATCCGTGTCTCCAATTGCATTTGAATCCTCCAAACCCTTCCCTTTACTTTCTTGCAAGTTGCATGCTTTAATTTCCGCTGCCTATATACTCTTTGCATGCTTGCTTGAATAGTGTGATGATTGCTTGACTTGTCCTAAGATAGCTAAAATCTGCCAACCTCTCAAATTGGGAAAAGGTTAAGTTTTTAATTGGTCAAGTAGTCTAATCACCCCCCTCTAGACATACTTCAAGGTCCTACAAGTGGTATCAGAGCTTTGGTCTCCATTTGCTTTGATTTCCATAGCTTTTGGTGGTCATAGCCTTGGTTTCACAACCTAGGAGAGTATGGCGTCTAGCGAGGGAAATTATCACCGTAGAGGTCCTTACTTTGATGGTACTAATTTTGCTAGTTGGAAGCATAAGATGAAAATGCATATTCTCGGACATAACCCTCCGTTTGGGCAATTTTTTATTGGCTTGCAAGGTGAATTCTTTGATGGGAGAGAGCCGAACTGTGAAGCTAATGCGGAAGAATTGAAGATGCTGCAATACAACACTCAAGCTTGTGATATCATCTTCAATGGATTGTGCCCCGAAGAATTCAACAAAATCAGCCGTCTTGAGAATGCAAAGGAAATTTGGGATACTTTGATTGATATGCATGAAGGTACTGAATCCGTCAAGGAATCCAAGTTGGATTTGCTCCAAAGTCAGCTTGACAAGTTCAAAATGAAGGATGGTGAAGGTGTCGCTGAAATGTACTCTAGGCTTGCTCTTATCACAAATGAGATTGCCGGCTTAGGGAGTGAAGAGATGACTGACAAATTCATCATCAAGAAAATCCTAAGAGCATTGGATGGAAAGTATGATACCGTGTGCACATTGATCCAGATGATGCCAAACTACAAAGATCTCAAGCCAACGGAAGTCATTGGAAGAATTGTTGCTCATGAGATGTCACTCAAGGATAAGGAGCAACTTCACAACAAGTCAAGTGGTTCTTACAAAGTCTCAAGTGAAGCCCCCACATCATCAAGTGAGAAACAAACCTTCAATGAAGAATTGAGCTTAATGGTGAAGAACTTCAACAAATTCTACAAGAGTAGAAGCAAAGAAAGAAGCTCCAAGTCAAGGTCTTACAATGACAAAAGATCTTCTAGTCGAGAGCGCAATTGCTACAATTGTGGGAGACCCGGACACTATTCCAATGAGTGTACGGCACCCTACAAAAGAAGAGAAGATTCTCCAAGAAGAAGAAGCAAAAGAGAAGAATCACCACCAAGAGAGAGGAGGAGTAGAGATGATTGTTATGAACGAAGACCCTCACGGAGAAGCAAGGATTCGGAAAGGAAGGACAAGTCATCAAGGAGCTACACAAAACAAAGACATCAAGCTCATGTTGGTGAATGGGTATCCGGCTCCGACTCCGACAATCACTCTGAGAGAAGCTATCACTCCAACTCCGAATATACTCAAGATGAAGGTGTTGCCGGTCTAGCACTTGTGTCAACCAACTCCTATGACATATTTGATTCACCAAATGAAGGAATTGGAAGATGCTTCATGGCCAAAGGTCCAAAGGTAACACATCCTGAGTATGTTGATTTCAATAGTGATGAAGATGACTTGCTTGTGGATGATGATTTACTTGTTGACAACTCTAGTGATGAATACTATGATGAAACATCAATTAATCATGCTAATCAAGATAAAACGAATGACAATGATAAGGAGAAGATTGAGCTTCTAACTAAAGAGCTAAACACTCTTAAGTTGGCTCATGAAACTATCTTCGAAGATCATCGAGAACTTTTAAGGGCTCATGAGAAGTTACGCTTTGAAAAGCTCAATCTTGAGCAAGAGCATGAGTTCTTAAAGGCAATCAATGATGATCTCCGTAAGAAAAGTTCTTCTTACATTGCCAAGCGTTTACTCTTATCTACTTACATGCCTCAAGTCAAGTCTAGTAACAAGTATAAGAAAGATACTTCCTCTAGTAGTAACAATAATAATGTCAAATCCAATATTGTTGCTTCTAGTAGTTCTCTTGATTCCACTAATGATTCTCTTAGCCAAGTTACACTTGAGCAAGAAAATAGCTTGTTGAAAGGAATTATAGAGAAAGGTGTTTACAAGAGCCTTGCCGGGAGTAAGCAATTCGAGGAAATTGTATGCAAGCAAGGAAGGCACCAGAAGAATCCAGGTGTTGGTTTTGAACGAAAGTTCAATGCCAATGGAGTTGAGTGGGAAGAAGATCAATACCCCAAGACGAAGTTTGTTCCTCAACAAGAGAAGTATGATCCTACTTCCTTCAAGGGAACACAAGCACAAGATGATCTTCCACCACAAGACCACAAGAACAAAGGCAAGGACAAGCTTCAAGAAGAGATTGATGCATTTGAAGAAGCACCTAAGGCCTCGTACAAGTGGGTTCCCAAGACTACGTCAAGTTCTACTTCATCAAGTACAACTACAACTCCAAGGATTCCCATCAAGATGATGTGGATCCTGAAGAAGAAGAACTTGAGAGTTCTTGAGGGTGACTCCGCCAACATTCTTCACTCATATCATTATGGCAAGAACAAGTGCAATCAACTTCCACATCTTGCACTAGTTCAAGGAGTCACAAACCCTCATGTTGGTAAGGCAAGGGACAAGGTAACCTAATGATTTCATGGACATCATCTTGTGTGTGTGCATCACTCTATGTCTATGGATATTCTTGTTTGTTCCTTGTGGGACTAACCCATGTAGGTAAGTTGAAAGTGCTACTCACTCCAAAGGATTGCTCCAAATGATCTACATCAACATTGAGTGTCCACATCTTCAACACCTACATGAAGTCATCATCGACAAAACCCAAGGTTAGTTCATCCCTCTAAGGGGGGATCTCAGATCTAGGGGGAGCTTAACTCTAAGAATTGAGTCAAAGCAACTCTAATGGTGTGAACACATCAATGCATTATGTAAAAGTGGTAACCCCACTTGAGCTTAAACGATGAGTATGACCTATGATCAAATGTTCTCATTTGACTCCTAAGTCAATATACTCATATATAGATGACCTACTCATCGCTAATTGTTTGATAGATGCTAGATTTGGTTGTGCATGCTTTGCCACATATTTCATTTGCCATCTTATTGTGTGAGCATGTTGGTGCATATTTTACTCATTCAAGGACATCCACTTGTTGTTTTGATTGATTGGCCTCTTTTCTTTTTTGCCAAGTGGATGGACAAGAATGCCTAAGAACTTTCTCTAGCTATCTATGCTTTTCTCGTCTCAAACTCTATTCATGCTACATCACAAAATTTGATCAAGTCAGATTCGAACCACTCTGTGTGAGGAGCACTCGGAGTCCCCGATTCGTCGTAGACTTAAACTTCCAAAACCTCTTTGTGATTCTCGGTCTGACCGATTCCTCCATTTCGGTCCTACCGAGATCATTAAGTTGATCTAAGTTTTCAATCTCGGTGCAACTGATTTGAACTTTTCGGTCACACCGAGTTGCTGTAACCGTACACAGTTATGCATCTCGGTGCCACCGAGTTGTTCCACTCGGTCACACCGATAGGGTCGGGCTATATATAGTCACGAGCAAAAATTTGGAAATTCCTCCGAACCCCTTCGCCCGCGCAATACCTCGCTCTGCCATCGAAGGTCTCCGGATCGTCCCCTCGTTGCCAGCCGCCTCCAGTAGCTGGTCTCCACCGCCGTCAATGGGTTTCGCCCCCACTGTTGCCGCCGTAGCGAGTTCATCGCCAAGCTAGGGTATGGACTCGATCACTATGCTATCCTCGTCCGATTCCTAGCACATTGTGTTCTTATTGATTCTTGCCACGATTGAAACACTCCTATCCAGCCAAAGTAATCCTTAGATTAGATGAGATTCAAAATTTTAGGGTTAGGTTTCCGCCGAAACCATCTCGGACCCACCGAGTTGAAAAACTCGGTCCCACCGATTTGGCTTATCCCATTGCACTAGTGACTCTCGGTTTGACCGAGAATTGCTAATCGGTGCGACCGATTTTAGGACTTTGTGAAACCCTAGCAGTCTCGGTGCCACCGAACTGTGACTCGGTCCAACCGAGTTCATCAGTTTAGGTTCCAAAACTGCTTCGGTATCACCGAGTTTGAAAATCGGTTGATCCGAAATGCTTTTTGTGGAAAACTAAAACTGAATTTTTGAATCATTCTTTTACAAAAATCTCTGCATTTTGTGATGCTCATCTATTCTATCTCATCTACAACTCTTCACAGGGTCAGCAGTCAGTGTTTGCAGCATGTCAGACCAGAGTGACAGCTAGAACAGGTCAGAAGAGCAAATTGACATGAGCAAGGGCACTAGTCCCTCAAGTTCTACAGAATAAGGGAGCAGAAGCACTCCTAGCAACCTGCCTAAGGCTACTACCAGGCAAAGGAGGAAAATAACTTCAGACTTAGAGGATGAGGACTACAAAGCTGAAGAAGATGAGGCTACTTCCAAGAAAGTAGTGCTCAAGAAGGAATATGGCTCAGCACATAGCACAAAGCCTGGAGTGAAAAAGAAAGTTCCTGCCAAGAGGACACCAATGCCCAAAGCCAGAAAGTCCACTCAAGTGCCAGAACAAACTGAACCCAAAGAGGCACCTGAAAAGAAAGTCACATCTTCCAAACCCAAGAAAGTTCCCACTGGAGAGACAATGAAGTTTACAATTGAATCAGAGGATGAAGGTGCTCGGGACAAGAAGAAGAAGAGAGCAAGAACCACAACTGCCCAGGTTCTTGGAAATCCCTCTATGAGAAGAGATTCTGAAGAGGAAGAAGAGGTTGCTGCACCAGCACCCAAGGCACCCAAGCTTATGGGTGATGCTATTAGATCAGGGGCTGCAACATCTAAGCCCAAGGAAGCACCCAAAGTTGTCTCCAAGGCCAAGCATATACCAATGAGGAATACTAGGAGTATTCCAGCTGTTGAGAAGAACAAGGCCCCAGTGCCAAATGTTGCTGATGAAGAAGATGAAGAAGGACAGGTCCTAAGGAAGCTCAAGCCCAAGATACCAGACCACAATGATGCCCATCCTGTGGCTGAGGGCATGAGGATCAGGAAGGACTCAGGGTTGAGGCTATGGAGGATGGAAGATCCATATGCCTCAAGGAGAAGAACTGCTGTTGACTACAGGTTCCATACAAAGGAACAACAGGACTTCTATGAGACAATCTTGTTGGATAAGAAGCCCATAGTTTGTGATATGAGGTGGGTCGACTGGACCTACATCAAGGACAATGAAGAGCACTATCCTGGAGTGCAAGACAGTTTTGTTGCTTGTGGAGTTGCTAATTTTGTTGGGCAAAAGCTCACCAACTGGAATGATGAACTTATCATGCAATTCTACTCCACAGCACATTTCTATCCAGATGGAAGAACTGTTTGGATGTCAGAAGGCACCAGATACCAGTCCACTGTTGGAGAATGGGCAAGTCTGATAAATGCCCCAAAGGAAGATGAAGATGACCTGGACATTTATGCCAAGAAGAAGATGGATCACAATTCCATGGCACACATGTACAAGGAGATCCCAGACAAGGCTGTTGAGACACATAAGTTTGGATCAGTCCACTTTCTGCTGTCAGGGCTGCCAACAATCAATTGGATTCTGAGGCACACTCTGTTGCCTAAGTCAGGTGACCACAACATGATTAGAGGGCATGCCATCAACATGTTGCATGTGTTTGATGTGCCACAGAAGTTCAAAGTCATGAGCCTTATGATTGAAACCATTAAGAGGACTGCAGCAGATCAGAAGAGGAGTTGTGGATATGCCCCTCAGATTCAGGAGTTGATAAACTCAAAGATGGGCACAGGGAAATATCAATTGGATAAGGAACATTTTCCACTTTATCCAGACTTTGAGGACAATGAGGTTGTCATGAATGAGAATGATCCATCATCAGTTCAAGCTCAAGAGAAGAAGGAGAAGGCAAGGAAGGAGAAGGCTGCCAAGATGCCAACTCAAGAGGAGGCATCTGAGTATTTCTTGAAGAACAAGCAGGAGCAGCTTGGTTACTTAATAGCATCAACACTGAGGATTGAGAAGGGACTGGCCACCCTCACTCAGAATCAGGAGAGCCTGGAAAGAATCATGGAACTCAAATTCCATGACCTTGATGTCAAAGTAACTGAGATTCAATCTGTTGTGGAGCAGCAGCAGGATGACATGCAGGAGAGGCAGGGCAAGACTACCATAAATGTGTTTGCCAGAGTGCCCAGAGCCTAGAGGTCAGTTGCAGTGCCTATGATAGACACTAGAGCAACATCATCTGCACCAGCTACAACCCCTACTGCTCCAGTGCAACCAGCTCCAGCATCAACTCCAGCACCCTCTACTTCAACTGAAGCCTTCGTCCTTGCAGTTATCCGGACACCACCACCTGAAGATCAAGCCTGAGAGTCGATCTAGCACTATGCATTTTCTATGAACTTTTTGGTAACTTGTTGCCAAAGGGGGAGAAAAATGTATAGATCATAGGCTTCGAGAGAGAGAGAGAGTGTGTTGCTTTTGTTCTCTCTTGCTTTATTTGGTGGTTAAACTTGTTTGCTTTTGATTGCTTGAGATACTATGATTGTGAGACATTGATGATCATGTGTTTGATCATAAGCTACACTTATGCATGTTTGATGATATTATCCTATCTTATCCTATGTGATCATTCACTTTGCTTGGTGATGAGTGCATGTATTCAATATTTATTATTTTGAGCGCTCCACCAAGATGTCTATGACATGGAAGAGTAACCCATGAGCCTAATTCATTGTGCATTTGCAGTCCAAAGCAAATCTTAAACTATGCACAAATTTAGGGGGAGCTCTTGCTTATCACATACTTCTCAAAGCGACGATGCTATTCAATCTTATTATCATTTGTCGAAGCTTTGATCTATATGTTGTCATCAATTACCAAAAAGGGGGAGATTGAAAGTGCAACTATCCCTAGGTGGTTTTGGTAATTCATAACAACATATAGCTCATTGAGCTAATGGTATTCCAAGACTATTATTTCAGGAAAGCTCAATGAATGGCATGGCATGGATGATGGAAGTGGATCCCTCAAAATACTAAGGACAAAGGATTGGCACAAGCTCAAAAGCTCAAGACTCTTCATTTTATATTTTAGTGATCCAAGATCACATTGAGTCTATAGGAAAAGCCAATACTATGAAGGAGGGATGAGGTGTTGCTTAATGAGCCTCTTGCTTCATGTGCTTAGTGATATGCTCCAAAACCCTCAGCTACTTTCCCACATCCACAAATGACCTAAACCCAAAGCCAAAATCGGTCACACCGACTCTTCCTATCCGGCGCCACCGATTCCAAAGGTCATAGCCACTTCCACAAACCGTAAGCAAATTGGTCTTACCGATAGGGATCTCGGTCTCACGGAGATGGGATTGTAATCTCTCTGTTTCCCTTCGTAACGTTTTGGTCTAACCGAAGTGAGCGATCGGTCCCACCGAGATTGCAATGTAAACTCTCTGTTTCCTTTTTGTAACATTTCGGTCTCACCGAAAAGAGCAAATCGGTCCCACTGAGTTTACCTGACCAACTCTTTGGAGAGCTTATTACCAAAATCGGTCTCACCGAGTTTGTGTAATCGGTCTTACCGAGATTAAGTTATGCCCTAACCCTAACCGAATCGGTCTCACCGAGTTGCATGTCAGTCCCACCGAAAATCACTAACGGTCACTAGGTTTACTAAATCGGTCCGACCGAGTCTGTTGAATCGGTCCCACCGAGTTTGGTAAATTATGTGTAACGGTTAGATTTTGTGTGGAGGCTATAAATACCCCTCCACCTCCTCTTCATTCGTGGAGAGAGCCATCAGAACAAACCTACACTTCCAACTTACCATTTCTGAGAGAGAACCACCTACTCATGTGTTGAGGCCAAGATATTCCATTCCTACCATATGAATCTTGATCTCTAGCCTTCCCCAAGTTGCTTTCCACTCAAATCTTCTTTCCACCAGATCCAAAATCTATGAGAGAGAGTTGAGTGTTGGGGAGACTATCAGTTGAAGCACAAGAGCAAGGAGTTCATCATCAACGCACCATTTGTTACTTCTTGGAGAGTGGTGTCTCCTAGATTGGCTAGGTGTCACTTGGGAGCCTCCGACAAGATTGTGGAGTTGAACCAAGGAGTTTGTAAGGGCAAGGAGATCGCCTACTTCATGAAGATCTACCGCTAGTGAGGCAAGTCCTTCGTGGGCGACGGCCATGGTGGGATAGACAAGGTTGCTTCTTCGTGGACCCTTCGTGGGTGGAGCCCTCCGTGGACTCGCGCAACCGTTACCCTTCGTGGGTTGAAGTCTCCATCAACGTGGATGTACGATAGCACCACCTATCGGAACCACGCCAAAAACATCCGTGTCTCTAATTGCGTTTGAATCCTCCAAACCCTTCCCTTTACTTTCTTGCAAGTTGCATGCTTTAATTTCCGCTGCCTATATACTCTTTGCATGCTTGCTTTAATAGTGTGATGATTGCTTGACTTGTCCAAAGATAGCTAAAATCTGCCAAACTCTAAAATTGGGAAAAGGTTAAGTTTTTAATTGGTCAAGTAGTCTAATCACCCCCCTCTAGACATACTTCAAGGTCCTACACATGCCATGACCAAGGGTGAGCTGCGTGCGGGTATTTAAAATAGGTATTAACGATCGTTAGTAGAGACCACCTGGGGTTTCCCTTGTACATCAACGCCCCTTGCCTTCTTGGTGTGTCCATCCCGCGATGGGTCCGATGATCAGGTTATCAGAAAAGCCTCGAGAAGAGAAAAACCTGAAAGAAAGAGAAAGAGTGAAGGTTTGCGGATCGAGGGGCGGTTGAGCCTCATTGTGGACCACGGTCTAGATGTGCCTCCGTCCATGCCCATGGTATTTTAAGTGCATAGTTACGCATGCGTGGCACAAATGTCACCGTTTGATTGAGACTGGGACGGAGGCCGAATTGCTAGTCAAGCTCTAGACGAGCTGGACAGTCCTGCTGCAGAGTAGTTCGGACTCGCTTGACGGTGTCTGGGGGCTTTACTGCCGCATTGAGGTTCTGCCTAAAAAGGTTACTCTGTACTCCTACCGCAAGGGCCGCGGTGTGCTCCTCAGTATGGAGGGAGCGTTTCGTATTTCCGTTGATCTTTATGACACCGCGTGGTCCGGGCATCTTGAGCTTGAGGTAGACGTAGTGCGGCACCGCATTGAATCGAGCGAATGCGATTCATCCGAGCAGTGCATGATAGCCACTGCAGAAGGGGACGATATCGAAGATTAACTCTTCACTTCGGAAATTATCCGGGGATCCGAAGACCACTTCCAGTGTGATTGAGCCCGTATAGCAGGCCTCTACACCTGGTATGATACCTTTAAAGGTGGTTTTGGTGGGCTTGATCCTTGAGGGATCGATACCCATTTTGCGCACTGTATCCTGATAGAGCAGGTTCCGGCTGCTTCCACCGTCCATGAGGACTCGTGTAAGGTGGAATCCGTCAATGATTGGGTCAAGAACCAGTGCGGCTGAACCGCCATGATGGATACTGGTCGGATGGTCCCTGCGATCGAAGGTGATCTCGGGTAGGGGGTCCCGAACTGTGCATCTAAGGCTAATGGTAACAGGAGGTGGGGGACACGATGTTTACCCAGGTTCGGGCCCTCTCTATGGAGGTAATACCCTACTTCCTTCTTGATTGATCTTGATGAATATGAGTATTTACCAGAGTTGATCTACCACGAGATCATAATGGCTAAACCCTAGAAGTCTAGCCTATGAGGTTATGATTGCTGTGGATAAACCCTAGAAGTCTAAGCCCTCCGGTTTATATAGACACCGGGAGGGATAGGGTTGTACAAAGTCAGTTACAGAGAAAGGAATCTACATATCCGAATCGCTAAGCTTGCCTTCCACGCCAAGGAGAGTCCCATCTGGACACGGGACAAAGTCTTCTGTCTTGTATCTTCATAGTCCAACAATCCAGCCAAAATATATAGTCCGGCTGTCTGAGGACCCCTTAATCCAGGACTCCCTCAGTGGGCACAACCACCAGGGCATGCCTGGGCCCGCAGGCGTGTCCAGGTGGGTTGTGCTCCCCTCGGACCCCCCTTTGGTACTTCTTTGGACTAACAAGTATTTTCTGGTCTAGGAAATTTTTTCAAAAAGTTTTGCTGCATTTGGACTCCGTTTAGTACTGATATTCTACGAAGTAAAAAGAACAAGCAACTGGCACTAAGCACTATGTCAATAGGCTAGTCCCAAAAAATGATATAAAGTTGCTATAAAATGATTGTAAAACATTCAAGAATGATAATATAACAACATGGAGCAATCAAAAATTATAGATATGTTGCTGACGTATCAGTGCTCCAGGGCAGGGCATATGGAGTGGATGATGCTGTGCAGTGAGGCCTCCGACAGATCAACCAGCACGAGCTCAAGTTTTTTTAGCAGTGGGAGTCGAACCATTTGTACTAGATTGTCTACTAGATGGCGCCGGGCCAAGGTGGTAGTGTGGAGAGGCGAGGAAAACCATGAGATGGACATCGGTAGTGAGGGCACAATTACAACACTTGGTGGGAAGCTATTTTCATAGTAATGGTAGAACTCAAGCTGTTGGAGTTTTTTGAATTGATGGGATGTAGGCCAGGAGTCCATCTAGTAGGTTATGTGCAGCAGGCAGCATGCTGGGATGCAGAGGCGTTAAAGGGAGACCTGGTGGGAGGAGATGATGGCTCCATGGAGTTCAAAATCGTGAACAGCAGATAGCTGGCGACAGTCGAGATTAAGAGGCGGGACATGCCACAAAGTGCGCCACCAAGATGTGAGGACCTGTGTGCAGCAACCATCCTTGGTGGGTAGAAGGGAGTTGATCTCCCCAAGGATGGCGTCCGAGAGATCGCTAATGCGGTCCGCCCTAGATTCTATGGGTTCCCCGGATCCAAGGGCCGTGGCCGCTTCTGCCCGCGTTGCCGGGTGCAGGATCAACATCTCTCTAGTCATATTACTAAAGAACTCCCACTTAGACAGACATCTCTCTAGTCAACTAAGTGATCACGTGATCCAAATCAACTAAACCATGTCCGATCATCACGTGAGATGGAGTAGTTTTCAATGGTGAACATCACTATGTTGATCATATCTACTATATGATTCACGTTCGACCTTTTGGTCTCCGTGTTCCGAGGCCATATCTGTATATGCTAGGCTCGTCATGTTTAACCTCAATATTCTGCGTGTGCAACTGTTTTGCACCCATTGTATTTGAACGTAGAGCCTATCACACCCGATCATCACATGGTGTCTCAGCACGAAGAACTTTCGCAACGGTGCATACTCAGGGAGAACACTTCTTGATAATTAGTGAGAGATCATCTTAAAATGCTATCGTCAATCAAAGCAAGATAAGATGCATAAAGGATAAACATCACATGCAATCAATATAAGTGATATTATTTGGCCATCATCATCTTGTGCTTGTGATCTCCATCTCCGAAGCACCGTCGTGATCACCATCGTCACCGGCGCGACACCTTGATCTCCATCGTAGCATCGTTGACGTTACGCCATCTATTGCTTCTACGACTATCGCTACCGCTTAGTGATAAAGTAAAGCAATTACAGGGCTCTTGCATTTCATACAATAAAGTGACAACCATATGGCTCCTGCCAGTTGCCGATAACTTGGTTACAAAACATGATCATCTCATACAATAAAATATAGCATCACGTCTTGACCATATCACATCACAACATGCCCTGCAAAAACAAGTTAGACGTCCTCTACATTGTTGTTGCAAATTTTACGTGGCTGCTACGGGCTGAGCAAGAATCGTTCTTACATACGCATCAAAACCACAATGATAGTTCGTCAAGTTAGTGATGTTTTAACCTTCGCAAGGACCGGGCGTAGCCACACTCGGTTCGACTAAAGTTGGAGAAACAGACACCCGCCAGCCACCTGTGTGCAAAGCACGTCGGTAGAACCAGTCTCGCGTAAGCGTACGCGTAATGTCGGTCTGGGCCGCTTCATCCAACCATACCGCCGAACCAAAGTATGACATGCTGGTAAGCAGTATGACTTGTATCACCCACAACTCACTTGTGTTCTACTCGTGCATATAACATCTACGCATAAAACCAGGCTCTGATACCACTGTTGGGGAACGTAGTAATTTCAAAAAATTTCCTACGCACACGCAAGATCATGGTGATGCATAGCAACGAGAGGGGAGAGTGTCGTCCACGTACCGTCGTAGACCGAAAGCGGAAGCGTTAGAACAACACGGTTGATGTAGGCGTACGTCTTCATGGCCCGACTGATCAAGCGCCGAAACTATGGCACCTCCGAGTTCTAGCACACGTTTAGCTCAATGACGTCCCTCGAACTCCGATCCAGCCGAGTATCGAGGGAGAGTTCCGTCAGCACGACGGCGTGGTGACGATCTTGATGTTCTACCGCCGCAGGGCTTCGCCTAAGCACCGCTACAATATTATCGAGGAGGACTATGGTGGAGGGGGCACCGCACACGGCTAAGAGATCAAGAGATCAATTGTTGTGTCTAGAGGTGTCCCCCTGCCCCCGTATATAAAGGAGCAAGGGGGAGGGGGCGGCCGGCCTAAGAGGGGGCACGCCATGGGGAGTCCTACTCCCACCGAGAGTAGGACTCCCTCCTTCCTTGTTGGACTCGGAGAGGGGGAAGGAAAGGGAGAGGAGGGGAAGGAAAGGGAGAGGAGGAGAAGGAAAGGGGGGCCGGCCCCCCTTGCCCTAAACAATTCGGTTTGGCCCTTGGGGGGCACACCCCACACTCCCCTTGCTGCCCTCTATTTCCACTAAGGCCCATGTAGGCCCATTAAGCCCCCGGGGGGTTCCGGTAACCCCCCGGTACTCCGGTAAAATCCCGATTTCACCCGGAATACTTCCGATATCCAAATATAGGCTTCCAATATATCAATCTTCATGTCTCGACCATTTCGAGACTCCTCGTCATGTCCGTAATCACATTCGGGACTCCGAACAACCTTCAATACATCAAAACTCATAAACTCATAATATAACTGTCATCAAAACCTTAAGCGTGCGAACCCTACGGGTTCGAGAACTATGTAGACATGACCGAGACACGTTTCCGGTCAATAACCAATAGCGGAACCTGGATGCTCATATTGGCTCCTACATATTTTACGAAGATCTTTATCAGTCAAACCGCATAACAACATACGTTGTTCCCTTTGTCATCGGTATGTTACTTGCCCGAGATTCGATCGTCGGTATCCCAATACCTAGTTCAATATCGTTACTGGAAAGTCTCTTTACTCGTTACGTAATGCATCATTCCATAACTAACTCATTAGCTACATTGCTTGCAAGGCTTATAGTGATGTGCATTACCGAGAGGGCCCAGAGATACCTCTCCGACAATCGGAGTGACAAAACCTAATCTCGAAATACGCCAACGCAACATGTACCTTTGGAGACACCTGTAGAGCTCCTTTATAATCACCCAGTTACATTGTGACGTTTGGTAGCACACAAAGTATTCCTCCGGTAAATGGGAGTTCCATACTCTCATAGTTGTAGGAACATGTATAAGTCATGAAGAAAGCAATAGCAACATACTAAACGATCAAGTGCTAAGCTAACGAAATGGGTCATGTCAATCACATCATTCTACTAATGATGTGATCCCGTTAATCAAATGACAACTCATGTCTATGGTTAGGAAACATAACCATCTTTGATTAATGAGCTAGTCAAGTAGAGGCATACTAGTGACATTAAGTTTGTCTATGTATTCACACATGTATCATGTTTCCGGTTAATACAATTCTAGCATGAATAATAAACATTTATCATGACATAAGGAAATAAATAATAACTTTATTATTGCCTCTAGGGCATATTTCCTTCAGCCCCTCGGGCTGCATCATCCCCAAGCCGCTCGGGCCTGACCCAGTGGCATATATCCCTCTTGCTTTTATCTAAGTTTATTTGCTCTTCACGCCTAACCTGCCTGTGATAATCGCCTGCTCGATTGACACCTACCCTTGGAGCCGCTCGCGCTGGCATGGCGCTTGCGCATGGGTCTGTCCCTACAACATCGACAAATCTGAGTGGCCGAGCTCTGACCCGCGACAGCCCCGCCAGCGTCACCTCACCAGGCCCTCAGTGCCCTCACCACTCTCTCAGAGCAACCAATGACCGGTTGGCAATCCTAATGGCGACCCGTGCTTTTCTCGTGTTGGTTTACAGGAACTTCCTGAGGCCTAAAGCGAGAGGCACCGCGAGCTCTCTCTCTCTTTTCCGCGCGATCCGCTTGCGCGTTAAAAGGGGGGCTCCTGAGCATCGCGACTCAGGAGCACTTACTAGGTCTCCAGCCCTCACCCCATGGCCTTGTCCACGGCATCACAATCTGGCATACCAGCGGCGACTGAGCTCATTCGAGGGCCGGGACCTGAGGATGTAGAGCACTAAGGAGAGTGTGGGGAAGAGAGGGGAAGCTCGCGAGAGCCTAACCCAGCTGCATCCCAGCTGCCGTCGTCCAAGTCCGGCATGACGCGAAGGAACGACTCCATCTTTCCGAGATAAGTTTTGGACCTGGAATAGCTAATTGACGCGACACGAAATCTCCACCTAATGCGGCTCTGTGACGGCAACGTTGCCTTCCTTTGTCACCTTTCGACGGCTGCTTGTGCACTAAAGGGGACCTCCTAAGCATCGTGCCTCAGGGGATCTACTGGACCTCGGGCCACTCACCTCCTGGCCTTGACCACGGAATCGCGACCTGGCATACCAGCGACGGCTGAAGCCTGCCTGGGGACCGGGACCTGTCAATGTAGAGCACCAAGTCGTTGCGAGGTTAGAATGGGGGAACCAAGACGGAACAGGACAAGCATTCGCACTGCTTCATAATAAGGATAATATAAACAGAAGACATCACCGACCCTTTACATGCCCCCACGGGGTGTTCACTCGATTCCTCACAGGGAACAAAAGACGCGAATCCTAAGGAGCCCTAACTGCACATGCCTCCATGGCCGACGCCATCATCAACAGTGGTCCATGGGAGGCCGGCGCCAACCCCATCCAGATCAGCTGCGCCGGCGGCCTGATGCAGCCGCCTTCCTTCGGGCACGGCACGAGCTTGGGGGCATGTAGCTGTCGTCGCTCGTCTCCGGAGTCGCGGAGAGCTCGGGAGAGCCGCTTGGCTCCCAAGCATCGCTGCCGCTGCCGGAGGAGCCGGTGGGGAAGAAAGCGGCAGGCCTAGCCCTTCCCACGTCGATGTCCTGGTTGCCTCCTCTGGGGTAGCACTCCAGTCGGCGGCCTTCAGCATCGAAGACCTTGAAGAGCATCAAGGAGGGACCATCGTATTCAAAATGAATCACGAGGGCGCCCCCTGTTCGGCAGACCCGGGCGACCTCGCCCCAGCCTCGGGTCATGAAGACCTTGCCCGGAGCGACGACCTCAACCTCCGCTCCGGTCGCTGGGGCACCGCAGTCGGTGTGCCGCAGCCAAAGCTCGAGAGGCGCCCTCGGCGGCATCTCGAAGGCGAAGAATGGAGGGAAGCAAATCCAGGTGCTCGGCGGCATCACGGCGTGGAGCACGAGCTCGCGAGAGGAGTCCGCGGCGTGGACTCCAGGAGCGATGGCGCGCGCCGCCATGGCTCGTCGACCTCGCCTGCAGCGCGGGCGGTGTTGCTTGTCGTCCCTTTCTCCAGGGTCCTCGGCCCGGGCATACCGGGGTAGCGGGAACCCAGGAGGTGGCCGCTCGTACCAAGGCCTCGTCATCTCCGGCCTCGCAACCTCGTCGCGGTGGCACGGGACCGGCCGTTTCTTCGGCGGAAGCGGGTCAGGCCCCTCCCAGGGGGCCTTTCCTTTCTCTTCGGCTGAGAACCGGTGGATCGGTGCCATTGGCGTCGAGAATGGAGGTGGAGCAGGAGGAGACGCAGGCAGAGCAAGAAGGAGATGGACAATGGGGGCTCACGACCCTCCGTACTTATAGCTCAGGGGAGGCCAACCGTCGGCCTCCACGATCACAGGTAATGATGACTCTTTTTGCATGTAGCAGGGACTCGTCAAATCGGGCAGTTGCCGAGGCAACGTGGGGAAGTGGAGACGCCCAGTTCCAATCAACCGCCATGCGGCGACCAAGGACACAGGCTGTGGGGTCCCGCAGCGCTCGGCACTTGCCCTTTGGCTTCACTGCTAAGCCACGTCCGAGCGCGCCTTGGGCTCGGGGGCTACTGTCGGCATTCTGGGAACGGGGGTCCCTAGACTTGCCTGCCTGTGGCGTGGCTCAGCAGTGGCCCAGTACGGCCCGTCTTCATCAACCCAAGCTCAAGACCCTCGCGAGGGGCCAAGCCTCGCGGGGCGTACGATGCAAGGCCTCCTCAGGGGCGGCCTCACCAGGCATGCTCGCGAGGAGGCGGAGATATCAAGGCAAGGGGTACCTCGTGAGGTGCTCAGGACACAAGCCATGATGATCAAGACCAGGCGGGTGCCAGCCTGCGCAGTGTCCTCGTTTCCTCTTTGGTGTAAAGGGGGCAAGCGCAGGCGCAGAGTACGGACGCATCAGGCAAAGGTTTCCATATTGGTGCAACGAGACCAAGACTAGTAGAGCGGCAGGATAGAGGTCACCATGGAGCCCAAGACGGCGTCATCGCCAGTGCCTTTGGTAGTCGAAGACCACCTTTAGTCAGGATAGCTTGTACTAGTTGTCCCCTTATGAAATGGCTGCTGTTGGCTCCCTTCCCGCTCAATATTTGGGAAGAGGACCAGGGCCTCTATAAATAGAGATAGCCACCACAGTCGGAGGGGATCGAATCCTTCCGAAGCAGAACACCCACCACCACAAGAACACCTCTCCTCGCGAGGCAATCCACCACACACAGGAGAGGGTATTACACCACACCTGTTCTGCCCTTGTACTGTTCATCATCAGCCCAAGAGGCAATCCACCACACCACACACAGGAGAGGGTATTACACCACAACGATGGCCCAAACCTGTATAAACCTCGTGTCTCTTGTGTTGTTCATTGTGCTAGCTTAGAATCGCGGAGATGTTGCGGGCGTGTTTCGGTAGGGAGAAGATCGTCGTGCGCACCCTAGAGTTTGAACCTTAAGGGTTTTGCCGAAACCTGATATTCGGCAGATATACTCTCAGTCCTAACAATTGGTATCAGAGCAGGTACTCCATGTCTCTATTTATTAGAGGTCTAACATTCTTGAAGTTTTGAGTATGTTGTATGCAGGTGGATCCTTGCACTCTAAAAGATTTCCTATCTTTGATGGAAAAGGCTATCTCTACTAGAAAGAGATAATGAGAATCAGAATTCAAGCCATCAACATAGAACTGTGGGAGATTGTGGAAAACGGATAGACCATTCAACACCCTGATGCTCCAAATTATAATGACAAAGCTATGTTGCAGTTGAATGCACAAGCAAATGGTATCATCTGTGACAGTATCTGGAAAGATATCTTCTTTTGATTCTGAGAGCTTGACACTGCAAAGCAACTCTGGGATGCTATCAAAAATGCTCATGAAGGTTTCAGAAGTCTTCGGAAGGGAAGTGCTATGGAGCTCACTGACCGGTTGACAAACATTGTCGAAAGACTTCATCAATGAGGAGTTATAGGTATTACCAATAGAGATGTGGTCAGCAAGCTACTGAGTGCTCTTGATGCAACCTTCAATCCTATAGTAGCTGAAATCAAACAAAGACCAGACTATGAAGATGTTCACTACGTCGAAGTCATGACACTGATGTCCATTCACGAATAAAAGATGGAACTTGAAAATGTAGATCAAGAATCTTCTTCGAAAAATGAAGGAGAAATTCTCTTTCACTATGGCAGTTCGCAAGAAGAAGAAGACGTTGAGAATCAACACACTATCACAAGAGAACTAGAAATGCTCAATCAAAGGCTAAATAATCTCAGAAGACACAACTTGTATCTTGTAAATGAAGACGAATCTGACTTGCCTGAATCTTCAAGGCAGTTACCTCCGAAAGAAATGACGTGTTTCAAGTGCAGACTATTCGGTCATGTCATAGAAGACTGTCCTTGCTGGAATGAAAAACCTAGCAACAAATGGAAATATGCAATGGATTCACTCGAATGGATCATCACACTAAGATCTCAAAGAAAAATGAATCTTCCTCATCCTCTTCGACAAGACCAGTCACTGAAGTGCAATCCAGAGGAACCATCGAATCAAATATGAAGAGAATAACATAGTTGAACAGAGTTCATGCTGAAATGACTATGGAATCTGATGATGAGATGTCCGAATCAGAATCAGAAGATGAAGATCTTCACAGAAGGTTTGGAAGAAGACATGCATTCGCTGCGCATGTATCATCTGTGAGAGTTCTCGACTCAGAGACTGATGACTACTCTTTAAGTGATGATAAATCGATTGCATTTTGTCTTATGGCAAAGACCTCAAAGTTTCAGGTATCATCAACACACCAAAAACCTATGAATGAATATTCTCCTAAATACATTGCCTGTGCTAAGCTGGTTAAGATTGCTAAATATCAACAAGATGAGCTTGGAAAACTTGAGAAAAATCTTCGGAAAACTGAAGGATTACTGGTCGAAGAGATGGAGAAGAATCAAGGGTTGATCGAAAAGCATGAAGCTTTTTATTCAACTATTGATGATCTTTCCAACCGATATGACTCCCTTACAGTCGACTATGAGATTTTATCAGAGGAACTCCTTAACAGGAATCAAGAACTCGAGTCATTGAAAGAGTCTCATAACGTGCTTGCGATGGAAAAATCTTCTCTCTTCACCGAGCAATCTAATTGACTTCCTGATGATTTTGTGCCTCCATGCTTAAAATGCCTAGAACATAGCAATGCTGATTCAAATGCTGAAACTTCTAATGCTATCATTGAGAATATTGCAACAACTATGAATGACAATTATAACCCCTGTCCCTAGGAATATGTTTCTATCACTGATGAAAACTGCAGATTAAAGAACTTACTTGAGATAGGAATGCTAAAGAGCCTCAAAGGGCATCAAACTCTCTGTGATGTGCTCAAGAAGTCTATACTGCACAAAAACCCTCAAAAGGAAGGTTTGGGTTTCGAAAGGAAACTCAATGTTGATGGAACCTATTGGACTCCGAAGCAGTATCCCCAAACGAGTTGGGTTCTTGCTAAGAGTAAAACTCTCGAACCTACAATTCTCTTACTTCTGTTGGTTCTGACGAGTCAGATGACTCAAACTACATATTCTTTAAACAACAAAATGGTAAGGTTTTCGCTCGGTATGTTGGAACTAACTGCAGGTCTGGTTCACCCAAGAAGCAAGTCCGGGGAAGAAATGCATTATTGAAAATTTATCTGTCACTACGAACTTGGACATGAAGAGTAATTCACTTCAAGGAAATGATCATCATTCGCAGTTGGGACTGAAACTTCCTTGAACAAATATGAGCCAAACCTTCGACAGAATGAGTACATGCGTATTTCCTTGGATCATTATACTCATGTCTTTGGGAACAACTTCAAAGCATATTCATATGATTACACTCGAAATGCACAGGTGAACCACATATCTCGCTGAAGGAATGTTCCTGCTGAGACTAAGCGAATGAGATGCTCGCCGCCCATGCAAGTGTGGGTTGAAAAAAAGAACTAACCTTTCAGCAGGTAAATTCTCAGGGATACCACTCGCTTACTCTAAGCCCAGAGATCCATTATTGGTGGTGCTAGCTCTATGTGTTTATTTGCCTTCATTCTTGTGTTTGTTTTTGCTTGTCGTGTTTGTGTTTCATAGCTTTGTGTGTTTGTGTTTCTTCGCTTCTGGTTGAGTGTTTTGTTTCAGACCCTTTTATCACTCTATTCTTTCTCATCCAATATATGCTATCCGTCATAAGTGTACAAATTGATCTGAAGAAAATTTCTATCCGACGTCCTTGGTTGCAAAAGAAATCGACTTCGAACCTTAATCTGTTTATGGCGATTTCCCTCCTTCAAACCTTTCGGTCTCCCGCTCAGTTTCCCAGTTCTTCGCAGGAAACGGTTGCCACGTGCCCACGATCCCCACAACCATGATCACGTTCGTTGAATATGGAACGTCCCGCTTCTAAGGGCCGTATATTTCGGAGAGGTGGTTCAGCTCTCTGGCTATAAATACCCCTCTCGGTGTCTTCTTCCTCATTTGCTCCTCATCCTCGCATCCACCTCCTGCTGAGCTCGAGCTCAAAGCAACTCCAGTGAGGTGCCTTGCTGTGCAACTCTGGTGAAGTCTCATCGCAGTTGGTCACGCGAGTGCGCTAAATCTTCCTCTCCGCATTGTCGTAGTTGGTCTATGTAGCCAAGTTAACGTGCCTAGATCCAAAACTGCCTCTGCTCCTACCCTATTTTCATTCAAAATGCTTTTGTGCATGTTTATGACCCTACCATGTTTTCTCTCGTATCTATTTCTTTTCACAGGTTGGTCATGGCATAGAGTTCAGATGAGTATACAGAGTTTGAAGGAGATCTGCCTTAGTATCCTCCAAGATTTGACAGAATGAGATTGACTATTGGAGGAAAATCATCAAAGCCTCCCAAGACACCAAAGAAGAAATCCAAGTCAGAATCAGAAGAAATGATGAAGATATTCCCTCTGCTCACAGTCAGCCCGAGGATGATTTAGTCACTGACACCCTTACCATGTCCGATGGAAATCCCAAAAAGGGTGGTGGTAGAAGAGAGGAGAACACCACTACTGAGATGTCCGAACCAAATGGGTACAGAACTCCACCTGTGGTTGAATCAACAATAGATCAAAATAACAGGCTGCAAGGATTCGTCGTCATTGGGCGAAGAAATGGTTCAACTATGAAAACGTTCGTGAAAAGTATCAGATATTGTTTGCCGTCACATCGTTGTGGAATGACTGCATAGCCAAAAATTGCATTGGGCTAGACAATGAAAAAGTCATACCACCTGCGCCTTTGAATGCTCATCATGACTCCCTCAAAAGAATTGCCAATTCTCCCAAGGAAGTGGAAAAGAGGGCAAGGGCCAAAGTCAAGCGAGATGCTAGGCTAGCGAAGAAAAATCAAATTGAAGCAGAAAACGTCGCGCTAACACAGAAAGACATGTAGAAGAAAAAGGACCGTGCCTCTGGCAAGTCCAGGAAATCTGTTTCTCCTCAAGCATCTCAAAAGAAATCCACCGTCAAGAAATCAAGGAAAGCTGTTTCTAGCTCCTCTGATGAGTCCTCTGAAGCAGATGCTGGTGATGAAATACCTATGTATGATCAGCGAGAAATTCTCAACAGGCCTTAAAACCCCCTTGACCTGTAAAAGTTTCAACCCCTCTAAGGAAATATCCAAGACATGCATCTACTCAAGTCACTGACAAATGGTTTTGCCGCTGCAACAACGAAGGGAAACCTGATATCTGAAGGAGAAGCTGAAGCTTCTACTAAGAAAGCCAAACCCAGTGTTCGTGCTTCCACAGAGGAACAAAAGTATGACTTCAATCTCATGATTGATGCAATTGAGAGTGGTGCTTATGATGCAAAATCCGATGATTTGAGCAGTTTGGGACTTCCTGATGATGTTACCGAAATGGTAACAAAACATTTCATCGAGCTGAAGAAGATTACCAAGAAGTTGAATCAGGCTGTCAAGGACAAGAAAACCCTCGAGCATATGAGAAAAGAGGCCAACATTGAATTCGAAAGGAAACAGTTGAATAATGAGATCGTTGAACTCACAAAGGCACTCAGTGTGATGAGAATGACAAAATAGATTGGCACTCGCGCTTGAAAATGGAAGTTTCTCAGCTGGTGTGATCGAAGGAATGATGAGATCGAGCACAAGGCAGAACTTGCTCGAAGGAGAATCAAAGAGGAAAAAGCCAGAAGGCTCAGGCTAGGGCCAACAAACCAAAAGGAATCAAAGGCCGCCACCTTCAGACTGTTGCTGATGATGCTCCACTTGACTCAAGGACCCCCTTGCAGTAGATTCCACCCTTTGCTTGTCGAGTGGATGAAGTTATGCAACAAGCTCATCATGTGGAGGTTATCATTCCTTCCCCAACATGCCAAGAACAACCAGATGTGGTTGATATATTTCTGAACAAATCTGACGAAGAAAATGCTCCAGTTATGCAGCAAGCCACCGATGATGATGTTGATGAAGAGATTGAGGTTGAAAAGGTAGATTCATTGCCTTCTAAGAAAGTGCAATCCGAGCCCTCCGAATCATATAAGGAGGAGAATGACAAGATTAAGGGGGAGCAAAATGCTTCCCGATAGAAAACCACCCCGATCACATGATCTAGTGCCCCTACCTAGATGGATGTTGATCCTGCTCCTATTTCCATTGTCCCACAATTGGAAAAGGAAGAAAAGAAATCTGAAGAGCCCATGGCTCACGAAGTGAATGCCCCACCAGTTGTAACTCAAGCATCCGAACAAGAAGTTTTTGTGCCCCCAATCAAAGAGAATCTAGTGAAATAAAAATCCCTAATGCCCGAGAATCCGAAAGCCCCTGAAGGAGTTCCAGTGAATAAAAATGCTGGTCAGTCGAGTTTGTCAAAGAAGTCATCCCAGGTGAATTCAAGGAAGCTTCATGCCCCACTCAACATTATCAAAGAAGATGTGCAAGCATCTGATGGTATTTGGACCCTGAATATGAGTGAAGAATATCTGAAAAATCCTTTGGAAACATTCCCTCTGTTCCCTGTTAAAGATGGCCCAAATGGTCCCGCATTCAACGAGCAATTTCATCTTTCAAAGCTTGCATTCTTTGGGACAAGCCCATACGAAGGAGAAAGGATTTTCCTGTCACCGAGATTCTGGACAAAAGAACAAACTGTATATTATGCTCACATTCTATATGAAAAGAATCGCATCTTCAAGCACAAAAATCTGAACTTTGCCAAGCTCGAATGCTTACCTTACTTCCATCACATCATCAAGCATATTGAACATGTCTTCCTGAAAGGTTTCCTTCGCTTCAACCATGGCTGGAATCGTGAAGTAATTCATCAATTCTATGCTACACTTTATATCACAGGAGATCTTACAGATAGCAGCACCTGGATCCTCGAATGGATGATAGTAGAGCAAAAGATCGAATGCTCGGCAGATCAGTTCTTGGCACTGTTAAATCTTCCTCGATGCGAATTTGATGCCAATCGTGAACACATGATGCACTAATGGGAAGTATCCGAAGTTCAACTTCACATGCTGATGGACCCCAAGCTGGTTGGTGATGAATGCATAAACATAAACCCAAAGAATCTAGCCTATGAGAATAAAGTTCTATTCTACTTCATCTGCACTCCATCACTCCAACCAACATGCGAGAAACTATCAACAACATCGTGGGAAATGCACTGCTTGCCATTACTCAGGGTATTCGCTTCGATACCCCGGATCTTTTCATTTGCAACTTGGCTTGTGCAGATGATACCCTTCAAGCCATGAAGCCCTATGTACCTTGGATCATGTTTGCCATTGGAAAGCTCCTTGATGAACAATTCTACTGCCCCTTTGTTCCGAAAGTTTACATGCCACCAGTCCGTGACATACTCTGAATTGTGAAATATATTAAAGGAAACATGCCAGTTGATGCTACAGCTTCTGCTTCCTAGTCTTCTGCTACTGAAGCCCTGAAGATCAAGAAAGCTAGAGTTGACATTCCCTGTGAGGAAAATCCTTCACTATATGAGATATGTCTTCGCACTCGGCAAGCTCCGGAGAGCCACCTCAAGCTCGATAGGAAAGTGAAGCTCGAGATGATGACAGAACTAAATTTGCTTCGCAACTTATCTCGCCAAGCTCTCCTGCATGAGAAGGAACAGAAGTAAGTGCTCCTGGCCTGTTTTGCGCAAGCATTACTCTCGGAAGCAACTGTCTGCCAAGGGTATCAAAGACTATCTGGAGCTATTTGAAGTGCCTCGCATCCAAAGGCAAACCCTTGTTCTTCCTTAGCGCTCTGCCTCAACTGACCTGCTGTTTGTCGAACCTGATGATCAACTCGAAGACACAGCAAGGACTTTTATCTACAAGCCTAATGCACCTGGCACCGCTACTCCCAAAGCTGATAATGAAGCCCATGTTGCATCTCCAACTGTTACTTCGGCCTCAACTATCGCTCGCTCTGCTTCTCCGCAGTTTGAGTTCTAATTCTGAGGGTTCTCTGGACGAGTAGTTCCTCGTATGCATTCTCTTTCCTTTCGGACACTTGCTAACAAAGAGTGGGAGAAGAACATCGAGTGATAGATGTGAGGGTTAATTGCAGGGGTGTTTCCATTCGCCATTCGCTTTTCTCCGAACAATTTGGTTTCGACAAATTTTTTACTTGTGGAACTTAATGCACTGCATGTGGTGTTGATATGCTTGGTCACCATGTAACATTAATAACCCCCCTGCAATGCTATCTGCTTTTTGCTATTCTCTGTAGGTGCTATCGAAAGCTCATTTCCTTGCAGTAATTATTTGCAATAATTATCTATCATGCAGGGAAAATGAAAGCGTTTCAAGGAGGATTGAAACACTTGCATCTTTGAGAAGAGATATTTCACTCCTTGAAATCACATATGTCCTGTTTAGATATGCTATAATGATTATCTCTCGATATCTAACCCTGCAGGAGAAGAAAGTTAGCTACTGACTGAAATGTCTTGAGAATCAAAAGCTAACACTTTCACCTGTTCATAAGTCATTTTTACTCGCACTTTTCCTTTATATCATCTCTACTACAGGAAAACCTCGTCTGAAGCATATCCACCCCGAGCAATATATCTGTGATTTTGTTTGCTCTGATTTTCCTTAAGTATCTAACTTGCAGGAAACTTATATCTCGTGTGCATTCAAACTGTGTTCTGAGAAAATCCTTATGGCTTATCATTCATCACAAATCATTTCAAATTATTTGCTCTACCTAAAATATCTTTTTCAAGATTGATGTGTGACAGGAAAATACCTCAAACACTATTGAGTGCATTGAAAGGGAACAAAAATGAGATCATGTGTCAATGCCACTTAGAAGAAGATTCACATCGCTACATTCGAATCTATCTCCTATGCAAAAATGTATATCATCAAGGGGAGCATGTTTTATCTTCATAACTTTCTCTCGTTTTTAATTATCCTTCGCATTTCATTTCATTCCATTATCTATCCTTCGATGTGTTCTGGTTTGTCAACAATCGTCCAAAAAGGGGGAGATTGTTGGTGCAATATTTGCCCTCCTATGATTTGGAGATTGTTGACAGAAACATACATGGACTAATTAGTTTGCTAGTGCACTCAGAGAGAAATAGTCCATGCAGAACCGAAGAGAATGCTATCTCCGGTTCCAAGTTCAAGGAACTTCACCAAAGAATATTTACGTTGCAGAGAAGAATGAGCTACATTTGTTGAAGACATGTAGACAATAATATTGATGTAAAGGAGTTAACCTCTCGAAAGTTATTACTGATTTGAAGCAATTGGTTCCGAGTTTATGTCTGAAGAATTTGACTGCAACTAGTGGAAGTCGAAGACGAAGTGAACACGTAGTATTCTTTTCGTTTTTCTTCTTTCACTTATTTGAGTCATAAGATCTCTGTACTATTAAGAGGGATATAGGTTCTCGAAGCTTAGATCCGTTGTGATGCTTAGCCCATACCTATGCAAGATGCGAGAGAAATCTATTTATGCTTCGAATGATTATCTGGCAGCAGTAGATGTTCTTCGTGCTGCAGGAGATATCCTTCGAACTAAGGAGTTAGCATTACTTGCTCCGCAAGTAATGTTACCATTGTGCTCAATTTCTGACTGTTGGACTTGTGTCGTTCGGCCAATGGCTGCTCCACATATCCAATTTGGTCATTTCCCACCAGGGAAGGCTGCAGCTATAAATAGCCATCCGCTCCAACATTGTCAGTTGTCAACTTAGCTTAAGATTTCTGAGAAGATTGATAGAGCATCCCCTCTCCGAGTGATTTGAGTTTAAGATCCACCAAGAGAAAAATTAAGAGCCCAAACTTAGATAGTGGTTGAGCATCATGGTATTTATGAGTTAGAGTTCTTGTACCTATTACTCTTGAGAGCTGCGCACTCTCTAGATGGATAGGTTTCATCTCAAGTGCCGAAGGGTTGTTCACTACAAAAATATTCACTTCTGTGATGATATGTGTTTGTCACAATACGTCACACTTTCTGTCATGCATGTACACCCATGACGATTTTATGACAGAATCAAGATAGCCATACATGTGCTGTCGTAGAAGTGTTCCATGACATTACCAAAATTATCATCATGGAAGTGTCCACTTCCATGACGATAAATCGCGTGTCGTAGAATTGCTTTCGTCAAGGGTAACCGACACGTGGCATCCACCGTAACAGGTCGCCATTAAGCTATCGGGTTCCGGTCTGGATCCAATAACCCATTAACAGCTCGGACCAATGGGGATTTTCCACGTGTAAAATTCTCAATGGCCAGAGGAACCACGTGTCGGCTCACCATTGGGACAGATGCCATCCACTCATTGGACCAAAGGCGCATATGATACGTCGACACGTGGAATGGCCCAACAAAGGCCCATTCCGGCGAAAAGGTCGGCTGATTTAACTTCGTAAAAAAGTAGCGGGCCGGCCCACGGAAAGCCAGTTAACGGCCTGTTCGCATATAGCTCATTTACAACCCGCTAAGTCACGGCCCGTTATGGCCTATCCGAATTAGGCCCAATAGCGTCATCTGGGCCATCCAATATGATTCCAGCCCATTGTAACTTCCGGCCCATGTATGGCCCATGACGTTTTTTGGCTCATATGAGGCCCTTTGTAACTCTTGGCCCGTTAACGGCCCGTGGTGAAACTAACCCGTATTGAACAATGTAGCGCTTTATACCCATTAACGGCCCATTATTCCATTGGGCCGTTTCCAGCCCATGTTATCATTCAGCCTTCTTAGGGCCCATTTATTCTTGGGCTCATTTCCAGCATTCAGTTACTTACGGCCCAGTACTAGCCTTTTCTACTAGTGGGCCAAATTCAGCCCGTGGTTACAGTCAGCCCGTTTACAGCATGTTAATCCGTTGGGCCATTTTCATAGCGTCATCAAATACGGCCGATTAATGATGGCCCGTTATGGTCGTCCCATGAACGAATGATTCCAACTCTAGAGGGTTTACGGCCCATAATGCGATTCGTTATTGGCCCATGCTTGGCCAATCGGTCATACGACCCATAGAAGGCCCATTGATGCTACGCCCCGTAGAAGGTCCATTTTTCTACGGGCCGTAGAAGGCCCATTGTTTCTATGGCTCGTAGGAGGCCCATGGTCACTATAGTAAATATGTAGCCCATGGTTATTGTGGCCTAGTTTTAAAAAATAGGTTATTGTGGCCACTAGCAAACCGCGGAAAAAGAACTGCACTAGCTACAAGCAAACAAATAAACAAGACAACAAGGAAATAAATAAACAAGCAACTTATGCTCGGCTATCACGGATATTACACTTATTACATCCACTGGGCATCAAAGTTCGCCACCAGTGCAGATATAGGGAACAAAGCAGCATATCACATACACTGGTTGTCAAAGTTGGCGACCAGTGCAAATAAACTCCGCAGCAAAACAAGTACAGAACTGAAACCACTTCAGAATATCTCAAGAAACAATATCTTGGGTACCCATAATACTGGCAAGACTCTTAGCAAGCTTATTAACTTTCTCTTGTTTGGCACTTAAATCCTCCAGCGCTTGCTGTTGCACTAGAAAGTATGCATCTGAATTCTACAGGGACTTCCTTAGTCCTTCGGCTTCCTGTCGCAGAACATCTCATTGATGTCTTTCAACTTGAAGTTGAGACTCAAGAGGCCGAACTGATTCAAGCAGCGAGTTCGAAGAGCTGGTGCCAGCAGTAGTGGCCAGTAACTCAACACTACATCAGACAGGACTTTGGGGTTGTCTCAGTGTCTTCAATATAGTTTTCATCAGCTTTCTTGGAGACCAACAGGGATGTCTCACTATCTTAAACCTTATCTGCATTACTACCTTTACCATTGCATAACGGGGTACTCTTCTCCAACATTTTATCTGCATTCTAAAATAGAAACAAACAGACACATCGCAATTTTACCATGTTGTATATGAAACTCATTTTGGTAAACCAGTTCAGTAGTAAGGTGGACAGGATAACAGCAAGAAACAAACATATATCTATGTAGTATGGTCACTGTATGGCCTATATCATTCTAGTTTATGTTGCCAAATCAAGATAGAGACAGTTCAAATCATATCTATTTAAGACAAAGCAGCATAGACAGAATATAAGTGTGGGAAACTACACAGCAATACAACAATTGTAATGTGCATGGTATGAGAATATAATTGTTTATTCAATTGAAGCTGAAATCGACATAGAGCAAGTTACAAAAGCAAACACGTTAAAGAAACAGGTTTAAAACATACCCGTTGCGCCATTAGAGTTTCAATTGCATCCTCCAAATTTGAAATAAGTTGATATGAGTAAATACAGTGATGCAAGAACAAAGAAGTATGAACCATAGCTACGGAACCTGACCCGAGAACAATTATTCTTCTGCTTTAAGCGTTGACTTGGGGTTCGGAGTGGTGGTCCTTATGCTTTAGGCACTGCAGTTTCCTTACTAACAGCTCATTTTTGGGTGCTCTATGGTGGAGACGGTGCTGTGTCAAGTGGAAATGGGTTACTATCTGCTGGGGTTGGGGTTAGAAGGGGTCTAGCTGGTTCTTTGTCCAGCTGGATAGGGGTACAATCTGCGTGAGTCTGGGTTATGTGTGGTGGGGCTGGTTCTTGGGCAAGTACAACCTTGGTTCTATCTGCATCGACAGGTAGCATGATCTTTTCTGAAGACCGTGTTTTTACTCCCATAGATACTGCCATCACCCCCTCCAATTCAAATGGCTGATAAACAAGAAAAGTAATTAAATGTACAGATATTGTAAGATAGACATGTGCAATAGATAGAAGAAAATAGGGCATGAAATAATTCACATTTATGTTGTCTAACCAAACAGAATAGCATGACATAATTTCACATATATGATGGCTAATTAAAGAGGATAGCATGACACAATTTCACATGTATGATGGCTAACTAAACAGGATAGAATGACATACTTCAAAATATGATGACTATGTAAACAGGATGACATGATATAACTATACGATGTGTTTATTAAAGTGGTTGGCATGCCATAATTCACAAACATGCCGTCGATGGAAACATGATGGCATGATATAATTCACGGATAGAATGACATAATTCAAAATAGGATGACTATATAAACAGCATGAGATGGTAACTATATTATGTCTTTGGAAAATGGGTTGGCATGCCATAAATCAGATACATGTTGTCTATGTAAACATCATGGCATTATATAATTCAAATATATGATTTATATACTAAGCAAGTGAGCAGAGGGTAGTCGCATATATGATGTGTCAACTAAGGAGATGGCATTCAATATTGTGTATATGATGTAAAAGCTAAGCATTGGAAGACAACATATGCATGATATGAGTAATATAACCCTGCCAAGTTTGAGCATACACCTCAGGGGGATAATAGGACAGGTCGTCTGCCTCTGAATCCTCCTCTAAGGAGCTATCTGTAACCAGCAAGATATCTGCTTCAGCAGGTAGCATTGTCTGCTCTGAAGACCTTGTTTTCACTACAGATTTCGCCATCGACAATTCAAATGGCTGATGCACAGGAAGAGCAGTTGAATATACAAACATTGTCAACAAATGCAATGAGTAATACAAAAAAAGGATGGCATGATATAATTCACATATATGACACTTGGATAAATAGCATGACATTGCATAATTCACATACATAATGCCTAGCAACAAGATAGCATTGCATAATTCACATATAGAATGTCTTGCAACAAGATGGCATTGCAAAATTCACATATATGGTAATTAGACACTAAACAGGTGGAACTCACACAAAGCATGTCTAAACTAAGCAAATGACATGCCAATGCAAGACACCATATGTATGACATGAGCAATATAACCCTGCCAAGTTAGAGCATGCACCTTGCAGGGGGGAGGGAATAGGACTGGTCATCTGTCTCTGAATCCTAAACTGAGGAGCTATCCGTAACCAGCAAGACATGTGTTTCATTAGATAGCATTGTCTGCTCTGAAGACCTTGTTTCCACTCCAGATTTTTTCCATGACCGTTTTGAATGGCTGATGCACAGGAAGGGTAATTGAAATGTACTAAAATTGTTGACCAATTTAATACGTAATAAAAATGATGGCATGATATAATCCACATATAATATGACTGGCTAACCAAGGTGGCATTGCAAAATTCACATATATGATGCTTGGCTAAACAAGATGTCATGGCATGATTCACATATTTGATAAAGAAACTAAACAAATGACATTCACACAAAGCATGTCTAAACTAAGCAGATAACATATTTGATGTATAAAGTAAGCAATGCAAGGCACCATATGCATGATATAACCAACATGAGCATGCCAAGTTAGAGCGAAGACCTCGGGGGTAAATAGGAGTGGTCTTCTCCTTCTGAATCCCCCTCAGGACAGTTATCTTCCTCTTGATTACAATCTGAAATGGGTTGAGGGGGGCTGCCTTTGCGCCACACCATGGAGCGACATCTGCATGATTTTTTTTGCCACACAAGACTTGTCTATTTTGCTCTACATGTTTAGTTCCATTGTGTACAATAACTGACATGCATAGGAATAAAACATTGTGAGATTATGTAAGGAGTGCATGCACAAATCCAGAGTAATGGTAGAAAATTGTGGATAGACCCAAAACCAATGATAGGAGGCAGATAATAACTTTTGTTAAAAAATACAGATAATGGCTCCTTTAATGTTTGTTTCCACCCAACATGAAACTCATTGTAGACACCCGAGATTAACTAGATAATAGACAGATAGTATTGATTGTTGCCCCAATATGTACCCCACAACCATTTGAAAACTCAAGTTTGAGCATTAGTTTGGACCTGACTCGGAGTCTAATAGGCGAACATGACGATAAAGTAGCATGTCATCATATTAAGCGATGCATAACGTAAGCAGACACGAAAGAGTGCGACCTCTCCTGCGGACCTGTGTAGTCCTCAAGGTCATCTTCTCAGTTGATGATGGTAATGCAGTTATCGTGGCTGCGGGCGGCGGGGAAGAAGACCCGAGGCGGCGAAAGACAGTCTGGAGGGTGGATCCCTGCTGTGGTAAACCCTTCCGTCGTTGGAGCAGCTGAGTTGGGGTGGAACACAACGCAGCAGGAGCGGGACAAGCCACACAAGATTTTCTTTGACACATATCTATAACAGAAGTAATTGTGTAAGGGCTTGTTTGAATTTGAGGATTCTAACAATGCAGGGATAGGAAATACACTGGAATAGGATAGGAATGCACGTGCAAAATAGAGAGTTTAAAAACACAGGATTTCTGCCAATCTGGGTGTTTGGTTCACAAGAATTGGAAGATCACAGGATGCAAATAAGCATGGTGAGATTAAGTCAAACCACAAGAAAATGTATGGTTATAATGCTATTATGCTACTATCTCTTAGTCTTGTGCTTCATGAATAGGAATTTGAAAAGGAGGACTGGTGGATATTAAAATTCCTACTGTTTTCTTTCAAGGAGACACTAAAGGAACAAATCCTACAGTTTTCCTTTGCTCCATTCCTTTGAACCAAATGCTTGAATAGTAGTACCATAGGAAACTTTCCAATTCCTATATTTTCCTTCACTTTTCCTTTCAAGCACTGGCGATTCTAGTAGGCAGGCTTGAGCAGGGAAAAGCATACACTCAAAAAATGTTTTTGTGCTACTTCTACTACTTTGGACCTGTAACACCACGGACACACCCGCTGCTGGTCGTTACTCCTGGCGGGATCTAGAATGGCCCCACTCATGCGCACTTTGTCCTCACTCATGCGCAGCCGGGACCAACTTCCAGGTCAGTCACCCATCCTAAAATTACTCCAAGCTGAGCACGCTTAACTTTGGAGTTCTGTCTGAATGGGTTTCCAGAAAAGAAGGAATTCCTTATTGATATGAGTAGTCTATCATCCCTAATAAGCATAGTTGTCACATACACCCCCACTCAGAGGAACCGACATCCTCGTCGGGCCACAGGAACGTTCCCTCTTGGCACATACGTATGTGCATCCAGTCTGGCACATGTGCCATGTTGTGTGCCACGACGGTTCACAAACGTCATGCACAACATGACCGCGCACCTGTCCGCAAACATCCGTGTAACCGCGAGGGTCGGTGATACATCTCCAATGTATCTATAATTTTTTTATTATTGCATGATGTTATAATCATTCTTGGATGTTTTGTAATCATTTTATAGTCATTTTATATCATTTTTGTTACTAACCTATTGACATAGTGTCCAATGCCAGTTGCTGTTTTCTGCATGTTTTTTACATCGCAGGAAATCAGTATCAAACAGAGTCCAAATGCAGCGAAAATTTTTGTGGATTTTTTTTGGGCCAGAAGACATCCAGTGGGCCAGGAACGCACCTGAGGGGAGCTCTGAGGGGAGCACAACCCACCAGGGCCCGCCAGGGGGTGCAGGCGTGCCCTCGTGGGTTGTGCCCTCCTCGTTGGCCTCCTGCACCGCCTCTTTGCTCTATAAGTACCCTAATATTCCAGAAACCCTAGGGGAGTCGATGAAAATCAATTCCAGCCGCCGCAGAGTCCAGAAACACCCAATCTAGACACCATCTCAGAGAGGTTCATCATGTCCATTGGTGCCTCTCCGATGATGCGTGAGTAGTTCCTTGTAGACCTACGGGTCCGTAGTTAGTAGCTAGATGGCTTCCTCTCTCTCTCTCTCTCTCTCTCTCTCTCTCTCTCTCTCGATTATCAATACAATGGTCTCATGGAGATCCATATGATGTAAGTCTTTTTGTGGTGTGTTTGTGGATCCGATGAACTTTGAGTTTATGATCAGATCTATGTTTTTATCCTTGAAAGTTATTTGAGTCTTCTTTGATCTCTTCTATGCACGATTGATTATGGCCTCGTATTTCTTCTCTGATATTTGGATTCTTTTTGGCCAACTTGATCTATTTATCTTGCAATGGGAAGAGGTGCTTTGTGATGGGTTCGATCTTAGTGCTTGATCCCAGTGACAGAAAGGGAAACAACACGTATGTATCGTTGCTATTAAGGATAACAAGATGGGGTATATTTCTACATAAATAGATCTTGTCTACATCATGTCATCGTTCTTATTGCATTACTCTGTTTTTCCATGAACTTAATACACTAGATGCATGATGGATAGCGGTCGATGTGTGGAGTAATAGTAGTAGGTGCAGGCAGGAGTCGGTCTACTAATCTTGAACGTGATGCCTATATAATGATCATTGCCTAGATATCGTCATGATTATTTGAAGTTCTATCAATTGCCAAACAGTAATTATTTTCCCGTCGTTTGCTATTTTTCTCGAGAGAAGCCACTAGTGAAACCTACGGCCCCCGGGTCTCTTTTCATCATATGTGCCTTTGTGATCTATTTTCCTTTGCTTTTTTATTTTCAAATCTATTAAACCAAAAATACAAAAATACCTTGCTGTAATTTATTTATTCTGCGATCTATTTATCCTATCTACCACTTTTATCTCACGTTATTTGTCTATCTTGAGGCGCCATACCCGAAAGGGATTGACAACCCCTTTAACACGTCGGGTTGCGAGTATTTGTTATTTGTGTGCAGGGGCTGTTTATGTGCTGTGAGGAGGTTCTCCTACTGGTTCGATAACCTTGGTCTCATCACTGAGGGAAATACCTACCTTCGCTATACTGCATCATCCCTTCCTCTTTGGGGAAATACCGATGTAGTTCTAGCAGACATCAAAAGGAAATTTTGGCGCCGTTGCCGGGGAGGATCTTCAACATCAACCAGGTTCCTAATCAAAAATCTCATCTCCTTGCAATTTACATTATTTGCGATTTGCCTCTCGTTTTCCTCTCCCCCACTTCACGAAAATTTGTCATTTTATTCGCCGTCTTTTTTGTTCGCCGTTTTCTCGTCCGATCTATTTTTGAGTGCAATCTTGTTGTGAAAAGTCATCATGACTCAAGAAAACACAAAGTTGTGTGATTTCTCAAATAGCAACAACAATTATTTTATTAGCACTCCGATTGCTCCTCCCGCCACTAGTGCAGAGTCTTGTGATATTAATACTGCTTTGATGAATCTTGTTATGCCGGTACTCCTAATGAGGATGCGGCGTCCCATCTTAACACATTCGTGGAATTATGTGATATGCAAAAGAAAACAGATGTGGACAATGATGTTGTGACTTTGAAATTATATCCGTTTTCTTTGCGAGATCGTGCAAAATTTTGGTTTTCTTCTTTGCCTCGCAATAGTATCGATTCTTGGAACAAATGCAAGGATGCTTTTATTACTAAATATTTTCCACCCGCAAAAATTATTTCCCTTAGAACCCAGATCATGAATTTCAAGGAATTGAACATGAGCATGTTGCACAAGCCTGGGAAAGTATGAAATTGATGCTAAGGAATTGCCCAACTCATGGGTTAAATCTTTGGATGATCATATAAAAAAATTTATGCGGGGTTGAATTTTGTTTCTCGTAATCTTTTAGATTTCACTGCGGGGGGTACTTTTATGGAAATTACTTTCGGTGAAGCTACTAAATTTCTAGACAATATTATGGCCAATTACTCACAATGGAATACCAAAAGAGCTCCTACTAGTAAAAAAGTCATTTTGGTAGAAGAAATAAATTCTTTGAGTTAAGAAGTTGATGCTCTTATGAAGTTGGTTGCTAATAAAAGTGCCATAGATGTGAATTTTTTCTCGCGAAACAATTTCAATAACAATGCTTATAGAGGTAATTTTAATCCTAGGCCGTTTCCTAGTAATTCCTCTAATAATTATGGTAATCCTACTTATAATCATAATAGAAACACCTCTGATCTTGAGAAAATATTAAAGAATTTATCAATACTCAGAAAGCTTTCAATACTTCGATAGAAGAAAAGTTGAATAAAGTTAATGATTTGTCTCGAAGTATTTATAGAATTTCTCATGATGTCAAAATTCTCATGAAGGAAATTTTTTGTGCCTAAAGTTGAAGAATCAATTGAAGCTCTTTATGTTTCTATGGATGAAAGTAAGAAAAGATTTGCTATGCTTCGATCTAAAAGAGAATTTTTAGGAAGAGCGTTTTCTAGTGATTACTTTCATAAAAGTGATGAAGATCTTAAAATGATTGGTGTTTCTTCTATTGATTCTTTGTTTAGTAAAATTAAGATTGATGAAAAACGGACTGGAGAAGAGTCAACTTTAGTTAGAAGGAATCCCTATGATTCGGAGGGTGAAAATCTTGTTGAAAATATTGATAAAAGTGGGTTTGAAGAGGTCAAGACTTTAACTAGTGATGTGCCCACTATTTTGGATTACAAAGACCTTAAATATTATAGTTGCTCTTTGGTTGATTGTATTTCTTTGGTGCAATCCATGATAAATTCACCTCATGCTTATGAACAAAATAAAGCTTTTACTAAACATATTGTTGATGCCATGATGAAAGCTTTTGAAGAAAAATTGGAATTAGAAGTTTCAATTCCTAGAAAATTGCATGATGAGTGGGAACCTACTATCAAAATCAAGATTAAAAATTATGAGTGTTTTGCTTTATGTGACATGGGTGCTAGTGTTTCTACAATTCCGAAATCTTTATGTGATGTGCTTGGTCTTACCAATATTGAAGAATGCTCTTTAAATTTTCACTTGGCGGATTCTACTATTAAAAAGCCTATGGGAAGGATTAATGATGTTCTTATTCTTGCAAATAGGAATTATGTGCCCATAGATTTTATTGATCTTGATATTTATTGCAATCCATCTTGTCCAATTATTCTTGGTAGACCATTTTTACGTACTATTGGTGCCGTGATTGATATGAAAGAAGGCAATATTAAATTTCAATTTCCACTAAGTAAGGTTATGGAACACTTAGCTAGAAAAAGAATTAGGCCACCATATGAATCAATCGTTAGGGCATCATATGGATCTAGAACTAAAGATGACAACACTTATATCCTACGCGTTACGCCTTGCTAGGGGCGTAAAATGATTGTGCTTGTTGGGAGGCAACCCAACTTGTATCTTTTTGCTTTTTGGTTTTCTTCTTGTTTTCAATAAATTACACAATTATACCTCTGGTTAGATGTGTTTTTGTGGTATAAATTAGTGTTTGTGCCAAGCAAGGCCTTTGGGATGATTTGGGTGAAAGTTGATTTGATCTTCCTGAAAAACTAAAACTTTTGTGCTCATGAAATTATTTTTCATTTTTATCAAAAGATTGATTTTGAGTTAATTCATTCTGTAGAAGACTAATAAACAAATTATTCACGTCTTCAAAAATTTCAGAATTTTTGGAGTTACAGAAATATTCGAAGTAGTCAGATTGCTACAGACTGCTATGTTTTTGACAAATTCTGTTTTCTTTGTGTTGTGTGCTTGTTTTGATGATTCTATGGTTTTCTTTGATGAGTTTTTGCCATATAAAAGTTGGAATACAGTAGATATAATGCAAAAATAAAATATGAATAGGTTTGCAACAGTACTTATAGTAGTGATTTTCTTTCTTATACTAACGAATCTCACGAAGGTTTTGTTGAGTTTTGTGTGATTCAAGTTTTCAAGTTTTGGGTGATCTTACGATGGATGAAGGAATAAGGATTAGCAAAAGGCTAAGCTTGGGGATTGCCCGAGGAACCCCAAGATAATTTTCAATAAGTAGCAAGCAACTAAGCTTGGGGATTCCCCCGAGTAGCATCGCCTCTTTCTTCTAACAACTATCGGTATTTTTCATGAACCTATATTTTTATTCATCACATATTATGAGTTTTGCTTGGAGCGTTTTGTATGATATGAGTCTTTTCTTGTTTTGCTTTGTGTTTTAAGTCTTGAATCCTTGCTGGACACACCTTTTTGAGAAAGAAAAAAATTACGCTATGCTTGCTCCTATGCTTCACTTAAATTTTTAGAGCCATGGAATTGCTCTAGTGCTTCACTTATATCTTTTTTAGCACGGTGTGCTTTGTTATTTTTGGAGAAATGCTCTCCTGCTTCACTTATATTTATTTGGGAGTTAGTAATTTTTTTATAAATTCGTCTTGCTTCACTTAGATTATTTTGAGAGAAAGAAATATTATGCTCATGATCTTCACTTATATTTGTTTGAGCTCATCAAAAGCAACATATAAAAGTAGTCCCAAAATGATCGATATCCAAGGAGGATATAATAAAAACTTTCATGAAGATCATTGGACAAAATAAACTTGATTCTTAGTAATGGTTTTGAGATATGACGATATGATATGCGAGTCATGTTGATGAGTAATTACGCTTTAGTAAGAATATTGATGTTAAGGTTTGTGATTCCCTAAAATCACGAAAGTCAATAGTTATCCTATGAAATTTATATCCTACTTGTGGTGCATTATTCGATGTTTCTTATGCTTAATGTTTGGGTATGAGATTTTTTGTTTCTTGGTTGGTTGCTTCTCAATATTTTTGCTAGCCTTCATTTTGCACTAAGTATGATCACTACTTGTGCATCCAAAATGCTTTAAACCAGTTTTGCCATATGAGTTCACTATACCTACCTATATGTGGTATTTCCATACCGTTATAAAGAAATTTGCATGTGCCATCTTTAATTTTCAAAATAAATTTCTCTTTTGTGTGCTCTACCACTCGCAAGGTGGTGAAGGGTGGCCAATATTTTCCATGCTAGATGTGTTATTCTCACGATGAGTGTTTATTCACTTGTCATTGCACAAGAGTATGGCAAAGGAATTAGGTATGCCCAGTCCTGAAATGAAAAATGAATTTACTTCATGTTGCCAAATAATAAATTCCTTGGAAAGTGTTGGTATGGAGGGCACCCGTGGATACGTTAGCCATGGAAAGTGAAAGTAATGGTGGAAAAAGGAATAACTTTATTTTCTGTTTGGGAATCGCCTATGATGTATCTAGCATGGAAAGTGTTGGGAGCTCTAAGTCATTTTCGTGGGTGGGAAAAGTATGCCTCTTAAAATGTTTTTATCTCTCAATTTTTGCTCTGAGCTCTAGCACCTCTACAAATCCCTACTTCCCTCTGTGAAGGGCCTTTCTTTTACTTATGCTATTTTTGGATTTGAGTCTCCATCTTCTCTTATAAAGCACCAACTAAGGGGCACTATGATCGTATTTGAGCATTGGGTGTAGCTAATATTCGAGTGTGTTTCATGAATGGATCAATGATTGAGCATAATGGGCTAGGGATAACTTGCTTTAGTGTTGATATTTTGAAAGACATGGTTGCTTGTTAGTATGCTTGAGTATTAAAGTCTTCATGTCAAAACTAAACTATTGCTTTCAACCATATAAAAGTCCAAATGTCCATGCTATAAAGAAAAGAAATGTGATGAACATGTTAGGCAGCATTCCACATCAAAAATTCTATTTTTATCATTTACCCACTCGAGGATGAGCAGGAATTAAGCTTGGGGATGCTGATACGTCTCCAACGTATCTATAATTTTTTATTGTTCCATGTTGTTACCTTATCATTCTTGGGTGCTTTACAATCATTTTATAGTCATTTTATATCATTTTTTGTACTAACCTATTGACAAAGTGCCCAATGCCAGTTGCTATTTTCTGTATGTTTTTTACATCGCAGGAAATAAAAACCAAACGGAGTCCAAACACAGCAAAAAAATTTGTGGATTTTTTGGGCCAGAAGACATCCAGGCGCCCTGGTGGGTTGTGCTCTCCTCATTGGCCTCCTGCACCGCCTCTTTGCTCTATAAATACCCCAATATTTCGGAAACCCTAGGGGAGTCGATGAAAATCAATTCCAGCCGCCGCAGCGTCCAAAAACACCAAATCCAATCTAGACACCATCTCGGAGGGGTTCATCATGTCCATTGGTGCCTCTTTGATGATGTGTGAGTAGTTCTTTGTAGACCTACGGGTCCTTAGTTAGTAGCTAGATGGCTTCCTCTCTCTATCTTGAATATCAATATAATGGTCTCTTGGAGATCCATATGATGTACGTCTTTTTGCGGTGTGTTTGTTGGGATGCGATGAACTTTGAGTTTATGATCAGATCTATGTTTTTATCAATGAAAGTTATTTGAGTCATCTTTGATCTCTTATATGTATGATTGATTATAGCCTCGTATTTCTTCTTCGATATTTGGGCTCTGTTTGGCCAAATTGATCTATTTATCTTGCAATGGGAAGAGGTGCTTTGTGATGGGTTCGATCATATGGTGCTTGATCCCAGTGACAGAAAAGGAAACGACATATATGTATCGTTTCTATTAAGGATAACAAGATGGGGTATATTTCTACATAAATAGATCTTGTCTACATCATGTCATCGTTCTTATTGTATTACTCTGTTTTTCCATGAACTTAATACACTAGATGCATGCTGGAGAGCGGTCGATGTGTGGAGTAATAGTAGAAGATGCAGGCAGGAGGTCTACTAATCTTGGGCGTGATGCCTATATAATGATCATTACTTGGATATCGTCATGATTATTTGAAGTTCTATCAATTGCCAACAGTAATTGTTTTCCCATCGTTTGCTATTTTGTCGAGAGAAGCCACTAGTGAAACCTACGGCCCCCGGGTCTCTTTTCATCATATTTGCCTTTGCGATCTATTTTCCTTTGCTTTTAGTTTCAAATGTATTAAACCAAAAATACAAAAATACCTTGCTGCAATTTATTTATTCCGCATTCTATTCATCCTATCTACCAGTTTTATCTCACGTTATTTGCCCATCTTAAGGCGTCGTACCCGAAAGGGATTGAGAACCCCTTTAACACGTCAGTTTGTGAGTATTTGTTATTTGTGTGCAGGGGCTGTTTACGTGGTGTGAGGAGGTTCTCCTACTGGTTCGATAACCTTGGTCTCATCATTGACGGAAATACCTACCTTCGCTATAATGCATCATCCCTTCCTATTTGGGGAAATACCGACGTAGTTCTAGCAGACATCAGTCGGCTCTGATACCAACTTGTAACGCCCCGGACACACCCCCTGGTGGTCGTTACTCCTGGCAGGATCTAGACTATCCCCACAGATCAATACTAGTCTTTCCTGCACTTTGTCCTCACTCATGCGCACCCGGGACCAACTTCCCAGTCGGTCACCCATCCTGAAATTACTCCATGCTGAGCATTCTTAACTTTGGAGTTCTGTCCGAATGGGCTTCTAGAAAAGAAGGACTTACTTATTGATATGAGTAGTCTATCATCCCTAATAAGCCAAGCTATCACAGGACCCATGCCACTGCCCTACTAGCTCAACTCCCAGGCCCATCTACAAATGCACAGCTCAAATGTGCAGAGATAAATAATGATGGCGTTCAAGAGAGTCCATCACAGATAGCTAAGTTGCCTGGTACCTCACTGCTTGTCATATAGTAGGAGAAACTAATCGTATTTCACGTTACTACGTGTGCTTAGTGGACAATATATATAACATGTAGAGTAAAAAAGCAATACAGCAAGTGTACAACCTCTTTCGAGAAGCCATGTCGATCTCAGCATGATTAGGTTGGTCGATGAGGATGCTCCGGCTGATTTGGCTGTCGGAGGAGGGGAATAAGAACTTAGGCGTCTACAAATGGAGCCCGGGGTACTGCTCCGCTGTGATGGAGGGTTTCGTCGTTGGAGCAGCTCCGGTGAGTTGTACGACGGCATGGCTGAAGCAGGACAAGATAGACAATGTTAACCTGAGTGGAATTCTAATAACATCTCCAATAGATGATGTAAAATACGTAACCACAAAGTCGTAGATGTAAAATACATCAGCTGCTCATCTCTGAACTTAACTGTTGAAACTGAATTTAACTGTGGAAACTGAATTTTGCTATTGAAACTGAATTTTACTGTCGAAACTGAACGCACTAGTAGCAGAAAAGTAGTAGCAGCAGCAGTGCCCAAAGCAGCAGCGTGTGCGAGAGCCGGGGCAGCTGGTCATGTACCAGCATCTCGGGAAGGAGCTGCACGGGCTCGAGGGAGAGCAGGATCTGCTACTTGTGTAGCAACAACGCGCGCAAGAGTAGAGTAGCAGCGCAAGCAAGAGCAAGAGCGAGAGCAACAGCGCAAGCAAGAGCAAGAGCGAGAGCAACAACGCGAGCAAGAGCAAGAGCAAAAGCAGACTAGGAAGGGGACCAAGAGCAAGAGCAGAGCAGCAACGCAAGCGAGAGCCAAAGCAGCAGTAACTCCTACTAATGTGGACGCCGCCGCCGAGGGAGCGGCGCCATGGAGGAAGTGGCTAGCGACACCGCCGTGGATGGATTCACGCCATGTCGGCTCGGGACCGAGCGCAGGTAGCACCGTGAGATCGAATCAAGAAGAAAATGCGGCAGTTAGTGTGGAACCTCTTTGGTGTGCCGATTAGGCCTCAGCTTCATCCCAGGAATCAGTGATGATGCTACTCTTCCATTGGTGCAGGTGAAGACGGCGGTGTGGGAATGGAGGTGGTGCGAAAGACGAGGGGAACGTCGAGGCAGCTCTTGGAGGTGGAGGACGGGGTGGCTGAACCGGCGGGACGACGAGATCGATGATGGATCCTCATCTGGTGTGGTGGATGAGGGACATCGAGGTGTTGTTGTGGACGACATCGTCGGGGAAGAAGCTCCGGCTGGGTGGCGGACGGAGGAGGGTGTGGGGCTTCGCGGGTTTTCGCGGCCTCGGTGTATGAATGGGTGGGTGGATTGGATGGGAGGGGAGGGGGAACCATGGCTTGGGGATGCGCTTGTCCGAAATGTGGGGTAAGTTATGAAAGTACCCCCACCGATTTGAGCTAGGCGGTTCTTTCGGTTCAGGGGTATCACGGGCATTTCGTATGTCGGGATTTCGCAGGAGGTGGGAGTTTTCACGCGCGTTGTAATTTTGGGATAGCAAAGCACGGGTTGAGATGGAGGGAGTTTTCAGAGCACAATGAGACAAAGATATATCTTAAATATTTCAAGGTAACAAGGTGCGGGTTGAAGAGGTGGGAGTTCCACAGCACGATAGAGAGAGATGCTAGCTTGAGATTTCGGCATAACAAGGCGCGACTTGAAATTTTAGGAGAACAAGATTAACATGTACAAAAAAAGACAATTCGTACCTCGTCACTAGAGAGAGCCATGTCTCATTTTACTATATTACTAGAAATGCATTCAAATACAACAACAAAAAATATAAAAAATCGGGACAAAACATAATGTGTATGGTACCAAATCAATTTGCACTTCCCTCAACAATAAAAAACAATTCGTGTTGTCTAGCATATGGACTAAATTTGAGTAAATTTTCCCTGTTTGAATGGGATTGTACTCGAGTTAGTTATTCAACCATCTAAACATTATCTTCACAACACATGACATGAATATATGAGTAGTAAATTCTTATATAAATACGAACTACATGTACATACAATCTCAAATTCAAATATATGTATCCATTTTATGTTTAATTGAAATCATAGTACATGTATGCTCTAGCTAGATGTTCGGAATCTAAACCATGTACTACGTACAATGTGTTTAACATGCACAACACACACACACACACACACACACACACACACACACAAACACCATATATACTAGTAAGGTACACGTCCATTGCACGCATGAGATTTGGCAACCAAATTATAAATAAATACCACATTATAGCATGTAAGCTTTGAGTCATATATGCATGATGTAGATGTTCGTTTAATTCTTATAGTTCATCTCACTAAAAATCAATTAGTTTTTATAAAAAAGCTAATCTATTTTAAGATTCATGGAATTGTGCATTGTAAAGCATAAAGTAAAAACAAATAATGGCAATTCATGTAGAATATTTTTGGGAAATTATGATACGGAAGATTCTAAAACAAAGGAGAAGTGCTTGTGTTTTAAGGTTTGTGCATTATGCTTATGTTCAACCATGGAGTCTTCTAGATTGTACATGTGGCAAAATCGGGTGGAATGTAGATCATATCCAACGGCCAGTAGTGCTAGGATGAAGGCTCCACACCTTCCTTTGCATGTAAATTTAATGAAAATAAAACCTTGGATTCTTATGCTAATGGTATATATGATTACTGTGATGTGGAACGAATAGAAGAATTCATTGCTTTTAATGGTGCTTATGAAATTAAATCTTTGTTTGAAAAGTGAAAATTATGATGATGATGTTTACAGACCTGAAAATTATGCTTAACTTAAATATTGCTATGATAATTATGAATATAATTCCGATATTGATGCATTTATTGAGAAAGTCTCCACTGTCCAAGAAGAGACTAATATTTTGCAGGAATCTATGGAAGAAGAAATAGATGGCACTGTGAGCTCATTAGATGAAAAAGATGACAAGGAGAGCGAAGAACAAAAGGAGGAAGAGCGGATTAGCTACCCGTGCCCTTCTAATGAGAGTAACTCTTCAACTCATACGTTGTTTAATTTCCCTTCGTGCTTACCGAAGGATGATTGCTATGATCCCTTGGATTCGTTTGAATATCCCCTTTTCATGAACTTGATGCTTGCCATACTTGCTATAGTTCATTATGTTAAGAATGAAATAGTTGCTATTTCACCCACGCATGATAGTCCTATTATCCTTTTGAATTCTCCCAACTACACTATATCAGAGAAGTTTGCGCTTATTAAGGACTATATTGATGGGTTGTGTTCTACTATTGCACATGATGATTTTTATAAATGTAATATGCATGTGCTTGCTGCTCCTACCTGTAATTATTATGAGAGAGGAACTGCATCTCCGCCTCTCTATCTTTCCAATACGATAAAATTGCAAGAAACTGTTTATACTATGCATTGGCCTTTACTTTGTGTGCCTGAATTGTTCTTTTATGACATGCCGATGCATAGGAAGAGAGTTAGACTTCGTTTGTGCATGATATATGTTACTTTGTACTCACTACTAAATCACAAATCATTGTTAATTAAAATTTGCTTTGATATACCTTGGGATCTGGGTGGATCCATTACTTGAGCATTATATGCCTAGCTTAATGGCTTTAAAGAAAGCGCTACCAGGGAGACAACCCGGAAGTTTTAGAGAGTCATTTTTTGTTGTTGTGTGCTTTTAAAAAGTTCTAAAACAAAAAATATAGAGGGAAACCTAAAACTTTTCTAAAAGAAAAGCGAAAGTGAGAAAGACAAGCATTGTTAAAGTGGGAGCTAGCCTTGAACATTGTTCATGCCCATGGGAACTTTGTGAACCTTGATTACAGAAATTTTTCAACAAAAATAATTATCCCCTTGACAAATACTTTGTAATATAAAAATAATGTGCCAAGATTTGCCTTTAGGATGATTAGATTGCTTCTTTGGTTTGTGCAGTACAAAAATAGAAACTTTGGCTATAGTGCTTGAATTTTGTTAGTTAAATTTTTGGTCAAAAATTGGCACAAAATAAAAAGGGGGCCAATAAACCAGGACGCAGGCAGGATGACAATTTTTTCCTGGGTTACTGTTGATGGCCTTTGTATTTAAATATGGATGGAGTGGAGCAGTACTATTTTTATCTTAGCCTCGTAGGGCTCTCCCAGCGCCTACGCTCGCCTCCCCGCCTCGCCCACCGGATCCTCCCATGGAGGATCCCGCCATGGATAATCCCTTAGATCCCAGGGTCCCGCGGGCTACCCTCTCGCTGTGGCCGGCAGCACTGCGTCCTTGAACAAAACCGACATGTGTTTTAGAGGGGATCCATTGCTCTGGAATCACATATCGGTGGCGCCGGAGGACATGGCAGGGTTTCATTTCAGGTGGTGGGCAGCAAGGCAAATCAGATCGAGGAAGCGTCCCGTTGATTGGAGACACGTTCGAAGTAGCTGCGCCTGGCAAAGCACAAGGCAGAGGCAGAAGTCGATCTCATGGGAGAGATGCTGAGGGATGTCAGCATCTGGCAGCGTCGCATTGATTTTGAGCTGCTGCTAATGGTAGAGATCATATTCACGGACTCGATTGCAGAGGAAAGAACGCGCATGACTGCGGAATGGCATGAGCAGCCGGTGCAACTGTTCAAATGGCCGGTAGGAGAAGCCAAATCCCGGGACCAGCTGCGGTGGCGCCACTGGGCATGCATCATAGGCGAGGAGACTTTCCCTCCTTCCCTGCTAGCGATGCAGTGACCTACTCGGTTGCTGTAGTGAACTTGCAATGCCCTATCGGTTTGCAACCTTGACAATCACTCCAACTATATGTATTGTATTCCTGTGAAAATTCTTGATTTGGAAAAAGATGGTAATTGATTTATCACTTGTTTTTGAATGCTTGGTCATTACAATCACCCGAAGCCACAACCAGAAGTCTCCATCACGTAATACTTACGGGCGGTCGCAGCAACAGACGATCGATCGGACCCGTGTCTCACCGAAGGGACACACATCAGCTTGGTCTGACATGTACAACCAGTTACATCACTGACTTGTGCGACCGCATTTGAGCAGTGTACTTGAAATTTATGTTCCACTAAACTCATCGGGAGCCATTTCGGGCCTCGAAACCAAAACCATCAATTAATCTTTAGCTTGTTCCCATCACATTACAAAGTAGTAATACCATGCTATAATTAAGTGCAAACCGGCACACACCTATTACGTATCAAACCTGAACATGTTCCCACTATGCAGCTTTTAGTACTAGTGCTAGTACTAGGTTATAAAAAGGGGAACTACCTAGCCAAAAATTACTCTACCTTCCTTGTTCGTACGTCCTTGCCATGGCCGGTGTGTAGAGCTCTAGATCGAGTACTACTCGTAACAAGGCAGTGGCGACCAAGGCTGTGGAAAAAAAGAGAAGGCTCGCCGCCTCGCAGAGACCTTGAAGGATCTCTCACGGGCAGGTGAGAGATCCCAGGAGCGCCATAGCTGTAGAGGCGAAGATGCTGGGCTAGCGGCGCAGGAGTCGTTGTCCCTCGATGACATGCCCGATCGGCTCAATAAGCAGGAGTTCATCGATGGCTTGGGGGAGCTGCTGAAGGAGAGACACGATGACATGGCCGCTAAGCTCAGTTAGTAGGGGAGTTGACCGTGGGCTTGGTGATGCTGCTGAAGAAGAGCATTGCCTCGGATAAGAAGGCGACTGGCGAAATCCAGCAACTTCATGGGCACAATGCGAAGCTCCGCCACGAGCTCGACCTGCTGAAGGAGAAGAATGCCGGCTGGAAGAAGCTGCATGAGAACAGTAGTTCCTCGGTGAAGATGATGCACGCCCTCGTCATGGAATAGAAGGAGGAGTTGGCGAAGCTCCAAATCGAGCACCCGACTGTTGTCAAGGTACGTAATGCAGCCGTGGAAGAGATGATGAAGGCTCATGTCGAGAAATCCTGCATCATGGACAGAATGAAGAAGATGGTAGAGGTGATGCGCGAGAAGATGGAGGTCGTGGAGGCAATGAAGAAGCAGTTATGACTCTGCGGCCAGCAACCCTTCATGTAGTAGAGAGCAGCGCCCAGACTTTGTGTGTGCGTCTTCCTTCTTTATTTTGGGGGGGGGGGGTAATCTTCCTTCTTGTTTTGCTCATGTGTTTCTTCTTTGCTTCAGGTTTTTCGCTGCACGTGTCATGTTCTCTGCGAGGCATGAATAGAACAATGTTAACGATGAGTGGCGCCGTGGGATCGATGGCTAGCAAATTAGATCATTTTTTATCGCCACATCGCACTGGGCTATTGTGTTTCGTGCTCCTCCGTCGTACTAGTACTCCAGTGGAAAACTTGAGTATATCGCATGGTTCTTTGCTCCTCCTTAGGTTGTTGGCAACAATTATATGAGCAGTCAAATCACAAGGCCCCGCCTTCCAGCAGTAATGAGTCATCAAATCACAAAGGCCCTCGCCTCTCGTGAAACCGACCAAGCGAGACTGCCCCGCCCTCTAGCCTTTTAAATGTATACTTTTGTATAGTAGTAGTATCGATGGATTTCACCATGGAGCAAAACTAACAAGATGAAATTAAAGAAAAAAGCGGTACATATAGAGAGCGCTCGTCGCCAAATTATTCATATAGTACTATTAAAACAGCTAGTATGTGCTGAGATGGGGTGCTAAATTTTATTAAAGAAATTAACATACCTTTTTAATTCTTGGGTTTTTATTGTTTATGCCACTAGTTGTGTTTCACTATTCAGTTTTGCCATTAGAAGTTACAACTACTCAAAAATGCCATCGATCAATGAGATGCTTGCTCAAAATGCAATTAGATATCTCAAAAATGCCATCGTTCCATTAGATGTTTGCTCAAAAATGCCATTAGACATTGTTATTTTCATGTGAAACCCGTTGACCACGTTATATGACAAAAATAAGCGTAGACCCACATGTCGATTCTCTATCTCAAGTGTCGACCCGCTTGTCAAGAGTAACCAAGCGAATAGTTTTACAGGAAAATAAGAACGCTGTTGGGATCAAGTCGGCCCGACACTTTATTGTACTATAGTGAGATAGAGGGAGAGCTGGCATGTTGGTCCATAGGTATTTATGTCATTATAACATGACAAAAGAGATTTGAGTCACAATAATGATGTCCGGCACAACACACCCCTCAAATAATACTAAGCACCCTGAAATTCTTGGTAACTAAACTGTTGGCTGTATGATGTTGGCCATATATATTGTACGTATATAATGTGAAGAAACGAGTGGTAGTACTATGAACTACAAGATGAAATATAAGAAATACTAGTATGTACGTACTGAAGAGTTAAAGTAACGAGAAGGAACATAACATAGTTCTACTGGGGGCTCAGCACAACACACCCCTCAAATAAAACTAAGCACCCTGAAATTAAACTAAGCAACTAACCCGGTAGACACTGCATTACAACCACCATGAGCAACGACACTCCCACCTTACTTGGACTCCTCATCCACGTGCTCGACTTTTCGTCCTTGTCCCTCTTCCTCTTGGCCAATACTTCTTTGCTTGAACCACACACTTGGCTCTCGCTCTTCATCCAACCCTTGTAGATGTTGAAATAAAGGTAGGCATCCATAGCAGCGTAATTGATGTGATATCTATCTAGTACATTCCACTTCCATGCAAGATGAAACTTGGGCGCAGGTTTCGTCAGTTTACCGCATGAAGGATCAACCATGGCTGCTGCCAGGGTCAGCATTGAAGGCTGATGGGAGGACACCAGCACATTCCTCTGGAGGTCGAAGGGCTGGCCTACAATGAGGCCTATCCGACCCAGGACCTCTTTGTCGTTCGTAAAGTCTACAGAAACGAATTTGATTTTGCCTCGCCCCCTCGAGGAAGTTCTTAAAATCCTCGCACTCAACGTCGGCACGGCATATGTGGCAGACCAAGCACAAGTTATGCATGCAAACCTAGATCACGGCAGGATTCTTCTTCTCTTCCTCCTTTAGATTCTTCTCTTTTCCCAGGATTGTGGTGTACTCAACATCTAGCCCAGCGACCCACTCATCACCCTTTGACTTTTTGAACATGCGTCTGAAGTGAGCAAGGCATCCTTTCACCATCATGGAAGAACGGGTGTAGATGACGTCGAACTCATCGCCGGTGATGGTTCTAACCTTGTACTCACTGCTGATCATGGAGATTTGGGACGCCATGGATTTGGGAGGAGGGTTAGGATTAGTGGAACTGCTGTAATTTGAAAGGACAGGACGACTAGGAGCGAACTGCCGTAATGTTAAAGGACAGCTGGGGACGAGTAGGAGCGAACTGCTAGCGGTTTTCTGATTGTAAAAATTCTAAGTGGGGCGTGAATGGCAGGGCTTTCCATGCTCCCATGGTACGGGATTCCGAGAGCCCTTGGATCTGAGATCGAACGGTTGTATGGCATGATTCTAGACCTATGGGTAAATATACAATCCTGGAGGGTTATGCATACAAATTTTCAGCAACTTAGCATGCCACTGTTCGATCTCACATCCAAGGGCTGTCAGCAGCCCGTATCATGGTCGCGCATACCACGACTGTGGCCTCGCTCGCGTGGTCGCTCCCTTGGAGATTTCAAACGGCTATAAATGAGCATTTTTTGCCTACTTCGCATGCATGAAACTACTTCCTTCGTCTAGGTGCGTTATGCTATCAGATGTTGGCATGTCATACATAGTCATCACTTAGTCATTCACACAACAATGTTAGCTGTAAAGTTGGCTATAAGAGTAATTTTTTATTTCTCTCTATCTCTTTCTTCGTACTCCCTCTGTTTCAGTTTACAAGTCCTGCGCGTATACCTAGGTTGTCAATTTTATCACCGTAATATAAACTATATAACACAAAAATTATACCATTTGACAATAGAACATCTAAAGTTTATAATGGTATGTTTTTTGTAATATATGACTTCTATTAGGTTGGTCAAATTGACGACCTAGGGGTACATGCACACCTTGTAAACCAAAAGAGAGGGAGTAGTATTTATTGCATTTGCCAAAAGGAGTAAGGAGTATAGTACTTGGCACCTGTATACCATGGAGGTGGTCAGGAATCAGGAGACTCACACCGGTCGTAGCGCCGTAGTTAAAATGATAATGGCAAGTCAAATCACATGGCCTCACCTGTCCAGCACTAACTCGCCATCAAATCACATAGCCATACGTTTGCAGTAGCCTACCCCCTCATCTTCTCGTCTCTCTATCGAACCGACTAGGCAGAACTGCCCCATCTACCGCGCGGGAAAAGCCTCGCCCTCGAGTTTCAAATATAATTTTGTATCCATGGATTGCGCCATGGAGCAAAGCCTCAAGAAAATGTCGGTACACCTCTATCCAACATGCTCGTCGCGTTCGCGTCGCACCCCAGACGGTCGGCCGGTCTGGCATGCCGCTGTCCGAATGGAAAGCGTGTCATATTGGGTTTGCACACACATGTGGGACCGCAATTGAGACCGACCATAGGCACACTCCCCGGCCCCGCAAGTCGGCTGAGTTAAGAAAATAGAGAGACAAGCGATAGTACTGGAGCAGTGTTGTACAGACATCGGTGCCTGGACGATCCCTGCATGACACGAAAGATCAGTTCATCCATGCATGTGACCAGACTCCAGCAGACGGCTGGATTGGCTATCGTCTACATATCATGCAGGCTGTGTTGTAGAGGGCTGTAGTTCTGATGAGAAATCCAAAAAAAGGTTTCTTGTCATCTCGCAATATTAGGTGTCATGTGCTTTGGATCACTGTGAGGGTTAACCAGCAACAACTTAGTTCCTCCAAGGCACTGGTCATTGGGGGCACATGCACGAAGACTACTCGACTGCCGTCTAGGTCAAGCCGGCTATGTTAATTAGGATATCTATCGATGGACCCCTTTTCTACGAGTTTATCTTTAATTTGAGCTTTGATCCTCGTCTAGTTTGTCTGTCGGGATTCATGTTGTCTCCTCTGTGAGGTTATGGTTTCATGTCATGTGGCATTTTTCGTGTTATAGGTTAAGCCGGTGCTTCAGATCAAAATGACGACAACTGCGCCTCTGGGGCACGGTCATGAAGACTTCTCGACAGTCATTGACGAGGTCAAGGCGGCTCTGGTAGATAAAAGAAAACTACTCCACTATATAGGTAGGAGCCTCCGCGCTTGCTTGCTAGTGTTGCTCTCTTCACACTGTCTCGTCCTCTCCAGATCTAAACACGACAGCGGTGGCCACACTATCTCTCTGCTCACCACTGGTCACAGATCCAGCCGGATCCTCTCAGTCGGGGAAGGTGAGAAGTTGCAATGTTCACACGGTCGTCCTCGGTGATGGCTCTTACCCACTGCCGGTGCGTCCCGATCAGCGTGCCTTGTCGTTCTCTCCCATGCAGCACCGGCTAGGGAGGGCTTCTGACCCCTTCTTCCTCGCTGTCGTAGTGTGGGAAGATCCGGCCTCCCGCCGCCCACCTAGCGAAATCCCGGCGACCCTGATGTATAACTTCCTTCAAAACCGGCCTTGCTCTACTTCCCCAGCTCCTGACGTTGCTGCATTTGTACCTTTTACTATTTCTCAGCCCCCCTTGTAGATAGGATTGATCGGCTGTTCGAAAGCCACCTAAATTTTTACTGTTAAGAGGTAAAACTAGTTCATGCAGTCAAATGTAGTACTACTTGGTTCAAACAGGGAAGAAAGGGGGTGGGGGTGGGGGAAGACGCTACAAAAAAGACATCCGTGACATTTTGGGCCAAACAATTTTTTTCTGTCATGCTTATAACACTTCTATGATGATAATTGTGACAAAACCCGGTATCATCGTAGATGTGGTGGGCTCCTACTTCTATGACAAAAAAGCATGACAGAAAATGCGCTTTTCATCCTGGGCGGGCCGGAGCGCACCTGCATGACATTCTTTGGGCCATCCATGACGGAAAAAATCATGGTAGAAGCGATGGCGAGGAAAATTTCGGGGAGTTCCCGGTTACAATGGGTGGTCAGGGCTGAGCGATGCATGGAGGTTTGCGCATTTCTCTCGCACATGTACGCGTGTGTGTGCGAGGTGTTGCGCTCTAACTGAACCCGAATGAGGCGTTGGGCATCATTTGAACCCGAGCGATTGCACTAGCTACGTTACTGAACCCCGATCAATCCCTTGTTGTTAACTGAACCCAAGTGATTCCTTCACTACTACTGCTAACTGAAGCCGATCAAAGCTGTCTCTTGATGGACAGTTCCCGGTGGGGGTTGGATGAACAGTTGCTGGTGGGGTTGGATGAATAGGATCCCATGGTAGTAGAGGTCGTTGCCGCTGGATGAATAGGACCTCGATCAAGGAGGTGGGGGTGGATGAACAGTAGCTGATGGAGGGGAGCCCATGGAGGGCTAGTTGAACAGGACTCCGTGGAGGGGCTGGTTGAGCAGGACCCCATGGAGGGCTGGTTGAACAGTAGCCAGTGGAGGCTGGATGAACAAGACTCCGTGGAGGGCTGGATGAACAGTAGCCGGTGGAGGCTGGATGAACAGGACCCCGTGGATGAACAATATCTGGTGGAGGCTAGAGGAAGTCGACGGTGGATGAACAGTAGCCCGTGGAGTCCTATTTTGCGGTACGCCACACCCCTCCCGATGAACAGGACACCCGTTCCGACCGTAGGAGGTCGAAGAGAAGTCTGTTTCCTCCGTTTTGCGGTACGCCACACCCCTCCCGATCAACAGCACCCCGTTTCGACCATAGGACCTCGAACAGAAGTCCGGTTCCATTGTTTTGCGGTACGCCAGATCCTTACCTATGAATAGGACCCCATTTCAATCATACGCGGTCGAACAGAAGGCCCATTTCCTCTATTCTACGGTACGCCAGACCTTGTTTCGGCTGTTTTGTCCAAGCCGGTTGGCTGCCGATGAACACGACGTATTTCATTGCCTCCCGATGAACACGACGCATTCCGTTTCCTCCCCATGAACACGACGCAGTTTCTCTGTTCCGACCCAACCGGTTGGCTTCCGATGAACAGGACGTCGTTGCAGCCGCCTGTTGCCTCTCCATGTACACGAGCCCTAGTCATACAAATGCGTGAGTAGGTGTTTGAGACCCCGCCCGTATGTATGTACGTGGTCGTATGTTTTGGCATCTGGTTGTACGTACGTGTACACAATTTTGACTGGACCGCCTGAACTGGTACGTCGGGGGCTCTACTACTACACGTGTCGCTGCTTGCTCGGCCACGGTTCATCATTGCAAAGGGACCGAACCAGTATGTCCGTACATGTTCGCGACCAAATTGACAATGCTACGTACGCTTTGACCAGGTGGATCCCGACTATCAGGGAGGATAAGGACGCACTTCCTTGCATGCGAAGTTATTGATGGAGGGTCCCAGCGGTTAGGGGGAGAATCATTTTTTGCCCGTAATATGGAGGCACTTCCTTACATGCGAAGATGTAGCTGGTAGGTCCCAGCTGTCAGGGGGGAAACACTTTTTCACAAAATACAAAGTCCCTTCCGATGGGTCCCCGCTGTCAGGTGGAGGAATAATTATTTTACGTGTAATAAGGTTGCACTTCCTTGCTACAGCCGTGGACCCAGCTATCAGCCTCTCCACGTACAGTCCTCTTCCGATGGAAGTGGTTCCTTGACAACATTGACCATGCCGTGCTGAGAGCACCAAGGCGATGGATGACGGCGAGGCCTAGAAGGGGACGACGCGGTGCCGGGGAAGATGCGATAGTGGATGCTCATGCGAAGAGGAGTATGAGGATTGACTGGTTTGGCTGCGGTGTGAGGCTGCCGTCGCCGCAGAATAACATGGGTTGTGGGTGAGTAGATAGTAGAGGGATGGCTTGGCCAGCGGTGGGAGTAGGGTTGGGTTTTGAGGCCTGCGCGGCAACACAGCCGACCACTTGAGGTAGGAGCAGGCGGTCTTGCCGGAGTTGGTTTGGGAGGCTGGTGCAAGAAGAGCAGTGCTTGAAGAAGCAGCAGGACCGTTCGATTAAAATCCAACGGTCACTACTGCTAGAATCGTTTGTTGACTAAGTTGACAAAGCCCTGCGTACGCGTCAACTTAGTAGGCCCACAGATCAGCCTCCGAACCAGTGCGCCCCAGATGTCAGTGGGAGGAACCAATTTTTCGCATAATAAGGAGGCAGTTGCTTGCGTGCGGCCATGGACCATGGGGGTCCCTACTGTCAGGCTCTCCACATACATCCCTATTCCAATGGCTGTGGTTTGTTGAATGTTGAGCATGCCACACCTAGAGCACGAACACGGTGGACGATAGTGAGGCCTAGGAATGGAACGACCCGGAGTAGGCGAAGACAAAAACAGTGGATGCCCATGCTGAGGAGAGTATGACGGTTGACTGGTTCGGCTGCGGCGTGAGGCTGCCGTCACCGGAGAATAATAGGAGGTGCAGATGGGTAGAGGGATGGCCAGGCCAATGGAGGGAGTAGGCTCGTCCAGTGAAGCCTGTGCGGCATCATAGCCGGCGACAAGAGGAGGGAGTGGGCAGTCTCGCCAGCTGTGGTTTAGGCGGCTGGAGCAGGAAGATCAGAGATTGAAGAAGCACCTCGGCTGTTGGATGGACATCCAACAGTCACTGCTGCTAGAATCGTGTGTTGACTGACAAAGCCTTGCATAAACAAGTGAGCCTTGAAATCTGTGGCGTGTACATCCCATTTGCTATTATTTTTATAATTTACCGCCTATTTGCTAATTCATATGGAATTTATTGCAGCCCATTTTCCATTTTTAGAATTGCTGCCCATTTTCTGGTTAGTGCCAGGGTTAAAACTTTGAACAAAAAAATGTGCGAAATTTTAAAAATTCGCATATTTTTGCTGGGGAACAAAATATTCTTAATCCAAAAACTAGTAGCCATACTAAAACAAATTTAAAAATAAACTAGTACTATGTCATGTTAAAATCCAATAAAATATAAAAATCAGTGAAGAACAAAAATAAAAAATAAAACTAATTGCCTATTTGCTATAATTTTTTTTGCAATTTGCAACCCCTTTCATATTACTTTTAAGATATGCTGCTCATACTCTTTGGCCAGGCCGGAATGCATCCATCCTTGTCTTGAAAGATTTCCAGCACAGTAAGTCAGAGAAAACAAATAGGCCTAGCTTGGGTATTCTTCAAGAAGAAATAGTGGGCTACCTATTTTCCCAAAGAAAAACTGCTGGGCTGGTCATGTTGTTAGACGGGCCACAGAGACCGCACAACCCAGTTTATAGCCTGCTCCTCCAAACAAATACTCAAAAAAAAGTTGTGCAATTCTGTCGTTAATTCACTATACGTTGACAATGATGTGGGTCCCAGATATCAGTAGGGTGGATTACAGTAAAAAATGAGGGGTGCATCTGAGTAGTAAAAGAGGTGCTTGCTTGTGTTCGGGAGTGGACCTGGTGGGTCCGTACTATCATACTCACAACTACAGTCCTTTCCCGATTCACTATGTTGACAGGGCCACACGGCAGCGCCGCGGCGAGCGCACCAAGGCGGAGGATAAAGTGGTGTCGCCAATGTGTTGGGCTGGGTTGGGCATACTTATCGAAGAATAATAATGGATCGGAACTATTTACAGTGTTGACTATGATTTGCATGGGTCCGCTGGTTGCAGGAAGAAAATGGTGGGAGAAAAAAGACTAGTCGCTATCTTTGCCTAAGAATAATGTCGGCTGAATGTAATGACACTCTCATAGGAAATAATATCCTCTTGTTAAAATTTGACTTTTCAAATGGTGAATTAAAGAACTGGTGCATGAGCATTTAGCTTTATTTATTTATTTACTTATTTATGTTTAAGGGACCATGAGCACGTACCTGGGTCGGACCCATGTGAGAGCTTCCCTTCCAGTTAATTATGGGCTCCTCTATTCGGCCTTCGTCAGTGGGCTGCATGTTATTGACAAGTGGAAAATGTGTTCCGTACCAAAAATAGTATGCGTTACGTATGGTACGGGGCACTAAAGGATCAGGCCGTGCAACGACTTCCAAAACATTGTGTTCTAACAACACATTTATTCAACCAACAGATGAAATACACTACTGATTGTACATTGAAAACAGCAACAGCAACAACAACTAGGGCTGGGGGTGCAACAGAAGCAGTAAGCAGGCCAGAAGACTAAAGATGAAGCTCTCTCTTCCAAACCAAACATCAACCATTATTACAAAAGGGCTACCAAAAAATAACAAGTGTATGCATCAAACTAAATAAAGATCCTACTACACCAAGTGTACGCATCTAACTAACTGGCACAGTTAGACGTTACTATTTATTAAGCTGTGGAGATTGGCTGACGGCTTGAACCAAATGGGTGCCTGACGGGGGAAACTCCAGCCAGCAGGTCGAAGTCTGATACTTGCGACCCTCTCTCCTACTTTGGGCTGCAGAGCGTGGCAGCACATATCGAGGTATGGTGCATGGAGAGACACATGTTATGCTGTGTACACACAGTTTTGCATGATGAGCGAAACATCGCTGCCATCATGATCCTTGTCGTCGGTTATCTCCTGGTTAATCGGATAATTCAGTCGGAGAAACAGAGAGCATGTACCAAGGCTACTTACCAGCCTCTAGTCAAAAATTCCTGACGGCCCGAAGAAGCTGGGATCCTGCTCAAAGACCTTGCAGTGATTGTGATTGTAATCCGTGAAACAACACGTCCGGTACGTGCGAACGATTGATATGTGTGAATGATCATCAATCATTCACTGTCATCTGATCGAGCCAGGAACCACCTACAACTGCCATGCCGCTTTTCTTTGAAAGGTTTTGGGATAAGGAAGGGTAGGAAAACCAGGAGGCCTACAACATCATATCAAGTTAGAGTCAAATAAAAAAGGGCGCATATTGTAGTCAATCTTAAGAACAGGATGTTCTGAGCATGAATATTTTTTCAGTAAATGTTGATAGTATTTTAAGCAAGCCATAATGATATCATAGGAAATTAACATACTACTGTAACAGTCATTTGTAGTGATGAATGGAGTAGGCCAGCAATACGTCCAGCCATAGAAGGAGTCCACAACGTAAATGAAGCCCTTGTGTTCAATGTCATCAGAGAACCATGGAGGATGTACGATCCTGCGATGGACGTGCAGATTTATCCACTTACCGTAGTGACCTGTTAGATAGGCAAGACCACGGTTGAAGAACGCAATTAGCCTGAAGTCTTTATAATTCACAGATCTTGTGGGCACTTGGCAGATAACAACCTTGAGCAAATCAAACTTGGTATCATGTTGGCTACTGTAAGATTCTGAGTATTTTGGGCCGCGGTGCCAAAGCAGTGTAGTGTTAATTGAAGGAAGGGGGATCAATCATCGGGTGTAGACCTCCACGAGCATCCAGCTACCGCGACCGTCGACGAGCACCATCCAAGACGTGTTAATGCTGACTCAGTACATACTGTTAATGTAGTTGAGGGTGACGGGGATCGGATCGCAGTCGAGGGGGTTGATGCTCGCCACCCTACGATCGTTATGCTGCGTGACATGCCATTTCTGAATATCAGGCGGCATCAGCAAGCAAGGAGCTGGCTTAAAAAGCTCCGCCCAGCCCCGACGAGCACGTGGCGAGCGGCATGGTACTGAGATTGTCCACACGCGAAACAATGAGCTTGATTACCTCTGTGGGAAGCGAACTCAAGCCACTCTTTCAGAAAACACTACTCGGTTATTCCCTTGTTAGTGCTTCGGTTTCAGAAGAGGGGGGAGGCGCCTAGCGGGGATGGAAGATTAGACGATTATGTGTGGACGAGGCACCTAGCGGGGTTCTTCCATTGTTACCTCTATGTGATGCGGGAAGTGGACATGTGATGATGACAATGTAGCAGGAGCACGCCACTTGACTTACGAGACGCATCCCAGCAGCGTAGGGTCATATCGATGCTAGACAACTTGCTTGAGTGATCACAGTACTAGTATAATAAACTACAATACCTACTACTATGCCCTAGTTTTTTTTCATATAGTGGGTAGGACTCTCCTCTACTACTAGCACCAGAGGAGTAGTATATTGTAAAATAGTTACAAACTTCAATGCCCGAGCGTGGAACGACTACGAATCGCCATCGGTGCTAACTCCAATCTCCAACAAAGGTTCGCTAGGAGACATGGCAGTTCCAAACGCCCGTGACGCAGTTACAGTACGTGTGTAAGGATGGCGATTTTATTAAATACTATGGCTTAAAAACAGGCCACCGTCGGATGGAAATATGACAGTTATGTGGGATTCACCAGGATTGGGCTTGTGGCAAACAATTGCCAGATATCATTACTAAAAAAAAGGTTAAAACACCCGGGGCTATAACTTGCACAGGATGACGATGCAGTTACAGTACTAACATAGTTGTAAAATGGTCAAAGAACGTGTTTATGTGGTGTTTGGAATTATATGCAAACTAGCAAGATGCCTGTGCATTACACGGAACATCAAGATGCATTTTTTTTATAAAACACCTCTTGTGATTGACCCATACAGGAGTAATCCCATGTGTAAAAACTAATGATAACTCGAGAATTTCATCAAAAAATGGTATCTCGAGATTTTCATCAAAAAAAGATATCTCGAGAAAGATGAGAGATAAGGTCACGAGGACTGGGGCATGGTGGTGACTAGTGATCGGACTTGGCGGAGGCATGGGGATGGACGGCACCGACAGCGGCCACCATGCTAGATTGTTTGAGAGACTTCCTTTTTTAATTTCTCATCAATGAGGTTGTGGGAGATAAGGATGAACGCGGCAAGGCCTTATTTGCAAATGTGGAGAGGGGTGTGGGTATGTTTTTGTAAAATTGCCATAGTTTCCTTCCTATTAGTCAGATATAGACCAGACGGCCTATATTGCAGGATGGCAGGCACACCATCATCACCAACTCTGTTTTTTATCTAGGGACTAGGGAAGTACTAGGGAGTACTAGTAAGGACACCATCTACTGCTTCGTGTGCTACTCCTGCGCTCCATTCGGCGGGCGTAGCGTCCCCTACAGCCACTCCCTCCCGCGCTCCATTCGGTGGGCACAACGTCCCCTATAGCCATTCCCTTTCATGGAAGGCCCGGTCGATGCCTGCAAGGTGCCCTGCGTCCACAAGATTTTCGGCTGCGAGAGGTACATCGACCATCACTCGCTGGCGGAGCATAGTTCTAGATGCACGCACGCGCCCTGCTACTGCTATGAGTACACGCTGCCGTTTGAGGGCTCGTCGGCGAGCCTTGTGCATCACCTCATGGCACCATCCATCAATCACTACTGGCCTGCGGCGGTGAACATGAGGTATGAGACGTGCTACCCGTTCACCATGCCAGAGTCACTAGAGGATCACCGCTGCCTGCTAGTCACGGAGGAGGACGGCAGTGTCTTCCTCTTGGCCGTGGGCACCGGCAAGGCCCGCGCAGGCCGCCGCCTCGTCTCTATAGTGTGCGTTAGGGGGAACGTTGCTGACGCTGACATGAGGCCGGTGTACGGGTGCGTGCTCACTGTTACTGCCGCTCCGAAGTACGAGGGCGTCCACACCGCCTCCATCATGCTGACTGGGACTGTGCCGAGCTGCTCCGTTCCTAGCAATGTGGACATGGAAGACGCCTGGTATGATTTTCACCACCAGACGATGCACGGGGAATCCAAGGAGGTTCACCTGGTCATATGCATTACCAAGTCAGCTGTTCATTATTAGTCTTCGCTTAATATAATCCGTTGTCTAAGCATGTGGAGACTTCTTATTTCTATAGTATAGAACCTTCCATGCATGATCTTGCTCTATTAGAGTATCGCGCTAAAATAAAAGTGTATCCATTTATGGTTTAGTCTAGAATCTTCCATGTATGATTTTGCTCCATTAGAGTTCTCGCTTTCCATTTATGAGATTAATTGAGAATTTTTACTACGGTAATGGTGAAAGACTTCTGATGAACAATTTCTTACATCTCCTCTGCCCCCTTCCAAGTCACCTTACGAAAACCAAATAATCCAAAAAACACTTAGGCGTGGTGCATTAACTCCCACCTTGTTTCTTGTTTCTTGACATATCACCCAATTAGAGATGTGGGGCGTGCATGTTTTCAATGACTCGAGACTACCAAACACGACATGAAGTGGTTAGTTCATTGCATGCAATGCTATTAATTAGCAAATAAACATTAAGTTCTCTCATTTTCCTCTCCTTGGTCATGGTGCACAACTTAAAATGACTTATTCACCTAGACGGAGGGAGTACATTCATGGTGGTCTAGAAAAAGTAAACAAAATTGATACTCAAAAACTAATTCTTAAAGATCATTTTTTGCAAAGCACAATAAGTGTTATTTCTTCACAAGTTTTGGATGCAAGTTGAACATCTGAATGGTTTTGTTTGCAACAGATACTTTTTTATCTATTTCACCCGGATGTTTGTGAGCTCTTGAGAAGAAATAATATCTGAACAAACCTATTGATACTCGTTACACATGACATGACCCCCACATACTTTGTCAAAATAAACAACTCCTCGATCAATGCATTTCACTGTTCTGTGCAACGCATGGGCACCTTACTATATATAGTACGACCATAAATTTAACTAACATTATATATAGTACGATAAATGCTCATGCATGTCACCAAAAATTATATCACTAAAACTAAGTTCAAATACGAATCCAACGATATAGTTTTTGTTGACATGCACTAACATTTTGTCAGTTAAATCTTCAGCCAAATTACATGGGGGACTAATAAACCACGATCGAGGTAGTACTAGTGTAGAGGGCGGCGCTGCACGGCAGTCTCACCCCGCTCGTGGCGCGGCAGTAAAGCCTTCGTATAACAAAACCCCACCACTCCCAGTAATAAGTGGCCTGGTAAAATAAATGGACAAGCAACCATCACATCCCTCTGTCTTTTTTGCATTTCATCTCTCTGCATTTACTTTGCCTGGTTCATCTCGCACACTTGGTCCCTAGCTACTACTCCTAGTATCCCTAGCTACTACTCCTAGGGCCAGTTCTTTTGGCTGCTTAAAAAAAATAAGCCGTCTCTTCCCCAGCTTTTCCTATAAGACTAGTGAAAGGATCGAGAAGAGGTGTCTAGAGGGGGGGTGATTAGACACTCAACAAGCAAAAGTAGCGGTTTTAAGTTCTTCAAGTTGAGATTGTAGATTAGCACAATTTTAAGCATTCCCAACACACTTCAAGCAAGCATAGCAAGAGTATAAGTAGCGGAAATAGTAAAGCATGCTAGTTGCAAGAATGTAAAGGGATGGGATTGGAGTGTGCAAACGCAATGAAGACACAGAGATTTTTGGCGTGGTTTCGATAGGTGGTTCTATCGTACATCCACGTTAATGGAGACTTCACCCACGAAGGGTAACGGTTGCGTGAGTCCACGGAGGGCTCCACCCACAAAGGCTCCACGAAGAAGCAACCTCGTCTATCCCACCATGGCCATCGCCCACGAAGGACTTGCCTCACTTGGGTAGATCTTCACGAAGAAGGCGATCTCCTTGCCCTTACAAACTCCTTGGTTCTGATACGTCCATTTTGCATCATGTTTTCCTACTATTATTTATGTTGTTTTTTATATAATAATGCTTTTTGGAGTAATTATAATGCCTTTTCTCTCATAATATGCAAGGTATACACAAAAGGGCAGAATTCTGGCAGGTGATAATCTGGACCTGAAAAGGCTACGTCAAGCTACCTATTCTACACAACTCCAAATGAGCTGAAACTTCATGATGATTTTTTATGGAATAAATAAGAATTTTTGGAGTCAATAAGTACCAGAGGGGGGCCACCAGGTGGGCACAACCCACTTGGGCGCGCTAGGGAGCCCAGGCGCGCCTTGGTGGGTTGTGCTCACCCAGGCCCACCTTCGGTGCCCCTCTTCTGGTATATAAGTCATTTTGACCTAGAAAAAATAAGGAGAGGACTTTCGGGACAAAGTGCAGCCATCTCGAGGCGGAACTTGGGCAGGAGCACTTTTGCCCTCCGGTGGAGCGATTCTGCCAGGGGAACTTCCCTCCCGGAGGGGGAAATCATCGTCATCATCATCACCAAAAACTCTCCCATCTTGGGGAGGGCTATCTTCATCAACATATTCAACAGCACCAACTCCTCTCAAACCCTAGTTCATCTCTTGTGTTCATCTTTGTACCGGAACTATAGATTGGTGCTTCTGGGTGACTAGTAGTCACTACAAAAAAAATATACTTCCGTGATGATATGTGTTTGTCACAGTAGGTCGCGTTTTTTGTCATGCATGTACATCCATGATGATTTTATGACAGAATCAAGATAGTCATACCTGTGCTGTCGTAGAAGTGTTCCATGACATTACCAAAATTATCATCACGGAAGTGTCCACTTCCATGATGATAAATCGCGCGTCACAGAAGTGCTTTCGTCAAGGGTGACCAACACGTGGCATCCACCGTAACGAAACGTCGTTAAGCTATCGGTCGGGTTTTGGATCTGATAACCCGTTAACAGCTCCGACCAATGGGGATTTTCCACGTGTAAAATCATCATTGGCTGGAGGAAACACGTGTCAGCTCATCATTGGGACAGATGTCATCCACTCATTGGACAGAAGGCGCCTATGATACGTCGGCACGTGGCACGACCCAACAGAGGGCCATTCCTGTGAAAAAGCCGGGATGTTTGACTTGGTCAAAAGGTGGCGGGCCGGCCCATGGAAAGCCTGTTAACGGCCTATTCGCATATAGCCCATTTACAACCCGCTAACCCAAGGCCCGTTACGCCCTATCCGAATTAGGCCCAGTAGCGTCATCTGGGCCATCCAATATGATTCCAGCCCGTTTTCATGTCTGACCCATGTATGGCCCATGACGTCTTTCGGCCCATATGAGGCCCTTTGTAACTCTTGGCCCATTAACGGCCCGCGGTGAAACTGGCCCATAATGAACAGTGTATCACTTTACACCCATTAACGGCCCATGGTGAAACTGGCCCGTAATGAACAGTGTATCACTTTATACCCATTAACGGCTCGTTATTCCGTTGGGCCGTTTCCAGCCCATGTTATCTTTCAGCCTTCTAAGAGCCCATTTATTATTGGGCTCATTTCCAGCATTCGTTTACTTACGACCCGTTATTGTCATTTTCTGCTTGTGGGTCCGTTAATACGTGGCCCGTAGAAGGTTACAGTCGGCCCGTTTGTGGTCCGTTAATACGTTGGGCCGTTTTCATAGCGTCATCAAATACGGCCTATTAATGATGCCCCTTATGGTCGGCCCATGAACGGACGATTCCAACTCTAGCCCGTTTACGGCCATAATGCGTCCTGTTATTGGCCCATGTTTGGCCAATCGATCATAAGGCCCGTATAAGGCCCATTGATGATACGGCCCGTAGAAGGCCCATTGTTTCTACGGCCCATAGAAGGCCCATTGTTTCTATGGCCCGTAGAAGGCCCACTGTTTCTATGGCCCGTAGAAGGCCCACTATTTCTACGGCCCGTAGGAGGCCCAGTGTCACTACAGTAAATATTAGCCCATGGTTATTGTGGCCTAGTTTTAAAAAATAGGTTATTGCATCCACTAGCAAACCGCGGAAAAAGAACTGCAGTGACTACAAGCAAACAAATAAACAAGACAACAAGGAAATAAATAAGCAAGCAACTTACGCTAGGCTATCACGGCTATCACACATATTACATCCACTGGGCATCAAAGTTCACCACCGGTGCAAATAAACGCGCCGACAAAAGAATATACAAAACTGAGAGCACTTCAGAAGGCACTAGGCCTGGCCAGGTCGGGCCCCCCAAACGGCCGAACAAGCTGAGTAGATTTCAGTTATGTCAACGATAGATGCATCAACACTAGATTTATGGCATGATGGTGCACACGGCAGTCCTCTGACATCTTCATTGCATCTTTGGCTTCAAGTCGGAGCTGAGCTGAAGCAAGCCTTTTCGCTTTAAGTTGAGACTGAAGAAGTCGGACTGATTGAGGCAGTGACTGCACAGAGGTTCTCTCACACCTGTTGGTGAGTAGCCTCAACGCACTGTCTTCATCAAGACAGGACCTTTGGGTCATGTCGCTGTCCTCAAGATGGTTTGGCTCACTATCTTCCCTAAAGTTCTGCCTGGTATGACTCTGAAAGAGAAACAGGGACATACGTAACAGGTTTATAAGCAAATAAATGGATCTGTTCTACATAAGGAACATGTTTTTACAACTACAATTTGAAACTGGTAGTTGTTGCAAACATCCAATCAGATGTAAACAGCAAAGCAAACAGCAGTGGAGGAAATGATGCCTATCCAAATCTATACTAGAACAAAGTTTGAAGGGTTGAGAAGGATGAACTTACATTACATGTTAACACGGGCTGGACAAAGCCCTTCTCCATGTTAATGTAAGGATAATTCAACAAATTCCCCAAAGAAAATTATTTATAAGCGTTGCCATTATTCTACATTTTGCAAAGAGTAAATATAGATCAAATAATATTGGAAGAAACAGAGGATAATGAAGCTCAGGTACAGATTGATGATCATAATCATAGCAATTAATTAAGTACAGCGTTACAAGGCAAGGTACTGACAAGAGCAATGCAGAGCCCAATATTCTTTTGAAATTGTATGATCCTTTGAGCAAGGAGATTCATCTGAAATTAGTTTTCATACAAGAGAGAAGGTAAGGCACAAGCAGAAATTTAGGAGTTCGAATTTTGAACTGATATCATAGACAGTACCTGACGCTGGGCTCCCAGCAGTTCTAATAGGGGTTTGGCCACTAGAGTAGGGGTAAAGTGTGGTACAGTTGGGCATGTGTTTTCTGTGGCTGCTTATCTATCCGATTTAAAAGGTATCACTACCTTTTCCAAATACCTAGTTTGTACTCCTTCAGGATCTGCACTCACCCTCTTCCTTTTGGACATCTATTACGAAAGAACAACATTTGACTGGAAAAACATAGTGTGACGACACATGGAATAGGTACAGAAAATGGATAGGTATGGCATATACTCATATATGATGCTTAAACTAAGCAGATGGTGTAACAAAGTAGAAGTAATGCAAGAGGTGAGATGCAAAATATGTGCGGCCAATACAACTTTGCAAAGTTAGAGCAAGCACCTTGATGGGTGAATAAGATATGCCATCCTCCATGATGCCAAGTTTGTTAGCCAGTGGATTGTTCCGCAATATTCCTCTCGTGCGCCCATTGTCATATTCATTTTGATAATGTTCAATATCTGACATGCATGAAAACATAAAAACAAGTGAGATTTTCTTTATAATGCAGAAGTGATTCTAATCCAATACTGCCTCCCTGTAAACCCCTTTGTGCTATCTCTGCAATTCTTTTAAGAGATGCCATGCATGCTGTAATTTGTTGTGTGCATTAATATAATGTGGCCTACTACTCAAAATATGAGAGCTCCAGAAGTGATGACACTTCGCAGATGACAGCTTCAGCATATAGTAAAGAAGGATTGGCCGGTGCTGCCGGCTCGCGTCAAGTTCGATCCCACGGATCAGGAGCTGATCGAGCACCTTGAGGCCAAAGTGAGTGCTGACAGCGTGAGATTTCAGTCTCTCATCGATTTGTTCATACCAACCATCGACAGCGAGCACGACATATGCTACACCCAACCTGAGAAACTTCCAGGTAAGACACCGATCGGTCGTCTACTTGCACAAACATATTCCTTTGTTTATAGCTCTATTTTTCTTTTTAGATACAGACCTGGTGAAGCAATTATAATTTGACAGTTAATAAAAAGTGAAACAAGTGACTGCATCATGCCAAAGATGTTATGAAAATGCCAACTACGTACACTAAAACCTGTAGTCCACAATACTGCAGGTATCACACTGAGTGGCCTAAGGAAGCATTTCTTCCAGCGCAATTCTAGGGCGTTCAAAAGGGGCACGTGGACACGTCACAAGATACAGTCGGAGTGCAGCATGCACGTGATGTGGCACAAGACCGGCAATACCTTGTCGGTGATGGTCAACGGCCGGCAGACGGACAACAAAAAAGGTTCTGGTGTTGCACACCAACAAGAACTTCGACCAGCAGAGGACCAACTGGGTGATGCACCAGTACCACCTCGGGCACTTGGAGCAAGAGAAGGAGCGGGAGCTGGTCCTCTGTAAGATTTTCTACCAGACGAACACTAGGGCCAAGAGTAAAAACATTATAAGTTAGTTTGGTATTGGTAGTTGTACTACCTTGTCGTTCGCAAGTTGGTATTGTTGTTAACGATCTTTTGGTATGAACTTGCATTTGCTTCCAACCATCATGCCGACGGTCGACATGGATATAAAGCTAAATCATTTGTTTCGAAACGAATTTTCAGGCACCTAATTTTTATTTGATGGGTAGCATAAGCACCTGCCGTTCGAATTCCCAGTTCTCCAATTTTTTTGAAACAAGTGCATGCACTTATTATCACGATGAAAAAACAATATCCCTGCTGCATCCCAGTTATCAGTCTGTACTTGTAGAATTCTCTCGTTTATTAAGCACGTATATTGTTTTTTCAGGTCGAGCAAGTTTCAACTGGGCTGTAGACTGCCCAGGGTTGGTTTTGTTTTTAACAGGCCCAACCCATGACGACAACGGGGCACAAAGATCCAGCAGGTATCTACTGGCCTCTGGCCCGCCAGCGTTAGTTATATTTTGTCTTACAACATCCACAGGCAGTTTTTTTACTGAATCAAACACACAGCCCAGTTCTATTTTCCTGTTGAAACACATGTCCTACATCCGTTTTCTAATCTCTACCTATAGTTTTACTAGTTCATATACACATATCATTATATTGAAAACACATAAAATTCCCTTTTCATATTTACATCCTTATTTTTGTTGTTTTTTCCCACGCAGCGCTGATTTTTTTACCACTGGTTTTCACTTAAACCAACTCAATTGTCCCACGTCTTATTTGCTTACAAAAACAAAACGATTTTTTGGCAAATCAATAAGTTCTTAAAAATGTTTATCATTTCGGGATTACAACAGTTCGGATTCCACCGAAATATGCAAAATAAGGTTGAACTTTTTGACCGTGGTCCTGGGCAGAAAATGGGATGTAATAAATTACTTAAGAATTAGCAAATGGGCTGCAAATTATAAAAAATAGCAAATGGGCTTTATGTTGTCTGCCATAGATTTGGAGGCTGACTTGTGGGCCTACTAAGTTCATGCGTACACAAGGTTTCTCAAAAAAGAAACTTAGTCAACAATCGACTCTACCAGCGTCAGACCATTAGAAGTCAATCTAACGGCAATCGTGCTTCTTCAGTCTCTGATCTTCCTACCCCAACCACCCAAACCAGCGCCATCGGAACCGCCTGCTCCCGCCTCCTATGGTCGGCTGTGCTGCCGGGCAGGCCTCATGGCGCCATCATACTCGCATCCCTGGCCTGTCTATCCCTCTACTCACCCACACCTCCTGTTATTTTCCGGCGACGGCACCCGAACCAGTCAACCCTCGTACTCTCCACCACGTGGGCAGCCACTGGCATGTCTTCCCCGGCTCCGTGTCGTTCCCTTTGTAGACCTCACCGTCGTCCACCGCCCTGGTGCTCTCGGTGCGGCGTGGTCGCCATGTCCGGCCCCTTCTTCGCCGCCATGTCCAGCCTCTTCCCTGCCACCATGTCCGGTCCCTTCTCCACCGCCATTATCAATCATCTCTTCGTCTTGCCCCGTGCCGTCATTGCCTGCCCCGTAGGCGTCCTCAACATCATCATCCTCATCTTGAATTATCCACCGAGTATAGCCATCCATGAAACCAGTCATGAGCAGGTGCGCCATCGCATCGTAGGGGTAGAACCAAACTCCTCCTTTGCATCTTTGACATGGACATAAAACCTCTGCCAGGTTATTTTCTTTCATGTCCCGAACCGCCGACCGCAACCACCTGTCAACCACCGTTCCACTGACCGTCATGAACGCCTGCATGGTAATAATAAACAAATTGATTATAAAAATGCATGCATGCATCAAAGTCATACAAAAATTCAGCATGACCTTTCCTAAAAATAGGACATATAGAGTTTGCCCAGAATTCGCCGAAACGGAAATAAACCAACATTTCGGCAAAACATTGGCAACTCACAAGCACAATTCGGCGGCAACTCATGCCACACACACAATTTTCATCATATCGCCCGATTATGTCATATCGCACACATACACATATTTCCATTCTTGCAAAAGCATAATTTTTAAATCACCTATCTCGAGATCGAGCACGGTGATGATGTTGTCGATAGGTGTCGCCACACACACCTATGGAATGATCAAAAGTGGAAAAAGCTCTTCTTGACAAGGCTATAGATCTAGTTAGGGAGGTACATAGGTCACTTCACTAAATGCTAGCTAGATCTACCTAGCTAGCTAGTTTGGGAGGAGACAAGTTCAACTAGTGGAGGCGGAAGGAAAAAAGAGAAAGGAGATGCATTAATGGAGGTGGTGTAGTTATCTAGGAGTAATAAAGAGAGAGAAAGATAGGTAGAAGAAGGAGCATAATGGGGGAAGAAGTAGTGAGGAAGAAGCAAAGTGAGGGAGAGAGGAGGTGGGAGGGGAAAGTGAAGGAAGAGAGGATGGGGGAGGAGGGAGAGGGGGAGGAAAAAGGTGGTATGGCTGCGGTTTAGCAGTAGCACTGGTCGTAAAACGCGCTGCTGCTAACACGATAGCAGTAGCGCGCTCCTGGCAGACGTGCTACTGCTAAGCGAGGCCCGCCATGTTGCCAGGTTTAAAATTAGCAGTAGCGACATGCAGAAAAAGCGCGCTACTACTATCACATTAGCAGTAGCACGGTTACCGTTGGCGTGCTACTGCTAAACCTAGCGCGGCGGGAATGGTCGGCCAATTTTAGTAGTAGCGTGGTTCTATCGTGTCGCGCTACTGCTAAGCTGGTAGCAGTCGCGCCTATTTGTTGCACGCGCTACTGCTAATTAGCAGAAGCACCTCTTTTTGTCCAATGCTACTGCTAAGTTTCTGTGTATAAGGTTTTCCCTAGTAGTGCCAGAGTGTCCACTCGGGAGCCGAAGGTGATGACTCCACGGCCGATAACCCTGATGAGCTTCGCAACGACACCAATGATGTGCCTGCTCAGTCCGACATTCCCGCTGAAATGTCAGATAACGAGGATCCCGAAAATCCCGAGGTCGTGGGATATAGTGATTACTTCCCGGAATCCGAGAAGGATGTTAGCCTCCGACTTGAGGACTTCCTCATCCCGCAAGATCCGGTACAATAGGAGAGATTCCAGTGATGCGACATCATGACCGCCCAGAGCACGAAGTAAAAATAACACAAGCTCCATGCTAGCCAAAGTACACTTAACGACAAATGGGTCGAGGTCCTCACCATCGAGCAGGAACTCGAGGCACAATGCGAGGGGTAGCTCAAGTCCTTCCCATGCAGAAAGCAGCTGCCCGAATTTAACGAAAAAGCAGCGGAGAACATGCCACTCAAGCCTGGCCGAGCTAATCAACCTAACCTCCCTCCCAGGGGGCGAGACAAAGCCGACAGGAGTCTATACAAACCCCCCAATAATACCTCTCCGTTATGGCAAGGAGCCGGTCCAGTACCTCGAGCCATTTGACTTGCGAACACAGTTAAACACAAATCCCGCCCTAGCTCGATCCATATACAGATCTCAAGGGCACACGACAGCCAGTTAGGCCGGGTACAACGCCTGGTTGGACAGGAACGGAAGGGCTCGGGAGCGAACCTACGCTTGGATGCTGGCCAACATGGGGCACTAGGCTCCTCATTTCTGAGGTCCCCCACATTCGATATGTTTCACAAACGAGGTCATGGAGCACTAGTTCCCTGAAGGCTTTAAACCCATAAACATCAAGGCATATGATGGAACAGCTGGCCCGACTGTATGGATTGAAGATTTTCCTCTCCATATTCACATGGCAAGAGGAGATGATCTCCACACCATAAAATACCTCCCCCTAAAGTCCAAGGGATCGGCAAGGCATTGGCTCAATAGCCTACCCAAGAACTCTATCGGAAGCTGGGAAAAGCTTGAAAACGCTTTTAGGGCAAACTTCCAGGACACCTACGTCCGACCACCGGACACTGACGACCTCAGCAACATAATTCAATAGCCCGACAAATCAACCAGGAAGTTCTGGAATCGGTTCTTGACTAAGAAGAATCAAATAGTAGTTTGTCCTGTTGCAGAAGCAATCGCTGCCTTCTGGCATACTATCCGGGATGAATGGTTGGCGCGTCAGCTCAGGCAAGACAAACCAAGAACCATGGCACCCCTTAGATCCATGATGACCTGCTTTTGCACGGGCGAGGACAACTGGCTAACCCGCAACTCTCACAGCGGTGAAGTTGGCACCTCGGAGGTTCGTGATGGCAACGGCAAGTCCATGTGCAACAAGAACAAGTGCTGGCATAAAAAAACTACAATGAGGCCAAAGATGCTATGGTAAATGCTGGGTTTAGCAATGCCAAAGCTGGACAGAAAAAGAAACCCTTTAAAGGGAACAAGGATGGTCCCAGCGTGCTTGACATGATTCTTATAGACCTTGCCAGATTCATGGCATTTCGGATAAGCCAGACAACCACACCAATAGAAACTGTTGTGTTATCAAACAACCAGGAAAGGTCACGGTCGAAGGACATAGCAAGACCCAGTCTCACGGCGAGGACGAGGATGAACCTCGGAGGCCCAATAATGGGGGCTAGAAACAATCCCTTCTGATGTCAATGATGTAAACATGATTTATGTCACTCACATCACTAAGAAGAAATGGAAGCACGCGGTCTGAGAGATCTACGCCTTAGAGCATGTCGCCCCAAAGTACAACCCATGGTTGGCTTGTCCAATCACCTTTGATAAAAGCGACCAGCCAACCAGTATCCGTCATGGAGGGCTGGCGGCTTTGGTCCTCGATCCCATTATCAATGGGTTCCAGCTAACCTGCATCCTCATGGACGGTGACAACAGCCTAAATCTGATCTATGCTGACACGATCAACAAGATAGGTATCAACCCATCAAGGATCAAGCCCAGCAACACCACTTTCAAGGGTGTCATTCCAGACGTGGAAGCATAGTGCATGGGGACAATAACATTCGAGGTGGTCTTTGGCTCCCCCGAAAACTTTCGAAGCGGGAACTTGATCTTCGACATAGTCCCCTTCCGGAGTGGCTATCACACACTGCTTGGATGAACTGCTTTCGCCCGTTTCAACGCGGTCCTGCATTACGCGTATTTAAAACACAAGATGTCAGGACCCACTGACATTATTACACTTAATGGAAACACCAAATGATTCCTTCGTATGGAGGAGCAAATTACAGCTTTCGTAGCCAAGGTTCAAGCATCCAAGGAGGCATCCATGGCACTCACCAGATTACACGAGAAGTGCTTGTCAAAGCGTATCAGAAGTGCCCCTTCAACCTCCCGGTAGCCAGGTAGCACCCTCTTATAGGGATACACGCTCCACTGCCCTCTTATGCTAACCGAAGATTACGTGCCCCGTGTTCATAACTTCGCACTTAAAATACCATGGGGGGCTATGGAACACTACAAAAAAAGGCATATTCCTCGGCCTAAACCAATCAGTGCCATACAGCCATCCTGGTTATTATAAAGGCATTACTTCAGGCCTACTAGGACAGGTTCTTCGGCTGACAGTATAAAACTATCCCAAAGAAGCTACTGAGCTTAAACGCCCTGCCAGTCGAAGGCGTCATGCATCGTCAAGGCAGCATAGCAACTAACTTCACCTACACCTCAGAACGGACGAGGTGCAGCTGCTCGACAACATAGAGGCACAAACGTGCGACATGGCTATTCATGGATGTTTGGATCCCAACTTAAAATCACTTTGTATCATCCCTCCTTATTTTTTGTATCTTTTAGTGTTTCTTTGGTAAAAGCTTTGCATGTACGGTTCGGCCTCATAAATCAAAATAAAAAAGACCCTTTGCAGTCACCACACATACATTTGTGTCATTTTCTTTTTTACTCGCCTTTGAGCCCAAGATAACTGTCGCGATACGAACCCTTTTTTAATACGTCCGGCTTTCAACCGGGGGCTCAGATTTAGTCTCGCGTCAGAATAAAAGTCCGAATAGTTCGTTCGGCGTCTCGGATGTTGTATTATATGCATCCGTTTGAACCATGATTTTGGTCAATAGTTGGGTTGCCCGGCTCCTATGTTTATCTCTTACGTCTCCTCTTCGTTAGTCTAAGAGTGTAAAGAGGGAGCCACTGCGATTGCGCTTCCAACACGGATGGTCAAGCGCATGTGGAGAAAGCCGAAAACCAACTGTCTTGGTAAGCATAAACTGGTCTACAATCCGATGACGGTGTCAAACCAATGATCATTCGAGTCCATCTGTGTTAAGCGAAGGGCTTCTTTGTAAATATGGCTGAAGTGATTGATGGTTTCAACCTCGGTTAAAGCCAAACACTTCACTCATCGCAGGCTAGTTACTCGCCCGAATAGTCAATCTCCCATGACTAAGTGAAAGTTATAAAACCATTATAGTCTTATTGCCTTGTTCCTATTAGCATGAACCACCTCTGGGTTCAGAGACATCGGCTAAGGGTTAAATAGCTATAGAAGCACCCATTTTGTACAAGGGGGTGGAAGCCGATGACTGGTCACTTTCAGTATTAGAACAGCAGCACATGAGTCAAAATAAAACACATCAGAAAATAAGGCCGACTTGATTCAACATAACACAAAAGCTTGTCCTTTTCTTACACACTTAAAACTTCGACATTCCGAAGTACAAGCTAAAAATACAAGGTGTTTCTATTACACCAGGGCTCGGTGATCTGAGCACCTTCCATCACCTCAGCAAAATACTGCTCTCGAGTCCGGTCCTTTCCGGACGGATGCCCTGAAGCCACTGTTTGCAACGATGCGAGGATAGTGTGTCTTCATGGCGGCATAGGCGCGCTGAGCACCCTCCAAGCAGGCAGATCTCTGCCAGCACAGGACCTGAGGGGCGGCGTCCTGAAGACGAGCCACCAAGCCAAAGTAGCTGGTTGTCAACAGCTCTGTCGGGCAAAGGTTGACACAGAGATCCTCCATGCCCGGCCTCGCCATGCGGTAGAGCTCCATCATCTACTTCATTTGGTTGTTGAGCTGTGGTGGGTGTGATGGTGCTTGGCATTGCAGCCAAAATGCCTTCTTCTCAGCGTGACCCTTGAGGGCAATGAAGTATCTACCAACATCGGACGCACTCCTCGACAGATCCGCGAAAGGTCCGAGGATCGCCAGAGTTAACACTACAAAATTTCGTCTATTTAGTGAGAAAAACCCTGGTGATGAAACATGAAACATCACTTGAAATCATTTTCTGTGACAGTCCATTGTCACGAGGTGTTTTCCTCGCGGGGCAGCACCCTATCCAACTTCGAGGATGTTCTAGCCTGCAATTACGCGATGCTTTTGCGCGTCACTAGGCATGTCCATTTTCCTGGACGATTTATAGTGTCACAGAAAATGTTTCATGTCACAAACAATGTTAAGCGGGCTAGAAAAAACATTTAAAAATGGCATGTTGGTGTTTAGAATGTAGTGCCTTATAAATTCTTCAACTACAGAGTTTACAACAAATTACATTATAATTTTTAGGGTTTAGGGTTCGAATGCTCTTATCGAAATCCATTGATTATGTCTTTGTGCATGCTCTCATTGTAGTGAACTATGAGAGCATGAACGGGAAAATATGATCACAAAGAAATATATTCCATTATGTATGAGTTAATCTAAAATTTCATCAAGACAAAAGATGGTCAACAAGAAAGTTTGCTTCGTCCAAATGAACAACTTTGCCATTTCGATCATTTCAATCCCATGTCATGCGGACGTCGTGTGCTTGCACCCATACTCGGGCAGTACTCCGTATAAATTGCAGCAGGAAATTTCAAAGAAAAAACAAGACAATGCCATATCAAACATTGTAGCACAAATACTATAAATATTACAAGGTTCAAATTCGAATATGACAAGGCCCAAACTCGGAGATTACAATGTTTAAACTGATATTAGAGATCAAATTCATCTTCTTTAGAATCTTTGTCATGCACTATTTCTGCGAATGGGTAAGCCACTGATACGTCTCCAACGTATCTATAATTTTTTATTGTTCCATGTTATTATATTATCCATATAGGATGTTTTATATGCATTTATATGCTATTTTATATGGTTTTTGGGACTAACCTATTAACCTAGAGCCCAGTGCCAGTTTCTGTTTTTTCCTTGTTTTTGAGTTTTACAGAAAAGGAATACCAAACGGTGACGTGCCAATTTTTGATGATTTTTTATGGACCAATAGAAGCCCCCCAGAGTAATAGAGTTGGGCCAGAAGAGTCCCGAGCCGTCCATGAGGGTGGAGGGCGAGCCCAACCCCCCTGGGCGCGCCCTCTGCCTCGTGGACGACTCGGAGACCCCATGGACGTGAGACCGACGCCAAAAATTCCTATAAATACCCAAACCTCCAGAAAATAACCTAGATCAGGAGTTCCGCCGCCGCAAGCCTCTATAGCCACCAAAAACCTATTGGGACCCTATTCCAGCACCCTGCCGGAGGGGGGATCCCTCACCGGTGGCCATATTCATCATCCCGGCGCTCTCCATGATGAGAAGGGAGTAGTTCACCCTCGGGGCTGAGGGTATGTACCAGTAGCTACGTGTTTGATCTCTCTCTCTCTCTTGTTCTTGGTTTGGCACGATCTTGATGTATCGCGAGCTTTGCTATTATAGTTGGATATTACGATGTTTCTCCCCCTCTACTCTCTTGTGATGGATTGAGTTTTCCCTTTGAAGTTATCTTACCGGATTGAGTCTTTAAGGATTTGACAACACTTGATGTATGCCTTGCATGTGCTTATCTGTAGTGACAATGGGATATTCACGTGATCTACTTGATATATGTTTTGGTGATCAACTTGCGCGTTCAGTGAACTTATGCATAGGGGTTGGCACATGTTTTCCTCTTGACTCTCCGGTAGAAACTTTAGGGCACTCTTTGAAGTTCTTTGTGTCGGTTGAATAGATGAATCTGAGATTGTGTGATGCATATCGTATAATCATACCCATGGATACTTGAGGTGACATTGGAGTATCTAGGTGACATTAGGGTTTTGGTTGATTTGTGTCTTAAGGTGTTATTCTAGTACGAACTCTATGATAGATCGAAACGGAAAGAATAGCTTCGTGCTATTTTACTACGGGCTCTTGAATAGATCGATTAGAAAGGATAACTTTGAGGTGGTCTCGTACCCTACAATAATCTCTTCGTTTGTTCTTCACTATTAGTGACTTTGGAGTGACTCTTTGTTGCATGTTGAGGGATAGTTATATGATCCAGTTATGTTATTATTGTTGAGAGAACTTGCACTAGTGAAAGTATGAACCCTAGGCCTTGTTTCCTAGCATTGCAGTACCGTTTACACTCACTTTTATCATTAGTTACCTTGCTGTTTTTATATTTTCAGATTACAAAAACCTATATCTACCATCCATATTGCACTTGTATCACCAACTCTTCGCCGAACTAGTGCACCTATACAATTTACCATTATATTGGGTGTGTTGGGGACACAACAGACTCTTTTTTATTTGGTTGCAGGGTTATTCGAGAGAGACCATCTTCATCCTACACCTCCCACGGATTGATAAACCTTAGGTCATCCACTTGAGGGAAATTTGCTACTGTCCTACAAACCTCTGCACTTGGAGGCCCAACAACGTCTACAAGAAGAAGGTTGCGTAGTAGACATCAAGCTCTTTTCTGGTGCCGTTGTCGGGGAGGCTAGGTAAGCGGCACTAACACCCCATCAACTAAGCTCTTTTCTGGCACCGTTACCGGGGAGGTGAGTGCTTGAAGGTATATCTTTAGATCTTGCAATCGAATCTTTTAGTTTCTTGTTTTATCACTAATTTAGTTTATAAAATAAAACTACAGAAAAATGGAATTGAGTTTGCCTCATACGCTTCATCTTTTTAATATCTTTGGTGAGAATGATGGAAAGGAAAATTGTGCTCAAGTGCTAGAAGAAGAAGTCTATAAAATGTTTGGCACTAAATCTTTGAATGATGAGCATGATTGCAATGTTGTTATTATGAACTCTTTGAATATACATAGTACTAATGATGATTGCACTAGTCATGATGAAAATGTCTCTTATAAGCATGTCAACTTTTGGGGAGTGCATAGAGTTTGCAAGTACACATCAAATAGGGAAGATAGATTTTGCAAGAGGCATAAGTATTTAGAAACCAAATGGTTGCAAGAGAGGCTAGATGTTTGTGCTGAAAACATAAAATTTCTTTGCCATACTTGTGAACTTTGCAATGAACGTGGTCATTTAAATCTCCAATGCAAATTGTTTCATTATCAAATCGTGTCCAAAAATTGTGATGACTTGATTTCCCTTGCACATCATAATGAACTTAGTTTGCTTTTGGGTTATGAAGAAATGAAACGTATAATTAAGCATATTCCAGAATATAACCTTGAGGTATTCCTTGATATTGATCTAGAGGAAATTTATATGTATTGTGCGGTGAATTGCATTGAAAATCCTTATATTGCCAATTACATAAAGACAAGAAAACAAATAGAAGATTAAGAGAATACTAATGAAAGGGAAGAGATTTCCCAATATCCTCCTATTCTTTCTTATGATGAATCAGGTAACGAGGAGGAGCTTTCTGTTCAACCAATCTCATTAATAAGGAGATCAAAAAAGAGGGTTAAACCCACACATGATGTCAAGAAGAAAAAGAAAAGACGGAGAAGCAAAGGTAGAAAGGTATCCCTCCCAAATGAAGTTGCTCCTATTACTCATTGTGATGATGATAATTGCTATACTATTGGTGTTATCCATACTATTAATGATGAGAGTGATTATGCTTATGATATGAAAACGCCCAAGCTTGGGGATGCTATGTCTGATGAGAATGACATGTTTGAAAATATATTTGCTGCAATTAATGTTTGTCCCAAGCTTGGGGATGCTATGTTTAATGAATATGACATTTTTAGCCTCTCAAGTTTTGATGAGCAAATTTATTATGATGATAGCATGCCTCCTATTTATGATGATTATTGTGATGACACTTATGCTATAAAAAGTAGTGATAATTATATTTATAAAACTTGTCATGATTATGATTACCCTTTTTCTGAACATTACTCTTTTAATGTGGAAACAATTTATAGTATTCGAGTCTCTTATCATACTCCCACTATTCCGAATGAGAAGAAATTTGCTTATGTGGAGAGTAATAAAATTTATATGCTTGGGGATCATGAAAATAATGCTTTATGTGATGGTTATAATGTTGAATTCATTCATGATGCTACTAAAAATTATCATGAGGGAGGAACATATGCTTGTAGGAATTGCAATAATATCAAGTTTCCTCTCTATGTGCTTAAAGTTTTGAAGTTATGCTTGTTTAGCCTTCCTATGCTAGTTGATTATTGTTCCCATAAATTGTTTGCTCACAAAATCCCTATGCATAGGAAGTGGGTTAGACTTAAATATGCTAGTCATATTCTTCATAATGCTCTCTTTATGTTTTAATTCTTATCTTTTATGTGAGCATCATTGAAATTATCATGCCTAGCTAGGGGCGTTAAACGATAGCGCTTGTTGGGAGGCAACCCAATTTTACTTTTGTTCTTTGCTTTTGATCCTGTTTAGTAATCAATAATTCATATAGCCTCTGTTTATATGTGGTTTTATGTTTTAATTAGTGTGTGTGCCAAGTAGGACCTTTGGGAAGACTTGGGTGAAGTCTATGCGATCTTGCTGTAAAAACAGAAACTTTTGCGCTCACGAGATTAGCTGCCACTTTTTACTGGAGAGTGATTTTAGGTTGATTATTTTTGAAGATGATTAATAGACAAATTACTCAGGTCCACCAATTTATTTCGGAATTTTTGGAGTTACGGAAGTATTCGAATGATACAGATTACTACAGACTGTTCTGTTTTTGACAGATTCAAGGACAACCAAGAGCCTAAGCTTGGGGATGCCCCGGATGGCATCCCCTCTTTCGTCTTCATTCATCGGTAACTTTACTTGGAACTATATTTTTATTCACCACATGATATGTGTTTTGCTTGGAGCGTCATTTTGTTTTATTTTGTTTTGCTTGATGTTTGAATAAAATACCAATATCTGAAATTCTTAAATGTTAGAGAGTCTTCACATAGTTGCATAATTATTCAACTACTCATTGATCTTCACTTATATCTTTCGGAGTAGTTTATCGTTTGCTCTAGTGCTTCACTTATATTATTTTGAGAGTCTTTTAAAACAGCAAGGTAATTTGCTTGGGTTATGAATTTAGTCCTAATATGATGGGCATCCAAGTTGGGTATAATAACAACTTTCATATAAAGTGCATTGAATACTATGATAAATTTGATACTTCATAATTGTTTTGAGTTATAAATGTGATAATGTTAGAGTCATGCTAATTGGGTAATTATGAAATTGACAAATACTTGTGTTAAAGTTGGCAAGTCCCATAGCATCCAAGTATGGTGAATGTTGTGTGACAAATTTGAAGCATGGGGTGTTCTTTGACTACCTTCCTTATGAGTGGATGTTGGGATCGAGCGATGGTTAACTCCTACCAACCCTTCCCCTACGAGCATGCATAGTAATACTTTGCTTCGAGGGCTAATAAACTTTTGCAATAAGTATATGAGTTCTTTATGACTAATGTGAGTCCATGGATTATACACACTCTTACCCTTCCGCAATTTGCTAGCCTCTATGGTACCGTGCATTGCCCTTTCTCACCTTGAGAGTTGGTGCAAACTCTGTCGGTGCATCCAAACCCCGTGATACGATACGCTCTATCACACATAAACCTCCTTATATCTTCCTCAAAACAGCCACCATACCTACCTACTATGGCATTTCCATAGCCATTTCGAGATATATTACCATGCAACTTTCTTCCGTTCCGTTTATTATGACATGCTCCATCATTGTCATATTGCCTTGCATGATCATGTAGTTGACATTGTATTTGTGGCAAATCCACCTTTATAATTCTTTCATACATGTCGCTCTTGATTCATTGCATATCCCGGTACACCACCTGAGGCACTCATATATAGTCATATTTTTGTTCTAGTATCGAGTTGTAATCCATGAGTTGTAAATAAATAGAAGTGTGATGATCATCATTATTAGAGCATTGTCCCTTGAAAAGAAAGGCCAAAAAAAGGAGAAAGGCCAAAAAAAGAGAAAGGCCGAATAAAAAAAGGAAGGCCAAAAAAAGGGGACAATGTTACTATCCTTTTCCACACTTGTGCTTCAAAGTAGCACTTTGATATTTATGATAGAGAGTCTCTTATGTTGTGACTTTCATATACTAGTGGGAATTTTTCATTATAGAACTTGGCTTGTATATTCCAATGACGGGCTTCCTCAAAATGCCTTAGTTCTTCGTGAGCAAGCAAGTTGGATGCACACCCATTTAGTTTCTTTTGTTGAGCTTTTATACATTTATAGCTCTAGTGCATCCGTTGCATGGCAATCCCTACACCTCATATTGACATCAATTGATGGGCATCTCCATATCCCGTTGATTAGCCTCGTCAATATGAGACTTTCTCCTTTTTTGTCTTCTCCACATAATCCCTATCATCATACTCTACTCCACCCATAGTGATATATCCATGGCTTACACTCATGTATTGCATGAGGGTTAAAAAAGCTGAAGCGCGTTAAAAAGTATGAACCAATTGCTTGGCTGAAACTGGGGTTGTGCATGATGGGAGTATTTTGTGTGACGAAAATGATGCATGGCCTAACTATATGATTTTGTAGGGATAAGCTTTCTTTGGCTATGTTATTTTGATAAGACATGATTACCTGTTAGTATGCTTGAAGTATTACTATTTTTATGTCAATATGAATTTTCATCTTGAATCATTTGGATCTGAACATTCATGCCACAAATAAGAAAATTACATTGAGAATTATGTTAGGTAGCATTCCACATCAAAATTCTATTTTTATCATTTACCTACTCGAGGACAAGCAGGAATTAAGCTTGGGGATGCTTGATACGTCTCCAACATATCTATAATTTTTGATTGTTCCATGCTATTATATTATCCATCTAGGATGTTTTATATGCATTTATATGCTATTTTATATGATTTTTGGGACTAACCTATTAACCTAGAGCCCAGTGCCAGTTTTTGTTTTTTCCTTGTTTTTCAGTTTTACAGAAAAGGAATACCAAACGGAGTCCAATTGACGTGCCAATTTTTGACAATTTTTTATGGACCAAAAGAAGCCCCGGAGTAAAAGAGTTGGGCCAGAAGAGTCTCGAGCCGTCCACGAGGGTGGAGGGCAAGCCCTACCCCCTGGGCGCGCCCCCTGCCTTGTGGACAACTCGGAGACCCCCTTGACATGAGACCAACGCCAAAAATTCCTATAAATACCCAAACCTCATAAAATAACCTAGATCGGGAGTTCCGCCGCCGCAAGCCTCTGTAGCCACCAAAAACCAATCGGGGCCCTGTTCCGGCACCCTGCCGAAGGGGGGATCCCACACCGGTGGCCATCTTCATCATCCTGGCGCTCTCCATGACAAGGAGGGAGTAGTTCACCCTCGGGGCCGAGGGTATGTACCAGTAGCTATGTTTTTGATCTCTCTCTCGTGTTCTTGATTTGGCACGATCTTGATGTATCGCGAGCTTTGCTATTATAGTTGGATCTTATGATGTTTCTCCCCCTCTACTCTCTTGTGATGGATTGAGTTTTCCCTTTGAAGTTATCTTATCAGATTGAGTCTTTAAGGATTTGAGAACACTTGATGTATGTCTTGCATGTGCTTATCTGTGGTGACAATAGGATATTCACGTGATCTACTTGATGTATGTTTTGGTGATCAACTTGTGGGATCCGTAAAATTGTGAACTTATGCATAGGGGTTGGCACACGTTTTCGTCTTGACTCTCCGATAGAAACTTTGGGGAACCCTTTGAATTTCTATGTGTTGGTTGAATAGATGAATCTGAGATTGTGTGATGCATATCGTATAATCAAACCCACGGATACTTGAGGTGACATTGGAGTATCTAGGTGACATTAGGGTTTTGGTTGATTTGTGTCTTAAGGTTTTATTCTAGTACGAACTCTATGATAGATTGAACGGAAAGAATAGCTTCGTGTTATTTTACTACGTACTCTTGAATAGATCGATCAGAAAGGATAACTTTGAGGTGGTTTCGTACCCTATAATAATCTCTTCGTTTGTTCTCTGCTATTAGTGACTTTGGAGTGACTCTTTGTTGCATGTTGAGGGATAGTTATATGATCCAGTTATGTTATTCTTGTTGAGAGAACTTGCACTAGTGAAAGTATGAACCCTAGGCCTTTTTTCCTAGCATTGCAGTACCATTTACGCTCACTTTTATCATTAGTTACCTTGCTGTTTTTGTATTTTCAGATCACAAAAACCTATATCTACCATCCATATTGCACTTGTATCACCATCTCTTCGCCCAGCTAGTGCACCTATACAATTTACCATTGTATTGGGTGTGTTGGGGACACAAGAGACTCTTTGTTATTTGGTTGCAGGGTTGCTTGAGAGAGACCATCCTCATCCTACACCTCCCACAGATTGATAAACCTTATGCCATCCACTTGAGGGAAATTTTCTACTGTCCTACAAACCTCTACACTTGGAGGCCCAACAACGTCTACAAGAAGAAGGTTGCGTAGTAGACATCACCCACGAAGAAGTCATATATCAGCTTGATAGAATGACTTCCGAATAATCTGTCATTTGAATTTCCAAAATGAAATTTAGCTTGTGCAGATCTTTTTCCATTCAGCTGAAGACGTGCGCTGATTAACAACACATTCACCTCTGCACACTAAATATAGGGCAAACCTCATTAACTTCATCACACTTGCTTTCTGAACAAAGAACCTGGCAAATTTCATCTCTTGTGTGGTGCCCCGATACTCATTCAAAGTAATTTTTGTCAAATGGAGATCAAGGCATCCGATGGGATTGTTATATTACGCCACATTTTCCTCTTTCGGGCCTACTTGTATCTGCAAACGAAGCAAGAAGTTAGAGATGGCACTACTTAGATCTATTTTCGCTTTTATGCCTAGCTAGGGGCGTTAAACGATAGCGCTAGTTGGGAGGCAACCCAATTTTTTGTGTTTTTTTTGTTTTTGTTTCTGTTTACTAATAAATTTTGCATCTACCTTCTGTTTAGATGTGTTTTTATATTTCAATTAGTGTTTGTGGCAAGTAGAACCTATAGGATACCCTATGATGATAGTTAATTTGGTTCTGCTGAAAAACAGAAACTTTGCGCGCACGAAATTAGTTTTTTTAAATCACATAAACGTGATTTTTTGTTGATTCTTTTTTCCGTATATCAATAGACAAATTTTCCAGGACTTCCTATTTTGGTAGGATTTTTAGAGTTCCAGAAGTTTGCGTTAGTTACAGATTGCTACAGACTGTTCTGTTTTTGACAGATTCTGTTTTTCGTGTGTTGTTTGCTTATTTTGATGCATCTATGGCTAGTATTAAGTAGTATGAACCATAGAGAGCTTGGAATACAGTAGGTTTAACACCAATATAAATAAAGAATGAGTTCATTACAGTACCTTATGTGGTGGTTTTGTTTTCTTTCACTAACGGAGCTTATGAGATTTTGTGTTGAGTTTTGTGTTGTGAAGTTTTCAGGTTTTGGGTAAAGATTTGATGGACTATGGAATAAGGAGTGGCAAAAGCCTAAGCTTGGGGATGCCCCCGGAAGGCATCCCCTCTTTCGTCTTCGTTCATTAGTAACTTTACTTGGAGCTATATTTTTATTCGCCACATGATATGTGTTTTGCTTGGAGCGTCGTGTATGATATTAGTATTTGCTTTTTAGTTTTCCAAAATCATCTTTGTTGTACACACCTTTTGGGAGAAGCCCACTTCATTAAAATTTATTAGAATACTCTATGTGCTTCACTTATATCTTTTGAGCTAGATAGTTTTTGCTCTAGTGCTTCACTTATATCTTTTAGAGCACGACGGTGGCTTAATTTTGTAGAAATTGCTGGTCTCTCGTGCTTCACTTATATTATTTTGAGAGTCTCTTAGAACAGCATGGTATTTGCTATGGATATAAAATTGGTCCTAGAATGGTAGGCATCCAAGTTGGGTATAATAAAAACTATCATAGAAAGTGAATTGGATGCTATGATAAATTTGATACTTGATAATTGTTTTGAGATATGGAGGTAGTGATATTAAAGTCATGCTAGTTGGGTGATTATGAATTTAAAGAATGCTTGTGTTGAAGTTAGCAAGTCCCGTAGCATGCACGTATGGTTAAAGTTGTGTAACAAATTTGAAACATGAGGTGTCCTCGGATGGTGCATCCTTATGAGTGGCGGTCGGGGACGAGCAATGCTCTTTCCCTACCAATCTATCCCTCTAGGAGCATGCGCGTAGTGCTTGGTTTTTGATGACTTCTAAATTTTTGCAATAAGTATATGAGTTCTTTGACTAATGTTGAGTCCATGGATTATACGCACTTTTACCTTTCCATCATTGCTAGCCTCTTTGATACCGTGCATTGCCCTTTCTCACCATGAGAGTTGGTGCAAACTTCGCCGGTGCATCCAAACCCCGTGATATGATACGCTCTATCACACATAAACCTCCATATATCTTCCTCAAAACAGCCACCATACCTACCTATTACGGCATTTCCATAGCCATTCCGAGATATATTGCCATGCAACTTTCCATTGTTCCGTTTATCATCATGACACACATTACTTTTGTCATATTGCCATTGCATGATCATGTAGTTGATATCGTATTTGTGGCAAAGCCACCATGCATAATTTTTCATACATGTCACTCTTGATTCATTGCACCATCCCGGTACACCGTCGGAGGCATTCATATAGAGTCATATCTTGTTATAGTTTTGAGTTGTAATTCATGTGTTCTAAATCAATAAAAGTGTGATGATCATCATTATTAGAGCATTGTCCCCAAAAAGAAAAAAAGGGAAAGGCCAAAAGAAAAAAGAGGCCAAAGAAAAAAAGGCCAAAAAAAGGCCCAAAAAAAGAAAAAAAGTAAAAAAAAGAAAACAAAAAGGGGCAATGTTACTATCTCTTTTTCCACACTTGTGCTTCAAAGTAGCACCATGTCCTTCATATAGCGAGTCTCATTTATTGTGCTTCAAAGTAGCACCATGTTCTTCATATAGAGAGTCTAATATGTTGTCACTTCCATATACTAGTGGGAATTTTTCATTATAGAATTTGGCTTGTATATTCCTACGATGGGCTTCCTCAAATGCCCTAGGTCTTCGTAAGCAAGCAAGTTGGATGCACACCCACTAGTTTTCTTTTGTTAAGCTTTCATTCATTTATAGCTCTAGTGCATTCGTTGCATGGCAATCCCTACTCCTCATGTTGACATCAATTGATGGGCATCTCCATAGCCCGTTGATTATCCTCGTCAATGTGAGACTTTCTCCTTTTTTGTCTTCTCCACACAATCCCCATCATCATATTCTATTCCACCCATAGTGCTATATCCAAGGCTCACGCTCATGTATTGCGTGAAAGTTGAAAAAGTTTGAGATTATTTAAGTACGAAACAATTGCTTGGCTTGTCATCGGGGTGTAGAATTTGGGAACATTTTTGTGTGACGACAATGAAACATGGCCTAACTATATGATTTTGTAGGGATGAACTTTCTTTAGCCATGTTATTTTGAGAAGACATGATTGCTTTTATTAGTATGCTTGAAGTGTTACTATTTCTTATGTCAATATGAACTTTTATTTTGAATCAATTGGATATGAACATTCATGCCACAATAAAAAAAATTACATTGAGAATTATGCTAGGTAGCATTCCACATCAAAAATTCTATTTTTAACATTTACCTACTCGAGGACGAGCAGGAATTAAGCTTAGGGATGCTTGATACGTCTCCAACGTATCTATAATTTTTTTATTGTTCCACGCTATTATATTACCCCTTTTGGATGTTTATAGGCTTTATTTTACACATTTATATCATTTTTGGGACTAACCTACTAACCAAAGGCCCAGCCCGTATTGCTGTTTTTTTTTGCCTATTTCAGTATTTCAAAGAAAAGGAATATAAAATGGAGTCCAAACGGAATGAAACCTTTGGGAGAGTGATTTTTGGAACGAACGTGATCCAGAGGACTTGGAGTGCAAGCCAAGAAGTAGCCGATGCGGCCACAAGGGTGGAGGGCACGCCCGCCCCCCCTGGGCGCGCCCCCTATCTTGTGGGCCCCTCGGGCGGCCACCGACCTACTTCTTCCTCCTATATATACCCACGTACCCCGAAAACATCCAGGGAGCCAATGAAAGACAATTTCCACCACCGTAACCTTCTGTATCCGCGAGATCCCATCTTGGAGCCTTCACCGGCGCTCCGCCGGAGGGGGAATCGACCATGGAGGGCTTCTACATCAACACCATAGCCCCTCCGATGAGTAGTGAGTAGTTTACCACAGACCTTCGGGTCCATAGTTAATAGCTAGATGACTTCTTCTCTCTTTTTGGATCTCAATACCATGTTCTCCCCCTCTCTTGTGGAGATCTTTTCGATGTAACTCTTTTTGCGGTGTGTTTGTCGAGATCCGATGAATTGTGGGTTTATGATCAAGTTTATCTATGAGAAATATTTGAATCTCCTCTGAATTCTTTTATGTATGATTGAGTTATCTTTGCAAGTCTCTTCGAATTATCAGTTTGGTTTGGCCTACTAGATTGATCTTTCTTGCAATGGGAGAAGTGCTTAGCTTTGGGTTCAATCTTGCGGTGTCCTTAGCCAGTGATAATAGGGGTTACAAGGCACGTATTGTATTGTTGCCGTCGAGGATAAAAAGATGGGGTTTATATCATATTGCATGAGTTTATCCCTCTACATCATGTCATTTTTCTTAATGGGTTACTCTGTTCTTATGAACTTAATACTCTAGATGCATGCTGGATAGCGGTCGATGTGTGGAGTAATAGTAGTAGATGCAGGCAGGAGTCGGTCTACTTGTCACGTACGTGATGCCTATATACATGATCATGCCTAGATAATCTCATAATTAGTCGCTTTTCTATCAATTGCTCGACAGTAATTTGTTCACCCACTGTAATACTTATGCTATCTTGAGAGAAGCCACTAGTGAAACCTATGGCCCCCGGGTCTATCTTTTATCATATAAGCTTTCAATCTACTTTTATTTGCATCTTTACTTTTCCAATCTATATTATAAAATACCAAAAATATATTTATCTTATCATACTATCTCTATCAGATCTCACTTTCGCAAGTGGCCGTGAAGGGATTGACAACCCCTTTATTGCGTTGGTTGCGAGTTGTTTGTTTGTTTGTGTAGGTGCGTGGGACTTTTGAGGAGCCTCCTACTGGATTGATACATTGGTTCTCAAACACTGAGGGAAATAATTACGCTACTATTGCTGCATCACCCTTTCCTCTTCAAGGAAAACCAACGCAAGATCAAGACGTAGCAGCGAGCGGCACCGCCCGCGCCGCAGCCACGGTCGGCGAGCCGTGGCGTCGTGCGCCATTGCTCCTGGAATCCACGCCGCGGACTCCTCTCGCGAGCTCGTGCTGCATGCGGCGATGCCTCCAAGCACCTGGATCCTCTTCCCTTCATTCTTCTCCACCGAGATGCCGCGGGGGGGGGGGGGGGGCTCTCGAGCTTTGGCTGCAGCATGCCGACTGTGGCGCCCCGGCGACTGGAGCGGAGGTTGAGGTCGTTTCCCCGGGCAAGATCTTCATGACCCAAGGCTGGGGCGAGGTCGCCCGGGTCTGCCGAACGGGAGGCGCCCTCGTGATCCATTTTGAATACGACGGAGCCTCCATGTTGTTCTTCAAGGTCTTCGACGCGGAAGGCCGCCGCCTGGAGTGCTGCCCCGAAGGGGGCAGTCAGGACATCGACGCGGCAAGGGCTAGGCCTGCCGCCCGCTCCCCCAACGGCTCCTCCGGCAGCAGCAGCGACGCTTGGGAGTCCAGCGATTATCCTGAACTCTTCGAGACTCTAGAGACGAGCGAAGACAGCTACGTGCCCTCGAGCTCGCGCCATGCTCGGGGCAAGGCGGCAGCATCGGGCCATCGCTACTGCTGATCTGGATGGGGTTGGCGTCGGTCTCCCATGGCCCACTGTTGATGATGGCGTCGGCCACGGAGGCGCGTGTATTAAGGGCTCCTCAGAGTTCTCGTCTTTTGTTCCCTGCGAGGAATCAAGAGAGCACCCCGCGGGGGCATGTAAAGGGTCTGCGATGTCTTTTGTTGATGTTACCCTCATTATGAAATCGTGTGAATGCTTGTCCTGCCCCGGCATGGTTCCCCCTTTCTAACCTCGCGACGACTTGGTGCTCTCCGCTGACAGGTCCCGGTCCCCAGGTAGGCTTCAGCCATCACTGGTATGCCAGGTCGCGATGCCGTGGTCAAGGCCAGGACGTGAGCGGCCCGAGGTCCAGTAAGAGCCCCTGAGGCACGATGCTCAGGAGGTCCCCTTTAGCGTGCAAGTAGCCGCCGAGAGGTGAGAAAGGAAGGCAACGTTGCCGTCACAGAGCCGCAGCAAGTGAGATCCTCGCGTCGTAACAATTAGTTGTTCCAAGCACAAGACTTATCTCGGTAATCTGGAGCCGTTCCCTTGCGTTGTGCCAGACTTGTGCGTCGACAGCTGGGGTGCAGCTAGGTTAGGCCCTCGCGAGCTTCCCCCTTCTTCCCACACTCTCCTTCGTGCTCTACGTCCTCAGGTCCCGGCCCTCGAGCGAGCTCAGCCACCGCTGGTATGCCAGGTCGCGATGATGTGGTCAAGGCCAGGGGGTGAGGGCTGGAGATCCAGTAAGAGCTCCTGAGTCGCAATGCTCAGGAGCCCCCCTTTTAACGCGCAAGCGGATTGCATGGAAAAGAGAGGGAGCCCGCGGTGCCGCCCGCTGAAATCCTCAGGAGGTTCCTACAAATCAGCATGAGAAAAGCACGGGTTGCCATTAAGATTGCCGGCTGGCCATTGGTTGCTCCGAGAGAAAGGTGAGGGCACTCAGGTCTGGTGAGGTGACGCGCGCGGGGCTGCTGCGGGCCAGAGCTCGACCGCTCAGATTTGTCGGCGTTGCAGGGACGGACCCATGCGCAAGCACTGTGCCAGCGCGAGTGGCTCCCGTGGTAGACGTCAATCGAGCAGGCGATAATCACAGGTAGGTTAAGCATGAAAGGCAAATCAGCTTAGGAAAATGCTGAATGGATACATGCCACTGGGTCACACCCGAGCGGCTTGGGGATGATGCAGCCCGAGGGGTGCCTTGATGTCTACTACACAACCTTCTTCTTGTAGACGTTGTTGGGCCTGCAAGTGCACAGGTTTGTAGGACAGTAGCAAATTTCCCTCAAGTAGATGACCTAAGGTTTACCAATCCGTGGGAGGCGTAGGATGAAGATGCTCTCTCTCAAACAACCCTGCAACCAAATAACAAAGAGTCTCTTGTGTCCCCAACACACCCAATACAATGGTAAATTGTATAGGTGCACTAGTTCGGCCAAGAGATGGTGATACAAGTGCAATATGGATGGTAGATAAAGGTATTTGTAATCTGAAAATATAAAAACAGCAAGGTAACTAATGATAAAAGTGAGCGTAAACGGTATTCCAATGATAGGAAACAAGGCCTAGGGTTCATACTTTCACTAGTGCAAGTTCTCTCAACAATAATAACATAGATATATCATATAACAATCCCTCAACATGCAACAAAGAGTCACTCCAAAGCCACTAATAGCGGAGAACAAACGAAGAGATTATGGTAGGGTACGAAACCACCTCAAAGTTATTCTTTCGGATCAATCTATCAAAGAGTTCGTACTAGAATAACACCTTAAGACACAAATCAACCAAAACCCTAATGTCACCTAGATACTCCATTGTCACCTCAAGTAACCGTGGGCATGATTATACGATATGCGTCACACAATATCAAATTCATCCAACCAACACAAAGTACTTCAAAGAGTGCCCCAAAGTTTCTACCGGAGAGTCAAGAAAATGTGTGCCAACCCCTATGCATAGGTTCATGGGCAGAACCCGCAAGTTGGTCACCAAAACATACATCAAGTGGCACGTGATATCCCATTGTCACCATAGATAAACACGGCAAGACATACATCAAGTGTTCTCAAATCAAAGACTCAGTCCGATAAGATAACTTTAAGAGGGAAACTCAATTCATCACAAGAGAGTAGAGGGGGAGAAACATCATAAGATCCAACTATAATAGCAAAGCTCGCGATACATCAAGATCATGCCATAGAGAGAACACGAGAGAGAGAGAGAGAGATCAAACACATAGCTACTAGTACATACCCTCAGCCCCGAGGGTGAACTACTCCCTGCTCGTCATGGAGAGCGCCGGGATGATGAAGATGGCCACCGGTGATGGGTTCCCCCTCCGGCAGGCTGCCGGAATGGGCTCCCGAGAGGTTTTTGGTGGCTACAAAGGATTGCGGCGGCAGAACTCCCGGTCTATCTTGATATTCGATGTTTTTAGGGTACGTAGGCTTATATAGGTGAAAGAAGTCGGTCGGGAGGTGCTCGAGGGGCCCACGAGACAGGGGGCGCGCCCTATAGGGGGGGCGCCCCCTATCTCCTGGCCTCCTCAAGGATCTTCTGACTTGAACTCCAAGTCTCCAGGATGATATTCTTCCCAAAAATAACATTGTCGAAGGTTTCATTCCATTTGGACTCCGTTTGATATTCCTTTTCTTTGAAATACTGAAACAGGCAATAAAACAGCAATATGGGTTGGGCCTCCGGTTAGTAGGTTAGTCCCAAAAGTAATATAAAAGTGTATAATAAAGCCCGTAATCATTCAAAACAGATAATAAAATAGCATGAATGCTTCAAAAATTATAGATACGTTGGAGACGTATCACGCCCCCAGCAAGGTAAGCTAAAGACATAAAAAAAGGGATACATGCCACAGGGACGGACCCACGCGGCCTGGGAATGATGCAGCCCTGAGGGCGCTCCCAGCTGAAATGAACTTGGAAGATATCACCTGGTTCTGTTGTAGAAGGGGTGTTGAGGTAGCTGAAGATGCGCGGTGAAGAGGCCGACCCTCACGAGCAGCCGGGGCCCTGAGCCTCGGGAGGCTCTGGGGGTCCAGGTGGTTCCTCGAGGACCGTCTCCATCTCGGCTAGGACCGCGTGGTGCCTGGCCTCCTGAGCCGCCAGAATGCTCCGTGGGTGACGCTGGTAGGTGGCAGCCGTGTTCAGCAGGCTGAAAGGCATGGGAACGTAGCTGTCCGGCGGACCCTCGCAGCGTCCCACGCGTGAAGGCCAGAAGCGCTCTTGAGATGCGGCTCGGTTGAGCCTTGGGACGTCGATGCAGATGTGCAGCCCACCATCCTCACCTGGATGGGGATCCACGCCAGGCAAGCGGCGGTCGCCGCGCATGGCCCTGCTACCTCTTGAGCACTGCGTTGGATTTCCCCGAAGAGGAGAGGATGATGCAGCAAAGTAGCGTAAGTATTTCCCTTAGTTTTGGAGAACCAAGGTATCAATCCAGTAGGAGACCACGCACAAGTCCCTCGTACCTACACAAAACGATAGCTACTCACAACCAACGCGATTAGGGGTTGTCAATCCCTTCACGGTCACTTACGAGAGTGAGATCTGATAGAGATGATAAATAATATTTTTGGTATTTTTGATAGATAGGTGCAAAGTAAAAAGTAAAAAAGCAAAGTAAAAGCAAAGCAAGTAAATAAAGCGATAGAGATTGATATGATGAGAATAGACCTGGGGGCCATAGGTTTCACTAGTGGCTTCTCTCAAGAGCATAGATATTCTACGGTGGGTGAACAAATTACTGTTGAGCAATTGACAGAATTGAGCATAGTTATGAGTATATCTAGGTTATGATCATGTATATAGGCATCACGTCCGAGACAAGTAGATCGAAATGATTCTGCATCTACTACTATTACTCCACTCATCGACCGCTATCCAGCATGCATCTAGAGTATTAAGTTAAAAACAGAGTAACGCCTTAAGCAAGATGACATGATGTAGAGGGATAAATTCATGCAATATGATAAAAACCCCATCTTGTTATCCTCGATGGCAACAATACAATACGTGCCTTGCACCCCTTTCTGTCACTGGCTAAGGACACCGCAAGATTGAACCCAAAGCTAAGCACTTCTCCCATTGCAAGAACTACCAATCTAGTTGGCCAAACCAAAAAGGATAATTCGAAGAGACTTGCAAAGATAACTCAATCATACATAAAAGAATTCAGAGAAGATTCACATATTTTCCATAGATAATACTGGATCATAAACCCACAATTCATCGGTCTCAACAAACACACCGCAAAAAGAAGATTACATCGAATAGATCTCTACGAGAGAGGGGAAGAACATTGTATTGAGATCCAAAAAGAGAGAAGAAGCCATCTAGCTACTAGCTATGGACCCGAAGGTCTGAAGTAAACTACTCACACTTCATCGGAGGGGCTATGGTGTTGATGTAGAAGCCCTCCATGGTGGATGCCCCCTCCGGTGGAGCTCCGGAACAGGCCCCAAGATGGGATCTCGTGGATACAGAAGGTTGCGGCGGTGGAATTAGGTTTTTGGCTCCTGTTCTGATTGTTTGGGGGTACGTAGGTATATATATGAGGAAGGAGTATGTCGGTGGAGCAACAGGGGGCCCACGAGGTAGGGGCGCGCCCAGGGGGCGCGCCCTCCACCCTCATGACAGCCTCTGGCACTTCTTGGAGTAGGGTCCAAGTCTCCTGGATCACGTTCGGTGAGAAAATCACGTTCCCGAAGGTTTCATTCTGTTTGGACTCCGTTTGTTATTCTGTTTCTTCGAAACACCAAAATAGGCAAAAAAACAGCAATTCTGGGCTGGGCCTCCGGTTAATAGGTTAGTCCCAAAAATAATATAGAAGTGGAAAATAAAGCCCAATATAGTCCAAAACAGTAGATAAAGTAGCATGGAGCAATCAAAAATTATAGATACGTTGGAGACGTATCAGGCCCTCGCTTCCTGAAGCTCCTGAATGGTCTTAGCGATGAACTCCTAAACGTTGGGCTTCCCACGCCCTATGCCTTCCTGAGGGAAACGTGCCGCGAAGCACGCCTCCAAGTGGTGCCCGAACGCCTCCCTCGTGATGTTGGCGAGGTCTGAGGCCCTCCAGAAGAGAGCCCCCGAGTCCTACCCGAGGAGGGCGCCAGGCGCGCCTTCCTATGCGATGGAAGAGGGCGCCCCAGGCACGGGCGCTTATCCTGACGCGGCACCACCTGGGAGGCCAACCTCCTGAGGCCTTGCGTGGAGCGGTTGCTTCTTCTTCTTGGGGATGGCCTCAGGAGTGTTCTCGCCTTGCTGTCCAGGTCCTCATTGATGTAGCTTGGAAAGCACGCTCGAGGGAGCACACCGCATCTCTCTCTTCATAGGGGACCGTGATGATTCCGCCGCTTCCTGGCATCTTGAGGATGTTGTAGCCGTGGTGGGTCACTGCCATGAACTTGGCCAAGGCTGGATACCTGAGGATAGCATTGTATGGCGAGTGGATGTGGGCAACGTCAAAGTTGATGAGCTCGGTGCGGTAGTTGTCGCGCTTTCCGAAGGTGACAGGGAGGCGGACCTTCCCTATCGGGGTGGTGGAACCTTCAATAACTCCTGAGAAAGGCTTGGTAGGATGAAGTTGATCATATGGCACTTGAAGGTTGTCGAACATCTCTACGGACAGGACGTTCAGCCCTGTGCCGCCACCAATGACGGTCCTGGTGACTTGCACGTTGCTGATGACTAGTGAGCAGAGCATCAGGAGAATGCCAGCAGTAGCCGCACACTTGAGTTGATCTGCCGAGTTGAAGGGATGGCGCACTTGGACCACCTGAGCGGGCGTGTGGCCTCAAGCTTGGGGAGGACTGCGTTCACCTCGCGAGCGAATTGCTTGAAGATGCGCTGAGAGGCTGGGGCCTGAGCTCCACCCAAGATGCAATCGATAGCACGTGGCTCCTGGAAGCCCCCAGCCCCCTCGTCCTGGTGGTGGTCGTCATTCCTTCTTGGCGGCGGAGGCAGCGGAGGGAGTCCTGCGTTACCCTGCGGGCGGTCCTCGCGAGGCTGATCCCTCCAGGCGCCCTCGCGAGGCTGGTCCTGTCAGCGATCCTCACGAGGTCGGTCACGCCACTCCTGGCGAGGGCCACGATCGTCCCATCGTCCTCCGCCACGTCCTCCTCCTCGGTCGTAGCCCCGGTCGTTGCGCTCGGGGCGTCGACCGAAGCGTCCTTCTCGAACGGCCCTGAGCTCCTGGCAGTCGTTGGTGTTGTGGGTGTGGAGGTTGTGGTAGGCGCAGAACGGTCGGCTGCCCTTGGACGAATCCGGTTGGTCCCTGCCGTGCTTCGTGTCTGGTTCTGTCACAAGCACGGCTACTCCCTTGCGCTTCATGTCCTTGGCTTTGGTCTTCTTTTCCTCTGGGTCGGCAGTAGGGAGCTCGAAGAGGGAGAGGCGTCCCTCCTCAGCTCTTGCGCACTTGGTCGCTAGGTTGAATAGCTCCAGGGATGTGCACAACTCCTCGTGGATGGCAAGCTCCTCCTTCATCTTGACGTCGCGGATGCCATCAGAGAACGCCGAGATGATGGCCTTGTCCGTCACCTTGGGGATCTTGAGGCGGACGATGTTGAAGCGCAGGATGTAATTCTGCAGGGTCTCCCCAGGCTGTTGCATGATGCGGCATAGGTCACCCGCGGCCGGGGGGCGGTCGTGAGTGCCCTGGAAGTTGGTGATGAAGCGGCTGCGCATCTCGTCCTAGGATGAGATCGAGCCGGGAGGCAGGTTCAGGAGCCACGAGTGGGCACCGTCCTTGAGCGCCATGGGAAACCAATTCGCCATGACTTTCTCGTCGTCGTTGGCCGCCTTGATACTCAGCTCGTAGAGCTGCAAGAACTCCGCAGGGTCGGGGGTGCCGTCATAGCGAGGAGGCAGGTCTGGCTTGAACTTGCCTGGCAAGGCGACGCTACGCAGCTCGGGGGTGAAGGCGCGGCAACCTGTTGTGGTCACCGGGGCCCTTTGTTGACGCGGAGCTTGCTCTTGATGGTGACCGCGCGCCGTCGCCAGGGGCAGTACGCGGTCTTGTTGCACCGGTGCAGGAAGCACGTTGGCGCCTTCGTGAGGCCGAGGGATTTCTTGGCAGCTTCTTTCTTGTCGCGCGGGCACTGGATGCGGTGGGTCACGTCCAAGGGCCGCGCGCCTTGCAGCCAGGGCGCCGTCTTGGGGGAGAGGTGGTGGAGGCGCTCCTTGAGCCACGTCGCCCATACCCGGCGGAGGGCGAGGCAGCGAGAGAGATGGCGCGGGAGAGCCCCCTGCGGCGCTGACGAGCTCGGTGATGCGAGCGAGCCATTCTTCGTAGAGGTCGTCGACGGGGCGGTAATGCAGGAGCTCACGTGCTAGAAGCAGCGCAGCCTGCGCGTCCGTGGGGGCGCGACGAGCGTGGGACGACGAACTGGCCGGGGTCAGCAACGGAGTGGTGGTGCGGCCTTCCCGCCGCACCGAGGGGTGCAACGAGGATGCTTGTTGCTCGTTCCCCGCCGGGCCGGTGGCGGTGTTGGTGGCAGGCGACGGAGAACGACCGGGAGGCCCGCCGACAGGAGCCATCTGGGCGACGCGAGCGGCGAGAGCAGCCCGGCACTCGGCGCAGGCTGGGCGGGCGTCAAACATGGATGCGACGAAGCGATGGGACGCGGATCAGCGGAAAGAAGACTTCGGCGCACCCCTACCTGGTGCGCCAAATGTCGGATGTCGGGTTCCGGCAAAACCCTTGAGGTTCTAATACTGGGGTGCGCACAAAGATTTCCCCCTACCAAAACATGCCCTCAGCCTCGCCGCGATCTCTAAGCTAACACGATGAACTCACGACACAAGAGACACAAGATTTATACAGTTTCGGGCCACCGTTGTGGTGTAATACCCTATTCCTGTGTGTGGTGTGGTGGATTGCATCTTAGGCTGGTGATAAACAGTACAATGGAAGAACAGCCTCGCGAGGAGAGGTGTTCTTATGCTTGGAGAACTTGTGTGGGTGAGGGCGATCGAAATGATCCATCCCCAGATGAGATGGCGCTCTACTGTGGTGGCTAGCCCTATTTATAGAGGCCCTGGTCCTATCCCCAAATATTGAGCGGGAAGGGATCCAACAACGGCCATTTTGAAAGGGGACAGCTAGTACAAGCTATCCTGACTAAAGGTGGTCTTCGCCTGTCAAAGGTGCTGGCGGTGACGCCGTCTTGGGCTCCACGATGACCTCCGTCCTGCCGTCCTGCTAGTCTTGGTCTTGTTGCACCGATATGGAAACATTTGTCTGATGCCTCGGTACTCCGCGCCTGCGCTTGTCCCCTTAGCACCAAAGGGGAAACGAGGACACTGCGCGCGCTGGCGCCCGCCTAGAGCCCGCCTGGCCTTGGTCGTCATGGCTTGTGTCACAGGAACCTCGCGAGGTATCCCTCGCCTTGATCTCTCCGCCTCCCTCGCGAGCCTACCTGGTGAGGCCGCTCCTGAGGAGGTCTTGCATCGTCTGCCCCGCGAGGCTTGGCCCCTCGCGAGGGTCTTGAGTGTTGGTTGACGAAGATGGGCCGAACTGGGCCACTGGTGGAGCCATGCCGCAGGCCGCAGGCATGCAAGTCTGGGGACCTCCATTCCCAGAACGCCGACGCCCCCTAGTCCTGGACATCGTCAATTAGGAATTTCTAAAGATGTCCAATATACATTGAATCTGGATTTAAATCTGTGATACACAAAAAAGCTTCACGTAAAATTATAAAACTTGGATATTAAATTGGCTTGAGTATAAGATGAATTTAGGAACTTGAATCAACTGAACTAGATTTCAATGAATTTTTTATGAATTTTTTAAATTGACTCGAAATTCAAAAAGGCATTTTGACACTGTTTGCACTTAAAACCCACACCGAGCAGGCTGGCCCAATTACTGAGTGGACTCCATCATGGACAGTGGTCACCGGGGTGTGCCACCGACAGGCGGGCTAAGGTGTTCAGGGGAGCCCACTCGTCAGGCCCTCATCCAAGTCCCACTCGTTAGAAACCCATTCCAGGTAACGATCAATAGGTTTGACCCAACAGAAACTCTCCGTTTAGGCATTTGTGAGGCTGGTGTGCATAGAAGAGGGGGGAAATGAGGAATGGTAAGGCGGCGGGACAAAACTGAGTAGTACTAAGGAACCAGAGGCACGAATAGAAATCCCCCAAAAAATAGAGAAACCTTATGAGTTATGACTGGAAGCCCAATAGTAGGTGCTCAGGAAAGGGATCGTTTTACATGGGTTTCTGTGAAGCATTTAAGCATATTTCTCACTAAAGCATTCAATGATCCTCTTCCCACCTTACTATAAGCAATAATTGATTAAAAATTTGCCACAATTGCAAGATCAAGACAACCTCATGACTGGAAGCTCAATAGCAAGTGTTCGAAAAAGGGCTCATATACATGGTTTTATTTGAAAACGTTTTAATAACATATTAACTTGCCAGTTGTCAATAAACATTCGAAAAAGGGCTCGTTTTACATGGTTTTATTTGAAAATAACTCTACTCCTAAAGAGGGAGTTGGTAGCTTCGCCCGACGGTTTTTTCATCTAGTTTTTTCCATCTCACCTCCCACCATCCCCACCCACTGGATTTTTCTCCATCCCATTAAAAAAACAAATACCATTAAAGGGGAGATCTTGTCTCGTGGTTGCTTTAGCAGTGATAATTTAATTCAATCGTGTAAATAGTACTCCCTCCGTTCCTTGATATAAGGTGTATAGATTTTTGAGAAAAAATCCAAAATATATGGTGTATTGCGTTGCACCACTCGTTTGGATAATTTTTTTAGGGATTTGATTACATTTCCTTATATCAGGCAAGTTCCTCTATTTTCTCATTGTTGGGGAACGTAGCAGAAATTCAAAATTTTCCTACGTGTCACCAAGATCTATCTATGGAGAAACCAGCAACGAGGGGAAGGAGAGTGCATCTACATACCCTTGTAGATCGCTAAGCGGAAGCGTTCAAGAGAACGGGGTTGAAGGAGTCGTACTCGTCGTGATCCAAATCACCGGAGATCCTAGTGCCGAACGGACGGCACCTCCGCGTTCAACACACGTACAGCCCGGTGACGTCTCCCACGCCTTGATCCAGCAAGGAGAGAGGGAGAGGTTGAGGAAGACTCCATCCAGCAGCAGCACAACGGCGTGGTGGTGGTGGAGGAGGGTGGCTATCCTGCAGGGCTTCGCCAAGCACCACAGAAGAGGAGGAAGAAGAGACGCAGGGCTGCACCAACGAGAGATCGAATCGCGTGTGTTTTGTGGGCAGCCCTAGGCCTCATATATATAGGGGAAGGGGAGGGGCTGCGCCCCCTCTAGGGTTCCCCACCCCTAGGGGGGGCGGCAGCCCTAGATGGCAAAGGGGGTGGCGGCCAAGAGGGGAGAGGGGAGGGAGGCGCAGCCAGATGGGCCCTAAGGCCCATCCCCTTTAGGGTTTGCCCCCTTCCCACCTCTTTGGCACCATGGGCCCTTGTGGGAGGCGCACTAGCCCACTAAGGGGCTGGTCCCTCATCACTCTTGGCCCATGCAAGCCTCCGGGGTTGGTGGCCCCACTTGGTGGACCCCCCGGGACCCTCCCGGTGGTCCCGGTACGTTACCGATAAACCCCGAAACTCTTCCGGTGACCAAAACAGGACTTCCCATATATAAATCTTTTACCTCCGGACCATTCCGGAACTCCTCGTGACGTCCGGGATCTCATCCGGGACTCCGAACAACATTCGTTAACCACATACAAACTTCCTTTATAACCCTAGCGTCATCGAACCTTAAGTGTGTAGACCCTACGGGTTCGGGAGACATGCAGACATGACCGAGACGTTCTCCGGTCAATAAACAACAGCGGGATTTGGATACCCATGTTGGCTCCCACATGTTCCATGATGATCTCATCGGATGAACCACGATGTCAAGGACTCAATCGATCCCGTATACAATTCCCTTTGTCTAGCGGTATTTTACTTGCCCGAGATTCGATCGTCGGTATACCGATGCCTTGTTCAATCTCGTTACCGGCAAGTCTCTTTACTCATTCCGCAACACATCATCCCGTGATCAACCCCTTGGTCACATTGTGCACATTATGATGATGTCCTACCGAGTGGGCCCAGAGATACCTCTCCGTTTACACGGAGTGACAAATCCCAGTCTCGATTCGTGCCAACCCAACAGATACTTTCGGAGATACCTGTAATGCACCTTTATAGCCACCCAGTTACGTTGTGACGTTTGGTACACCCAAAGCATTCCTACAGTATCCGGGAGTTGCACAATCTCATGGTCTAAGGAAAAGATACTTGACATTAGAAAAGCTTTAGCATACGAACTACACGATCTTTGTGCTAGGCTTAGGATTGGGTCTTGTCCATCACATCATTCTCCTAATGATGTGATCCCGTTATCAACGACATCCAATGTCCATAGCCAGGAAACCATGACTATCTGTTGATCACAACGAGCTAGTCAACTAGAGGCTCACTAGGGACATGGTGTTGTCTATGTATCCACACATGTATCTGAGTTTCCTATCAATACAATTCTAGCATGGACAATAAACAATTATCATGAACAAGGAAATATAATAATAACTAATTTATTATTTCCTCTAGGGCATATTTCCAACAGTCTCCCACTTGCACTAGAGTCAATAATCTAGTTCACATCGATATGTGATTAACACTCAAGGTCACATCCCCATGTGACTAACACCCAAAGAGTTTACTAGAGTCAATAATCTAGTTCACATTTACCATGTGATTAACACTCGATGAGTTCTGGGTTTGATCATGTTATGCTTGTGAGAGAGGTTATAGTCAACGGGTCTGAACCTTTTAGATCCGTGTGTGCTTTACAAATCTCTATGTCATCTCCTAGATGCAGCTACCACGCACTATTTGGAGCTATTCCAAATAACTGTTCTACTTGGAGCTATTCTAAATTGTTGCTCCATTATACGTATCCGGTATCTCTACTCAGAGCTATCCGGATAGGTGTTAAGCTTGCATCAACGTAACCCTTTACGACGAACTCTTTTACCACCTCCATAATCGAGAAAATTCCTTAGTCCACTAGTTACTAAGGATAACTTTGACCGCTGTCCTGTGATCCATTCTTGGATCACTCTTGTACCCCTTGACTGACTCATGGCAAGGCACACTTCAGGTGCGGTACACAGCATAGCATACTGTAGAGCCTACGTCTTAAGCATAGGGGACGACCTTCGTCCTTTCTCTCTATTCTGCCGTGGTTGAGCTTTAAGTCTTAACTTCATACCTTACAACTCAGGCAAGAACTCCTTCTTTGACTGATCCATCTTGAACACCTTCAAGATCATGTCAAGGTGCGTGCTCATTTGAAAGTACTATTAAGCATTTTGATCTATCTTATAGATCTTGATGCTTATTGTTCAAGTAGCCTAATCCAGGTTTTCTATTGAAAAACACCTTTCAAATAACCCTATATGCATTCCAGAAATTCTACATCATTTCTGATCATCAATATGTCAACAACATATACTCATCAGAAAGTCTATAGTGCTCCCACTCACTTCTTTGGAAATACAAGTTTCTCATAAACTTTGTATAAACCCAAAATCTTTGATCATCTTATCAAAGCGTACATTCCAACTCCGAGATGCTTACTCCAGTCCTTAGAAGGATCGCTGGAGATAGCATACCTTTTAGCATCCTCAGGATCGACAAAACCTTTTCTGATTGTATCACATACAACCTTTCCTTACGAAAACTAGTAAGGAAACTTGTTTTGACATCCATCTGCCAGATTTCACAAATGCAGCTAATGCTAACATGAATCCGACAGACTTAAGCATCGCTACGGATGAGAAAATCTCATCGTAGTCAACACCTTGAACTTGTGAAAAACTCTTCGCCACAAGTCGAGCTTTATAGACGGTGACATTACCGTCCACGTCCGTCTTCTTCTTAAAGATCCATTTATCTTAATGGCTTGCCGATCATTGGGCAAGTCCACCAAAGTCCATGCTTTGTTCTGATACATGGATCCTATCTCGGATTTCATGGCTTCTAACCATTTGTCGGAATTTGGGCCCACCATCGCTTCTCCATAGCTCGTAGGTTCATTGTTCTCTAGCAACATGACCTTCAAGACAGGATCACCGTACCACTCCGAAGCAGTACGCGTCCTTGTCGTCCTACGAGGTACGGTAGTGACTTGATCCGAAGTTTCATGATCACTATCATAAGCTTCTACTTCAATTGGTGTAGGCGCCACAGAAACAACTTCCTGTGCCCTTCTACACACTAGTTGAAGTGACGGTTCAATAACCTCATCAAGTCTCCACCATCCTCCCACTCAACTTTCCGAGACAAACTTTTCCTCGAGAAAGGACCCGATTCAAGAAACAATCCCTATTGCTTTCGGATCTGAATTTAGGAGGTATACCCAACTGTTTTGGGTGTCCTATGAAGATGCATTTTATCCGCTTTGGGTTCGAGCTTATCAACCTGAAACTTTTTGACATAAGCGTCGCAGCCCCAAACCTTTAAGAAACGACAACTTAGGTTTCTCTAAACCATAGTTCATACAGTGTCATCTCGACGGAATTACGTGGTGCCCTATTTAAAGTGAATGTGGTTGTCTCTAATGCCTAACCCATAAGCGATAGTGGTAATTCGATAAGAGACATCATGGTACGCACCATATCCAATAGGGTGCAACTATGATGTTCGGACACACCATCAAACTATGGTGTTCCAGGCGGTATTAATTGTGAAACAATTTCCACAATGTCTTAATTGTGTGCCAAAACTCGTAACTCAGATATTCATCTCTATGATCATATCATAGAGATTTTATCCTCTTGTCACAATGATCTTCTACTTCACTCTGAAATTATGTGAACCATTCAATAATTCAGAGTTGTGTTTCATCAAGTAAATATTCTCAACATCTACTCGAATCATCTGTGAAGTAAGAACATAACGATATTCACTGCATGCCTCAGCACTCATTAGACTGCACACATCAAAATGTGTTGCTTCCAACAAGTTGCTATCTTGTTCCACTTTACTGAAACCGAGGCTTTTCAGTCATCTTGCCTATGTGGTATGATTTGCATATCTCAAGTGATTCAAAATCAAGTGAGTCCAAACGATCCATCTGCATGGAGTTTCTTCATGCGTATACACCAATAGACATGGTTCGCATGTCTCAAACTTTTCAAAAACGAGTGAGTCCAAAGATCCATCAACATGGAGCTTCTTCATGTGTTTTATACCAATATGACTTACATGGCAGTGCCACAAGTAAGTGGTACTATCATTACTATCTTATATCTTTTGGCATGAAAATGTGTATCACTACGATCGAGATTCAATAAACCATTCCTTTACGTGCAAGACCATTGAAGGTATTATTCAAATAAACAGAGTAACCATTATTCTCCTTAAATGAATAATCGTATTGCGATAGACATAATCCAATCATGTCTATGCTCAACGCAAACACCAAATGACAATTATTCAGGTTTAATACTAATCTTGATGGTAGAGGGAGCGTGCGATGTTTGATCACATCAAACTTGGAAATACTTCCAACACATATCATCAGCTCACCTTTAGCTAGTCTCCGTTTATTCCGTAGCTTTTATTTCGAGTTACTAACACTTAGCAACCGAACCGGTATTTAATACCCTGGTGCTACTAGGAGTACTAGTAAAGTACACATTAACATAATGTATATCCAATATACTTCTATCGACCTTGCCAGCCTTCTCATCTACCAAGTATCTAGGGTAATGCTGCTCCAGTGGCTGTTCCCCTTATTACAGAAGCACTTAGTCTCGGGTTTGGGTTCAACCTTGGGTTTCTTCGCTAGAGCAGCAGCTGATTTGCCGTTTCATGAAGTATCCCTTCTTGCCCTTGCCCTTCTTGAAACTAGTGGTTTCACCAACCATCAACAATTGATGCTCCTTCTTGATTTCTACTTTCACGGTGTCAAACATCGTGAATACCTCAAGGATCATCATATCTATCCCTGATATGTTATAGTTCATCACAAAGCTCTAGCAGCTTGGTGGCAATGACTTTGGAGAAACATCACTATCTCATATGGAAGATCAACTCCCACTCGATTCAGGTGATTGTTGCACTCAGACAATCTGAGCACAAGCTCAACGATTGAGCTTTTCTCCCTGAGTTTGCAGGCTAAGAAAATCGTCGGAGGTCTTATACCTCTTGACGTGGGCACGAGCCTGAAATCCTAATTTCAGCCCTCGAAACATCTCATATGTTCCGCGACGTTTCGAAAAAGTCTTTGGTGCCTCAACTCTAGACCGTTTAACTGAACTATCACGTAGTTATCAAAACGTGTATGTCCGATGTTCGCAACATCCACAAACAACGTTTGGGGTTCAGCACACTGAGCGGTGCATTAAGGACATAAGCTTTCTACTGTCCGCATAATCGCTACTGTCAACTTTCAACTATATTTTCTCTAGGAACATATCTAAACAGTGGAACTAAAGCGCGAGCTTACGACATAATTTGCAAAGATCTTTTGACTATGTTCAGGATAATTAAGTTCATCTTATGAACTCCCACTCAGATAGACATCCCTCTGGTCATCTAAGTGATTACATGATCCGAGTCAACTAGGCCGTGTCCGATCATCACGTGAGACAGACTAGTCATCATCGATGAACATCTTCATGTTGATCGTATCTACTATACGACTCATGCTCGACCTTTCGGTCTCCGTGTTCCGAGGCCATGTCTGTACATGCTAGGCTCATCAAGTTAACCCTAAGTGTTTTCGCGTGTGTAAATCTGTCTTACACCCGTTGTATGTGAACGTAAGAATCCATCACACCCGATCATCACGTGGTGCTTAGAAGCGACAAACTGTAGCAACGGTGCACAGTTAGGGGAGAACACTTCTTGAAATTGTTGTAAGGGATCATCTTATTTACTACCGTCGTTCTAAGTAAACAAGATGCATAAACATGATAAACATCACACGCAATCAAATAGTGACATGATATGGCCAATATCATTTTGCTCCTTTTGATCTCCATCTTCGGGGCTCCATGATCATCATCGTCACCGGCATGACACCATGATCTCCATCATCATGATCTCCATGAAGTTGTCTCGCCAACTATTACTTCTACTACTATGGCTACCGGTTAGCAATAAAGTAAAGTAATTACATGGCGTTGTTCAATGACACGCAGGTCATACAATAAATAAAGACAACTCCTATGGCTCATGCCGGTTGTCATACTCATCGACATGCAAGTCGTGAATCCTATTACAAGAACATGATCAATCTCATACATCACATATCATTCATCACATTCTTCTTGGCCATATCACATCACATGGCATACCCTACAAAAACAAGTTAGACGTCCTCTAATTGTTGTTTGCATGTTTTACGTGGCTGCTATGGGTTTCTAGCAAGAACGTTTCTTACCTACGCAAAACCACAACGTGATATGTCAATTGCTATTTACCCTTCATAAGGACCCTTTTCATCGAATCCGTTCCGACTAAAGTAGTGTTGGGGAACGTAGCAGAAATTCAAAAAATTTCCTATGTATCACCAAGATCTATCTATGGAGAGACCAGCAACGAGGGGAAGGAGAGTGCATCTACATACCCTTGTAGATCGCTAAGCGGAAGCGTTCAAGTGAACGGGGTTGAAGGAGTCGTACTCGTCGTGATCCAAATCACCGGAGATCCTAGTGCCGAACGGACGGCACCTCCGCGTTCAACACACGTACAGCCCGGTGACGTCTCCCACGCCTTGATCCAGCAAGGAGAGAGGGAGAGGTTGAGGAAGACTCCATCCAGCAGCAGCACAACGGCGTGGTGGTGGTGGAGGAGGGTGGCTATCCTGCAGGGCTTCGCCAAGCACCACAGAAGAGGAGGAAGAAGAGACGCAGGGCTTCACCAACGAGAGATCGAATCGCGTGTGTTTTGTGGGCAGCCCTAGGCCTCATATATATAGGGGAAGGGGAGGGGCTGCGCCCCCTCTAGGGTTCCCCACCCCTAGGGGGGGCGACAGCCCTAGATGGCAAAGGGGGTGGCGGCCAAGAGGGGAGAGGGGAGGGAGGCGCAGCCACATGGGCCCTAAGGCCCATCCCCTTTAGGGTTTGCCCCCTTCCCACCTCTTTGGCACCATGGGCCCTTGTGGGAGGCGCACCAGCCCACTAAGGGGCTGGTCCCTCATCACTCTTGGCCCATGCAAGCCTCCGGGGTTGGTGGCCCCACTTGGTGGACCCCCCGGGACCCTCCCGGTGGTCCCGGTACGTTACTGATAAACCCCGAAACTCTTCCGGTGACCAAAACAGGACTTCCCATATATAAATATTTTACCTCCGGACCATTTCGGAACTCCTCGTGACGTCCGGGATCTCATCCGGGACTCCGAACAACATTCGGTAACCACATACAAACTTCCTTTATAACCCTAGCGTCATCGAACCTTAAGTGTGTAGACCCTACGGGTTTGGGAGACATGCAGACATGACCGAGACATTCTCCGGTCAATAAACAACAGCGGGATCTGGATACCCATGTTGGCTCCCACATGTTCCACGATGATCTCATCGGATGAACCACGATGTCAAGGACTCAATCGATCCCGTATACAATTCCCTTTGTCTAGCGGTATTTTACTTGCCCGAGATTCGATCGTCGGTATACCGATGCCTTGTTCAATCTCGTTACCGGCAAGTCTCTTTACTCGTTCCGCAACACATCATCCCATGATCAACCCCTTGGTCACATTGTGCATATTATGATGATGTCCTACCGAGTGGGCCCAGAGATACCTCTCCGTTTACACGGAGTGACAAATCCCAGTCTCGATTCGTGCCAACCCAACAGATACTTTGGGAGATACCTGTAATGCACCTTTATAGCCACCCAGTTACGTTGTGACGTTTGGTACACCCAAAGCATTCCTACGGTATCCGGGAGTTGCACAATCTCATGGTCTAAGGAAAAGATACTTGACATTAGAAAAGCTTTAGCATACGAACTACACGGTCTTTGTGCTAGGCTTAGGATTGGGTCTTGTCCATCACATCATTCTCCTAATGATGTGATCCCGTTATCAACGACATCCAATGTCCATAGCCAGGAAACCATGACTATCTGTTGATCACAACGAGCTAGTCAACTAGAGGCTCACTAGGGACATGGTGTTGTCTATGTATCCACACATGTATCTGAGTTTCCTATCAATACAATTCTAGCATGGACAATAAACAATTATCATGAACAAGGAAATATAATAATAACTAATTTATTATTGCCTCTAGGGCATGTTTCCAACACTCATGTCAATTAGTCAGGTGCAATCTCGCTCAAAACTTGTGAAATTTTCCCTCCATGTGCGTTTTTTAATTTCCGTGCCAAAAACTATACACCCTATATTTAGGAACGGATGGAGTAGGTAATTAAGAATTCAGAAATCGCATCATATATGTGAGATCACCATGCTAATAGACAGACATAAGATTTTTCTCGATAACCTTCCAAAACAAAATCAGATATTCATCAAGAACAAATCGCTAATCCTGCACACTATGTCATTTATCATTATCATTATCTCTAATATTAATTGCCAATCAAAATTTTCCTAAACAAGAATAACATATCTTTATTCTTATTATATACACATTCGCGCGCCCCTGCGGAGAAACCCCGTGCGTGACACCATGGAGGATGCCATGGTCGGACCAGACATCGGCGCGATGTTCCAGAATGTCAGGGCATGGAGCACAGCGTCGAGGACGGTCGTGGCGGAAGAAGGGTCGTCGCACCGCCACGTATAGGCATTTGTGGCCGCGATCATGTTATATTTCTTGTCAGACATACAGAGGAGGCGGGCTACATTCGAAAATCAAGTGTAGTCATTCAAAAGTCGTCAAATTCTTTATGGAAATGTGTCCTAGAACACTCGGTAGGCCTTGTAGAAATGAATCCACTGCAAAAGCGTCTTACCACAAAGGTTCAATTGAACTATACAAGAGGTGTGTTAAATGTGTAATATTCTCTATTATCAATGAAAATATTTACATAGTCGTTATTCGTAGCAGTCATTCATGCAAAAATAATTTGAAAATCAAGGCGCTAAATTAATTTGAAAATCAAAACATGAATGCAATTAATTATCTAGACAGTTAATTGCATTTGAAATTAATTAGGTCCATTTAAATAGATTTTTTCCGCATCGAATCTATTTAGAAACTAAGTCAGTCATTAATGCAGTTAATACATTAGGTAGAGAATTAATTATGCCTACAAATAATTAGAGGTAGGATTTTTTTTCAATTAGGCAGATAATTAATTAATTTGGTTGGTAGTCAGTTAGGCATGCGAAAAATTGGATAGGTCATTAATTATTTGTGTAATTAATTAATTAAGTAGGTGGTTAATCGCGCCGAATCATTTTGAAAGCGCACGTGAGCAATGATAGTCAACAAGCCCTCAGCGACATGGTTGAGCACTGCCTGCCAACATGGACAACGACCACCATGCGCTCGCGACATGGACGACCAAGCATTCACCAAGATGGATGACGACCATGCTCTGCAGGATGTCCACACGCCGACGGTTGCCGAAACGTTCATGGGCGAGGACAATACAACACTACATTGGTCAGGTGGTTCATGCTGTAGTAGAAAGGAAGAGTGTTTCAAGAATAAGAAGGGAAAATAATTAAAGCGGCCAAGTGATACATGATGTTGGAGAAGGAAATAGTGTTCAAACAAATAAAGTGAAAAAAGAAGAAAACAAAGAGTATTCTAGGAAATAAGTAGGAACAAAAACTAAATCTGGCGAGGAATATGAGGAAGAAGAAGATGAGGCGTCACTGACAAACGCACTGGTATCGACGTGGTGCTGGTTGGCGCCAACAAAAAGGATTAGCGAAGAGGCTACGAGTAGAAGGTGTAGGAAAGGACCGGTAAGAGAAGAACGAAAAATATCCATTCTAGCATGGAGGTGGAGCTTATTGATCACTCGCCTCCCACGTCAGGAAGACACAGCTGTAATAACATCTTAACTTGTCGGTTGTCAATAAACATTCAATGATCCTCTTTTCACCTCACAAACACTTCGCTAAAATTGCAAGATTGAGAAAAAAATATCATGACTGGTAAGCCCAATAGCAAGTGTCGGGATTAGGGATTGTTTTCCATGGCTTTGTCGTAGCATTTGGCTTTGTCGTAGCATTTGGAAAACTGATCTTGTGTAGAAAAAACTAGTGCACCAGCCGGGAATCGAACCCGGGTCTGTACCGTGGCAGGGTACTATTCTACCACTAGACCACTGGTGCTTCTTGCTAATTTAAGCGATTAAAACCTATATTACCACTCGTGGAAACTTATATTACCTGAAAAACAAACAAACAAGCAACCAGGGTACAACAAAATTAGGCGAGTCTCGACATGGATCAGGTGGTGGCATCGGCATGTGGAGAGGCAGCGCTAAACAGTAGGCCTGCCTTCTTGTCGCCAGCGACGTCTGTCTGCCTGGTTCGTTAAGCCTGAATGAAAGAAGAAGAAAAGCCGCACGCTACTCGTGTCCCCTCCCTCCTCATCCACTTCTCTTCTTCTCCTTGCCGAAGAAGGACGGGCCCCACGGGTTCCCCTCTCCTCGTTACCTTTTGTTATGCCAAGAGCAGCTTACGTGTTGCTTTGCCTCTCCCCTCCTTCCTCGCTAATCCTTGCCACTGTGGCTATGATGTCGAGGTCTACCCACCCAAATCACATGCCCCCCACCTCCACTTCGCCTTCTCGTTGCCAAGTTGCACAAGATGAGAACACAATCAAAGATTTAGGAGCATACGAGCAGATAACAAAGCGGAACGCCCGACCCATTTCATTTTGCAAGCGATACCATATCAATCATCCATGCTCGCTCTGCCAAGACGAGAAACGATGCACGCATACACACAACAACACCACCACTAGAGGAGAACGGCGACGGGCAATCCATCTTTGTCCTATATACAGTTTCAGTTCAACAGCGCTACGCCGATACATCATCGTCATCGATCACAGACAGGGTCATGAGATAATTAACAACGATGAACCCGGCGCTTCGTTCTGCTAACACACTACTTGCAAAAACACAACAAGATGATGATGATGATGATGATGATGTACACATGCATCCATCCATCCATCCATCCTCCTAAAGAGAGATTTTACAACAACAACAACATGATCGTCGCCTTCTTTCTCCATCTCGATGTCCATCGGACTATAACGACGGCGACGACGACGACGCCGATCATACGGTGGTGAGTAATAGGATCACGGTTTCCTTGCTAGTTGCTACTACCTGGTGGATGGGATTCGATCATTACCGGATTTGCATCGCGGTGCCGGGCTCGGCGAGGCGGCCGTAGAGCGCCGCGTTGAGCTGGTCCTGGGAGTAGACCCGGGTGGCCATCTTCACCGCCACCTGCTGGATCATGATGTCCTTCACCACGGAGACGCTGGCGTGGTACACGTCCAGGTCCAGCTCCCGCAGCGCCGTCATCAGCTTCGCCGCCGGGTGGTTGCGCTTGTGGCACTGCACGCGGATCATCGCCTCCAGCCCCAGGATCTTGGCCTCGATCTCCACCGCGTGGCACCGCGCCCCGTTGTCGTGCATCCCCGACGACGGCGCGGCCGGCCGGGCGTCGCGCTCCTTCTTGAGCGCCTCGATTTGGGAGTGGAGCGTCTCCTTGTCCGACTCCAGCGCCGTCATCTTGCCGCGGAGCTCGTTGATGTAGGAGATGGCGTCGCCGAGCAGCGAGGCCTTGTCCATCTTGGACACGTTGGGCACCACGGCACGGAGCGCGTAGAACCGCTGGTTCAGCTTCTCCCGCCGCTGCCGCTCCGCCTCCACGTGGTTCAGGGGCTCCTCGCGCCCGTTCGCCGGCTTGCGCCCGCGCTTGCGCGGCCGCTTCTCCTCCGGCGGAGGCACCACGCGGCTGCTCTCCACCTCGCGGACCGACGCCTCCAGGTCGGAGTGGTCGGACTCCGACTTGGCTGGCGCGCCCGTGCCGGTGGACGGCCGCGTCGTCGGCGCCGACGAGAAGGACAGCATCCCCTCGTTGGCTGTGGCGGTCTGGTGGTGGTTGGTGTTGCTCGCGCGGGAGGTGGCCTCCATGGACCGCTTCGGGTTGTTCTTGGCGTCGTTTGATGGGGCCGTCACGGTCGCCGTGTGCTGGGAGAAGAGGCTCCCCGGCGCGGTGGTGAGGCTGGCCGTCGCGGCGGGGGGCGCCGGCGAAGGGTTCCTCCGGCTGGTGCTGTCAGCGCCAAAGTTTAGGATCTCACCAGACTCGGGCTTGAAGAAAGGCGGGGTCACCGTGACGGATGCGTTGGACGCGAAATCTGAGAAGTTGAGCTCCCGGCGGAAAGGGCCCTGGTTGTGCTGGTGCTGGAGTTGGAGCTGGTGCTGATGCTGGAGCTGGTGCTGGTTCTGCCTCTGCGCCGCCGCAGCCGCTTGCTGTGGCGGAGGCTGCTGCGCGTGCACGGACAGGCTGGGGTTCTCCGTGAGCGTGCTGGTGCTCCCGTTCTCGAAGTGATGGATCTGCGGCGGCTGTGGCGGCGGCGGCTTGGAGACGGAGATCTCGACGGACGGCGGCGACTCCTTCATGTCCCCGGCCGGCGCGTCGGCGAGCCAGAGCACGGACGGATCCGTCTCCGCCTCCTGCGGCGGCGGCGCGACGGGCGGCCAGGATCCAGAGCCCCCTCCTCCGCCGTTGAGGTTGAAGAGCGAGCGGATCCTCCCCAAGCTATCGTTGGTCTGGAAGATGACCTCGGTGGCGCCGAGCTCGAGAACGCCGGTGCCGAGGGGGATGCAGACCATGGTGCGGAGGCCGAAGGTGTAGGCCTGCCTGGCCCGCTCGCAGGGCGCGCCGGCGAGCCCCGTGGCGATCCAGGTGGGCTGGCCGGCGAAGAGCGCCTGGCCCGGCAAGCCCATCCCGTTGGGGAAGGACTGGGTCATGGAGACGAGGAAGAACCACTCGGTGTCCGTGACCTCCTCCTCGACGGCCTCGTCGGGCGCGGCGGCGCCTCCCCCGGCTATGAGCGAGTTGAGCTCCCTGAGGACGCGCTTGCGGTGCTCCTGCTCGGCGGCGGAGGCCGGGGTGGGCTGCTGGCGGCGCTTGTCGGCGTCGTCGCAGCCCTTGTAGTAGCCGTCGCCCCAGCCGAGGAGCGAGGCGCCGGCGTCGGTGGAGGACTGCCAGAAGATGGCGTAGGTCCAGGTCTCCCTGGAGCCCTCGATGATGGCCTGCAGGCGCTGCTGCAGCGTGTCCTGGTTGAAGGCCGGCTGCTGCGGGACGGCGGCCGGCGGCGGCGGGGTGGCCGCGGCGCCCCATGGGAAGGCCGGCATGTCGGCGGAGGCCATGAAGGCCTCCATCATGGAGGCGTTGTCGTCCGTCCACAGGTTCATCGGGCCGCGGCCGGGGTCAGGGGAGGGAGGGGAATGGATGGGAGGGAAAGCAAGCGCGGGGGGAGGGTGGGGGGAGAGGGGGAGATGGGAAAGGTGGGAATGAATGGATTGGTGGTGAGGAAAGACGGACGGGAGGCGAGGCCCAAAGTAGTAAATTGTGCGGGTTTGGTCGCCGTCGACGTCTCCGCCCGCCGATGCGTCGCTCCCCCGCTCGCTGCTTATTTAGCTGGCCGGGGTAAAATAGGGGAATCACTGCACTGATTGTGCTGCTCTGCTCTTCTTGCAGCGGCTGCCGTTTCTTCTCTCTTTCCTCCTCCCTGTTTGGCTGCCCGAATTTTGGGGTAACTGCCGTGTTCGTAGCCTCCTGTCTCGAGCGAGGGCCCGGGTTGTCAGTGACCGATTTAACCCATTAATCGGATTTAGCCTCCCCTGCTTTGGGGTGTCCAGTATGGGTGGGCCCGCCTGTCAGCCACCAGGGATTTATTCTATTGTGGGGTTTATCTGTGTAAATGAGTTATCTTCTTAATTATGTCCCTCCATTTCTAAGTCTTTTTAGATATTTCAATAAACGACTACATACGAAGCAAAATGAGTGAATCTACACTCTAAAATATGTCTATATGCATCCATATGTAGTTTTTATTGAAATCTCTAAAAAGACTTATATTTAAAAATGGAGGGATTATTTTGCAATCACAACACGAAAAAGAGTCGTAGGGGGGAACAAGGTAAACAAGCAAAATTTCACTGTAAGCATAGGGGGCGACCGAAGATCCAGAGCATGTGACCGTTAGATTTCATGAGGGTGGTATCTTTGGGTCGTGTTAATTCACATTTATGACGTCCTTAGCTGGTACGCAGTGATTCCCTTCTCTTACAAAGAGATAAGATCGCATTATCATCATATTATTTGGTAGTGATAATGCACTTTCCAAATTTCTGGCAGCGAATTAAACACAATGAATAAATCGATTGGAGTGCAGGCAGAACAGGGATAACGAAGATCCAGAGCATGTGACCGTTAGATTTCTTTTCCGTAAATGAGCGATATTTTTGGGTCATGTTGATTCGCATTTATGACGTCCTTAGACGATATGTGTTGAATCGCTTCCCCTGTGAAGAGATAAAATCACGGTGCGTTGTATCATTTGGTAGCAATAATGCATTTCCAAATTTTTGTCGATGAATTTAACGACTTCGCGATCACGATAGAGTCGTAAGTGGTAACAAGAGGAATAAGCCGATTCTGAATGGAAGCATAGCGGGTGACCCTTTAGATTTCTTTCTCGTAATGAGTGTAGCATTCTTGGGTCATGTTACCTGGTATGCTAGGAATCACTTCTCACACGAAGAGATAAAATCGTGTTGCTCCGCCTTATTTGGTACTCCCTCCATTCGGAATTACTTGTCTTGGAAATGTATGTATCTACAACTAAAATACATCTAGATACATTCATTTTCGTCACAAGTAATTTCGAACGGAGGGAGTACTTATAACGCACTTCCAAATTTCTGGGGGCGAATTAAGGACTTTACAATCATGATCGAGTTGCAAGTGGGTACAAGACAAAATAAGCTATTCCTAGTGGAAGCATAGTGGGTCGATCGAAGATCAAGTGCATATGACCATTATATTTCTTTCCATAAATGGGTGTGGTATTTTTGGGTCGTATTATTTACGGTGTCCTTAGCTGGTATGTTGTCAATCGCCTCTCATATGAAGAGATAAAAATCACATTGCATCATATTTTGGTAGTGATAAAACACTTCCAAATTTCTGCCGGCGAATTAAGGACTTTACAATCACGGTAGAGTTGCAAGTGTGAATGAAAGAATAATCTAATTCTCACTATGAAGCATGGCAAGGTGAGTAGAGATCCAGAGCATGTAAGCATTAGATTTCTAAATGGATTTTTTTGTCCAAAAGGACCCCCTGCAGAGATGAATTGCCAAAAAAGACTACTTGTAGATCAATTTGACAAAAAGGACCCCCTCAGCGATGGCGGCAGGGGCGACACGTGGCACCTGCTGCCACGCCAGGAGGCGGCGGGCCCTGCCGCCACCGCCGGAGGCGGCAACCCAGCCAGAACGGCTTCTGCACAGTGCATCGCGCCACGACGGAACGGGGCGGGCCATGTGGGCCCTGCCGCCACCGCCGGAGGCGGCCACCCCTGGCGCGGTCGCTGGCTGGACGACAGGCCCTGCTGCGCACGGGCCCAGCCTGTGGGCCTCGACGCCAGTGGCTGAGGCGGCCTCATCTGGCCGACAATGCTGGCCGACAGCTGCTGCTGCTCGCCGGCCGAGGCGCGGGCCCTGCCGCCACTAGCACAGGCGGCCGGCTGCTGCATGCGCTGGCGGTGATTCCCTGCACTGTGGCCGACATGAGCACTGTGGCAAATGGCGCTCATTCCCATGCTTTGAAAATTGCTGCTGCAGGTGAGATGACAGCACCCAAGAGCGTGATTTCCGCGCGGGGATATGGACGCTGATGCCTGCTTTTGGTTCTTTCGCCCGTGAATCAGTCCTACTTTTGCCTCATAGGATGCGACGGCACTGCGAGAATCGCTCTGGCTATTGCTTGAGCGGATGCGACGACACTGCGGTAATCAGTCACTCGCTGCGGGAACCCGATGCTGAGGGAACCTGTTGTGCCGACACTACAGGAATCCTAAAATTTCCCGCCTAATTTCCTCTGTTCTCGCTTATTTTCTCGCCATCATTTATTGTCTGAGCCTATAAAAGGAGACACCGAGGCCCTCGTCCAGCCATCCTCGAAATCGCCAGTGCACAAAGTGTGTAACACATTTTTTCAGTCGGTATGATTTTGCCTTGTTCGGATCAAAGCATTAGGCCGAGGAAAATGAAGAATGCAAGTTTTCCTCCGGGGGTGGCAGTCTTGCGGTGTTGGTGTGGCGATCTTTGCAAGGTGAAGGAGGTGACGGATTTTTCAGATTGGTTGGGCATGAAGTTTTTCATGTGCGCTAATTATGAGGAAGATCCTGCCGTAGCTATTTCAGAGTACGACAAGCCTCTGGTATGCTTTAACCATCATGAATAGATATTGTTGGTATTTTGATTTATTCTTTAATAACATTCTTGTTTCTTGTTGTAGTCTCCTCCGCCTCTGTGCATGTACTATCGTTGGATTGACACGGAGATGCCGGCTTGGGCAGTGACTCAGATTCGTGAAAAAAGTCGCCGTGCGTGGAATAGTTTCTTTGCGGAAGAGCGACACGAGAAGGCGGAAGCTGAGGAGAAAGCAGAGCAAGAGAGAGAGTTAAAAGAATACTATGCGGAGCAACACCTTTTTTCAGGATTTAGGAAAGAAAAACAGGGAAGAGGCTTGAGGGAGTCCTGGACTAGGGGGTGTCCGGATAGCCGGACTATCATCATCGGCCGGACTCCAAGACTATGAAGATACAAGATTGAAGACTTCGTCCCGTGTCCGGATGGGACTTTCCTTGGCGTGGAAGGCAAGCTTGGCGATACGGATATGTAGATCTCCTACCGTTGTAACCGACTCTGTGTAACCCTAGCCCTCTCCGATGTCTATATAAACCGGAGGGTTTTAGTCCGTAGGACACATAACCATTACAACAATCACACCATAGGCTAGCTTCTAGGGTTTAGCCTCCTTGATCTCGTGGTAGATCCACTCTTGTACTACCCATATCATCAATATCAATCAAGCAGGAGTAGGGTTTTACCTCCATCGAGAGAGTCCGAACCTGGGTAAAAACATCGTGTCCCTTGTCTCCTGTTACCATCCGCCTAGACGCACACTTCGGGACCCCCTACCCGAGATCCGCCGGTTCTGACACCGACATTGGTGCTTTCATTGAGAGTTCCTCTGTGCCATCACCGATAGGAAGGATGCCTCTTCCTGTCTTCAAAGACGGTATCTTCGCCAAAGGAGCCTTGGCCGCCGGCCAAACTATCCGGCTGGGTGGTTTTCTCATGACCGCTTGTTCGGCCACCACTTCGACAATGACCTCTCAAGTCGTCAAAAGCAATCTTCACGTCAACTAAGAATTCGCCGAGCAGCTGGATCCAATAGAGCTCTCGTCCGTAAACGAGCTCTTGGATCGCATCGCCGCCCTGGGAGTCGCTACAGACTACAATCAGATTGGGCTTAAAACCGATCTGAGAGAGATTAACTCTCCCCAGGTTACCCACCACGTTGCGGTGGTAGAGGAACAACGCGGCGACTCTTCTCTTGTATTGAAAACTAGTCATGTCCGGGCTCCCGAACCCTCCATGCCGGATTCCCGCGGAGGGATGGACTTCGATCAAGCACTGAACCTAAAGTCAGGCATCGGACCGGACTCGTTGGACAACATCCAGCAATCCAAGCTTCCAAATTCAGAAACTTCTCGGCCCTTGAGCCTCGAGATGGGTAGGGTTCCGGACTCAATTCCACCCACCCACCCAGACATATGTGATCTATCTCTAATCCGGCAAGAGCCCGCTGAAACAGTACATCATTACTGGGCCAGATTCCTCCTGGTTATGAACAGGATAAAGGACTGTCGAGAGGAAAACGCAATTTCAATTTTTTTCACTAATTGCACGGACGAGGGAATCTTAAACGCCGCCAGCTGTCGTGAAATTCACGCTTCGCCGACCTGGCATCCATAGTATGAAAGTACTGTGCGATGGAGAGTTTACGGAAAACCGAAACTAAGTTTTGGGACAATCCGGCCCCGAATACAACCCTAGTCCGTAACAAAAGGGTGCATTACACTCAGGCACCAGGTACAAAAACCAAAAAGAAAAAACCCCATAAAGGGCACGGAACCGTACTGGAGGGATGGCTCAGCGGACCCTGTAAAATTCACAGTACAGAAGGCGCCACCCCAACACATAGCCTTCGAGCATGTTGGATACTGCGGCAGGTGGCCAAAAGTGGCGAGGAGCTTCTAGCCCCGGAAAACCACTCCAACAGTACCAGTACGGTGTCAACAGTCTTCGAGACTTTCGCATCAAGTAATATGCAGAAACGAACAATCCACAGCCTCGCCGAAGTCTACCAAGTAGCAACAACAAATCCATGGAGCGACACGGCCATTACCTTCAACGCCAGCGACGAACCTAAATTTCGAACAGCCCGAGCACTAGCCGCATTGGTCCTCAGTCCAATAGTGGACGGCTTTCGTCTCACCAAGGTGCTCATGGATGGCGGCAGCGGACTAAACCTCATCTACGAGGAAACTCTTCAAAAAATGGAAATAGACTGGAGCCGCATTGAGCGAAGCAGCACAACCTTTAGAGGAATAATCCCTAGCCGGGAAGCGCGCTGCACAGGAAAAATCACACTTGATGTGGTGTTCGGCTCGCCGGACAATTATAGGTCTGAAGAGGTCACGTTCCAAGTGGCCCCGTTCAGCAGCGGATACCACGCTATATTAGGACGAGAAGCATTCACAATTTTTCAAGCCATACCCCATTACGGGTACATGAAGCTTAAGATGCCTGGGCCCGGCGGAATAATTACTCTCGTTAGTGATCCGGACATAGCACTCCGCGCCGAAAACAAGACAGCCGCACTAGCCCTGGAGGCACTATCCGAAGCCCTCGCGGCGGAGGAACTCACTGCGCTGCGCTCTACAGTGAATAGGGACGATGTGATACTCGATAAGAGATCTAGTCCACCTCCTTTAAACCAGCGGATGAAATAGTCAAATTCCAGGTCCACCCAACGGACCCAACAAAGACGGCCTCCATCGGGGCACAGTTGAACCCTGATGTAGATGCCGCACTGCGATAATTCCTTCGAGAAAATTGGGACATCTTTGCCTGGCACCCTTCAGATATGCCAGGAATCCCACGCAGATTGGCAGAACATAGCCTAAACATCCTAAAAGGATTCAAGCCAGTCAAATAGGCTCTTCGGCGATTTTCCGAACCCAAAAGACAGGCAATGGGAGAAGAGCTAGCCAAACTACTGGAAGCCGGATTCATCAGAGACATCAAACATCCGGACTGGCTAGCAAACCTGGTAATGGTACCAAAGAAGGACAAATCCTAGCGCCTATGTGTCGATTTTAAAGACCTCAACAAGGCCTGCCCAAAGGATCCCTTCCCCCTCCCCCGCATCGACCAAATAATCGATGCTACTGCAGGGCACGATTCATTATGTTTCCTTAACGCATACTCCAGCTACCATCAAATCAAGATGGCGGAGGTGGACCAAGCCGCAACGGCATTCATTACTCCATATGGACCATTTTGCTTCAACACGATGCCCTTCGAACTTAAAAACGCCGGTGCAACATATCAGCGCATGATTCAGACATGTCTGGCTACCCAGATCGGCAAAACAGTAGAGGCATACGTAGACGACGTAGTCGTCAAAACCAAACATGTTGAGACTCTAGTAGACGATTTGATGCTCACATTCGACAACCTCCGAGCATATGACATTAAGCTGAATCCGGAAAAATGTGTTTTCGGCGTACCAGCCGGAAAGCTCCTGGGCTTCATTGTATCCGGTAGAGGAATTGAAGCAAACCCAGCCAAGATCCGAGCTCTGTCACAGCTGGATATTCCAAAAGACCTCAAACAAATACAAAAATTGACTGGATGCATGGCGGCTCTAAGCCGCTTTATCTCTCGTTTGGGAGAAAAGGCATTGCCCCTATATTGCCTCCTCAGGCGCATCGAACACTTCGAGTGGACGGATGCTGCCACCGCCGGACTCGAAGAAATAAAAGCCATATTGGCAACAAATCCGGTCCTGGTTGCACCTAACCTGGGCGAACCAATGTTGTTATACATCGCGGCAACACATCAAGTTGTAAGCGCGGTACTCGTCGTCGAACGAGAAACAGAAGGGCACAAATTCCCTCTTCAAAAACCAGTGTACTACGTATCCACTGTCTTAACTCCCTGCAAGTCCCGTTACCCGCACTATCAAAAGATAGCGTATGCGGTGTTCATGGCATCCCGGAAGCTCCGACACTACTTTCAAGAGTGTTCGATAACAGTGGCCTCCGAAGTGCCCCTCAACGACATTATAAACAACCGCGACGCGATGGGCAGGATTGCAAAATGGGCCATTGAGCTCTTACCATTTGATATAACTTATAAACCTCGGCGAGCTATAAAATCGCAGGTCTTGGCTGACTTTGTCGCTGAATGGACTGAAGCCGAACTCCCTAAAGAGTACGGAGCATACTCCAATTGGATTATGCATTTCGACGGATCCAAAATGTTGGCCGGTCTGGGGGCCGGCGTCGTACTGACGTCCCCAACCGGGGACACAGTCCAATATGTACTTCAGATAATGTACACGGACTCCAACAATGCAGCCGAATACGAGGCCCTCCTACATGGCCTCCGAATGGCAATCTCCATGGGCATTCAACGCCTAGAGGTGCGCGGGGATTCAAACCTTGCAATATCCCAAGTAAATGGGGACTTTGACGCCAAAGATCCGAAAATGGCAGCCTATCGCAACGCTGTCCTAAAAATGTCAGCTCGGTTCGAAGGACTCGAATTCCACCACGTAGCCTGAGATAATAACCAAGCAGCCGACGTATTGGCACGCATCGGCGCGAAACGCGACGCTGTCCCTCCAAACATATTCCTGGAACGGCTCTTTAAGCCATCCGTACTATGGGAAGAAGAGTCCGGAAATAACAACCCGGAAGTAGCCGCACCAACCAACACAAAACAATCTGATATAATCGGCGACTCAGCCGATGAAATAACACCTTCAGCCCACGAAATAATGGCAGCAATCGCCCCGTGGACAGAGCCATTCCTAGCCTACTTACTTAGGCAGGAACTTCCCGAAGACCAAAATGAGGCCCGTTGCATAGTCCGGCGATCTAAAGCCTACAAGGTCCACGAGGGAGAACTCTATAAGAAAAGCACAACCGGAGTCCTTCAAAGGTGTATCTCCGAAGAGGAAGGGCGAAACCTTCTGGCTGAAATTCATGCCGGACTAGGCGGACACCACGCCGCAGCTCGGGCCCTTGTAGGCAAGGCATTCCATACAGGATTTTATTGGCCGACGGCCCGGGCAGATGCTCAGGACTTAGTCCAAAGATGCGTCGGTTGTCAGCTCTTTGCTAATCAGAGCCATATGCCACCCACCGCCCTCAAAACTATACCCATTACCTGGCCGTTCGTGGTCTGGGGGCTTGACATGGTTGGACCCCTTAAAGGGGGAACCCACAAGAAAAGGTACCTATTGGTCATGGTGGACAAATTCACCAAATGGATAGAGGCCAAGCCAGTTAAAACGGCAGAGTCCGGACCAGTGATAGACTTCATATCCGGGGTAGTACACCGTTATGGCGTCCCCCATAGCATCATTACCGATAACGACACGAACTTCATGGCCGACGAGGTTAAATTATGGTGCAAAAATATGGGCATCAAGCTCGATTACGCTTCAGTCTATCACCCTCAAACCAACAGTCAAGTGGAACGAGCAAATGGTCTAATAATGAGCGGCATCAAACCCAGACTAGTGCGGTCCCTTACGGAATCTAACACGCACTGGGTAGAGGAGCTTGACTCCGTACTCTGGGGGCTGCGAACAACGCCCAACCGTACTACCGTATTCACACCATTTTTCATGGTATACGGCGCAGAGGCAGTTCTACCCTGCGACATTATTCATGACTCACCTCGAGTGCGCATGTACGAAGAAAGAGAAGCCGAGATGGATCGGCAGCACAGTTTGGACGCATTGGAGGAAGAACGCGACGTCGCAAAGGCTCGTTCCGCATTGTATCAGCAACAGGCTCGAAGATATCAAAGCAGAGAAGTACGGGCTAAAACTTACAATGTTGGCGAACTAGTTCTATGCCTGCCGGACAAGAAAAAGGACAAGCTCAAGCCCAAATGGGAAGGCCCTTTCATTATAGATCAAGTCCTGACCGGCGGGGCGTACCGCCTGCGAAATGCATCGGACAACCGACTCGAGCCGAACCCATGGAACGCAGCCCGCCTCCGAAGATTCTACGCCTAGCACCGGACTAAGAGTTCGTCTCCTTCCTCCGTCCAAATTTTTACACTTCCGCTGTCTTTTCGTTTCTCTCTTTCCTCTCACCTTTTTAAGAAAAGCCCTTAAGGGCCTACCTGCGCATTGTTCGCACACACCTGATGTGCCATCCGCACTCAGTATACCTGGGGGCTTCTTTACCATAAGCTTACTTATACGGGCTCTATGCCCATCACATGTGTCAAACTTCCACATGTACCTTTTATTCACCATTATATGCATCGATATGACTTAAGTTTTGGCCAAGCTGGGTTGCCTGGCTCCTGTGCTTACCCCTACGTTCCCGATTGTTCGGTTAGGAGGTAAAGGGAGCACCTCTGCGATTGTTACTGCCAGGTCAGCCGGATGTGTACCTCAGACTGGGTGAAGCCGAAAGCTAGCGTTCTTAAGGGAATATTCGGTTGGTGACTTGAAAGATGATTTTTTACCTATTTATTTATCTACCCCCAGATGTTTTCCTGCTCTTTTCGCAGTCCGGACATGCACTTTAGGGCATGCCTCCCAGGGAAAGGAACCCTTAACGGAACTATTCTCCCTGGAAGATGTTTCTTACTAACCATGTAATATAACATAACTAGTTGGGCACTTGTCTGATAAAGCACTAATGACCCCTACGCCTGGTCTCCATGCATGCCCCGGTTTTTTCTTAACCGAGAAGGTATTCGGACACACTCCGGACTCTAGGGTCCCGAGGTCGAAGCAAAAAGGTCGGCAAAGACAAACGATCTACAATCCGGCTAGAAGGCATTTTACATGTCATTTTAAATACATCGTCAAATCGACTGACTGTATTCCTCCTCAATCCGGTCTAACAGGCTGTCTAATTTACAGTCCTGTTGGGAATATTTAGCGGCCAACTCTACTTGGCCGTACACTAAGCTCACAGGGATCTCCTTCCCATCGGGCCCCACAGGTCCGACCTCGGCCATGTGGTTGGGATTCGCCTTCTTGTACCGCGTCTTCACCATGGCCCAGGCCTCCCTGGCACCTTGGCGGCAGGCCGATATCTTCCACAAACAGAAGCGCTGCCGCGCTCCCTGAAGCTTCTCCGCAAGCTCCCCAAGGCCCTCGGGTAGGGAGAGGGACGGCCACAAGGCCTGGACGGCGCCGCTCATCGCCTGCCGAACTCGTTCGAACAGTTGCACTAGCTCGGGAAGTTGATCACCCGTTGATATGGGCATCTCCTCCGCAGGGTGACCTGTGAGCACACCTACAGACATATTTCTGTCAATTGACTTCCTCGCCGAACTCTTCTTTTCAAAGGAGTTCGCTCAAGCACTTACTATAGATGCCGCAACGAAGCCGCTGATTCTCCTTCACGGAGCCAGACAGCTCGGCCCGAACACCTTTCAGCTCTTCTCCAAGCTGGACGTGGGCATCCTAGAGTTTGTTCCTTTCCTGCTGCACCTTCGTCAGCACCCTCTCGCCGGCCTTCAGCTGGCGAAGTAGTTGCTTCTTGTCCGGATCTAGTCCGGCAACATCTGCAATATTATTGTCAGACTTACACGCACGCCTCACACCGCTTATCTTTTTGAAATAATGTGTTACCAGGAGGGGTCTCTGTGTTTCCTCCTGCGGCAGCGAGTGCAGCCTCAAGTTGGGCCTTACACTCTTGCAGCTCCTGGGACAGTTGGGCATTCTTCTCTGTAAGATCCTGAAGGAAATATGCCCTAGAGGCAATAATAAAGTTATTATTTATTTCCTTATTTCATGATAAATGTTTATTATTCATGCTAGAATTGTATTAACCGGAAACATAATACATGTGTGAATACATAGACAAACATAGTGTCACTAGTATGCCTCTACTTGACTAGCTCGTTTATCAGAGATGGTTATGTTTCCTAGCCATGAACAAAAGAGTTGTCATTTGATGAACGGGATCACATCATTAGGAGAATGATGTGATTGACTTGACCCATTCCGTTAGCTTAGCACTTGATTGTTTAGTATGTTGCTATTGCTTTCTTCATGACTTATACATGTTCCTGTAACTATGAGATTATGCAACTCCCGTTTACCGGAGGAACACTTCGGGTACTACCAAACGTCACAACGTAACTGGGTGATTATAAAGGAGTACTACAGGTGTCTCCGAAGGTACATGTTGAGTTGGCGTATTTCGAGATTAGGTTTTGTCACTCCGATTGTCGGAGAGGTATCTCTGGGCCCTCTCGGTAATGCACATCATTATAAGCCTTGCAAGCAATGTGACCAATGAGTTGGTTACGGGATGATACATTACAGAACGAGTAAAGAGACTTGCCGGTGACGAGATTAAACTAGGTATTGGATACCGACGATCGAATCTCGGGCAAGTAACATACCGATGACAAAGGGAACAACGTATGTTGTTATGCGGTTTGACCGATAAAGATCTTCGTAGAATATGTAGGAGCCAATATGGGCATCCAGGTCCCGCTATTGGTTATTGACCGAGAATAGTTCTAGGTCATGTCTACATAGTTCTCGAACCCGTAGGGTCCGCACGCTTAAGGTTTCGATGACAGTTATATTATGAGTTTATGAGTTTTGATGTACCGAAGGAGTTCGGAGTCCCGGATGAGATCGGGGACACGACGAGGAGTCTCGAAATGGTCGAGACATAAAGATCGATATATTGGACGACTATATTCGGAGTTCGGAAAGGTTCCGAGTGATTCGGGTATTTTTCGGAGTACCGGAGAGTTACGGGAATTCGCCGGGGAGTATATGGGCCTTATTGGGCCATACGGGAATAGAGGAGAGAGGACAAAAGGAAGGAGGCCTGCGCCCCCCCTCTGGTCCGAATTGGACAAGGGGCGCAGCCCTCCTTTCCTTCCTCCTCTCCCCCTCTTTCCCCTTCTCCTACTCCAACAAGGGAGGTGGAATCCTACTAGGACTAGGGAGTCCTAGTAGGACTCCACACTTGGCGCGCCCCCTCCTAGGGCCGGCCTCCTCCCCCCTTGCTCCTTTATATACGGGGGCAGGGGGGCACCCCATGACACACAAGTTGATCTTTGTGATCGTTCCTTAGCCGTGTGCGGTGCCCCCCTCCACCATATTCCACCTCGGTCATATCGTTGCAGTGCTTAGGCGAAGCCCTGCGTCGGTAGAACATCATCATCGTCACCACGCCGTCGTGCTGACGGAACTCATCCCTGACACCCTGCTGGATCGGAGTCCGGGGATCGTCATCGAGCTGAACGTGTGCTGAACTCGGAGGTGCCGTACGTTCGGTACTTGGATCGGTCGGATCGTGAAGACGTACGACTACATCAACCGCGTTGTCATAACGCTTCCACTTACGGTCTATGAGAGTACGTGGACATACACTCTCCCCTCTCGTTGCTATGCCATCACCATGATCTTGCGTGTGCGTAGGAAATTTTTGAAATTACTACGTTCCCCAACAGTGGTATCCGAGCCTAGGTTTTTATGGTTTGATGTTATATGCACGAGTAGAACACAAGTGAGTTGTGGACGATATAAGTCATACTGCCTACCAGCATGTCATACTTTGGTTCTGCGGTATTGTTGGATGAAGCGGTCCGGACCGACATTACGCGTACGCTTACGCGAGACTGGTTCTACCGACGTGCTTTGCACACAGGTGGCTGGCGGGTGTCAGTTTCTCCAACTTTAGTTGAACCGAGTGTGGCTACGCCCGGTCCTTGCGAAGGTTAAAACGGAGTCTATTTGACAAACTATCATTGTGGTTTTGATGCGTAGGTGAGAACGGTTCTTGCTAAGCCCGTAGCAGCCACGTAAAATTTGCAACAACAAAGTAGAGGACGTCTAACTTGTTTTTGCAGGGCATGTTGTGATGTGATATGGTCAAGACGTGATGAGATATAAGTTTTTGTATGAGATGATCATGTTTTGTTGAAGTTATCGGCAACTGGCAGAAGCTCTATGGTTGTCTCTTTGTGGCATAAGATGCAAGTGCCAAATAATTGCTTTACTTTATCGCTATGCGATAGCAATAGTTGCAAGAGCAATAGTTGGCGAGACGACCATGTGACGACACATTGATATAGATCAAGATGATGAAGATCATGGTGTCGTGTCGGTGACGATAAAGATCATGACAGTACTTTGGAGATGGAGATCAAAGGCGCAAGATGATCATGGCCATATCATGTCACATATTTTGATTGCATATGATGTTTATCTGTTATACATCTTATTCTTGCTTTGATTGACGGTAGCATTTTAAGATGATCTCTCACTAATTATCAAGAAGTGTTCTCCCTGAGTATGCACCGTTGCCAAAGTTTGTCGTGCCCAGACACCACGTGATGATCAGGTGTGATAAGCTCTACGTCCATCTACAACGGGTGGAAGCCAGTTTTGCACACGCGGAATACTCAGGTTAAACTTGACGAGCCTAGCATATGCAGATATGGCCTCGGAGCACGGAGACCGAAAGGTCGAGCGTGAATCATATAGTAGATATGATCAACATAGTGATGTTCACCATTGAAAACTACTCCATCTCACGTGATGATCGGTCATGGTTTAGTTGATTTGGATCACGTGATCACTTAGATGACTAGAGAGATGTCTGTCTAAGTGGGAGTTCTTAAGTAATATGATTAATTGAACTTTAATTTACCATGAACTTAGTCCTGGTAGTATTTTGCAAATTATGTTGTAGATCAATAGCTCGCGTTGTTGCTTTCATATGTTTATTTTGATATGTTCCTAGAGAAAACTGTGTTGAAAAATGTTAGTAGCAATGTTGCGGATTTGATCCATGATCTGAGGTTAATCCTCATTGCTGCACAGAAGAATTATGTCCTTGATGCACCGCTAGGTGACAGACCTATTGCAAGAGCAGATGTAGACGTTATGAACGTTTGGCTAGCTCAATATGATGATTACTTGATAGTTTAGTGCACCATGCTTAACGGCTTAGAATCGGGACTTCAAAGACGTTTTGAACGTCATGGACCATATGAGATGTTCCAGGAATTGAAGTTAATATTTCAAGCAAATACCCGAGTTGAGAGATATGAAGTCTCCAACAAGTTCTATAGCTAAAAGATGGAGGAGAATCGCTCAACTAGTGAGCATGTGCTCAGACTGTCTGGGTACTTCAATTGCTTGAATCAAGTGGGAGTTAATCTTCCATATAAAATAGTGATTGACAGAATTCTCTAATCACCATCACTAAGTTACTAGAACTTCGTGATGAACTATAGTATGCAAGGGATGACGAAAATGATTCCCGAGCTCTTCGTGATGTTGAAATTGACGAAGGTAGAAATCAAGAAAGAGCATCAAGTGTTGATGATTGACAAGACCACTAGTTTCAAGAGAAGGGCAAAGGGAAAGAAAGGGAACTTCAAGTGGAAAGACAAGCAAGTTGCCACTCCTGCGAAGAAGCCCAAAGCTGGACCATAGCCTGAAACTGAGTGTTTACACTGCAAAGGAAATGGTCACTGGAAGCGGAAATGCCCTGAATATTTGGTGGTTAAGAAGGATGGCAAAGTGAACAAGGGTATATTTGATATACAGATTATTGATGTGTGCCTTACTAGTGTTTATAGTAGCCCCTGAGTATTTTATACTTGTTCGGTTGCTAAGATTAGTAACTCGAAACAGGAGTTACAGAATAAACAGAGACTAGTTGAAGGGAAAGTGACGATGAGTGTTGGAAGTAGTTCCAAGATTGATATGATCATCATCGCACACTCCCTATACTTTTGGGATTAGTGTTAAACATAAATAAATGTTATTTGGCGTTTGCGTTGAGCATGAATATGATTTGATCGTGTTTGTTGCAATACAGTTATTCATTTAAAATCAGAGAATAATTGTTGTTCTGTTTACATGAATAAAACCTTCAATGGTCATACACCCAATGAAAATAGTTTGTTGGATCTCGATCGTAGTGATACACATATTCATAATATTGAGGCCAAAAGATGCAAAGTTAATAATGATAGTGCAACTTATTTGTGGCACTGCCGTTTGGGTCATATCGGTGTAAAGCGCATGAAGAAACTCCATAAAGATGGATTTTCGAAATCACTTGGTTATGAATCATTTGATGCTTGTGAACCGTGCCTTTTGGGAAAGATGACTAAAACTCCATTCTTCGGAACAATGGAACGAGCTACTGACTTATTGGAAATAATACATACTGATGTATGCAGACCAATGAGTATGAAGGCTCGTGGCAAGTATCGTTATTTTCCGACCTTCACAAGATGATTTGAGCAGATATGGGTATATCTACTTGATGAAACATAAGTCTGAAATAGTTGAAAGGTTCAAAGAATTTCAGAGTGAAGTGGAAAAATCATCGTAACAAGAAAATAAAGTTTCTGCAATCTGATCGCAGAGACGAATATTTGAGTTACGAGTTTGGTCTTCAATTAAAACAATGTGGAATAGTTTCACAGCTCACGCCACCTGGAACACCACAACATTATGGTGTGTCTGAACGTCATAACCGCACTTTATTGGATATGGTGCGATCTATGATGTCTCTTACTGATTTACCAATATTGTTTTGGGGTTATGCATTAGAGACAGCTGCATTCACATTAAAAGGGCACCATCTAAATCCGTTGAGACGACACCGTATGAACTAATGAACTATGGTTTAGCAGTAAACCTGAGTTGTCGTTTCTTAAAGTTTGGAGTTGCGATGCTTATATGAAAAAGGTTTTCAACTTGATAAGCTCGAACCCAAATCGGAGAAGTGCGTCTTCATAGAATACCCAAAGGAAACTGTTGGGTACACCTTCTATCACAGATCCGAAGGCAAAACATTCGTTGCTAAGAATAGATCCTTTCTAGAGAAGGAGTTTTTCTCGAAAGAAGTGAGTGGGAGGAAAGTAGAGCTTGATAAGGTAATTTGTACCTTCTCCCGAATTGGAAAGTAGTTCATCATAGAAATCAGTTCCAGTGATTCCTACACCAATTAGTGAGGAAGCTAATGATGATGATCATGAAACTTTAGATCAAGTTACTACAAAACCTCGTAGGTCTTCCAGAGTAAGATCCGCACCAGAGTGGTACGGTTATCATGTTCTGGAAGTCATGTTACTAGACCATGATGAACCTACGAACTATGAGGAAGCGATGATGAGCCCAGATTCCGCGAAATGGCTTGAGGCCATAAAATCTGAGATATGATCCATGTATGAGAACAAAGTATGGACTTTGATTGACTTTCTCGATGATCAGCAAGCCATGTTAAATAAATGGATCTTCAAGAGGAAGACGGACACTGATGGTAGTGTTACTATCCACTAAGCTCGACTTGTTGCAAAAGGTTTTCAACAAGTTCAAGGGGTTGAATACGATGAGATTTTCTCACTCGTATCAAAGCTTAAGTCTATCTGAATCATGTTAGCAATTGCCAGATTTTAGGAAATCTGGCAAATGGATGTCAAAACTGCATTCCTTAATGGATTTATTAAAGAAGAGTTGTATATGATGCAACTAGAAAGTTTTTGTCAATCCTAAAGATTCTAACAAAGTGTGCAAGTTCCAGCAATCCATCAATGGACTAGTGCAAGCATCTCGGAGTTGGAATATACGCTTTGATGAGTTGATCAAAGCATATGGTTTTATACAGACTTTTGGAAAGGCCTGTATTTACAAGAAAGTGAGTGGGAGCACTACAGCATTTCTGATAAGTATATGTGAATGACATATTGTTGACCGGAAATAATGTAGAATTATTCTGCAAAGCATAAAGGAGTGTTTTAAAGGAGTTCTTTAAAAGAAAGACCTCAGTAAAAGCTACTTACATATTGAGCATCAAGATCTATTGAGATAGATCAAGACGCTTGATAAGATTTTCAATGAGTACATACCTTGGCAAGATTTTGAAATAGTTCAAGATGGAACAGTCAAAGAAAGAGTTCTTGCCTGTGTTGCAAAGGTGTGAAATTGAGTAAGACTCAAATCCCAACCACGGCAGAAAATAGAAAAGAGAATGAAAGTCATTCCCTATGCCTTAGTCATAGGTTCTATAAAGTATGCTATGTTATGTACCAGACCTATTGTATACCTTGCTCTGTATTTGGCAAGGGAGTACAATAGTGATCTAGGAGTAGATCACTGCACATTGGTCAAGAATATCCTTAGTGAGGACTAAGGAAATATTTCTCGATTATGGAGGTGATAAAAGAGCCCGTCGTAAAAGTTACCTCGGTGCAAGTTTTCACACCGATCCAGATGACTCTAAGTCTCAATCTGGATACATATTGAAAGTGGGAGCGATTAGCTAGAGTAGCTCTGTGCAGAGCATTGTAGACATAGAATATTTGCAAAATACATACGGCTCTGAATGTGACAGACCCGTTGACTAAGCTTCTCTCACGAGCAAAACATGATCACACCTTAGTACTCTTTGGGTGTTAATCACATAGCGATGTGAACTAGATTATTGACTCTAGTAAACCTTTTGGGTGTTGGTCACATGATGATGTGAACTATGGGTGTTAATCATATACAGATATGAATATTGGTGTTAAATCACATGGCGATGTGAACTAGATTATTGACTCTAGTGCAAGTGGGAGACTGAAGGAAATATGCCCTAGAGGCAATAATAAAGTTATTATTTATTTCCTTATTTCATGATAAATGTTTATTATTCATGCTAGAATTGTATTAACCGGAAACATAATACATGTGTGAATACATAGACAAACATAGTGTCACTAGTATGCCTCTACTTGACTAGCTCGTTTATCAGAGATGGTTATGTTTCCTAGCCATGGACAAAAGAGTTGTCATTTGATGAACGGGATCACATCATTAGGAGAATGATGTGATTGACTTGATCCATTCCGTTAGCTTAGCACTTGATCGTTTAGTATGTTGCTATTGCTTTCTTCATGACTTATACATGTTCCTGTAACTATGAGATTATGCAACTCTCGTTTACCGGAGGAACACTTTGGGTACTACCAAACGTCACAACGTAACTGGGTGATTATAAAGGAGTACTACAGGTGTCTCCGAAGGTACATGTTGAGTTGGCGTATTTCGAGATTAGGTTTTGTCACTCCGATTGTCGGAGAGGTATCTCTGGGCCCTCTCGGTAATGCACATCATTATAAGCCTTGCAAGCAATGTGACCAGTGAGTTGGTTACGGGATGATGCATTACAGAACGAGTAAAGAGACTTGTCGGTGACGAGATTGAACTAGGTATTGGATACCGACGATCGAATCTCGGGCAAGTAACATACCGATGACAAAGGGAACAACGTATGTTGTTATGCGGTTTGACCGATAAAGATCTTCATAGAATATGTAGGAGCCAATGTGGGCATCCAGGTCCCGCTATTGGTTATTGACCGAGAATAGTTCTAGGTCATGTCTACATAGTTCTCGAACCCGTAGGGTCCGCACGCTTAAGGTTTCGATGACAGTTATATTATGAGTTTATGAGTTTTGATGTACTGAAGGAGTTCGGAGTCCCGGATGAGATCGGGGACATGACGAGGAGTCTCGAAATGGTCGATACGTAAAGATCGATATATTGGACGACTATATTCGAAGTTCGGAAAGGTTCCGAGTGATTCGGGTATTTTTCGGAGTACCGGAGAGTTACGGGAATTCGCCGGGGAGTATATGGGCCTTATTGGGCCATACGGGAATAGAGGAGAGAGGACAAAAGGAAGGAGGCCTGCGCCCCCCCCTCTGGTCCGAATTGGACAAGGGGCGCAGCCCCCCTTTCCTTCCTCCTCTCCCCCTCTTTCCCCTTCTCCTACTCCAACAAGGGAGGTGGAATCCTACTAGGACTAGGGAGTCCTAGTAGGACTCCACACTTGGCGCGCCCCCTCCTAGGGCCGGCCTCCTCCCCCCTTGCTCCTTTATATACGGGGGCAGGGGGGCACCCCATGACACACAAGTTGATCTTCGTGATCGTTCCTTAGCCGTGTGCGGTGCCCCCCTCCACCATATTCCACCTCGGTCATATCGTTGCGGTGCTTAGGCGAAGCCCTGCGTCGGTAGAACATCATCATCGTCACCACGCCGTCGTGCTGACGGAACTCATCCCCGACACCCTCCTGGATTGGAGTCCGGGGATCGTCATCGAGCTGAACATGTGCTGAACTCGGAGGTGCCATACGTTCGGTACTTGGATCGGTCGGATCGTGAAGACGTACGACTACATCAACCGCGTTGTAATAACGCTTCCACTTACGGTCTACGAGGGTACGTGGACATACACTCTCCCCTCTCGTTGCTATGCCATCACCATGATCTTGCGTGTGCGTAGGAAATTTTTGAAATTACTACGTTCCCCAACAGATCCTGCAGAACAAATGATCCTTAAATCAGTTACTCTAACTACTTTAAGTCTCGGGGGCTACTGGCATATACAACTATTAAAATCTCTTACCCGTATGTCTTTTACATACTGATCCGTGGCTCTGGTCAAACCATCTTGAGCAGCACGGAGGTGCGCGTCCCCCGCGTTAAAGGCATTCAACGCCTCAGAGGAGAGACACGCGTCACGAAAAACTGTCCGGCGGCGCCTATGGTTCATGGCGCTCTCCACCTCAGACCTGGTGGCGGACAGCCTGTCGGCATCCTCCGTTGGAGGAGTATCCGGCTCGCGCCTTGCGCTCGCCTCCCCTTCTGGACCAGGTGGTGGACCCTGGTTGGCGGAGGCCTGGGCGGCAACCTCGCCAGGCATAGTCCGGCGAGCGCTCTTTCTCCTGAAAAAGTCGTGAGCATTAATACGCCCCCTAGGAATCTTTTTCTAGACAACGGTCGCGAGCCATACTGTTGCGGTGACGTTTCGATTCGCACCGCACTCCTCTTCCGCCTACGGGGTCGGACTGACCCTTGTTGGTCAGTCGCCGCGGGTTCGGCTTCCCGCCTTGAAGGCGCCTCCTGCAAGACACCATCGTATACGGTGGTCAGAAATGCGCAAGGAAGAAATAATGGTGTCAATACTTCGGTCACAATCACCTGGGGAGCCGGAGATAGGCCGGGGTAGTCAGCCGTAATGGCGACTAGAGTGTTGTCCATGCTGAGTTGGTGGAAAACCCGTTGATTAGCTCCACCTTTATGTCCAGATCCTTTTCGGAGGCCAGATCTAGGGATCTTTCTGGATCCTCGGGTTGTGGAGCCGGACTATGTACACCCTCCACATCCCAACGCAGCTCCTGCGTCGAAAACATAAAGTAAGGTACTTAACTTTGAAAGCATGGGTCGGATAAACAAAGTGTCCGCTTACCCAGTGCCGAGGGTTATTCGTGGAGAACCCGTTCAGTGGGCTCGTCTGGAGAAAGTCCTCCTTCTCCCCCTTGTACAGGCCGGACAGGATCTTCACCAGGTCTTCGGCTGTTCCCGGCCCTTTGCGGCCATGACGAGTGGCATCGTCCTCCCCATTGAAATCCCACATGGGGTGGCCCCTGTATTGCAGCGGCTGCACCCCCCGCATAATGCACGTGGCCATGACTCCAATCATGGTCAATCCGGAATGGGCCAGTAACCTTATCCGGCCCATCAGATAGTGGACGCTCTTGTCTTCCTCCAGCTGGGGGCTCCGCGGACGCCAACTCAGGCATTTCTTCAAAGGAGCATTACTGAACTCCGGGAGGCCGATCCAAATCGGGTCCGGCAGCGGAGCGTCTTCTACATAAAACCATTCTGAAGGCCAGTCTTCGGACGCCTTCTTAGGGGTTCCGGATGGATATCCGGTCCCGGCGATGCGCCATATTTCGGCACCGCCCACTTGATATATGGACCCCTCGTGAGAGCGGGGTACAAGGCAGAACAACCTCTTCCACAGCGCAAAATGGGGATCGATGCCCAGGAATAGCTCGCAAAGAGCTACGAAACCCGCGATATGCAGAATAGAGGCGGGCGTGAGGTGATGGAGCTGGAGTCCGTAGAACTCCAGAAGCTCGCGGAGGAACGGATGTACAGGAAATCCAAGCCCCCTTATAAGATAGGGGACGAAGCATACCCGCTCCCCTTTGTTGGGACTAGGGGTGGCCTCCTCTTGCTTCCCACCTTTGTAGGTGGCCAGCTTCGAACCGGGACCATAAAGGCCGGAGGAAGATATCCCTCCGCTTGGAGCGTCACCAGCTCGTTCTGCGGGACAGAACATCTCCTCCAATCTCATGGCACAGGGCCGGGAGCGCGAGAGGAGGAGCCGCATCGACGGTCCATGGTGGAATGGATTTTTGGTCGGAAGCACTTCGATGAGTACTCACAGAAGGAAAGATGGTGTGATTTGGATCTGGATTCTTGCCTCTCTTATAGGCAGATTATTTGCGCAGCTAGGGGGTAAAACGTAAAAGATACCCTGGCTTTTCGCATTCGTGCGACGCGTGGAAGAAAGCCATTATTGGGCGTGGAAGCCAAGAGCACAACGTTGTTAAGGGAGCCGGACACTGTTCGGCACGTACATGGAATTTGAAGGGGAACCCACCTTGCAACCCCGAAGACAATATATGCGCTGGACTCGTCATCATTGAAGCCTGGTTCGGGGGCTACTGAGGGAGTCCTAGACTAGGGGGTGTCCGGATAGCCGGACTATCATCATCGGCCGGACTCCAAGACTATGAAGATACAAGATTGAAGACTTCGTCCCGTGTCCGGATGGGACTTTCCTTGGCGTGGAAGGCAAGCTTGGCGATACGGATATGTAGATCTCCTACCGTTGTAACCGACTCTGTGTAACCCTAGCCCTCTCCGTTGTCTATATAAACCGGAGGGTTTTAGTCCGTAGGACACATAACCATTACAACAATCATACCATAGGCTAGCTTCTAGGGTTTAGCCTCCTTGATCTCGTGGTAGATCCACTCTTGTACTACCCATATCATCAATATCAATCAAGCAGGAGTAGGGTTTTACCTCCATCGAGAGGGCCCGAACCTGGGTAAAAACATCGTGTCCCTTGTCTCCTGTTACCATCCGCCTAGACGCACAGTTCGGGACCCCCTACCCGAGATCCGCCGGTTTTGACACCGACAAGGCTCGTCGCATGGAGGAGCAGGAACGACAGCGAAAGGAGGCTCGTGAGGCGGAGAGGCAGAGAAAGAAAGAAAGGGCTCGTGAGGCCAAGGCAACAGAAGAAGCTGGCGATGGAAAAGGAAAATATGCATGCTGGACTCAGTAGATTCCTGTGATAGTATTTTAAATTTCTCAATCATTTGTATCTTTATTTCTGCACTTTAATGTAGCATTATTTCAGGAGTTAAATGTAGCTTTATTGCTACGATGTATCTTATTTTCAGTTGTACTGTGTCGTAATGGAAAAAATATATAGTTTTAGAATAAAGTAGTGGCATTTTTTCCCTCCACTAATATCGAACATCGTGCAACAACTACAAAATGAAATTAAGATTGAACATAATGCCCTACAATAAGAGAGTACAAACTAATAATGCAAGTACATCTGAATTAAATGGTAGAACTAGAATGCAGCTTAAAAACTACATGAAGGCATCATCGTCATCCTCCGTCGATGCAGAACTCTTGCCCTTCGAGGATGCAGAACTCTTACCCTTGGACGATGCAGAACTCTTGCTCTTCGAGGATGTAGTACTCTTGCCCTTAGACGATGCAGAACTCTTGCCCTTTGACGATACAGATACCGGAAGCGGCGGCATGAAGATATCATCTTCATCCTCGCTCTCCTCAGTCCATAAAAATGGATGCTCTTCTGCAGTCCTTCTGAAAGTTTCACTCTTCGGCTCCACTACATTCTTCCACCTTGCATGCAACCTAAGAAGTTCTTTACGTACCTCCTCATAGGTCCTTTCAGGCCACCTAGACCTGCGTAATTGGTGAGCCAACTCATTCATTATGGTGTCACTACTGGTGAGTTCGTCCCATGTAACTATCCTATTGTCCATCCTGAAATCGGTAGCTAGCCTCAGAAGAGTCCTGCTCATCCCAGGGTGAAAACTACGATCGAAAGGATAATGGGACATCTCGACTACACTACACTCGAATGCTTATCCACCTCCGTTTGAAGGGGGTTTTATAGGTAGAGAGGAGAAAATGGCGGGAAAAAACGAGTGCAGTATGGCGGGAAAGGGTTGGCGGGAACATATGGCAGGAAGGGATTGGCGGGAAATGGGTTGGCGGGAAACGAGTGGCAGGAAGATATGGCGGGAAAGGGGTTGGCAGGAAACGGGTGGTGGGAACATATGGAGGGAAAGCGTTGGCGGGAAAATATTGAGGGGAAAGGGTTGCGCGAAAACATAAGCCGAAGAGTGGAGCGGGATAGTATGGCAGGAGATATAGGCGGGAAAAATTGTTCCTGACTGGTGCATTTTTATTTTAGCATACATAGATGTTCAAATCGAAAAGACTGATACTGACATATGTAGATACAATGGGTCGCACACGTGGATAGATGAATCATTGTAGTCGACGACGGCCACCTGGCCTTCCCTTCGGACCGGAAAGCTCCAAGCGATTAGGTGGTCGAGTTACACGAAGACCGCGACGGTACTCCAGTTGGTCTTCCTGTGTCTGCGACTCCTGCATAGGTGGTGGAGTCTGTAATCCTTGTTGCGAACCTGATGCGTAATTGTAGGCGTATGGTTGTTGTGACTCCTCGGGGATAAAAGATGGGCCAATAACGTCCTCTCTGAAGAAATCCGTATCTACTGCGTTAACATTGTCGCCAGGTTGGGTGTACTCATCGTGCCAATTTACATCAGGTATGCCCTGCACATAGAAACATTGTAAACAAAAACTGTTAGAGGATAATATGTAATATCACTGTAAATGCATTAAAATGTAAACATGACTACCTGCTCAGATCCCTCGCCTGTACTGTCTGGACATTCTACTTGGTACTGGTTTAAATCTGGGACACGAGTCTCCTCGGGCATGGAGATCCCTCGCGTGGAGAGATACGGCTGAGATCCCTCACCTTGAGTGTATGTGCCATATCCTGTGTATGCATATGGGTTTGGGGAAAGATACAGCTCGGGCATCGAATCCAAGCCCATGCCATGGTCCTGTGATGTCTGCCCCTGACGAAGCAGCACCGAAGAAGAGCGATGTAGTGGTAGAGAAGAGTCATGTCGTGGAAATGTCGTCGTAGTACTCGGACCCTCCCCCACTGCACATGGCTTGTATGTGCCTCGCTCGGTCTGGACGACGGCGCCGCACTCGGTCTGGCTGACCTCGGTACTGGCATGTTGTACGCTCCAGTGACAATGTCGTCGCCTCTACCACATCTCAACTTTGTTAGCATGTATTCTTTAAAATGTTTATTGAATGACTTGACAGCTTGTCCCCTGGGCGGCATGCTTTCCGTCACCATCTGCCCTATATCATTAGCAGTTTGAAGCTAGAAAAATATTTGGTTGTTATTTGGTTGAAATTATTATGAAATGATGGACCTAAAAAAATTACTAGTGATTACCATCCGGTCATGATAGTAAGCTGCAAGCAGCTCAACAGTTCTCTGCATCTTCTCCTCGTGCGTGAGATTTGTTGGTATCGTAGCTGATTGACCGGCCAGGCTTGTCCGCGTGCTGATGCAGTACCACTGCTTGTACGCTTGAGCTGTACTTCCATCATACGGTCTGCAAAATTATATAATAACATCAACTGTTGTGATGAAAGCAAAGCATCTTCACGCATCGTATGGTCATCGTAATAAATAGTGTAAATAAAATGTACCTAAGTTGATACACTATATCTACTAGCACGTCATTTTCCCACTTCTGTACCCATTGAATGTTGCATTCCCTCCAATTGTAAAGACTCCAACCATGGACCATATTGGTTAGCCTGCAAATTATGTAACAAAGTGTGAGTTTAGTAAATTAAAAAGGACACTAACTATTTAGGAAGGTCACATCTTACTTATGGGTTTCCTCGTCAGTACATCTTGGAAAAGGTGGTAGAATCTCCTGATACAGACCGAACTGTCTCATGACACGCTCTGGGTTGTAAGGCTCAACACACGATAGGAACAATAAGTAGCAGCGAGTCAGCCAGAATGCACTATCCGTCAACATGCCTGGTGTGATGGGTCGTATATTAAAGACCATCTGTACATGCTCCTGAGTCCATGGGTTCCATGTGACTACAGACTCATCAAGTGCCTCAAACTGGTGGTGGTATATAGGGTAACAATTTTTCGCAATACTTGGAGACCAATGTTTCCGTGCCTTTGTCCACCTGCTGGCCATAGTTACACAGCTGCCCTCGCTATAGTCGTATGGGTGTATGGGATTTATTATACGAGGTCGTCCTACAGGGAGGTATTCCCAGGACCACAACTGTAGAAATTCGTAGGGGACACAAAGTAGCGGAGCTTTTTTTGCGAAGGAAGTTTTTTGTGTGGCATCACACAAGCCTCTATATGTATGAGATAGAATGGCAGAACTGAAGCTGTATTTTGGATGCTCGGGTAAAGGTTCATCTACCATCTTCTCCCCAATGTAGATGAGACCAGGGAGAAGTATGTACCCATGTGAATTTGGAAACATAACCCCGAGGAGCCACAACAAATACGCAAATAGATGTCTTTTCCTTGTCTCAGAATCAGCGAAGCTAGAAATATTAAAAAAGTTATCATGAAGCCAGGGGAGTGGGATGCCACGAGGGCCACTAGTACGTTGTGATTATGGCATTGTCATCCCAAGGCGGACTGATATATTTTGTGCCCAAGTTTTAGACACTCGTGAAGAGACTAACGGCACACCTCTAATTGGCAGAGCAAGGATCATAGAAACATCTTTCAGTGTAGGTGCAAGCTCCCCAAAACGAAAGTGAAAGGTGTGGATTTCAGGTCTCCACCGGTCAACGAGGGATGCCAAAAGGGATGGGTCCAAACGTAACTGGGATGGGTCTTCGCTTGATGTGAGCTTAGCAAAAGCATGTAGTCCATAAGCGTTAAGGTGAGGAATGAAATAATTGTGTATTGGCCAGGTTTTCTTTATGGTTCGAAGTCTGAAACTCCGATAATCATGTTCTTTATTTGGGTTCAAAAATAGGTGGCAACGGTGGCCGGCGTCATGGGGCCCCTCCAAAAGCCACGGCACTTTAGCCATAACCTGCACACAAACATACAAAGAAAATACAACGAGATTTAATGTACAGTAAATATAAATACAATAACACAAAGAGATTCAATAATACAAAGAGATATAATTTACATTAATTAGCTGAAGTTAACATCACGGGTACAATAATACAAAGAGATTCAATTTAAAATAAATATAAATACAATAATACAAAAAGATTCAATTTAAAATAAATATAAATACAATAACACAAAGAGATTCAATAATACAAACAGATTCAATTTAAATTAATAAAAGTATGGTACAAATATAAGTAGACATAGCGAGTACAGATAAATCAACATTATGCGGTGTTGTTCGCTCGATACGGGCATTCCCTACGTGAATGTCCAGGACACCTACAGACGCGGCATCGCCTTGGTTCTCCCATTTGGCTATGGTCCATGTCATTGCAATGACGCCTAGACTGACGTCGTCCCTTGGCGGTTCTCATCAAGTCGGCGTTCGGTACCCATTTCGGCCCATCTGGCCACAATATTTTGTAGTTCATATCAATGCCCCAGGCCCAGAACTCACCGTTCCAAATGTTGTACAGATTGTACATGTTGAAGTACGGTGATATGTATGGCTCAACACTGATTTTTTGATCTGCAACCGCCCGGAGCACATGACTACAAGGGTAGCCCTCAAGCTTGGGCTTGTTACACGTGCACTCACAGGACATTGGGCCGAGGGTGACAACTTGCTTTTTTGATCCTCTGTGGTGACCCTTAACGTACTTGGCTCGCACATTGACCTCCCACTTATTCCTAAGTGCGTCCACTTTCCTGCAACCATGGCTTTGGGACTTCTTTGCTTTCTCGTCCAGATGTCTTTGCATCTTCTCGGACCATGGCTTGTTCAATTCAACTTGTGCTTTAGCCACGGTAACCCTATCTGCAAAGTATGACAGGGTCCGGTTCCAAGTTTCTTCAATTAGGGATGTGATAGTCAAGGCTCTCACCCCTTTAAGAACACCATTGTACACCTCTGACATGTTGCTGGTCATTATTCCATACCGAGCCCCGGTGTCGTGAGCCTGCGCCCACTTGAACAAATCAGGGCAATTCTCGCCGATCCACTGGCTCAAATTTATGGCCATCCTTTGACCCCTCCGGTCTTCTCTCTGCGGCAAGGTCGCGTGCTCGATCTCACCATTGATACCTGTCCAGATGGCATTCATTTTGGCTTGAGTTTTCTGCATGCACATCCTCTTGAATAACTTGAACCAATCCTTATTCTTGAATTTGGAGTAAAAGTTTGCTGCCAAATGCCGCATGCACCACCTTCCCTCTAGATCAGGCCACTTCCACTCTTCTGACGACTGCTTAATTATGTCGAGAGCACTTAATGATCCTGTGTTGCGATCAGAGATGATGCAAACACCTAAACGCTCTTTCACGACACCCATCTTCATGTAGCTAAGGAACCACAACCAGCTATCTTTGTTCTCGCTCTCGACCAGTGCGTATGCAATAGGAAGAAGCTGATTATATGCATCTGCTGCAATTGCCACCAATAGTGTGCCCTTTTACTTTCCAGTGAGAAAGGTACCATCAACTGATAATACCGGGCGACAGTGCCTGAAGGCTTGTATAGTCTGGGCGAATGCCCAGAATAAGCGGTCCAGGATTATCTCACCCGGATTCTTTGGGTTCTGACGTTCTCTCCGCCAAACTTGAGTCCCCCTATTAGCACTTGCTATCTGATGAAGCATTCTGGGGGCATAAGAATAGGCCTCCTCATAGGTTCCATACAAGTTCTGGAATATTTTTTCCTTCGCACGCCTAGCCTTGTTGTAGCTGACAGGGAAGCCAATCTGATCTTCTGCATCTTTTTGCAAAGCCCTAACACTAATGTTGAGCCCTGCACAATCGTTTCCATCACCTGTGCCACATATCTTGCCGTCACATTGCGGTGATTTGAAAGAGTCCCAGTTTGCTCACAGCTATGCTGCACTATTTTTGTGATATGCCATGACTGACATACCCCAGGCTTCAGTCTAGCGAGAACTCTTCCACAACAACCTTCCACGGTGTTGATGCATATGACCTTCAACTCTTTTTTATCAGACTGCTTCACTTTATGCTCGCGGTGGAGGGCGATTGCATACCTATTAATTGCCTAGTAAGCAGACTTCTTGTTTGGGAAAACCTGCCCAACCTCCAAGCTCCCCGCTTCTAGGCCAGAAAAAGAGTGAAATTCATTTGTGATGCTCATATCCTGTAAAGACCCAGGTTGCAGTGACGTCGCGACCGCCCTCTGGGGAGGAACATCTTCTTCTTCGCTTGACTCGGAAGACGCGGAAGAGTGATCGTCATCATCGAGCGCCTCCGGAAATCCCTCCACGTGTTCACTCATGTCAACGTCCGGAGACCAATATCCTGTGTCATACACAGGCTGGTCGCCCGTCGATTCCGATGGGCCGATGCTAGGGGCTGATGTGATGGCCAACTCGACCTCACCGCCCCTGAATGAACTCCACATACACCATCGACTGACCAAACACTTGGTTATTGGGATTGCTTGCAAACCTCATGTACGACCCCCACGACTAAACCCGGGCATGGGCAGCCCGGCCCGACGACCCTGCCCGAGCCCGGCCCGAAAAACCCGGACCAGGCCAGGCCGGGCTTGACATTCGGGCCGGGCTCGGGCTTTGTTTTGCAGCCCGACAGATAGTTTGGGCCGGGCTCGGGCTTCATTTTTCTGTATTTCGGGCCGGGCTTTCGGGCTTCGGGCCAGGCTTGCACGTGCGCGTACTAAAAAACAGCATTCGGGCCGGGCTTTCGGGCTTTGGGCTTGATTTCGGGCCGGGCTCGGGCTTGAAAATATGGAGTATTTCGGGCTTCGGGCTGGGCTCGGGCTTGAGAAATGAAGGTCGGGCTTTTACAAGCCCGGCCCGAAACCCGGCCCGGCCTGACGTTTGCCCAGGTTTACCCACGACTGATCACCTATGACAGGCCGCAAACCCCAACGGGCAGCTGTCCCATCTTTTGCTCCGTCAGCGACGAAGGCCTCCATTATCATTTTTTCCCCTGCATCCCTGGGCCAAACACCGCTCAGATGCACCTTCTGACAGCTGCATAACCCACGTTCACCATGTCTCTAACTACAACTGTAGTCGACTCGCACAAGGACACATCCACCCCGAAAGGACGTCCCGTAAGACGTCCCATAGTACACTACTAAATTTTCCATCGTACCTAACCAAAATACATGTTTACATTTCAAACAATTAGTAACTGAACATTTAGTAGTAGTACGATGACAACATTTACATATAAGACGGCTAAAATAATAATCGTATTTTCGTTACAAATATTCGTTTTGTTTTTAGAATCATTTGCTTAGACTTTCCGGGGTTGTTTGGTTAACGGGTATTTAGAGATTTTTTTTCTCAAACTCGTCTACGAGCGTCACAAACTAGAACTCTCTTTGCTTTTCTCTAACTACCCCAAAAATATCCTAAACTGATTCTCATAACATGCAAAAGCTGAGCTTTTGGAAAAACGCTTATTAGTAAAAACTAATTTTCTTACAACAGATTATGACAAAACCCATGGTAATTACTCGCTATCCAAACAACCACTAAACATAATAGTACGATAATAACATTTTAATATCATATGAGTAAAACATTTAATTTCTTTCAGCTTTATATAATTTTTTCATATCATGTGATAACAATCATTTATTTACAGATAATCATATTTGCATCGGCATGCACATTATTCACAATAGTACATCAATACAAAAAATATTAATAAAATTACAGCGTCATTTTATACCTTAGCTCCAATATGGATGTGCTTGCAAATGCAATTAAGCGTCAAAATAGTTCAAATAAAAATCCGTCACCAGTACTATATGAACGGAGTCAACCTATTATTACATTAACATCAATATTACACATGAATTTTTCTTCCTGCTAACAAAAGTATGAAAATAGCACTTGCATGTATGTGGTCATCACCTCAAAAGGGACAATGAATGGAAACACAATTTCTTCAATCACGTCTTCTCCTCCTTGTTTACTACTAAGATGAATTATTTTACCTAATTACATACATCATTAAGTACATTAGCACATAATCTTAACATATAAAATTTAGATTATTGCGACATAAAAAAGTAGACCTACGGTTTCCTAACTATAGACTTATTAATTAACATACCACATAAAATAACATACCACATGAAATAATATACCACATGCAATGAACAATTACAGTATAATTTTTTCTTGATTGCCGTATTAAGATTTCCCGCATGTCAATACTAATGGACGCACCTAACATTGATACAACATCTTCAACCTACTATTTAAAAAATAGTATAAATGCTACATCTGTCGTCTGAAATTATTTCTAACCTCTAAGCACTACCATCCAAATAAACCAAATGCTAATAACGAGCTAAAGGACGAACTAATTATCACCCTGCATGCACAAATAAATAAATGTATTGCAAAGCTCATACCTTGATCTTCAACTTCGTAGTTCACTTCGCTACACAAATCCTATTCCTGAAGCACTAAATGACTCCAAAAGGTGATGAAATAATACCTAACACAACAGAGAACACATAGTTATGAACTAAACATAAAGAGTACAAACTTCATGCATGTGAACCAAACCAACAAAAATGGATAGATCTTACCTTCGTCTATCTTTTCTTCAACTTCAGCATATTCAAAATCCAACTCTAAATCGCCCTAAATCACGAGTGAAAATGTGTAATGAGTTTTGCTTTCTCTCTGTTCTTACACGCAGAGAGTAGAAGAGGAGGCCAGAGTGTGCTTGCGCACGGAGCATACGCATACTATATAAAGGAGGAGCATCCCTGTAGTGTCGGCACAACAGTTTCCACAGTGTGTGAGTGATTCCCGCAGTGCCGTCATATCCGCTGAGGCAAAAGAAGGAAAAGCCGGAGTGATTCCTAGGCAGCAGCATCGCCAAAGATGCACAGCCATGCTGAGTGTCGGTACTAAATGTTAAAATTCACAGATTCCCGCGCGTGGGAATGAGGGTTGTCTGCGTCGGAATCAGCGCCGTCAGCGCATGCATTGCCAGGCATGCAGGAAGATGCCGCCAGCAGCAGTGGCGGCAGGGCCCGCACCTCACCTTCCGTGCAGCAGTCAGCGAGCACCAGCAGCAGCTGTCGGCAGGGGTGGCCGCCTCCGGGAGTGGCGGCGAGGCCCGCGGCTGGGCCCGCGCGCAGCAGGGTCTGTCGCCCAGCCAGCGACCGCGCCAGGGGTGGCCGCCTCCGGCGGTGGCGGCAGGGCCCACATGGCCCGCCCCATTCCGTCGCGGCATGATGCGCTGTGCAGAAGCCGTTCTGGCTAGGTTGCCGCCTCCGGCGGTGGCGGCACGGCCCGCCGCCTCCTAGCGTGGCGGCAGGTGCCACGTGTCACCTGCCACGCCTGCCGCCACCGCTGAGGGGGTCCTTTTTTATCAAATTGATCCAGATGTAGTCTTTTTTGTCAATTCATCTCGGCAGGGGGTCCTTTTGGAAAAAAAATCGTATTTTTGGGTCATGTTAATTTACACTTGCGATGTTCTTAATTAGTATGTTGTGTATTGGTGACAGTTCAGACTCGGGGATGAAATCCAAGCGACAACCCCCCACGCCCGTGTCGCTCCTGGCGGTGGCTCGGGCGGAACCCTAGCCGTAGCCGCCGCCGCCCTCCTCCCTTGCTTCCTTCTCCCTCGCCGTCGTCGGAGGACGCCGGCGGGCAAAGCCCGGCCGACCGACGGCAGCGGCGGGGCTCTTCCTCGCCCTACGGTGTGCCCTCGCGGTAGGGGAGGCTTGGTACTTCCGCGGCCTCTTCTTGGCGTGGCGTCGCCGGCGCCGGCGAGTCTTCTTCGCGCCGCATTGTGGCTCTCCTCCGGCAGGTCTTGGTAGGGTGGCGGCCCCCTTTTCCTCCCGTGCGAGCTCCTGCTGGTGCTCGTCGTTGGATGTGGCGGCTCGCCGGATTTGGCCATGCTTCAGCCGGTTTTGGCCCCGTCGGGAGGCTTCCCTGACTGGGGGCCCTGGTCTTCAGCTTGGATGCAGTGAGGGGCGATGTTTTCAACGGATTAGGCCCGGGCGCTCGTTCCGGAGGGCCGGGGATGAAGTGCAAGTGCTCCGGCTTGGCTCTTGGTGTTGTGCTTCAGCAGCGCGGTGGAGGTCTGCGGTTGCCGGGGCGGCGGCCCCGGATTTGGTGGCGGCGGCTTCGGCCAGGGGGGCGGGGAGTGTCTGGACGTGGCAGATCGAGGGATCCGGTGGCCAGATCGGAGTTGGACGGCAGGCGGACCCAGGTTCCTGTTGGGGAACGTTGCAGAAAATAAAAAAATTTCCTATGGTTTCACCAAGATCCATCTATGAGTTCATCTAAGCAACGAGTGATAGGAGTGCATCTACATACCCTTGTAGATCGCGAGCAGAAGCGTTCAAGAGAACAGGGATGATGGAGATACTCGTCGTGATCCAAATCACCGATGACCAAGTGCTGAACGGACAGCACCTTCGCGTTCAACACACGTACGGAGCGGATGACGTCTCCTCCTTCTTGATCCATCAAGGGGGAAGGAGAGGTTGAGGAAGAAGGCTCCAGCATCAGCACGACGACGTGGTGGTGGTGGAGATGCATTACTCCGGCAGGGCTTCGCCAAGCAACTACGGGAGGAGGAAGAGGTGTAGCTGGGGGAGGGAGGCGCCAAGACTCAGGGTGCGGCTGCCCTCCCTCCCCCCTCCTTTATATAGGCCCCCAGGGGGGCGCCAGCCCTGGAGATGGGAATCTCCCAAGGGGGCGGCGGCCGGGGGGGTGGAGTGCCCCCCAAGGCAAGTGGTGCACCCCCCCACCCTAGGGTTTCCAACCCTAGGCGCAGGGGGGGCCCAAGGGGGGCGCACCAGCCCACTAGGGGCTGGTTCCCCTCCCACTTCAGCCCATGGGGCCCTCCGGGATAGGTGGCACCACCCGGTGGACCCCCGGGACCCTTCCGGTGGTCCCGGTACAATACCGGGTGACCCCGAAACTTTCCTGATGGCCGAAACAGCACTTCCTATATATAAATCTTCACCTCCGGACTATTCCGGAACTCCTCGTGACGTTCGGGATCTCATCCGGGACTCTGAACAACATTCGGTAATCACATACAAGTCTTCCTAATAACCCTAGCGTCACCGAACCTTAAGTGTGTAGACCCTACGGGTGCGGGAATCATGCAGACATGACCGAGACAGCTCTTCGGCCAATAACCAACAGCGGGATCTGGATACCCATGTTGGCTCCCACATGTTCCACGATGATTTCATCGGATGAACCATGATGTCGAGGATTCAATCAACCCCGTATACAATTCCCTTTGTCAATCGGTACGTTACTTGCCCGAGACTCGATCGTCGGTATCCCAATACCTCGTTCAGTCTCGTTACCGGCAAGTCACTTTACTCGTATCATAATGCATGATCCTGTGACCAAACACTTGGTCACTTTGAGCTCATTATGATGATGCATTACCGAGTGGGCCCAGAGATACCTCTCCGTCATATGGAGTGACAAATTCCAGTCTCGATCCGTGTCAACCCAACAGACACTTTCGGAGATACCTGGAGTGCACCTTTATAGTCACCCAGTTACGTTGTGATGTTTGGTACACCCAAAGCACTCCTACGGTATCCGGAAGTTACACGATCTCATGGTCTAAGGAAAAGATACTTGACATTGGAAAAGCTCTAGCAAAACGAACTACACGATCTTGTGCTATGCTTAGGATTGGGTCTTGTCCATCACATCATTCTCCTAATGATGTGATCCCGTTATCAACGACATCTAATGTCCATAGTCAAGAAACCATGACTATCTGTTGATCAACGAGCTAGTCAACTAGAGGCTTACTAGGGACATATTATGGTCTATGTATTCACACGTGTATTACGATTTCCTGATAATACAGTTATAGCATAAATAAAGACAATTATCATGAACAAGGAAATATATTAATAATCTTTTATTATTGCCTCTAGGGCATATTTCCAACAGTCTCCCACTTGCACTAGAGTCAATAATCTAGTTACATTGTGATGAATCGAACACCCATAGAGTTCTGGTGTTGATCATGTTTTTCTCGCGAAAGAGGTTTAGTCAATGGATCTGCGACATTCAGATCCGTATGTACTTTGCAAATATCTATGTCTCCATATTGAACATTTTCACGGATGGAGTTGAAACGACGCTTGATGTGCCTGGTCTTCTTGTGAAACCTGGGCTCCTTGGCAAGGGCAATAGCTCCAGTGTTGTCACTGAAGAGTTTGATCGGCCCCGACACATTGGGTATGACTCCTAGGTCGGTGATGAACTCCTTCACCCAAATTGCTTCATGCGCTGCCTCCGAGGCTGCCATGTACTCCGCTTCACATGTAGATCCCGCCACGACGCTCTGCTTGCAGCTGCACCAGCTTACTGCTCCACCATTCAACATATACACGTATCCGGTTTGTGACTTAGAGTCATCCAGATCTGTGTCGAAGCTAGCGTCGACGTAACCCTTTACGACGAGCTCTTCGTCACCTCCATAAACGAGAAACATGTCCTTTGTCCTTTTCAGGTACTTCAGAATATTCTTGACCGCTGTCCAGTGTTCCTCGCCCGGATTACTTTGGTACCTTCCTACCAAACTTACGGCAAGGTTTACATCAGGTCTGGTACACAGCATGGCATACATAATAGATCCTATGGCTGAAGCATAGGGGATGGCACTCATCTCTTCTTTATCTTTTGCCGTGGTCGGGCATTGAGCCGAGCTCAATCTCACACCTTGCAATACAGGCAAGAACCCTTTCTTGGACTGATCCATTTTGAACTTCTTCAAAATCTTATCAAGGTATGTGCTTTGTGAAAGACCTATGAGGCGTCTCGATCTATCCCTATAGATCTTGATGCCTAATATGTAAGCAGCTTCTCCAAGGTCCTTCATTGAACACTTATTCAAGTAGGCCTTAATGCTGTCCAAAAGTTCTATATCATTTCCCATCAAGAGTATGTCATCTACATATAATATGAAAAATGCTACAAAGCTCCCACTCACTTTCTTGTAAACGCAGGCTTCTCCATAAGTCTGCATAAACCCAAACGCTTTGATCATCTCATCAAAGCGAATGTTCCAACTCCGAGATGCTTGCACCAGCCCATAAATGGATCGCTAGAGCTTGCATACTTTGTTAGCATTCTTAGGATCGACAAAACCTTCCGGCTGCATCATATACAGTTCTTCCTTAAGATGTCCGTTAAGGAATGCCGTTTTGACGTCCATCTGCCATATCTCATAATCATAGTATGCGACAATTGCTAACATGATTCGGACGGACTTCAGCTTCGCTACGGGAGAGAATGTCTCATCGTAGTCAACCCCTTGAATTTGCCGATAACCCTTAGCGACAAGTCGAGCTTTATAGATGGTAACATTACCATCCACGTCCGTCTTCTTCTTAAAGATCCATTTGTTTTCTATCGCTCGCCGATCATCGGGCAAGTCTATCAAATTCCATACTTTGTTTTCATACATGGATTCTATCTCGGATTGCATGGCTTCAAGCCATTTGTTGGAATCTGGGCCCGCCACCGCTTCTTCATAGTTCGAAGGTTCACCGTTGTCTAACAACATGATTTCCAAGACAGGGTTGCCGTACCACTCTGGTGCGGAACGTGTCCTTGTGGACCTACAAAGTTCAGTAGCAACTTGATCCGAAGTACCTTGATCATCATCATTATTTTCCTCTCCAGTTGGTGTAGGCATCACAGGAACATTTTCCTGAGCTGCACTACTTTCCTGTTCAAGAGGTAGTACTTCATCAAGTTCTACTTTCCTCCCACTTACTTCTTTCAAGAGAAACTCTTTTTCCAGAAAGGATCCGTTCTTGGCAACAAAGATCTTGCCCTCGGATCTTAAGTAGAAGGTATACCCAATGGTTTCCTTAGGGTATCCTATGAAGACGCATTTTTCCGACTTGGGTTCGAGCTTTTCAGGTTGAAGTTTCTTGACATAAGCATCGCATCCCCAAACTTTTAGAAACGACAGCTTAGGTGTCGTCTCAACGGATTTAGACGGTGCCCTATTTAAAGTGAATGTAGCTGTCTCTAGAGCGTATCCCCAAAATGATAGCGGTAAATTGGTAAGAGACGTCATATACCGCACCATATCCAATAGAGTGCGATTACAACGTTCGGACACACCGTTACGCTGAGGTGTTCCAGGCGGCGTGAGTTGTGAAACGATTCCATATTTCCTTAAGTGCGTTCCAAATTCGTGACTTAAATATTCTCCTCCATGATCTGATCGTAGGAACTTTATCTTTCGGTCACGTTGATTCTCTACCTCATTCTGAAATTCCTTGAACTTTTCAAAGGTATCAGACTTGTGTTTCATTAAGTAGACATACCCATATCTACTCAAGTCATCAGTGAGAGTGAGAACATAACGATATCCTCCGCGAGCCTCAATGCTCATTGGACCGCACACATCGGTATGTATGATTTCTAATAAGTTGGTTGCTCGCTCCATTGTTCCGGAGAACGGAGTCTTGGTCATTTTTCCCATGAGGCATGGTTCGCATGTGTCAAATGATTCATAATCGAGAGACTCTAAAAGTCCATCAGCATGGAGCTTCTTCATGCGCTTGACACTAATGTGACCAAGGCGGCAGTGCCACAAGTATGTGGGACTATCGTTATCAACTTTACATCTTTTGGTATTCACACTATGAATATGTGTAACATTACGTTCGAGATTCATTAAGAAGAAACCATTGACCATCGGGGCATGACCATAAAACATATCTCTCATATAAATAGAACAACCATTATTCTCGGATTTAAATGAGTAGCCATCTCGTATCAAACGAGATCCAGATACAATGTTCATGCTCAAACTTGGCACTAAATAACAATTATTAAGGTTTAAAACTAATCCCGTAGGTAAATGTAGAGGTAGCGTGCCGACGGCGATCACATCGACCTTGGAACCATTCCCGATGCGCATCGTCACCTCGTCCTTCGCCAGTCTCCGCTTATTCCGCAGCTCCTGCTGTGAGTTACAAATATGAGGAACGGCACCGCTATCAAATACCCAGGAGTTACTACGAGTACTGGTAAGGTACACATCAATTACATGTATATCAAATATACCTTTAGTGTTGTCGGCCTTCTTGTCCGCTAAGTATTTGGGGCAGTTCCGCTTCCAGTGACCCTTCCCCTTGCAATAAAAGCACTCAGTCTTAGGCTTGGGTCCATTCTTTGACTTTTTCCCAGCAACTGGTTTAGCGGGCGCGGCAACATCCTTGCCGTCCTTCTTGAAGTTCTTCTTACCCTTGCCTTCTTGAACTTGGTTGTTTTATTGACCATCAACACTTGATGTTCTTTCTTGATTTCTACCTCTGCCGACTTTTAGCATTGAAAATACTTCAGGAATAGTTTTCACCATCCCCTGCATATTGTAGTTCATCACAAAGCTCTTGTAGCTCGGTGGGAGCGACTGAAGGATTCTGTCAATGACCGCCTCGTCCGGGAGGTTAATGTCCAGCTGAGACAGGCGGTTGTGCAACCCAGACATTTTGAGTATGTCCTCACCGACAGAACTATTTTCCTCCATCTTACAACTATAGAACTTGTCGGAGACTTCATATCTCTTGACCCGGGCATGAGATTGGAAAACCATTTTCAGCTCCTCGAACATCTCATATGCTCCGTGTTGCTCAAAACGCTTTTGGAGCCCTGGTTCTAGGCTGTAAAGCATGCCGCACTGAACGAGGAAGTAATCATCAGCACGTGACTGCCAAGCGTTCATAATGTCTTGGTTCTCTGGGATGGGTGCTTCACCTAGCGGTCCATCTAGGACATATGCTTTCTTGGCAGCTATGAGGATGATCCTCAGGTTCCGGACCCAGTCCGTATAGTTGCTTCCATCATCTTTCAACTTGGTTTTCTCTAGGAACACGTTGAAGTTCATGTTGACATGAGCGTTGGCCATTTGATCTACAAGACATATTTGCAAAGGTTTTAGACTAAGTTCATGATAATTAAGTTCATCTAATCAAATTATTTCAATGAACTCCCACTCAGATTAGATATCCCTCTAGTCATCTAAGTGTTACACGATCCGAGTCGACTAGGCCGTGTCCGATCATCACGTGAGACGGACTAGTCATCATCGGTGAACATCTCCATGTTGATCGTATCTTCCATACGACTCATGTTTGACCTTTCGGTCTGTGTGTTCTGAGGCCATGTCTGTACATTCTAGGCTCGTCAAGTTAACCCTAAGTGTTTTTGCATGTGTAAAACTGTCTTACACCCGTTGTATGTGAACGTAAGAATCTATCACACCCGATCATCACGTGGTGCTTCAAAACGACGAACTTTAGCAACGGCGCACAGTTAGGGGAGAACACTTTCTTGAAATTGTTATAAGGGATCATCTTATTTACTACCGTCATTTTAAGTAAACAAGATGCAAAAACATAATAAACATCACATGCAATTATATAGTAGTGACATGATATGGCCAGTATCATATAGCTCCTTTGATCTCCATCTTCGGGGCTCCATGATCATCTTCGTCACCGGCATGACACCATGATCTCCATCATCATGATCTCCATCATCGTGTCTTCATGAAGTTGTCACGCCAACGACTACTTCTACTTCTATGGCTAACGCGTTTAGCAATAAAGTAAAGTAATTTACATGGCGTTCTTCAATGACACGCAAGTCATACAAAAATAAAGACAACTCCTATGGCTCTTGCCGGTTGTCATACTCATCGACATGCAAGTCATGATTCCTATTACAAGAACATGATCTCATACATCACAATATATCATTCATCATTCATCACAACTTTTGGCCATATCACATCACAAGGCAATTGCTGCAAAAACAAGTTAGACGTCCTCTAATTGTTGTTGCATCTTTTACGTGGCTGCAATAGGGTTCTAGCAAGAACGTTTTCTTACCTACGAAAAAGCCACAACGTGATTTGTCAACTTCTATTTACCCTTCATAAGGACCCTTTTCGTCGAATCCGCTCCAACTAAAGTGGGAGAGACAGACACCCGCTAGCCACCTTATGCAACTAGTGCATGTCAGTCGGTGGAACCTGTCTCACGTAAGCGTACGTGTAAGGTCGGTCCGGGCCACTTCATCCCACAATACCGCTGAAGCAAAATAAGACTAGTAGCGGCAAGAAAGTTGACAACATCTACGCCCACAACAAAATTGTGTTCTACTCGTGCAATAGAGAACTACGCATAGACCTAGCTCATGATGCCACTGTTGGGGAACGTTGCAGAAAATAAAAAAAAATTCCTACGGTTTCACCAAGATCCATCTATGAGTTCATATAAGCGACGAGTGATAGGAGTGCATCTACATACCCTTGTAGATCGCGAGCGGAAGCGTTCAAGAGAATGGGGATGATGGAGTCGTACTCGCCGTGATCCAAATCACCGATGACCAAGTGCTGACCGGACAGCACCTCTGCGTTCAACACACTATGGAGCGGATGACGTCTCCTCCTTCTTGATCCAGCAAGGGGGAAGGAGAGGTTGAGGAAGAAGGCTCCAGCATCAGCACGACGGCGTGGTGGTGGTGGAGATGCAGTACTCCCGCAGGGCTTCGCCAAGCAACTACGGGAGGAGGAAGAGGTGTAGCAGGGGGAGGGAGGCGCCAAGACTCAGGGTGCGGCTGCCCTCCCTCCCCCCTCCTTTATATAGGCCCCCAAGGGGGCGCCGGCCCTGGAGATTGGAATCTCCCAAGGGGGCGGCGGTCGGGGGGGTGGAGTGCCCCCCAAGGCAAGTGGTGCGCCCCCCACCCTAGGGTTTCCAACCCTAGGCGCAGGGGGGGCCCAAGGGGGGCGCACCAGCCCACTAGGGGCTGGTTCACCTCCCACTTCAGCCCACGGGGCCCTCCGGGATAGGTGGCCCCACCCGGTGGACCCCCGGGACCCTTCCGGTGGTCCCGGTACAATACCGGGTGACCCCGAAACTTTGCCGATGGCCGAAACAGCACTTCCTATATATAAATCTTCACCTCCGGACTATTCTGGAACTCCTCGTGACGTCCGGGATCTCATCCGGGACTCCGAACAACATTCGGTAATCACATACAAGTCTTCCTAATAACCCTAGCGTCACCGAACCTTAAGTGTGTAGACCCTACGGGTTCGGGAATCATGCAGACATGACCGAGACAGCTCTCCGGCCAATAACCAACAGCGGGATCTGGATACCCATGTTGGCTCCCACATGTTTCACGATGATTTCATCGGATGAACCACGATGTCGAGGATTCAATCAACCCCGTATACAATTCCCTTTGTCAATCGGTACGTTGCTTGCCCGAGACTCGATCGTCGGTATCCCAATACCTCGTTCAGTCTCATTACCGGCAAGTCACTTTACTCGTACCGTAATGCATGATCCCGTGACCAAACACTTGGTCACTTTGAGCTCATTATGATGATGCATTACCGAGTGGGCCCAGAGATACTTCTCCGTCATACGGAGTGACAAATCCCAGTCTCGATCCGTGTCAACCCAACAGACACTTTCAGAGATACCTGTAGTGCACCTTTATAGTCACCCAGTTACGTTGTGACGTTTGGTACACACAAAGCACTCCTACGGTATCCGGAAGTTACACGATCTCATGGTCTAAGGAAAAGATACTTGACATTGGAAAAGCTCTAGCAAAACAAACTACACGATCTTGTGCTATGCTTAGGATTGGGTCTTGTCCATCACATCATTCTCCTAATGATGTGATCCCGTTATCAACGACATCTAATGTCTATAGTGAGGAAACCATGACTATCTGTTGATCAACGAGCTAGTCAGCTAGAGGCTTACTAGGGACATATTATGGTCTATGTATTCACACGTGTATTACGATTTCCTGATAATACAGTTATAGCATGAATAAAGACAATTATCATGAATAAGGAAATATAATAATAATCTTTTATTATTGCCTCTAGGGCATATTTCCAACAGTTTCGGCAGCGCTGCGGCTGCTCGCCTGGTTGTCGCGCAAGACGGCCTCAGCAGGGGCGGGCACTGGAGGGAGGTGCTCAGCGAGGTTTGGTGGGCAGCGGTTCGTGGCCGGCCGGTTCGGGCAGTTGGTGGTCGAGCTTCACCGGGAGAAATCCTATCTCCGGCTTTGCTGGATACGGCGACGGCGACGCCCGCGGGCGTCGTGCTCATTCTTGAAAGCGTCGCTGATGTGTGCTGCTCCTCCCCTCCTCCCCGTGGCCATAGCTCCGGAGGGAAACCTCAGATCTACAAGATTGGGCGATGAAGGCGTCGTCACGTCTTCTACCTCCTTGGGGGCATCGTCTCGGAGCCGGCTACAACTGGAGACCAGTGGATGGCGACATCTTCGCCGCGTGGTTTGCTGAGGCGGCCGTTTCGGGCGCTGATTTCTATTTGGTAACGACACAATGGCGTCGAGAGGAGCATGGGTTGCGGCTCGGGCTTCGGTAGTCGGATCTTCCCGGCGCGTCCGAGGTGCTCTTCCATGGGTTGCTTGGTTGTTTTGAAGTCGGAGTTGCGGTGGAGCGAGTCCAGGTGGCGACGATGACAGACGCTCGATGATCGTTTGCGGCGGGCACGGTCGGCGCAAGTCCTGCATATTTCTCAGGTGATGCTCGTCATCAAAGTCGGAGCTGTCAGTTGTTTGTGCGTGTGGTCGTCTGTTGGCATGTGCCGTCGTGTCTTCTGTTGCATGTCGGTGGCCAGGTTGGCCGGTGGTGCCCATGTGTTTGTGGGTTGGATGTATCGGTGTTAGCCCGGTTTTCTGTCAATTAACCGGGTAATCCTCACTTCTTCTTAATTAATGAAAATGGCAAATCTTTTGCCTTGTTTCAAAAAAAAATGTTGTGTATTGGTTCTCATACAAAGAGATAAAATTCCAGCGCACCATAATATTTGTTAGCGATATATTGATAATGCACTTCCAAATTTGTGCCAATGAATTAAAGACTTTACAATCACGGTAGAGTCGTATGTGGGAACATGACGATTAAGTTGATTCCTAGTGGAAGCATAGCGGGGTGACCGAAGATCCAGAGCAAGTGACCTTTAGATTTCTCTCTGTAAATGAGTGGTATTTTTAGGCCATGTTAGTTTGCATTTAAGACATCCTTAGTTGGTATGCGGTGAATCGCCTCGCCTACAAACAAATAAAATCGCATTGCAATGTATTTCTTGGTAGTGATAATAATGAACTTTCAAATTTTTATCGGTGAATTAAGAACTTTACAATGATGAAGGGGTGTAAGCTGGGCCACATATTCATACCTTTCATAAAAAAATATAGCACTGTATTATTTGGTAGTGAGAATGCACTTCCAATTTCTGCTTGGGACTTGTGGACTTCCACAATCACTGTATGCAAAAACGCAAGTGAGAACTAGGCGAATAAGACATATTTTGAAGGAAGCATAGTCGGGCGACCGGAGAGCGAGAGTACACGGCCGTTAGTTTGGGCAAAAATAACACCAATGAGAAGTTCTATTGAATACGTACAAAACAAAGTATTAACAAGTTTGTCCGTAGAAAACAAAGAGCTGCCGTATCATGGGGAAAAAGCATGTAAGCAAGAAGAAGGCCTGTAGTAGCAGGATTAAACAACGACCGTTCATAAGCATGAAGGAAAGACATGTCACCGGCGTTCCAACTTTGCGTTGTAGGCTCTAGGTAGAAAGGTACACTTTAGGTGGTGGTGCTTCGTGCATAGCCTCTCAAAGTAAGCTCGTTTTGCTGTCATCCGATCATATGCGGTGCAACTCCTACCGCCGCCTAATGTTTCCAAAAGAAGTTTACGTAAAATCTGATGTTACATATCGGTAATACTTCCTCCGTCCATAAATATAAGTTTTGTTAGAACAACTTCAACGGGCCGACCCAAACGGACGCACGTCCGCTTTTCGTCCACCTACCGATCCATTCCCGGCCCAATTTTGAGCCTCATTTGCGTCGACGCAGGACACGCGCGGCGCCCGCCTACTCCTCCCACTGGCTCGCTAGTCGGTGGCATATTGGCCATCCTCTCCCACCCCATATCGACAACAAACCCTCGCCGCCCATTTCTGGTGCCTCTGCCAGCAGCCGGTGCCGACACACCTCCCCCAACACCGCCACCTCCCATGTCGCCGCCAACACCGTCTGCCGTCGGGGCACCGAAGCTTCCCACCCCCACCTCCCGACGCCACCGCGAGCAGGAAGCCGCGTCACCCGCCCGACCAGCTCCTTCGTCCTGATGTCGGGACACTCGTTGGACGCCTCCAGGCCAGCCACCTGGTCCAAGGGATGCGCGCGTCTCTTCGCCGGCCAGCTCCTTCGTTGACGCCCGCAAGCTATTCAACAGTTCACCCAATTTCATCATGAAATGCGTGATTGAAAAACTCACATGCAGCTGCAAAATGATTTGGTTGAGTATATGTGGGCTTATGTTGGTAACCAATAGATGTATCTTCTTTCTGCATGTATTTGAGACAATTTAATTTTTATTCGGCTTGTAAACTATGCTTGATTTATTTGGTTTCGAAACTATGCTTTATTTGGTTGTGAAACTATGCTATTTTTTATACTTTTGCTTGTGAAATAATGCAAGATGTGTGCATATTTGTTGAAAAAGGACGACAGCCGGCTACGCCGGCAAATATGGGTCGGCGCGTTGGGCGCACTATCAACCCAAATCGAAAAGAGGGCGGACGCCGAGCGGGCGATCGACCCAAATGGACAAAAATGCCGTCTGTTTGGATCAGCGCGTTTGAGTTGCTCTTAGATATTCCAATACGGACTACGTACGGATGTATATGAAAATTTATGAATGTATATAGACATATTTTAGAATGTAGATTCACTCATTTTGCTCCATGTGTAATCAGCATTGAAATCTAAAAAAGACTTATATTTAAAAACAGAGGGAGTAGCATGTATGAGTATTTGTAGAAAGCACTGGCTATTCACAAACGAAGCTAAATTGGCAAAATAATCTAAAACCCCATGAAGAAAAATGCCATTTTGAAAATAAAGGGAAAGAGATAGGCAAAGATGCACGGATCTCGTCGTTGTTCGTCTATATTCGTGTGTCTACAGGTTGAATCATTTCAACCTACGTTATTTTTCATCGGCGGCGGTTGCTGTTCTGGTGCGCTGGTCCTATGTGGCCTTAGCACGACGATTTTCTGACTGTCTACTACAACAAGTTGTGCCCGACTCCGGCGATGGAGGGGTGATGACGGCGGCGCGCCTTCGGCTCGCTTCAGTGCTTGTAGTCGTTGCTAGATGGTCTACGGATCTGGATGTAATTTTTATTTCTGATGTTCGGTACTGCCATGATCGAAGATGAATAGGTTGAAAGTTTTTCAAAAAAAAAAAATGCACGGGGGCAGCATGAGCTGCTCAGCTCAAGTGAGGCATAGTGGCTACTAGCGCCCGGTCCAGCCGGCTTGTTTGACCGTTGACCTCCCACCCTGCATCATCAACCACCGTGGCTATGGCCGGATGCCTCGATTCACTACACTCGAGCTGGCCCACGTGCAGCCACCACTGACCAAGCGACCCTGGACCCACGCGGCAGACACAGCGACGGCAAACAAACAAGGAGGTCGCGGTCCCGCCAACGTGATGGATGGATCGTTTAACACCTGCCGCAAATCTGGGCCGTCCGTTTTCACGTGTTTAGCTAGGCCCGCATCGTGTTCCTTTTCCCATTTCCTCTGCGTTTCTTACTAGTTTATTTGTTTATCCATCGATGATTTGATTTGGCGATCTGGAGGCCGCGATAAACAAACGGAAAGGGGGAGGGAGAGGGTGCGGTTGGTGGGTCGTTGTCGGCTTCTCACTACGATTACTCTTGTGCTTTCATGATGCTCATCCGTAATCAGGGTTGCTAGTAGAAAACTGTTGGTGCTGCTGCCTCGGCGTGGTGGGGGGTTTTGGATTCCAGGTGCAAAATGCTACGCTCACTCGTCACATGCTCTATTACCCGTTCGTTCGTCGAGAAGCGTGTGCATTAGACCTCTTCCAATGCAAAGGTGCTTAGATGAGGTGCTAAGTGCATTAAATACCTTAGCAACTCAAGTCCTCAATGCATAGGTGCTTAACTTGTTGTTGCTAAGTACACTTTATTTAATGAGTTAGCACTTAAAGTCTTTCATGCATTGGCCAAATTATTTCATTTAAGTGGTTTGCCTAGGTTCTCGCGCTTGGCATTGGTTCTTCCTGGGGTCACCAAAGTACTCTCTCCCCTTCTTAAATGTTGTGCCATGTCATTTTTTTGCTTATGTGGTATGATTAGCATCTGTCCACGGTGAAGCACTGGGAAGGGCCTTATTAGTGCACGAGAAGAGAGGAGAGAAACATCTTAGCGTCTGCGTGGTTCCTACGCCAAACATGCCAACGGGAGAGGTTGGGCGGTGGAGTAACGAAAATTGTCTCGGTGCATCGGGTGTTAGTCCCCTCGCAACTCCGTCGGTTCTGCCTGTTGAAACTCTCGTCGTAACTGTCTGGTGCTAACGGTTTTTCGTGTCATTTCTCGCACAAATTAACGAGGTGCATTGGGTTTCTCATTAGCGTGTCGAACTTGTTTCTTCTGAATTTTCTCTCCCTTCCGTATAATTTTTGTTGGGAGAACTTGTATTTTCGTTATGAAAGTATATGGAAAGAAAAATACCTGGTTTGAAAATAAAGTTATAGTTAAATCTCGGAGCTTGTACTCAACGTACTAAAGAGGAACATCGGGTCTCTCGATAACAAGGAAAACGTTTAGTGGTGCTTTGAGGTGGTGGAGGTCTTGGGTTCCAAGTGCAAAATGATACGCTCACACGTCACATGCTCTACCAGTTATTAGGAAAGCATGTGTATATTCGTAGATTATTAGTGCATGCGCGAAAACTGGATGTACAATCCGATCCGTCAAGTTTGAGCTACTCATTCTTCATTCTTTCATTAAAAGGGCAACCTGTAGCTTCTAAATGCCTTATTGCAATAGTAGAACACACTTGACAATGCTCTTTGTTATTGCATGGTTCCATCATGAAATCTTAGGACATCTCCACTCGTTTTACCTAGACAATTATGTTACACTCAAACCAACACATGTGATTTTCTTACAATTAATTTGCAATATAGCCCGTGTCCAAATATATCATGGATGAAAACAGTAAGACAACTATAATCTTGGCAACTGTCCTAGAGTTTGAGTTGTAGCAACGCCAAACATAGCATGGGAACCATGCAATAGAGCTTGGCGGTGGAGTCACGAAATTCGAATACCCGTATTAGAGTTTAGATCATATGTAGTCCTCTTGCAACTTTGCCATTTCTGGACGCTGGATTATCGGTGTAGCTATTTGTCGTGGGGAACGAACACCTATGGGGCAGGGCCCCTTTCGGTCCGGCAAGGGAGCGGAGAGCGCACGAAGAGCAGATCGAGGCGAAGCACGCGAGGGATTTTACCCAGCTCCGGAGCTCTCCGGAGAGATAAAACTCCTACTGCTGCTTTGTGGTGGTATTATGTTCTTGCTCAAGAGCGTGAGCGTTCTGTGTTTTCGAAGGAGTCGAACCTCTTCTACGTTGCGCATGGGCCTCCTTTTATAGGTTAAAGGGGTCACCGACAGGTGGCAACGCAGAGAGGGGTATAATAGTAAAAAGAGGGGTTGGTACAACCGCTATCTACAGTGTATCCTACCTAACTCTGACGGCAGAGGACAAGCGCATTTAATGCCCGTCCGCCTCGCCCAACAGTGCAGAAAAGCGACCGTTAGGGGCGCCACCGCCTGCCACGATGGCCTTCTCGTCATCTCCGCTTGCCACCTCGCACCGCTTGGCTGCACAGCTCCCCGCCACGTGTGCCCGGAACGATCCTGTGGCGACACGTCGTCGGATGCGCTGGAGCGTGGGCGCAGAGTGGTGGCCTCGCCGCGGCAAGTGCCTTGCCGCGGTCGTTGTCTTGCCGCACCCGAGAGCTTGCCGCTCGTCGGGCCTTGCCGGGACACGCGGCGTGTCGCGGCAAGTTCTTCGCAGTGCCTCGGTTGGCCTTCCCAGCAAGCTCCTCTTGCCGGGGCCTTGTCCTTCCCGACGAGTTACTCTTGCCGGGGCCTCGTCTTCATAGTTAAAATACTTTGTTCTTGAATGGCACAAATATGAGCTGCGGAGGATCTTGGCGGATGCCCGGCAAGCCTGGCCGCTGGGTGCTGCGACTGCCCGTGCACAAGTTCGGGATACTAAGGTACCCCTACTTTAGTACACGACAGGAGCCCCCGGGCCTGGGCCATACACAGTGCCGAGCGCTGTTGGGCCAGGCCCAAAACAGGGCACGGGCACGCGCGGCCTGGGTCCATACCAAATCTACTCCGTATCCACCGCGCCCTCCCGTAACGGCACGCGTCAAACGCGGCGTCGTGGGAGAGATCATGGGCAATTCTTTAATCAAGAAAAGCATAACGTTCGCCTCTCCTCTTTATAAGCAGGGGAAACAGGGGTCGTTCCCCCACCTTCGCCACTTGCAGTTCCTTCCTCAGAAAGCTCCGCCGCTCCCCTCTGCTTCCCAAGCCGAAAGAGAGCAGCGCTCTGGCCTCGCCGCCGCCGTCGCCGCCGTCGCCGCCAACCTCTTCCACCGCTTCCGCCATGGCTCCGAAGACCGGAAAGAGTGTGAAGTCGGCCGAGGTGCTGCGGCTCGAGGCGCTGCGCAAGGAGCGAGCGCTTTTCCCCCCCGAGCTCACCCCGAAGGCTCTGCGGGAGGAGTTCTATCTCTTCTGGTCGACGGAGACGCGGGCGCATCCGCGCATGCAGGTACTCTCCGCCGAAGCTTCTACTTCGAAAAAGTGTCCCAGAGGATACTATTTCTTCCCTCTGTTCTTCTATTGCGGGCTTTGCCCACCTTTTTTTGATTTCTTCTGCGATATTATGAATACCTACGGGTTTCATCTTCTTGACTTCACCCCCAACGCCGTTCTGACAATGGCGGTTTTCGCACACCTCTGCGAGAACTTCGTTGGGATCCACCCAAATGTCGCCCTCTTTCGCCACTACTTCATGCCCCGGGCCGAGAAGGGAGAGCCCTTAGCTGGCGGGATCGCCTGGGTCTCGAGGGTCGGCATGAAGGAAGTTTATCTGGAGGGGGAGCTCCGCAGCAAGTGGGATGAGTGGAGGGCGGAGTGGTGCTGGATTGTTGACGCGGATCCGCAGCCATTCACCAGCTTGTGTCAAGCCCGAGTAGTGCGCGGCGGCGACTGGAGCGCCCTGGCGGCGGACGACGCCAGATTGAAGATCGCCACCACGCGGATTCTGCGACTCAGGCTTGCCGGGCTTACTGTAAGGGCTGTTGGCGCGGACTTTCTTCGTCGCCGCATCGCCCCTCTGCAGGAGAGGAGGAGGCCCGCCTGGCTGTTCGGGGGCCCGGCAGATATCATGAGGCTGCGTCCAGGCCTCAACTTTAACTTCACCGTTCTGGAGTTGGATGGGATGCTCAAAGAGTTGTTCAAGCACGACCCCAACCATCCGGAGTGGTTCAGGCTGCCGCAGGGCGTCGTGCCGTTGTGCAATAACTCCCAGCTTGATCGCATCCGCGCAATGATGCCGGAGTGCGACTCGCATGGGATTATCCCAACGTGGCAGGAGCCTGCCGACGACGTCGTGCAGAATTTCTTCGACAACTTGGTGGAGGTGGCGGTCCGTGCCGACGATCAGAAGCTCCTCACCCGCGACACCACTGATGACGAGATGCGGTACATCGCCACCAGGGCGGAAGAGGCGGCGGCAGCCGCCGCCGCGGGCGAGTTCGGTTTTACTCTGGAGGAGGCAGAGGCGGCCGAAGCGGCAAGCCTTGCCGACCGGGAGGACCTTGGCGGGGAGGTCGTTGGCGAGGGGGGGCCCGAAGCCGGAGCGAGCGAGCCTGCCGGGGGCGCAAGTGGCCAGCCATCTTCGAGCAACTTGCCGCAGACGGGGCCCTCAGTGCAGCCCCCAGCTCAACCAAGAAGGCGCCTCCGCAAGACTGGAGACACAGCAGGGCGGCGGGCAGGCCAACAGCCGCAGCGCCGCGGGACGCGCTCTACCGCGACAAGCACCGTTGCCGCAGGAGCGTCTCATGCCGCGCCGGCAACTGGAGTGGGGTCTTCTCGAGCCGCTACTCCTGATCCTGCCGCGGCTCCCGCCAAGCGTCCAAGGGAGCCTACTCCTCCGCCTTGTCGCGCTGAGAGGGTGCCGTACTTCGACCTCTCCGCGCTGAGCTCCGATGAGGAGGAAGAAGAGGAGGAGGAGTAAGACTTTCTTCTTGTCGTACTTATGTTTCTTCGATTCTTGCTGTTTCTTGTCTTGTATCTGATCTGCCTCCCTCTGAACCTCGTTCCTTCTCAGGACTCTGGCCGAGAGAACGGCAAAGAGGGCCAAGGTCCCCGTGGTCGTCATCGAGGACGATCCTACTGTGGCAACAGAGGATGCATCCGAGACTACCTTGACGGACCCGACAACCTCTCCCCGAAGCAGCCCCCAGCGCAGCCCCCAGCGTAAGTATTTGTTCACTTCCTGTCGTGGGGCGCGCATGGGTGCCTTTCCTTGTTGATATCTTGATTGTTGACTTGCTTGTGTAGGAGCAGAACAGGCCCATCAGGAGCAACCGGAGGCCGCTCCGGAGGCGCAATCTGCTTCAACTGCGCCGCCAAGGGGTGATTCTCCGACAAAGGAGCGCTCTCCAGCAAGGGAGGGGTCCCCGGCAAGAGGCGGAACCAGCGAGCCTTCAGTGGAGGAGCCCATGGTCACAGAGCCCAGCATAGGTAACCTCCCTTTGTCGGATGTTTTCCCTTGGGTTCTTCTTCTTCTGGTCTTTTTTGGATATTTGCTTGACTCTTCTTCCCCATTTTCCTGCCTTCAGATCCTCCCTCCACGGAGCCGATGGAGACCGAGGCCACCGGCGAGGAGAACTTGCGCGGCGATACTGGTGATGCCGCTGCTACTGAAGAGGAGGCCGGCGCTGATGACCCCGCCGACGAAGAGGCCGCCAAGGCTGCCGACGCTGGAGCTGGCGAGGGGTCCGGCGAGCGTACTGACGACCTGGGGGCCGCAGGAGTGCAAGGCGCTACTCCGGCCGCCGACCCCTCCACCGCTGACACAGCGCCAGGCCCCAAAGAGCCCCAGTCCGGCGCCTACTTGAAGGCCGGCGAAGGTATCTTCATCAGGCTCCCCTGGGCGTCAAGCTCCAGGGCGTCAGTCGAGGGAGAGGCATTCGACGGAGAAGTACTTGCCTCCGCTGGGCTGGCGGTGGTTGACACGCCAAGCAGCAGCAGTGGCGAATCTGAAGAGGAGCAGCTGCTCCGGAAGTTGGTGTCGCTCTATCGCGCCCGGCAAGCGAAGCTGGAGTCCCGGGAAGCGCTTGTCGCGCGAGCGGGAATTGACATAGAGAAGCATGCGGAGGAACTCCAGAGCCGCAACCAAGAGGCCCTCCGGTCCATTGCGGAGGAGAGGGCGCAGCTTGTTGAGGTGCGGAAGGCTTTCCTCCTCGAGAAGGCAGAGGCTGAGGAGCAACAGAGGCTTGCCGCTGAGGAGCTGTCCACCCGGGAAGGTGAATTGACACAGCGGAAAGTCAACCTAGACAGCCACGAGGAAGAGCTCGCCGCACGCGAGCAATCACTTGGCGGGGCGCTCAAGGAAGCAAAGGACGCCGCCGCAGCTGCCGAGGCCGCCAAGAAGGAATTGGAGGTGAAGATGACGCAGCTGGAGGCTGATCTGAAAGGAAAGGATGAGGAGCTTGCCGCACTCCAGCGCGAACGCGAGAAGGATGCCCTCGCTCATGGTGATCTGCAAGTCCAACTTGCCGACAAGGGCAAGGAACTGAACGCCGCCAAGGACTCAAATGCTGATCTGGAGCTGAAGTTGGCTACGCTGACGGAGACGCTGGGCGGCGCCAAGAAGCGAGAGGAGGATTTGAAGAAAGAGATCAAGGCCAACGAGGAGTTGTTAGCGAGGGCCGCCGAGACTCAAAACACCTTCAGGGCTACGGTGGAGCTCTGGACGGAGGGCCTCGTCAACATCGCTGCAGTCATCAACGACGAGCTGGCGCAACTGGACTTGGCGGGCTTCGGGTACTCCTCCGACGAGAACCTCCAGCCTAGCGCCAAGCTTACTCTTTTCTTCAAAGGTGTGGCGACGGCTCTCCAGCAACTCCGGGAAAGGATCCCAAAGAAGCTGGCCGACGAGTCGCGCGCAATCTGTGCTAAGGTCTTGAAGAAGGTGTTGGTGAAGATACTCTTCCGCAATCCGGGCCTCGACCTCACCCGCGTCCTCAAGAAGCTGCCGGCGGGTGCTGATCTTGAGGAGCTCAAAGCCATTGTCGCATCCATTGTGGACAAGGTGAATGAAGTCAGGAGGATCGACGGCGAGCGTGTGGATTAGGCTGCTCTTTATCTCTTTTCCTTGTCGCTGTTATTTAAGTTATGAGAACAATTCAGTCAGTGCCACGACAAGTTTCCTTTGTAAATAACTTTATTTTAGGCAGTATTTGCTATGTTATTTCCTGTACTTGATTCCATCCTTTGTATGTTTTTACCCTACGCTTTTTAGGGAACTTGCCGGCGCCGGCGCCCTTGCCGCGAGCGCTGAGTACGGAGCATCAGCAGCCTGCTAGCGGTGCCGGCTCCGGCAAGAGACCTTGCCGCAACTAGTTGCAGCACACTTAAGATATTGAGCGGACTCGAAACAAAGTAAGGGCGCAACTAGCTATGAGGAGGTTCCTCCGCGCACAGGTTTTCCATACAAAGCACGGTCGTTCAAGGAAGATAACTTAAAATTTTAAAAACTGATCACGCTTAGACTTTGGTGACTTAGCTTTTTCTCTTCGTTGTCTGTGTCCCGGCAAGGCCATGCTTCTTTGAATGACGCCTAGTCCACACCATTATCTTCTTTATCTTCTCCTCCCCCCCGGTGAACTTGTGGGCGAAGGAACCTTCCTTTTGAGGAAAAGAAAGAAGAGAAAATAAAGATATGGAGCCTCAAGGCTCGTTATTGCTTACCGGGAGCAAGTGCTGCACAAAGTGTCAGATAATAAATGCAAGGAAGAAAAATGCATAAAATTTGACAAGATGTGCGAAGCACATGAACTTTATTTATGCACGGGATCTGCGCCCGGCTTTGTACAAAGGGTTACATGCAACAGCGACAAGGCTTGTACAAAAGGTGGTTGCCGGAACAGGTTCCGGCAACCGCGCCTTATGGGTAAAACTTACGAAGATGCTCTATGTTCCAGGAATTGCTCACCGGAAAGCCATCTTCGGTCTCAAGGCGGACGGCGCCGGGCATAGTGACTCGCTTTACCCGATAAGGGCCTTCCCACTTCGGCGTCAACTTGTTGGAATTCTTGGCGGATTGAACACGCCGAAGAACAAGGTCGCCTTCCTCGAGACTTGTGGCATTGACTTTGCGGCTATAGTAGCGGCGCAAAGCTTGCTGGTAGCGAGCAGCTCGTACAGCAGCCTGAAGACGATCTTCCTCAAGGAGTAGCGCGTCATCTTGCCGCAGCTGCTCTTGCTCAAGCTCATCATAAGCGAGCACTCGAGGCGATCCGTATACGAGTTCCGTGGGGAGAACTGCTTCTGCTCCATAGACTAGAGCAAAAGGTGTCTGGCAAGTGGCTCGATTTGGTGTCGTTCTGATCGACCAAAGAACCACCGGCAGCTCCTCGATCCAATTCCTTCCGCACTTGTGCAGCCTGTCAAAAGTTCTGGTCTTGAGCCCGCGTAGCACTTCAGCGTTCGCCCTCTCTGCTTGACCGTTGCTTCTCGGGTGGGCAACAGAAGCGAAGCAGATCTTGGCGCCAAGATCCTGGACGTACTGCATGAAGGTGCGGCTCGTGAATTGTGTGCCATTGTCGGTGATAATCCTGTTAGGGACTCCGAAACGGCAAACAATTGACCTGAAGAACTTGACTGCTGACTGCGCTGTCACCTTCCTCACTGCTTCCACCTCCGGCCACTTCGTGAACTTGTCGATCGCCACGTACAAGTACTCGAAGCCCCCGACAGCTCGGGGAAAGGGGCCGAGGATGTCGAGCCCCCAGACCGAAAATGGCCAGGATAAAGGGATTGTTTGGAGAGCTAGAGCTGGTTGATGTATCTGCTTGGAGTGGAACTGGCACGCTTCACACTTGGTTACTTGTGCAGTTGCATCCTGGAGGGCTGTTGGCCAGAAGAAACCTTGCCGGAAAGCTTTGCCGGTAAGTGCTCTTGCGCCAATGTGATGACCACATATGCCTCCATGTATCTCCGCCAATAGCTTCTGTCCATCTTCCCGGGGAATGCACTTCAATTTCATTCCGTTGAATCTCCTTCTGTACAGTATGTCATCGACAAACTGGTACATACTTGATTGCCGGGCTACTTTCTCCGCTTCTTCTTGCTCTTCGGGAAGTTCTCCTGTTTGAAGGAAACGGACAATCTGCTGCGCCCATGCCGGAGCCTGTGGCTCAACGACAAGGACTAAAGGCACAAATGCTGCTGCGGGAACATCAGCTTCTACGGCAAGAACCTGCGGTTCAGCCGGAGCTTGATGTTCCCCGGCAAGCTCGCCGGAGCAAAACTTGTCGGGAGCGTCTGCTTCAACGAAACAAACCCTAGGGCTTGTCGGAGCAGACTGTCCTCAGCACTCTTGGTGTTGATCTTGGGGACCTTCTTGGCGGCGGCTTCGGGGAGCTCGGCCGGAAAGTAGTCACCGGAAATCACCTTCCTCTTCTTATTCTGTCCAGTTGATGGTGTTACAGATGGCTGAGTTAACTTGAGCACAAAGATCCCTGGTTCCACAGGCAACTTGAGTGCAGCGCATTTTGACAGGCCATCTGCAATGTCGTTCTAAGCTCTCGGAACATGTTCCATCTGTAGGCCGTCAAAATGCTCTTCCAACTTTCTCACTTCATCAATGCAAGCTTCCATTAACGGACTCTGATAATCTTTGTTAACTTGGCGGACGACAAGCTGTGAGTCACCCCTGACAATAAGCTTCTTGATCCCAAGGTCTGCCGCGATCCTGAGTCCGGCAAGCAAGCCTTCATACTCTGCAGTATTGTTTGTCGCTTGCTCCTTAGGAAAGTGCATCTGGACCACGTACTTGAGGTGCTCTCCGGTGGGTGCAACAAGTAGTACGCCCGCACCGGCGCCTTGCAGCGAGAAGGCACCATCAAAGTACATGACCCATTCCTTGTTTGCTTCCTTGACGGGGATGCTCGTCTCTGGAGTTTCTTCATCAGGTGTTGGCGTCCATTCTGCTATGAATTCTGCCAATGCTCGGCTCTGGATAGTTGAAGTACTCTCAAACTTGAGGCCAAAGCTTGACAGTTCCAGTGCCCACTCGACAATCCTGCCTGTTGCTTCTGGATTCTGCAGTATCCTCTTCAGCGAAAAGCGAGTGACAACTGTGATCTCATGTGCTTGAAAGTAATGGCGCAGGTTCCTCGAGGCCATGAGGAGGCCGAAAAGCAACTTCTGCATACCAGAGTACCTTGATCTAGCCCCCTGCAGGAGGGAACTGACAAAGTAAACTGGGCGCTGCACCATCTTCTTCTGTTTCTCTTCTTGTCGCTGTATTGATCCATCCTTGTCAGGACCAGAGCTTGTCGGGCCAGAGCTTGTCGGGGAAGCCCCCTGCTTGTCGCTGGATGTGCTTGCTGCGGCTGCTGGCTCATCATCTGCCTCTCTCTCCGCTACTAACGCAGCACTAACCACTTGATTGGTTGATGCTAGATATAGCAACAACTTCTCTTGTGGCCTAGGTGCGACAAGTATTGGAGTGGAGGACAGATATCTCTTCAAGTCTTGCAGCGCAGCCTCCGCTTCAGGAGTCCATTTCATTGCACCTGCCTTTTTCAAAATTTTCAAAAATGGCAGGGCGTGCTCAGCAGACTTAGAGATGAACCTACTGAGAGCAGCAACGCAGCCAGCAAGCCTTCACACATCCTTGACGCGCTTCGGTGCTTCGATCTGCTCAATGGCCTTGATCTTGTCGGGATTGGCTTCAATCCCCCTCTGGGATACAAAGAACCCGAGAAGCTTGCCGGAAGGGACTCCAAACACGCACTTCTCGAGGTTGAGTTTGAGATTGATTTTGCGCAAATTTGCAAAGGTCTCGTTCAAATCTTGGATCAGAGTTGCTCTGTCTTTGCTCTTGACCACTATGTCATCCATGTAGGCTTCTACATTTCTGTGCAACTGTGGCTCAAAAGCTTCATGAACTACCCTTGCAAATGTTGAACCAGCATTCTTTAGTCCGAAAGGCATTCGTACAAAGCAGTACGTGCCACATGGAGTAATAAATGCGGTTTTCTCTTCATCCTCTTCTGCCATGAAGATCTGATGATATCCTGAGTATGCATCAAGAAATGAAAGCAAATCACATCCTGCCGTGGAGTCGACAATCTGGTCAATGCGTGGCAAGGGAAATGGATCTTTGGGACAAGCTCTATTAACATCAGTGAAGTCAATACAAAGCCTCCACTTCCCATTCGCCTTGCGCACGACTACAGGATTGGCCAACCACGTAGGATGGAGTACTCCTCTGACAAGGCCTGCTGCTTCCAACTTCTTGATCTCTTCTGCGATGAATTCTTGACGCTCCACTGCTTGCTTCCTAACTCTCTGCTTGACGGGCCGCACGTGAGGGCAGACGGCAAGATGGTGCTCAATTACTTTCCTGGGAACACCAGGGATGTTAGATGGTTGCCATGCAAACACATCAACATTCGCCCGCAGGAAAGCAACGAGTGCGCTTTCCTATTTAGGGTCAAGCGTGGCACTAACGGTGAAGGTACCACCAGTGCCGTCCTCCTTGGCGGCCACTTTCTTGGTCTCTGGTGAAGCCGTCTTTGCCTTCTTGCACTTGCCGGTGGAGCTCGATGGTGCGTCCTCGACGGTAGCGCAGCACTCCGAAGAGGTGCGCTTGCCGGAGTGGGCATCAGAGCTGTTCTTGCCGGACTTAGTCTTCTTCTTCCCCCCGGGAGCTTCAGTGGCACGTGTCTTGTGATCTGCTGCGGCTGCCGCTTCCCAGTAGATCTTGTCGGTGCAGATAAGGGCATCTTTCTTGTCGCCAGGGACAGAAATGACACTTATCGGACCGGGCATCTTGAGCACGTTGTAAGCATAATGAGAGGCTGCCATGAACTTGGCGAGCGCTGGTAGGCCGAGTATCCCATTGTAGGGCAATGGGAAATCAGCAACGTCAAAGGTGACTCTCTCTGTCCTGAAATTTAACTCGCTGCCAAATGTAACCGGCAGTGTAATCTTCCCCTTCGGCTTGCTCCTTCCCGCGTTGATTCCTTGAAAGGTACCAGTCTCTTCGAGCTCGCTGTCGGGGATCTGGAGCTTCTTGAGCACCGCGGAGGAGATCAGATTCAAATCGGCCCCGCCGTCAACCAGCATCTTTGTGACCTTGAGGTTGCGGATAGTTGGTGAAACCAACATCGGCAAGCACCCGACCGCAGTTATGCGATCAGGGTGATCCTCAACATCAAAGATGATGGGCGTGCTGGACCACTTCAGAGGTTTGCGTGACTCAACTGATAGTTCTGCTGCATTAACTTCACGCACCCACTGTTTGAGCTGGCGGTGCGAAGTATGCAGAGAAGCACCGCCGTCGACGCACAAAACCTCTGTCGCTTTCTGAAACTCCTGCTCGTCGGTCTCATCCTCATCCATCTCTTCGTCCTCGTCTTCGTCTTCGTCCTTGTCGCGGCCGCGGGGAGGCCTGTCTCCTTGCCGCTGCTTAGCCTTGCCGCGGCGCCCTCCCCGGCCGGGACGCTTCTTGCCGGATCCTCCACCACCTTCTTGGGCCTTCTCCTTGTCGCGGCGCTCGTATTCAGCTTTCTGTAGCTCGACAAGCTGCTCAACCTTTTTGCAAGTCTGGAGATCATGGCCCTTGGTGCGGTGGATCTTGCAGTACTGCTTGCCGGAGCCGTCCTGCTTGTCGGCGGCCACCACAGCCTCGCCGGAGTCACCAGCTTTGGCCTTCTCAGCGCCACCTCCGTTGCCGGACTGCTCGACAACTAGCACATCCTTAGCTTTCCTCTTTCTGTTGTTTCGCCTCCGGTTCTTCTTTGCCGAGGCGGCATCCTCACTGTCAGATCCTTCTGCTCCTGCGTTCTCTCCGGGGAGTTTCCTTCCCTCCTCAGCACGTGCACATTTGTCGGCCAGAGCATATAGCTCGCTGACATCTCTAATTTTGCACATCGCCATCTCCTCCCTCATCCTACGGTTACGCACGTTCTGATGGAACGCGCTGATAACCGCGGCGGGGTGGACGTTTGGGATGTTGCGCTGCACTTGGCTGAATCTTTGAATGTACTTGCGCAGGGGTTCTCCTTCTTTCCGGGCGAGCAGATGAAGATCGCTCTCTGGCCATGGGGCTTGTGGCCGCCTGTGAAGGTGCCGACAAACTGATGGCACAGATCTGCCCATGAAGAGATGGAGTTGTCCAGCAAGTGCATGAGCCAAGATCTGACGTTGGGCTTGAGCACCAGCGGGAAGTAGTTGGCGAGGATCTTCTCGTCGCGCCCCCCGGCAGCCTGCACCGCAATGGTGTAGACGCTAAGGAACTCTGACGGATGTATCCTGCCATCGTACTTCTCGGGCACATCTGGCTTGAAATTCTTGGTACTGGGCCACTGGACCTGCCGCAGCTCACGGGTGAACGCAGGGCAACCTACCGCATACGGCAAGTCGCCTGGTTCCCCTGGCGCATGCATATCAACAGCGGGCCCAGCGCGCTGGTCTGACTGACGCCGCGCTTCTCTTCGACGCTCGATGCGGGTACGAGCGTCTTCTTGTCGCCGTTCCTGGAGAACTTGGCGCTGATAGCGACGAGCTCGGGGGTCCAACGACGCGGTGGAGTCGGTGTCGAGGTTAGCCCGGCGAGTTGGCGATCTTGGCCTTTGGGGCGGGGAGTGCACTGTGGTGGCGCCCCCACCGGTCTTGTCGCCGTCGGCTTGCGCCTGGGCGTCTTGCCGGGGCTTCGACGTGCTCGGTGGCCGGGGCTTGTCGCCGTTGGCGAAGCCGATGAGGCTCTGAATAGTGGCCCTCCAATCGTCGATCTTGTCTGGCGCTGGAGGGTAATCTAGAAGCAGTTGAGCTCGGGCCAGTGCTTCCTCTGGAGTCTTGGGCGGCGGTGGCGAACGACGCGAGGAGCGGGATATGCTCAAGCTTCTAACAGTGTTAGAAGGAGCAACATCTCGTCCAGGCGACCGTACCGCGCTCGTGCCAACATGTTGACGCGCATGTTGGCCTTGAGCGTCTCGCGGTCCACCGGCTTGGCCTTGTTCCAACGCGAGCACGGTGCTAGGAGCACCATGGCGTTGTCGATCCCACACCTCCTGGGAGGGGTGCGGCGTATGTACAGACGCCGAAGCTTGCGGGGCCTTGTCCTTGGATCTGGTGACAATGTGAGCTCCCCCGTCGGCGCCCGTTCCTCCGCCGGCGTCCACCCCACCGCCCGTTTGCTCCGGTGGCGGTGGGATCGACGCGGACGGACCAACCACCTCCGAAGTCTTCTTCTTCGGTGGCATGTCGATGAAGATGTTGAAGTAGCGCGCGCGAACACCGGATCAGGTTCGCACAACCTCGACGCCCCCCTACCTGGCGCGCCAAAGATGTCGTGGGGAACGAACACCTATGAGGCAGGGCCCCTTTCGGTTCGGCAAGGGAGCGGAGAGTGCACGAAGAGCAGATCGAGGCGAAGCACGCGAGGGATTTTACCCAGCTTCGGAGCTCTCCGGAGAGATAAAACTCCTACTGCTGCTTTGTGGTGGTATTATGTTCTTGCTCAGGAGCGTGAGGGTTCTGTGTTTTCGAAGGAGTCGAACCTCTTCTACGTTGCGCATGGGCCTCCTTTTATAGGTTAAAGGGGTCACCGACAGGTGGCAACGCAGAGAGGGGTATAATAGTAAAAAGAGGGGTTGGTACAACCGCTATCTACAGTGTATCCTACCTAACTCTGACGGCAGGGGACAAGCGCATTTAATGCCCGTCCGCCTCGCCCAACAGTGCAGAGAAGCGACCGTTAGGGACGCCGCCGCCTGCCACGATGGCCTTCTCGTCATCTCCGCTTGCCACCTCGCACCGCTTGGCTGCACAGCTCCCCGCCACGTGTGCCCGGAACGATCCTGTGGCGACACGTCGTCGGATGCGCTGGAGCGTGGGCGCAGAGTGGTGGCCTCGCCGCGGCAAGTGCCTTGCCGCGGTCGTTGTCTTGCCGCACCCGAGAGCTTGCCGCTCGTCGGGCCTTGCCGGGACGCGCGGCGTGTCGCGGCAAGTTCTTCGCAGTGCCTCGGTTGGCCTTCCCGGCAAGCTCCTCTTGCCGGGTCCTTGTCCTTCCCGGCGAGTTACTCTTGCCGGGGCCTCGTCTTCTTAGTTAAAATACTTTGTTCTTGAATGGCACAAATATGAGCTGCGGAGGATCTTGGCGGATGCCCGGCAAGCCTGGCCGCTGGGTGCTGCGACTGCGCGTGCACAAGTTCGGGATACTAAGGTACCCCTACTTTAGTACACCGACACTATTTATGGTGCCAATGGGTTTTCGTGTCTTAGTTTCTCTTAGAAAAGGAACATCGGGTTTCTCATTACCGTATCGAACTTGTTTATTTCATTATTTTCCCCTTGTCTAATTTATGTTACAGCACTTTATATCCATGTGATGGAACTAATGGAAATGGGAATGCCTGGTTTGGAAATAAAATCGGACCTTGGAGCTCGTACTCAGACACACTTGACTACATTTGGTAGATTCAGTGAGAGGTAAACTATAAGTAAAACAAAATGTATCTCATGTCCAAATATAGCGGAATGTATCTCCTCATGAAATCTATCTACTATTTGCGTAGTTCCAACGCCAAGTATAGCACAAAAACCAACAAGACAGGTTGGGCGGTGGAGTGTGCATCAGGTGTTTGTCCCCTCGCAAACTCTGTCGTTTCTGTTGGTTGGAACCATCCCCGTGGCTATGTGTGGAGCTAATGGGTTTTCATGTCAAGTTTCTCGCACCCGTTAACAAGGAACATCGGGTTTCTCATTAGCGTGCCGAACTTGTTTCTCCTATCTCATTTCTATTACCAGACCTTGTATTTTCGCTGTGAAAGTAATGTAAAGGAAAATAACTGGTTTTGAAATAAAATTATAGTTCAAACTTCGGAGTTTGTACTCACACGCACTCAGATACATTTTGCAGGATTTAGTGAGAGGTAAATTACAAATAAAACATAATGTATCTTGTGTCCAAACATAACGAAATGTATCTCGTCGTGAAATGTATCTAGTGTTTGAGTAGTTCCAACACCTAGCATAGCATGAGAACCAGCAAAGGGGGTTGGACAGTGGAGTGCGCATCAGTTGTTAGTCCTCTCGCGAACTATGTCGCCTCTGCCGGTTGGAACCATCCCCGTAGCTAGCTCCGGTGCTAATGGACTTTCGTGTTAATTTTTGCGAGAAACCATCTAGTTTTAATTTTTGTGTGAGTACAAGGTACATTAGGTTTCTCATTACCATGTCGAACTTGTCCCTCCTATATACTCCCTCCATTCCAAAACATAGCGCGCCCGCGCTTCCCGAGGTTGAACTTTGACCATAAATTTAACGAACGAGACCGACTGCGGCGGGAGAAAAAATTACATAATTAAAAACTTCTTTCGAATACAAATTCACTGATATAACTTTTGCTCCCGCCGCAATCGGTCTTGGCAGTTAAATTTACGGTCAAAGTTGAAGCACGGGAATAGAGGAAGCACTACATTGTGGAATGGAGGGAGTAGTTTTTATTAGCAAACCTTGTATTTTTGTCGTGAAAGCAATGTAAAGCAGAATAACTGGCTTGGAAACAAAATTACAGTTTAAAACTCGGAGCTCGTACTCACGCACACTCGGGTACATTCTGCAGAATTTAGAGCGAGATAAATATATCAAAACATTGTGATCAAGGGCTACACGTTAATTGACAAGGAACACCGGGTTTCTCATTAGTGTGTCAAACTTGTTTCTCCTCTCTATAATTTCTATTACCGGACCTTGTATTTTCAGCGTGAAAGTAATGAAATGGAAAATACTGTACTTGTTTTGGAAATAAAATCATAGTTTAAACCTCGGACCTCGTACTCGCACACACTCGGCTACATTTTGCAAAATTTCGTGATAGATCAGTACTCCCTCCGTCCCATAGCATAAGAGACACTATACATTATGGACAGAGGGAGTATTATCTAAACGCGTAAATCAAGGGCTGTGCGCTATCAAGTGCGTTCGTGAAGCATAGCCAAGCAAACGGTCATCGATTGATTGGATTTAACGGCATGGCGGATGAGCCGGGCGGAGGAAGCTTCGCTGGTGGCGCCGGGCCCGAGCACACGTTTTGCTCGCGCGGTGCGTGTACGCCGAAGGTGACCTGTACTCTGGAATTTGCCGAGTATTTTATTTTCATCGTGGAGTGGCGTTGTCGTCACGTGCTTGGGGCCCCTTCACCATGTGCACACACAGCTGGAACACGCCTTTCTCCTTTCCTGTTTGTTTGCTTGTTTATCAGAAAACGATGGAGAGATAATTGTAGTGTTTCTACCCGTGAAACCCACACACCTTTTGCTAATTGCCAAGGAAAAATGCAAGTGGGCTGCGTGGAACGGTCGTTGGTGCTCGGAGGTGACGTTGAACCAGGCAGGGAGGACCAATCGGCTTTCTCTCTCTCTGAATCCGTGATTCCTCGCTGTAGGAAAATTAAATTGGGTAGATCATGTCGACGGATGGATTCAACGAATGCGTGTGCCGAGCCAATCCGATCCTCCTCTCAGCTCTCGCCCCCTCTCTCTATCATCACAGGGATCGCACGACAAACATGTGCACGATAATCACTAGCTGGCGTTACTAGTCCGCCCCATCATCATTTTGGAGGGAAAAGAATTGTTGTGGCTTGCTTGCTTGCTTGCTGTTGGGCCCGCTTCATTTTGAGCCCTTGACAATGAGTGGGTGCATCTAGATGCTTCGAGCTAGTGGTACATCAGCTAAGAGGACTAGTAGCGATTGTAGTGAGCACTGACACTAACCACTAAATGCCAAGCTCAAATGTAAAAAAAAAAATACAGGGAAAACCCTCACGCACAATAAACAGAGACACATCAAGGCGTAATTTCACTATGATGGAGGTGTTTACAAGCATTAAATATATTTTTTCAAAGGATAAGTAATCCAATTGTACTCGTACGCATCGACGATAACACTTGCGGTATATTGAAGCAGGGGTTAGCCCGTCCGGAGGCCCGTAAATGGGCTGGCCTCAAGGCCCAACAGGCCAAGGTGTGGCCTGGGCCCCTCCTCCCACGGGAAGCTCTCACCCGATCTTCATCTTGGCGTGCAAGTCAAGAAGCCGTCACCAGATCAAGGCTCTACGACGGTTAGCAAACCACGTAACTCTAGGATTCGTCCCTCTTTACAAGGTGAGACATAGGTGTAGTTTGAGGCATCTGACATCCAGTCATAGTCTTGATAGCAACATCTCTACACATATTGCAACCCTCTCACACGGGGCGTTTCCCCCCACAGCAGTCAAAGCAAAAGCAGGAGTAGGGTATTACATTCATGATGAGGCCCCGAACCTAAGTAAATTCCTTGTGTGCATTCCATTTTGGTACTTCCGGTCACATGCTCCACCCGATTGAGACTACTAACGGTTTTTCTTACCGTCAGTTGGCGCATCAGGAAACGGCCGCGCCGATCGGAGATCGAACCCAGATTGAATGTCAACTCCATGGCGGCTACTTCGCACCGGGCCAAAGTATCACCTTTGACTCCATCAACTTCATCGCGGATGAAACAAGTCAGCTCTACACCAGCCGCCACCCACCTTAGACCGAACCCTCTTCTTCGACACTCTCGAGTTCGTCGTCAATCGCCACAGCAACATTTGACTCCGCATCCCACCACTTCTCCGAGCTTCGTACTGGGCAGTATTATTGGAGTATGTATACGTAATCTGCACCACATAGTGCATCTTGTCTCCAGTTGGAGATATCGTGATTACCCCTGCCCCTAGTCCAGTTAGCAACTTGGATCCATTGGAGTACATTGTCCAATGCTTGTAGTCGATCTGCCGTTCTGGTTGCTAGCTTCTGTCCACTTCACGACAAAATCTGCCAGGACCTACGATTTGATGGCCTGCCATGGCTGGTATTGTATCTCAAAAGGCATCAACTTAATCACCCACTTTGCAATCCGGCCTATGGCTTAACTATTGTTGATAATGTCCGACATGGGAACTGTTGGTGCAATAATTTGCCTCCTTGCATGTGTTTTGGAGATTGTTGTCTTAAACAGTGTGGGACTAATGTGTTGGCTAGTGCACACAAAGTGATAAAGTCCCTGAAGTCATGTGAAGTTTGGAACAAACTCCAAAGATAATCTCCTGCGAGGCAACGAGGATTATCACCGAAGATTATGCCTGTCGAAAGCGACCCCCCTCAAAATTGTTGACGCAAAGCAATTAATTTGGTGAACGTCCGAACAAATTGACTGCAGCCGAGAAGTAGAAGATGGAGAAAATATGTATCATTTTCTTTCGTTCTTCTTCTCCTCTTTCTTGAGTCATAGGACCACCGTACTATTAAGAGTGGTATAATGTTTGAAGCTTATGTTTCTTTGATGCTAAACCGAAACCAATGAGAGTGGAGAGAAATCTCTTTGTGTTCCGAATAAATACTTGCCAGCAAGAGACGCAATTCTTCTTTGATGTGAGAGATTTGATTCGCACCGAGGAGTCAGCATTACTTGTTCCTCAAGTAATGTTACCACTATGCTCAAAATACGACCGTTGGATACATGTCGGTTGGGCATTGGCTAGTTGTCATGTCCAAAATGGTCTTTCCCCCCCTCAGGAAGACACCGACTATAAATAGCCACCCCGTTCCAATGTGCACCATTGGTTGCTCAGTGTGATTCTGAGAAGATTGTGTGAGCACCCCTCTCCCGAGTGATAGGTGTTTAAATAGCCACCCCCTTCCAATGTGCACCGTTGAGTTCAAAATCCACCGAAAGAAAACCCCAAGAGCCAAAAAAATTAGATAGTGGTTTAGCATCACTGGAATCTAAATCGAGTACGCTTCGCCTATTACTCTTGAGAGCTTCCTGTTGGGAAATGTAGTAGAAAACAAAACAAAATCGCCCTACGATCACCTAGAAACAATATGAAGATGCATATAGGGTTTGGATCAACGATCGTTACTGACTCGGGAGTGCAGCGGAAGTAGAAGAGTCGGTGTAGATCGTACTTGAAGCCCATTGAACTATTGATGACAATCCCACGGAATGCCCTCGAATGAAAGACAGAAAGCACGACCTCTCTACTTGGTTGCAAGTGTACGGTCTTCATGATCCAGCAGTGCTTCGCCGTCCAGAGCTAATCGTCACCGGAGAATTAGAGGGAGGAGATTAGAACCACACTGGGCTTCTAATTATGAGGACTAGAGGAACTAGGTCTAGCTCTAATTAGTCAACTAGGACCAACTAGAACTAGAACTAGATGAACTAGAGGAGGCTCCAAAACTTGTGTCATCAAAAGGGCCAATACCTCAAGTATATATAGGTTAGAGGGGGGGAGAGGGGCTGCCAACAAGGAGGGAAAGTCCCTCTTTGGGGCGCCGGCCAAGAGCTAGGAGTTGGACTCCTCCCCTAGTCCATTTCGGCCTCTGTCTTAGGAAAGAAGGGGGGCACCTCGGGACATTGTGGCCCAAGTTGCCTTCTACCACTTGGCCTTTTAAGGCTCATTGATTTTAAATTAAATATAAAAGCCTTCTAACAAACACCTCCGGAAACATTTTCTGTTGGGGAACGTAGCATGCAATTTCAAAAAAGTTCCTATGCTCACGCAAGATCTATCTAGGACATGCATAGCAACGAGAGGGGGAGAGTGTGTCTACGTACCCTCGTAGACCGAAAGTGGAAGCGTTTTGACAACGCGGTTGATGTAGTCGAACTTCTTCTCGTTCCGACCGATCAAGTACCAAACGTACGGCACGTCTGAGTTCTGCACACGTTCAGCTTGATGACGTTCCTCGAACTCTTGATCCAGCAGAGTGTCGAGGCAGTAGATGAGTTTCGTCAGCACGACGGCGTGGTGATGGTGATGGTGAAGTTATCTGCGCAGGGCTTCGCCTAAGCACTACGAGAATATGACCGGAGGCGTAAACTGTGGAGGGGTGCGCACACGTCTAACGATTGTTGGTGTCTCTTCTAGGCACCTCCCCCCTCATATATATAGGTGGGAGGGAGAGGGAGCGGCCCTAGGGACGCCCCAAGTAGGAGGGATCCTACTTGGTCTCCTACCCTAGGTTGGAGCCCCCCTTTCCTTCTTTTGGCGATGAGGGGAAGGAAGGAGGAGGTGGGCCCCCCCTTTTCCTTTCTCCCACCAAGGGGGAAAGGCAGGAAGAGGTGGCACCCCCTCCTTTCCTTCCTCTAGGGCCTGCGGCTAGGGAAATGGGCACACCAGCCTCTTGTGGGTTGGTCTGTCCCTTCCTCGGCCCATTAAGCCCAATATCTTTGTCGGGGTTGCCCGAAACTCTTTTTCGGTGACCGATATGTACCCGGTACCCTCCGGATCTCATCCGGGAATCCGAACAACATTCAGTCACCAAATCACATAACTCATATAATACAATATCGTCATCGAACGTTAAGCGTGCGGACCCTACGGGTTTGAGAACTATGTAGACATGACCGAGACACCTCTCCGGTCAATAACTAATAACGAAACCTAGATGCTCATATTGGCTCCCACATATACTACGAAGATCTTTATCGGTCGAACCATTATGACAACATACGTTATTCCCTTTGTCCATCGGTATGTTACTTGCCCGAGATTCGGTCGACGGTATCTTCATACCTAGTTCAATCTCGTTACCAGCAAGTCTCTTTACTCATTCCGTAATATATCATCTTGCAACTAACTCATTAGCACTTTGCTTGCAATGCTTCTTATGATGTGTGTTACCGAGAGGGCCCAGAGATACCTCTCCGATACTCGGAGTGACAAATCCTAATCTCGATCTATGCCAACCCAACAAACACATTCGGAGATACCTGTAGAGCATCTTTATGATCACCCAGTTATGTTGTGACATTTGATAGAACACAAGGCATTCCTCCGATATCCGGGAGTTGCATAATCTCATTGTCGGAGGAATATGTATTTGACATGAAGAAAGCAATAGCAATAAAACTGAACGATCATAATGCTAAGCTAACAAATAGGTCTTGTCCATCACATCATTCTCTTATCAAATGACAACATATGTCTAGGGTTAGGAAACTTATCCATCTTTGATCAACGAGCTAGTCTAGTAGATGCTTACTGGGGACACAGTATTTTGTCTATGTATCCACACATGTATCAAGTTTCCGGTTAATACAATTATAGCATGAATAATAAACATTTATCATGAAATAAGGAAATATAAAACAACAACTTTGTTATCGCCTCTAGGGCATATTTCCTTCAGTCTCCCACTTGCACTAGAGTCAATAATCTAGTTCACATCGCCATGTGATTTAACACCAATAGTTCACATCGTCATGTGATTAACACCCGTAGTTCACATCTCCATGTGACCACCCAAAGGGTTTACTAGAGTCAATAATCTAGTTCACATCTCCATGTGATTAACACCCAAAGAGTACTCAGGTGTGATCATGTTTTGCTTGTGAGATAAGTTTAGTCAACGGGTCTGCCACATTCAGATCCGTATGTGTTTTGCAAATTTCTATGTCTACAATGCTCTGCTTGGATCTACTCAAGCTAATTGCTCCCACGTTCAATACGTATCTAGATTGAGACTTAGAGTCATCTAGATCAGTGTCAAATCTTGCATCGACATAACTCTTTACGACGAACTCTTTATCACCTCCATAACCGAGAAACATTTCCTTGGTCCTCTTTAAGGTAACTAAGGATAATTTTGACCGCTGTCTAGTGATCCACTCCTGGATCACTATTGTACCCCCTTGCCAAACCCATAGCAAGGCACACAACTGGTCTGGTACACAACATGGCATACTTTATAGAACCTATGACGGAGGCATAGGAAATGACTTTCATTCTCTCTCTATCTTCTCCCGTGGTCGGGCTTTGAGTCTTTACTCAACTTTACACCTTGTAATACATGCAAGAACTCCTTCTTTGACTGATCCATTTTGAACTCTTTCAAAATCTTGTCAAGGTATGTATTCATTGAAAGTCTTATCAAGCATGTTGATCTATCTCTATAGATCTTGATGCTCAATATGTAAGCAGCTTCACCGAGGTCTTTCACTGAAAAATTCTTACTCAAGTATCCTTTTATGCTATCCAAAAAGTCTACATCATTTCCAACCACATATAATATCAGAAATGCTACAAAGCTCCCACTCACTTTCTTGTAAAAACAGGCTTCACCGTAAGTCTGTATAAAACCATATGCTTTGGTCACCTCATCAAAGCGTATATTCCAACTTCGAGATACTTGCACCAGTTCATAGATGGATCGCTGGAGCTTGCACACTTTGTTAGCACCTTTAGGATAGACAAAACCTTCTGGTTGCGTCATATACAACTCTTCTTAGAGATATCCATTTAAGGAATGGAGTTTTGACATCCATTTGCCAGATTTCATAAAATGCGGCAACTGCTATCATGATTCGGACGGACTTAAGCATCGCTACGGTTGAGAAAGTCTCATCATAGTCAACCCCTTGTACTTGTCAAAAAACTTTTGCGGCAAGTCAAGCTTTGTAGACAGTAACATTACTACCAGTGCCAGTCTTCTTCTTGAAGATCCATTTATTATCTATGGATTGCCGATCATCGGGCAAGTCCACCAAAGTCCGCACTTTCTTCTCATACATGGATCCTATCTCAGATTTCATGGCCTCAAGCCATTTATCGGAATCTGGGCTCATCATAGCTTCTTCATAGTTCACAGGTTCGCCATGGTCTAGTAACATGACTTCCAGAACAGGATTACCATACCACTCTAGTGCGGATCATGCTCTGGTTGACCTACAAGGTTCAGAAGTAACTTGATCTGAAGTTTCATGATCATTATCATTAGCTTCCTCTCTAGTTGGTGTAGGCATCATGGGAACGGATTTCTCTGATGAGCTACTTTCCAAATTGAGAGAAGGTACAATTACCTCACTAGGTTCTACTTTCCTCCCACTCACTTCTTTCGAGAGAAACTCCTTCTCTAGAAAGGTTCCATTTTTGGCAACAAAGATCTTGCCTTCGGATCTGTGGTAGAAGGTGTACCCAATCGTTTCCTTAGGGTATCCTATGAAGACGCACTTATCTGATTTGGGTTTGAGCTTATCAGGCTGAAGCCTTTTGACATAAGTGTCACAACCCCAAACTTTAAGAAACGACAGCTTAGGTTTCTTGCCAAACCACAGTTCATACGGTGTGGTCTCAACGGATTTAGACGGTGCCCTATTTAATGTGAATGCGTCTATCTCTAATGCATAACCCCAAAATGATAGTGGTAAATCAGTAAGAGACATCATATATCGCACCATATCTAATAAAGTACGGTTATGACGTTCACACACACCATTATGCTGTGGTGTTCCAGGTGTCGTGAGTTATGAAACAATTCCACATTGTTTAAATGAAGGCCAAACTCGTAGCTCAAATATCTGCTTCTGCGATTAGATCGTACAAATTTATTTTCTTGTTACGATGATTCTCCACTTCACTCTGAAATTCTTTGAACTTTTCAAATGTTTCAGACTTGTGTTTCATTAAGTAGACATACGCATATCTGCTCAAATCATTTGTGAAGGTCAAAAAATAATGATACCCGCCGCGTGCCTCAACACTCATTGGACCGCATACATCGGTATGTATTATTTAAAATAAGTCATTGGCTCTCTCCATTGTTCTGAAGAACGGATTTTTAGTCATCTTGCCTATGAGGCATGGTTCACAAGTATCAAATGATTCATAATCAAGTGATTCCAAAAGCCCATCAGCATGGAGTTTCTTCATGCGCTTTACACCAATATGACCTAAACGACAGTACTACAAGTATGTTGCACTATCATTATCAACTTTGCATCTTTTGGCATAAATGTTATGAATATGTGTATCACTACGATCGAGATTCAATAAACCATTAACATTGGGTGTATGACCATAGAAGGTTTTATTTATGTAAACAAAATACCAATTATTTTCTCTGTCTTAAATGCATAACCGTATTGCAATAAACACGATCCTATCTTGTTCATGCTCAACGCAAACACCAAATAACATTTATTTAGGTTCAACACTAATCCCGAAAGTATAGGGAGTGTGCGATGATGATCATATCAATCTTGGAACCACTTCCAACACACATCGTCACTTCACCTTCAACTAGTCTCCATTTATTCTGTAACTCCTGTTTCGAGTTACTAATCTTAGCAACCGAACATGCATCAAATACTCAGGGGCTACTATGAGCACTAGTAATGTACACATCAATAACATGTATACCAAATATACCTTTGTTCACTTTGCCATCCTTCTTATCTGCCAAATATTTGGGGTAGTTCTGCTTCCAATGACCATTTCCTTTAGTAGAAGCACCTAGTTTTAGGCTTAGGTCCAACTTTGTGCTTCTTCACGGGAGTGACAACTTGCTTGCCATTCTTCTTGAAGTTCCCTTCCTTTCCCATACCCTTTTTCTTGAAACTAGTGGTCTTGTTAACCATCAACACTTGATGTGTTAGGGAACATGGTAATTTCAAAAATTTCCTATGCACACGCAAGATCATGGTGATGAATAGCAACAGGAGGGGAGAGTGTTGTCCACGTACCCTCGTAGACCGAAAGCGGAAGCATTATGACAATGCGGTTGATGTAGTCATACGTCTTCATGATCGACCGATCCTAGTACCGAACATACGGCACCTGCGCGATCTGCACACGTTCAGCTCGATGACGTCCCCCGAACTCCGATCCAGCAGAGTGTCGAAGGAGAGTTTCGTCATCAAGACAGTGTGATGATGGTGATGACGAAGCTACCGACACAGGGCTTCGCCTAAGCGCTGCAACGATATGACCGAGGTGGATTATGGTGGAGGGGCACCGCACATGGCTAACAGATCAATGATCAACTTGTGTGTCTATGGGGTGCCCCCTCCCCCGTATATAAAGGAGTGGAGGAGGGGGAGAGGGCCGGCCTCCTAGGCGCGCCCAAGGGGGGAGTCCTACTCTCAGTGGGAGTAGGATTCCCCCTTCCCTAGTTGGAGTAGGAGAGGGAAGGAAGGGGGAGAAGGAGAGAAGGAAAAGGGGACCGGCCCCCTTCCCAATTCAGATTGGGTTTGGGGGGGGCGCCCCCACCTTGGCCGCCTTCCCCTCCTTTCAACTAAGGCCCAATAAGGCCCATTGACTCCCCGGGGGGTTCCGGTAACCTCCCGGTACTCCGGTAAATGCCCGAACCCACCCGGAACCATTCCGACGTCCAAACATAGCCATCCAATATATCGATCTTTATGTCTCGACCATTTCGAGACTCCTCGTCATGTCCGTGATCATATCCAGGACTCCGAACTACCTTCGGTACATCAAAACACATAAACTCATAATACCGATCGTCACCGAACGTTAAGCGTGCGGACCCTACGGGTTCGAGAACTATGTAGACATGACCGAGACATGTCTCCGGCCAATAACCAATAGCGGAACCTGGATGCTCATATTGGCTCCCACATATTCTACGCAGATCTTTATCGGTCAAACCGTGTAACAACATATGTTGTTCCCTTTATCATCGGTATGTTACTTGCCCGAGATTCAATCGTCGGTATCTCAATACCTAGTTCAATCTCGTTACCGGCAAGTCTCTTTACTCGTTCCGTAATGCATCATCCCGTAACTAACTCATTAGTCACATTGCTTGCAAGGTTTATAGTGATGTGCATTACCGAGGGGGCCCAGAGATACCTCTACGACAATCGTAGTGACAAATCCTAATCTCGATCTATGCCAACTCAACAAACACCATCGGAGACACCTGTAGAGCACCTTTATAATCACCCAATTACGTTGTGAAGTTTGGTAGCACACAAAGTGTTCCTCCGGTATTCGGGAGTTGCATAATCTCATAGTCATAGGAACATGTATAAGTCATGAAGAAAGCAAATAGCAACATACTAAACGATCAAGTGCTAAGCTAACGGAATGGGTCAAGTCAATCACATCATTCTCTAATGATGTGATCCCGTTCATCAAATGACAACTCATGTCTGTGGCTAGGAAACTTAACCATCTTTGATTAACGAGCTAGTCAAGTAGAGGCATACTAGTGACACTCTGTTTGTCTATGTATTCACACATGTACTAAGTTTCCGGTTAATACAATTCTAGCATGAATACTAAACATTTATCATGATATAAGGAAATATATAAATAACAACTTTATTATTGCCTCTAGGGCATATTTCCTTCAGTCTCCCACTTGCACTAGAGTCAATAATCTAGATTACATTGTGATTAGCCCTGTGCGTTCGGTTTATTCGGTTTACATGGTTCGGTTTATATGGTTTTTCGGTATGTACGGTATTAATACTTCGGTAAATACGGTATGAAATTAAAATACGGTTCGGTTTCGGTATATACCAAATTATTTCGGTATGGTTTCGGTATATACCATAAAAACCAAAGTTGACGCGAATTTGAAAATAACGTAATAATAATTTGCAAATTTATGACTCAAAACACATTCTATTTTACACAAATAGTATATGACTATATATATAAGTATATATGCATGCATTGATTCATCTGTTGATGGTTATGGACGTGCTTAGCATTTTAAAAAGAGAAAAATGACAATGTTACAAGAAAAATGTAGGTGCTTAGTAGTGAATTTGACTCGTGTACAAGAAAAATGACAACTTGTACGGTTGTTCATCTCAAGAAATATAAATTTATCTTTTACTTCGGTTTATTCGGTTAACCATTCGGTTTTTCGGTATATACCATAAAAACCAAAATTCAAATCGGTATGAAAAGTTCATACCATACCGAAATCAGAAACCATAAAAACAAAAAAATCGGTTCGGTTCGGTTTATTTTCGGTATGGTTTTTCGGTTCGGTTTTAAAATGCACAGAGTGAATTGTGATGATTCTAACACCCATGGAGTCTTGGTGCTGATCATGTTTCGCTCGTGAGAGAGGCTTAGTCAACGGGTTTGAAACATTCAGATCCATATGTATCTTGCAAATCTCTATGTCCCCTTCCGACACTTGATGACGGATGGAATTGAAGCGTCTCTTGACATGCTTGCTTCTCTTGTGAAATATGGATTCCTTCGCCAACGCAATGGCTCAAGTATTGTCACAAAAGATTTTCATTTGACCCGATGCACTAGGTATGACACCTATATCGGATATGAACTATTTCATCAAGACTCCTTCATTTGCTGCTTCTGAAGCAGCTATGTACTCTACTTCACACGTAGATCCTGCTACGTCTTGAGCTTGCGTTGGTTTGCCTCGAAGAGGAGAGGGTGATGCAGCAAAGTGTAGCGTAAGTATTTCCCTCAGTTTTGAGAACCAAGATATCAATCCAGTAGGAGGCTCCTCAAAAGTCCCACGCACCTACACAAACAAACTGAGAACTCGCAACCAACACAATAAAGGGGTTGTCAATCCCTTCACGGCCACTTGCAAAAGTGAGATCTAATAAAGATAGTATGATAAGATAAATATATTTTTGGTATTTTATAAGATAGATGCAAAAAGTAAAGAAGCAAATAAAGAAGATTGAAAGTAAATATGATAAGAGATAGACCCAGGGGCCATAGGTTTCATTAGAGGCTTCTCTCGAGATAGCATGAATATTACGGTGGGTGAACAAATTACTGTCGAGCAATTGATAGAAAAGCGCATAGTTATGAGATTATCTAGGCATGATCATGTATATAGGCATCACGTCCATAACAAGTATACCGACTCCTGCCTGCATCTACTACTATTACTCCACACATCGACCGCTATCCAGCATGCATCTAGAGTATTAAGTTCATAAGAACAGAGCAACGCATTAAGCAAGATGACATGATGTAGAGGGATAAACACATGCAATATGATATAAACCCCATCTTGTTATCCTTGATGGCAACAATACAATACGTGTCTTGCAACCCTTTCTGCCACTGGGTAAGAACACGCAAGATTGAACCCAAAGCTAAGCACTTCTCCCATGGCAAGAAAGACCAATCTAGTAGGCCAAACCAAACTGATAATTCGAAGAGACTTGCAAAGGTAACTCAATCATACATAAAAGAATTCAGAGAAGATTCAAAAATTATTCATAGATAAACTTGATCATAAACCCACAATTCATCGGATCTCGACAAACACACCGCAAAAAGAGTTTACATCGAATAGATCTCCACAAGAGAGGGGGAGAACATTGTATTGATATCCAAAAAGAGAGAAGAAGTCATCTAGCTAATAACTATGGACCCGTAGGTCTGTGGTAAACTACTCACAACTCATCGGAGGGGCAAGGATGTTGATGTAGAAGCCCTCCATGGTTGATTCCCCCTCCGGCAGAGTGCCAGCGAAGGCTCCAAGATGAGATCTCGCGGATACAGAAGGTTACGGCAGTGGAAATTGTGTTTCATGGTGGTCCTGGATGTTTTCGGGGTACGTAGGTATATATAGGAAGAAGAAGTACGTCGGTGACCGCCCGAGGGGCCCACGAGACAGGGGGGCGCGCCCTACAGGGGGGGCGCGGCCCCTATCTCGTGGGGCCCTCGGGAGCTTCTTGACTTGCACTCCAAGCTCTCCGGATCAGATTTGTTCCAAAAATCACGCTCCCGAAGGTTTCATTCCATTTGGACTCCGTTTGATATTCCTTTTCTTCGAAATACTGAAATAGGCAAAAAAAAAACAACAACAATATGGGCTGGGCCTCCGGTTAGTAGGTTTGTCCCAAAAATGGTATAAATGTGTAAAATAAAGCCCATAAACATCTCAAAGGGGTAATATAATAGCATGGAACAATCAAAAATTATAGATACGTTGGAGACGTATCAGATCCCGCCACAATGCTCTGCTTAGAACTGCACCAACTTACAGCTCCACCGCTCAATAAAAATACGTATCCGATTTGTGACTTAGAGTCATCTGGATCAGTGTCAAAGCTTGCATCAACATAACCATTTACGACAAGCTCTTTGTCACCTGCATAAACGACAAACATATCCTTAGTCCTTTTCAGGTATTTCAGGATGTTCTTGACCGCTGTCTAGTGATCCACTCCTGGATTACTTTGGTACCTCCCTACTAAACTAATAGCAAGGCATACGTCAGGTCTGGTAAACAGCATTGTATACATGATCTATCTCTATAGATCTTAATGCCCAATATATAAGCAGCTTCACCGAGGTCTTTCATTGAAAAACTCTTGTTCAAGTATCCTTTTATGCTATCCAGAAATTCTATATCATTTCCAATCAATAATATGTCATCCACATATAATATTAGAAATGCTAGATAGCTCCCACTCACTTTCTTGTAAATACAGGCTTCTCCAAAAGTCTGTATAAAACCATATGCTTTGATCACACTATCAAAACGTTTATTCCAACTCCGAGAGGCTTGTACCAGTCCATAAATGGATCGCTGGAGCTTGCACACTTTGTTAGCATTCTTTGGATCAATAAAACCTTCGAGTTGCATCATATACAACTCTTCTTCCAGAAATCCATTCAGGAATGCACTTTTTACATCCATTTGCAAATTTCATAATCATAAAATGCAGCAATTGCTAACATGATTCAGACAGACTTAAGCATCACTACGAGTGAGAATGTCTCATCGTAGTCAACTCCTTAAACTTGTCGAAAAGCTTTTGCAACAAGTCGAGCTTTGTAGACAGTAAAATTACCGTCAGCGTCAACCTTCTTCTTGAAGATCCATTTATTCTCTATGGCTTGCCGATCATTGGGCAAGTCAACCAAAGTCCACACTTTGTTCTCATACATGGATCCCATCTCAGATTTCATGGCCTCAAGCCATTTCGCGGAATCTGGGCTCATCATCGCTTCCTCATAGTTCATAGGTTCGTCATGGTCAAGTAACATGACCTCCAAAATAGGATTACCGTACCACTCTGGTGCGGATCTTACTCTGCTTGACCTACGAGGTTCAGTAGTAACTTGATTTGAAGTTTCATGATCATTATCATTAGCTTCCTCACTAATTGGTGTACGGATCACAGGAACTGATTTCTGTGATGAACTACTTTCCAATAAGGGAGCAGGTACAGTTACCTCGTCAAGTTCTACTTTCCTCTCACTCACTTCTTTCGAGAGAAACTCCTCTAGAAAGGATCCATTCTTAGTAACGAATATCTTGCCTTCGGATGTGTGATAGAAAATGTACCCAACAGTTTCCTTTGGGTATCCTATGAAGACACATTTCTCCGATTTGGTTCCGAGCTTATCAGGTTGAAGCTTTTTCACATAAGCATCGCAACCCCAAACTTTCAGAAACGACAACTTTGGTTTCTTGCCAAACCACAGTTCATACAGCGTTGTCTCAACGGATTTAGATGGTGTGCTATTTAACGTGAATGCAGCCGTCTCTAAAGCATAACCCCAAAACGATAGCGGTAAATCAGTAAGAGACATCATAGATCGCACCATATCTAATAAGTGCGGTTACGACGTTCAGACACACCATTACACTGTGGTGTTCCGGGTGGCGTGAGTTGCGAAACTATTCAGCATTGTTTCAAATCAAGACCAAACTTGTAACTCAAATATTCTCCTCCACGATCAGATCGTAGAAACTTTATTTTCGTGTTACGATGATTTTCCACTTCACTCTGAAATTCTTTGAACTTTTCAACTGTTTCAAACTTATGTTTAATCAAGTAGATATACCCATATATGCTCAAATCATCTGTGAAGGTGAGAAAATAATGATACCCGCCGCGAGCCTCAATATTCATTGGACCATATACATCAGTATGTATGATTTCCAACAAATCTGTTGCTCGCTCCATTGTTCCGGAGAACGGAGTTTTAGTCATCTTGCCCATGAGGCATGGTTCACAAGTACCAAGTGATTCATAATCAAGTGATTCCCAAAGTCCATCAGAATGGAGTTTCTTCATGCGCTTTACACCAATATGACCCAAACGGTAGTGCCACAAATAAGTTGCACTATCATTATCAACTCTGCATCTTTTGGCTTCAATATTATGAATATGTGTGTCACTACTATCGAGATTTAATAAAAATAGACCACTCTTCAAGGGTGCATGACCATAAAAGATATATTACTCATATAAATAGAACAACCATTATTCTCAGATTTAAATGAATAACTGTCTCGCATCAAACAAGATCCAGATATAATGTTCATGCTTAACGCTGGCACCAAATAACAATTATTCAGGTCTAAAGCTAATCCCGAAGGTAGATGTAGAGGTAGCATGCTGACCGCGATCACATCGACTTCGGAACCATTTCCCACGCGCATAGTCACCTCGTCCTTAGCCAATCTTCGCTTAATCCGTAGTCCCTGTTTCGAGTTGCAAATATTGGCAACAGAACCAGTATCAAATACCCAGGCACTACTACGAGCATTAGTAAGGTACACATCAATAACATGTATATCACATATACCTTTGTTCACCTTGCCATCCTTCTTATCTGCCAAATACTTGGGGCAGTTTCGCTTCCAGTGACCAGTCCCTTTGCAGTAGAAGCACTCAGTCTCAGGCTTAGGTCCAGACTTGGGTTTCTTTACTTGAGCAGCAACTTGCTTGCCATTCTTCTTGAAGTTCCCCTTCTTCCCTTTACCTTTTTTCTTGAAACTGGTGGTCTTGTTGACCATCAACACTTGATGCTCCTTCTTGATTTCTACCTCCGCAGCCTTTAGCATTGCGAAGAGCTCGGGAATTGTCTTGTTCATCCCTTGCATATTATAGTTCATCATGAAGCTCTTGTAGCTTGGTGGCAATGATTGAAGAATTCTGTCAATGACACTATCATCAGGAAGATTAACTCCCAGTTGAATCAAGTGATTGTTATACCCACACATTTTGAATATATGTTCACTGACAGAACTATTCTCCTCCATCTTGTAGCTATAGAACTTATTGGAGACTTCATATCTCTCAATCCGGGCATTTGCTTGAAATATTAACTTCAACTCCTGGAACATCTCATATGCTCCATGACATTCAAAATGTCGTTGAAGTCCCGATTCTAAGCCGTAAAGCATGGCACACTGAACTATCGAGTAGTCATCAGCTTTGCTCTGCCAGACGTTCACAACTCTGGCATTGCTCCTGCAGAGGGTCTTGCACCTAGCGGTGCTTCCAGGACGTAATTCTTCTGTGCAGCAATGAGGATAATCCTCAAGTTACGGACCCAGTCCATGTAATTGCTACCATCATCTTTCAACTTAGCTTTCTCTAGGAACACATTAAAATTCAACGAAACAACAACACAGGCCATCTATCTACAACAACATAGACATGCAAAAAACTATCAGGTACTAAGTTCATGATAAATTAAAGTTCAATTAATCATATTACTTAAGAACTCCCACTTAGATAGACATCCCTCTAATCATCTAAGTGATCACGTGATCCAAATCAACTAAACCATGTCCGATCATCACATGAGATGGAGTAGTTTTCAATGGTGAACATCACTATGTTGATCATATCTACTATATGATTCATGCTCGACCTTCCGGTCTCAGTGTTCCGAGGCCATATCTGCATATGCTAGGCTCGTCAAGTTTAACCCGAGTATTTTGCATGTGAAAAACTGGCTTGCACCCGTTGTATGTGAACGTAGAGCTTATCACACCCGATCATCACGTGGTGTCTCGGCATGGTGAACTTTCACAACAGTGCATACTCAGGGAGAACACTTGTACCTTGAAATTTAGTGAGAGATCATCTTATAATGCTACCGTCGAACTAAGCAAAATAAGATGCATAAAAGATAAACATCACATGCAATCAATATAAGTGATATGATATGGCCATCATCATCTTGTGCCTTTGATCTCCATCTCCAAAGCACCATCATGATCACCATCGTCACCGGCGCGACACCTTGATCTCCATCATAGCATCGTTGTCGTCTCGCCAACTATTGCTTGTACGACTATCGCTACCGCTTAGTGATAAAGTAAAAACAATTACAGGGCGATTGCATTGCATACAATAAAGCAACAACCATATGGCTCCACCCAGTTGCCGATAACTCTGTTACAAAACATGATCATCTCATACAATAAAATTTAGCATCATGTCTTGACCATATCACATCACAATATGCCCTGCAAAAACAAGTTAGACGTCCTCTAATTTGTTGTTGCAAGTTTTACATGGCTTCTACGGGCTTAGCAAGAACCTTTCTTACCTACGCATCAAAACCACAACAATTTTTTGTCAAGTATGTGCTATTTTAACCCTCAACAAAGACCGGGCATAGCCACACTCGATTCAACTAAAGTTGGAGAAACTGACACCCGCCAGCCACCTATGTGCAAAGCATGTCGGTAGAACCAGTCTCGCGTAAGCGTACACGTAATGTCGGTCTGGGCCGCTTCATCCAACAATACCGCCGAATCAAAGTATGACATGCTGGTAAGCAGTATGACTATTATCGCCCACAAGTCACTTGTGTTCTACTCGTGCATATAACATCTACGCATAAACCTGGCTCTGATGCCACTGGTATGGAACATGGTAATTTCAAAAATTTCCTACGCACACGCAAGATCATGGTGATGAATAGAAACAAGAGGGGAAAGTGTTGTCCACGTACCCTCATAGACCATAAGCGGAAGTGTTATGACAACGCGATTGATGTAGTCGTACATCTTCACGATCGACCGACCCTAGTACCAAACCTACGACACCCCCGCGATCTGCACACGTTCAGCTCGATGATGTCCCACAAACTCCGATCCAGCAGAGTGTCGAAGGAGAGTTTTGTCAGCACGACGATGTGATGATGGTGATGATGAAGCTACCGGCATAGGGCTTCGCCTAAGTGCTGCAACGATATGACTGAGGTGGATTATGGTGGTGGTGGTGGGGGGGGGGGTACTGCACACGGCTAAGAGATCAATGATAAACTTGTGTGTCTATGGGGTGCCCCCTCCCCCGTATATAAAGGAGTGGAGGAGGGGGAGAGGGCCGGCCTCCTAGGCGTGCCCAAGGGGGGAGTCCTACTCCCGGTGGGAGTAGGATTCCCCCTTCCCTAGTTGGAGTAGGAGAGGGAAGGAAGGGGGAGAAGGAGAGAAGGAAAGGGGGGCCGGCCCCCTTCCCAGTTCGGATTGGGCTTGGGGGGGGGGGCACCTTGGCTGCCTCCTCCTCCTTTCCACTAAGGCCCATTGACTCCCTGGGGGGTTCCGGTTACCTCCCGGTACTTCGGTAAATGCCCGAACCCACCCGAAACCATTCTGACATCCAAACATAGCCATCCAATATATTGATCTTTATGTATCGACCATTTCGAGACTCCTCGTCATGTCCGTGATCATATCCGGGACTCCAAACTACCTTCGGTACATCAAAACACATAAACTCATAATACCGATCGTCACCGAACGTTAAGCATGCAGACCCTACGGGTTCAAGAACTATGTAGACATGACCGAGACATATCTCCGGCCAATAACCAATAGCGGAACCTGGATGCTCATATTGGCTCCCACATATTCTACGAAGATCTTTATAGGTCAAACTGCATAACAACATACATTGTTCCCTTTGTCATTGGTATGTTACTTGCCCGAGATTCGGTCATCGGTATCTCAATACCTAGTTCAATCTCGTTACCAGCAAGTCTCTTTACTCGTTTCGTAATGCATCATCCCATAACTAACTCATTAGTCACATTGCTTGCAAGGCTTATAGTGATGTGCATTACTGAGAGGGCCCAGAGATACCTCTACGACAATCGTAGTGACAAATCCTAATCTCGATCTATGCCAACTCAACAAACACCATCGGAGACACCTGTAGAGCACCTTTATAATCACCCAGTTACGTTGTGACGTTTGGTATCACACAAAGTGTTTCTCCGGTATTCGGGAGTTGCATAATCTCATAGTCATAGGAACATGTATAAGTCATGAAGAAAGCAAATAGCAACATACTAAACGATCAAGTGCTAAGCTAACGGAATGGGTCAAGTCAATCACATCATTGTCTAATGATGTGATCCCGTTCATAAAATGACAACTCATGTCCATGGCTAGGAAACTTAACCATCTTTGATTAACGAGCTAGTTAAGTAGAGGCATACTAGTGAGACTCTGTTTGTCTATGTATTCACACATGTACTAAGTTTCCAGTTAATACAATTCTAGCATGAATAAGAAACATTTATCATGATATAAGGAAATATATAAATAACAACTTTATTATTGCCTCTAGGGCATATTTCCTTCATGACGCTCTTTCTTGATTTCTACTTTCGCCGATTTCAGCATTGCGAAGAGCTCGTGTATCGTTTTCGTCATCCCTTGCATATTATAGTTCATCACGAAGTTCTAGTAGCTTGGTGATAGTGACTAGAGAACTCTGTCAGTCACTATCTTATCTGGAAGATTAACTCCCACTTGATTGATGCAATTGTAGTGCACAGACATTCTGAGCACATGCTCACTAGCTGAGCTATTCTCCTCCATCTTGTAGGCAAAATACATGCCAGAGGTCTCATACCTCTCGACACAGGAATGAGAAATACCAATTTCAGCTCTTGGAACATCTCATATGCTCCGTGGCGTTCAAAACATCTTTGAATCCCTGATTCTAAGCCATAAAGCATGGCACACTAAACTATCAAGTAGTCATCATATTGAGCTTGCTAAACGTTTACAATGTCTACATATGCTCCTGCAATAGGTCTGTCACCTAGCGGTGCATCAAGGACATAACTCTTCTGTGCAACAATGAGGATAATCCTCAGATTACGGACCCAGTCCGCATCATTGCTACTATCATCTTTCAACTTAGTTTTCTCTAGGAACATATCAAAAATAGGGGAGCTACAACGCGAGCTATTGATCTACAACATAATTTGCAAATACTATCTGGACTAAGATCATGATAAATTAAGTTCAATTAATCAAATTACTTAAGGACTCCCACTTAGATAGACATCCCTCAAGTCATCTAAATGATACGCGATCCAAATCAACTAAACCATGTCTGATCATCATGTGAGATGGAGTAGTCATCAATGGTGAACATCTCTATGTTGATCATATCTAGTATATGATTCACGTTTGACCTTTCAGTCTTTAGTGTTCGGAGGCCATGTCTGTACATGCTATGCTTTTCAAGTTTAACCCGAGTAGTCCGCATGTGCAAAACTGTCTTGCACCCGTTGTATGTGAACATAGAGCCTATCACACCCGGTCATCACGTGGTGTCTCAGCACGAAGAAATGCCGCAAACGTGCATACTCAGGGAGAACAACTATACCTTAAAATTTAGTTAAGGGATCATCTTATAATGCTACCATCGTACTAAGCAAAATAAGATGCATAAATATAAACATCACATCCAATCAAAATATTTGACATGATACGGCCATCATCATCTTGTGCTTTTGATCTCCATCTCCAAAGCATCGTCATGATCTCCATTGTCACTGGCTTGACACTTTGATCTCCATCGTACCGTCGTGGTCGTCTCGCCAACTATTGCTTCTACAACTATCGCTAACGCATAGTGATAAAGTAAAGCAATTACATGGCGTTTGCATTTCATACAATAAAGCGACAACCATAAGGCTCCTGCCAGTTGCCGATAACTTTTACAAAACATGATTATCTCATACAACAACGTATATCACATCATGTCTTGACCATATCACATCACAACATGCCTCGCAAAAACAAGTTAGACGTCCTCTACTTTGTTGTTGCAAGTTTTACGTGGCAGCTACGGGCTTCTAGCAAGAACCGTTCTTACCTACGGCACAAAAACCACAATGGTGATTTATCAAGTTTGCTGTTTTAACGTTCAACAATTGCCGGCCGCAGTCAAATTCGATTCAACTAAAGTAGGAGAAACAGACACCCGCCAGCCACCTTTATGCAAAAGTAGTTGCATGTCTATCGGTGGAACCAGTCTCATGAACATGGTCATGTAAGGTTGGTTCGGGCCGCTTCATCCAACAAAACCGCCAAATCAAAATAAGACATTGGTGGTAAGCAGTATGACGATCACCACCCACAACTCTTTGTGTTCTACTCGTGCATATCATCTACTCATAGACCTGGCTCGGATGCTACTGTTGGAGAACATAGCATGCAATTTCACAAAAAATCCTACGCTCACACAAGGTCTATCTAGGAGATGCATAGCAACGAGAGGGGGAGAGTGTGTCTACATACCCTCGTAGACCAAAAGCGGAAGAGTTTGACAATGCGGTTGATGTAGTCGAACTTCTTCTCATTCCGACTGATCAAGTACCGAACGTACGACACCTCCGAGTTTTGCACATGTTCAGCTCGATGATGTCCCTTGAACTCTTGATCTAGCAAAGTGTCGAGGAAGTAGATGAGTTCCGTCAGCACGATGGCGTGGGACGGTGATGCTGAAGTTATCTGCACAGGGCTTCGCCTAAGCACTACGAGAATACGACCGGAGGCGTAAACTGTGGAGGGGGGCACCGCACATGGCTAACGATTGTTGGTGTCTCTTCTAGGCAGCTCCCCCTGATGTCTACTACACAACCTTCTTCTTGTAGATGTTGTTGGGCCTCCAAGTGCAGAGGTTTGTAGGACAGTAGCAAATTTCCCTCAAGTGGATGACCTAAGGTTTATCAATCTGTGGGAGGCGTAGGATGAAGATGGTCTCTATCAAACAACCCTGCAACCAAATAACAAAGAGTCTCTTGTGTCCCCAACACACCCAATACAATGGTAAATTGTATAGGTGCACTAGTTCGGCGAAGAGATGGTGATAGAAGTACAATACGGATGGTAGATAAAGGTATTTGTAATCTGAAAATATAAAAACAGCAAGGTAACTAATGATAAAAGTGAGCGTAAACGGTATTGCAATGCTAGGAAACAAGGCCTAAGGTTCATACTTTCACTAGTGCAAGTTCTCTCAACAATAATAACATAACTGGATCATATAACTATCCCTCAACATGCAACAAAGAGTCACTCCAAAGTCACTAATAGTGAAGAACAAACGAAGAGATTATTGTAGGGTACGAGACCACCTCAAAGTTATCCTTTCTAATCGATCTATTCAAGAGCCCGTAGTAAAATAGCATGAAGCTATTCTTTCCGTTTCGATCTATCATAGAGTTCGTACTAGAATAACACCTTAAGACACAAATCAACCAAAACCCTAATGTCACCTAGATACTCCAATGTCACCTCAAGTATCCATGGGTATGATTATACGATATGCATCACACAATCTCAGATTCATCTATTCAACCGACATAAAGAACTTCAAAGAGTGCCCTAAAGTTTCTACCGGAGAGTCAAGATGAAAACATGTGCCAACCCCTTTGCATAAGTTCACAATGTTACGGAACTGATACGTCTCCGTCGTATCTACTTTTCCAAACACTTTTGCCCTTGTTTTGGACTCTAACTTGTATGATTTGAATGGAACTAACCCGGACTGACGCTGTTTTCAGCAGAATTGCCATGGTGTTGTCTTATGTGCAGAAAACAAAAGTTCTCGGAATGACCTGAAACTCCACGGAATATCTTAGAATAAATAATAAAAAATCCTTGCCAAAGATGAAGGCCAGGGGGCCCACACCCTGTTCACGAGGGTGGGGGGCGCGCCCCCCTACCTCGTGGGCCCCCTGGTGGCCCTCCGACGCCAACTCCAACTCCATATATTGGCTTTCGGGGAGAGAAAAATCAGAGAGAAAGTTTCATTGCGTTTTACGATACGGAGCCGCCGCCAAGCCCTAATCTCTCTCAGAAGGGCTGATCTGGAGTCCGTTCGGGGCTCCGGAGAGGGGGATTCATCGCCGTCGTCATCATCAACCATCCTCCATCACCAATTTCATGATGCTCACCGCCGTGCGTGAGTAATTGCATCGTAGGCTTGCTGGACGGTGATGGGTTGGATGAGATTTATCATGTAACCGAGTTAGTTTTGTTAGGGTTTGATCCCTAGTATCCATTATGTTCTGAGATTGATGTTGCTATGACTTTGCTATGCTTAATTCTTGTCACTAGGGCCCGAGTGCCATGATTTCAGATCTAAACCTATTATGTTTTCATGAATATATGTGTGTTCTAGATCTTATCTTGCAAGTCTATAGTCACCTACTATGTGTTATGATCCGGCAACCCCGAAGTGACAATAATCGGGACCACTCCCGGTGATGACCGTAGCTTGAGGAGTTCATGTATTCACTATGTGCTAATGCTTTGTTCCAGTTCTCTATTAAAAGGAGGCCTTAATATCCCTTAGTTTCCAATAGGACCCCGCTGCCATGGGAGGGTAGGACAAAAGATGTCATGCAAGTTCTTTTCCATAAGCACGTATGACTATATACGGAATACATGCCTACCTTACATTGATGAACTGGAGCTAGTTCTGTGTCACCCTATGTTATGACCGTTACATGATGAACCACATCCGGCATAATTATCCATCGCTAATCCGGTGCCTACGAGTTTTCCATATACTGGTTCTCGCTTATTTGCTTTTCCGTTGCTACTGTTACAATCACTACAAAATACCAAAAACATTACTTTTGCTGTCTTTACTTTTGTTACTGTTACCACCACTATCATATTACTTTGCTACTAAACACTTTGCTGCAGATACTAAGTTTCCAGGTGTGGTTGAATTGACAACTCAGCTGCTAATACTTGAGAATATTCTTTGGCTCCCCTTGTGTCGAATCAACAAATTTGGGTTGAATACTCTACCCTCGAAAACTGTTGCGATCCCCTATACTTGTGGGTTATCAAGACCTTTTTCTGGCGCTGTTGCCGGGGAGCATAGCTCTATTCTTTGAGTCACTTGGGATTTATATTTGCTGGACACTATGAAGAACTTGAAATACGCTAAGACAAAAATTTATCCCTCAACTACGAGGGGAGGTAAGGAACTGCCATCTAGCTCTGCACTTGATTCACCTTCTGTTATGAGTAAGCTAGCGACACCTAAACCTACTTCTGCTATTCGTTCCGATATGTCGCATGTTATTGATGATGCCACTTCTGCTATGCATGATACTTATGATGAAACTACTTTATGCTTGATACTACTGTGCCACTTGGTGAATATCTTGATGAGCAAATTGCTAAGTCTAGAGAAAGAGAAATTAGTGAACCTGAACACGATGATGTTAGTGATGATGAACCTATGCCTGTTATTCCTGAGGGTTATCTTTTTAATGCTGAATCTTTTGAAGCTATTCTTTCTTGCCATGATAAACCTGAACGTAAGAGGTTACTAATTAAGTGGAGTAAGGAATATTTTAGAGGTAGGATGAGACCCGACCCTGCTTTTGCTACTTCACCTATCTGTGTTCCTGATCAGGATTATTATGATATTTCTGTCGACCCATATATAATTACTTTGGTTGAATTTGATCCTTTTTATGGCTATGAATCTAAAACTGTTGTGGCACATCTCCGTAAGTTAGATGATATAGCTGCCCTGTTTACTAATAATCTGAGATCGCGCCACTTTATATACTCAAAATATTTCCGTTCTCATTAAAGGGTGATGCTAAGAAATGGTTTAATTCTCTTGATCCTGGTTGTGTGCAAAGTCCCCAGGATATGATTTATCACTTCTCTGCTAAATATTTCCCTGCTCATAAGAAACAAGCTGCTTTGAGGGAAATATACAATTTTGTGCAAATTAAAGAAGAGAGTCTCCCACAAGCTTGGGGGAGGCTTCTCAAGTTACTTAACGCTTTGCCTGATCATCCTCTTAAGAAACCTGAAATATTTGATATCTTTTATAATGGACTAACTGATGCTTCCAGAGATTACCTGGATAGTTGTGCTGGTTCTCTTTTCAGGGAAAGAACACCGGATGACTCTGAACTTATATTGAATAATATGTTGGCTAATGAAAATAATTGGGCACCTCCCGAGCCAACTCCTGAGCCAACTCCTGAGCCTATTCCTAAACCAACTCCGAAGAAGAGAGGTGTTCTATTTCTCAGTCCCGAAGATATGCAAGAGGCAAAGAAATCTATGAAAGAAAAAGGTATTAAAGCTGAAGATGTTAAGAATTTACCTCCTATTGAAGAAATACATGGTCTTAATTTACCGCCTGTTGAAGAAGTATATAATCTCAATTACTTATTTACTGAAGAACCTCCTAATATCTCGACACAGGTAGTAAAGATAAATTCTCTCTATAGATATGATAAAGCTGAAGTTCCTCCTACTAAAATTGCTAGTCAGTGCTTGGATGAATTTGATGACTTTATGTTTAAACAAGATGACTTTAATGCTTATTTTGGTAGACAATTAAAACATAATACCTTTATGATTAAACGCTTGAGTGATTATATGGCTGATATTAGAGGTGAACTTAAACTTGTTAGCAAACATGCTTCTATGGTTACGACTCAAGTAGAACAAGTACTTAAAGCTCAGAAAGAAGTGCTTGATGAAATGAATAGTAAGAAAAATGATTATGCTGTTAGAGTGGCTACTAGAACTGGTAGAATGACTCAGGAACCTTTGTATCCTGAAGGCCACCCTAAGAGAATCGAGCAAGATTCTCAGAGGAATAATTTTGATATGCCTAGTTCTTCTAAGAGGAAGAAAAAGAAAAATGATAGGACTTTGCAAACTTCTAGTGAACCTATTGCTGAACCACCTGAGAATCCAAATGATATCTCTATGTTTGATGCTGAAACACAATCAGGTGATGAACATGAACCTAGTGATAATGTTAATGATAATGTTCATGTTGATGCTCAACCTAGTAATGATAATGATGTAGAAGTTGGACCTGCTGTTGATCTTGATAACCCACAATCAAAGGATCAACGTTATGATAAAAGAGACTTCATTGCTAGGAAACATGGTAAAGAAAGAGAACCATGGGTTCAGAAACCCATGCCTTTTCCTCCCAAACCATGCAAGAAAAAGGATGATGAGGATTTTTAGCGCTTTGCTGAAATGATTAGACCCATCTTTTTGCGTATGCGATTAACTGATGTGCTCAAAACAAATCCTTATGCTAAGTATATGAAGGATATTATTACTAATAAAAGAAAGATACCTAAAGCTGAAATTTCCACCATGCTTGCTAATTACACTTTTAAGGGTGGAATACCTAAGAAACTTGGAGATCCCGGAGTGCCTACTATACCATGCTCCATTAAAAGAAATTATGTTAAAACTGCTTTATGTGATCTTGGAGCCGGTGTTAGTGTTATGCCTCTCTCTTTATATCGTAGACTTGACTAGAATAAGTTGACACCTACTGAAATATCTTTGCAAATGGCTGATAAATCAACTGCTATACCTGTCGGTATTTGTGAGGATGTGCCTGTTGTGGCTGCAAACGTTACTATTTTAACGGACTTTGTTATTCTTGATATTCCCGAGGATGATAGTATGTCTATTATTCTTGGAAGACCTTTCCTTAATACTGCAGGGGTTGTTATTGATTGCAACAAAGGCAATATCACTTTTCATGTTAATGGTAATGAGCATACGGTACACTTTCCGAGGAAACAACCTCAAGTTTATAGCATCAACTCTATTGGAAAAACCCCATCGATTATATTTGGAGGTTTTGAATTTCCTCTCCCTACTGTCAAGAAAATGTCTGATATTCTTATTGTTGGGGATTTTCATATCCCCATTGAGGTAACTTAGTGGCATTCGAAATTTCTCCGGCTCCGTGATTATTCGGAATGAGTTTGTTAACAAGACTTGATCAACCTTGTTAGTGGGTTCATTTTGACGGTCACGAGATGGATGAAACTAGAAGCACAACCTTCTGTACCCTTTTTATATTTTCTGTTATTTAGTAGAAATAAAGTAAAACAGTATTTTCTGTCTGTTTCCTGACTTATCCGTGCAATATAAAAATATCCCGAAAATAAAAGTCCTCAGAATGCCATGGCAATTTAATATGATTTTTTCGGGAATATTTGAGAATTTACTGTGCAAAAATTACCACGGGGGGAGCTGCCACCTGGCCACGAGGGTGGAGGGCGCACCCTACCCCCTGGGCGCGCCCCCTGCCTCGTGGGCCCACGGTGGCCCTCCTCCACTTATTCCTGCACCCATCTTCTTCCTCTGTCTCACACAAACACGAAAAACCAACTCAAGCACGAGTTCCAACCCCCGTTGCTGTGATTTTCGATCTCCTTGCTCAAAGCATCTCTCACAAAACTGCTTGGGGAGATTGTTCCTTGGTATGTGACTCCTCCATTGGTCTAATTAGTTTTTGTTCTAATGCTTTATTCATTGCAAATTTGTGCTGCAAAGGTGACCATGTTCTTGAGCTTGCATGTCAAAATTATATGGTTCCAAGTAGTTCCAATGCTTGATATAGGCCCTAGGCACTTGTGGGAGTTGTTGCTATCAATTTTATTGAAGTTGGTTCACTTTTATTTGAAGTTACTAAAAAATTCAGAAATTTTTCAGAGGAAACAATATGCTTAGGAGGATGTTCCAAGGTGGTCCTTCGAGGAAGCAAGGTCCCAGGCTTGCAATACGTGATGCTAACGAGGAACCACCAAGAGACGCACTCGTGAGGCCCTGTGAATGGCCTTCGGAAAATTTTATGAATCAAGTGGGAATTAAAGAAGAATTCTACGCATATTTGCATAATGCGATCTTGAGGACTTTGAAGCTGATAAATGCCCACAGTATCGTGACCTCACAAGTTCATTTGTAGGGAGGTTTGATTTTTCAACTTCGCGTAATTCTCCTTCAGTCATGTTTGACCTTTATGAGAAATCTTATACCATGGACTTAGAGGATTTCACTCTTGCATGCAAACTTCCATCTTGGGGTAGTATCAGGGATCCCCCTAAATCTGAATATAGAGACTTTCTTGCTAGAATAACTGTGGGGGAATCTAGAGATATAGCGCAGGCCACTATAGGGAGCATTCACTTTCCTGCTATACAATATTTTGCTCTCTTCGTTGGTAGATGTATAACTGCTAAGGATGAAGCATGTCACATGTGTGCCCTGATCTCAGCATTCTCAGAGGTGCTGTGTTAGGAGACCAATCTTATCATATGGGCGCCATTGTAGCTCGTAGGTTGCATCAGAATAGGCATAACAGAGATTTCTTTGGAGGAATTTATGCAACCCGCTTAGTTAATTTTCTTGATGTAGACATTCGTGAGGGTGATATGGAGTTACCCTCTTCTTATTTAGATCTTGATTCTATGTTTTCCACCAGTTCATTGAGAGGACTAGACCACCTTACCAGTATCGACTAATCTTTAACAAACGGCATGTGGTCCGTGTTGCTCTTCCTGCTCCTACCTTCTTTAATTTTCAGGCGAGAGGAAGATATATTATTACCAGAGAGGAGGCAGATGAGTACGAAAGGAGAGTGGAGGCTGCTCGACTCCATGCTACAGCTCAGGCGGCGATAGCCGCTGCGTTACACTATGACCCCAGCTACACCTACGGATATCCGCCAGGCCACCCCTGGCAATAGACCAACTTAGGCCAAAAGCCTAAGCTTGGGGGAGTACATATTTCCCACTGACATTACATTCACGTTCACACACACTTATTGCTAGATGTCGGTGCTCATACTTTTTCACTGTAATATCCATGCTAGTTTAAACTTCTTTTTCTTGCTTTCTTCTTGTGTGTTTGTTAAAAATTAAGAAAAACCAAAAAAATTAGTTAGTTTACTTTCCATGCTTGTAGTAGAATTAAAAAGAAAACCCAAAAATATTTCCCATTCTTCTTTTTGCTTGTTGGGAGCTTTCCCGTGTAAATAGTTTTTATTTTCCTTTTCCTTTCTTTGGGGGTTGAGAAGACCATATTGAAAATGCTTAGTGGCTCTCATATGCATGATCGTTTATTTAACTTAGAGCCCATATTACTTGTGTTCTCTTTTGAGTTGAATGCTTGCAGATTCCAGCTTAGTCCAATGCACGTGCACTCTTATTATTATTCACCCTTTCGGTCGTGCAAGTGAAAGACCATAATGATGATATATAATGTACTTATTGGGAAGAGAAAAGCTGGTATGAACTCGACCTCTCTTGTTTTTGTAAATATGATGATTCATCGTTCCTGATTCAGCTATTATGGAGTAAACATATTTGCAATGACATTTAGAGATTATAGTCGCTGGTGCCATGCTTGATTATCTATGAGTTATAATGGTTTACCTTGCGTGCCAACATGCTATTAGAATGATTATGATGTGGTATGATGGGATGGTGTCATCCTTTAAATGTATTGAGTGACTCGACTTGGCACATGTTCACGCATGTAGTTGAATCTAATCAACATAGCCTTCATGATATTTATGTTCATGGTGGATTATATCCTACTCATGCTTGTACTCGGTGTGAATTAATTTTAATGCATGTTTACGACTGTTGTCGCTCTCTTAGTTGGTCGCTTCCCAGTCTTTTGCTAGCCTTCACCTGTACTAAGCGGGAATACTGCTTGTGCATCCAAACTCCTTAAACCCCAAAGTTGTTCCATATGAGTCCACTATACCTTCCTATATGCGCTATTTACCTGCCGTTCCAAGTAAATTTGTATGTGCCAAACTCTAAACCTTCAAATAAATATTCTGTTTTGCATGCTCGAGCAGCTCATGTGCAACTTGGGCTGCCTATATCTTCCATGCTAGGTGGGTTATTCTCAAGAGGAGTGGACTCCGCTCCTCATTCATGAGAAAGGGCCGGTAACCAGGATGCCCAGTCCCATGATCCAAAAAGATCAAAGCAAATCAAAATAATTAAACAAAACTCCCATTGGGACCCGTTGAATGTTGGAGGCACTCGTTGTTTCGAGCAAGCCATGGATTGATGCTTGTGGAGGAGGGGGAGTATAAACTTTTACCATTCTGTTTGGGAACTGCCTATAATGCATGTAGTATGGAAGATACATCCATCTCATAGTTGTTGCGTTGACAGTGAAAGTATGCCGCTCAAAATATAATTTATCTCTATTTTCAAAACCGACCTCTGGCACCTATACAAATCCCTGCTTCCCTCTGCGAAGGGCCTATCTATTTACTTTTATGTTGAGTCATCACCCTTCTTATTAAAAAGCACCTGCTGGAGAGCACACTGTCGTTTGCATTCATTATTATTGGTTTATTTTGGGTATGACTTGACTGGATCTCTTTTACCATGAATTACAATGTTTAGTCAGTCCTCGATCTTTAAAGGTGCTCTGCATTTATGTTTTGCAGTCTCAGAAAGCGCTAGCGAGATACCATTTTGTTATATCATGTTATGATTATTTTGAGAAAGTGTTGTCATCCGAGTTTTATTATTATGGCTCGCTAGCTGATTATGCTATTGATATGAGTAATTGTGAGACCTATGTGTTATTATGAGTATGGTTAGTTCATAATAATTGCTGATACTTGAATGCTGGCTTTTCATGTTTACAACAACAAGAGCAAACAGAGTTTATAAAAGTTTTTCTTTTTCTCTTTCAGTTTATCAACTGAATTGCTTGAGGACAAGCAAGGGTTTAAGCTTGGGGGAGTTGATACGTCTCCGTAGTATCTACTTCCAAACACTTTTGCCCTTGTTTTGGACTCTAACTTGTATGATTTGAATGGAACTAACCCGGACTGACGCTGTTTTCAGCAGAATTGCCATGGTGTTGTCTTATGTGCAGAAAACAAAAGTTCTCGGAATGACTTGAAACTCCACGGAATATCTTAGAATAAATAATAAAAAATCCTTGCCAAAGATGAAGGCCAGGGGGCCCACACCCTGTTCACGAGGGTGGGGGGCGCGCCCCTCCCCCCTGGGCGCACCCCCTACCTCGTGGGCCCCCTGGTGGCCCTCCAACGCCAACTCCAACTCCATATATTGGCTTTCAGGGAGAAAAAAATCAGAGAGAAAGTTTCATCGCGTTCTACGATACGGAGCCGCCGCCAAGCCCTAATCTCTCTCGGGAGGGCTGATCTGGAGTCCGTTCGGGGCTCCGGAGAGGGGGATTCGTCGCCGTCGTCATCATCAACCATCCTCCATCACCAATTTCATGATGCTCACCGCCGTGCGTGAGTAATTGCATCGTAGGCCTGCTGGACGGTGATGGGTTGGATGAGATTTATCATGTAATCGAGTTAGTTTTGTTAGGGTTTGATCCCTAGTAGCCATTATGTTCTGAGATTGATGTTGCTATGACTTTGCTATGCTTAATGCTTGTCACTAGGGCCCGAGTGCCATGATTTCAGATTTGAACCTATTATATTTCCATGAATATATGTGTGTTCTAGATCTTATCTTGCAAGTCTATAGTCACCTACTATGTGTTATGATCCGGCAACCCCGAAGTGACAATAATCGGGACCACTCCCGGTGATGACCGTAGTTTGAGGAGTTCATGTATTCACTATGTGCTAATGCTTTGTTCCGGTTCTCTATTAAAAGGAGGCCTTAATATCCCTTAGTTTTCAATAGGACCCCGCTGCCACGGGAGGGTAGGACAAAAGATGTCATGCAAGTTCTTTTCCATAAGCACGTATGACTATATACGGAATACATGCCTATATTACATTGATGAACTAGAGCTAGTTCTGTGTCACCCTATGTTATGACTGTTACATCATGAACCACATCCGGCATAATTATCCATCGCTAATCCGGTGCCTATGAGTTTTCCATATACTGGTTCTCGCTTATTTACTTTTCCGTTGCTACTGTTACAATCACTACAAAATACCAAAAACATTACTTTTGCTGTCTTTACTTTTGTTACCGTTACCACCACTATCATATTACTTTGCTACTAAGCACTTTGCTGCAGATACTAAGTTTCCAGGTGTGGTTGAATTGACAACTCAGCTGCTAATACTTGAGAATATTCTTTGGCTCCAATTATGTCGAATCAACAAATTTGGGTTGAATACTCTACCCTCGGAAACTGTTGCAATCCCCTATACTTGTGGGTTATCAGGAACCCGCAAGTTGATCACCAAAACATACATCACGTAGATCACGTGAATATCCCATTGTCACCAAAGATAAGCACATGCCAGACATACATCAAGTGTTCTCAAATCCTTAAAGACTCAATCCGATAAGATAACTTCAAAGGGAAAACTCAATCCATTACAAGAGAGTAGAGGGGAGAAACAACATAAGATCCAACTATAATAGCAAAGCTTGCGATACATCAAGATCGTGCCAAATAAAGAACATGAGAGAGAGAGAGAGAGATCAAACACATAGCTACTGGTACATACCCTCAGCCCCGAGGGTGAACTACTCCCTCCTCGTCATGGAGAGTGCCGGGATGATGAAGATGGCCACTGGTGATGGATTCCCCCTCCGGCAAGGTGCCGGAATAGGCTCCCGAGATGTTTTTGGTGGCTACAGAGGCTTGCGGCAGCGGAACTCCGATCTATTGTGCTCCCGGCTGTTTTTGGGGTATATATATATATAGGTGAAAGTAGTCGGTTAGGGGAGCCACGAGGGGCCCACGAGGGTGGGGGTGCGCCCAGGGGGTAGGGCACGCCCTGGACCCTCGTGGCTTCCTTGAAGCTTCCCTGACGTCTACTCCAAGTCTCCTGGATTGCGTTTGTTCCAAAAATAACTCTCCCGAGGGTTTCATTCCGTTTGGACTCTGTTTGATATTCCTTTTCTTCGAAACACAGAAATAGAAAAAAAAACAATTTGGGCTGGGCCTCCGGTTAATAGGTTAGCCCCAAAAATGGTATAGAAGTGTATAGTAAAGCCCATTAAACATCCAAAACAGGTAATATAATAGCATGGAACAATCAAAAATTATAGATACGTTGGAGACGTATCGAGCATCCCCAAGCTTAATTCCTGCTCCAACGAAGTAATGTCACTCGACTATTATCAACCTGACTGCAATCTTTTTCTGTCGGTAAGGATTGCACCAGAGCACCTTCTACTTCTAATAGGCCCCTCTTCCTTGTCTCTACTTAACTTACTTGTTCATTGCTCGACTCGAGGGAGGGGCTCTATATAGCTGTTTTGCCTTCTTTCTTCGACTCTCAGGTGAGCGCTTAGGGCAAGCCACAATTACCAAGGCATGATTGAATCCGCCAATTCCTTGAGTAGGTAAATGGTAAAAACAGAATTTTTGATGTGGAATGCTACCTAGCATATTTCTTAATGTAATTTTCTTTATTTTGGCATGAATGTTCAGATTCAAATGATTCAAGATAAAAGTTTAGTATTGACATAAAAATAGTAATACTTCAAGCATACTAACAAAGTAATCATGTCTTATCAAAATAACATAGCCAAAGAAAGCTTATCCTTACAAAATCATATAGTTAGGCTATGCTTCATTTTCGTCACACTAAATGCTCCCATCATGCACAACCCCGGTTTCAGCCAAGCAATTGGTTCAAACTTTTTAACGCGCTTCAGCTTTTTCAACTCTCACGCAATACATGAGCATAAGCCATGGATATATCACTATGGGTGGAATAGAATATGATGATGGAGGTTGTGTGGAGAAGACAAAAAAAGGAGAAAGTCTCACATTGACGAGGCTAATCAACAGGCTATGGAGATGCCCATTAATTGATGTCAATGCGAGGAGTAGGGATTGCCATGCAACGGATGCACTAGAGCTATAAATATATGAAAGCTCAACAAAAGAAACTAAGTGGGTGTGCATCCAACTTGCTTGCTCACGAAGACCTAGGGAATTTTGAGGAAGCCCATCATTGGAATATACAAGCCAAGTTCTATATTGAAAAATCCCCACTAGTATATGAAAGTGACAACATAGGAGACTCTCTATCATGAAGATCATGGTGCTATTTTGAAGCACAAGTGTGGAAAAAGGATAGTAACATTGTTCCTTCTCTCCTTTTCTCTCATTTTTTTATTTTGGTGGGCTTCTTTGGCCTTTTTTTATTTTGGCTTCTTTGGCCTATTTTATTTTTCATAAAGTCCGGAGTCTCATCCCGACTTGTGGGGGAATCATAGTCTCCATCATCCTTTCCTCACTTGGGACAATGCTCTAATAATGAAGATCATCACACTTTTATTGATTTACAACTCAAGAATTACAACTCAATACTTAGAAAATATGACTCTATGTGAATGCCTCCGGCAGTGTACCGGGATATGCAATGAATCAAGAGTGACATGTATGAAAGAATTATAAAGGTCGCTGTCGGTGTCAAAACCGGCGGATCTCGGGTAGGGGGTCCCGAACTGTGCGTCTAGGCGGATGGTAACAGGAGACAAGGGACACGATGTTTTTACCCAGGTTCGGGCCGTCTCGATGGAGGTAAAACCCTACGCCTGCTTGATTAATATTGATGATATGGGTAGTACAAGAGTGGATCTACCACGAGATCAAGGAGGCTAAACCCTAGAAGCTAGCCTATGGTATGATGGATGTTGTGATTGTTTTCCTACGGACTAAAACCCTCCAGTTTATATAGACACCGGAGCGGGCTAGGGTTACACAGAGTCGGTTACAATGGTAGGAGATCTACATATCCGTATTGCCAAGCTTGCCTTCCACGCTAAGGAAAATCCCATCCGGACACGGGACGAAGTCTTCAATCTTGTATCTTCATAGTCTTGGAGTCCGGCCGATGATGATAGTCCGGCTATCCGGACACCCCCTAGTCCAGGACTCCCTCAGTAGCCCCCGAACCAGGCTTCAATGACGACGAGTCCGGCGCGTATATTGTCTTTGGCGTTGCAAGGCGGGTTCTCCTCCAAATTCCATGTGCTTGCCGAATAGTGTCCGGCTTCCTTATAAATGTTGCGCTCCTTGGCTTCCACGCCCAATAATGACCCTCTTCCATGTGTCGTACGAATGCGAAAGGCCAAGGTATTTTTGCATTTTACCCCCTAGCCGCGCGAATAAGCTGCCTATAAGAGAGGCAAGAATCCAGATCCAAATCACACCATCCTCCTTCCGCGAGTACTCATCGGAGCGCTTCTGACAAAAAATCCACTCCATCATGGATCGTCGACGCGGCTCCTCCTCTCGCGCTCCCAGCCCTCAGCCAGGAGATTGGAGGAGATGTTCAGTCCCGCACAACGAGCTAGTGTCGCTCCAAGCGGAGGGATACCTTCCTCCGGCCTTTATGGTCCCGGTTCGAGCCGGGCTGGCCACCTACAAAGGTGGAAAGCAGGCGGAGAACACCCCTAGTCCCTCTAAAGGAGAGCGGGTGTGTTTTGTCCCTTATCTAATAAGGGGGCTCGGATTTCCCATACATCTGTTTCTCCGGGGGCTACTGGAGTTCTACGGACTCCAGCTTCATCACCTTACGCCTGCCTCCATTCTGCACATCGCGGGCTTCGTAGCTCTCTGCGAGCTATTCCTGGGCATCGAGCCCCATTTTGCGCTGTGGAAGAGACTATTTTGCCTCGTACCCCATTCTCATGAGGGGTCAATATATCAGGTGGGCAGAGCCGAAATATGGCGCATCGCCGGGACCGGATATCTATCCGGAACCCCAAAGAAGGCGTCCGAAGACTGGCCCTCAGAATGGTTCTATGTGGAAGATGCTCCGCTTCCGGACCCCGTTCGCATCGGCCTCCCGGAGTTCAGCAAGGCTCCTTTGAAGAAACGCCTGAGTTGGCACCCGCGGAGCCCTCAACAGGAGGAAGACATGAGCGTCCATTATTTGATGGGCCGGATACGGTTGCTGGCTCATTCCAGACTGACCATGATTGGAGTCATGGCCACGTGCATTATGCGAGGGGTGCAGCCGCTCCAATATAGGGGCCACCCCATGTGGGATTTCATCGGGAAGAATGATGCCGCCCGTCATGGCCGCAAGGGGCCGGGATCGGCCGCAGATCTGGTGAAGATCCTGTCCGGCTTGTACAAGGGGGAGAAGGAGGACTTCCTCCAAATGAGCCCATTGAATGGATTCTCCATGAATAACCCTCGGAGCTGGGTAAGCGGACGCTTGCTCATCCGATCCGTGCTTTCAAAGTTAAGCGCCTTACTTTATGATTTTCGACGCAGGAATTGCGCCGGGATGTGGAGGACATACACATTTCGGCTCCACAACCCGAGGATCCGGGAAGATCCCTTGATCCGGCCTCCGAAGAGGATCCGGACAGAAAGGTGGAGTTGATCGACGGGGTGTTCCACCAGCTCAGCATGGACAATGCTGTAGTCGCCATTACGGCTGACTACCCCGGTTTATCTCCGGCTCTCCAGGTAACTATGACCGGAGCCCTTACACTATTACTTCGTCCGTGCTTATTTCTGACCACCGCATACCAACGGTGTCTCGCAGGAGGAGCCTTCAAGGCGGGAAGCTGATCCCGCGGTGACTGACCAACCAGGGTCATTTCGGCCCAGCAGGCGGAAGAGGGGTGCAGTGCGAATTGAAACGTCGCCGCAACGGTGTGACACGCCACCATTTTTAAGAAAAAGGCCCCTGTGAGATATATTGATGCTCATAACTTTTTCAGGAGAAAGAGTGCTCGCCGAACTGTGCCCGGAGAGGTCGCCAACCAAGCCTCCGCCAGCCAGGCTCCAACACCTGGTCCGGGGGGGGGGGGGGGGACGCGAGCGCAAGGCGCGAGCCGGATGCTCCTCCAACGGAGGATGCCGACAGGTTGTCCGCCACCAGGTCTGAGGTGGAGAGCGCCATGAATCACAGGCGCCGCCGGACAGTTCTTCGTGACGCGTGTTTCTCCCCTGAGGTGTTGAATGCCTTTAATGCGGGAGACGCGCACCTCCGTGCTGCTCAAGATGGTTTAACCAGAGCCATGGAGCAGTATGTGAAAGACATGCGGGTAAGGGATTTTAATAGTTGTATATGCCAGTAGCCCCTGAGACTTAAAGTAGTTAAAATAACTGATATAAGGATCATTTGATATGCAGGATCTTACGGAGAAGAATACCCAATTGTCCCAGGAGCTACAAGAGTGGAAGGCTCAACTTGAGGCCGCACTAGCCGCCGCAGGAGGAGACACAGAGACCCCCTCCGGTAACACATTACTTCAAAAAGATAAGCGGTGTGCGGCGTGCGTATAAGTCTGACAATGATATTGCAGATGTTGCCGGACTGGATCCGGACAAGCAACAGCTACTGCGCCAACTGAAGGCCGGCGAGAGGGTGCTTATGAAGGTGCAGCAGGAGAGGAACAAACTCCAAGATGCCCACACCCAGCTTGGAGAGGAGCTAAGGGGTGTTCGGGCACAGCTGTCTGCCTCCGTGAAGGAGAATCAGCGGCTTCGTCGCGACATCTACAGTAAGTACTTGAGAAAACTCACAGGTCGGCGAGGAAGAGTTCGGCGAGGAAGTTGATTGACAGAAATGTGTATGTAGGTGTGCTCACAGGTCGCCCTGCGGAGGAAATGCCCGGTTCAACGGGTCACCAACTTCCCGAGCTGCTGCAACTGCACGAACGTGTTCAGCAGGCCATGAGTAGCGTCGCCTAGGCCTTATGTCCGTCCATCTCCCTACCCGATGGTCTTGGAGGGCTTGCGGAGAAGCTTCAAGGAGCACGGCAGCACTTCCGTTTATGGAAGATATCAGCCTGTCGTCAAGGCGCCAGGGAGGCCTGGGCCATGGTGAAGACGTGGTACAAGAAGGCGGATCTGAACCACATGGCCGAGGTCGGACCTGTGGGGCCCGATGGGAAGGAGATCCCTGTGAGCTTGGTTTACGGCCAAGTAGAACTGACCGCTAAGTATTCCCAACGGGACTGTAAATTAGACAGCCTGTTAGATGGGATTGAAGAGGAGTACAATCAGTCAATGTGACGATGTATTATTTTTGAAATGACATGTATAATGCCTTCTAGCGGGATTGTAGATCATTTGTCTTTGCGGACCTTTTCGCTTCAACCTCAGGACCCTAGAGTCTGGAGTGTGTCCAAATACCCTCACGGTTATGAAAAAACCGGGGCATGCATGGAGATCAGGCGTAGGGGTCATTAGTGCTTTATCAGACAAGTGCCCAACTAGTTATGTTATATTACATGGGTAGTAAGAAACATCTTCCAGGGAGAATAGTTCCGTTAGGGGTTCCTTTCCCTGGGAGGCATGCCCTAAAGTGCATGTCCGGACTGTGAAAAGAGCAGAAAAGCATCTGGGGGCAGATAAATTAATAAATAAGAAATCATCTTTCAAGTCACCGACCGAATATTCCCTTAAGAACGCTAGCTTTCGGCTTCACCCAGTCTGAGGTACACATCCGGCTAATCCGGCAGTAACAATCGCAGAGGTGCTCCCTTTACCTCCTAGCCTTACAATCGGGAACGTAGGGGTAAGCACAGGAGCTAGGCAACCTAGCTTGGCCAAAACTTAAGTCATATTGATGCATATAATGGTGAATAAAAGGTACATGCGGAAGTTTGACGCATGTGTTGGGCATAAAGCCCGTATAAATAAGCTTCTGTTAAAGAAGCCCCCATGTATAATGAGTGCGAGTAGCACTTCAAGTGTGTGCGAACGATGCGCAAATCAGCCCGCAAGGGCTTTATGAAAAAGGTGGGAGGAAGGAGAGAAACAAGAGACAACTGAAGTATAAAATGTGGACGGAGGAAGGAGACGAACTCTGAGTCCGGCGCTAGGCGTAGAATCTTCGGAGGCGGGCTGCGTTCCATGGGTTCGGCTCGAGTCGGTTGTCCAATGCGTTTCGCAGGCGGTACGCTCCGCCAGTCAGGACTTGGTCGATGATGAAAGGACCTTCCCATTTGGGCTTGAGTTTGTCCTTTTTATTGTCCGACAGGCATAGAACTAGTTCGCCAACATTGTAAGTTTTAGCCCGTACTTCTCTGCTTTGATATCTTCGAGCCTGCTGCTGATAGAATGTGGAACGAGCCTTTGCCACGTCGCGCACCTCCTCCAATGCGTCCAAGCTGTCCTGCTGATCCAACTCGGCTTCTCTTTCTTCGTACATGCGCACTCGAGGTGAGTCATGAATTATATCGCAGGGCAAAACTGCCACTGCGCCGTATACCATGAAAAATGGTGTGAATCCGGTAGTTCGGTTTGGCATGGTCCGCAGCCCCCAGAGTACGGAGTCGAGCTCCTCTACCCAGTGCGTGTTAGATTCCATAAGGGACCGCACTAATATGGGTTTGATGCCGCTCATGATTAGACCATTTGCTTGTTCAACTTGACCGTTGGTTTGAGGGTGATAGACTGAAGCGTAGTCGAGCTTAATGCCCATATTTTTGCACCAGAGTTTAACCTCGTCGGCCGTGAAGTTCGTGCGGTTATCGGTGATGATGCTGTGGGGGACACCGTAACGGTGTACTACCCCGGATATGAAGTCTATCACAGGTCTGGATTCGGCCGTTTTAACTGGCTTGGCCTCTATCCATTTGGTGAATTTGTCCACCATGACCAATAGGTATTTTTGCTTGTGGGTTCCCCCTTTAAGGGGTCCAACCATGTCAAGCCCCCAGACCGCAAACGGCCAGGTGATGGGTATAGTTTTGAGGGCGGTGGGTGGCATGTGGCTCTGATTAGCAAAGAGCTGACAGCCGACGCATTGTTGGACTAAGTCCTGAGCGTCTGCCCGGGCCGTCGGCTAATAAAATCCTGTACGGAAGGCCTTACCTACAAGGGCCCGGGCTGCAGCATGGTGTCCGCCTAGTCCGGCGTGAATTTCAGCCAGAAGATTTCGCCCTTCCTCTTCGGAGATACACCTTTGAAGGACTCTGGTTGTGCTTTTCTTATAAAGTTCCCCCTCATGGACCTTGTAGGCTTTAGATTGCCGAACTATGCAGCGGGCCTCATTTTGGTCTTCGGGAAGTTCCTGCCTAATTAAGTAGGCTAGGAATGGTTCCGTCCACGGGGCAATGACTGCCATTATTTTGTGGGCGGGAGGTGTTATGTCATTGGCTGAGCCACCGGTTGTGTCAAGATGTTCGGTATTGGGCGGTGCGGTTGGTTCCGGATTGTTGTTTCCGGACTCCTCTTCCCATACTATGGATGGCTTAAAGAGCCGCTCCAGGAAGATGTTTGGAGGGATGGCGTCGCGTTTTGCACCGATGCGTGCCAACACGTCAGCTGCCTGGTTATTATCCCGGGCTACATGGTGGAATTCAAGTCCTTCGAACTGAGAAGACATTTTTAAGACGGCGTTACGGTAGGCTGCCATTTTCGGATCTTTGGCATCAAAGTCTCCATTTACTTGTGATATTGCGAGGTTTGAATCCCCGTGGACCTCGAGGCGTTGAATGCCCATGGAGATTGCCATCCGGAGACCGTGCAGAAGGGCCTCGTATTCGGCTGCATTGTTGGAGTCTGTGTACATTATTTGAAGTACGTATTGGACCGTGTCTCTGGTTGGGGACGTCAAAACGACGCCAGCCCCCAAGCCGGCCAACATTTTAGAGCCGTCGAAATGCATGATCCAATTGGAGTATGCGCCGTATTCTTTAGGGAGTTCGGCTTCAGTCTATTCAGCGACGAAGTCAGCCAAGACTTGCGACTTTATAGCTCGCCATGGTTTGTAGGTTATGTCAAATGGTAAGAGCTCGATGGCCCATTTTGCAATCCTGCCCGTCCCATCGCGGTTGTTTATGATGTCGTTGAGGGGTACTTCGGAGGCCACTATTATCGAACACTCTTGAAAGTAGTGTCGCAGCTTCTGGGATGCCATGAACACCGCGTATGCTATCTTTTGATAATGCGGGTACCGGGACTTGCATGGAGTTAAGACAATGGATACGTAGTACACTGGTTTTTGAAGAGGGAGTTTATGTCCTTCTGTTTCTCGTTCGACGATGAGCACCGCGCTTACAACTTGATGTGTTGCCGCGATATATAACAACATTGGTTCGCCCAGGTTAGGCGCGGCCAGGACCGGGTTTGTTGCCAATATGGCCTTTATTTCTTCGAGTCCGGCAGCGGCAGCATCCGTCCACTCGAAGTGTTCGGTGCGCCTGAGGAGGCGATAGAGGGGCAATGCCTTTTCTCCCAAACGGGAGATGAAGCGGCTCAGAGCCGCCACACATCCAGTCAATTTTTGTATTTGTTTGAGGTCTTTTGGAATACCCAGCTGTGACAGAGCTCTGATCTTGGCTGGGTTTGCTTCAATTCCTCTACTGGATACAATGAAGCCCATGAGCTCTCCGGCTGGTACGCCGAAAACGCATTTTTCCGGGTTCAGCTTAATGTCATATGCTCGGAGGTTGTCGAATGTGAGCCTCAAGTCGTCTACTAGAGTTTCGACGTGTTTGGTCTTGACGACCACGTCGTCTACGTATGCCTCTATTGTTTTGCCGATCTGGGTAGCCAGACATGTCTGAATCATGCGCTGATATGTTGCACCGACGTTTTTGAGTCCGAAGGGCATCGTGTTGAAGCAGAATGGTCCATATGGGGTAATGAATGCCGTTGCGGCTTGGTCCGCCTCCGCCATCTTGATTTGATGGTAGCCGGAGTATGCGTCGAGGAAGCACAATGAATCGTGTCCTGCGGTAGCATCGATTATTTGATCGATGCGGGGAAGGGGGAAAGGATCCTCAAGCCTTGTTAAGGTCTTTAAAATCGACACATAGGCGCCAGGATTTGTCCTTTTTTGGTACCATTACCAGGTTTGCTAGCCAGTCCGGATGTTTGATGTCTCTGATGAATCCGGCTTCCAATAGTTTGGCTAGCTCCTCTCCCATTGCCTGTCTTTTGGGTTCGAAAAATCGCCGAAGAGCCTATTTGACTGGCTTGAATCCTTTTAGGATGTTTAGGCTGTGTTCTGCCAATCTACGTGGGATTCCTGGCATATCTGAAGGGTGCCAGGCAAAGATGTCCCAATTCTCCCGAAGGAATTCTCATAGTGCGGCGTCTACATCAGGGTTTAACTGTGCCCCAATGGAGGCCGTCTTTGTTGGGTCCGTTGGATGGACCTGGAATTTGACTATTTTGTCCGCTGGTTTAAATGTGGTGGACTTGGATCTCTTATCGAGTATCACATCGTCCCTGTTCACCGTAGAGCGCAGTGCAGTGAGTTCCTCCGCTGCTAGGGCTTCGGATAGTGCCTCTAGGGCTAATGCAGCTGTCTTGTTTTCGGCGCGGAGTGCTATGTCCGAATCACTGGCAAGGGTGATGGTTCCATTGGGCCCGGGCATTTTAAGCTTCATGTACCCGTAATGGGGTATGGCTTGGAAAATTGTAAATGCCTCTCGTCCTAATAAAGCGTGATATCCGCTGCTGAACGGGGCCACTTGGAATGTGACCTCCTCGGACCTATAATTGTCCGGCGAGCCGAACACCACATCAAGTGTGATTTTTCCTATGCAGCGTGCTTCCCGGCTAGGGATTATTCCTCGAAAGGTTGTGCTGCTTCGCTCAATGCGGCTCCAGTCTATTTCCATTTTTTGAAGGGTTTCCTCGTAGATGAGGTTTAATCCGCTGCCGCCATCCATGAGTACCTTGGTAAGACGAAAGCCGTCCACTATTGGACTGAGGACCAATGCGGCTGGTGCTCGGGCTGTTCGGAATTTAGGTTCGTCGCTGGCGTTGAAGGTGATAGCCGTGTCGCTCCATGGATTTGTTGTTGCTACTTGGTAGACTTCGGCGAGGCTGCGGATTGTTCTTTTCCGCATATTATTTGATGCGAAAGTCTCGAAGACTGTTAATACCGTACTGGTACTGTTGGGGTGGGTCTCCGGGGCTAGAAGCTCTTCGCCGCTTTTGGCCACCTGCCGCAATATCCAACATGCTCGAAGGCTATGAGTTGGAGTGGCGCCCTCTGTACTATGAATTTTACAGGGTCCGCTGAGCCATCCCTCCAGTACGGTTCCGTGCCCTTTATGGGTTTTTTGCTTTTTGGTTCTTGTCCCGGGTGCCTGAGCATGGTGCACCCTTTTGCTTCGGACTAGGGTTGTGTTCGGAGCCGGATTGTCCCAAAACTTAGTTTCGGTTTTCCGGACACTCTCCATCGCACAGTATTTTCGTACTATGGATGCCAGGTCGGCGAAGCGTGTAATTTCGCGACGACTTACGATGTTCAAGATTCCCTTGTCCGTGCAATTGTTGCAGAAAATTGAAATTGCGTTTTCCTCACGGCAGTCCTTTATCATGTCCATAACCAGGAGGAATCTGGCCCAGTAATGATGTACTGTTTCAGCGGGCTCTTGCCGGATTTGAGATAGATTGCTTATGTTTGGGTGGGCGGGTGGAATTAATTCCGAAACCCTGCCCAACTTGAGGCTCAAGGGCCGAAAAGTTTCCGAATTTGGAAGCTTGGATTGCTGGATGTCGTCCAGTGAACCTGGTCCGCTGCCTGACTTTAGGTTCAATACTTGATTGACGTCCGTCCCTCCGCGGGAATCCGGCATGGAGGGGTCAGGAGTCCGGACATAGATGGTTTTTAATACGGGGGGAAAATCGCCGCGTTGTTCTTCTACCACAGCAACGTGATGGGTAACCCGGGGAGAGTCAATCTCTCTCAGATCTGTTTTAAGCCCAATCTGATTGTAGTCTATAGCGACTCCCAGGGCGGCGAAGCGATCCAAGAGCCCGTTTACGGAAGAGAGCTCCATTGGATCTAGCTGCTCGGTAAATTCCGAGTTGACATGAAGATCGCTTTTGACCCGAGAGGTCATCGTCGGAGCGGCGGCCGAACAGGCGGTCATAAGAAAACCACCCAGCCGGATAGTTTGGCCAGCGGCCAAAGCTCCTTTGGCAATGGTACCGTCTTTAAAGACGGGAAGAGGCATCCTTCCTGATCGTGACGGCACAGAGGAACTCTCAATGAAAGCACCAATGTCGGTGTCAAAACCGGCGGATCTCGGGTAGGGGGTCCCGAACTGTGCGTCTAGGCGGATGGTAACAGGAGACAAGGGAGACGATGTTTTTACCCAGGTTCGGGCCCTCTCGATGGAGGTAAAACCCTACTCCTGCTTGATTAATATTGATGATATGGGTAGTACAAGAGTGGATCTACCATGAGATCAAGGAGGCTAAACCCTAGAAGCTAGCCTATGGTATGATGGATGTTGTGATTGTTGTCCGACGGACTAAAACCCTCCGGTTTATATAGACACCGGAGAGGGATAGGGTTACACAGAGACGGTTACAATGGTAGGAGATCTACATATCCGTATTGCCAAGCTTGCCTTCCACGCCAAGGAAAGTCCCATCCGGACACGGGACGAAGTCTTCAATCTTGTATCTTCATAGTCTTGGAGTCCGACCGATGATGATAGTCCGGCTATCCAGACACCCCTAGTCCAGGACTCCCTCAGTGGCTTTGCCACGAATACGATGTCAACTACATGATCATGCAAAAGCAATATGACACTGATGGAGCGTGTCATAATAAACGGAACGGTGGGAAGTTGCATGGCAATATATCTCGGAATGGCTATGGAAATGCCATAATAGGTAGGTATGGTGGCTGTTTTGAGGAAGATATAAGGAGGTTTATGTGTGATAGAGCGTATCATATCATACGGTTTGGATGCACCGGCGAAGTTTACACCAACTTTGAAGGTGAGAAAGGGCAATGCACGGTGCCGTAGAGGCCAGCAATGATGGAAGGGTAAGTGCGTATAATCCATGGACTCACATTAGTCATAAAGAAATCATATACTTATTGCAAAAGTTTATTAGCCCTCGAAGCAAAGTACTACTATGCATGCTCCTAGGGGAAGGGTTGGTAGGAGTTAACCATCACGCGATCCCGACCTCCACACATAAGGAAGGCAATCAAAAGAACACCCCATGCTTCAAATTTGTCACACAAATTTTACGATACGTGCATGCTACGGGACTTGCCAACTTTAACAGAAGTATTTCTCAATTTCATAATTACCCAACTAGCATGACTCTAATATTACCACCTTTATATATCAAAACAATTATCAAGTATCAAATTGAACATAGTGTTCAATGCACTTCATATGAAAGTTTTTATAACCAAAGAAAATTACCATGCTGTTCTAGAAGACTCTCAAAATAATATAAGTGAAGCATGAGAGTTCATCTATTTCTTCAAAATAAAACCACCACCGTGCTCTAAAAATAGGGACAAATGCATTTTTGCCCCTAGTTGGAACCTACCCACGGGTTTTGCCCTTACTTTTTGACTCTGCTCAGTTTTGCCCTTAGATTTTCCTCTGAAGTCGCACGAATACCCTTTGACCGTTTGACCAATACTTGGAAAATTCATAACAAATTGATATGAACTCAGAAAAATGCAAATAAGATATCAAAATGTTTAGATAAGCATTACCTTTATGCGTATGTCATTTGCATCCAGGAAAAAAGTACCATTTAAATTACCAAAGTTTGCTAATGTTTTTAACATTATGAAAAATAAAAAGTTATAAATAATACTTTTTTTAGGAATAAAAATTACATGCAAATGTAGGTGACGTTTTCTAAACATCATGATATCTTATTTGCATTTTGCGAGTTCATATCAACTTGTTATGAAATTTCAAAATAATGGTCAAAGTTGTTTGAACATTCATAAAAAGTTGGCATGAACTCAGAAAAATGCAAACAAGATATCAGGATGTTTAGAAAACATCACCTACATTTGCATGTAATTTTTATTCTTGAAAAAAGTTATTTTTATACCCTCTTTATTTTTAATAATGCTAATAACATTAGTAACCTTTGGTAGTTTAAACGAAGTTTTGTCCTTAATGCAAATGATATGCACATAAAGGTAATGTTTGTTTGAACATTTTGATATCTTATTTCCATTTTTCTGAGTTCATATGAATTTGTTATGAATTTTCAAAGTATTGGTCAAACGGTCAAAGGGCATTCCGGTGACCTCGGGGGAAAATCTAAGGGCAAAACTGAGCAGAGTCGAAAAGTAAGGGCAAAACCCGTGGGTAGGTTCCAACTAGGGGCAAAAATGCAATTGTCCCCTAAAAATATATAAGTGAAGCACTAGAGAAAATGACAAACTACTCCGAAAGGTATAAGTGAAGATCAATGAGTAGTCGAATGACTGTGAAACTATGTGAAGACTCTCTAACATTTAAGAATTTCTGATCTTGGTATTTTACTCAAATAGCAAGCAAAACAAAACAAAATGACATTTCAAGGATAGCACACATCATGTGAAGAAGCAAAAACTTAGGTTCAACCAATACTAACCGATAGTTGTTGAAGAAGAAAGGTGGGTGCCTACCGAGGCATCCCCAAGCTTGGATGCTTGAGACTTCTTGAAATATTAATTAGGTATGCCTTGGTCATCCCTAAGCTTTAGCTTTTGTGTCTCCTTAATTCCTTTTATACCAAGGCTTCCCTACATCTTAAAAACTTCATCCACACTAAACTCGACAAGAACTCGTGAGATAAGTTAGTATAAATCAATGCAATAAACTTATCATTCTCGACTGTAACAAATCACTAAAATTATTATTCAACATTGCATACTAAATGCCTCTGCATATTTAATACTCCTATCCTCAAATAGAATCATTAAACAAGCAAACATATGCAAACATAACATCAATCTGCCAAAACAGTACAGTCTGTAAAGAATGCAAGATTCATCATACTTCCCTAACTTCAAAAATTATGAGAGAAATACTAAACTGTAGAAAATTTATCAGAGCTTATTTTGAAAAAAAGCTTGAACAATTTATCATATTCTGACTTTTCTAGATAATTTTTGCAACATCGATAAACTTTCTGTTTCAAACAACAACATGTATACTTGCAAAATAAGCATGGTAAAGGCTATCCTTGACATTTTTATTGAAAACATAGATGAAAAACATTATTCTAAATAACAGCAAGCAAATACTAACAAAATAAAATGACGCTCCAAGCAAAACACATATCATGTGGTGAATAAAAATATAGCTCCAAGTAAAGTTACCGATGAACAAAGACGAAAGAGGGGATGCCATTCGGGGCATCCCCAAGCTTAGGCTCTTGGTTGTCCTTGAATATTGCCTTGGGGTGCCTTGGGCATCCCCAAGCTTAGGCTCTTGCCACTCCTTATTCCATAGTCCATGGAATCTTTACCCAAAACTTGAAACCTTCACAACACAAAACTCAACAAAAAACTCGTAAGCTCCATTAGTATAAGAAAATAAATCACCACTTAGGTACTGTTGTGAACTCATTCTAAATTCATATTGGTGTAATATCTACTGTGTTCCAACTTCTCTATGGTTCATACCCTCCGATACTACTCATAGATTCATCAAAATAAGCAAACAACACATACAAAACAGAATCTGTCAAAAAACAGAACAATCTATACTACAGTAGCTTAATCATGTGGACACACAAAAACAGTAGGGGTAAATATTGGGTTGTCTCCCAACAAGCGCTTTTCTTTAATGCCTTTTATCTAGGCATGATGATTTCAATGATGCTCGTATAAAAGATAATAATTGAAACATAACGGGAGCATCATGAAGAATATGACTAGCACATTTAAGTCTAACCCACTTCCTATGCATAGGGATTTCGTGAGCAAACAACTTATGGGAACAATAATCAACTAGCATAGGAAGGCAAAACAAGCATAACTTTAAAACTTTAAGCACATAGAGAGGAAACTTGATATTATTGCAATATATAGAATCATATGATCCTCTCTCATAATAATTTTTAGTAGCATCATGAATGAATTCAATAATATAACCAACACATAGAGCATTCTTTTGATGATCTACTTGCATAGAAATTTTACTACTCTCCACATAAGCAAGTTTATTCTTTATGGCATACGTATCATCACAATAATCATCATAAATAGGAGGCATGCTTTCATCATAATAAATTTGCACATCGGAACTTGGGGGACAAAAAATATCATATTCATCAAACATAGCATCCCCAAGCTTGTGGCTTTGCATATCATTAGCATCATGGGTATTCAAAGAATTCATACTAACAACATTGCAATCATGCTCATCATTCACATATTTTATGCCAAGCATTCTATGTAATTCTTCTTCTAGTACTTGAGCACAATTTTCCTTCCATTCATTTTCACGAAAGACATTAAAAAGATGAAGCATATGAGTCAACCTTAATTCCATTTTTTTGTAGTTTTATTTTATAAACTAAACTAGTGATAAAACAAGAAACTAAAAGATTCGATTTCAAGATCTAAAGATATACCTTCAAGCACTCACCTCCCTGGCAACGGCGCCCGAAAAGAACTTGCTGTCTACTATGCAACCTTCTTCTTGTAGACGTTGTTGGGCCTCCAAGTGCAGAGGTTTGTAGGACAGTAGCAAATTTCCCTCAAGTGGATGACCTAAGGTTTATCAATCCGTGGGAGGCATAGGATGAAGACGGTCTCTCTCAAACAACCCTGCAGCCAAATAAGAAAGAGTCTCTTGTGTCCCCAACACACCCAATACAATGGTAAATTGTATAGGTGCACTAGTTCGGCGAAGAGATGGTGATACAAGTGCAATATGGATGGTAGATATATGTTTTTGTAATCTGAAAAATATAAAAACAGCAACGTAACTAATGATAAAGTTGAGCGTAAACGGTATTGCAAAGCTAGGAAACAACGCCTAAGGTTCATACTTTCACTAGTGCAAGTTCTCTGAACAATAATAACATAACTGGATCACATAATTATACCTCAACATGCAACAAAGAGTCACTCCAAAGTCACTAATAGCAGAGAACAAACGAAGAGATTATTGTAGGGTACGAAACCACCTCAAAGTTATCCTTTCTGATCGATCTATTCAAGAGGCCGTAGTAAAATAACACGAAGCTATTCTTTACGTTCGATCTATCATAGAGTTTGTACTAGAATAACACATTAAGACACAAATCAACCAAAACCCTAATGTCACCTAGATACTCCAATGTCACCTCAAGTATCCATGGGTATGATTATACGATATGCATCACACAATCTCAGTTTCATCTATTCAACCAACACAAAGAACTTCAAAGAGTACCCCAAAGTTTCAACCCCTATGCATAAGTTCACAATGTTACGGAACCCGCAAGTTGATCACCAAAACATACATCAAGTAGATCACGTGAATATCCCATTGTCACCACAGATAAGCACATGCAAGACATACATCAAGTGTTCTCAAATCCTTAAAGATTCAATCCGATAAGATAACTTCAAAGGGAAAACTCAATCCATTACAAGAGAGTAGAGGGGGAGAAACATCATAAGATCCAACTATAATAGCAAAGCTCGCGATACATCAAGATCGTGCCAAATCAAGAACACGAGAGAGAGAGAGAGAGAGATCAAACACATAGCTACTGGTACATACCCTCAGCCCCGAGGGTGAACTACTCCCTCCTCATCATGGATTCCCCCTCTGACAGGGTGCCGAAACAGGCTCCCGAGAGGTTTTTGGTGGCTACAGAGGCTTGCGGCGGTGGAACTCCCAATCTATTGTGCTCCCGGATGTTTTTGGGGGTATATGGATATATATATAGGTGAAAGAAGTCGGTCAGGGAGCCACGAGGGTCCCACAAGGGTGGGGGGCTCGCCCTAGACCCTCGTGGCTTCCTCGAAGCTTCCCTGACGTCTACTCCAAGTCTCTTGGATTGCGGCTGTTCCAAAAATAACTCCCCCAAAGGTTTCATTCCATTTGGACTCTGTTTGATATTCCTTTTCTTCGAAACACTAAAATAGGGGAAAAAATAGCAATTTGGGCTGGGCCTCCGGTTAATAGGTTAGTCCCAATAATGATATAAAAGTGTATAGTAAAGCCCATTGAACATCCAAAACAGGTAATATAATAGCATGGAACAATCAAAAATTATAGATACGTTGGAGACGTATCACCCCCCTCATATATATAGGTGGGAGGGAGAGGAAGCAGCCCTAGGGGCACCCCAAGTAGCAGGGATCCTACTTGGGCTCCTGCCCTAGGCCGGCGCCCCCCTTTTCCTTCTTTTGGCGATGAGGGGAAGGATGGAGGAGGTGGCACCCCCTCTTTTCCTTTCTCCCACCAAGGGGGAAGGCAGGAAGAGGTGGCGCCCCCTCCTTTCCTTCCTTTAGGGCCCGCGGCCAGGGAAAGGGGTACACCAGCCCCTTGTGAGCTAGTCTGTCCCTCCCTCGGCCCATTAAGCCCATATCTTTGCCGGGGTTGCCCGAAACTCCTTTTCAGTGACCCGATATGTACCCGGTACCCTCCAGAACACTTCCGGTGTCTGAATACCATCGTCCTATATATATCAATCTTTACCTCTCGGCCATTTCAAGACTCCTCTTCATGTCCATGATCTCATCCGGGACTCCGAACAACATTCGGTCACCAAATCACATAACTCATATAATACAATATCGTCATCGAACGTTAAGCGTGCGGACCCTACGTGTTCAAAAACTCTGTAGACATGACCGAGACACCTCTCCGGTCAATAACCAATAGCGGAACCTGGATGCTCATGTTGGCTCCCACATATTCTACGAAGATCTTTATCGGTCGGACCATTATGACAATATACGTTATTCCCTTTGTCCATCGGTATGTTACTTGCTCGAGATTCGATCGTCGGTAAGTTCATACCTAGTTCAATCTCGTTACCGGCAAGTCTCTTTACTCGTTCTGTAATACATGATCTTGCAACTAACTCATTAGCCACTTTGCTTGCAAGGCTTCTTATGATGTGTATTACCGAGAGGGCCCAGAGATACCTCTCCGATACTCGGAGTGACAAATCCTAATCTTGATCTATGCCAACCCAACAATCACCTTCGGAGATACCTGTAGAGCATATTTATAATCATCCAGTTGTGTTGTGATATTTGATAGCACAAAAGGCATTCCTCCGGTATCCGGGAGTTGCATAATTCATAGTCAGAGGAATATGTATTTGACATGAAGAAAGCAATAGCAATAAAACTGCACGATCATAATGCTAAGCTAAGGAATGGGTCTTGTCCATCACATCATTCTCCTAATGATGTGATACCATTTATCAAATGACAACACATGTATATGGTTAGGAAACTTAACCATCTTTGATCTACGAGCTAGTCTAGTAGAGGCTTACTAGGGACATGGTATTTTGTCTATGTATCCACACATGTATCAAGTTTCCGGTTAATACAATTCTAACATGAATAATAAACATATAACATGAAATAATGAAATATAAAATAACAACTTCATTATTGCCTCTAGGGCATATTTCCTTCATTTTCCACCTATATATTATTTATCAATAATACCCGGTATTGCCCCATAAACTCTGAAACCCTTCCGGTGACCCCGAAACGCTTCCGATTCCTCTCAAAACTATTTAGAATATTAGTGAAACAATTCCACAAATACATCCTCGATAGTCTTGTCCTACTAACCCTCATCAGATCCTGATTACCTTAAGCTCGTGAAGCCGTAGGTTCGGTAAACCATAGACATGAATGAAACTCCTCCGTTCAATGACCGATAGCGGAACTTGGACCTCCATATCGATCCCTATGTTTACACGAATGACATTCGAGTGAACCTTTGGTTATCATGTGATGTTCCCTTTGCTTTGCAATACTTTACAAAACCCGAGGTGTGCCGGTATCCTCCTAAGTCATGCACATGCTCACTATACTATTCTTGTTGTTACCGGTTTTGTTCTTATTTCTTGTTGAATTGTTCCGACATCCCTGTGACATAGTGACTTGTGTTTGGCTAAACAATGATTGATGCCGTCACACCAAGAGGGCCATAATAATATCTCTCCATTGTCGGAGGAGCAAATCCCACTCTTGAGCTATCTAGTCCCTTGTCAAACTTTCAATTGAACATGTAAGTTGTCGTTATGACCACCGTGTTATAGATGACGTTTGAGCAACCCCAAAGTTCACCGTACGGTATGAAGTGACTATGATACTCTCATGGTCCGAGGAACTAAAACACATGCTAACACTCCATGTTATAACAATTGATTTCAGATGATATTATCTCAAAGTATAACAAACAAGTTTGGGTCAATTCAATATAATTGTCCTTCTAATGCCATACTCTCAATCTTGTTTTAGGACTACCGTTACACTTAACAATATCCTAAGATCCAGAAAACATGATCGACGACAACACTTGAGCCAATCTTACAGGCAAGACCGACAACCTATACTTTACCATTTATCATTCCACATGTGCATATGAGTTTTCCACCGAATCACATATTCCAGGATCATAGAAGTTATAGCATGAAATATAAAACCTTAATTGTGAAAATTAAAATATAATAATGGAATATTATTGCCTCTAGGGCATATTTCCAACAGTCTCCCACTTGCACTAGAGTCAATAATAAACTTTACATATTCTCTCTAACAGATATGACCATCCGGTGTTGCTTATGCTTTGCTCGTGGAAGAGTTCATCATCGGGTCCGAGACATTCAAATCCGTATAATATTTGTGTTAGTCATGTCTCATGTTTTATTCCTTTTGCTTTGAGCAATGACACTATTATTCATAATGCAGTGTCATTTGTTTCATTGCATTTGGGATCACACCAACTATATCAAGACACTTCTTGATTAACTGTATTCGTAATACAGTGCTATTGGTTTCATTTCACTTGGGATTATACCAAGTATATCGAGACACTTCTTGATTAACTATATTCATAATATAGTGTCATTGGTTTTATCACACTCGGGATCACATCAATTATATTCAGACAACTTTAAAACATGTAATGCTTTTAACATATTCTTCTTATGTTATAGAATCCACAGTATTGTTCATGCTTGAAGACTATTGTCGGTGTCAAAACCGGCGGATCTCGGCTAGGGGGTCCCGAACTGTGCGTCTAGGCGGATGGTAACAAGAGACAAGGGACACGATGTTTTTACCCAGGTTCGGGCCCTCTTGGTGGAGGTAAAACCCTACTCCTGCTTGATTGATATTGATGATATGGGTAGTACAAGAGTAGATCTACCACGAGATCAAGGAGGCTAAACCCTAGAAGCTAGCCTATGGTATGATTGTTGTTCGTCCTACGGACTAAAACCCTCCAGTTTATATAGACACCGGAGAGGGCTAGGGTTACACAGAGTCGGTTACAATGGTAGGAGATCTACATATCCGTATCGCCAAGCTTGCCTTCCACGCCAAGGAAAGTCCCATCCGGACATGGGACGAAGTCTTCAATATTATATCTTCATAGTCTTGGAGTCCGGCCGACGGTGATAGTTCGGCTATCCGGACACCCCCTAGTCCAGGACTCCCTCAGTAGCCCATGAACCAGGCTTCAATGACGACGAGTCCGGCGCGCATATTGTCTTCGGCATTGCAAGGCAGGTTCCTCCTCCGAATAATTCATAGAAGATTTTGAACACCAGGATAGTGTCCGGCTCTGCAAAATAAATTCCACATTCCACCGTAGAGAGAATAACATTTACACAAGTTCAATCTGCTGACGTATCTCGTGGCGTGACGTCACACCACGGCCAAGCCTTTATTCGAATCGTTTTAACTGTTCCACCTCAGCGCGTTTAGCGAAGCGGTTTCCTTGGCATGTCCTGTCAAGGCAGAGATCGTGTCCCCTTATTCCAAGATTCTCATCAATACGGGCTTGGGTAACCCAACCGCGCCATTGATTGCGGCGCTTGGGAGATAAGCGAGTTTTACTGGGCCGGTGGGGACGCATAGTTCCGTCCGCTCATATATAAGGGGATAAGAATCCACCTTTTCACCAACGCCTTCTTCCTCCTTTGCTTATCCATCTCCGCGCACTCGAGATCCAGCGCCCAGGTCCGCACATCTCACCTCAACCTTCTCCAACCATGTCCGGAGCGGGAGGCAAGTGGATGGCCTCCTCCATCACGGAGGGGCACATCAAGAGGCTGCGCAAGGCCGGATACTTGTCCAGCGATATCGCGCACCAACTCCCCGATGAGGGGCAGCTCATCCCCACCCCAGGCCCCATGAGAGGGTGGTGTTCCTTCCCCATTTCCTCCATGGACTAGGCTTCCCACTCCACCCATTTGTCCGGGGGCTCATGTTCTACTACGGCCTGGATTTCCATGATCTGGCCCCGAATTTCATCCTCAACATCTCGGCGTTCATCGTCATGTGCGAGGCCTTCCTCTGCGTCCAGCCCCACTTCGGCTTATGGCTGAAGACTTTTAATGTCAAGCCGAAGGTGGTGGGCGGCTGCCAAGCGGAGTGCGGAGGCGCCATGGTGGGCAAGATGCCCAACATTACATGGGTCGAGGGCGCCTTCGTGGAAACCGTCAAGGGGTGGCAATCGGGGTGGTTCTACATCACCGAGCCGCGTGACCCTGAATGGGCAGCGGCCCCTGAATTCAGATCTGGTATCCCCACACGGCTCACCTCCTGGAAAGAGAAGGGCCTGACATGGGGCGATTCTGAGGAGCTGACCGGACTTCAATCCTGCGTCCAAACCCTGGTGAACAAGAAGCTCAAGCTTGTCAACGTAATCCAGGTCATGCTCATTCGCCGGATCCTCCCATGCCAACAGCGGGCTTTCAATTTGTGTGAGTTTGATCCGGCACAGCACCCAACCCTGAGCAGGCTCTTCGACACTATGTATGAAGACGCCTGGAGGGTGCTGTTCAAGGGCGCCGAGGCTCCCTCATCCGCTACCGAAGATCGCGGATTCAGCTCGCAGCGTCAAGCCGGCGAGGTAAGCTATTTTATCCTTTACGGGACACTTGCTTTCCATAGTTTGACTCTATGTGGGATCTAAAACCCCCATTACCTTTGACATGCTTGGCAGAAGACATTCGGGCAGGTTAACTGCCCGGCTCCCTTGCCCGAAGACCCAGCGGATGCCCAATTATCTGGACTGCTGGCCCCGGTGCCTTACATGGTGCCGGAGAAGAAGGACAAGCAGAAGGCCACGGGAACTTGGAGGAGTTCTCGGCGCCACGTGTTATCGGACTCATCGTCCGATGACTCCGAGGCGGACTCCTCCCATGAAGACGAGGAGGAGAAGAAAGAGGCCTCTCCCCCAGCGGGGGGAGAGAAGAAGAGGAAGGCTTCCCCAACGGGGGAGGACGAAGGGTCCAAGAAGGGAAGGACCCTTCCTCCGGACTGTTCCACCAACACCGACGACAGCGAGGAGGAGTGGCCCTCGAGGGCCAAGCCCCTGGCGAGATCGTAAGTGTCCGGATTCCAGAATAGCTTATGATTCTCATTTTGTCGCATAGTGTCTTCTAACGCCGAACACAACCATGTAGCCCGCCCAAGGACGACCTTCCCGCTTCGTCGAGCGGGTCCCTGGGTTCGTCGGATGTGAATAGCGCTTCACTTCCGACCGCCTCCTCCCCCCGTGATGCAGACGATGCCGAGGCGGGGTCCCAGAAAGGGACCAGCCAGGAGGAGGAGGCCCCGGAGGTGCCGCAGGGCAACCTCCCGGACTTTGGGCCGGACTCCGCACCGGAACCTTCAGTGGTTCCGGAGTCCGGCGGGGGAGGGGGGGGGGGCTTCGTAAGAAGGGCGAGACGGCGACGCCGGTGACCTCCGTCCAACTGGAGGCGCCGGATAATTTGCTGGAGGCGCTCAACGGCGCTTCCATCGAGGAGGAACACCGCACTGTTATGAGTGCGGTGATTCAGAAAGTTCAGTCCGCCAAGAGCGGGCTAACCGAAGCCTGCACCAGCCTTCTAACAGGCTTTGAGGTAAGGATTTTAAGATATGTGAAATAGTACCACAAAGACAGTAGCCCCTGATGCTCAGTTCGGTGTTCGGAAAGAAAAGCTGAACTGAGGATCTAAAAAGATATACGCAGGAGTCTAACACAAATATGTCAATATGGGAATGCAGGCTACGCTGCTGACCTCTGCCGCACTGACTGCGGAGGTCAATGCCTTGAAGTAGAGCCTCGAGCGGTCCGAGAGTGAGCTCGACCATGCCAAGAAGCAGCTCGAGGACAAGGAAGGTAAGTAACACCTTATTAAAGTTGTACCTTATAGAAAATGATTTGGTTGCAAAAAATGACAAGGATAACGTGGGTATTCCAGGGGCTACGAACGAGGTGGTGACCCTGAAGGAGGCGGTGTCCGCGGCCGAACGCAATGCGGCCACGGAACAGACCGTGCGAGAGAAGCAGGAGGCGCGGGTGGCGGAGGTGCGGCAAGAGCTCCAGGCTCTGGTGGAGAAACACGAGAGTTTGGAGCGTGACTCGAAGACTCGAGAGTCCGAGCTTGCGTCGGCTCTTGAGAGTGCCAAAGCCGCTAAGGCCGAAGCCCAAAAGGCCCTCCAGGAAATCGAGGCAGTGAAGAAGATAGCGGTGGGTAAGGCATTCTTCATGCAAAGCAAGCATGTAAAAGTGAATTACTTGTTACTTACCCGAATTCGGAGCTCTCCAGGAGCGTTCGTAGATCTGCCCCGTAGCGTGTCCGATGCTGCCGCGTTCTACAGAGCCGAGGAGGGGAGCTCGACGGAAAAGGTGTTCTGGTCTCAGTATGCTGAGGCCAGACATCCGGTGCCCCTGAGCAACCAGCTGAAGCAGCTGGTCGAGCTCCACAAGGTGGCCGAACAGGCCATGAAGGGTCTCATAGTTCGGCTGTGGCCCATAGAGGCCATGCCTGGGAGCTACTTCGGTCTGGTGCGGCGGCTGGTGGACGCCTGTCCATGGGTTGAAGTTATCAAGCATTCCGCCTGGATTGAAGGTGCCCGTCGGGCCCTTGCTCGTGCTAAAGTGCACTGGGGTAGGATGGACGCCGAGAAGCTTGTGACGGACGCGCCACCGCCGAGCAAGGAGTATCGCACGCCTGAGATGTATTATAAGGGTGTCCTGAAGGGTGCCCGCCTTATTGCGGGTGAATGCTCCAAAGATGTAATTTTTGAGTAGACTCGCATTTTGTTATCCTGTGCGCTGAAAACTTTGTTCATATGCACTAAGCAACGCTTGTTAATTTAAAATATTACCTTCTGTGCGGCCATTTATCAAATCTGAGAGATGGCAAGTCGTTGGCTTCGGCCCCCATGCCACGAGTGCTGGGGTGTTCGGGATAAACTTGAGCGCTCTTGTTCCCATTTTTGGGTCCTTCTAGGGAGGCGCTCAACACAACGAACGAGGCAACTGGACTTATAATGCTTGAACACTCTCACTTAGCCATAGAATTCTATAATTTTAAATTTCGGCGAAGCCCCTAGTGTTCGGAAGGCCGAATTCGGGGCACTATCCACGCCTGGGGCCGGATAAAGCTGGCTTCTCGCTCTAAGCGGCATAAGTCTTTAGGGACTCGAAAAGACCTCTCGAACAGCGACCAGCTCTCGCCTTATCATGACGGTCAGTTTTAGCTTTCTCCACTGAGGTGCTCAACCCAGCTCAACTGGGGCACAATCGTAGTGGTTCTCCCAGCGCTACCTTAGCCGATATAACGGAACGTAAGGTACCAAAACATGGGAGCCGGGCAAACCCAACTATTGACCCAAGACATGATTCGGAGCCGATGCATATAATGCTATAAGTCCGGGGTGCCGCACTTGTGAAAGTGTTCGGACTTATCACACCATACTTTGGGGAGCTTAAGCCCCTAGTGTATTTGGCCGTACCAAGGCGTACGGGTGCAACATTTCATAAGTGAACATATATAGAAAGGAATGCAATGATAGGCAAAAAGCGGTGCATTGTTTATTCAGAAAATACTGCAATAAAGGCAGAATGATACAAATAGTGCGATAAGCGAGGGGTGGGACTATTTAACATGTCCCCCTCCAGGGGTAGGCTGCGGAATGGTATGTAAATAAGGTATAATGCTCGTAATGGAGACCACCTGGATACTCGTCGTAGCTTTTCTGCTTCCCTGGCTGTTGCATCGTGAGTTCGGCAGATCTACTGCCGGACAGGGCTTCTTGAAAACGGAGTCCTGAGAATAAGAAAAAAAGAATGACAAATTTGGGAGCCCCTGGTGTGGTTGATCCGCACTATGGGCATGCCGTGGTCGTGCCCCTCCCCCTATGCTGATGGTACCTCCAGAGCGTAGTGATGTACGCGTGGTACTGGTCTCGCGATTTCGCGAGGGCTGGGGTTGGGGCCGCATTGCTATGCGTGCTCCGAACATGCAGGTGGTCTTGTTTTAGGTTACTCCGGGCGCGCTTGACGGTGTCCGGTCGTTTAACAGCCGGACTCGAGAATTGCCTTAGGAGGCTACTCTGTACTTCCGCCGCGAGAGCCGCTGTATGCTCCTCCATTCGGAGAGAGCGTTTGGTGTTTCCGTTGACCGTGATGACTCCTCGAGGGCCTGGCATCTTGAGCTTGAGGTATGCGTAGTGCGGCACCGCATTGAACTTTGCAAATGCGGTTCGTCCGAGCAGTGCATGATAGCCGCTGCAGAATGGGACTATGTCGAAGATTAACTCCTCGCTTCGGAAGTTATCTTGGGATCCGAAGACCACTTCAAGTGTAACTGAGCCTGTACAATTGGCCTCTACACCTGGTATGACGCCTTTGAAGGTCGTCTTTGTGGGTTTAATCCTTGAGGGGTCTATGCCCATCTTGCGCACTGCATCCTGATAAAGCAGGTTCAGGCTGCTGCCGCCGTCCATCAGGACTCTAGTGAGGTGAAACCCGTTGACGATTGGGTCTAAAACCAATGCGGCAAATCCGCCATGGCGGATACTGGTGGGGTGGTCCCTTCGATCAAAAGTGATCGGGCAGGAGGACCATGGATTGAACTTTGGGGCGACTGGCTCCATCGCGTATACGTCCCTGAGCGCACGCTTCCGCTCCCTTTTGGGTATGTGGGTTGCGTATATCATGTTCACCGTCCGCACTTGTGGGGGGAATCCCTTCTGTCCTCTATTGTTCGGCGGCCGTGTCTCCTCCTCGTCATCGCTTTGCAGCCCCTTGTCGTTGCCTTCGGCGATTAACTTGCCTGCCTGCTTGAACACCCAACAATCTCTGTTGGTGTGATTAGCTGGCTTTTCGGGGGTGTCGTGTATCTGGCACGAGCGATCGAGTATCCGGTCCAGATTGGACAGGCCCGGAGTAGTTCTTTTGAATGGCTTTTTCCGCTGACCGGGTTTAGAGCCTCTGAATCCGGCGTTGACTACCGTATATTCAGTATTATCGCTGTTAATGCGGCGTTTGTGCTTATTGCGAAGCGACCTGCCATTGCTGTCTTTGGTATCCGAACTACCAGAGTTTTTGGTTAGGTTGTTACTGCGGGCTAGCCAGCTGTCTTCTCCCGCACAGAAGCGGGTCATGAGTGATGTAAGGGCTGCCATTGATTTCGGCTTTTCCTGTCCTAGGTGCCGGGCAAGCCATTCGATGCGGATGTTGTGTTTGAAGGCTGCAAGGGCCTCTGCATCCGGACAGTCGACGATTTGATTTTGCTTGGTTAAGAACCGTGTCCAGAATTGTCTGGCCGATTCGTCTGGCTACTGAATTATGTGGCTTAGGTCATCGACGTCTGGTGGTCGCACATATGTGCCCTGGAAGTTATCGAGGAATGCGGCTTCTAGGTCCTCCCAACACCCAATCGATTCTGCTGGCAGGCTGTTGAGCCAATGCCGAGCTGGTCCTTTAAGCTTATGTGGGAGGTATTTGATGGCGTGAAGATCATCACCGCGGGCCATGTGGATATGAAGGAGATAGTCTTCAATCCAAACCGCAGGATCTGTTGTGCCATCGTAGGATTCAATGTTCACGGGTGTGAACCCTTCAGGGATTTGATGATCCATTACTTCATCTGTGAAGCATAGTGGGTGTGCGGCGCTTCTGTATTGGGCTATATCATGACGCAGCTCAAACGAGCTTTGTCTACTGTGTTCGGCCCGGCCAGGATTGCTGTATTCGGCGTGACGGTTGTCGTCGCGTATCGTAGGGCGCCCACGCGATCCGTAGATCGATCTTGTTTGCCTCGCCTTATCCTCCAATATGTCTCGCAAGTCCGGCATGTTCCCCAGTGGCTTTGTACTTTTCGAGCGACGCCGGGGTGCGGCTTTAGTGGAGGGCCTAGGGGCCTCTCTGTCGCGGCCACGAGGTGGCCGGTCGACCGTATTGTGTGCTGGTGATGTAGGTTTATGTGCTTCCTCCTCCGATCGGGGTAGCAGCTTGCATTTGGGGTAGCTTTTGGTGGGTCGTTCGAGTTTATACTCTTCGGCCGCGAGGACTTCAGTCCATCTGTCGGCTAGCAAGTCTTGGTCAGCTCTAAGCTGTTGCTGCTTTTTCTTGAGGCTGCTTGCCGTGGCCATAAGCCTGCGTTTGAAATGCTCTTGTTCGACGGGATCCTCAGGCACGACAAATTCGTCATCGTCGAGGCTTGCCTCGTCTCCGGAGGGAGGCATGTAATTATCGTCCTCTACCTCTTCGTCTGCCGCTGTCTCACGAGGGCTGGCTTCTCCGTCCTCCTGTGTTGAATCTTGCTGGAGGGGGTTGTCTTCGGCACTGTCCGGGGTGTTATTATCTCCGGGCCGGAATCTCCATTCTTGTTGTGGCGGGATTTGGAGCGGCGCTGCTGACGCCGGCGCTTAGGCTGCTTTTTGGATGGGTCGTCCTCCGCTGTTCCATCGCCATTCCCATCCTTTGGGGTGTCCACCATGTATATGTCATATGACAAGGTGGCTTTCCAGTGCCCTGTAGGCGCTGGTTCTTGGTCGTCTCCGGCATCGTCGTCCATACCGTCGATATCTTCGGAGTCGAAGTCTAGCATGTCGGTTAAGTCATCGACAGTGGCTACAAAGTGGGTGGTGGGTGGGTGAGGGAGTCCTGGACTAGGGGGTGTCCGGACAGCCGGACTATCATCGTCCGCCGGACTCCAAGACTACGAAGATACAAGATTGAAGACTCCGTCCCGTGTCCGGATGGGACTTTCCTTGGCGTGGAAGGCAAGCTTGGCGATACGGATATGTAGATCTCCTACCATTGTAACCGACTCTGTGTAACCCTAGCCCTCTTCGGTGTCTATATAAACCGGAAGGCTTTAGTCCATAGGACACAACAACTATTACAACGATCATACCATAGGCTAGCTTCTAGGGTTTAGCCTCCTTGATCTCGTGGTAGATCCACTCTTGTACTACCCATATCATCAATATCAATCAAGCAGGAGTAGGGTTTTACCTCCATCGAGAGGGCCCGAACCTGGGTAAAAACATCGTGTCCCTTGTCTCCTGTTACCATCCGCCTAGACGCACAGTTCGGGACCCCCTACCCGAGATCCGCCGGTTTTGACACCGACATTGGTGCTTTCATCGAGAGTTCCTCTGTGTCGTCACCGATAGGCTCGATGGATTCTTCAATCAACAACAACACCGTCCAGGGTGAGACTTTTCTCCCCGGACAGATCTTCGTATTCAGCGGCTTCGCACTGTGGGCTAATTCACTTGGCCATCTGGAGCAGATCGAAAGCTACGCCCCTGGCCGTCAGGTCAGATTTGGAAGCCTAAACTTCACGGCGGACATCCGCGGAGATTTGATCTTCGATGGATCCGATCCGCAGCCGAGCGTGCCGCACTGTCGCGATGGGCACAATCTAGCTCTGCCGCCGGACAGTGCCTTGGAGGCCGCACATGAATCCGCTCCGACCCATAGTTCGGAGCCGATCGCGCAGATCGAGGACGAGTGGCTGGACACCGCCTCGGGAGCCGCAACATCCGCGATGATGGAGCCGAACACTGACCTTGTCCCCTATAAAGCTCGTGACCCCGAGGTGCCGGACTCCCTGCCGGACTCCGAACCTCCTGCGCCCCCGCCAATCGAATCCGATTGGGCACCGATCATGGAGTTCACCGCTGCGGACATCTTTCAGCACTCGCCCTTTGGCAACATTCTAAATTCGCTAAAGCATCTCTCGCTATCCGGAGAGCCCTGGCCGGATTATGGCCAGGATGGTTGGGATGCGAACGACAAAGAAATTCAAAGCCCACCCACCTCCCACTTTGTAGCCACTATCGACGATCTAACCGACATGCTAGACTACGACTCCGAAGACATCGATGGTATGGACGACGATGCCGGAGACGATCAAGAACCAGCGCTCACAGAGCACTGGAAGGCAAACCCAACCCATGATATATATATGGTGGATACCCCAAAAGGAAGCGATAACGAGGACCAACGGGGCGCGGCAAAGGATAATCCCGCCGATAAACAACCAAAACAGCGACGCAGACACCGCCCTAAGTCCCACCTCGACAACAACAGCGCTCCTAATGACCCAGCAATAGAGCAGGGCAAACCAGTGGACGACGAACATGCAGCCAAGCAACCGTCCGAACAGGACGAATCAGATAATCAATCCATGCCCGGCTAAACCAATAGTCCAGACGACCTCACGCCGGACACACCACCGGAGAATAAGAGCCTTCGCAAAAGACTCGTCGCCACTGCAAGAAGTCTGAAGAAGGAAAAACGGAAGCTCAAAACAGCGGAAGACATACTCAGAATGAGGTGGAGCAAAGTGCTCAAAACCGCAGACAAATACGGCAATGGCCATCAATCAAAGAGCTACCCGAAGCGCAAGCTGCTGCCAGAATTTGACGAGGAAGCCGTAGAGCCCCCACAGTCAAAAAACAAAGAGGCCGCCGGGCCGGATAGACGGCCAGATGATAGGCCAAAAACTACAAGCGGCGCCGCACACAAGCCGACTCATGATCCTGGGAAAACAGATGGCCCAGCCAGGTCCATTTACGGGCCAAAAAAGAGGGCCCCAGGAAGCAACACAACACGCCAAGTGTTCGAAGACAGCGGTACACCCAAATACAGGGGCGCCGCACATCCACTATGTTTCACCAATGAGGTGCTGGATCATGAATTCCCAGCAGGGTTTAAACCCATAAACATAGAGGCTTACGACAGAACAACAGACCCTAGAGTCTGGATAGAGGATTATATACTACACATACACATGGCTAGAGGAGATGACCTCCATGCCATAAAATATCTACCCCTCAAGCTCAAAGGGCCAGCTCGGCATCCGCTCAAAAGCCTCCCAGAAAACACTGTTGGAAGTTGGGAAGAGCTTGAGGACGCATTTAGAGCAAATTTCCAAGGGACTTATGTCCGCCCTCCGGATGCAGACAATCTAAGTCATATAACTCAACAGCCCGGAGAGTCAGTGCGCAAATTCTGGAACAGGTTCCTTACTAAAAAGAACCAAATAGTCGACTGTCCGGACGCTGAAGCCTTAGAAGCTTTTAAACACAACGTCTGAGACGAATGGCTCGCCAGACACCTCGGCCAAGAGAAGCCAAGGACAATGTCCGCGCTAACAAGCCTCATGACCCGCTTTTGCGCAGGGGAGGACAGCTGGCTAGCAAGATGCAGCACTAGCGACCCAAGTACATCCGAGATCAGAGATGGAAACAGAAAATCACGGCGCAAAAAAGATCAACGCCGGAATAAAGAGAAAAGCCCAAAGAACACGACGGTCAACGCCAGATTCAAAAGCTCGCGGCCAAACAACAAAACACTGCCTCTTAAAGACAACAGTGACGAGCTATCCAACTTAAAAAAATTTTTGGATCAGATATGTCAAATCCACAGTACCTCCGGAAGGCCCGCAAACCACACCCACCGAGATTGTTGGGTTTTCAAACAGTCCGGCCGACTCAACGCCGAACACAAGGGGCTTGACGCACCAAGCGAGGATGACGACGAACCCCACCAGCAGGGCACCGAAAAACAAAAGACTTTCCCACAAGAAGTCAAAGCAGTAAACTCACTTCATGTGATAATACGGAAAAAAAATGCGGCACCCGCTAAGATGGGTCTCGCACGGTCCACCCCAGCGGAACCTCGAGATTGGATGTCAAAACCAATCACTTTTGACCACCTGGATTATTCCAGAAGTGTTCGAAATGCAGGATGGACTGCTCTGATATTGGATCCTATAATCGACGGACTACAATTTACACAAGTCCTTATGGACGGCGCAGCGATTTAAACCTGCTATATCCGAACACAATCCGCAAGTTGGGGATAGACCTTAATACAATTCGACATAGCCGCACTTCCTTTAAAGGAGTGACGCCAGGCCCTTACGCCAAGTGCACAGGCTCCTTATTACTAGAAGTTGTGTTCGGGTCACCAAACAACTTCCGACGCGAAAAACTAATCTTTCATATCGCCCCATTCAAAAGTAGCTATCAAGCACTATTGGGACGTGAAGCTTTTGTCCGCTTTAACGCCATACCACATTACGCGTCTCTTACACTTAAAATGCCCGGTCCACGCGGCATCATTTCATTAAGAGGGTCATTCGGAGACCCCGGACACGGCTAGACGAGTCCGGCATAAATAAACTAGGGGCTCCCTAGCCGCACACCTCTTCACAAGGGGCTGTGCGTATAAGCAATAATGAGCTAATATAGACTCCGCTTTATTCAGTTATTAATATTTTTTGCACTTTTTAGCACGATTTCCTTTCAAACTAAGTTCCTCTCTTTTACAGATGAACAACGTGCATACCCGTCCAGGATAACGGCACAACGGAGACACAAGCGCAGACGTGCAGTAGGGACCCGTCGCAAGGATTCTTTTCAGATTAAGACCCTGCATAAACCTTTTTTACTGTCTCTTGTTGCCATAATCCCCTGGTTTCTCATTATAACCAGAGTGCAGACTGACGTTTTGGCATCGGCCGCGTCGGAGGACCTCGCCCGTACCTGGACACTAGGGGCTTAGGGCATTGTTCTGTCCATTATTATAAAGACCGAACACCTTAGGGAGTGTTCGGCGTCTCGAGTTAGGCCTTATATGTATCAGCTCCGAATCATGTCTTTGGTCAAATGTTGGGTTTGCCCGGCTCCTGTGTTTTGCTGCCTTACGTTCCGTATCATCGGCTAACGCGGCACCAGGAGAACTACTGCAATTGTGCCCCAGTTCGGCTGGGCGAGCACCTCAGTAGAGAAAGCCGAAAACTGACTGTCATGATACAACGAGAGACTGGTCAACCACTCGACCGACCACCAGAATGTTTAGAATTCCTCCACTTTGACGAAGGACCGTTTCCCGGTCAGGCACACACGCGCCCCGAATTCGGAGAGCGCGGTGCCCCCAGGGGCTATATCGTAGTCCCACCCTCGAACTCCAATGGCTAAGTGAAAGTGATAAAGCATCATAGTCCGGTTGCCTCGTTTGCTACGCTACCACCTCCTCAACAGGTCCGAGACGTCGGATTAAGTGTGAAAATGCGCTATTTTTGCGAACACCCCCGCACCTTGTGCGTGGGGGCTGAAGCCGAAGACTGCCATCTTTCAGGTTATACACACGTATACATAAACGGCCGCATAGGAGATATTTCAATACTTGAAATGCACAAGTATAAAAAGCGATTACATCATAACCATTGTTTTACAAAATAAAACGTTCATTTGAACGTAACATTTTTCGAGCACTGCGACTCTATTACACGAGCACCACGCATAACTTCCCCAAAATAGTGCTCGGCTGGTAACCGGCTCTCGTCCGAACCCTGGGTCGCAACAGCGGTGGCGTCCATCTCTGTCCAATGTGTCTTCACACGGGCGAGGGCCATCCGCGCACCCTCTATGCAGGCCGACCGCTTCATCAACTTGATATGCGGCACCGCCCCAAGAAATTGCTGCAATAAGCCAAAATAGCTCGTCGCCTTGGGCCTATCCGGCCAGACATGAGTCACGGTATCCGTCATGGCAAGTCCGGACAACCTATTCAGCTCAGCCCATTCGGCCAACCGATCGGTCAGCGGAAGTGAACGATCCGGACTATGGAATTGAGACCAAAACAACTCTTCCGTCTTGTGATCCTTCTGACTTCGGAAGTGCACAACGGCATCCGCCGCAGTCGCTGCTAAGTCCATATATGGATCCTCCGGGCCCCACAGCTGGCCAAGCTGGGCATACTTTGGATCCGTAAACCTGCGGTGCAGCAGAAAAGGCTTGCCAGCCACAATGTCTCCGGCCTGACGCAGCTCCTCCTTTATAGCCCGCATTGCAGAATGGGCATCCTTGGCTTCGGCGGTGGCCTTCCCCAGGTCTTCTCGCTCCGATAGGCGCTCCTTTTGAAGAGCCTCATTGCGGTCGGTAGCATCCTTTAATTTAACGGCCAGTTCGGCCATCTCTTCCCTGCTTCGGCAGTGTGCAGCCCTTTCGACTTCTAACTCCTCGGCCGCCCTCGAGGCAGCCGCATTACTTCTTCTGGCTTGCTCCTTGGCTTGAGCAAGTTCTGCCCGAAGGCTCTCCACAGCAGCAGCACCATCTGCGTCAAGCACAAATATTGTAAGAGGTGGGCTTTGGCTCCCTTAATAGGTGACTGCGGAGAGACAACTTACCTTGTGACTCGTCAAGTCGCTTGTTGACTAGCTCGATGTCTGCATCCGCAACATCGAGTTGCCGCATTAATTCAGCAACTCCATCAGTCCAGCTAGCCCCCGGACTATCCGCCACCTGCATACGAAAGGCGATACTCAATACCTGCGATTTTGATCCTCGGCACGCTGTCGCTTTCGACAACCTACCGAGTCTCAGGGGCTACTATCTATACAGGGCGCACTTTCATGTGCAAAACTGTCAAAAAGGTGCGTCGTTTTTACGTACCTCAAACCCCGCCAGCAAACTCCTGACGGCATTATGCAATCCTCTTTCGGCGGACGAAATCCTTCCAATCACCGCACTCATCAATGCACGGTGATCTTCTGAGATGGACGCCCTCTTAAGCAGATCCTTCAGCTCCCCCGGTCGAACACTAGTCGGCGCCGAACTCTTCGGCTCTGCCGGGCTCGTGGATACCCTCCGTGATGACACTTCAGGCTCGTCCTCCCTATCCGACGGCACAGCAGACGGAGGCGTCTCGCTCTCCATCATCTCCGGACGAAGATCCCCTGAAGACGGGCTCATCTGAGAAGGTCGCAGATCCGAACTACAAGGTAAAAATTTCGGTTATACTCAGAAGCACAAATAGGGATGTTTCTTATTAATGAACTCCCCCTTTTCTACTCACAGCTCGCTGGAGGGCTGATTCTTTAGAGAAGACTGTGCGGCCGGGACCTCCCCGGACGCAGGACCCTCTGGTGAAGATTTCTTCCCCCGCTTAGGGGATTTGGCCTCCGGGTCTTCGGAGGCGGTCCTCTTCTCCCCCTGGAGGGAGGGATTCTCGATCCCCCCTTCTTCAAGCGCCCCCTTGGGCGAGGCGGTAGCTCCTCTATTTTCCCCTTTGCCTTCTTCTGAAGGCGCAACCTCCAACATCCTGACCAGCACGGGATCCGGCGCGGTCTCTGGGAGGGGGGCCGGACACCGTATCAGCTTTGCTTGCGCTATCCACTCCTGTTGCAGGATAACGGGTTAAAAGACGAATTGTAGAAAAGCAAACAAATGGTACGTCCGAACATTGGGCTACTTACTTGAGTATCCGGGCGATTGCAGCTTAGGCCGGCATCCTCGGTCAATTCCGGACACGCCGCTTGCGGTCCGAAGAACAACTTGTACATCTCCACGGGTGTCGTACCCATAAAGTGTTGGAGAATCCGTGGTCCCTCCGGATTGAACTCCCATAGCCGGAGAGGACGGCGTTTGCAGGGCAGGAGACGCCTAATTAGCATAACCTGCATCACCGCGACCAGATCGATCTCCCTCGTCTGGAGGTCTCGAATCCGGCCCTGCAATAGGGGCACGTCTTTTGACGCCCCCCAGTTGAGCCCTTGGTCGACCCACGACATCAACCGTCGTGGAGGTCCCGAGCGGAATATGGGCGGCGGCTTCTGCCTGCTGCCCTTCGGAGCGGTGATATAGAACCACTCCTGCTGCCACAAGCCGAGCTCCTCTTGGAAGGAGCCCTCGGGCCACGGGGCATCGGCCCTCCTGCTTATGGCCGCCCCGCCGCACTCTGCTTAATGCCCCCCAATCATCTTCAGCTCCACATTGAAGGTCTTCAGCCACAGGCCGAAGTGGGGGGTGACGCGGAGGAAGGCTTCGCAGACGACAATAAATGCGGAAATATAGAGGATGGACTCTGGAGCCAAGTCATGGAAATCCAGCCCCTAGTAGAACATGAGCCCTCTCACGAAAGGATCCGTCGGGAAGCCTAAACCCCGACGGAGGTGGGATACAAAGACGACGTACTCGCCGGGCTCAGGGGTGGGTATGGCCTGCCCTACGGTGGGCAGCCTGTGCGAAATCTCGTAAGACAGGTACTTGGCCTCTCGCAGCTTTAGCACGTCCTCCTCCGTGACGGAGGAGGGCATCCACCGGCCCTGAAGGTCGGAACTGGACATTGTTGAAGGTCCGAAGCACGCGAATCTGGGGCTCTGGGTGTTGCAACTTGGAGCGAGGAGAAGATTCGATGGAGGATTGAAGAAAAGAAATGAGCCTTGGTCCTATTATAAAGAGGGAGAATACCAAGAGCCATCTCCGTGACCGTTCGGGACTCGCCTTCGATACAGGGGGCGTGGCGGCGGGCGCGGTTGGGTTACCCACGTCCGTATTGATGAGAATCCCGGGATAAGGGGAACACGATCTCTGCTTCGACAAGACGTGCCAAGGAAACTGTTTCGCTAAACGCGCTGAGGTGGTATAATAAAAAACGGTTCAAGTAAAGGCTTGGTAGTGGCGTGACGTCACGCTACAAGATACGTCAGGAGATTGAACCTGTGTACATGATATTCTCTCTACAGTGGAATGTGGAAATTATTTTGCAGAGCCGGACACTATCCTGGTGTTCACAATCTTCTATGGATTATTCGGAGGAGGAACCCGCCTTGCAATGCCGAACATTATGCACGCCGGACTCATCGTCATTGAAGCCAGGTTCAGGGGCTACTGAGGGAGTCCTGGACTAGGGGGTGTCCGGACAGCCGGACTATCATCGTCCGCCGGACTCCAAGACTAGGAAGATACAAGATTGAAGACTCCGTCCCTTGTCCGGATGGGACTTTCCTTGGCGTGGAAGGCAAGCTTGGCGATACGGATATGTAGATCTCCTACCATTGTAACCGACTCTGAGTAACCCTAGCCCTCTCCGGTGTCTATATAAACCGAAAGGCTTTAGTCCATAGGACACAACAACCATTACAACGATCATACCATAGGCTAGCTTCTAGGGTTTAGCCTCCTTGATCTCGTGGTAGATCCACTCTTGTACTACCCATATCATCAATATCAATCAAGCAGGAGTAGGGTTTTACCTCCATCGAGAGGGCCCGAACCTGGGTAAAAACATCGTGTCCCTTGTCTCCTGTTACCATCCGCCTAGACGCACAGTTCGGGACCCCCTACCCGAGATCCGCCGGTTTTGACACCGACAGTGGGCTTTGAATTTCTTCGTCGTCCGCATCCCAACCATTCTGACCATAATCCAGCCAGGGCTCTCCTGATAAAGAGAGACACTTTAGCGAATTCAGGATGTTGCCAAAAGGCGAGCGCTGAAAGATGTCCGCAGTGGTGAACTCCATGATCGGCGCCCAATCGGACTCGATTGGCAGGGGCGCGGAAGGTTCGGGGTCCGGAGAGCAGTCCGGCACCTTGGAGTCACGAGCTTCACAAGGGACAGGGTCAATATTCGGCTCCATTGCCGCAGAGGTAGCAGCCCCTGAGGCAGTGTCCAGCCACCCATCCTCGATCGACGCAGTCGGTTCCGAGCTAAGGGTCGGAGCGGACTCTTGTGTGGCCTCCAGGGCACTCTCCGGCAGCAGAGCTAAATCATGCCCATCGTGACAGTGCGGCGCGCTCGGCTGTGGCTCGAATCCGTCGAAGATCAAGTCTCTGCGGATGTCGGCCGTATAGTTCAAACTTCCAAATCTGACCTGATGGCCAGGGGTGTAGCTTTCGATCTGCTCCAGATGGCCAAGTGAATTGACCCGCAGTGCGAAGCCGCCGAATACGAAGATCTGTCCGGGGAGAAAAGTCTCGCCCTGGACCACGTTGTTGTTTATGATCGAAGGAGCCATCGGGCCTATGGGTGATGACATAGAGGAATTCTCAATGAAAGCACCAATGTCGGTGTCAAAATCCGTGGATCTCGGGTAGGGGGTCCCGAACTGTGCGTCTAGGCGGATGGTAACAGGAGATGAGGGACACGATGTTTTTACCCAGGTTCGGGCCCTCTCGGTGGAGGTAAAACCCTACTCCTGCTTGATTGATATTGATGATATGGGTAGTACAAGAGTAGATCTACCACGAGATCAAGGAGGCTAAACCCTAGAAGCTAGCCTATGGTATGATTGTTGTTCGTCCTACGGACTAAAACCCTCCGGTTTATATAGACATCGGAAAGGGCTAGGGTTACACAGAGTCGGTTACAATGGTAGGAGATCTACATATACGTATAGCCAAGCTTGCCTTCCACGCCAAGGAAAGTCCCATCCGGACATGGGATGAAGTCTTCAATCTTGTATGCTCATAGTCTTGGAGTCCGGCCGACGGTGATAGTTCGGCTATCCGGACACCCCCTAGTCTAGGACTCCCTCAACTATTCTAAACAGTCATAGCCCAATATAAATTATATTAGTCATGAATCTGGTGTTCGTGTAACCTTTTACAATGAACTTCTTCATCTCCTCTATGGACAAGTCCATTGTCCTTCTAAGATACTTAATATATTAGCAGTTACCTAGTGAGATAATCAAGAATCACTTTGGTACCTGCTACTAACATTTAGTGCAGAAAACATTTGGCTTTATAATATCATAACATTCATGATGGATTAAATAATCCACTCATCTGTTCATGCTTATTAATTGTCTTAGGACATTGATTTCTTCTAAGCATCATATTATGCGACATTGGGAGAAAACACATTCTCCATTTTAAACCTTTTAAAACCATGTCAATGTATTCAATTCACCTTAGCACAATCAGACGTCTTGATCAATCTTTATATATCTTTAGGTCCAATAATTTGCTTCACTTCAGTCTTTCATTTGAAGCACATTCTTCATAATATTGTTGTGCTTAGAAACTTTATATTATTTCCAATCTACAATACCTCATTTACATATGAGATTAGAAATGCTATAGAACTCACACGAAACTTCAAAAGTTTCTTCATCATTTTAACAAAGTCATACTCTTTAACCATTTCGTTAAAATATTGATTCCATCTCCTTGATACTTGCCTCAAAACACAAAACTTTTGAAGCTTGCACACTCATCCAGTATTTTCTAAAACTTTCCAGTTGTATCATGTATACATACTTTCCATTAGGGAAACTAGTTTTGACATCCATTCCATTTACTTTATACCTTCTGAAGGATCAACCAAGTTCCAAATTTAATTGTCGTATATGATATCTATACCTTCTAGAGAATCAACTAAGTTCAAAACTAAATTGTATATGAACTCCATTTTCATGTGCCTGGCTATAAGCCATTCCTTCGATCTAGGCGCCGCATTGCTTCCTTGTAGTGCCCAGGTTCATCTTCTTCTAAGATGGATATCTCAATGTGAGATTATTCAAGAGGTTCATTAACTCTTCATGATCTATGCAGTTCAATCGCAAGCTTTAACTAGAGTTTCTACATCTGGTGCAGTAACTCATGGCTCAGTTGTATGGACAACTTTCAGAATAGCTTCCGGTTTGTTAATCCGTTTTACTTCTGCCACAGATTCAATAATCTTATCAAGCTACACTATCCTCCCACTTATTTATTTAACAAGAAAACTCCTTCTTGAGAAAGTGTTCATTCTTTGTGACAAACACTTGGTCCTTTAACTTTTGGGATCACCTACAAATTAGCATATGTCTGGATTGTGTACCCCATAACTCATATGGTGTTGTCTTGCAGACTATAAGATGATGCTTTGTTCGGTGTAAATGTTGTTGTTTCAAGTTCATATTCCCAAAATTAATAAAAGCAGATTGGTAAGAACTAATTCCACAATTATCTGAGTGTTTTGCTAAACTCATGACTTAGATAATTTTTCTCCATGATTGAAGATCCTTTTATCATTGTCACGATAATTCTTATATTCATTATGAATTTTGTTTGAACCTTTCAAATATTTCATTCTGAATTTCTTTGAACCTTCCAAATATTTCAGATTTATATCAAGTAAATCATATTTACTCAAATCATTAGCGAAGCATAATAATTCACCGCGCCTTGGTTTTGCTCATCGGACCCTATACATCACTATGTATTTTGCCGATTGGTTCAAAATCAAAATACTTCAATACTTCATCTACATGAATATTATTTTTTTGATATAAGCAAGCAACGCCACATTTAAGTGTTTTTTATTAGTCCTCTCAAGATATTCAGCATTAATGTTATAAACTTTCAATTCAAGAGTTCATGAATAAACCACCAAAATAGAGGTAAATCCAAAACGTATTCTTGTAACAACTTGAACAACCATTGTATAAAACTTATAAGAATATCCGTCGCATAGCCTAAAACATATTTGTTTACACAACTTCAGAGGGATAACTATTATTTGGTCCTAAGATAAATCTTGAAGATATACTAAAGACACATTATGTCACAGTACTTATGGCTATTCTCTCTTATTTTACAAGGTTTACATAAAAGAGAGAGAATGCCGGCAGCTGGGATTCTGGGCTGGAAAAGGAGCAAATATTGGAGACCTATTCTAAACAGCTCCAAAAGTCCTGAAACTCCACAAAAGTCATTTTGGGAATTAATAAAAAATATTCAGTGGAAGAAACACCCGAGGGGGGCCACCCACCACCCACGAGGGTGGGGGGCGCGCCCTACCCCCCTAGGCGCGCCCCTTCCCTCGTGGGCCACCTGGCAGCTCTCCGGTGCCCATCTTCTGCTATATGAAGTCTTTTACCCTGGAAAAAAATCATAAGCAAGCTTACGAGATGAAACTCCACCGCCACGAGGCGGAACCTTGGCGGAACCAATCTAGGGCTCCGGTGGAGCTGTTCTGCTGGGGAAACTTCCCTCCGGGAGGGGGAAATCATCACCATCGTCATCACCAAACATTGTTGTTGAGAGTTGGCAAACATTGTTTTGGTCATCTTTGCAATTAATTGGAAGTAATAAAGAAAGAGAGGTTCTCACATATAAATACTCCTCTGATTATGAACATGAATATGCTTTGTGAGTAGTTACGTTTGTTCCTAAGGACATGGGTGAATTCTTGCTATTAGTAGTCATGTGAATTTGGTACTCGTTCGATATTTTGATGAGATGTATGTTGTCTCTCCTCTAGTGGTGTTATGTGAACGTCGACTACATGACACTTCACCATTATTTGGGCCTAGAGGAAGGCATTGAGAAGTAATAAGTAGATGATCGGTTGCTAGAGTGACAGAAGATTAAACCCTAGTTTATGCGTTGCTTCATAAGGGGCTGATTTGGATCCACTTGTTTCATGCTATGGTTAGGTTTACCTTAATACTTCTTTTGTAGTTGTGGATGCTTGCAATAGGGGTTAATCATAAGTGGGATGCTTGTCCAAGAAAGGGCAGTACCCAAGCACCGGTCCACCCACATATCAAATTATCAAATTAACAAACGCGAATCATATGAACGTGATGAAAACTAGCTTGACGATAATTCCCATGTGTCCTCGGGAGCGCTTTTCTCATTATAAGAACTTGTCCAGGCTTGTCCTTTGCTACAAAAAGGATTGGGCCACCTTGCTGCACCTTATTTACTTTCATTGCTTGTTACCCGTTACAAATTGTTCTATCATAAAACTATCTGTTATCGATAATTTCAGTGCTTGCAGAGAATACCTTACTGAAAACCGCTTGTCATTTCCTTCTGCTCCTCGTTGGGTTTGACACTCTTACTTATCGAAAGGACTAAGATAGATCCCCTACACCTGTGGGTCATCAAGACTCTTTTCTGGCGCCGTTGCTGGGGAGTGAAGCACCTTTGGTAAGTGGAACTTGGTAAGGAAACACTTATATAGTGTGCTGAAATTTACTGTCACTTGTTACTATGGAAACTAATCCTTTGAGGGGCTTGTTCGGGGTATCTTCACCCTGACCAGTAGAGCAAAGAGTTGCTCCTCAACCTACTGAACCTACTGAAAATGTTTACTTTGAAATTCCTTCGGGTATGGTAGAGAAACTTCTAGCTAATCCATTTGTAGGAGATGGAACACTGCATCCCGATTTACACCTTATCTATGTGGATGAACTTTGTGGATTATTTAAGCTTGTAGGTATGCCCGATGATGTTATTAAGAAGAAGGTATTCCCTTTATCTTTGAAGGGAGACGCATTGACATTGTGTAGGCTATGTGATGATATGCGATCCTGGGACTATAAATGATTGAAATTGGAATTTCACTAGAAGTTTTATCCTATGCATCTTGTTCATCGTGATCGCAATTATACATATAATTTTTGGCCTCGCAAAGGAGAAAGTATCGCTCAAGCTTGGGGGAGGCTTAAGTCAATGTTATATTCATGCCCCAATCATGAGCTTTCAAGAGAAATGATTATTCAAAAATCTTATGCTCGACTTTCTCTCAACAATCGCTCCATGCTTGATACTTTTTGTGTTGGGTCTTTTATGATGAAGACTATTGAACTCAAATGGGATTTATTGGAAAGAATTAAACGCAACTCTGAAGATTGGGATCCCGACGATGGTAAGGAGTTAGGTATGACACCTAAGTTTGATTGTGTTAAATCTTTTATGGATACCGATGCTTTTCGTGGATTTAGCACTAAATATGGGCTTGACTCTGAGATAGTAGCTTCTTTCTGTGAATCATTTGCTACTCACGTTGATCTCCCTAAGGAGAAGTGGTTTAAATATAATTCTCCCACTAAAGTAAAAGTAGTTGCACCTATTACAATTGAAGAAAATACTATCACTTATACTGATTCTATTGTTACTGCTACCTACATTGGGAAACCACCTTTCCCTGTTAGGATAAAGGATCATGCTAAAGCTTCAACTGTGGTTCGTAAGAGTAATACTAGAACATATACATCTCCTGAGGAAATTAAAGTTGAACCTAGTATTGCTATGGTTAAAGATCTCTTGGTTGATAATATTGATGGGCATGTTATTTATTTCTGTGAACAAGCTGCTAGAATCGCTAGACCCGATGCTAAGAAACATAGACCTGTTGTAGGCATGCATGTTATTTCTGTTAAAATAGGAGATCATTGTTATCATGGCTTATGTGATATGGGTGCTAGAGCTAGTGCAATACCTTATTCCTTATATGAAGAAATTGTGCATGATATTGCACCTGCTGAGGTAGAAGAAATTGATGTTACAATTAAGCTTGCCATAGAGATACTATTTCACCAATTGGGATTGTTAGAGATGTTGAAGTCTTGTGTGGGAAAGTTAAATATCCCGCTGATTTTCTTGTTGTTGGTCCCCCACAAGATGACTTTTGTCCCATTATATTTGGTAGACCCTTCTTGAACACTGTTAATGCTAAGACAGATTGCGAAAAGGATGTTGTTACTATTGGTTTGGGAGATATGTCTCATGAGTTTAATTTTGCTATGTTTCGTAGACAACCCCATGATAAAGAATTGCCTAGTAAGGATGGAATTATTGGTCTTTCTTCTATTGCCGTGCCTCCTACTGATCCTTTGGAACAATATTTGCTAGACCATGAAAATGATATGTTTATGAAGGAAATAAGGGAAATAGATGAAGTATTCTTTAAACAGGGACCTATTTTGAAACACAACTTGCCTGTTGAAATCTTAGGGGATCCTCCACCACCCAAGGGTGATCCCATGTTTGAGCTTAGACCATTACCTGATACTCTTAAATATGCTTATCTTGATGAAAATAAGATATATTGTATTATTATTAGTGATAACCTTTCAGAGCAGGAAGAGGAAAGATTATTGAAAACTCTGAAGAAGCACCATGCTGCTATTGGATATATCTTGATGATCTTAAGGGCATTAATCCCACTCTATGCCAACACAAAAATAAAATTGGAGGAAGACGCCAAACCAGTCATTGCTCACCAACAACGATTAAATCCTAAGATGAAGTTAGTGGTAAGAAAAGAAATACTAAAGCTCCTCGAGGCAGGTATAATTTATCCCATGGCTGATAGTAAATGGGTAAGTCCTGTGCATTGTGTCCCTAAGAAGGGAGGTATTACTGTCGTTCCTAATGATAAAGATGAATTGATCCCGCAAAGAATTATTACAGGTTATAAGATGGTAATTGATTTCACAAATTAAATAAAGCTACTAAAAAGGATCATTACCCTTTACCTTTTATTGATCAAATGCTAGAAAGACTATCCAAACATACACATTTTTTGCTTTCTAGATGGTTACTCTGGTTTCTCTCAAATACCTTTGTCAGCGGAGGATCAAGAAAAGACCACTTTTACATGCCCTTTCGGTACCTTTGCTTATAGACGTATGCCTTTTGGTTTTTCTAATGCACCTGCTACCTTTCAAAGATGCATGATGGCTATATTCTCTGACTTTTGTGAAAAGATTTGTGAATTATTCATGGATGATTTCTTCGTTTATGGATCCTCTTTTGATGATTGCTTGAGCAACCTTGATCGAGTTTTGCAGAGATGTGAAGATACTAGTATCGTCTTGAATTGGGAAAAGTGCCACTTTATGGTTAATGAAGGTATTGTCTTGGGGCATAAAATTTTTGAAAAAGGTATTGAAGTTGATAAAGCTAAAGTTGATGCAATTTAAAAGATGCCATGTCCCAAGGACACTAAAGGTATAAGAAGTTTCCTTGGTCATGCCGGTTTTTACAGGGGGTTCATTACGGACTTTTCTAAAATTTGTAGGCCTCTGACTAATTTATTACAAAAAGATATTCCTTTTGTCTTTGATGATGATTGTGTAGAAGCATTTGAAATACTTAAGAAAGCTTTGATTTCTGCATCTATAGTTCAGCCACCTGATTGGAATTTACCCTTTGAAATTATGTGTGATGCTAGTGATTATGCTGTAGGTGCTGTTCTAGGACAAAGATTTGATAAGAAACTAAATGTTATTAAATATGCTAGTAAAACTCTAGACACTGCCCAGAGAAATTATGCTACTACTGAAAAAGAATTCTTAGCAGTTGTATTTGCGTGTGATAAGTTCAGACCTTATATTGTTAATTCTAAAGTAACTATTCACACTGATCATGCTGCTATTAAATATTTTATGGAAAAGAAAGATGCTAAACCTAGACTTGTTAGATCGGTTCTCTTGCTACAAGAATTTGACTTGCATATTATTGATAGAAAGGGAGCTGAGAACCCCGTTGCAGACAACTTGGCTAGGTTAGAGAATGTTCTTGATGACCCACTACCTATTAATGATAGCTTTCCTGATGAACAATTAGCTATCATAAATGCTTCTTGTACTGCTCCATGGTATGCTGATTATGCTAATTACATTGTTGCTAAATTTATACCACCTAGTTTCACATACCAGCAAAAGAAAAAGTTCTTCTATGATTTAAGACATTACTTCTGGGATGACCCACACCTTTATAAACAAGGAGTAGATGGTGTTATTAGACGTTGTGTACCTGAGCATGAACAGGAACAAATCCTACGCAAGTGTCACTCTGAGGCACATGGAGGACAACACGGTGGAGATAGAACTGCACATAAGGAATTGCAATCCGGTTTTTATTGGCCTACTCTCTTCAAAGATGCCCGTAAGTTTGTCTTGTCTTGTGATGAATGTCAAAAAATTTGTAATATTAGTAGACGTCAAGAAATGCCTATGAATTATTCTCTTGTTATTGAACCATTTGATGTTTGGGGCTTTGATTATATGGGACATTTTCCTGCCTCTAATGGATATACACATATTTAGTTGTTGTTGATTATGTTACTAAGTGGGTAGAAGCTATTTCAACTAGTAGTGCTGATCATAACACCTCTATAAGATGCTTAAAGAAGTTATTTTTCCGAGGTTTGGAGTCCCTAGATACTTAGTGAAAGATGGTGGTTCACATTTTATTCATGGTGCTTTTCATAAAATGCTTGCTAAGTATGATGTTAATCATAGAATTGCATCTCCATATCACCCACAGTCTAGTGGTCAAGTAGAATTGAGTAATAGAGAGCTTAAATTAATTTTGCAAAAGACTGTTAATAGATCTAGAAAGAATTGGTCCAAGAAACTTGATGATGCATTATGGGCTTATAGAACTGCATATAAGAATCCTATGGGTATGTCTCCGTATAAAATGGTTTATGGAAAAGCATGTCACTTACCTATCGAACTTGAACATAAGGCATATTGGGCTATTAAAGAGCTCAACTATGATTTCAAACTTGCCGGTGAGAAGAGGTTATTTGACATTACCTCACTCGATGAATGGAGAACCCAAGCCTATGAGAATGCCAAACTGTTTAAAGAAAAAGTCAAAAGATGGCATGACAAAAGGATACAAAAGCATGAGTTTATTCTAGGTGATTATGTTTTGCTTTTTAACTCTCATTTATGATTTTTTGTAGGAAAACTTCTCTCTAAATGGGAATGCCCTTACGTTATCGAGGAGGTCTATGATTCCGGTGCCATAAAAATTAACAACTTCGAAGGCACAAATCCGAAGGTGGTGAACGGTCAAAGAATCAAACATTATATCTCAGGTAACCCAATAAATGTTGAAACTAATATTATTGAAACCGTAACCTCGGAGGAGTACATAAGGGACACTTTCCAGAACGTTTCAGACTCCGAAAAGGAATAGGTATGTGGTACGGTAAGTAAACCGACTCCAAAATAGTTCTAATGGCAATTTTGCTCCATTTTGGAATATTTAAGAAAATAGGAAAATAAGAAGTAGTCCGGGAAGGACACGAGGGGTCCACGAGGGTGGAGGGCGCGCCCTACCCTCCTGGGCGCGCTCCCCTGCCTCGTGGGCACCTCGTGTGCTCTCCGGACTCCGTTTTCTTGCACGATACTTCTTTCAATCGGTAAAAATTCATTATATAATCTCCCGAAGGTTTTGACCACCGTATGACGCAAATATCTTCTATCTTTGTTTCGAGCTGTTTTTCTTACAGATCTAGAGCACCATGACATCTTCAAGCGCCCCCAAGGACAAGTTTTTCGAGAGGGTCATCAACCCCTACCTCGCAGAGGTGCTGCATCATCCTCAAACCATTGAGATGCGTGAGGGGGTGCTGCACATCCGTGATGTGGAGGGACCAAGGAGTACCGGAAGCGTGGAGACAAAGCTCGAGACAATGGAACAACAAGTTTTCAAGTGCCAAGGGATGGTGGAGCGCGGACTCAACGTCAACCAGATGATGATCGCAGAGTTTACCAACAACCACAAGCTGGACGCCAAGAACATTGGGGAGACCATCTTCAAGCTTCATGAGAAAATCGAGCACCTCCAAGCCCAGATCTATGACCTGCAAAACCAAAACTATGAGTATGAATATAGATTCAAGAGGATGAGTTTGGCTGCAGATTTGAGGATCTCAGAGACTCGATCATCCTTCTATGATGGTAAGCCTATGCCTTGGAAGACGGACGACAAGCTTACATCATCAACAACTCCATCATCACCACCTCCGAGGAACTAATTACATGGGTATGGGCACTCCCCTTGGCAACTGCCAAGCTTGGGGGAGGTGCCCCGGTATCGTATCACCATCACACTCCTATCTCTATCGTTTTTCTCAGTTTGATCCTTTTGGTGATATCTTGATCTAGTAGAATAAAGTTTTGGTATGAATTAGTTTTGAGTTTTGCCTTGTGATCCCTCAGTGTAATCGAGTCCATGAGCTATATATAATAAAGATTAGTGTTGAGTCAAGGGCTTTACTATCTTACTATGATCTTGCCTTTCCCCCTCATGCTAGCCAAATTCCTTGCACCAAGTAGAGATACTACTTGTGCTTCCAAATATCCTTAAACCCAGTTTTGCCATGAGAATCCACCATAGGCAGGAAAAGGTCCCATATAATCAAAGCCCCAAACATTTTATTCATGGTGCTTTCCATAAAATGCTTGCTAAGTATGATGTTAATCATAGAATTGCATCTCCATATCACCCACAGTCTAGTGGTCAAGTAGAATTGAGTAATAGAGAGCTTAAATTAATTTCGCAAAAGACTGTTAATAGATCTAGAAAGAATTGGTCCAAGAAACTTGATGCTGCATTATGGACTTATAGAACTGCATATAAGAATCTATGGGTATGTCTCCATATAAAATGGTTTATGGAAAAGCATGTCACTTACCTATCGAACTTGAACATAAGGCATATTGGGCTATTAAAGAGCTCAACTATGATTTCAAACTTGCTGGTGAGAAGAGGTTATTTGACATTACCTCACTCGATGAATGGAGAACCCAAGCCTATGAGAATGCCAAACTGTTTAAAGAAATAGTCAAAAGATGGGATGACAACAGGATACAAAAGCGTGAGTTTATTCTAGGTGATTATGTTTTGCTTTTCAACTCTCGTTTATGATTTTTTGCAGGAAAACTTCTCTCGGAATGCCCTTATGTTATCGAGGAGGTCTATCGTTCCGGTGCCATAAAAATTAACAACTTCGAAGGCACAAATCCGAAGGTGGTGAACGGTCAAAGAATCAAACATTATATCTCAGGTAACCCAATAAATGTTGAAACTAATATTATTGAAACCGTAACCTCGGAGGAGTACATAAGGGACACTTTCCAGAACATTTCAGACTCCAAAAAGTAATAGGTATGTGGTACGGTAAGTAAACCGACTCCAAAACAGTTCTAATGGCAATTTTGCTCCATTTTGGAATATTTAAGAAAATAGGAAAATAAGAAGTAGTCCGGGAAGGACACGAGGCGTCCACGAGGGTGGAGGGCGCGCCCTACCCTCCTAGGCGCGCTCCCCTGCCTCGTGGGCACCTCGTGTGCTCTCCGGACTCCGTTTTCTTGCACGATACTTCTTTCGGTCGGTAAAAATTCATTATATAATCTCCCAAAGGTTTTGACCACCGTATCACGTAAATATCTTCTATCTTTGTTTCGAGCTGTTTTTCTTACAGATCTAGAGCACCATGACGTCTTCAAGCGCCCCCAAGGACAAGTTTTTCAAGAGGGTCATCAACCCCTACCTCGCGGAGGTGCTGCATCATCCTCAAACTATTGAGATGCGTGAGGGGGTGCTGCACATCCGTGATGTGGAGGGACCAAGGAGTACCGGAAGCGTGGATACAAAGCTCGAGACAATGGAACAACAAGTTTTCAAGTGCCAAGGGATGGTGGAGCGCAGACTCAACGTCAAGCAGATGATGATCGCAGAGTTTACCAACAACCACAAGCTGGACGCCAAGAACATTGGGGAGACCATCTTCAAGCTTCATGAGAAAATCGAGCACCTCCAAGCCCTGATCTATGACCTGCAAAACCAAAACTATGAGTATGAATATAGATTCAAGAGGATGAGTTTGGCTGCAGATTTGAGGATCCCGGAGACTCGATCATCCTTCTATGATGGTAAGCCTATGCCTTGGAACACAGACGACAAGCCTACATCATCAACAACTCCATCATCACCACCTCCGAGGAACTAATCACATGGGTATGGGCACTCCCCTTGGCAACTGCCAAGCTTGGGGGAGGTGCCCCCGTATCGTATCACCATCACACGCCTATCTCTATCGTTTTTCTTAGTTTGATCCTTTTGGTGATATCTTGATCTAGTAGAATAAAGTTTTGGTATGAATTACTTTTGAGTTTTGCCTTGTGACCCCTCTATGTAATCGAGTCCGTGAGCTATATATAATAAAGATTAGTGTTGAGTCAAGGGCTTTACAATCTTACTATGATCTTGCCTTTCCCCCTCATGCTAGCCAAATTCCTTGCACCAAGTAGAGATACTACTTGTGCTTCCAAATATCCTTAAACCCAGTTTTGCCATGAGAATCCACCATATCTACCTATGGATTGAGTAAGATCCTTCAAGTAAGTTGTCATGTTGCAGGCAATAAAAATTGTTATCTTAATATGTATGACTTATTAGTGTGGAGAAAATAAGCTTTATACGATCTTGTGATATGGAAGTAATAAAAGCGACGGACTGCATAATAAAGGTTCATATCACAAGTGGCAATATAAAGTGACGTTCTTTTGCATTAAGATTTTGTGCATCCAACCAAAAAGCACATGACAACCTGTGCTTCCCTCTGCGAAGGGCCTATCTTTTACATTATGCAAGAGTCAAGGTGATCTTCACCTTTCCTTTTTTATACTTTATCCTTTGGCAAGCACCTCGTGTTAGAAAGATCCTGATATATATATATATATATATATATATATATATATATATATATATATATATATATCCAATTGGATGTAAGTTAGCACGAACTATTATTGTTGACATTACCCTTGAGGTAAAAAGTTGGGAGGCAACATAATAAGCCCCTATCTTTCTCTGTGTCCGATTAAAACTCCATAACCATAAGTATTGTGTGTGTGTTAGCAATTGTGAAAGACTACATGATAGTTGAGTATGTGGACTTACTGAAAAGCTCTTATATTGAGTCTTTCTGATGTTATGATAAATTGCAATTGCTTCAATGACTGAGATTATAGTTTGTTAGTTCTCAATGAAGTTTCTGAATCATACTTGACATTGTGAATGGATTGTTACTTGAGAATAAGAAATCATATGATATATATATATATATATATATATATATATATATATATATATATATATATATATGTTGTTGTTATAAGAATGATCATGATGCCCTCATGTCCGTATTTTATTTTTATCGACACCTCTATCTCTAAACATGTGGACATATTTTTCGATATCGGCTTCCGCTTGAGGACAAGCGAGGTCTAAGCTTGGGGGAGTTGATACATCCATTTGCATTATGATTTTATATTGATATTTATTGCATTATGGGCTGTTATTACATGTTATGTCACAATACTTATGGCTATTCTCTCTTACTTTACAAGGTTTACATAAAGAGGGAGAATGCCAGCAGCTGGGATTCTGGGCTGGAAAAGGAGCAAATATTGGAGACCTATTCTGCATAGCTCCAAAAGTCCTGAAACTCCATGAAAGTCATTTTGGGAATTAATAAAAAATATTCAGCGGAAGAAACACCTGAGTGGGGCCACCCACCACCCACGAGGGTGGGGGGGGGGCGCCCTACCTCCTGGGTGCGCCACCTGCCTCGTGGATCACCTGGCAGCCCTCCGGTGCCCATCTTCTGCTATATGAAGTCTTTTACCCTGGAAAAAATCATAAGCAAGCTTACGGGACGAAACTCCGCCGCCACGAGGCGGAACCAATCTAGGGCTCCGGCGGGGCTGTTCTGCCGGGGAAACTTCCCTCCGGGAGGGGGAAATCATCACCATCGTCATCACTAACGATCCTCTCATCGGGAGGGGGCTAATATCCATCAACATCTTCACCAGCACCATCTCCTCCCAAACCCTAGTTCATCTCTTGTATCCAATCTTTGTACCCAAACCTCAGATTGGTACCTATGGGTTGCTAGTTGTGCTGATTACTCCTTGTAGTTGATGCTAGTTGGTTTATCTGGTGGAAGATCATATGTTCAGATCCTTAATGCATATTAATACCCCTCTGATTATGAACATGAATATGCTTTGTGAGTAGTTACGTTTGTTCCTGAGGACATGGGTGAAGTCTTGCTATTAATAGTCATGTGAATTTGGTATTCGTTCGATATTTTGGTGAGATATATGTTGTCTCTCCTCTAGTGGTGTTATGTGAACATCGACTACATGAAACTTCACCATTATTTGGGCCTAGAGGAAGGCATTGATAAGTAATAAGTAGATGATGGGTTGCTAGAGTGACAGGAGCTTAAACCCTAGTTTATGCGTTGCTTCGTAAGGGGCTGATTTGGATCCACTTGTTTCATGCTATGGTTAGGGGCTGATTGAAGACTCCGTCCCTTGTCCGGATGGGACTTTCCTTGGCGTGGAAGGCAAGCTTGGCGATACGGATATGTAGATCTCCTACCATTGTAACCGACTCTGTGTAACCCTAGCCCTCTCCGGTGTCTATATAAACCGGAGGGCTTTAGTCCGTAGGACATAACCTCCATTACAACAATCATACCATAGGCTAGCTTCTAGGGTTTAGCCTCCTTGATCTCGTGGTAGATCCACTCTTGTACTACCCATATCATCAATATTAATCAAGCAGGACGTAGGGTTTTACCTCCATCAAGAGGGCCCGAACCTGGGTAAAACATCGTGTCCCTTGTCTCCTGTTACCATCCACCTAGACGCACAGTTCGGGACCCCCTACCCGAGATCCGCCGGTTTTGACACCGACATTGGTGCTTTCATTGAGAGTTCCTCTGTGTCGTCACCGATAGGCTCGATGGATTCTTCAATCAACAACAACACCGTCCAGGGTGAGACTTTTCTCCCCGGACAGATCTTCGTATTCGGCGGCTTCGCACTACGGGCCAATTCACTTGGCCATCTGGAGCAGATCGAAAGCTACGCCCCTGGCCGTCAGGTCAGATTTGGAAGCCTAAACTTCACGGCCGACATCCGCGGGGACTTGATCTTCGACGGACTCGAGCCACAGCCGAGCGCGCCACGCTGTCACGATGGGCATGATTTAGCTCAGCCGCCGAACAGTGCCTTGGTGGCCACACATGAATCCGCTCCGGCCCTTGGTCTGGAGCCGATCACGCAGATCGAGGACCGGTGGCTGGACACCGCCTCGGGGGCTGCAACCTCCACGGCGATGGAGCCGAACACTAACCTTGTCCCCTGCAAAGCTCGTAACTCCGAGGTGCCGGACTCCCTGCCGGACTCCGAACCTCCCGCGCCCCTGCCAATCGAGTCTGATTGGGCGCCGGCCATGGAGTTCACCGCCGCGGACATCTTCCAACACTCGCCCTTTGGCGACATCCTAAATTCGCTAAAACATCTCTCGCTATCTGGAGAGACCTGGCCGGACTATGGCCAGGATGGTTGGGATGCGGACGACGAAGAGATTCAAAGCCCTCCCACCACCCACTTTGTAGCCACTGTCGACGATCTAACAGACATGCTAGACTATGACTCCGAAGACATCGACGGTATGGACGACGATGCCGGAGACAACGAAGAACCAGCGCCTACAGTGCACTGGAAGGCCACCACAACCCATGATGTATATATGGTGGATACCCCAAAAGGAAGCGATAACGAGGACCAATGGGGCGCGGCAAAGGATAATCCCGCTGATAAACAACCAAAACGGCGACGCAAACGCCGCCCTAAGTCCCGCCTCGACAACAACAGCGCTCCCAATGACCCAGCAATAGAGCAGGGCAAACCAGTGGACGACGAACATGCGACCAAGCAACCGTCCGAACAGGACGAATCAGATAATCAATCCACGCCCGGCGAAACCAACAGTCCGGACGACCTCACGCCGAACACATCGCCGGAGAATAAGAGCCTTCGCAAAAGACTCGTCGCCACTGCACGAAGTCTGAATAAGGAAAAGCGGAAGCTCAAAACAGCGGAAGACATACTCAGAATGAGGTGGAGCAAAGTGCTCAAAACCGCGGACAAATATGGCAATGCCCATCAATCAAAGAGCTACCCGAAGCGCAAACTGCTGCCAGAATTCGACGAGGAAGCCATAGAGCCCCCACAGTCAAAAAACAAAGAGGCCGCCTGGCCGGATAGACGGCCAGATGATAGGTCGAAAACTGTAAGTGGCGCCGCACACAAGCCGGCCCATGATCCTGGGAAAACAGATGGCCCAGCCAGGTCAATTTACGGACCAAAAAAGAGGGCCCCAGGAAGCAACACAACACGCCAAGTGTTCGAAGACAGCGGTACACCCAAATACAGGGGCGTCGCACACCCACTATGTTTCACCAATGAGGTGCTGGATCATGAATTCCCAGCAGGGTTTAAACCCATAAACATACAGGCTTACGACGGAACAACAGACCCTGGAGTCTGGATAGAGGATTATATACTACACATACACATGGCTAGAGGAGATGATCTCCACGCCATAAAATATTTACCCCTCAAGCTCAAAGGGCCAGCCCGTCATTGGCTCAAAAGCCTACCAGAAAACACTGTTGGAAGTTGGGAAGAGCTTGAGGACGCGTTTAGAGCAAATTTTCAAGGGACTTATGTCCGCCCTCCGGATGCAGACGATCTAAGTCATATAACTCAACAGCCCGGAGAGTCAGCGTGCAAATTCTGGAACAGGTTCCTTACCAAAAGAACCAAATAGTCGACTGTCCGGACGCCGAAGCCTTAGCAGCTTTTAAACACAACGTCCGAGACGAATGGCTCGCTAGACACCTCGGCCATGAGAAGCCGAGGACAATGTTCGCACTAACAAGCCTCATGACCCGCTTTTGCGTGGGGGAAGATAGTTGGCTAGCAAGATGCAGCACCAGCGACCCAAGTACATCCGAGATCAGAGATGGAAACGGAAAATCACGGCGCAGAAAAGATCAGCGCCGGAATAAAGAGAAAAGCCCAAAGAACACGGCGGTTAACGCCGGATTCAAAAGCTCGCGGCCAAACAACAAAACACTGCCTCTTAAGGATAGCAGTGATGAACTATCCAACTTAAACAAAATTTTGGATCGGATATGTCAAATCCACAGTACCCCCGGAAGGCCTGCAAACCACACTCACCGAAATTGTTGGGTTTTCAAATAGTCCGGCTGACTCAACGCCGAACACAAGGGGCTCGACGCATCAAGCGAAGACGATGATAAACCCCACCAGCAGAGCACCGGAAAACAAAAGACTTTCCCACAAGAAGTCAAAGCAGTAAACTCACTTCATGTGATAATACGGAAAAGCAATGCGGCACCCGTTGAAATGGGTCTCGCACGGTCCCCCCCAGCGGAACCTCGAGATTGGATATCAAAACCAATCACTTTCGACCACCTGGATTATTCCAGAAGCGTTCGAAATGCAGGATGGACTGCCCTGTTATTGGATCCCATAATCGACGGACTACAATTTACACAAGTCCTGATGGATGGAGGCAGCGATTTAAACCTACTATATCCAAACACAATCCGCAAGTTGGGGATAGACCGTACTAAAATTCGACATAGCCGCACTTCCTTTAAAGGAGTGACGCCAGGCCCTTACGCCAAGTGCATAGGCTCCTTATTACTAGAAGTTGTGTTCGGATCACCGAACAACTTCCGACGCGAAAAACTAACCTTTCACGTCGCCCCGTTCAAAAGTAGCTATCAAGCACTATTGGGTCGTGAAGCTTTTGTCCGCTTCAACGCCATACCACATTACGCGTCTCTTACACTTAAGATGCCCGGTCCACGTAGCATCATTTCATTAAGAGGGTCATTAAGAGGGTCATTAAGAGACCCCGAACACGGCTAGACGAGTCCGGCATAAATAAGCTAGGGGCTCCCTAGCCGCACACCCCTTCACAAGGGGCTATGCGTATAAGCAACAACGAGCTAATATAGACTCCGCTTTGATTATTAGTATTTTTCATATACTTTTTTTTCGCATGTTTCCTTTCAAACTAAGTTCCTCTCTTTTTCCAGATGAACAACGTGCACACCCGTCCAGGATAACGGCACAATGGAGACACAGGCGCAGACGTGCAGTAGGGACCCGTCACAAGGATTCTTTTCAGGTTAAGACCCTGCGTAAACCTTTTTACTGTCTCTTGTTGCTATAATCCCCTGGTTTCTCATTATAACCAGAGTGGAACCTGACGTTTTGGCACGGGCCGCGTCAGAGGACCCTGCCCGTACCTGGACACTAGGGGCTTAGGGCATTGTTCTGCCCATTACTATAAAGACCGAACACCTTAGGGAGTGTTTGGCGTCTCGAGTTAGGCCTTATATGCATCAGCTCTGAATCATGTCTTGGGTCAAATGTTAGGTTTGCCCGGCTCCTGTGTTTTGCTGCCTTACGTTCCGTATCATCGGCTAAGGCAGCACCAGGAGAACTACTGCGATTGTGCCCCAGTTCGGTTGGGCGAAGCACCTCAGTAGAGAAAGCCGAAAACTGACTGTCATGATACAGCGAGAGACTGGTCAACCACTCGATCGACCACTGGAATGTTTAGAATTCCCCCGCTTTGACGAAGGACCGTTTCCCGGTCAGGCACACACGCGCCCTGAATTCGGAGAGCGCGGTGCCCCCAGGGGCTATATCGTAGCCCCACCCTCAAACTCCAATGGCTAAGTGAAAGTGATAAAGCATTATAGTCCGGTTGCCTCGTTTGCTATGCTACCACCTCCTCAACAGGACCGAGACGTCGGATTAAGTGTGACAATGCGCTATTTTTGCGAACACCCCCGCACCTTGTGCGTGGGGGCTGAAGCCAAAGACTGCCATATTTCAGGTTATACACACGTATACATAAACGGCCGCATAGGAGATATTTCAATACTTGGAACGCACAAGTATAAAAAGCGATTACATCATAACCATTGTTTTACAAAATACAACGTTCATTTGAACGTGACATTTTTCGAGCACTGCGACTCTATTATACGAGCACCACGCATAACTTCCCCAAAATAGTGCTCGGCGGGTAACTGGCTTTCGTCCGAACCCTGGGTTGCAACAACGGTGGCATCCATCTCTGTCCAATGTGTCTTCACACGGGCAAGGGCCATCCGCGCACCTTCTATGCAGGCCGACCGCTTCATCTCCTTGATATGCGGCACCGCCCCGAGAAATTGCTGCAATAAGCCAAAATAGCTCGTCGCCTTGGGCCTCTCTGGCCAGACATGAGTCACTATATCCGTCATGGCAAGTCTGGACAACCTGTTCAGCTCAGCCCATTCGGCCAACCGATCGGTCAGCGGAAGTGAACAATCCGGACTATGGAATTGAGACCAAAACAGCTCTTCCGTCTTGTGATCCTTCTGACTCCGGAAGTGCACAACGGCATCCGCCGCACTTGCCGCTAAGTCCATATATGAATCCTCCGGACCCCACAGCTGGCCAAGCTGGGCATAATTTGGATCCGTAAACCGGCGACGCAGCAGAAAAGGCTTGCCAGTCACAATGTCTCCGGCTTGACGCAGCTCCTCCTTCATAGCCCGCATTGCAGAACGAGCATCCTTGGCCTCGGCGGTGGCCTTCCCCAGGTCTTCTCGCTCCGATAGGCGCTCCTTTTCAAGAGCCTCATTGCGATCGGTAGCATCCTTCAATTTAACGGCCAATTCGGCCATCTCTTCCCTGCTTCGGCAGTGTGCAGCCCTTTCGGCTTCTAACTCTTCGACCGCCCTCGAGGCAGCTGCATCACTCCTTCTGGCTTGCTCCTTGGCTTGAGCAAGTTCTGCCCGAAGGCTCTCCACTGCAGCAGCACCATCTGCGTCAAGCATAAATATTGTAAGAGGTGGGCTTTGACTCGCTTAAAAAGGTGACTGCGGAGAGATAACTTACCTTGCGACTCGTCAAGTCGCTTGTTGACTAGCGCGATGTCTTTATCCGCAACATCGAGTTGCCACATTAATTCAGCAACTTCATGAGTCCGGCTAGCCCCCGAACTATCCGCCACCTGCATAGGAAGGGCGACACTCAATACCTGCGATTTTGATCCTCGGCACGCTGTCCCTTTCGACAACCTACCGAGTCTCAGGGGCTACTATCTATACAGGGCGCACTTTTATGTGCAAAACTGTCAAAAAGGCGCGTCGTTTTTACGTACCTCAAAACCCGCCAGCAAACTCTTGACGGCATTATGCAATCCGCTTTCGGCGGACGAAATCCTTCCAATCACCACGCGCATCAATGCACGGTGATCTTCTGAGACGGACGCCCTCTCAAGCAGATCCTTCAGCTCCCCCGGCCGAACACTAGTCGGTGCCGAACTCTTCGGCTCTGCCGGACTCGGGGATACCCTCCGTGACGACACTTCAGGCTCGTCCGCCCTATCCGACGGCGCAGCAGGCAGAGGCGTCTCGCTCTCCATCATCTCCGGACGAAGGTCCCCCGAAGACGAGCTCATCTGAGAAGGTCGCAGATCCGAACTACAAGGTAAAAATTTCGGTTATCCTCAGAAGCACAAATAGGGATATTTTCTTATTTATGAACTCCCCTTTTTTCCTACTCACGGCTCGCTAGAGGGCTACTTCTTTAGAGAAGATTGTACGGCCGGGGTCTCCCCGGACGCAGGACCCTCTGGTGAAGATTTCTTCCCCCGCTTAGAGGCTTTGGCCTCCGAGTCTTCGGAGGCGGTCCTCTCCTCCCCATGGAGGGAGGGATTTTCAGTCCCCCCTTCTTCAAGCGCCCCCTTGGGCGAGGTAGTAGCTCCTCTATTTTCCCCTTCACCTTCTTCTGAAGGCGCCACCTCCAACATTCTGACCAGCACGGGCTCCAGCGCGGTCTTTGGGAGGGGGGCCGGACACCGTATCAGCTTTGCTTGCGCTATCCACTCCTGTTGAAGGAAAACGGGTTAAAAGGCGAATTGTAGAAAAGCAAACAAATGGTACATCCGAACACTGGGCTACTTACCTGAGTATCCGGGCGATTGCAGCTTAGGCCCGCATCCTCGGTCAATTCCGGACACGCCACCCGCGGTCCATAGAACAACTTGTACATCTCCACGGGTGTCGTACCCATGAAGTGTTGGAGAATCCGTGATTCCTCCGGATTGAACTCCCATAACCGGAGAGGACGGCGTTTGCAGGGCGGAATACGCCTGATTAGCATGACCTGCATCACCACGACCAGATCGATCTCCCTCGCCTGGAGGTCTCGAATCCGGCCCTGCAATAGGGGAACATCTTTTGACGGCCCCCAATTGAGCCCTTGGTTGACCCACGACATCAACCGTTGTGGAGGTCCCAGGCAGAATGAAGGCGGCGGCTTTTGCCTGCTGCCCTTCGGAGCGGTGATATAGAACCACTCCTGCTGCCACAAGCCGAGCTCCTCCTGGAAGGAGCCCTCGGGCCACGAGGCATCGGCCCTCCTGCTTATGGCCGCCCCGCCGCACTCCGCTTGACGCCCCCCTATCATCTTCGTCTTCACATTGAAGGTCTTCAGCCACAGGCCGAAGTGGGGGGTGACGCGGAGGAAGGCTTCGCAGACAATAATAAATGCGGAAATATGGAGGATGGACTCCGGAGCCAAGTCATGAAAATCCAGCCCGTAGTAAAACATGAGCCCTCTCACGAAAGGATCCGTAGAGAAGCCTAAACCCCGACGGGGGATACAAAGACGACGTGCTCACCGGGCTCGGGAGTGTGTATAGCCTGCCCTTCGGCGGGCAACCTGTCCGAAATCTCGATGGACAAGTACTTGGCCTCACGCAGCTTTAACACGTCCTCCTCCGTGATGGAGGAGGGCATCCACCGGCCTAGAAGGTCGGAGCCGGACATTGTTGAAGGTCCGAAGCGCTCGAATCTGGGGCTCTGAGTGTTTGGAACTTGGTGCAAGGAGAGGATTCGGTGGAAGATTGAAGAAAAGAAACGAGCCTTGGTCCTATTATAAAGGGAGAGAATACCAAGAGCCATCTCCGTGACCGTTCGAGACTCGCCTTCGATAGAGGAGGCGTCGCGACGGGCGCGGTTGGTTTACCCACGCCCGTATTGATGAGAATCCCGGAATAAGGGGAACACGATCTCTGCTTCGACAAGACGTGCCAAGGAAACCGCTTCGCTAAACGCGCTGAGGTGGTATAATAAAAAATGATTCAAGTAAAGGCTTGGTAGTGGTGTGACGTCATGCCGCAAAATACGTCAGCAGATTGAACTTGTGTACATTTTATTCTCTCTACGGTGGAATGTGGAATTTATTTTGCAGAGCCGGACACTATCCTGGTGTTCACAATCTTCTATGGATTATTTGGAGGAGGAACCCGCCTTGCAATGCCGAACGTTATGCACCGGACTCATCGTCATTGAAGCCAGGTTCAGGGGCTACTGAGGGAGTCCTGGACTAGGGGGTGTCCGGACAGCCAGACTATCATCGTCCGCCGGACTCCAAGACTACGAAGATACAAGATTGAAGACTCCGTCCCGTGTCCGGATGGGACTTTCCTTGGCGTGGAAGGCAAGCTTGGCGATACGGATATGTAGATCTCCTACCATTGTAACCGACCCTGTGTAACCCTAGCCCTCTCCGGTGTCTATATAAACCAGAGGGCTTTAGTCCGTAGGACATAACCTCCATTACAACAATCATACCATAGGCTAGCTTCTAGGGTTTAGCCTCCTTGATCTCGTGGTAGATCCACTCTTGTACTACCCATATCATCAATATTAATCAAGCAGGACGCAGGCTTTTACCTCCATCAAGAGGGCCCGAACCTGGGTAAAACATTGTGTCCCTTGTCTCCTGTTACCATCCGCCTAGACGCACAGTTCGGGACCCCCTACCCGAGATCCGCTGGTTTTGACACCGACACTTCTCCTTTGCTACAAAAAGGATTGGGCCACCTTACTGCACCTTATTTACTTTCATTGCTTGTTACCCGTTACAAATTATTCTATCACAAAACTATCTGTTACCGATAATTCCAGTGCTTGCAGAGAATACCTTACTTAAAACCGCTTGTCATTTCCTTCTGCTCCTCGTTGGGTTCGACACCCTTACTTATCGAAAGGACTACGATAGATCCCCCACACTTGTGGGTCATCAGTGCTTATAAAGTCGCTTCTTTGATTGAAAAGTATGATATTACTCTCTACAAATCTGAAAATTTTGACATAATTAAATATTGCTATGAAAACTATGCTCATAATGTCTATGTCAAAGAATTTATTGAGAGAATGGCCGTTGCTTTGGAATAAAATAATGATATGCATGAATCTATAGCTAATTATGATTCTGATGATTTGATTCAAATATCCCTTGATGAATATGATGCTTGCTATTCTTGTGGCCATGATGCCAATATTTATGGAGATGAATTTGCTATAGTCCCTTATGTTAAACATGAGATTGTTGCTATTGCACCAATACTTGATAGTTCCTTCGATGAAAAGCATTATTGCAATGATGTTATTATAAATTCTATTAATGTCAATTGTGCTAGTAATATGCAAAACCCTAAGTGTCGGGGATATACCCCACGGTGTAACCCGGCCGGAAGTATAACCCGGCCGGACTGGACGACTCACTAAGTGACCCGCCCGAGCCTGGCGACTCATGGTTGACCCGGCGAGCGGGTCAGAGGAACGACAAGACCCGGTGGCCCAGAAGGCGGTTTATGGAAGGCCGGATCATGTTATGGCGGGCCGGCTTAAGAGAAAAGGCATAAGGAATATTCTCCTTACAAAGGAAGCAAGACTAGGATTCCACTTGTTATAGAGTAGTCCTAGTCCTACTATGACTCCACATGTAACCCGCCCATTCAACTTATATAAGGAAGGGCAAGGCACCCCAAGAGGGACAAGATAGAAAATAATCGTTAAGGCTAGACACAACAAAGGGGAGCCGGCTTATGCAGCATCTCCCTCATGAGCATAATGAGACCTAGCCACAAACAACATGTAGGGCTTTTATCGGATGATGTTTCCCGGGGCCCGAAGCTGTCTAAATCCTTGTCTTGTGTGTTGCGTCTCTTGTCCCGATCAACCCCTCTCAATCTACCACATAGATGCGTTGGCCTCACGACTAAGTCCTCACACTAGGACATCTGCCGTGACAATTCCATGACAGTTGGCGCCCATCGTGGGGCTTGCGCACGGTGGTGTTGAGTTTCTTGGAGGGATTGTTTCTCGGGGATCGAGAAATTTGCAACTTTCCGGATGAAGAGGAGCCGGTTAGGAAGGATCTACATCAGCGAGTGGCTAAATTACCGTTGCATGTATCGGAAGTTATTCATGGAACTGCTCGTCTGTCGTCCAAAACGAATCAGGTGATATCTATCAAAGTTTATTTTATAAGCACAATATTGTTTTTGTCAAAGAACAATTACTTTGGCATGTAATATTTTCTATGCAGGACGACTATTAAAATAAGAAAGGATGGTGTTATACTGCGGATGCATGTTCAGCTATGCCACGCGGCTTCATGGGCACGCGTATCTCGGTCCCGTTTATATCAAACGCGCCAGCTGACTCACCCGTCCGTGTCGCCTTACAATGCCATAGATGACTCGCTCGTCTGCCTTCGCGGCCGGTTCACGTGTCCGCGCCAGCTTACAACATGGAGTACACCTCGCTCGTCTACGCCGGTTTACAACACCACAGCCGATTCATCTATCTGAGCCGTCTCTGATGTTGCGGTCATCTTTTCCGTCTGCCTCTCGTGGCCTGGTCTACATCAACACACCGGGCCGCACCTGTCTGCATGAGCTTTTTGTTGAGTATAACGCAAGTCACAGCTTGGATAGCCCAGGTTTCTTTCAACAAATTGGAGGCAGATTATCATATACTATCAGCCGTTGTCTGCACTGGATGGCTCAATGGGCAGGCGCACAAGTCGCCGCCACTACAGTTTGGATAACTTCAAATAGCCAGGTGGAAGGAATCATTGGCCGAGTTGTTGACACGGCTCATACAGATCATTTATAACCCGTCGCAGTCACCTCAACCTTCTGTGGATTCATATCGCACTATCAACACCAATAATATACACCTTCTGCTATGGTCAAATACGGAGAATCTCAAGACAACTCCTCGAGTCGTCTTAAGACTTGGGGGCTACGATGATATGACTCAGCAAGTCTTGCCAGTTTCAGCAAATTCAAGTGTTCCAGGATGTTGAAGGGAAAGATAACCCGGTCCCAGAGGCTACTGTTATATTGATGAAAATTTAAAGGCCGTTAGAAATATTCTGGCTCACAATGATGCTTCCGGTTTATAGTCCGGTTTAAGGGAAATCCCGTCTCCCATACAGCACTTAAGCCCTTAGTATCTGGTTCAAATCTGGTTTAAGAGGAAACTATCTCTTGCAAAGCTCTGACACTCTCAATATCCGGTTCAAAATCCCGGTTCAAGAAGAATTTATCTCTTGCAAAAAGTTAAAGGTTGCCGAAGAGGACCTGTTGCCATGATGCACGGTTCAAACATGGGTATCCTGCCTTATTGGCTTATCATATTATTGATCACATGGGGGCTTTACTGCTCATTAAAGCGGCATTCGGTTTACCCCTTGATTTAGCTTATAAAGCCATATATAAAAATCACTTGGGGGCTTGGTCGTATTCGAACCATAGCTACACCTTTTGATCGGCGCAAGGCCACAAGGAAAATCACTTGGGGGCTTGGTCGTATTCGAACCATAGCTACACCTCTTGGTCGGCTCAAGGCCAAAAGAAAATTACTTAGGGGCGAAAGAGAGTGTTGCAAAAGCACAACTCAAACATAGGCACCCACTGAGCACAACTCAAAATATTGCTTGGGGATTCTTTGCTATCGCAATGAACAAAGAATCTACACTTGTAATAGGCTATCAAGCCACGACTTGGAAGCCTGGTATATATACCTAAAAACCTAGGTTAGCCTGCCTTTTTTAAGTAAGTCACTCCGTCCAGGTAAACCTGGTATGACCCGCCGAACTTTGACAAGTCAATCTCATAAGACCCTGAACTTATCAAAGTTAAAACGGCGATTGGTTAACGATTGAGGTCCATCTTAAAAGGCTTTGTAAAATGGTTTAACTCAGCGGCCTGGCAGCCCATGAAAAGCCTCGAATTTGGGGCCTGGCAGCCCATGAAAAGCCTCGACTACAAGTTTTCATATGCTTTTATTTGCCAAGTTTTTTCTCCTTTGATGAGATTTATGATGTTTTTGGTAAACCAACATTCATTAACCCGGCTCGACTTTCAACTACAAGTTGTCTGTACATAATCACTTATAATCCGGTGTTTCTTAACCTAGTCAGGTTTTGACTACAAGTCGCCAGTATTATATATGGATAATCTGGTGTTTATTACAACCCGTTACGGTTTTATTATAAACCGGAAAAATATGGGAGGAGTTATTAGTACTCAAGATTTGGGTTATCACTCTTACTACAAAAAGTTGGTAAACCAACAATGTGATTCAATGTCACAGGAATGATATATTTCATATTTGATTATTCTTAAGTGCAGCCTTGGTTATAAACCCGGGTTATATGTTGGGCATTATGACCCGTCCGACGGTAAACCGCCAGGACACTTTAAACTTGTTGTATGCAGAAACAGGTTGAATAAAGCATAATTATAAATGACCGGTGTTTATTAACCCGGCCTGGTTTTAAGACGACAAGTCACCGGTATATGATGAGAAATTATCCGGTGTTTGTTAACCCGGCCTCGCTTGGGACTATAAGTCACCAGTATATATTTGAATTGCGCCATTGGAATCATGCGCTCATATATCAGTGGATTATATTATTTAAATCTTCAAATAGCCAACATGGCTGGATTTTATGGTTATTAATAACGAGTATTATCATTAAGGGCTTCGAATTCGCTTTAGCGCAATGGCTATTATTTTATCAATCAATATGATTTATTCTACAATGGAGGGAATAGTCCCGAGTCACTGCAGGCTTACGACCCGACACTTGGGGGCTACATTATTCAAAGTTGAGATTATATCAAATATGCAAGTCTCATGTCGCTGCAAGCATGCACCATGACACTTGGGGGCTAAAGCAAAGTCATTTTTTGCTCATCTTATTGAAGACCCGACTCATCACATTATAATGAGCCGGCCCTTGGGGGCTACCAGTTGCTCCTGTCAACAATTCAAGGTACACAAGTCTTAAAACCATTATATTGAAAGGTCCATTGCTCAGTTGGTAAAGCACAAAGCTCTTAACCTTGTGGACGTGTGTCCAAAGCCCATGGTGGGGTTACATCATATGATGTTATTTTCAATGAAGTATTTATAAAAAGTTCCAGCTCAGTATTATCTTACTGAACCGGCCCTTGGGGGCTACACATCGCTGCTCAAGTCTACATGATCATATTTATAAAGTCCCTGATCATTATTGCATAATAACCCGGCCCTTGGGGGCTACACTGGTTGAAGTTTTTTGAGTATCAGGAAATTACAAGTCCCAGGTTGCTGCAAGCATGACAACCCAGCACTTGGGGGCTACATATATGGAGTATTCAGTTTTTACAAGTGACTGAGATGAACAACATGGATTTCTTCAAAGTGACAGTAATTATATGGAAACAAGTCTCAAATCATCACTTTGTTCTGTTCAAGACTTGGGGGCTACAGGTAATATGGATATAAGGGAGAAAATATCTTCCGATTTTCAGTTTTGAGTAAACCAGATTGACCTGGCGTCACCAATCATTATGACCCGGTCTCTGCAACAATCATAACCCAGCGTCATCAATAATCATGAATCGGTGTTGGCAACATTCATGAACCGGCGTTGGAAACAATCATGACCCGGAATTATCAGTTTTTATAACCCGGCGATTTTGGAAATCATAGATCGGCGAGTTCTATATTTTCAAGCCAACTAAATATCAGTTGAATATTTGAAGACCAATATTTTTGTCAAGTCAGAGCATTAAAGGCTGAGTCAAACGGATTCATTATTTACAACATTTTTTTCTACAAGCAAATTGATTATGAAGCTGGTCTACTAACCCGGATTTTCTAGAAGGAGGAAATGACAAGGATTTAAGGATGATCAGGTGCCGGCTTACAAAATATTTAACCCGGAGCACAACCTGTCAAATTTGTTCTTGTGTTTATATTGCAGATCAGTTTAACGTGGATAAATCCAAATTAAACTGGGGGCTAATGTCGGGGATATACCCCGCGGTGTAACTCGGCCAAAAGTATAACCCGGCCGGACTGGACGACTCACTAAGTGAACCGCCCGAGCCTGGCGACTCATGGGTGACCCGGCGAGCGGGTCAGAGGAACGATAAGACCCGGTGGCCCAGAAGGCGGTTTATGGAAGGCCGGATCATGTTATGGTGGGCCGACATAAGAGAAAAGGCATAAGGAATATTATCCTTACAAAGGAAGCAAGACTAGGATTCCACTTGTTATAGAATAGTCCTAGTCCTACTAGGACTCCACATGTAACCCGCCCCTTCAACTTATATAAGGAGGGGCAGGGCACCCCAAGAGGGACAAGACAGAAAATAATCGTTAAGGCTTGACACAACAAAGGGGAGACGGCTTATGCGGCGTCTCCCTCATGAGCATAATGAGACCTAGCCACAAACAACATGTAGGGCTTTTACCGGATGATGTTTCCCGGGGCCCGAAGCTGTCTAAATCCTTGTCTTGTGTGTTGCGTCCCTCATCCCGATCAACCCCTCTCAAGCTATCACATAGATGCATTGGCCTCACGACTAAGTCCTCACACTAGGACATCTGTCATGACAATTCCACGACACTAAGCTTGGGGATGCTAGTTTTGCTATGTCTACTATTTGTTGCAATGGTCATGATTGGGGTGATTCTTTTTATGATCTTGAAAATTTATTTAAGCCCCATGATGAATATGAGATTGATAATAATGTTTGCAATAATATTGAAAGTGGTTTTGGAAGAGTTTCAACCTTAGATCCCACATATTTGGAAAATGTTCAATCTTATGATTTTTTTGATAAAAGTGGGTTTGGAGAGGTCATGGCTTTAATTAATGTTAATCTCACTATTTTGGAAGAGTGTCAACTACGCATGCATGTGGATCGTGTTGAGAATATTTTATGGGATAGCTATATTGTTGAATTTTCTTATGATCCTACATGTAATTATTATGAGAGAGGAAAATATGGTTGTTGGAAATATTTATGTTACTAAATTTCCTTTCGTTATGTTGAGATTGCTATTGTTTCTTTCTTCTTCCTTGCATACGCTAGATCTTGCTTGTCTTGCTAATTTGTTTTCCTATAAAATTCTTATGCATAGGAAGTATGTTATACTTAGCTGTGTTTGTCATGTGTTTTATGATTCTCTCTTTGTGCTTCAATTCTTCTCTTTTATGTGAGCATCATTAAAATTATCAACGCCTAGCTAAAAGGCTTTAAAGAAAAGCGCTTGTTGGGAGGCAACCCAATTTTATTTTGTTCTTTTCTTTTTTCTACTGTTTAGTAATAAATAATTCATCTAGACTCTGGTTAGATGTGGTTTTAAGTTTTAATTAGTGTTTGTGCCAAGTAGAACCTTTGGGAAGACTTGGGTGAAAGTTGATTTTATCTTGCTGAAAAACAGAAATTTTTGCGCTCACGAGATTATTCGTCATTTTTAACATAAGAGTGATTTTAAGTTTATTATTTTTTCAGAAGATTAATAGACAAATTTCTCACGTCCACCAATTTATTTCAGAATTATTGGAGTTACAGAAGTATTCGAGAGTTACATATTACTACTGACTGTTCTGTTTTTGACAGATTCTGTTTTTCGCGTGTTGTTTTCTTATTTTGATCAATCTATGAGTAGTATCGGGGGGTATGAACCATGGAGAAGTTGTAACAGTAGATATTACACCAATATAAATAACGAATGAGTTTGCAACAGAACCTTAAAGTAGTGATTTATTTTCTTATACTAACAGAGCTCATGAGATTTTCTGTTGAGTTTTTTGTTGTGAAGTTTTCTAGTTTTGGTAAGGATTTGATGGATTATGGAATAACGAGTGGCAAGAGCCTAATCTTGGGGATGCCCAAGGAACCCAAGGTAAAATTCAAGGACAACCAAAAGCCTAATCTTGGGGATGCCCCGGAAGGCATCCCCTCTTTCGTCTTCGTCTAGCGGTAACTTTACTTGAGGCTATATTTTTATTCACCACATGATATGTGTTTTGCTTGGTGCGTCTTGTATGATTTGAGTCTTTGCTTTTCAGTTTGCCACAATCATACCTGCTGTACACAGATTTTGGGAGATACATGCATGAATCGTGATTTATTAGAATATTCTATGCACTTCACTTATATCTTTTGAGCTAGACAATATTGCTCTAGTGCTTCACTTATATTTCTTTTTAGAGCACGGCGGTGGTTTTATTTTATAGAAATTGTTGAAATCTCATGCTTCACTTATATTATTTTGAGAGTCTTTTAGAACAGCATGGTAATTTGCTTTGGTTATAAAATTAGTCCTAATATGATGGGCATCCAAGATGGATATAATAAAAACTTTCATATAAAGTGCATTGAATACTATGAGAAGTTTGATTCTTTATGATTGTGTTTGAGATATGAAGATGGTGATATTATAGTCATGCTAGTGGAATAATTGTGAATTTGAGAGATGCTTGTGTTAAAGTTTGTGATTCCCATAGCATGCACGTATGGTGAACCGTTATGTGATGAAGTTGGAGCATGATTTATTTATTGATTGTCTTCCTTATGAGTGGAGCTCGGGATCGCGCGATGGTTAACTCCTACCAACCCTTCCCCAAGGAGCATGCGTGTAGTACTTTGTTTTGATGACTTGTAGATTTTTGCAATAAGTATGTGAGTTCTTTATGAGTAATGTTGAGTCCATGGATTACACGCACTCCCACCCTTCCACCATTGCTAGCCTCTCTTGTGTCGCGCAACTTTCGCCGGTACCATAACACCCACCATTACCTTCCTCAAAACAGCCACCATACCTACCTATTATGGCATTTCCATAGCCATTCCAAGATATATTGCCATGCAACTTTCCACCGTTCTATTTATTATGACACGCTTCATCATTGTCATATTGCTTTGCATGATCATGTAGTTGACATTGTATTTGTGGCAAAGCCACCGTTCATAATTTTTTCATACATGTCACTCTTGAATCATTGCGCATCCCGGTACACCACCAGAGGCATTCACATTGAGTCATATTTTGTTCTAAGTATTGAGTTGTAATTCTTGAGTTGTAAGTAAATAAAAGTGTGTTGATTTTCATTATTAGAGCATTGTCCCATGTAAGGAAAGGATGATGGGGACTATGATTCCCCCACAAGTCGGGATGAGACTCCGGACGAAAAATAAATAAATAAAAGAGGCCATAAAAAAAGAAGAAGGCCCAAATAAAAAAATTGAGAGAAAATGAGAGAAGGGGCAATGTTACTATCCTTTCTCCACACTTGTGCTTCAAAGTAGCACCATGATCTTCATGATAGAGAGTCTCCTATGTTGTCACTTTCATATACTAGTGGGAATTTTCATTATAGAACTTGGCTTGTATATTCCAATGATGGGCTTCCTCATAGTGCCCTAGGTCTTCGTGAGCAAGCAAGTTGGATGTACACCCACTTAGTTTCTTTTTGAGCTTTCATACACTTATAGCTCTAGTGCATCCATTGCATGGCAATCCCTATTCACTCACATTAATATCTACTGATGGGCATCTCCATAGCCCGTTGGTATGCCTAGTTGATGTGATACTATATTCTCCTTTTATTGTTCTCCACAACCACCATTCTATTCCACCTATAGTGTTATGTCCATGGCTCACGCTCATGTATGGCGTGAAGATTGAAGAAGTTTGAAAATACTAAAGTATGAAACAATTGCTTGGTTGAAACTGGGCTTGTGCATGATTTAAATATTTTGTGTGATGAAGATAGAGCATCGCCAGACTATATGATTTTGTAGGGATAGCTTTCTTTGGCCATATTATTTTGAGAAGACATGATTGCTTGTTAGTATTCTTGAAGTATTATTGTTTTTATGTCAATATTAAGCTTTTGTCTTGAATCTTCCAGATCTGAACATTCATGCCACAATAAAGAAAATTACATGGATAAATATGTTAGGTAGCATTCCACATCAGAAATTCTGTTTTTATCATTTACCTACTCGAGGACGAGTAGGAATTAAGCTTGGGGATGCTTGATACGTCTCCAACGTATCTATAATTTTTGAAAGTTCCATGCTATTATATTATCTGTTTTGGATGTTTAATGGGCATTTATATGCTATTTTATATTATTTTTGGGACTAACCTATTAACCGAGGGCCCAGTGCCAGTTGTTGTTATTTGCCTATTTTAGAGTTTGCAGAAAAGGAATACCAAATGGAGTCCAAACGGAATGAAACCTTCGCGATGATCTTTCTTGGACCGAAAGAAAACTAGAAGACTTGGAGATGAATTCCATGATGCAACGAGGCAGGATGGCGCGCTCAGGGGGGTAGGGCGTGCCCCCCACCCTCATGGGCCCCTCGTGGCGAGTTCCTTCGCCTATATATACTCTTATACTCTGAAAACATCATATACTCTTATACTCTGAAAACATCCAGGAGAGCCACGAAACCACTTTTCCACCGCCGCAACCTTTTGTACCCGTGAGATCCCATCTAGGGACCTTTTCCGGCGTCCTGCTAGAGGGGGATTCAATCACGGAGGGCTTCTACATCAACACCATTACCTCTTCGATGAAGCGTGAGTAGTTTACCACAGACCTTCAGGTCCATAGTTATTAGCTAGATAGCTTGTTCTCTCTCTTTGCATCTCAATACCATGTTCTCCTCATTGTTCTTGGAGATCTATTCGATGTAATACTCTTTTGCGGTGTGTTTGTCGAGATGCGATGAATTGTGGATTTATGATCAAGATTATCTATGAATATTATTTGGTTCTTCTCTGAATTCTTATATGCATGATTTGATATCTTTGCAAGTCTCTTCGAATATCGGTTTAGTTTGGCCTACTAGATTGATCTTTCTTGCAATGGGAGAAGTGCTTAGCTTTGGGTTCAATCTTGCGGTGTCCTTTCCCAGTGATAGTAGGGGCAGCAAGGCACGTATTGTATTGTTGCCATCGAGGATAACAAGATGGGGTTTTCATCATGTTGCTTGAGTTAATTCCTCTACATCATGTCATCTTGCTTAATGCGTTACTTCGTTCTTTATGAACTTAATACTCTAGATGCATGCTGGATAGCGGTCGATGTGTGGAGTAATAGTAGGAGATGCAGGCAGGAGTCGGTCTACTTGACACGGATGTGATGCCTATGTTCATGATCATTGCCTTAGATATCATCATAACTATGCACTTTTATATCAATTGCTCGGCAGTAATTTGTTTATCCACCGTAATATTTGCTATCTTGAGAGAAGCCACTAGTGAAACCTATGGCACCCGGGTCTCTTTTCCATATTATTGAATCTCATTTACATCTTGCTAGTTTCCGATCTACTATTTTGCTATCTTTACTTCCCAATCTATAAACCAAAAATACCAAACATATTTACTATACCGTTTATCTATCTCTATAAGATCTCACTTTTGCAAGTGACCGTGAAGGGATTAACTACCCCTTTATCGCGTTGAGTGCAAGTTGTTGATTATTTGTGTAGGTATTCAGCGACTTGTGCATTGTCTCCTACTGGATTGATACCTTGGTTCTCAAAACTAAGGGAAATACTTACGCTACTTTGCTGCATCACCCTTTCCTCTTCAAGGGAAAACCAACACAAGCTCATGAGGTAGCAACTACTCCCTCATCATGGTGGCCATATGGATGATGAAGATGGCCTCCGATGATGATTTCCCCCTTCGGCAAGGTGCCAGAACGGGATCCCGATTGGTTTTTCATGGAGGCTTGCGGCGGTGAACTTTCAATCTAGGGTTATTTCTGGGGGTTTCTGTATTTATATGATTTTTGGGTGTCGGTTTCACACGAAGATGGCCACGAGGGGCCCACAAGACACCAGGGTGCGCCCTGGTCGGTGTGCGCACCTCGTGGCTCTTCTGGACCTCCCATGAAGCTTCTAGTGCCTCTTTTATTCCAAACAAAATCATCAAAAAGTTTCGCCGCATTTGGAGAACTTCAGTTTCTGCACAAAAAACAAAACCATGACAGTTTTGTTGAAAACAATGTCAGTCTGAGTTATATCCATTCAAATCATACCAAAACCATATAAAATTGTTGTACACATGGCATGAATACTTCAGAAATTATAGATACATTGGAGATGTATCACCCTTCTTCTTGAAACCAGTGGTGTTGTTGACCATCAACACTTGTTTGTTCTTTTGCATACCAGCTTTCGTAGTTTTGAGCATAGCAAACAAATCATTTGCACTTTCCTCTATACCCTTCATGTTGTAATTCATGATAAACCATTGCAAGATGTGGGAGTGAAGCAAGGACAATATTTGTACCGAGTGTTGGAGGAATTCCAAATCCTAGAGAAGCTAGTCTATTAACATAACCAATGAGCTTCACTATATGCTTACTCATCGAGGAACCCTCTGCCATCTTGCATTCGATCAAGGCCTTGGTTATTTGAAAACGTTTGGTCCTTGCTTGGTTCTTGTACAGAACTTCTAGAGACCCAATTAGGAATTGAGTAGTAGAACGTTCAACACATTTCTATAGTTCAAGATCCATGCAAGTCAACATGAGGCACTGGACTGACTCATAGTCATCACTACGAGTAGTGAAAGCATCTACAACTTCTTTTGATGCATCCTTTACAGGAGGATCACCTAGGGGTTCATCCAACACGTACTCCTTATTTGCACTCCTGAGAACAAATCTCAGGTTCCGGATCCAATCCACATAGTTTCCACCATTAGCAGCCAACTTTTCTTTCTCTAACGTAGGGGCTAAGTTGAACATATTGTGAGCCTTTGATCTAGAATGATAAACAAAAATATATTTAGACATATTGTATAATTAATTATTGCACTAGTGTTTAAACAATTTTAATATAAAGTACACTCCCACTCAGATCAGTATCTCTTATAATTGATAGCGAGTGATTCAAGATCCTGATCTTATTATTAGCCATTGATGTGGACATCACTGATGACGAGAATTTGGACCGGTAGGGAAACTTTTGCCGATCATATCTCCATATGACTCTAGTTCAACTTTCGAGGCTTCATGCTCCGAGCTCACACTACATAAAAAATACACTTCCGTGATGATACGTGTTTGTCACAGTAGGTCACGTTTTCTGTCATGCATGTACATCCATGACGATTTTATGACAGAATCAAGATAGTCATACCTGTGCTATCGTAGAAGTGTTCCATGACATTACCAAAATTATCATCACGGAAGTGTCCACTTCCATGACGGTAAATCGCGCGTCATAGAAGTGCTTTCGTCAAGGGTGACCGACATGTGGCATCGACTGTAACGGAACGCCGTTAAGCTATCCGGTCCAGTTTTGGATCCAATAACCCATTAACATCCCCGGCCAATGGGGATTTTCCATGTGTAAAATCATCATTGGCTGGAGGAAACACATGTCGGCTCACCGTTGGGATAGATGTCATCCACTCATTGGACCAAAGGCGCCTATGATATGTCGACACATGGCACGGCCCAATAGAGGCTCGTTCCTATGAAAATGTCGGCCCGTTTGACTTGGTCAAAAGGTGGCCGCCCAGCCCATGGAAAGCCTGTTAGTGGCATGTTCGCATATAGCCCATTTACAACCCGCTAACCCAGGGCTCGTTACGACCTATCCGAATTAGGCCCAGTAGCATCATCTGGGCCGTCCAATATGATTCCATCCCGTTTTAACTTTCGGCCCATGTATGGCCCATGATGTCTTTCGGCCCATATGAGGCCCTTTGTAACTCTTGGCCCATTAACGGCCCGTGGTGAAACTGGCCCGTAATGAACAGTGTATCACTTTATACCCATTAACGGCCCATTATTCCATTGGGCCATTTCCATCCCATGTTATCTTTCGGCCTTCTCAGGGCCCATTTATTCTTGGGCTCATTTCCAACATTCGGTTACTTATGGCCCGTTACTGTCATTTTCTGCTTGTGGGTGAAATTTAGCCAATGGTTACAGTCGGCCCGTTTGTGGCCCGTTAATACATTGGGCCGTTTTCATAGCGTCATCAAATACGTCCTATTAACAATGACCCGTTATGGTCGGCCCATGAACGGATGATTCCAACTCTAGCCCGTTTACGGCCATAACGCGGTCTGTTATTGGCCCATGTTTGGCCAACCGATCATATGGCCCGTATAAGGCCCATTGATGATACGGCCCGTATAAGGCCCATTGATGATATGGCCCGTAGAAGGCCCATTGTTTCTATGGCCCGTAGGAGGTCCAGTGTCACTACAGTAAATATGTAGCACATGGTTATTGTGGCCTAGTTTTTTTTTAAATAGGTTATTGTGGCCACTAGCAAACCGCGGAAAAAGAACTGCACTCACTACAAGCAAACAAATAAACAAGACAACAAGGAAATAAATAAGCAAGCAACTTACGCTAGGCTATCATGGCTATTACACATATTACATCCACTGGGCATCAAAGTTCGCCACCAGTGCAAATAAATGCACCGACAAAAGAATATACAAAATTGAGAGCACTTCAGAAGGCACTAGGCCTGGCCAGGATGGGCCCCGCAAGCAGTCGAACAAGTTGATGAGACCTCAGATGTGTCAACCATAGATGCTTCATCCCTAGCTGTATGGCACGATAGTGCACAAGGCAGTCATCTAACATCTTCATTACATCTTTGACTTCAAGTCGGGGCTGAGCTGAAGCAAGACTTTCCTCTTTAAGTTGAGACTCAAGAAGTCGAACTGATTGAGGCAACGACGGCACAGAGGTTGTCTCACACCTGCTGGTGAGTATCTTCAACTCACCGTCTTCATCAAGATAGGACCTTGGGGTCATCTCGCTGTCCTCAAGATGGTTTGGCTCACTATCTTCCCTAAAGTTCTTCTTGGCATAAGAGATACGACTCTGAAAGAGAAACAAGGAACACGTAACAGGTTTCACAATTATATAAGCAAATAAGTGGATATGTTCTGCATAAGGAACATGTTTTTACAACTACAAAATTAAAACTGGTAGTTGTTGCAAACATCCAATCAGATGTAAATAGCAAAGTAAACAGCAGTGGAGGAAATGATGCCTATCCAAATCTATACTAGAACAAAGTTTGAAGGCTTGAGAAGGATGAACTTACATTACATGTTAACACGGGCTGGACAAAGCCCTTCTCCATGTTGATGGAAGGATAATTCAATAAAATCCCCAAAGAAAATTCTTTATAAGCATTGCCATTATTCTACATTTTGCAAAGAGTAAATATAGATCAAATAATATTGGAAGAAACAGAGGATAATGAGCTCATGTGCAGACTGATGATACATAATCAAATAGCAATTAATTAAGTACAACGTTACAAGGCAAAAGGGCAAGAGGTACTGACAAGAGCAATGCAGAGCCCAGTATTGTTGTGAGATCGTATGATCCTTTGAGCAATGAGATTCATCTGAAATTAGTTTTCATACCAGAGAGAAGGTAAGGCACATGCAGAAATTTAGGAGTTCAAATTTTGAATTGATATCATAGATAGTACCTGACGCTGGGCTCTCAGCAAGTCTAATAGGGGTTTGGCCACTGGAGTGGGGGTAAAGTGTGGTACAGTTGGGCATGTGTTTTCTGTGGCTGCTGGTCTATTTGATTTAATAGGTATCACTACCTTTTCCAAATACCTAGTTTGTATTCCTTGAGGATCTGCACTCACCCTCTTCCTTTTGGACATCTATTACGAAAGAACAAACATTTGACTGGAAAAACATAGTATGACGACACATGAAATAGGTACAAAAAATGGATAGGTATGGCATATACTCATATATGATGCTTAAACTAAGCAGATGGTGTAACAAAGTAGAAGTAATGCAAGAGGTCAGATGCAAAATATGTGCGACCAATACAACCTTGCCAAGTTAGAGCAAGCACCTTGATGGGTGAATAAGATAGGCCATCCTCCACCGTGCCAAGTTTGTTAGCCAGTGGATTGTTCCGCAATATTCCTCTCGTGCGCCCATTCTCATATTCATTTTGATAATGTTCAATATCTGACATGCATGAAAACATAAAAACAAGTGAAATTATCTTTGTAATGCAGAAGTGATTCTAATCCAATACTGCCTCCCTGTAAACCCCTTTGTGCTATCTCTGCAATTCTTCTAAGAGATGTCATGTATGCTGTAATTTGGTGTGTGCATTAATATAATGTGGCCTACTACTCAAAATATGAGAGCTCCAGAGGTGATGACACTTCACAGATGACAACTTCAACATATAGTAAAGAAGAACAAGTTGACCTGACCTGACAGATTCAAAATATACTAAGGGAGAACAACTCGACCTGACCAGTCGACCGCAAGAGAAGAGGATCATCTTAAAGAAGAGTAGGAGAGCAAGCGGATTGAAGATATTACAAGTCTTTCTATACAATGTCGGTTAGCCACCCATGATGAACCAGAGCGCACAGATAAATACCATTCCTTCCAGTCTCTCCATATGTGGCTCGCATGCATTTCGAAACTAAAGTAGGAACATTTAGATGACCAATTAAACATCTCTCAGTTTTACTAATATCAGCATAAGTTCAGATTTGAATTTGTACAACTAAGCTTGTTTAGCTCTATGGGTGGAGCAGTGCTATTATGACACAAACCAGGTAGGCTGATCGTGGTCATCATAAAATGGGGAAACCGTAAGCATGATGAGTATAGTGTTGACCGTGGCAGTGGGATGGCAGATCTGAAGCTGCAAACCGCGCAAAGGGTAGTTAGCAACCGATGTTTGCTTTGAAATAACAACGAAGATTTGGTATGGACAAGAAAGTACAGTCAACAAGTGACAAAGAAATGCAATTCTGATGTCTCTCTATATGTCACGACATGCATTCGGAAACTCAAGTGGGACCTTTAGCTAACCAATTAAATGTGTCTGTTAACTAATATCAGTATCATATCACAATCATATTTGAACAACTAAGCTTTGGAATTTTGAGTGTTGTGTTGTTTAGACTGAAGGGTGGAGTAATGCTAGTACGACAGAAAGCACCTACGCAGATCATAGTAGAGTAGATAAAAGGGGAAAACCCTAAGCATCAAGAGTAAAACCAGGAAAGTGGAACTAGCTGGACCAGTGGGTGGCGCACATGCTTTTCAAAACGAATATAGGAACATTAGGTGACCAATTAAACGTTCTCTGTTTAGTGATATGAGCATCATATCAGATTCGTATTTCAACACGTAAGCTTTGGGTTGAGGTCTTGAGGAGCAGTGCTAGCACGACACAAAGCACCTACGATGATGGTAGTGAATATAAAGGGGGAAACCATAAGCTTTACGAGTATAGTGACCATGCCATGGCAGATCTGAAGGTGCAAACCAGACAAAGCTACTTCGCAAGTCACAACCAATGTTTGATTTCAACTAGCCACTACGATTAGGTACGAACAAGAAAAGTACAGTAAACAATTTACGATCTATTTCCCGGGTGAGATCAATAACTTAAGCACATATGGAAGAATACCACCTCTCTTGCGACGCCGTGTAGGCCTTTGCTGATACGTTGAGGGTGCTGCGAGTGCGATGGCTGTCGGCAGCAGGTAAGAAGACTTTAGACGGCAGACGACCGGGTCAGGGGATAAATCCTGTTGCCGTGGACGAGGCGGTCATAGGAGAGGCACCAGCAAGGTGCACGATGGCGCCGACGAAGCGAGAGGACGCAATGAAAGGATCCTCGTCCGGCGCCATGGATGAGAGACATCCATCTCTTGAAGTGGATGACAGGGTAGGGGTAGCGGCTCCGGCAAGGTGGAGGATGGGGTGGCGGACGGAGGAGGCTGGCCGCAGTGGGGAGGTTGTCATGGCGTCGACGGTGTATGAATGGGGAAATGGAGGGTTAGGGGGGATCTCAAACTTTGGGACACGCTTGTCTAAAATGTGGGAAAGTTACGAACTTATCCCTCGTTTAAAATTTCAGACATCACGTCGGTTGGGGATAGGACTGTAATCTCGCATCTCCCAAATATTTGCCGGTAATGATTTCGGGCGAGGAGAGGGTGTTTTTCCGCCCACGGTTGGCACCGACGGTGTATGAACGGGGCTGACAGGTAGGGCGGTTGTGTCACCTCTGAGGGAAGTTACACATCTGCCCCTATTTAAAATATTAGCCTACATCGATTTCGGATGAGAAGAGTTTGTTTTGCCGCCCACCGTGTATGAATGGGGAAATGGAGGGAGAGACACATGTCTTTTGGAAGAGCTTGAATCAAATGTGTTTTGCCGCCCACGTTTGGTGCCCACCGTGTCTGAATGGGCTCAGAGGCCGTCGTGTCACGTCTGGTTGAAGTTACTAGTCTACCCCTATCAACGGCAGTGTAAATTCGGTCGATAAGGATGTCAAGTGTTAGGGGCAGTAATTTCCATCTCGCAAACACTTGCTTCGGGCAGCCCACAAATTATAGTGGGTGTTTAGCCGCTTCGTTCAAAACTTGCGAGAATTAGCATTCACGTTTGCCCTGGGCCCTGGCAACTAAATTCAAATCCAATTTGTATTCGATTACGAATATCCACAGATAATTCTACGTTTTGTTAGTTATTTCTTCAAAACCACAACAAAGATTTATTCCACCTTTATATATGATTATGATTTAGAAATGCCGTGATCTTCGAATTCAGTAGGTTGGATACACTTTGAGTCAAATAGTTATTTCATCCAACACAATATGCTCACACGAAAAATAGTTCACCTTAGGTCAATCATACAAGTACCGAGGATTACCTCGCCTAAAAAATTCGGATCATTACAACACATGGACAACATAGGAGGTCTTACAACATAATCCATTCACAGACATGACACAACATGCAAGTACAATAATCTAATGTCAATTTCAACTGGTGTCTAAAGAAGAACCGGGATTACCCTGGGCTTCAGATAGCAGAAACAGCAGGACCTCCTCCGTCTTCAAATGCAACATTCTTACTTCCTCCAATTCTTGGGTTGCTTGCATAATGCGTGCCGCTAATTGCATAATTTCTAGCCTCAAGATCAAGATTACCTCACTCATGGCAGCCACACCATCTCTTTTTGCCTCTAGTAGAGCCTCAAGAACTATAATATCTGTGCTCAGACTACTCTCCGGCGGTGTTGCCTCTGAACTGCTACCATCTGGTAACATGGATGGCGCACTGCTTCCACAAATAGATTTTGGGGTTGTACATTGTGTCCTAGTGTGAACGACATCCTGAAAGGTTTCCACTGGACATAAGTAAGAGATAGTTATCGTATGATCTAGGCAGTAAGCTTACATGGTAAACGACATACGAATTATTGCCGAGCATGGCAAGCTATATTTAAATGGTTCAAAGCAGCATCAGCCGAAAAGAAATTAAAATGGTAAGATGAAACTAGGGATGTAAGTGGCAAATAAATGACATCCGCCAGTCCCATCTAGTTAGTTTTTGCTAGCTCCCAAGTTCATTTTCCTCAAAAAACAAAAACTCTTTTGAACTATCATACCACTAATGGACTTTAATCGGGATTAAACGGGACCCAGTTGACATCCCTAGTTGAAAGGGAGTGTACCACCGCTATATTTAAGTTGCCAAGGCATCTAAGCAGTTGAAATGATATGAGAAAGCACTTAACAGTGTGGCCTCATATAAACTACGAAGACAGTCTTGTGATGAAGTTCAGAGGAAAGGTTAAGGAATCAAATGAACTAGGCATGCATTTCTTTACGATAGTACAACAGGCACTGCTGACATATTGGCAAACTCGGGTATAGCGTAACGAGTAACAAACAAGCATTTGAATCAAGCAATACAACAAAGCATACAACTGAACTATTTGTAATTCTATAGGATTATAGGTTGAGGGCACAAGCCAAGAAAGCAGCCACTCGTATTACATTTCACATGTACTAAAACACACTGGCTTACCATATGTTGCTGTGAAGCCTCGCTGCTGTTGCAACGTTCTTTGAAGATATCGTCAGCATCCCGTGGTTGCAGATCTAGTTGTTATAGTTTATTCTGCACCCTCTATTTAGGTAAAATTAATTTTAATTGCATGGACTGGTTCAAATTGACCATCAATGGTTCATATAAACTAACGAAAGAAGGGTGTGTGCATACATGACAATATATCTGCTTCCCTCTATTTTTATGCTTGTTCGAGGTGCCATCCCCAAAAGAACAAATATTTTTCTTGATGTGGTTGGCAGCTCCAGAATTAATAGAAGCATCAAATTATCCATGCAACTTGGGAAGATCAAAAACACACAAAAAAAGTAATGAATAGAGGCTCAGAGCAGTGATGTAATAGCTAGCATCAGAAAATGTAGGGTAAAACGAACAAAAAGCAGCGGAACCACATGCTAGTTTACTGATGTGTAATTAAGCATAGAGAACATGAAGCAGTCTGATGGAACCAACAAGTGGCATCAGAACAACAACATTATTATAAATATAGCATGCAAGAAGTAAAATAGTAGGCAGTGATATCTAGGAATTACAGTAATACTTAGAACAAAACTAAAGCATATTAACTATATGTGCACTACTATGTAATTTAGCACATGTAACATGTTCACTGCTAGAAGTATGGCCCTATAGGTGCAAGCAGAATAACGCGTCTCATGAGAAATTGAATGATGCCCTGAAGAAATTCAAAGGTGCGGCGCTTATGCTAAGAAAGTGAACGTAGGCGCCGGCTGTTGGATAATAGTACATGATTCTCGGCGGCGTATGGGTATCATTGTCATACTTGATAGCTAAGGATCGTCGATGGCGCTCATGTTGCGGTTGAGTTTGGGCCGGCTGTCGCCATCGCTGAAGCGGCTCCGGTGCTTTGGTTGCAGCGCCTGTCGACATACAAGAAAGCTCATCTGTGGTAAGTGAACAGTTGCACAATAAAGAAGAGAAAAACTGAAGGAGTACAAATCGAAATAACATGATGAGGCTGCAGCATCAGTAAAGCAGGGCCGGTGAAGTTGAATATGGCGTTCGTGGAGCGGGTCCGATGCAGTGGACGAAGGCTTCGGCGGGTGCGGTGTACAGTGCTTTCAGTGAGGCGGATCTGTTGTGGCGGACGAGGGCTTGTATGAAGGGCCAGCGATGGGGCGGACGAGGGAGTCAATGAAGGGCCTACACTGTGGTGGACAAGGGCACCAGTTAAGCAGATCTGGTGCGGTGGACCATGATGGCGGTCAAGGAGATCTAGAGTGGTGGACAAGCCAGTCGCTGAAGCGGCTCTAGTGAAGTGGTGAGTTGGCACTTGGGGGTTCCAAGGTGCGGAAGGTAGATCCTGCGGGGTGTGAGGTCCACCGCTGCGGCGGAGGACTAGATTCGGTGGCTAGCCGTGGTTGGGGGTTGGGGAGGGGAAGGGGAGGGGCTCTGGGAAGAATGTTGGGGGCAAAGAGGGGAAAACAATGGAGTTACCAAAGCAGCCCTTTTTCGTTCATGTGGCAGGGGTAAAACAGGAATATCGCTGGGCTAAACTTTCGGGCATGAGATATTTCGATGTGAGTGGGAAGTTTGAAAGCTTTTGGCGCCTGAAATTATATTCTGCTCTTGTACGGCCAGCTATGATATCATGGCCGAGAATTTGTTTGTTTTGCACGCTAAAAAAGTGCAAGTTTTGAAAATCAATGTCTCCAACTCGAAACTTAGATTTTCCATTCAATTCAAATATGGATCATTGAGCTAGTACAAGCAAATACCATCATACAGTCCAATTCAAATGAAATTCCAAATGTGTTTATCCTAAATATGATGGCAAAAGCAAAAATGTGTATGTGTATGAATAAAGTGGATGATTATAAAGTTTGAACATGCCCGTATGTGTATATCTCTAGGTTTGATATATGAATTTGAAATCACAAAATCCCGGCTTAAAAATGTACCTCAGCTTAAATGCGTTACAAAAGCTAATGATGGAGTCGAATTCCAAAATTCCAATCTTAGGTTTGTAATTCTAGTACATCAAGGTATATCATGCATGTTCAAAAATATCGTTATCTCATAGTCCAAACTGTGAAACAAATTGATCAACCATGAGTGCACACACTATTCACCATATATATCTCAATTATGCTAAAGTCCCTCAAATATAGACACCTCACTCTTTATCTGAAGCCAACCCCCCCCCCCCCCCTCGTCGCCCCCCACACAGACACAAGTTGTTCTCTCCCCCAGACACGAACACACGAGCACATTAACACCCCTCTCTCTTCTAAAGTCCGGACCCAAATATAGGTCTCTATCACTTTGTCTCTCGGGCATGCACACATCTCTTCCCCCACTCTCTAGGTCTCCCGGCATCACTCTTCCCCAAGCACACGCACTATGTAGAGTGTATCTTTCCCATACACACAAAACATCACCCCCAAACGTCTATCTCCCTAGTTATGTGGTTCTCGCACACTCACCTCACACACCACCCCCACTTCAAACAAGCACACTTTGTCTCCTTGTGCACCACTCTCCTCTTTCTATCTCTCCCACATGCGGACCCGCCCCAGCTCCTTCCCTGTATACATATATGCCGTGACTCTTTCCATAGCTCCCTAATGTATCATCGTTCTCAATCTCGCACGTTGTTCTCTACACCATCTATTCTAGATCTCTCATGAAGTCCCTATCACACACACGATGACTCGCTTCCCTTGCGTCTCTGTACATAGGCCAATTTCGAACAACATCAACATTGTCTCCCTTTATCTATACGCCATTTATGGACACAAACGACCCCTCTCTCCCCCTCTCCTCCTCCTCCTCCTCCTCCTCCTCCTCCTCCTACTCTCTATCTCTCTCTCTATCTGTCTCTCTATCTCTGTCGCTAGCTCTCTCTCTCGCTCGCTCTACCACCCCTCTCCGACACAAACTCGATGTCTCTTCCAAATAGTCTGCTCCCCGCGCCCGCACCCATGTTATCCCGCTACTACACATGTCACACCATCCCCCCTTCCCTTATACTAGGTTTACATCATTAGTGGTCTCTCTACTCCACATACACACACTCCCTCTCACACACAAACGCGCGCACAAACACACACAGACACACACAAACACCCATTTATCTGGATCCTCATCTCTCCCCATGTCCGCATGTGTATCTCACACACTCACTCTCTGATTATGTATATGTGTCTCCATGTTACACAACACAAAGCCCCATGTACATGTCTCTCTCTATCCACCACACACATAGACACAAAGAATCTCTTACCATTGCCTTAGTCTCTAGACATATCACACACGCACACTATCTCTCTCTCTCTCTCTCTCTCGCAAACACGCTCAACAAGGGTTTCCCCGTGAATAACTTACCGTCTATTCATCGATAGTTATGGTAGTATGGCCAACACGAGACGTGAAAAAGAATAAATCTACACGTGCTTAGACCACCTAGTACGACTACTAGGACTAGAGCAAGCCGAAAGAGCGCCGCTGTCACCCCCTCCTTATCGGCGACGGGAAAACCTTTGTTTTACACAGTCAAGAAGTCATTGTGCTAAGGCCCCACATGCTGAGGCGTTGAATAGAATGTAGATCCTAGTTTACGGAAGCAAGTATCGATAATACATTTGTGTCTCCATACTTATATTTCTTCTCTTATAAAAAAACCGAGTTGGTGATGATGGTACGCGCGCCATCTTGCAATATAGACCATCCGATCTATATCTGATGGATGGAATTAAACTAAAATATACCCGCACCTCTCTCCACATTTGGAGACAATGCCTTCCCTCATTCATCCTTATCTCCACCAACCTCATTGTTGAGCAATTAAAAAAGGAAGCCTCTGGAACAAACTGGCCTGGTGGCCGCTCCCGGCGTCGTCCATCCCCATGCCTCCGCTCAGTCCGACCACCAATCACCACCACGCCCCACTCCTCTTCACCTTATCTCCTATTTCTCGAGATATCATTAGTTTTTACACATGGGATTACTCCCGCATGGGTCAATCACAACAAGTGTTTTATAAAAAAATGCATCTTGATGTTCCGTGCAATGCACGGACATCTTGCTAGTACTCCTACAGAAGACTAAGTTGGTGATGATGGTGTGTCTGTCATCCGTCATTTCTGACCATTAGATCTACATCTAACGACTGTGAGGTAAGTTGTTGCCTTTTCTCACCAACATCCCACTTCTCTACAAATTTGCTGAAAAACTCATAATTAGTATCTTAAAACCAACCACATCCCTCCCTCGCCTCACCAAAACAGCCCAAGGAATATATTCTGATTGAAACATAATATATCTCTAGTGATATATGTATATCAAAATTAGAGTGTTTTGTATCAAGTTCGTGAATAAGTATTATTCTAATTATGATCCTTTGCAACGCACTTGAACATTGCTAGTATTTCCAATCATGCAAAAAAATCCTGGTATTTCCATAGTTTCGAGTTTTTCATCAAGATATTAGTCACTCATGGTTGATATTACTTTCAGTCACGTACACATATGCACTATGTAACTAGCCTTGCTTATTGTCTTCCAAAGCTTAACTTTCCCTCCTACTTACAATACGTAGAGTATTTAACAAAAAACTACCACTTTCAACCAGCCCTTGGAAGAAACTATTGTACAAAAAATAGCAAAAACATACCCAAAATTTCTTAATCCATGCCAAAAAGTACTACCTAGTGCCGATTAGGGTCGTTTAAACCTGTTTATGACAGGGTTGGCCCACACGTCCGTGCTGATGTGGCATCTTAAACCAACACATTTTCTTTGACCGTTGACACGAGGGACCCACATCTGACCTTCTATCCTATTATTCCCCCTCAAATCATTGTTTTTCCTGAAAATTACTTCAAACAGTATTGATACGTGTTCGTCGGTGGCGCCGGTGATGAGCGAGTTGGCCACCACTCCGCCGGACGGGACGGACGCTGCGCTGGCCTCTACACGGGTTGGCAGGCTAGCCCGAGCGTGACTCACGAGCGAGCAAGCCGCCGTGCTGGCCTTCGCTCGAGCCAGATGGCTGGCCTTAGCACGGCGCGCGCGAGTAAGCCGCCACGCCGCCGTGCCAATCTAGCTAGCAAACCTTGAAGACAAGCAGCTGGACGGAGCTATCTTGGCTAGCTAGCGGCCACGAGCGCCGGACGGAGCTGGCATCCGGGCTGCCGCAAGATGGGCTCCGCACCGCTGGCGGTTTTGACCTCGCCTTCTGCCAGCGGCGGTAGCTGCGTCCCATGGCCGAGGATGACTAGGTGGACAGGCCGGAGGTAGGAGTTCACTCGGGGGTTTTTGTGCAGACTGACATGTAGGTCCCACAAGTCATAATACCTAAATTCCCGGTCGAATAGAAGGCATTGACTTAAGGAGAGACACGGGTTGAAACGTGCCCATAACGGCACTTTGTAGAGTAGTCGTTTGTTGGTAGGGCTGGTTGGTAAGGGCATGTACAATGGTTGATAAGGTAGTCCTATCTTAAGTCTGCCACGTATGCAAGTGGTAGTAGTTTCCTGGCATTATTAGTGGTTTCTTGGCATTATTAGTGGTTTCTTGTAAGGAACAATGTACTACTAGCGTCAAAAGGCGATGCTAGGTCGCGTTGTACTCCAACGAGTACTACTAGTGGTCGCGGGAGTGTATAGCTCGTTTTGTGGGTTCGATCCCAGCCGAATGCACGGTAGCCTTTTTTTAAAATAGTAACTTTGCTGTGAGCCAATATTGTACATGGGTAGTTTGAGTTTTGAAGTCGAACGAACGTGCGGCACCAAAATTTGGGTGCACTGGATAGCCTAGCCACGTGAACGGGTTTTCCTTCCCATCATCTCGTGGCTCGCGTGCTCGCCCTAGCCACACCTCGCTTGCAGCTTCCTCATCAGCTAGTAGCATATTCAAACTAGCGCCTCCCAATTAAGCCCGAGGAGCCAGAAAAGCCTGGCGGGGCATTGGGAACTGTGCAATATGGCTCTGTACGTGAAGTGCTACTAGTACACTACTACTCTGTAGCGTGTGGCATTGCACGCATGGACTTCACTCCATTCGGCTCTATAAAAGAAATTCCTCTTGACGTGATATTTTTTGAAATGGTGGGTGATTATTTTTGAAACGGTGGCAAAAGCTTTGCCTCATCTCATTCATAAAGAAGGAACTACTAACAAAGTTCAACGAGATCCATTACACCTCCACAAATGGAAGCGAAAAGCCTAGTCTCGCTATATCAAATAACTCAAATGTTCTACCCCTACAGTAACCGTCGCTGATAAACATGTTGCTAGTGTGTGCCTGAGAGGAACGGCTGAGTAGGCAAGCTACGCGCTTGAATAGAGCACCGAGAGTACCCACTATGCAGGTGTACTTTCCCTGCATTGATAGTATAGCGATGGTTCTAGAGAACAGTAGTACCCTCCACTTCCAACTGTAGCTCCTTGGCCCTGAGATTCAAGAGTTCAAAACTAGTGCACTATACTAGAAGTACAATACTCCCTCATTTTTATATACAAGGCCACAAACTCATATTACAAGTACCAGGATAAAATTTAATGCATACTGTGCAAGTCAATCTTTTCTTTCATTTACTGGGATCATTAATACGCAACATGCATGCAATGAAATTGAGTGGAGAAAGTAGGTAGTGTCATTATGATGGCATGTATGCAAAACGTATATCCCATAGTGGCCTTGTATAAGTAAATGGAGGGAGTACATCATACTACTAGTTGAGAAAGTAGTACTAGTACTGCTATAGTATGAGTACGTAGTAAATAATAGCCTCACCCCTTCGCTAAGGAACGATCTATAGTTGGAAGGGATGAGGCCCTGCGGTTACTACGCTCTTATCTCCTCCTTGCTAGTTCCCCTCCCGGCGAAGAGAAGGCACTTCGTCGCTGCTCCCATGGATTCGCCAGGCGGTTCTCCTCCTCGTCAGGGCTGGGAGACCTTGGACGATGATCCTCTGGGAGAAATCGCACGCCGCTCCGACATCCTCACCGCCGCAAGACTCGGTGCTTCCTGCACCAACTTTTTCAAGATGGTGCTTAAACAGGCTTGGGAAAACACCATGCTTGTTGGTCTTCCAGACGTCCTCGAGGAGAAGGTTCTTCTATGGGACAATCCTTTGAACAGTCCACCACTCCCTGGCCATGGTTGCACGTTGACTCCGCTAGAGTTGCCGACGTTGAGAGGTAGTCGGATTTTGTCCGATGAGCAGGTCAGACATGGAGTTTGATCATGTAGTACTTAGTTATTCCATTTCCATCCCGTAATTTCTCCGCTGCCCACCGTCTTACATATAGGTCTGGGTCGGTGCCAACGAAGATTGGCTTGCATACCTCCGACCGGATACCACCATCATTTTGCACAACATCCACAGCAGTGCGACCGTTCCCGTAGACCCCTTCTCCACCATTGGGATCGGCCTTCCGGACTGGCTGGGCTTGAATATGTATGATGATGTCTACATGGGATTGAAGAAGATAGCAATTGTGGACCCTCCGACAAAGCGACGCGACTACAACGATTACTATCTCATCGCGGTGTTTGACATAAGGATTGTCATCAATGCAAGAGGCAGTAACGGCAGAGGCTGGCGCATGTTGGCGGCGGCAGATTTGTACCCCTACACGTTCGAAGATACCGTGTGCCATCTAGGCCGCATCTTCGCGGTGACAAGCCAAGGGACTTGTTTCATCTGGTTGCCATCCTACGGTACGGGAGATTATAAACGGAATGCACAAACCATCATTTGCATCCCTAACAGTACTCCATTATTTTGCAGGGACCAGTCATCCCCCGATCAAAATAAGATCGCCGATCCTGGATGTCCATTTGCATCCGCAATTCGGTCTAACCTGGAACCTTGTAGCTGACTTTGGCATTTTGGGATCAACTATCTTAGCAGTCATTACCCCTGGTACCACTGATATGCAACATGGTCACACAATCTACCACGATCGGACCGTCACCATCTACCCAGGTATTCCATTTAGTATTATATTTTTTTAACCCTCTCGCCTTCTCTTTCATTGTTGTACTACTTACTAGTACTAGTAGGAGTACTTTTTACCTTGGAGGACGCGTATAGCTAGCTAGGCCCTTGAAGACTTGAACCCACTAGCTGCCACCATTTTTGTTTTTCCATGTCTTACTATCTCATCCATGTAGCCAAGAGTGGCTATATATAATGAGCCGGTTATTTTACTTCCTCTATACCGGAGTACTACTATTTGCTGCATAGTATTACTGACCGCCATATTTGAGCACAACATTATTATGCATGGACCTTGACTATGTACGTCACCATGTGTCCAGATCTAAGATGTTACGTGTACCAGATGAACGGCGCCGAGTTCGACCCTCGTGATGCTACGTGGGTGCCAAGGAACACTCTTGGAGAGTACTCGCTTTTCATTGGGGACAGCTACCCCATTGTGAAGCCGATGCCACCTTCCGTGCACGACACCGAAGGCCTTCCGTTCATGAAGCATGGTTGTGTCTTTAGTGCGCACTATCGGATGAACGACATGCTGGGACACACTATCCCTAATTTATGCCGCTTCAGCTTGTATGTGTCTCCATCATGTGGAACCAGACTAGAAACCTGCGATAATGATTCCCGTTGCCCACCGCTATGGATCGTGCCATCCATGAAGAACACCTGGGACTGGAACCTGGAGGAGGACATGTAGCCCATCTACAACGTGTAAGTGGAGTATGGTAAATTGTGAATGGTAGCGCTGTGAATATATGTAGACTAGTCATGCACAAATTTATCACATGAATTGGAGATGAACTTGTGTGGCATACTAGCATTCTTCCTTTAGAATCTATTACTAGTAAATGTGTTATGTGTACGTGCAACTTGTGTGGTTGTTGCACGGGCTCCAACATGCTCTTTGAGAAAAAAGGTGGCACAGCTTTGGATATAGGTGACGTGGCGGCATCATACAGTAGCATCATTCGCTATAGTTGTAGTATACTCCTACTAGGACAACAACTCCTATAAAACCTTGCGCTTGGCTCGTTGCCTCTTCGGGAGGTTCAACAGTTCGTATTCGTGTGAACCTTGCGGTTGGTTGTTCGCCTCTTTGGAAGGTCCAACAATGATGATACTACAGTACAATATGCTACTGGCAATCTGACACCGATTGAACTGCTGCACGTCCACCATGAGGGCGAGGGCGAGGGAGAGGGAGAGGGAGAGGGCGCTATAGTCAAAACCCTCTGCTCGTCCTGCGAGCCACCGCGTGCATGGGCGAGGGAGAGGCGTAGTAAGCAAGCTTCTCCTCATTCGGTGAGTTGACGGGACACATCAAAGCAGTAATAGTACTAGTCCATACTGCGTCCTTTCCTGTTAATATGGCTTAATTTGAAATGAGAAAAATACACCGGTGTTCAACGTATGTAACAATACGCTCTTTACGGTCACTATATATAGTTTTGCGGTGATTATACGATCACTAGCTCATCGTATAGCACCGTATTGCACCCTATTGACCAGCCACATAGTCGACGTGGCACTTTGTTGACTGGTTGAATTGTCACCTGGTTTTTGGGTCCCACCTGTCAGTTGGCAGAGCAAAGAAATCAGTTAAACAAAACTTTATGCAGGCGCGACAGGAGTCCAACCCTTAAACGCGAACCACCCTGGCTGTGTATGTGAGTGCATGCACGTGTACTCCCTCGGTCTTCCAACAAAGAGTGTACATCAGCTAAAAAACAAATAGTGTACATCTACACTTCCAATGCATTCAGCCTTTAATCTAAATCGATATTGATTGACTAATGCACCAACTTGTGCTCTAGGTATAGGCTACATGTCTATCCTTAATTACATCATGCAACAACCTTCATTTAATCTTCTTCTCTTAATGGTCGCATGCACACATAAGTCTGCTACTTTTGGGCGTTAATTATGCCCTGGTCAATGTGTAAATCTCTAAATGTCTAGTTTTTCACGGACGTAGGGAGTATGTTGAGCACTTGAGCGTGAGCGTGTGTGTTGCATCGTGTGCTGTGTGCTGCATGGGTGCGTGAGTGTTGCATGCGTTCATGTCTACGTGTGAATGTTGCATGTTGCATGCATGCATGCATGAGGCTTTTACTCCCTCCCATTGACATGTTCATATTTCAAGCTTCCTCTGTTCCCTCCATATGGTGAACCTCCCTCTTTTCCCAAATACGGAGTAAAAGCCTCCCTCTATTCACAAATACGGAGTATTTGTCTTTCTAGAGATTTCAACAAGTGACTACGTACGGAGCAAAATGAGTGAAGTGAGCGTAGAGGCATAGGGATACTGTAGATAGGAAGTCTTCACGATCCATTATTCCCCATCTCGGTCAGAGAGAACTATTCAACTAGTCTTCATAGTGAAGTGACAATACACGCTTCAGCAGATGTGACACTTAATTAATAAGCTGAACCAGCGTGTTGGTGTTACTAAATCAGCCTTACCCAGTACTGCCATCATGTTTGTCAGTACAGCACGCTTCCGCAAATATGCCTACGCACCTCTCTCCTCCATTAACTAACATATGGGCCCTCTTGAGGTAGACCCACATGTCATCGGTGTAACTATTTACACTCCGAAGGACGGTATATCCTGGTAGAAGTACTAGTAGAATTGAGATTAAATGCACTTTCTTCCCCGTCTTTCACTTTTCTTCCTCCTCTCTTCTTCTTCCTCCTCTCTTCCCCATCATCGGCCGCACACCATTTCCCCCCGCTCACTGCTCGCCCGTCCGTGCCATCTTCCTTGGTAGCTCGCACGCACCATATCCCCCCGCTCATTGCTCGACTACACGAGGAGAAGCTTCTTCGCTCCCCCGCTGGAATCCACTTCCCCGCTGGCTCGCAGGCACCGAAAAGCCCAATGGCAGAACCGACTGACACACAGAGCCACGATTGGAATTCCCTCCCCGATGTTCTCTTGGAGAAGATCTGTAATCGTATGGACCTACTCAGCACCGTCCGTCTGGTCGCATGCTTGGTGTCTTTGTACCGTCTACTCGTCTGCAACCAGCCGGCTCTTTTCAAGACACCCTTCTTGATGATGTCCAATCCTCGTAGGTGGCCCAGACACCGGCTTGACGATCCTACGGAGGTTTCCGTGGTGCCCCTCGACATGCTACCACTACCCGTCCACCTGTCCTAATTCATGCGCGACCACTACTGGGCAGGCATGAAGGTCAAGTGGATCGTCCTCATCCACCAATCCGGTAGTCCGTGGCGTCTCATGGATATCTACACCCAGTGAGAGATCACCCTTCCATCATTGGATACCGCCGCCATCGAGCCTCGCGGCCCGCCTGACACTCCTGCCTACTACGCACGAGACGCGTCAAGCTTTTGGCTCGACCTCTGTTTGCTGAAGGTTGTAATCTTCGAAGTGCCCACACCATCAGACGACTACATGGATTATAAGCTCATTGCTTTGTTCAACATGGGATTAGTCTATCTGGAATCCGGTCGACATACATGGTTATGGCTCATCGTCAATCCTGGCAACATTTCTGTCTGATGCTATAGTGCATGATGGCATCATTTACGCGGTCGACGCACAAATTGGCTGCCTATACTGGTGGAATCCATCGTGTAATTGTTCTATCTCATCTCATCTTTACCTTATGAATATGACTGCCTGTTCATTGTTACAAATTTAGAATAGATAGTATGTCTATAACCACATCATTGCTATATGTTCCTCTCATTTCCTAGATTTTTATGACCACAAATGTTATTGTTAGAGTTGATATGAGAACAATTGGCATCAAATGATTGTTAGAATAGATATTATGAGCATAACCTCATGATTGCTATATGTTACTCTCATTTCCAAGATTTTTATAACAACGCATGTTATTGCTTAGAGTTGATATGAGAACAATAGTAAGTGCTATGGTAGAATATGAGTAGGCCCTATCATAGATGTTTTCCTCTCATTGTTACATGATGTTTGAACCATGACATATTGCTAGAATATGAAAGCCATTGGCTTATTTTTTTAACTTGGGGTATGATTATGACCATGACATTGCAATTCTCTGTCTATGATATGTGTCACTATTATAATATAATCTTAATTCCACACATACTCTAAACATGATTGTTTATTTTTGTCCTTTTGGTCTCCAATTTGAATTGTTGCAGCAGACACAAATGCGCTGGCCTTCATGATTCCAGGACCTGGAATCATACCAGCTGATGGGTGGTGGTTTATCGCTCGTTCAACTGATGGCGGTCATTTGATGCTCATTTGCACGTACCAAACTGACCAAACCATTACATCAAACCACATGCAATACAATTCCTGGGGCATTTGTGACATTGATGGCTATGGTTGCTTCGTGTTCGAGAAAGATCCCAGCTCTGCTTGGCCAGGCGTATTCAACTGGAGGCGGGTTTATAGCCTCGGCAACAACTCCATGTTCCTCGGGCTCAATTATCCGATCATCCAACCAATAATCGATCATATCACCGGTGATGATTACCATGCTATGCAACTTCCATTCACCAGGGGGGACTGTGTTTACACATCATACCATGGGTTTCATGAATCACCATATCCAGAGATTCGTCGACACAGCTTTTTGCCAGATAATCTTCAGTGTGTGAAAGGCATCAAGCTTCCATGTGATGGATGGCTTTTGCAAACCCGACATGCGGCGATGTGGTTCATGCCAACAACAAATATGCACAACTTGATTCATACTGATATCTGCCATGTATTCTGCTGCTGTAGCATGACCCTCTTTTGTTGGATATTATGTGATGTTGTTAGTTTGAAGTACTCCTATGGTTTGAAGGATAGATACCTTTCTGGGATCAAGTGCATCCTAACTCACCTGCGTAGGATGTACTGATAATGATGATGGAGGTGATGTGCAGAAGCCATATATATATATATATATATATATATATATATATATATATATATATATATATATCAATTAGGCTTCAAGTGCGTACTTGTTAGTTAAACCTATGGTTAAAATGTGACACTAAATACGACTAGTAAGTAGTACAGTAGCAGTACTAGTATACGTCGGTCAAATTATTCATCATGTCCACACATTGAATTGACGTAACACGCTGCACGTGAGGTGACACAAGAATCCCGGTGACGTGTTCGGGTATTCTGGACTTTAGATTTGGAGTACCACTTATCTGTCAAAATCTTTCATCATTCACTTAAAACAGTCGATTGATCATACATTCAGTACCATATAATTGGAATTAACTGATGCAAGTCCAAAAAGGATTGGCCGGTGCTGCCGGCTAGCGTCAAGTTCGATCCCACGGATCAGGAGCTGATCGAGCACCTTGAGGACAAAGTGAGTGCTGACAGCGTGAGATCTCACCCTCTCGTCGATTTTTTCATACCAACCATCGACAACGAGCACGGCATATGCTACACCCATCCTGAGAAACTACCAGGTAAGACACCGATCGGCCGTCTACTTGCACAAACATATTCCTTTCTTTATAGCTCTATTTTTCTTTTTAGATGCAGACCTAGTGAAGCAATTACAACTTGACAGTTAATAAAAAGTGAAACAAGTGACTGCAACATGCCAAAGATGTTATGAAAATGCCAACTACGTACATTAAAACCTGTATTCGACAATACTGCAGGTATCACACTGAGTGTCCTAAGCAAGCATTTCTTCCAGCGCAATTCCAGGGCGTTCAAAAGGGGCACGTGGACGCGTTGCAAGATACAGTCAGAATGCGGCATGCACGCAATGTGGCCCAAGACCGGCACTACCTTGCTGGTGATGGTCAACGGCCAGCAGACGGGGAGCAAAAAGGTTCTGGTGCTGCACACCAACAAGAACTTTGACCAGCAGAGGACCAACTGGGTGAAGCACCAGTACCACCTCAGGGACCTGGAGCAAGAGAAGGAGCGGGAGCTAGTCCTCTGCAAGATTTTCTACCAGACGAACACTAGGGCCAGGAGTAAAAAGATCATAATTTAGTTTGGTATTGGTACTTATACTACCTTGTCTTTTTTTTAAACGAGCTTGTACTACCTTGTCGTCCACAAGTTGGTATTGTTGTTAATGATCTTTCAGTATGAACTTGGCATTTGCCTCCAACCATCATGCCGAGGGTCGACATGGATATAAAGCTGAATCATTTGTTTCTAAATGAATTTTCAGGCACCTGATTTTTATTTGATGGGTAGCATAAGCACCTGTCGTTCGAATTCCCAGTTCTCCAAACGAAACAAGTGCATGCACTTATTATCACGATGAAAAAACAATATACCTGCTACATCCCAGTTATCAGTGTGTACTTGCAGAATTCTCTCCTTTATTGAGCAGGTATATTGTTTTTTCAGGTCGAGCAAGTTTCAACTGGGTTGTAGACTCCCCAGGCTTAGTTTTGTTTTTAATAGGCCCAACCCATGACGACAACGGGGCACAAAGATCCACCTGGTATCTACTGGCCTCTGGCCCGCCAGCGTTAGTTATATTTTGTCTTACAACATCCGTAGGCAGTTTTTTTACTGAATCAAACACACAGCCCAGTTCTATTTTCCTCTTGAAACGCCATGTCCTACGTCCTTTTTTTAATCTCTACCTACAGTTTTACTAGTTCATATACACGTATCATTATACTCCCTCCGTCCCAAAATAAGTGTCTTCAGCTTAGTAAAAATTTGTACTAGAGCTAGTACAAAGTTGAGACGCTTATTTTGGGACGGAGGGAGTATTAAAAATACATCAAATTCCCTTTTCATATTTACATCCTTATTTTTGTTGTTGTTTTCCCTCCCAGCGCTGATTTTTTTACCATTGGTTTTCCCTTAAACCAACTCAATTGTCCCACGTCTTATTTGCTTACAAAACAAAATGATTTTTTTGGCAAGTCAATAAGTTCTTAAAAAAAGGTTTATCATTTCGGGATTACAATAGTTCAGACTCCACCGAAATATGCAAAATAAGGTTGAACTTTTTGACCGTGGTCCTGGGCAAAAAATGGGTTGTAATAAATTACTTAAGAATTAGCAAATGGGCTGCAAATTATAAAACAAATAGAAAATGGGCTCTATGTTGTCTGCCACAGATTTGGAGGCTGACTTGTGGGCCTACTAAGTTCATGCGTACACAAGGTTTCTCAAAAAAAGAAACTTAGTCAACAATCGAGTCTACCAGCGTCAGACCGTTAGATGTCAATCTAATGACAATCGTGCTTCTTCAGTCTCTGATCTTCTTGCTCCAGCCGCCCAAACCAGCGCCGGCGGAACCGCCTGCTCCCGCCTCCCGTGGCCGGCTGTGCTGCCGGGCAGGCCTCACGGCCCCACCATACTCGCATCTCTGGCCTGTCTATCCCTTTACTCACCCACACCTCCTGTTATTTTCCAGCGACGGGAACTGAACAAGTCAACCCTCGTACTCCCCACTGCGTGGGCAGCCACTTCCATGTCTTCCCCAGCTCTGTGTCGTTGCCTTCATAGGCCTCGCCGTCGTCCATCGCCCTGGTGCTCTCGGTGCAGCATGGTCAACATGGTCAATGAACGACATCCATCGAAAGTGGACTGTACGTGGAGAGGCTAACAGAAGGGTCCATGGCCGCACACAAGGAAATGCCTCCTTATTACACGCAAAATAATGATTCCTCCACCTGACATCTAGGACCCACCGGAAGGGCCTCTGTATTTAGCGAAAACAAAATGCCCCCCCCCCCCCCCCCGCTGACAGGTCGGACCCACCAGCTATATCTTCGCACGCAAGGAAGTGTCTCCTTATTGCGCACAAAAAAAATGAATACCTCCTTGACAGCTGGGACCCGCCATAGTGGGAGGCTGACTTGTGGGCCTACTAAGTTGACGGGGATGTAGGGCTTTGTCAACTTTGTCAATATGAATGATTCTAGCTCCAGTGACCATATGATGCCCATCCATCGGCCGTAGTGCTTATTCAACCTCTTGTCTTCTTGCTCTAGCTGCCCAAACCAGCATCAGTCGTGTCGTGTACTCCTGCCTCCCGTGGCAGGCTGTGATGCCATGGAGGCCTCATCCACACCCCCGTTATTCTGCGGCGACGGCAGCTTCACACCGCAGCCGAACCAGTGAACCCTCGTACTCCTCTCCGCGTGGGCTTCCACTACCGCGTTTTCCCTGGCTCCGCGTCGTCCCCTTCCTAGGCCTCGCCATCATCCACCGCCCTGGTGCTCTCGGCGCGGCATGGTCAACATGGTCAAGGAATGACTTCCATCAGAAGAGTACTGTACATGGAGAGGCCGACAGCTGTGTCCACGACAGCCGCAAGGAAGTGCCTCCTTATTACGCGCAAAATAATTATTCCTCCACTTGACAGCAGTGACCCACCGGATGGGCCACTGTATTTCGTGAAAAAATGTTTCCCCCCTGGCTGATAGGACCCACCAGCTAAATCTTCGCACGCAAGGAAGTGCGTCCGGGCAAAACAAATTCGCCCCCCTGACTGTTGGGACCCACCAGCTACATCTTCGCACGCAAGGAAGTGCCTGATAGTCGGGAACCACCTGGTCGAAGCGTACATAGCGTTGTCATTCTGGTTGTGAACGTGTACGTACATACTGGTCGATCGGTCTGTCTGCAGGCTGCAGCGATGAACCGTGGCTGTGCAAGGAAGGAAGGGCACATGTCGTAGTAGAGGCGCGCACGTGTCATAGTAGAGGCGCGCGCATAGCATGTACACGTATGTACAGCGGCCAGGGTGCAATAAATAAAATACGACCACGTACGTACATAGGGACGGGGTCTCGAACACCTACTCGCGCATATGTACGGCCAGGGCTCGTGTACATGGTTGGGTCGGAACGGAGAAACTGTGTCATCGTCGTGTTCATGGGGAGCCAACCGGCTGGGTCAGAATGGAATGCGTTGTCGTGTTCATCGGGAGCCAACCTGCTTGGATGGAATAGCCGATGGAAACGAGGCTTGGCATACCGCAGAATAGAGGAAACGGCCTTGTGTTCAACCGACCACGGTCGAAACGGGATCCTGTTCATCGGGAGGGGTCCGGCGTACCGCAAAATGGAGGAAACGGACTTTTGTTGGACCTCCTACGGTTGAAACGGGGTCTTGTTGATTGGGAGGGGCGTGGCGTATCGCAAAACGGAGGAAACGGACTTGTGTTGGAGCGCTATGGTCGAAACGGGGGTCCTGTTCATCGGGAGGGGTGTGGCATACCGCAAAATAGGACTCCACGAGAAAATGTTCATATCCACCATTGACCTCCTCCTACCTCCACGGGCTATTGTTCATCCACCGTCGACCTCCTCCAGCCTCCACCTGCGACTGTTCATCCACGAGCTCTTGTTCATCCAGCCTCCACCACTCCTCCACCGGCTACTGTTCAACCAGCCCTCTCCACAGGGTCCTATTCAACCACCCCTCCACGGGGTACTGTTCATCCAGCCCTCCACCGGCTACTGTTCATCCAGCCCTCCACGGGGTCGTCCTGTTCATCCAGCCCTCCATGGGGTCCTGTTCATCCACCCCCAACCGGCTCGATCGGGGTCCTGTTCATCCAGAGGCAACACCACGGGGTCCTGTTCATCCACCCCCACCGGGAACTGTTCATCCAAACCCCCCGAACAACGCACACTGTTCATCAAGGGAAGGAGGTAGCAGGGTTCGATCGGCTTCAGTTAGCAGCAGTAGCATTAGAATCACTCGGGTTGAGTTAACAGCAAGGGATCGATCGCTCGGGTTCAGTAACGTAGCTAGTGCAATCGCTTGGGTTCAGTTAGAGCCCAACGCCTTGCTCGGGTTCAGTTAGAGCCCAACGCCTCGCACACACGCCCGTACGTGTACGAGATAAACACGCGTCGCTCAGCCCCCGACCACCCATCGTAACTGGGAACTCCCCGAAATTTTCCTCGCCCTCGCTTCTACCACGGGTTTTTATGTCATGGATGGCCCAAAGAATGTCATGCAGCTGCGTCTCCAGCCCGCCCAGGACGAAAAGCCCATTTTTTGTCATGATTTTTTGTCATAGAAGTAGGAGCCCACCACATCTATGATGATACCGGGTTTTGTCACAATTATCGTCATAGAAGTGTCATAAGCATGACAGAAAAAAAATTCTTTCGGCCCAAAATGTCACGGATGTGTCCTTTTTTTGTAGTGTCAGAACTATTCTGCTAGAACTTCAAGACAACTGAGTGTTATCTGCATACATGGTCTGATCGACCCCATCTTACACGTCACATCCTATTTGTACTCATGTGGACATGACACACTCTGGAACGCTACGTGTAATAGATGGTTACAACACTGGGAAGAGCACTTTTTTAACTTGATATTTACTGTGATAGATAACCCTAATAATTGACTACTGTGCAATCAAAGGGTGCAAACAACAAAGGGATAAACATCTTAGGCAATTCATAATAGCATGATATGGTATAGCCTTGGGTGTTGAGAACATCTCCATGGTCCTCCGAGGTCTTCACGGCTTTTTTTCTCCGAAATCGTTGCTGTGGCGACAATTTTGAAACTACCGCCATGGCACTACTTTTGTTCTCCTGCGCCTGGTGAAGCTCCGGGTCCTCCGTGTAACTTGTAGGTTATCTTCTACATCTATTACACTAAGGTGGCAATCCCGTAGCTCCAGCCATCATGCCATGACGCGCATGCCATTTAACATTACAACATATAACCATCTCATACATACACTCATTATCATGACATAGGCTATACCACATCATATGCGAACCAGCAAAGCCAAGTTAGATGTCCTCTAGTCGGTTGGCTAATTTTAATTATGTGGTTTTCCTACTAATATTCATAATGTTTTTTATCATTGTTACACTTTGTGATGCAATTCTAGTGCCCTTTCTCTCTTAATTTGCAAGATTTACACGGAGAGGGAGATTGCCGGCAGCTGGAATTCTGGACCTGAAAAGGCTACAACATAGATACCTATTCTATGGCGCTCCAAATGACCTAAAAGTTCACGGAGATTTTTTATTGAATATATAAAAAATAATGGAGCAAAGAAATACCAGAGGGGGCCCACTAGTTGCCCATAAGGCTACAGAGCACGACCACCCCCTAGGCATGCCCTCATGCCTTGTGGGTCCCACAGCTGGTCTCTGGTGCCCATCTTCTGCTATATGAGGGTTTTTGACCTAGAAAAAAAATAATAGAAGACTTTCGGGATGAAGCACGTCCATCTCAAGGCATAACCTGGGCAGGAGCACTTTTGCTCTCCGGCAGAGCGATTCCGTCGGGCATACTTCCCTCTGGGAGGGGGAAATCGAAGCCATCGACATCACTAACGATCCTCTCATCATGGGAGGACCAATCTTCATCAACATGTTCACCATCACCATCTCATCGAAAACCCTAGTTCATCTCTAGTATGCAATCTTTGTCTCAAAACCTCAGATTGGTACCTGTGGGTTGCTAGTAGTGTTGATTACACCTTGTAGTTGATGCTAGTTGGTTTATTTGGTGGAAGATTATACGTTCAGATCCTTAATGATATTGAATACACCTCTGATCTTGAACATGAATATGATTTGTGAGTAGTTACTTTTGTTCTTGCGGACATGGGAGAAGTCTTGTTATAAGTAATCATGTGAAGTTGGTATTCGTTTGATATTTTGATGATATGTATGTTGTTGCTTCCTTTAGTGGTGTCATGTGAACGTGGACTACATGACACTTTGCCAGACTTGGGCCTAAGGGAAGGCATTGTGGAGTAATAAGTAGATGATGGGTTGCTAGAGTGACATAAGCTTAAACCCTAGTTTATGCATTATTCTGTAAGGGGCTGATTTGGATGTTTCATGCTATGGTTAGACTTATATTAATTCTTCTTTCGTAGTTGCGAATCCTTGAGAGAAGGGGTAATCGTAAGTGGGATTCTTGTTCAAGTAAGAACAACACCCAAGCACCGACCCACCCACATATCAAATTATCAAAGTAACGAACCTGAATCAACTAAACATGAAAGTGACTAGATGATATTCCCATGTGTCCTCGAGAATGCTTTGCTTTGTATAAGAGAATGTTCTGACTTGTCCTTTGCTATAAAAAGGATTGGGACACCTTGTTGAACCTTTGTTACTATTTCTACTTGTTACTTGTTACGAATCATCTTGCTATCAAACTATCTGTTATCGCTACTTTCAGTACTTGCAAAGAATACCTTGCTGAAAACCGCTTATCATTTCCTGCTGCTCCTCGTTGGGTTTGACACTCTTACTTATCAAAACGACTACGATTGATCCCCTATACTTGTGGGTCATCATGACTCTTTTCTGGCATCATTGCCGGGTAGTGAAGCGCCTTTGGTAAGTGGAATTTGGTAGGGAAACATTTGTATTACATGTTGAAATTTACTGTCACTCGTTACTATGGAAAACAATCCTTTGAGGGGTTTGTTCGGGGTATCTTCACCTTGTCGGAACCAATTATATATCGTGATCAAAATTTTATATAATTTTTGGTCTTGTGAAGGAGAAAGTGCCGATCAAGCTTGGGGGAGGCTTATGTACATGATGTATACATGCCCCAATCATGAGCTCTCAAGAGAAATTATTTTCCAAAACTTTTATGCTTGGCTTTATCATAATGATCAATTCATACTCGATTCTTCTTCTACTGGTTCCTTTATGAAGAAAACTATTAAATTCAAATGGGGTCTTCTGGAAAGAACTAAACGTAACTCTGAAGATTGGGAACTCGACAAAGGTAAAGAGTCAGGTATAAAACTTGAGTTTGATTGTGTTAAATCTTTTATGGAAACTGATGCTTTTCATAAGTATAGTACTAAGTATGGACTTGACTTGACTCTGAGATAGTAGCCTCCTTTTGTGAATCATTTGCTACTCATGTTGATCTCCCTAAGGAGAAGTGGTTTAAATTCCATCCACTTATTGAAGAAATTTTAGAGGAACCTATTATAGTTAAAGATGAAACAATTATCTATAATGTTGACCCAGTTGTGCCTACTTCTTATACTGAAAACCCACCTTTTCCTCTTAGAATTAAGGGACATGCTAAAGCTTCAACTCTGGTTCATAAAAGTAATACCAGGACACCTAGACCCTCTGAACAAATAGGGGTGGAACCTAATATTGCTATGGTTAAGGATCTCTTGGTTGATAATATTGATGGACATGTTATTTTTTGTGATGAGACTGCTACAATTGCTAAACCTGCTAAAAATGAACAAGATTGGTTAGATAAGAATAAGCCAGTAGTGGGCATACCGATTGTTTTTGTTAAGATTGGAGATCATTGCTATCATGGTTTATGTGACATGGGTGTTAGTGTGAGTGCTATTCCATTTACTTTATATCAAGAAATTATGCATGATATTGCAGCCGAGATTGAGGACATTGATGTTACTATTAAGCCTGCAAATAGAGATACTATTTCACCACTTGGGATTGTTAGAGATGTCGAAGTATTGTGTGGTAAGATCAAGTGCCCTACTGATTTTCTAGTTCTTGGTTCTCCACAAGATGACTTTTGTCCCATTATATTTGGTAGACCTTTCTTGAACATCGTTAATGCTAAAATTTATTGTTTCAAAGAAAAGGTTATAGTTAAGTTTGGTGAGGTATCTCATGAGCTTAATTTCTCTATGTTCCGTAGACAGCCACATGAGAAAGAATTATCTAGTAAAGATGAAATCATTGGTCTTACTTCTATTGCCGTACCTCCTACTGATCCGTTAGAACAATATTTGCTAGATGATGAAAATGATATGCATATGAATGAAAGAAATGAAATAGATGAGATATTCTTTAAACAAGCACCTATCCTTAAACATAATTTACATGTTGAGACTCTTGGCGATCCTCTACGGGCTAAGAGCGATCCTATGTTTGAATTAAAGAAATTACCTGATACTCTGAAATATGCTTATCTTGATGAAAAAATATATATCCTCTTATTATCAATGCTAACCTTTCAGAGCATGATGAAAATAGATTGCTCAAAACTCTTAGGTAGCACAGTGGTGCTATTGGATATACTCTTGTCGATCTTAGGGGCATTAGTCCCACTCAATGTCAACACAAGCACTACAAAAAAAGACACAACCGTGACATTATGGCCCGAACGAAAAAAATCTTCATGGTTATGACACTTCTATGATGATAATTGTGACAAAAACACGTATCATCATAGATGTGGTGGGCTCCTACTTCTATGAAAAAATCATGACAGAAAATGGGCTTTTCATCCTGGGAGGGCCGGGGACACACCTGCATGACATTCTTTGGGCCATCCATGACGGAACAAAGCATGGCAGAAGCAAGGGCGAGGAAAATTTTAGGGAGTTCCCGGTTACGGTGGGTGGTCGGGGCCGAGTGATGCACGGAGGTTTGCGCGTTTCTCTCGTATAGGTACGCGCGCGTGTGTGCGAGGCATTGGGCTCTAAATGAACCGGAGGGAGGCGTTCGCTTGCTAACCCCGAGTGATTGCACTAGCTATGTTTACTGAACCCGAGCGATCGATCGCTTGGCTGTTAAGTGAACCCGTGCGATTCCTCCGTTGCTGATTGAACTCGAGCGATTTGTTCGCTACTGCTGCTAACTGAAGCAAGTCAAACCTGCCTCTTGATGAACAGTGATCGTTGTTGAGGGTTGGATGAACAGGACCCCGTGGTAGTAGGCCATTGCCGCTGGATGAAAGGACCCCGAGGAGGCCGCCGCACCCGAGCCGGTTGGGGGTGGATGAATAGGACCCCGTGGAGGGCTGGTTGAACAGTAGCCCGTGGATGAACAGTAGTTGGTGGAGGCAGGAGGAAGATGTGGTGGATGAACAGTAGAAGGTGGAGGCTGGAGGAAGTCGACGGTGGATGAACTGTAGCCTGTGGAGGCTGAAGCGAGGCAGTAGACGGTGGATGAACAGTAGCCCGTTGAGTCCTGTTTTGCAGTACGCCACACCCCTGCCGATGAACAGGACCCCGTTTCGACCGTAGGCTCTTCAAGAGAAGTCTGTTTCCTTCCTTTTGTGGTACGCTACACCCCTCCCGATTAACAGGACCTCGTTTCGACCGTGGGCACTCGAACAGAAGTTCGTTTCTTCTATTTTTGTGGTACACTAGACCCTTCCCGATGAACAGGACCCTGTTTCAACCATACACGGTCAAACAGAAGGCCGTTTCCTCTATTGCAGTATGCCAAATCCCGTTTCGGCTGTTCCGTCCAAGCCTGTTGGCTCCTGTTGAACAGAACGCATTCTGACCCAGTCGGTTGCCTCCCGATTAACACAACACTGTTTCCTCCATTCCGACCCAGCCGGTTAGCCCCGGATGAGCAGGACGTTGTTGCTGTCGTCCGTTTGTGTGAGTACACGTTCGAGACCCCGCCCATATGTACGTACGTGGCCGTATTTTTGCCCTGTGGTTGTACGTACGTGTACACCACTTAGACGGGACTACATGAACTGCTACGCCAGGGGCTCTACTACAACACGCGCCACTACTTAGTCGGCCACGGTTCATCCTTGCAGAGACACCGATCGTCCAGTATGTACTTACACATTCGCGACCAGACATACAACGCTACGTACGCTTCGACCGGGTGGGTCCCAGTTGTTAGGGAGGATAAGGACACACTTCCTTGCATGTGAAAACATAACTGCTGGGTCCCAGCTGTCAGGGGAGGAATCATTTTTATTTTGCGAGTAATAAGGAGGCACTTCCTTTTGTTCGAAGATGTAGCTGGTGGGTCCCAGCTATCAGGGGGGAAACATTTTTATCTGCTTAATAAGGAGGGAATTTCCTTGCATGCGACCATGGACCTTGTGGGTCCCAGTTATCAGCCTTTCCACGTATAGTCCTTTTTCGATGATTCTCGTTTGTTGACCACGCAGCGCCGAGCATAGCAAGGTGATGGACGATGGCGAGGCCTCAGACGGGAATGACCCGGAGATGGGGAAGATGCGGCAGTGGAGTCGCAGCCTGAGAGGAGTATGACGTACGAGGGTTGACTAGTACAGTGCGTCCTGGGGCTACAGTAGATGGAGAATAACAGGAGGGGTGGAGGGATGGCCTGGCCGGCGGTGGAGTAGCACTTCGCAGCGAGGCATGCGAAGCAGCGCCGTTGGCCGCCGGAGGTGGGAGCAGGAGGTCCCGCCAGCGCTGGAGGAAGAAGACGAGAGATTGAAGATGCATGCCGGCGGCCATTGGACGTACATCCAACGACTACATATGTCAGAATCATTTTGTTGACTAATTTGACAACGCCTTCCATAGGCGACCTAATGGCCCACATGTCAGACCCCTTGCGTGTGAAGATTTAGCTGGTGGGTCCTAGCTGTTAGGGCGAGGAATTTTTTTTTGCCCATAATAAGGAGGCACTTCCTTGCGTGCGAAGATTTAACTGCTGGGTCCCAGCTGTCCGGGAGAGAAATCAGTTTCTCCGCGTAATAAGGATGCACTTCCTTGCATGCGAAGATGTAGATGGTGGGTCCAAGCTATCAGGGGGAGGAATAATATTTTCCTCGCGTAATAAGTAGCCAGTTGCATGCGTGTGTCCATGAATAGGTGCGTCCCCACTATCAGCCTCTCCACGTATTGTCCTCCTCTAATGACTCTTGTTTGTTGACCACGTTGACTACGTAGTGCTGAGCACGACGACGGCAAGGCCCCGGACGGGAACGAGCTAGAGATGGGAAGACGTGGCAGTGGAGTCACAGACAGAGGGGAGTACAAGGGTTAACTGGCTCTGGTGCGACATGGGGCTGCAGTCGGTGGAGAATAACAGGAAGTGTGGAGGGCTGGAGGGATAGCCTGGCCGACGGTGTGGTAGCGCTTCGCAGCGATGCGTGCTAAGCAGAGCCGCTAGCCGTCGGAGGCCGGAGCAGGTGGTCCCGACAGCGCTGGAGGAAGAAGACGAGAGATTGAAGATGCATGTCGGCTGTTGGATAGAAATCCAATGGTTGTGGATATCAGAATCATTTGTTGACTAAGTTGACAACGCCTTGCGTAGGCTTTGACCTATTGGCCCACATGTCAACGTGCAAAAATTCGGAACATATTTAACCCTTTTTTAGAAAGAGAAACATATTTAAGCCTTTTTTAGAGAGAGAAACATATTTAACCCATGTTTTCTAGAATTTGCAGTCAATTTGCTGGGCTGGGTGAACAAATAATGTAGCGTCAATGCGGCCCATAATTTTTTTCTAAGAAATCACAGCAGATTTGCACATTCTTGAAATACATGAATTTGTTGGGCTTGTTGTAAATATAATGATAGGTTAGACGGTGCAATTAGTATGAAAAAATAAACGAGAGCTGGACATTTTATTATATATAAAATTAGCTAATTAGCGAGTTGTTGCTCAAAAGAAAAATTAGCGTGTTATTATCGCATTGGTCCTTAAATCTTCGCAACTTTTCTGCGCAATCACTAGGATTTTCGTTGCCTAAACCATGATTTTCCTTCCAACTTCTGTTAAACATTTATTTTTATAAGTTGATAAGACGTGGGGTGTTTTTATAACGTATATATATATATATAAGTTTCTATTAAATATACTATAATAATAATAATATAAATATAAGTATATATATATAATGTGGTTAGAAGGGAAAACATAAATTGGACCCGGCATTCTTATTCTTATATATAGAAAAATAGAACAGAGATATGTGTTTTGTTAAAAAAAGATAAATTGGGCTGCTGATGTTTAAGGAAAAATAAAACCTAGGTTGGGAGGCCCATTGGCCAATACATACTTCATTCCTACAATTGGTATCAGAGCAAGGTACTCCTTGACTCTGCTCATTTTAGTCTAATGACTTTGGAGTTTAAGTATGTCTTCACTGAACTACAAGTCGCATCTCAAGATTCCCATATTCGGTGGGACGGAATATCCCTTCTGGAAGGAGAAGATGAAGATCCATCTTCCGTGCTACAGATGATGATATGTGGAATGTGGTGCAATTTGGGCTCACAATGTTGTACCTCAAGCCCTTTCTGATGAAGAAAAGAAGCTCATTCAACTGGATGCTCAGGCCAAAGATGAAGTTGTTGGCCATCTCTCTTGGGCACAATTTCTTCGATATCGCCAATGTGAAAATGCGAAGGATGTGTGGGACGTCCTCGAAAAGATCAATGAAGGAGTTTGCTTGACTTGATACTATTCGAGAGAAGTTCAATCTCTTCAAGCGCATTGGAAATGAATGTTGTCAGCAAACCTTCGACTACCTCAGTGACATAGCAAATGAACTTCAAGGACTCAGCGCCAAAGACATCACTAACCATGAAGTTGTGAAGAAACTGCTTCGATCACTTAACACTTCATTTGACACGCTCATTCTGATGATTCACGAGTATCCTGACTTCAAAGACCTCAATTCTGCTGATGTCATGGAAAGATTGGACACTCACGAGGAACAAGAAGAGAAGAGAGTTCTGTATGGCTCAGCTCAACGCAAAAATCATGCTCTCAAGGTTGTGGCTGATTCCTCCTCGGATGGAAATGCCGAAGAAGATTCTGATGACCTAGAAAGACTTAGCAAGGATCTCACACTGATCTCAAAAATATTCCAACACTTCCACAAGAAGAGCCAGTTTCAGAAAAGAAGTTCAAGCAACTCTAGGGGTTCAAAATCTTCAAAACGCACAGGAGAATACACCTGCTTCAAGTGCAAAAAGTCTAGACACTTCATTTCAGACTGCCCTTTGTGGGAAGCAGAAATCCGTGCTAGTGGGAGATATAATTCGGGTAACTATTGAGGCAAAAGCAAGAGCAAGAACTATGACTCTAATGATGAGAAGAAAACGAAGAAATTCTTCAAGAAGAAAGAAAACTCCACGTCAAAATCTTCATCAAGATCATCATCAAGAAATCCTTCCAAGTCCTCCTCCAACAGCAAGAATACCTCTCGCAAGGCCAAGGAGTACATCGGCAAGGAGATGGATTCTGAAGAAGAAGAATCACCTGCCTCCGGAGAAGAAAATGAGTCTGATGAGTACCAGACTCGGGCATGGCTGGTATAGCATGTGCCTCTTCTCCTGCAACGAATTTCTTCGGGAACCCATCAAGCGACGATGAAACTCATGACTACTGCTTCATGGCCAAGGCTTCAAACGAAAAGGTACCCTCCAAACATTACAAGGTTCACTCTAGTGACCAATATTCTTCTGGTGAGGATGATCATGCTAAGTTAATCAAAATTGCTAACATTCAACAAAACTCTCTTGAGAAAATTGAGAAACCCCTCAGGAAATCTGATGGGTTGTTGGTTGAGGAGATGGAGAAAAACCAGTCATTGACTGAAGAGTATTCTACTCTCAAGTCACGAATGGATGAACTCTCAACTCATCATGATTTTCTCTCAGCAGACCATGAAAGATTAACCAACGATTACCTGAAAAGGAAATAGGAACTAGAGGCGCTGAGAGAGGCTCATGAAGATTTTATGAGAGAAAATTCTCTTCTCACCCAACAACTTAAAGAGAAACCTGAAGTGTTTGATCCACCATGTTAAAAAATGCCTTGAACGAACCAGTGTTGAATCATCTGTGAATTCTAATCCCTCGGTCGAGGAAAATGGTTCTATTTAAGATGAAAATGCTAGGTTGAAGGATCTTCTTCGGACCGGAATGTTCAAATCTCTCAAAGGGCATCAAACCCTCTATGATGTTTTGAAGAAATCCATCCTTCACAAAAATCCCAGGAAAGAAGGTATCGGTTTCTAAAGGAACTTGAATGAAGATGGTACCTACTGGGAACCTCATTAATATCCTCAAACTGTGTGGGTTCTAGCAAAGAGCAAAACGCTCGATCCAGCATTACTTTCGGGATACAACTCTCCTATTCCTGAATATCCTCTTGATGATTCCCTAGACAACTATAAGTTGTTCAAGAATCAACATGGTGAGACTGTTGCACACTATGTTGGACCAAATAGCAAAAATCCCCCCCCCCCATAGAAAGCTATTTGGGTGCCAAAGAAAATTGTTGATGATTTTTCTGTTTCTACTCGTCTAACCATGCAGGCCCAAAGAATTCGACAAAATGAGTATATGCATACTGGGTACAATCATTATGCTCATGCATTTGGAAAGAATTTCAATGCTTACTCTTTCAATTATGGCCACTCCTCATCGAACAACAACAAAGCTTATCGAAAGAAATCATATCCTGCTCGTTCATTTGTTTCGAAGCCACCTGCAAAGATGTGGGTGGTAAAGAAAGCCTAATTCTTCTGCAGGACTATGTCTCCAGGTGCACTGAATGGATTATGGATAGTGGATGCACTAGTCATATGACCGGAGACAAATCATTGTTTGTCAACCCCAACTTAACTGCTTCTCCTTTGAAGTACATCACTTTTGGCGACAACAAGGGAAAGGTAATTGGGCTAGGTAAAATTGCTATGTCCAAGAAAAAATCTATTGATGATGTGCTACTTGTTTAATCCCTTGGATTCCATCTTATGTTAGTTGGAAAGCTATGTGATTTAGGCATGCTAGTTTTATTCTTGATATCCAAATGCATTGTCTTCATGGCCTCTGACAATTCCTTCGTCTTTGAGGGAATTAGAAAGGGTGATATTTATATTGTGGATTTCTCTAAGGGTCCCTCAGTCCAAACTTGTTTGCTTGCAAAAGAAACCGAAGGTTGGTTGTGGCACCGAAGACTTGGTCATGCAGGTATGAGAAATTTGTAGACCCTAGTGAAGAAAAATCATGTGGCATTCCTGATGTAAAATTCGACAAGAATCGTCTCTGTGCTGCTTGTGAGGTGATATGTCTCCAACGTATCTATAATTTTTGATTGTTCCATGCTATTATATTACCCCTTTTGGATGTTTATGGGCTTTATTTTACACATTTATATCATTTTTGGGACTAACCTACTAACCGGAGGCCCAGCCCGTATTGCTGTCGGAATGAAACCTTCGGGAGCGTGATTTTTGGAACGAACGTGATCCGGAGAGCTTGGAGTGCAAGTCAAGAAGCAGCTGAGAGCTCCACGAGATAGGAGGCCGCCCCCCTGTAGGGCGCGCCCCCTGTCTCGTGGGCCCCTCGGGCGGCCACCGACGTACTTCTTCCTCCTATATATACCTACGTACCCCGAAAACATCCAGGGGCACCACGAAACACAATTTCCACCACTGTAACCTTCTGTATCCGCAAGATCCCATCTTGGAGCCTTCGCCGGCACTCTGCCGGAGGGGGAATCGACCAAGGAGGGCTTCTACATCAACATCCTTGCCCCTCCGATGAGTTGTGAGTAGTTTACTATAGACCTACGGGTCCATAGTTATTAGCTAGATGGCTTCTTCTCTCTTTTTGGATCTCAATACAATGTTCTCCCCCTCTCTTGTGGAGATCTATTTGATGTAAACTCTTTTTGCGATGCGTTTGTCGAGATCCGATGAATTGTGGGTTTATGATCAAGTTTATCTATGAATAATATTTGAATCCTCTCTGAATTCTTTTATGTATGATTGAGTTATCTTTGCAAGTCTCTTTGAATTATCAGTTTGGTTTGGCCTACTAGATTGGTCTTTCTTGCCATGGGAGAAGTGCTTAGCTTTGGGTTCAATCTTGCAGTGTCCTTACCCAGTGACAGAAAGGGTTGCAAGGCACTTATTGTATTGTTGCCATCGATGATAACAAGATGGGGTTTATATCATATTGCATGAGTTTATCCCTCTACATCATGTCATCTTGCTTAATGCGTTACTCTGTTCTTATGAACTTAATACTCTAGATGCATGCTGGATAGCGATCGATGTGTGGAGTAATAGTAGTAGATGCAGGCAGGAGTCGGTCTACTTGTTATGGACGTGATGCCTATATACATGATCATGCCTAGATAATCTCATAACGATGCGCTTTTCTATCAATTGCTCGACAGTAATTTGTTCACCCACCGTAATACTTATGCTATCTTGAGAGAAGCCACTAGTGAAACCTATGGCCCCCGGGTCTATCTATTATTATATTTGCTTTCAATCTACTTTTATTTGCATCTTTACTTTTGCATCTATATTATAAAATACCAAAAATATATTTATCTTATCATACCATCTTTATTAGATCTCACTTTTGCAAGTGGCCATGAAGGGATTGACAACCCCTTTATTGCGTTGGTTGCGAGTTTTCAGTTTGTTTGTGTAGGTGCGTGGGACTTTTGTGGAGCCTCCTGCTGGATTGATACCTTGGTTCTCAAAACTGAGGGAAATACTTATGCTACACTTGCTACATCACCCTCTCCTCTTCTAGGAAAACCAACGCAAGCTCAAGACGTAGCAAGAAGGATTTCTGGCGCCGTTCCCGGAGAGGTCTTCGCTCAAGTCAAGACATACCAAGTACCCATCTCCCTCGCATTTACATTATTTGCCATTTGCCTCTCGTTTTCCTCTCCCCCACTTCACCCTTGCCGTTTTATTCGCCCTCTCTTTCCCAATCTCCTCCTCTCTTTTCGCTTGCGTTTTTTTGTTTGCTCTAGTGTTAGTTCGTTTACCTTGTCGTCATGGCTAGCTCTGTCTTTATCCCTTCGTCTACCGACTTTGAAGTTCTTCACTTCAAGCAAGGACAAGGAGAAAATTTAAAAGATGCTTGGTTTAGGATGTTAGAATCTTATCGTAATTGTGCCGTGGAAGAAGATTTCAAGATTTTAATGCACAATTTTTATGTTGGGTTAACCCTATCCCATAGACAACTTCTTGATTTTGCTGTGAAAGGATGTTTTATTGAAATTGATCCTAGTTTCGCTTATGAAATTATAGAAGGGATAGTAGGAGTACTTCCCCCAAAAAAGGGATCGTCCTTCTCACTTGAAGGAACTCAAATTTTGGAGAAACTTTGTGAATTGCAAAAAATTGTTGAACCACTTAAGAATATTGGTGGGAGTATCAACCACATGAATAATTTGATTGTACTTTGTAATAAGAGGTTGGATGCCTTAGATCAAAGGATCTTTGAGCATGAAGGAAAACGCAAAGAGCCTCCCGGGCCTGAGCACAACTCCATTAAAAATTTGAGTGCCAAAGATGGCACTACTTAGATCTATCTTTGCTTTTATGCCTAGCTAGGAGCGTTAAACGATTGCGCTAGTCGGGAGGCAACCCAATTTTTTTTATTTTTTTGCTCCTGTTTAGTAATAAATATTTCATCTACCTTCTGTTTAGATGTGTTTTTATCTTTTAATTAGTGTTTGTGCCAAGTAGAACCTATAGGATAACCTACGATGATAGTTGATTTGATTCTGCTGAAAAACAGAAACTTTGCACGCACGAATATAATTTTGTTAAATCACAGGAATGTGCTTTTTCATTGATTCTTTTTGCTTCTGTTCAATAAACAAATTTTCCAGGACTTCCTATTTTGGTAGGATTTTTAGAGTTCCATAAGTTTGCGTTAGTTACAGATTGCTACAGACTGTTCTGTTTTTGACAGATTCTGTTTTTCATGTGTTGTTTGCTTATTTCAATGCATCTATGGCTAGTAAATTAGTTTATAAACCATAAGGAAGTTGGAATACAGTAGGTTTAACACCAAAATAAATAAAGAATGAGTTCATTGCAGTACCTTATGTGGTGGTTTTGTTTTCTTTCACTAACGGAGCTTATAAGATTTCCTGTTGAGTTTTGTGTTGTGAAGTTTTCAAGTTTTGGGTAAAGCTTTTATGGACTGTGGAATAAGGAGTGGCAAGAGCCTAAGCTTGGGGATGCCCATGGCACCCCAAGATATTCAAGAATATCCAAAAGCCTAAGCTTGGGGATGCCCCGGGAAGGCATCCCCTCTTTCGTCTTCGTTCATTGGTAATTTTACTTGGAGCTATATTTTTATTCGCTACATGATATGTGTTTTGCTTGGAGCGTCGTGTATTATATAAGTCTTTGCTTTTTAATTTACCACAATCATCCTTGCTGTACACACCTTTTGGGAGAAGCCTATTTGATTAGAATTTGCTAGAATACTCTATGTGCTTCACTTATATCTTTTGAGCTTGATAGTTTTTGCTCTAGTGCTTCACTTATATCTTTTAGAGCACGATGGTGTCTTAATTTTGAAGAAATTGCTAGTCTCTCATGCTTCACTTATATTTTTTTGAGAGTCTTTTAGAACAACATGATATTTGCTGTGGTCACAAAGTTGGTCCTAGAATGATGAGGATCCAAGTTGGGTATAATAAAAACTATCATAGAAAAAGAATTGGATGTTATGATCAACTTGATGCTTGATAATTGTTTTGAGATATAAAGGTAGTAATGTTAGGGTCATGCTAGTGGGTAATTATGAAATACTTTTGTTGAAGTTGGCAAGTCCCGTAGCATGCACGTATGGTAAAAGTTGTGTGACAAATTTGTTGCATGAGGTGCTCTTTTGAGTGTCTTCCTTATGAGTGGCAGTCGGGGACGAGCGATGGTATTTTCCTACCAATCTATCCCTCTTGGGGCATGCGTAGTAGTACTTTGCTTCGAGGGCTAAGTAGGCTTTTGCAATAAGTATATGAGTTCTCTTTTGACTAATGTGAGTCCATGGACATAGGCACACTCATCCTTTTTATGTTGCTAGCCTTTATTATTACCGCACAACTTTCGCCGCTATCATAAACCCCTTATTTACCTTCCTCAAAACAACCACCATACCTACCTATTATGGCATTTCCATAGCCATTCCGAGATATATTGCCATGCAACTTTCCACCGTTCTGTTTATTATGACACGTTCCATCATTGTCATATTGCTCTTTGCATGATGATGTAGTTGACATCGTATTTGTGGCAAGGCCACTTTAATAATTCTCATACATGTCGCTCTTGATTCATTGCATATCCTGGTACACCACTGGAGGCATTCATATAGAGTCATATCTTGTTTTAGCTTTGAGTTGTAATTCTTGAATTGTAAATCCATAGAAGTGTGATGATCTTTGGCTATGTTATTTTGCTAGGACATGATTATTTGTTAGTATGCTTTGAAGCATTATTATTTTTATGTTTTATAAGATTTTATTTTGAATCATTTGGATCTGAACATTCATGCCACAATAAAGAAAATTACATTGAGAATTATGCTAGGTAGCATTCCACATAAAAAATTTCTTTTTTATCATTTACCTACTCGAGGACGAGCAGGAATTAAGCTTGGGGATGCTTGATACGTCTCCAACGTATATATAATTTTTGATTGTTCCATGCTATTATATTACCCCTTTTGGATGTTTGTGGGCTTTATTTTACACATTTATATCATTTTTGGGACTAACCTACTAACCGGAGGCCCAGCCCGTATTGCTGTTTTTTTTGCCTATTTCAGTATTTCGAAGAAAAGGAATATCAAATGGAGTCCAAACGGAATGAAACCTTCGGGAGCATGATTTTTGGAACGAACGTGATCCGGAGAGCTTGGAGTGCAAGTCAAGAAGCAGTCGAGGGCTCCACGAGATAGGAGGCCACCCCCCTGTAGGGCGCCCCCCCTGTCTCGTGGGCCCTCGGGTGGCCACCGACGTACTTCTTCCTCCTATATATACCTACGTACCCCGAAAACATTCAGGGGCATCATGAAACACAATTTCCACCACCATAACCTTCTGTATCCACGAGATCCCATCTTGGAGCCTTCGTCGGCACTCTGCCGGAGGGGGAATCGACCAAGGAGGGCTTCTACATCAACATCCTTGCCCATCCGATGAGTTGTGAGTAGTTTACCACAGACCTACAGGTCCATAGTTATTAGCTAGATGGCTTCTTCTCTCTTTTTGGATCTCAATACAATGTTCTCCCCCTCTCTTGTGGAGATCTATTCGATGTAAATTCTTTTTGCGGTGTGTTTGTCAAGATCCGATGAATTGTGGGTTTATGATCAAGTTTATCTATGAATAATATTTGAACCTTCTCTGAATTCTTTTATGTATGATTGAGTTATCTTTGCAAGTCTCTTCGAATTATCAGTTTGGTTTGGCCTACTAGATTGGTCTTTCTTGCCATGGATGAAGTGCTTAGCTTTTGGTTCAATCTTGCGGTGTCCTTACCCAGTGACAGAAAGGGTTGCAAGGCACATATTGTATTGTTGCCATCGAGGATAACAAGATGGGGTTTATATCATATTGCATGAGTTTATCCCTCTACATCATGTCATCTTGCTTAATGTGTTACTCTGTTCTTATGAACTTAATACTCTAGATGCATGCTGGATAGCGGTCGATGTGTGGAGTAATAGTAGTAGATGCAGGCAGGAGTCGGTCTACTTGTTATGGACGTGATGCCTATATACATGATCATGCCTAGATAATCTCATAACGATGCGCTTTTCTATCAATTGCTCGACAGTAATTTGTTCACCCACCGTAATACTTATGCTATCTTGAGAGAAGCCACTAGTGAAACCTATGGCCCCCGGGTCTATCTCTTATTATATTTGCTTTCAATCTACTTTTAATTTCATCTTTACTTTTGCATCTATATTATAAAATACCAAAAATATATTTATCTTATCATACTATCTTTATTAGATCTCACTTTTGCATGTGGCCGTGAAGGGATTGACAACCTCTTTATTGCGTTGGTTGCGAGTTCTCAGTTTGTTTGTGTAGGTGCGTGGGACTTTTGAGGAGCCTCCTACTGAATTGATACCTTGGTTCTCAAAACTGAGGGAAATACTTACGCTACACTTGCTGCATCACCCTCTCCTCTTCGAGGAAAACCAACGCAAGCTCAAGACATAGCATGAGGCTGGTAAATTGGCAAAGAAGCATCATTCATCCAAAACAGTTAAGACTACAACAAGACCACTGGAAATTATTCATATGGATTTATTCGGTCCTCAAAATTATGCAAGTTTCGGTGGCAGTCATTATGGTCTGGTTATTGTTGATGATTTCTCTCGACGCACTTGGTTATTCTTTCTTAGAGACAAGACCTGTACTCAAGATATCTTCAAAAGCGACCCTAAGAAGGCCCAGAATGAATATGATGTGCGAATTAAGCACGTCAAAGGTGACAATGGAACCAAGTTCAAAAATATTCACATTGCTGAATTCCTTGATGAACATGGTATTACTCATGAGTTCTCTGTTGCATACACTCCCCAACAGAATGGAGTTGCCGAATGAAAGAACAGAACTCTCATTGAAATGGCGAGAACTATGCTCAGTGAGTACAAAACTCCCATTCTCTTCTAGGCTGATTCTATTAACACTTCTTGTCATGTTATCAATCGTATTTATCTTCACAAGTTCCTTAAGAAAACTTCATATGAGCTTATCGCTGGCAAGAAACCGAATGTTTCTTATCTACGTGTTTTTGGTGCACCTTGTTACATTCTTGATATGAATCATTCCTCCAAGTTTGCACTAAGGCACATGGAGGTTTTCTTCTTGGTTATGGCTCAAACTCACATACATATCGTGTCTATAACTCTGTCATGTTATCAATCGTATTTATCTTCACAAGTTCCTTAAGAAAACTTCATATGAGCTTATCGCTGGCATGAAACCGAATGTTTCTTATCTACATGTTTTTGGTGCACCTTGTTACATTCTTGATATGAATCATTCCTCCAAGTTTGCACTAAGGCACATGGAGGTTTTCTTCTTGGTTATGGCTCAAACTCACATACATATCGTGTCTATAACTCTCACCACATGAAAGTTATGGAAACAGTAAATGTGTGGTTTGATGAATCTAACAGCTCTCAAAAGGAGCACCTGCCAAATGTGATAGATGAACCGCTGATATCTGATGCTATTTGGCAAATGGCCATTGGGAGCGTCAAGTCCGTTGATGGAAATGTACCTGAGTCCTCTGATGATGATGCTCCTGTGACTCAAAGCAGAACTCGTCAAGCCACTACCGAAGCAAATACTCCTCTGAATGGAAATGACAATCAAAATCCAAATGTCGATCAAAATGGCAATCATGAAGGAGATGATGACACAAATGCTGGTGCTGATGATAATGACCATCATGAAGAAAATGCTCATCCTCGTGTGGCAAATCGAGTTGATCCTTCACTAATTCTCGATGAAATTGAGAATCCAGGTTATCGACCCACAACTTGCTCACGCACTCGCATGGCTAACTACTGTGGTAGTTTCTCCTTTGTTTCATTGGCAGAACCTACCAAATATGAAGAAGCCATGAATGATCCGGATTGAATGAATGCCATGCAAGAGGTGTTGGTGCAATTCGAATTAATGATGTGTGGGAACTGGTTGACAGACCGAATCCCAGGAAGCACAATATCATCGGCACAAAATGGATTTTCCGCAATAAGCAAGATGAAAATGGTATTGTGGTGAGAAACAAAGCACAACTTGTTGCTCAAGGGTACACATAGGTAGAAGGTATTGATTTTGGTGAAACATATGCTCCTGTTGCACGCCTTGAGGCAATTCACATTCTTCTCGCTTATGCAAATTACAATAATATCCTACTTTACCAAATGGATGTGAGAAGTGCTTTCCTCAATGGTGAAATTGATGAGGAAGTTTATGTTAGACAACCACCTGACTTTGAACACCATGAGTTTCCTAACAAACTTTTTAGGTTGAAGAAAGCTTTATATGGGCTAAAGCAAGCCCCTCTAGCATGGTATGACACCCCGAAGAAGTTTTGGCTCGACAAAGGGTTCAAGCCAGGATCCACAGATCCCACACTTTTTACTCGTGCTGTTGACAATGATTTATTCGTTTGTCAAATCTATGTGGATGATATTATCTTCGGTTGTACTAACAATGCTTGCAGCTTAGAATTTGCAAAAATGATGTCCGATATGTATCAAATGTCCATGATGGGTGAACTCAAATTCTTTCTCGAACTGCAAATCCGTCAACAAGCAAATGGCATTTTCATTTCTTAGGAGAAATATCTGAAAGTGTGCCTGAAGAAGTTCAAAATGCAAGATTCCAAAATGAAGGGCTATAAGACTCCAATGCCCATGAATGGTAAGCTAGATGCAGATGTGTATTGTAAGGATTACAATCAGAAAGCCTATTGTTCGATGATTGGATCTATTCATTACCTATGTGCATCCAGACCTGACATTATGTTGAGTGCTTGCATGTGTGCCCGCTATCAAGCTGCACCGAAAGAATCGCATTACCAAGCGATCAAGCGCACTCTGAGATATTTGGCTCACACCCCCACCTTAGGTTTATGGTATCCTAAGGGAGCACAGTTTGATCTTGTTGGTTATTCAGACTCGGATTGGGCTGGTGACTTGGTTGATAGGAAATCTACCTCGAGGACATGTCATTTACTTTGTAGAACATTGGTATGTTGGTCTTCAAGGAAGAAAAATAGTGTATCTCTTTCCACGTCTAAGCCCGAATATATTGATGCTGGCGCATGTTGCACTCAGTTATTGTGGATGAGGCAAACACTGAAGGATTATGGCATCAAGATCAAGCAAATCCCTCTATATTGTGATAATGAGAGTGCCATCAAAATTGCACACAATCCTGTGCAGCACTCTCGCATGAAGTATATTGCCATCAGACATCATTTTATTCATGATCATGTTTCTCGAGAGGATATTGTCATAAATCATGTCAAGGCCGAAGACTATCTCGCTGATATTTTCACCAAGCCTCTCGACGAGAAAAGATTATGTGCGTTAGTGAGCTAAATATCCTGGACTTCGCAAATGTGCAGTAAGCTGGACTCGACACCCATGCTAACACTTCCACATCTTTGAAGGAATGGGTGCATAACACTCGAAGAGTTTGAAACTTTTGACAAAGTGAAAGTTTCTTTCTGAGAGTGAATACATTAACGAAGAACTAGACTAACCGGGTGCCACGATAATTGTGCGACACCCGGGGTCATACAGTTCTTACACGATGGGTTACCCCACCGCAACTCTTTTTACTTTGTGTTTCTTTTCGATTGATAGATTTGGTTTCTGTCCGAATGCATTTCTCTCATAGCTATTTGCTCGTCTGCTTGTGTTTCTGCCTGAGTGAAATGCCTAGGACCCTGTTTTCCCTCTGATCTATCTCTTCCTGTCTGTGCTGATCTGTTGCAATTGCACGATTTTATCTTGAACGAAACTTATATGGTGTCCTTGACCACGATTAACATTCCGTCCGAACATTAATCTGTTTTGGCAAAAGCTGTCCAATATTTGGGCTTTCCCGCCCAGGTATGGACCTCAATCTTTGATGGTTGCCACATGCTACAAATCAACTGCCAGTCCATCCTACCCATTGAATCGCAATCGTCTCTTCCTAGAGACTGTGCGATCAAAAACCTCAGCGTGCGGTTATTTACATTCGCTTATATAAACCGTGCTGCTCCCTTCTTCCACTTTACTCTCTTTCTCCTCGCTCTCCCTCTCCACCAAAACCCTCGTTGTAGTGCTCCAACTTGAGCTCGACGCTGACGACCCCTTTGCCGCTTAACTACCGGAAAGAGGTCACTGGAGCCATTCCACACCGCCGTGGAACATCTTCTTCCCCGCGTCACCGTAGTTGTTGCACGTCACCGAGTTAGGGTACTTGTGGTTCGAACTCGGACCTCCATCCTTCATGCTTCGAGTTCATCCACGGTTATTTCTCTCCGATTTACCGCATATCTTAGATCTAGATTTTTACCCTTCTAGTGCGGATGTGGTTTATAGTTATTCCTCGCATCCGAATATATTAGATCTAGGGTTTGTGTTATGTTTCGCTCGAATGTTATGCCTAGCTTGATGTCTAGTATTATTATTCGGACCTACCAGCTTGATCTATATGTTTCATTCATTTCAAACATTTCTCAAAGTCTATATCTGATTCTTCCTCAAAATGTTTTTATTCGAGAAAACTTTCGCTATGAGCATTTGTGACCCTGTCCCCATTTTCCCTCGTACCCATTCTCTTTCACAGGTGAATGCAGTCTGTTGAGGATTCTGCTAAGCCGCATAGTAGGGTTGATGACGAAGATGTATTCATGGGAATTGCTGACGAATTCAAAGCGACAAATGCAAAGGGCCCAACAGTAGGCCCATCTGCTAGCAAAAGAAAAAAGGCGAGCCAAATGCAAATGAGCAAGAAGCACATGCTCCGAAGAAAAGGAAAGGTGGTAGGCAACCTCTCACAAATTCAGCACAGTATATCTCACATGATGATTACAACACAGTTCCAGGAGAAGATTCAACTCATAGAAAAAGGCGCGTGCAAAAGATTCGGCATCACTGGGTAAGGAAGTGGTTCCGCTACAAGATGGTTCATCCTCGCTATGCCAAGAACTTTGCCTTCCATCCCTCGTGGGTTGACTGTCGCAAAATTGGACTCATCAGGGCAGGTGAACCCCAGGAAAGGCCTCAACGACCTCCAGAAGCTCATGAGTCATCGCTCAAGACACCTGACTCCTACCCCGAAGAAAAGGCCAAGTGCCTTAAGAATGCTGAAAAGGGTGCCAAGATGGCTGAGAAGGAGCAGGCAAGAGAATAAGCAAATCGTCTTCTTATCAAATCAGATGTCGAGAAGGAAAAGGCTGAAGGAAAAGCAAAACGCCGCACGAAGAACAAACATCATCCAAAATCTGCTGCTCTGAATAAAAAGAGTTCACCAAGGAGGACCTGCTAAGCCTGTTGAAACTGAAAGTGATTCTTCTGATCAAGATGATTCTCTGCTCACCCGAGAAGAAATTGATGCAACCCTTACAGGCCTTGTTAAGATCTGTGTAATCCACACACATACGCCAAGTGCCGTTTTTCTTAAGAACCAGCACCGGATTAGAAAGCCACTCTGGATGGAACACCTCAACGATAAAACCAGCTGCTAAAAGCCTGGCCACTTCCTCTCCAATGGCTTTGCGCCTTTCTTCATTAAACCGGCGGAGGAATTGTTTCACCGGTTTATACTTAGGATCCACATTAAGAGTGTGCTCAGCGAGTTCCCTCGGTACACCTGGCATGTCGGACGGTTTCCATGCAAAGATGTCCCGATTCTCACGAATGAACTCGATGAGCGCGCTTTCCTATTTGGGATCCAGGTTGGCACTGATAGTGAACTGCTTGGACGAATCACCGGGCACGAAGTCAACAAGCTTGGTCTAAGCTGCCGATTTGAACTTCAAATCCGAATCATGCTCTGTAGTTGGCTTCTTCAAAGGGGTCATATCCGCCGGATCAACATTGTCCTTATAATACTTCAACTCTTCCGTGGCACAGACCGACTCTGCATAAGCCGCATCACCTTCCTCACATTCCAAAGCGACCCTACGGCTCCCATGAACCATTATCGTCCCCTTGTAACCCGGCATCTTGAGCTGTAAGTAGACATAACAAGGCCGCGCCATAAACTTGGCATAAGCCGGCCGCCCAAACAAGGCGTGATACGGGCTCCGGATCTTCACCACCTCAAAGGTTAATTTTTCTGACCGAGAATCGTGCTCGTCCTCAAAAGCCACATCTAGGGCTATCTTACCAACAGGATATGCAGATTTGCCTGGCACTACACCATGGAACACCGTATTAGACGGTCTGAGATCCTTGTCTGTGAGACCCATGCGCCGGAATGTCTCATAGTATAGTATGTTAATACTGCTTCCTCCATCCATGAGTACCTTGGTGAACTTATAACCCCCCACCTAAGGGTCTACCACTAATGCTAGTTGTCCCGGATTATCAACCCGGGGCGGGTGATCCTCTCTGCTCCACACGATAGGCTGCTCTGACCAGCGTAAGTAACGTGGTAAGGCCGGTTCAATAGAATTCACCGCTCGCTTGTGGAGTTTTCGGTCGCGCTTATCCAAGCTAGTTGTGAAAACATGGTATTGCCCATTGTTCAACTGCTTTTACTGGCTCTGATAACCCGACTGCTGCTGCTGACCGTTCTGACTATTCTGGTTGTTGTGACCGCCCTGATTGAGACCTGAACCGGAAGCTCCATCGTGACCCGGTCCATGGAAACTGGATCCTGAACCGCCACCTGACCCATGGTCATATCGGAAGGCATTAGAGTTTTTAAACTCCTGCATAATATAACAATCCTTCCAAAGGTGGTTAGCCGGCGACTCCTTCGTCCCGTGCTTTGGGCATGGCTGATTCAACAAATAATTCAAATGGCTTGCGTTAGGATTGGGAGCCCCATTACGATTTGCCGCTTTACCTCTGCGCCGCTGCCCCCTGTCCTGTGCATTAGCGTTGGCCACAAAATCCATGTTGCTATCCGCCTTGCGCTTGCCTCCGTTTCCATGACCCGCCGGTTTGTACTGCTGCTGTTTGGAGTTGCCATTCTTCCTTCCCTTCCCTGCTTCATCATCATCAGCCTCGGGATCCTTGGTACTGTCCGAATCAGCATACTTCACTAAAGCAGCCATAAGGGTTCCCATGTCATTACAGAACCGCTTCATGCATCCCAATTTCAATTTTAAAGGCTCAAACCGGCAGTTGCCTTCCAGAGTTAAGATTGCAGAGTCAGCATTAATCCTGTCAGACGAGTGCAAAATTTCCGAAACGCGGCGCACCCAACGGGTCGTTGATTCTCCTTCCTCCTGGACACAAGCCGCCAGGTCTACTATGGACTTGGGCTGCTTACATGTATCCTTAAAATTCTGTATAAACCGGGCCCGCAACTGGGCCCATGAGCTGATAGAATTGGGTGGTAGGCTCTTCAACCAAGTACGAGCCGTGCCCTCAAGCATCATGGTGAAGTATTTTGCACACGCGGCCTCATCCACGTCTAGCATCTCCATGGCCATCTCATAACTCTCTACCCACGCTTCAGGGGATAAATCCGCGGTGTAATTGGCACCTTGCGTGGACCCTTGAAATCTTTGGGCAGGCGCACATTGCGCAAAGCGGGGATTAAGCAAGGCACTCCCAAAGCGGATGCGACTCCTGGCCCGGCGAAGGTGGTAGGGCGAACCGGTGTAAGTTGACCCGCATCATCCTGTGCCGCTAACTCGGCCTCCCTTCATGCCCGGGCCCGATCCACCACATCCTGAGCATCGCGGACACCACCTGCCGGGTTATTGCCACGGGCCGCTTCACAGACTCGCGCATTTCTCGATATGGCCGGTTCATCCATGCGCCTGCTATAGCTCCGGCTTGGACGGGGCGTAGAGTGAATCCGATCACGGCTGTACGAATATGCTTCCTGCTGAATCAGCGCAGTCCGGAGAAGCTCCTTAACCCGGCGCGTCTCGATCGCTTGCGGAGAGTCCCCTTCGACCGGGATAACCTCTAATCGTGCGGCGGCTGCAACAAGGTTGTCCATAGGATTCGAATAATGACCCGGGGGCGTCTGGACCGGCAGAGGGGCCACAATGTTCTATTGTGGAGGTTCCATCAGTCGGGGCTGGACCGTCGCTCCTGGCCCTGGTGCCTCAATCCGGTTTGCCTCCAGGTACTGCGGCGGATTGCTGGGCCCTGCTCCTGGAGTGTGAAAGAGATTTCGGGGGTCAAACCCTAACGGCAGGCGTGATCTGTGCTTCCGCTTCAAGACCTCCTGTGATGCATTCTGGTCAAGCATGAGCTTATAGGCCTGGGCGTCCAAAGCGGCCCGCTCTGCAGCCATCCTGTCCTTCTCTGCCGCCAGATCCGCTTTGGCTTGCACGATCTGTTCTTTCACCTGTGCAATCTCTGCATCATGAGCCTCTTGATCCGCCGGATTGGCTTCTGCCATAAGCGCGGCTAGTGCATCAAACAGGTCGGATAGGACTTGAACCGGCTGGCACACAAGGCCTCCTGCCCCTGCTGCCGCTGCCGCTGCTGATCCGAAGAGCATTGCTGCGGCGGTCGAAGAATGATTCGCCGCCTGGGTGCCGGCCATGAATATTCCAACCCGATTGATCTGGCCCGGGGGGTCCGGAATACTGTCGCCATCGGAACAGCCCCTAACCTGGTCGTCTTGCAACTGGTATAGTGATTCGGTCTCTCCGGTCGAGGACTCGTCGCCGGAATAAACGACGGTCTCGCTACCGTGTTCTGACTCGTCCTCACATTCTCCTCCGTGGATGACTCCAACGAAGGCACGCTTCATGGCCGGTTTAGCCTGGGTAGATCTCGCACGCTGAGCCGTTTCGACGAGGTCGGGGCAGATTTCCGGCTCAGGCCTAGGCTCACCGATCTTGCCAATGAAAACGTGTATGCCGCCGAGGGGACCCGGTACCCGTACTCGATTGAATCAGCCTCGGGACCCCATCCTGCGTCGTTGATGTAGATCCTGCCGCGATGACTCTTGGTCATCCGGCCCACAACATAGCCTTCGAGTCCCTTGAGCTTGCCCTCCAAGATCGTCAAACCATCGTGCGATAGCCCCACGGTGGGCGCCAACTGTCGTGGATTTGTCACGGCAGATGTCCTAGTGAAAGGACTTAGTCGTGGAGCCATCGCTACGAGTTTACTTGAAGGGGTTAAAGTGGACACAAAGACACGAGGGTTTTATACTAGTTCGGCCCCTTCGATGAAGGTAAAAGCCTACGTCTAGTTGTGATGGAATTGATGTAGTCTCGATGGCTAGGGAGCAAGAAAGCTTCACCTAGGCTCGAGTTGTTGGTTGTCTCTCCTGAACCGCCGCCGGGTCGTCCCCTTATATACACAGGTGACGCCCGTCGGTCCATAGAGTCCCAACCGGTGCATACTCGTATTCCGGTTGGCATCTCTCTATTCCTAACTTAGAATACAAGTTACACATCAGGCCGGTTTACGGCTACATGTTCTAAACCGACTACAGGCCTTGGGCCTTCATCTGCTTATACCACTAATGAAGTTAACCCGGCCCAAGTAGGCCAGTTTACGCCTAGTGGTAATATCCCCAACACTCTCCGAACAAAGTGAATGTCACTACATCCACTGTTTTGCCTGATCTTCGAGCGTATGTTGTCCTAATTGCACCCCAAGAAGAACCCCTTGAAAAAAAGGACTCATCAGACTACTATCAAAATGGTTGACAAAGTGAATACAGATCCTCATCCTGATGCAATAAATTTTCAAGATTTGGTCGTTGAAGCCCCTGTTGGCACAGCTAAGCCAAGAGATAAGCTCTCGAAGGAAAAGCTGAAGCGAATCAAAGCTCCTCCTGCCAAGTAAAATGCTCCAAGTGTTGCGTCAGTGAAAGAAAAGGCTTCTCAATTTGCTTCAAAGTTAACTCGGCCGTTGGCATCCATACCTCCGACCGAGCAAAATGTGGCATCAACTGCTCCTTCTACATAGACTGCTGCACAGCCTCAAGATGACCATGCACCGCACTATTTCAGTGAAGTGTTCATCATGGAACAACTTGATAGATTTGTGGAGAACCTGTTTGATGGAGAAGTGTCATCTTTGCCCATTCCCTCTGAAGTAATTTCTCTGGCTTCTGATCTGGTCAATGGCATGAGAAATGACTCAGTTGAGATCAATGACCTCATTGCCCAACTCAAGGAGCTTGAAAACCGTATGAAAGCTACGAAATCCAAGTTTGTCATCCAGCAACTTGAAGAATCTTATGAGGATGTCAATAAGGCTTTGAATATCCTTCGGCATAGAAGATTGGGATTTCATTCAGACCTAGATCAAATTGTTTGCAAAATTTTCCCCGATCATCAAGCCCAAGCCACTGGCTACGATGATCTTGTTAAAGGGCACATTAATCTGTCGAAGCAAAATAAAATGAAGAAGATAGCAAAGAAGAATGTTCCCCCCCCCCACCAGATGCTGATTCACAGAGAGAAAAGTCTCTGGAACGAGCTATTCCTTCGCCACATCTTGAACCAGTTGCAGATGCCCCTACCTTGCCTAAGCCGACTGAAACAGTGCATGTGGCCTCCCCGGCTCCTACAGAAAATCCTTCTCAGCACCAAGTGTCAGAACAAGGTGAAATTCATCAATCTGAACTTTAGGCCGCTCCAACCCGTGTTGAACCAAATGATTCAGTTCCTCCCTCTGCTCCTCCAATAGTTTCTGAAGCAAATCTTCAACTATCTCCAGTGGCCAATAAAGTTCAGTTCCTGAAAAAATGTCTTATCCATCTCCTCTAAGAATTTCACTCAATGCTTCACGACGAACCTCAGGTGTTGATCCCTCTGCAACAAAATCAGTGTCAGCTCATCATTCAGATTCCGTTATCTATGGCGTTGAAGTGATTTCTGTTGAAAATGAACTAAACTACCCTTATCCTCGTGAGCGCCTACCGTTGTTTTCCACCGATTTTGTCATCAAAGGGCCACTTTTCAATCGGAACACTCATCCGAATTTATTTCAAGAGAGCCCATATAGCAAGCCCCGTACTTCTGATTCGCCTCGGTTCTGGACACAGGAACATGCAACACACTATTCATAGATTCTTTATGATAGTCTCAAGATTTTCCCTCATGAATTCCCGGATATTGCTGCAATGAAAAACATTGGCTGTTTCAACCAAATACTATAAGATATCTAAGACTTTGGTCTCATGCATGTCTTTGCATATTAGCATCAATGGAACCGGGAGATTATTCTTCAATTTTATGCAACACTATATATCTCCGATGATGAATCTGACACCACAAAGTGGATCATGGAATGGATGACTGAAGGAACGAATACATTGCTCAGCCATGGACTTTGTATCTCATTTTCAGTTCCCTCATTTGAACATGGCAAGACTGAAATTTGGGTTCATAATATTGATGCAATCTCTGAGGAAGATTCCCAATGCACAATGGATGAAGACAAAATCCGCGACTACCATGGTCCTTCCCCGCCTGAGCACCTGGCATTCAACAATCATACCTTATATCATATTCTTACTTACACCCTCTGTCCACTGGCTAGAATGAATACAGACAACGTGATATCTGATGTTCTTCGCAACACCATCCATGCCATATCACAAGGTTTTATCTTCGATGTCGAAGATATGTTCCTGCATGTACTGATGGATTTAGCTCAGTGCCCCAAAACTACCAAGGTATTTGCGCCCTGGATTCCAAAAGTGGTTGACTATGCAATGAAAACCGGATATCTTGCCAAAGTTAGTCACAAAAGCTTCATTCCTCCTATGCATGATACGCTGAAAGTAATGGAAGATTTCTCTTCGGGAAAAGCACCAGTGTCAAGCTCTTCTGATTATCACAACACCTTCAATGGACCAAAGCTACCTAAGCGTGATCGTCTTACGAACACTCAACCTCCTTCACATCTTGAAGTGAGCATGCACACTCAACAGCTACTGCGAAAACATATGGCTGAAGACCGTCAAGAGAAAGAGCATTTGGCCGCCGAACTCAATGCTATTCACAACCGAACAAAAGTTGTGCACATGATCACAACAGAAAACAAGAAGCATTTATGGAAATTGCTTCAAAAAAAATTTCTCCAAGAAGCAACTAAACCACTCTCATCTCCAAGAACTCTATAAGTATATTGATCAAGGATTCTCAATTGAAGATTTTCAAGATCGGATCACTCCGGCTCTGCCAGCTCGTGAACCAACAACCAATTTACTTTGGATACAGCTACGCAAATTGCTCGACGAGTCAGAAGCAACCTCGCCCACTGAGAAACCTGCTGAAGAAAATATTCTGTCTCGCAAGACTCAATAGGCTGACCCCAATGTACCTTCATCTTCTCAACCCCAAGCCAGTCTTGAAGGAATTGCTGTAGCTGCTGACGATGAAGATGTCCCAAACACCTCCGAATCAGAAACTTCTTCGGGCGATGCCTCAGAGTGAATTAGATTCACCTTCTTTCACACTCATGTTTTTCATCACCTTTTTGACACTCGTTTACAAAAAGGGGGAGAATTACATCGGGAGCTTCGATAGATTATGCTCTGATGGATTTGGTCTTCCTGTTTATTTGCTCTGTTTTTCGAGGCTTTTGCGTTGTATATTTCCAATACAATGTATGCTAGTTATTGTGCCTTGATGTAAAACTTTTGATATGGGTTGTAATATTAATAACCCCACCTACTTCACTATTCTCTCTCGAACTATTTATTTTGCAGTTGGAATTATTGTCAGAAGTCATGATTGATTGCACTATATTCTCGTTGGATTATCTATCATCAGTGCGAATCATTATCTCGTATGATTGAAAATCCTCCACATACTCAAATGAATTGCAAGGAACTTCATTGTATATCAGTTGATCATGCATACATCCAGGGGGGTATATTTTCATCATCGAGTCAGGTACCGCAAGTTCACTCTTGTTTATTCTACATTTCTCTTATCTATCTTCACTTCAATATTATCGGTTTTGTCAACAACCATCCAAAAAGGGGAGATTGTTGGTGCAATGATAGGACCCTTATGTTTTGGAGTTTGTTGACATAAACAGTATGGGACTGATGTTTTTGCTAGTGCACACAGAGTAACAGGTCCCTAAAGTATCGAGGAATTTGATTCAAATGACGAAGATAATCTCCCTGCTCGGCAGCAAAGGTTATCACCGAAGATAAAGCTAACAAGAGTGACCCATAAAAATTGCTGAAGTTTAAGCAATTGGTTCGGTGCATGTTCGAAGCATATGACTACGCTCGAGGAAGAATGAAGACGAGATGAAGACGTAGCATTTGTTTCGTTCTTCTTCTTCTTTCATTGAGTCATAGGACCACCGTACTGTTAAGAGGGGTGTATCGTTCGAAGCTTTGATTCTCTGATGCTAAACCCAAACCTATGAAATTTGTGAGAGAAATCTCTTTGTGCTCCGAGCAAATACTTGCCAGCAAGAGACTGTGATCTTCTTCGCTGCGAGAGATTTGACTCGGATCGAGGAGTTAGCATTACTTGTTGCTCAAGTAATGTTACCGTTGCTCCAAAATCCGACCGTTGTGAACGTGTCGGTTGGCCATTGGCTGGACCGCGTGTCCAAAATGGTCATTTCCCACTAGGGAAGGATGCGGCTATAAATAGCCACCTCGCGCCGGCTTTGTCCGGTGGCTGCTTCGTTTGATTCTGAGAAGATTGTTGAGCAACCCAATCTCCGAGAGATTTGAGTTTAAAATCCACCGAGAGAAAAATCCTAGAGCCGAAGAATTAGATAGTGGTTCAACATCACTGGAATCTAAGTTTAGTACGCTCCGCCTATTACTCTTGAGAGTTGCAAACTCTCTAGACGGTTAGGTGTCAATTTCTTCAGAGACCAAGAGTAATTGCGGTTCTCGAAGAAGAAGTCTGTAAAGGTTCGAAGATTGCCTTCAAGTATCTACCACGAGTGATCGGCATCGGTTGACGAATCGATTGTCGAGGAGAATAGGGTGAAGAGAGTTTATCTTCCGTGTTAAGTCACAACACCTCCAACCAGACGTAGTCCTTGTGCAGAAGGACAAACTGGTCGAACAAATACCTTATCGCCATCGAGCATCATCGGTTATATCTGCCACCCATGTTTATCTTCGATGCGTTTTCATTCGTATGATGTACTCTGATGCATGTCTTAGTTTTCATTCAGCACTCTGTTCTTGTTCACTATAGTATGTTTTTCATTCATTCCGATGCTGGGTTCTGAGAGATTTAAGTTTTTCGAAGAAAATTTTAAAACTCCGATTCACACCCCCCCCCCTCTCGTAGACATACTTCATTCCTACACAATTTTTTTGTGCATTAAAATATATAAAATTGAAACTAGAAAATAACAAAGCTTGTGCACGTTTAGTTGTTACTTGTTAGTACTGTACATCTGCTAGGTGACCCCAGCTTGCGAGTTCGAGTCTCTCCCTACAACATTTTGTGTGTATATATATCAGTTAAAATTGCAAAAAATAATAATAATGGAGACAATCAGAATCGACATGAAAATATCAGCTAAACCCTGCTTTCACTTTAAAACAAAAGAAGATGTATCTCTTCACAAACGCGAAAGTTTGTTTGGTGCAGTTGTTGGCACACGATATGTCCGTACATGATGTCGTGAGTTCGAGCCGCCCCCATGCTCCTTTTTATTTCTCATTTCTCTCACACCACCACAAGTGGATCCAGATGTCAAGGAGAAATTTATTCATCTAGCACGCTGTCAAGCGGGACCCACATGTGCCGAGTAAGGGCTTTTGCGCAATTAACTATAGAGCAGGGGTGTCTCCAAAAAAACACGCGCCTGTCACTTGGGTCACTAACAGTGGGCTGTGGTCACGTTGGCATGCCACGTAAATGCAGGATACATCTGGATACGGATGAAGTGAGTGTATTTGCATAAAAACGCAAGTTGGATGACCATCAATCCATACTTTTTAAAGTTCTAGCACCAAACCGAACATCTATAGCAAGTTTTATGACTGCCGGTAATATTACCTCAACTCAAAATGAGCACAAACAATGAGCTAGTACTTGTTTTTCTTGTCTTATATATTCTCGTCTCATTCATTTGGCGTGATATGATAAAGAAAGGAAACAAGAGGCGCGCACATAATAAAGCGAAGGTGCGTGGAACACGTTTTCTCCTATCTTGTGCACGACCGGCCGCCTCGGGTCAAGATCACGTCCACGTTACTCGCAATCGCATGGCTAGAGCCAAAAGCCAGTGGACGGAAATGTGGAATTAGTGGGCAGTGCATCATCTATCTACCGTCAATCGCTATAAAACCACCACGATCTAGTAGAGTTACAGGAGGTGATTATAGAGGAACATCTTATTGGTAATGGTAAAAGCTTAGCGAGAGAACCACCAACCGATGGGTAGTTGCACTCTCAGCCATCAAGATCGAACTTCAGGTGTGCCCCATGGCCCATGTCCCTCCTGAAAGCGGCACGTCTAGCTGCAGGTACCATTTGCCTTTCACTACTACGTGTTTTTGATTCCACAGTAGATCAACCCATAGATCACCTTCTACTTTCCTCTATCGATTCCCGGCCTCCTTTTCAGTCACTAATAAAAGCCTCGCACGTTTTAAAGGTGCTGCAGCAGGAGGCGAAATTCCACACCTCTGCTTTCCAGGTGCTAGAGCTCACTAGCACGCCCTCCCTTCCAGCTCATTTCCATCATATTGTATGCATGTTTTGTGAAAGCGCGACCTATTCTGATGTCTACCGTAGCCAGGCAGCAGCACCAGGTAGCCAGGCATCTCTTCCCAATCTGAAAGCAACGCACCACCACCTCTTGTTATCAGGTCATCAGGGTTATTAATGCATGCGGTCCTGTAACAAACGACAAGTACGCCTAGTTAGTTCTTCTCCCTTTCTTAATAAGACACGGACGCCTCCATCCACGCCTTCAATTCCCCCCCCCCCCCCTATGTCCAAATTTGAGCCTCTATGCATCGAACAGCCAAAACGAGGCAGGCATGCATGCATGATGGCAAAATACATTCTTCACACACGGAGTGTAAACATCACGAGAGTAACATTTATGTTGCCTAACAAGAACTGAATGTGCAAAGCAAATGAGGCTCTAGCAATGGCATGTCGAACTCGGAAGAAATTCAGTTAAGGTCGGCCACAGGCCTACCACAGTTCCTCCCTCGGAAATACAGACATGGAAAAAAAGGCATGAGTTAATGTTTACCTTGTTGAGCTCGACACCAAGGAGCAAGAGCACACTCGCGTAAAGTAAAGATCAAAAGCTAGCTGCCGACCTGACCTGCTTTACTTTCTTCCATGGGAAACATTACATCAGTCACATAGTGACATTAGATGCCATGGCCTTGTACTGACTTCAGGAATGAGCAGCAGCGCAACCACACTAGGATGGCGCTCAGACCTAGTCCAGCTGCATACAGATTCTACGGATTTTCATACAAACGGGGTAAGGACAGGCACACGATCCTGGTACACAGAACATAGTGATATCACCGGCCAAGATTCAGGGATATAAAGTCTGTCAAACCAAGAAACCGTATGCCAGCTGAAACTAGTCCTGCTCGAAACTGGAGCCTGAATAAACAATAAGACACTATCAGCGCATGGAAGGCCGGACTAAGAGAAATGGGAAGATACAATTGATTAGCAAAATGCAGGAAATCTCACGTCAAAATAAAATGTAGGAAATCCTTCGCTTGCAGTATAAGAAACTTCTGTGATGGTTGAACCAACATTCAACTTAACCTAGTTACTGGAGAACTTAAAGAATGCTTCCTTTAAAATGGAACTGATAAAGAAGTCTTAACTTGCTGTTCTGCAGGCCTATTAACGTTCGCCGTTGTGGGTCCAGGTAATGTATGGTGGCATTAGCAGTCAAAAGGATGCACGATGGTGCAAGATGATATAGAATGCAGTGCTGCTTGGACCAAGCTTTAGATTCTTATTGAAATATGATATAGTGCTAGCTTCAGAAAATGTTGGAATGTCCACTTTTCCAAATTTAAAATATTCATTACTTTGTCTAAACTAATTGATACCTTCTTTCATTTGTAAATTTTACACAAACATGCTGACTGCAGAAATTTTACGAGGAAGAAACATAATAATCAGTGTGGAGTGGTAATAGTTACTTACAATCAGACCACACATCGTTCTGTTGGTTGTCAATATGCTCAGGAGGTACTCCAAGGCTAACAAGGATCTTTACAATTTGGTGAATCCTTTCATCTTCCTTGTGACACTTGATTTCGACTACTTTAAGATTCTTTGATACCAAGAATTGTTTTCTTGGCTTGTAACTTTCATCTTTTCCATCCATGGATTGCTGCTGTAGAAAACATAATAGCTAACTGAGATCAACCAACTGCAATGGTGATTTCAAAGACAAAAACTGGTGTAATTAGAAAACATACAGTACCTCACGAAATCTAAGTTGAAGGGTAAGCCTCTCTAGAATTGGTGAGTGCTGAAGAAAGTAAACCAGTCCACCGAAGTCAGCAGCCAGGCACCACTCATTGAGAAACAATGTTTTTAACTTGCTAAACGTATGGCACCATTTAAAATCCCTGGTGCAAATAATCTGGATAAGGTGGAGAGGATTAAATTCTACTTGAGGTCAAACTTTGTAAGTACTTGATTTAGTAACGCTGAATGGAATAGAAGCTACCAGCAGGGTTTCAGATTTGCAGGTTTCTGGTTTAATCAGAAATAAATTAAGCCGTACCATCTAATGTGGAAAAGATTAACGTGTACTAAAATAAATATTAATCTTATGCTTTTGGATAGTATAAACATCAGAAGTATAAACTAGCAATGCAGAACACACAGATGCTGATATGCATAATGTACTGTCATTGCGCGAACCAACTATTAGGTGATATCTACAAAGAAACATAATGGTTCAAATGCAAAGTGGCAACATACATGCAATGCCCATAAGCAGCCTCCCTAAGATGTTTCTATTGATGGATACAAATGTACAGGACCAGATGGCAATCAACCCTAGGAGACAGTGAACGTGAAGGCATACCAATTGAGGAGCACTTGTCAACTTCAAATTTGTAGTGTCACATACACCTTTTAGAAGCACACAATCATCGCCTTGACAGAGGCAAGAAGGACATAACTCATCATCACAGTCCCCATAGTAACCACCATTAGGACAATGATCATAACACCCTTGACGTTCATACCATTCTTCATCAAACTTGACAAGTGCCGTTACCAATAACGGCATGCTCTCAAGGGAAGGAGTCCAACCCAAATTGTCAACCAGTTTCAAGGCAGTGAGACTTGGGCAAGAGATACGAGTGCGGCCATACCGGTCAAAACGGCATATCTCCATAGTTAGATGCCTTAACGATTTGCACAAGATCTTCTCGGCGCTGATTTTACAATCATATATACATCCTTAATACCTCTAGCATCGGGCAGCTTGAAAAATTCAGAGTGCATTCCTCAAATTTCACACCAGCGAAATCTAATACTGTCAGGTGCTGGCAGATGAGAGTCACGTTGGGTAGCTGCAGACGCCGACTGTAAACTCGAAGCACCCAGACTCGAAGCACCCGAACATGGCAGGATGCGGCATATCGGAGCCACAGCTCAACGTTGAGGGGTGCGGATGGGTCGTGGAGGTAGGTTCTGATATCGACCTCATGCAGCGGTGCCCGGTCGCGGAGGAGAAGCAGGGCATTGACGAACCAGAGCTCTCCCTCCACTTCTCTATCGAAGGGCACCGGCTCCATGACGCGCACAACGGGCACGAACTTCCAGAGGTGGCGCCAGCGGCGAGCGAGCACGCATGTGCAGACGGACTCGCGCGAGGTAAGGAACGACAGCACGCGGCGGAGGAGATCGTCCGGGAGGGCGCCGATGCGGTCCTCCCCGCCGGGCGCCACGCTCTCAGGCATTTTGTCGAACAGGCAGCCGGCGTCGGATCGGCTAGGGGTTGGAGCCGGAGCCGGTACGAGCGATATCGACCAGGCGGAGATGGGTGCGCGGAGGCTGAGAGCGACGGAGGATGCAGGAGGAGGGGCCGGCGGCTGGTACTCGTCGGCGTAGGCCTTGTCGCCGGCCGTGGCCGTGGAGTCGAGTGCGCTGCCGAAATGAGCGGTGGGCTCTGAATCCTGCCTGAAGCAGCACGGGCCGGGCAGCGGCCACTCTGGGCTCACTATCCCTTACTTGATCATTGCGAGCCAAAATTTTCTTAATGGGCTGAGCTCCCGTAGAGCGACGCGGCCCAGATGAAGGGCAGGTGCTGAAGGCGGCACACGTGGAGGTGGAGTGCGAAGCAGAAAGGCACAGCACCATTTCCTCGCCTCGCCTCGGTCGGGGCGCGTGTGCGTGGCGTCTCCTCCTCTCTCTTACTTCCTCCTCCCATCCCCATCTCTCCTCCTCCTCCTCCTCAATTCGGAGGAAGCGAGGGCTCGCGCCCGATCGGATTGGTGGCTCGCCGCGATGGCGACCGACGCCGGCGCCGCCGACAGGAGCTCCGTCTTCCGCAAGCTCCGCGCCAAATCCGACAATAAGGTAACGTGCGTGATCGGTTCCCGCTCCGTTTGCTCCGATGTGATGGGATTGCCAAGGAAGGGCTTCGTTTCCCTCCCTCCTCCGGCCGCCGGTTCCGCCTCGTTTCATCCCTCTCCTTTGCCCCTCTCTCCTTATGTGTCTGTCTGTCTGTGAGTGTGTGTCTGCAGATGTGTTTCGACTGCAACGCCAAGAACCCCACCTGGGCCTCCGTCACCTACGGCGTCTTCCTCTGCATCGACTGCTCCGCCGTCCACCGCAGCCTCGGCGTCCACGTCTCCTTCGTCAGGTCCAATTTCCCGACCTCCTTTCCTCACTACGACGCTTGCCTTTGTGATGCGCTGTGCTTCCAGAATATATAATCAGCCATGCACGTGTAAATTCTGGACTTTTTTTATACGATTTTGGGCCCGCCTGGTTAGGGTTTGAAAATTCGTCCATTGTGTATTCCTCCGTGCCCGTCATGCCATGTGAAGTAGCACTACCGAACTTTGTGAGAGAATGTGCAGGCTTACTTATGAATGTGGATGGGGCCAGCTGTAATTTTGACGCTGGACATTTTTTACATGGGGGGATTGCAGTTTATTCTGGCATAGATTGTGTGAGTGGAGATGCATAATGTTGAATGCCATTACCAATTGTTCAAAAGCTTCAGCACAACCTGTAAGAAACATGGTAGTGTGTTTTTCTTTCTACATACTGAACTTTGTAAATCACCTTTTTTGATGCAACATGACTCTTCTGAAGTTGTTGTATGCTCTGTCCAAGTCGGTTTAGCCTGTGTTAATGGATTGTTTATCAGATAGGTCTTGCTATACATGTTTAATACAACAAGTTATTTCCTTCTTCGCCTAACACCTAGCATATTGTCACTATGGAAATTTACTGCATTTCTTGAACTTCAGTACTTCCTGAAAGCACATTGACTGGATTTATTACTGGTGACATTGTATAAAATTTATCACTAAATTTTGGCAATAATCTGCAGGTCAACAAATTTGGATTCATGGACCCCAGAACAGTTGAAAATGATGGTTTATGGGGGAAACAACCGTGCACAAGCTTTCTTTAAGCAGCATGGTTGGACTGATGGTGGGAAGATCGAAGCAAAGTACACTTCAAGAGCTGCTGACTTATACAGACAGTTGCTCCTCAAAGAGGTTTCTAAAAGTTCGACAGAAGATGGCAATAATAGTGGGCCGCCCTCCCCAGTTGCAGCTTCTCAGACTTCAAGCCAAGCAGCTGCATTTCCTGATTTCAAACTGGTAGAGGTGCCGAAAGAAGTTGTGAATGAGCCTGAGTCTGAAATTATTCGTTCACCTAGAGCTCCTACCCATTCATTCAAGAAGCCAATCGGTGGAAAGAAGCCTGGAAGTAAGACTGGTGGACTTGGTGCGCGCAAGCTTACGACAAAGGTACACAGTCTGCAGCTTACACTTAACTAAACTGGGGAGACAGCAGAACTTTTACTTTTCATACAATGACGAGCCAGTAGATTTCCCAGTTTGTGTTAGGAATAAGAAATACTCCCTCCGTCCCATAATGTAAGACGTTTTTTGACACTAGTGTAGTGTCAAGAAACGTCTTACATTATGGGACGGAGGGAGTAGAAGAGTAGCTTCGTGCTGGTACACTCAATTTTGAAGATTTCCACTGAACTTGCCAGTTGCCAAATGTATTTATTTGGTTTCGTTTAGTTTTGTGAAATTCTGTACTAATAACTTTTGTCATTTGCTTTAGCCAAGTGAAAGCCTCTATGAGCAGAAACCTGAAGAGCCAGCTCCTGCCCTGCCATCGGTGGCTGAAAGCACTACAGCTAGGAGCAAATCTCATACTTCCCGATTTGAATATGTGGAAAATGTACCTTCTGCTGGGAGCAGCTCTGCGGAAAACCAGGCATTTGGGCATGTTGCGCCCCCAAAGTCTTCAAACTTTTTCGGTGAATACGGGATGGACAGTGGATATCACAAGAAATCTACTTCTGGTGCATCCAAAATGCAGGTAATGTTTAGTTATCCAGTAGTTGTACCATTTATATGATGATGAATCATGTATATGATAAGTCAGTTATGTAATGTTGGTCATTTACTGTCTTAATTTTGCATAAATTGGTAGCCTCTGTCAATTCAGGGGACAAAGGGGAGGATTTACCATTAAACCAACTTTGGACTCTTTGGGGAAGCATTGCTTTTGATACATATATAATGTGTCTCTAGTTCAGTTCTACTCTTAGGTAAACCAGTTATATGTGGCGGTATGCTTTGAATTAGCTAGCACGCTTTCCAGAAGCACAATTGACTTGGTTCACGTTGATGTCTGATAATGAGTTAACAGCATTACAATGCTAAAAATGCATGTTGAGGTGGTAGAATATTCACTGTGTTTCATCATTTTGAGAAAATTTGCAGCTTTGGAACTGAATGACTTGTCTGACTTATCCCTTGCTACAATTTTAGTTCTGCTGTAATTGTGCTTTAGTTCTGAATGGCTTGTCTAAAAATTCTTACTGATCGTGATGGTTTCTTTATTCCATCTGTGCATAATGAAGCATTTGAGTGCGTTCCCTCTGGAAATGAGAAAATTGTTTACAGATAGTGAAGTTTAGACTTGTTTTACATATTCTTGTCTTGAGGTCCAGCTTTCAAGCGGCCTGTGAATAATCGATTGTAATAATGATCTCCAGGTTGAGGAAAGTAGTGAAGCAAGACAGAAGTTCTCAAATGCAAAGTCTATTTCATCTTCTCAGTTTTTCGGTGATCAAGCCAATTTAGAAAAAGAGGGCCAAATCTCCCTCCAAAAATTCTCTGTAAGTATATCACTGCGTCTTTTCTGAGAATCTGGGATGATAATAAACTTATTCCTGGTCTTTGTTTAGAACAAACCCCAATGCCATGGATCTGGCCTATACGCCCTTGGTTTTTTAATCTCAGGATGTTCTTTTGACCTTTTTATACTCCTACTTATAATTTTGATTTTTATAAGTATAGTAGTTTGTATGCATTTCCATCACAGTTTTTTTCTTACGTTGATTTCCTTCCAACTTTCCATCATAGTTGATCAGCTTGCCCCTAACTCCTCAAGTGAATAATCTGTTTTCGGTACTGCACGGCTTTGCTAGTTTACCTTTTTTGATAGCTCCAGATTGATTGGTACTATGTGTAATACGTTGCTGTAGGGGTCCTCTGCCATTTCAAGTGCTGATCTGTTTGGCCAACAAGCGAACAATTCTAATGCGGATCTGAGTGCTTCGGATTTGATCAACAGAATCTCCTTCCAGGTAACACTGGAGAGGCATCAGCATACTAGCATGGCTGGTTTCCTTGATGGACTTGTGTTAATGCTCTGTTGACTGGTGCAGGCCACTCAGGACTTGACATCTCTCAAGAGCATGGCTGGGCAGACTGGGAAGAAGCTGACATCTATGGCGTCCAACATCATATCTGATCTTGATCGGATCCTCTGAGCTGAATTTACATATCGGTCTTCGGCGGTCCGCCTCTCCTGATTGTTACTGCATGACAACAGATTGGTGGTGGTGGCTCTATAAGAGTCCATAGGAATCTTAAAACTTGAACTCGGTAGAGAAAGAATGAGGATTTTATCACAAATGCTTTCTGGCTAAAGTCGTAATAGCATTTGGAGTTTCGTGGGAACCAGATGGGCGTTGTGCTACCAAAGAAATGCCTTTGCTTTGTAATGACCATTTCATACCATATATGGTTATCAGTACAGGTGTGTCCTTGCCCTATGGAAAGCTGGAAGTCACCAGCCAGTTGCTGCATACATCAAACCAAACCATGCAACAGGGGGGAAACTGGAGTATAGTTCAGCAAAGCTCAGGTGGCCATCTGTTTACAAGTGTCGAAAAATTACAAGTGTCTACTTTCTGCACTGTGAAACCCTTGTGCTAACGGTAATTAGCTACACGCACTTGAGCAGTTTATATAAATGTCCCCTTCTACCTCCGCTTATTCCTGCCTCTCCTGGCCCTCCCTTTTGGTACCCTCGTCTTCTGTAGATAGTTCTTTATGCCGCCATTCGTCTTCCGCTTCTTCGCCGTCATTGCAGCTGCTGCAGCCTGGGCGCCCATCCGCTTCCCTGCTCTGGTCTCGACTCCGACATCTGCTCTGGTCTCGACTCCGACATCTGCAGTGGGACACAACTGATTGAGAGTAAACTAACATAGATTACAATTGTATAACAAAATAAAGACGCACACGGAATATCAAGCTGTCACGAAGGGAAAAAAAATGTTTAAGACAATACACGTTTCATCAACCTTTTCCTTTCAAAATTCTAATGTAAAAAACATAAAAACAAGAGCGAATTTCCAGTTAATATATAAAAGGGGACTGAATGACTATGGTTTATATCTGATGTTTCCGTTGCTCACATGAGCTCACAAGTGCGTGACAAAAACAGAAGCCAGTTAAACAGCCCCCATCCCTAAAAGGTGTCTCAGAGGAAATCGAAAAGGGCTGGCATGAAACCATGCCAATTTTGTATCTGAATCTAAATGAACTTAGTATTTCACTCGCCATTAGTAATGCGGTCGGAGTTGGAGCCTACTGTTCCGAGCCTTGAAGTGCCAGCACTCCCACGTGCGTGCAGCGATCCAGCAGGAGAATCACAAGAGCCTGCCATCACATCTTCTTCTTCTTCTTCTTCTTCTACAAAAAGAGACAAGCCTCATAAAACACCAGCCACCAGCACAACGTACAAACACAGGGACTATTACTGTGCTGTTTCTACTTCGCATTTCATTGATATAGAAGGAGCAGGCTCAGAGAGACCATTGTGGGAAACTTATGTGAGTAAATTTCAGGTTGTTTTCTTTTAATAGAGAAAGAACACACTTACTGTGCAATGTCAGGTTTTCAGGACAGTAGTCTTCATGTTTATGTGATGAGGACTGGAGTAGGTTGCAGCTTCTCCCATTCTCTTGTGATGACCCTATATGGGAGTCTGCATCAAGCACCTCTGATGATGGCCCATTATGGTTCGCTTCCCTGGTGCCATGGCTGGACTGCTCTTTGTTCTCCAATAGGAACGGCAACCCACTAGCGTCTCCATTTTCCACACTTGATAGGGTAAGGGAGGTGGGTTTCTGTGTTCCTCCAGATGGTACTACACCTAGGCTGCAACCCACTTCGTTTTTGTCAGGTACACTACAAAGGGTACTGCCGTTTTCAATTCCTTGGACTCCTTGTGACAAGCCGGCCGAACTGGAGCCAGCTTCATTTTTCTCTGCTGGTCCACCAAAAAAATGCTCCGTGACATCTTGTTCAAAACTGTCATTGTCACTGTCACTACCACTGCTACTGTAGCTGCCCGCTTTGGGAGCACCATCCTCATCTAATCCTTTGCCCGCCAATTCTTCAAAATAATCCGACAGCAACATTTCCTTCTTCTCAAGTAATGTAGAGAACCACGGGGAAGAACCTTTCTTGACATAGAACAGAACATATGCTTTTTTCTCCAAAAGTCTGTCCTCAGTCATTTTCACAATCTGCACCATGGAAGGTTAGAGCCAGGTAAACTTGGCAAAAGGTTAAAAAAAATATACAAGCAGTAGATAGATTACCTTATCATCGTCAAAGAGAAACCAATCAGTTTCTGATGAGCGGATATAACAAACGTAGTGACCCTTGGCTGTGTTACCCCAGTGTTCTACAACTCCATACAAATCATAGCATTGAGGTTTCTGCAACAACAATGTGCGTCAGCCATATATACTTGGGTGGTTGGGAAATATGATCAAATTAGAAGAAAGTGGACGCACGTCATCAGGGGAGCTCATGAAGGGGTTTAAATCCAGCTCTAACTGATACTTCACCATGTCATGAATCTTAGATATATCACTCCCCAAATTTTGAAACCGCTTGAGCTGGATTACAAGAACTTCTGGAGCCTGCTCCACCTTGAGGTGCTTTTCCATGTTCACACGAGATTTGCATCCATCACAAATGAAATCTTCCACAACCTCAATTTTGGTATAAGATGATAGTGAATCCATGATAGTGTCCATTTGGTTAACCTCCAGGTTAAGGTCAAGGAAAGACTCCAATCTGTCCGAGCAATGATTGCACTTTGGACAATTCAACTGAGCAAATCAAAAACATTTGAGTGAATTATCAATCATACACCAAGTCAGGACGATACTGATGTAACTGGTAGTGAGGATCAACAGACACACACCTGGCTTTTCAGTTGGCCCCCAAAAAATTCTTTGACAATAGAAGATGGTTCCTCAGATTCAGACCTGGGAGCGACTGTTACCTCATCTAATTTATCAAGCAAGCAGCGGAGGAATTCATGTGCATCTTGGTGTTGTCCCTGCTCGAAATCTCGAAATATTGCTGCAAACCATTTTATGGAAAACTAAGTTCAGTACATAATCACAGGGATGACTCAAGTATGTAATAATAATATGAATATAATAACTGAAATGGGTTAAATGGACACATAGCTAAACAAGACTTGAATCTCCCTGATAATATAAGCGGCCAACGAAGTATACACAGAAGAAAATTGAAAGTTCAGTTAAACAGACTAACACTCAGCTACACACGACCAACACGATAGGCAAAGGAACCACTGATTTAAGCAGTTTATGAGTATATGGGAAGGAATTTTAAAGGCTCGGTTGAACAAACATACACTTGAGGCGTTTGACAAACTTTCTGGGGTAGAGAACATCTCCTGAGAGCCTGATAACTTCAGAAGCATGGTGTCGTAGGGAGCAGTAACAGCAGAATTCGTCAGAACCAGCTACAGAAAAATCATCAAAAAACCCAATTGAAAACACAATGGTTGATATGAAGAGATGCTCGACAGTAGGTAAACTAGAAGAATGACAGTAGATTGAACTAGATGACTTACTAGGACATGGACCTAGGTGACGATCTTTCAGAAGCTTCGACACCAGAGGAACTGTGTGAACTACACACTGGAGAATACAATTAAGGAAGCATATCCACTTCTCAGGATTACTTAGCGATGCAGCCTATGAAAGCAATGCAAACAGTAAAACAAACACATTTACTTGATCTGAGAGGAAATGAAGCATTGCAAGCATGATGTTGCACATGTCTAGCTTACCACAGGGAAATCATTCTTTCCACGAGTCAGTTTGTACCAAGAACAGCATTGAGTATCTACAAGCTTGTCATCCCAAGAATCCTAGGGCAGAAGACAAAAGTGGAAGATGTCCAAGTCAAACAGACTAAGATATTATCAAAATATCACAAGTGCAAACAATGAAATGTCATGAATGTTTGGATGATAGCATAAAATGAATTACTTCAATATCTTGTCATTATCAGGAATATTACTACACAGTCAATAGTATATACAAAAGAAGCAATAGGTTGTGCCTACCATCAGATGCGGATTGTACAGATCCATACAATCTTGATCAAATCGTCCAACTGGGTAGCCGTAGCCACGATGTGGATGACCTGGGTAACCATTCCAATCTGGATAACCATTTCCAAGATGTGCACTATGATGCCAATTCGGATAACAGTTCCGACGAAATCCGCCACAATGAAGTTCATGATCATAATATCTAGGATCTCTTTGTTCATGACGGTAACAAAGGCGCGACCTCCTATAGTGGGAACAACCACAAGAATCCTCCAAATCCTGGAGAACAAACAGAACTGAAATGTTAGCTACTATGTAAATATTGGAGTGCATGAGCTTCCAGTTTGTGTTAGATAGAGGGAGAGTGCATGCCACACTAGATAAAATTGGTAAACCAAAGTGGCATTTAGTGATAACTGCACAGTACCAGTAGCAAACAAAATGACAGCTTCAAACAAGAATTGGCAGAAATTAGCAAATGCATCAATTATGAAATGCATACATCATCCTCAGGACGTCGGCCTTGCCCGATCCCCTTGTGGTATCTCTCATCTGCTCGACCCAGAAGCCGCAAGAGCTTCCGGTCTTGACAGGTCTCCCAGTCATCCTCATCTGCCAGACCTGGAACCTTTAAGGAATTTTTTTCCTTTGATGTCTCCTCGTGTCCATCATCGGCTGGACCTGGAACCTTGAAGGGAATTTTGTCCTTTGATGTCTCCTCGTGTCCCTCATCGGCTGGACCTGGAACCTTGAAGAGATTTTTGTCTTGTGATTTTTCCTTGTGTCCCTCCTCGGTTGAAGCCGGACCCTGCAATAACCGATCATCCAGAACCCAGGCACCAGATTAGTGATGTTAATGTTGGAAATACGCAGCATTGCAATTTGAGTTGCGGAGCAGCAAACCAAACTAACCACCAAATTCGAATCTGGACCAATCAAATAAGCACCAAACCACAACGAAGATGGACACTTGAAATCAAGCTACCATCTAGTCTAGTGCCAAATCAAGGGGGTAGCCGTCGAAATTAATTTGGGGAAATTAAAACCCTGGAATCGCAAAAGTAGCTACCTATCTAGGGGTAATCAAAGGGGCGCACAGGCACAGCTAACGAAGCAAACACGCGTGAGGAACTCAAAATCTATGTAGATTGCCGCGACGCCATCCCGATCAAGCGCGCGGAGGCCACGGGTAAAATATCTAGGGTGTAACTAAAGCGGCGAGCGCAGGGAAGCAAAATAGGAGGACAAGATATTCCAGCGGATTAATTAGCGCCCGCTTAAGCCCGCCGCAGGTAATTAAACACGATCGGAACTGCCCGATGATCGAGGGATAGAACAGGACTAAACAGACAAAATAGAAGAAGATCGGGCGCGAGGCAAGCATGGACTAGACTAAACACAAAGCAAGGCGGCTACCGATTCGAGCGGCTGGAGCAGCGCCGCGGCGGGCACCGGCTGCTCCTCCTGCTTCTCCTCCGTCTGCGACGGCGGCGACGGCGGCGGCATTGGAGCGACGACCGCGTCCGCGGCGGTGGTAGGCCGCTCCCCGGGCTGCTGCTGCCCCTCCTCCTCCTCCTCCAGCGGCGGCGACGGCGGCGGCGCCGTCATCGGGTCGACGGGGGCATCCGCGGCATGGGGAGGCTGCTGCTGCTGCTCCTCCTCCTCCTCCAGCAGCGGCGGCGCCGTCATTGGGTCGACGGGGGAGTCCGCGGCATGGGAAGGCTGCTCGCGCTCCTCCTCCGGGCGCGGCATTGGCGCGACGACGATGGTGGCGTCGCCGTCGTCCGCAGCCATGGGAGCTGGCTAGGGTTTTGCGGTGGTTTGGGGGGTGGTGCGCGCGGTGGGTGGGGGGTGGGCGGGGTGGCGCGTCGTCGCGGAGGAAATCGGAACGGGCGCGACGCTGCGTGGGTGGAGGCGGCGAGAGACTTTATATGCCGCGGTCGGAGTCCTCCCCTCCCGTGACCTGGCCGGGTCATTCGGGTCTCGTTCTCGTCGCGTCCTCTTCGTCCTTATCTCTCGCGTTTGGGACCTTTGGGTCGCTACAAGCTACAGCTTCCCCCATCTTTTTTTTTTCCAGGGAATGCTACAGGTTCCTCTTTTGTTGCGAGATGCAAGAGCTTTTAGTAACGTGCCAAGCCACGGTTGGCTAACAAAAGAGCCACAGAAATTTGCTATCAACATGATATTTGCCAATATGACAATACCAAAACTTAACTTTGACAATTTCCGTAGAGGCCGGCAAGATATAACCTACCAATGGGTATTTGGCATAGGCAACCAACCAAGCATGCCTTTACCCAACAAAATATGATAAATGTTCTGTACGATTTTTCTCCGTTTTACCTACTACCAAATATTGAAGCTTAATTAAGTGCGGAGAAAATTTAACCCCATTATGATATGTGGTCAGACATTTGTTAAATGTCATGTTATTTTAGCCTAAGTTGAGAGCAAATGCACCTTCGCTTTTTTTGCTACATCCATGACCTCTCGCTATTAAGTACTAGTCTTCACTTGAGAGAGAACAAATTGAAATATGTAATGGTTTCTTATGTTGTGTTGTGGTCTACCTTGTTTGAAATTTTGTACTACATTATTATAGTATCATTTTATTTAGCTCGAAACTAGCTCGAGATCGACTCGAATCATTATAAGCTGAGCACGAGTCACTTTCTACAGCTTGACCTCGAGCTTCGCTCGGTTTGAGCTCGCTCAAATTTTAGTATACATTGAGTTAAGCCTAATCCAACTCGCGCGAACTCGATATCGTTACAAGCTGAGCACGAGCCACTTTCTACAGCTCGACCTCGAGCTTCGCTCGGTTTGAACTCGCTCAAATTTTAGTATACATTGAGCTAAGCCTAATCCAACTCGCTCGAACTTGACTCGTTTGTAGCCCTAGCACCATCGACCACAATTGCCCACCCGCAACTGAGACGCACGCTCCGCTCACAAACGTCACGCCTCCCACCGTCCGGGTCGCCGCCCTACCATCCGACAACTCCACGACCAACCAAGGCACCGGCTTTGGTCTTACCAAACCCCAACCACCGACGTAGCCGCCAGCGACCGTCCATACTCGAAGAACGTCAAACCAGAGACCACACAACACTGGGCTGGGGAGAGGGAGAGGAGAGGAGCGAAATGAATCCACGGTCGGCACCCCTGTCGGCAACGGAGGGCCACCCCGTCCCTCCTGACCAGCCCTCCACCAGACACTTCCTGTGTCTTCCCACCATGGTCGCCGTCTCGAACCACGAACCGCTGCCCGCCCACCAAGTGGATAGCCAGAGCCGCCACCACCAGCAACCTAGGAGCCTTGGAGATGCATTCCCGTGCCGCCTGCCGCAAAATACCAAAAAAATAGTTGTACCTGCTAAACCAATGGTTGAAGAACCACCCAAAATCTATCATACTACTGAAGCTTTCTACTTGGATAATCTTCGATCCATTCGTGCTCATGTTGAAAACCCAACTAGTTTAGTTGAGGAAAAATCATTAAATGAGCATTCTTATTTTGTGCGACACCGCTCATCTCAAAAAAGGAAACTCTTATGGCATCATATTAATAATTAGATCATTGTTGGCGCGCGTTGCTGAGACCACCTTGGCTCTTAGTAATTACGCATATAAAATAATTTATGTAAATTTACATGCAATTTCCTTAAGTATTTTGCTTTCTTGTAACTTATGCTTGTCTTCATTTAAAAAAGTTGCTATCTAATTAGAGAGGAATTTGAGTGGTATGCAAGAAATTAGTGTCACACACGTTGCTACGCCCATCTATTGTCAATATGACTAATTTCTTTAATTAAAATCATTTAAATTTAGTTGCCTTTTTCTGATGAATAATAACATCATCCACTGGCACTTTTTGAAAAATTAAACATAGTTTCCATATGGTATGTGTATATTTCACATAAATCCACAAAAAATTGGCACATATGTAATAGCACAAAGGTAATCGTGCTTGTTTTAAATTTCACGATGTTAACAAGATATACTGAGATAGTTTATATAAAATTGGTCTAGAATATACCACCACTGTATGTAATTTCCTAAATTGAGTGAAAGAAAATTAACTCTCCGTCCCATTTCCGAGAACCATACTTGACTTAGATTGTCTTCGCCAAGCGGCGAAGACAGATTTTCAGTAGTAGTGCCCATATGTAAGTAGCAAAGTAATCTTCACAGCTCACAAAGACCTACTCCCTCTGTCCCATAATATAAGAACGTTTTTGACACTAGTCAAAAATGTTCTTATATTATGGGACAGAGGGAGTATATTGTGTTGCAAGTACTTAGCTTCACATCCGGTGAGGATCTTACCGTCAACAAACATAACTTGATGCTCCGATGCGAGAATAAGTATATTGTTCTATATCTATGGACACTGGGTATGCACGAGGGTACACGAAGATGTCCCTGACTAAACCGCTTCTAACCATTTTTTGTGCCCAATTGGTTCAGGGTTTTTCTTTTTTGTTGGGTATTTATTAGACGCAAGTTTCCACCCAGACTGGACTAATTGCTTCAGCTGCTATTTTCCAACCTTGTTGCAATGCAGGGATAATCTTGTCAAAGTGAGGATTCTATTTCCTGTGAAAAAATCCACCCCAGTTTAATTGTTCTGGTTTAGATTACTTGGCAGTTGCATTGGAAATATTTCCCTCAACATCTGCGTCAGATTGGGAAGAAAAATATAACAACAATTCAGAATACATAGTTTATTGGGTGAAAGAGATAAGTTCGCAACCCCTGTCTGCCTTAGAACATCCAATTTGTGTACATAATCTCAAGCTTGTAGCAGTAAGTCACGCCAAACTCGGTGGAATAACGGGAATCAAAGAATTGGGGGTAGAAGTTTTCCTAAATTCCATGGAGAAAGAATTGGGGGGGGGGGGGGGGGGAGATAAGGTAGGAGGGAGGGAAGACTGGTAGAACGCACAAGATGGAGTGGCGCCGGAGCGTCAACCATTGCTGCCGGAGAGGCATAGACTATCTTGGAATTAAGGAACCAAGGAAGAGGAGTGGGCGTACGAACAGTCGGATGACACACAACAGAGACTATATGGACGCGTGTGGAGAGAGTAAGAACACAGAGCGACATGGTAACTGACTTGAAATAATCAGCTCGGTTAGTTAGCGCGTACTATCAATTGCCATTAAAGTCCTGTAGCAACGGTAATTCATTTTTTCATTCGCGAGCGAGTGGACTCCAATCGACAGGAGATGATTCGCTGCCTCATTTAGTGCACCCAGGGTGTTGCCCAACGAGTCGATCTTGTCGCTCGCTTCACATGGACCTCGTCGCCCTCTCGCTCTTCCCACCTAGCATAGCACGACCGGCAAGGGCCAGGACGCTGGTCGCTCGCCCAGCGAGGCCTGCGGCTGCGGCTGTGGGCTGAGCGTGTGTTGATGCGTGCCCTTTTTTCCATGTGCAAAGCAACGCTGAGAACGGATGACATACAACACTTAAAAAGCCCATTCAGCCTAATTAACAGAAGATCGACGAATTTGTTAGGGGAGCAGCGGCTCAGTCCGTGTAGCACTTTCTGGTATGCAATCGAAAGCCCAGGCGGGACTGCCAAAAAAAATCAAAGGCCAGAAATGCACACAACTCCATATCCAACGGCCAAAAATGTTGATGGCCTGAGAGGGCTGGAATAGTGCTCTGTTGTAATGTCTTTAAATTTGCATTGCTATGCTTGGAATTTATGTGAAATACATGATCTTACTTGTTGTTCTGAAGACCCTAAAAGCCACCTTCCCTTCCAATGTGAGTTTAAGGATAATGGAATCTTATCTTCTTATGCCAAAGGTGTTTATAATTACTATGATATTGAACAAATTGAAGAATTTGTTTCTTTTAAGGGTGCCTATGAAATTGTTTCTTTAATTGAAAAGTATGATGTTACTCTTTACAAATCTGAATATTTTTGTCATACTTAAATATTGCTATGAAAACTATGTTTCTAATGCTTATGTTGAAGAATTTATTGAGAAAGTCTCCGCTGTCCAAGAAGAGACTAATATTTTGTAGGGAACTATGGAAGAAGAAATTGCTAAAATTGTGAGCTCATTAGATGAAAAAGATGAGGTGAAGAGCAGAGAACAAAAGGACTCTTTATCCCATACATTGTTTAATTTCCCTTTGGGTTTACCGAATGATGGATGTTATGATAATTGCTATGATCTCTTGGATTCATTTAATATTCTTTTTTGATGAAATTGATGCTTGCTATGCTTGTGTGAAGGAAATATGCCCTAGAGGCAATAATAAAGTTATTATTTATTTCCTTATTTCATGATAAATGTTTATTATTCATGCTAGAATTGTATTAACCGGAAACATAATACATGTGTGAATACATAGACAAACATAGTGTCACTAGTATGCCTCTACTTGACTAGCTCGTTAATCAAAGATGGTTAAGTTTCCTAACCATAGACATGAGTTGTCATTTGATTAACGGGATCACATCATTAGGAGAATGATGTGATTGACTTGACCCATTCCGTTAGCTTGGCACTTGATCGTTTAGTATGTTGCTATTGTTTTCTTCATGACTTATACATGTTCCTGTAACTATGAGATTATGCAACTCCCATTTACCGGAGGAACACTTTGTATGCTACCGAACGTCACAGCGTAACTAGGTGATTATAAAGGAGCTCTACAGGTGTCTCCGAAGGTACATGTTGGGTTGGCGTATTTTGAGATTAGGTTTTGTCACTCCGATTGTCGGAGAGGTATCTCTGGGCCCTCTCGGTAATGCACATCACTATAAGCCTTGCAAGCAATGTAGCTAATGAGTTAGTTACAGAATGATGCATTACATAACGAGTAAAGAGACTTGCCGGTAACAAGATTGAACTAGGTATTGGATACCGACGATCGAATCTCGGGCAAGTAACATACCGATGACAAAGGGAACAACGTATGTTGTTATGCGGTTTGACCGATAAAGATCTTCGTAGAATATGTGGGAGCCAATATGGGCATCCAGGTCCCGCTATTGGTTATTGACCGGAAACGTGTCTCGGTCATGTCTACATAGTTCTCGAACTCGTAGGGTCCGCACGCTTAACGTTTCGTTGACGATATAGTATTATATGAGTTATGCATGTTGGTAACCGAATGTTGTTCGGAGTCCCGGATGAGATCATGGACATGACGAGGAACTCCGGAATGGTCCGGAGATAAAGTTTGATATATGGGATAATAGTGTTTGATCTCCGGAAGGGTTCCAGAATTCACCAGAAGGGGTTCCGGATGTTTCCCGAAATGTTTGGCTACGAGAACACGTTATTTGGGCCAAAGGGGAAAGCCCACAAGGTTTTTGGAAAGCGCAAAAGGAAGTTTTGCGGAGTCCAGGGGCCAGACGCCAGGGTCCCTGGCGTCTGGGTCCAGACGCCGGGAACCCTGGCGTCTGGCCCTGGAGTCCGAGAAGGACTCTTGCCTTTCGGGTGAAACCGACTTTGTGGAGGCTTTTACTCCAAGTTTCGACCCCAAGGCTCAACATATAAATAGAGGGGCAGGGCTAGCACCAAAGACACATCAAGAAACACCAAGCCATGTGCCGGCAACCCCATCCCCTCTAGTTTATCCTCCGTCATAGTTTCCGTAGTGCTTAGGCGAAGCCCTGCGGAGATTGTTCTTCACCAATACCGTCACCACGCCGTCGTGCTGCCGGAACTCATCTACTACTTCGCCCGTCTTGCTGGATCGAGAAGGCGAGGACGTCATCGAGCTGAACGTGTGCAGAACTCGGTGGTGCCATACGTTCGGTACTTGGATCGGTCGGATCGTGAAGACGTACGACTACATCAACCGCGTTGATAAACGCTTCCACTTAGCGATCTTCAAGGGTATGAAGATACACTCCCCTTCTCGTTGCTATGCATCACCATGATCTTGCGTGTGCGTAGGAATTTTTTTGAAATTACTATGTTCCCCAACAGTGGCATCCGAGCCTAGGTTTTATGCGTTGATGTTATATGCACGAGTAGAACACAAGTGAGTTGTGGGCGATACAAGTTATACTGCTTACCAGCATGTCATACTTTGGTTCAGCGGTATTGTTGGATGAAGCGGCCCGGACCGACATTACGCGTACGCTTACGCGAGACTGGTTTTACCGCCGTGCTTTGCACACAGGTGACTAGCGGGCGTCTGTTTCTCCAACTTTAGTTGAACCGAGTGTGGCTACGCCCGGTCCTTGCGAAGGTTAAAACAGCACTAACTTGACGAACTATCGTTGTGGTTTTGATGCGTAGGTAAGAACGGTTCTTGCTCAGCCCGTAGCAGCCACATAAAATTTGCAACAACAAAGTAGAGGACGTCTAACTTGTTTTTGCAGGGCATGTTGTGATGTGATATGGTCAAGACGTGATGATATATTTTATTGTATGAGATGATCATTTTTTGTAACCGAAGTTATCGGCAACTGGCAGGAGCCATATGGTTGTCGCTTTATTGTATGAAATGCAAACACCCTGTAATTGCTTTACTTTATCACTAAGCGATAGCGATAGTCGTAGAAGCAATAGATGGCGTAACGACAACGATGCTACGATGGAGATCAAGGTGTCGCACCGGTGACGATGGTGATCACGACGGTGCTTCGGAGATGGAGATCACAAGCACAAGATGATGATGGCCATATCATATCACTTATATTGATTGCATGTGATGTTTATCCTTTATGCATCTTATCTTGCTTTGATTGACGGTAGCATTTTAAGATGATCTCTCACTAAAATTATCAAGAAGTGTTCTCCCTGAGTATGCATCGTTGCGAAAGTTCTTTGTGCTGAGACACCACATGATGAGCGGGTGTGATAGGCTCTACGTTCAAATACAACGGGTGCAAAACAGTTGCACACGCGGAATACTCAGGTTAAACTTGACGAGCCTAGCATATAACAGATATGGCCTCGGAACACGGAGACCGAAAGGTCGAGCGTGAATCATATAGTAGATATGATCAACATATTGATGTTCACCGTTGAAACTACTCCATCTCACGTGACGATCGGACATGGTGTAGTTGATATGGATCACGTAATCACTTAGAGGATTAGAGGGATGTCTATCTAAGTGGGAGTTCTTAAGTAATATGATTAATTGAACTTAAATTTATCATGAACTTAGTCCTGGTAGTATTTTGCAAATTATGTTGTAGATCAACGGCTTGCATTGTTGCTTTCATATGTTTATTTTGATATGTTCCTAGAGAAAATTATGTTGAAAGATATTAGTAGCAATGATGCGGATTGGATCTGTGATCTGAGGTTTATCCTCATTGCTGCACAGAAGAATTATGTCCTTAATGCACCGCTAGGTGACGGACCTATTGCAGGAGCAGATGCAGACGTTATGAACGTTTGGCTAGCTCAAAATGATGACTACTTGATAGTTTAGTGCACCATGCTTAAACGGCTTAGAATCGGGACTTCAAAGACGTTTTGAACATCATGGACTTCCAGGAATTGAAGTTAATATTTCAAGCAAATACCCGAGTTGAGAGATATGAAGTCTCCAACAAGTTCTATAGCTAAAGGATGGAGGAGAATCACTCAACTAGTGAGCAAGTGCTCAGATTGTCTAGGTACTACAATCGCTTGAATCAAGTGGGAGTTAATCTTCTAGATAAGATAGTGATTGACAGAGTTCTCTAGTCACCATCATCAAGTTAGTAGAACTTTGTGATGAACTATAGTATGCAAAGGATGACGAAAATGATTCCCGAGCTCTTCGTGATGTTGAAATCAACGAAGGTAGAAATCAAGAAAGAGCATCAAGTGTTGATGATTGACAAGACCACTAGTTTCAAGAAAAGGGCAAAGGGAAAGAAAGGGAAACTTCAAGTAGAATGGCAAACAAGTTGTCACTCCCGTGAAGAAGACCAAAGCTGGACCAAAGCCTGAAACTGAATGCTTACACTGCAAAGGAAGTGGTCACTGGAAGCGGAAATGCCCTGAATATTTGGTGGATAAGAAGGATGGCAAAGTAAACAAGGGTATATTTGATATACAGGTTATTGATGTGTACCTTACTAGTGTTTATAGTATCCCCTGAGTATTTGATACTTGTTTGGTTGCTAAGATTAGTAACTCGAAACAGGAGTTACATAATAAACAGAGACTAGTTGAGGGGAAGTGATGATGAGTGTGGGAAATAGTTCCAAGATTGATATGATCATCATCACACACTCCCTATATTTTCGAGATTAGTGTTAAAACTAAAAATATGTTATTTAGCGTTTGCATTGAGCATGAATATGATTTGATCATGTTTATTGCGATACGGTTATTCATTTAAAGTTAGAGAATAAATTGTTATTCTGTTTACATGAATAAGACCTTCGATGGTCATACACCCAATGAACATAGTTTGTTGGATCTGATCGTAGTGATACACATATTCATAATATTGATGCCAAAAGATGCAAAGTTAATAATGATAGTGCAACTTATTTGTGGCACTGCCGTTTGGGTCATATCGGTGTAAAGCGCATGAAGAAACTCCATAAAGATGGATTTTTGGAATCACTTGGTTATGAATCATTTGATGCTTGCGAACCGTGCCTCATGGGCAAGATGACTAAAACGCCATTCTCCGGATTTATGGAGCGAGCAACTGATTTGTTGGAAATCATACATACTGATGTTTGTGGTCCAATGAATGTTGAGGCTCGCGGCGGGTATCGTTATTTTCTCACCTTCACAGATGATTTGAGCAGATATGGGTATATCTACTTAATGAAACACAAGTCTGAAATAGTTGAAAGGTTCAAAGAATTTCAGAGTGAAGTGGAAAAATCATCATAACAAGAAAATAAAATTTCTGCGATCTGATCGTGGAGACGAATATTTGAGTTACGAGTTTTGTCTTCAATTAAAACAACATGGAATAGTTTCACAGCTCACGCCACCTGGAACACCACAACGTTATGGTGTGTCCGAACGTCGTAACCGCAATTTATTGGATATGGTGCGATCTATGATGTCTCCTACTGATTTACCACTATTGTTTTGGGGTTATGCATTAGAGACAGCTGCATTCACGTTAAAAGGGCACCATCTAAATCCGTTGAGACGACACTATATGAACTGTGGTTTAGTAAGAAACCCAAGTTGTCATTTCTTAAAGTTTGGGGCTACGATGCTTATGTAAAAAAGTTTCATCCTGATAAGCTCAAACCCAAATCGGAGAAGTGTGTCTTCATAGAATACCCAAAGGAAACTATTGGATACACCTTCTATCTTAGATCCGAAGGCAAGATATTCGTTGCTAAAAATGGATCCTTTCTAGAGAAGGAGTTTCTCTCGAAAGAAGTGAGTGGGAGGAAAGTAGAGCTTGATAAGGTAATTGTACCTTCTCCCGAATTGGAAAGTAGTTCATCACAGAAATCAATTCCAGTGATTGCTACACCAATTAGTGAGGAAGCTAATGATGATGATCATGAAACTTCAGATCAAGTTACTACAAAACCTCGTAAGTCTTCCAGAATACGGTCCGCACCAGAGTGGTACGGTAATCCTGTTCTGAAAGTCATGTTACTAGACCATGATAAACCTACGAACTATGAGGAAGCGATGATGAGCCCAGATTCCGCAAAATGGCTGGAGGCCATGAAATCTGAGATAGGATCCATGTATAAGAACAAAGTGTGGACTTTGGTGGACTTGCCCGATGATCGGCAAACCATAGAAAATAAATGGATCTTCAAGAGGAAGACGGACGTTGATAGTAGTGTTACTATCTACAAAGCTTGACTTGTCGCAAAAAGGTTTTTGACAAGTTCAAGGTGTTGACTACAATGAGATTTTCTCAATTGTAGCGATGCTTAAGTCTGTCCGAATCATGTTAGCAATTGCCACATTTTATGAAATTTGGCAAATGGATGTCAAAACTACATTCCTTAATGGATTTATTAAAGAAGAGTTGTATATGATACAACCAGAAGGTTTTGTCAATCCTAAAGGTGCTAACAAAGTGTGCATGCTCCAGCGATCCGTCTATGGACTGGTGCAAGCATCTCAGAGTTGGAATATACGCTTTGATAAGTTGATCAAAGCATATAGATTTGTACAGACTTACGGTGAAGCATGTATTTACAAGAAAGTGAGTGGGAGCACTACAACATTTCTGGTAAGTATATGTGAATGACATATTGTTGATCAAAAATAATGTAGAATTATTCTGCAAAGCATAAAGGAGTGTTTGAAAGAAGTTATTTAAAAGAAAGACTTCAGTAAAGCTACTTACATATTGAGCATCAAGATCTATTGAGATAGATCAAGACGCTTGATAAGATTTTCAATGAGTACATACCTTAACAAGATTTTGAAGTAGTTCAAAATGGAACAGTCAAAGAAAGAGTTCTTGCATGTGTTGCAAAGGTATGAAATTGAGTAAGACTCAAATCCCGACCACAGCAGAAAATAGAAAGAGAATGAAAGTCATTCCCTATGCATCAGTCATAGGTTCTATAAAAGTATGCTATGCTATATGGACCAGACCTATTGTATACTCTGCCCTGTTTTGGCAAGGAAGTACAATAGTGATCTAGGAGTAGATCACTGGACATTGGTCAAAATTATCCTTAGTGGAATAAGGATATGTTTCTCGATTATGGAGGTGACAAAAAGGTTCATCGTAAAGGGTTACGTCAATACAAGTTTTGGCACTGATCCAGATGACTCTAAGTCTTAATCTGGATACATATTGAAAGTGGGAGCAATTATGTTGGAAATATGCCCTAGAGGCAATAATAAAAGTATTATTATTATATTACTTTGTTCGTGATAATTGTCTTTATTCATGCTATAACTGTATTATCCGGAAATTGTAATACACGTGTGAATACATAGACCATAATATGTCCCTAGTAAGCCTCTAGTTGACTAGCTCGTTGATCAACAGATAGTCATAGTTTCCTGGCTATGGACATTGGATGTCGTTGATAACGGGATCACATCATTAGGAGAATGATGTGATGGACAAGACCCAATCCTAAGCATAGCACAAGATCGTGTAGTTCGTTTTGCTAGAGCTTTTCCAATGCCAAGTATCCTTTCCTTAGACCATGAGATCGTGTAACTCCCGGATACCGTAGGAGTGCTTTGGGTGTACCAAACGTCACAACGTAACTGGGTGACTATAAAGGTGCACTACAGGTATCTCCGAAAGTGTCTATTGGGTTGACACGGATCGAGACTGGGATTTGTCACTCCGTATGACGGAGAGGTATCTCTGGGCCCACTCAGTAATGCATCATCATAATGAGCTCAAAGTGACAAAGTGGTTGGTCACGGGATCATGCATTACGGTATGAGTAAAGTGACTTACCGGTAACGAGACTGAACGAGGTATTGGGATACCGACGATCGAGTCTCGGCCAAGTAACGTACCGATTGACAAAGGGAATTGTATACGGGGTTGATCGAATCCTCGACATCGTGGTTCATCCGATGAAATCATCGTGGAACATGTGGGAGTCAACATGAGTATCCAGATCCCGCTGTTGGTTATTGATCGGAGAGTCGTCTCGGTCATGTCTGCATGTCTCCCGAACCCGTAGGGTCTACACACTTAAGGTTCAGTGACGCTAGGGTTATTAGGAAGACTTGTATGTGATTACCGAATGTTGTTCGGAGTCCCAGATGAGATCCCAGACGTCACGAGGAGTTCCGGAATGGTCCGGAGGTGAAGATTTATATATGGGAAGTTGTCATGCGGACACCGGAAAGTTTCGAGGGCATATCGGTATTGTACCGGGCCACCGGAGAGGTTCTGGGGGTCCACCGGGAGGGGCCACCCCTCTCGGAGGGTCTCATGGGCCGCAAGGGGCAGGGAACCAGCCCCTGGAGGGCTGGGCGCGCCCCCCCTTGGGCCCATGTGCCTAGGGTTGGGGGGAAACCCTAGTGGGGGCGCCCCCTTTGCTTGGGGGGCAAGTCCCCCCTCCCTGGCCGCCGCCCCCCTCTAGATACCATCTAGAGGGGCCGGCCCCCCTTGCCCCTTCCCCTATAAATAGAGGGGTGAGGGGAGGGCTGCTACACACAACCCAAGGCATAGCCCCTCCCCTCCCCAACACCTCTCCTCCTCCGTCACGTGCTTGGCGAAGCCCTATCGGAGTACTGCTGCACCAACACCACCACGCCGTCGTGCTGCTACTGGAGCTATCTTCCTTAACCTCTCCTTCCTCCTTGCTGGATCAAGACGGAGGAGACGTCGTCCGTTCCGTACGTGTGTTGAACGCGGAGGTGTTGTCCGTTCAGCACTTGGTCATCGGTGATTTGGATCACAGCGAGTACGACTCCATCATCCCCGTTTGGGTGTTGGTCACATGACGATGTAAACTATGGGTGTTAATCATATACAGATATGAATATTGGTGTTAAATCACATGGCGATGTGAACTAGATTATTGACTCTAGTGCAAGTGGGAGACTGAAGGAAATATGCCCTAGAGGCAATAATAAAGTTATTATTTATTTCCTTATTTCATGATAAATGTTTATTATTCATGCTAGAATTGTATTAACCGGAAACATAATACATGTGTGAATACATAGACAAACATAGTGTCACTAGTATGCCTCTACTTGACTAGCTCGTTAATCAAAGATGGTTAAGTTTCCTAACCATAGACATGAATTGTCATTTTATTAACGGGATCACATCATTAGGAGAATGATTTGATTGACTTGACCCATTCCGTTAGCTTGGCACTTGATCGTTTAGTATGTTGCTATTGCTTTCTTCATGACTTATACATGTTCCTGTAACTATGAGATTATGCAACTCCCGTTTACCAGAGGAACACTTTGTGTGCTACCAAACGTCACAATGTAACTGGGTGATTGTAAAGGAGCTCTACAGGTGTCTCCGAAGGTACATGTTGGGTTGGCGTACTTCGAGATTAGGTTTTGTCACTCCGATTGTCGGAGAGGTATCTCTGGGCCCTCTCGGTAATGCACATCACTATAAGCCTTGCAAGCAATGTAGCTAATGAGTTAGTTACGGAATGATGCATTACGTAACGAGTAAAGAGACTTGCCGGTAACGAGATTGAAATAGGTATTGGATACCGACGATCGAATCTCGGGCAAGTAACATACCGATGACAAAGGGAACAACGTATGTTGTTATGCGGTTTGACCGATAAAGATATTCGTAGAATATGTGGGAGCCAATATGGGCATCCAGGTCCCGCTATTGGTTATTGACCGGAAACGTGTCTCGGTCATGTCTACATAGTTCTCGAACCCGTAGGGTCCGCACGCTTAACATTTCATTGACGATATAGTATTATATGAGTTATGCATGTTGGTAACCGAATGTTGTTCGGAGTCCCGAATGAGATCATGGACATGACGAGGAACTCCGGAATGGTCCGGAGATAAAGTTTGATATATGGGATAATAGTGTTTGATCTCCGAAAGGGTTCCGGAATTCACCGGAAGGGGTTCCGGATATTTCCCGAAATGTTTGGGTACGAGAACACGTTATTTGGGCCAAAGGGGAAAGCCCACAAGGTTTTTGGAAAGCGCAAAAGGAAGTTTTGCGAAGTCCAGGTGCCGGACGCCAGGGTCCCTGGCGTCTCGGTCCAGACGCCGGGAACCCTGGCATCTGGCCCTGGAGTCCGAGAAGGACTCTTGCCTTTCGGGTGAAACCGACTCTGTGGAGGCTTTTACTCCAAGTTTCGACCCCAAGGCTCAACATATAAATAGAGGGGCAGGGCTAGCACCAAAGACACATCAAGAAACACCAAGCCGTGTGCCGGCAACCCCGTCCCCTCTAGTTTATCCTCTGTCATAGTTTCCGTAGTGCTTAGGCGAAGCCCTGCGGAGATTGTTCTTCACCAACACCGTCACCACGCCGTCGTGCTGCCGGAACTCATCTACTACTTCGCCCGTCTTGCTGGATAGAGAAGGCAAGGACGTCATCGAGCTGAACGTGTGCAGAACTCGGAGGTGCCGTGCGTTCGGTACTTGGATCGGTCGGATCGTGAAGACGTACGACTACATCAACTGCGTTGATAAACGCTTCCGCTTAGCGATCTTCAAGGGTATGAAGATACACTCCCCTTCTCGTTGCTATGCATCACCATGATCTTGCGTGTGCGTAGGAATTTTTTTTGAAATTACTACATTCCCCAACATTGTGGTCATGGTCCCAATATGAATTATGCTTATGGAGATGAGCTTGCTCTAGTTCCTTATATTAGGAATGAAATTGTTGCTATTGCACCCACACATGATAGTCTTATTATATTTTTAAATTCTCCCAACTACACTATACAGGAGAGGTGTGCGCTTATTAAGGATTACATTGATGGGTTGCGTTTCACTATTGCACATGATAATTTTGATGAATATAATATACATGTGCCTGCTGCTTCTACTTGCAATTATTACAAGAGAGGAACTACATCTCCGCCTCTCTATGTTTTCAATACGATAAAATTACAAGAAACTATTTATACTATGCATTGGCATTTACTTGATGTGCATGAATTATTGTTTTATGACATGTCGATGCATTGGAAGAGAGTTAGACTTCGTCATTATGTGATATATGTTACTCTGTGCTCACTACTAAATTACAAATCATAGTTAATTAAATTGGCTTTGATCTACCTTGAGATCCGGGTGGATAAATTACTTGAGCATTGTATGCCTAGCTTAATGGCTTTAAAGAAAGCGCTGCCAGGAAGACAACCCAAAAGTTTTAGAGAGTCATTTATTTATGTTGTGTGCTTTAACAAAGTTCTGAAACAAAAAAATTATAGAGGGGAATCTAACAACTTTTTCAAAAAAGAAAAGTGAAAGTGAGACCGATGAGCAAAATGGAAGTGGGGGCTGGCCTTGAGCTTTGTTCATGCCCATGGAAACTTTGTGAACCTTGATTACATAAACTTTTCAACAAAAATAATTATCTCTTTGTACAAATCTAGTGTATTATAAAAATAATGTGTCAAAATTTAACTTTAGGATGTTTAAATTGCTTGTTTGGTATGTGCAGTGCAAAAACAGAAAATTTTGCTGTAGTGCGTGAATTTACCTTTTTTACTGGAACATTAAAAAATTCTAAAAAAAATTATATAGTATTTCTATGCAATTTTTTCCTATTTTTTCAGATTGTTTTAGTTATAGAAGTATATGTACCATCTGCATCTTTACAGGCGGTCATGTTTTCACATATTGCTATTATAGTTTCATTATTTGCTTATGTTTGAAATCTTGCTGAGCCCCGTTGATTTGGGAGCCATAGAACTGTGATAGCATGCATTGGTAATGTTTGATTGTAATTATAAAATAATGTTACAGTAGAACATGATGGGATTTGATGTTATATGTACTAACCGTTGTAATAAAAAGTTAGATTGATTAAGTTTTCTGTGGATGAAGTGTTTGAAGATCGAGGAGGTATCTGATATGTCCATTTTGCATCATGATTTTATGTTGACATTTATTGCATTATGGGATGTTATTTCACTTTATGGTAAAATACTTATACCTTTTCTCTCTTATTTTACAAGGTTTACACAAAGAGGGAGAATGCCGGCAGCTGAAATTCTGGACCGGAAAGGAGCAAATCTGATATACCTATTCTGCACAACTCCAAAAGTCCTGAAAATTTAAAGAGAATTATTTTGGAATATATAAAAAGTATTCGGCGAAAAAACTACCAGAGGGGACCCACCAAGTGGCCACAAGCCTAAGGGGCGCGCCCCCAGGGCTTGTGGGCCCCCTGGCCATCGTCTGGTGCCCCTCTTCTACTATATGAAAGATTTTGACCTAAAAAATAAGGAAGCTTTTGGGATGAAGCGTCGCCGTCTCGAGGCGGAACTTGGGTAGGAGTAATCTAGGGCTCCGGCAGAGCGATTCTACCAGGGAAACTTCCCTCCGGGAGGGGGAAATCGAAACCATCATCATCACCAATGAGCCTCTCATCGATGGAGAGTCAATCTTAATCAACATCTTCAAGGCGGCTACCGATTCGAGCGGCTGGGGCAGCGCCGCGGCGGGCACCGGCTGCTCCTCCTGCTTCTCCTCCGACTGTGACAGCGGCGGCGGCGGCGGCATTGGAGCGACGACTGCGTCTGCGGTGGTGGTAGACTGCTCCCTCGGCTACTGGTGCTTCTCCTCCTCCTCCTCCTTCTTATCCTCCTCCAGCGGTGGCGGCGGTTGAGGGAGTCCTGGATTGGGGGGTCCCCGGGCGTCCAGGCTATGTGACGTGGGCCGGACTGGTGGGTTGTGAAGATACAAGATAGAAAGCTTTTTCTCCATATGGGACTCTCCTTTCCGTGGATGGCAAGCATGGCGTTCGGATATGAAACTTCCTTTCTCTGTAAACTGACTCTGTACAACCCTAGCCCCCTCTGGTGTCTATATAAACCGGAGGGTTTAGTCTGTAGAGATCATCAGAATTCATACAGGCTAGACATCTATGGTTTACTCATTACAATCTCGAGGTAGATCAACTCTTGTAACCTCTATACTCATCATAGTCAATCAAGCAGGAAGTAGGGTATTACCTCCATTAAGAGGGCCCGAACCTAGGTAAACACCGTGTCCCCCGCCTCCTGTTACCTTCGACCCGCGGACGCACACTTCTAGACCCCCTACCTGAGATAGGCCGGTTTTGACACCGACAGTCACACGACACACAACAAGCGGAAGAGAAGAGGAGGCAAGTCAGGCGCTACCTTGAGCACTGTCTCCATGGAGCCAGTGTATCTCGACGAACCAGTCCCCGACCGCGGCCGCCTTCTTGGCCCGTGCTCCGCCGCCGCGACCCCCGGGGCATCCGCCACCGCAACGTCGGCGATGGTGTAGAGGAGCGCCTCGACACGCCCGAGCAGCTGCTCAAGATCACCGCCTCCTGGACCGCAGAGAAGCAGCGCCCCCGAATGCCTCCCCTTCTCCAACGCCTTCCAAATCTCCGGCGAACCTCCGGCAGCGCGGCGCGCAGAATCGAGAAGAGGCGGTGGATTTTCTGCGTGTGGACGAGGGGATTGTGGTGGTGGATTTGGACAGTGGGTTTGGGCGGCGAGAAAAACTGCCACGTGAGTGGGGTAGTGGGTGGAGGGGGGCGTGGGCGTTGTGGTGTGGTGTGGCCCATGCGGCCGCTTCGTTAACGCCGAGACGGATCGCAACAGATTTGATCCGACCGTGGAACACCTGGTGATCAGATCCAGATCCAACGGTCGCAAAGGGTGTGTGCTCCAGAACGAAAAAAGTGTAGCTGCACTTTTTAGAATTTAGTTTTTTTATCCTTTAAAACTGCAAAAAAGAGCACATAGGGTGACTTGAACCCAAGACACCCTGCTGTTGGTCGTCGGAAGTAACCACTAGGACAGCACATCATCGTTCTTTTTCTCCCTGTTTCTTCTTTTTCTTCTTTCTTTTCCTTTTCTTTTTCTTAATTTTTTGTTAAATTCATGGTCATCTTAGTTGGAAATACTAAACTAAAAAAACCTCGTGAACCAAATTTTCAAACACGTTTTTTTAAATCTCACGGATTTAAAAAAAGTTCAATTTTTTTGAAAAGAAGTTCACAAATTTTCAAAATAAAAGTTCATGGATTTTGGAAAAAGTTGTAAGAATAAAAAGAGTTCGTAGATTTGAAAAAAGTTCACGGATTCAAAAAATTCCACGAGTTTTGAGAAAAGTTTCACGCATTAGATAAATATTAAAAATTACTAAGAAATTGGAATAATTTTTTCACAAGAGGTGAGGCGGCGTGGTTGGTAAGGACAATTTTTGCACCAAAAATGAGAGGTTGCGAGTTCAAAACACCTTATGTGCGCACCTTTTTTTTAGCAGTGTAAGAGGAAAAAGACATTTTTAACAGACAAAAAAAATACAAATGGGTTGGCTGGGATTCAAACTTGGCTCTGACAGCTTAAGATGATGCAAAAACCAATGGACCGAGCATACCTTGCTGATTATGATCCAAAAACAGTGCTATTTAACAATCGTTTTAGTACAAAACTTTAACATATATTCTTTTTTGATGATCCATTAACATATATTCTGTACATATAAATCATTTGAAAAAATAAAAACGTGAAATTAGGAAAATCGTAGAGTTGCTATAAAAAAGGTTCGCCTGTATGACAAAATAGTTCAAAATTTTGACAAAGTTCATGGAATTTGAATTTTTTTTTAAAAGTTCACCAAATTCTAGAAAAGTTTCATGAGTTTGAAAAAAAAGTTCATTGATTTTGTAGGAAAGTTCACAAATTCGAAGAAATTTTCATCAAAGTTAGAAAAAGTTCATTGAATTTGAAAAAAAATGTTAATCAACTTGAAAAGTTCATCAAATTTGAAAAAAAATCATCATTTTGAAAACAAGTTTATTGAATTTGAAAAAAGTTCACGAATTCAAAAGATCGAAAAAATGCACGAAAACAAAAAAAGTTCATAAACTCGAGAAAATTCACGAAATTGAAAAAAGTGAAAAGCAGAAGAAAACTGGCCAAAAAAACCAAACAAGCTGGAATCTAGCACAAAAAATGATCGTTATTAAAAGAAGAATGAAGAACTTCAAAAAAAAAGAAGAATGAAAGAAGTAAACCATCACGAAGCGGATGTTGTCCCGGATGGTTAGCGTGCTCGTACATTGCCTTTGAGGTGCGGGGACGAATCCCTACTGTGTCAGTGTTTTTATGCCTCAAACGACGTCAGGGTTCGATTTAGACCGGGATTGCATAGTTCAAGGTGCAATCGACCGGGATCTCGACTTGAGGGTTCATTTCGCCAAACCTCTACAAATGTAGGGTTTAAAATGAACTTTTTCCAGCACCAACACCAGCACGAATAGCGTGAGGGAAAGGGGAAATAGATGAGCTGGTACGTACTGCTGCTTTGGCAAAAACAAACCAAATCGGTTATGTACATGTGCATTTAGTTCTTCCGCCCTAGCTACCAGCCGGATGGATCGTTCAGGCGTTCCTCTGTCGCTGACGCATGCATGCAGCAACTGCTGTCGCGCTCGATCGCTTATGTACTGGCTCGATTAACTGGCGTACAACTGCTGTCGTCCCCAAGAGACTGGAGTAGTAGGTGGGGGTATACAGAGAGAGATCAGAGATGGTCGGCGCGTGTAACCGAACGGGGCCCTCGGCTGCGAGCGGCACCGTGCGTGCGTGTCCGCGTGATGGCCAGGCAGGAAGGAGGACCCCACCAGACAGAGATTCAGCTGCGCGCGATGTGTGTCCCTCCGGTGCGCCCGCCGAGTGCACGGAGTGGGCCCCGTCTGCATGCATGTACGGGGTCGACCTTATACGTACGTCCAACTTAGGCCCCGTTCGGCAGCCCTCCGCTCCGCGGCTCTGCTCCTGGAGCGGCCGGAGCGGAGCGGCCCGCAGTGCATTTTGGTGGAGTGGTAAAACTGACGCTCCGTCCGCTTCCGCATTACACGGAGCTGAAGAGCTGCCGAACGAGGCCTTAGGCGTAACAGTGGCATACATAGATACCCATGCGTACGCACTCTCACGTATACTACAAGATTCGGGATTGCTAAGGAATATTACGTGGAGATCGATGCATTTGGTTTAGACCTGTTAAGTCTCGGTGGACTGAGTCCTAGTCCCAACCTACAAGATTAGTACCAAGCAAAAAAAGAATAACAAGATTAGTAACAAAATCAGCTTGGATTCGACCAAACAGTGTACAAGCCGTACCATAAATTGCATCGGCTTAATCGGTTTCGTCATGTATGTAGTGCTGCGAATGCATGCATGGTGGCCATGCCTTGACCACCACGATAGGAGTACATGGCACGGAGGGAGGCGGCCCGCCGGGGACAGCCCCTGACACACGACACAGGATCAGAAGACAGGAGGAGATAGAAGGGTGACGCCAGCAACAAACCTCTGACAACAGAAACCGAAACCAGCCCGGGCCTGCGGCGTGTTGTTGATTCCCTACGTGCTCGTCTCTCTCGCCTAGCCAGACGGCTGTATATAAAGCTAGCCTGCTTCTTCGCCAATACCATTCGCCGCTCCAATATCCGGTGGCCACCGCCCGCCTCCACTCCACGCTGCATCTGCTCAGGCCGGCCACCGTCCTCGATCGGCAGTTCGGCAATTGGCTTAAGTGCGTCGTCGCCCACTCCTTCTTCTTCTTCTTCTGCTGCTGCTGAAATCTGAGATGGGCTCTAGGCCCATGTTGCAATTTCTGAAAAATCTCTAAGGGCCCATGTGGGTTATATGGCACTGGGTGTGGTGGGAAGTTTAGTCCCACCCCGGAAGTGGAAGGAGAGTTGGAGTGATTTATAAGGGTTTCTCTTCTACATGCTATTGGAGCTTGAGAAGAGAAGAGGCCCTCGCGCACTCCTCCTCCGCTCGCCACGCCTCGCCTCGCCTCGCCTCGCCTCGGGTTGCGGGATTGAGCTTCTTTTTGCCAGCCAGGAAAGGAGAGTCTTTGACAGGTAGGGCCACGATCTGAGAAGTCGGATCGTGGGCTACCGACTTGGACGTGGGTTCAGCCCACGTCTCCACGGGCGGCCGCACATATATATGTGGGGCGCTGCCAACCCTAGCCGCCGCGAAACAGAACGCATCTCCGCCTCCACGTCCACGTCGTTCCTTGGCTGCTGCTGCCGCCGGTGACTCCGTCCCGTCCGCCGCGTACACGGTCGACGGGAGAGCAGGTCTCCGAAACGACGCCCTTCTGGTTCCTGTATGGGGTGAGGGGCGAATAGGTTTTTGGGCAGCGATTACGCGACTGCTCGCTTCCGATCGTCTGCTTCCTCTACGTCCGCGTCGCCTTCATCATCACCATGTCCACCGACACTGACCGTGCCGCCGCCGAGAAAGCCGAAGCCGACAAGAAGGCCGCCGAGGACGCCGCTGCTGCCACCAAAGCCGCGGCCTCTGCATGGCCTACTGGAGGGTATAACTTGTTTATCCTGCTCCTGATTATTTTCATATTAGCAGTACTAGCAGTATGTGTAGATTTGTTTACTGTTTGCTTAGTACTTGCATGTTTAGATCAAAGTCAGTACGTCATCAATTTAGTCAATGTCATGTTAGTGATTTACTCGTGGATTAATTTAATCGAGAAATTGCCTATTTACTCAACAATCCAAAAACCTATTATGTGTAGGAATTTTTCGGCAAGTGGCTTTGCCGCTGCACTGAAACCGGATAAGTTTACCGGTACGCATTTTAAGCGTTGGCAGACAAATACCACTTTATGGCTCACGGCTATGAACGTGTTCTGGGTCACTGGTGTATCCACGGGAACGATTGCTCCTGAACAGGAGAAGGCGTTCAGGGAGGCAATCACTGTGTTTCTCGGAGCTGTTCTTACCGTGATCGGAGATAAACTGGTCGACGCATATTTACATGTGCATGTCGCCAAGGACTTGTGGGAGGCGCTCGAATCTAAGTTTGGGGCCGCCGATGCAGGGAGCGAGATGTATATTATAGAGCAGTTCCACAATTACAAGATGGTTGAGAACCGTCCTGTACTGGAGCAGGCTCATGAGATAATATGCATTGTTAAGGAGCTTGAGCTTCTGAAGTGCAAGTTACCGGGCAAGTTTGTCACGGGCTGCATAATCGCTAAGCTCCCCAATTCTTGGAGGAACTTTGCCACCACTCTGAAACATCAGAGGCGTGAATTCTCTGTGGAGGATGTCATTGGCCATCTGAGTGTTGAGCAGAATTCGAGGGCAAAGGACTCGCACGGAAAAGGGGTCGAAGGGACTTCTGTCGCCAACATGGTGAACCAGAAGAACTTTAACTCTCACAAGCCCAAGGGAAAGAACGGTGTCCAACACAATACCGACTTTAAGAAGAAGGGTAAGAAGGCCTTCAAGAAGAACAAGAAGGATGAGGGCTGCTTTACTTGTGGTTCGGTTGAACATTGGGCCAACAAGTGCCCAAACAAGTATAAGAAGCCAGGACAGGACTCCAAGTCTGTCAACATGATTGTGTGCAACAATGAGAATGGTGCATCTGGGTACGGTAATTTATTTACTGTTTTTTCAGTGTTTCAACCCAACGATTGGTGGGTGGATATAGGTGCAGGTGTTCATGTGTGTGCTGACATTTCATTGTTCACTTCTTACCAGGTCACAGGTCACGGGTCCGTATTGATGGGGAATGGAGCGAGTGCTTCTGTTCATGGTGTTGGCACGGTCGATCTGAAGTTTACTTCAGGAAGGATCGTGCAGCTGAAGAACGTGCAGCATGTCCCCGCCATCAAGAAGAACCTCGTTAGTGGCTCCCTTCTATGTAGAGAAGGGTTTAAGTTGGTTTTCGAATCTAATAAATTAGTTGTTACGAAATATGGACTCTTTGTTGGAAAAGGTTATGAGAGCGGAGGGATGTTCCGCCTTTCCCTCGCAGATTTTTGTAATAAAGTCGTGAACCATATTCATTTGAATGTTAATGAATCTGAAGTTTGGCATTCACGTCTTTGTCACATTAGTTTTGGTGTTATGACACGGCTAGCCAAGTTGGATTTAATCCCGAGTTTCACTTTAGCCAAAGGTTCTAAGTGCCTATCATGTGTGCAAGCTAAGCAACCTCGCAAGCCTCACAAGGCCGCGGAGGAGAGGCACTTGGCACCATTAGAACTCATACATTCTGATCTTTGTGAGATGAATGATGTGTTGACTAAAGGCGGAAAGAAATACTTCATGACATTGATAGATGATTCCACTAGATATTGCTCTGTATATCTGTTAAATACTAAAGATGAGGCTCTACACTATTTTAAAATCTATAAGGCAGAAGTTGAGAATCAACTTGAAAAGAAAATTAAACGAATCCGGTCAGATCGCGGTGGAGAGTACTTCTCGAGTGAGTTTGATTCCTTCTGTGCGGAACACGGCATTATTCATGAGAGGACGCCTCACTATTCTCCCCAGTCAAACGGGGTTGCCGAGCGGAAAAACCGTACTCTAACTGATTTGGTTAATGCCATGTTAGATACATCGGGTTTATCCTAGGTATGGTGGGGGGAGGCTATATTGACGGCATGTCATGTCCCGAATAAAGTTCCGACAAAGGATAATGAGATCACTCCCTATGAGAAATGGGCAAAGAGAAGGACGACACTCTCGTACTTGCGCACTTGGGGCTGTTTGGCGAAAGTCAACGTGCTGATCCCCAAAAAGCGTAAGCTTGGACCCAAGACTATGGACTGCGTTAATTTGGGATACGCTAAGAATAGCGTTGGCTATAGATTTCTAGTAGTGAAATCTGAGGTACCTGACCAGAAGGTTGGTACAATTATGGAGTCTAAGGATGCTACATTCTTTGAGGATATTTTTCCCATGAGAGATACGCAAAGCACTTCTAGACAGGAATCTGAGGAGACTCCTGAGCCTGCCATTCCTATGGAATATTATGAACGAACACATGATGAAAATCCTGAGGAGGATGACGAGGAAACCCTTGGTAGGGGCAAGAGACAAAGGACTACAAAGACCTTTGGTGATGATTTCTTTGTGTACCTCGTGGATGATACTCCCACTTCTATCTCAGAAGTGTATGCCTCTCCAGAAGCTGACTACTGGAAGGATGCGGTCCGTAGCGAGATGGATTCCATCATGGCTAACGAGACATGGGAGATTACTGAGCGCCCCTATGGTTGCAAACCATTGGGATGTAAGTGGGTGTTCAAAAAGAAGCTTAGGCCCGATGGTACGATTGAAAAGTACAAGGCTAGGCTTGTGGACAAGGGCTATGACCAGAAAGAAGAGAAAGATTTTTTCGATACTTATTCACCTGTGGCTAGACTGACCACCATTCGAGTATTACTCTCGTTGGCGGCCTCACATGGTCTTCTTGTCCATCAAATGGATGTCAAGACGGCTTTTCTGAATGGAGAGCTAAATGAGGAAATCTACATGCAACAGCCAGATGGCTTTGTGATAGATGGTCAGAAAAGAAAGGTGTGTAGGTTGCTGAAATCTTTATATGGCCTGAAGCAAGCACCTAAGCAATGGCATGATAAGTTTAATACAACTCTGACATCTGTTGGCTTTGTTGTTAATGAAGCTGACAAATGTGTATACTATCGCCATGGTGGGGGCGAAGGAGTTATACTGTGCTTGTATGTTGATGACATACTGATATTCGGAACCAACCTCAAAGTCATTGAGGAGGTTAAGTCGTTTCTGTCTCAGAACTTTGAGATGAAGGATCTTGGTGTGGCTGATGTTATCTTGAACATCAAGCTACTAAGAGATAATGAGGGTGGGATCACACTTCTGCAATCCCATTATGTTGAGAAGGTGTTGAGTCGTTTTGGATATTCGGACTGCACACCATCTCAAACACCATATGATCCTAGCGTGTTGATTCGAAAGTCCAAAGGCATGGCTAAAGATCAATTGAGATATTCTCAAATCATTGGTTCACTGATGTACCTAGCGAGCGCAACGAGGCCTGACATCGCGTTTGTTGTGAGCAAACTGAGCCGGTTTGTTTCCAAACTGGGTGATGTACATTGGCATGCTGTTGAAAGAGTTATGCGCTATCTGAAAGGTACTATGAACTATGGACTTCACTATACCGGAGACCCGTCGGTACTTGAAGGGTATAGTGATGCGAATTGGATCTCTGATGCTGATGAGATGAAGGCCACAACTGGGTATATGTTTACTCTTGGAGGTGGCGCTGTTTCCTGGAAGTCTTGCAAGAAAACGATCTTAACGAGATCGACAATGAAAGCAGAATTAACAACATTAGACACTTCTGATGTTGAAGCAGGATGGCTTCGAGATCTTTTGATGGACTTGCCACTGGTTGATAAACCGGTTCCGGCTATCCTTATGAACTGTGATAATCAGACCGTCATCACCAAGGTCAAGAGTTCAAAGGACAACATGAAGTCCAACAAACACATAAGAATGAGATTAAAAGTTGTCAGAAAATTAAGAAACTCCGGAGTGATAGCGTTGGACTATGTCCATACGGCTAAGAATCTGGCAGATCCCTTTACGAAAGGGCTATCACGTGTAGTGATAGATAGTGCATCGAGGGAGATGGGTATGAGACCCACATGAGTTACCATGGTGGTAACCCAACCTATGTGATTGGAGATCCCGTGAAGTAGGACCTGGGAAAACAAGCCAGTGGTGAACTGAGGAGAGTAACTTTACTAACCCACTCCGTTGGAGATGCAATACTCTCGGAAACTGTATGGAAGGATGACTACTGTCTTAACGTGTTTCAAGGCTTATATGTATAAGCAAGATGCTATCCTACAGAGCGATCTTTGGAGGAACACACCTATGTGAGCCCGACTGCTAGTCACAGTCTATGAGATTGGGGTGATCTCTAGTAAACTCATGAATAGGCCAGGAGTGTGACTTATATGCTCCACCCGAGGGGTCAGCCTTCGGCAGCCCAGTACTAGTAAGACATGTGGTGAAACTTCTTTACGCCAAACTGACAATTCAAGGCATAGTCCATTGTTCAGTTGTGAAGGAGTGTAGCTACTTGCTCTAGGTGAAGCTCAACCTTAACAGGTCTTCACTGAAACACTAGTATATCAAAACAGTATTTGGAACAGAGGACACAATGGGCCCTCGAGATCTGGTGGGGGATTGCTGAAATCTGAGATGGGCTCTAGGCCCATGTTGCAATTTCTGAAAAATCTCTAAGGGCCCATGTGGGTTATATGGCACTAGGTGTGGTGGGAAGTTTAGTCCCACCCCGGAAGTGGAAGGAGAGTTGGAGTGATTTATAAGGGTTTCTCTTCTACATGCTATTGGAGCTTGAGAAGAGAAGAGACCCTCGCGCACTCCTCCTCCTCCGCTCGCCTCGCCACGCCACGCCTCGACGCGACGCGACGCGACGCGGGTTGCGGGATTGAGCCGAGCCAAGCTCACTCCTATGCGCTTCTTTTTGCCAGTCAGGAACGGAGAGTCTTTGACAGGTAGGGCCACGATCTGAGAAGTCGGATACTGGGCTACCGACTTGGACGTGGGTTCAACCCACGTCTCTCCACGCGCGGCCGCACATATATATGTGGGGCGCTGCCAACCCTAGCCACCGCGAAACAGAACGCATCTCCGCCTCCACGCCCACGTCGTTCCTTTGCTGCTGTTGCCGCCGGTGACTCCGTCCCGTCCGCCGCGTACACGGTCGACGGGAGAGCAGGTCTCCGAAACCACGCCCTTCTGGTTCCTGTACGGGGTGAGGGGCGAATAGGTTTTTGGGTAGCGATTACGCGACTGCTCGCTTCCGATCGTCTGCTTCCTCTACGTCCGCGTCGCCTTCATCATCACCATGTCCACCGACACCGACCGTGCCGCCGCCGAGAAAGCCGAAGCCGACAAGAAGGCCGCCGAGGACGCCGCTGCTGCCACCAAAGCCGCGGCCTCTGCATGGCCTACTGGAGGGTATAACTCGCTTATCCTGCTCCTGATTATTTTCATATTAGCAGTACTAGCAGTATGTGTAGATTTGTCTACTGTTTGCTTAGTACTTACATGTTTAGATCAAAGTCAGTACGTCATCAATTTAGTCAATGCCATGTTAGTGATTTACTCGTGGATTAATTTAATCGAGAAATTGCCTATTTACTCAACATCTTCTTCCGACGAATTAATTCCTTTACCTTTTCTTTCTCATGCGCGCGTGCGTCTCTGCGTAGGGGCCGGTGCGTGTGTGTTCATGCGTGCGTTTTTACTCTGTTCTTGGGTGAGTTTGCGCTGCATCCGTGCGTGCAAGTGTGTAGCGCTCGTGTCATCGTGTGCGTGACTCGATCTGGTCGTTCCTTGCTTGCAGGAGTGCAGGCATTGTGGGCATCGGTGATGATCACCATGGATCTTCCGCCCGCGACGCTGGCAAACGTCTCGCTCGCCGGTATGCATCGCATACGGACCTAGCTAGATCCACTCACCATGTGTTCGATAGATGTGTAGCGGAGCATATATGCGTGAAAAATACTTACCTTCCCTTTTTCCTTGGTCCGCGTGCAGGCGATGCGTTTACCCTCGTCCTGTTCATGATCCCCGCGTACGTATTTTTCAACCCCGAAATGACCTGTTCCTTCTTAGTTCCCTACTGCAATATATATTTGCCAAAGCACGCACTTGGTTGGTAGAAATGCTGATTAATCCATCCGAGCAAACAATCAAAGCCGACCTACTGACTGGATTGCGTATGCATCGGCAGGTTCACCACAGTTCCTGCCATCTACCGGTCCGGCACCATCGGCAGGAGATCGCCGCTCCCCAACATCGCCACTCTTCTCAGCTGCTGTGTGGGCATGCTTTACGGCGTCGCTCGTCACGACGGCCTCGTGGTCGTCCTCAACTTGGTCGGGGGACTCCTTCAGACGATCTACATCCTGTTCTTCGTCCGCTACAGCGCCGCCCGTCGCCTTATCGCCCTCCAGTGCCTCGTGCCCACCCTCGGGTACGCCCTCATCCTCGCCTTTTACCTGTTCGGGGTGATGGGTGACGACGCGCTCGCCTTTGCCGTCGGTACATGCGGCTCCCTCTTGCCACCCTATACAACTTGGTGAGTACAAACGTGTGTGGATTCTCTGAATAACATGTCGTTGATGTTTCTTAGCTAGCTTCTGCTTTCTTTCTTTCTTTCTTGCTTTATATCAATAGTGGCAGTTGCTGGCCTCTTGGTAATTCGGTAATGCATCAATGTATTGTTAGTAATTACTGCTACTAAGTACTCTCTGATGATGGGTGCATGGATGAACGTTATACCAGCGCAAGGTGAAGCAGACCGGGACGATGGAGCCCATGCCCCATCCAGCTACCCCTGCTTTCTCCCTCGTCAGTACGCCGACGTGGATCCTGTACGCCTTGGCCAGAAAGGACCCCAGGTATTACATCGCGGTAAGTTGAGCAATTCGTCCATCTATATTCCTCGGTCATTGATCCTGATTCCTGAACTAGCTCATTTATCACATAAAAAGGTTAGTTCCATGAGTGATGCTGATCAATCTGCAGATCCCCAACTGCCTCGGTCTAGCGTCCGCTCTGGTACAGCTTGGCTTTCACTCGTACTGTGGGTTCCTGGGGCAGGAGACGATGGACGTGGAGGATCCTGCCTTGACGGCGTGGCTGCTAGGATTGGCATTTGCCCATGCCCCATTCCTAGGTACCCATCTATACCTGCTAGACTGAAGTTTAGTTGAGACATCTGCCAGAAAACAAGTTAAGTTAAGATTGTGCTGTTCGATCGATGAGGACCTACTATATACTCTACGTTTGAGACATCTTAGTTCGTACTCCTACTACTCTGTTAACTACGTACTGTTGGGCTACCTGCCTTTCACTACCTAGTAGGATCAGAGCTCTTCTTGCATGTAATCCGTCGCACTGCACGCAGTCCCGCCTGCCGTAATTAATCAAGGCTACGTGCCAAAGCTGTATATACTATGTCTTGCTTTCAATCGGTACACTGCTTGCTACGCGCTTCCGTTGAAACATAGCTCAATGTTCGATTATACTGTATCACTGCTTGCCCTGGAGCTAATTTTGGTCGAATGGCCGGAATGAAGTTAAGCAACGCAAGGTTTTCCTTTTTGTCATCACGTAATCTGCTCTACCGTGCATAATCCGCTGTTCCTTATGTTCAAGATTGTTGAACTCGGTCTTAGGAAACCTCCAACGTGACGCAAACCGGACATCGCATCCGTCCGTGATGCCGGAGCCGGTCATCCAAAGCTATCTACCTAAATTTCAAACCGGATATTAACATACCGGACGAAATGCATCAAACACCACGGATTTCGTTAAAATTCAGATAGAAAGTAGCACAAATCATTCATACATAGCATGCAATAAGTATAATACAACAATAGTTTAAATTCAACAAGAAATAGTTTAAATTCAACTAGATTAACCAGATGTTCAACAAGTTTTTCATGGATGGACCATGTTGTTCGACACATGCTGCTCCTTGAGCTTCATCCAAAAACGTGTCTGCGCAAATGGTCTACCGACATCGCATACAGGCTACACAACGTGTAGATGAACACTAAGCGAGTGAATGAATCAATCAACAAGTTAAACAAGGAGAAGCAAAACTTACGATCTCTATGGTTGTCGCGTGCAATGGCCACATTGCCTTTGTTAAACACATATACATGTCACGTTGGAGTCCAGAGTTGGCGCACAAGGAGACGTACAGGAGATAGACTAGGTTGTTAGACAAGTAGTTCAATATCTTGTAAACCTCTTATCTCTTTATCTCTTCCTCTCCAAGTTGTAATCTTCTCCAACAAACTTGTATGCGCTATTGTCAGGGAGGTGCGCCCCTGCAGCCTATAACAAGTAACGCGCCCCCTCACATCGAGGGTAAGACGCTTTCACCTATTCGCACATGGTATCAGAGCCTCCTCTTCCAAACCCTAGCTGCTCCATAGTCCCAAGCCATGTCTTCCTCCAGCGCCGCCCAATCCAATAATCTCAGCGGCCATATCACAGAGAAACTCTCCCGGACGAACTACGTCCTGTGGCAAACACAAGTTACGCCGCAGCTGAGGGGAGATGAGCTCTTCGGCTACGTCGATGGAACCATGCCGGAACCCACCCGCCTCCTCATCACCAAGGACAAGGACGACAAGGAGTCGTCCGAGCTCAACCCTCCCCATCCCATCTGGGTGAGGGAGGATCAACAGGTGCTCGACTACCTCCTCAAAAATCTCTCCAAAGAAGTGCTGATCGCGGTGACCACGGTCACCACCGTGCACGCCCTCTGGGTGGCGCTTGCAGGCATGTTTTCCTCTCAATCTTTGAGTCGTGTCAACAATATTCGCACTGCCCTGATCAATGCGCAGAAGGGCAACCAATCAGTTGCTGCATACTACACTCATATGCGTGGTCTTGCCGATGAACTCGCCGCGGCCGGCAAGCCCATCCAGGACAATGAGCTCATCTCCTACTAGCTGCATGGGCTGGACATGGACTACCAGCCCCTCATCTCCGCCCTCGACGCCCGCGTCACGCCGGTCTCCCTCGATGAGTTGTATGCCATGCTGAGCACCTTTGATCAGCGCGTGGCTCAGTTTCACAGCACCGGCGACGGCTTCAAGTCCTCGGCCAATGTGGCCACTCACGAGCACGGCGGGTACTCATCTCGTCCTCGCGGTCCTCCTCGACACAAGGGCAAGCAAGGCGATGGCGGCTCCAGCAACTCCGGCTCCCGCGGCGGACGCCCCAACTTCACCAACAATAGGGGCCGTCATGGCGGGGGCGGCAGCAGCGGTGGCTCAGGCAGATCACGACCTGATGTCGTGTGTTGCCAGATCTGCGGCAAGCCTGGCCACTCAGCCAAGGCTACTGGTATCGCTTCGATGAAGATGAAGCCTCCTCTGATGAAGATGATAAGGTTGCTGCCGCCGTCGATGGGTCCTACGGCGTCGATACCAACTGGTATCTTGACAGTGGCGCCACCAACCATCGAGCTTGAGAAGGTGACCCTTCGTGAGAAATACCATTGGAAGGATCAAATCCACACGGCAAGTGGTGCAGGTATGAGGATAAGTCGTATAGGTCATTCGGTTATACGTACCCCTTCTCGCAAGATTCATCTTCGAAATTTCTTGCATGTTCCTAGTGCCAACAAAAATCTTCTCTCTGTTCATCGTATTACTATTGATAATCATGTGTTCATTGAATTCCATCCTTTCTTCTTTTTGATCAAGGATCAGGCCACGAGGAAAGTTCTCTATCGAGGTAGATGCGTTCGAGGGCGTTACTCGTTGATTCCGGAGTTTAGAAGATCAAATAAACAAGCTTGTGGTGCTATCAAGCTCTCATCCACACGATGGCATGATTGTTTAGGACATGCCTATTTTTCCTTAGTTGAACGTTTGCTTAGGAAAAATAAGATCCCTTTTGTTGGTGAGCGAAGTATTGAAACTATTTGTGATTCTTGCCAAAGAGCAAAATGTCATCAATTACCTTATCCCATATCCACTAGTGTTTCTACTCAACCTTTGCAATTGATATTTTCTGATGTTTGGGGTCCTGCCCCCACCTCTGTTGGTAGACACACATACTATGTTAGCTTCATTGATGACTATAGCAAATTTTCTTGGATTTATCTCCTCAAGAAAAGATCCGATGTTTTTCAAGTGTTCAAAAATTTCCAAGCACTTGTAGCACGCAAGTTTGACAGCAAAATTATTGCTGTCCAATCCGACTTGGGGGGGGGGTATGAAAAGCTAAACTCCTCCTTTCAAACACTTGGCATATCTCATCATGTGTCATGCCCCCATGATACGTCTCCGTCGTATCTATAATTTTTTATTGTTCCATGCCAATATTCTACAACTTTCATATACTTTTGGCAACTTTTTATATTATTTTTATGACTAACATATTGATCCAGTGCCCAATGCCAGTTCCTGTTTGTTGCATGTTTTATGTTTCGCAGAAACCCCATATCAAACGGAGTCCAAACGAGATAAAACGGACGGAGAATATTTTTGGAATATTTGTGATATTTGAGAAGAAGAATCAACGCGAGACGGTGCCCGAGGGGGCCACGAGGCAGGGGGTGTCACATCCCTAGATTAATGCTTGTAGTTAGTCGCATTGCATCCATGCATCTTGTCCATTTTCTGAAAGTTGAACAGAGGAAATTTGAAAGCCTCAAAACATTTAAATAAAAGAAGGGCAAAAACCCTAAAATCTCATTCATTGTTTCCAAAATGTTCTTCTTAAATGTTTGATATTTTTGGCAAGGGTTCTGGTCCAAACCAAAAATATTGAACATTTTTAAGGATTTAATTTTGGGACTTTGAATTTAAATCATTAGCTATTTGAATTTGAATTATAGTCATATAATTAGAATATAATTTCAAATACCCCTGAGATATTTTATGAGCTTTTGGAAAAGTCCATCTAGCAAAATAAAAATATTCAGAGGAGTTTTTGGCATTGTTTGAATTGTTTTGAATTCAAAACAGTGGCAAAAGATTAAATAAAAAGAAAACAGAAAACAGAAAACAATAAAAGAATAGAAACTTACCTGTAAGTTACCTGGCTTACCTATGCGGCCCAGCACTGCAGCTGGCTGGCCCAGGAGCCGGCCTAGCCCACCACCGCTGCCAGTCATCCCCCTCCTCTTGCCAGAAGGCAGAGGAGAAGCGGAGCACGCCCCCGCGCGAGCGCGCCACGCCGACAGCAGCCTGCCTGCCTCCCCAGCTCTCTAGTCGCGTCATGGAGCTGCCACGAACCCCTATGCCTCTTCCCCTCTCTCCCTGGTTCCTCTCTCTCCTCCTAGTGTTCGCGCGCGCAGCCACCGAGCGCCTCGCGGCGCGCCGACGAGCACCACCACGGCCATCGGCCTCCGCACGTCTCCCCGATGCGCCAAGAAGCCCCGCCGTAGACCCCTACGCTGTCTACGCCAAGCCACGCAAGCGGAAGAGCCCTGCAGCGTCGTCCCCGTCCTCATCTTCAACCTCCGGCCGCCGGCAACCTCGTCGTGGATTCGTGGGCTCCAGTACGTCCCCGACCTCATCGACTACGCCACCGAGTTCACTGTGAGCTCCTTCCCGTTTCCCCTCCTTTGCTTTGCTTGTTCCCGTGCCACAGCACCCCCGGCCGCGTGCCCGAGCACCGCCGTCCGCCATGGCCGCCCAACTCCCTTGGCCCGAGCCCCTCCGCCCGAACCCGTGGCACTAGAGTGCTTCTGGTGGCCCGTGGGTGCCATCTAGGCCACCATCTCCTTCCCTACCGCCCTGCAGCCCCGCGCCCGCACCCGACCGAGCTCCGGCCGCCGTCGTGGTCGACACCGCGATCGTCTCCGGTCGCCCCAGCACATGCCACTTCCACCATCCGAAGCCCCGCAGCAGCAGCTCCCCAATGCTCCCAGCCGCGCAAGCATCCGTGGCCGGAAACAGCCGGCCGGCGATCGCCGCCGTGCACTGCTTAGCGCCGGTGATTAGTCGCCGGCTAAACCGTCATTAGCTGCCTAACGATCTTGTTAACCACCCCTGACCCACAGACAGCCGGGCCCCACCTGTTTAATTAACCGGCTAAAGAAATCAGTTAGAATTAGTCTAATTCGAGTGGACCCACGCGTCAGCATTGACCATGCTGACGTGGCTTTTGACCGGGCCCACCTGTCTGTGACACTAGGCAGCACTGGCTCACTGACCGGCGGGCCCACGCGTCAGGTTTGACCTGGACCGTGTGTGTTGACCTGCTGAGGTCAGCATGACGCAATGCTGATGCAGTAATTGATTTTCTGGATTTAGTCTTATTCAGGAAATTCCAGAAAATGCCCAAAACTTCTAAAAATCATATAAAATCAACCGTAGCTCAGAATGAAATAATTTATATATGAAAAATGATCAGAAAAATCCAATCTATCCATCTATACCATTTTCATGCATGTTAGAACAACTTATAGCTGCTGTTTAGCACAAATCATATAAATGGCATTTAAATATCCACATATGGAGTTTGAATTTGAATCTTGGATTCAAACCAACTTCATTTAATCTAGTTGCTAGTTGCATTAGCTCAAACCACAACATATTGCCATGTCACACTCATGCATCATATTGTTGCATTGCATTGATTGTGTTCCTTCTGTGTTGCCGGTATTTGTCCCCTCTCGATAGACGTGGTTCCGACGATGAGTTCAATGACACCGATGAAGAGCTATACTATCTTCAGAAGTGCCAGGCAAGCAAAACCCCCTTGTTCATTCCGATACAATCCCACTCTCTCGCTCCTGCTCTATTTTACTGCATTAGGACAACAACGATACAACTGTTGCTTGCTGCGGTAGCTGAACCCCTTTATCCTCTGCATGACCTGTCATTACCACAGTAAATAGATGAAACCCACTAGCATGAGTAGGAGTTGTTTGAGCCCTGATGTGCCTACTCATTCATGCTTGTTTGTCATGCCTGCTACTGCTTAGAGTTGAGTCAGGTCTGATTCATCGGGGATGAATTGGAGGTGTGTGAACATGTCCTACTATGTGTGAGCTAAGTGTGTGAACACGATTTGGTAAAGGTAGCGGTGAGAGGCCATGTAGGAGTACATGGTGGGTTGTCTCATTGCAGCCGTCCTCAGGAACTGAGTTATGTGTTTGTGATCCATGAACAATTACTACCACACATTGGAATGCTTAAGTGCCCCTCTCGACTTATTAATCAACCTGATCTCTGTCCAGGAGTTGCAACTAGTTTCTGGTGTTTGTAGGTAGTGTTAGTAGTCTGCCAAGTGGCACCCGGTATAGGTGGGCTTGGGACAGACTAGGCACAGTGGCCCGGTGTACCAAGTGGCACCCGGATGGTGGGCTTGGGAACCCTGCACACATCGTTTGGGGCCGTGAGCGACACCCCGGCCGGATCTCCTTGCGGATGGAACCCGAATAGGCGATAAACCTGGACGAGAGACTTGTGTGGTTAGTCAGGTCGTGGCCGACACCCTCGCTGGGCTTCCGCTTGGAGGTTGCCGAGTACATGTCGTGTAAACGGTGATAAGTGGTGAGAGCGTGTGTGAAGAAGTACACCCCTGCAGGGTTAATATGATCTATTCGAATAGCCGTGTCCATGGAAAAGGACTTCTGGGTTGCCTGTACAATTCATAGACAAGTGAAAGTGGATACTCTAAAATACGCAAGATAAGTGTGAGTGCTATGGATGGCGTTCTCGTAGGGAGACGGGAGCGGATCCATAGTGGTGTATTGATATGGTGAATATGTGGACTCGTGTGCGCCACCTCCAAGAGAGTTACTTGCAGTCGTAGTTCTGGATAGCCACCGAGTCAAAGCTGGCTTGCTGTAGTTAAACTCCACCACCCCCTTTGTTGATACCGATGCATATGTAGATAGTTCTGATGTAAGTCTTGCTGGGTACATTTGTACTCACGTTTGCCTATTTTATGTTTTTTCAGAGAGACTTCAGTCTCACTAGCAGTTTCATGTGGACTTTGACGTTTAGCTTGATACCTCAGCTACGATCTTGTGCCCTCGGCAGGATCTGGTAGATAGTCAGGCTTCTCAACCTTTTTCATTTGTAGAAGTCTGTACTCAGACATGTTAAGCTTCCGCTTGTGCTTTGACTTGTATGCTCTGAATGCTGGGTCGAGAGACCCATGTTTGTAATATCTCGCTCCTCGGAGCCTAATGAATAAATACTTGAGTTGTAGAGTCATGTTGTGATGCCATGTTGTATTTGCACATATCGAGCATATTGTGTGTATGTTATTGAAATGCTTGGTATGTGTGGGATCTGACTATCTAGTTGTTTATCCTTAGTAGCCTCTCTTACCGGGAAATGTCTCCTAGTGCTTCCACTGAGCCATGGTAGCTTGCTACTGCTCTGGAACACTTAGGCTGGCCGGCATGTGTCCTTCTTCGTTCCTGTGTCTGTCCCTTCGGGGAAATGTCACGCGATGAATACCGGAGTCCTATTAGCCCGCTACAGCCCGGTTCACCGGAGTCCTGCTAGCCCAGTGCTACAACCTGGATTCACTCACTAATGACCGACACGTTTGATGCTGGGTCATGGATGCCTATCCCTGTAAGTTTGTGCCACTTTGGGTTTACGACTAGCCATGTCAGCCCGGGCTCCTTATCATATGGATGCTAGCGACACTATCATATACGTGTGCCAAAAGGCGCAAACGGTCCCGGGCAAAGGTAAGGCGACACTTGCGGGGATACCGTGCGTGAGGCCGCAAAGTGATATGAGGTGTTACATGCTAGATCGATGTGGCATTGGGTCGAGGTCCTGACAGCTTTGGTATCAGAGCTTGACTGCCTGTAGGATTACCAAGCCAAACTGGTTGAAGTTGAGTCTAGAAATTCTTTAGTTATATGTAGGGGAATTGATTGTGTGATGGAACGTAAGGCTCTTTTTACTCCTTATACCTCATGCCCTTCTGATCTGAGTCATCCTATCTTTCCTACGGGGTTAAGGAACTAGGCTTTCTCTTCTTTCTAGCAGGATCACGTGTTACTAATCCGTAGACCTATAGGATTGTTGAATTCAAGCCTCAGTTCAGTTCCTACTACTTCTGTATGTTAACTGTTGATCTCGAAACCTTGATATTGTGCTTCTGAGTGGTTATGCCACCATTTTTGTAGCATGTCTAATATCTTTTCGAGCATTTACAGCCGTTATGCTGTCCGAGTCTTCCCAGGTTTCTAAAATAGTCCGATGCATTTGCAAATCCCTTCTTACCATTCTGAAGTTCCTTTGTGCCAGATCAACCACACTAACTAGTGTGTTGAGGTACTGCCTCGGCATTTACGTTGGAGCTATTATTATGACCCTAGACATCCTAGAGAACCACTCAGTAATCTAGCAATGTTTTGTGTTTCTAGTGTGATCATTCTGGCCATCATTCTTGAAAGCATCCTGTGATGCAATTTAATTAGTAGGTATTCTATTCCCGGGTTCTTGAACCCGAGATTTACCCTACTTATCTCATGTTGATAGTGTTTGCTCGTTCCTTTAGGATATTAGTAACCTTTGCGATAGTCCTCGAGGTCCGTGGTATTTCCTTCTTCCAAATACCATGAACTGCTTATGGCGGAAGTTCCTTGAACCAAGAGATCACAACAAGAGTGCTCTCGATGAGTTCTCCATTCTATATCGTGACTCTGCCAGTTCTACCTTTTCTGCATGGGTTATCCGGAAGAAACCTGTTGAACTTGGTTCGACATGCTAATCCATGCATCCACAACTCAGAAAATCATATGTTCCTTTGAGTTGTCCCTCTTTAGTTGTATTCTGACCTTCGTCTATCAATTGATAGTAAGTAGTTGTGCATTCATTCATCGATGCCTATTACTCTTATGGTCCGTCAAGCCATTCTATTCCGGAATGACTAGGAGAAACAAACTCCAGTACCTCATCCACATCCAGGATTGGGTTAAAGCAGTTGTGTTCCGCAGATCAAATACTAATCCAGTTTCTGTTCTGTTCTACCTTGGAGAATTACCATTTTTCTATTAAGATTATCATGGGAATTGCACACCATCCTATGAACTCTTGATACAGTGATACTTCTCGCCCTCATTATTCATTTCTCAGTCCCCATGTTGTTGCAACTGGAACACTGACAAGTGAATCGTGATGTGTGAAATCTACACTCCTAGCAACTCCGTTGCTTGGTTGTTAAATGGACAATAACCTCATTCTTAGCGTGTTGATTATTGAATCATCACCCTAAGGTTGATCGTGCTACCTAGCCCTTATTCCCGGTGCACTTTTCGATCAATGAGTTGGGATAGTGCCAATCCTTGCTTATTTGATTATATCGCCTTGCCTTTCGTCTTGCCTGAAAAGCAAGATTGTTCTCGAGCTTAGTAACATATGGTGATTTGTGATTCTCTGAATGTCTTCTTGGAGGTATTACCAGGTTGTTCCCTGACCGCTAAGTTGAGCTCGTGATCAAGTTGGTTTCTTGTAACCACCCCTTCTCCAAGAATCTATGCTGGATACCCCTGAGCTAGTTGGTTAAGCTGGACAACAACTTGGAGAGTTGGAAGATAAAGCTTGTCCGACTTAGTTCATTTTAAGGGATATCTTGTATGTGTGTTGAAGAAAGATGATATGTTCATCGATTGGTCCCTGTGATCAGTTGTTGGACCATTTGTCTTATCAAAACTTTGATTTGAGTATGGGCTACGTCAAATCAAATCAGAACCAATGATACTCGTAATGTTGTCTTACTCGTGGTCGTTTCCTCGAGCATACACCATTATATTATTTGTGACTGACTGATGCTATCACCTTGTTCACATAATTGTGGAATTCCATTTCGATGGAAACCTGGATGAATTGTTGTTGAGCCCATCGACAACATCCCTATTTCTCCATGACTTGTTGGACATTAAGCTAGTGTTGGAAATTTTGTAAGCAATGCTTTCGTGATCCGTTCATGAAGCATATGCTCGGATGAAAGAAGTGACTTCCTCTAATTCATGTGCATTTGATGCAAGTTGCCGCCGTGGATTCGAGAAAGTTGTTTTAACTTCCTCTGAATCATACCAAGTCAGTCATGCACGTGTGAAGTATTCTATGGTCTGATAGACTGATCATCTTCATTCCATACGTATCCCTATCACACCAAGCCACTGATTGATTTGTTCAAGGAGAAGGAGTTCCTTCATAAGAGCTAATCATGACTTATGTTAGGACTTCGTTATCCTTGACGATGGTTCCCCACCTGAACTCGGTAGCATTTTATTATAAGACTACTATGTGGCCATGCTTGTTTGGGACAGCGTGTTCACATGTATGTAGCAGAACCAGCTCATGTTTTGGAGCTTGCTATCGTAGTTCCTTTCCCGAGAATCTCGCAACTTCATCTCGTCGATTTGTGTTGCAAACTTTAATTTTTCTTTCTAGACTTGATGAGTCTGGAATAATCTGACACCAACCTGATCTGAATCTCAGGCAGATATGATGGTTGGAACATTTCCCAAGAACTATAATATTGGTCTCTCGATAACCGGTAAAGTGGATGTCGTGGCCAACACACCCAGCCGGAAGACCCATTATTGTAGTATCTTGATTTAGAAGTTGGCCACCTCCCCATAAGGATTCCGTAGGATTTACTTCCATAGTTATTCCTTATGGATTCTTGAGCTCCCAAAGTCCGACCTATACTTGACGGCCACGTTAATACTTTAAGTACGACTGTGGTATGTAGAACATCAAGGAGAACATTAGAAGCGGAGTGCTAAATGTCTCTCTGTCGATCATCCAGATTTTGTTTCCTTGGCCTTGCTAAGGTGAAGTCTGAGAAGGTGTTATCTTCCTTTGCATCTGCATCTTCCACCGGTATTCATCATGGTAGTACGTTGTGTTGCCAGGATCCTTGACATGGATATTGGTAAAACCTTGATGAATATGGAAATGCTCAATTCCTGAGGGCATGCTCAGTCACTGGGTTATATCCTCGGTAACAATCGATGTGCCTTCCATTGCCGAGTTGTCTCAAAACCCTAGCTCTCTTTTCGAACTAGGTATGCCATTTCTTAGAACTCCTTCAATCGATCGTTTGTGAATTGCCTTAGCCTGGTATGAAGAGTTTCAATGATCCTTTCTGATAGTGTTTCTCTCTGACGTCATCGTGTTGGATGAAGATCTCGAAAGCGAAGATGTCAAGATCAATATGAACCAATGAATCAACATCTTTGAGAAGGACAGTTGGATCGTGAAGATCGTATTAGCTTTGTGTCCTCTCTGCCTTCTTACCTCACGTCTTGAATCTCGGGACGAGATTCTTGTTTAGTGGGGGTGAGCTGTTGTAACGCCCGGATAATTAGGCTACAGTAAAACTCTTCTAATGATGCCATGTCATCTGTGTTACTGTTGCTAATTAAGTGGTAGTTCAAAAACATTGCAAATTCAAAAAAATGAATTAGGGTCAAACACCCAAAGTTTTCAAAAGTCAAAACAAAAATGTTCGGTGGGTGCCAAATATTGCAATGGTAATTATGGTGAAGTAAACACATTTTTAGAAAATGTCTAATTACTTTGAAATGAAATAAAACAGAACAGGAAATAAACAAAAAGAAAAAAATGAAAATAAAACAAAAGGAAAAACCCCCAACCCCTTGGGCCAACTGGCCTAGCTAGCTAGCCTGGCCGGCCCACCTGGCCCATCTGGCCGAACCGGCCCGCCTCCCCCTGTCACCTCCCTTCCCTGTTCCCCCGGCTCGGGTCGGAACAGGGGCGCGTCCCCGCCGCACCCGCTCGCCGGCGTCGGGGTGGATAAGGGCGCCGACGCCGCGCCTCCTCGATCCCTCCTCCCATTCGCCCCCACTCCCCCTCGGTCCCTGCGCTCCCCCTCCAGATCCACCGCGCCCTCCTCCGCGTTCCCCCACCACGCCCGAACGCCGCCATGGAACCGCCGCCGTGAATCACGCGGCCACAGCCATCGCCTCACCGCACCTGCGTGTCCAACGACGCCTCCTTCGTCTTCCTCATCCACCGGAGGCCTCAGCTGGAGCGGGGGAGCCCCGAAGCACCGGATCCCCTTCGCCCTCATCTCCGCCGGCCGCGTTCTTCACCAACTCCGGCGACTCCTTCTGCAGCTACTAAGCCATCCGAGGGCCATCTTGCGTGCCGCACGGTGAGCTCCCCATCTCCCGGCCACCTTCGTTAGCCCCCTCGTGCACCGTAGCTGCCCCGTCGCCGTTGCCGTGAGCACGTCGCCGCAGAACGCCTCGCCGCCATGGCCATGATCTCCGTCGTGCTCGCGTGAGCACGGCATCGTGTTCCTTGAGCCCTCAGGAACCCAACGCACGCACGCACGCTCCCTCCCATGCCTCCTAGCGTCGTCCCCGATGAGAGCCCGAACGCGTCGCCGCCTGCGCTCGTCGCCGGCGCCCTTCCGGTGACCAAATGGTCACGGGCCAACGCCCGTTGCGTTCGCCGCCTCGCGTATAACTCGCTTGGCCTCCCCTTCTTACGCAAACATGAGGCCTCGCCGTTTCCTCCCGCGCCCGACTCCGGCCGTCCGCCGATGAGCTCGCCGCGCTCGATTTCGGTCACCCCTGCCGCCACCATCACCACCGTTGGACGCGACGCAGCCGTAGCTCTCGAACGCACCCGGTCCCGCTCGATTTGGTGCCCTATAGGCGATTTCCGGCCACCTCCCGAGCCGCGCCGCCGCGTTTTGCCTCGCCGGCGTAGTTCCGGCGCCGTCCGCCGACGTGGCTAGGCGGGCCCCATCCCTGGGTCACTGCCAGCGGGCCATGGGGGCCCCGTTGACTGGGTTGACCCAGTCAACGTGCTGACTGGGCAGCCCAGTGGCACTGACATGCGGGCCCCATGCCATAAAAGAATAAAAACAGATATTTAAACTGCTAATTAATTAAATTAGTTAATTAAAACATTAATCTCTCACTGACTGCTAGGGCCCGCACACTAATTAACCCATTTAGTTAGTTTTAAAATTCTGTTAATGTCCCTGACAATGACATGTGGGTCCCACTGGACCCACCTGTCTGGTTTGACTGGTCAACCGACCAGTTGACCTGCTGACATCACGCTGATGTCATGCCTACGTCATCACACACTGTTTTGGATAATGTTGGAATTAAATAAATAATTAAAATCAGAAAATGATTTAAATCTTTAGAAAATCATATCTTTTAATCCATAACTCGGATGAAAATACTTTCTACATGAAAGTTGCTCAGAACGACGAGACGAATCCGGATACGTCGTCCGTTCGTCCGCCACACACCCCTAACCTATCGAACTCGCAACTTTCCCCCTCCGGCTCCTCTGCCTGAAAACACGAAACACCGAGGATATTTTCCCGGATGTTTCCCCCCTTAACCGGTACCACCTCATACCACGTTAGGGCACGCCTAGCATCGTTACTTGTCTTGTCATGCATCGATATGCATCTGTTTACATGGTATTCATTGTTTCTTCCCCCTCTTCTCTCCGGTAGACTACGAGACCGACCCTGCTGCTGCCAAGTTCGACTAGGAGTTGACGACCCCTCTCTCTTGCCAGAGCAACCAGGCAAGCCCCCCCTTGATCACCAGATATCGCCTATTCTCCTCTATACTGCTTGCATTAGAGTAGTGTAGCATGTTACTGCTTTCCGTTGATCCTATTCTGATGCATAGCCTGACATTGTTGCTACATCTGTTGATACCTTACCTGCAATCCTAAATGCTTAGTATAGGATGCTAGTTTATCATCATTGGCCCTACATTCTTGTCAGTCTGCCTTGCTATACTATTGGGCCGTGATCACTCGGGAGGTGATCACGGGTATATACTATACATACATACATACTACAGATGGTGACTAAAGTCGGGTCCGCTCGAAGAGTACCCGCGAGTGATTCACGGATTGGGGGCTGAAAGGACCTTTGTCCCGACGGCCCTCTGTGTGGATCTTTGTGGCGGAGCGACAGGGCAGGTTGAGACCGCCTAGGAGAGAGGTGGGCCTGGCCCTGTTCGGCGTTCGCGGATATTTAACACGCTTAACGAGATCTTGGTATTTGATCTGAGTTGGCTACGAGCCTATACGCACTAACCATCTACGTGGGAGTAGTTATGGGTATCCCGGCGTCGTGGTATCAGCCGAAGCACTTCAGACGTCAGCGACGGAGCGGCGCGCGCCGGATTGGACTGGAACGCCACTAGGCTAGGTCTGCTTCCGGCCGCCCACGCAACGTGCAGGTGTGCTCAGGGCGATGGGCCCAGACCCCTGCGCGCTTAGGTTTAGACCGGCGTGCTGGCCTCTCTGTTTTGCCTAGGTGGGGCTGCGACGTGTTGATCTTCCGAGGCCGGGCATGACCCAGGAAAGTGTGTCCAGCCAAATGGGATCAAGCGTGTTGGGTAAGTTGGTGCACCCCTGCAGGGAAGTTAATCTATTCGAATAGCCGTGATCTTCGGTAACAGGACGACTTGGAGTTGTACCTTGACCTTATGACAACTAGAACCAGATACTTAATAAAACACACCCTTCCAAGTGCCAGATATAACCCGGTGATCGCTCTCTAACAGGGCGACGAGGAGAGGATCGCCGGGTAGAATTATGCTATGCGATGCTACTGGAGATGCTACTTGGAGTTGCTACTGGAGATGCTACTTGGAGTTGCTATTTGGAGATGCTAGTTGGAGGACTTCAGACTACCCTCTTCTACCTGTTGCAAGACGACGGTGACCAGAAGCGTAGTCTTCGATAAGACTAGCTACCCCCCTCTTATTCTGGCATTCTGCAGTTCAGCCCACTGATATGGCCCTTTACACATATATCCATGCATATGTAGTGTAGCTCCTTGCTTGCGAGTACTTTGGATGAGTACTCACGGTTGCTTTCTCCCCCCTTTCCCCCCTTTCCTTTCTTTCTGGTTGTCGCAACCAGATGCTGGAGCCCAGGAGCCAGATGCCACCGTCGATGACGACTACTACACCGGAGGTGCCTACTACTACGTGATGCCCGCTGACGACGACCAGGAGTAGTTTAGGAGGATCCCAGGCAGGAGGCCTGCGCCTCTTTCGATCTGTATCCCAGTTTGTGCTAGCCTTCTTAAGGCAATCTTGTTTAACTTATGTCTGTACTCAGATATTGTTGCTTCCGCTGACTCGTCTATGATCGAGCTCTTGTATTCGAGCCCTCGAGGCCCCTGGCTTGTAATATGATGCTTGTATGACTTATTTTATTTGTAGAGTTGTGTTGTGATATCTTCCCGTGAGTCCCTGATCTTGATCGTACACGTTTGCGTGTATGATTAGTGTACGATTGAATCGGGGGCGTCACAAGTTGGTATCAGAGCCGACTGCCTGTAGGAATCCCTCTTCCAACTCCTTGGCCGAAGTCGAGTCTAGACATTACAAAAACTTTTACTAACATGGCTGTGTGCCTTACGGGCCCACGTCGCCATTGGGTGGTATTAGGATCTTTTACTCCTCGACCTTTACTCTGGGACTCTAAACTCTTTTCTACTCGGGTTAAACGAATTTACTAACTATCACTAGGATCCCGTGACCCCATTCACCCCAAAGTTGGATAAAGCCATATTATTCTTTGGAATAGTATTTTGGATGATTTCCACACTATCATTGACTCCCTTGAAACATCTTTGTTTTCAGATGGAACCCACGAGGCAGGTCGTCCGCCACACGACGGCCATGGGTGCCTCGGGATCACCTGTCGTGCTAGCTGATATGATGACCTATCTGGGATATCGCTGGCACCCTGAGTACACCGTCTATGAGGAGTACCAGGACTTTAACCAGGAGCAGTACCGTGCCATCGTCCACCTCTACTCTCGGGAGTATGACTCCACTACTGTGCTGCACACCGCACATGGTGTTGGGGTGACTATCGATATGGCAATCCACGATGCTGCTTATGCTGCTCTGACACGTCTTCGTGGAGAGTATCGGGAGTTGGACCCCTCCCCCTTCCGGCACATTGCTATCGCATCTGATGTTGGTGAGGAGGGTTACTACACTGCTGCCTACTCCACTGTCACCCGAGAGCCCTTCTACCATCAGAACTTTGTTCTGCATGTTGATGGGCTGGATCGAGCTAACCGAGCTCTTCGCCACGAGTTGTACACCACTCGTCAGCACCTTTACAGGGCTCTGACGCTGTTGCACCCCTTTGTTCTATCTAGACAGCTACCGCGTTCTGCGATCTACCCAGCCAGGACCGTGATGCCCGATGGTGTCGGTTGGCCAGAGGTGGGAGGCTACTCTCCCGCACTTGGTCCTCTTCTGCCACCTGAGCGTCGGGTTCCACACCAGAGTATCCGCGGCCCCCAGGCCGCTGACGTGGACTATCCGTTGCCTCACTACCAGTTGTCGGGCTACGACTACCTCCACAGTACCTCCTGGGACTGATGTAGTCTTACTTATTAGTATTAGTTGCATTCGCCGCGAGCCTGCGTGCCGCCTATGATGACTTAGTCTATGTACTGAACTCTGTGTACTGAACTCTATGTCCGACCCCTTTTGTAAGATATGCCGACTACTATGTAGTATCTGTCGTGCCCCTTTTCATTATGCATGTTTCATCATGGATGATTCTTGTTTATGCAAATTTCTCAATGCTGAACTACCCCTGTTATAATTAGCAGGATGGTTAGACCAGCTGGTCGTGGTCGTGGTGGCAACTTCCCACCACCGCCTGAGTACATGGCTGGTATGATCCAACAGCTTGAGATGAATCGCCAGTTCATGGAGAACATGATGGCTCAGTTTCCTCGCCCCAATATGAATCAGCAGCCAAACACAGTAACTCTGCAGGAATTCATTCGCCTCAACCCAAGCGTGTACCGCAGCTCAACCCAGCCACTGGATGCTGATGACTGGCTCCGTGATATCACCTACGAGATGGAGTCTGCTGATGTAGCCCCTGCCAGCTATGTCACCTTTGCTTCCTTCTTCCTAAAGGGACCCGCAGCTCAATGGTGGGACAGCCACAGGCGTACTCTGCCAGTTGGAACAATTATCACCTGGCCAGACTTTCAAGCTGCTTTCCGTGCCCGCTTCATTCCTCAAGGAGTCATGGACCGGAAGAAGCGTGAGTTCCGCAACCTCACCCAAGGCAATAAGACTGTTGAAGCTTATCAGCGAGAGTTTCTGGACTTGTCTCGCTATGCTAAAGAGGACATTGCCACTGATGCACGCAGACAGGAGAAGTTCCGTGACGGCCTTCAAGCTGACATCAAGCTCGCACTTCTAGTGCACGACTTTGCCGATTTCGCTACCTTGGTGAACAAGGCCATCAATGTCGAGACTGGTCTGCAGGAATACCAGAGCTCTCACAGGCGCAGCCGTGACACGGGCTCATCTTCGGGCCCATCCTCGCAGAAGCGCAAGATATGGATTCCCAACAGCATGTACCAGCCGAATGCACCTGCCCCAAGGCAGTCCTATGCTGCACCTCGTCTGCCTACTGCTCCAACTAGGCAGCCGAGGCTTCCAGCTCCACCACCCCGAGCTCCTGTTCCTACTCCCGAGAATGGTTTGTGCTTCAGGTGCGGACAACCAGGGCACCGTGCTAGGGAATGCAACCAGAGACAGAATCAACTGGCCCTTCCAGCAACTGGCCGTGGAAACAACCAGCCCCGCAACAACAATGCGAAGTCCTATGGTCGTGTTCATGCCAACCACGTTGATCTGAACGAAGCTCAAGACCAGCCTGCTACTGTGGTGGGTACACTCCTCGTAAATTCAGTACCTGCATCTGTTTTATTCGATACAGGTGCATCGCATTCATTCATGTCAGAAGATTTTGCATGCTTGCACGACATTAAATGTGAGGACATGAATGCTTCACTATTAGTACACACTCCTGCGGGCCAATGTCGAACCTCCATGATTTGCAACGACGTCCCTGTAGAAATCGAAGGACTGGAATTCCTTGTCTCTCCCATCGTATTGAAGACCTGTAACATTGATCTCATTCTGGGAATGAATTGGTTAAAAGCGCATACTGCTTCTATCGTTTGCGCCACCAAGACCGTCCATCTGCTACACCCTTCTGATGAAATAATAAGCTATAATGCCCATCTGGTTAAGAATGCCGAGGCAAGGCTCTATGCATTGAATGCATTGAACGCCGCACCCCTCGAGGGCATTGAAAACATTCCCGTCGTTCGTGACTTCCTCGACGTCTTTCCTGAAGAACTTCCAGGGATTCCCCCTGCTAGAGCTGTCGAATTCGTCATCGACTTGAAACCAGGCACCACTCCTATAGCCAAGCGACCCTACAAGATGCCGCCGCATGAACTCCTCGAGCTTAAGGAGGAAATCGATAAATCTCTTCAAAGTGGTTTCATTCGCCCAAGTTGCTCTCCTTGGGGAGCACCTTCTCTCTTTGTCAAGAAGAAAGATGGGACAAACCGATTGGTCCAAGACTACCGTCCTATTAACCAAGCTACCATTCAGAACAAATATCCTCTTCCTCGGATCAATGATCTATATGATCAACTGGCTGGTTCGTCAGTATTCTCTAAACTCGACTTAAGGTTGGGTTACCACCAGATCCGTGTTCGTGAAGAAGATATCCCGAAGACCGCATTTGTGACTCGTTATGGATCATACGAGTACACCGTTATGTCTTTTGGATTAACCAATGCCCCGGCCACCTTCTCTCGTTTGATGAACTATATATTCATGGATTACCTCGACAAGTTCGTCGTGGTTTATCTGGATGATATCCTTGTGTATTCCAAGAATGAAGAAGAACATGCTGAACATCTTCGTCTTGTGCTGGAAAAGTTACGAGAGCATCAGCTATATGCCAAGTTCTCTAAATGTGAATTCTGGCTTCCCGAAGTAACCTATCTTGGACATGTCATCTCTAAGGATGGTATTGCCGTTAACCCTGAACGAGTTCAGGCTATTCTCGATTGGACTCCTCCGAAGAATGTCAAGCCAGTCAGAAGTTTTCTCGGTCTCGCCAGCTATTGCCGTCGATTCGTCGAGAACTTCTCCAAGATTGCCAGGCCCCTGACTAACCTGTTGCATAAGGGCGTCGAGTTCCAATGGACAGATAAATGTCAGGAAAGTTTCCAGGCACTCAAAGACAAGTTGACTTCTGCCCCAGTACTAGCTCCTCCTGATACTAAGAAGGACTTCGTCATTTACTGCGACGCTTCCCGTCAAGGATTAGGCTGTGTCCTAATGCAAGACCGCAAAGTTATTGCTTATGCCTCTCGGCAATTGCGCCCTCATGAAGAGAACTACCCAGTTCACGACCTCGAACTTGCTGCTGTCATTCATGCGCTGAAGCAGTGGCGACATTACCTTCTCGGTAATCGTTGCGAGATCTTCACTGACCACCAAAGTCTGAAGTATCTGTTTACTCAGCCAGACCTGAACCTCCGTCAGCAGAGATGGATGGAGATTGTTGCAGACTTTGACTTGGGTATTTCCTATACACCAGGCAAGGCCAATGTAATGGCTAATGCCTTGAGCCGCAAGTCTTACTGCAACCACCTCCAGATTCACAAGGTTCAGCCCTCACTTGTTGAAGAATTTCGAAAGCTGAACCTCCATATTGTTCCTCCGGGTGCGCTCGCTCCCCCTCCTAAGGAGTTTCGCAAGATGAACCTCCACGTTGTTCCCAGGGGTTCTCTCAATACCCTGGTTGTGAAACCAGATCTTGTGGACACCATCAAATGGATACAGAAATGTGACGATGAAGTCCACAAGATTAAGCGCGACCTCAAAGAAGGGAAGCCCTCATTCTTCACTGTTGCTGATGATGGCACCTTATTCTTCAAAGGTCGCCTAGTAGTTCCGAGTAAGAGGGAAAACCTGGATATGACTCAGAAGGTTATGAAAGAAGCTCATGATACGCCTCTATGTATCCATCCTGGTAGTACAAAGATGTACCAAGACATTCGTCAGAGATTCTGGTGGTCTAACATGAAGCAAGACATTGCTCGCTATGTTGCTGAGTGTGACGTTTGCCGTCGTATCAAAGAAGAACATCAAAGGCCTGCTGGAACTCTGCAACCTATCTCTATTCCTGAATGGAAATGGGACCATGTTGAAATGGACTTCGTCACTGGATTTCCCAAATCGCAAAAAGGTAATGATGCTATTCTTGTCGTCATTGACCGGCTTTCTAAAGTTGCGCATTTTCTGGCTGTCAAGGAAACGATCACTGCTAGTCAACTGGCAAACCTCTACATGTTCAGAATTGTCTCGCTTCACGGTATTCCATTGGTAATCAGTTCAGACCGTGGCAGCTTATTCACTTCAAGATTCTGGGCAAGTTTCCAAGAAGCTATGGGCACTCATCTGTCTTTCAGCACTGCTTTTCATCCTCAGTCGCAAGGGCAAGTTGAACGTGTCAACCAAGTTCTCGAAGACATGCTTCGAGCTTGTGTCATTTCCTTCGGCAAGAAATGGGAGGAATCCCTCCCGTATGCTGAGTTCTCTTATAATAATAGCTATCAAGCTAGTCTGAAGATGGCCCCCTTCGAAGTGTTATATGGACGAAAGTGCCGAACCCCTCTGAACTGGTCAGAAACTGGGGAACGTCCACTCTTCGGTCCGGATATTATCCAGCATGCCGAAGAACAAGTCCGCATTATTCGCGAGAATCTCAAGACTGCTCAGTCACGCCAAAAGAGTAATTATGACCGTAAACATAAGGACATGGTCTATCAACCTGGCGAAAAGGCTTATCTTCGAGTCACACCAATGAAGGGTGCTCACCGCTTCGGGATCAAGGGCAAGCTAGCTCCTCGCTATATTGGCCCATTCACTATTCTCGAAAGGCGTGGAAAAGTGGCATATCAACTGGAACTTCCGCCGAACCTTTCTCAGGTTCACGATGTGTTCCACGTGTCACAACTCCGTCCCTGCTTCAAGGACCCGATCCGAGGAGTGGATCATGAAGTGCTCGAATTGCAACAGGATCTCTCCTATAAAGAGCATCCGGTCCGCATTCTCGACCAAGCTGAACGCCGCACACGCCAGAAGGCGATCAAGTTCCTCAAAGTCCAGTGGTCGCACCATTCTGAAGATGAAGCCACTTGGGAACGTGAGGATCGTCTGCGTGAAGAATACCCCGCGCTGTTTTCTTCTACCTCCTAAATCTCGGGACGAGATTTCTTGTAGTGGAGGAGATTTGTAACGCCCGGATAATTAGGCTACAGTAAAACTCTTCTAATGATGCCATGTCATCTGTGTTACTGTTGCTAATTAAGTGGTAGTTCAAAAACATTGCAAATTCAAAAAAATGAATTAGGGTCAAACACCCAAAGTTTTCAAAAGTCAAAACAAAAATGTTCGGTGGGTGCCAAATATTGCAATGGTAATTATGGTGAAGTAAACACATTTTTAGAAAATGTCTAATTACTTTGAAATGAAATAAAACAGAACAGGAAATAAACAAAAAGAAAAAAATGAAAATAAAACAAAAGGAAAAACCCCCAACCCCTTGGGCCAACTGGCCTAGCTAGCTAGCCTGGCCGGCCCACCTGGCCCATCTGGCCGAACCGGCCCGCCTCCCCCTGTCACCTCCCTTCCCTGTTCCCCCGGCTCGGGTCGGAACAGGGGCGCGTCCCCGCCGCACCCGCTCGCCGGCGTCGGGGTGGATAAGGGCGCCGACGCCGCGCCTCCTCGATCCCTCCTCCCATTCGCCCCCACTCCCCCTCGGTCCCTGCGCTCCCCCTCCAGATCCACCGCGCCCTCCTCCGCGTTCCCCCACCACGCCCGAACGCCGCCATGGAACCGCCGCCGTGAATCACGCGGCCACAGCCATCGCCTCGCCGCACCTGCGTGTCCAACGACGCCTCCTTCGTCTTCCTCATCCACCGGAGGCCTCAGCTGGAGCGGGGGAGCCCCGAAGCACCGGATCCCCTTCGCCCTCATCTCCGCCGGCCGCGTTCTTCACCAACTCCGGCGACTCCTTCTGCAGCTACTAAGCCATCCGAGGGCCATCTTGCGTGCCGCACGGTGAGCTCCCCATCTCCCGGCCACCTTCGTTAGCCCCCTCGTGCACCGTAGCTGCCCCGTCGCCGTTGCCGTGAGCACGTCGCCGCAGAACGCCTCGCCGCCATGGCCATGATCTCTGTCGTGCTCGCGTGAGCACGGCATCGTGTTCCTTGAGCCCTCAGGAACCCAACGCACGCACGCACGCTCCCTCCCATGCCTCCTAGCGTCGTCCCCGATGAGAGCCCGAACGCGTCGCCGCCTGCGCTCGTCGCCGGCGCCCTTCCGGTGACCAAATGGTCACGGGCCAACGCCCGTTGCGTTCGCCGCCTCGCGTATAACTCGCTTGGCCTCCCCTTCTTACGCAAACATGAGGCCTCGCCGTTTCCTCCCGCGCCCGACTCCGGCCGTCCGCCGATGAGCTCGCCGCGCTCGATTTCGGTCACCCCTGCCGCCACCATCACCACCGTTGGACGCGGCGCAGCCGTAGCTCTCGAACGCACCCGGTCCCGCTCGATTTGGTGCCCTATAGGCGATTTCCGGCCACCTCCCGAGCCGCGCCGCCGCGTTTTGCCTCGCCGGCGTAGTTCCGGCGCCGTCCGCCGACGTGGCTAGGCGGGCCCCATCCCTGGGTCACTGCCAGCGGGCCATGGGGGCCCCGTTGACTGGGTTGACCCAGTCAACGTGCTGACTGGGCAGCCCAGTGGCACTGACATGCGGGCCCCATGCCATAAAAGAATAAAAACAGATATTTAAACTGCTAATTAATTAAATTAGTTAATTAAAACATTAATCTCTCACTGACTGCTAGGGCCCGCACACTAATTAACCCATTTAGTTAGTTTTAAAATTCTGTTAATGTCCCTGACAATGACATGTGGGTCCCACTGGACCCACCTGTCTGGTTTGACTGGTCAACCGACCAGTTGACCTGCTGACATCACGCTGATGTCATGCCTACGTCATCACACACTGTTTTGGATAATGTTGGAATTAAATAAATAATTAAAATCAGAAAATGATTTAAATCTTTAGAAAATCATATCTTTTAATCCATAACTCGGATGAAAATACTTTCTACATGAAAGTTGCTCAGAACGACGAGACGAATCCGGATACGTCGTCCGTTCGTCCGCCACACACCCCTAACCTATCGAACTCGCAACTTTCCCCCTCCGGCTCCTCTGCCTGAAAACACGAAACACCGAGGATATTTTCCCGGATGTTTCCCCCCTTAACCGGTACCACCTCATACCACGTTAGGGCACGCCTAGCATCGTTACTTGTCTTGTCATGCATCGATATGCATCTGTTTACATGGTATTCATTGTTTCTTCCCCCTCTTCTCTCCGGTAGACTACGAGACCGACCCTGCTGCTGCCAAGTTCGACTAGGAGTTGACGACCCCTCTCTCTTGCCAGAGCAACCAGGCAAGCCCCCCCCTTGATCACCAGATATCGCCTATTCTCCTCTATACTGCTTGCATTAGAGTAGTGTAGCATGTTACTGCTTTCCGTTGATCCTATTCTGATGCATAGCCTGACATTGTTGCTACATCTGTTGATACCTTACCTGCAATCCTAAATGCTTAGTATAGGATGCTAGTTTATCATCATTGGCCCTACATTCTTGTCAGTCTGCCTTGCTATACTATTGGGCCGTGATCACTCGGGAGGTGATCACGGGTATATACTATACATACATACATACTACAGATGGTGACTAAAGTCGGGTCCGCTCGAAGAGTACCCGCGAGTGATTCACGGATTGGGGGCTGAAAGGACCTTTGTCCCGACGGCCCTCTGTGTGGATCTTTGTGGCGGAGCGACAGGGCAGGTTGAGACCGCCTAGGAGAGAGGTGGGCCTGGCCCTGTTCGGCGTTCGCGGATATTTAACACGCTTAACGAGATCTTGGTATTTGATCTGAGTTGGCTACGAGCCTATACGCACTAACCATCTACGTGGGAGTAGTTATGGGTATCCCGGCGTCGTGGTATCAGCCGAAGCACTTCAGACGTCAGCGACGGAGCGGCGCGCGCTGGATTGGACTGGAACGCCACTAGGCTAGGTCTGCTTCCGGCCGCCCACGCAACGTGCAGGTGTGCTCAGGGCGATGGGCCCAGACCCCTGCGCGCTTAGGTTTAGACCGGCGTGCTGGCCTCTCTGTTTTGCCTAGGTGGGGCTGCGACGTGTTGATCTTCCGAGGCCGAGCATGACCCAGGAAAGTGTGTCCGGCCAAATGGGATCAAGCGTGTTGGGTAAGTTGGTGCACCCCTGCAGGGAAGTTAATCTATTCGAATAGCCGTGATCTTCGGTAATAGGACGACTTGGAGTTGTACCTTGACCTTATGACAACTAGAACCAGATACTTAATAAAACACACCCTTCCAAGTGCCAGATATAACCCGGTGATCGCTCTCTAACAGGGCGACGAGGAGAGGATCGCCGGGTAGAATTATGCTATGCGATGCTACTGGAGATGCTACTTGGAGTTGCTACTGGAGATGCTACTTGGAGTTGCTATTTGGAGATGCTAGTTGGAGGACTTCAGACTACCCTCTTCTACCTGTTGCAAGACGACGGTGACCAGAAGCGTAGTCTTCGATAAGACTAGCTACCCCCCTCTTATTCTGGCATTCTGCAGTTCAGCCCACTGATATGGCCCTTTACACATATATCCATGCATATGTAGTGTAGCTCCTTGCTTGCGAGTACTTTGGATGAGTACTCACGGTTGCTTTCTCCCCCCTTTCCCCCCTTTCCTTTCTTTCTGGTTGTCGCAACCAGATGCTGGAGCCCAGGAGCCAGATGCCACCGTCGATGACGACTACTACACCGGAGGTGCCTACTACTACGTGATGCCCGCTGACGACGACCAGGAGTAGTTTAGGAGGATCCCAGGCAGGAGGCCTGCGCCTCTTTCGATCTGTATCCCAGTTTGTGCTAGCCTTCTTAAGGCAATCTTGTTTAACTTATGTCTGTACTCAGATATTGTTGCTTCCGCTGACTCGTCTATGATCAAGCTCTTGTATTCGAGCCCTCGAGGCCCCTGGCTTGTAATATGATGCTTGTATGACTTATTTTATTTGTAGAGTTGTGTTGTGATATCTTCCCGTGAGTCCCTGATCTTGATCGTACACGTTTGCGTGTATGATTAGTGTACGATTGAATCGGGGGCGTCACAGCTGTCACAGCCCTAGATTAATGCTTGTAGTTAGTGGCATTGCATCCATGCATCTTGTCCATTTTCTGAAAGTTGAACTGAGGAAATTTGAAAGCCTCAAAACATTTAAATAAAAGAAGGGCAAAAACCCTAAAATCTCATTCATTGTTTCCAAAATGTTCTTCTTAAATGTTCGACATTTTTGGCAAGGGTTCTGGTCCAAACCAAAAATATTGAACATTTTTAAGGATTTAATTTTGGGACTTTGAAATTAAATCATTAGCTATTTGAATTTGAATTATATTCATATAATTAGAATATAATTTCAAATACCCCTGAGATATTTTATGAGCTTTTGGAAATGTCCATCTAGAAAAATAAAAATATTCAGAGGAGTTTTTGGCATTGTTTGAATTGTTTTGAATTCAAAACAGTGGCAAAAGATTAAACAAAAAAAACAGAAAACAGAAAACAATAAAAGAATAGAAACTTACCTGTAAGTTACCTGGCTTACCTGTGCGGCCCAGCACTGCAGCTGGCCGGCCCAGGAGCTAGTCTAGCCCACCCCCGCTACCAGTCATCCCCCTCCTCTTGCCAGAAGGCAGAGGAGAAGCGGAGCACGCCCCCGCGCGAGCGCGCCACGCTGATAGCAGCCTACCTGCCTCCCCAGCTCTCTAGTCGCGTCGCGGAGCTGCCACGAACCCCTCTGCCTCTTCCCCTCTCTCCCTGGTTCCTCTCTCTCCCCCTAGTGTTCGCGCGCGCAGCCACCGAGTGCCCCGCGGCGTGCCGACGAGCACCACCATGGCCACCGGCCTCCGCACGTCTTCCCGACGCGCCAAGAAGCCCCGCCGTAGACCCCTATGCTGTCTACGCCAAGCCACACGAGCGGAAGAGCCCTGCAGCGTCGTCCCCGTCCTCATCTTCAACCTCCGGCCGCTGGCAACCTCGCCGTGGATTCGCGGGCTCCAGTGCGTCCCCGACCTATCGACTACGCCACCGAGTTCACCGTGAGTTCCTTCCCGTTTCCCCTCCTTTGCTTTGCTTGTTCCCGTGCCACAGCACCCCCGCCCGCGTGCCCGAGCACCGCCGTCCGCCATGGCCGCCCAGCTCCCTTGGCCCGAGCCCCTCCGCCCAAACCCGTGGCACCAGAGTGCTTCTGGTGGCCCGTGGGTGCCATCTAGGCCACCATCTCCTTCCCTACCGCCCTGCAGCCCCGCGCCCGCACCCGACCGAGCTCCGGCCGCCGTCGTGGTCGACGCCGCGATCGTCTCCGGCCGCCCCAGCACATGCCACTTCCACCATACGAAGCCCCGCAGCAGCAGCTCCCCAACGCTCCCAGCCGCGCAAGCATCCGTGGCCGGAAACAGCAGGCCGGCGACCGCCGCCGTGCACTGCTTAGCGCCGGCGATTAGTCGCCGGCAAACCATCATTAGCTGCCTAACGATATTGTTAACCACCCCTAACCCACAGACAGCCGGGCCCCACCTGTTTAATTAACCGGCTAAAGAAATCAGTTAGAATTAGTCTAATTCCAGTGGACCCACGCGTCAGCATTGACCATGCTGACGTGGCTTTTGACCGGGCCCACCTGTCTGTGACACTAGGCAACACTGGCTCACTGACCGGCGGGCCCACGCGTCAGGTTTGACCTGGACCGTGTGTGTTGACCTGCTGAGGTCAGCATGACCTAATGCTGACACAGTAATTGATTTTCTGGATTTAATCTTATTCAGGAAATTCCAGAAAATGCCCAAAACTTCTAAAAATCATATAAAATCAACCGTAGCTCAGAATGAAATAATTTATATATGAAAAATGATCAGAAAAATCCAATCTATCCATATGTACCATTTTCATGCCTGTTAGAACAACTTATAGCTGCTGTTTAGCACAAATCATATAAATGGCATTTAAATATCCACATATGGAGTTTGAATTTGAATCTTGGATTCAAACCAACTTCATTTAATCTTGTTGCTAGTTGCATTAGCTCAAACAACAGCATATTGCCATGTCACACTCATGCATCATATTGTTGCATTGCATTGATTGTGTTCCTTCTATGTTGCTGATATTTGTCCCCTCTCGATAGACGTGGTTCCGACGATGAGTTCAATGACACCGATGAAGAGCTATACTATCTTCAGAAGTGCCAGGCAAGCAGAACTCCCTTGTTCATTCTGATACAATCCCACTCTCTCGCTCCTGCTCTATTTTACTGCATTAGGACAACAACGATACAACTGTTACTTGCTGCGGTAGCTGAACCCCTTTATCCTCTGAATGACCTATCATTACCACAGTAAATAGATGAAACCCACTAGCATGAGTAGGAGTTGTTTGAGCCCTGATGTGCCTACTCATTCATGCTTGTTTATCATGCCTGCTACTGCTTAGAGTTGAGTCACGTCTGATTCATCGGGGATGAATTGGAGGTGTGTGAACATGTCCTACTGTGTGTGAACACGATTTGGTAAAGGTAGCGGTGAGAGGCCATGTAGGAGTACATGGTGGGTTGTCTCATTGCAGCCGTCCTCAGGAACTGAGTTCTGTGTTTGTGATCCATGAACAGTTACTACCACGCGTTGGAATGCTTAAGTGCCCCTCTCGACATATTAATCAACCTGATCTCTGTCCAGGAGTTGCAACTAGTTTTTGGTGTTTGTAGGTAGTGTTAGTAGTCTACCAAGTGGCACCCGGTACAGGTGGGCTTGGGACAGACTAGGCACAGTGGCCCAGTGTACCAAGTGGCACCCGGATGGTGGGCTTGGGAACCCTGCACACATCGTTTGGGGCCGTGAGCGACACCCCGGCCGGATCTCCTTGCGGATGGAACCCGAATAGGCGATAAACCTAGACGAGAGACTTGTGTGGTTAGTCAGGTCGTGGTCGACACCCTCACTGGGCTTCCGCTTGAAGGTTGCCAAGTACATGTCGTGTAAACGGCGATAAGTGGTGAGAGCGTGTGTGAAGAAGTACACCCCTGAAGGGTTAATATGATCTATTCGAATAGCCGTGTCCGCTAAAAAGGACTTCTGGGTTGCCTGTATAGTTCATAGACAAGTGAAAGTGGATACTCTAAAATACGCAAGATAAGTGTGAGTGCTATGGATGGCGTTCTCGTAGGAAGACGGGAGCGGATCCATAGTGGTGTATTGATATAGTGAATATGTGGACTCGTGTGCTCCACCTCCAAGAGAGTTACTTGCAGTCGTAGTTCAGGATAGCCACCGAGTCAAAGCTGGCTTGCTGCAGTTAAACTCCACCACCCCCTTTGTTGATACTGATGCATATGTAGATAGTTCTGATGTAAGTCTTGCTGGGTACATTTGTACTCACGTTTGCCTATTTTATGTTTTTTCAGAGAGACTTCAGTCTCACTAGCAGTTTCACGTGGACTTTGACGTTTAGCTTGATACCTCATCTACGATCTTGTGCCCTCGGCAGGATCTGGTAGATAGTCAGGCTTCTCAGCCTTTTTCATTTGTAGAAGTCTATACTCAGACATGTTAAGCTTCCGCTTGTGCTTTGACTTGTATGCTCTGAATGCTGGGTCGAGAGACCCATGTTTGTAATATATCGCTCCTCGGAGCCTAATGAATAAATACTTGAGTTGTAGAGTCATGTTGTGATGCCATGTTGTATTTGCACATATCGAGCATATTGTGTGTATGTTATTGAAATGCTTGGTATGTGTGGGATCTGACTATCTAGTTGTTTATCCTTAGTAGACTCTCTTACCGGGAAATGTCTCCTAGTGCTTCCACTGAGCCATGGTAGCTTGCTACTGCTCCGGACCACTTAGGCTGGCCGGCATGTGTCCATCTTCGTTCCTGTGTCTGTCCCTTCGGGAAATGTCACGCGATGAATACCGGAGTCCTGTTAGCCCGCTACAGCCCGGTTCACCGGAGTCCTGCTAGCCCAGTGCTACAACCTGGATTCACTCGCTGATGACCGACACGTTTGATGCTGGGTCATGGATGCCTGTCCCTGTAAGTTTGTGCCACTTTGGGTTTACGACTAGCCATGTCAGCCCGGGCTCCTTATCATATGGATGCTAGCGACACTATCATATACGTGTGCCAAAAGGCGCAAGCGGTCCCGGGCAAAGGTAAGGCGACACCCGTGGGGATACCGTGCGTGAGGTCGCAAAGTGATATGAGGTGTTACATGCTAGATCAATGTGGCATTGAGTTGGGGTCCTGACAGGGGGCGCACCCCTGACCATCGTGGGCACTCCATAAGGTGGTTGCTGCTCTTCTTTTGCCGCAAGAAAGATAATTTTCGGGGGGAAAATCGTGGCAAAGGTTTCAATCCAATCGGAGTTACGGATCTCCGAATATATAAGAAACGGTGAAAAAGAACAAGCGGAGAACGCAGAAACATAGAGAGACAGAGAGACAGATCCAACCTCGGAGGGGCTCTCACCCCTCCCACGCCATGGAGACCATGGACCAGAGGGGAAACCCTTCTCCCATCTAGGGAGGAGGTCAAGAAAAAAGAAGAAGAAGGGGGCTCTCTCCCCCTTGCTTCCGGTGGCGCCGGAACACCGCCGGGGGCCATCATCATCACTGCAATCTACACCAACACCTCCATCATCTTCATCAACATATCCATCACCTTCCCCCATCTATATTCAGCGGACCACTCTCCCGCAACCCGCTATACCCTCTACTTGAACATGGTGCTTTATGCTTCGTATTATTATCCAATGATGTGTTGCCATCCTATGATGTCTGAGTAGATTTTCGTTGTCCTATCGGTAATTGGTGAATTGCTATGATTGGTTTAATTTGCTTGTGGTTATGTTGCTGTCCTATGGTGCTCTCCGTGTCGGGCAAGCGTGAGGGATTCCCGCTGTAGGGTGTTGCAATACGTTCATGATTCGCTTATAGTGGGTTGCTTGAGTGAAAGAAGCATAAATCCGAGTAAGGGGGTTGTGGCGTATGGGATAAAGGGGACTTGATGCTTTAATGCTATGGTTGGGTTTTACCTTAATGATCTTCAGTAGTTGCGGATGCTTGCTAGAGTTCCAATCATAAGTGCATATGATCCAAGAAGAGAAAGTATGTTAGCTTATGCCTCTCCCACATAAAACTTGCTATCGGTCTAGTAACGTAGTCAATTGCTTAGGGACAATTTCAAACTCCTACCACCACTTTTCCACACTCGCTATATTTACTTTATTGCTTCTTTATCTAAACAGCCCCTGGTTTATATTTACGTGCTTTTTATTATCTTGCAAACTTATCCAACAACACCTACAAAGTACTTCTACTTTCATACTTGTTCTAGGTAAAGCGAACGTTAAGCGTGTGTAGAGTTGTATCGGTGGTCGATAGAACTTGAGGGAATATTTGTTCTACCTTTAGCTCCTTGTTGGGTTCGACACTCTTACTTATCGAAAGAGGCTACAATTGATCCCCTATACTTGTGGGTTATCAAGACCTTTTTCTGGCGCCGTTGCCGGGGAGTCATAGTGTGGGGTGAATATTCTCGTGCGTGCTTGTTTGCTTTATCACTAAGTAATTTTTATTTGTTGTCTAAGTTGTTCTCTATCCTTAGTTATGGATATGGAACACGAAATACCCAAAAAAATGGGTTTACTTGCTACTGATGGAGATGGGGATCCTCCTAAAACCCTCGATGCTCATTATGTGAAAGATATTATGTACTACTTTGATAATCCTGAGAAAACCCCATTCAATTATGTTATGGGAGACACGTTGGATCAACATGAATACTTTAGGGATTATCGCTTGATACAAAAAGGGAAACTATTACGGGATCAAATTTATATGTTGCGTTGGTATGCTCGGGATCTATGCTTGAGACATGATTATATTTATTGCTCTAGGATGAAGGCTCCACACCTTCCCTTTCTTGCAAATTTAATGATAATGAAACCTTAGCTTCTTATGCTAATGGTATGTATGATTACTATGATGTGGAACGAATAGAAGAGTCCGTTGCTTTTATGGGTGCTTATGAAATTGAATCTTTGTTTAAAGAGTTTGAAGATTTTGATGATTCAGTTTATAGACCTGAAAATTTAGCTATCCTTAAATATTGCTATGAGAATTATGAATTCAATTCCGATATTGATGATTTTATTGAGAAAGTCTCCGCTGTCCAAGAAGAGACTAATATTCTTCAGGAATCTATGAAAGAAGAAATTGATGGAACTGTGAGCGCATTGGATGAAAAAGATGATGAGGAGAGTGAAGAACAAAAGGAGGAAGAACGGATTAGCTACCCGTGCCCACCTTCTAATGAGAGTAACTCTTCAACTCATACATTGTTTAATTCCCCTTCGTGCTTATCGAAGGATGATTGCTATGATGATTGTCATGATTCCGTTGATTCTTTTCAAATATCCCTTTTTGATGATGTTTGCTATGCTTGTGGCCAAGATGCCAATATAAATTATGCTTATGGAGATGAACTTGCTATAGTTCCTTATGTTAAACATGAAATTGTTGCTATTGCACCCACGCATGATAGTCCTATTATCTTTTTGAATTCTCCCTATTACACTATATTGGAGAAGTTTGCCCTTATTAAGGATTATATTGATGGGTTGTGTTTCACTACTACACATGATGATTTTGATAGATATAATATGCATGTGCTTGCTGCTCCTACTTGCAATTATTATGAGAGAGGAACTATATCTCCACCTCTCTATATTTCCAATACGATAAAATTGCAAGAAACTGTTTATACTATGCATTGGCCTTTACTTGGTGTGCATGAATTGTTCTTTTATGACATGCCGATGCATAGGAAGAGAGTTAGACTTCTTTGTTGCTTGATATATGTTACTTTGTGCTCACTACTAAATTACAAATCATTGTTAATTAAAATTGGCTTTGATATACCTTGGGATCCGGGTGGATCCATTACTTGAGCACTATATGCCTAGCTTAATGGCTTTAAAGAAAGCGCTACCAGTGAGACAACCCAAAAGTTTTAGAGAGTCATTTATTTCTGTTGTGTGCTTTTATATAGGTTAAAAAAAAGAGGGGAACCCAAAACTTTTCAAAAAGGAAAGTGAAAGTGAGAAAGACAAGCATTGTTGAAGTGGGGGAGCTCCTTGAACTTTGTTCATGCTCACGGAAACTTTGTGAATCTTAATTACAGAAAATTTTCAACAAAAATAGTTATCCCCTTGTACAATTCCATTGTATTATAAAAATAATGTGCCAAGGTTTGCCTTTAGGATGTTCACAATGCTTGTTGGTTTGTGCGGTGCAGGACAGAAACTTTGGCTGTAGTGCGCGATTTTACTTTTTTTTACTGGAACGTCAAATGGTTCTGATTCTTTTTGCACTGTCTTTATATATAAATTTTTTGTTTTTCCTAATTTTTGTAGAATTTTTGGGGTACCGGAAGTATGGTCAATGTTCAGATTGCTACAGACTGTTCTGTTTTTGACGCATAGTTTGCTTGTTTTGATGAAACTATCAATTTCTATCAGTGGATTAAGCCATGGAAAAGTTATATTACAGTAGCTGTAATGCAAAAACAAAATATGAATTGGTTGGCAACAGTACTTAGAGTAGTTATTTTCTTTATTATACTAACGGATCTTACCGAGTTTTCTGTTGAAGTTTTGTGTGAATGAAGTGTTCGATGATCGAGAAGGTCTCGATATGAGGAAAAGGAGGAGAGGCAAGAGATCAAGCTTGGGGATGCCCAAGGCATTGCAAGTAAATATCCAAGGAGACTCAAGAGTCTAAGCTTGGGGATGCCCCGGAAGGCATCCCCTCTTTCTTCAACAAGTATCGGTATGTTTTCGGATTCGTTTCGTTCATGCGATATGTGCAAATCTTGGAGCGTCTTTTGCATTTAGTTTTCACTTTTCTTTTATGCACCATGCTAGTATGAGATAGTCCATGGTTGATTTATATAATGCTCATTTCACTTCACTTATATCTTTTGATTATGGCTTTATAGAATTCTTCATGTGCTTCACTTATATCATTTGAAGTTTGGATTGCCTGTTTCTCTTCACATAGAAAACCGCCATTTGTAGAATGCTCTTTTGCTTCACTTATATTTGTTAGAGCATGGGCATATATATTGTAGAAAGAATTAACCTCTCTTGCTTCACTTATATCTATTTAGAGAGATGACAGGAACTGATCATTCACATGGTTAGTCATAAAATCCTACATAAAACTTGTAGATCACTGAATATGATATGTTTGATTCCTTGCAATAGTTTTGTGATATGAAGATGGTGATATTAGAGTCATGCTAGTGGGTAGTTGTGGATTAGTAGAAGTACTTGTGTTGAGGTTTGTGATTCCCGAAGCATGCACGTATGGTGAACCGTTATGTGACGAAGTCGGAGCATGATTTATTTATTGATTGTCTTCCTTACGAGTGGCGGTCGGGGATGAGCGATGGTCTTTTCCTACCAATCTATCTCCCTAGGAGCATGCACGTAGTACTTTGTTTTGATGACTAATAGATCTTTGCAATAAGTATGTGAGTTCTTTATGACTAATGTTGAGTCCATGGATTATAAGCACTCTCACCCCTACATCATTGCTAGCCTCTTCGGTACCGTGCATTGCCTCGAGAGTTGGTGCAAACTTCGTCGGTGCATCCAACCCCGTGATATGATACGCTCTATCACACATAAGCCTCCTTATATCTTCCTCAAAACAGCCACCATACCTACCTATCATGGCATTTCCATAGCCATTCCGAGATATATTGCCATGCAACTTTCATCATCATCATATACATGACTTGAGCATTTATTGTCATATTGCTTTGCATGAGCGTAAGATAGCTAGCATGATGTTTTCATGGCTTGTCCGTATTTTGATGTCATTGCTACGCTAGATCATTGCACATCCCGGTACACCGCCAGAGGCATTCATATAGAGTCATATCCTTGTTCTAGACATCGAGTTGTAATATTGAGTTGTAAGTAAATAAAAGTGTGATGATCATCATTATTAGAACATTGTCCCATGTGAGGTTATCAAAATAAAAGAGGCCAAAGAAGCCCAAATAAAAAAAAGAGGCCAAAGGAAGCCCACCAAAAAAATAAAAAATGAGAGAAAAAGAGAGAAGGGGAAATGTTACTATCCTTTTACCACACTTGTGCTTCAAAGTAGCACCATGTTCTTCATAGAGAGAGTCTCCTATGCTTTCACTTTCATATACTAGTGGGAATTTTTATTATAGAACTTGGCTTGTATATTCGGATGATGGGCTTCCTCAAATGCCCAAGGTCTTCATGAGCAAGCAAGTTGGATGCACACCTACTTAGTTTCAGTTTGAGCTTTCATACACTTATAGCTCTAGTGCATCTGTTGCATGGCAATCCCTACTCCTCGCATTGACATCACTTGATGGGCATCTCCATAGCCCATTGATTATCCGCGTCGATGTGAGACTTTCTCCCTTTTTTGTCTTCCCCACACCACCTCCATCATCATATTCTATTCCACCTATAGTGCTATGTCCAAGGCTCATGCTCATGTATTGCGTGGAAGTTGAAAAGGTTGAGAACGTCAAAAATATGAAACAATTGCTTGGCTTGTCATCGGGGTTGTGCATGATTTGAATATTTTGTGTGGTGAAGATGGAGCATAGCCAGACTATATGATTTTGTAGGGATAACTTTCTTTGGCCATGTTATTTTGAAAAGACATGATTGCTTTATTAGTATGCTTGAAGTATTATTGTTTTTATGTCAAATGATAGAATATTGCCTTGAATCACTTGTGTTTTAATATTCATGCCATGATTAGATTACATGATCAAGATTATGCTAGGAAACATTCCACATCAAAAATTATCTTTTATCATTTACCTACTTGAGGACGAGCAGGAATTAAGCTTGGGGATGCTGATACGTCTCCGTCGTATCTATAACTTTTGATTGTTCCATGCCAATATTCTACAACTTTCATATACTTTTGGCAACTTTTTATATTATTTTTGGGACTAAGATATTGATCCAGTGCCCAGTGCCCAGTGCCAGTTCCTATTTGTTGCATGTTTTATGTTTCACAGAAACCCCATATCAAACGGAGTCCAAACGTGATAAAAATGGACGAAGAATATTTTTGGAATATTTGTGATATTTGGGAAGAAGAATCAACACGAGACGGTGCTCGAGGGGGCCACGAGGCAGGGGCGCGTCCCGGGGGGCAGGCGCGCCCCTGACCCTCGTGGGCACCCCGTAAGGCGGTTGCTGCTCTTCTTTTACCGCAAGAAACCTAATTTTCGGGAAAAAATCGTGGTGAAGGTTTCAATCCAATCTGAGTTACGGATCTCCGGATATATAAGAAACAGTGAAAAAGAACAAGAGGAGAACGCAGAAACAGAGAGAGACAGAGAGATAGATCCAATCTCGAAGGGGATCTCGCCCCTCCCACGCCATGGAGACCATGGACCAGAGGGGAAACCCTTCTCCCATCTAGGGAGGAGGTCAAGGAAGAAGAAGAAGAAGGGAAGCTCTCTCCCCCTTGCTTCCGGTGGGGCCGGAACACCGCCGGGGGCTATCATCATCACCGCGATCTACACCAACACCTCCATCATCTTCATCAACATCTCCATCACCTTCCCCCATCTATATTCAGTGGCCCACTCTCCCGCAACCCGCTGTACTCTCTCTTGAACATGGTGCTTTATGCTTCATATTATTATCCAATGATGTGTTGCCATCCTATGATGTCTGAGTAGATTTTTGTTGTCCTATCGGTAATTGGTTAATTGCTATGATTTGTTTAATTTGCTTGTGGTTATGTTGCTGTCCTATGGTGCTCTCCATGTCGCGCAAACGTGAGGGATTCCCGCTGTAGGGTGTTGCAATACGTTCATGATTCGCTTATAGTGGGTTGCTTGAGTGACAGAAGCATAAACCCGAGTAAGGAGGTTACGGCGTATGGGATAAAGGGGACTTGATGCTTTAATGCTATGGTTGGGTTTTACCTTAATGATCTTTAGTAGTTGCGGATGCTTGCTAGAGTTCCAATCATAAGTGCATAAGATCCAAGAAGAGAAAGTATGTTAGCTTATGCCTCTCCCACATAAAACTTGCTATCGGTCTAGTAACGTAGTCACTTGCTTAGGGACAATTTCACAACTCCTACCACCACTTTTCCACACTCGTTGTATTTACTTTATTGCTTCTTTATCTAAACAGCCCCTAGTTTATATTTACGTGCTTTTTATTATCTTGCAAACCTATCCAACAACACCTACAAAGTACTTCTAGTTTTATACTTGTTCTAGGTAAAGCGAACGTTAAGCGTGCGTAGAGTTGTATCGATGGTCGATAGAACTTGAGGGAATATTTGTTCTACCTTTAGCTCCTCGTTGGGTTCGACACTCTTACTTATGGAAAGAGGCTACAATTGATCCCCTATACTTGTGGGTTATCACCCCACGCTCACCAACAAAATGGATTTGCCGAACGAAAACATAGGCACATAGTTGAGGTTGGTCTAGCCCTTCTTGCCGGCGCTTCCATGCCCCTCAAGTTTTGGGACGAAGCTTTTCCCATGGCAGTTCACATTATCAACATGCTCCCTAGTCGAGTCATCAATAATGAAACACCCACAGAACGGCTCCTTCATGTCAAACCCGACTACACATCACTCCGCGTATTTGGGTGTGCCTGTTGGCCTAATCTCCGACCATACAACTCTCGCAAACTTATGTTTCGCTCAAAACAATGTGTTTTTCTTGGGTATAGCTCTCAACATAAGGGGTTCAAATGCCTAGATGCCTCTACTGGTCGAGTTTACTTATCCCGTGATGTTGTGTTCGATGAAACAAAATTCCCTTTTTCTGATCTACATCCAAATGCCGGTGCTTTACTTCGGAAAGAAATCCTTCGCTACCTCCAAACCTAACCGGCTTTGATCATGGGGAGTATAACTCTAATGATTCTATTGTGACTAACCCTCTCACCACTTTGCCTGAGTTGTGTGATGATACAGGGAGCCGTGCTGAAGAAAACAGAGTTGAAAACGGTGAAGAAAATCACCCAACAGGGCCATATTTCATGTGCCAGGATTTGGGGAGCAAATCCCTCTCGGGATCGATACCCGCAGGCGCGGCAGACCTGACAGCAGGATCCGCCCCGGGATCACCGCCTGCAGATCGGTCGGGCCGATCCTCTCTGGTTTCCGCGCCCTCCGCTACTCCCCCCGCACCCGACCACGCGTCAGCAGGCGGCCCTGCCTGCACCACGCGGCAGCTAGTTGCTGGTGGTGATGGCCCACACTCACCAGGGCCTACGGGCGGTCGCTTTCCCGTCCAGCCTGTCTGCTACAAGCGGTGGGATCTGTGTCGGCTGACTGGCGCGGGCCCCACGCCTGGCACGCGTTAGGAACTGGCCCAATCATTGCCGCATGATAAGCCTTGCCAGGCGGGATCTTCTGCAGCGCGTGTGGCTCCGTCTCATGTCACTGCTTCGTCCCCGCGCACAGAGGATCTAGCCTCTGTTTCCGATGCAGCTGCTGAGGACCCTCCTGAATCCACCTCGGGATCAGCAAATGCAGCTCACATGGGATCTTCTGCGCCGGAGCCAACTACGTCACGCCGCACTCATCTCCAACAAGGGGTAATACAACCCATAAATTATAAACGTATGACCAAATTTGGGATGGTATGTTCCACAGGTGAACCAGGCGAACCACATTCACCTGAAGAAGCCCTTGGTGATGAAAATTGGAAGAAAGCAATGAAAGAAGAGTACATGGCCCTAAAGAGAAACAACACATGGCACTTGGTTCCTCCACGGCAAGGTAAAAAACCTTATTGACTGCAAGTGGGTATTTAGGATTAAGAGAAAATCTGATGGAACCATTGATCGTTACAAAGCAAGACTTGTAGCAAAAAGTTTTAAACAACGGTATGGCATAGACTATGAGGATACCTTTAGTCCAGTTGTAAAAGCTGCCACTATCCGTCTTGTTTTGTCCATTGCTATTTCCAGGGACTGGAGTCTCAGACAGCTAGATGTACATAATGCGTTTTTGCATGGTGTTCTGGAAGAGGAAGTGTACATGAAACAACCTCCTAGGTTTGAAAACAAGAATGCACCTTCTCATGTATGCAAGCTTGACAAAGCATTATATGCACTGAAACAGGCTCCTAGAGCATGGCACTCACGGTTGAGTCACAAAATGCAAGCACTTGGCTTCATTCCTTCCAAGTCTAACACCTCATTGTTCATTTACAACAAATGCAACACTCACATATTTGTTCTCATATATGTTGATGATATTATTGTCACAAGTTCATCTAATGAGGCTATCACAGGACTTTTGACGGATCTCAGTGTAGAGTTTGCTCTCAAGGACCTTGGAGAATTGCATTACTTCCTAGGGATAGAAGTGAAGAAACATGAGGATGGACTTCATCTCTCCCAGGAAAAGTATGCAACAGATCTGGTCAAAAAGGCTAGTTTGCAAGGGTGTAAACCCTCTCCTACTCCACTATCCAGTTCAGAAAAGTTGTCCCTTATAGAAGGGCAACCTTTGGGTCAAGATGACAACACAAGATACATGACTTTGGTAGGTGCACTTCAATATTTGACGCTTACACGGCCTGATATCTCATTTGCTATTAATAAGGTCTGTCAGTTTCTTCATGCATCCACCACTGTTCACTGGACTGCTGCAAAGCATATAGTTCAATATGTCAAGAATACTCTTAATATTGGTCTGGATTTCAGCAAGTCATCATCTACACTTTTGAGTGCTTTCTTAGATTCTGACTGGGCAGGATGCCTGGATGACAGGCGGTCCACTGGTGGCTTTGCAGTATTTTTTGGTCCTAATTTAATTTCATGGTGCGCAAGAAAACAGGCCACTGTCTCTCGATCTAGTACAGAGGCAGAATACAAAGCATTGGCAAATGCTACAGCTGAGATCATATGGGTGCAATCACTGCTGAAAGAACTTGGTGTAAAAAGTACTCAAACTCCATGTTTATGGTGTGATAACCTGGGTGCTACATACTTGTCTGTTAATCCAGTGTTTCATGCTAGGACCAAACACATTGAAATTGATTTTCACTTTGTTAGAGAACGAGTGGCTCAGAAGAAACTTGACATACGTTTTGTGCATTCCAAGGATCACATAGCAGATGGATTCACAAAACCTTTACCCACAAGAAGCTTTGAAGACTTCAAACATAATCTCAACTTGATGAAGTTGTGATTAAGGGAGAGTGTTAAACACATATACATGTCACGTTGGAGTCCAGAGTTGGCGTACAAGGAGACGTACAGGAGATAGACTAGGTTGTTAGACAAGTAGTTCAATATCTTGTAAACCTCTTATCTCTTTATCTCTTCCTCTCCAAGCTGTAATCTTCTCCAACAAACTTGTATGCGCTATTGTCAGGGAGGTGCGCCCTTGAAGCCTATAGCAAGTAACGCGCCCCCTCACATCGAGGGTAAGACGCTTTTGCCTATTCGCACAGCCTCAAGCCGATCAACCTCACCGTGAAACTTCGTGATGGTGTTCTGGATGGTGTATCATTGACACTAATGACTTCACATTGTGTTCAAGGATGATGTGCATGATGTAGGGTGCAAAGTGCTTTTGCTCATAAAATGAACAACGCACGTGCTGTGAAAGTCCCCCATTCTGCTCCTGCCTACGAAGTCCGTCGATACGGCAAACCACGCATCGCACAACAACTGGCCCTCCATGGTTTAGTACCTTGCCATCCTTACAATATTGTATAAATTTTGAAAAAAATCTCAATGGCATTTGACCGAACACCAGTCCGTCATGGTGTCCGTCATGGACATCGTTGACAGGGGGCGGAGGGCACCTGGCTACGGACGGATCCTGGATGGACGGAGTCGTAGTACAAGGCGAGCGGGGGTGGTGGCTGCGGACGTCCGGTGTAGGACCTTGAGAAGAGGTGTCTAGAGGGGGGGGGGTGATTAGACACTAAGTACCAAAGTTGCAGTTTTTAAGGTTCTTTAAGTTTAATTGGAGTTAAGGCACAATTTCAACATTCACAATACATATCAAGCAAGCATGCAAAGAGTATATGAGCAGCGGAAAGTAAAGCATGCAACTTGCAAGAAAGTAAAGGGAAGGGTTTGGAGGATTCAAACGCAATTGGAGACACGGATGTTTTTGGCGTGGTTCTGATAGGTGGTGCTATCGTACATCCACGTTGATGGAGACTTCAACCCACGAAGGGTAACGGTTGCGCGAGTCCACGGAGGGCTCCACCCATGAAGGGTCCACGAAGAAGCAACCATGTCTATCCCACCATGGCCGTCGCCCACGAAGGACTTGCCTCACTAGCGGTAGATCTTCACGAAGTAGGCGATCTCCTTGCCCTTACAAACTCCTTGGTTCAACTCCACAATCTTGTCGGAGGCTCCCAAGTGACACCTAGCCAATCTAGGAGACACCACTCTCCAAGAAGTAACAAATGGTGCGTTGATGATGAACTCCTTGCTCTTGTGCTTCAAATGATAGTCTCCCCAACACTCAACTCTCTCTCATAGGTTTTGGATCTGGTGGAAAGAAGATTTGAGTGGAAAGCAACTTGGGGAAGGCTAGAGATCAAGATTCATATGGTAGGAATGGAATATCTTGGCCTGAACACATGAGTAGGTAGTTCTCTCTCAGAAAATGTATGTTGGAAGTGTAGGTTCGTTCTGATGGCTCTCTCCACGAATGAAGAGGAGGTGGAGGGGTATATATAGCCTCCACACAAAATCTAACCGTTACACACAATCTACCAAACTCGGTGGGACCGAATCGTTAAACTCGGTCAGACCAATTCAGCAAATAATGTGACCATTAGGGTTTTCGGTGGGACCGAAATGCAACTCGGTGAGACCGATATTGTTAGGGTTAGGGCATAACGTAATCTCGGCAGGACCGATTACACAAACTCGGTGAGACCGATTTGGTAATAAGCTTTCCAGAGAGTTGGTCAGGCAAACTCGGTGGGACCGATTACTCAAACTCGGTGGGACCGATTTTGTTAATAAGTTATCCAGAGAGTTTGCATTGTTATCTCGGTAGTACCGATTCCTCAAACTCGGTAAGACCGATTTTGGTAATGGACATACACAGAGAGATTACAATCCCATCTCGGTAAGACCGTGATCCCTATCCGTAAGACCAATTTGCTTAGGGTTTGTGGTAGTGGCTATGACCTTTGGAATCGGTGGCGCCGGATAGGAAGAATCGGTGTGACCAATTTTGGCTTTGGGTTTAGGTCATTTGTGGATGTGGGAAAGTAGTTGAGGGTTTTGGAGCATATCACTAAGCACATGAAGCAAGAGGCTCATTAAGCAACACCTCATCCCTCCTTGATAGTATTGGCTTTTCTTATAGACTCAATGTGATCTTGGACCACTAAAATGTAAAATGAAGAGTCTTGAGCTTGAAGCTTGAGCCAATCCTTTGTCCTTAGCATCTTGAAGGAGTTCCCACGTCCTTTAGTTTATGCCACTCCATTGTTGAACTTATCTGAAATATACTAGATAAAAGTGTTAGTCCAACAAGAGATATGTTGACATTAATTACCAAAACCACCTAGGGAGCACTTGTGCTTTCAATCTCCCCCTTTGGTAATTGATGGCAACATACATCAAAGCTTTAGATAAGGATATAAAGAATAGCAAGTAAAGCTTTGAAAAGACATGTAACAAACATAGACTCCCCCTACATGTATGCAATCATGTGAATATGGGATGTAAGAGCATGTGAGAGCATAAACATGATAGAGTAGGCAATGTGTTACATGTATCTTGGCCATATGCATCAGAGCAAAGAATGTTGAAGAAAATACCTTCATGCTCATGAGTCCTTCTTGCAAACAATATGTGCATCAGCAAGAATTCCTCATACACATGATTGTGATGCATATACTTACCTTGTAGTCTTGAGTTGGCTTAGGATGGAATGAACCTGCATAAACAAGGTTAGATAACACAGATGCATCTACTAGCCAGAGCAAACAGAAGAAACCACAAGAATACCAAGACTGGGATGACATGTAGAGAGTGTGTACTAAGTACCACATTGGATTAGACATGTCCCCAAGATTAAAGATATGCAAAGAATTTAAATGATATCTTTCCCTTAGATGTCTTGCTCCCCGTAATCTAACATGGGATACTGGGAGAAGATAGGGAACAGAAAATCAGAGCTGAAAGAAAACAGAGCTGAAAGATATGAATGATGATCAGAGCTGATGCATGCTAATGCAAAAAGGCACAACAAAACATATGAACATGTCTCTCCCATCAAGAAGACATGTGGACATCTCTCCTCTTGAACACCAAGCATCTGGGATCCTTGAGAAATACTTTCTACTTAAGTATTCTCTCCCCCTGGAGATCTCTCTCTACACTTTGAGGGTCTTTCCCCCTAGAAGGTCTCTCTCCCCCTTTAGAAGATGATATCTCTCTCTCTTCAAATGATAAGCTTTGATGTTCTCTCTCTCCCCCTTTGACATCAATTTCCAAGAAGGGTCTTCTGGAATCTGTCGAATGGGTTTGGTCCTTGAGACACAGAACAAAGCAATGATAAAAATGTGATGCTTGTAGAGGACAAGATTCATTGAGTGGAGCTGGATCAGAAGAAACACAGACTTATGTGGCAAACTGTTTTTCCTGTTATGAAGTCGGTGGCACCGAGTGGTATGCTTCGGTCATACCGAAAAGATTCGGTTGGGCCGAAAATAACAAATCGGTGAAACCGAGTTCATCGCAAAGAAAACACTTGTCACTTCAGCTCACTAGACTAGTAAGATCTCACAAATATTTGCAAGGAATTTATTGAAATATGTGAAATGAATTGGAATGCAGAAAATGCAGAACAAACAGAAAGAAAGAAATCTAGATGAAATAAATTGACAAGTACCCAAAGTGGACTTTCTATCAACCTTGTCTCCGGCATAGTCTGAGTCGGAATAGCCAACAAGATCGAAAGAAGCCCTCCTAGGATACCAAATGCCAAAGTTTGGTGTATGGATTAAGTATCTCACTATCCTTTTCACGGCCTTAAGATGACATTCCTTAGGAGCAGCTTGATATCGTGCACACATGCACACACTTAGCATGATATTGGGACGTGAAGCACATAGATATAACAATGAACCAATCATAGAGCGATAAACCTTTTGATCAACCGGTTCACCACCTTTGGTTACTCATTATGTCCACTAGTAGGCATGGGTGTAGACATACCTTTGCATTCTTGCATATTGAACTTCTTGAATAAGTCCTTGGTGTACTTTGTTTGAGAAACAAAGGTACCTTCCTTAGTTTGCTTGATTTGTAACCCAAGAAAGAATTTGAGTTCACTCATCATAGACATCTCAAACTTCTCCGACATTAGCTTCCCAAACTTTTCACTAAAATGAGGGTTAGTCGAACCAAATATAATATCATCAACATAGATTTGGCACACAAATAGTTCTCCATTACCCCTTTTAGTAAAAAGAGTAGAATCAATTTTCCCAATTTCAAAGCCTTTCTCAATAAGGAACTTGGTCAAGCATTTATACCAAGCTCTAGGAGCTTGTTTAAGACCATAAAGAGCTTTGTGAAGTTTGTAAACATGATTGGGTTTCTTAGGATTGACAAAGCCGGGAGGTTGCTTAACATAAACTTCCTCCTCTATTTCACCATTTAGAAAAGCACATTTAATGTCCATTTGGTACAAGGTAATATCATGATGATTAGCATAGGCAAGTAAGATGCGAATGGACTCAAGTCTAGCAACGGGGGCGTAAGTCTCACCATAGTCCATACCTTCGACTTGTGTGTAGCCTTGGGCGACGAGACATGCTTTGTTGCGAACTACTTGTCCATCTCCATCTTGCTTGTTGCGAAACACCCATTTGATACCAATGACGTTGTGGTTGTTGTCGGGCTTCTCAACCAATGTCCAAACTTGATTCCTCTCAAAGTTATGTAGCTCTTCATGCATGGCATTTATCCAATCCGGATCTTCCAATGCTTCTTCGACCTTCATAGGTTCAATGCTAGAGATGAAAGAATAGTTTTCACAAAAGTTAGCTAAACGAGTTTTAGAGCGAGTGATTCTCCCGGTTTGAATGTCATTGTAGATTTGCTCGACGGGATGATCTTTAGCAACTCTTGCTCCAACTCATGAAAGCTGTTGCATGGGTCTTCGTTGAACATCTTCTTCATCTTGTTCTTCTTCTTCTTGTCCTTCTTCATTGTTGGCATTGTCGTTCTCTTGTCGTGGTGGAGAAGGAGGTCGTTGACGTTCATCTTGATGCACTTCCTCATTTTCTTCATCTTGGTGTGTCCCGCTTGTTGATGCTTCCGTATCAACTCTTGGTTCACCTTGTTGTGAAGTTGAAGCTTCCACTTGGACGGACGAGGTACTCTCCTTCACCTCCGTTGGACGAACCTTGCCAATGGCCAAGTCTTGAATTGCTTCCGAAGGATCTTTTTCTCATGCATCAATTGGCAATTGCTCTACTTGCAAGCCGTTAGATTCATCAAACTTCACAGCTACCATCTCTTCAACCTTTCGGGTGAAATTGTTGTAGACACGGTAAGTGTGAGAGTTTGAGCCATAATCGAGTAGGAAACCTTCATGAGATTTAGGAGCAAATTTAGAGCGACGATGCTTATCAAGAATGTTGCACTTTGAGCCGAATACTCAAAAGTATCCAACTTGGGGTTTGTTACCGGTGAGGAGCTTGTATGCCGTCTTGCCGAGTAGCTTGTGAAGATACAAGCGATTTTTTTGCATGACAAGCTGTCTCAACCGCTTCTGCCCAAAAGTGCTTCGGCGTCTTGTACTCATCATGCATCGTTCTCGCCATTTCGATGAGCGTCCGGTTCTTCCTCTCAACAAATCCGTTTTGTTAAGGTGTGTACGTAGCCAAGAACTCGTGTGAAATCCCTTCTTTGTCAAGAAAGGTGTCCACATTTGTGTTCTTGAACTCCGTTCTGTTGTCGCTGCGAACCTTCTTGATCTTCACTTCAAATTGATTTTGGGCCTTCCTAGCGAAGTTTTTGAAGATCTTTTGGACCTGCGATTTATCATCGAGAAAGAACACCCACGTAAATCTTGAAAAATCATCAACTATAACTAGACCAAAAGAATTTCCACCGAGACTCTTGTAAGAGTTGGGACCAAAGAGATCCATGTGAAGTAGCTCGAGTGGCCTCCTTGTAGTCATGATGTTCTTCACGGGATGCCTTCCTCCAACCTGTTTACCTGCCTGACAAGCGCTGCAAAGTCTATCCTTATCAAATATGACATCGTTAACTCCAAGGATATGATTTCCTTTAATAAGCTTGTCAAGGTTTCGCATACCAACATGACCTAATCGTCTATGCCACAACCAACCTTTTGAGGTTTTAGCAATGAAGCAAGTTTTAGGTTGAGCCTTTTTAGTGAAAGCAACAATGTACAGATCACCTCTATGCACACCGGTAAAGACCATTTTATGATTATCTCGACGAAACACTTGGCAATCTACTTCAGTAAATAGAACATTGAAACCGAAATCAGCAAGTCTAGATACTGAAAGTAAGTTGTAACCAAGATATTCAACGAGCATGACATTTTGTATGGAGCTATCATGTGATATGGCCACCTTACCGAGGCCAACCACCTTACCCTTTGAGTTGTCACCGAAAGTGACATACTTTCGAGGACTATCGTTGTCAGCAAGCTCACGAAACATGTCTTTATCTCCGGTCATGTGATCGGTACATCCACTATCAAGAACCCATTCCTTTCCTCCTGACATATATCCCCGAAGATTTGCCATAAGACCAAAATGTCTCATTGCATCATCAAGATCGAAGTCACTATCATCATCCTCATCATAGTATCCATGTTCAACATCGTCATGTGGTGGATAGAGAGGGTGATTCATTAGAATGAGTTTGACAATGATCTTGCTTATGAATTTTTATGGCTTCAGAAATAATATCACTAATAATACCAACATTTCCTTTGGCACGCATAAGGTTAGTAAGCTCAAATAGACGATCACCAAACATAGGATCACTAGTATTCATCTTACTCAAGGCAATAGACTTATGGAGAATTTCATCAAGATTTTTCAAGGAATAATCGGGAAATCGTTCCTCAAGAAATTTCCATATGGTGTAGGCACACTTGAAAGTAGGCAAACATACAAGCAAGTTTCTAGGCAATCCTCTAATGATAAGTTCGGCAGTTCTAAGATTCCTAAGCATGTCAATAGACTCATCATGGGTAGGATGCATAGGATCAACACAAGGTGCACAAGGGCTAGCAATGTACTTGTTAAAATTATATTGATTGAAAATAACAAGCATCTCATTTTTCCACTCATGAAAATACTCTCCATCAAGAATAGGCACTCTATGTCTAAGACTCCCAATAGTAGACTCATACATCTTCCTCCAATGGTGATTAAACCAAAGCAATGGAGACCATTGCTCTGATACCACTTGTAGGACCTTGAGAAGAGGTGTCTAGAGGGGGGGGGGTGATTAGACACTAAGTACCAAAGTTGCAGTTTTTAAGGTTCTTTAAGTTTAAGTGAAGTTAAGGCACAATTTCAACATTCACAATACATATCAAGCAAGCATGCAAAGAGTATATGAGCAGCGGAAAGTAAAGCATGCAACTTGGAAGAAAGTAAAGGGAAGGGTTTGGAGGATTCAAACGCAATTTGAGACATGGATGTTTTTGGCGTGGTTTCGATAGGTGGTGCTATCGTACATCCACGTTGATGGAGACTTCAACCCATGAAGGGTAACGGTTGCACGAGTCCACGGAGGGCTCCATCCACGAAGGGTCCACGAAGAAGCAACCTTGTCTATCCCACCATGGTCATCGCCCACGAAGGACTTGCCTCACTAGCGGTAGATCTTCATGAAGTAGGCGATCTCCTTGCCCTTACAAACTCCTTGGTTCAACTCCACAATCTTGTCGGAGGCTCCCAAGTGACACCTAGCCAATCTAGGAGACACCACTCTCCAAGAAGTAACAAATGGTGCGTTCATGATGAACTCCTTGCTCTTGTGCTTCAAATGATAGTGTCCCCAACACTCAACTCTCTCTCATAGGTTTTGGATCTGGTGGAAAGAAGATTTGAGTGGAAAGCAACTTGGGGAAGGCTAGAGATCAAGATTCATATGGTAGGAATGGAATATCTTGGCCTCAACACATGAGTAGGTAGTTCTCTCTCAGAAAATGTATGCTGGAAGTGTAGGTTCGTTCTGATGGCTCTCTCCCCGAATGAAGAGGAGGTGGATGGGTATATATAGCCTCCACACAAAATCTAACCATTACACACAATCTACCAAACTCGATGGGACCGAATTGTTAAACTCGGTCAAACCGATTCAGCAAATAATGTGACCGTTAGGGTTTTCGGTGGGACCAAAATGCAACTCGGTGAGACCGATATTGTTAGGGTTAGGGCATAACATAATCTCGGTAGGACCGATTACATAAATTCGGTGAGACCGATTTGGTAATAAGCTTTTCAGAGAGTTGGTCAGGCAAACTCGGTGGGACCGATTACTCAAACTCGGTGGGACCGATTTTGGTAGTAAGTTATCCAGAGAGTTTGCATTGTAATCTCGGTAGTACCGATTTCTCAAACTCGGTAAGACCGATTTTGGTAATGGACATACACAGAGAGATTACAATCCCATCTCGGTGAGACCGAGATCCCTATCGGTAAGACCGATTTGCTTAGGGTGTGTGGCAGTGGCTATGACCTTTGGAATCGGTGGCGCCGGATAGGAAGAATCGGTGTGACCGATTTTGGCTTTGGGTTTAGGTCATTTGTGGATGTGGGAAAGTAGTTGAGGGTTTTGGAGCATATCACTAAGCACATGAAGCAAGAGGCTCATTAAGCAACACCTCATCCCTCCTTGATAGTATTGGCTTTTCCTATAGACTCAATGTGATCTTGGACCACTAAAATGTAAAATGAAGAGTCTTGAGCTTGAAGCTTGAGCCAATCCTTTGTCCTTAGCATCTTGAAGGAGTTCCCACGTCCTTTAGTCCATGCCACTCCATTGTTGAACTTATCTAAAATATACTAGATAAAAGTGTTAGTCCAACAAGAGATATGTTGACATTAATTACCAAAACCACCTAGGGAGCACTTGTGCTTTCATCCGGCAATGCTGGATGGCGGCCGAAGAGGTTGAACGGCGGTGTCATAGGAGGAGGATGCGGATGCAAAGCAAGGGGGAGCAGTGGCAAAGTGGAAGAGAATGGGACCGGGAGGGGGATTTGAGTTGGTCGGGGGTGTCGGAGTCCTACATGGTGGTGGTCTGGCTTCCCGCAAAGCCCCTAGTTTGCTTTCAAATTACAGGAAAAAGTGTGCCCGGACTGGTCGGTGGACCAATACAGGTTCGTGTTGGATAGCAAAACACGTTCAGACGCGAGGTCCGCATGGTTGCGAACTGTTCGAAGGTCGGCGTTGAAGTTGCCCTTAAGATCTTTACACCTGTCGAAATTATTACCCTGCATTTTAAAATCTATACCCACTAATAAAGCATGGTGCATTACTCTGATTTATTTTCATCCGTTCACCATTGATTTTTTTTCTATTCGAGGTTGTACTATTTTTTTGTCCGTTCATCTATTAGAAAAGGAAAAACGCCAGAGTTACATACATGGGACGCCTGTAGTGTGGCCCAACAAAAGAAGCCCATTTATTTTCGTTCCCACGCAGGTAAGAGAACCCTATTTATCGCATCCAGTGCGAAATAGTCGCATCGCACAGGGTGCCCAAGCTGAGCTGAACCATTTTCTTTTTTTTTGTTCTGTGTTCTGGTTTATGTTTCTATTTTTCTTTTTCTGTTTCTTTCTCTATTTCATTCCTGTTTCTTCTGTAGTTTTATCCTTTCAAGTTTATTTTTATTTATCCCTTTTTTCATAAATTCAAAATTTTCAAAAAACTTCATAATTTCAGGAAAAAATCCAATTTTTTTAAAATGTTTAGAATTTAAAAACATATTCCATTTTCAAAAATGTTCAGACCACTAGATCTTTGTTCTCGTTCCAAAATTGGTTCATATTTTAAAAAAAGTGTTCCTTTTTTTGTTTGTCAAAGTTGTTTGAGGTTTTCCAACAAAAATGCATTTTAAAAATGTTTCAAATATGAAAAATAATCTTGTTTTGATGAAATGTTCGCATATTCAGAATAATTTCTTAGCTTAAAGAAACACATTTCCAAAATTATTATGAATGTTCAAAATATGTTTCCTATTTAAAAAAATCACAAATTAAAAAAGTTCATGTTATTATAAAATCTTCATGTTTTGAAATAAGATTGTGAATTTCGAACATTTCAAATTTTGTTGTGTATTTTTGAAAATGTAAAGAATTTAAAAAATGTTTGGGATTTTCAAAATTATTCATGTTTCCAATAATATTCAGAAATTTATATTATTTTTAAAGTTCAAAAAATTGGTTTCTAATCTGACATTGGAGTATGTTCTTAAAGGTTTGAGCAGGCCATTGGTTGGTAGGACTCATTTCTTCGAGTGGCTAGCAACATGTAGTCAGGTCTTTGAGGGCATGATTTTGATGCTTCAACTCATCGTTTTTTTGATTTTTCACGCGTTACAAACATAGGTCGTCTTAGAGCCTACCAGTGTGCTGGCCCATACATGAACTGATATGTGTCCCACATGCTATTTTACGCAACTAGCGTCATATAGTAGCCCCCATGCAGTTGGCCCAAGAAAAAATTGCTCCGTCGCACATGCAGTATTGGGCCTCAGCCGCACTCTCATACTGGGTCGTCCGAGGGAGCAATTATTTTTTCTTGGGCCAATAAAAGAGAATATGTTGGTTTGGCTCGAAATAAAAAATTTGTGGGCACGTGCGCGCTAAAATAATGTAAGAGAATAAACCCTAATAAAGAAGGGATATTGATGTCTGGTTATGCGCTAAATATGCTAAGAAAATGGGGTCTATGCCCTACAGTTAGTAATCCATCCGATTACATCGTTGTAAGAGAGAGTGGTCAAAGCAACCGTGCCCCGAAGGTCGCCGTATAGCTACCAAATGAGGAGGTAGACACTACCCCAAGAAAGAGGCAGACCTGGAGGAAAAAAAAGGCACGAGTAGGATGGTTGCCTCCACGCCGACTAACTCTACCCCTATCAAGATCTCGTAGGACAAACATGACCCGCGAGAAGACCACAACTCCTCTCTATCACACTGCCATGGAGATCGTTTTTGGTCGACACATCTATTATCTCTCCCATTGCTTCTCGCAAAGAAATATCTCTTCCGTTGCAACACACGGCCATATGTGTTCGTAAGACTAATCCATGGAAAACAAGTTAAAGACCCAACGATGCACTCTTTTATGTATTATTACTGTTACGTGATGAAACATTATGATACACATTGAAACAAGAGAAAAAGATCGGATGAAGTTATTATGATACACTGGGAAACAAGAAAACCTTGACAAAACGAGAACTCACGGAATGATTCTCTTGGTGATAAGGGATGTCGGATCCAAATAGGCTATTACCATGCATGGTAGAAAATTCACTCTCTCTTACAACTTGATATTAGATTGGGATTTGCCCCTGAGTTTTTTTAAACAAAGACAAAAGATTTAGCTCATTAATTAATTAAGAAGAAGAGAGTTGACCACATAATTACAGAAAACCATGCGAAAACTGATACAAACAACCCATAACGCTCTAATCACAAAGCACGAAACACCGTAACCGCACAGGCGGCCGTCCCACCAACATACAACAATTGCAACCCATGATACATGTAGAACACAACGGAACTCCTTACGAGAACACTGACAATGATAAAAACAGAGCACCATCCAACATGAGACTGTGGATGTCTTCCAGATGGCGCCACCCTTCTTGCTTTTGTTCTTCTTTGACTTCCCCCTGTTTGGTTTCTCCTTGACGAGGCAACCACTTGTCTTGTCGGATCTAGGTTGACTAGCCGCCGTTTGTTAAGGAAATCATAAAACTCATTGTATTTCTTGACGTAGTTGTTGTCAACCAAGATGCTCCTAGAAGTAGGCACCAACTCACCGGCCGCATTGACATCATCAACAGGAACCACCGACATGACGCCATCAAACACAACATCATCAACCACAGGAACCATCAGCACTATGAACCCAGGCAGCCCCAATTGCTCACACGACAGAGACGATACATGCCTGATGCAGCTTGAAGCTATGTCGGTATTTTCCCAAAGAGGAAGGGATGATGCAGCACAGCGACGGTGGGTATTTTCCTTAGTGATGAGACCAAGGTTATCGAACCATTAGGAGAATCAAGCAACACAACGTAAACAACACTTGCACACAAATAACAAATACTCGCAACCTGACGTGTAAAAGGGGTTGTCAATCCCTTTCAAGTAGCGGCGCCAGAAATTGGCAAACGGACGTAAATAAATTGTAGTAGATTGATAGATCGAACGCCAAATAAAATAAATATGAATAAATTGCAGCAAGGTATTTTTGTATTTTTGGTTTAATAGATCTGAAAATAAAAGCAAAAAAAATAAATCGCAAAGGCAAATAATATGAGAAAGAGAACGATGGCCGTAGATTTGACTTGTGGCTTCTCTCAAGAAAAATAGCAAACAGTGGGTAAACAAATTACTGTTGAGCAATTGATAGAACTTCAAATAATCATAACAATATCCAGGCAATTATCATTATATAGGCATGATGTCCAAGATTAGTAGACCGACTCCTGCCTCCATCTACTGCTATTACCCCACACATCGACCGCTATCTAGCATGCATCTAGTATATTAAGTTCATGGAGAAACGGAGTAATGCAATAAGAACGATGACATTATGTAGACAAGATCTATTTATGTAGAAATAGACCCCATCGTTCTATCCTTAGTAGCAAAGATACATACGTGTCGGTTCCACTTCTCTCACTGGGATCAAGCACTGTAAGATCGAACCCACTACAAATCACATCTTCCCATTGCAAGATAAATAGATCAAGTTGGCCAAACAAAACCCAAATATTGGAAAATAAATACGAGGCTATAAGCAATCATGCATATAAGAGATCAAAGAAACTCATATAACTTTCATGGATATAAAAGGATAGATATGATCATAAACTCAAAGTTCATCCGATCCCAGCAAACACACCGCAAAAAGAGTTACATCATATGGATCTCCAGGAGACCATTGTATTGATAATCAAATGAGAGAGAGGGAGCCATCTATCTACTAACTACGGACCCGAAGGTCTACAAAGAACTACTCACGCATCATCAGAGAGGCACCAATGGAAGTGGTGAACCCCTCCATGATGGTGTCTAGATTGGATCTGGTGGTTCTGGACTCTGCGACAGCTGGAATTGATTTTCGTCGACTCCCCTAGAGTTTCTGGAATATTGGGGTATTTATAGAGTAAAGAGGCGGTCCGGGGGCACCCGAGGTGGGCACAACCCACCAGGGCGCGCCTGGGCCTCCAGGCGCGCCCTGGTGGGTTGTGCTCCCCTCGGAGTAGCCCCCAGGTGCTTCTTAGGCCCATTGGTTGTCTTCTGGTCCAAAAAAAATCTCCAAAAAGTTTCGCTATGTTTGGACTCCGTTTGGTATTGTTTTCCTGCGATGTAGAAAACATGCAGAAAATAGCAACTGACACTTGGCACTATGTCAATAGGTTAGTACCAAAAACTGATATAAAATGACTATAAAATGATTATAAAACATCCAAGATTGATAATATACAGCATGGAACAATAAAAAAATTATAGATACGTTGGAGACGTATCAACATCCCCAAGGTTAATTCATGCTCGTCCTCGAGTAGGCAAATGATAAAAACATAATTTTTGATGTGGAATGCTGCCTAACATGTCATCTCATATTCTTTTCTTTATAACATGGACATTTGGACTTTTATATTGTTCAAAGCAATAGTCTAGTTTTGACATGATAACTCAAATACTCAAGCATACCAACAAGCAACCAAGTCTTTCAAAATATCAATGCTAAAATAAGTTATCCCTAGCCTATCGTGCTCAATCATTGATCCATTCATGAAACACACTCGCATATTAGCTACACCTAATGCTCAAGTACGATCATAGTGCCTCCTAGTTTTGCTTCATAAGAGAATATGGAGACTCAAATTCAAAAATAAAAATTGCATAAATTAAAAGAAAGGCCCTTCGCGGAGGGAAGTAGGGATTTGTAGAGGTGCCAGAGCTCAAAGCTAAAATTGAGAGATGAAAACATTTTGGGAGGTGTACCTTCCCCACCAACAAAAATGAATTAGAGTTCCCAACACTTTCCATGCTAGATATATCATAGGCGGCTCCCAAACAGAAACTAAAGGTTATTCCTTTTTCCACCATACTTTCACTTTCCATGGCTAACCGTATCCACGGGTGCCCTCCATACCAACACTTTCCAAGGAATTTATATTTGACGATATAAAGTAAATTCATTTTTCATTTCGGCACTGGGCATCTGAAAGAACATGCGGTGCCCCCATGTTTGGTTTTGGTAATTGATGACAATCTCTATAGACTAATGGTTGCCTTGAGTTATATTTGAGGGTTTTTTCCATAGGCATTTCTTGGAGTACATGTGTTGGTTTCAAGGAGAGTTTGTGTCGACCAAGGTGCTTTTCAAGGAATTACCAAAAGGATTGGTCTTGTGAGAGGTTGATCAAGACTAAGTCAAAGAGTGAATCAAGTTGATCAACACACAAAGCGTAGAAGATGTACCGAGAGGGATCAAGTGATCCCATGGTATGGTAAGCATTGTCAATTATGCTTTGTGTACTAACCCATGGTCTTCTTGAGAGTTCTTTGTGTGGTTAGGATGCGGTGTGCAAGTTCAAGTGATGCATCACGAAGAGATCAAGTGCTTGAAGCTTGCCGTCCATTGTGGTGACAATGGACTTGTGAAGATGAGCCGAAGAGTGGCTCACCCATAGTGGACTATGGGGGAGCAATCATCTAGTCTTCATCGAGCCAACCCAATCAAGAAATATGGTCCAACTTGAGAGTGTCAAGATTGTCATCATCTAGCTCAAGTGGACCACGTGCAAGGCAAAGGTTTGCCCTTGGTAGGTTTTCTATTTTACCGGTCTCATGGTGGTAGTTGGGAGACCGGGTTATAGGATCATTTGCCGTACTATCAAGGGGGGCTCTCGATGAGTAACTTGATCATATTGTTCGTAGAGAGCTCAAACCACTGCATCCTTGCATCATCTTTCTTGGTTCTTGTTTGGTTCTCTTTGTGAGATTTGGAGCTTATGGTCATCTTGATGACAAGCTCGAGTTCATCGAAAACGGAGTTCACATGCATCTTGTATGATGTTTTTGATGTTGGAAGTTCTGTCGGTTCTTCTCTGTTGGAGGTTTCTCTCCTCTTTTTGGTAGGCATACCTCCGCTGTTTTGATGCTACTCGTTGTCTTGTATCCAACAAGCTTGAGTTTGCTCAATTCGGAGCTCATTCATTATGGCAGTTCTGGTTTTATTGTATCCCTCTATTATCTTCTCTGCAAAATGAAGGACTCCTAGTGTTGCTGATCTGGGGCATGCGGTAGTACTGCTCTCCGGAGCGGTAGTACCGCAGGCCCTTGCGGTAGTACTGCAGTCCCCTGCGGTAGTACTGCAGGTGCTCACGGTAGTACCGCTCTATTGGAGCGGCAGTACCGTGGCCTCAGGCCAGGCGCAGCTGCTCGAGCGGTAGTAGGGGCGGATGTAATTTTTTTACATCCTTGCCCTACACGGTAGTACCGCGCCACGAGCGCGGTAGTACCATGGGCTCTGGCCAGGCACAACAGCATGAGCGGAAGTAGGGGTGGATGCAATTTTTTATATCTGTTCCCTACGCGGTAGTACCGCTCCACGTGTGCGGTAGTACCGTGCTGGATTTTTGCGCAGGTCCTCCCTCAGCGGAAGTAGGTACGAAAGTAATTTTTTACTTCCGTGCTTTCTCTGTGCCTAGTGTTGCCTGCCTTATGGTAGTACCATAGGGGCGCGCGGTAGTACCGCTCCGGCGGTTCTACTGCTTGTTGCCCTATGCAACAGGCCTTCATCTGGCCAGTGCCGCACAAGCGGTAGTACCGTAGCCAACCACGGTAGTACCGCAGCTCGGTGCGGCAGTACCGCATCGTGCGGGCTGAGTGAGGGGATAACGGTTGGATTTCTCCCCACCTATAAAAGGGGGTCTTCTTCCCCATTGAGTCTTATCTCTTGAGATCGTGTTCTTCCCCCATTGTTAACCTTCTTCGAGCTTGCTAACTCTCAATCCCTCCATGGATCCTTGCTAGTTTTTGAGGGAAAAGAGAGAGGACATCTAGATCCACATTTCCACCAATCACTTTCTCCTCTATGTGAGGGGAACCCATTGGATCTAGATCTTGGAGTTCTTGGTGTTCTCCTTCTTGTTCTTTCTCTCATCTTCCTCCCTAGCATTAGTTGCTTTAGTGGGATTTGAGAGAGAAGGACTTGGGCACTCCATGTGCTCTTGCCATTGCATTTGGTGCATCGGTTTGACTTCTCCACGGGATACGTGGAAGTTACAAGTTCAGAAGCTTATTACTCATGGGTGCTTGGTACCCTTGAGCTTGTTACTCTTGGGTGTTTGGGCACCCTAGAGCTTGTTCCTCTTGGGTGCCTTGACGCCCTAGACGGTTGGTGTTTTTCGGAGCTCAGTCATTGTAGCGTAAAGCTCCGGGCAAGCGTCGGGGTCTCCAATTAGGTTGTGGTGTTGGGGAACGTAGTAATTTCAAAAAATTTCCTACGCACACGCAAGATCATGGTGATGGCATAGCAAGGAGAGGGGAGAGTATTGTCTACATACCCTCGTAGACCGTAAGCGGAAGCGTTATGACAACGCGGTTGATGTAGTCGTACGTCTTCACGATCCGACCGATCCAAGTACCGAACGTACGGCACCTCCGAGTTCAGCACATTCAGCTCGATGACGATCCCCGGGCTCCGATCCAGCAAAGCGTCGGGGATGAGTTCCGTTAGCATGACGGCGTGGTGACGATGATGATGTTCTACCGGCGCAGAGCTTCGCCTAAACTCCGCGACGATATGACCGAGGTGGAATATGGTGGAGGGGGGCACCGCACACGACTAAGGAACGATCCGTAGATCAACTTGTGTTGTTGTGCCTAGAGGTGCCCCCCTGCCCCCGTATATAAAGGAGCAAGGGGGGAGGGGGCGGCCGGCCTAGGAGGGGGCGCGCCAAGGGGAGTCCTACTCGGGAGTAGGACTCCCTCCTTCCTTGTTGGAGTAGGAGAAGGGGAAAGAGGGGGAGAGGAAGAAGGAAAGGGGGGCTGCGCCTCTTGTCCAATTCGGACCAGAGGGGGGGCGCAGGCCTCCTTCCTTTTGGCCTCTCTCTTCTAATCCCGTATGGCCCAATAAGGCCCATATACTCCCCCGCGAATTCCCGTAACTCTCCGGTACTCCGAAAAATACCCGAATCACTCAGAACCTTTCCGAACTCCGAATATAGTCGTCCAATATATAGATCTTTACGTCTCGACCATTTCGAGACTCCTCGTCATGTCCCCGATCTCATCCGGGACTCCAAACTCCTTCAGTACATCAAAACTCATAAACTCATAATAAAACTGTCATCGAAACCTTAAGCGTGCGGACCCTACGGGTTCGAGAACTATGTAGACATGACCGATACACGTCTCCGGTCAATAACCAATAACGGAATCTGGATGCTCATATTGGCTCCCCCATATTCTACGAAGATCTTTATCGGTCAGACCGCATAACAACATACGTTGTTCCCTTTGTCATCGGTATGTTACTTGCCCGAGATTCGATCGTCGATATCTCAATACCTAGTTCAATCTCGTTACTGGCAAGTCTCTTTACTCGTTCCGTAATACATCATCCCGTAACTAACTCAGTAGTTGCAATGCTTGCAAGGCTTAAGTGATGTTCATTACCGAGAGGGCCCAGAGATACCTCTCCGACAATCGGAGTGACAAATCCTAATCTCGAAATACGCCAACCCAACATATACCTTTGGAGACACCTGTAGATCTCCTTTATAATCACCCAGTTACGTTGTGACGTTTGGTAGCACACAAAGTGTTCCTCCGGTAAACGGGAGTTGCATAATCTCATAGTCATAGGAACATGTATAAGTCATGAAGAAAGCAATAGCAACATACTAAACGATCAAGTGCTAAGCTAACGGAATGGGTCAAGTCAATCACATCATTCTCCTAATGATGTGATCCCATTAATCAAATGACAACTCATGTCTATGGCTAGGAAACTTAACCATCTTTGATTCACGAGCTAGTCAAGTAGAGGCATACTAGTGACACTATGTTTGTCTATGTATTCACACATGTATTACGTTTCCGGTTAATACAATTCTAGCATGAATAATAAACATTTATCATGAAATAAGGAAATAAATAATAACTTTATTATTGCCTCTAGGGCATATTTCCTTCAGTCTCCCACTTGCACTAGAGTCAATAATATAGTTCACATCGCCATGTGATTTAACACTAATATTCATATCTGTATATGATTAACACCCATAGTTCACATCGTCATGTGATCAACACCCAAAGGGTTTGTTCACATTGCTATGTGATTAACACCCAAAGAGTACTAAGGTGTGATCATGTTTTGCTCGTGAGAGAAGCTTAGTCAACGGGTCTGTCACATTCAGAGCCGTATGTATTTTGCAAATATTCTATGTCTTCAATGCTTTGCACGGAGCTACTCTAACTAATTGCTCCCACTTTCAATATGTATCCAGATTGAGACTTAGAGTCATCTGGATTGGTGTAAAAGCTTGCATCGTTGTAACCTTTTTACGACGAGCTCTTTTATCACTTCCATTATCGAGAAATATTTCCTTAGTCCTCACTAAGGATATTCTCGACCGCTGTCCAGTGATCTACTCTTAGATCAAAATTGTACTCCCTTGCCAAACCAGGGCAGAGTATACAATAGGTCCGGTCCATAGCATGACATACTTTTATAGAACCTATGACTGAGGCATAGGGAATGACTTTCATTCTTTTTTCTATTTTCTGCCTTGGTCGGGATTTGAGTCTTACTCAATTTCACACCTTTGCAACACAGGCAAGAACTCTTTCTTTGACTGTTCCATTTTGAACTATTTCAAAATCTTGACAAGGTATGTACTTATTGAAAACCTTATCAAGCGTCTTGATCTATCTCAATAGATCTTGATGCTCAATATGTAAGTAGCTTTACTGAAGTCTTTCTTTTAAAGAACTTCTTTCAAACACTCCTTTATGCTTTACAGAATAATTCTACATTATTTCCGATCAACAATATGTCATTCACATATACTTATCAGAAATGTTGTAGTGCTCCCACTCACTTTCTTGTAAATACAGGCTTCACCGTAAGTCTGTACAAAACTATATGCTTTGATCACACTATCAAAGCGTATATTCCAACTCTGAGATGCTTGCACCAGTCCATAGATGGATCGCTGGAGCTTGCACATTTTTTAGTACCTTTAGGATTGACAAAACCTTCTGGTTGCATCATATACAACTCTTCGTTAAGAAAACCATTAAGGAATGCAGTTTTGACATCCATTTGCCAGATTTCATAAAATGTGGCAATTGCTAACATGATTCGGACAGACTTAAGCATCGCTATAGTTGAGAAAATCTCATTGTAGTCAACACCTTGAACTTGTCGAAAACCCTTTTGCGACAAGTCGAGCTTTGTAGATAGTAACACTACTATCAGCATCTGTCTTCCTCTTGAAGATCCATTTATACAATATGGTTTGCCGATCATCGGGCAACTCCACCAAAGTCCACACTTTGTTCTCATACATGGATCCCATCTCAGATTTCATGGCCTCAAGCCATTTCGCGGAATCTGGGCTCATCATCGCTTCCTCATAGTTCGTAGGTTCATCATGGTCTAGTAACATGACTTCCAGAATAGGATTACCGTACCACTCTGGTGCGGATCTTAATCTGGAAGATCTACAAAGTTCGGTAGTAACTTGATCTGAAGCTTTATGATCATCATCATTAGCTTCCTCACTAATTGGTGTAGGAATCACTGGAACTGATTTCTGTGATGAACCACTTTTCAATTCGGGAGAAGGTACAAATTACCTTATCAAGCTCTACTTTCCTCCCACTCACTTCTTTCGAGAGAAACTCCTTCTCTAGAAAGGATCCATTTTTAGCAACGACTATCTTGCCTTCGGATCTGTGATAGAAGGTGTACCCAACAGTTTCCTTTGGGTATTCTATGAAGACGCACTTCTCTGATTTGGGTTTGAGCTTATCAGGATCAAACTTTTTCACATAAGCATCACAGCCCCAAACTTTAAGAAACGACAACTTGGGTTTCTTGCTAAACCACAGTTCATATGGTGTCGTCTCAATGGATTTAGATGGTGCCCTTTTTAACGTGAATGCAGCTGTCTCTAATGCATAACCCCAAAACAATAGTGGTAAATCAGTAAGAGACATCATAGATCGCACCATATCAATAAAGTGCGGTTACGATGTTCGGACACACCATAACATTGTGGTGTTCCGGGTGGTGTGAGCTGTGAAACTATTCCATATTGTTTTAATTGAAGACAAAACTCGTAACTCAAATATTCGTCTCCGTGATCAGATCACAGAAACTTTATTTTCTTGTTACGATGATTTTTCCACTTCACTCTAAAATTCTTTGAACATTTCAACTATTTCAGACTTATGTTTCATCAAGTACATATACCCATATCTGCTCAAATCATCTTGTGAAGGTCAGAAAATAACGATACTTGCCACGAGCATCAACACTCATTGGATTGCATACATTGGTATGTATTATTTCCAATAAGTCAGTAGCTTGTTCCATTGTTCCGGAGAACGGCGTTTTAGTCATCTTGCCCAAAAAGGCGCGGTTCGCAAGCATCAAATGATTCATAACCAAGTGATTCCGAAAATCCATCTTTATGGAGTTTCTTCATGCGCTTTACACCGATATGACCCAAACGGCAGTGCCACAAATAAGTTGCACTATCATTATTAACTTTGCATCTTTTGGCATCAATATTATGAATATGTGTATCTCTACGATCGAGATCCAATAAACTATTTTCATTGGGTGTATAACCATCGAAGGTCTTATTCAAGTAAACAGAATAACAATTATTCTTTAACTTCAAATGAATAACTGTATCGCAATAAACATGATCAAATCATATTCATGCTCAACGCAAACGCTAAATAACATTTATTTAGGTTTAACACTAATCTCGAAAGTATAGGGAGTGTGCGATGATGATCATATCAATCTTGGAACTACTTCCAACACTCATCGTCACTTCCCCTTCAATTAGTCTCTGTTTATTCTGTAACTCCTATTTCGAGTTACTAATCTTAGCAACCGAACAAGTATCAAATACTCAGGGGCTACTATAAACACTAGTAAGGCACACACCAATAACCTGTATATCAAATATACCCTTGTTCACTTTGCCATCCTTCTTATCCACCAAATATTCAGGGCATTTCCGCTTCCAGTGACCATTTCCTTTGCAGTGTAATCACTCAGTTTCAGGCTTTGGTCCAGCTTTGGGCTTCTTCGCGGGAGTGACAACTTGTTTGCCATTCTTCTTGAAGTTTCTCTTTCTTTCCCTTTGCCCTTTTCTTGAAACTAGTGGTCTTGTCAATCATCAACACTTGATGCTCTTTCTTGATTTCTACCTTCATCGATTTCAACATCACGAAGAGCTCGAGAATCGTTTCGTCATCCCTTGCATACTATAGTTCATCACAAAGTTCTAGTAACTTAGTGATGGTGACTAGAGAATTCTGTCAATCACTATCTTATCTGGAAGATTAACTCCCACTTGATTCAAGCGATTGAAGTACCCAGACAATCTGAGCACATGCTCACTAGTTGAGCGATTCTCCTCCATCTTTTAGCTATAGAACTTGTTGGAGACTTCATATCTCTCAACTTGGGTATTTGCTTGAAATATTAACTTCAATTCCTGGAACATCTCATATGGTCCATGACGTTCAAAACGTCTTTGAAGTCCCGATTCTAAGTCGTGAAGCATGGTGCACTAAACTATCAAGTAGTCATCATATTGAGCTAGCCAGACGTTCATAACATCTGCATCTGCTCCTGCAATAGGTCTGTCACCTAGCGGTGCATTAAGGACATAATTCTTCTGTGCAGCAATGAGGATAAACCTCAGACACGGATCGAATCCGCATCATTGCTACTAACATTTTTCAACACAATTTTCTCTAGGAACATATCAAAATAAACATATGAAAGCAACAACGCAAGCTATTGATCTACAACATAATTTGCAAAATACTACCAGGACTAAGTTCATGATAAATTTAAGTTCAATTAATCATATTACTTAAGAACTCCCACTTAGACAGACATCTCTCTAGTCATCTAAGTAATTACGTGATCCAAATCAACTAAACCATGTCCAATCATCACGTGAGATGGAGTAGTTTCAATGGTGAACATCACTATGTTGATCATATCTACTATATGATTCACGTTCGACCTTTCGGTCTCCGTGTTCCGAGGCCATATCTGTATATGCTAGGCTCGTCAAGTTTAACCTGAGTATTCCGCGTGTGCAACTGTTTTGCACCCGTTGTATTTGAACGTAGAGCCTATCACACCCGATCATCACGTGGTGTCTCAGCACGAAGAACTTTCGCAACGGTGCATACTCAGGGAGAACACTTCTTGATAATTAGTGAGAGATCATCTTAAAATGCTACCGTCAATCAAAGCAAGATAAGATGCATAAAGAATAAACATCACATGCAATCAATATAAGTGATATGATATGGCCATCATCATCTTGTGCTTGTGATCTCCATCTTCAAAGCACCATCGTGATCACCATCGTCACCGGCGCGACACCTTGATCTCCATCGTAGCATCGTTGTCGTTACGCCATCTATTGCTTCTACGACTATCGCTACCGCTTAGTGATAAAGTAAAGCAATTACAGGGCGTTTGCATTTCATACAATAAAGCGACAACCATATGGCTCCTGCCAGTTGCCGATAACTTCGGTTACAAAACATGATCATCTCATACAATAAAATATAGCATCACGTCTTGACCATATCAAATCACAACATGCCCTGCAAAAACAAGTTAGACGTCCTCTACTTTGTTGTTGCAAATTTTACATGGCTGCTACGGGCTTAGCAAGAACCGTTCTTACCTACGCATCAAAACCACAACGATAGTTCGTCAAGTTAGTGCTGTTTTAACTTTCGCAAGGACCGGGCGTAGCCACACTCGATTCAGCTAAAGTGAGAGAGACAGACACCCGCCAACCACCTTTAAGCACGAGTGCTCGTAACGGTGAAACCAGTCTTGCGTAAGCGTAAGCGTAATGTCGGTCCGGGCCGCTTCATCTCACAATACCGCCGAACCAAAGTATGACATGCTGGTAAGCAGTATGACTTGTATCGCCCACAACTCACTTGTGTTCTACTCGTGCATATGACATCTACGCATAAAACCAGGCTCTGATACCACTGTTGGGGAACGTAGTAATTTCAAAAAAATTCCTACGCACACGCAAGATCATGGTGATGGCATAGCAATGAGAGGGGAGAGTATTGTCTACGTACCCTCGTAGACCGTAAGCGGAAGCGTTATGACAACGCGGTTGATGTAGTCGTATGTCTTCACGATCCGACCGATCCAAGTACCGAACGTACGGCACCTCCCAGTTCAGCACATGTTCAGCTCGATGACGATCCCCGGGCTCCGATCCAGCAAAGCGTCGGGGATGAGTTCCGTCAGCACGACGGCGTGGTGGCGATGATGATGTTCTACCGGCGCAGAGCTTCGCCTAAACTCCACGACGATATGACCGAGGTGGAATATGGTGGAGGGGGGCACCGCACACGGCTAAGGAACGATCCGTAGATCAACTTGTGTTGTTGTGCCTAGAGGTGCCCCCCTGCCCCCGTATATAAAGGAGCAAGGGGGGAGAGGGAGGACGGCCTAGGAGCGGGCGCGCCAAGGGGAGTCCTACTCCCATCGGGAGTAGGACTCCCTCCTTCCTTGTTGGAGTAGGAGAAGGGGAAAGAGGGGGAGAGGAAGAAGGAAAGGGGGGCTGCGCCCCTTGTCCAATTCGGACCAGAGGGGGGGCGCAGGCCTCCTTCCTTTTGGCCTCTCTCCTCTATTCCCGTATGGCCCAATAAGGCCCATATACTCCCCGGCGAATTCCCGTAACTCTCTGGTACTTCGAAAAATACCCGAATCACTCGGAACCTTTCCGAACTCCGAATATAGTCGTCCAATATATCGATCTTTACGTCTCGACCATTTCGAGATTCCTCGTCATGTCCCCGATCTCATCCGGGACTCCAAACTCCTTCGGTACATCAAAACTCATAAACTCATAATAAAACTGTCATCGAAACCTTAAGCGTGCGGACCCTACGGGTTCGAGAACTATGTAGACATGACCGATACACGTCTCCGGTCAATAACCAATAGCGGAACCTGGATGCTCATATTGGCTCCCACATATTCTACGAAGATCTTTATCGGTCAGACCGCATAACAACATACGTTGTTCCCTTTGTCATCGGTATGTTACTTGCCCGAGATTCGATCGTCGGTATCTCAATACCTAGTTCAATCTCGTTACTGGCAAGTCTCTTTACTCGTTCCGTAATACATCATCTCGTAACTAACTCATTAGTTGCAATGCTTGCAAGGCTTAAGTGATGTGCATTACCGAGAGGGCCCAGAGATACCTCTCCGACAATCGGAGTGACAAATCCTAATCTTGAAATACGCCAACCCAACATGTACCTTTGGAGACACCTGTAGAGATCCTTTATAATCACTCAGTTACGTTGTGACGTTTGGTAGCACACAAAGTGTTCCTCCTGTAAACGGGAGTTGCATAATCTCATAGTCATAGGAACATGTATAAGTCATGAAGAAAGCAATAGTAACATACTAAACGATCAAGTGCTAAGCTAACGGAATGGGTCAAGTCAATCACATCATTCTCCTAATGATGTGATCCCATTAATCAAATGACAACTCATGTCTATGGCTAGGAAACTTAACCATCTTTGATTCACGAGCTAGTCAAGTAGAGGCATACTAGTGACACTATGTTTGTCTATGTATTCACACATGTATTATGTTTCCGGTTAATACAATTCTAGCATGAATAATAAACATTTATCATGAAATAAGGAAATAAATAATAACTTTATTATTGCCTCTAGGGCATATTTCCTTCATGTGGAGATCGCCCCAAGCAATTTGATGGGTACCGGTGACAGCCCCCAAGGGTTGCCAAAGTGTACGGGGTCGGTGACCGCCCCCAAGGGTTGCCATTTGTACGGGTTCGGTGACCGCCCTCAAGGGTCCCTTAGTGGAATCACGACATCTTGCATTGTGCGAGGGCGTGAGGAGATTACGGTGGCCCTAGTGGCTTCTTGGGGAGCATTGTGCCTCCACACCGCTCCAAACGGAGATTAGCATCCACAAGGGTGTGAACTTCGGGATACATCATCGTCTCCGCGTGCCTCAGTTATCTCTTATCCGAGCCCTTTACTTATGCACTTTACATTGTGATACCCATATTGTTCCTTGTGATATATCTTGCTATCTCTTTGTTGTTTATCTTGCTTAGCATAAGTTGTTGGTGCACATAGGTGAGCCTAGTTGTTGTAGATTTTGTGCTTGGCAAATTAACCGCTAGGTTTATTCCACATTTGTTCAAGCCTAAACCGTAATTATTTTAAAGCGCCTAGTCACACCCCCCTCTAGGCGACATCCACGATCTTTCAGCATCCCTAATACCTTTGCCTTACTCTCGTGCAATGACAAATGAATAAACACTCATAGTGCGAATAACACATCTAGCATGAAAAATATTAGCCACCCCTCACCACTTCGCGAGCGGTACGAACACACAAAAGAGAAGTTTATTTTGAAAATTAGAGATGGCACATGCAAATTTGCTTAGAATGGCAAAAGAATACCGCATATAGGTAGATATAGTGGAATCATGTGGCAAAACTGGTTTAAAGGTTTCTGGATGCACAAGTAGTGATCATACTTAGTGCAAAATGAAGGCTAGCAAAAGATTGAGAAGCGACCAACCAAGAAACTAATAATCTCATAAGAGAGCATTAAGCGTAATTAACACTGAATAATACACCACAAGTAGGATGTAATCTCATTGCATGACTATTGACTTTCATTCTTGCATAGGGAATCACAAACCTTAACACTAATATTCTTACTAAAGCATAATTACTCATCAACATGACTCACATATCACATCATCATATCTCAAAACTATTACTAAGAATCAAGTTTATTTTGTCCAATGATCTTCATGAAAGTTTTTATTATATCTTTCTTGGATATCTATCACTTTGGAACTAATTTTCATGTGTTGCTTTTGATAAGCTCATACAAATATAAGTGAAGATCATGAGCATAATATTTCTTTCTTTCTCTCAAATTAATTTAAGTGAAGCAAGAGAGAATTTCTTGAAAATTTTACTAACTCTCAAATAAATCTAAGTGAAGTAAGAGAGCATTTCTTCAAAAATAGTAAAGCACGCCGTGCTCAAAAAGATATAAGTGAAGCACCAGAGCAAATCCATAGCTCATAAAAATTTAAGTGAAGCATAGGGAGCAATTCTAGCAAGTCATGGATAATTTTGGCTCTCTCAAATATTTGTATCCAGCAAGGAATCAAGACTTAAAACACAAAATAAAACAAGCAAAGGCTCATATCATACAAGACGCTCCAAGCAAAACACATAGTATATGATGAATAAAAATATAGCTTCGAGTAAAATACCGATGGTTGTTAGAAGAAAGAGGGGATGCCACTCGGGGCATCCCCAAGCTTTGTTGCTTGCTCTCTTTGGATAATAGCTTGGGATGCCAGGGCACCCCCAAGCTTAGGCTCTTCTTACTCCTTATTCCTTCATCCATCGTAAGATAACCCAAAACTTGAAAACTTAAAGAACACAAAACTAAACAAAACCTTCATGAGATCTGTAAGTATAAGAAAGCAAATCACTACTATAAGTACTGTAGTAAACCAATTCATATTTTATTCTTGCATTATGTCTACTGTATTCCAACTTTTCTATGGAAAAAAACTCATCAAAGAAAACAATAGAATCATCAAACACAAGCACACAACGCAAAGAAAACAGAATCTGTCAAAAACAGAACAGTCTGTAGTAATCTAAATATTTCGAATACTTCTGTAACTCCAAAAATCCTGAAAAAATTGGACGACCTGAGAAATTTGTATATCAATCTACTGTAAAAACAATTCAAAGTTTTTCATCGCTTCTGTGATTTTTAAAATTCTAACTCTAGACGCAAATTTTCTGTTTTTTCCAGCAAGATTAAACAACTATTACCCAAGAAGATCCTAAGGTTCTACTTGGCACAAACACTAATTAAGACACAAAAAACACAATCATGACAATAACATAATTGTGCAAATACTCAAGAACAAAAAGCAAGAAAGCAAAAATAAATTTTATTCATTGGGTTGCCTCCCAACAAGCACTTATAGTTTTACGCCCTTAGCTAGGCATAATGCAAAGGATCTAAGTTTTGTCATCTGTAGTTTTGGCTACTTTGGTAAGGGTTTTCTCAAATCCGGGAGGCTCTTTACGCTTACCTAAATTCTCAGGAAAAGAAACCATCTTTAGATCCAAAATATCCAATCGCTTGTTGCAAAGAGTAATCAAAGTATTCATGCGATTGATACTACCATTGAGATGTTTGAGGGGTTCGTTATATTTTTGTAATTCAACCATGAGTTTATGCGAATCACCAAGTTTGTCCAACATTTGAACTCCCTCTGGGGTAAAATAAAACCCCTTCTTTTGAGGTGGAACACCCAAAATTCCTTCTAAAGTTTCATAGGCAACATTGGCATCAAGCTCAATAAAATTTCCTTTAGTGGCAAAATCTAGGAGTTGTTTATGATGCAAAGCCAATCCTATGTAAAAATTACGAAGCAAGATCTTAGCGTCCCCCTTTAAATTGAAAATACAAGAAGATTCCATAAGCCTATACCAAGCACCTTTCAAATTTTCTCCTTGTCTTTGCTTGAAGTAAAGCACTTCAAAATCTGGTGACAAAGGAGGAGTAGGCAAGCTAGCCATTATGACTAGAAAGCAAGAACACGGGTAGATCTGACAAGAAACGGTGAATGAAAAATAGGGCAAATAAAATATCAAACTTTTGTGAAGTGGGGGAGAGGAAAACGAGAGGCAAATGAAAAATAATGTAAATTGAGAGGAGATGAGATTTGTGATTAGGAACCTGGTATATGTTGAAGATCCTCCCTGGCAACGGTGCCAGAAATTCCTTTTGATGCGGCTTGAAGCTACATCGGTATTTCCTCAATGAGGAAGGGATGATGCAACACAACGATGATAGGTATTTCCGTCAGTGATGAGACCAAGGTTATTGAACCAGTAGGAGAATCCAACAATACAACATAAACAACACCTGCACACAAATAATAAATACTCGCAACCCGGCGTGTAAAAGGGGCTGTCAATCCCTTTCGGGTAGCGGCGCCAGAAATTGGCAAACAGACGTGAATAAATTGTAGTAGATTGATAGATCGAACGCCAAATAAAATAAATAAGAATAAATTGCAGCAAGGTATTTTTTTTATTTTGGTTTAATAGATCTGAAAATAAAAGCAAAGGAAAATATATCGCAAAGGTAAATAATATGAGAGACCCGGGGCCGTAGATTTCACTAGTGGCTTCTCTCGAGAAAAATAACAAACGGTGGGTAAACAAATTACTGTTGGGAAATTGATAGAACTTCCAATAATCATGACGATATCCAGGCAATGATCATTATATAGGCATCACGTCCAAGATTAGTAGATCGACTCCTGCCTGCATCTACTACTATTACTCCACACATCGACCACTATCCAGCATGCATCTAGTGTATTAAGTTCATGAAGAAATAAAGTAATGGAATAAGAATGATGACATGATGTAGACAAGATCTATTTATGTAGAAATAGACCCCATCGTTTTATCCTTAGTAGCAACAATACATACGTGTCGGTTCCCCTTCTGTCACTCGGATGAAGTACCATACTACAAAGCACCTCTTCCCATTGCAAGATAAATAGATCAAGTTGGCCAAACAAAACCCAAATATCAAAGAAGAAATATGAGGCTATAAGCAATCATGCATATAAGAGATCAAATAAACTCAAAAAACTTTCATGGATATAAAAAGATAGATCTGATCACAAACTCAAAGTTTATCTGATCCCAACAAACACACTGCGAAAAGAGTTACATCATATGGATCTCCAAGAGACCATTGTATTGATAACCAGACGGGAGAGAGGAAGCCATCTAGCTACTAGCTACGGACCCGAAGGTCTACAAAGAACTACTCATGCATCATCGGTGAAGCACCAATGGAAGTGGTGAACCCCTCTGTGATGGTCTAGATTGGATCTGGTGGTTCTGGACTCTGCGGTGGCTGGAATTGATTTTCGTCGACTCCCCTAGGGTTTCTGGAATATTAGGGTATTTATAGAGTAAAGAGGTGGTCTGGTGGGCACTTGGAGGCCCAGGCGCGCCCTGGTGGGTTGTGCTCCCTTCGGAGCAGCCCCTAGGTGCTTCTTCGCCCCATTGGTTGTCTTCTGATCCAAAAAATTCTCCAAAAAGTTTCACTGCGTTTGGACTCCGTTTGATATTGATTTCTTGCGATGTAAAAAACATGCAGAAAACAGCAACTGGCACTTGGCACTATGTCAATAGGTTAGTACCAAAAAATGATATAAGATGACTATAAAATGATTATAAAACATCCAAGATTGATAATATAACAGCATGGGACAATCAAAAATAACATAACAGCATGGAACTAGTTGTCTTGTCGGATCTAGGTTGACTAGCCGCCATTTGTCAAGGAAATCATAAAACTCATTGTATTTCTTGACGTAGTTGTTGTCAACCAAGATGATCCTAGTAGTAGGCACCAACTCACCGGCCGCATTGACATCATCAACAGGAACCACCGACACGACGTCATCAAACACTACATCATCAACCACAGGAACCATCAGCACTATGAACCCAGGCACCCCCAGTTGCTCACATGTCAGAGACAATACATGCCCCACACATGAGGTCGCCGATGAGTCCACCTCCAAATGCAGGGAGGCACTTCCACCACTTTCATCGACAAAGCATATGCTTGCTTAATCCTAGCTTCAGTCTGGTCTTCCACAAGGGCAACCTGTCATCCTCGGGTAAAGCAACGTTCTGCATCGTCTCGGAGCACAATACGACGGACAAGCCTCCCTTCTCCTCATAAGTTGCATGACAGTCCTCGTAAATTGCATGACAGCCCGCAATTGATGCCACCGTTGAAGATGGTAACAAGGTGAGACACATGGGGAGCAAGGACTGAATAAGCCATCTAGCGCCATGTCGACGGAGGTGACCTGAGAATGGTCCAACCCGGTGATACGTCTCCAACGGATCTATAATTTTGATTGTTCCATGCAACTATAGTATCAATTTTGGATGTTTTATATGTTATTATATATCATTTTTGGGACTAACCTATTAACTTAGTGTCTAGTGCCAGTTGCTGTTTTTTGCACGTTTTTGGATTTTCTGAAAATCAATATCAAGTGAAGTCCAAACAGAGAAAAATTTTGGATTAATTTTTTCTGGACCATAAGAAACCCTAGAAGGTTCGAGAGAAGGTCAAAAGAGCCATGAGGGAGCGACAAGCCTTAGGGGCGCACATTTTTTGAAATCATGAATATTTTTTTTTTAAAATTCATGAACTTTTTTTTTCAAAATTCATGAACTCCATTTTTTTAGTGCTATTCATGAACTCCAATTGAGAGGCTACGTAGGGCCAGAAGGCCTTCCACTCCACCTGGGGCACAGTGGGTAACATATTTAGGCTTCCAGCCCATGGAGGACGAAGGCTGCGTCACCACTAAACCCAAACTTTGCCTAAAAAAAACCCACTAAACCCAAACAACCACAGAGGAATCGGTATCCAGGCTTGCATCACGAGTTCACGACTGACGGCGGCGTAGCGAAATCACTGCCCCTCTATCATTTGTCTTGTCCCTTGCTCTGTAACTCAGACTTGAGATCCAGATTAGCAATACATATCTTCTTCCTTGCTAGTATCCACCTAACAAATCGCGCCGCCGCCGGCCGTTTGCTGGCTTTGCCCGGCGGCATGAGGCGACGGTGGCAAAGGGGTTCTGGCGGCTGGGGAAGAGTTCGCTCGTGGCAACTAGGTAGGTTCTCTCGTGCTTGAGTCTTGACGTGAGCAGTTGAACTAAAGACCTGTATATACATATATATCAACTGATCAAATAACAAATCGACGGGATCCTGGTTAAGTGCATACATAATTACATACATACTACTATATATCCCGATCCCGCGCTGCTCGATCGATCGATCATTTAACTAGAACTACATTGACAGTAAGGTATCTACGAATCTAAATCCCTCTGGCTTCCCAAGCTCGCAATCGGCAACGATGACCAAGAAGACGACCCAGAAGCACGCGGCGACGGCGGCAACTAGAATCCCGACATCAAACGCGGCGACAGTCGCTCCCCGCCCCCGTGCCGCCCCTAGCGGGCGTCTCGGGGGGTGACTCCCCTCCTGCCGGCGTAACCTCCCTCTCTCTCCATCTCTCCTCGCCGCCGGCCTGGGGCGCGGTCTGGGACTGCGGCGGCGGGGCCGGCTCCGCTCCGATCTGCATCGGAGGGTCTCGGATCCGGGCGGCAGCCCCTGGCAAGGCTCCCTGTCTCCTGCGGCAGGCAGTGGGGTTGGCGTGGTGCCGGCGATCTGGTCGGGTGGCCGCCGACGGATCTCCGGTGGCCTGGGGCCTCGCGTGGCTGCCTTGGCGGCTGGCGGCGCCAGATCTGGCTGCTGGCATTCTTCCCTGATCGGTGCGCTTCTCCTGCGAAGGTCCCTGGGTGTGCTGGATGGCCTGCCTATGGGATGCGGGCGATTTTGGTGGTCGGGATCCAGATCGGGGGAAACCCGGGTCGGCTCCGGCCGGCCGCGACGACGACGACGCCCGCGGGCGTCGATTTCTTCATGGAGACGTCTGTCAAGGTCTGCCCTTCCACTCCCCACCACCTAGCTTCTCGGGTGAAAACCTAACTCCGGTGGGCGGCGGCGGCGTTTTTGGCGCCGCGACCTTCTTGAAGGCGCCGCTTTGAGGGCTGGGTGGTGGCGGGCGCTGTTTGGGGTCGGTGACAGTTGCCGACGGCGTGCCCTTCTTCGCCCAAGCCTCCGCTTTTCCTCCGACGCGTCCAGGTTCTCCTGGGGGCGTCGTTTTGGAGTAAGTGTTGGCTGGGGGGATGGTGGAGCGGTGCTCCATCTCACACATTGATGGCGGCGGATGTCGGCGGCATGGCGCTGCGGAGGCTCGACGTCCGATGCACGGAGATGGACTCGCGCAGGAGGAGGTTGCTGTTTGGCGTCATGGTGGCGTCAATGGCGGAGTGGCCAGACATGGTAGATGCCGCAATTTGATCTGAAGACGGACCTGTGGAAGATGGCGGCGACGACACATGAGTGCGTCTGACCGGATTATGCCCCAGACCGGTATGTGGCTCGGCTGGGGCTTCCGAATGTGTTTCGGCTTCCGGCTTTTGATGTTAGGTTTACGTGAGTGGTCTGGGTAGTGGCCCGGCTAGCACCCCTTCATCATATTGGATAGGAGTAGTGGTATATGTTGCCAAGATGATGGATTCAGGCACATTGGTGTAATACTTTGTATGGTCCTCGAGAATAATCAATAAAGTGGCCGTATGCATCTTCCAGATGCAGAGGCCGGGGGTCATTCTCCTTTTTTAAAAAAACGTGGCGACAGTCAACCTGCTGGTGTGAGGAGAGTGATCGTACAAGTAGACATCGATCAGGACCGTGGCGATGATGGTGAGCGACAGAGTCAGTACTCCCACGAGCACGATGACCGTGAGCCTGCCGCCCTCGTCGGGCTCCGTCGGCGCCACGAGCTGCTCGTCGAGGAGATTCTGGTTCTCCATGTCTGCCATCAGGCATCGGCCTAGCGGCTGCTCGATCTCCTTGACAACTACCTGACGAGAATACTCTCGTTTATACTAGTTGGAGATGTATGAGGCTAAGTCGTATCCGTCTCCAGCTTCGATTTTCGTGGTTAATTACAAGTCTATCTCTACCTTTTTTTTATTGTCAAAGCTCAGTAGAAGTACAAAGCATCTGGAACATGATCAAAAGTACATTAAGATTTCAGCATCCCAAACAACCACTACTGCCGCCAGAATGAGCCGCCGACGTGCCAATGTCGCCGCTTCCCTTTCGGAGCCGGCTTGACCTTGTCGATGACAGCCGGAAAGTGTTCGTGCATGTGCCTCTAAGGACCAGCGCCCTGTAGTCAGAGTCGTCGCCGTTGAATTCTTGCATAGATCTGAAGCCACCAAAATCTCGCCACAAGACGAGAAACGTTAACCTCACCGCCCCAAAGAGACATCTCGAATCTATGATAGGGCTTCATTGACTACGTACAGATGGGCAAACTCGAGAAGGATCGAAGGGGAAGACAAACTCAAAGAAGTAACAACGCCGTCATCCGCTCGAGCACCGCACCCGCGAGGACTAAAAAACCCTAATCTAAACTACTAGCCGGCGTAGAAGCACGGGGATTCTTCTTCTTGCCACCGGCCACCGGGGCGATAGGTACACGGGAGACGAATCCACGGGCTCGCCCACGAAATTTGAAGGGGAGAGTTTGCCCTAGCCGTCTAGGCTTAGGGAAGAAAAACAAGAAGTCATCTACATAGTTTGGTTATAACTAGCAAAAGAACCCGTGCGTTGCAACGGGAGAGAAAACATAACACACGCTCTTAGCCCAACAACCATCACTCAAGACCACAATAGGTCCATCTTTTTTATTTTTGTGAAGCATCATATTTGTGTTGCCGCTTATCCTCCTTCTCACCCTCGCCGGTGATGGTCTCGGTGTTCACACAAAACAAAACAAAAACGTGTTTGAATATGGTTAATCCTAAGGCGTCTCTCTCTCTCTCTCTCTCTCTCTCTCTCTCTCTCTCTCTCTCTCTCTCCCCCTCTCTCACTCCCGCGATGAGAAATCTATTGTTTTCCCCTGTGACATTTTTCAGAGGTATGCATGTGTAGTTAGCGATGTTTTCTTTTCCCTATATGGTTATAGTGGGGTGTTTATTTGCAATCCGGATCGCCGCCGGTATGAAAAAAAATGGATCTTGCGCTAAAAATTATAAGTTTGCTTCCAAAACAATATTTAAAGGTAAAATTAACAACATATTTAGATTCCACACATTTTTCTAATAAAATTTCATATATAATATGTTAAAATCGAAGTTACGTTTAAAAAATACGGATAATTTAGAAAATCATTTGTTTTACTTAAATATATTCCAAAATAATATTTAAAATACTTAACAGGTAAAAATAATCTCATATTCATATTCTACATATTTTTGTAATCAAATTTCATATATAACATGTTTAAATCGGAGTTACGGTTTAAAAGATATGGATGATTTAAAAAAGCATTTGTTTGACTTAGATATGATCTGTGGATGAATTACCTAAAACATCAGGGGGGTTTCGAAAAATGTAAAATAATGGTTCGGGTGTGACTTAAATCCGAACCGCGGGTTGATTTCATCAAAACACAGTGAGTTTTCTAAAAAATGCCATGACAGACGACCGAAACCCAATTTGCTTACTATTACTAGCAAAAGGGCCCATGCGTTGCAATGGGAGAAAAAATTCATAATTTCCAATGGTCATGATCACATTTCGTTGCATCACCGAGATACAATATCTCTCTCAATTTCTCGAAATCATGAACATTTTGAAATTATGAACAATTTGTTAAACTCATGCACATATTTGAAATCGCAAACAACATACTATTACAAATTTCTGAACATTTTCTACAATCAAGAACATTTTTTCAATTTATGAATATTTTTTGCTATTTACAAACATTTTTAAAAAATTGTGAACATTTTTAAGCAATTTTCCTGAACTGGCAAACATTCTATAATCGATGAACTTTTTTAGAAATTGGGTGGAATAATTATTGAATTTGACGAACTTTTTTTGATTTAACGAACATTTTTGGAAATGCCCGTGCGTTGCAACGGAAAAAAACTATCAAGTTATACATGTGTGGTAGATATAAAAAAGTATGAATCAAATTCACAAAGTATATACAAATGATGTCATGATGAGATAAGACACTTTAAAATGTAATTTCAAAAACGAACAATATGATGCTCATCAAGACATGATTTTTTAAGGCGTCACAACAAAATATTTTGTGGCTGAGCAAACAGCATTGACGGACCCTGCCTGAGCTATACTGATAAATAAAGTGTCTCGTCTGGACTTAGCGTAGCGGTGTTTACCATAACCACTATTGTGATATGAAAATAAGCATAACTGTGTATCGAAGCAAAATAGACATTTCGTCATTTTAATATAGCTTACAAAAACAAACCCTTAGAAAGTTATGTCAATTTTGTTGGGTTCAGCATTGTACAAAACACGGAAACCCTTTTTTACCCAACGTGAAGGACTAAATAAAATCATAAAACGAGCTATATACATCTCCTAATAAAACCTTTATGGAAGCTACAATTAGTTTTGTTCATTATTTACGAATGTGTTTTAATTTTTGTGAACATTTTCTAAAAGCTGATGGACATGATTTCTAAATTCCTGAATATGCTTTGAATATTGGCTCATTTACAAAAATCATGAACATTTTTTATTTCATGAAATCATTTGAAATCGTGATTTGTTTATAATATGTGAGCAATTTTTTAAGTCATGAACATTTTGTGGTTTTTTGAATATTTTTTAAATTCACAAACAGTTTACCATTTTCCTACTTTTTTTCAAAACTCGCAACTGTTTGATATTTTGTAAATCCGAAATTAATTTTGAGATAAAAAACCAAAACAGAAATAAAAAAGTAAAAAGAAATAAAAAATAGGGGGCGCCATGAATCCGAAATTAATTTTTAGAGAAAAAAACAAAATATATTTCATGAAAATTCATTTGAAATCGTGATTTGTTTATAATATGTGAGCAATTTTTTAAATCATGAACATTTTATGATTTTTCGAATATTTTTTAAATTCACAAATAGTTTACCATTTTCCTACTTTTTTTCAAAACTCGCAACTGTTTGATATTTTGGAAATCCAAAATTAATTTTGAGATAAAAAACCAAAACAGAAATAAAAAAGTAAAAAGAAATAAAAAATAGGGGACGCCATGAATCCGAAATTAATTTTTAGAGAAAGAACAAAATAGAAATAAAAAAAGATATAGAAAACAGGGGGCGCCACGACCCGCACATGGGCTAGCCCATTACTGCGCTTGGTAAAAAGAAAGAGAAAAAGCGTGCGCCACGACCCGCACATGGGCTGGCCCATTACTGCGCTTGGTAAAAAGAAAGAGAAAAAGCATTTTATGATTTTTCGAATATTTTTTAAATTCACAAATAGTTTACCATTTTCCTACTTTTTTTCAAAACTCGCAACTGTTTGATATTTTGGAAATCCAAAATTAATTTTGAGATAAAAAACCAAAACAGAAATAAAAAAGTAAAAAGAAATAAAAAATAGGGGACGCCATGAATCCGAAATTAATTTTTAGAGAAAGAACAAAATAGAAATAAAAAAAGATATAGAAAACAGGGGGCGCCACGACCCGCACATGGGCTGGCCCATTACTGCGCTTGGTAAAAAGAAAGAGAAAAAGCGTGCGCCACGACCCGCACATGGGCTGGCCCATTATTGCGCTTGGTAAAAAGAAAGAGAAAAAGCATGAGAACCAGGGATCGAACCCTGGTCTCCTGCGTGGAGCGTCGTAGCCTAAGCCATCGCGCTACTCATGCATTGGTGCTATTATATCGTATCCACGTTTAATAACAGAAATCTGGAGCGATATTAGAAATTAAAAACGAATCGTTTTTGCCACTTATGGATGGCATTGGTGGGTAATTATTGCCAACTTCGAGGGTTGTTTTTATGACGTACGGGCATAAACCCAATTCTCTTTATTATTAGGTAAAGATAGGTAAAGATAATATGGAAAACAACCATCGGCATACAGTTTGGTTGTAAAGCACTTGAATGGTTTCATTAAAGAAAAAAAAAGAATATGCTGAACTTTCCATCTTAAGAGCATCTCTAGCAGACCCTGCATCTCGCCGACCCGCAAAACACGTTTGCAATTCGCGAAAAAACAGGTTTGTAGGCCGGCACGGACGGCCGCAGAGGCAGATCCGGCAAAACGGACCCGTAAAAAAAGATATTCGCGGAATATGCTCTTTTACGGGTCGGCTTTGCGGGGTCTGGTTTGGCGCCGCTCCCCCCGGCCCGCAAAATCTAAATTTGCACCTCAATTTGACACAACATAATGCATTTCTTTGCTTTTTCATCAACATTGGATACGTAGGACATCACCAAATCTTTGCTAGAATAGCAAGACCAAAGAAAACAAGAACCACAAGTATGCATTTCAGACGATTTCCAACTTCCATAACTGCTCCCACTAGTTGGACCAATATCTTCTCCATGCATTAATTGTTGATCTGTGGATTCTAGATTTTGCATTCTTCATTCTTCATTTTTGGTTCAAAAGTAGGCGTCGCTTCCCTTCTAGTTGCATATGCAGCCGCATCATTGCCTTCGATTCTACAAAGGAGTGCACGAACGTCTATTAAGTTTCTTTCTATCAATAAATCAATGTATTTGCCTTCTCAAAATCAAAATGAGCATCCCTCTTCCTACACACATGATGATGTTCGAAATGAGATATCGCAATTGAACCAAAGAATGAGCTATCGAAATGAGTCGGATGAAAACAGCACGTACCCCGTCGTTTTCGCATTTGAAGAACACCCATCCGGAGTGCTTCGGCGTTCCCGAAGTTAGCCGCAGCAACTGCCCGCGTGCAGTCGCCGCACTGTATGAGCGGCATCGGCGAGCCACGGAGCCTCTGCGCGAGCGTCGAGCCCGGCGGACGGCAGGCCGTATCCATGCCCGCAAATCGTTGGCGGCGGCGAGAGGACGAACCTGTACCTGTATGTGGCGATGCGACTTTGCCGGGGCTGCGTGAGATGCTCCTCGACCATTTCATCGCTTGGCGCAACCGGCGACGGCCGGAAAAGACAAATCCGGCCGCCCACGATGAAGGGCCGCAGATTCGCAACTTTCCGGCCAGCCGACGCAGGAGCGGGGGGGGGGGGGGGGGAGGGGAGGGCAACCTCGTGCATGTGGCGGCCTTTCGGCATGCTCCCGCCAGCTACTTTCGCCGGAATCTTGGGCGGCGGCCCGGCGGCGGGGCGAGGGGGAGAGGGGAGGTGGTTGGTGGGGAAAGCGCGGGCTGAAATGTCCTCCTCACCAACCGATCCCGCTATATGCAGGGCACCGACGGGCTAGGGAGGGGGGGGGGGGACCTGCGTATTCGCGGGTTGGGGTTAAGTTTTTGCCGCGCCACTCAAAAATTTTTACGGGCCGGCCGCGTTTGCGAGGTCTGTTCGGGATTTTTCGTGCCGACCCGCATTTTGACGGTTATTTTGCAGGTCAGGGCTTTTTGTATGGTCTGCTGCTAGAGATGCTCTAGGAATCCGGTCGAATCAAATGATCATCCTTTACATGCATGACCACGTGAGCCTGACTTGTTATCCCATCCGAAATAATTATCCCATCTCATATATATAACCAAACACATGGTTTGAACGGCCGTCCAAAAGAAATTAACGGTCCAAACACATTCATACCGTTCTTCAACTAAACGCATCCGTAGCTTGTATCAGGTGCTACCGATTTCCGACAACGCTGCCTTGTTTTTAGTTTATAAACCCTATATAGTAGCTATAAGACAATTTGGATCTCTTTGGTTGTTAGTGGTGGACGATTGCGTGTCAAAAAGTTTGGGTAGCGAGACTTTGGCATCTGAAGGAAATGGCATTGCAAACGTCTGTAAAAGTGGCTACGTGTCAATGTGGTGTTGTTAAAACTTGTTTGGTGACGTCAACTTTTTCGCCGCCCCCTCCCGCACCACCTCCTCTGAGGTGACTCTCGGGTAACCTAGCATCGCCGCCGCATTTCCCCCTTCCACTCCCTTCTCTCCGTCGCTGTTAGAGGGACCCTATGACGCGGTGCGCGACCTCGATGAATGTGGCGACAGGGATCCGACTGCTCCATTGCGGATGGAGGACCTTGGCTCCCGAGGCATCGGCCCCGGTCGGTGGCGTGCCGCGCCGACGGGTGCATGTGGGTGGTCCTCCATGGCTGCGCGGGCTACATGGAGGTTGTAGACATCGGGCTGCGATTGCTCCTAGCAGTCCAGAGATCTTTGGGGAAGCTTCTTCTCTATCACGATATGCACTCGTTCGTGCTGGTGCAGGCCCCTAGGGACTGCGGACGTCCCAGTGCTGGCTGGATGGATCTGGCAGGCGGGCGAGGATCCGATGGAAACCCTTGGCTGGCACAATGGCCTCCCCAAAGTGGATGCCTTGCGGCGTCTATCCCCTTCCCGGAGGCTTTGGTGTGGATCCTCTCCCTCCCACATCCTCCCTGAGCACATGCAAAAGCCTATTTTCCTCTACTTTGGGCGACGACGGAACCCGGGTGTCATCCTCCTTCTTGAAGGCATCGGTCGGGGACTGCTCATGGTGGTGGAGTTGTTGGTGGCTCGGAGTCGGTGCATGATGGCCTGGTCTACCTACTACATCCTTCTCGGCTCCCGGTTCCTTGACCGATCCAAAGTGATGCCCTCTTCAACCTTCTTCGTGGATTTGCCCCCTCGTTTGACAGCTCGCATCCATTGCTTTGTCTTGCCGCTAACAACGATGGTGCTAGTTTGGTTGGTTATCCGTGTTTGTCGGTCTGCTCCTTCTACTTCTCCCATGACAACTTGGACACCCTAAGCTCGGTTCTAGTGGGAACCACTCTGCCGGCCGCCGGTGCGGAACCCGCCAAGCTTGGGTGAAAGGGTGGTGGCCCTTTGCGGTGGCAGAGATAGCTCAAGTGTTGCTTATGTTTGGCCTTTGGATGCAGCCGGAGCACGATACTTACACGATGGTGCCCTCTCCCCCCTCCCCCTCCCCCCGGTGACCTTAGTCTGCTAGTTGGTGTTGATGCAATGCTAGTCGCCGACAACGACTATCTACTTTGGCCAATTGTTGTTGCCTTTGAATTGTTCTGCTTACACTTTGTATCTTTCTTCTCACTTTGCTTTGCTTTCATGTGGTGCCCCTATAATCCTGGCCAGTCGATAATTTTGTTAATTTAAAGTCGGACTAGATTTGAGCTCTTCTTAGGCTCGGCCAGTGTCTCTTCTCTAAAAACTTTTTTCATGACTGGGAGTAGTCGTAGTACTGTTTTGCTTTGCTCCCTGTGGTGTGTGCATGATTAATTGAGTTGGTTAGGCCTCCAAGAAAAGCTGGGGTCCGTGCCTCTCGCCGGCTCCGCCGCAGGTCCGCCTCGTCTCCGGTGGCCCTACGGCCATGGGGGCACGGTGGATCCTGGCAAAGGCCGGTGGGAGGGCTCTGTTGTTAGTCGTTCCTTCAAGATTTGTTAGGGTTTGTGTCCTACTCAGGAAGACGAGATGTCGACGGCTTCCTGAAGATGGAATAAAGGTCTCCCCACCTAGTCCCCGTTCCGGTGGTGCGTCTAGCATCGTTGGTGGGCGTGTGGAGGTGTGTCTCCGGTAGATCTATCCTCGGTGGATTTGCTCGGATCTGGTTGTGGTTCGTCTATGTTCGTGTGTCTTCAGGTTGGATCCTTTCGATCTACATTATTCTTCATCAGCGACGGTTGCTGTTCTGGTGCGCTGGTCCTACGGGGCCTTAGCTAAACGACTTCCCGACTATCTACTACAACAAGTTGTGCCCGACTCCGACGAGGGAGGGGTGATGACGGCGGCGCGCATTCGGCTCGCTTCAGTGATTGTAGTCGTCGCTAGGTGGTCTACGGATCTGGATGTAATTTTTATTATTTCTAGTGTTCGTTGTACTGCCATGATAGAAGATTATAGATTGAAAGTTTTCTCGCAAATTTTTTTTTGAGTTGGTTAGGCATTGGTGATGTGGGAACGTAAAAGGAACAGATCGGTAGGACAAAAGGAAAAGATCATTTGGATTTTTTCTGGGAAACAGATCATTTGGATAGATCCTGCCCGTGCAATCTGTTGCGGGCTGGACTCAATAAATGGTTTGCTATGTTTGACGAGAAAATAGGGCACCCTTATATCTCGCCTTCGCGAGTCTGGCTTTCAACTCGCTGACGGCCGAGTAGGTTGGCCCGACCAACGCGCGCGGGAGGCCACATCCTCCTTTTCCTGTTTTTTTTTATGTTTTCTGATTTTGTTTTTTGGCTTTAATTTTGTACTTTTGTTTATACCTTAAAATATGATAAACATATATTACAAAATACTTTACAAAAACATTTGCGAAATGTTGAATAGGTATTTGAAAAATGTTGAACAAGTATTTGAAAAAAAAATGTTGATCATGTATATAAAAATGTTAATCAAGCATCTAAAAAAATGTTGATCATGTATTTGAGAAATGTTGAACAATTATTTGAAAAATGTTGAACAAATATTTGAAAAAATATTGATCATGTATATAAAAATGTTAATCAAACATTTGAAAGAATTATTTGACCAAGTATTTGAAAATTTTTAATCAAGAATTTGAGAAATGTTAAATGTGTACATAATACCATGTATTAAAATATGATGAATTGTTTTAATCATGTATATGAAAATGTTAATCAAGCATTTGGAAAAATGTTGAACGAGTATTTGTAAAATGTTGATCGAACATTTGACAAACTGTTCAAATGTGCCCCCTCCGTTCCTAAATATAAGTCTTTTTAGACATTTCAAATGGACTACAACATACGGATGTATGTAGACATATATTAGAATATAAATTCGTTCATTTTCCTCTGTATGTAGTCACTTGTTGAAATTTCTAAAATGACTTATATTTAGGAACGGAGGAAGTATATAGAAAAAATGTTGATCATTTATTAAAAAATGATGAATTTTCTGATAACGAATATAAAAAAGTTAATCAAGCATTTAAAAAAATATTGAACAAGTATTTGAAAATGTTAATCAAGCATTTGGAAAATGTTAAATGTATATAGAAAAAATATTGACCGTGTATTAAGAAAATGTTAATAGTATATTTATAAAAATCTTAATCAAGCTATTGATTTAAAAAATTATGTATAATTTTTTTAGCATGTATGAAAAGAATGTTAAAATTGTTTCGAACAAATATTAAATGTATATCAGAAAATAGTTGTTGACGTCTCAAAAATGTAGAAATGAAAAAAAGAAGCAAAATAAACAAAAGAAAAAATAAAAACCGAAAGAGTCAAATGAAAAGAAATGGAAAAATGGAGAAGAAAAAGTTAAGAAAAACATAGAAAATAAACAAAGCCGAGAAAGATATGAAAAAATCCGAAGAAACAATGAAAAAATAAGGAAAAACAATAAAAGTACAGAAAACCGGTGAAAAACAAAAGAAAAAACAAAAACTGAAAAAATCCAGAAAAACCAAGAAACCATCTCTTTTCGCCTTAAGTAGAACGCGCCTAATAAACTTAGTGCGAACGCAATGTTAGCCGTGTGGCAAGGAGCGTTGCGCGTCACCCTGCAGACCAGGGTTCAATTCCCTTTTTTTGAGGGGTAAAAACCTGATTTATTCATCAAAAGCCACATGAAGTGGGATACGTCTCAGGTCGTGTGGGGTGCCAAACCACACATGACGCCCCGGACCTCTAGAGAATGAAAATTTAGCTAAGCTATGTGCTTCATAGTTCACAGCACGAGACTCAAAAGAAAAAGTACAATTTAGAGAAGTAGAATGACTAGTGATCTCGCTGATGATCGCCCCGTATGCACTTCTGGCTCCTTTGTGAATGTCTGAGATGACTTGCTTGCAATCGGATACTACAACAAAATGTTGTATGTGTAGATCTTCAGCAAGTGCTAGAGCTTCGCGGCACGCAATCGCTTCAAGAGTGGCCGGATCAGTTACTCCCTCTATGACTAGAGCCGAGCTGCCCATGAAGTTTCCTTCCGGATCTCTGCAAACTGCAGCTGCTGATCCTCCTCTTCTTCCTTGCACTCCCCCATCCACATGGATCTTGCAGTGTCCAGCAGGTGGTCTTTTTGGCCTCACGTTTGCATGGGAAGATGTGGCATTCCGAGCTGGAGCGTTCGGTTTAGTGTTGATCAAAGACAGGTCTTTCAGGTACCTCTCTATGAAGTTGTGGGTTGCTTGGGGACTCTGAAAAACAGCTTCATGTTTTGCCTTACGGCGAGCATGCCATACTGCCCAAAGAGTCACAGCCATGCCCACGAATTATTCATGAGTTAGCATCTCCATCAATGTGAAAAGCCACTGTTTGGCATGAGGCTCATTATTTGATGTGATTTTATGCGTGACCTCTGCATTAGCCAACGCCCAAACACTTCTTGATGTTGTGCAATCTAAAAGAGAGTGACGCCATGTATCGCGTATCCCACAGATGCCACATAGACTGGAGTCGGACATATAACGGTGTGCCCTAACATCGTTTGTTGGGAGTGACTGTTTTGAGAGCCTCCATAAGAACATGCGGATTTTCCCTGGGACTTCAGTCTTCCACAGCATTTTCCATGATTTTTCCTTTGCCCTGGCGTTAGAAGGACCAGCAGCTCCTTCTAGCCATGCTTCCCGTCTTGCCCGTGTGGCCACCAGCATTTTATACGCCGACTTGACCGAGAAAGATCCACGTTTCTCGTAATGCCAAGCCAAGAAATCATCTAAGTTTCGGGTACACAGAGGGATTCCAAGAATCACTTGAGCATCCATTGGTAAGAAAGTGGTTTGGACCAACTGTCTGTCCCATGATGCCGTCGCACTTATGATGAGCTCCGAAACTCTCGTTGGTGGATTGAGAACGCGGTAGCCAATTATGATTCCAGATTTCCATTGTTTGTTCGTTTCCAATCCGCCAAACCAGGCCTTGTTTCAAGATGTCTCTCCCCTCAATGACTGCCCACCAAATCTGGCTTGGGTGGTTACCCAGCTGAGCTTGCAAGATATCTGAATTTGGATAGTATACACTCTTAAGCACTCGGGCACTGAGAGACTCAGGAGTTTGAAGCAAACGCCAAGCTTGTTTAGCGAGCCTTGCAAGGTTGAATAATTCGAAATCCTTGAAACCTAGTCCCCCCATCCCGTTTGGCTGGGTCATTGCTTTCCACGAAACCCAATGGGGCTTTCTCTTCCCTTCTTTGCTCCCCCACCAAAATTTTCTTATCAACTTGTTTAGATGCTCACAGATGCCCCGAGGTAACTTAAAGCAAGACATAGAAAAGACTGGGACTGATTGTGCTACTGATTTTACTAGGATTTCTTTGCCCGCTGTGGACATCGTGCGTTCAATCCATCCATGTACCTTTCCCCACAGCCGATCCTTCAAGTACTTGAACGAACCGTTCTTTGAGCTACCCACATCAGACGGCATCCCCAAGTACTTCTCATTTAGGGTCTCGTTGGGGACGTTTAAAACCTCCTTGATTTCCTGTCTGATGGAGTCTGAAACTCCTTTGCTGAAATATATAGAAGACTTGGTGTAGTTGATACGTTGGCCTGTTGCCTGACAATAAGTGTTCAGAACATGGTACACCTCATTGGCTCCACCACCGTTTGCCTTGAAGAATAGCAGTCTGTCATTAGTGAATAGTAGATGGTTTACCGGTGGCGCCGACGGTGCTACCTGTAGGCCATGCAAGTTGGATGACTCACTGAGGGAGTCCTGGACTAGGGGGTGTCCGGACAGCCGGACTATCATCGTCAGCCGGACTCCAAGACTATGAAGATACAAGATTGAAGACTTTGTCCCGTGTCCGGATGGGACTTTCCTTGGCGTGGAAGGCAAGCTTGGCGATACGGATATGTAGATCTCCTACCATTGTAACCGACTCTGTGTAACCCTAGCCCTCTCCGGTGCCTATATAAACCGGAGGGTTTTAGTCCATAGGATGAACAACCATTACAACAATCATACCATAGGCTAGCTTCTAGGGTTTAGCCTCCTTGATCTCGTGGTAGATCCACTCTTGTACTACCCATATCATCAATATCAATCAAGCAGGAGTAGGGTTTTACCTCCATCGAGAGGGCCCGAACCTGGGTAAAAACATCGTGTCCCTTGTCTCCTGTTACCATCCGCCTAGACGCACAGTCCGGGACCCCCTACCCGAGATCCGCCGGTTTTGACACCAACATTGGCGCTTTCATTGAGAGTTCCTCTGTGTTGTCACCGATAGGCTTGATGGCTTCTCCAATCAACAACAACGCCGTCCAGGGTGAGACTTTTCTCACCGGACAGATCTTCGTATTCGGCGGCTTCACACTGCACATCTGGAGCAGATCGAAAGCTACACCCCTGGCCATCAGGTCAGATTTGGAAGCCTAAACTTCACGGCGGATATCCGCGGAGACTTGATCTTCGATGGATCTGAGCCGCAGCCGAGCGTGCCGCACTGTCATGATGGGCATGATCTAGCTCTCCCGCCAGACAGTACCTTGGAGGCCGCACACGAATCCGCTCCGACCCATAGTCCGGAGCCGATCGCGCAGATCGAGGACGGGTGGCTGGACACCGCCTCGGGAGCTACAACTTCCACGGTGATGGATCCGAACACTGACCTTGTCCCTTATAAAGCTCGTGACTCCGAGGTGCCGGACTCCCTGCCGGACTCCGAACCTCCGGCGCCCCTGCCAATCGAATCTGATTGGGCGCCGATCATGGAGTTCACCGCTGCGGACATCTTTCAGCACTCACCCTTTGGCGACATCCTAAATTCGCCGAAGCATCTCTCGCTATCCGGAGAGCCTTGGCCGGACTATGGCCAGGATGGTTGGGATACGGACGACGAAGAAATTCAAAGCCCACCCACCACCCACTTTGTAGCCACTGTCGACGATCTAACCGACATGCTAGATTACGACTCCGAAGACATCGACGGTATGGACGACGATGCCGGAGACGATCAAGAACCAGCGCCTACAGGGCACTGGAAGACCACCTCGTCATACGACATATACATGGTGGACACCCCAAAAGATGGGGACGGCGAAGAAGCAGCGGAGGCAGATTCCTTAAAGAAATAGCCCAAGCGCCGACGTCAGCGGCGCCGCTCTAAATCCCGCCACAGCAAGAATGGAGATTCCGGCACAGGAGATAATAACACCCCAGAGAGTGCCGAAGACAACCCCCTCCAGCAAGATTCAGCGCAGGAGGATGCAGAAGCAATCCCTCACGAGAGAGCGGCAGACGAAGAGGTCGAGGATGATAATTACATACCTCCCTCCGGAGACGAGGCAAGCCTCGACGACAACGAATTCGTCGTGCCGGAGGATCCCGTCGAACAAGAGCATTTCAAACGCAGGCTAATGGCCACGGCGAACAGCCTAAAGAAAAAGCAGCAACAGCTTCAAGCTGATCAAGACCTGCTGGCTGACAGATGGACCGAGGTCCTCGCGGCCGAAGAGTATGAACTCGAACGCCCCTCCAAAAGCTACCCAAAACGCAAGTTGCTCCCCCGACTAGAGGAGGAAGCATACAAACCTTCATCACCAGCTCACAATACGGCAGACCGACCACCTCGTGGCCGCGACAGAGAGGCATCTAGGCCCTCCACCAGAACCGTACCCCAGCACCGCTCAAAAAGTACGAAGCCACGGGGGAACGCGCCGGACTTGCGGGATATATTGGAGGATAAGGCAAGACAATCCAGATCTATCTATGGATCACGTGGACGCCCCACAACCCACGACGAATACCGTCGTGCCAGATACAGCAACTCCGGCCGGGCCGAACATAGCAGAAAACGCTCTCTTGAGCTACGTCGTGACATTGCTCAATACAGAGGCGCCGCACACCCACTATGCTTCACAGACGAAGTAATGGATCATCAAATCCCTGAAGGGTTTAAACCCGTCAACATTGAATCCTACGATGGCACAACAGACCCCGCGGTTTGGATCAAGGATTATCTCCTTCATATCCATATGGCCCGCGGCGACGATGTCCACGCCATCAAATATCTCCCGCGCAATCTTAAAGGACCAGCTCGGCATTGGCTTAACAGCTTGCCCGCAGAGTCAATTGGGTGTTGGGAGGACCTGGAAGCCGCATTCCTCGACAACTTCCAGGGCACATATGTGCGACCACCAGACGCCGATGACCTAAGCCACATAATTCAGCAGCCAGATGAATCGGCCAGACAGTTCTAGACACGGTTCTTAACCAAGAAAAATCAAATCGTCGACTGACCGGATGCAGAGGCCCTTGCAGCCTTCAAACATAACATCCGCGACGAGTGGCTAGCCCGGCACCTAGGACAGGAAAAGCCGAAATCTATGGCAGCCCTCACATCATTAATGACCCGCTTCTGTGCGGGAGAGGATAGCTGGCTAGCTCGCAGCAACAACCTCAGTAAAAATGCTGGCAGTCCGGATACTAAGGACCACAACGGCAGGTCGCGTCGAAGCAAAAACAAACGCCGCATTAACGGCGATAACAATGAGGATACGGCAGTCAACGCCGGATTCCGAGGCTCTAAACCCGGCCAGCGGAAGAAGCCATTCAAAAGAACCACTCCGGGTCCGTCCAATTTGGACCGAATACTCGACCGCTCATGCCAGATACATGGCATCCCCGAAAAGCCAGCTAACCACACCAACAGAGATTGTTGGGTATTTAAGCAGGAAGGCAAGTTAATTGCCGAAAACAACGACAAGGGGCTGCACAGCGACGACGAGGAAGAGACCCGGCCGCCGAACAGAAGAGGACAGAAGGGTTTCCCCCCACAAGTGCGGACGGTAAACATGATATACGCAACCCATATACCCAAGAGGGAGCGGAAGCATGCACTAAGGGACGTATATGCGATGGAGCCAGTCGCCCCGAAGTTCAATCCATGGTCCTCTTGCCCGATCACTTTCGATCGAAGAGACCATCCGACCAGTATCCGCCATGGCGGATTCGCCGCATTGGTTTTAGACCCAATCATCGATGGATTTCACCTCACGAGAGTCCTGATGGACGGCGGCAGTAGCCTGAACCTGCTTTATCAGGGTACAGTGCGCAAGATGGGCATAGACCCCCTCAAGGATTAAACCTACAAAGACGACCTTCAAAGGCGTCATACCAGGTGTTGAGGCCAATTGTACAGGCTCAGTCACACTGGAAGTGGTCTTCGGATCCCCAGATAATTTTCGGAGCGAGGAGTTAATCTTCGACATAGTCCCGTTCCGCAGCGGCTATCACGCTCTGCACGGACGAACCGCATTCGCAAAGTTCAACGCGGTGCCGCATTACGCATACCTCAAGCTCAAGATGCCAGGCCCTCGTGGAGTAATCACGGTCAACGGAAATACAGAACGCTCCCTCCGAACGGAGGAACATACAGCGACTCTCGCGGCAGAAGTACAGAGCAGCCTTCTAAGGCAATTTTCGAGTCCGGTCGTCAAACGACCGGACACGGCCAAACGCGCCCGGAGCAACATCAATCAAGACCACCTGGCACGTTCCGAGCACGCGTAGCAATGCGGCCCCAACCCCAGCCCTCGCATGATTGCAAGATCAGCCCTCTGCGTACATCATTACGCTCTGGAGTTACCATGGGCATAGGGGGGGGGCACGACCACAACAGACCCAGAGTGCGGCTCGACCACACCATGGGCTCCCAAGTGTGTCGCTCTTTTTATTTTTATTTTCCTTCTTTTTATACACAGGACTCCGTTCACCAGAGGCCCTGTCCGGCGGCGAACCCGCCGAACTCACGATGCAACAGTCAGGGAGGAAAAAAGGCTGCGACGAACACTCAGGTGGTCTCCATTACGAGCATTAAATTTGATTATATACACCAGTCCGCAGCCCACCCCTAGAGGGGGACATGTTTAATTAGTCCAATCCCTTGCTTACCGCACTATTTGTATTATTCCGCACTCATAGCAGAATTCCTTGAATAAATAATGCAGCACTTTTTGCCTATAATTGCATTACTTTACATATATGTTCATTAATGACATCTTGCACCCGTATATTTTGGTACGGCCGAATACACCAGGGGCTTATGTTCCCCGCATTATGGTGTGATAAGTCCGAACACTTTCACAAGTGCGGCATCCCGAACTTATAGCATTATATGAATCGGCTCCGAATCATGTCTTGGGTCAATAGTTGGGTTTGCCCGGCTCCCATGTTTTGGTACCTTACGTTCCGTTCTGTCGGCTAAGGTAGCACTGGGAGAACCACTGCGATTGCGCCCCGGTTGAGCTGGGCGAGGGCCTCAGTGGAGAAAGCTAGAACTGACTGGCATGATAAGGCGAGAGACTGGTCGCTATTCGAGAGGTCTTTTCGAGTCCCTAAAGACTTATGCCGCTTCGAGCGAAGAACCGGATGATGTCCGGCCAAGGCGTGGATAGCGCCCCGAACTCGGTCTTCCGAATACTAGGGGCTTCGCCGAAATTTAAAATTATAGAATTCTATGGCTGAGTGAGAGTGTTCAAGCATTTTAAGTCCGGTTGCCTTGTTCGTTGTGTTGAGGGCCTCCCTAGATGGACCCAAAAATGGGAACAAGAGTGCTCAAGTTTATCCCGAACACCCCAGCACTCGTGGCATGGGGGCTGAAGCCAACGACTTGCCATCTCTCAGATTTTATAAACGGCTGCACAAAAGGTAATATTTTAAATCAATAAGCGTTGCTGAGCGCATATGAACAAAGTTTTCAGCGCACAGGATAACACATTGCGAGTTTACTCAATAATTACATCTCTGGGGCACTCATCCGCAATCTTGCGGGCACCCTTCAGGACAGTCTTATAGTACATCTCGGGCGTACGATACTCCTTGCCCGCTGGCGGCGCGTCAGTGATAAGCCTCTCTGCATCCAGCCTGCCCCAATGCACCTTCGCGCGGGCAAGGGCCCGACGAGCACCTTCAATACAGGCGGAGCGCTTGATGACCTCCACCCAGGGGCACGCATCCACCAGCCGCCGCACGAGGCCGAAGTAGCTCCCAGGCATGGCCTCTCCAGGCCATAGCCGGACTATGAGGCCCTTCATGGCCTGCTCGGCTACCTTGTGGAGCTCGACCAGCTGCTTCAGCTGGTCGCTAGGGGGCACCGGATGGCCGGCCTCAGCGTACTGAGACCAGAAGACCTTCTCCGTTGAGCTCCCCTCCTCGGCTCGGTAGAATGCGGCGGCATCGGACGTGCTGCGAGGCAGATCTGCAAACGCCCCTGGAGAGCTCCGAATTCGGGTAAGTATCAGGAAGTTTACATCAACATGCTTGCTTTGCATGAAAAATGCCTTACCCGCCGCTATTTTCTTCACATCCTCAACCTCCTGAAGGGCCTTATGGGCCTCGGCCTTGGCGGCTTTGGCACTTTCGAGAGCCGAGGCAAGCTCGGACTCTCGAGTCTTTGAGTCGCGCTCCAAACTCTCATGCTTTTCCATGAGAGCCTGGAGCTCTTGCCGCACCTCCGCCACCCGCGCCTCCTGCTTCTCTCGCTCTACCCGTTCCGCGGCCGCATTGCGTTCGGCCGCGGACACAGCCTCCTTCAGGGTTGCCACCTCGTTCGTGGCTCCTGCAGTACCCACGTTATCCTTGTTATTTTTTGCAACCTAAATCCTTTTCTGTAAGGTAACTATTCAAAGTGGTGTTACTCACCTTCTTTGTCCTCGAGCTGCTTCTTGGCACGGCCGAGCTCTTGCTCGGACCGCTCGAGGTCCTGCTTCAAAGCACCAACCTCCGCAGTCAGTGCGGCAGAGGTCAGCAGCGCAGCCTGCAAACCCATATTGACATAATTTTTAGCAACCCTGTGTATATCTTTTTAGATCCTCAGTCCGGCTTTTCTTCCCGAACACCGAACCGAGCATCAGGGGCTACTGTCTATGCGGTATTACATTGCATATTTTTTACTTCTTACCTCAAAGCCTGTTAGAAGGCTACTGCAGGCTTCGGTCAGCCCGCTCTTGGCAAGCTAAACCTTCTGAATCACCGCACTCATGATAGTGCGGTGTTCTTCCTCGATGGAAGCGCCTTTGAGCGCCTCCAACAAGTTGTCCGGCGCCTCCGGTTGGACGGGGGCCGCCGGTGTCACGGCCTTGCCATTTTTGCGAAGGGGCCGCCTGCCGGACTCCGGAACCACTGCGGGTTCCGGCGTGGAGTCCGGCGCAGAGTCCGGGAGGCTGCCTTGCGGTGCCTCCGGAGCCTCCTCCTGATGGGTCCCTTCCTGGGATCCCACCTCGGCGTCCTCAGCGTCGCGAGGGGTGGAGGCAGTCGGGATGGAATCCACATCCGACGGAGCCAACGACCCACTCGATGAAGCGGGGAGATCATCATCGGCCGGACTGCAGGCAGTGTGCGGCATTAGAAGGACACTATGTGACACAAAAGAAATTACAAATCATTCAGGAATCCGGATACTTACGATCTTGCCGGAGGCCTGGCCGTTGAGGGCCACTCTTCATCGCCAACGTTGGCGTTGGCGGAGCTGTCCGGGGGAATAGTCCTTCCCTTCTTGGACCCTTCGGCCTCCCCTGTCGGGGAAGCCTTCCTCTTCCTCTCTCCTTCCTCTGGAAGAGATTCTTCTCCCTCCTCCTCGCCTTCGGGGGAGGAGTCCGCCCCGGAGTCGTCGTACACCTGAAAACGGGAACTCTTTCGAGTACCCATGGCCTCCTTCTTGGCCTTCTTCTCTGGCACCACGTGCGGTGCCAGAACCAGCAGCCCCGCTAGACGGGCGTCTTCTGGGTTTTCTGGCATGGGAGCCGGGCAGATGATCTTCTTGGCCTTCTTCATCCAGTCCTGTCAAAGGAAAAGGGAGATTGAAATCCGCTTAGGGTCAAACTATTAAAAACAAGTGTCCCATAAAGGGGTAGAATCACTTACCTCGTCAGCTGGACGCTGCGAGCGAAATCCGCCATCTTCAGTGGCGGATGCGGGAGCCTCGGCGCCCTTGAACAGCACCCTCCAGGCGCCTTCGTATGTCGTATCGAAGAGCCCGCTCAATGCCCAGTGTTGTGCCGGATTGAACTCCCACAATTTAAATGCCCGTTCATGGCATGGGAGAATCCGGCGGATGAGCATGACTTGGACCACATTGACAAGCCTGAGCTTCTTGTTCACCAGCTTCTGGATACAGGCTTGGAGTCCCGTCAGCTCCTCCGAACTACCCCATAGAAAGCCCTTCTCTTTCCAGGAGGTGAGCTGCATAGGGATACCAGATCTGAACTCGGGGGCCGCCGCCCACTTAGGGTCGCGCGGCTCGGTGATGTAGAACCACCCCGATTGCCACCCCTTGACGGACTCCACAAAGGCCCCTTCGAACTAGATGACGTTGGGCATCTTGCCCAACATGGCGCCTCCGCACTCCGCTTGAGTGCCTTTCACTACCTTCGGCTTGACATTGAAGGTCTTGAGCCACAAGCCGAAGTGGGGCTGGATGCAGAGGAAGGCCTCGCACACGACGATAAACGCCGAGATGTTGAGGATGAAGTTTGGCGCCAGATCGTGGAAATCCAGGCCGTAATAGTACATGAGCCCCCGGACAAAGGGATGCAACGAGAAGCCCAGTCCACGGAGGAAGTGGGGAAGGAATACGACCCTCTCATGAGGCCTGGGGGTGGGGATGAGCTGCCCCTTGTCGGGCAGCCGGTGCGCGATGTCGCCGGAAAGATATCCGGCGCTGCGCAGTTTTGCGATGTGCTCCTCCGTAATGGAGGAGGCCAACCATTTGCCTCCCGCTCCGGACATGGTCGGAGAAGGTCGAGACAAGATGCGCGGACTTGGGTGCTGGAGCTCGAGTGCGCGGAGATGGATAAGCAAAGGAGGAAGAAGGTGTAGGTAAAAAAGGGTGGATCCTTATCCCCTTATATATGGGAGGACGAAGACTATACGTCCCCACCGGCCTAGTAAAACTCACTTATCTCCCAAGCTCCACCATCAATGGCGCGGTTGGGTTACCCACGTCCGTATTGATGAGAATCCCGGGATAAGGGGGACACGATCTCTGCTTCGACAAGACGTGCCAAGGAAACCGCTTCGCTAAACGCGCTGAGGTGGTATAATAAAAAACGATTTAAGTAAAGGCTTGGTAGTGGTGTGACGTCACGCCACAAAATACGTCAGCAGATTGAACTTGTGTACATATTATTCTCTCTACGGTGGAATGTGGACTTTATTTTGCAGAGCCGGACACTATCCTGGTGTTCACAATCTTCTATGAATTATTCGGAGGAGGAACCCGCCTTGCAATGCCGAACAATATGCGCGCCAGACTCATCGTCATTGAAGCCTGGTTCAGGGGCTACTGAGGGAGTCCTGGACTAGGGGGTGTCCGGACAGCCGGACTATCATCGTCAGCCGGACTCCAAGACTATGAAGATACAAGATTGAAGACTTTGTCCCGTGTCCGGATGGGACTTTCCTTGGCGTGGAAGGCAAGCTTGGCGATACGGATATGTAGATCTCCTACCATTGTAACCGACTCTGTGTAACCCTAGCCCTCTCCGGTGCCTATATAAACCGGAGGGTTTTAGTCCGTAGGACGAACAACCATTACAACAATCATACCATAGGCTAGCTTCTAGGGTTTAGCCTCCTTGATCTCGTGGTAGATCCACTCTTGTACTACCCATATCATCAATATCAATCAAGCAGGAGTAGGGTTTTACCTCCATCGAGAGGGCCCGAACCTGGGTAAAAACATCGTGTCCCTTATCTCCTGTTACCATCTGCCTAGACGCACAGTCCGGGACCCCCTATCCGAGATTCGCCGGTTTTGACACCGACACTCACTTTTAGATTTTAGAAGGCACGACAGGCCCTCTGCTGCTATCAAGAACAAGTATGGAGATATTGGGTCCCCTTGTTTGATCCCTCTGGAAGGTATGAATTGTTGAAGTTTCTTTCCAGTAAACAACACTGGAAATTTCACAGTTGTCACCAGGCTCATCACTATCTGGACCCATCTTCCAGAGAAGCCCAATTTGAGCATTATTGCCTGTAGATAGTCCCATTCCACTCTATCATAGGCTTTCATCATATCAAGCTTTAGAGCACAGGATTGATGTTTCTTGGCCTTATTCCTCTTCAAGAAATGGAGACACTCATAAGCTGTTATGATGTTGTCGGTTATGAGTCTGCCAGGAACAAAGGCTGACTGCTCCTCTGAGATAATATCAGGAAGGACTAACGTTAATCTGTTAGATATAACTTTCGAGGCAATCTTGTACAACATATTACAAAGACTTATAGGGTTTTTTACCTTCAGGATGAGCACGAGTACCGTATCATTAATACACTCCGCAGACTCAGTGCCGTCAACAATCCTCAGAACAGCCCTTGTGACATCATCGCCACAAATATCCCAGTGATGCTGAAAAAAATGTGCAGGATAGCCATCTGGACCAGGCGCTTTCACTGGGTACATCTGAAAAAGTGCTGTTTTAAATTCTTTCCGACTATATGGAGCATTTAGCATATCAATCATTGCTTGTGTCACTTTCACCGGGACAGTATCTAGAACCTGGCCCATATCCTGAACCCCTTCCGAAGTATAGAGCTGCTGGTAAAAATCAACAATCATGTTTTCCATCTCCATTGGGTCATCTGTCATCTGTCCAGAAGATAGTTGAAGGGATTTTATTTGGTTTTTCCTCCTACGCCGGCTCGCCCTTAGGTGGAAGAAATATGTATTCTTGTCGCCATGTTGGAGCCACTCTAGGCGAGCACGCTGATGCCATGAAATTTCTTCCCTGTGATAAAGTTCTGTCAACCTGTCAATTAATTTGATTTCCAGGTGATTTGGACTGGAGCGATTTGGGATAGCGTGCAACTCCTGTAGTTCCTTCTTCATGTGTTGGATCTCCCGCCGCACATTCCCGAAATGCTGTCGGTCCCATGTGGCCAGATCGCTTGAAAGCGACATCAGCTTGTCGCTAATTCCCTGCACCGACTCCGTTTGTCCACTGGTCCAAGCGCTTTCCACCAATGGCCTGAGCCCCGGGTCCCGCTCCCATGCAAGCTCACACTTAAATGACTTGGGGGCCCGTCTGCATGGCTCCTCATGCACGTACTTAACGTAGAGAGGTAGATGATCGCTGGTTGCTGCATTTTTGTGCTCAAGGACAGCTGATGGAAAAGCAAGCGACCACGTGGGATTAGCTCCTCTGTCCAGCCGCACCCGAGTATATGTACCTCCAGACACTTTCTTTTCAAAAGTCCATCCACTTCCAACATAACCTATATTAGTTAGGCCACATGTATCCAAGGCGTCCTGAATGCGTCCATTTGCGCTTGACTTCTATTTCCAACTCCATCGTGTTCATGTGCATACAACACCTCATTGAAATCTCCTAGGGCAAGCCAGGGTATATCGTTTGTGCCTACGATTCCCCTAAGCGTATCCCAAGTCTTGTATCTCTCATTGACCAAAGCTTCACCGTATACAAAAGTGACCCTTGTTTTGACATCCAAAAGGTCATTCAACATTGCGTCAATGTGATACTTCGAGTAACCAACAATCTCAAGATTTATTTCTTCATTCCAAAAAATTCCTAAACCACCACTTCTACCAGTACTGCTTACAGCAAAACTTTTATTAAAACCTAAAGTGCCAGCCAAGCTTTCAACTCTACTTCCCTCTATTTTGGTTTCCAATATACATAAGACAGAAGGGGTCAAACTGCCTCGTGAGGTCATGAAGCTCTTGAACCGTCGCAGGTTTGCCAGCCCCACGACAGTTCCAACATAGGAGACTCATTGCACATAGCGAGACCCCCCTTGGAGGCCCGCCAGACGCGCATCAAGGTTTTTGGTGATCACAGTGTTCTTCCCAGAATTCTTCTCTGATGTTGCCGAATTTAGCTTGTTCCTCTTTGGTTCTTGCACCATTGAGGGACTCGGTGGTATCTCCGGGGGAGGCAGTAGTAGTTGCTTGCTAGTGTTTCCCGTCACCACATGGACTGGTTCGGCTGCAGCGACCCCTCTTTTCTTGTTGTTCTCTCCATCACTCATAGCCACATCATTGTCATGACCATCGGTGCCCAAATCATTGTGTCCTTCAGCAGCGTTATACTGGGGTGGACCCCGGCCCCGGCCTCTGCCAGACCGGCCTCGGCCGCGTCCTCCCCGTCCTCCTGAACTATCAGATGCTCCTCTTCCTTCTCCCGGACCTCTCCTTGGTCCTCTTGACCAAGTAGCTTTTAAATCCTTGAAGACTAGCGCCTTAGGAGGGTGAACTCCGTCTCCACATTCCTTGAAAAGATGCCCAAGGTATCCACAAACAGCACACCAGTCCGGTAGATGCTCGTACTTCACCCTAAAGATGACCAGGGTTCAATTCCTGGTTCCCCCTTTCCTTCCCTTTCCTTAAAGCGGAGCAACACATGACATTGGTCGGCCCACTAACCTACACGAAGGAAAAAACCTTCAGTGATGCTAGCTTAGGGCTCGCTTAAAGCGATAAATAGTTGCCGCGAGAAAATACTGCCGCATATACATCATATTATATGGGCCCATCACCAATCTAGACATGGGTGGAAAGCCTGGATTTCGGGAGAGCAACTAGTCGAGGAGTACCATTTGCGGGAGCTGCGTAAGGGTCACGTTGGTCGGCCGAGAGCATGACAAGTGTGCGTCCAGCCGCGCCGCCACATGTCACGTGTTGGGCACTCCCTCATGGTTTTATTTTTTTATTTTCTGTACGCGTTTTCGTGGTTGGATAGTTTTTCTTTGTTTTAGGTTTCACCCTATTTTTCATAGGTTTAAGGAGAAAATAAAATAAAAACTGTTATGTGTTTTTTTGCTTCCACGAGAAGCATAAATTTGCCTCCGCTAGAAGCACAGGTATGCCTATGAAAAAAATAATAAAATGTGTTTTTTCGTGCTTCACTAAGAAGCACAATTGTGCATCTTGAAAAAGGCAAAACAAATGTGTTTTTTTTTCTCATGGGCCACATATTTGCTTCCGCGAGAAGCACAAATGTGCCTCTCGGAAAGTGAAAAATACATGTTAGGCACATGTTTGCTTCCGCGAGAAGCACATATGTGCCTCTCTGTAAGGAGAATTTTTTTTCTTTCACGAGAAACACAGATTTACTTCTCATAGAAACGCGGGTTTGCTTCCACGAAAGCACAGTTGTGCCTCTAGGAAAGGGAAAAAGAGGTGCCTCCATCTTCAAGTTTTTTGGGACCCTCATAACACCCCAACGTCTGATCCGGAGGATCCCTAGACCGAACGATTTGTTCACTTGGGGAGGGAGGGTCTACCGAATTAAATCGTTCGACCGAAGACCCCTTCCAACCCGAACGACCCTCACCGGTGCGTACAAAAAAGGCCTGAGAACCCATTTTGCTGGGCCTCTTCCCTGACGTTGATAAAAGCACAAAAAACAGAAGAACAAAAAAGAGTCCAAAAATTGCCATGTTAGGAATCTTACTAAAAATCCCCATGTTTGGACTTTACCACATGGAGAGCCGGTGGTAAATTCCTAAAAGACATGGAAATTTTAGGAATTTGCCAACAGAAACATGGCAACGGTTAGGGATTTTGTTATCTAGAAGTACAACCTTATATGATTGTAGCAAAACGTGTACATGTTTTTGTCCCTACTCCCTACAAACTAAAAAGGAAAAAGTCAAATATACCTTGAACTTGTAGGCGGAAAATAAGCCAAACCCTGAACTTTAAGGACGTGGCTAGCGAGCGCTCGGGCGCCTGTTCGTTTGATCGAGCGCCCCTCCCATATATGAGAAAAGCATTCGGTCCCTCCCCCACACACTTTCAAAAAAGGAAGCACCCTGTCCCTGCCACCACCTCCCCCTACCCACGGATTCGGCTTGCCTGCTCCCTTTTCGTGCTCCTATCCGTGCTCCCACCTTATCCAACGGCTATCTTTTTTTCTTTTTTCTTTCTAATCTAATCATCTCCCCCCTGATTTTAAGGGGTGGGGCCGGGCCTTATTTTATTCCAATCAAATCAAGCAACGTATGCGGGAGCACGGATGGGCACACGGGAGGGGAGCAGGCAAGTCTCGTCCCCTACCCACATGATCCTGCCTAGATATTTCCCCACGTGTATCTATTTGGGGTTTCAAAAATTCTTTAAAGCCGTAACTTTTGATTCAAGCGTCGAAATTCAGTTCCGTTTTCACCATTGGGGTTTCTCACAACGAGTTCTTCACAACTAGATCTCATACGGGTATGTTTCGTCGGAAAAAAATCAAAGACAACTTTGGGTGCGACAGAGGCAACTATAGTGCTAAAGGAAAGCAACTTCTTCTATTTGTCCTACTAGGACTGTCTATTAGGTTGGTTTGTGTAAAAACGAGGAAAATGACACAAAACATAAGACCCATTTAGTGCTACATACAAAGCAGCTTCGCTGCACTATGTGTACCTATGAATTTTGCTAACATTTCCTAACTTGCCTATCACGGTTGCTCAGTTGCCTATTGTTTGCCTACGATTGATGTCTAGTTGCTTACAAATACTATAAACCGCCTATCTTTGATGATCATTTGCCTGCTATTGGTAATTAGTTGCCTATTATTGTTCTCAGTTGCCTAACTTTGCAAAAGTAGTTGCCTATAATATTGTGAAGTGGTTTATCATTGTTTGTCTAAGTTTCCTACAAACACTCTGAAGTTGCCTACTAGGAAAATTCCCGTACGTTGCAACGGTGGTATAAATTTTTTTAGTGGTCAACCCCTATCATGTTTAGCATATATCTTTACGACGGTCATGCATATCAGGCGGTATTCTCGTTAGCGTTAAATCACTCTTCTGATTCTTCCACGGACCATCTCCGCCCCTCTGCATTTCCAATCCATGCTCAACACCCCCCCCCCCCCCCCTCTCTCTCTCTCTAACATAGATCACAAGCATGATTCACAGGTACCGTATGACCTCTAGCTGTGACAAGCGAAGAAAATATATTGCTGTCTATTTGGAAATGCTTCTTAATATCATTATTATAAATAGAAAAAGGACTCACCAAATGAAATTTTGGTATAGAAAAAAGAAAAACCATAATCAAACGTTGGTGCTTTTTGCTGTACTCCATGTAGAAAACAATGAACGAAGTTGGAAGCTTTATCCATCGAACTAATCACGGGCAAATGCATCAAAACTTATATACAAGAAAAGACACCAAGGTGATGCGAAGCTCTTACATATTACAACACCGTTTGCCACCACAATTCCGGCAACTCTTTGAGTGCCACATAAACAAAACTATCTTAATCCATTTGGTGCAGAAATTGTTGGAACGGTTGCACTTATTAACATTACAACACGTACGTAAACTATCAAAACTATCTTAATTGTGTCCATTGTTTTAAGACCGTTTGCTTCATAAACAAAATAATGGACTCACTGTCTGTTCCCTTGTTCTATACCAACAGTATGAGATTCACAGTATTCCCATGCAAACATACTTCTACAGCTCTGCTACTCATCATTTGCAAATTTCCGTTCTGCGAGCAGGTAAAGTATCCACCGCTTTTGTCCATTCCTTGCTCGTAGCTGCAGCCAGCTCAAGTCTTCTCTGTAAAATAAAGCAGCTGCAGCAGCAGGCACGCAGAGGCAGAGCATCCCTGTGTCATGTGTTGTGCACGAGAGCGAAAGAGAGATCCTCATCAGTCAGTCCCGTTCATCATGCGCAGCTCACAACCGGAAAGCTAGAACAAGAAGTCGCCGGAGCTTCTCACCATGAGACGAGCACCACGACAGCGGTAGGCGCGGGCGGATGAAGGAGAACGACTCCAGCGTCTTGTGGTGCTTGTACAGGCGCCCGACCTACACGGCCACGACGGGAATCAGCAGCACACGCGGCACCCTCCCCAGCAGGGTGAGGGATCCTCGACGTACGGTGCCCTGCCTTTGGACCACTGACGTGTGGACCCAGATCCACATGTCAGTGGCCCCACAGCACGGCCCCACAGCACAGCACGTTAGAGGAGCCGCGTCCCCCCAGCGGCCATGCCCACCACCACCATCCCGCCGCACGACGCCCTCCATGGCTCCCTGCACTGATTCCCTTCATGGCTGCCGCCGCAGGTCACCCAGCACACATTAGGGCACGCACGCAGCAGACGCTCCCACTGCCGTCGGTGGTTTGCCTCGTTAGTCCGGGTCAGGAAAAGAGGAGCGCTAGCTGCCTCGGTCCAGCCCGCCGACGGTGTCGGTGAGGACCTGTTCGTACACGAACACGTCACCGTGTACCTCCAACGCCGAGGGTGATGCACCGCAGCTCACGTCGAAGGAGACCCGTCCGGAAGCGCGGTACGCAAGCAATCCGGCGGGCGCTTTTGAGCACCCGAAACCCCACGCGCCCGGGAGGGATCCCGTCTGGACGCGCGGCGGCTATGGGCTGCCCTAGGTCGGTTCGCCTGCCCCTAGAACCTCGAGGATCGTTGCCCTTTAACGAAGAACGAACGAAGAACGAGAGAGAAAGAACAAGGGAGAGAAGTAAAACTAGAGTAAAAAGTAGATTGATTGTTTGATTGTGTGTTGTTGTTCAATCGGCCGTCACCCCTTAGGTATATAAGAGGCGGCTGGACTTCCCGTGCAAGGAAAAGGCTTGGATTCACGTCCAAAACCCTAGTCAAATTCAGATTGGTCTTGTCCGAACTTTCCAAAACTGTTCGGTTTAAACTGGCTGTGCCTTGCGGGTCTTTTTTGTGGTGGTAAACAATCTCGGATGGAAACGAGTCCAAAAGCAGTCTTGACCGTTTCGACGATATGAACAACTTTCATGTTGAACGTTTTTTGATCAGAGGTCATCTTGAGGGTCAAATAGCTCGCGAAAAAAATCTCTTTACTCGCGCTACCAATCAGACATGGCGTCTGGTGGGGCGCGCCAGATTTCGCCTCGTGACAGGGCTGCACTCCGATTGCTCTAACTTTTGCATACGAACTCGGATTTGAACGATTTTTATATCAAAATCGATCGTTTCGACGAGACGAAGACAATCCGTGTAAGATCATTTTTCCATTTGAGGTCGTCTTGAGGGCTTAATCGGCCAAACTGTACTCTGAATATAAGATCTTAGTACTTTGAGCATAGTTTCGGCCTTCGAGATGAAATCGGACGGCGATGACCCAAACTTCAAAGATGTTTATATCAACAATACGGAACTCTTTCATGAAGATCACTTCTCCATTTGAGGCCATCTTAATAAGTTATTGACCGTACCAAAATCTGGTGTCAACACATGCCCCTCTGTTTTTTGGCAAAACTTGCGTGCCAAAAAATAATTTGCAATGTATTTGTTCTAAGGACGATGTCAACACTCCATCGGCTATTTATTTTTCTCAGGACGATAATTATGTATCAGCCATGTTTATGCTTAAGGCGATAGTTATATATCGGCCGTTGATTTTAACTTCTTGTTCACATCATACCTTGTAACCGATTACCACCAATCGGCTTTAAAGAGATGGGAATGAACCCGTTCCTTGTAGCACTAAGGAAAACTCCGAGAGGTCATGCCCTGTTAAACAAGTTACATCAGGATGATTCCAATCCACCGATGCATCGGCCAAAGCAACACAAGCCGAATTATCCGCGTAAATGATTTCTACCTCATCATCAATCCATTGTATTAAAAATTGATGCATGGTAGACGGCACACATTGGTTAGCATGAACCCAATCGCGACCTAGTATAACATTATAGTTACCTTGCACCTTGGTGATGAAGAATATGATGGCCAAAGTTTTGCTTCCCACGGTGAGTTTCATGCACATCACACCTCTGGCCTCTGTCTTTTCTTTACCCTCGAATCCATTAAGTACCATACTGGTCTTCATCAATGCATCATCATCTAACCCCAACTTTTTGAAGACCGAGTAGGGCATAAGATTTACCACAACACCACCATCAACGAGTATCCTAGCAACCGGCAATCCGTTAATATGCCTTTGAGGTACAATGGCTTCAAGTGTTTCACCGGTTCTCTTGGCTTCTCGAAAATAGCATTCTTAGGACCAAAATTCAGCTGGGCTACCTCCCCTTCTTCACCTATAGCACGAAACTCGGCAGGTAAGTAATATACCATATTAATATCCATACCTTCCCGAACCGGCGTAGATTCATAATCCACCATCTCATCTTCATCTCCCAATGTGTATATTGGGCTTAAAGATTCCTCAATTGAAGGGGATGTTTCAGGTAGTGTAGACGATGTAATAGGGGTCGCATCATCCTCTTTTGGTGGTGAAGGTGTTGCTGCAGCTAATGTAGAAGTATCTGTGTTTTGTTTTTGTTTAGGCCTCCACACTTGTTTTGTGAGTGCTATGGGCCGAATTTCACTAAACAATTCGTCCCTTTGCCTCTCCTCTTTGTGTTCTACCTTCTCGTGGTTCCTCATGCGTTGTAACCTTCTTTTCATGGTCTTAGTTAAACCGGGAGGACACCACTTAGGTTGAGTATATTTGGGATCCCTTGGTTTGGCCTTGCTTGTGCTCGCCTCATGATCATCAACCATGGAACCCTGCTGAACATTAACAATATCACCATTAGAAGTAGCCAGATTACCAACAACCGCCTTTTTGATCTCCTTTTCCTTGTCGCATTCTGAAATTTCCGCATTAGGTGACTTAACACGCCACACTTTTTTTATTGGCCTTACTTGGAGAATTTTTTGTTGGCCGATTAGCACCATAACTCAAACGGCCTTGGGTGGGATAATAAAGCCTCTCGCGAGCAGGCCTTCTAGGTGTTGTCCACCCCATATGGAAAGCATAAGGAGCCATTGGGGGCTGGCCCCATCCTCCATTGAAGTCTCTCATGTAATATGGTGCATAGGAGGGTTGTGACATCCATGGTGTCGGTGCCCATGACCATATGGCCTTGCATAGCGTCGAAACTCTTGCTCCGGAAGAGATCTTGAACGCTTCGAATGTGATGGCTGATGAGAGCTAGAACCGGCCGCTTGACTTGCATATTTGGATAGCAGCATATCAAAAGTTGGCTTGATTCGCTTGCGCTTAGCTTCACTCTTTCCCCACTTGCCAACTTCTGAATTTTTGGGCTTGATAAATTTAACATGAGTATCTTCTTGTACTTGTGGTTGCCCCCCGAGTACGGAATTTTTTATGGTGATCTTCACTACTTCCTTGCCATCGGGTTGCTTATCAAGCACAACCTCTCTTCCCAAGACTTTGTCGCCCTCCTTGCCTTTCCTAGGTTCACCAATAACAACATTATCTTTATTAGCAGATTCGGCTATGCTAGGCCGAATTAACATTTTCTTTCCCTCCAAGTCCATGGTGTTCATCGGAAAGGGCTGTTTATCAACTTGCATCTCAGCAAAATTCAATCGTCCATCATTAATGGCCGATTGTATCTGTTGTTGAAAAACATTGCAATTGTTAGTAGCATGAGAAAATGAATTATGGTATTTGCAATAAGCACGCCGTTTCAGCTCATCAAACGGCGGTATGGTGTGTGATATTCTAATCATCTTATCCTGCAAGAGAGCATCAAATATCTTATCACACTTAGATATATCAAATGTAAACCTCATCTCCTCATCACGATTCTTGCGAATCGGCTTAAGAGCATTGCATATATAGGGTTTGGCCTTTGAGGACCAAACAAACTCAGTGGTATAAACATCAACCTCATCATCCGAATTATCATCATTGTGTTCAACCATATGCTTCTAGGACGATCGGTTGTAGACCTATGAATCTCTTTACTTCGACTCTCTTGAGCCAAAGCTTTTTGTAAGACTTGATTAATGTTCAAAAACTCATAACTTTCTAGCCTCTCTTTAATGTGAGTTTTCAAACCATTAAGAACAAGATCTGCCAAGTCTCTCTTAGTTATCACTAAGCTATAACATTGGTTTTTTATGTCTCTAAATCTCTTGACATAATCGGTGACCGATTCATCATGTTTTTGCCTAACCGATGTAAGATGTGACAACTTTAGCTCATTATCGCCGCTATAAAAGTGATCATGAAACTTTTGCTCTAATTGCGACCATAAGAGAATTGAGCCATGTGGTAAATCAGCAAACCATGAAAATGCGGTGCCAGTTAAAGATAAGGGAAATAAACGTACTTTCAACTCTTCTATGGAACCTGCTTCACCCAACTGTGCTAGATACTGACTCACATTCTCCCAAGTTGTTTTCGTACCCTCACCACTAAATTTAACAAAATCAGGAACCTTATAACCTTGAGGGTAAGAAATTGCATCGAAGTGTTCAGGATAAGGCTTTTGGTACACACGACTCTTTACTTTCGGCTCGTTTCCGAAAGTTTCTAGAAACATCTTATGCAAATCCTCCCTTAATTTAGCTAAAATTGGATCTGATGTAGATGAAGATGTTTGTGGCAATGACATAGGAGCAACCTGAGTACTAGCTATTGGTGCAACTTGTGGGATGGGCGCCGAACCATAATTCGGTGGAAGACCAAACATGCTTGCACCTGTGGGTGGTGTGACAAAGTGATTCGGTGTTGACGCCGAATTGGGCACACTCATAATATGATTAGGGTATGTAGGTGCAGCCACAAGCTGATTGGTTTGAGTAGGATAAAAATTCAACGGCATATTATATTGTTGTTGCATAGGTGGTGCCGATGAAATAGGTAAAATTGGACTAGGGTTTTCAGATATACCAACAGTACCACTAGATGATGGAGGCAAATTTTTCTGAGCATTAGCACTAGCCACAAAAGAATTGTATGCCATCACATTACCCTTACTAACAAGACTTTCAATCACAGCCACTTGCTCTGGAGAAAAAACTTTACTCATAGTGATTACATCTTGTTCGTCGATGAGGGGAGGAAAATTGATGTTTCCAACCGGAGTGATGTTGCCTTGACGGTCCTTCTTGAAACTTGACAGAAACGCTTCCAAATCCTCCTCCTCGCGCTTCTTCTTGAGCGCCTCAAAAGCCTCTTCACGCTGCTTCTTGCGCGCTTCATAGGCTTGGCGATGTTCATCCGATAGTTCATCAAGACCGGGCTTAATGATGTTATCGGCGTCAACTTCCGAGGGCTTGGGGAGATTAGACATAGTTGATGATGATTCTTGATCTTTCGTCCCTAGCGGAGTCGCCAAAAAGTGTGTTCGTACACGAACACGTCACCGTGTACCTCCAACGCCGAGGGTGATGCACCGCAGCTCACGTCGAAGGAGACCCGCCCGGAAGCGCGGTATGCAAGCAATCCGGCGGGCGCTTTTGAGCACCCGAAACCCCACGCGCCCGGGAGGGATCCCGTCCGGATGCACGGCGGCTATGGGCTGCCCTAGGTCGGTTCGCCTGCCCCTAGAGCCTCGAGGATCGCTGCCCTTCAACGAAGAACGAGAGAGAAAGAACAAGGGAGAGATGTAAAACTAGAGTAAAAAGTAGATTGATTGTTCGATTGTGTGTTGTTGTTCAATCGGCCGTCATCCCTTAGGTATATAAGAGGCGGCTGGACTTCCCGTGCAAGGAAAAGGCTTTGATTCACGTCCAAAACCCTAGTCAAATTCAGATTGGTCTTGTCCGAACTTTCCAAAACTGTTCGGTTTAAACTGGCTGCGCCTTGCGGGTTTTTTTTGTGGTGGTAAACGATCTCGGATGGAAACGAGTCCAAAAGCAGTCTTGACCGTTTCGACAATAAGAACAACTTTCATGTTGAACGTTTTTTGATTAGAGGTCATCTTGAGGGTCAAATAGCTCGCGCGAAAAATCTCTTTACTCGCGCTACCAATCAGACATGGCGTCTGGTGGGGCGCGCCAGATTTCGCCTCGTGACAGGGCTGTACTCCGATTGCTCTAACTTTTGCATACGAACTTGGATTTGGACGATTTTTATATTAAAATCGATCATTTCGACGAGACGAAGACAATCCGTGTAGATCATTTTTCCATTTGAGGTCGTCTTGGGGGCTTAATCGGCCAAACTGTACTCTGAATATAAGATCTTAGTACTTTGAGCATAGTTTCGGCCTTCGAGATGAAATCAGACGCGATGACCCAAACTTCAAAGATGTTCATATCAACAATATGGAACTCTTTCATGAAGATCACTTCTCCATTTGAGGCCATCTTAAATAAGTTATTGACCGTGCCAAAATCTGGTGTCAATAGGACCACAACAGAGCGGGGCACATGATGTGGAGGAGGAGCGGTGTTCCCTCGCCGTGGTGCTTGAGGGTCTCACAGCGCCATGGACTGGTTGCCTTGCTCAAGTCAGCCGAGTCGCAGGTGCGCGCGCGGCGTCATGACCCCACTATGGCCGCCAACACATCACTGAGCAGGAGGGCGCCTCCAAGCAGGGGTGTGGCGGCGGAGGGTACGGTTTGGCCGCTGATTGTGCTTCCGTTGGCCCATCAGGGAAGGAGATTTGCTGAGGGTAATTAGGGGAGTTTTTTAGGGTAATTAAGGAAAAAATCATGCGTGAGATAAAAGGGCACGATCATGGGGGTGGGGGTGGGAGTTGGACGAAAGGCTGGGCAGGATGCGCTCCTGTTGGCACGAAAAGGAAGCTTAGAGCATCACTCACACCCGTCATTTCCCTCTAAACGTCTGAAATTTTCGCCCGGTCAATGACCGGTCAAAAAAACTGACACCAACCAGACCCTTCACTTTCTCCCTAAACGCCTAGATTGACCGGCGTATCTCAAATCTGTCTCAAATAGGGGCAATATGAGGCTAAGCGGTCACACACGGGCACGCCCGGGCAATGCTCCACGTCAGCTGTGAGCCCACCTGCAGCCTCTGTGACCAGAAGACAGCGACGACGACGGTGCCCATAAGGGCCTCTGCAGGGAGGTTGGTCACCGGGACTCGCCTGCATGAGGGAGAAAGGACACCAGAGCTCGTCGGCGTCCTGTCGGAGATTGCATCACGCTATAGACGAAGCTCATCCGCGCCATGGCTGCAGTGCCGCGCTCGGCCCCGAGCTCGCGCATGCTGTGGCCGAGGCGGAGCTCTCGTGTGGCCAGGCCAGAGCTCTTGCGCGCCGAGGGCGGAGCTCGCACACATTGGGGATGGGCCGGAGCTGTCGCACGCCCATGCCGGAGCTCGTATGCACCCTGGATGGAGTTCATGCATGCCCAGGCGGAGCTCGTGCGCGTCGTGGACGGAGCTCGCGCGCGCCACTACCAAGCCAGAGACCTCATGCGCCCAGGAAGGAACTCGCGTGCGCCGTTGCCGAGCCGGAGCTCTCGCACGCCCAGACCGGACACTACCGGAATCGCCCCCTATGCCGACGACCAGGGCCGTCGGCATAGCCCTGAGTCCCGTCGGGATAGACCTATGCCGACGGCCCCCATCCGCATAGGGCCGTCGGTAACATATACGTCGGCACAGCCAGGGAGGCCGTCAGCATAGAAAAGCCGTCGGCATATATGCTACGCCGACGGGGGCCGCACATCTATGCCGACGGCCCCGGCTGTCGGCAACGATCACGCCTAACGGAGGCCGCCGTCAAGTTTGCCCAACGATAGGTCGCCACGTGGCATCCCTATGCCGACGGCCTTGCCGTCGGCTTAGTCAAAACCTACGCCGACGGTGAGGCCGTCGGCATAGGTGTGCCACGTGGCGACCATTCGATGCTCGTGGACCAGGGCTATGCCGACGGCTAGGCCGTCGACCTAGTTTCAAACTATGCCGGCATACTCCTTCATACAGAGCTCCCAGTAGCTGACACGTGGCACCTATGCCGACGGCCTAGCCATCGGCTTAGCTTAAAAACTAAGCCGACGGCTGGGCCGTCGGCATAGGTGCCACGTGTCAGCTACTGGGAGCTCACGCCAGCCCTATGCCGACGGCATAGCCGTCGGCATAGTTTGCTTTTTCTTTTTTTTCTTTTTTCTGTTTGTTTTCAAATCAGTTCAATTCAAATAACAGTACATATCAGCACATATCAACGAACGTAAGCATAAGCATCATCACAACAATAATTGCATAAGCATGATCACACACAAGTTTCTAAATGATCGTCATCACAACCAACATAAGCATAAGCATATAGAAAAACACACAAGTCATCTAAATGATCATCACCACACACAAGTCATCTCAAGCATCATCACCACACACAAGGCTTAAGCGCCAGGACATCGAGCATCGCGGAGGTCGTCACCGCCAAGACCGCCGAAGCCCAGGTCGTCACTGCTAGCGGCAGCGCTACCACCAAGACCGCCTCCACCTCCTCCTCCGCCTCTGTGGATCGGAGTGGTCGGGCTTCATGTCTCTGGAGTGCTGCGAAGACCACCGCCAATGGTAGATCCACCTGTTCCCTGGATGTTGAAAAGACATATTAACGGGATATATGACTGTGTTGAAAGGCATGACATGCTTTGGGTGAATAGATTGGGGATGAAATAACCGACGAGGGGCCAGCGTTCTGTGCCACAAACTCCTCAAAGCTCAGCAGCACTGGTTTTGCCGGAGGACATTGGGTGGTGGCTGCAACTGAAGACTCCTGCCGGCCGCCATATCCTGAAAAGCCTGATGCATCTGGCGATCCCTCTCCACTTGGTGTTCATAAAGCCTCTTATGCCACACCATGGTCTCCTGGCATGTGTACTCCAGGTAGGCCTACGGTATGACATGATGGAACTTATAAAACTACTAAATGCGGAAAATGAAATGAGAAATGAAGATAAGAGGGAAAATACTTACAGATTGTTGCTCCTGAAAGAGGGACTATGCACTGGTCACTGGCTGGCTCGTGCGCTGGCTCAGGATCGGGTCGATCCGACAAAGCTGTGTGTAGGAGATAGGTCCACTGCTCAAAGCCCGTCCGTGCAAAGTCAAAGGGCTAGATCCCGTGGTCAAACGCTACAGGGTTAGGCGGGACGAGGGCCCTGGGGGGGGGGGGGGGTAGCAATGCCAGCCGAGCATCGCACCGGGCCCTCATACATGCGGGATGGTGTGGTGGCATGTCCGAAGAGGCGGCACGCATCTCCGGGGTGTGGCCCCCCTCATGGACGGCGATGACACGGTAGTAGACGTTCTGCGGTAATGATGCGGCATGAATATTATTAAATACTCGGAGCGCGATAAAATCATGAGTTTTTTACACGACGTGGGCACATGTGCCGTAGGACTGATGGTAATTTTTCATAATTGTTTGTGATGGAGTAGTATCTGAACAATTCCATCTTACGCGGATTGCTCTTCGCGTGTATACGACTGTGGCCAGCGGCCTCCGGGGGCTAGCATGCCGCCAAACCCACAGCGACCCGACGCGTCCGTTTCCCCCCTCCAGGTGCCGGCGGCGGCGCCGTCCGTGGGGGGGGGGGGCACACCCCGGAGATGCGCGACACCTCTAATTTGGACATGGCACCACACCACCCCGCATGTATGAGGGCCCGGTGCGACGCTCCAGTGGTATTGCTATCCCCCCAGGGCCCTCGTCCCGCCTCTTCAGACATGGCACCACACCGCCCCACATGTATGAGGGCCCGGTTAGACGGGACGGTGAACCTGGGGGGTAGCAATGCCGCTAGGTGTTGCTTTGGGCCCTCCTACGGTTGTGGAAGCGTGGTGGCTGGCGCAGGCACCCGGCACGCAGCTCCGGGGTGTGCCCCCCATCACCGGCATTGCTGTGGGGCACGGCGGCAGCAATGTCCGTGAGGGGGCAATCGATATACCATCTGGGTATGTTTTTTTGTTAGATAAGGCACATTTATGTTGTGAAAAAAACAGGAAAAGGTAAATAATATAAATAAAATTTTTTTTTTTTTAAAAAATAGAGGTTGCCATCGGCATACCTGCGCACACGGCCACGGATCGATGATGTGGCTAAGGGCGAGGATCGATGACGTGGCAACATCCATGGGCCAGGCCTATGCCGACGGCCAGGCCGTCGGCATAGATTTGCCACCCCACGGATCGGCGAGCGACGCGGATCGATGATGTGGCGGGCGACGCGGATCGATGACGTGGGGTCTATGCCCACGGCCACCGTTAGCCCGTCGGCGTAGACTGACGCCGTCAAAAGGCCGTCTCCGCCCGTGTAGCTGGGCCCACGTGCTATGCCGACGGTCTCCTCTATGCCGACGGCCACCGTAGGCATATTTCTTGCGACGCCGACGACTGAGCTTTGCCGACGGGGGCCGTCGGCATAGATGGATATACGTCGACGACTTTTCTATGCCGACGGCCTGGACTGGGCCTTCGGGATAGGCCAATCTATGCCGACTGGGGCCGTTAGCATAGGTTCGGCCGTCGGCATCGCCAGTTATTCTGATAGTGGGAGCTCATGCGCGCCCATTCTAGAGCTCGCACTTGCCGGGGACGGAGCTGTCGCGCGCCGCGGCCGAGCCGAAGTTGTCGCACGCCCTGGCCGTAGCATCCTGCGTGCCCGGGAAGGATCTCACGCGCGTCCAGACCGGAACTCACGCTCCCCTCGGATGGAGCTAACTCGTACCAGGCTACCTGGCGTGCTGGCGAGAGCTCACGCGCGCAGCGGCCGCTGTGCCCGCACCTGGTGTGTAGCACCACGCCGGGGCTGCTCTGCCTCTGCTAGACATCACTTGGTTGAGGCCTGGGATCCTTTCCTTGCTTCTTCTTTCTATTCTTCGGCATGTACACGTGCTCTGGCCGGTCGCACATAGACTGTTTAATGAAATGAACAAAGTATAGGGATGACAATTTGAAGGGTGTGCATGTGGATGCACGTATATGAGGGGTCTCAGCGGATGTGCCCGGTCACTGACCGGTCGTGTTTGCGGACGTTTGAGAGTTCAACTTAGTACATTGTGGCTGTAGATGCTCTTAGGTTCTTTTTAGATAGTAGAGATATTAACCACCAAGTTGTCTACCATAACTAGCACTAGCAGACACAAGAGTATCAACGACAGGAAATTTAACAACGATATACGAGCATGAAAAATAGGCAACTTAAAAGCACATGTGAGAAACTTAGGAGAAAGTTAGACAAAATTAACCAGGACAAAAATGTAGTAAAGTTGTCTATTTTTAGCACTAAAGTTGCCTCTACTAGTAGAAATAAAGTTGCTTATGAAGGTGATGTGATGTTTTTTTCGAGAAAACTTTCAATGTATTTATCAACTTTCAAAGTAATACAAAGAACATCAAAAGTAAAGATTACATCTAGGCTCTTAGATCATCTAGCGACGATTACAAGAATTGGAACAAGTCGAAGGCACGCCAGCGTCATCGCCCTTCCATCATCAGAGCCGGGCAAACCTTATAGTAGACAGTTGGAAAGTCGTCGTCTTAAGGCCCAGAGGACCAGCGAACCAGAACAACAACCGCCGTCGATAAAGAGAAGCGTAGATCGAAAGGATCGAACCTGTAAGCACACGAAGATAGACGAACGAAGATAGACGAACGAAGATCGAACCCAAGCAGATCCATTGAAGATACAAATCTCCATGCCCTTTGTGATGTGATGTTATCTACCTCTATTTCAAAATTATTCTCTATTACTAGTTAGTTGCTTATTGTTGGTAATTAGTTATTTTTAATTGAGTAAAGTTGCTTATGTTTAGCACTAAAGTTCCCTCATCTAGCATCAAAGTTTCTTTTTGAAAGAAAAAAATCATTGAAACATATCCATGTGGCGTTTAATTTTGAAGAGATCGTCACGACTTGGCTAGCGAACACCCCCGCACTCAGTAGCGTTGGCCGGAAAACTCCGCCAGAAAAGAAAAGCACACATATCTTATACCATCCATCCCGCCACATAATTTCAAAATTTGAAATCATTAATTCAAAAACAATTAAAATTGAAATTGAAATCATGATAGACGACTTAGATCCCACAAAAACCTTTCGACATTGTAAGCAACTTAGTCCCTTTGATGGACAACTTCCATAGTATTGTAGGCAATTGAGGATCTCGTAGGCAACTTTGTATCGATGTAGGCAACTTGGTTTCTAAGGTAAATATTTGGAAACGTTGCATGAAAAACAAAAAAATTCTATGCACACACAAGATCTATCCATGGAGATGCATAACAACTAGAGGGGAGAGTGTGTCTACGTACCCTCGTAGACCGTAACCGGAAGCGTTTGACAATACGGTTGATGTAGTCGAACTTCTTCGCGTTCCAACCGATCGAGCACCAAACGTACGACACCTCCGCGTTCAGCACACATTCAACTCGATGACGTCCTCCACCTTCTTGATCCAGCAAGACGACGAGGTAGTGGATGAGTTCCGACAGCACGATGGCATGATGACGGTGATGGTGAAGCTATCTCCGTAGGGCTTCGTCTAAGCACTACAAAAATATGACAGGGGTGTAAATGGTGGAGGGGGACGCCGCACACGACTAAAACAATGTTCTGGTGTGCTAGGCGCCCCCCTCCCACATATATAGGTGGGGGGAGGAGGGAGCAGCCAGGAGGGCGCCCCAAGTAGGCCAAATCCTACTTGGGGTCTCCTCCCAAGTGGCGCCCCTGCCATGTTTAGGTACGGGGGAAAGGCAAGGGAGGGAGCCCCCCTTCCTTTCTCCCATGAGAAGGGGGAGGCAGGAGGGGCTAGCCCTTCCCCCTTTCCTTCCCTAGGGCAGCTGGCCAGGGAGAGGGGCGCACCAGCCCCCTGTGGGCTAGTATGTCCTTCCTTGGCCCATTAGGCCCATATACCTACTGGGGGTGTCTGGAACCTCTTTCGGAGATCCGATGACTATCCAGTGCATCCCAAAACTTTTCCGTTGTCCGAATACCATCATACTATATATCAATCTTTACCTCTCGACCATTTCGAGACTCCTCGTCATGTACGTGATCTCATCCGGGACTCCGAACAACATTCGGTCACCAAATCATATAACTCATATAATACTATATCGTCAATGAACGTTAAGCGTGCGGACCCTACGGGTTCGAGAACTATGTAGACATGACCAAGACACATCTCCGGTCAATAACCAATAGTGGAACTTGAATGCCCATATTGGCTCCTACATATTCTACGAAGATCTTTATGGGTCGAACTGTTATGAGAACATATGTAATTCCCTTTGTCCATCGGTATGTTACTTGCCCGAGATTCGATCGTCGGTATCTTCATACTTAATTCAATATCGTTACCGGCAAGTCTCTTTACTCGTTCCGTAGTACATCGTCTTGCAACTAACTCATTAGTCACTTTTTTGCAATGCTTCTTATGATGTATTTTACCGAGAGGACGCAGAGATACCTCTACGATACTCGGATTGACAAATCCTAATCTCAATCTATGCCAACTCAACAAACACCTTCGTAGATACCTGTGGAGCATCTTTATGATCACCCAGTTATGTTGTGACGTTTGATAGCACATAAGGAATTCCTCCGGTATCCGGGAGTTGCATAATCTCATAGTCGGAGGAATATGTATTTGACATGAAGAAAGCAATAGCAGTAAACTAAATGATCAATATGCTAAGTTAACAGATGGGTCTTGTCCATCACACCATTCTCCTAACGATGTGATCCCGTTATCAAATGACAACACATGTCTACGGTTAGGAAATCTTAACCATCTTTATTCAACGAGCTAGTCTAGTAGAGGCATATTAGGGACACGGTATTTGTTTATGTATTCACACATGTATTTAAGTTTCCGATCAATACAATTCTAGCATGAATAATAAACATTTATCATGAATAAGGAAATATAAAATAACAACTTTATTATTTCCTCTAGGACATATTTCCTTCAGTAGACAACTTAGAAGCCATGTTAGATAAGCTTCCACTCTATGGTAAGCAGCTTTTACATTTTTTAGGCAACTAAACAATCTACAGCTTAGTTTTTGATATATGCAACTTATAAACCATGGTAACTACCTATTACGCTGATGCACACAACTAATTAGGAGGCTATTAGGCGGATTCACTTATACACACGGTGCAATTCATCTAGTATCTAAGCTGCTCATGTTTAGCACTGAAGTTGCCTCATCTAGCATCAAAGTTGCTTTTGAAAAAAATCATTAAAACATATCCATATGAGATCTAGTTTTGAAGAGCTCGTCATGAGGTACCTAATGATGACAATGGTTTGTCGTTCTAACACTCAGTTCAAAATTTGTAGCTTTTTGAAAAAAAATAATGAAATGGAATAAATAGGTGATGTCAGCACATGCATGGGCACATGCGCTGGCTATCAACATGCATGCGGTGCGGTCCTCAGACACATCCACCATTTATTGAGTTAAATAGTCACATGCGTTACCACATGCACACATCAGACGGCTCGAGTACGTGTGCTCGGCTTTGCCAAATAGTACAGCTGCACTTTTAAGCATTTGGGGAACTTTAAATCCCGGAAATTGGCACTCTAAACTTGTTGATTATAGTCTATTCTAAACCATCTACCTATTTTCCACGCTAGAAAAAAAAATCTCAAGTTGCTACTCTCACTGACTGCGTTGACCCACTTGTCATATCTATCTTCAACCTTCTTTCTCCTCTCAATTTTCTCTTTCGATCATCCTGTCGCTGGCTGGACGCCAACGACCTTCCCTGCATGTCCTGAAATCAAAGCATGCGGCTGTACCGCTGGAAGGCGTGGATGGAGGGCTCCTAGTTCTAGCGTTTTTTGGTCTGGATGGAGGTCCGCTCCACATAGAGGACGACGTGGCCGGCGGCAACGTTGGCGATGCACGTGAGAGGAAGAACTGGAGCTGCGAAGGGGTGGCCCGCAATGGCGTGAAGATGGCCGGCGTGCCAACGCGGTGGAATCACGTCTACACATTAGAGCATTTCCACTCGCTCACCCTCCAGGGACTTGAAATAGCGCCGCCTGGGGGTGCGCTAGTGAAAAAATCGGCGCGAGGACAATCGATTTCCCAACCGCCGCCCCAAGGTCGCCCTAGACGCCGTTTAAAAAAAAACAAACTTGGCCAAAATTCGGCCAAACACGACACAAGTTTGGAGTAAACTTAGGCGTTTCATTGATATTTGTACAGAAATTGAAAACATAATTTAAAAACAAACTTAAAACGGCTAGTACTACTAGGCCGCCGCAGCCCGCCGCGCCACCTTGAGCCTTCTACATACCGAGGAGCCTGTAGAAGTTTGTGTAGTTGTTGTCGCCATCGTCGTCGCCGCCACCACTGCCATCCCTGTTGCACCCCTTCCTGCGTCGCCGATGCGTGCGGGGTTGGACGGCCCGGCCGCCTCCTCGTTGCTGCCGTCGAGGATGACGACACCGCCCTCCTCATGGCCACGGTGCCGGGCGGTGATTTCTTAGAGGGTGCTGTGTTGGCACTCCATCTCCTGCCGGACGTAGTCGTCCCGCGCCCATTTCAGGCCGGTCTCCTTCGTCGGCGGCCATGGCCTCGTGCTGCTTCTTCACGATGAGGAGCCCTGTGTTGGCGCCGCCTCCTCGCAGCGCCGCTCCTTCTTCTACCTCGAGTTGCCTCTCACAACTCTCTTGTGGTTTCTCTCTATCTTCTTCTCTCAAGAACACATGAACACACATCAGGGGAAGACTCAACACACACACACACACCTCACCGTGGAGAACACAGCTTTGCTCTCTACTCCCGGTGAGACACACATACGCTACATTGCTTCATCTGCCAGCCCTCACGGCCTCTCTTCATTACTCAGTATGCAACATGTATATATACATCAGATGCTGGACTCACGCACGCACTACTAGCCACCTTAACCGGCCACTAACAGCACCCTCCACGCACTAAGACGAGACTTGCCTGCTCCCCCAGTGTGCTCCCATCCGTGCTCCCGCATACGTGGCATGATTTAATTGGAACAAAATAAGGCCCGGCCCCACCCCCTTAAAATCAGGGGGGGGGGGAGATGATTAGATTAGAAAAAAAAGGAGAAAAAGACAGCCGTAGGATGAAGTGGGAGCACGGATGGGAGCATGGCGAGGGAGCAGGCAAGCCGGATCCCCACGCACTAACCCATGCGCCAACTGACTAGCTACATGCACGCCCATGTCAATCACTAACAAACTCACGCATGCACTGACTCTTGACTCGGCTAGCACCACGCACACATGCAGCTACAGCCTCACATACTCTAACTAATTATGACTTGGCCAAATCACTTGGCTCAACCTGAATGAGCAGCCCGTCACGCTCCAGCCACGGTCGCATCTTGCCGCATCACACGGCGTTGCCTTATCGCATAGCAATATCGACATCTCCTCGTGCTCGCTGCGTCGCACGGCAGCCTGACATCTCATCTTCTCCGCGTGCCTCCGCTGAAGCTTCACCGGACACATGATATCCTAGACTAAACTACATGCAAAACTTAAACATGCTAATACATGAAATCAAGATTAAGGCTAACATTCACCCCCTAATCTTGATTCTCCAATCTTCAATGCGGATCACCCGCAGCCACTTGACGACGCCATCACGGCGCCGCACACCTTGCCGTGGACCGACGCCATCGCAGCGCCGACGTCCATCACCATGTACTCTTGCCGCACGCGGCGGCCACCTCTTGACGTGGACGACGCTGTCGCAACGCCGATCACCACGCGGTCTTGCCACAACATCACGCTGCAGCTTTTGTTGGCTTCACACCAACTCTTCATGATGGCGATGGCATCGCACCACCGCCGTCGGCATCACACCGACTCTCCTTGAGATGATGGCATCGCACCACCATCGTCTCGTCTCAACGGCATCGCACCGTCGTCTTCTTGCAGCAGCTTCGCGCTACCATCTCCACCTAGTGGCACCGCATGGCCACCATCCTCCTTCTCGCGTCGTCGGCCTCCATCTCACATGAAGTCCGTCGCGCCACAACCGACGCCGTCGCAACGCCGGTCACCACGGACCATCTTGTCGTGGATGACGTCCTCGCGACGCCGATCATCGCCACCCTTCATCTTGCGGCATCGCACCGCAACCGGCCGCCCACGGCATCGCGCCGCCGACAGCCTCCACCTCACGGCGACGACCTCCACTTCACATGGAGTCCGCCGCATCGCCGCAGCCGCCTAGGATCTTCAGGGCTCTGATGCCAATTGTTGGCGCCGCCTCCTCGCAGCGCCGCTCCTTCTTCTACCTCGAGTTGCCTCTCACAACTCTCTTGTGGTTTCTCTCTATCTTCTTCTCTCAAGAACACATGAACACACATCAGGGGAAGACTCAACACACACACACACACACACCTCACCGTGGAGAACACAGCTTTGCTCTCTACTCCCGGTGAGACACACATACGCTACATTGCTTCATCTGCCAGCCCTCACGGCCTCTCTTCATTACTCAGTATGCAACATGTATATATACATCAGATGCTGGACTCACGCACGCACTACTAGCCACCTTAACCGGCCACTAGCAGCACCCTCCACGCACTAACCCATGCGCCAACTGACTAGCTACATGCACGCCCATGTCAATCACTAACAAACTCACGCATGCACTGACTCTTGACTCGGCTAGCACCACGCACACATGCAGCTACAGCCTCACATACTCTAACTAATTATGACTTGGCCAAATCACTTGGCTCAACCTGAATGAGCAACCCGTCACGCTCCAGCCACGGTCGCATCTTGCCGCATCACACGGCGTTGCCTTATCGCATAGCAATATCGACATCTCCTCGTGCTCGCTGCGTCGCACGGCAGCCTGACATCTCATCTTCTCCGCGTGCCTCCGCTGAAGCTTCACGGGACACATGATATCCTAGACTAAACTACATGCAAAACTCAAACATGCTAATACATGAAATCAAGATTAAGGCTAACACCCTGGCTTGGTCTTTGGACTAACAAGGTGGGAAGAGGGAGGGGAGCAGCACAACCGCCCTCGTCGATGATGAGGCCACCACTGTGGGTGCACTGCCCGAGCGGCGTCTCCTGTGGCTCCGGCTTGATGGGGCGGAGTGTCGACGATCCGGAGGAAAGGGAGCCCGACGAGGAGGAGGACGCCGTCTCAATTTGCTGCGGCGTCCAGGAGCTGGCATGGCGGCAAGAGAAGGAGGGGTGCCGGGTACTCCAAGTGCGTCGTGTTGCTGGCCTCGATGCGCTTGAGGACGGCTTCGAGGGTGCGGCGGGGGACGGCCCACCATTGGCGCCGCCCCTCGGAGTTGAGGCGGCCGCGGGGCTCAACGTCTTTTATGGAGGTGACCCGCTCTTCGTGGCGGTGGTTGAAGTACGCCGTTCACAGCGTGTGGCTGTCGGGGGCGTACCTCGGCTGGTTCCACACTTGCTTCGGCAGCGACGACCGGATGCGCGCGATCTCGGGGTGCCGATGAGTACCGATGGGCGCTGGAGACACCGGGACGCCGCCGGTGCTGAGCCTCCAGGAGGCCGGCACCCGCATGTCCGGCGGCGCCGGGTAGTCCACCTCATAGAGGAGGTGGGCTTCGTCCTCGTGCAGGTGGAGGCGGCTAAAGACATTGGCCGCCGCTTCGTCACCGGGGGTAGCGCTCGACCATGGTTTTGATACGGGCAAGACTAGGAGAAAGGGCAGAAGGGCGTCATCGGCGAGAGGACGAGAGGGGGAGAGGGGCTGTGGCGAGGAAGTGTGTGGCCAACGATGAGGGAGGGACGGCTTTTATAGCCGCCGGTGGGCGGTGAGCGGGCGGCTGCCATGTGTACGTGTGGAGGGAGGGGCGGGACGCACGTCGGCGCGCCTTCACTCCGTCGCCCGCCTGCCCGTGAGGAATCAATTGAAGGTTGACAGGCAGCAACCTTCGCATTGATTTCCCGCGGGAAATTGAGGCGATGAGGACGGGCCCACAAGAATTCGTGCCAAAATTGTTTCCCCCGGCGCCCCAGGGCGACTCTAGCGCGCCGGGTTCGGTCTGGGACCGCCGGCGCTAAATTCTGTCCTAATCCGTGAAAACTGGGCTTCTGGGGGCATGACTGATCCGGTTGTTTCATGCCGGTGATAAAAAAGGGCCTTGGGAGGGGCTGTTGTGGGCGAGTGGAGATGTGGGAGAGGGGCGCGGCGGACCCTCGTGCTGATGACCTACGTCATGGCAATGGCCGGCTGGAGGTGCACGACGCGGCACGCGCGTACAATTGAAGCTCGGAGCTAGGCAAGCAGGTGGATGTGGGATAGGGACACGCATGCGAACATGCCATCCTAAAAACAAGGAAAAACATGGAACTAGCAAAAAGCTGCAAATGGGAGCATGAAAAACTAATTCACACTACTAGCAAGCAGCGTATGCTTTCAGGCATGACAATTTCAGACAATTTTTACTTTACATTCATGATGCCTTAAAAAGGTGTACCATGTGTTGTTTAGTAGTAACGGTCATGTTTGGTAAAGAAAAAATCACCATGGTCCCTCATGAAAAGGAAAAAATCACATGAAAATGGTGAAAGTAAATTTTTTCCATGAATGTAAACTAAATTTGCCATGGTGAATAAGTAATTTTTCCATGGTCCATAAAGTAAATTTTCCATTGCAAAAATAAAAAGTGAATTTTCCATGTATGTTGAATTAAATTTTCCATCTATGTTAAAGTAAATTAGCCATGCCAAATAAAAGGTAAATTTGATATGGCAAAAATAAAATAAAAAACTAAATTTTGCCATGACAACTCAAACAAAATTTAGCCAGTCGACAAAGTAGATTTTTTCACCTCTTTATAAGACCGGAATATGCCATGCTACAAAAGGAAAAAAAATTCCATGCTAAAGTAAATTTAACATGGCCCCTTAAAAGCAAAAATTCCCATGAGAAACGATGAAAGTAAAAATTGCCATGGATGTAAAGTAAAATTTGCCATGAAATGTAAAATTGCCATGGCAAAATAAAAAAGTGAAAAATGCCGTGGCAATAAAAGTTGAATATTTTTTCATGGAGATATAGCTAAATTTACCATGGCAAAATAAAAAAACTCAACTTTGCCATGCCAATAAAGTTAAAAAATTGCCATGCTATGAAGTAAATTAGTCATGTTCTTAAAAGGTAAAAATTTATAACGATCAAATTTTCAAACATTTGTCGCGTGACTACTCCTAGAAAAAGTTTCAAATTTTTCTATGATGTAGGAGACATAATATTTCGAGTGAACACAATTTTTTCAATGATACGCTCAATGAACTAGAATTTGTAAAGACAAATTTACAAAAAGAACAAAAAATGGCATGCAAAATGCCCATGGCATTTTATCTTTATTGAAATTCTCATTCTTTGGACAAAGCAAAATTGCCATGTATGTAAAAAAATGACTTTTCCATGACATAATGTTTTCCCATGGTAACCGAATTAAAATTGCCATGGTGCATAACTAATTTGCCATGTTAGAGAAATTTAAAAAATAATCTACGAATGATTCTGTCGTAAAAATTGCCATAAAGCATGAAGTTACCATGATACATAAAAGGAGTATGCCATGGTCCATGAATTAAACTTGACATGAGACTTGAAGTAAATCTGCCATGGTGCATGAAACCAAACATGCCATGTTTGAAAAAAATTGCCGTGCTGAATAAATTTGCCATGGCCCATAAAATAAATTGTCCATCTTTCAGAAAGAAAATTTTCCATAACCCATGCAACTAAATGTGCAATGGTTTAGTGAGAAAACAAGTCATAAACTTGTCATGGGAGTGTTGCAAATAAAACCTAAAATTTCCATGTTTGGAAAACAAAAAATGTTATGAATTTGCCATGTAAAAATTTAGATAAATGTATAAGTTTGTCATTTGTAGAAATACATGATTACAATGATCGCCAAGCAAGCTTCAGTCTTTTTCACATTTTGCAATGGATTAAATTAGCCATGAATTAGAGACCGTATATCTAAGTTTGGGAACATGTAAACTTTGGGAATATGTAATGGTTAAATGGCAAGTCTGCGATTGTAGGGATATAGTTCCCTTAAACCACATGATAGATTTAGTCGACATGGCAAATTTAGGTGTGAATGCATAAACTCATTTTTTTCCTGAAAAACATGGCAACTATAATAAACATTGAAGAAAGACACAAAAGCATGGCAGATCAAATGATTTGTTAACTAAAATTGATTGTTTGATTACAACAGCAGAAGCAACACTAAGTTAATTTGCAGCAAACATGGCAAACATTGGAAAATGTGTAATTTAACATGAAGGAGACAAATAACATAGCATACAATTACAACGGCAAAAAGCAACAACAAAAACAACACTAGATTGACCTAACAGTAGAGGGAAGAGAGGCACTCACGACCGACGAGGAACGACGACGATAACACCAAATTGTCTGAGCATAAGACGACGAGCAGATGCATACTCATCCCCGCGCAACGAAGGAGCGGGCAACCGCGAAAGGCGACATAGATGTGTTGGTGCTCCGCCATGATCGGCCACCGCGGACCATCCCATGGACCTGCTCGCGCGGCTGCCATGTTTTTAGAAACTTTCTGAATTTGCCATGTTTTAGAGAAATAGCAAAAGAACATTTACCACGCGATGATGATCCCAAAATTTACCATGCCGATACATGTTAGATTACCATGGCAAAAACACACCATAGTTTCATGACATGTATCATAGTTAAGCTGCCAATGTACTTGGATTAAACGTGCCATGGTCCATAAAAAGCCTTACCATGCTCCCTGTAGTAAGTTTGCCATGCTAGAGAAATGAAAATTAATATATACATTGGAAGAAAATGGTGGCGAATTTGTTTTTTTAAGGATGGCAAGTTTGCCATGTTTTAGAGAAGTTGAAAAGTACATTTGCCATGAAACCATGGTCCCAAAAATTACCATGCCAATACATGTTAAGTTGTCATGGCAAAACACATCATTGTTTCGTCAACCGATATCTACATTTCTCTAGTTTGGTGGAAACTTGCCCTTAGTTGTCATGGGGAAACACGTGTTTAGATCAAGGAAAAAACCCATCAAAAACATCATGAAGGAAACAAATACTTCCCATATACACTGTGATGCATCTACTCCAGCAACAAAGTGTGACCAAACTAAAAAATTCATCTCATCACAACCTCAATTTTCATCCATATCATACCTCAGACTAATCCAACTCGAATTTTCCATCATTGACACCATACCTGAATCCCCTAAGAACGGAAATGACCTAGCACAAATATAGCGGGATTTGATTCGTACCTCCTCGGAGAGAACGCGTGGACGCTCGCCTTCATTGGAGAAGAAGACGACGAAGAAAGCACAGCAACTTCAAACCCCTAGTGCCACACATCGCAACAAGAGAGGAGGGGGTTGAGCCGCCATCGGTCGCCTTGAGGACGGCATGCAGGGGCGCCTCGAGGGTGTCTGCATTGTATTCCTTGCGGAGGCGCACGAGGATGCGGCCGTGGTGGGCATTGAGCACGGGACGACGATGAGGATTGCCATGGGTAACAGGCCTGTGTCACGCGTCCACCACTGCTAGTCGTGTCATCGAAGCCCTGATGGCCTTGGAGCAGCCGCGAAATCCCAAAACTACAGCCGACGTGAGGCCGACGTATGCCGCCTCCAGGCCGAAGAAAGCACCACATCATTGGCAGTCGCTGAGGGAGTTCTGGACTGGGGAGGTCTTCGGGTTGCCGACCTACTTCTTATGGGCCGGGCAGTTGGGCCGCCTAGTGACTACTATGAGACCGAGCTGCTAGGCGACTCCGTGTCCGGCCAGGAAACCCTCGTAGTCTTGGTGTGTCCCCCAAGTTAAGATAGGAGATTCAGCATGTTTATTTCCCTTGTTGTAACCGACCTTGTGTAACCCTAGTACCCCTGGTGCCTATATAAACCAGATTGTTTAGTATGTAGAGGCTAGAACAATAACCATCATCCTACTAGTCTAGGGTTTAGTCTATTTGATCTCGTGGTAGATCGACTCTGTACTACTCATACACACAAGAAATATAATCAAGAAGGACATAGGGTTTTACCTCTTAGAGAGGGCCCGCACCTGGGTAAACATCGTGTCCCTGGTCCCTTGTTCCCCGTAGATCCAAGATACACAGCTCGGGACCCCGTACCCGAGATCCGCCGGTTTTGACACCGACATCGGTGCTTTCATTGAGAGTTCCGCTGTTGGATCGCCAAAAGAATTAATGGCTTGCAAGTTCACCAATAACGCCATCCATGCCAAGGACACCTCCGTCCTCGGCCAAGATTTCATGTTTGGCAGCATCATACTGCGCGTCGATCTGACTGGCCGCCTCATCCAGGTTGGAAACTTCGCTTCCGGCTAGAAGGTTAGGTTCGGGAGCCTAGAGTTCACCGCCGGCCTCCGGGGCGACCTCACCCTGTCGAGAACCTCGGCTCCCTTAGAAAAACTTGCCGATCCTGATGCTTTAACAACGGGGGAGGTAAACCCGCCAGGGGCTGATGTGACACAGAGGCCGACCCTAAAGCCCGACTCTGTGAGTTCAACCGAGTTGATCCCGGCCGATTACCGCCTGGACACAACCTCGAGTGTCCCCATAGTGGCCACGCTATGAGTCGGTCCCGAATATTCGAAGGGCATAGACCCGTGAGATCTTTCATCATCAAACGATCTACTAGACCAGATCCAAGCCATGGGAATCTCCGACAGGGAACCCTCTGTCTATGACCAGATCGGGCTCAAGCCCGACAACAGGGAAATTTACATCCCGCCTATCACACACCTTGTTGCCACCATCGAGGAATTGGCCGAAGCCTCACTGTCGCCAAAACTGAAAATAAGCTACGTCCCGATTGGCAACGACCTCGCTCAGGCTCCAGGCCTGGAATCCGATTCTTACCTTGAAGAGAGCTCGGAACCAGACCTCAATTCGAAACACGACCTTGAATCTGCGCTGCATTATGTGGACAATTAGAAATCCGCACTCGGCACACCAGACATCCCAGGGATGCTCAACGCCACCGCTAAAATTCTAGATACACCACTACCCGGAGTGCGGAGTTTTATCTCACCCACCCCCCACGTCGAGTAATCCCTGAGTAATTCAGGAAACCCTGACATATGGGATTTGATGTACGTCAAACAGCAGCCTAAAGAAATAGTCTACCATTACTGGGCAAGATTCCTCCTGGTCAAAAATAAAATGGTGCTGCGATCAAGAAATAATAGAGACCTTTCGGTTCAACTGCCGGGACGACGGAATTTTGAATGCCCTCGCCCGTCACCATGTGCAAAGCTTCAAAAAATGATCAGACCTGGTACGCAAATAGTGCGCCATGGGAAGCGCCTGGAAAGCACAACAAATGCACTTAGATTCAACCCATCTCTAGCAATCCAGAAAAGCTTAGGCAGAACAGGTATACCCACGGCAGTCGCCGAAACATGAGCCCACTGGGAAGAAGAATAGATCCCTCGTCAGAGACAGATCAGTCCTCAATGAGCTACTGGACAAACCATGTCCCATATACTCGGCCTTGCTGAACACAAATCCAACCCACAGGCTTCGAGCTTGCTGGGTGGTCAGACAAGTGGCCAAGAGTGGCGAAGCAATCCTTTGACTCACACCCCCAGTAGACGATCAGCAACTCCCCCATATGGCGACAATGAAGTTCTGACGATCCACGAAACATTCTCCTCAAAAATTCAAAGGAAAAGAGCAGTTCGAGAGCTCGGCCAAGTCCACTGGGTTATGTGACGCCCGGATACTTACGCTACAGTGATCCCCGCTAATGATGCCACGTCACCTCAGTTACTGTGGATAAACTCACGTTAGTTCGAAACCTAGTTCGAATTTCGAATTTAAAATCGAGGCAAACAATAAAAGTTTTAAAATATTAAACAAAAATGTTCGGTGTGTGACCAATATTGCTAAAGTAATTACTTTGAAGAAAGCATAATTTTACAAAGTGCCTAAGTGCTTTAAACTAAATAAAACAGAAAAGAAAAAGAAATAAAAGAAAACAAAAGGCAAAGCAAAAATAAAATAAAAACAGAAACCCCCACTGGGCCTCGACCCAGCTGGCCGCAACCAGCCAGGCCGGCCCAGCCGCCCCCCCCACACACTCCCTTATCCCCCGATCCACACCAAACCCTAGCCCTATCCCTTCGTCCTCCCACTCCCCCCCCGATCTGGATCAGGGATCCACCCATCGCCCGCCCTGCGCGACCCCAGCGCTCCCCGACACCGGCGCCCGTTCCCAGCGCCGCCCCACCGCCGCTTGGCTCACGGCCTCGACGCGTCGGGCCTCGTCACCGTCACCTACCCGCCTCGCCCCCGACGCCCGCGGCGCCCCGAGGCCGACGTCGTCAACCATCACCACTCGCCGTCGCCTCGTCCTCGAGCCCGCCGTCGCCGGAACGCCACCTCGACCCCCTCCTCGCCGGACCTCGCGTCCTCGACCTCTTCCCCGCCGGCCGGCAGCAAGCCTCGGCGCCCCCTCTCCCCATCAACGCTGGTGAGGCCCTGGGCCTCTCCCCTTCGCTGCCTCCTGCCTCGCTCGCGGTCACCGCGCGGTAGACGACCCCACACGCGCGCCCGCGGTGAGCACGCGCTCACCGTGCCCCGCGCGCCCTCTGCGCCGAGCTCCCCGCGAACGTGTCGTCCTCGCCGTGCGCCCCTCCCCTGCTGGCTTCGAGGCCGCGCGCGGCGCGCACTGGCGTCCACGCCCCGCCTCGTCCCTACCTCCCGCAGCCGCTCTGCACTGCCGCTGCAGCCTCTGCTGCCGCCGGAGGCCGCTGACGTTGTCCCGCACGCGCCGGCCGGCCCCTGCCCGACGCCCGCCTTCAGACGCCCGCTCCAGCCACCGCGCCACGCACCACCGCGGCCCCTCTCGCTCGCGCCTGCTGCCTTGGCCGCGCGCGCCTTGCGCCGCGCGTGCCCGCCCCCTCGCCGTGCTGCTCCGGCACCCCGCCATGGCCGGCGCCCCCTGGTAACCTGGGCGTGCGCCCAAACGGGCTAGCGCCCCCGCCTATTCGGGTTACGCCCGTAACCCGCACCCGCAAAGGCCCTTGGGGCCTATGACAAGTGGGCCCCTGCCCAGAACATTTTAGTTAAAAATAAATAAATAGTAATAATAATAATAATTAAATTAATTAATTAATTAGTTAAAGGATTAATTAACTTAATTAATCCTGATTAGATTAGCCAAATTAATTAATTAACCTGACTAATCTGTTATTTAAACTAATTAAATTGATTAAGTAGTTAACAGAGTATGACAGCGGGACCCACTGGTCAGGTTGACCAAGTCAACTTTGTTGACTGCTGATGTCAGCATGACATCATGCTGATGTCATTAAATCATTTTCGAATTAATTAAATAAATAATTAAATTCCAGAAACTAATAAAAACTTTAGAAAATCATATTAAATAAACCGTAGCTCAGATTAAAATAATTTCAACATGAAAGTTGCTCAGAACGACGAGACGAATCCGGATACGCAGCCTGTTTGTCCGCCACACATCCCTAGCATAGCAAACACGCAACTTTCCCCCTCCGGTTCATCTGTCCGAAAACACGAAACACCGGGGATATTTTCCCGGATGTTTCCCCCCTTAACCGGTACCACCTCATACCACGTTAGGGCACGCCTAGCATCGTTACTTGTCTTGTCATGCATCGATATGCATCTGTTTACATGGTATTCATTGTTTCTTCCCCCTCTTCTCTCCGGTAGACTACGAGACCGACCCTGCTGCTGCCAAGTTCGACTACGGAGTTGACGACCCCTCTCTCTTGCCAGAGCAACCAGGCAAGCCCCCCCCCTTGATCACCAGATATCGCCTATTCTCCTCTATACTGCTTGCATTAGAGTAGTGTAGCATGTTACTGCTTTCCGTTGATCCTATTCTGATGCATAGCCTGACATTGTTGCTACATCTGTTGATACCTTACCTGCAATCCTAAATGCTTAGTATAGGATGCTAGTTTATCATCATTGGCCCTACATTCTTGTCAGTCTGCCTTGCTATACTATTGGGCCGTGATCACTCGGGAGGTGATCACGGGTATATACTATACATACATACATACTACAGATGGTGACTAAAGTCGGGTCCGCTCGAAGAGTACCCGCGAGTGATTCACGGATTGGGGGCTGAAAGGACCTTTGTCCCGACGGCCCTCTGTGTGGATCTGTGTGGCGGAGCGACAGGGCAGGTTGAGACCGCCTAGGAGAGAGGTGGGCCTGGCCCTGTTCGGCGTTCGTGGATATTTAACACGCTTAACGAGATCTTGGTATTTGATCTGAGTTGGCTACGAGCCTATACGCACTAACCATCTACGTGGGAGTAGTTATGGGTATCCCGGCGTCGTGGTATCAGCCGAAGCACTTCAGACGTCAGCGACGGAGCGGCGCGCGCCGGATTGGACTGGAACGCCACTAGGCTAGGTCTGCTTCCGGCCGCCCACGCAACGTGCAGGTGTGCTCAGGGCGATGGGCCCAGACCCCTGCGCGCTTAGGTTTAGACCGGCGTGCTGGCCTCTCTGTTTTGCCTAGGTGGGGCTGCGACGTGTTGATCTTCCGAGGCCGGGCATGACCCAGGAAAGTGTGTCCGGCCAAATGGGATCAAGCGTGTTGGGTAAGTTGGTGCACCCCTGCAGGGAAGTTAATCTATTCGAATAGCCGTGATCTTCGGTAACAGGACGACTTGGAGTTGTACCTTGACCTTATGACAACTAGAACCAGATACTTAATAAAACACACCCTTCCAAGTTCCACAGACAACCCGGTGGTCGCTCTCTCTCGGGGATACGAGGAGGGGATCACCGGGTAGGATTATGCTATGCGATGCTACTGGAGACGCTACTTGGAGGACTTCAGACTACCCTCTTCTACCTGTTGCAAGACGACGGTGACCAGAAGCGTAGTCTTCGATAAGACTAGCTATCCCCCTCTTATTCTGGCATTCTGCAGTTCAGTCCACTGATATGGCCCTTTACACATATATCCATGCATATGTAGTGTAGTTCCTTGCTTGCGAGTACTTTGGATGAGTACTCACTGTTGCTTTCTTCCCCCTTCCCCCCCCTTTTCTTTCTCTCTGGTTGTCGCAACCAGATGCTGGAGCCCAGGAGCCAGACGACATCGTCGATGACGACTACTACACCGGAGGTGCCTACTACTACGTGCAGCCCGCTGACGACGACCAGGAGTAGTTTAGGAGGATCCCAGGCAGGAGGCCTGCGCCTCTTTCGATCTGTATCCCAGTTTGTGCTAGCCTTCTTAAGGCAACTTGTTTAACTTATGTCTGTACTCAGATATTGTTGCTTCCGCTGACTCGTCTATGATCGAGCTCTTGTATTCGAGCCCTCGAGGCCCCTGGCTTGTAATATGATGCTTGTATGACTTATTTTATTTGTAGAGTTGTGTTGTGATATCTTCCCGTGAGTCCCTGATCTTGATCGTACACGTTTGCGTGTATGATTAGTGTACGATTGAATCGGGGGCGTCACAAGTTGGTATCAGAGCCGACTGCCTGTAGGAATCCCCTTTCCACACTCCTTGGCCGAAGTCGAGTCTAGTCATTGCAAAACTTTTACTAACATGGCTGTGTGCCTTACGGGCCCACGTCGCCATTGGGTGGTATTAGGATCTTTTACTCCTTGATCTATACTCTGGGTCTTTGAACTCTCTTCTATTCGGGTTTAAATGGTTTTGCTAACTCTGACTCTAGGTTCTCGTAAAATACTTTCTCCTGGAGAGCCCCTCACTCCAGATGATCGCTTGCTGCATCGGAAGATTCGGAAGATACTCTACGATGATCTTTCGAGACTTTGTGCAATTGCTATTGTAATTCCCTTCCATCGATAAACCCCTATGGACAACCACGTGCACTTGCCATTGATACAATCATTCCCCGTTGATCTTGTTATTACAAGATGCAACGAATTATTTCTCCAACTTTTTGAGAACCCTTGAGCTTATTTCCTTGCGGTTCTTTGCCGAATGAATACCCCTACAGATAAATTCCCACACTTACTGAGTATCCGCTCACCCCCACTGATCAAGTGTTTTGCAAAAGAATTCGAAATACCATTCGATCTTCCGTAAATCTTGAGCATCCTATTGCTCTTGAAATTCTTGATTGCTTGCATTATGGTTAATCCCATAAGTCTAGTAATCTTGTTGACATCCATTGTCATTGTCATTTTGAGTCCATTGATTCGATTTGTTGCGAATGCTTGGAATCCTCAAACAGATCCCAGAATTCTTCCTTCTGGCTCAGACGTCGTTTTAATCATGAGCTGGTTCTCGCCAATTAAATTGTCGTCGATTGTGCCCCTAAGTCTATTGAACTTATCCATCCTTGATCAGAGCGTCTGCTTCTGATCCTTCACTTTGTAAAGCATAATTCCTTAGCAATTGAGCTCTAAGTTATTCAGTTGTTTCTATAATCCAATGTAATTGCCTTGCTTCTTCCACTGGTTGTGTGCCGATACTCACCCCAGATCCTTTGTTGGATTTTATCCGACAATGTCCTTCATATTCAATAACCTTGAGCCTTTCCTAGGATGTATACCGCCTTTGGTAAATTGTATCCCCTGCTTTGTCAACCATGCTCTGCTATCGAGCTTGTGTTATTTACTCCTGAAGTTTGTGGTATATGTTCCTAAGAGGCCCGATGGGTTGGACATATGCTTTCTCTAAATTGTGTGAACCCGGAAACTACTACGGGTCATACTCTACTAGTGTTATGTCAGATAAAATTTCAACACACGATTTCGTTGAAGGTGCGAAGTGAATGAAAGATTATGTATTGAGGAAGTGGGAGTCGACCTTGAACCTTGTGTTCATGCCCATGGACGCAATGTATATCCTATCATGGGAGCTTCTTGTAATAATAACTATTTCCTTGATAACTAACATATGGTATCTGTGAATTGATCCCTTGCAACCGTGGTTCCGACCATGATTGTTCTTCTTTGATTCCATTTCTCGGACAAGTTAAAACAATTGTCTTCTATGGATCAATACACCCGTCCAATCTTTACTTTGGTCTTGTGTCGAGTATTACCCCTGGTATCTCAAGATTATCATGGAACTGCATAACTTCTTATGAGTTCTTCATCAAGTGCTACCTTCCCACTGATTCCAATTTTTCACGGGCTCTGAGTTATTATACACTCAAAGACACCGATAACTGAATCGAGTTCGCATTGCGATTCAACAAGTATTTGAACCCATCACTGCTTACAAATTTATTAATCCTTCAAGTCATTCCTAGCCTGATCGGCTATATCATTATCGAGCTAATTTTAACTGTGCTACCCGGTCCTTCTTCCCGGAGCACAATTTTCGACGATGTACTAACCTTACGTCGATCATCATCGTCATATCATTTCTCCTTGAACAACAAGCTTGGTTTCGAGTTTGTGTCGTACCCTTGGTTCCAATAACCTTTCACTTTATCATTACTTTGACTTGATGTCATCGCCGATCGATTACATCTTCATGAACTCTCATGACAAATGTGTCGTGAATATCATCAACATTCTGAGCTCTTCCAAGAGATCTATTGAAATCACGATGAGAAATACCATCCTTGCCCTCGATGATTGGTGTTATCCGCGACCACTTTATTGCCTTCCGTTCAACACAAACTTGTTCGTGTTTTGTGTTATACCTTGAGTTCCTTGCTATCCAGCAATTGTTTTTCTTTACCTTGGAGTATTACCATCCTTTATGTCAAGGATGTCGTGGGAATTTCACCACCTCTTAAGAATTCTTGGTATGGTGATACTTCTCACCATCATCATTCTTCCTTGGTCCCCGTGCTGTTTTTAACCAGCATACCAATAGATGCTGTTTGAGTTCTGTACTTCTAGCAACCCTATTGCTTTGAAGTTAATGATCGACAGTTCGTTCTTAGACCGTCGATTATTGAATCGTCCTTCTATCATTGATCGTGCTACCTAGTCCCATATTTCGGTTGCACCTTTAACCAATGTTTAACTGTGTATGTTTTCCTCAAGCATACATCATTATATCATTAGATCTCACTAATGTTATCTCCTTGTTCACATAATTGTGGAAACCCACCTTTTTGGAAATCTCGAGGATTTTCGTTGATTCCATCAGCTACCCCCTCATCCTCTCCTTGGTTTAAGGAAGAACTGTTGCTTCAAGAACCCGCTCCCATAGTTCATTTCCTGAGAATCTTGAAATGTCATTTCGTCAATTTGTGTTGCACCTTTCTTCTCAGGCATCCTGAGTCTGAGGTATCCTGACACCAATCAGATCTGAATCTCGGTCAGATATGATGGTTGGAACATGTTTCCAAGAATTATAACATTGGTCTTTTATGACCCGGTAAGGTGATGTCATGCCTAGCCCACCTGGCCGGAGGCCCTATTGTTATAGTTTCCTTTTTAACAAGGTTAACCATTTTTCCATGAGGCAATTGAATGCCTTGTTTAATAAGTTTATCTTGATGGATCCTTCGTGTATCCGAAGTCCGACCTTTGCTTGGAAACCATGTCAATGCTATCTCGAAGCATGTATGTGGTACTCCTATCTTCAATAAGAACACTTGAAGCACAATGCTAAATTTTCTTAATCAAATTATCCAAACATCATTGTATGGGTAATGCCATGAAAATTCTCTCCCCTTTCCTAAAGGGTTTTCTACAATTATATCCTGTCATGGGTATCATGCTCTGCTTGTCCTTGGGAAGGATATACCCCTGAAATATGTGTTTAAACACATTTTTCTTTCCATGGTTTTGATTAAATCTGTTAGACACTTTCCCCTTTCCATAGGTTTGTTTAAACCCTTACTGTGATCTATATGATATAAGCAGTAATAATTCCCTGCTTGTGCAAACATCTCGGTGTACAACTCTGTCAGTAAGACCCTGTTACTATTGTTGATAACATTCCGATAACCACTGATGGAAGAGAACTTTGCCTATTGGTCTGCCTCGTTTCAACGAGCAGGAAAATGGTTCTCTTTGTCCCTCGCCCTTGGTACCGACGTTGTTGCTGACATAACTGACAGGCTACCCTCTGACATGCCTTGCCATTATGATCGTGCAAGATGTCACCGCCCTTCCTACATGGTGGGCCCATAACCCACAAGTTCCACAGGATCGAAACCTGACTCTCCTGTACACCCCCTATTCCCAAGGTTGTTCCTCGCGCGCGGCCTCATATATAATTCATGAGCCACCTTCAGGTCTGATATTGGACCCAATACTTATTCCCGTTGTTTTGACCCTTTCACGCCCTATAACAGGCATCGAACGATTGCCTGCCCACTCGAAACTTCCCAGGATACCTCCTTACTTTGCTCTTGATATTTTCTTAAGTTTCGATTCGAGAGTTACTTTCCGCCACCTCCCCGATGTTATCGACCAGATAGACGACCTTGCAGAGGTCTGTTCTCCCGGAATGCCCACTCTTTATTCTTTCGTAAGTACGATGGAGTTCCTGAAGAAAGGACGCCGACTTCATCATGATGACCTAAAGCAGAGAAATGAAGACATCAATATATTGGACCGGCCTCTTCGACAAGAGCAAGCCAGGATGAGAAGACCCGCTAGATTCGTTACCAAACCTTCCCCCCTTTCACTACCTCTTAAATCTCGGGACGAGATTTCTTGTAGTGGAGGAGAATTGTGACGCCCGGATACTTACGCTACAGTGATCCCCGCTAATGATGCCACATCACCTCGGTTACTGTGGATAAACTCACGTTAGTTCGAAACCTAGTTCGAATTTCAAATTTAAAATCGAGGCAAACAATAAAAGTTTTAAAATATTAAACAAAAATGTTCGGTGTGTGACCAATATTGCTAAAGTAATTACTTTGAAGAAAGCATAATTTTACAAAGTGCCTAAGTGCTTTAAACTAAATAAAACAGAAAAGAAAAAGAAATAAAAGAAAACAAAAGGCAAAGCAAAAATAAAATAAAAACAGAAACCCCCACTGGGCCTCGACCCAGCTGGCCGCAACCAGCCAGGCCGGCCCAGCCGCCCCCCCCACACACTCCCTTATCCCCCGATCCACACCAAACCCTAGCCCTATCCCTTCGTCCTCCCACTCCCCCCCGATCTGGATCAGGGATCCACCCATCGCCCGCCCTGCGCGACCCCAGCGCTCCCCGACACCGGCGCCCGTTCCCAGCGCCGCCCCACCGCCGCTTGGCTCACGGCCTCGACGCGTCGGGCCTCGTCACCGTCACCTACCCGCCTCGCCCCCGACGCCCGCGGCGCCCTGAGGCCGACGTCGTCAACCATCGCCACTCGCCGTCGCCTCGTCCTCGAGCCCGCCGTCGCCGGAACGCCACCTCGACCCCCTCCTCGCCGGACCTCGCGTCCTCGACCTCTTTCCCGCCGGCCGGCAGCAAGCCTCGGCGCCCCCTCTCCCCATCAACGCTGGTGAGGCCCTGGGCCTCTCCCCTTCGCTGCCTCCTGCCTCGCTCGCGGTCACCGCGCGGTAGACGACCCCACACGCGCGCCCGCGGTGAGCACGCGCTCACCGTGCCCCGCGCGCCCTCTGCGCCGAGCTCCCCGCGAACGTGTCGTCCTCGCCGTGCGCCCCTCCCCTGCTGGCTTCGAGGCCGCGCGCGCCGCGCACTGGCGTCCACGCCCCGCCTCGTCCCTACCTCCCGCAGCCGCTCTGCACTGCCGCTGCAGCCTCTGCTGCTGCCGGAGGCCGCCGACGTTGTCCCGCACGCGCCGGCCGGCCCCTGCCCGACGCCCGCCTTCAGACGCCCGCTCCAGCCACCGCGCCACGCACCACCGCGGCCCCTCTCGCTCGCGCCTGCTGCCTTGGCCGCGCGCGCCTTGCGCCGCGCGTGCCCGCCCCCTCGCCGTGCTGCTCCGGCACCCCGCCATGGCCGGCGCCCCCTGGTAACCTGGGCGTGCGCCCAAACGGGCTAGCGCCCCCGCCTATTCGGGTTACGCCCGTAACCCGCACCCGCAAAGGCCCTTGGGGCCTATGACAAGTGGGCCCCTGCCCAGAACATTTTAGTTAAAAATAAATAAATAGTAATAATAATAATAATTAAATTAATTAATTAATTAGTTAAAGGATTAATTAACTTAATTAATCCTGATTAGATTAGCCAAATTAATTAATTAACCTGACTAATCTGTTATTTAAACTAATTAAATTGATTAAGTAGTTAACAGAGTATGACAGCGGGACCCACTGGTCAGGTTGACCAAGTCAACTTTGTTGACTGCTGATGTCAGCATGACATCATGCTGATGTCATTAAATCATTTTCGAATTAATTAAATAAATAATTAAATTCCAGAAACTAATAAAAACTTTAGAAAATCATATTAAATAAACCGTAGCTCGGATTAAAATAATTTCAACATGAAAGTTGCTCAGAACGACGAGACGAATCCGGATACGCAGCCTGTTTGTCCGCCACACATCCCTAGCATAGCAAACACGCAACTTTCCCCCTCCGGTTCATCTGTCCGAAAACACGAAACACCAGGGATATTTTCCCGGATGTTTCCCCCCTTAACCGGTACCACCTCATACCACGTTAGGGCACGCCTAGCATCGTTACTTGTCTTGTCATGCATCGATATGCATCTGTTTACATGGTATTCATTGTTTCTTCCCCCTCTTCTCTCCGGTAGACTACGAGACCGACCCTGCTGCTGCCAAGTTCGACTACGGAGTTGACGACCCCTCTCTCTTGCCAGAGCAACCAGGCAAGCCCCCCCCTTGATCACCAGATATCGCCTATTCTCCTCTATACTGCTTGCATTAGAGTAGTGTAGCATGTTACTGCTTTCCGTTGATCCTATTCTGATGCATAGCCTGACATTGTTGCTACATCTGTTGATACCTTACCTGCAATCCTAAATGCTTAGTATAGGATGCTAGTTTATCATCATTGGCCCTACATTCTTGTCAGTCTGCCTTGCTATACTATTGGGCCGTGATCACTCGGGAGGTGATCACGGGTATATACTATACATACATACATACTACAGATGGTGACTAAAGTCGGGTCCGCTCGAAGAGTACCCGCGAGTGATTCACGGATTGGGGGCTGAAAGGACCTTTGTCCCGACGGCCCTCTGTGTGGATCTGTGTGGCGGAGCGACAGGGCAGGTTGAGACCGCCTAGGAGAGAGGTGGGCCTGGCCCTGTTCGGCGTTCGTGGATATTTAACACGCTTAACGAGATCTTGGTATTTGATCTGAGTTGGCTACGAGCCTATACGCACTAACCATCTACGTGGGAGTAGTTATGGGTATCCCGGCGTCGTGGTATCAGCCGAAGCACTTCAGACGTCAGCGACGGAGCGGCGCGCGCCGGATTGGACTGGAACGCCACTAGGCTAGGTCTGCTTCCGGCCGCCCACGCAACGTGCAGGTGTGCTCAGGGCGATGGGCCCAGACCCCTGCGCGCTTAGGTTTAGACCGGCGTGCTGGCCTCTCTGTTTTGCCTAGGTGGGGCTGCGACGTGTTGATCTTCCGAGGCCGGGCATGACCCAGGAAAGTGTGTCCGGCCAAATGGGATCAAGCGTGTTGGGTAAGTTGGTGCACCCCTGCAGGGAAGTTAATCTATTCGAATAGCCGTGATCTTCGGTAACAGGACGACTTGGAGTTGTACCTTGACCTTATGACAACTAGAACCAGATACTTAATAAAACACACCCTTCCAAGTTCCACAGACAACCCGGTGGTCGCTCTCTCTCGGGGATACGAGGAGGGGATCACCGGGTAGGATTATGCTATGCGATGCTACTGGAGACGCTACTTGGAGGACTTCAGACTACCCTCTTCTACCTGTTGCAAGACGACGGTGACCAGAAGCGTAGTCTTCGATAAGACTAGCTATCCCCCTCTTATTCTGGCATTCTGCAGTTCAGTCCACTGATATGGCCCTTTACACATATATCCATGCATATGTAGTGTAGTTCCTTGCTTGCGAGTACTTTGGATGAGTACTCACTGTTGCTTTCTTCCCCCTCCCCCCCCCTTTTCTTTCTCTCTGGTTGTCGCAACCAGATGCTGGAGCCCAGGAGCCAGACGACATCGTCGATGACGACTACTACACCGGAGGTGCCTACTACTACGTGCAGCCCGCTGACGACGACCAGGAGTAGTTTAGGAGGATCCCAGGCAGGAGGCCTGCGCCTCTTTCGATCTGTATCCCAGTTTGTGCTAGCCTTCTTAAGGCAACTTGTTTAACTTATGTCTGTACTCAGATATTGTTGCTTCCGCTGACTCGTCTATGATCGAGCTCTTGTATTCGAGCCCTCGAGGCCCCTGGCTTGTAATATGATGCTTGTATGACTTATTTTATTTGTAGAGTTGTGTTGTGATATCTTCCCGTGAGTCCCTGATCTTGATCGTACACGTTTGCGTGTATGATTAGTGTATGATTGAATCGGGGGCGTCACAGGTTATAGTCGCTAACTCATGGACAGACACACCAATCACGTTCGATGAAGAAGACGAACCAAGGGCCTGCCCCGTACGAACACCCGCCACACTAGTCCTTGACCCCATAGTAGACGGCTTCAGATTAACCAAGGTGCTTATGGACGGAGGTAGTGGTCTAAACCTCATTTACAAGGACACCCTTGACAAAATGCAGTTCGATAGATCTCCCGTCGAACAAAGCTATACCACCTTTCGAGGAATTATCCCCGGCAGAGGGGCGCGCTACTCCGGACGAGTCACGCTTGACGTAGTATTCAGGACTCCCAATAATTACAGGTCTGAAGAATTACTCTTACACATTGTGCCCTTCCATAGCGGATACCACGCCCTATTGGGGCATGAGGTGTTTTCCAGGTTCCAAGCCATATCACATTATGGGTACATGAAACTCAAAATGCTAGGGCCCAATGGAGTGATCTCACTCGCAAGCCACCCGGATAGGGCCCTTCGAGCCGAAAACAAAACAACATCACTCACCCTTGAAGCATTATCCGAGGCTCTTGCAGCCGAGGAACTAACTACACTCTGCGCAACGGTAGACAGGGACGACGTGGTCCTCAGTAAAAGGTCCAAATCCACATCATTCAAACCAGCTGACGAATTAGTCAAATTCCAAGTGCATCCAACGGATACCAATAAAATAGCATCCATCGGAGCCCATCTGGACCCCGTAGTTGACAAAGCACTATGCACATTCATGCACGAGAATTGGGATATATTTGCATGGCACCCTTCAGACATGCCAGGAGTTCCACGAAGATTAGCGGAACATAGCCTGAACATAATAAAGGGCTTCAAGCCAGTCAAACAAGCGTTGTGCCGATTTACCGAACCCAAACGTCAAGCCATGGGGAAGGAATTAGCAAAGTTACTTGAAGCCGAATTCATCTGTGAAATCAAACACCCTGAGTGGTTGGCAAATCTGGTCATGGTACCCAAGAAGGATAAATCCTGGTGGCTATGTGTCGATTTCAAAGACCTAAATAAGGCCTGCCCTAAGGATCCCTTCCCCTTGGATAGACCAGATCATCAACGCCACCACTGACACAATCATTATGCTTCCTCGATGCATACTCCGGATAAGGAGTCCGACAAGGCTGCAACCACATTCATCACCCCCTACGGGCAATTCTGCTTCAACATGATGCCCTTCGGGTTAAAAAAAGCAGGAGTGACATACCAACATATGATCCAAACATGCCTCGAAGACCAAATCAACAAAACATTCGAAGCATACGTAGACGAGGTGGTCATTAAAACCAAACACGTTAGCCAGTTGGTGGCCGACCTCCGTCAGACCTTCGACAACCTACGGACTATGATATACGGCTCAACTCGGACAAATGCGTCTTCGGGGTCCCCGCTGGCAAATTACTCAGATTTATTGTTTCCCATAGAGGGATCGAGGCTAATCTGGCTAAAATTTGAGCTCTGTCCTAGCTAGCAATACCCATGGAGCTTAAACATGTTCAGAAGCTGGCAGGCTGTGTGGCAGCCCTGAGCCGCTTCATTTCCCGCCTTGGTGAAAAGGCACTGCCACTTTATAGATTGCTTAAGAAGACCAAAAACTTTGAGTGGATGATTGCTCTCTGAGCTACATCGGTATTTCCCCAAAGAGGAAGGAATGATGCAGCACAGCGGTAGTAGGTATTTCCCTCAGTGAAGAAACCAAGGTTATCGAACCGGTAGGAGAACCAAGCAACACAATGTAAGCAACACTTGCACACAAATAACAACACCTCGCAACCCGACGTGTTAAAGGGGTTTTCAATCCCTTTCGGGTAACGATGCCAAAGATTTGTAGTAGATTGAAATAATAGATCGCAAATAAATAAAGTGCAGCAAAGTGTTTTTTTGTATTTTTGGTTTAATAGATCTGAATAAAAATGCAAAGGAAAAGTAGATCGCAAGCAAATATATGAGAAAGAAGACCCGGGGGCCGTAGGTTTCACTAGTGGCTTCTCTCGGGAAAGATAGCAAACGGTGGGTAAACAAATTACTGTTGGGTAATTGATAGAACCTCAAATAATTATGACGATATCCAAGCAATGATCATTACATAGGCATCACGTCCAAGATTAGCAGACCGACTCCTGCCTGCATCTACTACTATTACTCCACACATCGACCGCTATCCAGCATGCATCTAGTGTATTAAGTTCATGGAAAACCGAAATAATGCAATAAGAACGATGAAATGATGTTGACAAGATCCATTTATCTATTGCGTTAGATATAGATCCCATCTTTTTATCCTTAGTAGCAATGATACATACGTGTCGGTTCCCTTTCTGTCACTGGGATCAAGCACCGTAAGATCGAACCCACTACCAGGCACCTCTTCCCATTGCAAGATAAATAGATCAAGTTGGCCAAAAAACACCCAAATATCGGAGAATAAATACGAGGCTATAAGAGATCATGCATATAAGAGATCAAAGATACTCAAATAACTTTCATGCATATTAAAAGATATGACTGATCATAAACTCAAAGTTCATCAGATCCCAACAAACACACCGCAAAAGAGTTACATCATATGGATCTCCAAGAGACCATTGTATTGAGAATTCAAAGAGAGAGAGAGAAAACCATCTACGGACCTGAAGGTCTACAAAGAACTACTCACACATCATCGGAGAGGCACCAATGGAGGTGGTGTCTAGATTGGATCTGGTGGTTCTGGAGTCTGCGGCGGCTGGATGAATATTCCGTCGACTCCCCTAGGGTTTCTGGAATATTGTGGTATTTATAGAGGAAAGAGGCGGTCCAGGGGGCACCCGAGGTGGGCACAACCCACCGGGGTGAGCCTGGGCCTCCTGGTGCTCCCTGGTAGGTTGTCCCCTCCCTGGGACTCCCCCAGGTGCAACCAGGGCCCAACATCTCCCTTTTGGTCCATAAAAAATCATCGTGAAGTTTCGTTGCATTTGGATTCCATCTGGTATTGATTTTCTACGATGTAAAAACATGGAAAAACAACAAGTGGCACTTGGCACTATGTCAATAGGTTAGTACCAAAAAATTGTATAAAATGACTATAAAATGATTATAAAACATCCAAAATTGATAATAAAACAACATGGAACAATAAAAAATTATAGATACATTGGAGACATATCAGTGGACCACCGAGGCAACCACCGCACTGGAAGAAATAAAAACTATAATTGCAGGCAACCCTATACTAGTCACACCCGGCATTGGTGAACCCATGCTATTATACATCTCAGCCACAAATCAAGTGGTGAGCGTGGTGCTCGTGGTAGAATGAGAAGCGGAGGGCCACAAGTTCCAGGTACAGAAGACACTCTGCTATGTATCAGAAGTGCTTACCCCATGCAAGTCTCAGTATCCACATTATCAGAAGGTAGCCTATACAGTTTTCATGGCATCTCGAAAACTCCGACACTACTTTCAAGAGTATTTGGTTACAGTGGCATCCGACGCCCCCTTGAATGACATCATTAATAATAGGGACGCTATGGGCCGCATTGCCGAATGGGCCATAGAGCTCCTTCCCTTTGAAATTGTGTACAAACCACATCGAGTTATCAAATCTCAGGTGTTGGCCGATTTCCTAGCCGAATGGACAGAAGCCGAGCTCCCCCAGGAATATAGTACATATTCAGATTGGACAATGTACTTTGACAACTCTAAAATGTTAGACGGGGGGCTGGGGTGATCCTTACATCTCCCACGGGCGACACAAGTCATGTACACGGACTCTAACAAATTAGCCGAATACGAGGCCCTGTTGCACGGTCTTCGGATGGCAACATCAATGGGCGTACAACGGCTCGAGGTGCGGGGAGACTCGAACCTTGCCATATCCCAAGTCAACAGATTATTCAACGCTAAACACCCAAAAATGGTGGCACATGGAAATGTCGTCCTTAAGATATCAACCCGATTAGAAGGGTTAGAATTTCACCATGTCTCTAGAGACAATAACCAAGCCATGGATGTCCTCGCCCGCATGGGCGCTAAGCGTGTCCCAGTCCCTAAGAACACCTTCTTGGAATGGCTCTTTAAGCCATCTGTGGTGTGGCAAGATGGGGACAATAGCGCGATAGCCAATGGGCCCGAACAGATCATCCCTCTGGAAATTGAGCGAGACAATGACATAATCGGCGGCTCAACACTCGAAGAAACACCTTAAGCTCACGAAGTCATGAACGTAATCGCACCATGGACCAAGCCCTTCCTTGCCTATATTCTATGGCAGGAGCTCCCCAAAGATCAGACCGAGGCACGGCGAATAGTCCGGCGATCTAAATTCTACAAGGTCCGCGAGGGTGAGCTGTACAAGAAAAGCATTACTAGAGTCCTCCAAAGATGCATACCCGAGGAGGAGGGGCAACAACTTCTTGCTGCAATAAACACCGGCGTGGGCGGCCACCACACGGCAGTTTGGGCTTTGGTAAGGAAGGCCTTCCGAGCAGGGTTTTCTAGCCCACCGCTCACGTGGATGCACGTACTCTAGTCCAACACTATGTTGTATGCCAACTTTTCGCAAATCAAAGCCATATACACCCCACGGCTCTCGGAAATACCGATCACCTGGCTGTTCATGGTTTGGGGGCTCGACATGGTTGGACCACTTAAAGGGGGATCCAAGAAAAATAAATACTTACTGGTTATGGTTGACAAATTCACTAAATGGATCGAGGCAAAACCAGTAACTTCAGCCGAATCCGGACCAATTGTCGACTTCATATCCGGGGTGGTACACCCTTATGGCTGTGGCACCCCGACTAAGAAAAACCCGGAACGCCCCGTATTCCAGCCCAGAGATCGAGGAGAAGTCTTCTGGAATACGGCACTGCTTAGCATAGAACAAACCAGCTTTCTATTATTACACGAATATGATTACAAGGTCTCCGATATTACAATGAATAACATCGGTACGGCGACACTACGCCATCCTCAGTTGCTCTATGCAAGCAGCAGAACAACTCGAAGCAGCGGAATAACTCTAGCAGGGGAACAACGGCGACGGTGGTGAACTCCACTCCGCAGGGACTCTGGCTGGAACGCTTATCCTAGCTCGCATGAACGGGAACCACGACAAGCAAGCAATCAAATCCGGCATGACCTGCAAACTGGCATGACACGCCAGGTTAGTACATTGAATGTACTTGCAAGCTCACAATAACCAGAAGCATTCAAGACAAACAACAGCATGGCAATTACAGGTTAAACAGGAATTATCATGATATCATCAGAATAACATAGCATGACCAACATAAACATGATACAGCTAACTCAACATGAACATACTAATCCAACAATACTAGCATGCAACATGGTAACACTATATGCACCACTATCTGCTCGGTTACCTTGTAACCAACACATGCATCACTTACCAACCTCGGACATCACACGATCATCTCAGGATCAAATCAAGCTTGGTATAAACAATACCGTAGTAATCCATAAACGAGCACAAGGAGCTTGATCTTTACCCACGACTCTCGTACAACATCACGAATATACAACAACTCGGTATCCTCGATACCATCGTGATCCTTACGGCGATGACAACCACGACCAACACTTAGTCTCAAACTGTGATCCTTACGGCGATCACAACCCGACCAATACATGGCCCGTGATCCTTACGGCGATCACGACCCGACCACTACATGGCCCCTGATCCTTACTGAAGGAAATATGCCCTAGAGGCAATAATAAAGTTATTATTTATTTCCTTATTTCATGATAAATGTTTATTATTCATGCTAGAATTGTATTAACCGGAAACATGATACATGTGTGAATACATAGACAAACATAACGTCACTAGTATGCCTCTAATTGACTAGCTCATTAATCAAAGATAGTTATGTTTCCTAACCATAGACATGTGTTGTCATTTGATTAACGGGATCACATCATTAGGAGAACGATGTGATTGACATGACCCATTCCGTTAGCCTAGCACTGGATCGTTTAGTATGTTGCTATTGCTTTCTTCATAACTTATACATGTTCCTGTAACTATGAGATTATGCAACTCCCGTATACCGGAGGAACACTTTGGGTACTACCAAACGTCACAACGTAACTGGGTGATTATAAAGGAGTACTATAGGTGTCTCCAATGGTACATGTTGGGTTGGCGTATTTCGAGATTAGGTTTTGTCACTCCGATTGTCGGAGAGGTATCTCTGGGCCCTCTCGGTAATGCACATCACTATAAGCCTTGCAAGCAATGTGACTAATAAGTTAGTTGCGGGATGATGCACTACATAACGAGTAAAGAGACTTGCCGGTAACGAGATTGAACTAGGTATTGGATACCGACGATCGAATCTCGGGCAAGTAACATACCGATGACAAAGGGAACAACGTATGTTGTTATGCAGTTTGACCGATAAAGATCTTCATAGAATATGTAGGAACCAATAATGGCATCCAGGTTCCGCTATTGGTTATTGACCGAGAATAGTTCTAGGTCATGTCTACATAGTTCTCGAACCCGTAGGGTCCGCACGCTTAACATTACAATGACAGTTTTATTATGAGTTTATAAGTTTTGATGTACTGAAGTTTGTTCGGAGTCCCGGATGAGATCACGGACATGACGAGGAGTCTCGAAATGGTCGAGACATAAAGATTGACATATTGGACGGCTATATTCGGACACCGGAAGTGTTCCGGGCGTTTTCGGAGAAAACCAGAGTGCCGGAGGGTTACCGGAACCCCCCCGCCCCCCCCGGGAGAAGTAATGGGCCTTATGGGCCTTAGTGGAAAGAGAGAGGGGTGGCCAGCATGGGCCGCGTGCCCCCTCCCCCTTTGGACCGAATTGGACTAGGAGGGGGGGGGGCGGCGCCCCCCTCTTTCCTTTCCCCTCTCCCCCTTCCTTTCCCCCTCCTAGTAGGAGTAGGAAAGGGGGAGTCCTACTCCTACTAGGAGGAGGACTCCTCCTCCTGGCGCTCCCTATAGGGCCGGCCGGCCTCCCCCCTTGCTCCTTTATATACGGGGGCAGGGGGGCACCCTAGGACACAAAAAGTTGATCTACAGATTGTTCCTTAGCCGTGTGCGGTGCCCCCCTCCACCATATTCCACCTCAGCCATATCGCCGTGGAGTTTAGGCAAAGCCCTGCGCTGGTAGAACATCATCATCATCACCACGCCGTCGTGCTGACGGAACTCATCCCCGAAGCTTTGCTGGATCGGAGCCCGGGGATCGTCATCGAGCTGAACGTGTGCTGAACTCGGAGGTGCCGTACGTTCGGTACTTGGATCGGTCGGATCATGAAGACGTATGACTACATCAACCGCGTTGTCATAACGCTTCCGCTCACGGTCTATGAGGGTACGTGGACAAACACTCTCCCCTCTCGTTGCTATGCCATCACCATGATCTTGCGTGTGCGTAGGAATTTTTTTGAAATTACTACGTTCCCCAATAGTGGCATCCGAGCCTGGTTTTATGCGTAGATGTCATATGCACGAGTAGAACACAAGTGAGTTGTGGGCTATACAAGTCATACTGCTTACCAGCATGTCATACTTTGGTTCGGCGGTATTGTGAGATGAAGCGGCCCGGACCGACATTACGCGTACGCTTACGCGAGACTGGTTTCACCGTTACAAGCACTCATGCTTAAAGGTGGCTGGCGGGTGTCTGTCTTTCTCACTTTAGCTGAATCGAGTGTGGCTATGCCCGGTCCTTGCGAAGGTTAAAAAAGCACTAACTTGACGAACTATCGTTGTGGTTTTGATGCGTAGGTAAGAACGGTTTTTGCTAAGCCCATAGCAGCCACGTAAAATTTGCAACAACAAAGTAGAGGACGTCTAACTTGTTTTTGCAGGGCAAGTTGTGATGTGATATGGTCAAGACGTGATGCTATATTTTATTGTATGAGATGATCATGTTTTGTAACCGAAGTTATCGGCAACTGGCAGGAGCCATATGGTTGTCGCTTTACTGTATGAAATGCAAACGCCCTGTAATTGCTTTACTTTATCACTAAGCGGTAGCGATAGTCGTAGAAGCAATAGATGGCGTAAACGACAGCGATGCTATGATGGAGATCAAGGTGTCGCGCCAGTGACGATGGTGATCACGACGGTGCTTCGGAGATGGAGATCACAAGCACAAGATGATGATGGCCATATCATATCACTTATATTGATTGCATGTGATGTTTATCCTTTATGCATCTTATCTTGCTTTGATTGACGGTAGCATTTTAAGATGATCTCTCACTAAATTATCAAGAAGTGTTCTCCCTGAGTATGCACCGTTGCGAAAGTTCTTCGTGCTGAGACACCACGTGATGATCGGGTGTGATAGGCTCTACGTTCAAATACAACGGGTGCAAAACAGTTGCACACGCGGAATACTCAGGTTAAACTTGACGAGCCTAGCATATACAGATATGGCCTCGGAACACGGAGACCGAAAGGTCGAACGTGAATCATATAGTAGATATGATAAACATAGTGATGTTCACCATTGAAACTACTCCATCTCACGTGATGATCGGACACGGTTTAGTTGATTTGGATCACGTAATCACTTAGATGACTAGAGAGATGTCTGTCTAAGTGGGAGTTCTTAAGTAATATGATTAATTGAACTTAAATTTATCATGAACTTAGTACCTGATAGTATTTTGCTTGTCTATGTTTGTTGTAGATAGATGGCTCATGCTGTTGTTACGTTGAATTTTAATGCATTCCTTGAGAAAGCAAAGTTGAAAGATGATGGTAGCAATTACACGGACTGGGTTCGTAACCTGAGGATTATCCTCATTGCTGCACAGAAGAATTACGTCCTGGAAGCACCGCTGGGGTGCCAGACCTGCTGCTGATGCAACTGACGACTTTAAGAACGTCTGGCAGAGCAAAGCTGATGACTACTCGATAGTTCAGTGTGCCATGCTTTACGGCTTAGAACCGGGTCTTCAACGACGTTTTGAACGTCATGGAGCATATGAGATGTTCCAGGAGTTGAAGTTAATATTTCAAGCAAATGCCCGGATTGAGAGATATGAAGTCTCCAATAAGTTCTATAGCTGCAAGATGGAGGAGAATAGTTCTGTCAGTGAACACATACTCAAAATGTCTGGGTATAATAATCACTTGATTCAACTGGGAGTTAATCTTCCTGATGATAGTGTCATTGACAGAATTCTTCAATCACTGCCACCAAGCTACAAGAGCTTCGTGATGAACTATAATATGCAAGGGATGGACAAGACTATTCCCGAGCTCTTCGCAATGCTAAAAGCCGCGGAGGTAGAAATCAAGAAGGAGCATCAAGTGTTGATGGTTAACAAGACCACCAGTTTCAAGAAAAAGGACAAAGGGAAGAAGAAGGGAAACTTAAAGAAGAACAGCAAACAAGTTGCTGCTCAAGAGAAGAAACCCAAGTCTGGACCTAAGCCTGAGACTGAGTGCTTGTACTGCAAGCAGACTGGACACTGGAAGCGGAACTGCCCCAAGTATTTGGCGGATAAGAAGGATGGCAAAGTGAACAAAGGTATATGTGATATACATGTTATTGATGTGTACCTTACCAGTGCTCGCAGTAGTACCTGGGTATTTGATACTGGTTCTGTTGCTAATATTTGCAAGTCGAAACAGGGACTGCGGATTAAGCGAAGATTGGCTAAGGACGAGGTGACGATGTGCGTGGGAAATGGTTCCAAAGTCGATGTGATCGCGGTCGGCACGCTACCTCTACATCTACCATCGGGATTAGTTTTAGACCTAAATAATTGTTATTTGGTGCCAGCGTTGAGCATGAACATTATATCTGGATCTTTTTTGATGCGAGACGGTTATTCATTTAAATCAGAGAATAATGGTTGTTCTATTTATATGAGTAATATCTTTTATGGTCATGCACCCTTGAAGAGTGGTCTATTTTTATTGAATCTCGATAGTAGTGATACACATATTCATAGTGTTGAAACCAAAAGATGCAGAGTTGATAATGATAGTGCAACTTATTTGTGGCACTGCCGTTTAGGTCATATCGGTATAAAGCACATGAAGAAACTCCATACTGATGGGCTTTTGGAATCACTTGATTATGAATCACTTGGTACTTGCGAACCGTGCCTCATGGGCAAGATGACTAAAACGCCGTTCTACGGAACTATGGAGCGAGCAACAGATTTGTTGGAAATCATACATACTGATGTTTGTGGTCCAATGAATGTTGAAGCTCACGGCGGGTATCGTTATTTTCTCACCTTCACAAATGATTTGAGAAGATATGGGTATATCTACTTAACGAAACACAAGTCTGAAACATTTGAAAAGTTCAAAGAATTTCAGAGTGAAGTGGAAAATCATCGTAACAAGAAAATAAAGTTTCTACGATCTGATCGTGGAGGAGAATATTTGAGTTACGAGTTTGGTTTACATTTGAAACAATGTGGAATAGTTTCGCAACTCACGCCACCCGGAACACCACAATGAAATGGTGTGTCCGAACGTCGTAATCGTACTTTACTAGATATGGTGCGATCTATGATGTCTCTTACTGATTTACCGCTATCGTTCTGGGGTTATGCTTTAGAGACGGCCGCATTCACGTTGAATAGGGCACCATCAAAATCCGTTGAGACGACACCTTATGAACTGTGGTTTGGCAAGAAACCAAAGTTGTCGTTTCTTAAAGTTTGGGGCTGCGATGCTTATGTGAAGAAACTTCAACCAGATAAGCTCGAACCTAAATCGGAGAAATGTGTCTTCATAGGATACCCAAAAGAAACTATTGGGTACACCTTCTATCATAGATCTGAGGGCAAGATTTTCGTTGCTAAAATCAGATCCTTTCTAGAGAAGGAGTTTCTCTCGAAAGAAGTGAGTGGGAGGAAAGTAGAACTTGATGAGGTAACTGTACCTGCTCCCTTATTGGAAGGTAGTTCATCACAAGAACCGGTTCCTGTGACAACTACACCAATTAGTGAGGAAATTAATGATATTGATCATGAAACTTCAGATCAAGTTTCTACTGAACCTCGTAGGTCTACCAGAGTAAGATCCGCACCAGAGTGGTACGGTAATCCTATTCTGGAAGTCATGTTACTTGACCATGATGAACCTACGAACTATGAGGAAGCGATGATGAGCCCAGATTCCGCAAAATGGCTAGAGGCCATGAAATCTGAGATGGGATCCATGTATGAGAACAAAGTATGGACTTTGGTTGACTTGCCCGATGATCGGCAAGCCATTGAGAATGAATGGATCTTTAAGAAGAAGACTGACGCTGATGGTAATATAACTGTCTATAAAGCTCGACTTGTTGCGAAAGGTTTTCGACAAGTTCAAGGGGTTGACTACGATGAGACTTTCTCACCCGTAGCGATGCTTAAGTCTGTCCGAATCATGTTAGCTATTGCTGCATTTTATGATTATGAAATTTGGCAAATGGATGTCAAAACTGCATTCTTGAATGGATTTCTGGAAGAAGAGTTGTATATGATGCAACCAGAAGGTTTTGTTAATCCAAAAGGTGCTAACAAAGTGTGCAAGCTCCAGCAATCCATTTATGGACTGGTGCAAGCATCTCGGAGTTGGAATAAACGCTTTGATAGTGTGATCAAAGCATATGGTTTTATACAGAGTTTTGGAGAAGCCTGTATTTACAAGAAAGTGAGTGGGAGCTCTGTAGCATTTCTGATATTATATGTAGATGACATATTATTGATTGGAAATGATATAGAATTTCTGGATAGCATAAAGGGATACTTGAATAAAAGTTTTTCAATGAAAGACCTCAGTGAAGCTTCTTACATATTGGGCATCAAGATTTATAGAGATATATCAAGACGCTTAATAGGACTTTCACAAAGCACATACCTTGATAAAATTTTGAAAAAGTTCAAAATGGATCAGGCAAAGAAAGGGTTCTTACCCGTGCTACAGGGTGTGAAGTTGAGTCAGACTCAATGCCCGACCACTGCAGAAGATAGAGAGAAAATGAAAGATGTTCCCTATGCTTCAGCCATAGGCTCTATCATGTATGCAATGCTGTGTACCAGACCTGACGTATGCTTAGCAATAAGTTTGGCAGGAAGGTACCAAAGTAATCCAGGAGTGGATCACTGGACAGCCGTCAAGAACATCCTGAAATACCTGAAAAGGACTAAGGATATGTTTCTCATATATGGAGGTGACAAAGAGCTAATCGTAAATGGTTACGTCGATGCAAGCTTCGACACTGATCCGGACGATTCTAAATCGCAAACCGGATACGTATTTTTATTAAACGGTGGAGCTGTAAGTTGGTGCAGTTCTAAACAAAGTGTCGTGGCGGGATCTACATGTGAAGCGGAGTACATAGCTGCTTCGGAAGCAGCAAATGAAGGAGTCTAGATGAAGGAGTTCATTTCCGATCTAGGTGTCATACCTAGTGCATCGGGACCAATGAAGATCTTCTGTGACAATACTGGTGCAATTGCCTTGGCAAAGGAATCCAGATTTCACAAGAGGAGCAAGCACATCAAGAGACGCTTCAATTCCATCCGGGACCAAGTCCAAGTGGGAGACATAGAAATTTGCAAGATACATACGGATCTGAATGTTGCAGACCCATTGACTAAGCCTCTCTCACGAGCAAAACATGATCAGCACCAAGACTCCATGGGTGTTAGAATCATTACTATGGAATCTAGATTATTGACTCTAGTGCAAGTGGGAGACTGAAGGAAATATGCCCTAGAGGCAATAATAAAGTTATTATTTATTTCCTTATTTCATGATAAATGTTTATTATTCATGCTAGAATTGTATTAACCGGAAACATGATACATGTGTGAATACATAGACAAACATAACGTCACTAGTATGCCTCTACTTGACTTGCTCATTAATCAAAGATGGTTATGTTTCCTAACCATAGACATGTGTTGTCATTTGATTAACGGGATTACATCATTAGGAGAATGATGTGATTGACATGACCCATTCCGTTAGCCTAGCACTTGATCGTTTAGTATGTTGCTATTGCTTTCTTCATAACTTATACATGTTCCTGTAACTATGAGATTATGCAACTCCCGTTTACCAGAGGAACACTTTGGGTACTACCAAACGTCACAACGTAACTGGGTGATTATAAAGGAGTAATACAGGTGTCTCCAATGGTACATGTTGGGTTGGCGTATTTCGAGATTAGGTTTTGTCACTCCGATTGTCGGAGAGGTATCTCTGGGCCCTCTCGGTAATGCACATCACTATAAGCCTTGCAAGCAATGTGATTAATAAGTTAGTTGCAGGATGATGCACTACATAACGAGTAAAGAGACTTGCCGGTAACGAGATTGAACTAGGTATTGGATACCGACGATCGAATCTCGGGCAAGTAACATATCGATGACAAAGGGAACAGCGTATGTTGTTATGCGGTTTGACCGATAAAGAACTTCGTAGAATATGTAGGAACCAATATGGGAATCCAGGTTCCGCTATTGGTTATTGACCGAGAATAGTTCTAGGTCATGTCTACATAGTTCTCGAACCCGTAGGGTCCGCACGCTTAACGTTACGATGATAGTTTTATTATGAGTTTATAAGTTTTGATGTACCGAAGTTTGTTCGGAGTCCCGGATGTGATCACTGACATGATGAGGAGTCTCGAAATGGTTGAGACATAAAGATTGATATATTGGACGGCTATATTCGGACACCGGAAGTGTTCCGGGCGTTTTCGGAGAAAACCGGAGTGCCGGAGGGTTACCGGAACCACCCCGGGAGAAGTAATGGGCCTTATGGGCCTTAGTGGAAAGAGAGAGGGGCGGCCAGCATGGGCCGCGCGTCCCCTCCCCCTCTGGTCCGAATTGGACTAGGAGGGGGGGGGGGCGGCGCCCCCCTCTTTCCTTTCCCCTCTCCCCCTTCCTTTCCCCCTCCTAGTAGGAGTAGGAAAGGGGGAGTCCTACTCCTACTAGGAGGTGGACTCCTCCTCCTGGCGCGCCCTATAGGGCCGGCCGGCCTCCCCCTTGCTCCTTTATATACGGGGGCAGGGGGGCACCCTAGGACACAAAAAGTTGATCTATGGGTCATTCCTTAGCTGTGTGCGGTGCCCCCCTCCACCATATTCCACCTCGGTCATATCGTCACGGAGTTTAGGCGAAGCCCTGCGCCGGTAGAACATCATCATCGTCACCACGCCGTCGTGCTAACGGAACTCATCCCCGAAGCTTTGCTGGATCAGAGCCCGGGGATCGTCATCGAGCTGAACGTGTGCTGAACTCGGAGGTGCCGTACGTTTGGTACTTGGATCGGCCGGATCGTGAAGACGTACGACTACATCAACCGCGTTGTCATAAAGCTTCCGCTTATGGTCTACGAGGGTACGTGGACAAACACTCTCCCCTCTCGTTGCTATGCCATCACCATGATCTTGCGTGTGCGTAGGAAATTTTTTGAAATTACTATGTTCCCCAACACTTACGGCGATCACAACCCGACCAATACTTGTCCAACTTATCTCACTGTTATTAAGCACATTATTCTTATTACTGTTGACTCATGGTGTGACCTTCTCTCGACCTGGGACCTTATCCGCGGGCGCGCCTATCGATAGATTAATATACACTCTGCAGAGGTTAATACACTGTACCCACACTACGGAACCCATGGCCTCACTCTCCCATTCGGGTGGACCAATGGCGTTCCGACAAAGCCGATCTATTGTCATGACACTCTCCCGGCCCTTCCGACTTAGACCCCACCGGGCTAGTCCTTGGTGGCCCCGTGTCTACCTCCAGACACCTTGACCACCGTCGTGGCCACGATCCACACTGGGATCTGGTACCAAAATTAACTTAACAACGGGCTCACAAGGTTATGCTCCACCTACGTGATCAGGGTAGCACGCGCCCATAACCTTCCCTAAATTGAGGTACCGACCAGACGCACGACAATAGACCCAATTAGGACCGTCCCATACCGGTAAGCGTGGTTGCACTGGTCAGCATCGATTCAGCGGCACCATGACTCAGCCAACAAGTGTTCAAGTTCAATTTAATCCGGTTAACTTGAATGCAAATATGCTGAGCCATGATAAAATAACATGATGCCAACCATAATACATGAACATGATATCAACATCATCATGAGGGTATCACATAACTATCCACCATATCAACAATAACTCATATCCACTGAACATCCCATACTGACTAGCATCACCAACATCAACATGTACTACTAACCAGCATAATCATAGGAAAGGCAATACTAACAGGTATAACATGATCACAGAGTATAAGACAACATAGCACAAAAGTGAACATGCAAATCTGAACATCACCGGAACAACGATAACCAACTTTTCAACAAGCAAACATTTATTAAAGATTCAATTTGAAAACCATAGCTACTGCAAGACTATCATGCAAGTGGGTATTGTGGCTTGCCTGGGGATGAAGAATGCACCAGGGAGAAGTGCGGTGAAGCCGCGGAAAGATTCGCCGGAAATCGTTCTCTCTCGGAGGGGGCTGAATAAGGGCACGGGCATAATGGTCATTTTCAGTATGCCAAAACATAATGAAAGTGACACCAACAGAAAGGGCTCTACGAAACGAAGAAGCGAGCGTTGGTTTCACCTCATTTGGAGTTACGGTTAAAAAGTTATAAGGGTTTTATTGCCAGGGACCTATCTGTAATGAAAAGATATTCTAACAGGGACCTGAACAGAAAAATAGAAAATGTAACCTGGGAAATACGTTTTCACCTTATCCAAAGGAACAATGGCGGGGCTGACGCATGCGGGTCCCACGGGTGGGGCCTGTCACTTATCCACGTGGCGCTGACTGGTCAACGCCGGGCCCGCTCCTATGAGGCTGACGCGCGGGTCCCACCCCACCTCTGATGCGGAGCATCCCATGATCATCCCCATGGACGCATCTACATCCCCTACAACACCACTTAGACCTATGACTCGAGCACGTGCAAGAGCTCTTGAAACCGAGGTGACATCACTCCTCTCACAACTCCCTTTCGATTCACATGAGACATGGTTACTACCTCAAACGGAAACGCTATGCATACTCAGGTACCAAGGAGTTAACCATGAAGAAGCTAGGAAGCAAGGAGAACCGGAAGCGGAAGACATGCGTGAAGACAGAGAGGAAAAGCGCCAAGTCCCAGACTGGCCGGACGATCCGGACGGTGGCTCGTACGATCCGGACTGAGCCCGGACGATCCAGACCACGACCCGGACGATCTGGCTAACTCACCCCGAAGGCACCCGAAGCTCCCACCTGAAGCCGGATCATCCGGACCCCGTCCCGGATCATGCGGACCCTGCCCGGACGTCCGGACCCCCAGCCGGACATCCGGCCCTGCACCGCCACCAGCCGCGCCTCCAGCTCATCCGGGCCTCCACCCGGATCATCCGGACCAGCCCGGATCATGCGGCTCCACCTCCGGATCATCCAGCCAGCTCCTGCGCGCGTGTTGGGCTCAGCCCATGTACCCCTTCGCCGCCTAGCCTATATAGAGGACTCCTCCTCCTCACTTTGATACTTAGCATTGGTTTAGCTCATATTTTGTGTGAGAGCCTTGCTCATCCACTTGGTTACTTCTCCTCGGAGCTCACGACCTCTTCGGAGAAGATTCCCCAAGCGGATTCAAGACCCCTTCAAGGGAAGACAATCAAGACCTTCTCTCGGAGAATAACGGCTACCTTTGTATCTTTCCTTTGTTGATTTTGAATCTTGTGCTACCTTATGTGTTCGGTGATCTAGCCCTTGTGTGATCGGTACTTGTCGGTTGAGTGATTCTCTTGTTTCTCCCCGTGATTTCCTCATGTTCTTCCGTGCGTTCTTCGTGTTTCCCCCATAGGATCCTCTCCAAACGTGAAAGATCGGCCCCTAGGGTTCCGCCCTACATCATCTTGGTATCATGAGCCACGTTGATCATGTTTTTGGAGCCCCTACCCTTTGTTTTCTAGCTTGATTTTGTTGATTTCGTCCTAAATCCAAAAATCCCCACCAAAAATAGCCCCCAATTTTTTTTGTGATTTGTTAGTTTTGATGATGATTTATTGATTTTGATCCGTGGATTCGGTGTGTAACTCGTGGATCTTGCTTTTCCCCACATTCTTCCCCTCAAAATCCGTCCAAAATCCGTGAAATCGTCGAACTTCTCGCCGTTTTCGAGTTCATCCCGAGCAGTTCCCGACCACGATTCACCTTCCTGGACCATCCGGACCCTGACCCGGATCATCCGGACGCGCCCGGATCATCCGGCTCCTGGCCCGGATCATCGGGCTTCCTCTGCCGAAACTGCATTTTTGCAGTTCTCCACCACCACCACCTACGTCTACGCCCTTCCCCACTTCAACCACCACCACTTCCACCTGCCAAAACCCCACGACACAACCTCTGTACCACCATTCGACTTTGGGTTCAAGAATTTGAGTTGTGATTTCCCGTGTCCTATTGTGTTTCGGCTATCTAGGTACGGTGCGACATCAACATCACCAACGCTCATCTTCGTCGACTACATCATCTATGGTAACTTCGCTATGGACGGTAACTTCGACGACATCTTTGTCATACCTTGATATTGCATTGATAACCATCATACCCCATCTTTTGCGTAGCTTACTCATCGAGACTAGCCATTGAGTATTGCCGGCAACATGACTTGTGCACATTAGTGATCATACTCCATAGCATACATACCATACCACCGTGGTGCATATCTTGGAATCAACTTGTGTGTCACAAAGTTGTCATAGCATACAAAAATTGCTATCTTGGTTCGTGAAGTTTTGCATGAGAAAAGAGCTCAAAAGTCAAAGAGCCACCCAAGCTTTTAAGCAAAGAGGAAAGATAAGCAAAGAGCTTATAAGCAAGAACCATAGCATCATACTACATTCAGATTGTCATATAAGATCATCTTGGATCATAGCACCAAAATACCATACATATAGCATACTTGGGATAGAGATCGTTGCATTTTTTCCTAGTAGGTTGTGCACAAGTTCCGTATCCGCCTATTGTGCAATCGTGCTAGCGTCTCTCTAGTATTGTGCAACAAGAGCATTTTCGTGGATTCCACATTTTGGCTCACTTTTAGTTTGCACAATCCCATTTATCTATTTGCGTGTGTGTTTCCGTGCTCAACTACTTGCTTGGTATACTTGTTGCATTTGCGAATTTGCGAATCTTTTTCAACATCTTTGAGTCAAACTAACATTGCAATCAATTTTGTGCCACCATCCTAACCAAGCTCCACCATAAGCTTTTACTTGTGTAGGTGTGAGAACCGACAAGAATTGGTACCAATAGTGCTATTTCATTGTCCGCATTTGAGTGAACTTGATTCATCATAAACATCGGTCAAAGGTACATTGGTATAAGTTCTTCTCTTTCTACCACTAACATTTTGTTTGGAATGATGGATAGGCCAAGTACTTCTACCAACCCACTCTTCATCGAGCAAGACGACGACATGTCATCATACGTCACCAAGAGCCACCTCTTTGGTGCACAATGAGCATTACATCAAGAGCAACAAGCAATGAACAACCGCATCGACAACCTCGCCATCGACTTGCGACTCTCCGAGCAACGTACACGAGACTACTTTGACAACAAGCTCGACGCGCACAAGCAAGAGAATGATGCAAGAATGGACGAAATCCGCACTTTGTTGGTGAACCGTCCTCCTTCTACATCGTCATACTCAAGAGGGAGCCACTCAAGTCGACACTCCGACGACTCCTCCGGCTCAAGTACACCGTCATCGAACACTCTTCGACGAGCCGCGCGTCAAGACCGTCATGCATCTCACAACCCGCTAAACGACAAGCATTCACAAGAGCAAGCCGATGAACAAGTTCCTCGTCCTCAATCAAATCAAGTCGCTTTTGCCCAAGCTCAAGAACGATAACATCTTCGTCGCCAAGAAGAAGAAGAATGAGCACGTCTACATCAAGAGCAACAAGACGCCAAGGCTCAACATCTTCAACAACAACAATGAGGAGCACAAGCTCTTGAGGCAGAATGTGCCCTTCAAGAATCAAGTCGAGCTATTTCCAACCGCAATCGTGAACGGTGCAATCAAGAGGAAGCCCTTCGAGAAGAAATCCAAGAGAGGAACTACCAACCACGCGTGCAACGCCAAGCTACACAAGCTCCTCCACAAGCTCATCAAGCTCCACCTCAACCTCAAGTTCAACAAGAGCAAGTTGATCATGGACTTCCTCCATGCCAAGAGCAACATGAGGATGATTACCCTCCTCGTCAAGGGCGTCATCATCACCATCGCCAACAACACAATGAAGAGCAACGCTATGGCAGGCTCAAATTCACAATGCCCAAGTTCAATGGAAGCAATGATCCGGAAGAGTACCTCTCATGGGCATTGAAGGTCGACAAAATCTTTCGCTTGCACCACTATGAGGAAGAGAAGCAGATCGCTATGGCATCACTAGAGTTCCAAGACTATGTGCTCATATGGTGGGAACAAGTCCTTGAGTGCCGACAAGCAAGAGGTGAACCTCCAATCACAACTTGGGCTCAAATGAAGCATGTCATGCGAGCACGTTTTGTACCAACCTACTACAACCGCGATCTCTTCAAGAAGCTACAACTCCTCAAGCAAGGAACAAAGAGTGTTGAAGAATACTACAAGGAAATGGAGATTGCCATGATTCGAGCCAATGTCACGGAGGATGATGAGCAAATAATGGCACGATTCTTGAAGGGACTCAATCATCCCATCAAGAAGATCGCCGACTTCCAACCCTACTCCAATCTCAATGAGCTCGTGCATCAAGCTAAAAAGGCGGAACGTCAAGTGCAAGATGACCTCAAGTACGCCAAGTACTCATCCAAGACCGATGGCTTCGCCAATAACCAAGCATCAACAAGTACTCCAACTTCGACATCAACTAAGCCTTCTTCAAGCAACGACGACAAGTCAAGTTACAAGAAAACTTCGGGAAGTTCAAGTCGTCTTCCTCCTACTACAAGCAACTTCAAGCCGCGTGCTTCTTCATCTACTTCGACCGATGAGACCGTCAAGACAAGCTCCTTCAAGTGTTTTACTTGCGGCGGCAGAGGCCACAAGTCCTATGAATGCACAAAGAAGCACACTATGATCCTCAACAAGGATGGCACATATGACTCCATGAGTGATGAGGAGATGGAAGCTCTTGAACAAGTGGCCATGCACCGGCGCGTGAACGAGGATGAAGATGATCAAGTCTTTTGTGATGAAGATACTGAAGGAAATATGCCCTAGAGGCAATAATAAAGTTATTATTTATTTCCTTATATCATGATAAATGTTTATTATTCATGCTAGAATTGTATTAACCGGAAACATAATACATGTGTGAATACATAGACAAACATAGTGTCACTAGTATGCCTCTACTTGACTAGCTCGTTAATCAAAGATGGTTAAGTTTCCTAACCATAGACATGAGTTGTCATTTGATTAACGGGATCACATCATTAGGAGAATGATGTGATTGACTTGACCCATTCCATTAGCTTAGCACTTGATCATTTAGTATGTTGCTATTGCTTTCTTCATGACTTATACATGTTCTTATGACTATGAGATTATGCAACTCCCGTTTACCGGAGGAACACTTTGTGTGCTACCAAACGTCACAATGTAACTGGGTGATTATAAAGGAGCTCTACAGGTGTCTCTGAAGGTACATGTTGAGTTGGCGTATTTCAAGATTAGGATTTGTCACTCCGATTGTCGGAGAGGTATCTCTGGGCCCACTCGGTAATGCCCATCACTATAAGCCATGCAAGAAATGTGACTAATAAGTTACTTGCGGGATGATGCATTACAGAACGAGTAAAGAGACTTGCCGGTAACGAGATTGAACTAGGTATTGAGATACCGACGATCGAATCTCGGGCAAGTAACATGCCGATGACAAAGGGAACAACGTATGTTGTTATGCGGTTTGACCGATAAAGATCTTCGTAGAATATGTGGGAGCCAATATGAGCATCCAGGTTCCGCTATTGGTTATTGACTGGAGACGTGTCTCGGTCATGTCTACATAGTTCTCGAACCCGTAGGGTCCGCACGCTTATGGTTTCGATGACAGTTTTATTATGAGTTTACGAGTTTTGATGTACCGAACGAGTTCGGAGTCCCGGATGAGACCAGGGACATGACGAGGAGTCTCGAAATGGTCGAGACGTAAAGATCGATATATTGGACGACTATATTCAGACTTCGGAAATGGTCCGAGTGATTCGGGTATTTATCGGAGTACCGGAGAGTTCCGGGAATTTGCCGGGGAGAAGTATTGGGCCTTATTGGGCCATACGAGAAAGAGAGAGGGGCTGCCTAGGGCAGGCTGCACGTCCCCCCAAGGCCTAGTCCGAATTGGACTAGGGGGAGGGGCCGCACCCCCTCCTTCCTTCCCTTCTCTCTTCCCCTTCCTTCTCTCCTACTCCTACTAGTAAAGGAGGATTCCTACTCCCGGTGGGAGTAGGACTCCCCCCTTGTGCGCGCCTCCTCCACCTTGGCCAGCCCTCCTCCCCTTTCTCCTTTATATACGGGGGCAGGGGGGCACCCCATAGACACAAAAGTTGATCTTCGTGATCGTTCCTTAGCCGTGTGCGGTGCCCCCCTGTAGCGACCCGACCTCAGATGGTCAAGTCTCTGTACTCAGGTGTCATCCCTGGATTAGTAATGCTGACACCACACAGTACTTCGAAGGATTTATAACAGAGTAGCAATCACACACTTATTACATCGATGTCCCAAAAGAGGACTTATTACAATAAATATGGCTTAAGGCCATCTAATTTCGATAACAGCGGAAGACTTGGAAGATAAGTGAGTCCATCAACTCCAACGGCATCACTGAGTATAGAACCATGACCTAAAAGCACCTTACTCGTCGTGTGTAAAGTCTGCAACATGAAAGTTGCAGCCCGAGAACGGGTCAGCACATGGAATATGCTGGCAATGTAACACATAGAGAATAATGATTGATAAGCCTATACTACATGCATATATGGCTGGTGGAAAAGCTCTATGGTTACAGTTTTTGCATAAAGCCAATTTTTCCCTACTGCAAAGGAATAAATTTATTTAACTATCATGGTGGTTGTTAAACATTGAGAATGGTTGACAGCATCCTCAATCCCAATTAAAAATAATCATTAACAAACCCAACAATATTAAATTAGAGTAACATGTTGAGATTCACATGATATTCAAGTACTAGATACTCAAGATGTCCATAACCGGGGACACGGCTAATCATGATTAGTTTGTACACTCTGCAGAGGTTTGCACACTTTTCCCCACAAGACTCGATCGCCTCCGTTTGGTTTCTCGCACTACATGGTGTTTGAGAAACGGATGACCAAGACATAGTCTTTTAGAAGCGCTAGCACCTTACGATGGGTAGACCGGTACACCTACATCCCCTACATCTGCTAGTCTACCACTATAAGAGTTCGCACGACTTAGTCAACTATGCCAGAGCCCATAATGGCTTGTGGCTGCACACGGAAGTTACTAGCATGAATTATCTTATGATCCCTTTGAGCCTGGGTGGCGGTCCAAAGAAAAACAGGCAAGTCCTGATAGAAACCAGGTGCCTCAATCCACCCAGATGCGTATTTAAGTTGCCACCTTAGATAAACCATTAATTAACAAACTCACATCTGTTATGGATATCACTCACCCCATCCACGTCTACTAGCATAGCATGCCATAATAAGCAAACGCAGAAGTAACTCCCAAAGGTTTCATAAGTAAAACAGGTAATAGGTACTACCTCATCTACTTCCCATCCCACAACTTAAAAACCCTGGTTGCAAAAGAAAACGAACCGAACAAAACAAAAGAAAACAAACGGCGGAAGAAAACAACTCAGTTCTAGCAAGTTGAAACTAGGTCAAATTTTACAGTAGCAAAACTTTGTTTAAGTTGATTAGTCGGAACGGCGGTTTAGAAACGAAACTCTAGGCGCTTGAATCACCTGATTCCGATAAACGAGCGAGAAGATAAACTAGAACGAAGATCGGATCTGAAATCGCGATCAGAAAATCGCGGAATAAATCCGACTAAAAAGAAAACGACGAACGGTTAAACGAACGGACGTTCGTTAACCGGGAATAACCGGTGATCACGTTCGTTAAGACGAACGGTCCGGCGAACGCTCGCTAAACAACAAAACCGGAAATAAAAACCGATCTAGGGTTTTAAAAAAAACCGAAACATCGAAAAATAAACCGGAACGGTTTATTAGAAAACCGAACCGGGCGAGGGGCGGCGCGGCGCGGTGGCTACCTCGATGAGGGGCTCCGGCGGGGCGGCGGCTTGGCGCGGGGCAACGGCGACGCGGTGGCAGCGGCGGCGTGCGGCGCGGGCGGCGGCGGCGCGAGCGGCGGCGGCGGCGCTGCTGCTGCTGCTGCGGCTGCGGGGCAGAGTGGCGGTGAGAGGAGGAGAGGGGGGGTGTTGGGTATTTAAAGGGGGGGAGGGGTGGCTTGGGGGAGGGGGCAAGGCAAGGGAGGAGGAGGAGGAATCCTCCTCGGATTCGGCCGCCGGCGGCGGCGCGGCTGCGCGCGGGCGCGCGCGCGGGAGGGGGCGCGGCTGGGCCGGCTCAGCTGGGCCCTTGGCCCAGTCGGGCACTGCGTTTTTTTTAAAATGCGCGCGCAGAAAGAAAAACAAGGAAAAGAAAATCTAAACGAACTCCAAAAATTACAAAGTAAATTTTCCCCGGCTCCTAAAAATGAGTCGAACAAAATGAACTTTTACTCGAGGCCTAAATGCAATTTTTCAAAACACGCATTTTTCCCTAAGGCAAATAGAAGGCAAATAAACTCCGGAAAAATCCAAAATTTGATTTATTTATTAAACCTTCATTTTTCCTAAATTTTGGGAAAGTGATTTTATTCCCTCTCTTTTTTTTGATATTGGAAAAATAATTGAAGATAAAATAAATAAAATCAAATGATCCTCTTTTCATAACTTGAGAAAAACTCAAATATGAAAATTACGAAATCTCCAACTCTCTCCGAGGGTCCTTGAGTTGCGTGAAATTTCTAGGATCGACAAAAAGCAAGAAAATATGCAATGCATGATGATCTAATGTATAACATTCCAAATTGAAAATTTGGGATGTTACAAACCTACCCCCTTAAGATGAATCTCGCCCTCGAGATTCGGGTTGGCTAGAAAATAGGTGAGGGTGGTCCTTGAGCAAATCTTCTTCTCTCTCCCAGGTGGCTTCATCCTCTGAGTGGTGGTTCCACTGAACTTTGCAAAACTTGATAACCTTGCTGCGAGTAACCCTGCTGGCGTGTTCGAGAATCTTGATGGGTTTTTCCTCATATGTTAAATCATCCTTCAACTGAATTGCTTCAAGTGGCACTGTATCTCTTAGAGGTACCTCTGCCATCTCGGCGTGACATTTCTTCAGATGAGAAACATGGAATACGTCATGAACTCCTGACAGTCCTTCTAGTAATTCCAACTTATAAGCGACTTCTCCCATGCGTTGCAAGATCCTATACGGTCCAACGAAACATGGTGCTAATTTTCCTTTAACTCCAAAACGCTTCACTCCTCGAAGTGGGGATACTCTAAGATAAACTCTGTCTCCAACTTCATATTCTATCTCCTTGCGTTTTGAATCCGCATAGCTCTTCTGTCTGGACTGGGCTACCTTGAGCCTATCGCGAATTAACTTAACTTTCTGTTCAGACTCCTTAATCAAATCTGGTCCAAACAACTGACGGTCTCCAACTTCGTCCCATGACAACGGTGTCCTGCACCTCCTTCCGTATAAAGCTTCGAAAGGTGCCATCTTCAAGCTGGTTTGGTAACTGTTGTTATAAGAAAACTCCGAATACGACAAGTTATCGTCCCAACTAGATCCATAATCTAGTGCACAAGCTCTCAGCATATCTTCCAAAATCTGATTGACTCTCTCAGTCTGTCCATCTGTCTGTGGGTGAAAAGCTGGACTGAATTCTAGCCTTGTTCCCAAAGTTTCATGCAACTGATTCCAAAACTTTGAGGTAAATTGGGTTCCTCTATCTGATACGGTACTCCTCGGAACTCCGTGCAAACACACGATTCTGGTCATGTATATCTTTGCCAACTTAGCACTGCTATAGGTAGTCTTGACTGGAATGAAATGAGCTACCTTCGTCAAGCGGTCGATTATAACCCAAATCGAGTCATAGCCTGAATGAGTCTTTGGCAAACCTGTGATGAAATCCATGCCTAGTTTATCCCACTTCCATTCGGGTATCGGCAATGGTTGCAACAATCCTGCTGGCTTCTGATGTTCTGCCTTCACTCTCTGACATACATCACAAACTGCTACATACTCCGCAATATCCTTCTTCATTCCGGTCCACCAGAACGTTTCCTTCAAATCCAAATACATCTTGGTATTTCCTGGGTGAATCGAATAGGGTGAATTATGTGCCTCTTGCAGAATCAACTTCCTGATCTCCGGGTCATTTGGTACATAAACCCGGTCCTCAAACCATAGGGTATCGTGCTCATCCTCACGAAATCCCTTTGCTTTGCCTTCGCTCATTTTCTTCTTTATATCCGCAATCTCTTTGTCATTTTTCTGAGGTTCTCTGATTTTATCCATCAAGGTAGACTGAATCTCCAATGCTGCTACATAGCCTCTCGGAACTATTTCCAAACATAGCTCACGAAGATCTTCTGCTAACTCCTTTGGTATCTCTCCCGTCATCAGCGTATTGACATGGCTCTTGCAGCTCAATGCGTCAGCTACAACATTAGCTTTTCCGGGATGATAATGCAATCTCATATCATAATCCTTGATGAGTTCCAACCATCTCCTTTGTCTAAGGTTTAACTCCTTCTGCGTGAAAATGTACTTCAAACTCTTGTGATCCGTGTACACCTCACAATGATTTCCAATAAGGAAATGTCTCCATGTCTTCAATGCATGCACTACGGCTGCTAACTCCAAATCATGTGTGGCATAATTTAATTCGTGAGGCTTCAGTTGTCGTGAAGCATACGAAACAACTCTTCCTTCCTGCATAAGCACTGCCCCAAGTCCTCGACGTGAAGCCTCGCAATACACCTCATAATCCTTGGTCTGATCTGGCAAAATTAACACTGGTGAGGTAACCAATCTTTTCTTCAACTCCTGAAAACTAGCCTCACAATCCTCAGTCCAATTGAACTTGGTATCCTTTTTCAGCAACTCCATCATAGGCTTTGCAATCTTTCAGAAATTCTCAATGAATCTCCGGTAGTATCTTGCGAGTCCAAGAAAACTCCGGATTTCTCCAACTATCGTTGGTGCTTCCCATTCGGTTACCGTCTCAACCTTTGTGGGGTCAACTGCTATACCTTCTCCGGATATAACATGTCCAAGAAATCCAACTTCCTTTAGCCAAAACTCACATTTGCTGAACTTGGCATATAACTGATGTTCCCTTAGTTTCTCCAAAACCAATCGCAAATGTTCCTTATGTTCCTCTTCATTCTTCGAGTAAACCAAAAATATCATCAATGAACACCACGACAAACTTATCCAAAAACTCCATAAACACTTTGTTCATCAGGTTCATGAAATAGGCAGGTGCGTTAGTCAGTCCAAATGACATAACGGTATACTCATACAGTCCATATCTTGTGGTGAATGCCGTCTTAGGTATATCCTATTCTCGGATCTTCAACTGATGGTACCCTGATCGCAAATCGATCTTGGAAAACACTTTAGCTCCTTGCAAACGATCAAACAGATCATTTATCATTGGTAGTGGGTACTTGTTCTTGATTGTTACTTCATTCAATCCACGGTAATCAACAACCATCCTTAACGATCCATCCTTCTTCTCCACCAAAAGTACGGGTGATCCCCAAGGCGAAGAACTTGGGCGTATATAACCTTTATCCAATAGCTCCTTAATCTGCTTCTTGATTTCCGCCAAATCCAGTGCGGGCATCCTGTATGGTCGCTTCGATATTGGGCCTGTACCTGGCAAAAGCTCAATCAAAAACTCAATGTCTCTATCCGGTGGCATTCCTGGCAATTCCTCAGGAAATACATCAGGGTAATCCTTCACCACTGGTACCTCTTCCTGCACAACTCCTGATAAGAAATTTACTTGTTTCCTATTTCGTCCATGTCATGATACATACTTGATCCTTCTTCCTTCTGGCGTCGTGAGCAAGATCGTCTTAATTGCGCAATCGATGTTTCCTCCATACATCGACAACCAATCCATACTGAGAATCACATCCAGACCTTGGGATTCCAGAATGATCAAATCCGTTGGGAATACATGCCTTCCTATACTCAATGGTACTTGAAAACATCCTTGTCTGGCCATGTACTCTGCTCCTGGTGAACTTACTAGCATAGGGGTTTTAAGAATCTGAGTAGGCAGGCTATACTTTTCTACAAATCCCCTTGATATGTATGAACGCGATGCACCAGTATCAAAAAGAACAAGTGTAGTAAATGACTTAACCAAAAACTTACCAATTACTGCATCGGGCTGAGCTTCAACCTCCTCCACATCAATGTGGTTCACCTGTCCCCTGTTGAAAGGGTTTGGCTTCTTTCCAGAGCTTCCATTTCCACCTTGGCCTTCGGGACATTCATTTGCATAATCTCCGGTCTTGGAACACTTGTAACAGGTGACTTGGCTTAGATCTTTCTTGGCTGGGGTTGATCGGGTGGTCCGGTTCTGGCCGTTGCTTCCTCCATTCCCATTACCATTCTTGTGGCCATTATGGTTGTGCGAACTACCTCCTCCATGGGTATGCTGAAACTGAACTCCCTGTTTAGGGGTATAACGGGGCTTCTGCTGGGCACCAGAGTTATACTTCCCCTGCCCATACTTCCTCTTGCGATTCTCAATCTGCTGCTGCTTCCCTTCAATCATGATGGCGCAGTCTACCAACTCCTGGTAGTTATTGAAACTTGCTACCATCAACTGCATGCTTAACTCATCATTCAGTCCTTCCAGAAACTTCTCCTGCTTAGCTGCGTCTGTAGCAACGTCATCTGGGGCATAACGTGCTAACTTACTAAAATCATCCACATACTGGCCAACTGTCCTTCCTCCTTGGCGTAAGTTGCGAAACTCACGCTTCTTCATGGCCATAGCTCCTGCTGAAACATGGGCAGTGCGGAAAGCTTGTTGAAACTGATCCCATGTGATAGTGTCTACAGGGTAAGTGGCTGTGAAATTCTCCCACCATGCTGCTGCGGGTCCGTCAAGCTGATGTGCAGCAAACTTCACCTTCTCACCATCTGTACATCCTGCAGTGGTCAACTCCCTTCCTATCTTGCGGAGCCAATCATCTGCTACAATCGGCTCGGTGCTACTGGAATACACCGGCGGATTCAGCCTAAGGAAACGAGTCAAATGATTCGCACGTGGTGGTGGTGGTGGGTTGTTGTTGTTGTTGCCTTGGTTCTGTACCAATGTTTGAATCAAGGTATTCTGCTGCTGAATCAACTGAGTGATCTCTGGCGGGAAAACGAATCCATTGTCACGTCTCGGAGGCATCTGAAGGGTTTAGAAAAGACGAGAAATTAAGAATAGAGTGAGGTCTAAGGAGAAAACACTACCCAATTGCACATGGGACAAATGCACACAAAATCACTTCATTTAATTCAAACAAAGGGCATACAACGGTCTAACTATCGCAAAATGCTTGAACTATAATGTTTACATGGAGGGAATACTACTAATATGTGGGGTCATCTATTAATTTGAACTGGTGGAAGACTCCATGATGTCTGCTCCAGCTTCGTCTTCAAAGTCGGGTTCACTTGGATCCGAATCGGTGTCGTCGATGATGATGTAGTTGCTCGGACAGTCGACGTACTTGTCTTCATTCTTGAGCGCTAATTTCCCCTTGAGTTCTTCAATCTCACGCTTAAGATCTCTATTGTGCCTTACTACAGCTACGATCTCGTCCATGTAGTCCTTGCGTGTAGACTTCAGCTCTCCTTCAAGTTCGATGATCCTTCCCTTCGCATTCTTCAACTCTATCATATCATTGCACATCTGGTTCTCCTGGCGTCGAATGTGCTGGTTTAGCTCTTGGATGAAAGCTGCAATGGATCTATCCTTCTTGGTGCTGACTATCTCCCATTGTTCATCTCGGCGTCCGCAAATCTGGTAGATAGTGTCCTTGAGGTCTTCTTGATAAACTTCTCCAATGCGTCCCATGGTGATATGAGCTGCCATGCTCTTTCCCAGACTCCAGGTTGGTGCACTGAAAACACTATATATGGGCTTCGTGATTGGCGCGAATGTCCTTCCCGGAGCATGAGCTTGAATCTTCCAGCGCTCCTCTTCAGGCAGAGTGGCGTTGAATGTCCCGGTGAAGCTTGGTAGTCCAATGTTCAGGTACTTGGTGACTTCCTTCAAGTGGAATCCAAAAGGTGTGCCTTCATCTGGTTGAGTGTACTTGATCTTTGCGTCCGTCATCCTAAAGAGTAGAAAAGATGAGGAGTTAGAAAATGAGAAGAGAATAGTGATCTATGGCTTTAACTTAGTGGTCGTGTCCTACAGTCAGCGTGTGCTCTGATACCATCTCTGTAGCGACCCGACCTCGGATGGTCAAGTCTCTATGCTCAGGTGTCATCCCTGGATCAGTAATGCTGACACCACACAGTACTTCGAAGGATTTATAACAGAGTAGCAATCACACACTTATTACATCGATGTCCCAAAAGAGGACTTATTACAATAAATATGGCTTAAGGCCATCTAATTTCGATAACAGCGGAAGACTTGGAAGATAAGTGAGTCCATCAACTCCAACGGCGTCACTGAGTATAGAACCACGACCTAAAAGCACCTTACTCGTCGTCTGTAAAGTCTGCAACATGAAAGTTGCAGCCCGAGAACGGGTCAGCACATGGAATATGCTGGCAATGTAACACATAGATAATAATGATTGATAAGCCTATACTACATGCATATATGGCTGGTGGAAAAGCTCTATGGTTACAGTTTTTACATAAAGCCAATTTTTCCCTACTACAAAGGAATAAATTTACTTAACTATCATGGTGGTTGTTAAACATTGAGAATGGTTGACAGCATCCTCAATCCCAATTAAAAATAATCATTAACAAACCCAACAATATTAAATTAGAGTAACATGTTGAGATTCACATGATATTCAAGTACTAGATACTCAAGATGTCCATAACCAGGGACACGGCTAATCATGATTAGTTTGTACACTCTGCAGAGGTTTGCGCACTTTTCCCCACAAGACTCGATCGCCTCCGTTTGGTTTCTTGCACTACATGGTGTTTGAGAAACGGATGACCGAGACATAGTCTTTCAGAAGCGCTAGCACCTTACGGTGGGTAGACCGGTACACCTACATCCCCTACATCTGCTAGTCTACCACTATAAGAGTTCGCACGACTTAGTCAACTATGCCAGAGCCCATAATGGCTTGTGGATGCACACGGAAGTTACTAGCATGAATTATCTTATGATCCCTTTGAGCCTGGGTGGCGGTCCAAAGAAAAACAGGCAAGTCCTGATAGAAACCAGGTGCCTCAATCCACCGAGATGCGTATTTAAGTTGCCACCTTAGATAAACCATTAATTAACAAACTCACATCTGTTATGGATATCACTCACCCCATCCACGTCTACTAGCATAGCATGCCATAATAAGCAAACGCAGAAGTAACTCCCAAAGGTTTCATAAGTAAAACAGGTAATAGGTACTACCTCATCTACTTCCCATCCCACAATTTAATTAGATCCTACTCATGCAATATTTGAGGATTGATCTAATGCATAAAACTGGGTAGTAGAAAAGTATGGTCAAAGTGTTACTTGCCTTGCTGATGATCCGCGAAACCTAGAGATTCGAAGTAACAAGCGGCGCACTCCGGGTGATCTATCGCAGACAAACAACAAGCATACAATAAGTACTCATCTAATGCACAGGTAAATCTCGAATGAAAGATCGAACCAGAAAGTTCAACTTAAAAACCCTGGTTGCAAAAGAAAACGAACCGAACAAAACAACAGAAAACAAACAGCGGAAGAAAACAACTCGGTTCTAGCAAGTTGAAACTAGGTCAAATTTTACAGTAGCAAAACTTTGTTTAAGTTGATTAGTCGGAACGGCGGTTTCGAAACGAAACTCCAGGCGCTTGAATCACATGATTCCGATAAACGAGCGAGAAGATAAACTAGAACGAAGATCGGATCTGAAATCGCGATCAGAAAATCGCGGAATAAATCCGACTAAAAAGAAAACGACGAACGGTTAAACGAACGGACATTCGTTAACCGGGAATAACCGGTGATCACGTTCGTTAAGATGAACGGTCCGGCGAACGCTCGCTAAACAACAAAATCGAAAATAAAAACTGATCTAGGGTTTTAAAAAAAACCGAAACATCGAAAAATAAACCGGAACAGTTTATAAGAAAACCGAACCGGGCGAGGGGCGGCGCGGCACGGTGGCTACCTCGACGAGGGGCTCCGGCGAGGCGGCGGCTTGGCGCGGGGCGACGGCGATGCGGTGGCGGCGGCGGCGTGCGGCGCGGGCGGCGGGCGGCGGCGGCGCTGGCGGCTGCGGCGGTGCTGCTGCTGCTGCTGCGGCTGCGGGGCGGCGGGGCGGTGAGAGGAGGAGAGGGGGGGTGTTGGGTATTTAAAGGGGGGGAGGGGTGGCTTGGGGGAGGGGGCAAGGCAAGGGAGGAGGAGGAGGAATCCTCCTCGGATTCGGCCGGCGGCGGCGGCGCGACTGCGCACGGGCGCGCGCGTGGGAGGGGGCGCTGCTGGGCCGGCTCGGCTGGGCCCTTGGCCCAGTCGGGCGCTGCGTTTTTTTAAATGCGCGCGCAGAAAGAAAAACAAGGAAAAGAAAATCTAAACGAACTCCAAAAATTACAAAGTAAATTTTCCCTGAATCCTAAAAATGAGTCGAACAAAATGAACTTTTACTCGGGGCCTAAATGCAATTTTTGAAAACACGCATTTTTCCCTGAGGCAAATAAAAGGCAAATAAACTCCGGAAAAATCCAAAATTTGATTTATTTATTAAACCTTCATTTTTCCTAAATTTTGGGAAAGTCATTTTATTCCCTCTCTTGTTTTTGATATTGGAAAAATAATTGAAGATAAAATAAATAAAATCAAATGATCCTATTTTCATAACTTGAGAAAAACTCAAATATGAAAATATGAAATCTCCAACTCTCTCCGAGGGTCCTTGAGTTGCGTGAAATTTCTAGGATCGACAAAAAGCAAGAAAATATGCAATGCATGATGATCTAATGTATAACATTCCAAATTGAAAATTTGGGATGTTACACCCCCTCCACCATATTCCTCCTCGGTCATATTGTTGCGGTGCTTAGGCGAAGCCCTGCGTTGGTAGAACATCATCATCGTCACCACGTCGTCGTGCTGACGGAACTCATCCCCGACACCCTGCTGGATCGGAGTCCGGGGATCGTCATCGAGCCGAACGTATGCTAAACTCGGAGGCGCCGTACGTTCGGTACTTGGATCGGTTGGATCGTGAAGACGTACGACTACATCAACCACGTTGTCATAATGCTTCCGCTTACGGTCTACGAGGGTATGTGGACAACACTCTCCCCTCTCGTTGCTATGCATCACCATGATCTTGCGTGTCCGTAGGAATTTTTTTGAAATTACTACGTTCCCCAATAGATACGAGCCCTGCTCTTGTTGTCTCCAAGGTCTTGACTCTTCAACATCAACAAGAAGAAGACCAAAGATGCCACATCTTCCACACTAAGGCTGGCATCAATGGATGATCCGTCAAGGTCATCATCGATGGAGGTAGTTGCCACAACTTGGCAAGTGAAGAACTATGCTCCAAGCTTCAATTGGTCAAGAGGAAGCACCCTCACCCCTACAAGTTTCAATGGTTAAGTGACTCCGGCACTATACGAGTTGAGCATACGGTCCAAGTCTCCTTCAAAATAGGTGCATATGAGGACACTTTGGAGTGTGATGTGGTCCCAATGACCGTTTGTCACCTCCTTCTTGGTCGACCATGACAATTCGACCGTGGTGTCTTCCACAACGGGCGTACCAACCACTATAGCTTCAAGATGAAAGGGAAGGAATATGTGCTACGACCTATGTCTCCTAGTCAAGTGATAGCCGACAAGCAAGCCACCCACCATAGAGAGAAGAGTGAAAAAGAGATCCACCAAAAAGTTGATCTTCGTGATCGTTCCTTAGCCATGTGCGGTGCCCCCCTCCACCATATTCCACCTCGGTCTTATCGTTGTGGTGCTTAGGCGAAGCCCTGCGTCGGTAGAACATCATCATCGTCACCATGCTGTCGTGCTGACGGAACTCATCCCCGACACCCTGCTGGATCGGAGTCCGGGGATCGTCATCGAGCTGAACGTGTGCTGAACTCGGAGGTGCCGTACGTTCGGTACTTGGATCAGTCGGATCTTGAAGACGTACAACTACATCAACCGCGTTGTCATAACGCTTTCGCTTACGGTCTATCAGGGTACATGGACAACACTCTCCCCTCTCGTTGCTATGCATCACCATGATCTTGCGTGTCCGTAGGAATTTTTTTGAAATTACTACATTCCCCAACAGTGGCATCCAAGCCAGGTTTTATGCGTAAGTGTCATATGCACGAGTAGAACACAAGTGAGTTGTGGGCGATACAAGTCATACTGCTTAGCAGCATGCCATACTTTGGTTCAGCGGTATTGTGAGATGAAGCGGCCGGACCGACATTACGCGTACGCTTATGCGAGACTGGTTTCACCGTTATAAGCACTCGTTGCTTAAAGGTGACTAGCGGGTGTCTGTCTCTCTCACTTTAGTTGAATCGAGTGTGGCTATGCCCGGTCCTTGCGAAGGTTAAAACAACACTAACTTGACGAACTATCATTGTGTTTTTGATGCGTAGGTAAGAACGGTTCTTGCTCAGCCCGTAGCAGCCACATAAAATTTGCAACAACAAAGTAGAGGACGTCTAACTTGTTTTTGCAGGGCATGTTGTGATGTGATATGGTCAAGACGTGATGCTATATTTTATTGTATGAGATGATCATGTTTTGTAACTGAAGTTATCGGCAACTGGCAGGAGCCATATGGTTGCCTCTTTATTGTATGAAATGCAAACGCCCTGTAATTGCTTTACTTTATCACTAAGCGGTAGCGATAGTCGTAGAAGCAAGATATGGCGTAACGACAATGATGCTACGATGGAGATCAAGGTGTCGTGCCGGTGACGATGGTGATCACGACGGTGCTTCGGAGATGGAGATCACAAGCACAAGATAATGATGGCCATATCATATCACTTATATTGATTGCATGTGATGTTTATCCTTTATGCATCTTATCTTGCTTTGATTGACGGTAGCATTTTAAGATGATCTCTCACTAAATTATCAAGAAGTGTTCTCCCTGATTATGCACCGTTGCGAAAATTCTTCGTGCTGAGACACCACGTGATGATCGGGTGTGATAGGCTCTACGTTCAAATACAACGGGTGCAAAACAGTTGCACACGTGGAATACTCAGGTTAAACTTGACGAGCCTAGCATATACAGATATGGCCTCGGAACACGGAGACCGAAAGGTCGAACGTGAATCATATAGTAGATATGATCAACATAGTGATGTTCACCATTGAAACTACTCCATCTCACGTGATGATCGAACATGGTTTAGGTTATTTGGATCACGTGATCACTTAGATGACTAGAGAGATGTCTGTCTAAGTGGGAGTTCTTAAGTAATATGATTAATTGAACTTAAATTTATCATGAACTTAGTCCTGGTAGTATTTTGCAAATTATGTTGTAGATCAAGAGCTCGGATTGTTGCTTTCATATGTTTATTTTTGATATGTTCCTAGAGAAAACTGTGTTGAAAGATGTTAGTAGCAATGATGCGGATTGGATCCGTGATCTGAGGTTTATCCTGATTGCTGCACAGAAGAATTATTTCCTTAATGCACTGCTAGGTGACAGACCTATTGCAGGAGCAGATGCAGACGTTATGAACGTTTGGCTAGATCAATATGATGACTACTTGATAGTTTAGTGCACCATGCTTAACGGCTTAGAATCGGGACTTCAAAGATGTTTTGAATGTCATGGACCATATGAGATGTGCCAGGAATTGAAGTTGATATTTCAAGGAAATACCCGAGTTGAGAGATATGAAGTCTCCAACAAGTTTTATAGCTAAAATATGGAGGAGAATCGCTCAACTAGTGAGCATGTGCTCAGATTGTCTGGGTACTACAATCGCTTGAATCAAGTGGGAGTTAATCTTCCAGATAAGATAGTGATTGACAGAGTTCTCTAGTCACCATCACCAAGTTACTAGAACTTCATGCTGAACTATAGTATGCAAGGGATGACAAAAATGATTCCTGAGATCTTTGTGATGTTGAAATCGATGAAGGTAGAAATCAAGAAAGAGCATCAAGTGTTGATGATTGACAAGACCACTAGTTTCAAGAAAAGGCAAAGGGAAAGAAAGGGAAACTTCAAGTAGAATGGCAAACAAGTTGTCACTCCCGCGAAGAAGCTCAAAGATGGATCAAAGCCTAAAACTGAGTGCTTACACTTCAAAGGAAATGGTCACTGGAAGCGGAAATGCCCTGAATATTTGGTGGATAAGAAGGATGGCAAAGTGAACAAGGGTATATTTGATATACAGGTGTTTGATGTGTGCCTTACTAGTGTTTATAGTAGCCCCTGAGTATTTTATACTTGTTCGGTTGCTAAGATTAGTAACTCGAAACAGGAGTTACATAATAAACAGAGACTAGTTGAGGGGAAGTGACGATGAGTGTTGGAAATAGTTCCAAGATTGATATGATCATCATCACACACTCCCTATATTTTCGAGATTAGTGTTAAAACTAAATAAATGTTATTTAGCGTTTGCGTTGAGCATGAATATGATTTGATCATGTTTATTGCGATACGGTTATTCATTTGAAGTTAAAGAATAATTGTTATTCTGTTTACATGAATAAGACCTTCGATGGTTATACACCCAATGAAAATAGTTTGTTGGATCTCGATCGTAGTGATACACATATTCATAATATTGATGCCAAAAGATGCAAAGTTAATAATGATAGTGCAACTTATTTGTGGCATTGCCGTTTGGGTCATATCGGTATAAAGCGCATGAAGAAACTCCATAAAGATGGATTTTCGGAATCACTTGGTTATGAATCATTTGATGCTTGCGAACCGTGCCTTTTGGGCAAGATGACTAATACTCCGTTCTCCGGAACAATGGAACAAGCTTCTGACTTCTCGGATATAATACATACCGATGTATGCGATCCAACGAGTGTTGATGCTCGTGGCAAGTATCGTTATTTTCTGACCTTCACAAAATGATTGAAAGGTTCAAAGAATTTCAGAGTGAAGTGGAAAAATCATCGTAACAAGAAAATAAAGTTTCTGCGATCTGATCGCGGAGACGAATATTTGAGTTACGATTTTGGTCTTCAATTAAAACAATGTGGAATAGTTTCACAGCTCATGCCACCTAGAACACCACAACGTTATGGTGTGTCCGAACGTCGTAACCACACTTTATTGGATATGGTGCGATCTATGATGTCTCTTATTGATTTACCATTATCGTTTTGGGGTTATGCATTAGAGACAGCTGCATTCACGTTAAAAGGGGACCATCTAAATCCGTTGAGACGACACCATATGAACTGTGGTTTAGCAAGAAACCCAAGTTGTCATTTCTTAAAGTTTGGGGCTACGATGCTTATGTGAAAAAGTTTCATCCTGATAAGCTCAAACCCAAATCAGAGAAGTGCGTCTTCATAGAATACCCAAAGGAAACTGTTGGGTACACCTTCTATCACAGATCCGAAGGCAAGATATTCGTTGCTAAAAATGGATCCTTTCTAGAGAAGGAGTTTCTCTCGAAAGAAGTGAGTGGGAGGAAAGTAGAACTTGATGAGGTAACTGTACCTTCTCCCGAATTGGAAAATAGTTCATCACTGAAATTAGTTCCAGTGATTGCTACACCAATTAGTGAGGAAGCTAATGATGAAGATCATGAAACTTCAGATCAAGTTACTACAGAACCTCGTAGGTCTTCCAGAGTGGTACGGTAATCCTGTTCTGAAAGTCATGTTACTAGACCATGATAAACCTATGAACTATGAGGAAGCGATGATGAGCCCAGATTCCGCGAAATGGCTGGAGGCCATGAAATCTGAGATAGGATCCATGTATGAGAACAAAGTGTGGACTTTGGTGGACTTGCCCGATGATCGTCAAGCCATAGAAAATAAATGGATCTTCAAGAGGAAGACGAACGTTGATAGTAGTGTTACTATCTACAATGCTCGACTTGTCGCAAAAAGGTTTTTCGACAAGTTCAAGGTGTTGAATACAATGAGATTTTCTCACTCATATCGATGCTTAAGTCTGTCCGAATCATGTTAGCAATTGCCACATTTTATGAAATCTGGCAAATGGATGTCAAAACTGCATTCCTTAATGGTTTTCTTAAATAAGAATTGTATATGATGCAACCAGAAGGTTTTGTCAATCCTAAAGGTGCTAACAAAATGTACAAGCTCCAGTGATCCATCTATGGACTGGTGCAAGCATCTCAGAGTTGGAATATATGCTTTGATAAGTTGATCAAAGCATATAGTTTTATACAGACTTGCGGTGAAGCCTGTATTTACAATAAAGTGAGTGGGAGCACTACCGCCTTTCTGATAAATATATATGAGTAACATATTGTTGATCAGAAATGATGTAGAATTTTTCTGGAAAACATAAAGGAGTATTTGAAAGGAGTTCTTTAAAAGAAAGACCTCAGTAAACCTACTTACATATTGAGCATCAAAATCTATTGAGATAGATCAAGACGCTTGATAAGTTTTTCAATAAGTACATACCTTGTCAAGATTTTGAAATAGTTCAAAATGGAACAGTCAAAGAAAGAGTTTTTGCCTGTGTTGCAAAGGTGTGAAATAGAGTAAGACTCAAATCCCGACCACGGCAGAAAATAAAAAGAGAATGAAAGTCATTCCCTATGCCTCAGTCATAGGTTCTATAAAGTATGCTATGCTATGTACCAGACCTATTGTATACCTTGCTCTGAATTTGGCAAGGGAGTACAATAGTGATCTAGGAGTAGATCACTGGACATTGGTCAAAATTATCCTTAGTGGAATAAGGATATGTTTCTCGATTATGGAGGTGAAAAAAGGTTCGTCATAAAAGGTTACGTCGATACAAGTTTTGGCACTGATCCAGATGACTCTAAGTCTTAATCTGGATACATATTGAAAGTGGGAGCAATTACCTAGAGTAGCTCCATGCAGAGCATTGTAAACATAGAATATTTGCAAAATACATACAGCTCTGAATGTGACAGACCCATTGATTAAACTTCTCTCACAAGCAAAACATGATCATACCTTAGTACTCTTTGGGTGTTAATAACATAGCAATGTGAACTAGATTATTGACTCTAGTAAACCCTTTTGGTGTTGATCACATGACGATGTGAACTATGAGTATTAATCACATACAGATGTGAATATTGGTGTTAAATCACATGGCGATGTGAACTAGATTATTGACTCTAGTGCAAGTGGGAGACTGAAGGAAATATGCCCTAGAGGCAATAATAAAGTTATTATTTATTTCCTTATATCATGATAAATGTTTATTATTCATGCTAGAATTGTATTAACCGGAAACATAATACATGTGTGAATACATAGACAAACATAGTGTCGCTAGTATGCCTCTACTTGACTAGCTCGTTAATCAAAGATGGTTAAGTTTCCTAACCATAGACATGAGTTGTCATTTGATTAACAGGATCACATCATTAGGAGAATGATGTGATTGACTTGTCCCATTCCGTTAGCTTAGCACTTGATCGTTTAGTATGTTGCTATTGCTTTCTTCATGACTTATACATGTTCCTATGACTATGAGATTATGCAACTCCTGTTTACCGGAGGAACACTTTGTGTGCTACTAAACGTCACAACGTAACTGGGTGATTATAAAGGAGCTCTACAGGTGTCTCCGAAGGTACATGTTGAGTTGGCGTATTTCGCGATTAGGATTTGTCACTCCGATTGTCGGAGAGGTATCTCTGGGCCCACTCGGTAATGCACATCACTATAAGCCTTGCAAGCAATGTGACTAATGAGTTAGTTGCGGGATGATGCATTACGGAATGAGTAAAGAGATTTGCTGGTAACGAGATTGAACTAGGTATTGAGATACCGACGATCAAATCTCGGGCAAGTAACATGCCGATGACAAAGGGAACAACGTATGTTGTTATGCGGTTTGACCGATAAAGATCTTCGTAGAATATGTGGGAGCCAATATGAGCATCCAGGTTCCGCTATTGGTCTGGAGACGTGTCTCGGTCATGTCTACATAGTTCTCGAACCCGTAGGGTCCACACGCTTAAGGTTTCGATGACAGTTTTATTATGAGTTTATGAGTTTTGATGCACCGAAGGAGTTCGGAGTCCCGGATGAGATCGGGGACATGACGAGGAGTATCGAAATGGTCGAGACATAAAGATCGATATATTGGACGACTATATTCGGACTTCGGAAAGGTTCCGAGTGATTCGGGTATTTATCGGAGTACCGGAGAGTTACGGGAATTCGCCGGGGAGAAGTATTTGGCCTTATTGGGCCATACGGGAAAGAGAGAGGGGCTGCCTAGGGCAGGCTGCACGCCCCCCAAGGCCTAGTCCGAATTGGACTAGGGGGAGGGGCCGCACCCCCTCCTTCCTTCCCTTCTCTCTTCCCCTTCCTTCTCTCCTACTCCTACTAGGAAAGGAGGAGTCCTACTCACGGTGGGAGTAGGACTCCCCCCTTGGGCGCGCCTCCTCCTCCTTGGCCGGCCCTCCTCCCCTTGCTCCTGTATATACGGGGGCAGGGGGGCACCCCATAGACACACAAGTTGATCTTCGTGATTGTTCCTTAGCCGTGTGCGGTGCCCCCCTCCACCATATTCCACCTCGGTCATATCGTTGCGGTGCTTAGGCGAAGCCCTGCATCGGTAGAACATCATCATCGTCACCACGCCGTCGTGCTGATGGAACTCATCCCCGACACCCTGCTGGATCGGAGTCCGGGGATCGTCATCGAGTTGAACGTGTGCTGAACTCGGAGGTGCCGTACGTTCGGTACTTGGATCGGTCGGATCGTGAAGATGTACGACTACATCAACCGCGTTGTCATAACGCTTCCGCTTACAGTCTAAGAGGGTACATGAACAACACTCTCCCCTCTCGTTGCTATGCATCACCATGATCTTGCGTGTCCGTAGGAATTTTTTTGAAATTACTACGTTCCGCAACAGATACGAGCCCCGCTCTTGTTGTCTCCAAGGTCTTGACTCTTCAACATCAACAAGAAGAAGACCAAAGATGCCACATCTTCCACACTAAGGCCGGCATCAATGGACGATCCGTCAAGGTCATCATCGATGGAGGTAGTTGCTACAACTTGGCAAGTGATGAACTATGCTCCAAGCTTCAATTGGTCAAGAGGAAGCACCCGCACCCCTACAAGGTTCAATGGTTAAGTGACTCCGGCACTATACGAGTTGAGCATACGGTCCAAGTCTCCTTCAAAATAGGTGCATATGAGGACACTTTGGAGTGTGATGTGGTCCCAATGACCGTTTGTCACCTCCTTCTTTGTCGACCATGGCAATTCGACCGTGGTGTCTTCCACAACGGTCGTACCAACCACTATAGCTTCAAGATGAAAGGGAATGAATATGTGCTATGACCTATTTCTCCTAGTCAAGTGATAGCCGACAAGCAAGCCACCCACCATAGGGAGAAGAGTGAAAAAGAGATCCACCAAAAAGTGAGTGAGAGCCACATGCCAAACTTGAGCGCCTCTTCGCCTAGAGAGAAAAACCTCATACTATTTGCCACAAAAAGTGAGATGAGAGAAGTGTGTGAGAACCCATCGAGTGCGATGCACTTTATCCTTGTGTGCAAGGATGGAGAACCAAAAACTAACACCTCTCACGAGCTACCTTTAGTGTTTCAATCTCTTCTGCAGGAATTCCAAGATGTTTTCGCCGATGAGCTACCTCCGGGTCTACCTCCTCTACGAGGCATCCCTGGAGCGCCACATCCAAACAAAGCCCATACCGTGTCAATCCCGAAGAAACCAAGGAGATTCAACGGCAAGTACAACAACTAATCGACAACGGTCATGTACGTGAAAGCTTAAGCCCTTGTGCCGTTCCGGTTATACTTGTGCCTAAGCCCGATGGAAGTTTCCGCTTGTGTTCCGATTGTAGACCTATAAATGCTATCACCGTTCGCTATAGGCATCCCATTCCTCGCTTAGATGATATGCTTGATGAACTTAGTGGAGCCAACTTTTTCTCAAAAATTGATCTTAAAAGTGGCTATTATCAAATCCGCATACAAGAGGGTGATGAATGGAAAACTGCTTTCAAAACCAAATTTGGCTTATATGAGTGGTTAGTTATGCCTATGGGTTTATCGGAGGCTCCCGGTACTTTTGTGCATCTCATGCATCATGTACTTCGACCTTATATTGGAGTCTTTGTTGTGGTTTACTTCGATGATATTCTTGTGTTTAGCAAAACCATGAAAGAGCATCTTGATCATGTTAGGGCTGTTTTACAAACATTTCGCAAGGAAAGTCTTTATGCCAACATGAAAAAAAATGCACATTCGGTGTTGACAAAGTGGTTTTCTTGGCTTTCGTTGTCTCTTCCAAGGGTGTCCATGTTGATGAAACTAAGCAATTAAAACTTGGCCCCAACCCACCAATTTGTAATAAGTGCGTAGTTTTCATGGTCTTGCGGGTTTTTATCGTTGCTTTGTGAAATATTTTAGCACAATTGCCGCTCCTTTGCATGCTTTGAGGAAGAAGAATGCTCCTTTTGTTTGGGGATCTTTGCAATCCACCGCTTTTGATGAGCTCAAGTCTTTGCTTACTCATGCTCTGATTCTTGCTTTGCCCAACTTTGACAAAACTTTTTAGGTTCATTCTGATGCAAGTGGTACTGGAATTGGTGGTTTTTTGATGCAAGAAAAACGAGCCATTGCATATTTTAGTGAAAAACTCTCCGGTGCTCAACTTAATTATCCCACCTATGACAAGGAATTGTATGCTTTAGTGCGTGTGCTACATGTTTGGGAACATTATCTTAGACCTCATGAGTTTGTCATCCATACCGATCATGAAACGCTTAAGTACTTAAAAGGTCAAACTAAGTTGAACAAGCGTCATGCCAAATGGAATGAATTTATTGAATCTTTTCCCTATGTGATCAAATACATTAAGGGTAAGGAAAATGTTGTTGCCGATGCACTTTCGCGCATATGCACGCTTGTCATTAAACTTGAGTTGAATGTTATTGGCTTTGAGCACATAAAAGACTTGTATGCTAATGATCCATCTTTTGCAACTCCTTATGCTAAATGTCTGACGCATACATCTTGGGAACAATATTACATCAAGGATGGCTATCTTATGAGAGCTAACAAACTATGCATTCCCGAGTCTTCTCTTCGTTTGCTCCTTTTGCAAGAGGCTCATGGAGGCGGACTCATGGGACATTTCAGACGTGACAAGACATTCGCCATGCTCTCCAAGAACTACTTTTGGCCCAAGATGTTTCGTGACATCTCAAGCTTCACCACCCGATGCTCTACATGTCGCAAAGCTAAGTCTAAAGCTCAATCCCATGGTCTTTACATGCCTCTTCCTATTTCTTATCAACCTTGGGAAGACATTAGCATGGACTTTGTACTTGGTTTGCCTAGAACTCAAAATGGAAAGGATTCCGTGTTTGTTGTTGTGGACCGATTTTCTAAGATGGCACATTTCATCCCCTGCAACAAGATAGACGATGCTTCACATGTTGAAAATCTCTTTTGTAGGGAAATCTTGCGTCTCCATGGAGTACCAAAGACAATCGTCTCCGACCACGGCGTCAAGTTCTTGAGTTACTTTTGGAAGACCCTATGCGCCAAGCTCGGAATCAAGCTCTTGTTCTCATCCGCATACCATCCTCAAACTGACGGCCAAACGGAGGTGACGAACCGGACTCTCTCCACTCTACTTCACATGTTGATTAAAAAGAACATCAAGGAGTGGGAAGCATGTCTACCCATCGCCGAGTACGCCTACAACCGTGCAAGACATTAGACGACCGGCAAGTCCCCCTTCGAGGTCGTCTACGGCTTCAACCAGTTGCCACCATTGGACATTCTACCTCTTCCTCTACAAGAGCGCACCAACATGGATGCGAGTGCACGAGCAAGCTACATAAAGAAGATGCATGAGGATACAAGAAACACCATCGAGCGCCAAGTACAACGACTAACGACCAAGCTCAACATCAACAAGCAACCCATGATCTTCAACATAGGCGATCTCGTGTGGCTACACCTTCGCAAGGACCGCTTCCCCAATGAACGCAAGTCCAAACTTCTCCCTCGAGCCGATGGACCCTTCAAGGTGTTAGCACGCTACAACAACAACGCTTACAAGATTGACCTACCAAGCGACAAGTACAACGTGAGCGACATCTTCAACGTCAAAGACCTCTCACCTTACCATGGTGATGAAGATTTTGATCCAAGGTCGGATCTCTCCCAAGGGGGGGGGGAGATGATGCGGAGCATCCCATGATCATCCCAATGGACGCATCTACATCCCCTACAACACCACTTGGACCTATGACTCAAGCACATGCAAGAGCTCTTGAAACCAAGGTGACATCACTCCTCTCACAACTCCCTTTCGATTCACATGAGACATGGTTACTACCTCAAACGGAAACGCTATGCATACTGAGGTACCAAGGAGTTAACCATGAAGAAGCTAGGAAGCAAGGAGAACTGGAAGTGGAAGACATGCCTGAAGACGGAGAGGAAAAGCGCCAAGTCCCAGACTGGCCGGACGATCCGGACGGCGGCCTGGACGATCCGGACAGAGCCCGGACAATCCGGACCACGACCCAGACGATCCGGCTAACTCACCCCGAAGGCACCCGAAGCTCCCACCTGAAGCCGGATCATCCGGACCCTGCCCGGACGTCCAGACCCCCAGCCGGACATCCGGCCCTGCACCGCCACCAGCCGCGCCTCCAGCTCATCCGGGCCTCCACCCGGATCATCCGGACCAGCCCGGATCATCCGGTTCCACCTCCGGATCATCCGGCCAGCGCCTGCGCGCGCGTGTTGGGCTGAGCCCATGTACCCCTTCGCCCCCTAGTCTCTATATAGGACTCCTCCTCCTCACTTTGAGACTTAGCATTGGTTTAGCTCATATTTTGTGTGAGAGCCTTGCTCATCCACTTGGTTACTTCTCCTCGGAGCTCACGACCTCTTCGGAGAAGATCCCCCAAGCGGATTCAAGACCCCTTCAAGGGAAGACAATCAAGACATCCTCTCGGAGAAGAACATCTACCTTTGTATCTTTCCTTTGTTGATTTTGAATCTTGTGCTACCTTATGTGTTCGGTGATCTAGCCCTTGTGTGATCGGTACTTGTCGGTTGAGTGATTCTCTTGTTTCTCCCCGTGATTTCCTTGTGTTCTTCTACACGTTCTTCGTGTTTACCCCGTAGGATCCTCTCCAAACGTGAAAGATCGGCCCCTAGGGTTCCGCCCTACATCAACCTCTCTCTCTCTCTCCTCCTGGCCTCCTTCTTCTTCCCTGCGTTCGCCCGACTGGGAAAAGTAGAGGCCCGACGCCGACGGCCATCTCGGCGCCACCGGTCACCTCCGGCGACACTCCGTCCACCGGAGTGACTAGGAAGGAGAGCCGCGTCCGCCTGTTGGGTCTGCCTACGCCGGAGAACAATGGAGCAGATGGACAGGGAGCCGCGGCGGAGGAGCTTCGGGTGGAGATGGGGCCTCGAGGCAAAAGGGGATCCGGCGAGAGGGTGGGGTTGTGGAGAGGTTCCCCGGGGCATGTGGAGGACTCCGGTGAGGTCAGTAAGGAGGGGGAGGGCTCGGCTCGTTCCAATTTAGAAGGAGGAGGCCGGCGGACATGGCGGCGATGGTGGTCAGTGAGCACTCCAGGAGCTCGGGGAAGAAGTTTGGGCGGAGTAGAGGAGTGTGGAGAGGGTGGTGGTGAGCTCAAACGGCTCGGGGAAAGGCCATATATAGGCGGGGCGGGGAAGACGGGCTCGGGTGCCGCCGTGCACGTCCGGCCGGGGCTTTGGCGATGTCCAGAGAGCACGGGGGGGCACGGGGAAGGCGACGAAGGGGGGTGCGGACGAACTGCAGAGGTCACGGAGACGAGGCAGAACTCGGGGACAAGCGAAGGAAGAAGCCGAGCGCCATTAGTGCGCTATAGGCCACAGTTCTCCCGTGGGCGAGCGTTGGCGAGCGTCGATGAGGAAGAGGACGGAGGGGGAGAGGGGTCCAAGAGAACGGCGACGACGCGGGGAACACGCTGGACATCATCACGGGCGCGAAGCCGACGAGAGGGAGCGGTGCCAAAGAACAAACAGTATGCCATAGCGCACAGAGTGCGCCAACATACATGCCAGCTGCGTGGTCACCACGAGACATGGCGCATTAAATGCTCTACAGCACCCAAAATGGTGTCTAGTGGTAAGTCCTTCGAAGGTAAGTTTGAAATGAGGTGGTAACAAGGTGAAAGAGGCTCTGGGTAAATAGTTAGTGAGCTCTGAAGTTTACTGCAGTAAACTTTACCAGCTCAGTGTGGTCAACAGGGAGAAGCTAAGGTCCAAATAAGTTGTCTGGGGTGTTTAGGATAGGAAGGACTATGATCCTGGAGGTTGGGAGGGTAAATGGACCAAGTTTTAGTGCAGTTGCTTTGCAATTGCCAAATTGGTCCAGAAATGAAGATCATCAAGAAGCACTCACATGGAGTGTCACCTAGGGCTAAGATTGGGCAAGGATTAGTCATATGGTCATATGATGATGCTGTAAAAAGATCATGCTAAATGGACAAGCCAAAATAGCACTTGCTTCACAAACACCTCTGCTGACCAGAAACTTGAAATAATTATGGTGGTCAAATGGCTCAATGAAATGATGCCAAATTGGGTGTAAAGAAGTTTTATGGGTATAAGAATGATCTGGTAATTTATCTGGATATTTGAAGCAATATAAAGTATACTTGCTTCACAACCTGAAAATATTGCCAGAAACAAAGATTTGCTCCTGTGCTCGCATAGATAATTGGATGGGACTGCAAATGGGTGGAGGGGATTAATATGAGAACATTATGGAGTTTGCAAAAGTTCAAATCATTTGGGTACTCCGAGCTAGTACTTCCTTCACAAAGCCTTCAGTTTGACAAAGATTTTGAAAAGTCACTGAGGAAGATTGGCTAGGCAAATAAATTTGAACTTGTGCATGGGGAAATTATTTGGACATATAAACATGCCCAAAAAGGTTGGGAGTCCATAGGAGAAATATAAATGACACTTCCTTCACAAAGTGCCATTCAGGGCAGAATAGGAAATGGAATATTGGGGAATTATTTTTAAACATGGCAATGAAAAGTTTTCCCATATTTGATCAAAATATGACCCAAAAACTATATGAGAATTGTTTGGGAATTTTAGGAGTGAGGGAAATATAGGTTGCTTCACAACCTAGGGCAATTGGAGTTATTCCTTTAATAGAAAAGGAATATTCCCAATAAAAAGAATATTGGGATTTGGGCTAGGATGGAAATGACAGGGTCTAGGTAAAGATTCAGGAATGACAAGCCACTCTGGAAACAAAGAAGAGGGCATATTCTTTAGTTTCCAGACCACAAAGTGCTATGTCTCAAGCTTGCGTTGGTTTTCCCCGAAGAGGTGAGGATGATGCAGCACAGTAGCATAAGTATTTCCCTCAGTTTTTGAGAACCAAGGTATCAATCCAGTAGGAGGTCACGCGCAAGTCCCTCGTACCTGCACAAAACGATAGCTACTCGCAACCAATGCGATTAGGGGTTGTCAATCCCTTCACGGTCACTTACGAGGGTGAGATCTGATAGAGATAATATTTTTTGTATTTTTGATAGATAGATGCAAAGTAAAAGTAAAGGCAAAGTAAAAACAAAGCAAGTAAATAAAGTGATATAGATTGATATGACGAGAATAGACCCGGGGGCCATAGGTTTCACTAGTAGCTTCTCTCAAGAGCATAAGTATTCTACGGTGAACAAATTACTGTTGAGCAATTGACAGAATTGAGCATAGTTATGAGTATATCTAGGCAATGATCATGTATATAGGCATCACGTCCGTGACAAGTAGATCGAAACGATTCTGCATCTACTACTATTACTCCACTCATCGACCGCTATCCAGCATGCATCTAGAGTATTAAGTTAAAAACAGAGTAATGCTTTAAGCAAGATGACATGATGTAGGGGGATAAATTCATGCAATATGATAAAAACCCCATCTTGTTATCCTCGATGGCAACAATACAATACGTGCCTTGCAACCCTTTCTGTCACTGAGTAAGGACACCGCAAGATTGAACCCAAAGCCATGCACTTCTCCCATTGCAAGAACTACCAATCTAGTTGGCCAAACCAAACGGATAATTCGAAGAGACTTGCAAAGATAACTCAATCATACATAAAAGAATTCAGAGAAGAATCAAATATTTTCCATAGATAATACTGGATCATAAACCCACAATTCATCGATCTCAACAAACACACCGCAAAAAGAAGATTACATTAAATAGATATCCACAAGAGAGGGGGAGAACATTGTATTGAGATCCAAAAAGAGAGAAGAAGCCATCTAGCTACTAGCTATGGACCCAAAGGTCTGAAGTAAACTACTCACACTTCATCGGAGGGGCTATGGTGTTGATGTAGAAGCCCTCCGTGGTAGATGCCCCCTCCGGCGGAGCTCCGGAACAGGCCCCAAGATGGGATCTCGTGGATACAGAAGGTTGCGGCGGTGGAATTAGGTTTTTGGTTCCTTCTCTGATCATACGGGGATACGTAGGTATATATAGGAGGAAGGAGTACATCGGTGGAGCTCCGAGGGGCCCACGAGGTAGGGGGCGCGCCCAGGGGGGCGCCCTCCACCCTCGTGACCTCCTCGGAAGCTTCTTGGAGTAGGGTCCAAGTCTCCTGGATCACGTTCGGTTGGAAAATCACGATCCCGAAGGTTTCATTCCGTTTGGACTCCGTTTGATATTCCGTTTCTTTGAAATACTGAAAAAGGCAAAAACAGCAATTCTGGGCTGGGCCTCCGGTTAATAGGTTAGTCCCAAAAGTAATATAAAAGTGAAAAATAAAGCCCAATATAGTCCAAAACAGTAGATAAAGTAGCATGGAGCAATAAAAAATTATAGATACATTGGAGACGTATCAAGCATCCCCAAGCTTAATTCCTACTTGTCCTCGAGTAGGTAAATGATAAAAAAAGAATTTTTGATGCAAAGTGATACTTTGGCATAATTTCAATGTAAATCTTCTTAATTGTGATATGAATATTCAGATCCGAAAGATTCAAGACAAAAGTTCATATTGACACAAAAATAATAAGACTTCAAGCATACTAATCAAAGCAATCATGTCTTCTCAAAATAACATGGCAAAAGAAAGTTCATCCCTACAAAATCATATAGTTAGGCTATGCTTCATTTTCGTCACACAAAGATGTTCCCAACTTCTATACCCCCGATGACAAGCCAAGCAATTGTTTCATACTTCAATAATCTCAAACTTTTTCAACCTTCATGCAATACATGAGCGTGAGCCATGGATATAGCACTATGGGTGGAATAGAATATGATGACGGGGATTGTGTGGAGAAGGCAAAAAAAAGGAGAAAGTCTCATGTTGACGAGGCTAATCAACGGGCTATGGAGATGCCCATTAATTGATGTCAACATGAGGAGTAGGGATTGCCATGCAACAGATGCACTAGAGCTATGAATGCTCAACAAAAGAAAACTAGTGGGTGTGCATCCAACTTGCTTGCTCATGAAGACCTAGGGCATTTTGAGGAAGCCCATCGTAGAAATATACAGGCCAAATTCTATAATGAAAAATTCCCACTAGTATGAACAAGACAACTTAAGAGACTCACTACATGAAAAACATGGTGCTACTTTGAAGCACAATATATGAGACTCACTACATGAAGAACAAGGTGCTACTTTGAAGCACAAGTGTGGGAAAAAAATAGTAGCATTGCCTTTTTTATTAATTTTCTTTTTGGGGGGGCTTCCTTTTTTTTATTTTGGCCTTTCTCTTTTTTTTGGCAATGCTCTAATGATGATCATCACACTTTCATTACAACATATGAATTACAACTCGATGCTAGAACAAGATATGACTCTATATGAATCCCTCCGGTGGTGTACCAGGATGGTGCAATGAATCAAGAGTGACATGTATGAAAAATAATGCATGGTGGCTTTGCCACAAATACGGTGTCAACTACAAGATCATGCAATGGCAATATGACAAAAGTAATGCATGTCACGATGATGATGGTGGAAGTTGCATGGCAATATATCTCGGAATGGCTATGGAAATGCCATGATAGGTACGTATGGTGGCTGTTTTGAGGAAGATAGAAGGAGGTTTATGTGTGATAGAGCGTATCATATCACGGGGTTTGGATGCACCGGCGAAGTTTGCACCAACTCTCAAGGTGAGAAAGGGCAATGCACGGTACCGAAGAGGCTAGCAAAGGCGGAAAGGTGAGAGTACGTATAATCCATGGACTCAACATTAGTCAAAGAACTCATATACTTATTGCAAAAATTTAGAAGTCATCAAAAATTCAAATACTACGTGCATGCTCCTAGGGGGATAGATTGGTAGGAAAAGACCATCGCTCGTCCCCGACCGCCACTCATAAGGATGCACAAGCCAGGTACACTTCATGTTTCAAATTTGTTACATAACTTTAACCATACGTGCATGCTACGGGATTTGCTAACTTCAACACAAGTATTTCTCAAATTCATAATCACCCAACTAGCACGACTATGATATTATCACCTCCATATCTCAAAACAATTATCAAGCATCAAACTTATCTTAGTATTCAACGCACTCAAAAGAAAGTTTCACATATCTTGAATACCAAGTATATTAACATTTAAGCAAATTACCATGCTATTAACGACTCTCAAAATAGTCTAAGTGAAGCATGAGAGATCAAGTTTCTTTAAAACAAATCCACCACCGTGCTCTAGAAGATCTAAGTGAAGCACTAGAGCAAAAACTATCAAGCTCAAAAGGATATAAGTGAAGCATTATGAGCAAAACTATCAAGCTCAAAAGATATAAGTGAAGCACATAGAGTATTCTAACCAATTTCAGTTCATGTATGGCTCTCTCAAAAGGTGTGTACAGCAAGGATGATTGTGGTAGACTAACAATCAAAGACACAAATAATACAAGACGCTCCAAGAAAAACACATATCATGTTGGTGAATAAAAATATAGCTCCAAGTAAATTACCGATGGAAGTGGACGAAGGAAGGGATGCCTTCCGGGGCATCCCCAAGCTTTGACTTTTTGGTGTCCTTGGATTATATTGGGGGTGCCATGGGCATCCCCAAGCTTAGGCTGTTTCCACTCCTTGTTCCATAATCCATCAAAAGAATTCACCCAAAACTTGAAAACTTCACAACACAAAACTCAACAGAAATCTCGTGAGCTCCGTTAGAGAAAGAAAACAGAAGACTACTTCAAGGTACTGTAATGAACTCATTCTTTATTTATGTTGGTGTTAAACCTACTGTATCCAACTTATCTATGGTTTATAAATTATTTTACTAGCCATAGATTCATCAAAATAAGCAAACAACACACGAAAAACAGAATCTGTCAAAAACAGAACAGTCTGTAGTAATCGGTAACTAACGCAAACTTCTGGAACTCTAAAAATTGTACCAAAATAGGAATTAATGTAAAATTTGTTTATTGATCAGAAGCAATAAGAATCAACGCAAAATCACTCTCCAGTAAAAAATGGCAGCTAATTTCGTGAGCGCTAAAGTTTCTGTTTTTCAGCAGAATCAAATCAACTATCATCGTAGGTTATCCTATAGGTCCTACTTGGGACAAACACTAATTAAAACATAAAACCACATCCCAACAGAAGGTAGATGGATAATTTATTCCTAAACAGAAGCAAAAACAAAAAAACACAAAATAAAATTGTGTTGCCTCCCAACAAGCGCTATCGTTTAACGCCCCTAGCTAGGCATAAAAGCAAGGATAGATCTAGGTAGTGTCATCTTTAATTTTCAGTTTTTTGGTGGAGTCATGCTTGAATCCGGGAGGTTCTTTCCTCTTCCCTTCATACTAGGAAATTTTTAGATCTAAAGAATCCAACCGCTTATTGCAAAGAGTAATCAACATATTCATGCGGTGAAGATTTCCGCTAACACTTTTAAGAGGCTCAAGAGACTTTTGTAAAAAAATTGTTACTTCGCAAATGTTCTCAAACACTTGAGTTTCTCCTTTGGTAGGATGAGATCCTCCCTTTTGGGGTAGTGTTCCCACTATTCCCTCTATAATTTCATGCGCAATACTGGGATCAATCTCAATGAAATTTCCCTTGAGAATGCAGTCCAAGAGTTGTCTATGCATCATATTTAACCCAACATAAAAATTTCGAAGAAGAATTCTAAAGTTCACCTCTAGGGTGCACTTATGATAAGATTCCATCATCCTATACCAAGCATCTTTTAAGTTTTCTCCTTGCCTTTTCTTGAAGTGTAGAACTTCAAACTCGAGAGACATAGGAGCGGATAAGGAATTAGACATGATGACAAGCAAGCAAACTAACACACGAGCAAACAAAAGGACGAGGAAAAGGCAACGGAAAGAGAGGAGGAGATTGGGAAAGAGAGGGCGAATAAAACGGCAAGGGTGAAGTGGGGGAGAGGAAAACGAGAGGCAAATGGCAAATAATGTAATGCGAGAGATAGGGATTGTGATGGGTACTTGGTATGTTGACTTTTGCGCAAGCCTCCCCGACAACGGCGCCAGAAATCCTTCTTGCTACGTCTCAAGCTTGCGTTGGTTTTCCCCGAAGAGGAGAGGATGATGCAGCATAGTAGCGTAAGTATTTCCCTCAGTTTTTGAGAACCAAGGTATCAATCCAGTAGGAGGTCACGCGCAAGTCCCTCGTACCTGCACAAAACGATAGCTACTCGCAACCAACGCGATTAGGGGTTGTCAATCCCTTCATGGTCACTTACGAGGGTGAGATCTAATAGAGATAATATTTTTGGTATTTTTGATAGATAGATGCAAAATAAAAGTAAAGGCAAAGTAAAAACAAGGCAAGTAAATAAAGTGATATAGATTGATATGATGAGAATAGACCCGGGGGCCATAGGTTTCACTAGTAGCTTCTCTCAAGAGCATAAGTATTCTACAGTGGGTGAACAAATTACTGTTGAGCAATTGACAGAATTGAGCATAGTTATGAGTATATCTAGGCAATGATCATGTATATAGGCATCACGTCCGTGACAAGTAGATCGAAACGATTCTGCATCTACTACTATTACTCCACTCATCGACCGCTATCCAGCATGCATCTAGAGTATTAAGTTAAAAACAGAGTAATGCTTTAAGCAAGATGACATGATGTAGAGGGATAAATTCATGCAATATGATAAAAACCCCATCTTGTTATCCTCAATGGCAACAATACAATACGTGCCTTGCAACTCTTTCTGTCACTGAGTAAGGACATCGCAAGGTTGAACCCAAAGCCATGCACTTCTCCCATTGCAAGAACTACCAATCTAGTTGGCCAAACCAAACGGATAATTCGAAGAGACTTGCAAAGATAACTCAATCATACATAAAAGAATTCAGAGAAGAATCAATATTTTCCATAGATAATACTGGATCATAAACCCACAATTCATCGGTCTCAACAAACACACCGCAAAAAGAAGATTACATCGAATAGATCTCCACAAGAGAGGGGGAGAACATTGTATTGAGATCCAAAAAGAGAGAAGAAGCCATCTAGCTACTAGCTATGGACCCTAAGGTCTGAAGTAAACTACTCACACTTCATCGGAGGGGCTATGGTGTTGATGTAGAAGCCCTCCGTGGTAGATGCCCCCTCCGGCGGAGCTCCGGAACAGGCCCCAAGATGGGATCTCATGGATACAGAAGGTTGCGTCGGTGGAATTAGGTTTTTGGCTCCTTCTCTGATCATACGGGGACACGTAGGTATATATAGGAGGAAGGAGTACATCGGTGGAGCTCCGAGGGGCCCACAAGGTAGGGGGCATGCCCAGGGGGCCCTCCACCCTCGTGACCTCCTTGGAAGCTTCTTGCAGTAGGGTCCAAGTCTCCTGGATCACGTTCGGTTGGAAAATCACGATCCCGAAGGTTTCATTCCATTTGGACTCCGTTTGATATTCTGTTTCTTCGAAATACTGAAAAAGGAAAAAAACAGCAATTCTGGGCTGGGCCTCCGGTTAATAGGTTAGTCCCAAAAGTAATATAAAAGTGAAAAATAAAGCCCAATATAGTCCAAAACAGTAGATAAAGTAGCATGGAGCAATCAAAAATTATAGATACGTTGGAGACGTATCACAAAGCCACGAAAAAGATAAACTCAGGCAAAAACCTCGGAAAAACAAAAGTAAAAGAAAGGGCCAAAAGTCAGGCTGTGACAAACCTTACCCCCTTAAAGAAATCTCGTCCTCGAGATTTGGTTGCTCAGGGAACAAGTATGAATGTTCTGACTTAAGGAAACCGTTTCCAACTCAGGTATCCTTTTTCCCTTATTGTTGTTCCCACTAAATTCTTATCTGACTGGCCCTGGGGTGGTTTGATTCACTGTATCCTCCCTTTGACAGATCTTACCTTGCTTGTTCATACTTATATAGGCTCCAATTTCTTTTTAGATCTTCTGACTAGCTGAGTGTGATTTAATTATCACGACTGAAATATATGTCCGTCTCACAAATCCAAAAGTGATTTCCGCTGGGTGTGCCACCCGACACTGACAACCTTTTATGTAATGATGATCGGAGTTTTCTGATGAAAACTCAAGCTCCGACTCATTGCATTGGGTTTCTCCACTAAATGCAGGTCCTTTGGGTTCATAACCGTGAGTTAAAACATGACTGTTTCCTGACAGATTCTGACTCATCGCAGAAGTTCCTGAATCATCTTAACCGGTTCCACTGTCGTGAGTATCGGGTCCGTACCAAATATTTGATTGTCTCCTATCACGGCCATCATAAAGGGTTTAGCCTGTATGATAAAATCTGCAGACTTGACTGACGGTGGTTCTGACGGAAAATCTTTGTTCACGACAAGCTATCCATGATGGTTCATATGAGTGAGGACTCAGGCTTCCAGACTGTTATTCCTCATTTTACATGTAAGGTAACCCATTAAATGACAGGTTCAACACCTCTCAAATTCTGATCGTTGGGAAATGATCATCCGAAACCCTTGCAAGAAATCGGCAAATAAATCAGTAGCCACCAGAACGGTCTTTACAACTCAGATCTGGGACATTACTAAAATGACTCAACCACGGCTCAGGACGGCCGAGAAATAGCTCAGAGCATGAGACCGGGTCGATAAGAAGAAGGTGGCAGCTCCCTAAAATAGCCAAAAAGCAGCTATAGGGCTACTGTCACAAAAAGAAACTCAACAGCTGTATGAGACGGCCGAAAAGCAGCTCAGACTCGTGTCAGTTGTTGAAGAGAGAAACAGAAATAGGCATCCACCCCGGATAGCTAGAAGCAGCTAGATCACAGGCGTGGTGCCGTCATTGGAAAAAAGGGGACAAGGGCTCATCAGGGTCATTTTCCAGTTTCACGGGTACTTGTATTGACCTCATTGATGTCATCAATCCTCATAATCCTTTGTCACACTACGGTGTATACTGGCTTTCTTCTCGTAACCATCCGCACGTGGTTAGCAGATCCTCATCCGAGTGAATTGTAAGATCTTGATGGTATGCTTATTGCATATATATGAGGACCTGATTCCGAGGCTGACATGTATTCTGACTGATTCTTGATTCTGACCAAAATGTTGCTGATCTTATTCTTGGTATTCACTGCCATATGCTGTCAATTCACAGTGTACTACCTTGTACCAATGTCTTACTGAGGAATATTTTCTGGCTTGTGCTCGAAACTTCCATCGGACAGCTTGCTGAAGAAGACTGGGTATCGTGCTTCAGAAGCTTACCCCCTTAAAGACTTTGCTGGGGAAAGACTGAGTACCTTATGCTGGAAGCTTTTGCGGTTGCTTACTGAAGAAGGCAGAGTACCTTGCGCGAGAAATCATCCATATATCATACTGAGGAAGATAGATAAATCTTGGCTTGGAAGCTCCTCTGGTATCTTGCGAGGGAAAAATGGGTTGCTTACACCAGAAACTTCTTATTGTGATATGCGGACCGATTTCCACATATATAACCATCTGAATATTTCTGATGTTGATTTCTTGTATGAAACAGGGTTTTACTGGACTATCCTCCTTTCTGAGTATATGCCATATTTTTGTTTGCTTCCAGGTACATCGAGTTCAAAAATCATCCTCAACGAAGAATTAAACTTGTATCTGAGCCATACCTTTGATAATATTCTATCAACCTTGCACACAATTTATCTTCTTGCTGATTTAATCATTTCGTTGTGATGAGTGCACTCTAATGCAAACTTGATACTGACGGTCCATCCAGGATTTCTTTTGCATCCAGACAAGATATCCCCAATTTCACTACAGTCAGCTAATAATTCCATTCTGTTCAGCTGAGTTTCCAAATATATGCATTCCTTGCTGATTCTTCGGGTCCGGTGTCGGCTGACGAGCAACTTTAATAGGGAAAAAAATTGTAACACCGAAGGCCCAAAGAAAGGAACAACAGAAACGACTAAAACAAAAGCACACAAGCATTCTACTAATATAATTAATCAAGCAATCACCACATAGTACTGCTACTCATACAATAATATGCATGCACACCTAAGCACACAAATCTCGCGGAAACTCCGGTATTGCGGTCCAATATGCTATGACGATGGGCACAAGGACAAATAAATGTGTGGAAGAATTGGTGTAAACAGCGCTACACCAAGTGCTAGCTTAGCCAGATAGCAACCTGGACTAGCTCAGAGACGAGGATGTACTCGGTAATCATGCAGTAGGACACGAAGGTCGTAACCACATTATTATCAAGCGAACGGAAAAAGATCCGTACTCGTCCAAGAAATAGGATAGCAGGGAAAAAACTGAGGCTTCTGACATTGCCCTTTCTTGATAACTGAGATCATTAAGGGTTGCCAACACGACAAAATAAAAGAACGATCCAGGATAGAAACATGTCCATCACCGAAATGATAGACGGGACTGAAAGAAAGACATCGGCGCGATACCTGAGCACCATTTTTGCAAACAGTGTCGGGATCACTTGGCATCACTTTGCTGGGACAAAAATGACACCACACACCAAAAGAAAAAGGGGTTGGATAAATGCAAAGGTTGAGTTGTAGTGGATCCGAACCGATGCCAGCTACACTCACCAGATAAACTATTATCACAAATACTAAGGCTATATGTATGCTATGCGACAAACAAATGCAGCACTCAAGTGCAACAAACCAACTGGGGTCTATACTACCGCTTTCTAACGTTCGCGCGGTCTAGGGCGTCCTACAACCAGACATGCTCTGATACCAAGCCTGTGGCACCCCGGCTCAGAGAAAACCGGAACGCCCAGTATTCCAGCCCAGAGATCCAGGAGAAGTCTTCTGGAATACGGCACTGCTTAGCATAGAACAAACCAGCTTTCTATTATTACATGAATATGATTACAAGGTCTCCAATATTACAATGAATAACATTGGTACGGCGACACTACGCCATCCTCAGTTGCTCTATGCAAGCAGCAGAACAACTCGAAGCAGCGGAATAACTCTAGCAGCGGAACAACGGCGATGGTGGTGAACTCCACTGCGCAGGACTCTGGCTGGAATGCTTATACTAGCTCGCACGAACGGGAACCACTACAAGCAAGCAATCAAATCCGGCATGACCTGCGAACTGGCATGACACGCCAGGTCAGTACATTGAATGTACTTGCAAGCTCACAATAACCAGAAGCATTCAAGACAAACAACAGCATGGCAATTACATGTTAAACAGGAATTATCATGATATCGTCAGAATAACATGGCATGACCAACATAAACATGATACAACTAACTCAACATGAACATATTAATCCAACAATACAAGCATGCATCGGTTACCTTGTAACCAACACATGCATCACTTACCAACCTCGGACATCACACGATCATCTCAGGATCAAATCAAGCTTGGTATAAACAATACCGTAGTAACCATAAACGACCACAAGGAGCTTGATCTTTACCCACAACTCCGCACAACATCACGAATATACAACAACTCGGTATCCTCGATACCATCGTGATCCTTACGGCGATCACAACCACGACCAACACTTAGTCTCAAACCGTGATCCTTACAACGATCACAACCCGACCAATACATGGCCCGTGATCCTTACGGCGATCACAACCCGACCACTACATGGCCCGTGATCCTTAAGGCGATCACAACCCGACCAATACTTGGCCAACTTATCTCACTATTATTAAGCACATTATTCTTATTACTATTGACTCATGGTGTGGCCTACTCTCGACCTGGGCCCTTATCCGCGGGCGCGGCTATCGATAGATTAATATACACTCTGCAGAGGTTAGTACACTATACCCACACTACGGAACCCATGGCCTCACTCTCCCATTCGGGTGGACCAATGGCGTTCCGACAAAACCGATCTATTGTCATGACACTCTCCCGGCCCTTCCGACTCAGACCCCACTGGGCTAGTCCTGGGTGGCCCCGTGTCTACCTCCAGACACCTCGACCACCGTCGTGGCCATGATCCACACTGGGATCTGGTACCAAAATTAACTTAACAATGGGCTCACAAGGTTATGCTCCGCCTACCTGATCAGGCTAGCACGCGCCCATAACCTTCCCTAAATTGAGGTATTGACCTGAGGCACGACAATAGACCCAGTTAAGACCATCCCATACCGGTAAGCGTGGTTGCACTGGTCAGCATCGATTCAACGGCACCATGACTCAGCCAACAGGTGTTCAAGTTCAATTTAATCCGGTTAACTTGAATGCAAATATGCTGAGCCATGATAAAATAACATGATGCCAACCATAATACATGAACATGATATCAACATCATCATGAGGGTATCACATAACTATCCACCATATCAACAATAACTCATATCCACTGGACATCGCATACTGACTAGCATCACCAACATCAACATGTACTACTAACCAACATAATCATATGAAAGGTAATACTAACATGTATAACATGATCACAGAGTATAAGACAACATAGCACAAAAGTGAACATGCAAATCTGAACATCACCGGAACAACAATAACCAACTTTTCAACAAGCAAACATTTATTAAAGATTCAAGTTGAAAACCATAGCTACTGCATGACTATCATGCAAGTGGGTATTGTGGCTTGCCTGGGGATGTAGAAGGCACCGGGGAGAAGTGCGGTGAAGCCATGGAAAGATTCGCTGGAAATCGTTCTCTCTCGGAGGGGGCTGAATAAGGGCAAGGGCATAATGGTCATTTCCAGTATGCCAAAACATAATGAAAGTGAAACCAATAGAAAGGGCTTGACGAAACGAAGAAGTGAGCGTTGGTTTCACCTCATTTGGAGTTACGGTTAAAAAGTTATAAGGGTTTTACTGGCAGGGACCTATCTCTAATGAGAAGATATTCTAACAGGGGCCTGAACAGAAAAACAGAAAACATAATCTGGGAAATATGTTTTCACCTTATCCAAAGGAACAGTGGTGGGGCTGACGCATGCAGGTCCCACGGGTGGGGCCCGTCAATTATCCAGTGGCGCTGACTGGTCAACACCGGGCCCGCTCCTGTGAGGCTGACGTGCGGGTCCCACCCCACCTCTCTCTCTCTCCTCCTGGCCTCCTTCTTCTTCCCTGCAATTGCCCGACGGGGCAAAGCAGAGGCCCGACACCGACGGCCGTCCCAGCGCCACCGGCCACCTCCAGCGACACTCCGGCCACCGGAGTGACCAGGAAGGAGAGCCGCGTCCGCCTGTTGGGTCTGCCTAAACCGGAGAACAACGGAGCAGACAGACAGGGAGCCACGGCGGAGGGGCTTCAGGTGGAGATGGGGGCTCGAGGCAAAAGGGGCTCCGGCGAGAGGGTGGGGTTGTGGAGAGGTTCGCCGGGGCACGTGGAGGACTCCGGTGAGGTCAGGAAGGACGGGGAGGGCTCGGCTCGCTCCAATTTAGGAGGAGGAGGCCGGCGGACATGGCGGCGATGGTGGTCAGTGAGCACTCCAGGAGCTTGGGGAAGAAGTTTGGGCGGAGTAGAGGAGTGTGGAGAGGCTGGTGGTGAGCTCAAACGTCTCGGGGGAAGGCCATATATAGGCGGGGCGAGGAAGATGGGCTCGGGTGCCACCGTGCACGTCCGGCTAGGGCTTTGGCGACGGCAAGCAAGCAAGGGGGGCACGGGGAAGGCGACGAAGGGGGTGCAGACGAACTGCAGAGGTCACAGAGACGAGGCAGAGCTCGGGGACAAGCGAAGGAAGAAGCCGAGCGCCATTAATGCGCTGCCGGCCATAGTGCTCCCGTGGGCGAGCGTCGGCGAGCGTCGGTGAGGAAGAGGATGGAGGAGGAGAGGGGTCCAGGAGAACGGCGACTACGCGGGGAACACACTGGACATCATTACGGGCGCGAAGCCGACGAGAGGGAGTGGTGCCAAAGCACAAACAGTATGCCACAGCGCAAAGAGCGCACCAACAGAGATGCCAGCTGCGCTGTCACCACGAGACATGGCGCATTAAATGCTCTACAACACCCAAAATGGTGTCTAGTGGCAAGTCCTTCGAAGGTAAGTTTGAAATGAGGTGGTAACAAGGTGAAAGAGGCTCTGGGTAAATAGTTAGTGAGCTCTGAAGTTTACTGCAGTAAACTTTACCAGCTCAGTGTGGTCAACAGGGAGAAGCTAAGGTCCAAATAGGATGTCTGGGGTGTTTAGGATAGGAAGGACTATGATCCTGGAGGTTGGGAGCGTAAATGGACCAAGTTTTACTGTAGTTGCTTTGTAATTGCCAAAATGGTCCAGAAATGAAGATCATCAAGATGCACTTACATGGAGTGTCACCTAGGGATAAGATTAGGCAAGGCTTAGTCATATGGTCATATGATGATGTTGTAAAAAGATCATGCTAAATGGACAAGCCAAAATAGCACTTACTTCACAAACACCTCTGCAGACAAGAAACTTGAAATAATTATGGTGGTCAAATGGATCAATGAAATGATGACAAATTGGGTGGAGAGAAGTTCTATGGGTATAAGAATGATCTGGTAATTTATCAGGATTTTTGAAGCAATATAAAATATACTTGCTTCACAACCTGAAAATATTGCCAGAAACAAAGATTTGCTCCAGTGCTCACATAGATAATTGGATGGGGATGCAAATGGGTGGAGGGGATTAATATGAGCACATTATGTAGTGTGTAAAAGTTCAACTCATTTGGGTACTCCTACCTAGTACTTCCTTCACAAAGCCTTCTGTTTGACAGAGACTTTGAAAATTCACTGAGGAAGATTGGCTAGGCAAATAAATTCGAACTTGTGCATGGGGCAATTATTTGGACATATAAACATGCCCAAAAAGGTTGGGATTCCATAGGAGAAATATAAATGACACTTCCTTCACAAAGTGCCATTCAGGGCAGAATAGGAAATGGAATATTGGGGAATTATTTTTGAACATGGCAATGAAAAGTTTTGCCATATTTGATCAAGATATGACCCAAACAATTTATGAGAATTGTTTGGGAATTTTATGAGTGAGGGAAATATAGGTTGCTTCACAACCTAGGGCAATTGGAGTTATTCCTTTAATAGAAAAGGAATATTCCCAATAAAAAGAATATTGGGATTTGGGCTAGGATGGAAATGACAGGGTGTAGGGAAAGATTCGGGAATGACAAGCCACTCTAGAAACAAAGAAGAGGGCATCTTCTTTAGTTTCCAGACCACAATGCCACGATAAAGAAAAACTCAGGCAAAAACCTCGGAAAAACAAAAGAAAAAGAAAGGGCCAAAAATCAGGCTGTGACAATGGCTTTCCCCATAGCATAATCACGGACAATGGCTCCAATTTTACAGCCCAGGAAGTCAAAGACTGGTACACTAAGATGGGCATCAAGCTTGACTATGCGTCGGTATATCACCCACAGACCAATGGACAGGTCGAACGAGCCAACGACTCATCGTGAATGGCATAAAGCCCCGTCTGGTTCGTTCCCTAAAGGAATATGATTAACAATGGGTAGAGGAACTCGATTTTGTATAATGGGGACTATGCACCACCCCAACCAGTCAACACAATACACACCTTTTTTATGGTGTATGGCGTGGAAGTAGTCCTCCCATGTGATCTCATCCATGACACGCCTCGAATGCGCATGTATGAAGAAAAGGAAGCCGAGTTGGATCGGTGGGACGACCTGGACGCCTTGGAAGGAGAGCGCGACATTGCTCATGCACGCTCTACATTCTATCAACAGCAAGCCCGGTGCTACCAGAGCAGGGAAGTTCGGGCAAAGGCATACAACATGGGGGAACTAGTCCTCTACCTCCCTGAAAAGCAGAAGCACTAGCTCTCGTGCAAATGGGAAGGTCCTTTCATAATTTATGAAGTACTAGTAGGAGGAGCATATAATCTTCGCAATCCAGTGGAAAATTGCCTCAAACCAAACCCGTGGAACGCAGCTCGGCTTCGACGCTTCTACGGCTAGTCTCGTGTCGTCACCTTCACTCCCATTTTCTTTGTTATAGTCTTTTCCTTTTACTTTTTGGAATTATCTGTAACATCCCAAAATTCTAAATTTTGGAATTTTATATTAAATAGATAGTTATGATTGCTTGTGTGATGTGCTGTGTGAAATTGAGTGAAACTTGAAACTTTTGAAAGTTAAATGAGAGGGAATAAAAGGACTTTCCCAAACTTTCATTTTCTTTTATGAACTTCGTGACTTCAAATTCTTTTCATCACAAAACCCTTGAATGAAGATGATATGACTTCTTCCATTTAATTAAATGAAAAGGGTATTTAAAAATATTTGAATTTTATTTGGAACTATTTCCAATTCTGAAACTTTATGCAACTCAATGATTTTCACGAGAGAAGATAAAATGACATCTTCAAATTATATGAAATATGACTTGGAAGTTTCCAAGATTTCAAAATTTAAAAAGCCCTTTTCAAATTATTTTCAAATTGCAGTTATTTGGATTTTATTCAAATTATTTTTCTCCAAAAATAAAATATATAGAAAATAGGGTAAAATGATTCCCTACATCAGAAAATTGGAGAGAAATAAATTTGAAATCATTTTGGTATTCTTAAAATGATTTTTAGTGGATTATAGTAGAGCAGTAGCACTATTTGTTTTATTAAAATTTCTGTGGATTTTATTTGACATTAGAAAAATGTTCATGTTGTAGAAAATCCTTTTCTGATAATTTTGATATATTATATGCCTATATAATATTTTTATTTCTTTTGTTTTTGTTTTGTTTGTGTGTGTTAAAAAAAAGAAAACTTTTCCTACCGCCGACTGGGCCAGCCCAAGGCCGAGCCGCAGCCACGGCCCAGCCCGACCGACAACCGCCTCACCGGGAGTCCTCGCCCCGCACGGCGCCGGCGAAGTCGTGCCGCCGCCGGACTCGTCCCGAGCCCCCCTAGGCTATATGTAGCCGAGGCCGGCACCCCTCGCCCCTCTCTCTCTCCTCACCTCGCCTCGCTTCGCAACGCGCCGCCGCCAGACCTCACCGCCACCGCCGCAAGCAAGCCGCCGCCGCCTAGTCCGCCGCTCGCCTCCCCGCACTCGCGCCACTGCACCGTCTTGCCCCGCTGCGTCCACCCGTCGCCTCCGCCGTTGCCCTCGGCCACCGGAGCACCGCCGGCAACCACGCCCGACGCCAGAGCTCGCCGTTCGTCACCTTTGATTTTCGACACAAAAAACCCGTCTACCCTAACCGGTATAAACAACCTACCCAGATCATTTAAAAAAAACTGTTTCGTCTTTATGTAGCGAACATGGTCGGTTTAGGTAGTTTCAGCGAACGTTTTCGTTCGTTAGGATTTCGTAACGAACGTTCATCACTTAGTTTTTCCTTTTTCTGTTTATTTTACGTCAGGGACCTATCCGTGAATATAATTATTTACAGTTTAGCCCTTGGGCTTCAAACCCCCACAACTTTTACGCGTTAATCCAAATCCAACGAAAACAACGCCCACTTCTTCGTAATGATCCCCTCTGTCCAGTAAACCAACTTAAACATGCTTTTGACAATTTAAAATTTGATTTTAGTTCAGATTAGTATTTGATCTTGTTTCATCTGTTTCTTGAGTTTCATAAGTCCGATTTGGTGGATTCTTTTTGCAAATTGAAGCTCTTGACCTAAACTTTCTGATAAGGCCAAATTCACTTAATTTTGGTACTGTTAGAAATTGTTTTCTATTGCAAGAGTTAATTGCTTGTTTGTGAAGTTTTCTGAGATCTTTTCTTTGATTCTTTTGCATGAGTGCTTATGTATGCAGTTGCCTGCTCGCAATAGATTGAACGGGGTGTGACAAATAGAACCATCAGGAGTATTGAGTGTGAAGAATCTTCATCAACAGTACAGGCAAGTTCACACTTTGATCATATCCCTTTCATACCCAGTTTTTATGCATTAGTTTCACCCTCAAACATTGCACGGTTAGGAATTGATAACATGTGGGTATTGGGAAGTAGTTGATGAGGTAGGAACCTATTGTCCTGCATTCAAACCTAGGGAGTTGCTTCTATGTTATACTTATACTGCTATGCTATGCTCGTAGACGTGGTTTGGTTTGAGTGAATCATGACATATGTGAGAGTTATTATTAATGGTTAACTTAAGGTGGGTACTTTAATACACATCTGGGTGGAATGGTAGGGGCACCCTGGAGTACCCAGTGGTTTGCCCGGGCACCTAGAGAACCCAATGCTTTCCCAAGGGAATCCCGGAGGACCCGTGTCATTACCCTATGGAATGCCACCCAGGCTCAAAGGGATAATAAGATTATTCATGCTAGAAACTTCCGTGTGCAACCACAAGCCATTATGGGCTCTGGCATAGTTGAGTATGTTGCGTGAGCTCTTGAAGAGGTAGACTAGCACATGTAGGGGGTGTAGGTGGTACCATCTACCCAGAATAAAGAGTTAATGCTTTTGAAAGATTGTGTCTTGGTCATCCGTTTCTCAAACACCTTCTAGTGCGAAAAATCCATCGGAGGCTATCAAGTCTTGTGGGAAAAGTGCACAACCCTCTGCAGAGTGTACAAACTAATCATGGTTAGCAGTGTCCCGGTTATGGACATCTTGAGTATCTGGTTCTTGGATTATCGTGTTGATCTCATCACGTTACTTAAATAATTTGTTGGGCTGATGATTATTAATTTGGGATTGAGTGGAGGAACCTTCTCAATATTTTTCAACAAACTTTCTAGTTAAATAGATTATATTCCTTTGTTGTAGGGAAAAACTGGCTTCATGCAAAAACAAGCTTAGAGCTTTCCACCAGCCAAATATGCATGTAGTGATAGCTATTATTCATCATTTATCCTATGGTGTGAATTTGCCAGTATATTCAATGTACTGACCTACATGGCTGCAACATCTCATGTTGCAGGAATCTTACGATGAGTAAGTGATACGTTAGGGTTACGATTTCTACACTCAACTCGGCCATTGTTGTTGATGGGAATCCACAACCTTGTTGTTACTTTCGCTATTTGGATTGAGGTTATAGTATTTACGATATTTATACATGTGATTTACCTCTATTATAAATCCTCGAGTACTGTGTGTGTGTCAGCATACCGATCCAGGGATGACACTTAAACACAGAGACTTGACCGTCTGAGGTCGGGTCACTAAAAGATGGTATCAGAGCACATGTTGACTGTAGGATGTGACCTTAGAGACTGGCAAGCCCATAGGAACAATTTTCTCTAAAAACTTTATTTTCAAAAAAGATCTCTTACCCCTCTTCTCTTCTGAGCTTATTCAAATATTCCCTTTTAGTTAGACTATATCCTTTCCCCTTTTGACCACGTGAAGATTTGGCTTAGGAGACCACTCCAAGAAGTACAAGATATCGGACAACTAAGACTACTTTGGAATAAAGAGGATTTTTACCGTGCATTACAATGATGGAAACTATAACGGTTGAAGACTCTGAAGACTAGGAGAATTTGAAGGCTTTGAAGAAATTTCCAGATTTGTATGACCTAGGAAGGCACCCCTTATGGAACTTGGCAGACTAAAGAAGCTGCCAATACCCGAGATCAAGGTGTATCGGAGAAAGACCGGAACATGGACCATTCAAACTCGAAGTTTTGTCAAGAAAACCCTAAGACAGGAGATATCAACTATGGAATGATAGCTCATGGCAGGGACATAGTCATAAACATGGATATCCATGGTGCTATCTCTCGCTTATGCTATTGTCACCATGATGAGTAAGCATGCAGATGCATGGAAGGATTTGATGGTAGAAGGCCGATGGAGCATCTGTCAGCAAAGGATGAAGTTTTAACCTTAGCTGGTGTATCACCAGGATCTGGAGTATTACATGAAGAATTTTTTGAGGGACCTTTAGGAAGTCATATTTCACAAGGAGGCAATTCATGAAGCACTCAGGAACCAGAAGCTGAAAGTAACCAAGCTGGAGGAGCAAAACATCAAGATACCAGAGATTTGTAAGGAACTAAAGGATAGTAGAACCATGGCTCATGCCAAGGATGTTGAAACCCAGAAGTTTGGAACGCAACTCCAGAAATATTAAAGGATGTCACTAGAGACTTAGCGTCAACAGAGATCTGGCAGAGGAACTTGAGAAGGACAAGCATGATCGAAAGAAGCCATTGGAGACATGCACCAGACCTGAAGAGTTTGATGACTTTGAAGATTTACTGACCTTTAGAAGACCAAACCCCTGTTATATACTTACGTTAGATGCGATGATTGTGAGCTGTCATTTGTTTGATGTTTTTCTGACAGCCACAAAAATAAAATGCCTTTTCAAAACTATTGTTTGTATTGTGTGTATCCCTCTCTATCTCTCTTATCTCACCCCCAAAACCCCTAGACCCAATATAGGATCAATAGAGATGAACTCATATTATCTGGACCAATGAGTCAATTGGAGACGGATCGATGGATTCAGAACATGGAGGATCACATGAAGAATAACCCTATAGCCGGAAAGGATATGGCCCAGCATGCTCTTCAGTGCTTTGAAAGAGGTGCTGCTATTTGGTGGAGGATGTACGAAACCATCAATGGATGGCAAAGAGTAACCACTTGGGAAGAATTTAAGTTAACTCTACTAAAGTCTCGGCTTGTGTCCCAGAAGATGAAGCCTTATGGAAATGATATGAAGAAGCATTGTGCATGCAAGCTTTGTGGAGAAATAGGACACAACCATAAGGAGCACAAGGATGAATGCCCTAACTATGAAGGAAGTCACCCAGCTGAAGAATGCTCAACTAGGCAGATTACTTGTTTCTTGTGTGAAGGAACTACCCACTACCCTGCTCAGTGTCACATTTACCCCATGGTACAAAGAACCATCCAGAAGAAGAAAGTAGCAATGAAAGGAGCCCTCATGGAGATTTTAGAAGAACCTGTGATGAAGGAAGATGTCGAGGACACACACACAAAGGAGACAAAATTAAACCCTGCACTAAGTCTTGCTATTCATGTGGAGAAGGACACATCTCCCAGAATTGTCCGAATGGGGATCTAGTAGAATTCCCGACAGAGGAAGTAGAGTATGACCCACATGAAATAGAAGCCCTGATTGGAACGGAAAAGTCCAGGAAGAGAAATAGATTGGATACCAGGAAGGACCTGAGTCATATCACCTGTTTTAGGTGCAAGGAGTCAGGGCACTACTTTAGCAGTTTCCCAAAAAGGAAGCCGAGGACCCAAGGATGCTACGTAATCATGAGGAAACCTCGAGACTTGTCAGAAGTAATATGTTCTTCTATAATGAAGCTGGGCACTTTGCCAGAGGTTGCCCCAAAGAGAAGGAGACTTGTGATGAATAGTTGAGTTAGCAGCAAAGGAAGTATAATAGAAGTAGTGGGAACATTTCTTTGTATATAGAGGTGTTGAGATGAGGTATGTAATGGAAATGCAGGAGATTGTAATACTTTGAGAATCAATGAAGTTATCATCGTTGGTACTGATTTGGATTTTTATGAGTTGTTACTCTATGAAGAAAGATTCTGACCATTTTTGAGGATATGAGAAATATGGTCTATGGAAGATTGGAGCATTTTAAGGGTGGTAGTACCCTGTGAGGAGATTTGACACCTGAAAAGGATAATGATATTCCACGAAGTGGATTTCAGACAAAATAAGTACGTGTTTTGTCGCGATATGTGGGATATCCCAAGAGTATGAAGGGATGAAGTACTATTTGGATATAAAGGAGGTATGATGTGGGTAACATGGAGCAATGGTGACTCTGTGATGAGTCTGAGCAATCACTCTTAGTTTGGTACAAATAGAAGGAAGGGAGAGAGTACCATTGGATGGATTTAAGAATGCTATGAAGCTGGATGTTGGAATATTGATTAGTTTCCCTGATGACGAGTTCAAGGTTTACAAGTGATGAGATGGGCAATTGTAGGACCTTGAAGTATGTCTAGAGGGGGGGTGATTAGACTACTTGACCAATTAAAATCTTAACCTTCTCCCAATTTTAGAGTTTCGCAGATTTTAGCTATCTTTGGACAAGTCAAGCAATCATCACACAAATCAAGCAAGCATGCAAAGAGTATATGAGCAGCGGAAATTAAAGCATGCAACTTGCAAGAATGTAAAGGGAAGGGTTTGGAGGATTCAAATGCAATTGGAGACACGGATGTTTTTGTCGTTGTCGGTGTCAAAACCGACGGATCTCGGGTAGGGGGTCCCGAACTGTGCGTCTAGGCGGATGGTAACAGGAGACAAGGGACACGATGTTTTTACCCAGGTTCGGGCCCTCTCGATGGAGGTAAAACCCTACTCCTGCTTGATTGATATTGATGATATGGGTAGTACAAGAGTGGATCTACCACGAGATCAAGGAGGCTAAACCCTAGAATCTAGCCTATGGTATGATTGTTGTTCGTCCTATGGACTAAAACCCTCTAGTTTATATAGACAACGGAGAGGGCTAGGGTTACACAGAGTTGGTTACAATGGTAGGAGATCTACATATCCGTATTGCCAAGCTTGCCTTCCACGCCAAGGAAAGTCCCATCCAGACACGGGACGAAGTCTTCAATCTTGTATCTTCATAGTCTTGGAGTCCGGCCGATGATGATAGTTCGGCTATCCGGACACCCCCTAGTCCAGGACTCCCTCAGTAGCCCCCGAACCAGGCTTCAATGACGACGAGTCCGGCGCGTATATTGTCTTCGGCGTTGCAAGGCGGGTTCTCCTCCAAATTCCATATGCTTGCCAAATAGTGTCTAGCTTCCTTATAAATGTTGCGCTCCTTGGCTTCCACGCCCAATAATGGCCCTCTTCCACGTGTCGTACGAATGCGAAAAGCCAGGGTATTTTTACGTTTTACCCCCAAGCTGCGCGAACAAGTTGCCTATAAGAGAGGCAAGAGTCTAGATCCAAATCTAACCATCCTCCTTCCGCGAGTACTCATCGGAGCGCTTCTGACAAAAATCCACTCCACCATGGACCGTCAACGCGGCTCCTCCTCTCGCGCTCCTAGCCCTCAGCCAAGAGATTGGAGGAGATGTTCAGTCCCGCACAGCGAGCTGGTGACGCTCCAAGCGGAGGGATATCTTCCTCCGGCCTTTATGGTCCCGGTTCGAGCCGGGCTGGCCACCTACAAAGGTGGAAAGCAGGCGGAGAACACCCCCAGTCCCTCCAAAGGAGAGCGGGTGTGCTTCGTCCCCTATTTAATAAGGGGGCTCGGATTTCCCATACATCCGTTTCTCCGGGGGCTTCTGGAGTTCTACGGAGTCCAGCTTCATCACCTTACACCCGCCTCCATTCTGCACATCGCGGGTTTCGTAGCTCTTTGCGAGCTGTTCTTGGGCATCGAGCCCCATTTCGCGCTGTGGAAGAGATTGTTTTGCCTCGTACCCCGTTCTCACGAGGGGTCGATATATCAAGTGGGCGGAGCCGAAATATGGCACATCGCCGGGACCGGATATCTATCCGGAACCCCAAAGAAGGCGTCCAAAGACTGGCCCTCAGAATGGTTTTATATAGAAGACGCTCCACTGCCGGACCCTATTCGGATCGGCCTCCCGGAGTTCAGCAATGCTCCTCTGAAGAAATGCCTGAGTTGGCGCCCACGGAGCCCTCAACGGGAAGATGACAGGAGCGTCCATTATCTGATGGGCCGGATAAGGTTGCTGGCCCATTCCAGATTGACCATGATTGGAGTCATGGCCACGTGCAATATGCGAGGGGTGCAGCCGCTCCAATATAGGGGCCACCCCATGTGGGATTTCAACGGGGAGAATGACGCCACCCGTCATGGCCGCAAGGGGCCGAGATCGTCCGCCGATCTGGTGAAGATCCTGTCCGGCTTGTACAAGGGGGAGAAGGAGGACTTCCTCCAAATGAGTCCATTGAATGGATTCTCCATGAATAACCCTCGGAGCTGGGTAAGCGGACATTTATCTATCCGATCCGTGCTTTCAAAGTTAAGTGTCTTACTTTATTATTTCGACGCAGGAACTACGCCGAGATGTGGAGGGCATACACAGTCCGGCTCCACAACCCGAGGATTCGGAAAGATCCCTTGATCTGGCCTCCGAAGAGGATCCAGACATAAAGGTGGAGCTGATTAACGGGGTGTTCCACCAACTTAGCATGGACAATTCTCTAGTCGCCATTATGGCTGACTATCCCGGTTTATCTCCGGCTTCCTAGGTAACTATGACTGGAGCCCTGACACCATTACTTCATCCTTGCTTATTTCTAACCGCCGTATACCGACGGTGTCTCGCAGGAGGTGCCTTCGAGGCGGGAAGCTGATCCCGCGGCTGCTGACCAACAAGGGTCAGTTCGGCCCAGCAGGCGGAAGAGGGGTGCGGTGCGAATTGAAACGTCGCCGCAACGGTATGGCACGCCACCGTTTTTAAGGAAAAGACCCTTGTAGAGTATATTGATGCTCATGACTTTTTCAGGAGAAAGAGCGCTCATCGGACTGTGCCCGGAGAGGTTGCCAACCAAGCCTCTGCCAGCCAGGCTCCAACACCTGGTCCAGAGGGGGAGGCGAGCGCAAGGCGCGAGCCGGATGCTCCTTCAATGGAGGATGCCGACAGGCTGTCCGCCACCAGGTCTGAGGTGGAGAGCGCCATGAATCATAGGCGCCGCCGGACAGTTCTTCGTGACGCGTGTTTCTCCCCGGAGGCGTTGAATGCCTTTAACGCGGGAGACGCGCACCTCCGTGCTGCTCAAGATGGTTTAACCAGAGCCACGGAGCTATATGTAAAAGACATATGGGTAAGGGATTTTAATAGTTGTATATGCCAGTAGCCCCCGAGACTTAAAGTAGTTAAAATAACTGATTTAAGGATCATTTGACATGCAGGATCTTATGGAGAAGAATACCCAATTGTCCCAGGAACTACAAGAGTGCAAGGCCCAACTTGAGGCCGCACTAGCCGCCGCAGGAAGAGATGCCGAGACCCCCTCCGGTAACACATATTTCAAAAAGATAAGCAGTGTGCGAAGTGCGTATAAGTATGACAATAATATTGCAGATGTTGCCGGACTTTATCCGGACAAGCAACAGCTACTGCGCCAGCTGAAGGCCGACGAGAGGGTGGTTATGAAGGTGCAGCAGGAGAGGAACAAACTCCAAGATGCCCACACCCAGCTTGGAGAAGAGCTAAAAGGTGTTCGGGCCCAGCTGTCTGGCTCCGTGAAGGAGAATCAGCGGCTTCGTCGCGGCATCTACAGTAAGTGCTTGAGCAAACTCTTTTGAAAGAAGAGTTCGGTGAGGAAGTCAATTGACAGAAATATGTCTGTAGGTGTGCTCACAGGTCGCCATGCGGAGGAAATGCCCGGTTCAACGGGTGACCAACTTCCCGAGCTGGTGCAACTGCTCGAACGTGTTCGGCAGGCGATGAGTGGCGTCGCCCAGGCCTTATGGCCATCCGTCTCCCTACCAGAGGGCCTTGGAGAGCTTGCGGAGAAGCTTCAGGGAGCATGTCGGTGTCAAAACCTGCGGATCTCGGGTAGGGGGTCCCGAACTGTGCGTCTAGGCGGATGGTAACAGGAGACGAGGGACACGATGTTTTACCCAGGTTTGGGTCCTCTCGATGGAGGTAAAACCCTACGTCCTGCTTGATTAATATTGATGATATGGGTAGTACAAGAGTGGATCTACCACGAGATCAAGGAGGCTAAACCCTAAAGCTAGCCTATGGTATGATTGTTGTAATGTATGTTGTGTCCTACGGACTAAAGCCCTCCGGTTTATATAGACATCGGAGGAGGCTAGGGTTACACAGAGTCGGTTACAATGGTAGGAGATCTACATATCCGTATTGCCAAGATTGCCTTCCACGCCAAGGAAAGTCCCATCTGGACATGGGACGGAGTCTTCAATCTTGTATCTTCGTAGTCTTGGAGTCCGGCGGACGATGATAGTCCGGCTGTCCGAACACCCCTAGTCCAGGACTCCCTCAGTAGCCCCCGAACCAGGCTTCAATGACGATAAGTCCAGCGCGTATATAGTCTTCGGCGTTGCAAGGCGGGTTCTCCCTTCAAGTTCCATGTATCTGCCGAACAGTGTCCGGCTTCATCATAAATACTGTGTTTCTTGGCTTCTACGCCCAATAATGGCCTTTTTCCACGCGTCGCACGAATGCGAAAAGCCAGGTTGTCTTTTATGTTTCACCCCCTAGTCGTGCGAGTCATCTGCCTACCAAAGAGGCAAAAATCCAGATCCAAACCACACCATCTTCCTCCCGCGAATACTTCATCGGAGCGCCCTTGACCTAAAAATCCATTCCATCATGGACCGTCGACGCGGCTCCTCTTCTCGCGCTCCCAGCCCACCGCCAGGGGATTGGAGGAGGTGCTCTGTTCCACACAACGAGCTAGTGAAGCTCCAAGCGGGGGGATATCTCCCTCCGGCCTTCATGGTCCCGGTTCGAGCCGGGCTGGTCACTTATCAAGATGGGAGGAAAGTGGAGGCTACCCCAAGTCCCAATAAAGGGGAGCGAGTATGCTTCGTCCCTTATCTGATAAGGGGACTCGGATTCCACCACCTTACACCCGCCTCTGTCCTGCATATCACGGGCTACGTAGCTCTTTGCGAGCTGTTCCTGGGCATTGAGCCCCATTTTGCATTGTGGAAGAGGCTGTTTTGCCTCGTACCCCGTTCTCACGAGGTTTCCATATATCAAGTGGGCGGCGCCGAAATATGGCGCATTGTCGGGACCGGATACCCATCCGGTACTCCCAAGAAGGCGTCCGAAGACTGGCCTTCAGAGTGGTTTTACATAGGAGACGCTCCGCTGCCGGACCCAGTCCGGATTGGCCTCCTGGAGTTTAGTGCTGCTCCTCTGAAGAAACGCCTAAGCTGGCGCCCACGGAGCCCCCGATTGGAGGAAGACAAGAGCGTCCATTACTTGATGGGCCGAATAAGATTACTGGCCCATTCTGGTTTGACCATGATTGGAGTCATGGCGACATGCATCATGCGGGGGGTACATCCATTACAATACAGAGGCCACCCCATGTGGGATTTCAACGGGGAAGACGATGCCACCCGTCATGGCCGCGAAGGGCCGGATTCGACCGAGGATCTGGTGCAGATCCTGTCTAGCCTGTACAAGGGGGAGAAGGAGGACTTCCTTCGAACAAACCCTTTGAATGGGTTTTCCATGAACAACCCTAGAGGCTGGGTAAGCGAACACTTTTAAGGGCTCAACCCATGCTTTCGAAGTTTAGGCTTCTTACATTATGTCTTCGGCGCAGGATCTATGCCGGACTGTGGAGGACATGGTAAGTCCCGCTCCGCAACCCGAGGATCCAGAAAGATCCCTGGATCCAGCCTCCGAAGAGGATCCAGATATCAAGGTGGAGCTGATCGACGGGGTGTTTCACCAGCTCAGTATGGACAATACTTTGGTCGCCATTACGGCGGACTACCCCGGACTGTATCCGGCTTCCCAGGTGACTGTGACCGAGGTCCGGACACCATTATCTCTTCCTTGCCCATTTCTGACCTTCGCGAACGATGGTGTTTTACAGGAAGCGCCTTCAGGGCGGGAAGCCGAGCCCGCGGCGGCTGACCAACAAAGGTCAGTCCGGACCAGCAGGCGGAAAAGGAGCGCGGCACGGACTGAAACGTCGCCGCAAAGGTATAGCTCGTATTTAAATTTTCAGAGCAACGTTCCTAGGAAGCGTCTGAGTGCTCATGATTTTTATAGGAGGAAAAGCGCTCGCCGGACTGCGGGCGCGGAAGTTGCCGATCCAACCTATACCGGCCAGGCTCCAACGCCCGGCCTGGAGGGGGAGGCAAGCGCAAGACGCGGGCCGGATCCTCCTCCAACGGAGGACACCGACAGACTGTCCACCACCAAGTCTGAGGTGGAGAGCGCCATGAACCATAGGCGCCGCTGGACAGTGTTTCGTGAAGCGTTCTTCTCCTCTGAGGCATTGGACGCCTTTAACGCAGGGGACGCGCACCTCCGTGCCGCTCAAGATGGTTTTACCAGAGCCACGAAGCAGTATGTGAAAGACATACGGGTAAGGGAATTTTAATGGTTATATACACCAGTAGCCCCCAAGACTTAAAGTAGTTATGTTAACTGATTTAAGGATCATTTGGAACGCAGGCTCTTACTGAGAAGAATGCCCAGCTGTCTCAGGAGCTGCAAGAATGCAAGGCCCAACTTGAGGCCGCACTTGCTGCCGCAGGAGGAGACGCAGAGACCCCTCCTGGTAACACATTTTTATTAATAAATATAAGCGCTGTGCGGCGTGCGCGCAAGTCTAATAGTAACATTGCAGGTGCCGCCGGACAAGATCCGGACAGGCAAGAATTACTACGCCAGCTAAAGGCCGGCGAGAGGGTGCTGAATAGGGTACAGCAAGAAAGGAACAAGCTCCAGGATGCCAACGCCCAGCTCGAAGAAGAGCTGAATGGCGCTTGAGCCGGGCTTTCCAGCTCCGTTAAGGAGAATCAGCGGCTTCGTCGCGGCATTTATAGTAAGTGCTTGAGCGGACTCCTTTGAAAAGAAGAGTTCGGCGAGGAAGTAAATTGACATAATATCTCTTGTAGGTATACTCACAGGTCGCCCTGCGGAGGAGATGCCCATATCAACGGGTGATCAACTTCTCGAGCTGTTGCAACTACTCGAACAAGTTCGGCAGGCAATGAGCGGCGTCGTCCAGGCTTTATGGCCAGCCCTCTCCCTACCCGAGGGCCTTGGGGAGCTTGCGGAGAAGCTTCAGGGAGTGCGGCAGCGCTTCCGTTTGTGGAAGATTTCGGCTTGCCGTCAAGGTGCCAGGGAGGCTTGGGCCATGGTGAAGACGCGTTACAAGAAGGCGGATCCCAACCACATGGCCGAAGTTGGACCGGTGGGGCCCGATGGGAAGGAGATCCCTGTGAGTTTAGTATACAGCCAAGTAGAGTTGGCTGCTAAATTTTCCCAACGGGACTGTAAGTTAGACAGCCTGTTAGACGGGATTGAGGAGGAATACAATCAGTAAATTTGACAACGTATGTTTTCCTTTAAAGTGACATGTGAAATGCCTTCTAGCCAGATTGTAGATCGTTTGTCTTTGCCGACCTTTTCGCTTCAACCTCGGGACCCTAGAGTCCGGAGTGTGTTCGAATACCTTTTTGGTTAAGAAACAACCGGGGTATGCATGGAGACCAGGCGTAGGGGTCATTAGTGCTTTATCAGACAAGTGCCCAACTAGTTATGTTATATTACATGGTTAGTAAGAAACATCTTGCAGGGAGAATAGTTCCGTTAAGGGTTCCTTTCCCTGTGAGGCATGCCCTAAAGTGCATGTCCGGAATGCGAAAAAAGCAGAAAAACATCTGGGGGCGAATAAATGAGTAGGTAAAAAAAATCATCTTTTAAGTCACCGACCGAATATTCCCTTAAGAATGCTAGCTTTCGGCTTCACCCAGTCTGAGGTACACATCCGGCTGACCCGGCAGTAACAATCGCAGAGGTGCTCCCTTTACCTCCTAGCCGAACAATCGGGAACATAGGGGTAAGCACAGGAGACAGGCAACCCAGCTTGGCCAAAACTTAAGTCATATCGATGCATATAATGGTGAGTAAAAGGTACATGTGGAAGCTTGACACATGTGCTGGCATGAAACCCTTATATTTGAGCTTCTGGAAAAGAAGCCCCCAGGTATAATGAGTGCGGATGGCACATCAAATGTATGCGAACAATGCGAAAGTAGGCCATTAGGGGCTTTTTAGTAAAAAGGTTATGAAAAGAGAAACAAAAGACAGCCGAAGTGTAAAAATTTGAACGGAGGAAGGGGACGAACTCTTAGTCCGGCGCTAGGCATAGAATCTTCGGAGGCGGGCTGCATTCCATGGGTTCGGCTCGAGTCGGTTATCCGACGCATTTCGTAGACGGTACGCTCCACCGGCCAGGACTTGATCGATAATGAAGGGGCCCTCCCATTTGGGCTTGAGCTTGTCCTTTTTCTTGTCCGGCAGGCGTAGAACTAGTTCACCAACGTTGTAAGTCTTGGCCCGTACTTCTCTGCTTTGATATCTTCGGGCCTGCTGCTGATAGAACGCGGAACGAGCCTTGGCGACGTCGCGTTCTTCCTCCAATGTGTCCAAGCTGTCCTGCCGATCTAGCTCGGCCTCTCTTTCTTCGTACATGCGCACTCGAGGTGAGTCATGAATAATTTCGCAGGGCAGGACTGCCTCTGCGCCGTAGACCATAAAAAATGGTGTGAATCCGGTAGTGCGGTTAGGCATTGTCCGCAGCCCCCAGAGTACGGAGTCGAGCTCCTCGACCCAGTGCGTGTCAGATTTAGTAAGTGACCGCACTAGTCTGGGTTTAATGCCGCTCATTATTAGACCATTTGCTCGTTCCACTTGACCGTTGGTTTGAGGGTGATAGACTGAAGCGTAGTCGAGCTTGATGCCCATATTTTTGCACCATGACTTAACCTCGTCGGCTGTGAAGTTCGTGCCGTTGTCAGTGATGATGTTGTGGGGGACTCCGTAATGGTGTACTACCCCGGATATAAAGTCTATCACTGGTCCGGACTCTGCCATTTTGACCGGTTTGGCCTCTATCCATTTGGTGAATTTATCCACCATGACCAATAGGTACCTTTGCTTGTGGGTTCCCCCTTTAAGGGGTCCAACCATATCAAGCCCCCAGACCGCGAACGCCCAGGTAGTGGGTATAGTTTTGAGGGCGGTGGGCGGCATATGGCTCTGATTAGCAAAGAGGTGACAACCAACGCATCTCTGGACTAAGTCCTGGGCATCTGCCCAGGCCGTCGGCCAATAAAATCCTGTACAGAATGCCTTTCCTACAAGGGCCCGGGCTGCTGCGTGGTGTCCGCCTAGTCCGGCATGAATTTCAGCCAGGAGGTTTCGCCCTTCCTCTTCAGAGATACACCTTTGAAGGACTCCGGTTGTACTTTTCTTATAAAGTTCTCCCTCATGGACCTTGTAGGCTTTCGATCGCCGGACTATGCAGCGGGCCTCGTTTTGGTCTTCGGGAAGTTCCTGCCTAAGCAAGTAGGCTAGGAATGGTTCTGTCCACGGGGCGATTACTGCCATTATGTCGTGGGCTGAAGGTGTTATGTCATCGACTGAATCGCCGATTGGCGTGGTTTTTTCCGGTTTGTCACTTCCGGGCTCCTCTTCCCATAGTACGGATGGCTTGAAGAGCCGTTCCAGGAAGATATTTGGAGGGACAGCATCACGTTTCGCACCGATGCGTGCCAGTACGTCGGCCGCTTGGTTATTATCTCGGGCTATGTGATGGAATTCGAGTCCTTCAAACCGAGCTGACATTTTTTGGACAGCATTGCGATATGCTGCCATTTTCGGATCCCTGGCGTCAAAGTCTCCATTTATTTGGGATATTGCAAGGTTTGAATCCCCACGCACCTCTAGGCGTTGAATGCCCATGGAGACTGCCATCCGGAGGCCATGTAACAGGGCCTCGTATTCGGCTGCATTGTTGGAGTCCGTGTACATTATTTGAAGTACATACTGGACTGTGTCCCCGGTTGGGGACGTCAATATGACGCCAGCCCCCAGTCCGGCCAACATTTTAGAGCCGTCGAAGTGCATAACCCAATTGGAGTATGCGCCGTACTCTTTAGGGAGTTCGACTTCGGTCCATTCAGCGACGAAGTCAGCCAAAACTTGTGAGTTTATAGCTCGCCGAGGTTTGTAAGTTATATCGAATGGTAAGAGCTCAATGGCCCATTTTGCAATCCTGCCCGTTGCGTCACGGTTATTTATGATGTCATTGAGTGGTACTTCGGAGGCCACTGTTAACGAACACTCTTGAAAGTAGTGTCGGAGCTTCCGGGATGCCATGAACACCGCACACGCTATCTTCTGATAGTGTGGGTAACGGGATTTGTAGGGAGTTAACACAGTGGATACATAATACACTGGTTTTTTAAGAGGGAATTTATGCCCTTCTGTCTCTCGTTCGACGACGAGTACCGCGCTTACGACTTGATGCGTTGCTGCGATGTATAACAACATTGGTTCGGCTAGATTGGGCGCAGCCAGGACCGGATTTGTTGCCAATATGGCCTTTATTTCTTCGAGTCCGGCAGTGGCAGCATCCGTCCACTCGAAGTGTTTGGTGCGCCTGAGGAGGCGATAGAGGGGCAATGCCTTTTCTCCTAGACGGGAGATAAAGCGGCTTAAAGCTGCCATGCATCCTGTGAATTTTTGTATCTGTTTGAGGTCTTTTGGAATATCCAACTGTGACAGAGCTCGGATTTTAGCCGGGTTTGCTTCAATTCCTCTACCGGATACAATGAAGCCCAGCAGTTTTCCGGCTGGTACGCCGAAAACGCATTTTTCCGGATTCAGCTTGATGTCATATGCTCTGAGGTTGTCGCATGTGAGCCTCAAATCGTCTACTAGAGTTTCGACGTGTTTTGTTTTGACGACTACGTCGTCTACGTATGCCTCGACTGTTTTGCCGATCTGGGTAGCCAGACATGTTTGAATCATGCGCTGATATGTTGCGCCGACATTTTTAAGTCCGAAGGGCATCGTGTTGAAGCAGAATGGTCCGTATGGAGTGATGAATGCCGTTGCGGCTTGGTCTGCTTCCGCCATCTTGATTTGATGGTAGCCAGAGTATGCATCGAGGAAGCACAACGAATCGTGCCCTACGGTAGCATCGATAATTTGGTCGATGCGGGGGAGAGGGAAGGGGTCCTTTGGGCAAGCCTTATTGAGGTCTTTAAAATCGACACAGAGGCGCCAGGATTTGTCCTTATTTGGTACCATTACCAGATTTGCTAGCCAATCCGGATGTTTGATATCTCTGATGAATCCGGCTTCCAATAGTTTGGCTAGCTCTTCTCCCATTGCCTGTCTTTTGGGTTCGGAAAATCGTCGAAGAGCCTGTTTGACTGGCTTAAATCCTTTTAGGATGTTGAGGCTGTGTTCTGCCAACCTGCGTGGGATTCCGGGCATATCCGAAGGATGCCAGGCGAAAATGTCCCAATTTTCCCGAAGGAATTCGCGCAGTGCGGCGTCTACTTCGGGGTTCAATTGTGCCCCAATGGAGGCCGTCTTTGTTGGGTCCGTTGGATGGACCTGGAATTTTATTATTTCATCTGCTGGTTTGAAGGAGGTGGACTTGGATCTTTTATCGAGTATCACATCGTCCCTATTCACCATAGAGCGCAGCGCGGTGAGTTCTTCTGCTGCTAAGGCTTCGGATAGTGCCTCCAGGGCTAGTGAGGCTGTCTTGTTTTCGGCGCGGAGTGCTATGTCCGGATCACTAGCGAGAGTGATTATTCCGCCGGGCCCAGGCATTTTGATCTTCATGTACCCGTAATGAGGTACTGCCTGAAAAATTGTGAATGCCTCTCGTCCTAATATAGCGTGATATCCGCTGTTGAACGGGGCCACTTGGAACATGACTTCTTCGGATCTTTAATTGTCCGGCGAGCCGAACACCACATCGAGTGTGATTTTTCCGGTGCAGCGCGCTTCCCGACTAGGGATTATTCCTCTGAAGGTTGTGCTGCTTCGCTCAATACGGCTCCAGTATATTTCCATTTTTTGAAGAGTTTCCTCGTAGATGAGGTTTAATCCACTGCCGCCATCCATGAGGACCTTTGTAAGTCGAAAGCCGTCCACTATGGGACTAAGCACCGGTGCGGCTGGTGCTCGGGCTGTTCGGAATTTAGGTTCGTCGCTGGCGTTGAACATAATGGCTGTGTCGCTACATGGATTTGCTGTTGCCACTTGGTAGACTTCGGCGAGGCCGCGGAATGTTCGTTTTCGCATATTATTTGATGCGAAGGTCTCGAAGACTGTTGATACCGTACCGGTATTGTTGGAGTGGTTTTCCGGGGCTAGAAGCTCCTTGCCACTTTTGGCCACCTGCCGTAGTATCCAACTTGCTCGAAGGCTATGAGTTGGGACGGTGCTCTCTGTACTATGAAGTTTACAGGGTCTGCTGAGCCATCCTTCCAGTACGGTTTCGTGCCCTTTAAGGGGTTTTTGCTTTTTGGTTTTTAAATCTGGTGCCTCAGTACGATGCACCCTTTTGTTGCGGACTAGGGTTGTATTCGGAGCCGGATTGTCCCAAAACTGATTTTCGGTTTTCCGGAAACTCTCCATCACACAGTATTTTCGTACTATGGACGCCAGATCGGTGAAGCGTGTAATTTTACGACGGCCGATGGCGTTCAATATTCCCTTGTCCGTGCAATTATTGCAAAAGATTGAGATTGCGTTTTCCTCTCGGCAGTCCTTTATCTTGTCCATAACCAGGAGGAATCTGGCCCAGTAGTGATGTACTGTTTCAGTGGGCTCTTGCCGTATTAGAGATAGATCGCATATGTCTGGACGGGTGGGTGGACTAAAATTTGGATCCCTGCCCATATTGGGGCTTAAAGGCCGAGGGGTTTCCGAATTCGGAAGCTTGGGTTGCTGGACACGATCCAGCGAGTCCGGAACGATGCATGATTTTAAGTTCAATGCTCGATCGAAGTCCGTCCCTCCGCGGGAATCTGGCATGGAGGGTTCGGGAATCCGGACGTGACTAGTTTTCAATATAGGCAAAGAGTCGCCGCGTTGTTCCTCTACCACTGCGACGTGGTGGGTGGCCTGGGAGAGTTAATCTCTCTCAGATCGGTTTTAAGCCCAATGTGATTGTAGTCTGTAGCGACTCCCAAGGCTGCGATGCGATCCAAGAGCTCGTTGATAGACGAGAGCTCCATTGGATCCAGCCGCTCGTCAAATTCCGAGCTGACGCGGGGATTGCTTTTGACGACTTGGGAAGTCATTGTCGAAGTAGAGGCCAGACAGGCGGTCATAAGAAAACCGCCTAGCCAGATAGTTTGGCCGGCGGCCAAGGCCCCTTTGGCGAAAATACCGTCTTTGAAGACGGGTGGAGGCATCCTTCCTATCAGTGATGACACAGAGGAACTCTCAATGAAAGCACCAATGTCGGTGTCAAAACCGGCAGATCTCGGTGGGGGTCCCGAACTGTGCGTCTAGGCGGATGGTAACAGGAGACGAGGGACACGATGTTTTACCCAGGTTCGGGCCCTCTCGATGGAGGTAAAACCCTATGTCCTGCTTGATTAATATTGATGATATGGGTAGTACAAGAGTGGATCTACCACGAGATCAAGGAGGCTAAACCCTAAAGCTAGCCTATGGTATGATTGTTGTAATGTATGTTGTGTCCTACGGACTAAAGCCCTCCGGTTTATATAGACACCGGAGGAGGCTAGAGTTACACAGAGTCGGTTACAATGGTAGGAGATGTACATATCCGTATTGCCAGGCTTGCCTTCCACGCCAAGGAAAGTCCCATCCGGATACGGGACGGAGTCTTCAATGTTGTATCTTCGTAGTCTTGGAGTCCGGCGGACGATGATAGTCCGGCTGTCCGGACACCCCCTAGTCCAGGACTCCCTCAGAGCACATCCGTCTGTGGAAGATATCGGCCTGCCGTGAAGGCGCCAGGGAGGCCTGGGCTATGGTGAAGACGCGGTACAAGAATGCGGATCCGAACCACATGGCCGAGGTCGGACCTGTGGGGCCCGATGGGAAGGAGATCCCTGTGAGCTTAATGTACGGCCAAGTAGAGTTGGCCGCTAAGTATTCCCATCGGGACTGTAAATTAGACAGCCTGCTAGATGGGATTGAATAGGAGTACAATCAGTCAGTGTGATGATGTATTTTTAAAATGACATGTATAATGCCTTCTAGCCGGATTGTAGATCGTTTGTCGTTGCGGACCTTTTCGCTTCAACCTCGGGACCCAACAGTCCGGAGTGTGTCCGAATACCCTCGCGATTATGCAAAAAACCGGGGCATGCATGGAGACCAGGCGTAGGGGTCATTAGTGCTTTATAAGACAAGTGCCCAACTAGTTATGTTATATTACATGGTTAGTAAGAAACATCTTCTAGGGAGAATAGTTCCGTTAAGGGTTCCTTTCCCTGGGAGGCATGCCCTAAAGTGCATGTCCGGACTGCGAAAAGAGCAGGAAAACATCTAGGGACAGATAAATAAATGAATGAGAAATCATCTTTCAAGTCACCGACCGAATATTCCCTTAAGAACGCTAGCTTTCGGCTTCACCCAGTCCGAGGTACACATCCGGCTGACCCGGCAGTAACAATCGCAGAGGTGCTCCCTTTACCTCCTAGCCGAACAATCGGGAACGTAGGGGTAAGCACAGGAGCTAGGCAACCCAGCTTGGCCAAAACTTAAGTCATATCGATGCATATAATGGTGAATAAAAGGTACTTGCAGTAGTGTGACGCATGTGTTGGGCATAAAGCCCGTATAAGTAAACTTTTGATAAAGAAGCCCCCAGGTATATTGAGTGCGAGTAGCACGTCAAGTGTGTGCGAACAATGCACAAATCATCCCTCAAGGGCTTTATGAAAAAGGTGGGAGAAAAGAGAGAAACAAAAGACAACTGAAGTATAAAATGTGGATGGAGGAAGGAGACGAACTCTGAGTCCGGCGCTAGGCGTGGAATCTTCGGAGGCGGGCTGCGTTCCATGGGTTCGGCTCGAGTCGGTTATCCGATGCGTTTCGCAGACGGTATGCTCTGCCGGTCAGGACTAGGTCTATGATGAAGGGACCTCCCCATTTGGGCTTGAGTTTGTCCTTTTTCTTGTCCGACAGGCGTAGAACTAGTTCGCCAACATTGTAAGTTTTAGCCCGTACTTCTCTGCTTTGATATCTTCGAGCCTGCTGCTGATTGAATGTGGAACGAGCCTTTGCCACGTCGCGCTCCTCCTCCAATGTGTCCAAGCTGTCCTGCCGATCCAACCCGGCTTCTCTTTCTTTGTACGTGCGCACTCGAGGTGAGTCATGAATTATATCGCAGGGCAAAACTGCCTCTGCGCCGTATACCATAAAGAATGGTGTGAATCCGGTAGTACGGTTTGGTGTGGTCTGCAGCCCCCAGAGTACAGAGTCGAGCTCCTCGACCCAGTGCGTGTTAGATTCCGTAAGGTACCGCACTAATCTGGGTTTGATGGCGCACATGATTAGACCATTTGCTCGTTCGACTTGACCGTTAGTTTGAGGGTGATAGACTGAAGCGTAGTCGAGCTTAATGCCCATATTTTTGCACCAAAGCTTAACCTCATTGGCCGTGAAGTTCATGCCGTTATCGGTGATGATGCTATGGGGGACTCCATAACGGTGTACTACCCCGGATATGAAGTCTATCACTGGTCCGGATTCGGCCGTTTAACTGGCTTGGCCTCTGTCCATTTGGTGAATTTGTCCACCATGACCAATAGGTACTTTTGTTTGTGGGTTCCCCCTTTAAGGGGTCCAACCATGTCAAGCCCCCAGACCGCAAACGGCCAGGTGATGGGTATAGTTTTGAGGGCGATGGGTGGCATGTGGCTCTGATTAGCAAATAGCTGGCAACCGACGCATCGTTGGACTAAGTCTTGAGCATCTGCCCGGGCCGTCGGCCAATAGAATCCTGTACGGAAGGCCTTGCCTACAAGGGCCCGGGCTGCAGCGTGGTGCCCGCCGACTCCTTCGAACCGAGCTGACATTTTTAAGATGGCGTTACGATAGGCTGCCATTTTTGGATCCTTGGCGTCAAAATCTCCATTTACTTGGGATATTGCAAGGTTTGAATCCCCGCGCACCTCTAGGCATTGAATACCCATGGAGATTGCCATCTGGAGACCATGTAGGAGGGCCTCATATTCGGCTGCATTGTTGGAGTCCGTGTACATTATCTGAAGTATGTATTGGATTGTGTCTCCGGTTGGGGACGTCAATACGACGCCAGCCCCCAAGCCGGCCAACATTTTGGAGCCGTCAAAATGCATGATCCAATTGGAGTATGCGCCGTACTCTTTAGGGAGGTCGGCTTTGGTCCATTCAGCAATGAAGTCAGCCAAGACTTGCGACTTTATAGCTCGCCGTGTTTTATAGGTTATGTCGAATGGTAAGAGCTCAATGGCCCATTTTGCAATCATGTCCGTTGCGTCACGGTTGTTTATAATGTCGTTGAGGGGTACTTCGGAGGCCACTGTTATCGAACATTCTTGAAAGTAGTGTCGCAGCTTCCGGGATGCCATGAACACCGCGTACGCTATCTTTTGATAATGCGGGTACCGGGACTTGCATGGAGTTAAGACAGTGGATACATAGTACACTGGTTTTTGAAGAGGGAATTTATGCCCTTCTGTTTCTTGTTCGACGACGAGCACCGCGCTTACAACTTGATGCGTTGCCGCGATATATAACAACATTGGTTCGCCCAAGTTGGGCGCGGCCAGGACCGGGTTTGTTGCCAATATGGCCTTTATTTCTTCGAGTCCGGCCGAGGCAGCATCCATCCACTCGAAATGTTGGGTGCGCCTGAGGAGGCGATAGAGGGGCAATGCCTTTTCTCCCAAACTGGAGATGAAGTGGCTTAGAGCCGCCACGCATCCAGTTAATTTTTGTATTTGTTTGAGGTCTTTTGGGATATCCAACTGTGACAGAGCTCGGATCTTGGCTGGGTTTGCTTCAACTCCTCTACCGGATACAATGAAGCCCAGGAGCTTTCCAGCTGGTACGCCGAAAACGCATTTTTCCGGGTTGAGCTTAATGTCATATGCTCAGAGGTTGTCGAATGTGAGCTTCAAGTCGTTTACTAGAGTTTCGACGTGTTTGGTCTTAACGACCACATCGTCTATGTATGCCTCCACTGTTTTGCCGATCTGGGTAGCCAGACATGTCTGAATCATGCGCTGATATGTTTCGCCGGCGTTTTTGAGTCCGAAGGGCATTGTGTTGAAGCAGAATGGTCCGTATGGAGTAATGAATGCCGTTGCGGCTTGGTCTGCCTCCGCCATCTGTATTTGATGGTAGCCGGAGTATGCGTCGAGGAAGCACAATGAATCGTGTCTTGTGGTAGCATCGACGATTTGATCGATGCGGGGAAGAGGGAAAGGATCCTTTGGACAAGCCTTGTTAAGGTCTTTAAAATCGACACACAAGCGTCAGGATTTGTCCTTTTTTGGTACCATTACCAGGTTCGCTAGCCAGTCCGGATGTTTGATGTCTCTGATGAATCCGGCTTCCAATAGTTTGGCTAGCTCCTCTCCCATTGCCTGTCTTTTGGGTTCGGAAAATCGCCGAAGAGCCTGTTTGACTGGCTTGAATCCTTTTAGGATGTTTAGGCTGTGTTCTGCCAATCTGCGTGGGATTCCTGGCATATCTGAAGGGTGCCAGGCAAAGATGTCCCAATTCTCCCGAAGGGATTGGAGTGCGGCATCTACATCAGGGTTTAACTGTGCCCCAATGGAGGCTGTCGGTGTCAAAACCGGCGGATCTCGGGTAGGGGGTCCCGAACTGTGCGTCTAGGCGGATGGTAACAGGAGACGAGGGACACGATGTTTTACCCAGGTTCGGGCCCTCTCGATGGAGGTAAAACCCTACGTCCTGCTTGATTAATATTGATGATATGGGTAGTACAAGAGTGGATCTACCACGAGATCAAGGAGGCTAAACCCTAAAGCTAGCCTATGGTATGATTGTTGTAATGTATGTTGTGTCCTACGGACTAAAGCCCTCCGGTTTATATAGACAACGGAGGAGGCTAGGGTTACACAGAGTCGGTTACAATGGTAGGAGATCTACATATCTGTATCGCCAAGCTTGCCTTCCACGCCAAGGAAAGTCCCATCCGGACACGGGACAGAGTCTTCAATCTTGTATCTTCGTAGTCTTGGAGTCCGGCGGATGATGATAGTCCGGCAGTCTGGACACCCCCTAGTCCAGGACTCCCTCAGTAGCCCCTGAACCAGGCTTCAATGACGATAAGTCCGGCGCGCATAATGTTCGGCATTGCAAGGCGGGTTCCTCCCTTGAATAATCCAGAGAAGATGATGAACACCAGGATAGTGTCCGGCTCTGCAAAATAAATTCCACATTCCACCGTAGAGAGAATAAAATGTACACAAGTCCAATCTGCTGACGTATTATGCGGCATGACATCACACCGCTACCAGGCTTTTACTTGAATCGTTTTTTGTTATACCACCTCCGCACGTTTAGCGAAGCGGTTTCCTTGGCATGTCTTGTCGAAGCAGAGATCGTGTTCCCCTTATTCCGGGATTCTCATCAATATGGACGTGGGTAACCCAACCGCGCCATTGATAGTGGCGCTTGGGAGATAAGCGAGTTTTACCAGGCTGGTGGGGGACGCATAGTCTTCATCCGCCTATATATATGGGATAAGGATTTACCTTCTCACCTACGCCTTCTTCCTCCTTTGCTTATCCATCTCCGCGCACTCAAGCTCCAACGCCCAAGCTCGCGCATCTCGCCTCGACCTTCTCCGATCATGTCCGGAGCGGGTGGCAAATGGTTGGCCTCCACCGTTAAGGAGGAGCACATCACCAAGCTGCGCAGCGCCGGATACCTTTCCGGCGATATCGCGCATTGGCTGCCCGACGAAGGGTAGCTCATCCCTACCCCCGGGCCCCATGAGAGGGTCGTCTTTCTTCCCCACTTCCTCCGTGGACTGGGCTTTCCACTCCACCCATTCGTCTGGGGGCTCATGTTTTACTACGGCCTGGATTTCCACGATCTGGCGCCGAACTTCATCCTCAACATCTCGGCGTTCATCGTCGTGTGTGAGGCCTTCCTCTGCATCCGGCCCCACTTCGGCATGTGGCTCAAGACCTTCAACGTCAAGCCGAAGGTTGTGAAGGGCACGCAAGCGGAATGCGGAGGCGCCATGTTGGGCAAGTTGCCCAACGTCCTTTGGCTCGAAGGGGCCTTTGTGGACTCCGTCAAGGGGTGGCAGTCGGGGTGGTTCTACATCACCGAGCCGCGCGAGCCCACATGGGCGGCGGCCCCCGAGTTTAGATCTGGTATCCCAACGCAGCTCACCTCCTGTAAAAAGAAGGGCTTGTTGTGGGGCAATCCGAAGGAGCTGAAGGGACTCCAAGCCTGTATCCAGAAGCTGGTGAGCAATAAGCTCGGGCTCGTCGACGTGGTCCAGGTCATGCTCATCCGCCGGATTCTCCCATGCCAAGAACGGGCATTTAATCTGTGGGAGTTCAATCCGGAACAGCACCGGGCGCTGAGCGGGCTCTTCGACACGACGTACGAAGGCGCCTGGAGGGTGCTGTTTAAGGGCGCCGAAGCCCCCGCATCCGCGACGGAAGATCGCGGATTTTGCTCGCAGCATCCAGCTGACGAGGTAAGTGATTCAACCCCTTTACGGGACACTTGTGGTAAATAGGTTGATTCTTAAGAGGGTTTCAATCTCTCCTTTCCTTTGGCAGGAATGGATGGGGAAGGCTGAGCAGCTCATCTGTCCGGCTCCCATGCCAGAAGATCCAGTGGACGCCCGTCTAGCGGGGCTGCTGGTTCCGGCACCGCACGTGGTGCCGGAGAAGAAGGCCAAGAAAGTGGCCACGGGGACTCGAAAGAGTTCCCGTAATCAGGCGTCCGACGACGAGGCGGACTCCTCCCCCGAAGATGAGGAGGAGGAACAAGACTCTCTCCCGGAGGAGGGAGAGAAGAAGAGGAAGGCTTCCCCAATAGGGGAGGCCGAAGGGTCCAAGAGGGGGAGAACTATTCCCCCGGACAGTTTCGCCAACACCATCGTTGGCAAAGAGGAGTGGCCTTCAAGGGCCAGGCGTCTGGCGAGATCGTAAGTATCCGGATCCCTGATATGCAATTTCTTTCTTGTCACCCAGTGTCCTACTAATGCCACATTCTGTCCGTAGTCCGGCCGATGATGATCTCCCCGCTTCATCGAGCGGGTCATTGGCCCCGTCGAATGTGGATTCACTTCCGACTGCCTCTACCCCCCGCGCCGACGAGGACGCCGAGGTGGGATCCCAGAGAGGGACCCATCAGGAGGAGGCTCAGGAGGCGCCGCTAGGCAGCCTCCCGGACTTTGCGCCGGACTCTACATCGGAACCCGCAGTGGTTCCAGAGTCCGGCAGGCGGCCCCTTCGAAAGAAGGGCAAGACTGTGACACCGGTGGCCTCCGTCCAACCGGAGGCACCGGAAAACTTGTTGGAGGCGCTTAAAGGCGCTTCCATCGAGGAAGAACACCGCACTATCATGAGTGCGGTGATTCAGAAGGTTCAGCTTGCCAAGAGCTGGCTGACCGAAGCCTACAGCAGCCTTCTAACAGGCTTTGAGGTAAGAAGTTATAATTATGTAATGTAATACCGCATAGACAGTAGCCCCTGATGCTCAGTTCGGTGTTCGGAAAGAAAAGCCGGACTGAGGATCTAAAAAGATATACGTAGGGTTGCTTTAAATATGTCCATATGGGTTTGCAGGCTGCGCTGCTGACCTCTGCCGCACTGACTGCGGAGGTCGGTGCGTTGAAGCAAGATCTCGAGCGGTCCGAGCAAGAGCTCGGCCATGCCAAGAAGCGGCTCGAGGAAAAAGAAGGTGAGTAACACCACTTTGAATAGTTACCTTACAGAAAAGGATTTAGGTTGCAATAAAATTAACAAGGATAATATGGGTACTGCAGGGGCCACGAACGAGGTGGCAGCCCTGAAGGAGGCTGTGTCTGCGGCCGAATGCAGTGCGGCCGCGGAATGGGCAGGGCGAGAAAAGCAAGAGGCACAGGTGGCGGAAGTACGGCAAGAGCTCCGGGCTCTCATGGAGAAGCATGAGAGCTTGGAGCGTGACTCCAAGACTCGGGAGTCCGAGCTTGCCTCGGCTCTCGAAAGTGCCAAGTCCGCCAAGGCCGAGGCCCGTAAGGCCCTTCAGGAGATTGAGGATTTAAAGAAGATAGCGGCGGGTAAGGCATTTTGCATGCAAAGCAAGCATGTTAATGTAAACTACCTGACACTTACCCGCATTCGGAGCTCTCCAGGGGCGTTTGCAGATCTGCCGCATAGTGCGTCCGATGCTGCCGCATTCTATCGTGGTGAGGAGGGGAGCTCGACGGAGAAGGTCTTCTGGTCTCAGTACGCTGAGGCCGGCCATCCGGTGCTCCCAAGCGACCAGCTGAAGCAGCTGGTCGAACTCCACAAGGTAGCTGAGGAGGCCATGAAGGGCCTTATAGTCCGGCTGTGGCCTGGACAGGCCATGCCTCGGAGCTACTTCGGCCTCGTGCGGCAGCTGGTGGATGCGTGTCCCTGGGTGGAGGTCATCAAGCGCTCCGCTTGTATTGAAGGTGCTCGTCGGGCCCTTGCCCGCACAAAGGTGCACTGGGGCAGGCTGGATGCGGAGAAGCTTCTCACGGACCCGCCGCCACCGGGCAAGGAGTATCGTACGCCCGAAATGTATTATAAAACTGTCCTAAAGGGAGCCCGCGATATTGCGGATGAATGCCCCAGAGATGTAATTTTTGAGTAAACTTTGTTCATGTGCGCATGAAGCAACACTTGTTTAATTTAAAATATTACCTTCTGTGCGGCCGTTTATAAAATCTGAGAGATGGCAAGTCGTTGGCTTCAGCCCCCGAGCCACGAGTGCTAGGGTGTTCGGGATAAACTTGAGCACTCTTGTTCCCATTTTTGGGTCCATCTAGGGAGGCGCTCAACACAACGAACAAGGCAACCGGACTTGTAATGCTTGAACACTCTCACTTAGCCATAGAATTCTATAATTTTAAATTTCGGCGAAGCCCCTGGTATTCGGAAGACCGAATCCGGGATGCAATCCACGCCTTCGTCGGACATTGTCCGGAACTTCGCTCGAAGCGGCGTGAGTCTTTAAGGACCCGAAAAAACCTCTCGAACAGCGACCAGTCTCTCGCCTTATCATGCCGGTCAGTTTTAGCTTTCTCCACTGAGGCGCTCGCCCGGCTCAACCGGGGCGCAATCGCAGTGGTTCTCCTAGTGCCACCTTAGCCGACAGAATGGAACGTAAGGCACCAAAACATGGAAGCCGGGCAAACCCAACTATTGACCCAAGACATGATTCGGAGCCGATTCATATAATGCTATAAGTTCGGGGTGCCGCACTTATGAAAGTGTTCGGACTTATCGCACCATAATGTGGGGAACATAAGCCCCTGGTGTATTAGGCCGTACCAAAATATACGGGTGCAAGATGTCATGTAATGAACATATAAAAAGTGATGCAATTGCAGTCGAAAAGTGCTGCATTATTTATTAAAGGAAGTCTGCTATGAGTGCGGACTGATACAAATAGTGCGGTAAGCAAGGGATTTGGACTAATTAAACAGGTCCCCCTCCCGGGATGAGCTGCGGACTTGGTGTATATAATCGAATTTAATGCTCGTAATTGAGACCACCTGAGTATTCGTCGCAGTCTTCTTTCTTCCCTGGCTATTGCATCGTGAGTTCGGCAGGTTCACCGCCAGACAGGGCCTCTGGTTTAATGGAGTCCTGTGTATACAAAGAAGGAAAACGATAATAATAATAATAAAAAGAAGGGGGGCACACTTGCGAGCCCCTGGTGTGGTCGAGCCGCACTCTGGTTCCATTGTGGTCGTGCCCCTTCCCCTACGCCCATGGTATCTCCAAAGCGTAATGATGTACGCGGAGGGTTGTTCTTGCAATCATGCGAGGGCGGGGGTTGGGGCCGCATTGCTACGCGTGCTCTGATCGCGCCAGGTGGTCTTGGTTGGTATTGCTTCGGGCGCGTTTTGCTATATCCGGCCGTTTAACGGCCGGACTCGAGAATTGCCTTAAAAGGTTGCTCTGTACTTCCGCCGCGAGAGCTGCTGTATGTTCCTCCGTTCGGAGGGAGCGTTCTGTATTTCCGTTGACCGTGATGACTCCACGAGGGCCTGGCATCTTGAGCTTGAGGTATGCATAATGCGGCACCGCGTTGAACTTTGCAAACGCGGTTCGTCCGAGAAGAGCGTGATAGCCACTACGAAATGGGACTATGTCGAAGATTAACTCTTCGCTCCGGAAATTGTCCGGGGATCCGAAGACCACTTCCAGTGTGACTGGGCCCGTGCAATTGGCTTCCACACCTGGTATGACACCTTTAAAGGTTGTCTTTGTAGGTTTAATCCTTGAGGGGTCTATGCCCATGTTGCGCACTGTATCCTGATAAAGCAGGTTCAGGCTACTACCGCCGTCCATCAGGACTCTCGTGAGGTGAAATCCATCGATGATTGGGTCTAGAACCAATGCGGCGAATCCGCCATGGCGTATGCTGGTCGGATGGTCTCTTCGATCGAAAGTGATCGGACAAGAGGACCATGGATTGAACTTCGAGGCGACTGGCTCCATCGTATAGACGTCCCTTAGTGTGCACTTCCTCTCCCTCTTGGGTATATGGGTTGCATAAATCATGTTCACCGTCCGTACTTGTGGGGGGAAGCCCTTCTGTCCTCTATTGTTTGGTGGTCGGGTCTCCTCCTCGTTGTCGCTGTTTAGCCCCTTGTCATTGTTTTCGGCAATTAACTTGCCTGCCTGCTTGAACACCCAGCAATCTCTGTTGGTGTGATTGGCTGGCTTTTTGGGGGTGCCATGTATCTGGCATAAGCGGTCGAGTATTCGGTCCAAGTTGGACGGACCCGGAGTGGTTCTTTTGAATGGCTTCTTCCGCTGACCGGGTTTAGAGCCTCGGAATCCGGCGTTGACTGCCGTATCCTCCTTATCGTCGCCGTTAATGTGGCGTTTGTTTTTGTTTCGACGTGACCTGCCATTGTTGTCCTTAGTATCCGGACTGCCAGAATTTTTCCTGAGGTTGTTGCTGCGAGCTAGCCAGCTATCCTCTCCCGCGCAGAAGTGGGTCATTAATGATGTGAGGGCTGCCATTGATTTCGGCTTTTCCTGTCCCAGGTGCCGGGCTAGCCACTCGTCGCGGATGTTATGTTTGAAGGCTGCAAGGGCCTCTGCATCCGGACAATCGACGATTTGGTTTTTCTTTGTCAAGAACCGTGTCCAGAATTGTCTGGCCGATTCGTCTGGCTGCTGAATTATGTGGCTTAGGTCATCGGCGTCTGGTGGCCGCACATACGTGCCCTGGAAGTTGTCGAGGAATGCGACTTCCAGGTCTTCCCAACACCCAATTGACTCTGCGGGCAAGCTGTTGAGCCAATGCCGAGCTGGTCCTTTAAGCTTGAGTGGGAGATACTTGATGGCGTGGAGATCGTCGCCGCGGGCCATATGGATGTGGAGAAGATAATCTTTGATCCAGACCGCGGGGTCTGTTGTGCCATCGTAGGACTCGATGTTTACGGGTTTAAACCCTTCAGGGATTTGATGATCCATTACTTCATCAGTGAAGCATAGCGGGTGTGCGGTGCCTCTGTATTGAGCAATATCACGACGCAGCTCGAGAGAGCGTTGTCTGCTGTGTTCGGCCCGGCCGGGGTTATTGTATCCGGCACGACGGTATTCGTCATGGGTCGTGGGGCGCCCACGTGATCCGTAGATGGATCTGGATTGCCTTGCTTTGTCCTCCAATATATCTCGCAAGTCCGGCGCGTTCCCTCTTGGCTTCGTACTTTTGGAGCGATGCCGGGGTACGGTCTTGGTTGGGGGCCTGGATGCCTCTTTGTCACGACCACGGGGTGGTCGGTCAGCCGTATCGTGCGCTGGTGATGGAGGTATGTATGCTTCCTCCTCTAATCGAGGGAGCAGCTTGCGTCTTGGGTAACTTTTGGAGGGGCGTTCGAGTTTATACTCTTCGGCCGCGAGGACCTTGGTCCATCGATCGGCCAGCAGGTCCTGATCAGCTTGATGCTGCTGCTGCTTTTTCTTTAGGCTGTTTGCCGTGGCGATAAGCCTGCGTTTAAAACGCTCTTGTTCGACGGGATCCTCGGGCACGACGAATTCGTCGTCGTTGAGTCTTGCCTCGTCTTCGGAGGGAGGTGCATAGTTATAATCCTCAACCTCTTCGTCTGCCGCCCTCTCGTGAGGGCTTGCTTCTGCATCCTCCTGCGCTGAGTCTTGCTGGAGGGGATATCTTCGGCTCTCTCTGGGGTATTATTATCTCCTGTGCCGGAATCTCCATTCTTGTTGTGGCGGGATTTAGAGCGGCGCCGCTGACGCCGGCGCTTGGGCTGTTTCTTTAAAGAATCTGCCTCTGCTGCTTCTTCGCCGTCCCCGTCTTTTGGGGTGTCCACCATGTATATGTCGTATGACGAGGTGGTCTTCCAGTGCCCTGTAGGCGCTGGTTCCTGTTCGTCTCTGGCATCGTCGTCCATAGCGTCGATGTCTTCGGAGTCGTAGTCTAGCATGTCGGTTAGATCATCGACAGTGGCTACAAAGTGGGTGGTGGGTGGGCTCTGAATTTCTTCGTCGTCCATATCCCAACCATCCTGGCCATAGTCCGGCCAGGACTCTCCGGATAGCGAGAGATGCTTTAGCGAGTTTAGGATGTCGCCAAAGGGCGAGTGTTGGAAGATGTCCGTGGCGGTGAATTCCATAACCGGCGCCCAATCAGATTCGATTGGCAGGGGCGTGGGAGGTCCGGAGACCGGCAAGGAGTCCGGCACCTCGGAATCACGAGTTTCGCGAGGGACAAGATTAGCGTTCGGCTCCATCGCCGTGGAAGTTGAAGCCCCCGAGGTGGTGTCCATCCACCGATCCTCGATCTGGGCGATCGGCTCCGGACTAAAGGCCGAAGCGGATTCGTGTGCGGCCACCAAGGCACTGTTCGGCGGCAGAGCTAGATCATGCCCATCGCAATAGTGCGGCACGCTTGGCTGTGGCTCGAGCCCGTCGAAGATCAAGTCCCCACGGATGTCGGCCGTCAAGTTTAGGCTTCCGAATCTGACCTGACGGCCAGGGGCGTAGCTTTCGATCTGCTCCAGATGGCCAAGCGAATTAGCCCGCAGTGTGAAGCCGCCGAATATGAAGATCTGTCCGGGGAGAAAAGTCTCACCCTGGACAGCGTCGTTGGTTGAAGATGCCATCGAACCTATCGGTGACGACACATAGGAACTCTCAATGAAAGCACCAATGTCAGTGTCAAAACCGGTGGATCTCGGGTAGGGGGTCCCAAACTGTGCGTCTAGGCGGATGGTAACAGGAGACGAGGGACACGATGTTTTACCCAGGTTCGGGCCCTCTCGATGGAGGTAAAACCCTACGTCCTGCTTGATTAATATTGATGATATGGGTAGTACAAGAGTGGATCTACCACGAGATCAAGGAGGCTAAACCCTAAAGCTAGCCTATGGTATGATTGTTGTAATGTATGTTGTGTCCTACGGACTAAAGCCCTCCGGTTTATATAGACACCGGAGGAGGCTAGGGTTACACAGAGTCGGTTACAATGGTAGGAGATCTACATATCTGTATCGCCAAGCTTGCCTTCCACGCCAAGGAAAGTCCCGTCCGGACATGGGACGGAGTCTTCAATCTTGTATCTTCGTAGTCTTGGAGTCCGGCGGACGATGATAGTCCGGCTGTCCGGACACCCCCTAGTCCAGGACTCCCTCAGAGGCCGTCTTTGTGGGGTCCGGTGGATGGACCTGGAATTTGACTATTTTGTCCGCTGGTTTAAAAGAGGTGGACTTGGGTCTCTTATCGAGTATCACATCGTCCCTGTTCACCGTAGAGCCCAACGCAGTGAGTTCCTCTGCTGCTAGGGCTTCGGATAGTGCCTCTAAGGCTAGTGCGGCTGTCTTGTTTTCGGCGCGGAGTGCTATGTCCGGATCACTGGCAAGAGTGATGGTTCCATTGGGCCCGGGAATTTTAAGCTTCATGTACCCGTAGTGGGGTATGGCTTGGAAAATTGTGAATGCCTCTCACCCTAATAAAGCGTGATATCCGCTGCTGAACGGGGCCACATGGAATGTGACTTCCTCGGACCTGTAATTGTCCAGCGAGCCGAACACCACATCAAGTGTAATTTTTCCTGTGCAGCGTGCTTCCCGACTGGGGATTATTCCTCTAAAGGTTGTGCTTCTTCGCTCAATGCGGCTCCAGTCTATTTCCATTTTTCGAAGGGTTTCCTCGTAGATGAGGTTTAATCCGCTGCCGCCATCCATGAGTACCTTGGTAAGACAAAAGCCGTCCACTATTGGACTGAGGACCAATGCGGCTGGTGCTTGGGCTGTTCGGAATTTAGGTTCGTCGCTGGCGTTGAAGGTGATAGCCGTGTCGCTCCATGGATTTGTTGTTGCTACTTGGTAGACTTCGACGAGGCTGCAGATTATTCGTTTCCGCATATAATTTGATGCGAAAGTCTTGAAGACTGTTAATACCGTACAGGTACTGTTGGGGTGGTTCTCCGGGGCTAGAGGCTCTTCGCCACTTTTGGCCACCTGCCGCAGTATCCAACATGCTCGAAGGCTATGTGTTGGAGTGGCGCCCTCTGTACTATGAATTTTACAGGGTCTGCTGAGCCATCCCTCCAGTACGGTTCCGTGCCCTTTATGGGGGTTTTGCTTTTTGGTTTTTGTCCCGGGTGCCTGAGCATGATGCGCCCTTTTGTTTTGGACTAGGGTTGTGTTCGGAGCCGGATTGTTCCAAAAATTAGCTTCGGTTTTCCGGACACTGTCCATCGCACAGTACTTTCGTACTATGGACGCCAGGTCGGCGAAGCGTGTAATTTCGCGATGTCGAAGTAATGGGCCACGGGTAGGCTAACCCGAGTCCCAGAACCTTTCAAGACATCGGGGCAGACTGCGCCCCTCAAGTACCTGCGGCGACTCCCGTTCGAGCCGAGTCCCAGGGGCGACTCCAAGACGAGCCAAGTCCCAGAGGCGACTCCCGTTCGAGCCGAGTCCCAGAGGCGACTCCCGTTCGAGCCGAGTCCCAGAGGCGACTCTCATCCAAGCCGAGTCCCAGAAGCGACTCCAATGAAGCCGACTGTGGGAAGTCAGCCCGCGACTTCCAATCACCCCAATAATTAAAAGGCGGGAATGGCCACAGTGCACCGTACCCGCGGAGATCTCCGCCCGACGCGGCACTGTTGCCATGCCAGCCCTGACATCAGTCCTTGGGGCAAGACCCTGTGCCCACGACGCCTTGTCTGTACGGCCCGGAGACGGCGGGACCTATCAGTCAGCGAGAGTATTGAAGACGGCGGGAGCACCGAGAGTCGGACCCATTGGGAGTCAGCCCCCTGGAGTCGGCCGGCCCCTCGCACGGGCCCCACGCGCCATTAACCGGACGTGACCGGGGAATGGCCACAGTGATTGCCCACAGGCGGCGGCACTGTTGCCATGACCCCACGACCAAGCCCGCGTCATTAGAAGCACAGCTACAGTAATCCGCAGCCGACAAGACCTGCCCGCGGCGGACACGGGCTGACTCCCTCGTACCAGGCCGGTCGGCGGGACCCACCAGTCGGCGGGCCCCAGGAGTCGGCAGAGAAGACGGCACATGAGAGACAGACGGCTGGGACCCCCAGCCGGTTTTACCATTGTAACCCTGGGGGGTAGGCCCATATAAACCCCCCAGGGCACCCATGCAAAGGGTTCGCACCTAGTAGCATTAGACCGAACACACCGGAGGGAGAGAGCTAGCCTTGCCTTCTCCTTCCTCCAGAAACAGCTCTAGGAGCACCCTTGTAATCACTTTGCCTTAGTGATCATGTAGAGACCCCGCAGAGCAGCAGTAGGGGTGTTATCTCCTCGGAGAGCCCTGAAGCCGGGTAAGATCCGCCGGCGTGCATGTCTTCGCCTCATCCCGTTTCCAGGCACCGTCAATGTTCTACTCGCCCCCACCATGATAAGACATCCTTTGGCATATGTCGCACCCAACCCCCGACATTTGGCGCCCACCACCTTGGGGCCAGGTGCACCGTCGTCCGGAGATCTGTTCTGGACGGGAACCCACTTCCTCCCTGGCGAGGCAGCCAGCCAGGCTTGCCAGATGGAGTCTGCGTCGACGTGCTGCGCGGCGCTGAGGCCGCCTGTGCAGCGAGCAGCCTCGCCGAACTTGTCGGCGAGGTTCGACTTTCCGACGAGCCTGCATCCGACGCAGGCACGGGTGGCCCCGAGAGTCTCCTCGCGGGCCTCCTCGACCAACTCCACGTCGCCGGTGAGCCTGCCGTGGACTTGGAGTCCATAGGCTCCACCGACCCGATGCTGGTCGACTCCGACGCCGTGTCGCTTGACACTTTCCCCACCAACATGGTGGTCTACGACGAGCCGCTTCCTCACGAGGAGAGCGGCGGAAGCGCCGTCACGTAGGTGCTCGTCATCAGTCACGATGAGCGCTCCGGTGAAGAAGCTCAGGACCCGCTCGCCGCGGCCCTGCAAGACCTAACTGCGCCCATTCCGGAGGACGCAGACGCCGAGACGCTGGAGACACGCTGCCTTTAGATCATCGAAGGCGCCAAGAGGCTGGCGAGCATGAGGCGCTTGTCAGAAGCCTACCAGCGCGAAATGGATCGCGCCATGGGCGACTCGCCGGCTCCGACTGGGCCGAGTCGCCTAGGTGCGGTCCGGCAACGCGGCGCGACCATCGCCGACTTATTTGGGGCTAAACGCCCCGTATACGCCACCCCTGCAGAGAACATCCGCGCCGCCCAAGCGGTGACTGACGAGCTGAAGAACTTCGAGGGCGAAGAGCGCCGCATGATGACGGAGCGAGTCCAGCAGCTCCTCGACGCGGTTGCTGCGCAGAACGCACCCGGCGGCCACAGGGATGCTCTACAGCAACCGAATGACGACTTGCCTCCCCGCCGAGATCAAGGCGCGACGTCTTGGACGCCGACTAGCGGAGTCCGCGGAAGGAAAGAAAAAGAGCTGGCTGCCAGTCACAGTTGGACTCGCATCATCATTGAGCGCGACCAAGATGACCGGCCGAGAGCAGTGGAGCGGCGGGACGACTACCTGCCTCCCCCACCCAGAAGAGAACGACGAGTTTCCCCGCCACCTGTTGAGCATCCGACTCTCGGTGGCCGCCTTGGCCGCCGAGAGGGGGTCGGAGAAAATGACGCCCGCCATCGGATCGACCGGCTCCACCGATCCCTGGCGCTGGAAGAAGAAGACAAGCTGGGTCCGCCTTGCTTTGAACCCCGCATCCGAGACGAGCCCTTCCCCAAAGGGTTCACGCTCCCCCGAGACACACCCAAGTACACCGGCTCCATGAAGCCGGAAGACTGGCTGATTGATTACTGCACGGCCGTCAGTATAGCGAACGGCAACAAGCGAGTTGCCGTGAAGTACGTTCCGCTCATGCTCCAGGGCACGGCCCGGACATGGTTGAACAGTCTGAAGCCCCGCAGCATCAACAGCTGGGTCGACTTCACCGAAGCCTTCATCCGAACTTCACGAGCACGTACAAGCGACCTCCCAAGCCGTGCCAACTTTCCTTGTGCGTGCAAGGCCCCGATGAGTCAACACGCGACTACCTCACGCGCTGGGGCGAGCTTCGGAACTCCTGCGAGGGCATGCATGAGGTGCAGGCTATCGAGTACTTCACTACCGGGTGCCGAGAAGGCACCCTCCTCAAGCACAAGCTCCTCTTCGACGATCCAGAAACCCTCGACGAACTGCTGGTCATAGCAGACAAGTACGCCACAGCCGACTCCTCCATGAAGACAGAGATTCAAGTCAATGCGGCTGGCAAAGTAGCCCCTCAGGCTCCCAGGACTCCAGCTGGAGACACTAGTCGGTGACAATAACAGAGCGACAACAAACGCAAGGCCCAACAGCCGACTTCCAGCAGTCGGCAGGTTGCAACAGTCGAAGATCAACAGCCGGAGGGGCAGCCTCCGGCCAAACGGCAGAAAGGCGGCAAATCCAATTGGTTGCCGGCCTTTTCCTATGAGCAGACTCTGGATGGTCCCTGCAAGTTTCACAGTGGCGCGAAGCCGTCAAATCATAACACCCGAAAATGCCACTGGCTCACTAGAATCGCCAAGGGAGACGGCCTCCTTCCCCCTCCGCCTGCTGGGCCGCTGCCTCCACCGCCGCCCCAGCAGCCGGCGGCCGCTCGGCCAGTCGGCGCAGTGCAAGACGAGTACCCAGAAGAGCAGGGAGCCTATGTGGTGTTCACCAGTGTGGCTGATGATCGGCATAGCAGACGGCTGCAGTAGCAAGAAGTAAATGCAGTGGCAACAGACACTCCAGAGTTTATGCATTGGTCCGAGAAGCCTATCAGTTGGAGCAGAGTGGATCACCCAGAGGTGATGCCGAATCCGGGCTCTTATGCCCTGGTTCTAGGTGCCACCTTGGCCACTGATAGGCGGGCCGCCCGCTTTTCGAGAGTGCTGATAGACAGAGGCAGTAGCATCAACATCCTGTACAAAGATACTATGGAGAAGCTAGGAATCAAGCAAAGACAGCTGCAGAGTAGCCGGACTGTGTTCCATGGTATTGTACCCGGCCTTTCCTGCTCGCCAATCGGCAAAATCCTGATAGACGTCCTCTTCGGGGACAAAGATCATTTCCGCCGAGAGCCAGTCTGGTTTGAGGTAGTGGACCTGGAAAGCCCATACCACGCGCTTCTTGGCCGACCTGCACTGGCCAAGTTCATGGCGGTCCCTCACTACGCCTACCTGAAGATGAAGATGCCGAGTTCCAAGGGAATTCTGACCGTAGCCGGCGACTATATGAAGTCATCCGCATGCGCGACCAAGAGCAGCCGACTGGCCGAGTCCCTGGTGATCGTAGCTGACAAGCGGCTCCTTGATCGGGTCGTGGCGATGGCCGGAAAGCAGCCAGAGATGTCGCCTGACCCCAAGGAGTCGGAAGCTGAGGGTTCGTTTAAGCCAGCCAAAGAGACCAAGAAGATACCCTTGGACCCGGAGCACCCAGAGAGGGATGCTGTCATGGGAACAAACCTTGACAGTAAATAGGAAGGCGAGCTCGTCGATTTCCTCCGTGAGAATCAAGACATCTTTGCATGGTCCCCCAAAGACATGCCAGGTGTAACGACGGAATTCGCCGAGCACAAGCTGCATGTCAGGCCGGATGTGAAACCCGTCAGCCAGCCCTTGCGCCGCCTGTCAGAAGAGAAGAGAAGAGTTGTTGGAGAAGAGATAGCCTGACTTCTTGCAGCCGACTTCATCATGGAAGTGTTTTTTCCAGAGTGGCTGGCAAACCCGGTTTTGGTACTGGAGAAAAACAAGCAGTGGCGGATGTGCATTGATTACACAAGCCTCAACAAAGCCTGCCCAAAGGATCCGTTTGCCCTGCCAAGAATCGATCAGGTGATAGACTCCACAGCCGGATGCGAGCTGTTGAGTTTATTAGATGCATATTCAGGATATCACCAGATCAAGCTGAACCTGCCCGACAGACTGAAGACCGCCTTCATCACGCTGTTCGGAGCCTTCTTCTACCTGACCATGACATTCGGCTTGAGGAATGCCGGCGCCACCTTTCAGCGTTGCATGCAGAAGTGCCTCCTCAAGCAACTCGGCAGGAATGCCCATGTCTACGTGGATGATGTGGTGGTGAAGACGGAGAAGCATGGGACGCTGCTGGAAGACCTCGAGGAAACCTTTGAGAACTTGCGCCGGTTCCAGATCAAGCTCAACCCTGAGAAGTGCGTTTTCGGAGTACCATCCGGCCAACTCCTTGGCTTCCTGGTCTCTGAACGCAGCATAGAGTGCAACCCCGTGAAGATCAAGGCCATCGAGAGAATGGAAGTACCCAGCCGACTGTTAGATGTGCAGAAGTTCACCGGCTGCTTGGCGTCCATCAGCTGATTCATCAGTTGGCTGGGCGAGAAGGCTCTCCCTTTGTATGAATTGATGAAGAAGACCACCTTTTTCGAGTGGAATCACAAGGCGGATGAAGCATTTCTCCTGCTGAAGAAGATGTTGACTACTCCCCCTGTGTTGGCGGCTCCGACTCCTAAAGAGCCCATGCTCCTGTACATCGCCGCCACCAGCCGAGTAGTCAGCACAGTCATTGTAGTCAAACGCAAAGAGGAAGGCAAGGCGCTCCCTGTCCAGAGACCGGTACGTTACCTGAGCGAGGTACTGTCGACCTCCAAGCAGAACTACCCCCACTACCAGAAGATGTGCTACGGTGTGCATTTTGCCGCCAAGAAGCTGAAGCCTTACTTTCAAGAGCATCCAATCACTGTGGTTTGCACGGCCCCGCTGGCCGAGATCATTGGAAGCCGAGACGCCTCTGGCCGAGTGGCCAAATGGGCCATAGATCTGGCTCCTTTCACCATCTACTACCATCCCCGCACCGCCATCAAGTCGCAAGCACTGACCGATTTCCTCGTCGACTGGGCCGAGACCTAGTACCTGCCGCCAGCGCCTGACTCCACCCATTGGCGGATGCATTTCGACGGCTCAAAGATGCGTACCGGCCTGGGAGTCGGCGTCGTCCTCACCTCCCCCAAAGGCGACAAGCTCAAGTATGTGCTGCAGATCCACTTCGCCGCCTCCAACAATGTCGCCGAATACGAGGCGCTCATTCACGGGCTCCGGCTTGCCAAAGAACTCGGCATCCGCCGGATTCTGTGCTATGGCGACTCTGATTTGGTGGTCCAGCTGTCATCTGGCGACTGGGACGCCTAAGATGCAAACATGGCGAGCTACCGTTTCCTGGTGCAGCAACTCAGCGGATACTTTGAGGGGTGCGAGTTCCTTCACGTGCCAAGAAATGACAAAGATCAAGCAGATGCCTTGGCACGAATCGGCTCCACCCGCCAAGCAATACCGTCCGGCGTCCCTCTTCAGCGCCTCCTTAAGCCGTCCATCAAGCCTTCACCAGAATCAGACTCCATCTTTGTGCCGACTCCTCCCGAAGAAATCGGATCCGACTCAAGGGCCCCAGCAGACGGCCCCAAGAAAATTACAGTCGAAGCCAGCCCGGGGACTTCAGAACCCGGCCCGGGGACTGCGCCAGTTGGCTCGGGGACTGCGCCAGTCGTCCTGGAGACTGCGCCAGTCGGCTCGGGGACTTCATCAATCCAGCAAGCGGCCGCAGACTCCAGCCCGCCACCTCCCGGCCCAGCCACCCTTGTCCAAGTCGCTGTGGTGGCGGTTGAAGAAATAGCAACACCCTCATGGGCGCAGCCCATCCTCAAGATTCTAGTGAACAGAGAGCTGCCAACTGATGAGATCTTGGCTCGGCAAGTGCAGCGCCGAGCGGCAGCATACACCATAATCAACAGAGAGCTGGTCAGGCACAGTGTCACTGGTGTCTATCAGCGCTCCGTAGAGCCAGAACAAGGCCAAGCAATTCTCAGAGACATTCATCAGGGGGAGTGCGGCCATCATGCAGCTTCAAGAGCACTCGTCGCCAAAGCCTTTCGGCACGGTTTCTTCTGGCCGACTGCCCTCGATGAGGCTAAAGAGTTAGTCCAAAAATGCAAGGGGTGCCAGAAGTTCCGCTCCAAGCCACTTCGGCCGACTTCCACGCTGAAGACAATCCCCATCGTCTGGCCCTTTGCAGTTTGGGGCTTGGACATGGTGGGACAATTCAAGACGGCCCGAGGCGGCCTAACTCATCTGCTTGTCGCGGTGGACAAGTTCACCAAGTGGATAGAAGCAAAGCCCATCAAGAAGTTGAACGGTCCGACTGCAATGACTTTCATCGCCGACATCACGGTGCGATACGGCATACCGCCCAGCATCATCACCGACAACGGCACAAATTTCGCCAAAGGTGCCTTGGCCCGTTTCTGTGCGACACAGGGCATCCGACTGGACTTAGAGTCCGTTGCCCATCCGCAGTCAAACGGCTAGGTGGAGCGAGCAAAGGGCCTCATCCTGTCCGGCATCAAGCCTCGACTGGTTGAACCACTCGACCGTTCGGCCGGCTGTTGGCTTGAGGAGCTGCCAGCCGTCCTCTGGAGTCTGCGTACGACTCCAAACAAGTCAACTGGCTTCACGCCTTTCTTCCTCGTCTACGGTGCCAAAGCCGTCATCCCAACGGACATAGAGTTTGACTCTCCACGAGTCACCATGTACACCGAAGAGGAAGCTGAAGAAGCACATCAAGATGGTGTCGACCTGCTGGAAGAGGGCCGGCTGTTGGCACTCAGCCGGTCCGGCATCTACCAGCAGAGTCTGCGCCGATACTACAACCGAAAGGTCAGGCCGAGATCGTCTCAAGAGGGTGACCTTGTGCTCCGGCTGATTGAGCGAACAGCCGGCCAGCACAAGTTGTCGGCGCCTTGGGAAGGCCCCTTCTTCATCAGCAAAGTGCTGGGCAATGGCTCCTACTACCTAATCGACGCTCAGAAGCCTCGAGCGCGCAAGAGGGACGACTCCAGCAAGGAGTCAGAATGGCCATGGAACGCAAACCTCCTCCGAAGATTTTACAGTTAATGCAGTATGTACCACGCTATCCTTTGTGCTAAAATACCAAGACTTTGGGCCCCCGAGACGAGCTCGGGGACTGCCCTTTTTGTTATCTGTATGATAAGAATTATGCCTCTGAGTATGCTACTCTTTTGTCATGCCGCTTGGCACCGGGTTCGACTAGTCGGCCCGGGGACTTGTCGTCTTGCGCTATGAAATGCTTCCTGCAGTCGGACAAGTAGTGTGCTGAGCTTAAGCCGTCCCTTGTCAAAAGCCGCAGCTCACAGAGCGACTGTTGGTAGGCAGAGAATAAGCAAGAACGAGCGCACACACGAAAAAACGGCTAAGGACTCAAAGCATATGCATAGCCCAAGCCGGCTCCCAGCCTCTCTCTGCGGAGCCGACTCTCGAATAGTCGGCTCACCGCCTTCTATCCCACTTGTTAAAAAACTCTAAAAAGGCGAAGTACTTGCCTTCCCTAAAGTAGCCAAGCATTTGACGTGCGGCAGTCCGCGAAGCGACTGTCCGTCTGGCAAAGCAGCGACTATGGAAAGGCGGCAAAGGAAAAAGCCAAAAAGAGCAATAAGCAAGGAAAGATAGAAGGCAGATAGATATTTACATAAGCAAAGGCCTCTGGCCGAGTTCAAAATACACCCCACGGGTGGAATTGTGCAAATTAACAAGTTTTTCAAAGACTATGAAAACAGATAAAGTAAGGACAAGACGGCAGCCTATGGAGCAGCAGACGGGTTCGGCGGGTCGGCGGAGACGACGGTGTCAGGCACTGGAGCGGCCGGCTGGGCAGTCTCGGCTTGATCGCCTCCGGCGGCAGTCGGCCCGGTTGGACGCGGCTCCTTGCTGGAGGCGCGATCGAGCTGAGGCTGGTCGTCAGCCCTGTCTTCTGGCGCCTCCATCTCGTTCCCGTCCCCCGCCTCGTCCTCCTCCTCGATGCTAGAGCCGATCACCTCCGCCGAGTCCTCATCGTAGTCCGGGTTCATCCCGAACCACTCCGGAGGCACCTCCTCACCATTCGCGGGCCCTCGGGAACGAAGACGCTGGTGTCGGTGTAGTCGGTGATCGCCGCCGCGCGCTCGATGAGGGCATCTTCCACAGCCGCCAGTTCTGCCTGGGCCTCTGACCGGAACGCGGCCAGCCAGTCCAGGTCCAGCCCTGGATACCAAGCCTTGACAAATTCCAAGGCCCGACACGCTCCAGCCCGGGCCGAGGAACCCTTCCAAGCCTCATGACGGCCGGCCGCGGCCTCCAGCCAGTCGGCAGTTCGATTGGCGGTGCGCAGAGCTGGCATGCCTGGCCACAGGGCAGAGATCACCTGGGCCCCGGCACGTTGAAGCCGGCGCAGTAGCTGATGGGCCGGCCGCAGACGGGTCTCGATGCTCAGTAGCTGCTCGTCGACGGTCAGGGGGGCGTTGGCGGCGATCTCCTCGCCATTCGCCCTCCGCACCTCGCGATCAGCCTCGATGGCTCGAGTGACCGCTTGCGACTGGCCAGGGAAGAAGTCTGCCCAAAACAGAAAGAAGCGAAGAGAAAATCAGCAGTCGGCCTGACTTACAGTCGGCGGCTCGAGGAAAGAATGAAAAGGAACTCACCATCGACAATATCCTCGATCTCGTGGAAACCGGACGTCAGCATCGCCTCCTTGTCAGTCCAGGAGGAGCGCTCCATCTCGAACTCGGCCCGGAGAGCGGTCTCTTTCTTCCCCGCCTCGTCCCGAGCCGCCTTCAGCGGCTCCTTCTGCTCCGCCAGCTGCTCGGCCAGCAAGTTGCGCTCTTTGACGAGCTTGCCGCACTCCTCCTCCTTGGCATGAACGGACGTGCTGACTTCGCCCAATTGTTCCTGAAGAGCGGCATTGGCCTCTGAATAACAAAGAGAAAAGATGTTAAGTCGTCAGCAGCAAAGGTCGCCGGGAAGATCCGGCCCGATTGCTCAACAGTCGGCCCGAATCTCGGGGACTACAGCCCGCGGGTGCGCCAGCTCGCCCCCGCGGAAAAGAAGAACTTACTCCGGCTCTCCGACAAGTCGGCAGTCCGCTTCTCCAGCCGCTCAATGTTACGGTTGAAGGCGGTGACGCGGGGGTTGTGGTACTCCTACGATAAAAAACCAGACAAAGACAAAAATGAGGAACTCGCCAGATTGAGTTCCGTGCTGCCTGCACAGCAGCCGGACCGAAACTCGGGGACTACACCCAGTGGGTGCGCTGGCGCGCCCCCACAGAGAAGAATGAGAAAAGGCAAAGTCAAAAAAGAAAAGCGTACTCGGATAGACACTCGCGACGCCAGATGCGCCCTGGTACAGCCCTAGATGACTTCTCCTTCAGCTCGCAGCTTCGCCTGCACATCCAGGAGCGCCTGGTTTAGCGGACCGTCGCCGCCTCCTCGCACCCATCCAGTAGGCATAGCACTTGATGCCTCAGCATCTGGAATGGCCGAGCTGGCGGCGCCGGCTTCCAAGGGCGCGGCGCCGAGACCGCCTTCGCAAGACGGCGGCGCGCCGGTGAGGCGACTTGAAGAAGCAGCCTCGCCACCGCCTCGTCCTTAGTCGGCAGCACTGGAGGGCCCACCGGCTGCTTGCCATGCGGTGGAGGCGGCGGTGGCGGCGAGGCCGTGCCCGACGCAGAGGCCTCACCTCCGTCCCTCTCCATGATGGAGTGCTCCCCGTCGACTTCTCCAGTCTGCCCCGTGAACCCCGAAGGCGGCGGCGCGGGGTTCAGCGGGACGACAAGCAGCGCCGACTGGCGGCGTGCGGCCTCCTCGGCCCGCTGTTTGGCCGCGGTAGCGGCTTCGGCCCCCTCCAGCTTCTTCTGGGCAGAGGCCGCCGCCTTCTCGGCCTCCGCCTTCTCCAGACGGTCGGCCTCTTCCTCGTTGCGCTTCTCCCGCGCGTTGCGCTCCATCGCCTCCCGGAGGTCGGCGGCGGGGTCAATCCGCCGGGTGTTGGCGGACGTCTCGGCCGACCCCATGACAGAGGGGACGGCGACCCTCTCAAGAGAAAGAGGGGCCCTGAAGCAGAAAACAGAATGAAAAAGACTCGGAACAGATCCGTCCAAAGAAGTAAGAACAAACGATAGTCAGCACTTACGCAGAGACCAGCGGCGGCTTCTTCACTTCCTTGCGGAAGCGGTTGGCCTTCGCGATCGCCTCCTCCCGCTTGGTCGCGGCGGCCGCCCCCTTGAACTTTTTCGGCCGACCGCCGAGCGAACTCGGCACGGCCCGGCGCTTCTTCGCGCCGACTTGACCGGTCAAGCCGGCGGAGGAACTCGCGCCTGGATGGCCGGCTTTCGGTTGGCGGCGGGGGACGACCTCGCCGTCGCCCTCGTCCTCTGGCCAGTCAGCGAAGGTCGCCGAGGGCCGGAGTCCGCCTTCCGCTCCTCCTCCCCCGCCTTCGATGTCAGCTTCCATCGCCGCCGCCCCCAAGTCGGGGTCGTCAATGTCGCTCTCCCACGGTCTGGAGCGAACTCGCGGGGCTGCCCGGTGGCGCCGGCTGCAGGCTGGATCAGGGGGTTCTGACTCAGAGAACCAAGAAGATCAGAAGTCAGATTTGGCTATAAAGAAAAACAGAAAACGAAAGATTCAACTTACCACAGGCGGAGGGTTGGCACGCGAGTACGGATCCTTGCCGAACTGCCAATCTTTCACGAGCTCGCAGTTCGCGATGTGGTTCACCATGTTCCCCACCTCCGCGTGGGGCATCTCCCAGGTGCTCATCCGGCTCGGGTCTCGGCGGTCGCTCATATGAGGTCGGCCTTGGAGTGGGAGGACTCGGTGCGCCACGAAGGCGGCCAGCAAGTCAGCCCCGACCAGGCCTTCCGACTGCGTCAGCACTCAGAGTCGGGCGACGGCGGCGGTGCCGGCATGAGACAGCGTCTTGGCATGATTGGACCAGCTGGGAAGCCTCCCAGCCGGTGCGCCGACTTCATAGTGCGGCATGTTGACTCAGTCGCCTTTCGTGGCGACGTTCTTCGCGTAGAAGTACGAACGTTGCCACATCTTCACCGACTTGATCAGCGCGATGGAGGGGAAGGGGTTGTCGGCGGTCGACCTGCGCATGGCGATGAAGACGCCGCATTGAGCCGGTATTCTGGCGGAGTGCCTGCCGAGCTTAGATTGGAAGAACTCTCCCCAAAGCTCGAGGGTGGGGAGAACACCGAGAAAACCCTCGCACAGGGTGGCGAAGGCGGCCAGCAGCACCACCGTATTCGGGGTGAGGTGGTGCGGCTGGAGTCTGTTGAACTCCAAGAACGAGCGGAGGAAGCCACTCGCCGGCAGGCCCATGCCACGCATGAGGTGCGAGCGGAATATGACCCACTCGCCCTCCTCCGGCGCCGGCGTTATCTCCCCCTCCGGTGCGGCGCGAGCTCGCACCAGGTGCACACCGGGGAGCTGGCGCGTCCTGCGGAGGTGCTCGATGGCGTTGTCATCCACCTGGGAACCATCCCACGCGCCGGAGCGGACAACAGAGGCCGCGGCGGAGGAAGAGCTCATCGCTGCAGAGCGGTGCGGCATGGTACGGCGGAGGCAGGAAGAAGGAGAGGAAGGAGGAAGCAGGGGAAGCAGGGAAGAACGAGCGCGCGCTTCGCCGTCCCGCTTCCCCCGCCTATTTATAGTCTCAAAGGCTGAAAGCCGATGGGGCGGCGTGGGGATTAACTGCGCGCGAGCCCCCACGCCCCCCACGATTAAACCCACGAAGTTACTGCACGCAGTAACAACGTGGGGAGCCCAACCGCCCGCCCGGCCACAGCGGATCCGTTCGCGCGACGAGGCGCGGTAGTGGCGGGCCCCACCTGACGGCCTGTCCCGTCGTGCGCGTGGACAGGCAGACTGCCCCTGCCACGTGGCCCCGCGCGACGGGGCCGGGGTGGGCGACCACGGGAAGCGTATCAGGCACGCCGCCTGGTTCCCGCCATGACGTTCGAAACACCTCAAGGGGCAAGACGGCCCTTGGCGAATCCGACTCCAGCCAGTCGGCTTGAGCATGATGGCTCACAGAGAATCAGACTCCAGCCAATCGGCTTGGAGGAAGGCGGCCATCAAAGCTAGCTTTCCCCATCTAAAGAATGAAACTGCTGAGGCACACGACGTATCAACCTCGGAGCCTCACCAGCTTCGGGGACTACTATCGGAGTAATGGGCCACGGGTAGGCTAACCCGAGTCGCAGAACCTTTCAAGACATCAGGGCAGACTGCGCCCCTCAAGTACCTGCGGCGACTCCCGTTCAAGCCGAGTCCCAGGGGCGACTCCAAGAGGAGCCGAGTCCCAGAGGCGACTCCCGTTCGAGCCGAGTCCCAGAGGCGACTCCCGTTCGAGCCGAGTCCCGGAGGCGACTCTCATCCAAGCCGAGTCCCAGAAGCGACTCCAATGAAGCCGACTGTGGGAAGTCGGCCCGCGACTTCCAATCACCCTGATAATTAAAGGCGGGCATGGCCACAGTGCACCGTACCTGCAGAGATCTCCGCCCGGCGCGGCACTGTTGCCATGCCAGCCCTGACATCAGTCCTTGGGGCAAGGCCCTGTGCCCACGACGCCTTGTCTGTATGGCCCGGAGACGGCGGGACCTATCAGTCAGCGAGAGTATTGAAGACGGCGGGAGCACCGAGAGTCGGACCCGTTTGGAGTCGGCCCCCTGGAGTCCGCCGGCCCCTCCCACGGGCCCCACGCGCCATTAACTAGACGCGACCGGGGAATGGCCACAGTGATTGCCCACAGGCGGCGACACTGTTGCCATGACCCCACGACCAAGCCCGCGTCATTAGAAGCACGGCTACAGTAATCCGCAGCCGGCAAGACCTACCCGCGGCGGACACGGGCTGACGCCCTCATACCAGGCCGGTCGGCGGGACCCACCAGTCGGCGGGCCCTAGGAGTCGGCGGAGAAGACGGCACCTGAGAGACAGACGGCTGGGACCCGCGCCCAGCCGGTTTTACCATTGTAACCCTAGGGGTAGGCCTATATAAACCCCCCAGGGCACCCATGCAAAGGGTTCACACCTAGTAGCATTAGACAGAACACACCGGAGGGAGAAAGCTAGCCTTGCCTTCTCCTTCATCCAGAAACAGCTCTAGGAGCACCCTTGTAATCACTTTGCCTTAGTGATCATGCGGAGACCCCGCAGAGCAGTAGTAGGGGTGTTATCTCCTCGAAGAGCCGTGAAGCTGGGTAAGATCCGCCGGCGTGCATGTCTTCGCCTCATCCCGTTTCCAGGCACCGGCGATGTTCTACTCGCCCCCACCATGATAAGCCATCCTTTGGCCTATGTCGCACCCAACCCCCGACACGCGACGACTTACGGCGTTCAAGATTCCCTTGTCCGTGCAATTATTGCAGAAAATTGAGATTGTGTTTTCCTCATGGCAGTCCTTTATCCTGTCCATAACCAGGAGGAATCTGGCCCAGTAATGATGTACTGTTTCAGTGGGCTCTTGCCGGATTTGAGATAGACCGCATATGTTTTGTTGGGTGGGTGGAATTGAGTCCGGAACCCTACCCAACTTGAGGCTCAAGGGCCGAAAAGTTTCCGAATTTGGAAGCTTGGATTGCTGGACGTTGTCCAACGAGTCTGGTCTGCTGCCTGACTTTAGGTTCAGTACATGATCGACGTCTGTCCCTCTGCGGGAATCCGGCATGGAGGGATCAGGAGTCCGGACGCAATAGGTCTTTAATACAGAAGAAGAGTCACCGCGTTGTTCCTCTACCACCGCAGCATGGTGGGTAACCTGGGGGGAGTTAATCTCTCTCAGATCAGTTTTAAGCCCAAACTGATCGTAGTCTGTAGAGACCCCTAGGGCGGCAATGCGATCCACGAGCTCGTTTACAGAAGAGAGCTCAATCGGATCTAGCTGCTCGGTGAATTCCGAGCTGACGCGAAGATCGCTTTTGATGACCCGAGAGGTCATCATCGAAGCGGCGGCCGAACGGGCGGTCATAAGAAAGCCACCTAGCCGGATAGTTTGGCCGGCGGCCAAAGCTCCTTTGGCAATGGTACCATCTTTAAAGACGGGAAGAGGCATCCTTCCTGATCGTGACGGCACAAAGGAAGTCTCAATGAAAGCACCAATGTCGGTGTCAAAACCGGCGGATCTCGGGTAGGGGTCCCGAACTGTGCGTCTAGGCGGATGGTAACAGGAGACAAGGGACACGATGTTTTTACCCAGGTTCGGGCCCTCTCGATGGAGGTAAAACCCTACTCCTGCTTGATTGATATTGATGATATGGGTAGTACAAGAGTGGATCTACCACGAGATCAAGGAGGCTAAAACCTAGAAGCTAGCCTATGGTATGATTGTTGTTCGTCCTATGGACTAAAACCCTCCGGTTTATATAGACACCAGAGAGGGCTAGGGTTACACAGAGTTGGTTACAATGGTAGGAGATCTACATATCCGTATTGCCAAGCTTGCCTTCCACGCCAAGGAAAGTCCCATCCGGACACGGGACGAAGTCTTCAATCTTGTATCTTCATAGTCTTGTAGTCCAGCCGATGATGATAGTTTGGCTATCCGAACACCCCCTAGTCTAGGACTCCCTCAGTCGTGGTTACGATAGGTGGTGCTATCATACATCCATGTTGATGGAGACTTCAACCCACGAAGGGTAACGGTTGCGCGAGTCCACGGAGGGCTCCAGCCACGAAGGGTCCACGAAGAAGCAACCTTGTCTATCCCACCATGGCCGTCGTCCACGAAGGACTTGCCTCACTAGCGGTAGATCTTCATGAAGTAGGCGATCTCCTTGCCCTTACAAACTACTTGGTTCAACTCCACAATCTTGTCGGAGGCTCCCAAGTGACACCTAGCCAATCTAGGAGACACCACTCTCCAAGAAGTAACAAATGGTGCATTGATGATGAAATCCTTGCTCTTGTGTTTCAAATGATAGTCTCCCCAACACTCAACTCTCTCTCATGGTATTTGGATCTGGTGGAAAGAAGATTTGAGTGGAAAGCAACTTGGGGAAGGCTAGAGATCAAGATTCATACGGTAGGAATGGAATATCTTGGCCTCAACACATGAGTAGGTGGTTCTCTCTCAGAAATGGTAAGTTGGAAGTGTAGGTTTGTTCTGATGGCTCTCTCCACGAATGAAGAGGAGGTGGAAGGGTATATATAGCCTCCACACAAAATCTAACTGTTACACACAATTTACCGAACTCGGTGGGACCGATTCAATAGACTCGGTCGGACCGATTTAGTAAACCTAGTGACCGTTAGGATTTTCGGTGGGACCGACATGCAACTCAGTAGGACCGATATGGTTAGGGTTAGGGCATAACGTAATCTCGGTAAGACCGATTACACAAACTCGGTTAGACCAATTTTGGTAATAAGCTTTCCAGAGAGTTGGTCAGGTAAACTCGGTGGGACTGATTCGCTCATTTCGGTGAGACCGAAATGTTACGGACGGGAAACATGGAGTTTACATTGCAATCTCGGTGGGACCGATCGCTCACTTCGGTTAGGACGAAATGTTACGAAGGGAAACTGAGAGATTACAATCCCATCTCGGTGAGACCGAGATCCCTATCAATAAGACCGATTTGCCTAGGGTTTGTGGCAGTGGCTATGACATTTGAACTCGGTGGCGCCGGATAGAAAGAATCGGTGGGACCAATTTTGACTTTGGGTTTAGGTCATATGTGGATGTGAGAAAGTAGTTGAGGGTATTTGGAGCATATCACTAAGCACTTGAAGCAAGAGGCTCATTAAGCTACACCTCATCCCTCCTTGATAGTGTTGGCTTTTCCTATAGACTCAATGTGATCTTGGATCACTAAAATGTAAAATGAAGAGTCTTGAGCTTTTGAGCTTGAGCCAATCCTTTGTCCTTGATGTTTTGAGGGATCCACTTTCATCATCCATGCCATGCCATTCATTGAGCTTTCCTGAAATAATAGTCTTAGAATAGCATTAGCTCAATGAGCTATATGTTGTTATAAATTACCAAAACCACCTAGGGATAGTTGCACTTTCAATCTCCCCCTTTTTGGTAATTGATGACAACATATAGATCAAAGCTTCGACAAATGATAATAAGATTGAAAAACATCGTCGCTTTGAGAAGTATGTGATAAGCAAGAGCTCCCCCTAAATTTGTGCATAGTTTAAGATTTGCTTTGGACGGCAAATGCACAAGGAATTAGGCTCATGGGTTACTCTTCTATGTCACATACATCTTGGTGGAGCGCTCAAAAATAAAAGATTGAATACATGCACTCATCACCAAGCAAAGTGAATGATCATATAAGGATAGGTAAGATAATATCATCTAACAAGCATAAGTGTAGCTTATGATCAAATACATGATCATCAATGTCTCATAGATAACAGCATAGTATCTCAAGCAATCAAAAGCAAACAAAGTTTAACCACCAAAGCAAGAGAGAACAAAAGCAACACACTCTCTCTCTCGAAGCCTGTGATCTATACATTTTTCTCCCCCCTTTGGCAACAAGTTACCAAAAAGTTCATAGAAAATGCATAGTGCTAGGTTGACTCTCAGGCTTGATCTTCAGGTGGTGGTGTAGAGATGGCTCCTTGGACGAAGGCTTCAGTCGATGTGGATGGAGCTGGAGGAGTTGGTGCTGGAGCTGGTTGCACTGGAGCTGTAGGAGCTGTAGCTGGTGTAGATGATGTGGCTCTGCTGTCTGTCACAGGCACTGCAGCTGATCTCTGAGCTCTAGGCACTCTGGAAAATGCATCAGTGGTTGTCTTGCCCTTCCTCTCCTGCATGTCATCCTGGAGCTACTCCACAACTGATTGAATCTCAGTTACTTTGACATCAAGATCATAGAATTTTTTTCCATGATTCTTTCCAGGCTCTCCTGGTTTTGAGTTAGGGTGGCCAACCCCTTCTCAATCCTCAGTGTTGATGCTATCAAGTAACCAAGCTGCTCCTGCTTGTTCTTCAAAAAGTACTCAGATGCCTCCTCTTGCATTGGCATCTTGGCAGCCTTCTCTTTCTTTGCTTTCTCCTTCTTCTCTTGAGCTTGCACTGATGATGGTTCATTCTCATTCATCACAACTTGATTGTCCTCAAAGTCTGGATAGATAGCAAAATTTTCCTTGTCCAGCAAGTATGTCCCTGTGCCCATCTTTGAGTTAATCAACTCCTGAATCTGTGGGGCATACCCACAACTTCTCTTCTGGTCTGCTGCTGTCCTCTTAATGGTCTCAACAGTGAGGCTCATGACCTTGAATTTTTGTGGCACATCAAACAAATGTAGCAAGTTGATAGCATTCCCTATAATAATGTTGTGGTCACCTGACTTGGGCAAAAGAGTGTGCCTTAGGATCCAGTTGATCGTTGGCAGCCCTGACAGAAGAAAATGAACTGACCCAAACTTATGTGTCTCAACTGCAGCACTGGGATTTCCTTGTACATATGAGCCATGGTATTGTGATCCATCTTCTTCTTGGCATAGACATCCAAGTCATCTTCACTCTCCTTTGGGGCATTGATCAGATTGGACCATTCCTCAATTGTTGACTGGTACCTTGTACCTTCACACATCCAAACTATCCTGCCATCTGGATAGAAGTGTGATGTGGAGTAGAATTTCATAATGAGCTCATCATTCCACTTTGTGAGCTTCTGCCCAACAAAGTCTGCAACTCCACAAGCAATGAAACTGTCTTGCACTCCAGGATAGTGTTCTTCATTTTTCTTCATGTAGGTCCAGTCGACCCACCTCATATCACACACTATAGGTTTCTTGTCCAACAACACCGTCTCATAGAAATCCTGCTGTTCCTTAGTGTGGAACCTGTAATCAACAACAGTCCTTCTCTTGATAGCATATGGATCTGATAGCCTCCACAGTCTGAGTCCTGCATCCTTTCTCAACTTCATGTTCTCAGCCACAGGATGAGCATCATTGTGGTCTGGAATCTTGGGCTCTAGCTTCTTCAGGACTTGTCCTTCATCATCTTCCTCATCAGCAACTTCAGGAACTGGGGCCTTGTTCTTCTCAGCAGTTGGAATACTCCTGGTATTCCTCTTTGGTGCAATCTTGGGCTTGGAGGCAGCTTTGGGTGCTTCTTTGGGCTTTGATGATGCAGCCCCTGACCTTATAGCATCACCCATCAGCTTTTGTGCCTTGGGTGCTGGTGCAACAACCTCTTCTTCCTCTTCAGAGTCTCTCCTCTTAGAGGGATTTCCAAGAACCTGGGCAGTAGTGGTTCTGGCTCTCTTCTTTTTATTATCTTGACCAGCAGCTTCATCTTCTGATTCAATGGTAAACTTCATAGATTCTCCAGTGCGAACTTTCTTGGGTTTGGAAGTTGTGACTCTTCTTGTAGGTGCCTCTTTGGGATCAGTCTTTTCAAGCACTTGAGTTGATCCTCTAACCTTCAACATAGGTGTCCTCTTGGCAGGGACCTTCCTATTGAGTCCAGGCTTTGTGTTCTTTGCTGAGGCATACTCCTTTTTGAGCACTACCTTCTTGGAAGTAGCCTCATCTTCTTCTGCCATATAATCCTCATCCTCAGATTCTGAGGGTCTCTTCTTCCTTGTCCTGGTGGCAGCTTTAGGCAAATTGCTTGTGGTGCTCCTGCTGCCATCATCTGAAGTGCTAGAGGGACTAGTGCCCTCACTCATGTGATTGTGCTCTTCTGACTTGTTCTGACTATCACTTTGGTCTGACATGCTGCAAACTCTGACTGCTGACCCTGTGAGTAGTTATAGATGAGATAGAGTGGATGAGCATCACAAAATGCAGAGATTTTTGCAAAAGAATGATTCAAAAACTTAGTTTTAGTTTTCCACAGAAAGCATTTCGGATCAACCGATTTTCAAACTCGGTGATACCGAAGCAGTATTGGAACCTAAACTGGTGAACTCGGTCGGACCGAGTCACAGTTCGGTGGCACTGAGACTGCTAGGGTTTCACAAAGTTCTAAAATCGATCACACTGATTAGCAATTCTCGGTCAGACCGAGAGTTACTAGTGCAATGGCGTTAGCCAAATCGGTGGGACCGAGTTTTTCAACCCGGTGGGTCCAAGATGGTTTCGGCGGAAACCTAACCTTAAATTTTCAAATCGCATCTATTCTAAGGATTGTATTGACTGGATAGGATTGTCTCAATCGTGGCAAGAATCATAATGAACACAATGTGCTAGGAATCGGACGGGGATAGCACTGTGATCGAGTCCATACCCTAGCTTGGCGATGAACTCGCTACAGCGGCAACGGCGGGGGTGAATTCCGTTGACAGCGGCAGAGACCAGCGACTGGAGGCGGCTGGCGACAAGGAGACAATCCGGAGACCCTGGAGGCAGAGCAAGCTATGCGCGGGTGAAGAGGTTTGGAGAAATTTTCCAAATTTTTGCCCGTGAGTATATATAGCCCGACCCTGTCGGTGTGACCGAGTGGAACAACTCGGTGGCACCGAGATGCATAACTGTATACAGTTACAGCAACTCGGTGTGACCGAAAAGTTCAAATCGGCTGCACCGAGATTGAAAACCTAGATCGACTTAGTGATCTCGGTAGGACCGAAATGGAGGAATTGGTCAGACCGAGAATCACAAAGAAGTTTTGGAAGTTTAAGTCTATGACAAATCGGGGACTCCGAGTGCTCCTCACACAGAGTGGTTCGAATCTGACTTGATCAAATTTTGTGATGTACCATGAATAGAGTTTGAGACGAGAAAAGCATAGATAGCTAGAGAAGGTTCTTAGGCATTCTTGTCCATCCACTTGGCCAAAAGAAAAAGAAGCCAATCAATCAAAGCAACAAGTGGATGTCCTCGAATGAGTAAAATATGCAAACAACATGCTCACACAATAAATGGCAAATGAAATATGTGGCAAAGCATGCACAACCAATTCTAGCATCTATCAAACAATTGGCGATGACTAGGTCATCTATATATGAGTATATTGACTTAGGATTCAAATGAGAACATTTGATCATAGGTCATACTCGTCGTTTAAGCTCAAGTGGGGTTACCACTTTTACATAATGCATTGATGTGTTCACACCATTAGAGTTGCTTTGACTCAATTCTTAGAGTTAAGCTCCCCCTAGATGTGAGATCCCCATTTAGAGGGATGAAGTAACATTGGGTTTTGTCGATGATGACTTCATGTAGGTGTTGAAGATGTGGATGCTCAATGTTGATGTAGATCATTTGGAGCAATCCTTTGGAGTGAGTTGCACTTTCAACATACCTACATGGGTTAGTCCCACAAGGAACAAACAAGAATATCCATAGACATAGAGTGATGCACAAACAAGATGATGTCCATGAAATCATTAGGTTACCTTGTCCCTTGCCTTACCAACATGAGGGTTTGTGACTCCTTGAACTAGTGCAAGATGTGGAAGTTGATTGCACTTGTCCTTGCCATAATGATATGAGTGAAGAATGTTGGCGGAGTCACCCTCAAGAACTCTCTAGTTCTTCTTCTTCGGGATCCACATCATCTTGATGGGAATCCTTGGAGTTGTAGTTCTACTTGATGAAGTAGAACTTGACATAGTCTTGGGAACCCACTTGACCAAGGCCTTAGGTGCTTCTTCAAATGCATCAATCTCCTCTTAAAGCTTGTCCTTGCCTTTGTTCTTGTGGTCTTGTGGTGGAAGATCATCTTGTGCTTGTGTTCCCTTGAAGGAAGTAGGATCATACTTCTCTTGTTGAGGAACAAACTTCGTCTTGGGGTATTGATCTTCTTCCCACTCAACTCCATTGGCATTGATCTTTCTTTCAAAGCCAACACCTTGATTCTTCCGGTGCCTTCCTTGCTTGCGTACAATTTCCTCGAATTGCTTACTCCCAACAAGGCTCTTGTATACACCTTTCTCTATAATTCCCTTCAATAAGCTATTTTCTTGCTCAAGTGTAACTTGGCTAAGAGAATCATTAGTGGAATCAAGAGAACTACTAGAAGCAACAATATTGGATTTGTCATTATTATTGTTACTACTAGAGGAAGGATCTTTCTTGTACTTGTTACTAGACTTGACTTGAGGCATGTAAGTAGATAAGAGTAAACGCTTGGCAATGTAAGAAGAACTTTTCTTACGGAGATCATCATTGATTGCCTTTAAGAACTCATGCTCTTGCTCAAGATTGAGCTTTTCAAAGCGTAACTTCTCATGAGCCCTTAAAAGTTCTCGATGATCTTCGAAGATAGTTTCATGAGCTAACTTAAGATTGTTTAGTTCTTTAGTTAGAAGCTCGATCTTCTCCTTATCATTGTCATTCGTTTTATCTTGATTAGCATGATTAATTGAAGTTTCATCATAGTATTCATCACTAGAGTTGTCAACAAGTAAATCATCATCACCTAGCAAGTCATCTTCATCACTACTGAAATCAACATACTTGGGATGTGTTACCTTCGGACCTTTGGCCATGAAGCATCTTCCAATTCCTTCATTTGGTGAGTCCAATATGTCGTAGGAGTTGGTTGACACAAGTGCTAGACCGGCAAAACCTTCATCTTGAGTATATTCGGAGTCAGAGTGATAGCTTCTCTCGGAGTGATTGTCGGAGTCAGAGCCGGATACCCATTCACCAACATGAGCTTGATGTCTTCGTTTCGTGTAGCTCCTTGATGACTTGTCCTTCCTTTCCGAATCCTTGCTTCTCCGTGAGGGTGTTCGTTCATAATGATCATCTCTACTCCTCCTCTCTCTTGGTGGTGATTCTTCTCTTTTGCTTCTTCTTTTTGGAGAGTCTTCTCTTCTTCTGTAGGGTGCCGTACACTCATTGGAATAGTGTTCGGGTCTCGCACAATTGTAGCAATTGTGCTCTCGACTAGAAGATCTTTTATCATTGTAGGACCTTGACTTAGAGCTTCTTTCTTTGCTTCTACTCTTGTAGAATTTGTTGAAGTTCTTCACCATTAAGCTCAATTCTTCATTGAAGGTTTGTTTCTCACTTGATGATGTGGGGGCTTCACATGAGGCTTTGTAAGCACCACTTGACTTGTTGTGAAGTTCCTCCTTATCCTTAAGTGACATCTCATGAGCAACAATTCTTCCAATGACTTCCGTTGGCTTGAGATCTTTGTAGTTTGGCATCATTTGGATCAATGTGCACACAGTATCATACTTTCCATCCAATGCCCTTAGGATCTTCTTGATGATGAATCTGTCGGTCATCTCTTCACTCCCTAAGCCGGCAATCTCATTTGTGATAAGAGCAAGCCTAGAGTACATTTCAGCGACACCTTCACCATCCTTCATTTTGAACTTGTCAAGCTGACTTTGGAGCACATCCAACTTGGATTCCTTGAAGGAGTTGGTACCTTCATGTATATCAATCAAAGTATCCCAAATTTCCTTTGCATTTTCAAGACGGCTGATTTTGTTGAATTCTTCGGGGCACAAGCCATTGAAGAGGATATCACAAGCTTGAGCGTTGTATTGCACCATCTTCAATTCTTCCGCGCTAGCTTCACGGTTTGGCTCTCTCCCATCAAAGAATTCACCTTGCAAGCCAATACACACAATATCCCAAACGGCGGGGTTATGTCCGAGAATATGCATTTTCATCTTATGCTTCCATCTAGCAAAATTAGTACCATCAAAGTAAGGACCTCTACGGTGATAATTTCCCTCGCTAGACGCCATACCCTCCTAGGTTGTGAAACCAAGGCTATGACCACCAAAAGCTACGGAAATCAAGGCAAATGGAGACCAAAGATCTGATACCACTTGTAGGACCTTGAAGTATGTCTAGAGGGGGGTGATTAGACTACTTTACCAATTAAAATCTTAACCTTTTCCCAATTTTAGAGTTTGGCAGATTTTAGCTATCTTTGCACAAGTCAAGCAATCATCACACAAATCAAGCAAGCATGCAAAGAGTATATGAGCAGCGGAAATTAAAGCATGCAACTTGCAAGAATGTAAAGGGAAGGGTTTGGAGGATTCAAACGCAATTGGAGACACGGATGTTTTTGTCATGGTTCCGATAGGTGGTGCTATCGTACATCCACGTTGATGGAGACTTCAACCCACGAAGGGTAATGGTTGCGCGAGTCCACGGAGGGCTCCACCCATGAAGGGTCCATGAAGAAGCAACCTTGTCTATCCCACCATGGCCGTCGCCTACGAAGGACTTGCCTCACTAGCGGTAGATCTTCATGAAGTAGGCGATCTCCTTGCCCTTACAAACTTCTTGGTTCAACTCCACAATCTTGTCGGAGGCTCCCAAGTGACACCTAGCCAATCTAGGAGACACCACTCTCCAAGAAGTAACAAATGGTGCATTGATGATGAACTCCTTGTTCTTGTGCTTCAAATGATAGTCTCCCCAACACTCCACTCTCTCTCATGGGATTTGGATCTGGTGGAAAGAAGATTTGAGTGGAAAGCAACTTGGGGAAGGCTAGAGATCAAGATTCATATCGTAGATGTCGGTGTCAAAACCGGAGGATCTCGGGTAGGGGGTCCCGAACTGTGCGTCTAGGCGGATGGTAACAGGAGACAAGGGACACGATGTTTTTACCCAGGTTCGGGCCCTCTCGATGGAGGTAAAACCCTACTCCTGCTTGATTGATATTGATGATATGGGTAGTACAAGAGTGGATCTACCACGAGATCAAGGAGGCTAAACCCTAGAAGCTAGCCTATGGTATGATTGTTGTAATGGTTGTTTGTCCTACGGACTAAAATCCTCCGGTTTATATAGACACCGGAGTGGGCTAGGGTTACACAGAGTCGGTTACAATGGTAGGAGATCTACATATCCGTATTGCCAAGCTTGCCTTCCACGCCAAGGAAAGTCCCATCCGAACACGGGACGAAGTCTTCAATATTGTACCTTCATAGTCTTGGAGTCCGGCCGATGATGATAGTCCGGCTATCCGGACACCCCCTAGTCCAGGACTCCCTTGGTAGCCCCTGAACCAGGCTTCAATGACGACGAGTCTGGCGCGCATATTGTCTTCGGCATTGCAAGGCGGGTTCCTCTTCCGAATAATCCATAGAAGATTGTGAACACCAGGATAGTGTCCGGCTCTGTAAAATAAATTCCACATACCACCGTAGAGAGAATAATATGTACACAAGTTCAATCTGCTGACGTATTTTGTGGCGTGACGTCACACCACTACCAAGCCTTTACTTGGATCGGTTTTATTATACCACCTAAGTGCGTTTAGCAAAGCAGTTTCCTTGGCACGTCTTGTCGAAGCAGAGATTGTGTTCCCCTTATTCCGGGATTCCCATCAATACGGACATGGGTAACCCAACCGTGCCTGTTGCCACGCTCCTCCATCGAAGGTGAGTCCCAAACGGTCACGGGGACGGCTCTTGGTATTCTCCCTCTTTATAATGAGACCAAGGCACATTTCTTTTCTTGAATCCTCAATCGAATCTGCCCCTCGCCCCGAGTTCCAACACCTAGAGCCCCAGATTCGAGCGTCTCGGTCCTTCAACAATGTCCGGCTCCGACCTACAGGGCCGGTGGATGCCCTCCTCTGTCATGGAAGAGGACGTACTAAAGCTGAGAGAAGCCAGGTACCTGACCTACGAGATTTCGCATAGGTTGCCCGCCAAAGGGCAAGTCATTCCTACTCCCGAGCCTGGCGAGAGCGTCGTGTTTGTGTCCCACCTCCGTCGGGGTTTAGGCTTCCCGATGGATCCTTTCGTGAGAGGTCTCATGTTTTACTATGGGTTGGAATTCCACGACTTGGCTCCGGAGTCCATCCTCCACATCTCATCATTCATTGTCGTCTGCGAAGCCTTCCTCCGCACTACCCCTCACTTCGGTTTGTGGCACAAAACCTTCAACGTGGAGCCGAAGATGATCGAGGGGCGTCAAGCAGAGTGCGGCGGGGCGGTTGTAGGCAAGAGGGCCGATGCTCCATGGCCCGAGGGCTCTTTCCAGGAGGAGCTCGGCTTTTGGCAATAGGAGTGGTTCTGTATTACCGCTCCCAGGGGCAGCAGGCAGAAGCCGCCGCCCGTCTTTCGCTCGGGCCCTCTATCGGTGTCAAAACTCGCGGATCTCGGGTAGGGGGTCCCGAACTATGCGTCTAGGCGGATGGTAACAGGAGACAAGGGACACGATGTTTTTATCGAGGTTCGGGCCATCTCGATGGAGGTAAAACCCTACTCCTGCTTGATTGATATTGATGATATGGGTAGTACAAGAGTGGATCTACCACGAGATCAAGGAGGCTAAACCCTAGAAGCTAGCCTATGGTATGATTGTTGTAATGGTTGTGTCCTACGGACTAAAACCCTCCAGTTTATATAGACACGGGAGAGGGCTAGGGCTACACAGAGTCGGTTACAATGGTAGGAGATCTACATATCCGTATTGCCAAGCTTGCCTTCCACGCCAAGGAAAGTCCCATCTGGACACGGGACGAAGTCTTCAATCTTGTATCTTCATAGTCTTGGAGTCCGGCCGATGATGATAGTCTGGCTATCCGGACACCCCCTAGTCCAGGACTCCCTCAGTAGCCCCTGAACCAGGCTTCAATGACGATGAGTCCGGCGCGCATATTGTTCGGCATTGCAAGGCGGGTTCCTGCTCTGAATAATTCATAGAAGATTGTGAACACTAGGATAGTGTCCGGCTCTGCAAAATAAATTCCACATTCCACCGTAGAGAGAATAATATGTACACAAGTTCAATCTGCTGACGTATTTTGTGGCATGACATCATACCACCACCAAGCCTTTACTTGAATCGTTTTTTATTATACCACCTCAGCGCGTTTAGCGAAGCGGTTTCCTTGGCACGTCTTGTCGAAGCAGAGATCGTGTTCCCCTTATTCCGGGATTCCCATCAATATGGACGTGGGTAACCCAACGGCGCCATTGATGGTGGCGCTTGGGAGATAAGCGAGTTTTACCAGGCCGGTGGGGACGCATAGTCTTCGTCCGCCCATATATCAGGGGATAAGGATCCACCTTTTTACCTACGCCTTCTTCCTCCTTTGCTTATCCATTTCCGCGCACTCGAGCTCCAGCGCCCAAGTCCGCACATCTCGTCTCGACCTTCTCCAGCCATGTCCGGGGCGGGAGGCAAGTGGTTGGCCTCCTCCGTTACGGAGGGGCACATCAAAAAGCTGCGCGACGCCGGATACCTTTCCAGCGACATCGCGCACCGGCTGCCCGACGAGGGGCAGCTCATCCCCACCCCCAGGCCCCATGAGAGGGTCGTGTTCCTTCCCCACTTCCTCCGTGGACTGGGCTTCCCACTTCATCCCTTCGTCCGGGGGATCATGTACTACTATGGCCTGGACTTCCACGATCCGGCGCCAAACTTCATCCTCAACATCTCGGCGTTTATCGTCGTGTGCGAGGCCTTCCTCTGCATCCAGCCCCACTTCGGCTTGTGGCTCAAGACCTTCAATGTCAAGCCGAAGGTTGTGAAGGGCGTCCAGGCGGAGTGCGGAGGCGCCATGGTGGGAAAAATGCCCAACGTCACCTGGCTCGAGGGGGCCTTCGTGGAGTCCATCATGGGGTGGCAATCGGGGGGGTTCTACATCACCGAGCCGCGTGACCCTAAATGGGCAGCGGCCCCCGAGTTCAGATCGGGTATCCCCATGCAGCTCACCTCCTGGAAAGAGAAGGGCTTGCTATGGGGCAGTTCGGAGGAGCTGACAGGACTCCAGTCCTGTCTCCAGACCTTGGTGAACAAGAAGCTCAGTGAGGGAGTCCTGGACTAGGGGGTGTCCGGACAGCCGGACTATCATCGTCCGCCGGACTCCAAGACTACGAAGATACAAGATTGAAGACTCCGTCCCGTGTCCGGATGGGACTTTCCTTGGCGTGGAAGGCAAGCTTGGCAATACAGATATGTAGATCTCCTACCATTGTAACCAACTCTGTGTAACCCTAGCCTCCTCCGGTGTCTATATAAACCGGAGGGCTTTAGTCCGTAGGACACAACATACATTACAACAATCATACCATAGGCTAGCTTTAGGGTTTAGCCTCCTTGATCTCGTGGTAGATCCACTCTTGTACTACCCATATCATCAATATTAATCAAGCAGGACGTAGGGTTTTACCTCCATCGAGAGGGCCCGAACCTGGGTAAAACATCGTGTCCCTTGTCTCCTGTTACCATCCGCCTAGACGCACAGTTCGGGACCCCCTACCCGAGATCCGCCGGTTTTGACACCGACATTGGTGCTTTCATTGAGAGTTCCTCTGTGTCGTCACCGATAGGCTCGATGGCATCTTCAACCAACAATGTTGTCCAGGGTGAGACTTTTCTCCCCGGACAGGTCTTCGTATTCGGCGGCTTCGCACTGTGGGCTAATCTACTTGGCCATCTGGAGCAGATCGAAAGCTACGCCCCTGGCCATCAGGTCAGATTCGGAAGCCTAAACTTCACAGCCAACATCCGCGGGGACTTGATCTTCGACGGGCTCGAGCCAAAGCCAAGCACGCCGCACTGTTGCGATGGGCATGATCTAGCTCTGCCGCCGAACAGTGCCCTGGTGGCCGCACACGAATCCGCTTCGGCCCTTAGTCCGGAGCCGATCGCCCAGATCGAGGACCGGTGGATGGACACCACCTCGGGGGCTTCAACTTCCACGGCGATGGAGCCGAACACTAACCTTGTCCCTCGCGAAACTCGTGATTCCGAGGTGCTGGACTCCTTGCCGGACTCCGGACCTCCCACGCCCCTAACAATCGAATTGGATTGGGCGCCGGTTATGGAATTCACCGCCGCGGACATCTTCCAATACTCGCCCTTTGGCGACATCCTAAATTCGCTAAAGCATCTCTCGCTATCTGGAGAGTCCTGGCCGGATTATGGCCAGGATGGTTGGGATACGGACGACGAAGAAATTCAGATCCCACCCACCACCCACTTTGTAGCTACTGTCGACGACCTAACCGACATGCTAGATTACGACTCCGAAGACATCGACGGCATGGACGACGATGCCGGAGACGAACAAGAACCCGCGCCTATAAAAGCGCGTAAAGACCGCCTCGTCATACGACCTATACATGGTGGATACCCCAAAAGGAAGCGACAACAAGGACCAACGGGGCGCGGCAGAAGATAATCCTGCCGACAAACAACGAAAACGGCGACACAGACGCCGCCCTAAGTCCCGCCTCGACAACAACAGCGCTCTTAATGACCCAGCAATACAGCAGGGCAAACCAGTGGACGACGACAAGCAACCGTCCAAAGAAGATGAATCAGACAATCAGTCCGGGCCTGGCGGAAAAAATAGCCCGGACGATCTCACGCCGGACACACCGCCAGAGAATAAAAACCTTTGGAAAAGACTCGTCAACACCGCAAGAAGCTTGAAGAAGGAAAAACGGAAGCTCAAAACAGCGGAAGATACACTCAGAATGAGGTGGAGCAAAGTGCTCAAAACCGCAGATAAATACGGCAACGACCATCAATCAAAGAGCTACCCGAAGCGCAAGCTACTGCCAGAATTTGATGAGGAGGCCATAGAGCCCCCACTGTCAAAAAACAAAGAAGCCGCCTGGTTGGATAGACGGCCAGATGATAGGGCAAAATCTGAAAGCGGCGCCGCATATAAACCGACTAATAATCCTGGAAAGACAGATGGCCCAGCCAGGTCCATTTACGGGCCAAAGAAGAGGGCCCCAGGAGGCAATACAACACGCCAAGTATCCGAAGACATTGGTGCACCCAAATACAGGGGCGCCGCACACCCACTATGTTTCACCAACGAGGTGCTGGATCACGAATTTCCAGCAGGGTTTAAACCCATAAACATAGAGGCCTACGACGAAACAACAGACCCTGGAGTCTGGATAGAAGATTACATACTACACATACATATGGCTAGAGGAGACGATCTCCACGCCATAAAATACCTACCCCTCAAGCTCAAAGGGCCAGCCCGTCATTGGCTCAAAAGCCTCCCAGAAAACACTGTTGGAAGTTGGGAAGAGCTCGAGGACGCGTTTAGATCAAATTTTCAAGGAACTTATGTCCGACCTCCAGATGCAGATGATCTAAGTCATATAACTCAACAGCCCGGAGAGTCAGCGCGCAAATTCTGGAACAGGTTCCTCACCAAAAAGAACCAAATAGTCGACTGTCCGGACGCTGAAGCCTTAGCAGCTTTTAAACACAACGTCCGAGACAAATGGCTCGCCAGACACCTCGGCCAAGAAAAGCCGAGGACAATGTCCGCGCTAACAAGCCTCATGACCCGCTTTTGTGCGGGAGAGGACAGCTGGCTAGCAAGATGCAACACCAGCGACCCAAGTACATTCGAGATTGGAGATGGAAACGGAAAATCACGACGCAGAAAAGAGCAGCGCCAGAATAAAGAGAAAAGCCCGAAGGGCACGGCAGTCAACGCCGGATTCAAAAGCTCGCGGCCAAACAACAAAACACCGCCCCTTAAGGATAACAGCGATGAGCTATCCAATTTAGGCAAGATTTTGGGTCGGATATGTCAAATCCACAGTATCCCCGGAAGGCCTGCAAACCACACCCACCGAGATTGTTGGGTTTTCAAACAGTCCGGCCAGGTAAACGCCGAACACAAGGGGCTTGACGCATCAAGCGAAGATGATGACAAACCCCAACAGCAGAGCACCGGAAAACAAAAAACTTTCCCACAAGAGGTAAAAGCAGTAAACTCACTTCATGTGATAATACGGAAAAATAGTGCGGCACCCTCTCAAAAGGGTCTCACACGGTCCAACCCAGCGGAACATAGAGATTGGACATCAAAACCAATCACCTTCGACCACCTGGATTATTCCAGAAGCGTTCGAAACGCAGGATGGACTGCCCTGATATTGGATCCCGTAATCAACGGACTGCAATTGACACAAGTCCTGATGGACGGAGGCAGTGACCTAAACCTGCTGTATCCAAACACAATCCGCAAGTTGGGGATAGACCCTACTAAAATTCGACACAGCCGCACTTCCTTCAAAGGAGTGACGCCAGGACCTTACGCCAAGTGCACAGGCTCCCTATTACTAGAAGTTGTGTTCAGATCACTGAACAACTTTCGATGCGAAAAACTAATCTTTCATATCGTCCCATTTAAAAGTGGCTATCAAGCACTCTTGGGACGAGAGGCTTTTGTCCGTTTCAACGCCATACCACATTACGCGTCTCTTACACTCAAGATGCCCAGTCCACGTGGCATCATTTCAGTGCGAGGGTCACTTAAAGACCCCGGACACGGTTAGACGAGTCCGACATAAGTAAGCTAGGGGCTCCCTAGCCGCACATCCCTTTACAAGGGGCTGCGCGCACAAACAAAAGCGAGCTCACATAGACTCCGCTTTACTTATTTATATTTCTTCCTTCGTATATATTTTCTGCACAAATTCCTTTCAAGCTAAAGTTCCTCTCTTTTTACAGATGAACAACGTACACACCCGTCCAGGATAACGGCACAACGGAGACACAGGCGCAGACGTGCAGTAGGGACCCGTCGCGAGGATTCTTTTCAGATTAAGACCCTGCGTAAACCTTTTTTACTGTCTCTTGTTGTCATAATCCCTTGGTTCCTCATTATAACCAAAGCGGAGCCTGACGTTTTGGCATCGGCCGCGTCAGAAGACCATGCCCGTACCTGGACACTAGGGGCTTAGGGCATTTTTCTGCCCATTATTACAAAGACCGAACACCTTAGGGAGTGTTCGGCGTCTCGAGTTAGGCCTTATATGCATCAGCTCCGAATCATGTCTTTGGTCAAATGTTTGGTTTGCCCGGCTCCTGTGTTTTGCTGCCTTACGTTCCATATCATCGGCTAACGCGGCACCAGGAGAACTACTGTGATTGTGCCCCAGTTCGGCTGGGCGAGCACCTCAGTAGAGAAAGCCGAAAACTGACTGTCATGATACAGCGAGAGACTGGTCAACCACTCGATCGACTACCGGAATGTTTAGAATTCCCCGCTTTGACGAAGGACCGTTTCCCGGTCAGGCACACACGCGCCCCGAATTCGGAGAAGCACGGTGCCCCAAGGGGCTATATCGTAACCCCACCCTCGAGCTCCACTGGCTAAGTGAAAGTGATAAAGCATCATAGTCCGGATTGCCTCGTTCGCTACGCTACCACCTCCTTAACAGGACCGAGACATCGGATTAAGTGTGAAAACACGCTATTTTTTGCGAACACCCCCGCACCTTGTGTGTGGGGGCTGAAGCCGAAGACTGCAATCTTTCAGGTTATACTAATATATACATAAACGGCCGCATAGGAGATATTTTAATACTTGGAACGCACAAGTATAAAAAGCGGTTACATCATAAGCATTGTCTTACAAGATAAAACGTTCATTTGAACGTGACATTTTTCGAGCACTGCGACTCTATTACACGAGCGCCATGCATAACTTCCCCAAAATAGTGCTCGGCGGGTAACCGGCTTTCGTCCGAACCCTGGGCGACAATAGCGGTGGCATCCATCTCTCTCCAATGTGTCTTCACGCGGGCAAGGGCCATCCGCGCGCCTTCTATGCAGGCCGACCGCTTCATCTCCTTGATGTGCGGCACCGCTCCAAGAAATTGCTGCAATAAACCGAAATAGCTCGTCGCCTTGGGTCTCTCTGGCCAGACATGAGCCACGATATCAGTCATGGCAAGTCCGGACAATCTATTTAGCTCAGCCCATTCGGCCAACCGATCGGTCAACGGAAGTGAGCGATCTAGACTATGGAATTGAGACCAAAATAGCTCTTCTGTCTTGTGATCCTTCTGGCTCCGAAAGTGCTCAACGGCATCAGCCGCACTTGCCGCTAAATCCATATATGGATCCTCCGGACCCCACAGCTGGCCAAGTTGGGCATATTTTTGATCCGTGAACCGGCGACGCAGCAGAAACGGCTTGCCAGCCACAATATCTCCGGCCTGGCGCAGCTCCTCCTTCATAGCCCGCATTGCAGAACGGGCATCCTTGGACTCGGTGGTGGCCTTCCCCAAGTTTTCCCGCTCCGATAAGCGCTCCTTTTCAAGAGCCTCGTTGCGGTCGGCAGCATCTTTTAATTTCACGGCCAATTCGGCCATCCTCTCCCTGCTTAGGCAGTGTGCAGCCTTTTCGGCTTTCAACTCCTCGGCTGCCCTCGAGGCAGCCGCATCACTTCTTCGGGCATGCTCCTTGGCTTGAGCAAGTTCGGCCCGAAGGCTCTCCACAGCAGCAGCACCGTCTTTATCGCAGCATATACATTATCAGAGGCGGGCTTTGACTCCCTTCAATAAGTAACTATGGATAATTCATTTACCTTGCGACTCGTCAAGTCGCCGGTTGACAAGCGCAATGTCCGCATCTGCCACGTCAAGTTGCCGCATTAACTCAGCAACTTCACTAGTCCGGCTAGCCCCCGGACTATCCGCCACCTGCATAGGAACGACGACATTCATTACTTGAGATTTTGATCCTCGGCACGCTGTCGCTTTCGACAACCTACCGAGTCTCAGGGGCTACTATCTATACAGGGCGCACTTCTATGTGTCAAACTGTCAAAAAGGTGCGTCGTTCTTGCGTACCTCAAATCCCGTCAGTAAACTCCTAACGACATTATGCAATCCGCTTTCGGCGGAAGAAATCCTTCCAATCACCATACGCATCAAAGCAAGGTGATCTTCTGAGATGGACGCCCTCTCAAGAAGATTCTTCAGCTCCCCCGGCCAGACACTAGTGGGCGCCGAAATCTCCGGCCCCTCCGGACTCTGGGATACCCTCCGTGACGATACTTCAGGCTCGTCTGCCCTATCCGACGGCACAGCAGACGGAGGCGTTTCGCTCTCCATCATCTCCGGAAGAAGATAACCCGAAGACGAACTCATCTGAGAAGGCCGCAGATCCGAACTGCAAGGTAAAAATTTCGGTCATCCACAGAAGCACAAATAGCGGTATTTTCTCATTAATGAACCTCCTTTTTTTTACTCACGGCTCGCTGGAGGGCTGATCTTTTAGAGATGATTGTACGTCCGGACTTTCCCCGGACGCAGGACCCTCCGGTAAGGATTTCTTCCCCCGCTTAGGGGCTTTGGCCTCCGGGTCTTCGGAGGCGGGCCTCTTCTCCCCCTGGAAGGAGGGATTGTCGATCCCCCCCTCTTCAGGCGCCCCCTTGGGCAAGGTAATAGCTCTTCCATTTTCCCCATCGCCCCCTTCTACGGGCGCGACCTCCAACATTCTGACCAGCATGGGCTCCGGTGCGGTCTCTGGGAGGGGAGCCGGACACCTTATCAGCTTCAGTCACGCTACCCAGTCCTGATGAAGAATAATGGGTTAGAAGGCGAATTTCAGAACAGCAAACAAAACGTCCGGACTCTGAGCTACTTACCTGTGTATCCGGGCGATTGCAGCTTAGGCCTGCGTCCTCGGTCAATTCTGGACACGCCACCTGCGGTCCGAAGAACAACTTGTACATCTCCACGGGCGTCATACCCATGAAGTGTTGGAGAATTCGTGGCCCCTCCAGATTGAATTCCCATAACCGGAGAGGACGGCGTTTGCAGGGCAGAAGACGCCTGATTAGCATGACCTGCATCACCACCACCAGATTGATCTCCCTCGCTTGGAGGTCTCGAATCCAGCCCTGCAATAAGGGCACGTCTTCGGACGGCCCCCAATTGAGCCCTTGGTTGACCCACGACATCAATCGGCGTGGAGGTCCCGGGCGGAATGAAGGCGGCGGCTTTTGCTTGCTGCCCTTCGGAGCGGTGACATAGAACCACTCCTGCTGCCATAAACCGAGCTCCTCTTGGAAGGAGCCCTCGGGCCACGGGGCATCGGCCCTTCTGCTTATGGCCGCCCCACCGCACTCCGCTTGACGCCCCCCGATCATCTTCGGCTCCAAATTGAAGGTCTTCAGCCATAGGCCGAAGTGGGGGGTGACGCGGAGGAAGGCTTCATAGACAATAATGAATGCGGACTAGGGGGTGTCCGGACAGCCGCACTATCATCGTCCGCCGGACTCCAAGACTACGAAGATACAAGATTGAAGACTCCGTCCCGTGTCCGGATGGGAGTTTCCTTGGCGTGGACGGCAAGCTTGGCAATACGGATATGTAGATCCCCTACCATTGTAACCGACTCTGTGCAACCCTAGCCTCCTCCGATGTCTATATAAACCGGAGGGCTTTAGTCCGTAGGACACAACATACATTACAAAAATCATACCATAGGCTAGCTTTAGGGTTTAGCCTCGTTGATCTCGTGGTAGATCCACTCTTGTACTACCCATATCATCAATATTAATCAAGCAGGACGTAGGGTTTTACCTCCATCGAGAGGGCCCGAACCTGGGTAAAACATCGTGTCCCTTGTCTCCTGTTACCATCCGCCTAGACGCACAGTTCGGGACCCCCTACCCGAGATCCGCCGGTTTTGACACCGACACTCAGGCTTGTCAATGTGATCCAGGTCATGCTCGTCCGCCGAATTCTCCCCTAGCAACAGCGGGCCTTCAATTTATGGGAGTTCGATCCGGCACAGCACCGGACCCTGAGCGGGCTCTTCGACACGACGTACAAAGCTGCTTGGAGGGTGTTGCTCAAGGGCGAAGAAGCCCCCGCATCCGCGACGGAAGACCGCGGATTCAGCACCAAGCTCCCGGCCGGCGAGGTAAGCTTTGTTATCCTCTATGGGACACTTATTTTCTTTCATAGATTGACTCTATGTGGGATTTAAAACTCCCAATGCCTTTGACAGGACTGGCAGAGGACGTCCGGAAAGGTAGACTGTCCGGCTCCCCTTCCCGAAGACCCAGCGGACGCCCGTTTAACGGGGCTGCTAGTCCCGGCACTTTATGTGGTGCTGGAGAAGAAGGCCAAGAAGAAGGCCACGGGAACTCGAAGAAGTTCCCGGCGCCAGGTGATATCGGACTCATCGTCTGATGGCTCCAAGGCAGACTCCTCCCCCGAAGATGAGGAGGAGAAAGAGGACTCTCCCCCGGAGGGGGGAGAGAGGAAAAGGAAGGCTTCCCCAACGGGGGAGGCCGAAGGGTCCAAGAGGGGAAGGACCCTTCCCCCGGACAGCTCCGCCAACGCCAACGTTGGCGATGAAGAGTGGCCCTCAAGGGCCAGTCCTCCGGCAAGATCGTAAGTATCCGGATTCCTGATGATTTATAATTTCTCTTTTGTGTCACATAGTGTCCTTCTAATGCCGCACACTACCTGTAGTCCGGCCGATGATGATCTTCCCGCTTCATCGAGCGGGTCTTTGGCTCCGTCGGACGTGGATTCCATTCCGACCGCCTCCACCCCTCATGATGCTGACGATGCAGAGGTGGGATCCCAGGAGGGGACCCATCAGGAGGAGGCTCCGGAGGTGCCGCAAGGCAGCCTCCCGGACTTTGCGCCGGACTCCATGCCGGAACCTGTAGTGGTTCCGGAGTCCGACAGGCGGCCCCTTCGTAAGAAGGGCAAGATCGTGACACCGGCAGCTTCCGTCCAATCGGAGGCACTGGACAACTTGTTGGAGGCGCTCAACGGCGCTTCCATCGAGGAAGAACACCGCACTATCATGAGTGCGGTGATTCAGAAGGTTCAGCTCGCCAAGAGCGGGCTGACCGAAGCCTGCAGTAGCCTTCTAACAGGCTTTGAGGTAAGAAGTTTAAAATATGTAATGTGATACCGCATAGACAGTAGCCCCTGATGCTCGGTTCAGTGTTCGGAAAGAAAAACCGGACTGAGGATCTAAAAAAGATATACGCAGGAGTGCTAAAAATTACGTCAATATGGGTTTGCAGGCTGCGCTGCTGACCTCTGCCGCACTGACTGCGGAGGTCGGTGCTTTGAAGCAGGACCTTGAGCGGTCCGAGCAAGAGCTCGGCCTTGCCAAGAAGCAACTCGAGGACAAAGAAGGTGAGTAACACCACTTTTAAATTTGTACCTTACAGAAAAGGATTTTGGTTGCAATAGAAATAACAAGGATAACGTGGGTACTGCAGGGGCCACGAACGAGGTGGCGACCCTGAAGGAGGCCGTTTCCGCGGCCGAACGCAATGTGGCCGCGGAACGAGAGGAGCGAGAGAAGCAGGAGGCGCGGGTGGCGGAGGTGCGGCAAGAGCTCCAGGCTCTCATGGAAAATCATGAGAGTTTGGAGCGCGACTCGAAGACTCGAGAGTCCGAGCTTGCCTCGGCTCTTGAAAGTGCCAAAGCCGCTAAGGCCGAGGCCCATAAGTCCCTCCAGGAGATTGAGGCGATGAAGAAGATAGCGGCGGGTAAGGCATTTTTCTTGCAAAGCAAGCATGTGAATGTAAGTTACCTGTTAATTACCTGAGTTCGGAGCTCTCCAGGGGCGTTTGCAGATCTGCCTCGCAGTGTGTCCGATGCCGCTGCATTCTACCGGGCCGAGGAGGGGAGCTCAACGGAGAAGGTCTTCTGGTCCCAGTACGCTGAGGCCGGACATCCGGTGCCCCCTAGCGACTAGCTGAAGCAGCTGGTCGAGCTCCACAAGGTAGACGAGCAGGCCATGAAGGGCCTCATAGTACGGCTGTGGCCTGGAGAGGCCATGCCTGGGAGCTACTTCGGCCTCGTGCAGCGGCTGGTGGATGCGTGCCCCTAGGTGGAGGTCATCAAGCGCTCCGCCTGCATTGAAGGTGCCCGTCGGGCCCTTGCCCGCGCAAAGGTGCATTGGGGCAGGCTGGATGCGGAGAGGCTTATCACGGACGCGCCGCCAGCAGGCAAGGAGTATCGTACGCCCGAGATGTACTATAAGAGTGTCCTGAAGGGTGCCCGCAAGATTGCGGATGAGTGCCCCAAAGATGTAATTATTGAGTAAACTCGCAATGTGTTATCCTGTGCGCTGAAAACTTTGTTCATATGCGCTAAGCAATGCTTATTGATTTAAAATATTACCTTCTGTGCGGCCGTTTATTAAATCTGAGAGATGGAAAGTCGTCGGCTTCTGCCCCCATGCCACGAGTGCTGGGGTGTTCGGGATAAACTTGAGCACTCTTGTTCCCGTTTTTGGGTCCATCTAGGGAGGCGCTCAACACAACGAACAAGGCAACCGGACTTATAATGCTTGAACACTCTCACTTAGCCATAGAATTCTATAATTTTAAATTTCGGCGAAGCCCCTAGTATTCGGAAGACCGAGTTCGGGGCGCTATCCACGCCTGGGCCGGACGAAGCCGGTTCCTCGCTCTAAGCGGCATAAGTCTTTAAGGACTCGAAAAGACCTCTCGAACAGCGACCAGCTCTCGCCTTATCATGACAATCAGTTTTAGCTTTCTCCACTGAGGCGCTCGCCCAGCTCAACTGGGGCACAATCGCAGTGGTTCTCCCAGTGCTACCTTAGCCGAGAGAACGGAACGTAAGGTACCAAAACATGGGAGCCGGGCAAACCCAACTATTGACCCAAGACATGATTCGGAGCCGATGCATATAGTGCTATAAGTTCGGGGTGCCGCACTTGTGAAAGTGTTCGGACTTATCACACCATAATGTGGGGAACATAAACCCCTGGTGTATTCGGCCGTACCAGAGTGTACGGATGCAAGATGTCATAAATGAACATATATAAGAAAAGGAATGCAATTATAAGCGAAAAAGTGATGCATTGTTTATTCAAGGAATTCTGCCATGAGTGCAGAACGATACAAATAGTGCGGTAAGCAAGGGATTGGACTATTTTAAACATGTCCCCCTCCAGGGGTGGGCTGCGGACTGGTGTATTTAACAAATTTAATGCTCATAATGGAGACCACCTGAGTGTTCGTCGTAGCCTTTATCCCTCCCTGGTTGTTGCATCGTGAGTTCGGCAGATCTACTGCCGGACAGGGCCTCTGGTGAACGGAGTCCTGTGGAAAAATAAAAAAAGAAGAAAAAAGAGTGACACACTTGGGAGCCCCTGGTGTGGTTAAGCCGCACTCTGGGCCTGTCGTGGTCGTGCCCCTCCCCCTATGCCCATGGTATCTCCAGAGCGTAATGATGTACGCGAAGAGCTGGTCTTGCAATCATGCAAGGGCTGGGGTTGGGGCCGCGTTTCTACGCGTGCTCGGAACGTGCCAGGTGGTCTTGATTGATGTTACTCCGGGCGCGTTTGGCCATGTCTGGTCGTTTAACGGCCGGACTCAAAAATTGCCTTAAAAGGCCGCTCTGTACTTCTGCCGCGAGAGCCGCTGTGTGTTCCTTCGTTCGGAGGGAGCGTTCAGTGTTTCCATTGACCGTGATGACTCCACGAGGGCCTGGCATATTGAGCTTGAGGTATGCATAATGCGGCACCGCGTTGAACTTTGCAAATGCGGTTCGTCCGAGTAGAGCGTGATAGCCGCTGCGGAACGGGACTATGTGGAAGATTAACTCCTCGCTTCGGAAATTATCCGGGGATCCGAAGACCACTTCCAGTGTGACTGAGCCTGTACAATTGACCTCAACACCTGGTATGATGCCTTTGAAGGTCGTCTTTGTAGGTTTAATCCTTGAGGGGTCTATGCCCATCTTGCACACTGTATCCTGATAAAGCAGGTTCAGGCTGCTGCCGCCGTCCATCAGGACTCTAGTGAGGTGAAATCCATCGACGATTGGGTCTAAAACCAATGCGGTGAATCCACCGTGACGAATACTGGTAGGGTGGTCCCTTCGATCGAAAGTGATCGGGCAAGAGGACCATGTTTTGAACTTTGGGGCGACTGGCTCCATCGCATATACGTCCCTAAGTGCACGCTTTCGCTCCCTCTTGGGTATATGGGTTGCGTATATCATGTTTACCGTCCGCACTTGTGGGGGGAAACCCTTCTGTCCTCTACTGTTCGGCAGCCGAGTCTCTTCCTCGTCGTCACTGTGCAGCCCCTTGTCATTGTTTTCGGCAATTAACTTGCCTGCCTGCTTGAATACCCAACAATCTCTATTGGTGTGATTAGCTGGCTTTTCGGGGGTGCCATGTATCTGGCAAGAGCGGTCGAGTATTCGGTCCAAATTGGACGGACCCCAAGTAGTTCTTTTGAATGGCTTCTTCCGTTGACCGGGTTTAGAGCCTCTAAATCCGACGTTGACTGCCGTATCCTCATTGCTATCGCCGTTAACGCGGCATTTGTTTTTGTTTCGACGTGACCTGCCATTGTGGTCCTTGGTATCCGGACTGCCAGCATTTTTGCTGAGGTTGTTGCTGCGAGCTAGCCAGCTATTCTCTCCCGCACAGAAGCGGGTCATGAGTGATGTGAGGGCTGCCATGGATTTTGGCTTTTCCTGTCCTAGGTGCCGGGCCAGCCAGTCATCGCGGATGTTATGTTTGAAGGCTGCGAGGGCCTCTGCATCCGGACAGTCGACGATTTGATTTTTCTTTGTTAAGAACCGTGTCTATAACTGTCTAGCCGATTCTTCTGGCTACTGAATTATGTGGCTTAGGTCATCGGCATCTGGTGGTCGCACATATGTGCCCTGGAAGTTGTCGAGGAATGCAGCTTCCAGGTGCTCCCAACACCCAATTGACTCTGCGGGCAAGCTGTTAAGCCAATGCCGAGCTGGTCCTTTAAGCTTGAGTGGGAGATACTTGATGGTGTGGAGATCGTCGCTGCGGGCCATATGGATATGAAGGAGATAATCTTCGATCCAAACCGCGGGGTCTGTTGTGCCATCGTAGGATTCAATGTTCACGGGTTTAAACCCTTTAGGGATTTGATGATCCATTACTTCGTCTGTGAAGCATAGTGGGTGTGCGGCGCCTCTATATTGAGCAATATCACAACGTAGCTCAAGAGAGCGTTGTCTGTTGTATTCGGCCCGGCCGGAGTTGCTGTATCCGGGGCGACGGTAGTCGTTGTGGGTCGTGGGGCGCCCACGTGATCCGTAGATAGATCTAGACTGTCTTGCCTTGTCCTCCAATATATCCCGCAAGTCCGGCGCATTCCCTCGTGGCTTCGTACTTTTCGAGCGGTGCCGGGGTACGGTCCTGATGGAGGGCCTAGATGCCTCTCTGTCGCGACTACGGGGTGGTCGGTCTGCCGTATTGTGCGCTGGTGATGAAGGTTTGTATGCTTCCTCCTCTAGTCGGGGGAGCAACTTGCGTTTTGGGTAGCTCTTGGAGGGGCGTTCGAGTTCATACTCTTCGGCTGCGAGGACCTCGGTCCATCTGTCAGCCAGCAGGTCTTGATCAGCTTGAAGCTGTTGCTGCTTTTTCTTTAGGCTATTTGCCGTGGCGATAAGCCTGCGTTTAAAACGCTCTTGTTCGACGGGATACTCTGGCACGATGGATTCGTCGTCGTTGAGGCTTGCCTCGTCTCCGGAGGGAGGCATGTAGTTTTCATCCTCTTCGTCTGCCGCTCTCTCTCGAGGGCTGGCTTCCCCGTCCTCCTGTGCTGAATCTTGCTGGAGGGGGTTGTCTTCGGCACTCTCTGGGGTGTTATTATCTCCGGTGCTGGAATCTCCATTCTTACTGTGGCGGGATTTAGAGCGGCGCCGCTGACGTCGGCGCTTGGGCTGTTTCTTAGAAGAATCTGCCTCCGCTGCTTCTTCACCGTCCCCATCCTTTGGAGTGTCCACCATGTATATGTCGTATGACGAGGTGGTCTTCCAGCGCCCTGTAAGCGCTGGTTCTTGATTGTCTCCAGCATCGTCGTCCATGCCATCTATGTCTTCGGAGTCGTAGTCTAGCATGTCGGTTAGATCATCGACAGTGGCTACAAAATGGGTGGTGGGTGGGTTTTGAATTTCTTCGTCGTCCGCATCCCAACCATCCTGACCGCAGTCCGGCCAGGGTTCTCCTCATAATGAGAGATGCTTTAGAGAATCTAGGATGTCGCCAAAGGGTGAGGGCTGAAAGATGTCCGCGGCGGTGAACTCCATGATTGGCGCCCAATCGGATTCGATTGGCAGGGGCGCAGGAGGTTCGGAGTCCAGCAAGGAGTCCGTCGCCTCGGAGTCACGAGCTTTATAAGGACAAGGTTAGTTTTCGGCTCCATCACCGTAGAAGTTGCAGCTCCCGAGTCTGTGTCCAGCCACCTGTCCTCGATCTGCGCGGTCTGCTCCGAACTATTGGCCAGAGCGGACTCGTTTGCGGCCTCCAGGGCACTGTCCGGCGGCAGAGCTAAATCATGCCCATCGTGACAGCGTGGCATGCTCGGCTGTGGCTCGAATCCGTCGAAGATCAAGTCTCCGCGGATGTCGGCCGTGAAGTTTAGGCTTCCAAACCTGACCTGATGGCCAGGGGCATAGCTTTCGATCTGCTCCAGATGGCCAAGTGAATTGGCCCGCAGTGCAAAGCCGCCGAACACGAAGATCTGTCCGGGGAGAAAATTCTCACCCTGGATGCGTTGTTGTTGATTGAAGAAGCCATCAAGCCTATCGGTGACGACACAGAGGAACTCTCAATGAAAGCACCAATGTCGGTGTCAAAACTGGCGGATCTCGGGTAGGGGGTCCCGAACTGTGCGTCTAGGCGGATGGTAACAGGAGACAAGGGACACGATGTTTTTACCCAGGTTCGGGCCCTCTCGATGGAGGTAAAACCCTACTCCTGCTTGATTGATATTGATGATATGGGTAGTACAAGAGTGGATCTACCACGAGATCAAGGAGGCTAAACCCTAGAAGCTAGCCTATGGTATGATTGTTGTAATGGTTGTGTCCTACAGACTAAAACCCTCTGGTTTATATAGACACTGGAGAGGGCTAGGGTTACACAGAGTCGGTTACAATGGTAGGAGATCTACATATCCGTATTGCCAAGCTTGCCTTCCACGCCAAGGAAAGTCCCATCCGGACACGGGACGAAGTCTTCAATCTTGTATCTTCATAGTCTTGGAGTTCGGCCGATGATGATAGTCCGGCTATCCGGACACCCCCTAGTCCAGGACTCCCTCACCTTCCACAACGGCTGATGTCATGGGTCAACCAAGGGCTTAACTGGGGGCCGTCAAAGGACGTACCCCTATTGCAGGGCCGGATTCGAGACCTCCAAGAGAGGGAGATCAATCTGGTCGTAGTGATGCAGGTTATGCTGATTCGGCGTCTTCTGCCCTGCAAACGTCGCCCCCTCCGCCTGTGGGAATTCAATCCAGAGGGGCCACGAGCTCTCCAACACTTCATGGGTACGACACCCGTGGAGATGTATAAATTTTTCTTCGGATCACAAGAAGTGTGTCCGGAATTGACCGAGGATGCCGGCCTAAGCTGCAATCGCCCGGATGCTCAGGTAAGTAGCCCTGTGTCCGGACACACTGTTTGTTTGCGTATTCTTGAATTTGCCTTTTAACCAATTGTCCTTTGAACAGGAGTGGATAGCGCAAGCCAAACTAATACGGTGTCCGGCCCCCCTCCCAGAGACCGCGCCAAATCCCGTGCTGGTCAAGATGCTGGAGGTTGCGCCTTCAAAAGAAGGCGAAGGGGAAAACAGAGAAACTGCCGCCTCTACCAAGGAGGCTTTCGAGAAAAAGGGGATTGAGAATCCCTCCTTCAAGGGGGAGAAGAGGACTGCTTCCGAAGACCCGGAGGCCAAGGCCTCAAAGCGGGGGAAGAGATCTTCACCAGAGGGTCCTGCGCCCGGGGAAGCCCCGGCCGCACTGTCTCCCTTAAGGAATCAGCCCTCCAGCGAGCCGTAAGTAGAAAAAGGGGAGTTTTGTAATAAGGGACATCCCTATGTTGCTTCTGAGGATAACCGAAGTTTTTACCTTGTAGTTCGGATCTCCGTCCTTCTCAGCTGAGCTCGTCTTTGGGGGACCTTCGTCCGGAGATGATGGAGAGCGAGACGCCTCCATCTGCCGCACCGTCAGGCGGGGCGGACGACCCTGAGGTGTCATCACGGAGGGTATTCCCGAGTCCGGCAGGGCCGGAGAGTTCGGCACCAACTGGTGTACGGCCGGGGGAGCTGAAGGATCTTCTTGAGAAGGCGTCTATCTCAGAAGATCACCATACATTGATGAGTACGGTGATTGAAAGAATTTCATCCGCCGAGGGCGGGTTGCATGATGCCGTCAGAAGTTTGCTGGCGGGGTTCGAGGTACGTAAAAATGACATACCTTTCGACAGTTCTGCACATAAAGCGCGCCCTGTATAGATAGTAGCCCCTGAGACTCGGTATGTTGTCGAAAGCGACAGCGTGCCGAGGATCATAATCTCAGGTATTAATTCTCGCCTTTCCTACACAAGTGGCGGATAGTCCGGTGGCCAGCCGGACTGATGGAGTTGCCGAACTAAAGCGGCAACTCGACGTTGCGGATGCGGACATCGCGCTAGTCAATAAACGACTTGACGAGTCACAAGGTAGGTTGTTTCTCCGTGGTCACCTAGGAAGGGAGCTGATGCCCATTTCTTACAACATGTATGCTTAATGCCGATGGTGCCGCTGCTGTGGAGGACCTTTGAGCGGAGCTTGCTCGAGCCAAGGAGCAGGTCAGAAGGAATGATGCGGCTGCCTCGAAGGCGGCCGAAGAGCTAGAAGCCGAAAGGGCTGCTCACTGCCGAAGCAGGGAGGAGATGGCCGAAATGGCCGTGAAGCTGAAAGATGTAACCGACCGCTATGAGGTTCTTGAAAAAGAACGCCGAGTGGAGCAAGAAGACCTAAAGAAGGCCACCGCCGAAGCCAAGGATGCCCGTTCTGCAATGAGGGCTATAAAGGAGGAGCTGCGTCAGGCCGGGGACATTGCGGCTGGCAAGCCCTTTCTGCTGCGCAGGAAGTTCACAGATCCGAAGTATGCTCATCTTGGCCAGCTGTAGGGTCCGGAGGATCCTTATATGGATTTAGCGGCGAGTGCGGCAGATGCTGTTGTGCACTTCCGAAGTCAAAAGGATCACGAGATGGAAGAGCTTTTTTGTCTCAATTCCACAGTCCGGAGCGTTCACTTCCGTTGACCGATCGCTTGGCTGAGTGGGCTGAGCTGAATAGATCCTCCGGACTTGCCATGACGGATGTAGTGGCTCATATCTGGCCGGATAGGCCCAAGCCGAAGAGTTATTTTGGCTTATTGCAGCAATTCCTTGGGGCGGTGCCGCATATCAAGGCGATGAAGCGGTCGGCCTGCATAGAGGGTGCACGGATGGCCCTCGCCCGTGTGAAGACATATTGGACGGAGATGGATGCCACCGATGTTGCAACCCGGGGTTCGGACGAGAGCCGGTTACCCGCCGAGCACTATTTTGGGGAAGTTCTGCGGGGTGCTCGTGCAATAGAGTCGCAGTGCTCAAAAAATGTCATGTTCAAATGATCATTATGATTTGTAAAACGATATTCATAATATAAGTGCTTTTTATACTTGTGCATTCAAGTGTTGAAATACTCCTGTGCGGCCGTTAATGTATACTTATGTATAACCTGAAAGATGGCAGTCTTCGGCTTCAGCCCCCAAGCACACGGTGCGGGGGTGTTTGCAAAATAGCGCATTTTCACACTTAATCCAACGTCTTGGTCCTGTGAAGGAGGTGGTAGCGTAGCAAACGAGGCAACCGGACTATAATGCTTTATCACTTTCACTTAGCCATAGGAGTTCGAAGGTGGGGCTACGATATAGCCCCTAGGAGCACCGTGCTCTCCGAATTCGGGGCGCGTATGTGCCTGACCGGGAAACGGTCCTTCGTCAAAGTGGAGGAATTCTAGACATTCCGGTAGTCGATCGAGTGGTTGACCAGTCTCTCGCTGTATCATGACAGTCAGTTTTCGGCTTTCTCTACTGAGGTGCTCGCCCGGCCGAACCGGGGCACAATCACAGTAGTTCTCCTGGTGCCGCGTTAGCCGATGATACGGAACGTAAGGCAGCAAAACACAGGAGCCGGGCAAACCCAACATTTGACCAAAGACATGATTCGGAGCTGATGCATATAAGACCTAACTCGAGACACCGAACACTCCCTAAGGTATTCGGTCTTTATGATAACGGGCAGAACAATGCCCTAAGCCCCTAGTGTCCAGGTACAGGCAAAAATTTATGACGCGGCCGATGCCAAAACGCCAGCCTCCTCCTCGGTTATACTAAAAAAGAACCGGGGGATGTGTATCAATAAGAGATAGTAAGAAAGGTTTACGCAGGGTCTTAATCTGAAAAGAATCCTCGTGGCGGGTCCCTGCTGCACGTCTGCGCCTGTGTCTCCGTTGTGCTGTATCCTGGACGGGTGTAGCACGCTGTTCATCTGTAAAGGAGAGGAACTTAGTTTGAAAAGAAATCGTGCAAAAAATGTAATGAAAACGAAATATGAATGAATGAATAAAGTTGAGCTTTTATTGGCTCTTCATTATTCATACGCACAACCCTTGGTGAAGGGGTATGCGGCTAGGGATCCCCTAGTTTATTTATGCCGGACTCGCCTAGCCGTGTCCGGGGTCGTGAACGACCTTTTAATGAGATGATGCCATGTGGACCGGGCATTTTAAGTGTAAGAGACGCGTAGTGCGGTATTGCGTTAAAGCGGGCGAAAGCTTCACGTCCCAATAGTGCTTGATGGCTACTTTTGAATGGGGCGACATGGAAGATTAGCTTTTCGCGACGGAAGTTGTCGGGTGACCCGGACACAACTTCTAGTAGTAAGGAGCCCGTGCACTTGGCGCAAGGGCCTGGCGTCACTCCTTTGAAGGAAGTGCGGCTATGGCGAATTTTAGTAGGGTCTATCCCCAACTTGCGGACTGTGTCCGGATATAGCAGGTTTAAATCGCTGCCTCCATCCATTAGGACTTGTGTAAATTGTAGTCCGTCGATTATAGGATCCAATATCAGAGCAGTCCATCCTGCGTTTCGCATACTTCTGGAATAATCCAGGTGGTCGAAAGTAATTGGTTTTGACATCCAATCTCGGGATTCCGCTGGGGTGGACCGTGCGACGCGTACTTTAGCGGGTGCCACACTATTGTTCCGTATTATCACATGAAGTGAGTTTACTGTTTTGACTTCTTGTGGGAAAGTCTTTTGCTTTCCGGCGCTTTGTTGGTGGGGTTCGTCGTCGTCCTCGCTTGGCGTGTCGAGCCCCTTGTGTTCGGTGTTGAGTCGGCCGGACTGTTTAAAGACCCAACAATCTCGGTGGGTGTGGTTTGCAGGCTTCCCGGGGGTACTGTGGATTTAACATATCCGATCCAAAATTTTGTTTAGGTTGGATAGCTCGTCACTGTTGTCCTTAAGAGGCAGTGTTTTGTTGTTCGACCGCGAGCTTTTGAATCCGGCGTTGACCGCCGTGTTCTTTGGGCCCTTTTCTTTATTTCGGCGCCGATCCTTTCTGCGCCGTGATTTTCCGTTTCCATCTCTGATCTCGGATGTACTCGGGTCGCTGGTGCTGCATCTTGCTAGCCAGCTATCTCCCCCCCCCCCCCCGCAAAAGCGGGTCATGAGGCTTGTTAGCGCGGCCATTGTTCTTGGCTTTTCCTGGCCGAGGTGTCTGGCGAGCCATTCGTCTCGGACGTTATGTTTAAAAGCTGCTAAGGCTTCGGCGTCCGGACAGTTGACTATTTGGTTCTTTTTGGTGAGGAACCTGTTCCAGAATTTGCGCGCTGACTCTCCGGGCTGTTGGGTTATGTGACTTAAATCGTCTGCATCCGGAGGGCGGATATAAGTCCCCTGAAAATTTGCTCTAAACGTGTCCTCGAGCTCTTCCCAACTTCCAATGGTATTTTCTGGGAGGCTTTTGAGCCAATGCCGAGCTGGCCCTTTGAGCTTGAGGGGTAGATATTTTATGGCATGGAGATCGTCTCCTCTAGCCATATGTATGTGTAGGATGTAATCCTCAATCCAGACTCCGGGGTCTATTGTTCCGTCGTATGCCTCTATGTTTACGGGCATGAATCCCGCTGGAAATTCATGATCCAGCACCTCATCGGTGAAACATATTGGGTGTGCGGCGCCCCTGTATTTAGGTGTGCCGTTATCTTTGAACACTCGGCGTGTTGTGTTGCTTCGTGGGGCCCTCTTCTTTGGCCCATAAATGGACCTGACCGGGCCATCTGTTTTGCGAGGATCTTTATGTGTGTCATGTGCCGGCTTGTGTGCGGTGCCGCTTGCCACTCTTGGCCTGTCATCTGGTCGTCTATCCGGCCAGGCGACCTCTTTGCTTTTTGATTGTGGGGGCTCTACGACCTCCTCGTCGAATTCGGGCAGCAGCTTGCGCTTCGGGTAGCTCTTTGCTTGGTGGCTATTGCCATATTTGTCCGCGGTCTTGAGTACTTTGCTCCACCTCATTCTGAGTATGTCTTCCGCTGTTTTGAGCTTCCGTTTCTGCTTCTTCAAACTTCTTGCAGTGGTGACAAGCCTTTTGTGAAGGTTCTTATGCTCCGGTGGTGTGTCCGGCGTGAGATCGTCTGGACTGTTGTTTTCGCCGAGGATGGGTTGATTGTCCGATTCATCCTATTCGGATGGTTGCTTGGTTGCATGTTCTTCGTCCACTGGTTTGCCCTGCTCTATGGCTGGGTCATTATGGATGCTGTTGTTATCGAGGCAGGACTTGGGGCGGCGCTTGCGTCGCCGTTTTGGTTGTTTTTCGGGGGAATTATCCTTCGCCACATCCCGTTGTTCCTTGTTATCGCTCCCTTTTGTGGTGTCCACCATATATATATCATGAGTTGAGGTATGACACCCCAAAATTTTGACCTTGTTTTATTAATTAAAATTTAGCTAGGAAATTAAAACTTTTATTTTCTGGGCTCCCTTTTGATTTTGAACCTTTTTCTCCCTTGCTATTATGGAGTTTTCCCCATAGAGAAAACTTTTCAAATATGTTATTGGACTTGTTTAACCTCTCAAGAAAAACTTTTCTTTTATTAGTAGAACTAATTACATAATTAATTTGCTTGATCTTTATTTTCTTGAAAATGGTTTTTCAAGGTTATATGGCCATATTTGAACTATAACCATTTGATAAATTAACTTAAAATTCCAACCAAAATTTGGAGATGTCAGGTGATGTTTTTAAATCACTTTTATGAAAAACGATATTTCTTTCATTGAATACTTTGAGCTCTATCCCAAGTTTTCAAATCTGGTCCAGAGGACAATTTTGCACTACAACCTATTTATTTATTTCTTTAAAACTTCTACCAAAATTTTGGGATGTCAGTAGGAACATATTATTCATCTTTATGCAAAAACCCAGCTATGTTCTTTGAAAAATTTGAGTGAATCAACCTCTTTTCCACTCTGGTTCAACTTGATGATTTGTACAACAACTATATTTTAAGTTGCTCCTTTATCCATGATTCTTTTACCTACTTGTAGTCCTCCATACTAAACCCCGATGTCCAGGAGCATGCACCCATTGGATTATTTTTGGTTCATGAAGTGATGCCATTTGTCTCCTGTCCAGAATTGAGTTTTTGCAAAACTTGCACTAACAAGTTTCTGTATTTTGCCAAATAACCTCACCACCCTTTTATTCACCTAATGAGACCACCATCTGGAATTTTTGACCACTCCAAGACCTTCCTAGATGCCTCTGGCATTTTATCAAACACCCTGTGGGCATGGACAGATTTGGCATGATTGTAAGTTTGTGTTGTGAACTTTCCCATCTGTCCAAACCAAGTTGTCTAGTAGCCTTCTATATGTCTCTAACCTAGGCCTATGGATTTGCATTAGCTTTCTAGCAACTTGGGTTGCGCTGGCATTTCTTTGAACGAGTGTCGTGCACGCCCAGAGCGCGAGCAGAGCACGCGTTTTTCACGTGCTCGTGCCCGAGCCAACTCACCCCCCCTGGATAAGTTTCCCCGAGCTCATCCAAATCCTCTCCCTCTCGCCATGTCACGCTAGAAGCCCCGACCGCCTCCTCGCCCCCTACAGCGTAGCCAGCAAGCTGCTTGGCGGCACGCCCGCGGCCGCATCCGCCACCGCCATGAGCAGCACCGCCCAAACCACCACAGCGCGCCAGCTCTCCTCCTTCGACAGTGGAGTGATCGTCGTTAGCCCCTGGAGCTAGCCAGCCACCGCCACGTCGCTCTGCAGCACAGTAAGATGGTCGCCGGCAACCTTATCCCCAGCCGCCGCAGAACCGCCTCGGCGAGTCTATTTAAGGAGCCCCGAGCTCATCCCCGCACGCAGGCAGCCTCTCACCATCCTCCTAGTACCCCGTTGCCATCAATTTGAGGGGGAAGAGGCCATCTTCACCGACTCCGGCCAGTTCGGCCACCGCCGCCTCCCGGCTCTGTTCGGCACAACCAGAGCCTCCCCGGTCCTCCCAACGCTACCAAGCGACTCCACTACTTCTTGCGGTGCGACCCAGAACCCCAGCTGCGACGTAGAGCCACCCTAGCCACAAACTCACTTTGCTCCCGAAGCCACCGGCCGCCGCGAAGCTCGGGGCCGGCGATTTCCTCCACCTCCGATGACCCTACGACCACCGGGAGGACCTCCACTGATCCGCGGATCCATCCCCGCCCTCAGCTCCCCGCGAGGAACCGCCGTTCGCCGGCGACGAACGCCGGAGCCGCGCCTCTGCTCGGGTAGAGGAAGAGGAGAGGGAGGAGACTAGTCAAACATGACTAGTGGGCCCCCTGGACCCACTATCAGTGGCCCATGTGCGGTCCACGCTGGATAAGTGGAGGCGTAAACCCTCAAGTACGCCTCCTCTGCCGGAAAGCGTAATCTCGTTTGAAACGTTTTCTTTTTCTGTTTTTATTAAAAACAGATTTTGACCAAATCTTTGACTCGCTATATCTTTTTAATTAAAATTCCAAATGAATTGATTATTTTTTCTACATCTCTCAAATTTTGTCTAGTTTATTTTAAGATTTATTATAAAAATTTTAAAACAACTTTTTTTGCTGTTTGGAAATTGTGTGTTAATTCCAATATTTTCAAAATAGGATTTTGGAGAGAGGCAGAATGCTTTCAAAAGTTTTGGAGAGCACCCCCACCTCTCCACACCTTGAAGGCAAGCATTCTGAACCCCGGCATAATATTTTTGGTGTGTTCATTGACACGTTTATAACACCACCTCATTTCGAAGGACTTGTTATTTCATGTGATATGATCATTTGCAAGGATGCATATTAGTGATTTCCATGCTGTTGGAAATGAGTATACTTGTGATGGTAATCATCCTCATGTATCTTGCATGCATGCCGGAAAGGAATCCGGGAAAGCCTCTGCCTTGGGTAGGCGTGAGCTTGTCGCCGGTCTCCGTCGGGACTGGTATGTCCGGTATGGCATAGTAAGATATAATGAGTGTTGATTGTATTGGTTGAAATATATTTGTTATACATGTCATGCAGGAAACTATAAACCTCCTGAGTCGACCGTAGATCGAGTCTTATTCTAGTAACCCCCACACTTGTTTCGTGCTACCACTTGTCCCTGCCACAGGTAGGGTACGGTTCAGTAATTTGTCAACCCCTTTCTAGCACACACCGTACAGAGGGGCCGGGATGAGGGTACCATGGCCATGGATTAAAGCCAGTCATCCGGTCAGGGGGCATGGGTGTTTCGGTTGTAGCCAAGGGGGTAGCTTCCCCAGTTTTGCGCGCGGTATAAATTTTGTGATCCCATGCTAATCGAGGTTGTAGCCTCCCCACTTAGAGTTTTGCTTAACGGGTGTCGTGGGTGATTCCAGACACCGGTAAGTTAAGCTGGTGTGTGCAAGTCAGGTGCGTTTTCATTTAAAAGACCGTAGACGGAATTAGTCCCGATGGACTAAAGGAATCCGTTACTCATGGGTAAAGAGTACACCCTCTGCAGAGATTAAACATATTCGAATAGACGTGTCCATGGTTAAGGCCTACAGTCTGGGTTGGGTCAAGTGTCGGTCTTAGTGTCGGTCTTCGGAGGAGATACTACTAAACCAGAACATGGATCATGACTGATGACTTGTGATAATTATTATGTTATTTTTATTATGGACTAACCCATTATATTTTTTGAATTATTGAGTATCCCTGGGATGGTTCTACCTCCTGGATATTCAATGTGATTATTTCTTTTATAAGCCCTTTATGTGGTGTCGCTGAGACGCCCGACTGTGGCATCTCTTTTATAAGCCCTTTATGTGGTGTCGCTGAGACGCCCAACTGTGGCATTTCTTTTATAAGCCCTTTATGTGGTGTCGCTGAGACGCCCGACTGTGGCATTTCGTTTGTAAGCCCTTTATGTGGTGTCGCTGAGATGCCCGACTGTGGCATTTCTTTTATAAGCCCTTTATGTGGTGTCGCTGAGATGCCCGACTGTGGCATTGCTGTTATAAGCCCTTTATGTGGTGTCGCTGAGACGCCCGACTATGGCAACTCTTCTATAAGCCCTTTATGTGGTGTCGCTAAGACGCCCGACTGTGGCATTTATTTTAAAGCCCTTTATGTGGTGTCGCTACGACGCCCGATTGTTTCATGATTGTTATTTATTTAGATACTACTATGTTATTGCATATTCATAAATAACATGCTTGCATGCATCAGAGTTTCTACTATCGTTTGTGACTGACGTCATGAGCATAAACATATTTTCAGCACATCATTGTTATATTATACCTGTGTTTATAATGTTCGCGAGTACATTCAAAGTACTCACTGGCTTGTCCCTGGCTATTGTCTTGGCCAGATTTTTCTTGCGCGGAGAGGAGCGACCGTGCTGACAGTCCCGGAACCTAAGCAACGATGATAGCAGCCTTGCGAAGATAGGAGTTAACCTGGTCAGCTGTTCCTGTGGGAAATGGAGTCCCCTAGACGCCGATGATTTCAGACCGCTTCCGCCATCAACCACTAGAACCATTTGTTGTACTCACAGGCCATAATGGTCTTGTACTACATATGTTGTATTTGCTTGGAGTTTCTGTATCAAGATGGTGCCTCATCAGCTAACAGTTATCCTGGGGCTGGTGAGTACAACGGCCATTTTCTGGAAATTAATACCCGGAAAACCGGTCGTGACAAACTTGGTATCAGAGCCAGGCTGACCATTGGCTAATCCTATCTTATCCATGTCGAAAAACCTAGGAAAACCAACCCACTAGACCCTAATCAAAAACCCCAGCCAAGCTTCTCGTGCAAGATAGCCACATAGAGACCCCGACACTTTTGGCAGTCGGTGCCCAACCTATCAGCCTAGCCTGTCGGTCGTGCGCCAGTAATCTATCTTATTCGCAAGCGTGCGAAGGAAGACTTCGTTCCCTTTTTCTATAAAAAGGGCACGCTAGCCTCAACACAGCACAGCGCCGGCCATCAACCAAAATACCTTGATGACCCTAGAAGTACTTCGTCGTCTTTGGGGAGCACACTCCAACAGGATTGTGGCCAACAATCCCCGTGATGGTCATCATCGCTACCCCGAGCCTGCAGCCCCTCAACCCTCTCCAGCTAATTTCTGACGGTGAAAAACCATGGAGAAACCTCGACGTCCGTGAGGAAGGCCCGCTTAGATATGAACGAGGTAGACTAAAATCGCTCGAATGATACCGAGTCTTAGAATGACCTCGCCTTGTAATCTTGTGACCCTGTGTCACCGTAATTAAATGATGTCTGCTTTTGCGCTCCTGTTTTTAATAGTAGCCATGCACGAGTATGTCAATGTGCATTTGCATTTTTTTTCCGGGCGTAGCTGCCAACCTCGACGACGCAAGTTTGTGCTATGAATAAATCTTTTGGTTCCAGCTCACAGGAAAGATGTTTTCAAAACAAATCCTAACAAATCTCGAGGACGAGATTTTCTTTTAAGGGGGGTAGTGTTGTGACACCCCAAAATTTTGACCTTGTTTTATTAATTAAAATTTTGCCAGGAAATTTAAACTTTTATTTTCTGGGCTCCCTTTTGATTTTTGAACCTTATTCTCCCTTGCTATTATGGAGTTTTCCCCATAGAGAAAACTTTTCAAATATGTTATTGGACTTGTTTAACCTCTCAAGAAAAACTTTTCTTTTATTAGTAGAACTAATTACATAATTAATTTGCTTGATCTTTATTTTCTTGAAAATGGTTTTTCAAGGTTATATGGCCATATTTGAACTATAACCATTTGATAAATTCACTTAAAATTCCAACCAAAATTTGGAGATGTCAGCTGATGTTTTTAAATCACTTTTATGCAAAAAGATATTTCTTTCACTGAATACTTTGAGCTCTATACCAAGTTTTCAAATCTGGTCCAGAGGACAGTTTTGCACTACAACCTATTTATTTATTTCTTTAAAACTTCTAACAAAATTTTGGGATGTCAGTAGGAACATATTATTCAGCTTTATGCAAAAACCCAGCTATGTTCTTTGAAAAATTTGAGTGAATCAACCTCTTTTCCACTCTGGTTCAACTTGATGATTTGTACAACAACTATATTTTAAGTTGCTCCTTTATCCATGATTCTTTTACCTACTTGTAGTCCTCCATACTAAACCCCGATGTCCAGGAGCATGCACCCATTGGATCATTTTTGGTTCATGAAGTGATGCCATTTGTCTCCTGTCCAGAATTGAGTTTTTGCAAAACTTGCACTAACAAGTTTCTGTATTTGGCCAAATAACCTCACCACCCTTTTATTCACCTAATGAGACCACCATATGGAATTTTTGACCACTCCAAGACCTTCCTAGATGCCTCTGGCATTTTGTCAAACACCCTGTGGGCATGGACAGATTTGGCATGATTGTAAGTTTGTGTTGTGAACTTTGCCATCTGTCCAAACCAAGTTGTCTAGTAGCCTTCTATATGTCTCTAACCTAGGCATGTGGATTTGCATTAGCTTTCTAGCAACTTGGGTCGCCCTAGCATTTCGTCGAACGAGTGCCGTGCACGCCCAGAGCGCGAGCAGAGCGCGCGTTTTGCACGTGCTCGCGCCCGAGCCAACTCACCCCCCTGGATAAGTTTCCCCGAGCTCATCCAAATCCTCTCCCTCTCGCCACGTCACGCTAGAAGCCCCGACCGCCTCCTTGCCCCCTGCAGCATAGCCAGCTAGCTGCCTAGCGGCACGCCCGCGGCCGCATCAGCCACCGCCATGAGCAGCACCGCCCAAACCACCACAGCGCGCCAGCTCGCCTCCTTCGACAGTGGAGTGATTGTCGTTAGCCCCTGGAGCTAGCCAGCCACCGCCACGTCGCTCTGCAGCACAGTAAGACGGTCGCCGGCAACCTTATCCCCGGCCGCCGCGGAACCGCCTCGGCGAGTCTATTTAAGGAGCCCCAAGCTCATCCCCGCACGCAGGCAGCCTCTCACCATCCTCCTAGTACCCCATTACCGTCAATTTGAGGGGGAAGAGGCCGTCTTCACCGACTCCGGCCAGTTCGGCCACCGCCGCCTCCCGGCTCTGTTCGGCACAACCAGAGCCTCCCCAACCCTCCCAACGCCACCAAGCGACTCCACTACTTCTTGCGGTGCCACCCAGAACCCCAGCTGCGACGTAGAGCCACCCTAGCCACAAACTCACATTGCTCCCGAAGCCACCAGCCGCCGCGAAGCTCGCCGCCGGCGATTTCCTCCACCTCTGACGACCCTACGACCACCGAGAGGACCTCCGCTGATCCACGGATCCATCTCCGCCCTCAGCTCCCCGCGAGGAACCGCCGTTCGCCGGCGACGAACGCCGGAGCCGCGCCTCTGCTCAGGCAGAGGAAGAGGAGAGGGAGGAGACTAGTCAAATATGACTAGTGGGTCCCCTGGACCCACTGTCAGTGGCCCCTGCACGGTCCACACTGGATAAGTGGAGGCGTAAACCCTCGAGTATGCCTCCTCTGCCCGAAAGTGTAATCTCGTTTGAAACGTTTTCTTTTTCTGTTTTTATTAAAAACAGATTTTGACCAAATCTTTGACTGGCTATATCTTTTTAATTAAAACTCCAAATGAATTGATTCTTTTTCCTACATCTCTCAAATTCTGTCTAGTTTGTTTTAAGATTTATTTTAAAAAATTTAAAACAACTTTTTTGTGCTGTTTGGAAATTGTGTGTTAATTCCAATATTTTCAAAATAGGATTTTGGAGAGAGGCAGAAAGCTTTCAAAAGTTTTGGAGAGCACCCCCACCTCTCCACACCTTGAAGGCAAGCATTCTGAACCCCGGCATAATATTTTTGGTGTGTTCATTGACACATTTATAACACCACCTCATTTCGAAGGACTTGTTATTTCATGTGATATGATCATTTGCAAGGATGCATATTAGTGATTTCCATGCTGTTGGAAATGAGTATACTTTTGATGGTAATCATCCTCATGTATATTGCATGCATGCCGGAAAGGAATCCGGGAAAGCCTCTGCCTTGGGTAGGCGTGAGCTTGTAGCCGGTCTCCGTCGGGACGGGTATGTCCGGTATGGCATAGTAAGATATAATGAGTGTTGATTGTTTTGGTTGAAATATATTTGTTATACATGTCATGTAGGAAACTATAAATCTCCTGAGTCGACCGTAGATCGAGTCTTGTTCCAGTAACCCCCACACTTGTTTCGTGCTACCACTTGTCCCTGCCACAGGTAGGGTACGGTTCAGGAATTTGTCAACCCCTTTCTAGAACACACCGTACAGAGGGGCCGGGATGAGGGTACCATGGCCATGGATTAAAGCCAGTCATCCGGTCAGGGGGCATGGGTGTTTCGGTTGTAGCCGAGGGGTAGCTTCCCCAGTTTTGCACGCGGTATAAATTTTGTGATCCCATGCAAATCGAGGTTGTACCCTCCCCACTTAGAGTTTTGCTTAACGGGTGTCGTGGGTGATTCCAGACACCGGTAACTTAAGCTGGTGTGTGCAAGTCAGGTGCGTTTTCATTTAAAAGACCGTAGACGGAATTAGTCCCGATGGACTAAAGGAATCCGTTACTCATGGGTAAAGAGTACACCCTCTGCAGAGATTAAACCTATTCGAATAGCCGTGTCCATGGTTAAGGCCTACAGTCTGGGTTGGGTCAAGTGTCGATCTTAGTGTTGGTCTTCAGAGGAGATACTACTAAACCAGAACATGGATCATGACTGATGACTTGTGATAATTATTATGTTATTTTTATTATGGACTAACCCATTATATTATTTGAATTATTGAGTATCCCTGGGACGGTTCTACCTCCTGGATATTCAATGTGATTATTTCTTTTATAAGCCCTTTATGTGGTGTCGCTGAGACGCCCGACTGTGGCATCTCTTTATAAGCCCTTTATGTGGTGTCGCTGAGACGCCCGACTGTGGCATTTCTTTTATAAGCCCTTTATGTGGTGTCGCTGAGACGCCCGACTGTGGCATTTCGTTTATAAGCCCTTTATGTGGTGTCGCTGAGATGCCCGACTGTGGCATTTCTTTTATAAGCCCTTTATGTGGTGTCGCTGAGACGCCCGACTGTGGCATTGCCTTTATAAGCCCTTTATGTGGTGTCGCTGAGACGCCCGACTGTGGCAACTCTTCTATAGGCCCTTTACGTGGTGTCGCTGAGACGCCCGACTGTGGCATTTATTTTAAAGCCCTTTATGTAGTGTCGCTACGACGCCCGATTGTGGCATGATTGTTATTTATTTAGATACTACTATGGTATCGCATATTCACAAATAACATGCTTGCACGCATCGGAGTTTCGACTATCGTTTGTGACTGACGTCATGAGCATAAACATATTTTCAGCACATCATTGTTATATTATACCTGTGTTTATAATGTTTACGAGTACATTCAAAGTACTCACTGGCTTGTCCCTGGCTATTGTCTTGGCTAGATTTTCCTTGCGCGGAGAGGAGCGACCATGCCGACAGTCCCGGAACCTAAGCAACGGTGATAGCAGCCTCGTGAAGATAGGAGTTAACCTGGTCAGCTGTTCCTGTGGGAAATGGAGTTCCCTAGACGCCGATGATTTCAGACCCCTTCCGCCATCAACCACTAGAACCATTTGTTGTACTCACAGGCCATAATGGTCTTGTAGTACATATGTTGTATTTGCTTGGAGTTTTGGTATCAAGATGGTGCCTCATCAGCTAACAGTTATCCTGGGGCTGGTGAGCACAACGGCCATTTTCTGGAAATTAATACCCGGAAAACCGGTCGTGACAAACTTGGTATCAGAGCCAGGCTGACCATTGGCTAATCCTATCTTAGCCAGGTCGAAAAATCTAGGAAAACCAACCCACCTGACCCTAACCAAAAACCCCAGCCAAGCTTCCCGTGCAAGATAGCCACACAGAGACCCCGACACTTTTGGCAGTCGGTGCCCAACCTATCAGCCTAGCCTTTCGGTCGCGCGCCAGTAATCTGTCTTATTCGCAAGCGTGCGAAGGAAGACTTCGTTCCCTTTTTCTATAAAAAGGGCACGCTAGCCTCAACACAGCACAGCCCCGGCCATCAACCAAAATACCTTGATGACCCCAGAAGTACTTCGTCGTCTTTGGGGAGCACACTCCAACAGGATTGTGGCCAACAATCCCCGCGATGGTCATCATCGCTACCCCGAGCCTGCCGCCCCTCAACCCTCTCCAGCTAATTTCCGACGGTGAAAAACCATGGAGAAACCTCGATGCCCGAGAGGCAGGCCCGCTTAGATATGAACGAGGTAGACTAAAATCGCTCGAATGATACCGAGTCTTAGAATGACCTCGCCTTGTAATCTTGTGACCCTCTGTCACCGTAATTAAATGATGTCTGCTTTTGCGCTCCTGTTTTTAATATTAGCCATGCACGAGTATGTCAATGTGCGATTGCATTTTTTTTCCGGGCGTAGCTGCCAACCTCGACGACGCAAGTTTGTGCTATGAATAAATCTTTTGGTTCCAGCTCACAGGAAAGATGTTTTCAAAACAACTCCTAACAAATCTCGAGGACGAGATTTTCTTTTAAGGGGGGTAGTGTTGTGACACCCCAAAATTTTGACCTTGTTTTATTAATTAAAATTTTGCCAGGAAATTAAAACTTTTATTTTCTGCGCTCCCTTTTGATTTTTGAACCTTTTTCTCCCTTGCTATTATGGAGTTTTCCCCATAGAGAAAACTTTTCGAATATGTTATTGGACTTGTTTAACCTCTCAAGAAAAACTTTTCTTTTATTAGTAGAACAAATTACATAATTAATTTGCTTGATCTTTATTTTCTTGAAAATGGTTTTTCAAGGTTATATGGCCATATTTGAACTATAACCATTTGATAAATTCACTTAAAATTCCAACCAAAATTTGGATATATCAGGTGATGTTTTTAAATCACTTTTATGCAAAAAGATATTTCTTTCATTGAATACTTTGAGCTCTATCCCAAGTTTTCAAATCTGGTCCAGAGGACAGTTTTGCACTACAACCTATTTATTTATTTCGTTAAAACTTCTACCAAAATTTTGGGATGTCAGTAGGAACATATTATTCAGCTTTATGCAAAAACCCAGCTATGTTCTTTAAAAAATTTGAGTGAATCAACCTCTTTTCCACTCTGGTTCAACTTGATGATTTGTACAACAACTATATTTTAAGTTGCTCCTTTATCCATGATTCTTTTACCTACTTGTAGTCCTCCATACTAAACCCCGATGTCCAGGAGCATGCACCCATTGGATCATTTTTGGTTCATGAAGTGATGCCATTTGTCTCCTGTCCAGAATTGAGTTTTTGCAAAACTTGCACTAACAAGTTTCTGTATTTTGCCAAATAACCTCACCACCCTTTTATTCACCTAATGAGACCACCATCTGGAATTTTTGACCACTCCAAGACCTGCCTAGATGCCTCTGGCATTTTGTCAAACACCCTGTGGGCATGGACAGATTTGGCATGATTGTAAGTTTGTGTTGTGAACTTTCCCATCTGTCCAAACCAAGTTGTCTAGTAGCCTTCTATATGTCTCTAACCTAGGCCTATGGATTTGCATTAGCTTTCTAGCAACTTGGGTCGCCCTGGCATTTCGTCGAACGAGTGCCGTGCACGCCCAGAGCGCGAGCAGAGCGCGCGTTTTGCACGTGCTCGCGCCCGAGCCAACTCACCCCCCTGGATAAGTTTCCCCGAGCTCATCCAAATCCTCTCCCTCTCGCCACGTCACGCTAGAAGCCCCGACAGCCTCCTCGCCCCCTACAGCGTAGCCAGCAAGCTGCTTGGCGGCACGCCCGCGGCCGCATCCGCCACCGCCATGAGCAGCACCGCCCAAACCACCATAGTGCGCCAGCTCGCCTCCTTCGACAGTGGAGTGATCGTCGTTAGCCCCTGGAGCTAGCCAGCCACCGCCACGTCGCTCTGCAGCACAGTAAGACGGTCGCCGGCAACCTTATCCCCGGCCGCCACGGAACCGCCTCGGCAAGTCTATTTAAGGAGCCCCAAGCTCATCCCCGCACGCAGGCAGCCTCTAACCATCCTCCTAGTACCCCGTTGCCGTCAATTTGAGGGGGAAGAGGCCGTCTTCACCGACTCCGGCCAGTTCAGCCACCGCCGCCTCCCGGCTCTGTTCGGCACAACCAGAGCCTCCCCGGCCCTCCCAACGCCACCAAGCGACTCCACTACTTCTTGCGGTGCCACCCAAAACCCCAGCTGCGACGTAGAGCCACCCTAGCCACAAACTCACTTTGCTCCCGAAGCCACCGGCCGCTGCGAAGCTCGCCGCCGGCAATTTCCTCCACCTCCGACGACCCTACGACCACCGGGAGGACCTCCGCTGATCTGCGGATCCATCCCCGCCCTCAGCTCCCCGCGAGGAACTGCCGTTCGCCGGCGACGAACGCCGGAGCCGCGCCTCTGCTCGGGAAGAGGAAGAGGAGAGGGAGGAGACTAGTCAAACATGACTAGTGGGCCCCCTGGACCCACTGTCAGTGACCCCTGCGCGGTCCACGCTGGATAAGTGGAGGCGTAAACCCTCAAGTACGCCTCCTCTGCCCGAAAGCGTAATCTCGTTTGAAACGTTTTCTTTTTCTGTTTTTATTAAAAACAGATTTTGACCAAATCTTTGACTGGCCATATCTTTTTAATTAAAACTCCAAATGAATTGATTCTTTTTCCTACATCTCTCAAATTTTGTCTAGTTTATTTTAGGATTTATTTTAAAAAATTTAAATCAACTTTTTTGTGCTATTTGGAAATTGTGTGTTAATTCCAATATTTTCAAAATAGGATTTTGGAGAGAGGCAGAAAGCTTTCAAAAGTTTTGGAGAGCACCCCCACCTCTCCACACCTTGAAGGCAAGCATTCTGAACCCCGGCATAATATTTTTGGTGTGTTCATTGACATGTTTATAACACCACCTCATTTCGAAGGACTTGTTATTTCATGTGATATGATCATTTGCAAGGATGCATATTAGTGATTTCCATGCTGTTGGAAATGAGTATACTTGTGATGGTAATCATCCTCATGTATCTTGCATGCATGCCGGAAAGGAATCCGGGAAAGCCTCTGCCTTGGGTAGGCGTGAGGTTGTCGCCGGTCTCCGTCGGGACGGGTATGTCCGGTATGGCATAGTAAGATATAATGAGTGTTGATTGTATTGGTTGAAATATATTTGTTATACATGTCATGCAGGAAACTATAAACCTCCTGAGTCGACCGTAGATCGAGTCCTATTCCATTAACCCCACACTTGTTTCGTGCTACCACTTGTCCCTGCCACAGGTAGGGTACGGTTCAGTAATTTGTCAACCCCTTTCTAGCACACACCGTACAGAGGGGCCGGGATGAGGGTACCATGGCCATGGATTAAAGCCAGTCATCCGGTCAGGGGGCATGGATGTTTCGGTTGTAGCCGAGGGGGTAGCTTCCCCAGTTTTGCATGCAGTATAAATTTTGTGATCCCATGCTAATCGAGGTTGTAGCCTCCTCACTTAGAGTTTTGCTTAACGGGTGTCGTGGGTGATTCCAGACACCGGTAAGTTAAGCTGGTGTGTGCAAGTCAGGTGCGTTTTCATTTAAAAGACCGTAGACGGAATTAGTCCCGATGGACTAAAGGAATCCGTTACTCGTGGGTAAAGAGTACACCCTCTGCAGAGATTAAACCTATTCGAATAGCCGTGTCCATGGTTAAGGCCTACAGTCTGGGTTGGGTCAAGTGTCGGTCTTAGTGTCGGTCTTCGGAGGAGATACTACTAAACCAGAACATGGATCATGACTGATGACTTGTGATAATTATTATGTTATTTTTATTATGGACTAACCCATTATATTATTTGAATTATTGAGTATCCCTGGGACGGTTCTACCTCCTGGATATTCAATGTGATTATTTCTTTTATAAGCCCTTTATGTGGTGTCGCTGAGACGCCCGACTGTGGCATCTCTTTTATAAGCCCTTTATGTGGTGTCGCTGAGATGCCTGACTGTGGCATTTCTTTTATAAGCCCTTTATGTGGTGTCGCTGAGACGCCCGACTGTGGCATTTCGTTTATAAGCCCTTTATGTGGTGTCGCTGAGATGCCCGACTGTGGCATTTCTTTTGTAAGCCCTTTATGTGGTGTCGCTGAGACGCCCGACTGTGGCATTGCTTTTATAAGCCCTTTATGTGGTGTCGCTGAGACGCCCGACTGTGGCAACTCTTCTATAAGCCCTTTATGTGGTGTCGCTGAGACGCCCGACTGTGGCATTTATTTTGAAGCCCTTTATGTGGTGTCGCTACGACGCCCGATTGTGGCATGATTGTTATTTATTTAGATACTACTATGTTATTGCATATTCATAAATAACATGCTTGCACGCATCATAGTTTCTACTATCGTTTGTGACTAACGTCATGAGCATAAACATATTTTCAGCACATCATTGTTATATTATACCTGTGTTCATAATGTTTGTGAGTACATTCAAAGTACTCACTGGCTTGTCCCTGGCTATTGTCTTGGCCAGATTTTTCTTGCGCGGAGAGGAGCAACCGTGCCGACAGTCCTGAAACCTAAGCAACGGTGATAGCAGCCTCGTGAAGATAGGAGTTAACCTGGTCAGCTGTTCCTGTGGGAAATGGAGTCCCCTAGACGCCGATGATTTCAGACCGCTTCCGCCATCAACCACTAGAACCATTTGCTGTACTCACATGCCATAATGGTCTTGTACTACATATGTTGTATTTGCTTGGAGTTTCTGTATCAAGATGGTGCCTCATCAGCTAACAGTTATCCTGGGGCTGGTGAGCACAACGGCCATTTTCTGGAAATTAATACCCGGAAAACCGGTCGTGACATGAGGTGGCTTTCCAATGCCCGGTAGGCACTGGTTCTTGGTCGTCTCTGGCATCGTCGTCCATACCGTCGATGTCTTCAGAGTCGTAGTCTAGCATGTCGGTTAAATCATCGACAGTGGCTACAAAGTGGGTGGTGGGTGGGCTTTGAATTTCTTCGTTGTCCGCATCCCAACCGTCCTGACCGCAGTCTGGCCAGTGCTCTCCTGATAACGAGAGATACTTTAGCGAATTCAGGATGTCGCCAAAGGGTGAGTGCTGAAAGATGTCTGCGGCGGTGAACTCCATGATCGGAGCCCAATCGGATTCGATTGGTAGGGGCGCAGGAGGTTCGGAGTCCGGCGAGGAGTCCGGCACCTCGGAGTCACGAGCTTTACAAGGGACAAGGTCAGTATTCGGCTCCATCGCCGTAGAAGTTGCCGCCCTCGAGGCGGTGTCTAGCCACCCGTCCTCGATCTGCGCAGTCGGGTCCGAATTAAGTATCGGAGCGGACTCATGTGTGGCCTCAAGGGCACTGTCCGGCTGCAGAGCTAAATCATGCCCATCGCGACAGTGCGGCGCGCTCGGCTGTGGCTCGAATCCGTCGAAGATCAAGTCTCCGCGGATGTCTGCCGTGAAGTTTAAGCTTCCAAATCTGACATGATGGCCAGGGGCATAGCTTTCGATCTGCTCCAGATGGCCAAGTGAATTGGCCCGCAGTGCAAAGCCGCCGAACACGAAGATCTGTCCGGGGATAAAAGTCTCACCCTGGACTGCGTCGTTGTTGATGATCGAAGGAGCCATCAAGCCTATCGGTGACGACACAGAGGAACTCTCAATGAAAGCACCAATGTCGGTGTCAAAACCGGCGGATCTCGGGTAGGGAGTCCCGAACTGTGCGTCTAGGCGGATGGTAACAGGAGACAAGGGACACGATGTTTTTACCCATATTTGGACCCTCTCGATGGAGGTAAAACCCTACTCCTGCTTGATTAATATTGATGATATGGGTAGTACAAGAGTGGATCTACCACGAGATCAAGGAGGCTAAACCCTAGAAGCTAGCCTATGGTATGATTGTTGTAATGGTTGTTCGTCCTACGGACTAAAACCCTCCGGTTTATATAGACACCGGAGAGGGTTAGAGTTACACAGAGTCGGTTACAATTGTAGGAGATCTACATATCCGTATTGCCAAGCTTGCCTTCCACGCCAAGGAAAGTCCCATCCGAACACGGGACGAAGTCTTCAATCTTGTACCTTCATAGTCTTGGAGCCCGGCCGATGATGATAGTCCGGCTATCCGGACACCCCCTAGTCCAGGACTACCTCAGTAGGAATGGAATATCTTGGCCTCAACACATGAGTAGGTGGTTCTCTCTCAGAAATGGTAAGTTGAAAGTGTAGGTTTGTTCTGATGGCTCTCTCCACGAATGAAGAGGAGGTGGAGGGGTATATATAGCCTCCACACAAAATGTAACCATTCCACACAATTTACCAAACTCGGTGGGACGGATTCAACAGACTCGGTCGAACCGATTTAGTAAACCTAGTGACCGTTAGGATTTTTGGTGGGACCGACATGCAACTCGGTAGGACCGATATGGTTAGGGTTAGGGCATAATGTAATCTCGGTAAGACCGATTACACAAACTCGGTTAGACCGATTTTGGTAATAAGCTTTCCAGAGAGTTGGTCAGGTGAACTCGGTGGGACTGATTCGCTCATTTCGGTGAGACCGAAATGTTACGAAAGGGAAACAGGGAGTTTACATTGCAATCTCGGTGGGACCGATCGCTCACTTTGGTTAGGCCAAAATGTTACAAGGGGAAACTGAGAGATTACAATCCCATCTCGGTGAGACCGAGATCCCTATCGGTAAGACCGATTTGCCTAGGGTTTGTGGCAGTGGCTATGACATTTGAACTCGATGGCGCCGGATAGAAAGAATCGCTGGGACTGATTTTGACTTTGGGTTTAGGTCATATGTGGATGTGAGAAAGTAGTTGAGGGTATTTGGAGCATATCACTAAGCACTTGAAGCAAGAGGCTCATTAAGTAGCACCTCATCCCTCCTTGATAGTATTGGCTTTTCCTATAGACTCAATGTGATCTTGGATCACTAAAATGTAAAATGAAGAGTCTTGAGCTTTTGAGCTTGAGCCAATCCTTTGTCCTTGATGTTTTGAGGGATCCACTTTCATCATCCATGCCGTGCCATTCACGTCTTGGAATAGCATTAGCTCAATGAGCTATATGTTGTTATGAATTACCAAAACCACCTAGGGATAGTTGGACTTTCAGCAATAACCCACAGGCCCCAGGACCTACCAAGAAGCAAGCACACTCTTGCTGAAGGAAAAACCCTGGAAGAGGATACGCCTTACGATCTTATAGGAGTTTACGCAAAACCTAAGAGATGTTAAGAAACGATAGATATTTGTTTTGCTTGCAGAATCAATGGATTTATTCGAACTTGGTTCGTTGACAAGAGAAATTCTGCAATGCTCGTGAGGATGACCGAGTGTTAGAATGCGAGATTCGCTAAACCATATACAAGGTAATGATTTGGGTGCGGGATGGATTGATCACCATACTGACTTACTCTTATTATTCACTTTGCTATATGGGATGGTAAATCTGAGTGACTTACCTATAGTAGAGAGACGACGATCAAAACCTTGTTTAAACCTTAGAATGGTATAAGTATTTTTTCCCTTGTACAAGGCCGCTGTTGCCAATCGTAGGATATACAGTGAGGTTCAACCCAGACCCATTTCCTACAGGAGCAACCATAAATTGATGACCACCATGAGATGTCGATAGCTGTTTAGTATTGGCGCCAGACCCTTCAGCTAAGAAGATCCAGTCATGGAATAACCTTACCAAGATGAAATGGACACAGGAATTGAGGAAAAGGTTATGCCACCACCGGAAGAGCCTAGGGAAGGAATTATCCTGAAGATCTTAGAAGATTGACACTGTCAACAATAAGGATGGAGTATATGAGTTTTGATGGAACCGTAACAATGCTTCTAAGGGTGGTAGGAACTGAGACCCCCTGTGACGATCGATGGATTTTGAGAAGACCCCAAACCTAACCTATTTCTTGCTAGTCTCTCCGAATCTCAAGGACGAGATTCATTTTAAGGGTGGTAGGTTTGTAACATCCCAAAATTCTAAATTTTGGAATGTTCTATTAAATAGATAGTTATGATTGCTTATGTGATGTGGTGTGTGAAATTGAGTGAAACTTGAAACTTTTGAAAGTTAAACGAGAGGGTATAAAAGGACTTTGCCAAACTTTCATTTTCTTTTATGATCTCCGTGAATTCAAATTCTTTTCATCAAAAAACCCTTGAGTGAAGATGATACGACTTCTTCCATTTAATTAAATGAAAAGGGTATTTGAAAATATATGAATTTTATTTGGAACTATTTCCAATTCTGAAACTTTATGCAACTCAATGATTTTCACGAGAGAAGATAAATGGCTTCTTCAAATTATATGAAATATGAGTTGGAAGTTTCAAAGATTTCAAAATTTAAGAAGCCCTTTTGAAATTATTTTCAAATTGGAGTTATTTGGATTTTATTCAAATTATTTTTCTACAAAAATAAAATATATGGAAAATGGAGTAAAATGATTCCCTACATCAGAAAATTGGAGAGAAATAAATTTGATATCATTTTGGTATTTTTAAAATGATTTTTAGTGGATTTTAGTAGAGCAGTAGCACTCTTTGTTTTATTTCAATTTCTGTGGATTTTATTTGACAATAGAAAAATGTTCATGTTGTAGAATTCCTTTTCTGAAAATTTTGATATATTATATGCCTATATAATATTTTTATTTATTTTGTTTTTGTTTTGTTTGTCTGTGTTAAAAAAAAGAAAACTTTTCCTACCGCCGACTGGGCCGGCCCAAGGCCCAGCCGCAGCCACGGCCCAGCCCGGCTGACAACCGCCTCGCCGGGACTAGCCGCCCCCTGAGGCTATATATAGCTGAGGCCGGCACCCCTCGCCCCTCTCTCTCTCTCCTCGCCTCGCCTCTCCTCGCAACATGCCGCCGCCGCCGGATCTCACTCCCGCCGCCGGACCTCACCGCCACCGCCGCAAGCGCGCCGCTGTCGCCTAGTCCGCCGCTCGCCTCCCCGTACTCGCGCCGCTGCACCGTCTCGCCCCGCCGCGTCCGCCCGGCGCCTCCGTCGTTGCCCTCGACCACCGGAGCATCACCGGCGACCACGCCCGACGCCGGAGCTCATTGTTCATTACCTTCGGTTTTCGACAAAAAAACCGTCTACCCTGACCGGTATAAACCACCTACCCAGATCGTTTTAAAAAAACCGTTTCGTTTTTATTTAGCGAACGTGGTCTATTTAGGTAGTTTCAGCGAACGTTTTCGTTCGTTAGGATTTCGTAACGAACGTTCATCGCTTAGTTTTCCCCTTTTCTGTTTATTTTACGTTAGGGACCTATCCGTGAATATAATTATTTATAGTTTAGGCCCTAGACTTCAAACCCCCACAACTTTTACACCGTTAATCCAAATCCAACGAAACCAACGCCCACTTCTTCGTAACGATCCCCTCTGTCCAGTAAACCAACTTAAACATGCTTTTGACAATTTAATATTTGAGTTTAGTTCAGATTAGTATTCGATCTTGTTTCGTCAGATTTGGTGGGTTCTTTTTGCAAATTGAAGCTCTTGACCTAAACTTTCTAATAAGGCCAAATTCACTTAATTTTGGTACTATTAGAAATTGTTTTTTGTTGCAAGAGTTAATTGCTTGTTTTTGAAGTTTTCCGAGATCTTTTCTTCGATTCTTTTGCATGAGTGCTTATGTATGCAATTGCTTGCCTACGATAGATTGAACGGAGTGTGACAAATAGACCATCAGGAGTATTGAATGTGAAGAATCTTCATCAACAGTACATGCAAGTTCACACTTTGATCATATCCCTCTCATACCCAGTTTTTATGCATTAGTTTCACCCTCAAACATTGCATGGTTAGGAATTGATAACATGTGGGTATTGGGAAGTAGTTGATGAGGTAGGAACCTATTGTCCTGCATTCAAACCTTAGGAGTTACTTCTGTGTTATACTTATACTGCTATGCTATGCTTGTAGACGTGGTTTGATTTGAGTGAATCATGACAGATGTGAGAGTTATTATTAATGGTTAACTTAAGGTGGGTACTTTAATACACATCTGGGTGGAATGGTAGGGGCACCTTGGAGTACCCAGTGGTTTGCCTGGTCACCTGGAGAACCCAGTGCTTGCCCAAGGGAATCCCGGAGGACCCGTGTGATTACCCTATGGAATGCCAGCCATGCTCAAAGGGATCATAAGATTATTCATGCCAGGAACTTTCGTGTGTAGCCACAAGCCATTATGGGCTCTGGCATAGTTGTGTATGTTGCGTGAGCTCTTGAAGAGGTAGACTAGCAGATGTAGGGGGTGTAGGTGGTACTGTCTACCCAGAGTAAAGAGTTAATGCTTCTGAAACACTATGTCTCAATCATCCGTTTCTCAAACACCTTGTAGTGCCAGAAATCCAACGGAGGCGATCGAGTCTTGTGGTAAAAGTGCGCAAACCTCTACAAAGTGTACAAACTAATCATGGTTAGCCTTGTCCCCGGTTATGGACATCTTGATTATTTGGTTATTGGATTATCATATTGATCTCACCACATTACTTAAATAATTTGTTGGGCTAATGATTATTAATTTGGGATTGAGTTGGAGGAACCTTCTCAATATTTTTCAACAAACTTTGTAGTTAAATAAATTATATTCCTTCGTTGTAGGGAAAAACTGGCTTTATGCAAAAACAAACCTAGAGATTTCCACCAGCCAAATATGCATGTAGTGATAGCTATTATTCATCATTTATCCTATGGTGTGAATTTGCCAGTACATTCAATGTACTGACCTACATGGCTGCAACGTCTCATGTTGCAGGAATCTTACGACGAGTAAGTTATACGTTAGGGTTACGATTTCTACACTCAACTCTGCCGTTGGTGTTGATGGGAATCCACAACCTTGTTGTTACTTCCGCTATTTGGATTGAGGTAATAGTATTTACGTTATTTATACATGTGATTTACCTCTATTATAAATCCTCGAGTATTGTGTGTGTCAGCATACTGATCCAGGGATGACACTTAAACACAGAGACTTGACCGTCTGAGGTCGGATCGCTACATTGTCACCTCCCAGGCTATGTTCAGATAAACCAAACTGGGCTAGGCTCTTTAAGTAGACTCTCCACATGTAATACTCAAATCTACCTGGGGCCTCCTTTCAAGAAGCCAATCAATATACTCTTCGTGCATGAATTTGTCTCTATCGCATTTGCACCCTTTCCGTACCTTCAAAGCCATCATATGCACCAATTTGACTTAAGTTTTTGCCAAGCTGGGTTGCCTGGCTCCTGTGCTTACCCCTTACATTCCCGATTGTTTGGCTAGGGGTTAAAGGGAGCACCTCTGCGATTGCTACAGCCGGGTCAGACATGAACATACCTCAGACGGGTGAAGCCGAAAGCTAGTGTTCTTAAGAACATAATGGGTCAGCTAGGAGCAAAGTGAAAATGATTAGGTGTTCATCCCCAAATACCGGGGTTTGGTTCCCAAAATTAAAAATGACCGCATAATATCGATATTCGGATCCCACGTCTATGATCAACATGATGAGCCCGAAGAAAGGAACCCTTGGAGGAACTATTTTCTTTGGAAGATGTTTCTTATGTTCAAAAAGTAATATAACATAACTCTCCGCACGTGCTTTTGTCTGTTCACACCAAATGGCTGGATTGCCTGGTTACCCGAAGTGATTTCCTGTTTTTTATTCACATAGTATGGAACACTCCCCGACCACTGGTCGGAGAGGCGGAAGCCGATGGCCGGTTAAGGCATCATTTAATAATACGGATCATGAAAGCTTGATGTATAGTACATAAATACATAGAATCAAGCACCCTAATCCTTGTCTATATTTTCTATCAAGCTATCTACGGCACAGTCATCTTGGGAGTACCGAGCAGCAGGCATAACTTGGTCGTACAACAGGCGAACTGGCATTTCTTGCCCATCCGGCCCCACTGGTCCAACACGAGCCATATGATTAGGTTCGAGTTTCGTAAACTGGGTCCTCACCATTGCCCAGGCCTCGCGCGCTCCTTCTCGGCAAGCCGATAGCTTCCATAGCTCAAAGCGACGCCGCGCTCCTTTAAGGTGATTGGCCAAACGGCCATGCCTTTCGGAGATGTCTTTGTCGGCCATAACGCCTTCACCACAGTTTTCATGGCTTTCTGAGATCTCTCATGCATAGTGGACAACTCCTTCAAAAGGTTCCCTCCAAAGGAGCTGACCTCATCTGTAGGACAATCCGTCAGAAGACCTAGCACAAGGCACGGTGATACGTCTCCAACATATCTATAATTTTTTATTGTTCCATGCTATTATATTATCTGTTTTGGATGTTTTATATGCATTAATATGCTATTTTATATTATTTTTGGGACTAACCTATTAACCTAGAGCCCAGTGCCAGTTCCTGTTTTTACCTGTTTTGAGTTTCACAGAAAAGGAATACCAAATGGAGTCCAAACGGAATAAAACCTTCGTGATGATTCTTCTTGGACCAGAAGACAACCAGGAGACTTGGAGATCAAGTCGAAGGAGCTACGAGGCGGTCACAAGGACGGAGGGCGCGCCCTGCTACGTCTTGAGCTTGCGTTTGTTTTCCTCGAAGAGGAGAGGGTGATGCAATAATAGTAGCGTAAGTATTTCCCTCAGTTTTTGAGAACCATGGTATCAATCCAGTAGGAGGCTCCTCAAAAGTCCCGCGTACCTACACAAACAAACCGAGAACTCGCAACCAACGCGATAAAGGGGTTGTCAATCCCTTCACGGCCACTTGCGAAAGTGAGATCTAATAAAGATAGTATGATAAGATAAATATATTTTTGGTATTTTATAATATAGATGCAAAAAGTAAAGATGCAAATAAAAGTAGATTGAAATAAAATATGATAAGAGATAGATCCGGGGGCCATAGGTTTCACTAGAGGCTTCTCTCAAGATAGCATAAGTATTACGGTGGGTGAACAAATTACTGTCGAGCAATTGATAGAAAAGCGCATAGTTATGAGATTATCTAGGCATGATCATGTATATAGGCATCATGTCCATAACAAGTAGACTGACTCCTTCCTGCATCTAGAGTATTAAGTTCATAAGAACAGAGTAACACATTAAGCAAGATGACATGATGTAGAGGGATAATCTCAAGCAATATGATATAAACCCCATATTGTTATCCTCGATGGCAACAATACAATACGTGCCTTGCAACCCTTTCTGTCACTGGGTAAGTACACTGCAAGATTGAACCCAAAGCTAAGCACTTCTCCCATGGCAAGAAAGATCAATCTAGTAGGCCAAACCAAACTGATAATTCGAAGAGACTTGCAAAGATAACTCAATCATACATAAAAGAATTCAGAGAATATTCAAATATTATTCATAGATAAACTTGATCATAAACCCACAATTCATCGGATCTCGACAAACACACCGCAAAAAGAGTTTACATCGAATAGATTTCCAGAAGAGAGGGGGAGAACATTGTATTGAGATCCAAAAAGAGAGAAGAAGCCATCTAGCTAATAACTATGGACCCATAGGTCTGTGGTAAACTACTCACAAGTCATCGGAGGGGCAAGGATGTTGATGTAGAAGCCCTCCATGGTCGATTCCTCCTCCGGCAGAGTGCCGACGAAGGCTCCAAGATGGGATCTCGCTGATACAGAAGGTTATGGTGGTGGAAATTGTGTTTCGTGGTGCCCCCAAATATTTTCGGGGTACGTAGGTATATATAGGAGGAAGAAGTACGTTGGTGGCCGCCCGAGGGGCCCACGAGACAGGGGGCACGCCCTACAGGGGGGCGCGGCCTCCTATCTCGTGGGGGCCTCGGCTGCTTCTTGACTTGCACTCCAAGTCCTCTAGATCACGTTCGTTCCAAAAATCACGCTCCCGAAGGTTTCATTCCGTTTGGACTCCGTTTGATATTCCTTTTCTTCGAAATACTAAAATAGGCAAAAAAATAACAATATGGGCTGGGCCTTCGGTTAGTAGGTTAGTCCCAAAAATGATATAAATGTGTAAAATAAAGCCCATAAACATCCATAAGGGGTAATAGAATAGCATGGAACAATCAAAAATTATAGATATGTTGGAGATGTATCAGGCCCCCACCCTTGTGGGCCCCTCGTGCACCTCCTGACCTAATTCTTTCGCCTATATATTTCCATATATCCCCAAACCACTAGAGACATCCACGAAAACACTTTTCCACTGCCGCAACCTTCTGTACCTGTGAGATCCCATCTAGGGACCTTTTCAGGCACCCTGCCGGAGGGGGATTCGATCACGGAGGGCTTCTACATTAACTCTATTACCCTTCCGGTGAAGCGTGAGTAGTTTACCACAGACCTACGGGTCCATAGCTAGTAGCTAGATTACTTCTTCTCCCTCTTTGATTCTCAATACCATGTTCTCCTCGATGTTCTTGGAGATATATTTGATGTAATACTTTTTTGCAGTGTGTTTGCCCAGATCCGATGAATTGTGGATTTATGATCAGCTTATCTATGAATATTATTTGAATCTCATCTGAATTCTTTTATGCATGATTTGATATTTTTGTAATTCTCTTTGAACTATCGGTTTGGTTTGGACAACTAGATTGGTTTTTCTTGCAATGGGATAAGTGCTTAACTTTGGGTTCAATCTTGCGGTGACCTTTCCTAGTGATAGTAGGGGCAGCAAGGCGGTATTGTATTGTTGCCATCGAGGATAAAAAGATGGGGTTTTCATCATATTGCTTGAGTTAATTCCTCTACATCATGTCATCTTACTTAATGCATTACTCTGTTCTTTATGAACTTGATATTGTAGATGCATGTTGGATAACAGTCGATGTGTGGAGTAATAGTAGTAGATGCAGAATCGTTTCGGTCTACTTGACACGAACGTGATGCCTATATTTATGATCATTGCCTTAGATATCGTCATAACCTTGCGCTTTTCTATCAATTGCTCGGCACTAATTTGTTCACCCACCGTAATATTTTCTATCTTGAGAGAAGCCTCTAGTGAAACCTATGGCCCCCGTGTCTATTTTCCATCATATAAGTTTCCGATCTATTATTTTGCAATCTTTTACTTTCCAATCTATAAACCAAAAATACCAAAAATAATTACTTTATCATTTATCTATCTCTATCAGATCTCACTTTTCTAAATAACCGTGAAGGGATTGACAACCCCTTTATCACGTTGGGTGCAAGTTGTTTGATTGTTGGTGCAGGTATTCGGTGACTTGTGCGTTGTCTCCTAATGGATTGATACATTGGTTCTCAAACTGAGGGAAATACTTATATCTACTTTGCTGTATCACCCTTTCCTCTTCAAGGGAAAAACCAACGCAAGCTCAAGAAGTAGCAGGAAGAATTTCTGGCACCGTTGCCAAGGAGACCTACACCAAGTCCAGCCATACCAAGTACCCATCATAAACTCTCATCTCTTTCATTACATTATTCGCCATTCGCCTCTCGTTTTCCTCTCCCCCACTTCTAAAATGATTTTCGAAAAGATTTGCCTTTTCTTCGTCCCTCTTCCATTCATCTGCTTCTTTTGCTTTTTGTGTGCTCGTGTGTTGGATTGCTTGCTTTGTCACGATGGCTCAAGAGAATACCAAATTGTGTGACTTTTCCAACACCAATAATAATGTTTTTATTAGTACTCCGATTGCTCCTGCTACTAATGCGGAATCTTATGAAATTAATGCCGCTTTGCTGAATCTTGTTATGAAAGATCAATTTTCTGGCCTTCCTAGTGAAGATGTCGCTTCCCATCTAAACAATTTTGTTGATTTGCCTGATATGCAAAAGGAAAAAGATGTGGATAACTATCTTGTTAAATAGAAGCTATTTCCGTTCTCGCTTCGAGGTCGTGCGAAAACTTGGTTTTCTTCTGTGCCTAAAATTGGTATTGATTCATGGAATAAGTGTAAAGATGCTTTTATTTCCAAGTATTTTCCTCCCGCTAAGATCATCTCCCTTAGGAACGATGTTATGAATTTTAAGCAACTTGATCATGAACATGTATTTGCAAAATCTTGGGAGAGGGTGAAATTAATGATTAGAAATTTCCCTACACATGGTTTGAATTTGTGGGTGTTTATACAAAAAAAATTATGCTGGATTGAATTTTGCTTCTAGAAATCTTTTAGATTCAGCCGCGGGAGGCAAATTTATGGAAATTAATTTAGGAGAAGTTACTAAACTCCTAGATAACATTCTGGTTAATTATTCTCAATGGTATACCAAAAGATCTTCCACTAGTAAAAAAAGTGCATGCGATTGAAGAGATTAATGTTTTGAGTGGAAAGATGGATGAGCTTATGAAATTATTTGCTAGAAAGAGTGATCCTATTGATCCTAATGATATGCCTTTGTCTACTTTGATTAAAAATGATAATGAATCTATGGATGTGAATTTTGTTGGTAGGAATAATTTTGGTAATAACGCGTATAGAGGTAATTTTAATCCTAGGCCATTTCCTAGTAATTTCTCTCATGATTATGGTAATTCCTACAAAAATTCCTATGTAAATTATAATAAGATGCCCTCTGGTTTTTAGAATAGTGTTAAAGAATTTATGAGTTCGCAAAACAATTTCAATGCTTTGATTGAAGAAAAATTGCTTAAGATTGATGATTTGGCTAGGAACGTGGATATAATTTCTCTTGATGTTGATTCTTTGAAACTTAGGTCTATTCCACCCAAGCATGATATCAATGAGTCTCTCAAAGCTATGAGAATTTACACTGATGAGTGCAAAGAAAGACCACTAAGATGCTAAAAAAGGTTGGTTTGTAAAAATGTGTTCTTCTAGTTTTCATGAAAATAATGATGAAGATCTTAAAGTGATTGCTGTGACTCCTGTTGAATCTTTTTTCCCTCTTGATAACTATGGGACTGGAGATGAGTTAACTTTAGTTAAACGGTGTCCCAATGATTCAGAGTTTTTTAGATCTTGATAGAAAAAATGATAAAAGTGGGATTGGAGAGGTCAAAACTTTAAGTAGCAACGAACCCACTCTTTTGGATTTCAACGAATTTAATTATGATAATTGCTCTTTAATAGATTGTATTTCCTTGTTGCAATCCATGTTGAATTCTCCTCATGCTTATAATCTAAACAAAGCTTTTACTAAACATATCATTGATGCTATGATGCAATCTTTTGAAGAAAAGCTTGAATTGGAAGTTTCTATCCCTAGAAAACTTTATGATGAGTGGGAACCTACTATTAAGACTAAGATTAAAGATTATGAGTGCCATGCTTTGTGTGATTTGGGTGCTAGTGTTTCCATGATTCCAAAAACTTTACATGATGTGCTAGGTTTCCGTGAATTTGATGATTGTTTTTTAAATTTGCATCTTGCGGATTCCACTATTAAGAAACCTATGGGATGGATTAATGATGTTCTTATTCTTGAAAATAGGAATTATGTACCCATAGACTTAATTGTTCTTGATATAGATTGCAATCCTACATGTCCTATTATTCTTGGTAGACCTTTCCTTAGAACAATTGGTGCAATTATTGACATGAAAGAAGGAAACATTAGATTTCAATTTCCGTTGAGGAAGGGTAAGGAACACTTTCCAAGAAAGAAAATTTAATTGCCATATGAATCTATTATGAGAGCTACTTACGGATTGCATACCAAAGATAACAATACCTAGATCTATTCTTGTGTTTTATGCCTAGCTAGGGGCGTTAAACAATAGCGCTTGTTGGGAGGCAACCCAATTTTATTTTTGTTTTTTGCTTTTTAGGTTCTGTTTTGCAATAAATAATTCATATAGCCTCTGGTTAGATGTGGTTTTATGTTTTAGTTAGTGTTTGTGCCAAGTAAGACCTTTGGGATAGCTTACGGTTCAGGAATTTGTCAACCCCTTTCTAGAACACACCGTACAGAGGGGCCGGGATGAGGGTACCATGGCCATGGATTAAAGCCAGTCATCCGGTCAGGGGGCATGGGTGTTTCGGTTGTAGCCGAGGGGTAGCTTCCCCAGTTTTGCACGCGGTATAAATTTTGTGATCCCATGCAAATCGAGGTTGTACCCTCCCCACTTAGAGTTTTGCTTAACGGGTGTCGTGGGTGATTCCAGACACCGGTAACTTAAGCTGGTGTGTGCAAGTCAGGTGCGTTTTCATTTAAAAGACCGTAGACGGAATTAGTCCCGATGGACTAAAGGAATCCGTTACTCATGGGTAAAGAGTACACCCTCTGCAGAGATTAAACCTATTCGAATAGCCGTGTCCATGGTTAAGGCCTACAGTCTGGGTTGGGTCAAGTGTCGATCTTAGTGTTGGTCTTCAGAGGAGATACTACTAAACCAGAACATGGATCATGACTGATGACTTGTGATAATTATTATGTTATTTTTATTATGGACTAACCCATTATATTATTTGAATTATTGATTATCCCTGGGACGGTTCTACCTCCTGGATATTCAATGTGATTATTTCTTTTATAAGCCCTTTATGTGGTGTCGCTGAGACGCCCGACTGTGGCATCTCTTTTATAAGCCCTTTATGTGGTGTCGCTGAGACGCCCGACTGTGGCATTTCTTTTATAAGCCCTTTATGCGGTGTCGCTGAGACGCCCGACTGTGGCATTTCGTTTATAAGCCCTTTATGTGGTGTCGCTGAGATGCCCGACTGTGGCATTTCTTTTATAAGCCCTTTATGTGGTGTCGCTGAGACGCCCGACTGTGGCATTGCTTTTATAAGCCCTTTATGTGGTGTCGCTGAGACGCCCGACTGTGGCAACTCTTCTATAAGCCCTTTACGTGGTGTCGCTGAGATGCCCGACTGTGGCATTTATTTTAAAGCCCTTTATGTAGTGTCGCTACGACGCCCGATTGTGGCATGATTGTTATTTATTTAGATACTACTATGGTATCGCATATTCACAAATAACATGCTTGCACGCATCGGAGTTTCTACTATCGTTTGTGACTGACGTCATGAGCATAAACATATTTTCAGCACATCATTGTTATATTATACCTGTGTTTATAATGTTTACGAGTACATTCAAAGTACTCACTGGCTTGTCCCTGGCTATTGTCTTGGCCAGATTTTCCTTGCGCGGAGAGGAGCGACCATGCCGACAGTCCCGGAACCTAAGCAACGGTGATAGCAGCCTCGTGAAGATAGGAGTTAACCTGGTCAGCTGTTCCTGTGGGAAATGGAGTCCCCTAGACGCCGATGATTTCAGACCGCTTCCGCCATCAACCACTAGAACCATTTGTTGTACTCACAGGCCATAATGGTCTTGTACTACATATGTTGTATTTGCTTGGAGTTTTGGTATCAAGATGGTGCCTCATCAGCTAACAGTTATCCTGGGGCTGGTGAGCACAACGGCCATTTTCTGGAAATTAATACCCGGAAAACCGGTTGTGACAAACTTGGTATCAGAGCCAGGCTGACCATTGGCTAATCCTATCTTAGCCAGGTCGAAAAATCTAGGAAAACCAACCCACCTGACCCTAACCAAAAACCCCAGCCAAGCTTCCCGTGCAAGATAGCCACACAGAGACCCCGACACTTTTGGCAGTCGGTGTCCAACCTATCAGCCTAGCCTTTCGGTCGCGCGCCAGTAATCTGTCTTATTCGCAAGCGTGCGAAGGAAGACTTCGTTCCCTTTTTCTATAAAAAGGGCACGCTAGCCTCAACACAGCACAGCCCCGGCCATCAACCAAAATACCTTGATGACCCCAGAAGTACTTCGTCGTCTTTGGGGAGCACACTCCAACAGGATTGTGGCCAACAATCCCCGCGATGGTCATCATCGCTACCCCGAGCCTGCCGCCCCTCAACCCTCTCCAGCTAATTTCCGACGGTGAAAAACCATGGAGAAACCTCGATGCCCGAGAGGCAGGCCCGCTTAGATATGAACGAGGTAGACTAAAATCGCTCGAATGATACCGAGTCTTAGAATGACCTCGCCTTGTAATCTTGTGACCCTCTGTCACCGTAATTAAATGATGTCTGCTTTTGCGCTCCTGTTTTTAATATTAGCCATGCACGAGTATGTCAATGTGCGATTGCATTTTTTTTCCGGGCGTAGCTGCCAACCTCGACGACGCAAGTTTGTGCTATGAATAAATCTTTTGGTTCCAGCTCACAGGAAAGATGTTTTCAAAACAACTCCTAACAAATCTCGAGGACGAGATTTTCTTTTAAGGGGGGTAGTGTTGTGACACCCCAAAATTTTGACCTTGTTTTATTAATTAAAATTTTGCCAGGAAATTAAAACTTTTATTTTCTGCGCTCCCTTTTGATTTTTGAACCTTTTTCTCCCTTGCTATTATGGAGTTTTCCCCATAGAGAAAACTTTTCGAATATGTTATTGGACTTGTTTAACCTCTCAAGAAAAACTTTTCTTTTATTAGTAGAACTAATTACATAATTAATTTGCTTGATCTTTATTTTCTTGAAAATGGTTTTTCAAGGTTATATGGCCATATTTGAACTATAACCATTTGATAAATTCACTTAAAATTCCAACAAAAATTTGGATATATCAGGTGATGTTTTTAAATCACTTTTATGCAAAAAGATATTTCTTTCATTGAATACTTTGAGCTCTATCCCAAGTTTTCAAATCTGGTCCAGAGGACAGTTTTGCACTACAACCTATTTATTTATTTCGTTAAAACTTCTACCAAAATTTTGGGATGTCAGTAGGAACATATTATTCAGCTTTATGCAAAAACCCAGCTATGTTCTTTAAAAAATTTGAGTGAATCAACCTCTTTTCCACTCTGGTTCAACTTGATGATTTGTACAACAACTATATTTTAAGTTGCTCCTTTATCCATGATTCTTTTACCTACTTGTAGTCCTCCATACTAAACCCCGATGTCCAGGAACATGCACCCATTGGATCATTTTTGGTTCATGAAGTGATGCCATTTGTCTCCTGTCCAGAATTGAGTTTTTGCAAAACTTGCACTAACAAGTTTCTGTATTTTGCCAAATAACCTCACCACCCTTTTATTCACCTAATGAGACCACCATCTGGAATTTTTGACCACTCCAAGACCTGCCTAGATGCCTCTGGCATTTTGTCAAACACCCTGTGGGCATGGACAGATTTGGCATGATTGTAAGTTTGTGTTGTGAACTTTCCCATCTGTCCAAACCAAGTTGTCTAGTAGCCTTCTATATGTCTCTAACCTAGGCCTATGGATTTGCATTAGCTTTCTAGCAACTTGGGTCGCCCTGGCATTTCGTCGAACGAGTGCCGTGCACGCCCAGAGCGCGAGCAGAGCGCGCGTTTTGCACGTGCTCGCGCCCGAGCCAACTCACCCCCCTGGATAAGTTTCCCCGAGCTCATCCAAATCCTCTCCCTCTCGCCACGTCACGCTAGAAGCCCCGACAGCCTCCTCGCCCCCTACAGCGTAGCCAGCAAGCTGCTTGGCGGCACGCCCGCGGCCGCATCCGCCACCGCCATGAGCAGCACCGCCCAAACCACCATAGTGCGCCAGCTCGCCTCCTTCGACAGTGGAGTGATCGTCGTTATCCCCTGGAGCTAGCCAGCCACCGCCACGTCGCTCTGCAGCACAGTAAGACGGTCGCCGGCAACCTTATCCCCGGCCGCCACGGAATCGCCTCGGCAAGTCTATTTAAGGAGCCCCAAGCTTATCCCCGCACGCAGGCAGCCTCTAACCATCCTCCTAGTACCCCGTTGCCGTCAATTTGAGGGGGAAGAGGCCGTCTTCACCGACTCCGGCCAGTTCGGCCACCGCCGCCTCCCGGCTCTGTTCGGCACAACCAGAGCCTCCCCGGCCCGCCCAACGCCACCAAGCGACTCCACTACTTCTTGCGGTGCCACCCAGAACCCCAGCTGCGACGTAGAGCCACCCTAGCCACAAACTCACTTTGCTCCCGAAGCCACCGGCCGCTGCGAAGCTCGCCGCCGGCAATTTCCTCCACCTCCGACGACCCTACGACCATCGGGAGGACCTCCGCTGATCCGCGGATCCATCCCCGCCCTCAGCTCCCCGCGAGGAACTGCCGTTCGCCGGCGACGAACGCCGGAGCCGCGCCTCTGCTCGGGCAGAGGAAGAGGAGAGGGAGGAGACTAGTCAAACATGACTAGTGGGCCCCCTGGACCCACTGTCAATGGCCCCTGCGCGGTCCACGCTGGATAAGTGGAGGCGTAAACCCTCAAGTACGCCTCCTCTGCCCGAAAGCGTAATCTCGTTTGAAACGTTTTCTTTTTCTGTTTTTATTAAAAACAGATTTTGACCAAATCTTTGACTGGCCATATCTTTTTAATTAAAACTCCAAATGAATTGATTCTTTTTCCTACATCTCTCAAATTTTGTCTAGTTTATTTTAGGATTTATTTTAAAAAATTTAAATCAACTTTTTTGTGCTATTTGGAAATTGTGTGTTAATTCCAATATTTTCAAAATAGGATTTTGGAGAGAGGCAGAAAGCTTTCAAAAGTTTTGGAGAGCACCCCCACCTCTCCACACCTTGAAGGCAAGCATTCTGAACCCCGGCATAATATTTTTGGTGTGTTCATTGACATGTTTATAACACCACCTCATTTCGAAGGACTTGTTATTTCATGTGATATGATCATTTGCAAGGATGCATATTAGTGATTTCCATGCTGTTGGAAATGAGTATACTTGTGATGGTAATCATCCTCATGTATCTTGCATGCATGCCGGAAAGGAATCCGGGAAAGCCTCTGCCTTGGGTAGGCGTGAGCTTGTCGCCGGTCTCCGTCGGGACGGGTATGTCCGGTATGGCATAGTAAGATATAATGAGTGTTGATTGTATTGGTTGAAATATATTTGTTATACATGTCATGCAGGAAACTATGAACCTCCTGAGTCGACCGTAGATCGAGTCCTGTTCCAGTAACCCCACACTTGTTTCGTGCTACCACTTGTCCCTGCCACAGGTAGGGTACGGTTCAGTAATTTGTCAACCCCTTTCTAGCACACACCGTACAGAGGGGCCGGGATGAGGGTACCATGGCCATGGATTAAAGCCAGTCATCCGGTCAGGGGGCATGGATGTTTCGGTTGTAGCCGAGGGGGTAGCTTCCCCAGTTTTGCACGCAGTATAAATTTTGTGATCCCATGCTAATCGAGGTTGTAGCCTCCCCACTTAGAGTTTTGCTTAACGGGTGTCGTGGGTGATTCCAGACACCGGTAAGTTAAGCTGGTGTGTGCAAGTCAGGTGCGTTTTCATTTAAAAGACCGTAGACGGAATTAGTCCCTATGGACTAAAGGAATCCGTTACTCGTGGGTAAAGAGTACACCCTCTGCAGAGATTAAACCTATTCGAATAGCCGTGTCCATGGTTAAGGCCTACAGTCTGGGTTGGGTCAAGTGTCGGTCTTAGTGTCGGTCTTCGGAGGAGATACTACTAAACCAGAACATGGATCATGACTGATGACTTGTGATAATTATTATGTTATTTTTATTATGGACTAACCCATTATATTATTTGAATTATTGAGTATCCCTAGGACGGTTCTACCTCCTGGATATTCAATGTGATTATTTCTTTTATAAGCCCTTTATGTGGTGTCGCTGAGACGCCCGACTGTGGCATCTCTTTTATAAGCCCTTTATGTGGTGTCGCTGAGATGCCCGACTGTGGCATTTCTTTTATAAGCCCTTTATGTGGTGTCGCTGAGACGCCCGACTGTGGCATTTCGTTTATAAGCCCTTTATGTGGTGTCGCTGAGATGCCCGACTGTGGCATTTCTTTTGTTAGCCCTTTATGTGGTGTCGCTGAGACGCCCGACTGTGGCATTGCTTTTATAAGCCCTTTATGTGGTGTCGCTGAGACGCCCGACTGTGGCAACTCTTCCATAAGCCCTTTATGTGGTGTCGCTGAGACGCCCGACTGTGGCATTTATTTTGAAGCCCTTTATGTGGTGTCGCTACGACGCCCGATTGTGGCATGATTGTTATTTATTTAGATACTACTATGTTATTGCATATTCATAAATAACATGCTTGCACGCATCATAGTTTCTACTATCGTTTGTGACTAACGTCATGAGCATAAACATATTTTCAGCACATCATTGTTATATTATACCTGTGTTCATAATGTTTGTGAGTACATTCAAAGTACTCACTGGCTTGTCCCTGGCTATTGTCTTGGCCAGATTTTTCTTGCGCGGAGAGGAGCAACCGTGCCGACAGTCCTGAAACCTAAGCAACGGTGATAGCAGCCTCGTGAAGATAGGAGTTAACCTGGTCAGCTGTTCCTGTGGGAAATGGAGTCCCCTAGACGCCGATGATTTCAGACCGCTTCCGCCATCAACCACTAGAACCATTTGTTGTACTCACATGCCATAATGGTCTTGTACTACATATGTTGTATTTGCTTGGAGTTTCTGTATCAAGATGGTGCCTCATCAGCTAACAGTTATCCTGGGGCTGGTGAGCACAACGGCCATTTTCTGGAAATTATTACCCGGAAAACCGGTCGTGACATGAGGTGGCTTTCCAATGCCCGGTAGGCACTGGTTCTTGGTCGTCTCTGGCATCGTCGTCCATACCGTCGATGTCTTCAGAGTCGTAGTCTAGCATGTCGGTTAAATCATCGACAGTGGCTACAAAGTGGGTGGTGGGTGGGCTTTGAATTTCTTCGTTGTCCGCATCCCAACCGTCCTGACCGCAGTCTGGCCAGTGCTCTCCTGATAACGAGAGATACTTTAGCGAATTCAGGATGTCGCCAAAGGGTGAGTGCTGAAAGATGTCTGCGGCGGTGAACTCCATGATCGGAGCCCAATCGGATTCGATTGGTAGGGGCGCAGGAGGTTCGGAGTCCGGCACCTCGGAGTCACGAGCTTTACAAGGGACAAGGTCAGTATTCGGCTCCATCGCCGTAGAAGTTGCAGCCCTCGAGGCGGTGTCTAGCCACCCGTCCTCGATCTGCGCGGTCGGGTCCGAATTAAGGATCGGAGCGGACTCATGTGTGGCCTCAAGGGCACTGTCCGGCTGCAGAGCTAAATCATGCCCATCGCGACAGTGCGGCGCGCTCGGCTGTGGCTCGAATCCGTCGAAGATCAAGTCTCCGCGGATGTCTGCCGTGAAGTTTAAGCTTCCAAATCTGACCTGATGGCCAGGGGCATAGCTTTCGATCTGCTCCAGATGGCCAAGTGAATTGGCCCGCAGTGCAAAGCCGCCGAACACGAAGATCTGTCCGGGGATAAAAGTCTCACCCTGGACTGCGTCGTTGTTGATGATCGAAGGAGCCATCAAGCCTATCGGTGACGACACAGAGGAACTCTCAATGAAAGCACCAATGTCGGTGTCAAAACCGGCGGATCTCGGGTAGGGAGTCCCGAACTGTGCGTCTAGGCGGATGGTAACAGGAGACAAGGGACACGATGTTTTTACCCATATTTGGACCCTCTCGATGGAGGTAAAACCCTACTCCTGCTTGATTAATATTGATGATATGGGTAGTACAAGAGTGGATCTACCACGAGATCAAGGAGGCTAAACCCTAGAAGCTAGCCTATGGTATGATTGTTGTAATGGTTGTTCGTCCTACGGACTAAAACCCTCCGGTTTATATAGACACCGGAGAGGGTTAGAGTTACACAGAGTCGGTTACAATTGTAGGAGATCTACATATCCGTATTGCCAAGCTTGCCTTCCACGCCAAGGAAAGTCCCATCCGAACACGGGACGAAGTCTTCAATCTTGTACCTTCATAGTCTTGGAGCCCGGCCGATGATGATAGTCCGGCTATCCGGACACCCCCTAGTCCAGGACTACCTCAGTAGGAATGGAATATCTTGGCCTCAACACATGAGTAGGTGGTTCTCTCTCAGAAATGGTAAGTTGGAAGTGTAGGTTTGTTCTGATGGCTCTCTCCACGAATGAAGAGGAGGTGGAGGGGTATATATAGCCTCCACACAAAATGTAACCATTCCACACAATTTACCAAACTCGGTGGGACGGATTCAACAGACTCGGTCGAACCGATTTAGTAAACCTAGTGACCGTTAGGATTTTTGGTGGGACCGACATGCAACTCGGTAGGACCGATATGGTTAGGGTTAGGGCATAATGTAATCTCGGTAAGACCGATTACACAAACTCGGTTAGACCGATTTTGGTAATAAGCTTTCCAGAGAGTTGGTCAGGTGAACTCGGTGGGACTGATTCGCTCATTTCGGTGAGACCGAAATGTTACGAAAGGGAAACAGGGAGTTTACATTGCAATCTCGGTGGGACCGATCGCTCACTTCGGTTAGGCCGAAATGTTACGAGGGGAAACTGAGAGATTACAATCCCATCTCGGTGAGACCGAGATCCCTATCGGTAAGACCGATTTGCCTAGGGTTTGTGGCAGTGGCTATGACATTTGAACTCGATGGCGCCGGATAGAAAGAATCGCTGGGACTGATTTTGACTTTGGGTTTAGGTCATATGTGGATGTGAGAAAGTAGTTGAGGGTATTTGGAGCATATCACTAAGCACTTGAAGCAAGAGGCTCATTAAGTAGCACCTCATCCCTCCTTGATAGTATTGGCTTTTCCTATAGACTCAATGTGATCTTGGATCACTAAAATGTAAAATGAAGAGTCTTGAGCTTTTGAGCTTGAGCCAATCCTTTGTCCTTGATGTTTTGGGGGATCCACTTTCATCATCCATGCCGTGCCATTCACGTCTTGGAATAGCATTAGCTCAATGAGCTATATGTTGTTATGAATTACCAAAACCACCTAGGGATAGTTGGACTTTCAGCAATAACCCACAGGCCCCAGGACCTACCAAGAAGCAAGCACACTCTTGCTGAAGGAAAAACCCTGGAAGAGGATACGCCTTACGATCTTATAGGAGTTTACGCAAAACCTAAGAGATATTAAGAAACGATAGATATTTGTTTTGCTTGCAGAATCAATGGATTTATTCGAACTTGGTTCGTTGACAAGAGAAATTCTGCAATGCTCGTGAGGATGACCGAGTGTTAGAATGCGAGATTCGCTAAACCATATACAAGGTAATGATTTGGGTGCGGGATGGATTGATCACCATACCGACTTACTCTTATTATTCACTTTGCTATATGGGATGGTAAATCTGAGTGACTTACCTATAGTAGAGAGACGACGATCAAAACCTTGTTTAAACCTTAGAATGGTATAAGTATTTTTTCCCTTGTACAAGGCCGCTGTTGCCAATCGTAGGATATACAGTGAGGTTCAACCCAGACCCATTTCCTACAGGAGCAACCATAAATTGATGACCACCATGAGATGTCGATAGCTGTTTAGTATTGGCGCCAGACCCTTCAGCTAAGAAGATCCAGTCATGGAATAACCTTACCAAGATGAAATGGACACAGGAATTGAGGAAAAGGTTATGCCACCACCGGAAGAGCCTAGGGAAGGAATTATCCTGAAGATCTTAGAAGATTGACACTGTCAACAATAAGGATGGAGTATATGAGTTTTGATGGAACCGTAACAATGCTTCTAAGGGTGGTAGGAACCGAGACCCCCTGTGACGATCGATGGATTTTGAGAAGACCCCAAACCTAACCTATTTCTTGCTAGTCTCTCCGAATCTCAAGGACGAGATTCATTTTAAGGGTGGTAGGTTTGTAACATCCCAAAATTCTAAATTTTGGAATGTTCTATTAAATAGATAGTTATGATTGCTTATGTGATGTGGTGTGTGAAATTGAGTGAAACTTGAAACTTTTGAAAGTTAAACGAGAGGGTATAAAAGGACTTTGCCAAACTTTCATTTTCTTTTATGATCTCCGTGAATTCAAATTCTTTTCATCAAAAAACCCTTGAGTGAAGATGATACGACTTCTTCCATTTAATTAAATGAAAAGGGTATTTGAAAATATATGAATTTTATTTGGAACTATTTCCAATTCTGAAACTTTATGCAACTCAATGATTTTCACGAGAGAAGATAAATGGCTTCTTCAAATTATATGAAATATGAGTTGGAAGTTTCAAAGATTTCAAAATTTAAGAAGCCCTTTTGAAATTATTTTCAAATTGGAGTTATTTGGATTTTATTCAAATTATTTTTCTACAAAAATAAAATATATGGAAAATGGAGTAAAATGATTCCCTACATCAGAAAATTGGAGAGAAATAAATTTGATATCATTTTGGTATTTTTAAAATGATTTTTAGTGGATTTTAGTAGAGCAGTAGCACTCTTTGTTTTATTTCAATTTCTGTGGATTTTATTTGACAATAGAAAAATGTTCATGTTGTAGAATTCCTTTTCTGAAAATTTTGATATATTATATGCCTATATAATATTTTTATTTATTTTGTTTTTGTTTTGTTTGTCTGTGTTAAAAAAAAGAAAACTTTTCCTACCGCCGACTGGGCCGGCCCAAGGCCCAGCCGCGGCCACGGCCCAGCCCGGTTGACAACCGCCTCGCCGGGACTAGCCGCCCCCTGAGGCTATATATAGCTGAGGCCGGCACCCCTCGCCCCTCTCTCTCTCTCTCCTCGCCTCGCCTCTCCTCGCAACATGCCGCCGCCGCCGGATCTCACTCCCGCCGCCGGACCTCACCGCCACCGCCGCAAGCGCGCCGCTGTCGCCTAGTCCGCCGCTCGCCTCCCCGTACTCGCGCCGCTGCACCGTCTCGCCCCGCCGCGTCCGCCCGGCGCCTCCGTCGTTGCCCTCGACCACCGGAGCATCGCCGGCGACCACGCCCGACGCCGGAGCTCATTGTTCATTACCTTCGGTTTTCGACAAAAAAACCGTCTACCCTGACCGGTATAAACCACCTACCCAGATCGTTTTAAAAAAACCGTTTCGTTTTTATTTAGCGAACGTGGTCTATTTAGGTAGTTTCAGCGAACGTTTTCGTTCGTCAGGATTTCGTAACGAACGTTCATCACTTAGTTTTCCCCTTTTCTGTTTATTTTACGTTAGGGACCTATCCGTGAATATAATTATTTATAGTTTAGGCCCTAGACTTCAAACCCCCACAACTTTTACACCGTTAATCCAAATCCAACGAAACCAACGCCCACTTCTTCGTAACGATCCCCTCTGTCCAGTAAACCAACTTAAACATGCTTTTGAAAATTTAATATTTGAGTTTAGTTCAGATTAGTATTCGATCTTGTTTCGTCTGTTTCTTGAGTTTCGTAAGTCCGATTTGGTGGGTTCTTTTTGCAAATTGAAGCTCTTGACCTAAACTTTCTAATAAGGCCAAATTCACTTAATTTTGGTACTATTAGAAATTGTTTTTTGTTGCAAGAGTTAATTGCTTGTTTTTGAAGTTTTCCGAGATCTTTTCTTCGATTCTTTTGCATGAGTGCTTATGTATGCAATTGCTTGCCTACGATAGATTGAACGGAGTGTGACAAATAGAACCATCAGGAGTATTGAATGTGAAGAATCTTCATCAACAGTACATGCAAGTTCACACTTTGATCATATCCCTCTCATACCCAGTTTTTATGCATTAGTTTCACCCTCAAACATTGCATGGTTAGGAATTGATAACATGTGGGTATTGGGAAGTAGTTGATGAGGTAGGAACCTATTGTCCTGCATTCAAACCTTAGGAGTTACTTCTGTGTTATACTTATACTGCTATGCTATGCTTGTAGACGTGGTTTGATTTGAGTGAATCATGACAGATGTGAGAGTTATTATTAATGGTTAACTTAAGGTGGGTACTTTAATACACATCTGGGTGGAATGGTAGGGGCACCTTGGAGTACCCAGTGGTTTGCCCGGTCACCTGGAGAACCCAGTGCTTGCCCAAGGGAATCCCGGAGGACCCGTGTGATTACCCTATGGAATGCCAGCCATGCTCAAAGGGATCATAAGATTATTCATGCCAGGAACTTTCGTGTGTAGCCACAAGCCATTATGGGCTCTGGCATAGTTGTGTATGTTGCGTGAGCTCTTGAAGAGGTAGACTAGCAGATGTAGGGGGTGTAGGTGGTACTGTCTACCCAGAGTAAAGAGTTAATGCTTCTGAAAGACTATGTCTCAATCATCCGTTTCTCAAACACCTTGTAGTGCCAGAAATCCAACGGAGGCGATCGAGTCTTGTGGTAAAAGTGCGCAAACCTCTGCAAAGTGTACAAACTAATCATGGTTAGCCTTGTCCCCGGTTATGGACATCTTGATTATTTGGTTATTGGATTATCATATTGATCTCACCACATTACTTAAATAATTTGTTGGGCTAATGATTATTAATTTGGGATTGAGTTGGAGGAACCTTCTCAATATTTTTCAACAAACTTTGTAGTTAAATAAATTATATTCCTTCGTTGTAGGGAAAAACTGGCTTTATGCAAAAACAAACCTAGAGATTTCCACCAGCCAAATATGCATGTAGTGATAGCTATTATTCATCATTTATCCTATGGTGTGAATTTGCCAGTACATTCAATGTACTGACCTACATGGCTGCAACGTCTCATGTTGCAGGAATCTTACGACGAGTAAGTTATACGTTAGGGTTACGATTTCTACACTCAACTCTGCCGTTGGTGTTGATGGGAATCCACAACCTTGTTGTTACTTCCGCTATTTGGATTGAGGTAATAGTATTTACGTTATTTATACATGTGATTTACCTCTATTATAAATCCTCGAGTATTGTGTGTGTCAGCATACTGATCCAGGGATGACACTTAAACACAGAGACTTGACCGTCTGAGGTCGGATCGCTACATTGTCACCTCCCAGGCTATGTCCAGATAAACCAAACTGGGCTAGGCTCTTTAAGTAGACTCTCCACATGTAATACTCAAATCTACCTGGGGCCTCCTTTCAAGAAGCCAATCAATATACTCTTCGTGCATGAATTTGTCTCTATCGCATTTGCACCCTTTCCGTACCTTCAAAGCCATCATATGCACCAATTTGACTTAAGTTTTTGCCAAGCTGGGTTGCCTGGCTCCTGTGCTTACCCCTTACATTCCCGATTGTTTGGCTAGGGGTTAAAGGGAGCACCTCTGCGATTGCTACAGCCGGGTCAGACATGAACATACCTCAGACGGGTGAAGCCGAAAGCTAGTGTTCTTAAGAACATAATGGGTCAGCTAGGAGCAAAGTGAAAATGATTAGGTGTTCATCCCCAAATACCGGGGTTTGGTTCCCAAAATTAAAAATGACCGCATAATATCGATATTCGGATCCCACGTCTATGATCAACATGATGAGCCCAAAGAAAGGAACCCTTGGAGGAACTATTTTCTTCGGAAGATGTTTCTTATGTTCAAAAAGTAATATAACATAACTCTCCGCACGTGCTTTTGTCTGTTCACACCAAATGGCTGGATTGCCTGGTTACCCGAAGTGATTTCCTGTTTTTTATTCACATAGTATGGAACACTCCCCGACCACTGGTCGGAGAGGCGGAAGCCGATGGCCGGTTAAGGCATCATTTAATAATACGGATCATGAAAGCTTGATGTATAGTACATAAATACATAGAATCAAGCACCCTAATCCTTGTCTATATTTTCTATCAAGCTATCTACGGCACAGTCATCTTGGGAGTACCGAGCAGCAGGCATAACTTGGTCGTACAACAGGCGAACTGGCATTTCTTGCCCATCCGGCCCCACTGGTCCAACACGAGCCATATGATTAGGTTCGAGTTTCGTAAACTGGGTCCTCACCATTGCCCAGGCCTCGCGCGCTCCTTCTCGGCAAGCCGATAGCTTCCATAGCTCAAAGCGACGCCGCGCTCCTTTAAGGTGATTGGCCAAACGGCCATGCCTTTCGGAGATGTCTTTGTCGGCCATAACGCCTTCACCACAGTTTTCATGGCTTTCTGAGATCTCTCATGCATAGTGGACAACTCCTTCAAAAGGTTCCCTCCAAAGGAGCTGACCTCATCTGTAGGACAATCCGTCAGAAGACCTAGCACAAGGCACGGTGATACGTCTCCAACGTATCTATAATTTTTTATTGTTCCATGCTATTATATTATCTGTTTTGGATGTTTTATATGCATTAATATGCTATTTTATATTATTTTTGGGACTAACCTATTAACCTAGAGCCCAGTGCCAGTTCCTGTTTTTACCTGTTTTGAGTTTCACAGAAAAGGAATACCAAATGGAGTCCAAACGGAATAAAACCTTCGTGATGATTCTTCTTGGACCAGAAGACAACCAGGAGACTTGGAGATCAAGTCGAAGGAGCTACGAGGCGGTCACAAGGACGGAGGGCGCGCCCTGCTACGTCTTGAGCTTGCGTTTGTTTTCCTCGAAGAGGAGAGGGTGATGCAATAATAGTAGCGTAAGTATTTCCCTCAGTTTTTGAGAACCATGGTATCAATCCAGTAGGAGGCTCCTCAAAAGTCCCGCGTACCTACACAAACAAACCGAGAACTCGCAACCAACGCGATAAAGGGGTTGTCAATCCCTTCACGGCCACTTGCGAAAGTGAGATCTAATAAAGATAGTATGATAAGATAAATATATTTTTGGTATTTTATAATATAGATGCAAAAAGTAAAGATGCAAATAAAAGTAGATTGAAATAAAATATGATAAGAGATAGATCCGGGGGCCATAGGTTTCACTAGAGGCTTCTCTCAAGATAGCATAAGTATTACGGTGGGTGAACAAATTACTGTCGAGCAATTGATAGAAAAGCGCATAGTTATGAGATTATCTAGGCATGATCATGTATATAGGCATCATGTCCATAACAAGTAGACTGACTCCTTCCTGCATCTAGAGTATTAAGTTCATAAGAACAGAGTAACGCATTAAGCAAGATGACATGATGTAGAGGGATAATCTCAAGCAATATGATATAAACCCCATATTGTTATCCTCGATGGCAACAATACAATACGTGCCTTGCAACCCTTTCTGTCACTGGGTAAGTACACTGCAAGATTGAACCCAAAGCTAAGCACTTCTCCCATGGCAAGAAAGATCAATCTAGTAGGCCAAACCAAACTGATAATTCGAAGAGACTTGCAAAGATAACTCAATCATACATAAAAGAATTCAGAGAATATTCAAATATTATTCATAGATAAACTTGATCATAAACCCACAATTCATCGGATCTCGACAAACACACCGCAAAAAGAGTTTACATCGAATAGATCTCCAGAAGAGAGGGGGAGAACATTGTATTGAGATCCAAAAAGAGAGAAGAAGCCATCTAGCTAATAACTATGGACCCATAGGTCTGTGGTAAACTACTCACAAGTCATCGGAGGGGCAAGGATGTTGATGTAGAAGCCCTCCATGGTCGATTCCTCCTCCGGCAGAGTGCCGGCGAAGGCTCCAAGATGGGATCTCGCTGATACAGAAGGTTATGGTGGTGGAAATTGTGTTTCGTGGTGCCCCCAAATATTTTCGGGGTACGTAGGTATATATAGGAGGAAGAAGTACGTTGGTGGCCGCCCGAGGGGCCCACGAGACAGGGGGCACGCCCTACAGGAGGGCGCGGCCTCCTATCTCGTGGGGGCCTCGACTGCTTCTTGACTTGCACTCCAAGTCCTCTAGATCACGTTCGTTCCAAAAATCACGCTCCCGAAGGTTTCATTCCGTTTGGACTCCGTTTGATATTCCTTTTCTTCGAAATACTAAAATAGGCAAAAAAATAACAATATGGGCTGGGCCTTCGGTTAGTAGGTTAGTCCCAAAAATGATATAAATGTGTAAAATAAAGCCCATAAACATCCATAAGGGGTAATAGAATAGCATGGAACAATCAAAAATTATAGATATGTTGGAGATGTATCAGGCCCCCACCCTTGTGGGCCCCTCGTGCACCTCCTGACCTAATTCTTCGCCTATATATTTCCATATATCCCCAAACCACTAGAGACATCCACAAAAACACTTTTCCACTGCCGCAACCTTCTGTACCTGTGAGATCCCATCTAGGGACCTTTTCAGGCACCCTGCCGGAGGGGGATTCGATCACGGAGGGCTTCTACATTAACTCTATTACCCTTCCGGTGAAGCGTGAGTAGTTTACCACAGACCTACGGGTCCATAGCTAGTAGCTAGATTACTTCTTCTCCCTCTTTGATTCTCAATACCATGTTCTCCTCGATGTTCTTGGAGATATATTTGATGTAATACTTTTTTGCAGTGTGTTTGCCCAGATCCGATGAATTGTGGATTTATGATCAGCTTATCTATGAATATTATTTGAATCTCATCTGAATTCTTTTATGCATGATTTGATATCTTTGTAATTCTCTTTGAACTATCGGTTTGGTTTGGACAACTAGATTGGTTTTTCTTGCAATGGGATAAGTGCTTAACTTTGGGTTCAATCTTGCGGTGACCTTTCCTAGTGATAGTAGGGGCAGCAAGGCGGTATTGTATTGTTGCCATCGAGGATAAAAAGATGGGGTTTTCATCATATTGCTTGAGTTAATTCCTCTACATCATGTCATCTTACTTAATGCATTACTCTGTTCTTTATGAACTTGATATTGTAGATGCATGTTGGATAACAGTCGATGTGTGGAGTAATAGTAGTAGATGCAGAATCGTTTCGGTCTACTTGACACGAACGTGATGCCTATATTTATGATCATTGCCTTAGATATCGTCATAACCTTGCGCTTTTCTATCAATTGCTCGGCACTAATTTGTTCACCCACCGTAATATTTTCTATCTTGAGAGAAGCCTCTAGTGAAACCTATGGCCCCCGTGTCTATTTTCCATCATATAAGTTTCCGATCTATTATTTTGCAATCTTTTACTTTCCAATCTATAAACCAAAAATACCAAAAATAATTACTTTATCATTTATCTATCTCTATCAGATCTCACTTTTCTAAATAACCGTGAAGGGATTGACAACCCCTTTATCACGTTGGGTGCAAGTTGTTTGATTGTTGGTGCAGGTATTCGGTGACTTGTGCGTTGTCTCCTAATGGATTGATACATTGGTTCTCAAACTGAGGGAAATACTTATATCTACTTTGCTGTATCACCCTTTCCTCTTCAAGGGAAAAACCAACGCAAGCTCAAGAAGTAGCAGGAAGAATTTCTGGCACCGTTGCCAAGGAGACCTACACCAAGTCCAGCCATACCAAGTACCCATCATAAACTCTCATCTCTTTCATTACATTATTCGCCATTCGCCTCTCGTTTTCCTCTCCCCCACTTCTAAAATGATTTTCGAAAAGATTTGCCTTTTCTTCGTCCCTCTTCCATTCATCTGCTTCTTTTGCTTTTTGTGTGCTCGTGTGTTGGATTGCTTGCTTTGTCACGATGGCTCAAGAGAATACCAAATTGTGTGACTTTTCCAACACCAATAATAATGTTTTTATTAGTACTCCGATTGCTCCTGCTACTAATGCGGAATCTTATGAAATTAATGCCGCTTTGCTGAATCTTGTTATGAAAGATCAATTTTCTGGCCTTCCTAGTGAAGATGTCGCTTCCCATCTAAACAATTTTGTTGATTTGCCTGATATGCAAAAGGAAAAAGATGTGGATAACTATCTTGTTAAATAGAAGCTATTTCCGTTCTCGCTTCGAGGTCGTGCGAAAACTTGGTTTTCTTCTGTGCCTAAAAATGGTATTGATTCATGGAATAAGTGTAAAGATGCTTTTATTTCCAAGTATTTTCCTCCCGCTAAGATCATCTCCCTTAGGAACGATGTTATGAATTTTAAGCAACTTGATCATGAACATGTATTTGCAAAATCTTGGGAGAGGGTGAAATTAATGATTAGAAATTTCCCTACAGATGGTTTGAATTTGTGGGTGTTTATACAAAAAAAATTATGCTGGATTGAATTTTGCTTCTAGAAATCTTTTAGATTCAGCCGCGGGAGGCAAATTTATGGAAATTAATTTAGGAGAAGTTACTAAACTCCTAGATAACATTATGGTTAATTATTCTCAATGGTATACCAAAAGATCTTCCACTAGTAAAAAAAGTGCATGCGATTGAAGAGATTAATGTTTTGAGTGGAAAGATGGATGAGCTTATGAAATTATTTGCTAGAAAGAGTGATCCTATTGATCCTAATGATATGCCTTTGTCTACTTTGATTAAAAATGATAATGAATCTATGGATGTGAATTTTGTTGGTAGGAATAATTTTGGTAATAACGCGTATAGAGGTAATTTTAATCCTAGGCCATTTCCTAGTAATTTCTCTCATGATTATGGTAATTCCTACAAAAATTCCTATGTAAATTATAATAAGATGCCCTCTGGTTTTTAGAATAGTGTTAAAGAATTTATGAGTTCGCAAAACAATTTCAATGCTTTGATTGAAGAAAAATTGCTTAAGATTGATGATTTGGCTAGGAACGTGGATATAATTTCTCTTGATGTTGATTCTTTGAAACTTAGGTCTATTCCACCCAAGCATGATATCAATGAGTCTCTCAAAGCTATGAGAATTTACATTGATGAGTGCAAAGAAAGACCACTAAGATGCTAAAAAAGGTTGGTTTGTAAAAATGTGTTCTTCTAGTTTTCATGAAAATAATGATGAAGATCTTAAAGTGATTGCTGTGACTCCTGTTGAATCTTTTTTCCCTCTTGATAACTATGGGACTGGAGATGAGTTAACTTTAGTTAAACGGTGTCCCAATGATTCAGAGTTTTTTAGATCTTGATAGAAAAAATGATAAAAGTGGGATTGGAGAGGTCAAAACTTTAAGTAGCAACGAACCCACTCTTTTGGATTTCAACGAATTTAATTATGATAATTGCTCTTTAATAGATTGTATTTCCTTGTTGCAATCCATGTTGAATTCTCCTCATGCTTATAATCTAAACAAAGCTTTTACTAAACATATCATTGATGCTATGATGCAATCTTTTGAAGAAAAGCTTGAATTGGAAGTTTCTATCCCTAGAAAACTTTATGATGAGTGGGAACCTACTATTAAGACTAAGATTAAAGATTATGAGTGCCATGCTTTGTGTGATTTGGGTGCTAGTGTTTCCATGATTCCAAAAACTTTACATGATGTGCTAGGTTTCCGTGAATTTGATGATTGTTTTTTAAATTTGCATCTTGCGGATTCCACTATTAAGAAACCTATGGGATGGATTAATGATGTTCTTATTCTTGAAAATAGGAATTATGTACCCATAGACTTAATTGTTCTTGATATAGATTGCAATCCTACATGTCCTATTATTCTTGGTAGACCTTTCCTTAGAACAATTGGTGCAATTATTGACATGAAAGAAGGAAACATTAGATTTCAATTTCCGTTGAGGAAGGGTAAGGAACACTTTCCAAGAAAGAAAATTTAATTGCCATATGAATCTATTATGAGAGCTACTTACGGATTGCATACCAAAGATAACAATACCTAGATCTATTCTTGTGTTTTATGCCTAGCTAGGGGCGTTAAACAATAGCGCTTGTTGGGAGGCAACCCAATTTTATTTTTGTTTTTTGCTTTTTAGGTTCTGTTTTGCAATAAATAATTCATATAGCCTCTGGTTAGATGTGGTTTTATGTTTTAGTTAGTGTTTGTGCCAAGTAAGACCTTTGGGATAGCTTACGGTGGTAGTTGATTTGATCTTGCTGAAAAACAGAAACTTTTGCGCCCAGTCCCAGAATTTGTAAAAATCACATAAGCGTGATAAAATTCTGAATCTTTTGCACAAGAATGATATACAAATTGCCTCTGTTTTTCCTAATTTTTCAGAATTATTAGGGTTACATAAGTATTAGAACTAGCCAGATTACTACAGACTGTTCTGTTTTTGACAAATTCTGTTTTCTATGTGTTGTTTGCTTTTTTTGATGAATCTATGGGTAGTATCGTGGGGTATGAACCATGGAAAAGCTGGAATACAGTAGATATTACACCAATATAAATAAAGAATGAGTTCAGAATATTACCGAAAGTGGTGATTTATTTTCTTATACTAACGGAGCTCATGAGATTTTCTGTTGAGTTTTGTGTTGTGAAGTTTTCAAGTTCTGGATAAGGATTCGATGGACTATGGAATAAGGAGTGGCAAGAGCCTAAGATTGGGGTTGCACAAGGCACCCAAAGGTAATATTCTAGGACAACAAAGAGCCTAAGCTTGGGCCTCGGAAGGCATCCCCTCTTTTGTCTTCGTCTATCGGTAACTTTACTTGAGGCAATATTTTTATTCACCACATGATATGTGTTTTGCTTGGAGCGTATTGGATGATATGAGTCTTTGCTTTTTAGTTTGCCACAATCATCCTTGCTGTACACACCCTTTGAGAGGGACACGCATGAATTGTGATTTATTAGAATACTCTATCTGCTTCACTTATATCATTTGAGCTAGGCAATTTTGCTCTAGTGCTTCACTTATATCTTTTTAGAGCACGGTGGTGGTTTTATTTTATAGAAATTCATAAACTCTCATGCTTCACTTATATTATTTTGAGAGTCTTTAAACAGCATGGTAATTTGCTTTGGTTATAAATTTAGTCCTAATATGATTCGCAACCAACAGGGATATAATAAAAACTTTCATATAAAGTGCATTGAATACTATGAGAAGTTTGATTCCTTATGATTGTTTTCAGATATGAAGATGGAGATATTAGAGTCATGCTAGTGAGTACTTGTGAATTTGAGAAATACTTGTGTTAAAGTTTGTGATTCCCGTAGCATGCACGTATGGTGAACCGTTATGTGATGAAGTCGGAGCATGATTTATTTATTTATTTATTGTCTTCCTTATGAGTGGCGGTCGGGAACGAGCGATGGTCTTTTCCTACCAATCTATCCCCTAGGAGCATGCGCGTAATACTTTGTTTTGATAAATAAAATATTTTTGCAATAAGTATGTGAGTTCTTTATGACTAATGTTGAGTCCATGGATTATACGCACTCTCACCCTTCCACCATTGCTAGCCTCTCTAGTGTCGCGCAACTTTCGTTGGTACCATAAACCCACCATATACCTTCCCCAAAATAGCCACCATACCTACCTATTATGGCATTTCCATAGCCATTCCGAGATATATTTCCATGCAACTTTCCACAGCTCCGTTTAGTATGACACGCTTCATCATTGTCATATTTCTTTGCATGATCATGTAGTTGACATCCTATTTGTGGCAAAGCCACCTTTCATAATTCTTTCATACATGTCACTCTTGATTCATCGCACATCCAGGTACACCGCCAGAGGCGTTCATGCTTTACGGCTTAGAATCGGGACTTTAAAGATGTTTTGAACGTCATGGAGCATATGAGATGTTCCAGGAGTTGAAGTTAATATTTCAAGCAAATGCCTGAGTTGAGAGATTTGAAGTCTCCAACAAGTTCTACAGCTGCAAAATGGAGGAGAATAGTTCTGTCAGTGAACACATACTCAGATAGAGTCATATTTCGCTCTAAGTATTGAGTTGTAATTCTTGAGTTGTAAGTAAATAAAAGTGTGATGATCTTCATTATTAGAGCATTGTCCGATGTGAGGAAAGGATGATGGATACTATGATTCCCCCACAAGTTGGGATGAGACACCGGACAAAAAAAAGAGCCCAAAAATATGAGAGAAGGCCCAAATAAAAAATGAGAGAAAAGAGAGAAGGGGCAATGTTACTATCCTTTTACCACACTTGTACTTCAAAGTAGCACCATGATCTTCATGATAGAGTGTCTCCTATATTGTCACTTTCATATACTAGTGGGAATTTTTCATTATGGAACTTGGCTTGTATATTCCAATGATGGGCTTCCTCAAATTGCCCTAGGTCTTCGTCAGCAAGCGAGTTGGATGCACACCTACTTAGTTTCTTTTTGAGCTTTCATAAACTTATAGCTCTAGTGCATCCGTTGCATGGAAATCCCTACTCACTCACATTGACATCTATTGATGGGCATCTCCATAGCCCGTTGATACGCCTAGTTGATGTGAGACTATCTCCTTCTTTTTGTTTTCTCCACAACCACGTTCATGTATTGCGTGAAAGTTGAAAAAGTTTGAGAACATCAAAAGTATGAAACAAGTGCTTGGCCTGTCATCGAGGTTGTGCATGATTTGAATATTTTGTGTGACGAAGATGGAGCATAGCCAGACTATATGATTTTTCAGGGATAAGCTTTCTTTGGCCATGGTATTTTGAGAAGACATAATTACCTTGTTAGTATGCCTGAAGTATTATTGTTTTTATGTCAACATTAAACTTTTGTTTTGAATCTTTCGGATCTGAACATTCATGCCATAATAATGAAATTACATGGATAAATATGTTAGGTAATATTCCACATCAAAAATTATGTTTTTATCATTTACCTACTTGAGGACGAGCATGAACTAAGCTTGGGGATGCTTGATACGTCTCCAACATATCTATAATTTTTTATTGTACCATGCTATTATATTATCTAATTTGGATGTTTTATATGCATTAATATGTTATTTTATATTATTTTTCAGACTAACCTATTAACCTAGAGCCCAGTGCCAATTCCTATTTTTCCCTATTTTTGAGTTTCGCAGAAAAGGAATACCAAACGGAATAAAACCTTCACGATGATGTTTCTTGGACCGGAAGACAACCAGGACACCTAGAGATGAAGTCGGAGGAGCCACATGGTGGCCACAAGGACGGAGGGCCCACCCAGGGGGTAGGGCATGCCCCCCACCCTTGTGGGCCCCTCGTGCAACTCCTGACCTAATTCTTTTGCCTACATATTCCCATATATCCCCAAACCACCAGAGGCATCCACGAAAACACTTTTCCACTGCCGCAACCTTCTGTACCCGTGAGATCCCATCTAGGGACCTTTTCCGGCACCCTGCCGGAGGGGGGTCGACCAAGGAGGGCTTCTACATCAACTCTATTGCCCTTTCAATGAAGCATGAGTAGTTTACCACAGACCTACGGGTTCATAGCTAGTACATAGATGGCTTCTTCTCTCTCTTTGATTCTCAATACCATGTTCTCCTCGATGTTCTTGGAGATCTATTTGATGTAATACTTTTTTGCGGCGTGTTTGCCGAGATCGGATGAATTGTGATTTACGATCAACTTATCTATGCATGATTTGATATCTTTGTAATTCTCTTCGAACTATCGGTTTGGTTTGGCCAACTAGATTGGTTTTTCTTGCAATGGGAGAAGTGCTTAGCTTTGGGTTCAATCTTGTGGTGACCTTTCCCGGTGACAGTAGAGGCAACAAGGCACGTATTGTATTGTTGCCACCGAGGATAAAAAGATGGGTTTTTCATCATATTGCTTGAGTTAATTCCTCTACATCATGTCCCCTTACTTAATGCATTACTCTGTTCTTTATGAACTTAATACTCTAGATGCATGCTGGATAGCGGTCGACGTGTGGAGTAATAGTAGTAGTTGCAGAATCATTTCGGTCTACTTGACACGGACGTGATGCCTATATTTATGGTCATTGCCTTAGATATCTTCATAACCTTGCACTTTTCTATCAATTGCTCGACAGTAATTTGTTCACTCACCGCAATATTTTCTATCTTGAGAGAAGCCTCTAGTGAAACCTATGGCCCCCGGGTTTATTTTCCATCATATAAGTTTCCAATTTACTATTTTTCAATCTTTTACTTTCTAATCTATGAACCAAGAATACCAAAAATATTTACTTTGTCATTTATCTATCTCTATCAGATCTCACTATTGCAAGTAACCGTGAAGGGATTGACAACCCTTTTATCGCGTTGGGTGCTAGTTGTTTGATTGTTTGTGCAGGTATTCGGTGACTTGTGTGTTGTCTCCTACTGGATTGATACCTTGGTTCTCAAACTAAGGGAAATACTTATCTCTACTTTGCTGCATCACCCTTTCCTCTTCAAGGGAAAAACCAACGCAAGCTCAAGAAGTAGCACACGGCATGTCCTTTACATTAAAACATTGGAAGTATATACGTACATGTATGTCAAACTATCACTTACCAAACATGCAACCCTTTAATCTTTGGTGCTCCTCCGGGGCTTGCGCGAATTGAGTTTTTAAACTCTCGATTTCTTTTGTCTATTTTTGGTTCTCCGCCTTCAGTTTGTTCTTTTCCTCATGACTTCGCGTCCGTACTTGATGACCATCTTCATTCTGTGACTCGGCGTACGTTTGAGCCTCTCTGGCAGCGTCCAAATCCTTTTGAAGTTAACATATGGATTTAGCTGCTATAAGGAAAGTTTGTTTTAAACAAGGTACCCCAAATAATTCATGCATTTTAAAACTTTTCCCTCACCATGGGCTTCACTAGTTAACTTCTTGACCGCCTCTATCTCGGCTTTTGCATCAGCTAACTGTGTTCGGCTCAGCTTGAGGTCCTCGGAAAGTTTCTCTCTTTGTTCCCTTGAAGCCTACAAAATATCAAGAAATACATATACTTATAGATCCTTAACTTGGTCGTCCCACCCAATTCAAGGCTCGGGGTCTACTGGGTTAGGATTTATGTTCGGCTTTCAAACCAATCATGTACCTGTATGTTGGCGGACAGGAGGTTGGCAATCCCTTCAAGCCTTGTTCGGGCTGCTCCGAGATATGCGTCCTCTAAATTAAATGCATTGAATTCCTTATTGTAAAAAGCCATGTGGTGCAAGGATTCCCTCCACTTTTGGTGATTCATCATACTTTCAACTTTGGAATTAGTAATCGGGACATCTTCTGGATCTTCCAAAGGTGGGTCTGCGGTAGCATCTTCCGCATTGACCCCGGCCCGAGCCGAAGGCCCAACTCCGGGGTTACGCCCTAACACCTCCTGGACGTCTTCGGAAGATGGTGGTGGTACTCTTCTTCTGCAAGTCTCAATAATGTTAAAAGGGGCCTATGGTAGAAACATTCGCAATGTCTTCGGCTATACTACCTTTGGGCCGAGGGTGCTGCCGATGCAGGTCACGCAATTGCCTTACGCTTGGAAACTCATTTGTTGGTCGGCGCCGACGCGTTCGGCGGCGACGTATTTGACATTGCTCTTGTTGGTGTTCGGCGCGTGGTTCGCCGGCCCTTGGGAGCAGAAGTCAGCACACTTGGGGTAGCGTGAGGCAAACGCCCCATTCGGAAAGTGGCCTTCTTGCTACCTACAACGAAAGAGGGGAGAGCTCTTGGGTGATCGGGGATAACGGCCACCTTGGTACTGAGACGTCCATTTTGCATCATGTTTTCTTACTATTACTTATATTGTTTTTATGCATAATAATGCTTTTTGGAGTAATTCTAATGACTTTTCTCTCATAATATGCAAGGTTCACACAAGGAGGGAGAATACCGGGAGCTGGATTTCTGGACCTGTAAAAGCTACGTTGGGCCACCTATTCTGCACAACTCCAAATGAGCTGAAACTTCATGGGAAATATTTTATGGAATATATAAGATTTATTGGAGCAAATAACTACCAGAGGGGTGTTGGGAAACTTAGCATGCAATTTCAAAAAAAAATCCTATGATCACGTAAGATCTATCTAGGATATGCATAGCAACGAGAGGGGGAGAGTGTGTCCACATACCCTCGTAGACCGAAAGCGGAAGCGTTAGTTTAACGCGGATGATGTAGTCAAATGTCTTCACGATCCAACCAATCTTTGTACCAAACGTACGACACCTCCGTGTTCAGCACACGTTCAGCTTGATGACATCCCTCGAACTCTTGATCCAGTAGAGGGTTGAGGGAGAGTTCCGTCAGCACGACAACATGGTGACGATGATGGTGATGTGATCCGCGCAGGGCTTCACCTACACTACGACTCTATGACCGGAGGAGTAAACCATGGAGGGGGGCGCCACACACGGCTAAGAGAACAATTATTGTGCCTTTGGGGTGCCCCCGCCCCCGTATATAAAGGAGAGGGGGAGGAGGTGCCTGGCCAGGAGGAGGCGCGCCAAGGGGGGCGAGTCCTACTAGGACTCCACTCCTAGTAGGATTCAGCCCCCTTCCTACCATCGGAGAGGGAGAAAGGGGAAAGAGGGGAGAGGGAGAAGGAAAGGGGGGCCATGCCCCCACCCCTTGTCCAATTTGGATTGGGCAGGGGGGCGCGTGCCATCTCTTGTGGCCTGCCTCCTCCTCTCCACTATGGCCCATGAGGCCCATTAACTTTCCCGGGGGTTCCGATAACCTCCCGGTACTCCGATAAATCCCCGAACCTCTTCGAAACCATTCTGTTGTCTGTATAACCTTCCAATATATCAATCTTTACCTCTCAACCAATTCGAGACTCCTCGTCATGTCCTTGATCTCATCCGGGACTCCAAACAAACTTCGGTCACCAAAACACACAACTCATAATACAAATCATCATCGAACGTTAAGCGTGCGGACCCTATGGGTTCGAGAACTATGTAAACATGACCGAGACACATCTCCGGTCGATAACCAATAGCAGAACCTAGATGCTCATATTGGTTCCTACATATTCTATGAAGATCTTTATCGGTCAAACCGCATAACAACATACGTCATTCCCTTTCTCATAGGTATGTTATTTGCCCGAGATTCGATCGTTGGTATCATCATACCTAGTTCAATATCGTTACTGGAAAGTCTCTTTACTCGTTCCGTAATGCATCATCCCGCAACTAGCTCATTAGTCACATTTCTTGCAAGGCTTATGGTGATATGCATTACCGAGATGGCCTAGAGATACCTCTCCGATACTCGGAGTGACAAATCCTAATCTCGATCTATGTCAACCCAACAAACACCTTCGGAGACACATGTAGAGCATCTTTATAATCACCCAGTTACGTTGTGACATTTGATAGCACACAAGGTGTTCCTCCGGTATTCGGGAGTTGCATAATCTCATAGTCAGAGGAATATGTATAAGTCATGAAGAAAGCAATAGCAATAAAACTTAACGATCATTATGCTAATCTAACGGATGGGTCTTGTCCATCACATCATTCTCTAATGATGTGATCCCATTCATCAAATGACAACACATGTCTATGGTCAGGAAACATAACCATCTTTGATTAACGAGCTAGTCAAGTAGAGGCATACTAGGGACATTCTGTTTTGTCTATGTATTCACACATGTACTAAGTTTCCGGTTAATACAATTCTAGCATGAATAATAAACATTTATCATGATATAAGGAAATATAAATAACAACTTTATTATTGCCTCTAGGGCATATTTCCTTCAAGGGGCCCACCAGGTGGGCACAACCCACCTGGGCGCGTTAGGGAGCCCAGGCGCGCCCTGGTGGGTTGTGCCCTCCTCGACCCACCTCCAGTGCCCCTTTTCTTGTATATAAGTCATTTTCAGCTAGAAAAAACTAGGAGAGGACTTTCGGGACGAAGCACCGCTGTCTCAAGGCGGAACTGGGGCAGGAGCACTTTTGCCCTCCGGCGGAGCGATTCTGCTAGGGGAACTTCCCTCCCGAAGGGGGAAATCATCGTCATCATCATCACCAACCACTCTCCCATCTTGGGGAGGGCAATGTCCATCAACATCTTCAATAGCACCATCTCCTCTCAAACCCTAGTTCATCTCTTGTGTTCAATATTTGTATCGGAACCTTAGATTGGTGCTTGTGGGTGACTAATAGTGTTGATTACATCTTGTAGTTGATTACTATATGGATTATTTAGTGGAAGATTATATGTTTAGATCCATTATGATATTTAATACCCCTCTAATCTTAAGCATGATTATCATTTGTGAGTAGTTACTTTTGTTCTTGAGGTCATGGGAGAAATCTTGTTGCAACTAATCATATGAACTTGATATGTGTTCGATATTTTGATGGCATGTATGTTGTGATTCCCTTAGTGATGTCATGTGGATGTCGACTACATGGCACTTCACCTTATTAGGGCCTAAGGGAATGCATTGTCGAGTGATATGCCTCTGACGTACCTATAGTTTATGAAGTATTCATGCCATGTTTACAACAATTCCGTATGATTTTGGTATGATTTGATTAGAACTAACCCGGACTGACGCCGTTTTCAGCAGAACTACCGTGGTGTTGTTTTTGTGCAGAAATAAAAGTTCTCGGAATGGGCTAGAAATCTAAGGAGAATGTTTTCGGAAAATATGAAAAATACTGGAGCAAAAAGATACCAGAGGGGAGTCTTGGGGCCACCACAAGGGTGGGCCCCCCTAGGGCGTGCCCTCCATTCTTGTCATCGCCTCGTGGTCCCCCCTGACATGCCCCCGACGCGAACACCTCCTAGAAATCCTAAAAACCCCAGAACAGAAGGGATATTTGGAGTTCCACCACCGTAAGCCTCTATAGCCACGAAAAACCAATCTAGGCCCTCTCTGGCACCCTCCAAAGAGGGCCAACATCACCGGAGGCCATGGAGGAGGATGTCGGAGGGGTCACCATCTCCATGGAGGCCAAGGACCAAAGGGAGAACCTTTCCCCATCTAAGGGGGAGGCCATGAAGGAGGAATCACAAAGGGGAGAACCACTCCCCCTCTCTCTTGGTGGCACCGGAGTGCCATCGGGGGAACCATCACCGCGATGATCGTCTTCATCAACATCACCTTCATCATCATCATCCTCATCTCTTTTACGCGGCCCACTCTCCCGCACCCCGCTGTAATACCCTACTTGAACATGGTGCTTTATATCACATATTATGATCCAATGATGTGTTTCCATCATATGATGTTTTGAGTAGATTTCTGTTGTCTTTTGGGTTGATTGATGATATAGATTGGTTTGAGTTGCATGTTTTATTTTGGTGATGTCCTATGATGCCTTCTTTGCCGCGCACACGTGAGGGATTCCCGCTATAGGGTGTAGCAATATGTTCATGATTCGCTTATAGTGAGTTGCTTGAGTGACAGAAGCATAAACCCGAGTAAGGGATTGTTGCGTATGGGATAAAGGGGACTTGATGCTTTAATGCTATGGTTGGGTTTTACCTTAATGATCTTTAGTAGTTGCGGATGCTTGCGAGAGTTCCAATCATATGTGCATATGATCCAAGAAGAGAAAGTATGTTATCTTACGCCTCTCCCTCATATGAAATTCCAATAATGATTACCGATCTTGTTTACAATTGTCTAGGAGAATTCTGCACACCGACCCATCATTATTCCACACTCGCTATTTATAATTTATAGTAATATATTCTAACTTTATGTTAACAACACCTACTTTTATATTTTAGTTCTCCTATATCATGGAAAGCTAACCTCTTCATACCCACAACGTAGTTTTATTTCTCATTTCTAGTTGGAAGCAAAGGTTCGGTGTTCGTAGAGTTGTATCAGTGGCAGATAGGATTGATACGTCCTTAACATATCTATAATATTTTATTGTTCCATGCTATTACATTATCTGTTTTGGATGTTTTATATGCATTAATATGCTATTTTATATGATTTTTCGGACTAACCTATTAACCTAGAGCCCAATGCCAGTTTCTATTTTTTCCTTGTTTTAGAGTTTCGCAGAAAAGGAATACGAAACGGAATGAAACTTTCGCGATGATTTTTCGTGGACTAGAAGACACCCAGTAGACTTGGAGTGCAAGTCAGAAGAGCCACGAGACGGCCACAAGGGTGGAGGGCACGCCCAGGGGGGTAGGGTGCGCCCCCCGACCTTGTGGCCCCCTCGGTGACCCCTGGCCTAGATCTTCCTCCTATATATTCTCATATATCCCAAAAACTTCCAGGGGAGCCACAAAACCACTTTTCCACCGCCACAACCTTCTGTACCCGTGAGATCCCATCTAGGGGCCTTTTCCGGCATCTTTCTAGAGGGGGATTGGATCATGGAGGGCTTCTACATCAACACCATTGCCTCTCCGATGAAGCGTGAGTAGTTTACCATAGACCTACGGGTCCATAGCTAGTAGCTAGATGGCTTCTTCTCTCTCTTTGATTCTCAATACAAAGTTCTCCTCGATGTTCTTGGAGATCTATTCGATGCAATACTCTTTTGTGGTGTGTTTTCCGATATCCGATGAATTGTGGATTTATGATCAGCTTATCTATGAATATTATTTGAATCTTCTCTGAACTCTTATTTGCATGATTTGATATCTTTGCAAGTCTCTTCGAACTATCGATTTGGTTTGGCCAACTAGATTGGTTTTTCTTGCCATGGGAGAAGTGCTTAGCTTTGGGTTCAATCTTGCGGTGTACTTTCTCAGTGACAGCAGGGGTAGCAAGGCACGTATTGTATTGTTGCCATCGAGGATAAAAGGATGTGGTTTTCATCATATTGCTTGAGTTAATTCCTCTACATCATGTCATCTTGCTTAAAGTGTTACTCCGTTCTTTATGAACATAATACTCTAGATGCATGCTGGATAGCGGTCGTTCTATGGAGTAATAGTAGTAGATGCAGAATCATTTTGGTCTACTTCACACAGACGTGATTCCTATGCTCATGATCATTACCTTAGATATCGTCATAACTTTGCGCTTTTCTATCAATTGCTCGGCAGTAATTTGTTCACCCACCCAGTACAAAAAAATACACTTCCGTGATGATACGTGTTTGTCATAGTAGGTCGCGTTTTTTGTCATGCATGTACATCCATGACGATTTTATGACAGAATCAAGATAGTCATACCTGTGCTGTAGTAGAAGTGTTCCATGACATTACCAAAATTATCATCACGGAAGTGTCCACTTCCATGACGATAAATCACGCGTCATAGAAGTGCTTTCGTCAAGGGTGACCGACACGTGGCATCCACCGTAACGGAACGCTGTTAAGCTACCGGGTCGGGTTTTGGATCCGATAACCCATTAACAGCCCCGACCAATGGGGATTTTCCACGTGTAAAATCATCATTGGCTGGAAGGAACACGTGTCGGCTCATCATTGGGACAGATGTCATCCACTCATTGGACAGAAGGCGCCTATGATACGTCGACACATGGCACGGCCCAATAGAGTCCCATTCCTGTGAAAAGGCTGGCCCATTTGACTTGGTAAAAAGGTGGCGTGCCGACCCATGGAAAGCCTGTTAACGGCCTATTCGCATATAGCCCATTTACAGCCCGCTAACCCAAGGCCCGTTACGCACTATCCGAATTAGGCCCAGTAGCATCATCTGGGCCATCCAATATGATTCTAGCCTGTTTTCACTTCTGGCCCATGTATGGCCCATGACGTCTTTCGGCCCATATGAGGCCCTTTGTAACTCTTGGCCCATTAATGGCCCGTGGTGAAACTGGCCCGCAGTGAACAGTGTATCACTTTATACCCATTAACGGCCCGTGGTAAAATTGGCCCGTAATGAACAGTGTATCACTTTATACCCATTAACGGCCCGTTATTCCGTTGGGCCGTTTCCAGCCCATGTTATCTTTCGGCCTTCTCAGAGCCCATTTACTCTTGGGCTCATTTCCAGCATTCGTTTACTTACGGCCCGTTACTGTCATTTTCTGCTTGTGGGCTAAATTCAGCCCAAGGTTACAGTCGGCCCGTTTTATGGCCCGTTAATATGTTGGGCCGTTGTCATAGCGTCATCAAATAAGGCCGATTAACGAAGGAAAGTTATGGTCGGCCCATGAAAAGACGGTTCCAACTCTAGCCCGTTTACGGCCATAATGCGGTCTGTTATTGGCCCATGTTTGGCCAACCGATCATACGGCCCGTACAAGGCCCATTGATGATACAGCCCGTAGAAGGCCCATTGTGTCTACGACACGTAGAAGGCCCATTGTTTCTACGACCCGTAGGAGGGAAATGGTAACTACAGTAAATATGTAGCCCATGGTTATTGTGGCCTAGTTTTGAAAAATAGGTTATTGCGGCCACTAGCAAACCGCAGAAAAAGAACTGCACTGACTACAAGCAAAGAAATAAACAAGATAATAAGGAAATAAATAAGCAAGCAACTTATGCTAGGCTATCACGGCTATTACACATATTACATCCACTGGGCATCAAAGTTCGCCACTAGTGCAAATATAGGGAACACAGCAGCATATAAACGACGCAGCAAAACAAGTCCAGAACTGAAACCACTTCAGAAGAGTTCAAGAAACAATATCCTGGGTACCCATAATGCTAGCAAGATGCTTAGCAAGCTTATTAACTTTCTCTTGTTTGGCGCTTAAGTCCTCCAGCACTTGCTGTTGCACGAGAAAGTATGCATCTGAATTCTGCAGGGACTTCCTCAGTCCTTCGGCTTCCTGTCGCATAACATCTGATCGATGTCTTTCAACTTGAAGTTGAGACTCAAGAAGCCGAACTGATTCAGGCAACGAGTTCGACGAGCTGGTGCCAGCAGTAGTAGCCAGTAACTCGAACACTACATCAAGACAAGACTTTGGGGTTGTCTCAGTGTCTTCAATATAGTTTTTATCAGCTTTCTTGGAGACCAACAGGGATGTCTCACTATCTTGAACCTTATCTGCATTACTTCCTTTACCATTGCATAACGGGGTACTCTTCTCCAATATTTTATCCGCGTTCTAAAAGAGAAACAAACAAACACATCACAGGTTTACAATGTAGTATATGAAACTCATTTTGGTAAACCAGTTCAGTAGTAAGGTGGACAGGATAACAACATGAAACAAACATATATCTATGTAGTATGGTCACTGTATGGTCTATATTATTCTAGTTTATGTTGCCAAATCAAGATAGATACAGTTCGAATTATATCTATTTAAGACAAAGCAGCATAGACAAAATATAAGTGTGGGAAACTACACAACAATAACAACACTGGTAATGTGCATGGCATGAGAACATAACTATTTATTCAATTGAAACTGAAATCAACATAGAGCAAGTTACAACAGCAAACAACCAAACACGTTGAAGAAACAGGTTTAAAACATACCTGTTGCGCCATTGGAGTTTCAATTGCATCCTTCAAATTTGAAATTAGTTGGTATGAGTAAATACAGTGATGCAAGAGCAAAGTAGTATGAACCATAGCTACATAACCTGACCTAAGAACAATTCTTCTTCTGCTTTAAGCGTTGACTTGGGGTTCGGAGTGGTGGTCCTCGTGCTTTGGGCGCTGCAGTTGCCTTACTAAATGCTCGTGTTTGGGTGCTATGTGGTGGAGACGGCGTTGTGTCAACGGGAACTGGGTGTCTATCTGCTGGGGTTGGGGTTAGAAGGGGTGTAGCTGGTTCTCTGTCCAACTGGGTAGGGGTACAATCTGCATGAGTGTGGGTTATGTGTGGTGGGGCTGGTTCTTGGGCAAGTACAACCATGGTTCTATCTGCATCGATAGGTAGCACGATCTTTTCTGAAGACCATGTTTTTACTCCCACAGATACTACCATCACTCCGTCCAATTGAAATGGCTGATAAACAAGAAAAGTAATTGAATGTACAGACATTGTAATATAGACAAGTGCTATGGATAGTAGGGAAGAAAACAGGGCATGAAATAATTCACATTTATGTTGTCTAACCAAACAGAATAGTAGGACATAATTTCACATATATGATGGCTAATTAAACAGGATAGCATGACACAATTTCACATGTATGATCACTAAATAAACAGGATAGAATGGCATACTTCAAAATATGATGACTATGTAAACAAGATGACATGATATAACTATATGATGTGTCTATTAAAGTGGTTGGCATGCCATAAATCACAAACATGCCGTCGATGGAAACATGATGGCATGATCTAATTCATGGATAGAATGACATAATTTAAAATATGATGACTATGTAAACATGATGAGATGATATAACTATATTATGTCTTTAGAAAATGGGTTGGCATGCCATAATTCAGATACATGGTGTCTATGTAAACATCATGGCAGGACATAATTCAAATATATGATTTATATACTAAGGAAGTGAGCAGAGGGCAACCGCATATATGATGTGTCAACTAAGGAGATGGCATTCAATATTGTGTATATGATGTAAAAACTAAGCATTGCAATACAACATATGCAGGATATGTGTAATATAACATTGCCAAGTTTGAGCATACACCTCAGGGGGATAATAGGACTGGTCATCTGCCTCTCAATCCTCCTCTGAAGAACTATCTATAACCAGCAAGATATCTGCTTCAGCTGGTAGCATTGTCTGCTCTGAAGACCTTGTTTTCACTCCAGATTTCTCCATCACCAATTCAAATGGCTAATGCACAGGAAGAGCAGTTGAATACACAAACATTGTCGACAAAAGCAACGAGAAATACAAAAAAAGGACGGCATGATATAATTCACATATATGACGCTTCCCTAAACAGCATGGCATTGCATAATTCACATACATAATGCCTTGCAACAAGATAACATTGCATAATTCACATATATAATGTCTTGCAACAAGATGTCATTGCATAATTCACATATATGGTAATTAGACACTAAACAGGTGGCATTCACACAAAGCATGTCTAAACTAAGCAAATGACATAGCAATGCAAGATACCATACGCACGATATGAGCAACATAACCCTGCCAAGTTAGAGCATGCACCTCGGGGGGGGGGGGAATATGACTGGTCATCTGTCTCTGAATCCTCCTCTGCGGAGCTATCGGTAACCAGCAAGACATGCCCTTCGTCAGATAGCATTGTCTGCTCTGAAGACCTTGTTTCCACTCTAGATTTTTCCATGACCGTGGCGAATGGCTGATGCACAGGAAGAGTAATTGAATGTACTAAAATTGATGACAAATTTAACACGTAATAAAAAATGATGGCATGATATAATTCACATATAAGATGACTGGCTAACCAGGGTGGCATTGCAAAATTCACATATATGATGCCTGGCTAAACAAGATGGCATTGCATGATTCACATATACAATAAAGAAACTAAACAGATGGCATTGACGCAAAGCATGTCTAAACTAAGCAGATGACATCTTTAATGTATACAGTAAGCAATGCAAGGCACCATATGCATGATATTACCAACATCAGCATGCCAAGTTAGAGCGAAGACCTCATGGGGTAAATAGGAGTGGTCTTCTCCTTCCGAATCCCCCTCAAAACAGTTATCTTCCTCTTGATTACGATCCAAAATGGGTGGAGGGGGGCTGCCTTTGCGCCCACCATGGAACGATGTCTGCATGAAATTTTATTGCCACGCAAGGCTCGTCTCTTTTGCTCTACATGATTAGTTCCATTGTGTACAGTAACTGGCATGCATAGGAATAAAACATAGTGAGATTATGAAAGGAGTGCATGCACAAATCCAGAGTGATGGTAGCAAACTATGGATAGACCCAAAACCAATGATAGCAGGAAGATAATAGCTTTAGTTAAAAAATACAGATAATGGCTCCTTTAATGTTTGTTTGCACCCAACATGAAACTCATAGTAGACACCAGAGATTAACCAGATAGTAGACGGATAGTACTGATTGTTGCCCCAATATGTTCCCCACAACCATTTAAAAACTCAAGTTGCAGCATTAGTTTGGACCTGACTTGCAATCTAATAGGTGAACACGACGATAATGTAGCATGTCATCATATTAAGCGACGCATAACATAAGCAGACACGGAATAGTGCAACCTCTCTTGCGGACCCGTGTAGTCCTCAAGGTCATCTGCTCAGTTGATGATGGTAATGCAGTTGTCGTCGCTGCCGGCAGCGGGGAAGAAGATCTGAGGCGGCGAAAGATAGTCTGGAGAGCGGATCCCTGCTGTGGTGAACCCTTCCGTCGTTGGAGTAGTTGAGCTGGGGTGGAACAGAGCACCGCAGGAGCAGGACAAACCACACAAGGTTTTCTTTGACACATATCTATAACAGAAGTAATTGAGTGAGGGCTTGTTTGAATTTGAGGATTCTAACAATGCAGGGATGGGAAATAGACAGGAATATGATAGGAATGCATGTGCAAAAAGAGAATTTAAAAACACAAGATTTCTGCCAATCTGGGTGTTTGATTCACAACAATTGGAAGATCATAGGATGCAAAAAAGCATGGTGAGATTAAGTCAAACCACAAGAAAATGTACTGTTATAATGCTATTATGCTACTATCTCTTAGTCTCGTGCTTGATGAATAGGAATATGAAAAGGAGGACAAGTGGAAATTAGAATTCCTATGGTTTTTCTTTCAAGGAGACACTAAAGGAACAAATCCTACAGTTTTCCTTTGCACCAAATTCATGAAAAGTAGTACCATAGGAAACTTTCCAATTCCTATGTTTTTCATTCACTTTTCCTTTCAAGCACTGGCGATTCTAGTAGGCAGGCTTGAGCAAGGAAAATCCTACACTAAAACAATGTTTTTGTGCTACTTCTATTACTTTGGACCCAGGCCACTACCATACTAGCTCAATCCCCAGCCCCATCGACAAATGCACAGCTCAAACTCGCAGAGATAAATAATGATGGTGTTCAAGAGAGTCCGTCACGGATAGCTAAGTTGTCTGGTACCTCACTGTTTGTCATATAGTAGGATAAAATAATCGTTTTTGCCGTTACTATGAGTGCTCAGTGGATAATATATATAACATGTAGAGTAAAAAAGAGATGCAACAAGTGCACAACCTCTTTGGTGAAGCCATGTCGATCTCAGCATGATTGGGTTGGCCGATGAGGATGCTCCGGCTGACTTGGCTGTCGGAGGAGGGGAAGAAGATCTTAGGCATCTGGAGATGGAGCCCGAGGTACTGCTCCACTGTGATGGAGGGTTTCGTCGTTGGAGCAGCTCCAGTGAGTTGTACGATGCCGAGGCTGAAGCAGGACAAGAGAGACAATGTTAACCTGAGTGGAATTCTAATAGCATCTCCAATACATGACGTAAAATACATAACCACAAAGTGCTAGATGTAAAATACATCAGCGGCTCATCTCTGAACTTAACTGTCAAAACTGAATTTAACTGTCGAAACTGAACTTAACTGTCGAAACTGAATTTTGCTGTCGAAACTGAATTTTGCTGTCGAAACTGAGCGCACTAGCAAGGTGAGGCTACACGTCGGTCGACTAACTTTTTCATCTCTGGTCAGTCAATTTTGTAGCCGTTGGATACTAAATCAAGGGCCCGCGGTTCATCTTCAACCTCCACCCCCCTGAGCCACCAGCCACCACCGGCCAAATAGCAGCCCCCCGCCGCCCGCGGCCGGTGGTGCGCCGCCCCGCCCGCCCCGAAAACACTCCCCACCGCCAGTCCGCCGCCGCCCCGGCCATCCCTCTAGCCCCCCCCCCCCCCCCGGTGCCGAGCTTTTTCTCCGGTAATTCCCACGCCACTACCCCGCCACCGCTCCCACCGTGAACCCTAAGATACATAGTGGGGTACCTCTCCGGCGAGCCCCCCTCCCCGCTGCGGCTGGTTCTTCCTTCACCCCAGCGAGCCCCCCACCCCCTGAAAATCTACTAACCCAAAAGTCGATTCAGTCGACTGAAGTGTAGCTAAATCGGAGCAAGAGCAGACCAGGCAGGGGACCGAGAGCAAGAGCAGAGCAGCAGTGCGAGCGAGAGCTAAAGCAGCAGCAGCTCCTACTGATGTGGACGTCGCCGCCGAGGGAGCAACACCGTGCAGGAAGTGGCCGGCGACGCCACCATGGATGGAGCCGCGCCGTGTCGGCTCGGGACCGAGCACTGGCAGCACCGTGAGATCGAATCAAGAAGAAAATGCGGTGATTAGTGTAGAACCTCTTTGGTGGCGCCGATTAGGCCGCAACTTCATCCGAGGAAACGATGATGATGATGCTCTTCCAGTGGTGCAGGCGAAGACGGCGGTGTGGGAATGGAAGTGGCACGAAAGATGAGGGGAACGTCGGGGCAGCTCCTTGGAGGTGGAGGACGGGGTGGCTGAACCGGTGGGACGACGAGATCGACGATGGATCCTCATCCAGTACGGTGGATGAGGGACGTCGAGGTGTTTCTGTGGACGACGTCGTTGGGGAAGAGGCTCCGGCTGGGTGGCGGACGGAGCAGGGTGTGGGGCTTCGTCGTGGGTTTTCGCGGCCTCGGTGTATGAATGGGTGGGCGGATAGGATGGCAGTGGGGAACCATGGCTTAGGGACGCGCTTGTCCGAAATGTGGGGTAAGTTACGAAAGTACCCCCACCGATTTGAGGTGGTTCTTTCGGTTCAGTGGTACCACGGGCATTTAGCGTGTTGGGATTTCACAGGAGGTGGGAGTTTTCACGCGCGTTGTAATTTCGGAATAGCAAGCCGTGGGTTGAGATGGAGGGAGTTGTCGGAGCACAACAAGACAAAGTTATATCTTAAATATTTCGGGCTAACAAGGCGCCGGTTGAAGAGGCGGGAAGAGGCGGGAGTTTCGCAGCACGACAGACAGAGACGCTAGCTTGAATTTTTGGCATAACAAGGCGCGGCTTGAAATTTCGGGAGAACAAGCTTAACGTGCACCCAAAAAAGACAATTTGCACCTCAACACGCACAACACACACAAACACCATTTAGACTAGATTAAGGTACACGTGCATTGCACGCATGAGATTTGGCAACCAAATCATGAATAAATACCACATTATAGCATGTAAGCTTTGAGTCATATATGCATGATGTAGATGTTCATTTAATTCTTATAGTTCATTTCATTCAAAATCATCTAGTTTTTATAAGAAAGCTAATCTATTTTAAGATTCATGGAATTGTGTGTTGTAAGACATAAAGTAAAAAACAAATAATGGCAAATCATGTAGAAAAACATTTGGGCAATTCTGATATAGAAGATTCTAGAACAAAGAAGAAGTGCTTGTGTTTTGATGTTTGTGCATTATGCTTAAGTTCAACCATGGAGTCTTCTAGATTATACATGTGGCGAAATCTGGTGGAATCTAGATGATATCCAACGGCCAGTAGTGCTCAAATTTTCCATCTTTGGACCATCGGATTCGCCTCATCCAACGACCATCTTTCAAATTTAAAGTTACCCACACACAATATAAAAAATATAAAATATAATATATATAGGAGTATAGATATCGATATGTGATATGAAAGCCACCCATCATTTCCAATTAGAATAGTGTGTCCATGCATGGATGCGACATGGCCAAATGATGTCTGCCATCGGTATCTCAAATTCAAATCAGTCTGACCTTGTTCAATATGTATACATTACAACATGCTCGTTTCCAAACCACACCTAGTCTTCTACACCCACACAGTCGTCTTCTCTTATAATTGTACCACTAACTTTCTCTCGTGCATGCATGCACACACACTACCGGTCGGCATTATCCATCACACACATGCAATCTTTTTCTTTAGGTCGGTCTCCCATGAAGGCAAACACCCACACACATCCCCCTCTCCATCATAACGGACATTCTTTATCTCTCACGCGTGCATGCGCAACAATCGATGTTCCTCTATGTATGTGTGTATATAGCTAGGTCTTTCATAGTTTTCCACACAAACCGATCAATCGATATATCCAGTAAGGTCTCACCCTCTTTCCCACGTCCACATCGATCAATCTATACCTCTCTATATAGGATTAACACATATAGATAATACACCCACATTAATTATATATCCAACATCCCCCTCTCATCATCCATGCCTTCCGCTTCATCTCTTAGACGCGCGCACAATGGCGAAGACAGGGGGCAGTAAGGGCCCTGCCCCCCTAACATCACTATATATCGAGGCTAATATGAATGTGATCATTAGACAATTGCTGCTAAAATGGTTTAAGTTCATGAAATGACCCTCCTCGTAAAGGATTAGCAATGCTTGGCCCCCTAGCTCATTTATTTTCATGGCTCCGCCACTGCGCGCAACAGCGCACGTTCTCGCCCCCTCTCTCTAAATATCGATCTCGCACTTGTGCATTCCTTCATAGTATCCCTCCACTCGGCCCCTCGCATCTTCTAGCCCCCCACCGCTAGCAGACTCCATGGTTGAACTTAAGAATAATGCACAAACCTCAAAACAATAGTGGTTCTCTTTTGTTCTAGAATCTTCCGTATCATAACTGCCCAAACTTTTTTTCTAGTTGAATTGCCATTATTTGTTTTTACTTTATGCTTTACAACGCACAATTCCATGAATCATAAAATAGATTCAGGTCTTCTTTGCAAAGATTTCTCAAAGGAATTTTGGAGGATTCTAATCATTAGGAATTTTTCCTCTTGGTTGTTTGATTCGTAGGATTGTAAACCATAGGAATTTTTCCATATGATTCATTTGCACTAGATTTCATAGGAAACATCCCATCCACTCAAACCTCTTTGAAGGAATTCTGCGTTTTTTCTATGCACAATCAAACACTCGTACAATCCTGTAGGATTCAAGACGACATTCCACTATAATCCCATGTTTTTCCTATTCCTGCGTTTTGGAAATCCTACGAATCCAAGAGGCCCTAGCTTTTTTATAAAAAATAATTGATTTTCAATGAGATGAACTATAAGAATTAACGAAGGTCTACATCAGGCATATATGACTCAGAGCTTACATGCTATAGTGTGGTATTTATTCATAATTTGGTTGCAAAATCTGATGCGTGAAATGCACGTGTACCTTACTAGTACTTTGAGTATGTGCAAAACACGTAAATTAGAATTCCAATGGCAGTCTACACAGTGTCTCTCTTACAGTTCATGAAGCCACGTGGCACGTGTCGAGGTGTTGTCGCGACCTCCTTGCGTGGATTGATCACAGTGACGTGATGCTGGTTCCAGAAGAATGTACTCGTCCTCCATGAGCCATACTGGCGGTACATGCATGAAGCGAAGATGTGCACGCATGCCACACACACGCACTCATTCCCTCACAAGCACATGCGGGTACACGGGTGGACGCAATTTTGTACCAAGATCCACCCCATGTGATAATTTGACGTGTGTAAAGTCGTTCACTTCGTTGATGTTCAATTAATACAGCGCATGCAAATTGAGTGGACGTGAGGGCGGAAGAAAGACATTATTACTCCACTGCGCGCATGCGAGTAGTTAAATCATGGGTTGCTAGTAGTACTTCCATTGGTCTCCTTTGTATTTTGTGCCAATTTTTGACAGTAACATAATATTTACGCATTTGAGCAGTGTAGTCTACTTGAAATTTATTTCCACTAAACTCATCGAGAGCCGTTTCGGGCCTTGATACGTCCATTTTGCATCATGCTTTTATATCAATATTTAGTGCATTATGGGCTGTTATTACACATTATATCTCAATACGTATAGCTATTCTCTCTTATTTTACAAGGTTTACCATGAAGAGGGGGAATGTCGGCAGCTGGAATTCTGGCTGGAAAAGGAGAAAATATTGGAAACCTATTCTGCACAGCTCCTAAAATCCTGAAACTCCATGGAAGTCAGTTTTGGAATTAATAAGAATTATTGAGCGAAGAAACTACCAGAGGGGGCCCACACCCAGGCCAGGAGGGTGGGGGCGCGCCCACCCCTACTGGGAGCGCCCCCTGTCTCCTGGGCCCCCTGGTGGCCCTCTAGTGCCCATCTTCTGCTATATGAAGGCTTTTACCCTAGAAAAAAATCAGAGGCAAGCTTACGGGAGGAAACTCCGCCGCCACGAGGCAGAACCTCGGCGGAACCAATCTAGGGCTCCGGCAGAGCTGTTCTGCCTGGGAAACTTCCCTCCGGGAGGGGGAAATCATCACCATCGTCATCACGAATGATCCTCTCATCGGGAGGGGTCAATCTCCATCAACATCTTCACCAGCACCATCTCCTCTCAAAACCCTAGTTCATCTCTTGTATCCAATCTTGTATCAAAACCACAAATTGGTACCTGTGGGTTCCTAGTAGTGTTGATTACTCCTTGTAGTTGATGCTAATTGGTTTACTTGGTGGAAGATCATATGTTCAGATCCTTAATGCATATTATTACTCCTCTGATTATGAACATGAATATGCTTTGTGAGTAGTTACGTTTGTTCCTGAGGACATGGGTGAAGTCTTGCTATTAGTAGTCATGTGAATTTGGTATTCGTTATTTTGATGAGATGTATGTTGTCTTTCCTCTAGTGGTGTTATGTGAACGTCGACTACATGACACTTCACCATTATTTTGGCCTAGAGGAAGGCATTGGGAAGTAGTAAGTAGATGATGGGTTGCTAGAGTGACAGAAGTTTAAACCCTAGTTTATGTGTTGCTTCGTAAGGGGCTGATTTGGATCCATATGTCTAATGTTGTGGTTAGGTTTACCTTAATACTTCTTTTGTAGTTGCGGATGCTTGCAATAGGGGTTAATCATAAGTGGGATGTTTGTCCAAGTAAGGGTAGTACCCAAGCACCGGTCCACCCACATATCAAATTATCAAAGTACCGAATGCGAATCATATGAGCGCGATGAAAACTAGCTTGACGATAATTCCCATGTGTCCTCGGGAGCTCTTTTCTCATTATAAGAAATTGTCCAGGTTTATCCTTTGCTACAAAAAGGATTGGGCCACCTTGCTGCACTTTATTTACTTTCATTGCTTGTTACCCATTACAATTTATCTTATCACAAAACTATCTGTTACCTACAATTTCAGTGCTTGCAGAGAAAACCTTACTGAAAACCGCTTGTCATTTCCTTCTGCTCCTTGTTGGGTTCGACACTCTTACTTATCGAAAGGAATACGGTAGATCCCCTGTACTTGTGGGTCATCAGGACACGAAACCAAAACCTTCAATTAATCTTTACCTTGTTCCCATCACATTCGAAAGCCTGCTCACACCTACTAGTACATACCAAACCTGAACGTGTTCCCACTATGCAGGTATTAGTACTAGTGCTTGTACTTAGGTTATAAAAAGGGGAAGTACCTAACCGAAAATTACTCTACCTTTCCTCCTCATAAGTGCTTCTTCTTCGTCCATCCTTGCCATGGCTGGTGAGCAGAGCTCTAGGTAGAGAACTACTCGTAACAAGGGAGCGGCAACCAAGGCCGCGGAAAAAAAGAGAGGGCTCGCCTCCACGCAGAGACCTCGAAAGATCTCTCACGGGAAGGCGATGGCTCCCAGGAGCGCCCTAGCCGCGGAGGCGAACATGCCGAGCCGGCTGCGCTAGAGTCATTATCCCTCAACGGCATGCCCGATCAGCTCAATAAGCACCTCAATAAGCAGAAGGAGTTCATCCAAGGCTTGGTGGAGCTGCTGAAGGAGAGCCTCGACGACATGCCAACTGAGCTCAATAAGCAGGGGGAGTTGACCGCTGGCTTGGTGATGCTGCTGAAGAAGAGCATTGCCTCGGAGAAGAAGGCGACCGGCAAAATCCTACGACTTCAGGAGGACAAGGCGAAGCTCTGCCACGAGATCGACCTATTGAAGGAGAAGAACGCCGGCTGGAAGAAGCTGCATGAGAATAGTAGTTCCTCGATGAAGATGCTGCAGGCCCTCGTCACGGAACAGAAGGAGGAGTTGGCAAAGCTCCTCATCAAGCACCCGACTGCTGTCAAGGTACGTAATGCGGCCATGGAACAGATGATGAAGGCTCGCATCGACAAATCCCGCATCATGGACAGAATGAAGAAGATGGTGCAGACTTTGATGGAGATCAAATGGGTGTTCATCTACCTTTATCCTTGGAAGGCCATTGGACATGATTCGATCCAACGTTGAATAATCAAGAATTTCCCTATCTTTTTTACCATGCGCAAGGAGATGGATGTCGTGGAGGCGATGAAGAAGCAGTTACGACTCCTCGGTGAATTAGGTCATTTGGGGTGATAATCTTCCTTCTTCTTTTACTCCTGTGTTTCATCTTTTGCTTCGGGTGTTTCGCCGCACGTGTCACGTTCTCTGCGAGGCATGAATAGAACAATGCTTTTTTTGAGGGAATGAATAGAACAATGCTAACAATGAGATGACTAGCAAATTAGATCATTTTTTATCGCCATATGGCACTGGGCTGCCGTGTTTCATTCCGGTTGAGATTGTTAGCATGAACTTTGCTTTACTTTTATTTTTTTGCTTCGCTTGCAAGCTGTAAGACGACTTTGTGATACTTTGTGACTTCTTAATAATATGGCTACATGCATCGTTATGATGCAGAGGCCGGGGGTACGCCTCCATTTCCCCCAAAAAAGTACTACTCTAGTGGAAAACTTGAGTATACCGCATGGTTCTTTGCTCCTCCTCAGGTCGTCTGTGCATTTATACGAGTAGTCAAATCACAAGGCCCTGCCTTCCAGCAGTAATGAGCCATCAAATCACAAAGGCCCTCGCCTCTCGTGAAACCGACCAAGCTAGCCTGCTCCGCCCTCTAGCCTTTTAAAAAGTGTATACTTTTGTACAGTAGTAGTATCGATGGATTGCGGCATGGAGCAAAACTTGAAATTAAAAAAAAGGTGGTACATATAGAGAGCGCTCGTCGCCAAATTATGCATATAGTACTATTAGAAAGGCTAGTCACAATAATGGTGTCCAGCACAACCCACCCCTCAAATAAAACTAAGCATCCTGGAATTGTTTGACAAAACTAAGCACCCTGAAATTCTTTGACAACTAAATTGCTGGCTATATGATGTTGGCCATATATATTGTACGTATATAATGTGAAGAAACGAGTGGTAGTACTATACCAACTAAAAGATGAAATGTAAGAAATACTAGTATGTACATACTGAAGAGTTAAAGTAACGAGAAGAAACATAACATAGTTCTGCTGGGGGCTCAGCACAACACACCCCTCAAATTAAATTAAGCACACCTGAAATTAAACTTTGCAACTATTCTGGTAGACACTGCATTAGAACCACCATGAGCAATGACACTGCCACCTTACTCGGAGTCCTCGTCCACGTCCTCGACTTCGTCCTTGTCCCTCTTCCTCTTGGCCAATACTCCTTTGCTTGAACCGCACACTTGGCTCTTGCCCTTCATCCAACCCTTGTGGATATTGAAACAAAGGTAGCCATCCATTGCAGCGTAGTGGATGTGGTCTATATCTAGTACATTCCACTGCCATGCATGACGATGAAATGTGTATGGAGGTTTCTCCAGTTTCCGTACGAAGGATGAACCATGGCTCCTGCCAGGGTCAGCATTGAAGGCTGACGAGAGGACAACAACCAATTCTTCTAGAGGTCGAAGGGGTTGCCTACAACGAGGCCTATCTGACCCAGGACTTCTTTGTCGTTCCTAAAGTCTACAGTAACGAATTTGACTAGGTTTCTCTCGAGGAAGTCCTTAGAATCCAGGCATTCAACGTTGGCATGGCATATGTGGTAGACCAAGCATAAGTCATGCACGCAAACCTGGATCACGGTAGGCTTCTTCCTCTCTTCATCCTTTAGATCCTTCTCTCGTCCCAGGACTGTGGTGTACTCAACATCTAGCCCAGCGACCCACTCATCATCTGAGTTTTTTAACACGCGTCTTAAGCGAGAAAGGCATCCTTTCACCGTCGGGGAAGAACGGGTGTAGATGACATCGAACTCATTGCCGGTGATGGTTATAACCTTGTACTCACCGCCGATCATGGAGATTTTGGAAGCCATGGATTTGGGAGGAGGGTTAGGATTAGTGGAACTGCCGTAATGTGAAAGGACGGGATGACTAGGAGCAAACCACCATAGTATTAAAGGACGTGCGGAGACGAGTAGGAGCGAACTGCCAGCGTGCGAACGGCAGGGTAGTGGCTTTCCATTCTCCCATGATACGGGCTTCCGAGAGCCCTTGGATCTGAGATCGAATTATTGCATGGCGTGATTCTAGACCTATGGGTGAATATCCTATCCTGGAGGGTTATTCTGCAAATTTTCAACAACTTAGCATGCGACCGTTTGATCTCAGATCCAAGGGCTGCCAGCAGCCCGTATCATGGTCGCGCCTACCACGACCGTCGCGCAGCTCGCACGGTCGCACCCTTGGAGATTTAACATGGTGGGTTAGGCTATCTGAAATTGGCATGTCATACATAGTCATCACTTAGTCACTCATACTACAACAAGGTTAGCTATAAGGTTGGCTATAAGTGTATTTTTTTTACTTCTCTCTATCTCTTTCTTCGTACTCCCTCTGTCCCATAATATAAGAACGTTTTTGACACTAGTGAAGTGCCAAAAACATTCTTATATTATGGGACACATGGAGTACTAGTATTTATTGCATTTGCCAAGGAGTGTCATCTTCCAATGAAATGGTGTGCTTTTTAGTTTTTTGTTGCTAAGTTTGCTTCATTTAATTAGCTATAGATTCAAAATTGTCTTTCCACCTAGGTACACGTGCTTAGCACCGTTTCTTCCTTGGGTCACCAAACTACTCTCTCTCTTCTTGATTAACTTGCCACATCAGACTTTATGCCTATGTGGCAAGCTTAGCACCTGTAGGAGCCAGTAAGTACAATAGTGCGCTTTACATGGCATTTTTGCATATGTGGAGGAAAGAGAGGCAAGGAAAAAGTGGAGAAGTGGGCTCTCATGCAAGAGCCAGCCTCTACTACATGGTGGAGTATTGGGAGAGGCACCTGTATGGAGGTGGTCAGGAATCGGGAGACTCAAGCCGGTCGTACCGCCGCAGTTAAAATGATAACGGCAAGTCAAATCACGTGGCCCAACCTGTCCAGCAGTAACTCGCTGTCAAATCACACAACCCTGTGTTTGCAGCAGCCTACTCCCTCGTCTTCTCGCATCTCTGTCGAACCGACTAGGCAGAACTGCCCCGCCTACCGCACAGGAAAAGCCCCGCCCTCGACTTTTAAATAGTACAGTATACTAATTTTGTATCCATGGATTGCGCCATGGAGCAAAGCCTCTAGAAAATGGTGGTACACATGTATGGAGTATACTGCATGCCCATCGCGTTCGCGTCGCACCCCGAACGGTCAGTCGGTCTGGCACGCTGCTCTTTGAATGGAACGCGCGTCATATTGCGTTTGCACACACATGTGGGACCGCAATTGAGAACCGACCATAGGCACACTCCCCGGCCCCGCAAGTCGGGTGACTTAATAGAAGAGGGAGACGAGCGATAGTACTAGAGAAGTGTTTTACTATGTTGGTGCCTGGACGATCCCTGCAAGACACGGAAGATCAGTTCGTCCATGCATGTGACCAGACTCCAGCAGACACGCCTGGATTGGCTATCGTCTACATATCGTGCAGGCTGTGTTGTACATGGTTGTAGTTGTGGTGAGAAATCTAAAAAAGGTTTCTTGTCATCTCGCAAAATTAGGTGTCATGTGCTTCGGATCACTGCGAGGGTTAAACAGCGATAAGTGAGTTGGGCTAGTCATTGGGGGCACATGCACGAAGACTACTCGGCTGCCATCTAGGTCAAGCCGGCTATGTTAATTAGGATATCTATCGGCGGACCCCTTCTCTACGAGTTTATCTTTAATTTGAGGTTTGTTCCTCGTCTAGTTTGTCCGTTGGGATTCATGTTGTCTCCTTTGTGCAGTGACGTTATGATTTCTTGTCTTGTGGCATTTTTTCGTGTTATATGTTATAATCCGGCGCTTCAGATCAAAATGACGACAACTGCGCCTTCGGGCCACGTGCATGAAGACTTCTCGACAGTCATTGACGAGGTCAAGCCGGCTCCGGTAGACAAAACAAAACTAGTACTACTCCACTATATAGGCAGGAGCCTCCGCGCTTGCTTGCTAGTGTTGCTCTCTTCACACTGTCTCGGCCTCTCCAGATCTAAACACGACAGCGGTGGCCACACTCTCTCTCTCTCTGCTCACCGTTGGTCACAGATCCAGCCGGATCCTCTTCGTCGGGGAAGGTGAGAAGGTGCAATGTTCACGATGTCGTCCTCGGCGACGGCTCTTACCCACTACTAGCGCGTCTCGATCAGCCTGCCTTGCCGTTCTCTCCCAAGCACCGCTGGCGAGGGAGGGCCTCCGACCCCTTCTTCATTGCTGCCGTAGTGTGGGCAGATCTGGCCTCCCGTCGCCCACCTAGTGACATCCCGGCGACCATCAGGTATAACTTCCTTCAAAACCGGCCTTGCTCTACTTCCTAAGCTCCTGACGTCGCTGCATTTGTATCTTTTACTATTTCTCAGGCCCCTCGTAGATAGGATCGATCAGCTGTTCGAAAACCACCTAATTTTTTTACGTTTAAGAGGTAAAACTAGTTCATGCACTCAAATCTAGTACTACTTGGTTCAAACAAGGAAGAAAGGGGGTGGGCGTGGGGTAGGATTTGTTACCTGAATCTAGGACTTGGTTGAAAGAGGAAATAATGAGGGTGAAAGGTAGCAAAGAGTGGCTATCCAACTGGTCTCTAGGTCTAATAGGAAAATAAAGGGAAACGCAGTACAAACTCAATATAAACCCGATCTATTGGTTGAAAAAGGAAAGAAAGTGGGGACTGGGGGACAAGTCAACAGAGTAAGTCCAGCACTAGATTTGCTAGCCTCACACAGTATAAGGTGGCTATACCGAACAAGAATGGGACCAACCCAGATTTCCTGTTCTGATGTTTGTTGCCCTGAGCCACTCTTATATAATGCCACTGGTAAAATGTAGCAGTCGCACTGTTAAAAGTAAGGACACGTTAAACCAATGTTGTTTTCAATGTAATGCCTCCAGTAATATGAATCAATGGCACTTTTTTACATGTCCTGCTAAATTTCCCATTAAGATAAGTTGGTTCTTTTCGTTAGAAATGCAACTGTCCTGGTCCGCCTACTGTCCCATGCCCAAAGTATTGTCGTATTTAACGGTTGTCATAGTTAATCCTAATGCCCACACTAATATCTAGCAATAGCACCGCTTTAGAAATTGCTATTGTCCTTGTAGGATTTCCATTCAGATAAGGAACATGCTTCTTTTCATTTGATGCATGTTTCATCACTTGTTAGTCACCCTCCTTTCCACCTTTTTTTTGCAAACAGAGATATACATTTCACGCTCAATCTTAGTTGAACTGCACAAATGATATCCAAATTTTAGTTGAGCATTCCAGGAGCTTCACAACCAACCTTGATGTTGCTCAATTTTATTGCAACTAATGAAGAAGAAGCTCTGTGGGTTTCGTTTTCTGATGGAAATGGAACCGGGGTTGGAGCCCTTTTCTTAAAAAAATTGAAGAAGAAGCTGCTAGCTCACGGGACATTGCTTCATTTTAGGTGAACTGAACCAAAAGGTCCCATGAATTGAATCATCCATGTTGGTGACTGAAAGAGCCAGCTTCAGCATCCCAGACTAAGCACCCCCGGCCTCCATCCTTGCGACGCACGGTACACCTCGTTTGCCACCTGCTCGACCCTAGTGTCACTAATAAAATGAAGTAATACTATAGTTAAAATAGAGCGAATGTCCTCTCTATCATTTCATTTCCAATGTAGATAAAGAAAGTGCTTCTCTTTGTTAATGTATGTTTCATCAACTAGTCCCATTGTTAATGTTTAAGCGTTTCTGCAAACTGGGGTGCTTAGTTTTAGTTGATCTATACAAAAATAGAGATTTGAGTGTCTCAAGGCGCCTCCTTGTACTACCATTGTACACTGATGTTCATCACTGGCAGAAGGTGTATCTGGGAAACTTGGGACGATGTCCAGTATGAGGCGTACCGTATGAGGCGTCGCAGGGCCCATCTCGCCCTTGCAGCATGGCATACTATGATACTATCGCAATATTTTCTTCTATTTATTTTGTGTGTTTCATCAACTAGTGCCACTATAATGTAATCACACTTTTTCATTATATGTGCAAACAGGGTTATTCAGCTGCATTTTGGTGGAACTGCACAAATGTACATATGGAACCGACATATATGAAGAGTGCGAGGGGTGCCAAGTAAAAATTACCGACACCAACCATGTTGCATGCATGCATTGGCATCCAGCACCACCAGTGGGATGTGTGGCATGATACGTCTTCAACGTATCTACTTTTCCAAACACTTTTTCCCTTGTTTTGGACTCTAACTTGCATGATTTGAATGAAACTAACTTGGACTGACGCTGTTTTCAGCAGATTTACCATGATGTTGTTTTATGTGTAGAAAAGAAAAGTTCTCGGAATGTCTTGGAAATCCACGGAGGCACTTTTTGGTATTAATAAGAATTTTTGGGGAAAGAATCAGTACCAGGGGGCCCACAGGCTGTCCAAGAGAGAGGGGTGCCCCCTAGGGCGCGGCCTCCTATCTCGTGGGCCCCCTCGACCTCCACCGACCTCAACTCCAACTCAATATATTCACGTTCGGGGAGAAAAAAATCAGAGAGAAAGTTTCATCGCGTTTTACGACATGGAGCCGCCGCCAAGCCCTAATCTCTCTCGGGAGGGCTAATCTGGAGTCCGTTCGGGGCTCCGGAGAGGGGGATTCGTCGCTGTCGTCATCATCAACCATTCTCCATCACCAATTTCATGATGCTCACCGCCGTGCGTGAGTAATTCCATCATAGGCTTGCTGGACGGTGATGGGTTGGATGAGATTTACCATGTAATCAAGTTAGTTTTGTTAGGGTTTGATCCCTAGTATCCACTATGTTCTGAGATTGATGTTTCTATGACTTTGCTATGCTTAATGCTTGTCACTAGGGCCCGAGTGCCATGATTTCAGATCTGAACCTATTATGTTTTCATGAATATATGTGTGTTCTCGATCCTATCTTGCAAGTCTATAGTCACCTATTATGTGTTATGATCCGACAACCCCGAAGTGACAATAATCTGGATACTTCTCGGTGATGACCGTAGTTTGAGGAGTTCATGTATTCACTATGTGCTAATGCTTTGTTCCGGTTCTCTATTGAAAGGAGGCCTTAATATCCCTTAGTTTCCACTAGGACCCCGCTGCCACGGGAGGGTAGGACAAAAGATGGCATGCAAGTTCTTTTCCATAAGCACGCATGACTATTTACGGAATACATGCCTACATTACATTGATGAATTGGAGCTAGTTCTGTGTCACCCTATGTTATAAGTATTACATGAGGAATCGCATCCGGCATAATTATCCATCACTGATCCATTGCCTACGAGCTTTTCACATATTGTTATTCACTTATTTACTTTTCCGTTGCTACTGTTACAACTACTACAAAAACCCAAAAACATTTATCTTTACTTTTGCCACCGTTATCATTGTTATCATACCACTTTTGCTACTAAATACTTTGCTGCAGATACTAAGTTATCCAGGTGTGGTTGAATTGACAACTCAACTGCTAATACTCAAGAATATTATTTGGCTCCCCTTGTGTCGAATCATTAAATTTGGGTTGAATACTTTACTCTCGAAAGTTGTTGCGATCCCCTACACTTGTGGGTTATCAAGACTAATTTCTGGCGCCGTTGCCGGGGAGCATAGCTCTATTCTCTGAGTCACTTGGGATTTATATCTATTGATCACTATGAAGAATCTGAAAGACGACCGAACTACTATTTTGCCCTCAACTACGAGGGGAGGTAAGGAACTGCCATCTAGCTCTGCACTAGATTCTCCTTCCGTTATTAGTAGACTTGCGACACCTAAACCTGCTACTGCTATGAATTCGGATATGTCGCATGTTATTGATGATGCCACTTCTGCTATGCATGATGAAACTACTTCTGTGCATGATACTATTTTGCCATTAGGTGAATTTCTTGATGAACAACTTGCTAGAGTTAGGGGGAATGAAATTACTGAAGATCCTATTACTGATGATAGTGATGATGAAGGTTCTCCCAATGATTATGTATTACCTGTTGTTCCTAAGGGTTATGTTGTGAATGAAGAAGCTGCTAGGGAAATCTTTGCTTGCAATGATAGATATGATCTTAAGAAATTATTAGCTAAATGGAAGCAACAGTCTCTTAATGCTAGAATGAAACCCGATCCTGCTTTTGCTACTTCACCTATTTGTGTTACTGATAAGGATTAGGAATTCTCTGTTGATCCTGAAATTATTACTTTAGTTGAATCTGATCATTTTTATGGCCTTGAATCTGAAACTGTTGTGGCACATCTTACCAAGTTGAATGATATAGCCACCCTGTTTACTCATGATGGGAAGTCTCGCTATTTTTATATCCTTAAGATATTTTCGTTCTCATTAAAGGGTGATGCTAAGACTTTGTATAATTCTCTTGGTCCTGGTTGTGTGCGTAGTCCCCAGGATATGATTTATTACTTCTTTGCTAAATATTTCCCTGCTCATAAGAAACAAGCTGCCTTGCGGGAAATATATAATTTTTTGCAAATCAAAGAAGAGAGTCTCCCACAAGTTTGGGGAGGCTTCTCCGGTTACTTAGTGCTTTGCCTGATCATCCTCTTCAGAAAAATGAAATACTTGATATCTTTTATAAAGGACTAACCGATGCTTCCAAGGACTACTTGGATAGTTGTGCTGGTTGTGTTTTCAGGGAAAGAACAGTCGACGAAGCTGAAATACTATTGAATAATATGTTGACTAATGAAAATAATTGGACTCTTCCTGAGCCAATTTCTGAAGTAATTCCTGAACCAATTGAGGGAACTCCTGAGCCTATTCCTAAACCCACTCCGAAGAAGAGCGGTGTTTTATTTCGCAGTCCTGAAGATATGCAAGAGGCAAATAAATCAATGAAAGAAAAAGGTATTAAAGCTGAAGATGTTAAGAATTTACCTCCTATTGAAGAAATACATGGTCTTAATATACCACCTGAAGAACCACATTGTCTTGATAACCCGACACAGGTAGTAAAGGTAAATTCTCTCTATAGTATGATAAAGTTGAAATACCCTCTACTAAATTTCATAGCCCATGCTTAGATGAATTTGATGACTTCATGGCTAGACAAGAAAGTTTTAATGCTTATGTTGGTAGAGAGTTAAAGGATAATGCTTTCAAGATAGGACGCGTAGGTGATAATATAGCTAGAATTAAAGATGAACTTCACTGCGTTAGCAAATATGCTACTCCACCGTTGGCCAGGCCATCCCTCCACCCCTCCACACCTCTTGTTCTTCTCCACCGACTACCGAACCACACCGCACTAGAACCAGTTAACCCTTGTACACCTCTCCGTCTGCGACTCTACTCCCGCGTCTTCCCATCTCCGGCTTGTTGCTGTCCGGGGCCTCGCCGCCGTCCACCACCTTGGATGCGCTCGGCACGGCGTGGTCAACATGGTCAACGAATGACACCATCGGAAGTAGACTGTGCGTGGAGAGGCTGATAGCTGGGTCCATGGCCGCACACAAGGAAATGCCTCCTTATTACGCACAAAATAATGATTCCTCCACCTGACATCTGGGACCCACCAGAAGGGCGTCCGTATTTCACGAAAAAACGTGCCCCCCGTTGACAGGTCAGACCCACCAGCTATCTTCGCACACAAGGAAGTGCCTCCTTATTACGCACAAAAAAATGAATACTCCCCCTGCCAGCTGGAACCCAGCATAGTGGGAGGCTAACTTGTGGGCCTACCAAGTTGATGGGGACGGAGGGCTTTGTCAACTTAGTCAATATGAACGATTCTAGCTCATGTTACTGTACGATGTTCATCCAACGGCCGTAGCGCTTCTTCAACCTCTGGTCTTCTTGCTCCAGCCGCCCAAACCAGCGGCGGTCGTGCCGCATGCTCCTGCCTCCCGTGGCCGGCTATGATGCCACGGAGTCTTGACCGTCCCCTACTACTCCCATCACTGGCCAGGCCATCCCTCTACTCGTCCACACCCCCTGTTATTCTGCGGCGACGGTAGCCTCACACCATAGCCGAACCAGTGAACCCTCGTACTCCTCTTCGTGTGGGCATCCACTGCTGTGTCTTCCCCGGCTCCGCATCGTCCCCTTCCTAGGCCTCGCCATCGTCCACCGCCGTGGTGCTCTCGGCGCAGCGTGATCAATATGGTCAACGACCGACTTCCATCGGAAGAGTACTGTACGTGGAGAGGCTGACAGCTGGGTCCACGGCAACCGCAAGGAAGTGCCTCCTTATTATGCGCAAAATAATTATTCCTCCACCTGACAGCAGGAACCCACCAGACGGGCCACCGTATTTCGCGAAAAAAATGTTTCTCCCCTGACTGCTGGGACCCACCAGCTACACCTTCGCATGCAAGGAAGTGCGTCCGGGCAAAAAAACGATTCGCCCCCCTAACTGGTGGGACCCACCAGCTACATCTTTGCACGCAAGGAAGTGCCTGACAGTCGGGACCCACCTGGTCGAAGCGTACGTAGCGTTGTCATTCTGGTCGCGAATGTGTACGTACATACTGGTCGATGTAGAGCCGCGCACGTGTCGTAGTAGAGGCGCACACGTAGCATGTACACATACGTACAGCAGCTAGTGTGCAAGAAAGAAAATACGGCCACGTATGTGTACATACGGGCGGGGTCTCGAACGCCTAATCGCGCATACATACGGCCAGGGCTCGTGTACGTGGCTGGGTCAGAACAGAGAAACAACATCGTTGTCGTGTTCATCGGGAGGGCTTGGATGGAACAGGCGATGGAAACGAGGCCTGGCGTACCGCAGAACGGAGGAAACGGCCTTGTGTTCGACCGGCCACATTCGAAACGGGATCCTGTTCATCGGGAGGGGTCTGGCGTACCGCAAAATGGAGGAAATGGACCTCCTACGGTCGAAACGGGGGTCCTGTTGATCGGGAGGGTGTGACATACCGCAAAACGGACGAAATGGACTTGTGTTGGAGCGCTACGGTCGAAACGGGGGTCCTGTTCATCGGGAGGGGTGTGGCGTACCGCAAAACGGGACTCCACGGGATACTGTTCATCTCCACCGTTGACCTCCTCCAGCCTCCACGGGCTACCGTCGACCTCCTCTAGCCTCCACGGGCTCCTATTCATCCAGCCTCCACCGCGCGCTACTCCACCGGCCACTGTTCAACCACCCCTCCACGGGCACCCCTCCACCGTTTACTGTTCATCCAGCCCTCCATGGGGTCGTCCTTTTCATCCAGAGGCAACGCCACGGGGTCCTGTTCATCCACCCCCACCGCTCACTGTTCATCCAACCCCCCCCCCCCACAACACTCACTGTTCATCTAGAGGCAACATCGATCGGCTTCAGTTAGCAGCAGTAGCGAAGGAATCGCTCGATCGGGTTCAGTTAACAGCCATCAATCGATCGCTTGGGTTCAGTTATGCGTAGCCTGCAGTGCAATCGCTCGGGTTCAGTTAGAGCCCAACGCCTCGCTCGGGTTCAGTTAGAGCCAACGCCTCGCGCACACACACGCGTACGTGTATGAGGGAAACGTGCATCGCTCCGCCCCCGACCACCCACCATAACCGGGAACTCCCCGAAATTTTCCTCGCCCTCGCTTCTACCACGGTTTTTTCTGTCATGGACGGCTCAAAGAATGTCATGCAGCTGCGTCTCCGGCCCGCCCAGGACGAAAAGCCCATTTTCTGTCATGATTTTTTGTCATAGAAGTAGGAGCCCACCACATCTATGATGATGCCGGGTTTTGTCACAATTATTGTCATAGAAGTGTCATAAGTATGACAGAAAAAAGTTTCGTTCGGCCAAAAATGTCACGGATGTGTCTTTTTTTTGTAGTGACCGTAATAATTCATTTCTTGAGAGAAGCCTCTAGTGAAACTTATGGGCCCCGGGTCTATTTTTCATCATATAAGTTTCCGATCTACAATTCTAGTTTCCTATTTACTTTCTTTGCAATCTTTTACTTTCCATAAACCAAAAGTACCAAAAACATTACTTTACAGTTTATCCATCTCTATTAGATCTCACGTTGCAAATGACCGTGAAGGAATTGACAACCCCTTTATCGCGTTGGGTGCATGGTTGGTGTTTGTTTGTGCAGGTATTTGGTGGCTTGCGCGTTATCTCCTACTGGATTGATACCTTGGTTCTCAAAACTGAGGGAGATACTTACTCTACTTTGCTGCATCACCCTTTCCTCTTCAAGGGAAAAATGAACGCAAGATATAGAGGTAGCAAGGACTTGAGAGAATATTGATCTTACATTTAGCAGCTTGTGGGTTCGACACTCAATACTTATCACTTCCACCTTTGGAAATTGCTATGGTGATTCCTTGCACTTGAGGATTATCAAGCTCTTTTCTGGTGCCATTGCCGGGGAGCAATAGCGTGGGGTTGATATTTTCGTGTACGCTTGTTTTCTTTCCTCACTAAGTAGTTTTTGTTTTCCCTTTTGTTTTTCTTTAGTTGTGTGTGAAACAAACAAAAAATTACAAAATGAAAATACCAAAAAAAAATACTTGCCTCTTATGCTTAAAAACTTTTTCAAAAAGAGAAGTGATTGCAAGGTTATGCATTGGATAAGTGAGGGTCGACCTTGAACACTTGTGTTCATGCTCATGGAAACAATGTAGAACTTTTCATGGAAGTTTCTCAAAAATAAGTATCCCCTTGTATATATTCATTGTATTATAAAAATAATGTGCCAAGGTTTGGCTTTAGAATGTTTAAATTGCTTGTTTGGTGTGTGCAGCAGAAAAACAGAAACTTTGGCTGTAGTCTTTGAATTCTTATTTTTTTTACTGGATCATGATAAAATATTGAAATTTTTACACATTCTGCTCTAAAAATTGTTTAGATTGTCCTATTTTTTTAGAATTTTTTGAAGTTGAAGTATACGAAATATCCGGATTGCTACAAACTACCATGTTCTTGATAGATTCTATTTTCTATGTGTTATTCACTTGCTTTCATGAATCTATGGGTTGTATCGGGGGGTATGAACCATGGTCAAGTTGGAATACAGTAGATATAATGCTATTATGAAATTGGAATGAGTTTACAATAGTACCTATAGGTAGTGATTTGCTTTATTATACTAACGGATCTCATAAAGTTTTTGTTAAGTTTTGTGTGGATGAAGTGTTCGAAGAACGAGGAGTTACCCATAGGAGAAGAATAAGGAGAGGCAAGAGTTCAAGCTTGGGGGTGCCCAAGGCACCCCAAGTAAATATTTCAAGGATACTCAAGAATCTAAGCTTGGGGATGGCCCGGTTGGCATTCCATCTTTCTTCTTCAACAATTATCAGTATACCTTGGTTTTTGTTTTGTTCACATGATTTGCTTCTTTTGTATTTGTTTCCCTTTTCTTTTCCTCTATGCACAATGCTAGTATGAGATAGTCCTCCGTTGATTTATAGAATGCTTCATGTGCTTCACTTAAATCTTTTGAGTATGACTTTATAGAATGCTCTTTGTGGTTCACTTAAATCTTTTGAGAATGCTTCGTGTGCTTCACTTATATTTTTTGATCTTGGATATTGGTTGATCTATATTGTAGAGTGCTCTATGAACTTCACTTATATCCCTTAGAGTATGAATATAATTATCATTGGAAGTGGGCTTGGAAGTGTATCATTATAAACATCATGCCTAGCTAGAAAGGCATTAAAGAAAATCGCTTGTTGGGAGACAACCCAATACTTATCCCTACTGTTTTTATGTGTCCACATGATTAAGCTACTGTAGTAATCATGTTTTATAGCTTTTGTTTCAATAAAGTGCCAAGTAAAGCCTTAGGGGTAGTGTGGATGATACTTGACTTGATTCTGTGCAAAAACAGAAACTTTTGCGCCCAGTCACATAATTGTTTAAAATGACTGGAGCATTGGAAAATTCTGAATTTTTTACAGATGATTGATATACAAATTTTATACATTTTCCTAACTTTTCAGAAGTTTTGGAGTAAAATAAGTATGGTTGTTATTCATATCATTACAGACTGTTCTGTTTTTGACAGATTATGTTTTCAATGCATAGTTTGCTTGTTTTCTAGTTTCTACGGCTTATATTGCTCAATATAAATTGTAGAAATGATATGGTACATTAGGCATTGTGTGAGAACAATTATGAATCTTGTCTTGACAGTACCAAAGTGAATGATTTGTCTTTCTCAAACTAACCCATCTCATGAAGTTTCGTTAAGTTTTGTGTGATTGAAGTTTTCAAGTTTTGGGTGGGATATCGATATGAGGAGAATAAGGAGTGGAAAGACCCTAAGCTTGGGGATGCCCAATGCACCCCAAGGAAATATTCGAGGAAGACTCAATCGCCTAAGCTTGGGGATGCCCCGGAAGGCATCCCCTCTTTCGTCTTCAAAACCATCAGTATACCTTACTCGGAGCTATATTTTTATCCGTCACATGACATGTGTTTTGCTTGGAGCGTTTTCATTTTACTTGTTGTTTGAATCAAATCATTGGATCTGGAATCTTGAATGAGAGAGAGTCCTCCCATGGCTAGTTAATTATTTGACTACTCATTATCCTTCATGTCGGTGTACTAGAGTAGGGGTACCCTAGTATCCCGAACTTGTGCACGGGCAGTCGCGGCACCCCGCGGCAAGGCTTGCCGGGCGACCGCCAAGGTCCTCCGTTGGTTCCTTTGGAGCCATTCAAGAACAAAGTGTTTAAGCCGAGAAGACAAGGCCCCGTCAAGAGGAGCTTGCCAGGAAGGTCAAGGCCCCGTCAAGAGGAGCTTGCCGGGAAGGCCAACCAAGGCATCACAAGGCCCGGCAAGCGACAAGCTTCCGGACGCGACAAGACAACGACCACGGCAAGGCACTTGCCGCGGCAGGCTACCACTCTGTACCCGTGCTCCAGCGCATCCACCAACGTGTCGCCCTGTGATCTTTTCAGGCGCACGTGGCGGGAGGCTGTGCAGCCAGCGGTGCGAGGTGGCAAGCGGAGATGACGAGATGGCCATCGTGGCAAGCGGTGGCGCCCCTAACGGTCACTTTTCTGCACTATTTGGGCGACTCAGACGGGCATTTAATGCCTTTGTCCCCTGCCGTCAGGGTTAGGTATGATGCACTGTACAAGTAGGTGTACCAACCGCACCTCTTTTCCATTTTTACCCTTGCATGCGTTGCCACCTGTCGGTGACCCCCTGAGCATATAAAAGGAGGACCATGCGCAACATAGGGGGGGGGGGGGGGTTCGAAACCAGAAAACACTCACGCTCGGTCTTGTAGCTCCCAACGCTCTCGAGCAAGAACACAATACAGCCCGACAAGCAGCAGTAGGAGTATTATCTCTCCGGAGAGCTCCGAAGCTGGGTAAAACCGCTCGTGTGCCTCGCCTCGATCCGCTCTTCGTGCGATCTCCGCCCCCCCCCCCCCCCCCGCCGGACCGAAAAGGGGCCCTGCCCCATAGGTGTTCGTTCCCACGACATCTTTGGTGCACCAGGTAGGGGGCGTCGAGGTTGTGTGAACCTGATCCGGCGTTCACGCGAGCCAGATCTTCATCTTCTTCATCGACATGCCACCGAAGAAGAAGGCTTCGGATGTGGCTGCTCCGTCCACGTCCATCCCACCACCACCGGAGCAGACAGGTGGTGGGGTAGACGCTGGCGGAGGAATGGGTGCCGACGAGGGAGCTCACGGTGCTGCCAAGTCCAAGGACAAGGCCCTGCAAACCTCGGCGTCCGTACATGCACCGCGCCCATCTCAGGAGGCGCGGGACCGATAGCGTCATGGTGCTTGCAGTACCATACGCGCGTTGGAACAAGGCCAAGCTAGTGGATCTCGGGGCGCTCAAGACCAGCATGCACGCCAACATGCTGGCACGAGCGAGATACGGTCGCCTGGACGGGGTACTGCTCCTTCCAACCCAGTTGGAAGTCCGAGCATATCCCGCTCCTCGCACCGTTCGCCCCCGCCACCGAAGACTCCAGAAGAAGCGCTGGCTCGAGCTCAACTGCTCCTGGATTACCCTCCAACAGCGGACAAGATCGACGATTGGAGGGCCACCATTCAGAGCCTCATCGGCTTCGCCAACGGCGACACTCCACGGCAGCCGAATGCATCGCAGCCGCGGCAAGATTGCCAGGCGCGAGCCGATGGCGACAAGACCGGTGGGGGTGCAACCACCGTGCACTCTCCGCCCCGAAGGCCAAGATCGCTGACTCGCCGGGTCAACCTCGACGACGACTCCACTGCGTCATCAGATCCACGAGCCCGTCGCGATCAACGCCAAGTTCTCCACGAACGACAGCAAGAGGACGCTCGTACTCACATCAAGCGTCGAAGAGAAGCGCGGCGTCAATCAGACCAGCGCGCTGGGCCCGCTGTCGACATGCATGCGCCAAGGGAGCCAGGTGACTTGCCGTACGCGGTAGGTTGCCCTGCGTTTACTCGTGAGCTGCGGCAAGTCCAGTGGCCCAGTACGAAGAACTTCAAGCCAGATGTACCAGAGAAGTACGACGGCAAGTTGCATCCGTCAGAGTTCCTCAGCATCTACACCATCGCGGTGCAAGCTGCCGGGGGACGCGATGACAAGATCCTTGCCAATTACTTCCCGCTGGTGCTCAAGCCCAATGTCAGATCCTGGCTCATGCACTTGCCGGACAACTCCATATCCTCATGGGCAGATCTGTGCCATCAGTTTGTCGGCGCCTTCACAGGCGGCCACAAGCCTCATGGCCAAGAGAGCGACCTTCACCTGCTCGCCTAGAAGGAAGGAGAGCCCCTGCGCAAGTATATTCAGAGATTCAGCCAAGTGCAGCGCAACATCCCAGATGTCCACCCTGCCGCGGTCATCAGCGTGTTCCATCAGAACGTGCGAAACCGCAGGATGCGGGAGGAGATGGCGATGTGCAAGATCAGAGACGTCAATGAGCTATATGCCCTGGCCGACAAGTGCGCATGTGCTGAGGAAGGGAGGAAACTCCCCGGAGAGAATACAGGAGCAGGAGGGTCTGACAGTGAGGATGCGGCCCCGGCAAGGAAGAACCGGCGGCGGAATAACAGGAAGAAGAAAGGCAAAGATGTGCTAGTCGTTGAGCAGTCCGGCAACGGAGGTGGCGCCAAGGAAGCTGAAGCTATGGCAGCCGCCGACAAGCAGGACGGCTCCGGCAAGCAGTATTGCAAGATCCACCGCACCAAGGGCCATGATCTCCAGAGCTGCAAGAAGGTTGAGCAGCTTGTTGAACAACAGAAAGCTGAGTACGAGCGACGCGACAAGGAGAAGGCCCAAGAAGGTACTGGAGGATCCGGCAAGAAGCGTCCCGGCCGGGGAGGGCGCCGCGGCAAGGCCAAGCAGCGGCAAGGAAACAGGCCTCCCCGTGGCCGCGACAAGGATGAAGATGAAGATGGGGATGAAGATATGGATGATGATGAGGCCGATGAGCAGGAGTTCCAGAAAGCCACAGAGGTCCTGTGCATTGACGGCGGTGCTTCTCTGCATACTTCACACCGCCAGCTAAAACAATGGGTGCGGGAATTCAATGCAGCAGAACCACCTGTCGAGTCACGCAAGCCTCTGAAATGGTCCAACACGCCTATCATCTTTGATATTGAGGACCACCCTGATCGCATAACTGCGGTCGGGTGCTTGCCGATGTTGGTTTCACCAACTATCCGCAACCTCAAGGTCACTAAGATGCTAGTTGACGGCGGGGCTGGCTTGAACCTGATCTCCTCCGTGGTGCTCCAGAAACTCCAGATCCCTGACAGCGAGCTCGAAGAAACCGGCACATTCCAAGGAATCAACTCGGGAAGGAGCAAGCCGAAAGGGAAGATCACGTTGCCGGTAACATTTGGCAGCGAGCTGAACTTCAGGACTGAGAGGGTCACTTTTGACGTTGCTGATTTCCCGTTGCCTTACAATGGGATACTCGGCCGTCCAGCACTCGCCAAGTTCATGGCAGCCTCTCACTATGCATACAATGTACTGAAGAAGCCAGGTCCGATAAGCGTCATATCTGTCCCTGGCGACAAGAAGGATGCCCTTATCTGCACCGACAAGATTTACCGGGAAGCAGCAGCCGCAGAAGATCGCAAGACACTTGCCGCTGAAGCTCCCGGGGGGAAGAAGAAGACCAAGTCCGGCAAGAGCTCTGATGCCCACTCCGGCAAGCGCACCTCTTCGGAGTGCTGCGCTACCGTCGAGGACGCACCATCGAGCTCCAGCGGCAAGTGTAAGAAGACGAAGACAGCTTCACCAGAGACCAAGAAGGTGTCCGCCAAGGAGGACGGCACTGGTGGTACCTTCACCATCAGTGCCACGCTCGACCCTAAATAGGAAAGCGCGCTTGTTGCTTTCCTGCGGGCGAATGTCGACGTGTTTGCGTGGCAACCGTCTGACATCCCCGGTGTTCCCAGGAAAGTAATTGAGCACCACCTTGCCGTCTGTCCTCACGCACGGCCCGTCAAGCAGAAAGTCAGGAAACAAGCAGTGGAGCGCCAAGAATTCGTTGCAGAAGAGATCAAGAAATTGGAAGCAGCAGGCCTTGTCAGAGGAGTGCTCCATCCTACGTGGTTGGCCAATCCTGTAGTCGTACGCAAGGCAAACGGGAAATGGAGGCTTTGTATTGACTTTACTAATGTTAATAAAGCTTGTCCCATAGACCCATTTCCCTTGCCGCGCATTGACCAGATTGTTGACTCCACGGCTGGATGTGACTTGCTTTCATTTCTTGACGCATACTCAGGATACCATCAGATCTTCATGGCAGAAGAGGATGAGGAGAAGACCGCATTCATCACTCCATGTGGCACATACTGTTTCGTACGGATGCCTTTCGGATTGAAGAATGCTGGTTCAACGTTTGCAAGAGTAGTCCATGACGCCTTTGAGCCAGAGATACACAGGAATGTCGAAGCCTACATGGATGACATAGTGGTCAAGAGCAAGGACAAGACAACACTGATTCAAGATTGAGATGAGACCTTTGCAAATCTGCGCAAGATCAACCTCAAGCTCAACCCCGAGAAGTGTGTGTTTGGAGTTCCTTCCGGCAAGCTTCTCGGGTTCTTCGTGTCCCAGTGAGGAATCGAAGCCAATCCCGACAAGATCAAGGCCATTGAGCAGATCGAAGCACCAAAGCGCGTCAAGGATGTACGAAGGCTTGCCGGTTGCGTGGCTGCTCTCAGCAGGTTTATCTCTAAGTCTGCTGAGCGCGCCCTGCCATTTTTCAAAATTTTGAAAAAGGCAGGTCCAATAAAATGGACTCCAGAAGTGGAGGCTGCGCTGCAGGACCTGAAGAGAGACCTATCCTCCACTCCAATACTTGTCGCACCTAAGCCACAAGAGAAGTTGCTGCTGTATATAGCGGCAACCAATCAAGTGGTTAGTGCTACGTTAGTAGCAGAGAGGGAGGCAGATGATGAGCCGGCAACCATGGTAGATGCATCCAACGACAAGCAGGGGGCTTCGCCGACAAGCTCTGGTCCCGACAAGGGTGGATCTGCACAGGCGCATGAGGAGGTGCAGAAGAAAATGGTGCAGCGCCCAGTTTACTTTGCCAGTTCCCTTCTACAGGGGGCTAGATCGAGGTACTCTGGTGTGCAGAAATTGCTTTTCGGCCTTCTCATGGCCTCGAGAAAGCTGCGCCATTACTTCCAAGCACATGAGATCACAGTTGTCACTCGTTTTCCGCTGAAGAGGATACTGCAGAATCCAGAAGCAACAGGCAGGATTGTCGAGTGGGCGCTGGAACTGTCAAGCTTTGGCCTCAAGTTTGAGAGCACTTCAACTATCCAGAGCCGAGCATTGGCAGAATTCATAGCAGAGTGGACGCCAACACCAGATGAAGAAATTCCAGAAACAAGCATCCCCATCAAGGAGGCAAGCAAGGAGTGGCTCATGTACTTTGATGGTGCCTTCTCGCTGCAAGGCGCCAGTGCAGGCGTGCTACTTGTCGCACCCACCGGAGAGCACCTCAAGTACATAGTCCAGATGCACTTTCCCAAGGAGCAAGCAACAAACAATACCACAGAGTATGAAGGTTTGCTCGCCGGTCTCAGGATCGCAGTGGACCTTGGGATCAAGAAGCTCATTGTCAGGGGTGACTCACAGCTTGTCGTCCGCCAAGTGAACAAGGATTATCAGAGTCCGTTGATGGAAGCCTACGTTGACGAAGTGAGAAAGTTAGAAGAACACTTTGACGGCCTACAGATGGAACATGTTCTGAGAGCTCGGAACGACATTGCCGATGGCCTGTCAAAGTGCGCGACACTAAAGTTACCTGTGGAACCAGGGATCTTTGTGCTCAAACTGACTCAACCATCCATGACGCCATCAACTGGACAGAGCAAGAAGAGGAAGTTGATTTCTGGTGACTATTTTCCAGCAGAGCTTCCCGAAGCCGCCGCCAAGAAGGTCCCCAAGATCAACACCAAGAGTGCTGAGGAGCAGTCTGCTCTACCAAGCCTTATGGTTTGTTCCGTTGAAGCAGACGCTCCCGACAAGTTTTGCTCCGGCAAGCTTGCCGGGGAATGTCAAGCTCCGGCCGAGCCGCAGGTTCTTGCCGTAGAAGCGGATGTTCCCGCAGCAGCATATGTGCCTTTAGTCCTTGTTGCCGAGCCGCAGGCTCCAGCATGGGCACAGCAGATTGTCCGTTTCCTTCAGACAGGAGAACTTCCCGAAGAGCAAGAAGAAGCGGAAAGAGTAGCCCGATAGTCGAGTATGTACCAGTTTGTCGACAACACACTGTGCAGAAGAAGACTCAACGGTGTGAAATTGAAGTGTATTCGCCGGGAAGACGGACAAAAGTTGTTGGCGGAGATACATGGAGGCATATGTGGTCACCACATTGGCGCAAGAGCACTTGCCGGCAAAGCATTCCGGCAAGGTTTCTTTTGGCCGACAGCCCTCCAGGATGCAACTGCACAAGTAACCAAGTGTGAAGCGTGCCAGTTCCATTCCAAGCAGATACACCAACCAGCTCAAGCTCTCTAGACGATCCCTTTATCCTGGCCAGTTTCGGTCTGGGGGCTCGACATCCTCGGCCCCTTTCCCTGAGCTGTCGGGGGCTTTGAGTACTTGTACGTTGCAATCGACAAGTTCACAAAGTGGCCGGAAGTGGAAGCAGTGAGGAAGGTGACGGCACAGTCAGTAGTCAAGTTCTTCAGGTCGATTGTTTGCCATTTCGGAGTCCCTAACAGGATCATCACCGACAACAGCACGCAATTCACGAGCCGCACCTTCATGCAGTACGTCCAAGATCTTGGCGCCAAGGTTTTCTTCGCTTCTGTTGCTCACCCGAGAAGCAACGGTCAAGCAGAGAGGGCAAATGCTGAAGTGTTGCGCGGGCTCAAGACCAGGACTTTCGACAGGTTGCACAAGTGCGGAAGGAACTGGATTGAGGAGCTGCCGGTGGTTCTTTTTTCGATCAGGACGACGCCAAATCGAGCCACTGGACAGACACCTTTCGCTCTAGTCTATGGAGCAGAGGCAGTTCTCCCCACGGAACTCGTATACGAGTCGCCTTGAGTGCTCGCTTATGATGAGCTTGAGCAAGAGCAGCTGCGACAAGATGACGCGCTGCTCCTTGAGGAAGACCGTCTTCAAGCTGCTGTACGAGCTGCTCGATACCAGCAAGCTTTGCGCCGCTACCATAGCCACAAAGTTAATGCTAGAAGTCTCGAGGAAGGCGACCTTGTTCTTCGGCGCGTTCATGCCGCCAAGAATTCCAACAAGTTGACGCCGAAGTGGGAAGGCCCTTACCGGGTGAAACGAGTCACTAGGCCTGGCGCTGTCCGCCTTGAGACCGAAGATGGCTTTCCGGTGAGTAACTCCTGGAACATTGAGCATCTTCGTAAGTTTTACCCGTAAGGCGCGGTTGCCGGAACCTGTTCCGGCAACCATCTTTTGTACAAGCCTTGCCGCTGTAGCATGTAACCCTTTGTACAAAGCCAGGCGCAGACCCCGTGCATAAATAAAGTTCATGTGCTCCGCACATCCTACCAATTTCATGCTTTCTATTTATGCATGTGTTATCTGACATTTTGTGCAGCACCTACCCCCGGTAAGCAATAACGAGCCGTACGACTTCATATCTTTATTTTCTCTTCTTTCTTTTTCTCAAAGAAAGGGAAAGGGTTCCCTCGCGCACAAGTTTGCCGGGGGGAAGGAGAAGATAATGGTGTGGACCAGGCGCCGTTCAAGCAAGTATCGCCTTACCGGGAAGCCAACGACATAAAAGCTAAGTTGCCAAAGTTTGAGCAATCAATTTAAAAAAAATCGAGTTATCTTCCTTGAACGACCGTGCTTTGTATGGAAAACCTGGGCGCGGAGGAACCAACTCGTGGCTAGTTGCGCCCTTACTTTGTTTCGAGTCCGCTCAATAATTTATGTGTGCTGCAACTAGTTACGACAAGGTTTCTTGTCGGTAGCGGCACCGCCAGCAGGCTGCTGACGTTCCGCACTCAGCGCTCGCGGCTAAGGTGCCTGCGCCGGCAAGTTCCCTAAAAGCGTAGGGCAAAAACATACAAAGGAAGGAGTCCAGTAAAGGAGATAACATAGCAGTCGATACCCAAAATAAAAGTTATATTACAAAGATAACTTGTCGCAGCTCTAATAGTTTGTTCTCGTAACATGATTAGCAGCGGCAAGAAAAGAAGAAAACGGGCGGCCTAATCTACGCGGCCACCATCGACCCTCTTGACCTCATTCACCTTGTCCACAATGGGTGCGACAAGGGCCTTGAGCGCTTCCAGATCAGCATCTGCTGGCAGCTTCTTGAGGACGTTGGTGAGGTTGAGGCCTGGGTTGCGGAAGGCCACCTTCACCAACACCTTCTCCAGAACTCTGGCGCAGATCGTGCGCGACTTGTCGGCCAGCTGCTTTGGGAACTTTTCCCGGAGTCGCTGGAGGGCCGTCGCCACGCCCTTGAAGAATAAAGTGAGCTTGGCGCTGGGCTGGAGGTTCTCGTCGAAGGAGTACCCGAGATCCTCCACCCCCAGCTGCACCAGCTCCTCATCGATGACTGCAGCGATGTTCATGAGGCCCTCTGTCCAGAGCTCCACCGTCTCCCTAAAGGTGTTCTGGGTTTCAGCGGCCCTCGTCAGCAGCGCTTCGTTGCCCTTGATCTCCTTCTTCAGGGCCACCTCCCGCTCCTTGGCGCTATCCAGCGTCTCGGTCAGAGTGGCCAGCTTCAACTCCAGATCAGCGTTGGAGTCCTTGGCGGCGCTCAGCTCCTTGCCCTTCTCGACGAGTTGACCCTGCAGCTCACCATGGGCGAGGGCGTCCTTCTCGCGCTCACGCTGGAGCGCGGCAAGCTCTTCATCCCTCGCCTTGAGATCGGCCTCCAACTGCGTCACCTTCGTCTCCAGCTCCTTCTTGGCGGCCTCAGCAGCTGCGGCAGCATCCTTCGCCTCCTTGAGAGCCCCGCCAAGTGTCTGCTCTCACGCGACAAGCTCTTCCTCATGGCTGTCTAGATTAACCTTTCGCTGCGCCAACTCACCTTCCCGCACAGACAGCTCCTCGGTGGCAAGCCGCTGTTGCTCTTCGGCTTCGGCCTTCTCAAGGATGAAGGCTTTCCGCACCTCGACGAGCTGCGCCCGCTCCTCTGCAATAGACCGGAGAGCTTCCTGATTGCGTTCCCGGAGCTCCTCCACGCGCTTCTCAATATCTGCTCCCGCCTGCGCGACAAGCACTTCCCGGGGTTCCACCTTGGCTTGTCGGGCGCGGTAGAGCGACACCAACTTCCGGAGCAGCTACTCCTCCTCAGACTCGCCGCTGCTGCTGCTCGGCACGTCAACCAATGTCAGCCCAGCAGAGGCGAGCACTTCTCCATCAAAGGTCTCTCCTTCAACCAGCGCCCTGGAGCTTGAAGCCCAGGGGAGCTTGATGAAGACACCGTCGCCGGCCTTCAAGTAGGCGCCGGGCTGGGGCTCTTCGGAGCCTGGCATTGCGTCAGCGGCGGAGGGATCGGTGGTCGGTGTAGCGCCTTGCGCTCCTGCGGCCTCAGGGTCGTCAGTGCAATCACCGGACCCCTCGCCAGCTCCTGCACCAGCAGCTTTGGTGGCCTCTTCGCTGCCAGGATCGTCAGCGCTGGCCTCTTCTTCGGTGGCGGCGGCGTCGTCAGTGTTGCCGCGCGCGTTCTCCTCGCCGGTGGCCTCGGTTTCCATCGACTCCGTGGAAGGAGGATCTGAAGACCGGAAGAGGGAGAAAAGTCAAGCAAATATCCAAAAAAGAAAAATCAGAAGAAGAAGAACCCAAGGGAAGTTTCAGGCAAGAGGGTTACCTGTACTAGGATCCACAGTCATGGGCTCCACCACCGGGGGGTCGTTGGCGCTGTCCCTTGCCGGAGACTCCTCCCTTGCCGGAGATTTCTCCCTTGCCGGAGAACGCTCCCTTGCCGGGGAATCCTCCCTTGGCGGTGTAGTTGAAGTAGATGGCACGTCGGAGGCGGTTTCCGAGCCCTCCTGGTGAAGCTGTTCTGCTCCTGCACAAACAAACCAATAGTCAGATGTCAACAAAAGAAAGAACACCCGTGCGCGCCCAACAGCGGGAAGTAAACTGTATACTTACGCTGGGGGCTGCTTCGGGGAGTAGTTGTCGGGTCCGACAAGGTGGTCTCGGGCGCACCCCCTGCCGTCGCGGTGGGCTCGTCCTCGATGATAACCACCGGAACCTTGGCTCTCTTCGCCGCTCTCTGGGACAGGGTCCTGAAAAGCAACAAGGATCAGAGTAAAGCAGATCAGATACAAGAAAAAAACAGCAAGAATTGAAGAACTACAAGTACAACAAGGATTCTCACTCTTCTTCCTCCTCGTCGGAGCTGAGCGCGGAGAGGTCGAAGTCCGGCCCACCTTCGGCGCGACGAGGCGGGGGAGTTGGATCCCTTGGCCGCTTGGCGGGGGCAGCGGCGGTGGTCCGGGAAGACCTCGCTCCAGTTGCCGCAGTGGACTATATGATGGTTGAGTATGTGGACTTGCCTAAAGGCTTACGCGACCCTTCCTGAAAAGATGATGAATTGTAGTTGCAAAGTTGACTGAGAACCTAGTTTGTTGGTTTTCAGTAGAGTTTATGCTTTATATTTCAATGTTGTGATGAATTGTTACTTATCCATGAGAAGTTATATGATAGAAGTTCTATGATAAAGTTTAATGTTAAAGTTTAATGTTAAAGTTTGTTGGTGTTATAATAATATACATGATGCTTCTAGGTCCGTATTTTGTTTTTACCGACACCTCTCTCTCTCTCTCTCTCTCCCTCTCTAAGCGTGTGGACATGTTTTCTGATTTCGGTTTTCTCTTGAGGACAAGCGAGGTCTAAGCTTGGGGGAGTTGATACGTCCATTTTGCATCATGTTATCTTACTGTTATTTGTATTGTTTTTATACTTAATAATGCTTTTTGGAGTAATTCTAAAGCCTTTTCTCTCATAATATGCAAGGTTCACACAAGGAGGGAGAATATCGGCGGTGGGAATTCTGGACCTGAAAAAGCTACGTCAGGCCACCTATTCTGCACAACTCCAAATGAGCTGAAACTTAACGGGGATTTTTATGGAATATATAAGAATTATTGAAGGAAATAACTACCCGAGTGGGCCCACCAGGTGGGCACAGCCCACCTGGGCGTGCCAGCGAGCCCAGGCGCGCCCTGGTGGGTTGTGCCCTCCTCGGCCCACCTTTGGTGCCCCCTCTTCTGCTATACAAGTCATTTTGACCTAGAAAAAATGAGGAGAGGACTTTCGAGACGAAGCGCCGCCGTCTCGAGGCGGAACTTGGGCAGGAGCATGTTTGCCCTCCGACGGAGCGATTCCGCCGAGGGAACTTCCCTCCCGGAAATCATCGTCATCATCATCACCAACAACTCTCCCATCTTGGGGAGGGCAATCTCCATCAACATCTTCAATAGCACCATCTCCTCTCAAACCCTAGTTCATATCTTGCGTTCAATCTTTGTACCGGAACCTTAGGTTGGTGCTTGTCGGTGACTAGTAGTGTTGATTACATCTTGTAGTTGATTACTATATGGATTATTTGGTGGAAGATTATATGTTCAGATCCATTATGCTATTTAATACCCTTCTGATCTTAAGAATGATTATCATTTGTGAGTAGTTACTTTTGTTCTTGAGGTCACAGGAGAAATCTTGTTTCAAGTAATGATGTGAACTTGATATGTGTTCGATATTTTGATAGCATGTATGTTGTGATTCCCTTAGTGGTGTCATGTGAATGTCGACTACATGGAACTTCACCTTATTAGGGCCTAAGGGGATGCATGGTGGAGTAGTTATTAGATGATGGGTTGCGAGAGTGACAGAAGCTTAAACCCTAGTTTATGCGCTACTTCGTAAGGGACTGATTTGGATCCAAAAGTTTAATGCTATGGTTAGAATTATTCTTAATACTTTTCTCATAGTTGCGGATGCTTGTGAGGGGGTTAATCATAAGTAGGAGGTTTGTTCAAGTAAGAACAACACCTAAGCACCGGTCCACCCACATATCAAATTATCAAAGTAGCGAACATAAACCAAACCAACATGATGAAAGTGACTAGATGAAATTCCCGTATACCCTCAAGAAAGCTTTGCTTATCATAAGAGACCGTTTTGGCCTGTCCTTTGGCTAAAAAGGATTGGCTACCTTGCTTCACTTTTGTTACTGTTACCCTTACTGGCTCGTTACAAATTATCTTGCTATCAAACTACTCGTTACTTATAATTTCAGTGCTTGCAGAGAATACCTTGCTGAAAACTACTTGTCATTTCCTTCTGCTCCTCGTGGAGTTCGACACTCTTACTTATCAAAAGCACTATGATTGATCCCCTATACTTGTGGGTCATCAGGTACCATCAAGGCTTTCCTGAAAAAAGACCCTGTCCTCGAAATCGATGGACGTTTCGGGATCATCATGAAACTCCGGGTCATTGTCACGTGAATGGCTCTCTGGTTGAGGAGAGGGGCAACTAATGGACTCAACCTGACGCCTCCAATCATATTTAGAAAATAGTAGATCTGGTAAGTATAGGGATGAATCATCCGGGCTGTGCGATAGGAGATTGAACTTGTTGGGGAACGTAGTAATTTCAAAAAAATTTCTACGCACATGCAAGATCATGGTAATGCATAGCAACGAGAGGGGAGAGTGTTGTCTACGTACCCTCGTAGACCGAAGCGGAAGTGTTGACGCAATGTAGAGCAAGTAGTCGTACGTCTTCCCGGTCCAACCGATCCAAGCACCGTTACTCTGGCATCTCCGAGTTCTTGACACACGTACAGCTTGATGACGCACCCCGGGCTCCGATCCAGCAAAGCTTCGGGGAGGAGTTCCGTCAGCACGACGGCGTGGTGACGATCTTGATGTTCAACCGTCGCAGGGCTTCGCCTAAGCACCGCTACAATATGACCGAGGTGTAATATCGTGGAGGGGGGCACCGCACACGGCTAAGGAACGATCACGAAGATCAACTTGTGTGTCATGGGGTGCCCCCCTGCCCCCGTATATAAAGGAGAAAGGGGGAGGGGGCGGCCGGCCAAGAGAGGGCGCGCCAGGGAGGAGTCCTACTCCCACCGGGAGTAGGACTCCCTCCTTTCCTAGTCCAACTAGGAGAGGGGAAGGAAGGGAAGGAGAAGGAGAAGGAAGGAGAGGGAGGAAGAGTAGGAAAGGGGGCCCGGCCCCCTAGTCCAATTCGGTTTGGGCTAGGGGGGGCGCGTGCCCTGCCTCCTTTCTTCCACCACTTGGCCCATGAGGCCCATTGCTTCTTCCTCGTATTCCCGTAACTCCCCGATACCCCCGAAAATACCCGAATCACTCGGAACCCTTCCGATGTCCGAATATAGTCGTCCAATATATCAATCTTTACGTCTCAACCATTTCGAGACTCCTCGTCATGTCCCCGATCTCATCCGGGACTCCGAACTCCTTCGGTACATCAAAACTCATAAACTCATAATAAAACTGTCATCGTAACTTTAAGCGTGCGGACCCTACGGTTCGAGAACAATGTAGACATGACCGAGACACGTCTCCGGTCAATAACCAATAGTGGGACCTAGATTCCCATATTGGTTCCTACATATTCTACGAAGATCTTTATCAGTCAGACCGCATAACAACATACGTTGTTCCCTTTGTCATCGGTATGTTACTTGCCCGAGATCCGATCGTCGGTATACAATACCTAGTTCAATCTCGTTACCGGCAAGTCTCTTTACTCATTCCGTAATACATCATCTCGCAACTAACTCATTAGTTGCAATGCTTGCAAGGCTTAAGTGATGTGCATTACCGAGAGGGCCCAGAGATACCTCTCCGACATTAGGAGTGACAAATCCTAATTTCAAAATACGCCAACCCAACAAGTACCTTTGGAGACACCTATAGAGCACCTTTATAATCACCCAGTTACGTTGTGAGGTTTGGTAGCACACAAAGTGTTCCTCCGGTAAACGGGAGTTGCATAATCTCATTGTCATAGGAACATGTATAAGTCATGAAGAAAGCAATAGCAACATACTAAATGATCGGGTGCTAAGCTAACGGAATGGGTCATGTCAATCAGATCATTCAACTAATGATGTGATCCCGTTAATCAAATAACAACTCTTTGTCCATGGTTAGGAAACATAACCATCTTTGATTAACAAGCTAGTCAAGTAGAGGCATACTAGTGACACTCTGTTTGTCTATATATTCACACATGTATTATGTTTCCGGTTAATACAATTCTAGCATGAATAATAAACATTTATCATGATATAAGGAAATAAATAATAACTTTATTATTGCCTCTAGGGCATATTTCCTTCAGTCTCCCACTTGCACTAGAGTCAATAATCTAGTTTACATCGCCATGTGATTTAAAACCAATAATCATATCTGTATATGATTAACACCCATAGTTCACATCGTCATGTGACCAACACCCAAAGGGTTTACTAGAGTCAACAATCTAGTTCACATCACTATGTGATTAACACCCAAAGAGTACAAAGGTATGATCATGTTTTGCTCGTGAGAGAAGTTTAGTCAACGGGTCTGTCACATTCAGAGCCGTATGTATTTTGCAAATATTCTATGTCTACAATACTCTGCACGGAGCTACTCTAGCTAATTGCTCCCACTTTCAATATGTATCCAGATTAAGACTTAGAGTCATCTGGATCAGTCCCAAAACTTTTATCGACGTAACCTTTTACGACGAACCTTTTGTCACCTCCATAATTGAGAAACATATCCTTATTCCACCAAGGATAATTTTGACCAATGTCTAGTGATCTACTCTTAGATCACTATTGTACTCCCTTGCCAAACCAGGGCAGAGTATACAATAGGTCTGGTTCACAACATAGCATACTTTATAGAACCTATGATTGAGGCATAGGGAATGACTTTTCATTCTCTTTCTATTTTCTGCCATGGTCGGGTCTTTAGTCTTACTCAACTTCACACCTTGCAACACAGGCAAGAACTCCTTCTTTGACTGTTCCATTTTGAACTACTTCAAAATCTTGTCAAGGTATGTACTCATTGAAAATCTTATCAAGCATCTTGATCTATCTCAATAGATCTTGATGCTCAATATGTAAGTAGCTTTACTGAGGTCTTTATTTTAAAGAACTCCTTTCAAACACTCCTTTATGCTTTGCAGAATAATTCTACATTATTTCGGATCAACAATATGTCATTCACATATACTTATCAGAAATGTTGTAGTGCTCCCACTCACTTTCTTGTAAATACAAGCTTCACCGTAAGTCTGTACAAAACTATATGCTTTGATCAACTCATCAAAGCATATATTCCAACTCCGAGATGCTTGCACCAGTCCATAGATGGATCGCTGGAGCATGCAAATTTTGTTAGTACCTTTAGGATTGACAAAACCTTCTGGTTGCATCATATACAACTCTTCTTTGAGAAAACCATTAAGGAATGCAGTTTTGACATCCATTTGCCAGATTTCATAAATTGTGGCAATTGCTAACATGATTCGGACAGACTTAAGCATCGCTATAGTTGAGAAAATCTCATTGTAGTCAACACCTTGAACTTGTCAAAAACCTTTTTGCGACAAGTCGAGCTTTGTAGATAGTAACACTACTATCAACGTCCGTCTTCCTCTTGAAGATACATTTATACAATATGGCTTGCCGATCATCGGGCAACTCCACCAAAGTCCACACTTTGTTCTCATACATGGATCCCATCTCAGATTTCATGGCCTTAAGCCATTTTGCGGAATCTGGGCTTATCATTGCTTCCTCATAGTTCGTAGGTTCATCATGGTCTAGTAACATGACTTCCAGAATAGGATTACCGTACCACTCTGGTGCGGACCGTACTCTGGAAGACCTACGAGGTTCTGTAGTAACTTGATCTGAAGTTTCATGATCATCATCATTAGCTTCCTCACTAATTGGTGTATAAATCACTGGAACTGATTTCAGTGATGAACAATTTTCCAATTCGGGAGAAGGTACAGTTACCTCATCAAGTTCTACTTTTCTTCCACTCACTTCTTTCGAGAGAAACTCCTTCTCTAGAAAGGATCCATTTTTAGCAACGAATATCTTGCCTTCGGATCTGTGATAGAAGGTGTACCCAACAATTTCCTTTGGGTATTCTATGAAGACGCACTTCTCCGATTTGGGTTCGAGCTTATCAGGATGAAACTTTTTCACATAAGCATCGCAGCCCCAAAATTTAAGAAACGACAACTTGGGTTTCTTGCTAAACCATAGTTCATATGGTGTCGTCTCAATGGATTTAGATGGTGCCCTTTAACGTGAATGCAGCTGTCTCTAATGCATAACCCCAAAACAATGGTGGTAAATCAGTAAGAGACATCATAGATCACACCATATCCAATAAAGTGTGGTTACGACGTTCGGACACACCATAACGTTGTGGTGTTCCAGGTGGCGTGAGCTGTGAAACTATTCCACATTGTTTTAATTGAAGACCAAACTCGTAACTCAAATATTCATCTCCGCGATCAGATCACAGAAATTTTATTTTCTTGTTACGATGATTTTTCCAATTCACTTTGAAATTCTTTGAATCATTCAACTATTTCAGACTTATATTTCATCAAGTAGATATACCCATATCTGCTCATATCATCTTGTGAAGGTCAGAAAATAACGATACTTGCCATGAGCCTTCATACTCATTGGTCTGCATACATCAGTATGTATTATTTCCAACAAGTCAGTAGCTCGTTCCATTGTTCCGAAGAACGGAGTTTTAGTCATCTTGCCCAAAAGGCATGGTTCGCAAGCATCAAATGATTCATAGTCAAGTGATTCCGAAAATCCATCTTTATGGAGTTTCTTCATGCGCTTTACACCGATATGACCTGAACGGCAGTGCCACAAATAAGTTGCACTATCATTATTAACTTTGCATCTTTTGGCATCAATATTATGAATATGTGCATCACTACGATCGAGAGCTAACAAACTATTTTCGTTGGGTGTATGACCATTGAAGGTTTTATTCATTTAAATGGAACAACAATTATTCTCTGATTTTAAATGAATAACCATATTGCAATAAACATGGTCAAATCATATTCATGCTCAACGCAAACGCCAAATAACATTTATTTAGGTTTAACACTAATCCCGAAAGTATAGGGAGTGTGCGATGATGATAATATCAATCCTGGAACCACTTCCAACACTCATCGTCACTTCTCCTTCAACTAGTCTCAGTTTATTATGTAACTCCTGTTTCGAGTTACTAATCTTAGCAACCGAACAAGTATCAAATACTCAGGGGCTACTATAAACACTAGTAAGGCACACATCAATAACCTGTATATCAAATATACCCTTGTTTACTTTGCCATCCTTCTTATCCACCAAATATTCAGGGCATTTCCGCTTCCAGTGACCATTTTCTTTGAAGTGTAAGCACTCAGTTTCAGGCTTTGGTCCAGCTTTGGTCTTCTTCACGGGAGTGACAACTTGCTTGTCAATCTACTTGAAATTTCCCTTTCTTTCCCTTTGCCCTTTTCTTGAAACTAGTGGTCTTGTCAATCATCAACACTTGATGCTCTTTCTTGATTTCTACCTTCGTCAATTTCAACATCACGAAGAGCTTGGGAATCACTTTCGTCATCCCTTGCATATTATAGTTCATCACGAAGTTCTACTAACTTGGTGATGGTGACTAGAGAATTCTGTCAATTACTATCTTATCTGGAAGATTAACTCCCACTTGATTCAAGCGATTGAAGTACCCAGACAATCTGAGCACATGCTCACTAGTTGAGCGATTCTCCTCCATCTTTTAGCTATAGAACTTGTTGGAGACTTCATATCTCTCAACTCGGGTATTTGCTTGAAATATAAACTTCAATTACTGGAACATCTCATATGGTCCATGACGTTCAAAACGTCTTTGAAGTCCCAATTCTAAGCCGTTAAGCATGGTGCACTAAACTATCACGTAGTCATCATATTGAGCTAGCCACACGTTCATAACATCTGCATCTGCTCCTGTAATAGGTTTGTCACCTAGCGGTGCATCAAGGACATAATTCTTCTGCGCAGCAATGAGGATAAACCTCAGATCACGGATCCAATCCGCATCATTGCTACTAACATCTTTCAACACAGTTTTCTCTAGGAACATATCAAAATAAACATATGAAAGCAACAATGCCAGCTATTGATCTTACAACATAATTTGCAAAATACTACCAGGACTAAGTTCATGATAAATTTAAGTTCAATTAATCATATTACTTAAGAACTCCCACTTAGACAGACATCTCTCTAGTCATCTAAGTGATCACGTGATCCAAATCAACTAAACCATAACCAATCATCACATGAGATGGAGTAGTTTTCAATGGTGAACATCACTATGTTGATCATATCTACTATATGACTCACGCTCGACCTTTCGGTCTCCGTGCTCCGAGGCCATATCTGCATATGCTAGGCTCGTCAAGTTTAACCTGAGTATTCCGCGTGTGCAAAACTGGCTTGCACCCGTTGTAGATGGACGTAGAGCTTATCACACCCGATCATCACATGGTGTCTGGGCACGACGAACTTTGGCAACGGTGCATACTCAGGGAGAACACTTCTTGATAATTAGTGAGAGATCATCTTAAAATGCTACCGTCAATCAAAGCAAGAATAAGATGTATAATAGATATACATCATATGCAATCAAAATATGTGACATGATATGGCCATGATCATCTTGCGCCTTTGATCTCCATCTCCAAAGTACTGTCATGATCTCTATCGTCACCGGCACGACACCATGATCTTCATCATCTTGATCTATATCAATGTGTCATCACATGGTTGTCTCACCAACTATTGCTCTTGCAACTATTGCTATCGTATAGCGATAAAGTAAAGCAATTATTTGGCACTTGCATCTTATGCAACAAAGAGACATCCATAGGGCTTCTGCCAGATGCCGATAACTTCACAAAAACATGATCATCTCATACAACAACTTATATCTTATCACGTCTTGACCATATCACATCACAACATGCCCCTGCAAAAACAAGTTAGACGTCCTCTACTTTGTTGTTGCAAATTTTACGTGGCTGCTACGGGCTGAGCAAGAACCGTTCTTACCTACGCATCAAAACCACAACGATAGTTCGTCAAGTTAGTGCTGTTTTAACCTTCGCAAGGACCGGGCGTAGCCACACTCAGTTCAACTAAAGTTGGACAAACTGACACCCGCCAGCCACCTGTGTGCAAAGCACGGCGGTAGAACCAGTCTCGCGTAAGCGTACGCGTAATGTCGGTCCGGGCCGCTTCATCCAACAATACCGCCGAACCAAAGTATGACATGCTGGTAAGCAGTATGGCTTGTATCGCCCACAACTCACTCGTGTTCTACTCGTGCATATAACATCAACGCATAAAACCTTGGCTCTGATGCCACTGTTGGGGAACGTAGTAATTTCAAAAAAATTCCTACGCACACGCAAGATCATGGTAATGCATAGCAACAAGAGGGGAGAGTGTTGTCTACGTACCCTCGTAGACCGAAGCGGAAGCGTTGACGCAACATAGAGGAAGTAGTCGTACGTCTTCCCGGTCCAACCGATCCAAGCACCGTTACTCCGGCACCTCCGAGTTCTTGACACACGTACAGCTCGATGACGCACCCCAGGCTCCGATCCAGCAAAGCTTCGGGGAGGATTTCCGTCAGCACGACGGCGTGGTGACGATCTTGATGTTCAGCTGTCGCAGGGCTTCGCCTAAGCACCGCTACAATATGACCGAGGTGTAATATCATGAAGGGGGGCACCGCACACGGCTAAGGAACGATCACGAAGATCAACTTGTGTGTCATGGGGTGCCCCCCTGCCCCCGTATATAAAGGAGCAAGGGGGAGGGGGCGGCCGGCCAAGAGAGGGCGCGCCAGGGAGGAGTCCTACTCCCACCGGGAGTAGGACTCCCTTCTTTCCTAGTCCAACTAGGAGAGGGGAAGGAAGGGAAGGAGAAGGAGAAGGAAGGAGAGGGAGGAAGAGTAGGAAAGGGGGGTCGGCCCCCTAGTCCAATTCGGTTTGGGCTAGGGGGGCCGCGCGCCCTGCCTCCTCTCTTCCACCACTTGGCCCATGAGGCCCATTGCTTCTTCCTCGTATTCCCGTAACTCCCCGGTACCCCCGAAAATACCCGAATCACTCGGAACCCTTCCGATGTCCGAATATAGTCGTCCAATATATCAATCTTTACGTCTCGACCATTTCGAGACTCCTCTTCATGTCCCTGATCTCATCCGAAACTCCGAACTCCTTCGGTACATCAAAACTCATAAACTCATAATAAAACTGTCATCGTAACTTTAAGCGTGCGGATCCTACGGTTCGAGAATAATGTAGACATGACCGAGACACGTCTCCGGTCAATAACCAATAGCGGGACCTGGATGCCCATATTGGTTCCTACATATTCTACGAAGATCTTTATCGGTCAGACCGCATAACAACATACGTTGTTCCCTTTGTCATCGGTATGTTACTTGCCCGAGATTCGATCGTCGGTATCCAATACCTAGTTCAATCTCGTTACCAGCAAGTCTCTTTACTCGTTCCGTAATACATCATCTCGCAACTAACTCATTAGTTGCAATGCTTGCAAGGCTTAAGTGATGTGCATTACCGAGAGGGCCCAGAGATACCTCTCCGACATTCGGAGTGACAAATCCTAATCTTGAAATACGCCAACCCAACAGGTACCTTTGGAGACACCTGTAGAGCACCTTTATAATCACTCAGTTACTTTGTGACGTTTGGTAGCACACAAAGTGTTCCTCCGGTAAACGGGAGTTGCATAATCTCATAGTCATAGGAACATGTATAAGTCATGAAGAAAGCAATAGCAACATACTAAACAATCGGGTGCTAAGCTAACGGAATGGGTCATGTCAATCAGATCATTCAACTAATGATGTGATCTCGTTAATCAAATAACAACTCTTTGTCCATGGTTAGGAAACATAACTATCTTTGATTAACAAGCTAGTCAAGTAGAGGCATACTAGTGACACTCTGTTTGTCTATATATTCACACATGTATTATGTTTCCGGTTAATACAATTCTAGCATTAACAATAAACATTTATCATGATATAAGGAAATAAATAATAACTTTATTATTGCCTCTAGGGCATATTTCCTTCAGAACTTACCCATTCTGGGGTGTTGTAACTCGCCTAGCCGTCCCTATTCTTTAAACGGGCAAACTCTTCTTCTTATCCTTTGAAGAGGTCGGCTAGTATTGTAGCCATGGCTGCTTGATTATCCGGCCCTTGTCTTTTGTAGCGGGTTGTGTCGGTTGTCCCGTTATAGCACCATAGAGGGTGCATTCTTTATTGAAGAGGTTGTACACACCGGGCTATGACAGCGGCCATCATGTCAATCATGGTCAACTTGCTATGGGTTAGCAGCCGAACCTTGGCAGCCAGGAGTAGCACTTCGGCACTTCTTTTTGGGAAGGGCTTTTGTGCCACCAGTTGAACCGCTTCTTTAAAGGAGCATTTGAGTATTCAGGTGGCCCCATCCGAACTGGGTCGGATAGGGGGGACGTCTTCAATATAAAACCATTTTGAGGTCCATTCTTGGGAATCCTTCTTTGGGGTCCCAATGGGATACCCCGTTCCGGCTATACGCCATACCTCGGCTCCACCTATTTCAAGAATCGAACCCCCACGGGTGCATGGAGCGACGCAGAAATACTTCCTCCACAACTCGCAGTGAGCCTCGTAGCCCAAGAACATCTCGCAAAGGGAAACAAAGACGGAGATGCGCAGTATGGATCCAGGGGTGAGGTGGTGGAGTTGGATCTCGTAAAATTCCAGCAGGCCTCGCAGGAGGGGGTGAATAGGTAAGCCTAGGCCTCATAGAAGAAAGCGCACGAAACATACCCTCTCTTCCCTACTTGAAGCAGGGAAGTTCTCTGCGAAGGCCTTGTTGTTCACGGGAATCAACCCGGCGCGGATAGGAACGAGATCTGTCGAGGGAGATATCCTTGAATTTGGAGATTGCTTAGTTGGAGACGTGAAACTGAGCAGCTTGCTCAGTCACCTGGAAGCCATAAGGGCATGAGGATGAACCTAGGGCGTTGGCCATTCGACCTGAGATTTCCTTGGGTGGTCTTGGTTTCTTTCTTGGGGATGGATTGACCACCCTTCGCGCTCCTGATCTATTAAATAGATGTGCCTTCTGGTCCTGAAGGGGCATTTTGGTAAAAGAACGCTGGACTATTCGCCTTCTAAAGGGTGCACTGATGTCGCTTGAACTACGTCGATATTTCCCCGAAGAGGAAGGGATGATGCAGCACAGCTACGATAGGTATTCCCCTCAGTTATGAAACTGTGGCACCCCGGCTCAGAGCAACCGGTTTACCTTGCATTGCCAGCCCAGAGATCAAGTCTTCTGGCAATACACAACAAAATGGTACAGAAACAACCGCTTTATTGATGATAGCGGATTACACAGGTCTAATATTACATCGAGATAAGAGGCCAAGCGGCACACACGGTGCAGCTGAATAGTATGTACATTATTTAATAAACATGAAGGGGCCTCGATCACACGAACTACGCGACAGCGGAAGAATGATGAAGTGGAACTCCATAGCACAGGGACACCGACGTGGACACAGCCTAGACGCGGGAAGCTCTCCGATGCAAAACGACTTGCCTGAAAGCTGTCATGACATGCCAGGTCAGTACATTGAATGTACTTGCAAGCTCACAACAAACATAAGCACAATGACAAACAATATCATGACAATTGTATAGCCCTCTTTAGTTGTTTTTTCCTTTTTTTTCCTCATCTTGAGGAAACTTTGTATTATTCCTGTTTTTCCTTTGCATTAATAAAATGCTGTGGGGTGCAAGCCCTGCAGTCTTCAAGGTCAAAAAAAAATTATTCAGGTTAATGCAATGCAAGTAATGCTACTAATGCAGTGGAACCAACATGTGCACCGAGTCCCACAAACTCGCTTACCAGATAGGTTACCTCGTAACCAAACGGTGATCGTACCCGGATCACAACTGAAACCAATCACTCATGATCAGCTCATGATCTCCAGAATTTTCACGAAACCAGTGCCATCAACAGTTATTTAGTGTGCAAGATTAATTATAAAACTTGATCCATGGTGTGACTTACTTCCGAGTTGTGCCCATAACCGAGGAAGCGGCTATCAATAGATTCAATACACTCTGCAGAGGTATCGCACTTTACCCACACCACGAAACCCAAGGCCTCGCACTCCCATTCGGGTGGACCAATGGCATTCTGACGAAACCCTCCCCTTGTCATGACACTCTCCCGGCCACTCCGACAAACTCCCTCCCAGGGCTATGTCATGGGTGGCCCTGTGCCTACCAAAGGCACCAACGGCCATCGTCGTGGCAAAATGGTCCCAAACGGGGACAAGGTACCATAAAAACAAATGGGCACACAAGGCTATGTCTGCTTACCGGGCCAGGGTATGCACGCCCATAACCTTTCCTCGTTGGAGGCACCGGCGAGAGGCACAACAAAGGACCGAATCAAGACCTCCCACAAGGTAAATGTGGTCGCACCGACAAAAACCCGATTCAGTGGCACCATGACTTGATCAATGTTATATTCAAGTTGGACTATTAACAGGTTTAACTTGAAAAATAAAAAGTTATATACCAAGTCATACGATGCCATGATCATGCAACTAATCGACATGCAAAGCATGCAACTCCCAGGTACGGATCAAACTTATCAACATAACTTTCTTGCACTACTCATAATTAAACTTTACTGGTTCTACCTCATTTTTATTATCATGCAATATTTTGATTAACTCGTAATTTATATGAAATTATCACTTAACAAAAAGAACTATCAATATTTATCATAGCAATATAACAAAGGCAAAATTTTATTCTACTAGGCCAAACTAGTCCATGCATTCAACCAGTAACTTAAACAAACATTTCAAGCATGACAAAGTAACTAGCAAGCAACCATATTTATTTAACAAATTTTTAAATGCATATAAGAACTCATATTTAAGTAAAAAAATCATAGATATTGAAATGACACCATCCAAATGCTGGTGTGGCTTGCGTTAATGCAAAGGAGGGTCACACTCCTCCTGGTTATCTTCAAGGCAAGTTCCTCCTTCTGAAAATATTTAAAAACCACAAAACAAAATATCAAAAACCAATCTGAAAATCACCAAAAATTCTAGACAGCAATGAAAATTCCACATTTTTGTGTGCTGCTAGAGCTTTCTGAAACAAACATAATGCAAAAAGAATCAACTCGTTTGGATTTATGGGCTAGGAGTTATCACTGGTCAAAGTTGTGGTCAAATATTTCAATTAATTTGAATAAATCAGAAAAGCTTGGGGTGACGTCGATGGCGTAAATACTGAATACGCCTCCACTCGCACCGCTTCGGGTGCCAGTGGACAGGCTGACACCAGGCCCCACCAGTCAAGAGAGAGAGGAGGAGAGAGGAAACAGAGCGCGGCGGCTCTTTGCTGGAGCTTACGCCGGCGGTGAGTGGGTCTTGGGCCAAACCAGAGGGATAGAAGTGGAGAGGGGGTCGCGGCGCACCTGCCCGTACCCGTGGACTGCCGGGGAATGGCCAGAGTTGCTCGCAACCAAGCTCGCAAGCGGTGCTGGCGGACGGGGCTTGCCGGAGAGGAAGAAGGCGAAGGCAAGAGGCGACTCCAGGGGCTCAGCCGCATCCAGGCGGCACAAGTGGATCCCCACGGATGCGCTTGAGAGGTTGATTGAGCTTGAGAGGCTCTGGAGTAGGGTGGTTCGGCTACGGGGATCGCTGGCGATCTCTGGTCGAGGTCGACGGCCAAAGGTCTGCCCGACCGGGCTACGGCTCTTCTACATGGCCGTGGTGGTTGTGAGGTGCGATGTGAGGCTACGAAGCGGAGGGAGTAGCTCTATATACAGCCGAAGTGAGAGGGGGTACGTGGAACTGCCGGAGTTCTCTGGAGACCGGCGAACGGCAACGAAAGGCACCAGTGAGAGGGTGCAAGGGCTCAGTGTGTAGGCGGAAGCTGTCCACGCTCGTGGACGAGCACAGGAGGCAGGTGAGAAGAAGACAAGGGCACGAGCGCATTGTGGCTTTTGGCGGCAACGAACCCGTGCTCGCTGCGGTGGCTCCGGCATCGGCGAGCGCCACGGAGGGGTCAATGGTGATGAGGCGAGGCTGGTGGTGCGGTGCGGCAGTCGTCGGCGAGCTCTGGCTCAAGCACGCGCCGAACAGAGGCGTTGGCGTGACGCAGAGCGCGTCGAGCACATGCCAGACCCCGTGTCCACACGCGGTCACCGCCCTAGCATGATCAAAACGGCACCCACGATCGGCCAAACCTTGTCTGGGCTAAAGTCCATGCTGTGAGAGGTCTAGGGAAGCTGACGACTCATCGCCAGGCCGACTAGATGTGACTCAGCCATCTTGGGAAGTTTCTGGACAGAAACTTGGCTGCTATGTTTGGATAGCTTCTAGATGGCCATTAGGGCTGATCTCCTGGGGTTAAGGGTTACTTAGGAGGGTGAAGAGGCTGAAGAAAAATCAGGGCCAAAGGATCAAGGAAAAATACACCCTCTGTACAATCTGCATTTTTGGGCCAGAAGAGAATTCATTTTCTGTAGCAAAAATATTACAAAAAGTCATGCAATATTTTTGCTTGGGGAGGTGGGCCATGGTTCAAAGAATATTCAGGAATTATTTCAGATTTTTGGGAGCAATAAAAATGAGGGTTGCTTTGGAGCACTAGTTTCTGAAATGAGTTTCAGAAGAGAAAATGAATATTTTATTTTATGAAAAATATTTATTTGACCATTTTGGGGATTTTTCAGAGAAATAAGATTGAACGAGAAGTAGATAGGTCACTTGGGTGAAAGTCAAGGGCATGCCCAAGTGATAAGTCCATTGAATTGATTCCAAAACCCAAATCCAAGGCAAAGGCAAAAGCAAGTCCGGAAAAAGAGAAAAGGCAAAATCCAGGCTATCACAGAAACCAAGGTATAAATCCAGTAGGAGAACCAAGCAACACTATGCAAATGGTACCTTCACACAAAGAACAAATACTTGCAACCCGACGCGTATAAGGGGTTGTCAATCCCTTTTCGGGTAAGGCTCCGGAATTGTCAAGTTGACGGGATAAAATTGTGATAGATTGGATAAAATAGAGCTCGATAAAACATGAAATAAAATAAGTAGTAAAAGGGGCAACAAGTTATTTTTGGGTTTTTGGAATAATAGATCTGAAAATAAAAGCGGCAAATAATAGATCGGAAAGCAAATATGATAAAGAATAGACCCCGGGGGCGTAGATTTCACTAGTGGCTTCTCTCAAGAAATAGCACACGGTGGGTAAACAAATTACTGTTGGCAATTGATAGAATATCGAATAATTATGACTATATCCAAGGCAATGATCAATATATTGGCATCACATCCAATATTAGTAGACCGACTCATGCCTGCATCTACTACTATTACTCCACACATCGATCGTATCCAGCATTCAACTAGAGTATTAAGTTCATGGAGAAATGGAGTAATGCAATAATAACAATGACATGATGTATACTAGATCTATTCATGTAGGAATAGCCCCCATATTGTTATCCTTAATAGCAACGATACATGCATGTCTTGTTGCCCCTTCTCTCTTTGGGAAAGAACATTGCACGATCGAACCCATCACAAATCACCTCTTCCCATGGAAAGAAAAATCGATCTAGTTGGCCTAACTAAACCAAATATTCGAAGAAGAAATACGAGACTATAAATAATCATGCATATAAGAGATCAAAATAAGACTCAAATAATATTCATGATATAGATCGGATCATAAACTCAAAGTTCATCAGATCCCAACAAACACACCGCAAAAAGAGTTACATCAAATAAATCTCCAAGAGACCATTGTATTGAGAATAAAAAAGGGAGAGAGAGGAAGCCATCTAGCTACTGCCTACGGACCCGTAGGTCTATGATGAACTACTCACACATCATCAGAGAGGCACCAATGAGGATGATGAACCCCTCCCTGATGGTGTTTTTATAGGATCTCGTGGTTCTAGAACTTGCGGCGGCTGGAATTGTGTTTCGTCGACTCCCCTAGGGTTTCTGAAATATTTTGGGATTTATAGGGTGAAGAGGCGGTGCGGGAGGCCACTAAGGTCTGCACAACCCACCTTGGCGCGCCCTGGTGGGTTGTGCTCCCCTCGGAGCACCCCTCTAGTACTTCTTTGGCCCATCAGGTGTCTTCCAGCCCAGAAAAATTCTCCAAAAAGTTTCGGTGTGTTTGGACTACATTTGGTATTGATTTTCTGCAAAGTAAAAAACAAGCAGAAAACAACAACTGGCACTAGGCATTATGTCAATAGGTTAGACCGAAAAAATGACATAAAGTTGCTATAAAATGATTATAAAACATCCAAGAATGATAATATAACAACATGGAACAAGCAAAAATTATAGATACGTTGGAGACGTATCAGCATCCCCAAGCTTAATTCCTACTCTTTCTCGAGTAGGTAAATGATAAAAACAGAACTTTTGATGTGGAATGCTACCTAACATGTTCATCATGTATTCTTTTCTTTTGTAACATGGACATTTGGACTTTTATATGGTTCAAAGCAATAGTATAGTTTTGACATGAATATTTCAATACTCAAGCATATCAATAAGAGCAGCCATCTCTTTCAAAATATCAACACTAAATAAAGTTATTCCTAGCCCATCATGCTCAATCATTGATCCATTCATGAAACACACTCGCATATTAGCTACATCCAATGCTCAAGTACGATCATAGTGTCCCTTAGTTGGTGCTTTATAGGAGAAGATGGAGACTCAAATAAAAATAAAAACTGCATAAAGTAAATAGATAGGCCCTTCGCAGAGGGAAGTAGGGATTTGTAGATGTGCCAGAGCTCAAAGCTTAAATTGAGAGATAAAATTTTTGAGGGGCATACTTTTCCCGTCAACAAAAATGACTGAGTAATTCCCAACACTTTCCATGCTAGATATATCATAGGCGGTTCCCAAACAGAAAATAAAGTTTATTCCTTTTTCCACCATTCTTCCATAATCCATGGCTAGCCGTATCCACGGGTGCCTTCCATACCAACACTTTCAAAGGAATTTATTATTTGACAACATAAGGTAATTTTTTTTCATTTCGGGACTGGGCATCCCTATTACCGCCACACTCTCATGCAATGACAAGTGAATAAACACTCATCCTGAGAATAACACATCTATCATGGAAAATATTGGCCACCCTCTGCCGCTTCATGAGCAGTACGAGCACACAAAAAGGAAATTTTATTTTGAAAATTAGAGATGGCACATACAAATTTGCTTAGAACGGCACGAGAATACAACATATAGGTAGGTATGGTGCACTCATATGGCAAAATTGAGTTTAAAGATTTTGGATGCACAAGTAGTATTTCTACTTAGTACAAGTGGAGGCTAGCAAATAGATTGAGAAGCAACCAACCAAGAAACGAAAAATCACATAAGCGAGCATTAAGCATAACTAGCACCGAATAATGCACCACAAGTAGGATGTAATTTCATTGCATAACTATTGACTTTCGTGTTTGCATAGGGAATCACAAACCTTAACACCAATATTCTTACTAAATCATAATTACTCACCAACATGACTCACATATCACTATTATCATATCGCATAACTATTACAAAAAATCAAGTTTATTTTGTCCAGTGATCTTCATGAAAGTTTTTATTATATCCCTCTTGAATATCTATCACTTTGGGGCTAATTTCATATGTTGCTTTTGGTAGCTCAAATAAATTTAGGTGAAGAACACGAGCACACATTTTTTGATCTCTCAAAACAATATAAGTGAAGCATGAGAGAGTTTCTTCAAAAAATTACTAACTCTAAAACAAATCTAAGTGAATCATGAGAGCATTTCTTCAAAAATATTAAAGCACACCGTGCTCAAAAAGATACAAGTGAAGCACTAGAGCAATTCCATAGCTCAAAAACATTAAGTAAAGCACATAGAGCAATTCTAACAAATTGTAGCATAATTTTGGCTCTCTCAAATAGGTGTGTCCAGCAAGGATAGTGACACAAACTAAAAGGCAAAACAAGCAAAACTCATGATATGTGATGAATAAAAATATAGCTCCAAGTAAAATATCAATGGTCGTTAGAAGAAAGAGGGGATGCCTTTCGGGGCATCCCCAAGCTTAGTTGCTTGTTTATCTTTGAATAATAACTTGGGGTGCCATGGGGCATCCTCAATATTAGGCTCTTATCACTCCTTATTCCTTCATCCATTGTGGTCTCAACCAAAACTTGAAAACTTCAATCACACAAAACTCAACAAAATCTTCGTGAGATCCGTTTGTATAAGAAAGCAAATCGCCACTCTAAGTATTGTTGCAAACCCATTCATATTTTATTTTTGCATTATATCTATTGTATTCCAACTTCACCATGGCTTATACCCTCCAATACAATCCATAGATTCATCAAAATAAGCACAGAACACAAAGAAAATAGAATCTGCCAAAAACAGAACAGTCTATAGTAATCTGAAAACTTCGTATACTTCTGTAACTCCAAAAATTCTGAAAAGTTAGGAAAATGTAGGCAATTTGTATATCAATCTTGTGTAAAAAAGTTCAGAATTTCATCACACTTATGTGATTTTAAACAATTATGTTACTAGGCGCAAAAGTTTTTGTTTTTCAACAAGATTAAATCAACTATCACCCAACATGATCCCAAAGGCTTTACTTGGCACAAGCACTAATTAAAACATAAAAACACAATCACAACAGTAGCATAATTGTGTAAACACTCAAGAACAGAAAGAAAAAGGCAAAAATAAAATTTATTCATTGGGTTGCCTCCCAACAAGCGCTATCGTTTTATGCTCCTAGCTAGGCATAACACATAGATTCAAGTGTTGTCATCTTTAGTTTCCAATTCCTCAATCACGCAACTAATATTCTTCAAATATTTAGCATATAGATTTTCAATAACAATACTCCTAGGAATGAGATTGAAAAAATCATTCTTGCAAGTAGGGTTTCTCACAACTTCCACAAAGTCGGGGCGAATACTAATCATCTTAAGATCTTCTTTGTTATTATTAGAAGTTGCACCCTTCTTCTTAGTGACTTGAGTAACTTGCCAATTTTTATGGGAGTTTTTTCAATAGTACTAGTAGAAGCAAAAGCTGAGCTTAAATTACTCAAAATTTCCTCCAACTTATCAATCCGAGAAGGACTTTCTTCAATTCTTTCGTTAATTAAGGTTCCTTTCTCCTTTAGCAACTTAAAAACCTCTCATGCTTTTAACCCAATTTTATTAGCAAGACTATGATTTTTTATCTAAGTTTTCAATATGTTCTTCGGTAAGCATTTTCTTTTCAATAGCATCAACCTTTGCATAACATGCTCAAGTGTTAAAACAGTTTCATTGATAGTGAGAGGTGGTGAACCCACTAGATTTCCCATGGCATTAAAAGCATCCAAAGATGGAAACATCAAGAAATTCCCACTGGAAATCATATCAAGGATGAATCTATACCAGGTGGTAATGCCCACATAAAAACCACGAAGAAGAACAACGGTAGATTGCTTATGAATAGATTTATTATGAGCATTGCAAATTCTATACCAAGCATCTTTTAGATTCTCCCCTCCCCTTTTTTTAAAATTAAGAACCTCGTTCTTAGGGGTACACGCAATAGAGGAAGAACTAGCCATAACGACAAAGTGGGCAAGCAAGATCACACACAAAAAACATAGATCTGACGAGAAAACGGCGAACGGAAAAGAAGGCGAATAAAACGACAATTTTTTGTGAAGTGGGGAGATGAAAACGAGAGGCAAATGGCAAATAATGTAAATTCAAGGGGATGAGAATTGTGATTAGGAACTTGATAGATGTTGATGATGTCTCCCAGGCAACGATGCCAGAAATTCCTTTTGATGTCGCTTGAACTACATCGGTATTTTCCCAAAGAGGAAGGGATGATGCAGCATAACTACGGTAGGTATTTCCCTCAGTTATGAAAACAAGGTATCAATCCAGTAGGAGAACCAAGCAACACTATGTAAACGGTACCTTCACACCGAGAACAAATACTGCAACCCGACGCGTATAAGGGGTTGTCAATCCCTTTTCGGGTAACGGCGCCTGGAATTGTCAAGTTGACGGGATAAAATTATGATAGATTGGATAAAATAGATCTTGATAAAATGCAAAATAAATAAGTAATAAAAAGATGCATCAAGGTATTTTTTGGTTTTTGGAATAATAGACTGCAAACAAAAGCGGCAAATAATAGATCGGAAAGCAAATATGATAAAGAATAGACCCGAGGGCCGTAGATTTCACTAGTGGCTTCTCTCAAGAAATAGCACACGATGGGTAAACAAATTACTGTTTGGCAATTCATAAAAAATCAAATAATTATGATGACATCCAAGGCAATGATCTATATAGGCATCACATCCAAGATTAGTAGACCGACTCCTGGCTGCATCTACTACTATTACTCCACACATCGACCACTATCCAGCATACATCTGGTTTATTAAGTTCATGGAGAAACGGAGTAATACAATAAGAACGATGACATGATGTAGACGATATCTATTCATGTAGTAATAGCCCCCATCTTGTTATCCTTAATAGCAACGATACATGCGTGTCTTGCTGCCCCTTGTGTCACTGGGAAAGAACACCGCATGATCCAACACATCACAAAGCAGCTCTTCCCATGGCAAGAAAAATCGATCTAATTGGCCTAACTAAACCATAGATTCAAAGAAGAAATACGAGGCTATAGATAATCATGCATATAGAAGATCAAATGAAGACTCAAATAATATTCATGGATATAGATCTGATCATAAACTCAAAGTTCATCGGATTCCAACAAACACACCACAAAAAGAGTTAGATCAAATAGATATCCAAGAGACCATTGTATTGAAAATCAAAAGAGAGAGAGGAAGCCATCTAGCTACTGCCAACAGACCCATAGGTCTATGATGAACTACTCACGCATTATCGGAGAGGCACACCAATGAGGATGATGAACCCCTCTGTGATGGTGTTTAGATTGGATCTCGTGGTTCTGAAACTTGCGGCGGATGGAATTATGTTTCGTCGACTCCCCTAGGGTTTCTGGAATATTTCGGGATTTATAGGGCGAAGGAGCGGTGCGGGAGGCCACCGAGGTGGGCACAACCCACCTGGGCGTGCCCTGGTGAGTTGTGCTCCCCTCAGAGCCTCCCTCTGGTGCTTCTTTGGCCCATCAGGTGTCTTCTAGCCCGGAAAAATTCTCCAAAAAGTTTCGTTGTGTATGGACTCCGTTTGGTATTGATTTTCTAGGAAGTAAAAAACAAGCAAAAAAAGCAACTGGCTCTGGGGTTAGTCCCAAAAATTGATATAAAGTTGCTATAAAATGATTGTAAAACAAGAATTATAATAACAGTATGGAACAAGCCAAAATTATAGATACGTTGGAGACATATCATGCACACAAATTGAAGTTTGTCTTTAACCCCTGATAAAAATAAATACTGGGGGTCCCACTACTACTTGACGGAATAAGAGGTCATCGACGGCTGAACTACTGAAGCGGCCGAACAAGGAAATGATGAAGAAGTTGCCCCGCAAGCCGAAGACTTTGGGACGCGCAAGACGGCTGACGATTACAAACCTCAGCGTTGGAGGCCTGTTCAGGGGCTACTGAGGGAGTCCTGAACTGGGGGGTCCTCGGGTTGCCGGCCTACTTCTTATGGGTCGGACAGGTGGGCCGCCGTGTGACTACTATGAGACCGAGCTGCTAGGCGACTCCGTGTCCGGCCAGGTAACCCTCAGAGTCTTATTGTGTCCCCCAAGTCAAGATAGGAGATTCAGCATGTTTATTTCCCTTGTTGTGATCGACCTTGTGTAACCCTAGTATCCCTGGTGCCTATATAAACCAGAGGGTTTAGTCCGTAGAGGCTAGAACAATAACCATCATTCTACTAGTCTAGGGTTTAGTTCATCTGATCTCGTGGTAGATCGACTCTATACTCCTCATATACAAAAGCAATATAATCAAGCAGGACGTAGGGTTTTACCTCTTAGAGAGGGTTCGAACCTGGGTAAACATCGTGTCCCTAGTCCCTTGTTCCCCATTGATCCAAAATCCACAGCTCGGGACCCCTACCCGAGATCCGCCGGTTTTGACATCAGCATCCGCTCCCCCTCCCCCACCCCCTCGTGACGCCACTCCCTCGCGAGCAGCAACTCCATGGATCCCTCCCCCTCCCCCACCCCCTCGTGACGCCACTCCCTCGCGAGCAGCAACTCCATGGATCCCTCCCCCTCGTCCTCGATCCCTACCACCGCGACGGTGGCGGGATCTGGTCATGGACAAGCCTTGTCGCCAGCACGCCGCTACTCTCTCTATGTCCCATGGCAAAGAAGTGTGTGCTTGGAGCGAGCGGTGAAGAAAAGTGGATAAGAAGAGCGGTGGATAGCGTTCGGGACGAGGCCTACTTTTACTGAATGAGGGAAAAAACATGACGTGGCTGAACTCCTTGTTGTAAGATTCGCGTATGGAAATCAACAGTATAGAGGACGTACGGGCTGAACTCTTAAAAACCTGACGTTCGGCACTTATTTTTGCGTTTTTTTTTGTTCTGGTCTTTTCGTGAAGAAAAAGTTCAACAAAACCTATTAACATGAGGATCTAGTTTCAAAGTTCTCGGCTTTAGAAATTCAAAGGTGAAACGGTTCAGGATTTGGATACACGTTTAAGGGGTATAAAACGTTTTAAATAAACAAATCTACAAAAAAAAACTCTCAGATTACGATAAATGATGCACATGTCTGAGAAGGTTGAAGTGACCTTTGCAAGGGCACCCTTAACCGATTTCAGGATTTCAGGAACATCAATGCCCACGCTCCGATGCACATTTCGGTACATACCTTAACTTGTACATGCACTGCGCCCGTCAACTGAAGTTTTAGTTGAGCAATTGCGATCCGTCAAGTTAAAGGGCTCCAAATGCGGTGCCGCTGGCCTACTTCCGCACTGCAAAACGACTTTGCGTTCTACTCGCAGCTAATTGGCTATAGCTAAGTAGCATGTGTGAGCGTGACGCTGTCTCCTTCTGCCTTTGCTTTTTCTTGAATCTCTCTCTTGCGGCACTTCTCTGCTTGCATACCTATTATTTTGTGGCGTTCTTCCTCTTCCTCTTCCTCTTCCTCTTCTGCTTCATCTTCTTCCTCTTCCACCGCTTCGAGGTCGTTGTCCCACTCCCACGTGCGCTTCCTCGCTGATCGGGTTTTGTCGTCATCATCTGCAAACGGGGCAAAAACATCTCATGACTGACTGACTGACGGTACAAGCAAAGAAGTCCTAACAGTGGTTGCGCTATACTGGGATGAATCATGCCAATTGTCCTTGAATGAACAAACAAGGCGTTTGGTTAGAATCAGGTACCGTGTACAGTGATCTAGTGAGAATAGACTGTATTAGGCGGGGGGCTGCGTAATTACGTGATCTGCTTGGTTCAAGCAACCGTTGGCTCCCAGTGTCAATACATCCTACCTTGCAGATTGTCGATCTGACGTGATTACCAACGACACCACTGATCCTACTCTAGTCCATCTTGATGATATTCTCTAGCACGATGTTCACAACTCTTCTACAGGTGAACATGCAGCTAGCATCACCTACCTGCATGCACTTATGTGTATTAATATAACAATGCATACTTACCACTTAACTCGCATCCTAAGTTTCAAGTAAATTCTGCAAAGATCCATAAAGTTAACTTACCGTTATGCATTTCCTCAACATGCTCTCTCTTTGAAGCCTCTGAAAGTGCAAGAGACATATGCATGTGTTCGAAAGCTTTGGCAAATATGCTAGGCACCTTCTCTTTCAAATGCTGCAAAAGCTCGTCTGGCGTCGCTTCCTCTTGAACAATAGCCTTATCAATGCACTTGCCCTTAGCAATGCTGTGAGAGTTGGAGCCTACTGGTCCGAGCAATGGTCCAGCTGGAGAATCATCAGAGCCCTTGACATCAGCTCCCTCTATAAAACAAGAAGATACGCCATGTAAAACACCAGCCACCAACACAACCTAGGAGCGGAGACCCATACGATGCACATAGAACCTTACAGACACTAGCAATGTGCTGTACACTGCTCGTGCAAGGAAATTTCAGTTTGATTTTTCATTAAAACTTAAAAGGATAACACTCACTACGCCAAGACAAGCTTTCAGGACAAGTAGTTTGGATGCTGCTGTCTCCTTCTGCCTTCGCTTTTTCTTCAATCTCTCTCTCGCCGCACTTCTCTTTTTGCATAGATATTATTTGTCTAAGCTGCAGATCTGTATCCTCTTTCTTCGCCGATCTGGTTTTGTCGCCATCATCTGCAAACAGGACAAAAACATCTCAGGGCTGACTGACTGACGGTACAGGTAAAAATATAAACCGAGTACAGATAATAACAAAAGTGTCTGTCAATAGATATCATGTTACCACTAACAGCTGTCATAGATAGTAAATTCAGCTTTTTTTATTTTAATAAAAAGAAAATATCACACTTACTATGCCAAGACAGGCCTTCAGGATAATAGTCATCTTCACTGCTACTGCTACTGTAACCACCCTCCTCAGTGTCACCGGAAACGTAGTTTTTTCTCTTAAGTAAGGTAGAGAACCATGGGGATGAACCTTGCTTCGCATAGAATAGAAGGTATGCTTCACTCTCCAAAGCCATGACATCGTTGATTTTCATAACCTGCACTGTAGAAGTTTAGAACCATGCAACTGAACGAGAGATACAATTTGAACTAAAACCACGGCACTTATTTTGGATTGGAGGGAGTACTAACTGTAAACATATTACCTTAGAATCATTGAAGTGAAACCAATTAGTTCGTGACGAACGGATATAACAAACATAGTGACCATTTGATGGAGCACCCTCGTGTTCTACAACTCCATACAAATCATATTTCTGAGGTTTCTGCAGCCACATAGTGTGCATCAGCCATATACTTGGGTGCATGCGGAATTTGATCAAATGAGAAGAAAATGAACTCACATTATCCGGGGAGCTCATGAATGGGTTCAAGTCCAGCTCTTCCTGATACATCATGCAGTCTTCAATCTTAGTTATATGACTTCCAAAATTTTGAAACCGCTTGAGCTGGATTACAAGAACTTCTGGAGCCTGATCCACCTTTAATTGCTTTTCCATGTTCACACGAGATTTGCACCCGTCACAACCGTAATTTTCAAACACCTCAATCTTGGTAAAAGATTTTAGTGCATCCATGACAGTGGCCATCGGGATAACCTCCAAGTTAAGGTCAAGGAAAGGCTCCAATCTGTCTGAGCAATAGTTGCACTCTGGGCAATGCAACTGCACAAGCCAAAAAAATACTAAGTATCACGAGTAAGTCTGAATGATATTGACCAAGTTGTAGTGAGGATCAACAGGCACACCTGGCTTTTTAGCTGTCCTCCAAAAACCTGTGTGACAATTGAAGAGGGTCTCTCACATGATGGGGACCTGGGAGGGACAGAGTCCTCATCTAATTTATCAAGCAAGCAGCGGAGGAATTCATGGGCATCTTGGTGCCTTCCCCACCGGAATTTTTTTGAAAATACTGCAACAGTTTTTTGAACAACAGAGTTCAGCGCATAATTGCAATGATGTACTTCCAAATGTCGCAGTTCTCTAATAACGAGAATATGACAGCTAAAACACTGAAGGTGTAAATGCATAGAACATAGTTAAACAAGACGAGCACTACAACAAAAGAAATTTCTGATAATATAAGCACCTACATTTCAGGTGTTCGACAAACTTCTTTGGGTAAAGAACAGCCCCAGAGAGACTGATAACTTCATCAGCATGGACTTTTAGGGAGCAGTAACAGCAGAATTTGCCAGAGGCACCTAGCAAAATATTAAAATCTTAGTTGAAGCACGGCAGTCGATAGAATAGATGCTCAACAGGAAGACAGTTAAAGAACAGAAGTGAACTGGACTAAATGCCTTACCGGGACATGCATCTGTGTGATCATCTTTCTGAAGCTTCAACACCAGAGGAACAGTGTGAACCACACACTGGAGAATGCAATTAACGAAACATGTCCACCCCTCAGGATTACTTAATGCGGCACCCTACGAGAGCCAGGCAAACCAGTAATACAAACACATCCATCATACTTGATTTATGTAAGAGGGAAAAAATATAGCAACACGTGAAAATGTGGCACAAGTCTAGCTTACCACACGGTAATAGCTCTCTCCACAGATAAGATTATGAGAACAGCACGAAGTATCAACATAATCAAGCTTGTTATCCGACAGAAGATAGAAGTGGAAGATGTCAAAATCAAACAGACTAGATATCAATATCACAATTATAGTCATAGACAATCAAATTTCACAAAGGTTTTGATTCTAGCGTAATATGAATAGTTGTGTTTGCCCTGCGATTGTAAGGAACTCTAGTACGGAATTATACTGTATATGAAAAAGGAACATATATGGCTTACCATCGGATTGCACTGCCTTGCACATTTAAGAAGAATTTTTATATCTTCGTCTGCAAAACTACCTCTTTGAGCATGGTTCCGAAAGTTCGTATCCTGGAGAACAAACATAGGTGAAATGATAGCTGTATAGATGTAGTGCTGGGGTGAGAGATAGAGAGAGCTTGTGCCACGTTGGATAAAATTGGTACACGAAAAGAGTTTAGAATAGAACTAACTTTTTTCCTTTTTGGGAAAAAAATAGAACTATTTGACAATCCCCACAGACAAGCAACAGCAATAAAGGAAAGGCAAAAGATGCAAGTTTACGGATTTTGATGCATATTAAAGGTGGAGATTAGAAGGTACCCCTTCAATAAAAAAACATAATACTTCCTCCATTCCAAAATATAAGGTGTATTAGTTTTTTCAAAAGTCAATCATGTGCAACTTTGACGAAGCTTTTGGAAAAAACATCAATATCTACAATACCAAATGTATCATTAAATCCAGCATGAAAAGTTTTTCATATTTTACTTATTTTGTCATGTAGATGTTGATAGTTTATTTTATAACCTTGGTCAAACATACATAAATTTGACTTGCACAAAAATGATACACCTTATGTTCTAACGGAGGGAGTATAGTCTTTTGACTCCAAATCAATCTATTCAATACTCGTTTGATCCACGGGCTGATATGACGATGGCTTTTTAAGTAACTTTAACATTCATGCAAACTTCTAAGGGGGTGTACCGAAGCAAAACTCTCAAAACTATGGTATGTTGATTTTGGTCTTTGGACGCCTTTTTAACTACAATTATAATATTATAATACACTAATACCTGAGATGAACTTTGACCTTGTGAAGTCTTCTCCCTGTTTTCCTTGACCGCCTGACCCAGATCCTGCAAATAATCAATGAACACCAAAATCTACCCATGAGATTTTGTATAATAACCGCATTGCATGTGTAGTATGAGTTAAGAGGAGGGAGTTATGGTGAGATAGACATGAGATGTGACATTTTAGTCTCCGTCCTCTGTTTGACATCGAATGGGTATTATTTTTGAGAATTTAATATACCTATATATTACCTTGTTTGGTTAGCGGAAATTCACGACAGATTAGTGAAGGGGAATGACTAGGGACAATCGACTAAATTTAGAATCTGAGTCAATCGATTTGTTCCCAGCTGTTGGATAGAAAAGCAACCACCGGATCTTCTTCTTCTATATCTAAAAACACTGTCCATCGTCTTCCTCCTCACGACCTAGATCTGAACCTCACCCACCACCGCCGGCCAAACCGCCTGCTTCCACTGCCCACGGCCGGCAGCGCTCCTGCAACCGCCTCGCCTCCCGCACTCCCCTCAAACCACCACCCACCGCCGTGCTGCCACCGCCCCCGGCCGGCAGCGTTCCCACAACCGCCTCACCGCCCGCAGTCCCCTCAATCGCCACCCACCGCCGTGCTGCCGCCACCCCCGGGCATCCCTCTAACCCCCATGATGACCGTTTTTTTCCCGCAAACTTGCCCCCCCCCCCACCCCTAAGAATAGATAATGGGGTAGCCTTCTCCGGCAAGCTACTTCCCTCCGTTGTTCCTTTCTTGACATTAAAATCGACTGGCCCAAATTCCAAATTCAGGCGACTAACGTATAGCTATTGTGTTAGTGAAGAGATTGCAATTTAAGTTACGATGAAGGGTTAAGATGTTCTCTGTGAATCAATTCCCTCAAAATTTCACCCCTCCCCTTTCAATCAAAAATACAAAGGGCCATGATCAGCGCCGGTCGATCCCCTACCAACGCACTTCCCCTCCCCCCTCCCGACAGTGAGCTCGGAGGACGATGGAGAGCTCGCAGCACCGCCCCTGGGTACTTGCAGCAGATGCCAGTGAGCTCGAAAGAACCCCGCCGCCGACCGGGGTCGTCGCGGCGCGGTCACGAGGGCTCGCAGCGTGCATCTCCCCTCGTTGTAGGGCCGGCGCTCGATTCCCTTCACCCGGGCCTGGTTGGGCACAACCCTTGACAGGCGCGAGGCGCGAGGGAGTACAAAGAACGAAACACACCCTAACTAAGCAAGCAAGCACTAGCTATACATGCCCAAAGGAGGAACCCAAGAAAACTCACCGATTCGAGAGGCTGGAGCGGGATCGCATCGGCCGCCGGCTGCTGCTGCTGCTGCTCCTTCTCCTCCTCCGGCGGTGGCGGCAGGGCGACCGGCATTGAGTCCCCGTCCATCAGATAAAGCTAGGGTTCCTGGGGTGGGGGAGGGAAGAAATGAGGGATTTGGGGTTTCGTGGGTGCAGGAATCTATCAACTCGAGGCTCGAGCGATGGGCGTCGCGGGGAGGCTTTTATATGCCGGGGTGTGGTCTCCTCGCTTCCTCACGCGGTCAAGCGGGGTAGGGTCCAGTCAGCGCTCCATTGCTCCTCGTTTGGGCTCGGGTCGAGCCGGAGCAGACCACCAGTGATTAATGCTACACGAGCTGGCCTTGCGTTCCTTCGGTCTTTCATTTATTTACCTACAAAAAACAGGAGTGGAGTATACTACTAGTGGTGGTACAGTGCAGTTGTAGCACAGGTCTACTTTGGTGGAGGACAATGCAGGTGGAAGCTTAATCTGCGCCGACAGGCAGCTAGCAATATCTTGTGGGATCCATGGTAGTATCAGTCTGGACTAGATGCATGCATGCTCCATTGCTCCTCATGTTTAAAATTTTATAATGACTTTTCTCTTGTGTCAATATGTACGAAAAATAAATCAAGTGAACCGTGTACCTGACCTTGGATAAATATAGAAGGGAGAAGTTTGTGAAGGTGGCCGAATTCTGTTTATGTTCTTGGTTATAGAAGGGAGAAGGTTGCGAAGGTGGCCGAACTCTGTTTGTGTTCCTGGTTTGTATTTGAGCCCCTCTTCATCTTTTGTGTGGGATTGCGGAATAACAAAAAGGTAAAAAGTGAACGAGATGCGAGGGAAAACTTTTGTTTCGTGTTTCCGAAAAGACCGCCTATTTGTCCGTTTATCAGGTTCAACATGAAACATAAATAAGCTCGATCAAGGATAATCATTAAATGAATATCCTCAAATATATGCTACCGCCTAAATACATTTGTTTGCTGACGGATTAGATTGTCTTGACGTGTTGAAACATTTTCCTTGTGCTTCATGAAATATCCTCGGCCGTCTAGCAGAATTTTACAAGGACCACAGTTTTAGCGGAGTTCAAAGTTTGGACTTGTACATATCACAAGAACTGCAATAGCCAAGAAGATTTGGGCCTCAAGGTAATGGGAAGCTCTGTGTCTCCGCCCATTACAATCTAGAAAAAGGATAAAGAGCGAGGAGAAGATATACATGGAGCCAATTAAGCATGAGGTGATAACAATGCGTGAAAATGAATGTGCAGTAATTGAAGGGGTAACGGCATTTGATGAGAGATATATCATTAAAAATAATTATTAGATCTGGTCCTCATGCCTTCATCTGAAACTTTCATGAGAAATTCTCCGTCTTGTTTAATAAAACCCAATAGGTATATGTTTTTCAAACAAAAATGTTCCCACATGTTAAGTTTCAAAAAGATGTCCCCATATGCACGTGAGAAGATTTAGGATTGAGATGCGCTTGCTACAAGACTGATTAGACGAGTAATTAGTGATGAATCGATGATGATCCTTCCAAATCAGGAGAGAAATAATACACCTGACAATTCAGAAGTTAGCTAGTACTATTTTATGTGAGTAGGTTTCGTCGGTCATAGCGGTTGATTGACAGCACAAAGGTAGAAGGAAGTATTAACCATTAGCACCAGAAGTCAACATAAGCGTGCGGCAGCAGCCTTTGCGTGCAGCTAGCTTGCCTAGCCCTTGGTGAGCGCAGCACGCCGAGTTGATGGCGACTTCCAAGTAGTCATGTCTATCCACCAGACTCGAGTATCAGACGATACGGGGGCTAACGTGCTCCCGTGCTCCAGAGCTGCCCAACCGTTGGATCACTGATCTAAGAGCAACTTTAATGGGGCGATCTATTTTGTCCACCTGCGTCCGTTTGGGTCGACGTGGACAAAAGTGGAGGCCCAACACGGCGAGCCAAACGCAAATCGCTTCCGCCTGAAGTTCGCGTGGACCCATTTCCTGCCTAAAATTGCGCCTGGAATGCGTCGGCGCAGATGCGAAGCGGACGCGCCGCGCGTCTCCTTGGCGTCCGCCACGTCCTCACCTGTAGGCCACCCAACCGCCACCGGTTGTCTTATTTATGATGATCACCGACAACGGGCCCACTTGTCAGCCTCAGGAAGCGTTCTTTTTTAAGCACGCGTGCGGCGGGGGGGGGGGGGGGGGGGGGGAGCGGCCTCATCCACTTCTCCGTCCACATCTGCCCCCCCCCCCCCCCCACCACCCACCACCACCACCACTCCCTTGCTTCCTCGCCGGCGACAGGAAACCCTAGGCCGCCATGGGCATCCTCGGCAACAATGGCAAGGGCAAGGGCAAGGGCACCCCCGGCGCCTCGTCCTCCCGTGCTCCCCCTCCCCCTCCACCGCCGGTGCGTTTCCGCCCTGAACGCCGGCGCCTGCACATCCCGGTGCACCAAGCACGGTGGCACTGGGAGTACAGGCAACCCCTCCCCTACCCCGGCATGACGCTGCCGCACCATTGGCATTTGGATCCCCAGCGAATCCCGGTGTTGGCGGCTCCGCGGAGCCAGCAGGCGCACGACGACGAGGCGTTCCGGCTCGAGAAGGAGGAGGAGGAGCACGCGCGGCTAGCCGCAATGCCGCCGCCCCAGCAAACGCTGGAGGAGGCTGTCCTGGCAGCGTACCAGGCGGCGTTCAGGTGGGTAGGCCCTGCTCCCGTCTTCATCGACCTCACCGGCGATGGCGACGACGGCGTTCACTACTAGGAAAAGGCCTACTAATGGTGCATCGGTTTTGCCTACTAATGTCGCACTACCGGTGCGCCATTAGTATCACGCCACTAGTATTTTTTACTAATGGCGCACCACTGGTGCCCCATTAGTATCTGGTATACTAATGGCGCACCACGTAGTGCGCCATTAGTTTTGCCCACAGTGCGCCACTAGTGTCTGCTATACTAATGGCGCACCACATGGTAGTGCACCATTAGTAACAATTTTTTTAATTTTTTTTCTTAATCTCAGGTCACTATTTCACATATGAGATATCCAACACATATATATACAACAAGCATTCATATAACAATCATAGCCAACACACAAGTTCCATCATATATACATACATAGCCAACACATAGTTCCATCGTTACATATTACAAAAGTTTCACATTGTTCATCCAACACCGTTATTCATCAATTCACAAAAGTTTCACATTGATACAAAATAAAAACACAAATGGAAAAGAAGCACTCCATCCATGCAAGCTTCCGTGAATTAAATCAAATCTGCAAAATGGTAAACAAGAAGTTAGAAGAAGAAGAAGAAGAGTAGAAGAATACTAGAAGAAGAAGAACACTAGAAGAAGAATAAAAAGAATTTTGGAAAAGAAGAAGAATAAGAAGAAGACTATAAGCTTATTATGTAAACTTGATCATTTTATGCTAACATAAGTAATTTTGGAGCTAACCTATAGGAAACTAAGCATATAAGCTCTAAGCTAGCATATTAGAGCCAACTTAGGTAAAATGAAGCTAATCTATGTCATTTTGGAAAAGAAGAAGAATAAGAAGAAGACTATAAGCTTATTATGTAAACTTGATCATTTTGTGCTAACATAAGTTATTTTGGAGCTAACCTATAGGAAACTAAGCATATAAGCTCTAAGTTAGTATATTAGAGCCAACTTAGGTAAAATGAAGCTAACCTATGTCATTTTGGAAAAGAAGAAGAATAAGAAAAAGACTATAAGCTTATTATGTAAACTTGATCATTTGTGCTAACATAAGTTATTTTGGAGCTAACCTATAGGAAACTAAGCATATAAGCTCTAAGTTAGCATATTAGAGCCAACTTAGGTAAAATGAAGCTAACCTATAGGAAACTAAGCATATTAGAGATAACATAGGTAACTAAGTATATATATATATATATATATATATATATATATATATATATATATATCATTTTGGAGATCTGACATACCTAACAAAGTTCAGTTCTCATGCATTGTTCTTCTCCTTCTCCTTCCTTAGCCTGATGCGCCAAGAGCGGCGAGGCGGTGGAGGCAGTGGAGGCAGTGGGATGTAGTCTTCTACCACAATTGGCGTGGTCATGTCGCCCAGCTGTGGGATCGCCGGCGCCACCACCGGTGTGTGGTCATTGTCAGGCACCAACACCATCGCGAGGCCACCTTCAGGCAGGATGGGCACGACCATCGCTAGGTCATCCTCAGCCACCTCCATCTCTTGCCCATGGTCAGCCACTACCATCTCTTGCCCATGGTCAGCCACCACCATCTCTTGCCCTTGGTCAGCCACCACCAGCGCTAGGTCATCCTCAGCCTGATGCCCATCGTCATCCTGCAGCTCCTCATCCCCACTCTGCTCCTCTTCTCCCGCACTCCAGTCCGGATCATCCTTCTTGTTGTCTCTACTGTTGCCAGAATCGCTGCTGCTTTCGCTAAAGCCAGAATCGGTGTTGCTTTTGCTACAGCCATAGTCGCTGCTGCTTTGGCTGTAGTCAGTGTCGCTGCTGCCGCTCCCGTTACCTGTCCAAATGCAACAATGACCGTTAACAATCGATGTGAGACAAAGCCAAATGTAGAGGAATAAGAAGAGGCAGAACGTACCGGCATCATCATCGTCAGCGTAGCGCATGCGACACATAGTCGCGTTGAACACCTTCACGATGAGCATGGTGGCGTCGTCGTCGTACCTGAAGAGAAGGAAGTACCCCAGCCGCAGGTCGTAGGCACGGTAGAACTTCTCCCACCCACGAGACAAGTACATGTGGCCCTCCTTGATCACCAACTCCACATCCCACTGCCTGCGAAACCCGCTGCCGGCCTGTCGCAGCTTCACATTATTTGGCGGATCTTCACCCAGCATGTTCATAAAACTGTCAGGCAGCCTCTGTAGTTTGGGACAATGAGTGATGTAGCAAACAACAGATATCATAATGAGATGGGTGAAGGGGAGATCTCTCATTTTATATACCTGCGTCATGGATGATACTGAAGTCCCAAATATGATACTGAAGAACTCGGAAGCATCCAACTCGTACTGCGGTGTCACAGAGCGGCGGTGGCTACTTCCCGCCATCTCTGATAAGCAGCAGAAGAGACCAATTAGTACCCTTACAACAGATCATAAAACATGCATAATAACAGGCATTAGTCGCAAGTACCCCATATGTCCTATTTTTAGCAAAGTCATGCTAAAATTCACGGAAAATTTCAGCATGACCTTTGCTGAAAATAGGACATATGGAGTACCCAAATTTGCCGGAACGGAAGTTAATCGACATTCCGACAAACTCAAGGGCCTCTCGGGGTACCTGCAAAATCATTATCCCTGCGTAATGAAGTCGCCAATGGGTCATTTCAGAAGATCACAAGTAGCATCATCACAAGTACAACATCATCACAAATACAGCAGCAGGGATATTTTTATGATACAAGAAGAAAGCAGCCACAACTACAGTAAAAACAAGCAACTACACACACAGGAGTTGTAAAATATCCCTGCTATTCTTTTTTACATAAACATGTAATTAGTCAAGACAACTTCTTTCATATTTTTAAACTTCCATTTATTTTAATCTACGGTAGAGACATGACATCATCACCCTCCAGAAAAAACCAACAAATATGGCATCAGAAACATATGTGCCACCTGTCAGAAAATATAGAAAAGAAAGCACATAGTTATAAAGATTAGTATTCGAGACTTTGTAGCGAGCTCTGGTTTCTCTTAATGGCAATTTGGGTGAACCTTTCCATACAATTTCTCTTAATGACCAACTTCAAGCCCTGGAACTACTGACTAAATGAAAATTACACAACGAAGCCACAGACATGCACATAGCAACGGTAGAAATGAGGAATCATCTTTGATCTCAGAAATGCTTTCTTTGACTTCATTTATGATACAAGAAGAAAGCAGCCACAACTAAAGTAAAAACAAGCAACTACACAAACCATGAGCTTGAAAGATCGTGAGCAGAAGCTGCTGGTAGTGCAACGCAACACGTACAGACAGCTGAAAACCTTCAGCACAGTGTTGATGCTCTTAAGTGAAGGATGATGCAATTGGTAGATTGCAAGCACAGGTTGTTGCTGCCGAAAAGAAGCCACAGAAAGCTCTAAAGCTTAAGGATAATGTAATTGGCAAATTGTCCGAAAATAACTACTATCAAATGGTAAAGCTTAAGTGGACTGTAGATGGTCTTAAGCTGACAAAAATCTAGTTTAGTAAGTAAAACTTAATCCAAATTTACTGCTTGGATGAGTCATCTAGAACAAAACACTAAAACTACTTGCGAATCCAGTGCATCTCTATCAAGAATTCAAGATACAACTTAATAGATGTAAAGCTCAATAACATACACAGAATAACAGATGACACAGGCACACAACACAAACAGAACCAAGGGTAACTTGTTTTTTTTTCACAATTAAGGGTAACTCGTTGTGTAAGAAAACAGACAATCAGATCCTCTTGACTACAGTACAACACAAACAAATTCACTTCAATTTGTCACTCCTCATCCTAGTTTAATTCACGCCACATGGGGCTAACCTTGGGCATGGTCATAATCACTCTGACTTCCTGCAGAAACTAAGCTTACTGAAGCAGACTGAAGCAGCAGACCAAGAAAAGAAACTTCTGCCTCTCAATGCAACACAAAACAGACTGAAGCAGCAACAAAACAGAGCAGATATATAACCATGCGATTTACTTCTTTGTAAATAAAGACCAAGCATACATGTATTAGTTCTAATTTTACCTGGCTAGGATCAGAGGCAATTAGGAAGCAAGTAGAGGTTGAGGGCAAGAGGAAGAAGAAGAATAAGGAAGTGGAGGGGAGGGGCTCACCTGCAGTCGAGGGCGTACACGGCGCTGGCCAGCCGCCTTGGACCCGGAGGAAGCCGCGGTCGTGCCGGGTCCCTAGGGCTCAGGGCCGGCACAAGACCACGCCGCAGCAGAGCTGAGCTGAGGTAGAGGCGGTCGTCGTCTCCTCCTCCTCGTCGTCCTCCTCCTGGTCCTCCTCCTCCAGCTCGGGGCGCGGGGGCATGGGGGCGGCGGCGCGGGGGAGCTGCAGTGGTGGGGGGCGTGGGGGCGCGGGGGCGGCGGCACGGGGGAGCTGTAGTGGTGGGGGGCGCGGGGGCGGCGCGGGTGGAGTCCGGCGGGGGTCGGGGCGGCGGCGGCAGGGGACGGAGGGGGCGGAGGGGGCGTGCAGGCGCGGCGGCGGCATATGGTTGGGGCGGAGGGGGAAAATTAGGTCGAGTGGGGAGGAAGGGAGGGAGGGGAATAGGTGGAGTGGGGGGGAAGCTTACTAATGGCGCACCCAGCAGCGGTGCGCCATTAGAATGTTTTTTTTATTATAGTTCGAGCCCTCAGGTTATATTCCACCTAACCCAATCTACATCAGAACCCGCCCACTAGCTCGACTGGCCAGCACGCAGCACACACATTAGGAGGTCCTGGGTTCGATTCCCAGGCTCCCCAATTTTTACATTTAAAATGTTGTTTGATATTTATTTGTGTTTAAATATGTTCAAACTTGTTTAAATCATAGCAGTAATATTTTTTTATAAAAATAGTAATAATTTTTTTAAAAAATATGTTCAAATTTGTTATTTGAAAATATTTATGAATATTAAAAAGGTGGAGTGGAGGGTGCGGTGGGTCATCGGCGACGGTGGAGTGGGGGAGGGTGCCGGCCAGGGGTCGGCGGCGGCGGCCGGTGGAGCGGGGGAGGGTGCGGTTGATCGTCGTCGGCGGCGGCCAATGGAGCGGGGGAGGGTGCGGTGGGTCATCGGCGACTGTGGAGTGGGGGACCGGATCTGGCGAGGTGGGATAGCGATCGAGATGGAGGGGGATCGAGATCGAGTGTCCATGAAATTTAAAAACATTCATGAGTTCAAAAAGTGCCCATGAAATACAATCGAGAAATGAAGACTACGATTTAAATACAATCGATCTTAGCTAGCTATCTCTTCACAATCTTCTTGCCCTTCTTTTTCGCAAATGGAGTTCTTCTGTGGAACGGACGTCCTTTAGGTTGGGTGGTCCTGCTTCTTCTTGTGGTATATGCTGCTACTTCATCGTCGTTGTCATGTTCGATCTTCGGGTCGCCATACTTGTCGAAGTCTTGCTCATTGGCTACTCCATCCATTCCGATGATCTTCCTTTTGCCTCTCCTCACGACAACACGACTGGGCTTTGACGGGCACACGGTGGATCTTCCAGTACGGCAAGTCCCAAAAAACAGACCTCGTTTTCTATACCTTCAGCAGCGGCTCGGGCGCCTTTCGCTTCTTTCCCGGCTCTGGCGCCTTTTGCTTCTTTCCCGGCAGTGGGCAATCTTTCCAATTTTTCAACAGCTCGTCTATTTCCTCGCCGCTCCTCGTACGCGGGCGTTTTCGGGGTTCGGTTTCACCATCGAACAGATCCTTGCGTTTCCTCCACGGGTCATCGTCGCGAAGCCACCTTCGATGTCCCATGAACACGTTTTTTGAAGACCCGGGATCTCTATCTAGCTGGCGATACGTTGTGTCATCCATGCACCTTACGCATCCAGAAAATCCATGGACTACCTGCCCCGCGAGATATCCGTAACCGAGATAGTCGTGTAGTAGTGCAAAATATATATATACATACTAATGGCGCACCGCGTAGTAGTGCGCCATTACTAGTTTAAACTAGTAATGGCGCACTGCGGCACGGTGCGCCATTAGTAGTCTTGCAAAAAAAGAATTAAAAAAAGAATACAGTACTGGCGCACTCTGTGGCTGGTGCGCCATTACTAGTTAGAACTAGTAATGGTGCACTACGGCCGGATGCGCCATTAGTATGTATGAAAAAATGAAAAAATAATTATCACTAGTGGCGCACCTTTTGTCTGGTGCATCATTAGTGTCTTTCACACTAATGGCGCATCACCAAACGGTGCGCCATTAGTATATAGTAGTGGCGCACTATTTCTCTGGTGCGTCATTAGTGTCCATCCCATCTATAGCCCTTTTCCTAGTAGTGGTCGATGCCAAGGGCAAGGGCAAGGCCGACGACATCTAGGGCAGCGTGCGGGGCTGCAGAAGGCGAGCGCAGACTTTTTTTAATGTTTCAATTAATGTTTAATTATGTTTAAGTGGACTTCGGCCGGCGTTTGACCGACCACTTGTGTTTAATTATGTTTATTTTAAGTTTATTATGTGCGAACATTTTTTTGCATGCCGGCACATTTCGGTCTGCCCCCCTGTTGGGCGGCCAAGCTGACCCATTTCAGAATGCGGACGCGCACGTCCGCCTGGCCTATTCAAACGGACGAAAAGCGGACAAAAGCGGTGTCCGCTTGGGTCGGCCCGTTTGAGTTGCTCTAATGGTCAGTGTTGGTCGGTGGGAAAGGTTGCATGCTTTTACAGAAAACCCTCAATGATTCTTGAAATTACACTTTGGTCCACATCTGCCCCATGCTGGCCATTCGATCACAGATCCAATGGCCCTAATAGCCCTAGAGCATGGGAGCACGTGACTTCCCGTATCACCACATCCTCCCATCAGATGGATTTTCGCACACAGGTACTACTAGCTCGTACTTATTCTTTTTCCTTTTTTTGAAAAAGGAGAGACGCTCAAGGCGTAACTACATTTCAAATAGCTCAAGTACATGCATGTTATAGCATGAATTATAATCGTACATATACAACACCGAAAAGGTTATATGGGAATCTCCAACTGTGACTTTTAAATCGGACACCATATCTGTTCTGGACGGGTGGGAACCAGTCTATGGACTTTGATGAGGGAGAGAGGCAAGGCTTAATCATAAAAGAATCTTCATTCGTCCAATTGAGAGAAGTGAGAAGAGAGAGAGGGGGTATGCATGTGGTTGTTTTTTATGGATATGTGTGTTGTGCGGTTGGAAAGAGAGAGAAGGGAGGAGGACCACATGCTTGCTTTTTGTTGGTCAAACAGACTCTTGCATAGTTTCCCCAAGTTGCTTCTGGTTTGCGAAAAGATTAACGTTCAAACCGCTCCGCGGACCCATAAGGATCCTCGTTGAATAACAGAAGTTTGCAAATATGGTTTTGGACACCATAATCCAAACATATATACTACCGCGGCCTGGTTTATTAGGCCCTTCGTATTTTGTGCTAAATTTAACCTTAGATTTAACTAACAAAATGTTAATGCATGTAACAAAAAATAATATTATTGGAAACTATGTTCAATACAGATTCAATGATATAATTTTTGATGACATGCATTATTTTTTTCTTAGTTAAATAAAAGTTTGGCACAAAATACTAAGGGGCCAATAAACCAGGACGGATGTAGTAACTAGCTTTGAGGGTCTCCTTTAAAGATATGCCCTACAGTTCATACGGCTAGCATGCAATCGAGTGCAGCGTGGGTCGCTGGTTGACCATATTGGCTCCTTTGATGTTGCCTAGACCGGCTTTGTTTCTTATTTTGTGCAATCTTGAGACATTTTGCAGTCTTAACAATGACATAGATACATGGTGTCTAACCCTTGACCTGATCTCTCAATGTTATAAGGCTAACCAACAACAGGGATGGAAAAATTCAGTTGCTATTATGGTAATTAGTTAATGATTGAACATTGTATTCAATAAGGATAATAACAGATGAAATGAGTAAGTTGACATTGATGATAAAGGTTGCTTAAAATGCAAGTATAAACCAGAACATAGGACATAATATGAATGAATTCATGATGTTTTCAAGTACCGCTTGGTTTGGAAGCCAATTATTATATTGTCTTGTGCATACCTATGTCCAAAATCTCAAAGAACAAAACAATCTTAGGGCTCAAGCATGAAAACTGAAAGAGTCTCACATGGCCTAAAATTCCTAAAGCCTCCTTTGAAGGCTACATATCCTACTAACTTCAGATATATAAAACAAACTGACAGTGAGAAAGAAGGACATCTCTAACATTATATCAAGTAACATGTATGGTTACACAAATTGTGCTACCAAAATAAATATTTAGCTTTCTTACATGATCGAAAATAGTATTTAAATCAAAGACTCAAAAGTAAATGCCAAAACAAACAATGTAGAAACAACATGAGGGAGATGGATTATCCTTTGACTACATTATAAAAATTACATTAGCTCGCCTCACTTGCAGCATGTTTGGGTTTTCAACTAATACCTTGTCGACATGACAAAACAAAGATCTACACAAACAACATGAGATGAAGCGAGTTAATTTTAGTAGACTAATGCAGCCCTAGGATGTTGGTATTGATGCTCAAAACTAAACAAATAGTAATGAAGTAAAAGAATAGTCAATGTCCAAAATTAGTCTAAATGAATTGCAGCAACACAAACCATACAACAAAAACTACATTCAGTTCCCTTAGTGTGTGAGAGCGCCTGCCTAAATTAGGCTACTTCTCTCGAGCCTTTTTAGGTATCAAAGTAGTACCTCATTTCCAGGTTGAATGTGCTGAACATTAGCTTCTGATCCTCCACTACAAAAAGGAACAATGGTATTTACAGACAAAATGTACTCTAGCTTATGGGGCGAAGGACTGATAGGAAGTTATCCAAAATCTGAATAGTGGTTTGAACGTGTTAGCATTGTAGATTCGGTACCAACTCGATCACATAGCAGAGTGCAGAGCAAAAAATCTCAATGTGAATGCCAAGAATAGACTATGAAATCTACATGCATCATACAGATTGGAATCATTACGAACTATTAACCATGTTCACATAGCAACCAAAATTCAATTTCAGCAGCATCAATAGTCAATATATCTTATCATGCCAAACATGGTGGTGTGTACCTGACATTCATGATGTCAATGTCAGGTATATATTTCTTGATATATACTTCTGTCCTTTTGGATGAAACACTTAGTGCCTTTCACAACTGATGATTGCTCCTTGCAGTAATTAACTGAATGTTGTTCTATTTCTCAAACAAATTCATCAAGGCTTACCTCATCACCAAGCCATGTGTTGATTACATAATCAGTGGACATCAAGAAATTTGATGCTCGTGTAGAATTTGCATGCATCCACCTCCAGCTTGCGACGTTGGTATAAAATTTAGTAGAGGGCCTGCAAGGAAGCGATTAGGAATCTAGAAAATATATTTTAATGTACCACGAACCTGATATAGCCTATGTTATTGCGAAATCTAGGAACCGAATCTTATTAAGGAGAACTAATTGGAACAATACAGCTGGGATTACATGGCATTTTTCTTGACAACGGCGAGGGGGTCATCTTCGCCTCTGCCGCGTTGGCATGAACGCTTGCTCATCCACCTCCATGGCCAGTGCCTCGCTGTAACAGATGGGATGGACATGCTACTCATGGAGCTTTGTGTGGTGATGTTTGAGAGCAGGGTCTCCATCCAATGGGGAAGAAGAAAAGATGCAGCCGCATCGGCAAACTAGGGCAGAGGCGGAGCTCATACTGGTAGGGCAGCCGACCAGATACAATGTGTCCAGAGCGGTAGATGAAATGCGTGCGCTAGATTTTCAGCAATGACTAACCCGTGGAAAGGCGCATGGAGGCTGCACAAGGAGGTGAGAGCAGAGGCGTTGTACACCGCCCCGCTGCTTGAGCGGCGCAGAGAGACAGATGGGGGCATCGAGAGTGATGCAACCTCAAGAAAGAGGAGAGTTGAGGGAGTAATAAATTAGGGTCCGAATAACTGCCACACGTGTGGCGTCGATAGGAACCCGCCCGCACGCCTCGTGCGGCATAGACGGGGATCGGCCCGCACGACCACGTCCGAGCGCGCAAAAGCGCGGCCCGCACGTCCGGTCTGTGGCAACCCCGCCCGCACTGCCCCGTCCGGGCCAGAAGACCGGCTGCCCGCACGACCCAGCCGATCCACGCCTCCGATCCATCCCCTCTCTCCTACGCCGCCATCGTCCCCAACCTCTCGAACCCCCGACATCCGTCGCCGGCCATCCCTAGTTGCCATGGCAACCAGGGCAGATCCGTAGGGCGCTCCGACCGCAAACCACACCCTAACCCTCCCCATCCACAGCCCCCCCACTCCAATCCAGCCCTCCAGACACGATCAGCTAAAACCAGGTGAAAATTCTCGATCTCGTCCTTCCATCTCATTCTTAAGGCTGAAAAATCTCCCGATCTTGTACTGGGTCCATACTGTAGGGGTAGAACATTGCGTGGTTCGGTGTATATTCGCAATTGTCAGGCAGAGTGCACCAGATCTGCCATGTACTAACATTCGAAAATTGACTTAATTTCCTAGTTTAAGTGACGCAAGTAGTTGGGTACGAAAAAATAGGATGGTAGGGGCAAAATTTTGGAATGGAGATGGTTGGAAGAAATTAATTGCCACTTGTGTGTAATGACAGTTGCCACCTTCCGTTGTCGTTAGCTGCCACTTATTATGACCCGTCGGTTGCCATCCATATCTTCTGTGTGCAAGCAGCACAGGAATGCTATTCTTGTGGGTTGTTGATGCCTTCTTGTTCATGCAGAGATTGAGAACACATTGGAAAAGAAGGAAGGGAGACACGATAAGAATGAATCACGAAGGTGGCGCTGGTGATTGGGGTTCTCAAAGGCCAGAAACAGCCCCTTGGGATGCAACAGAGTACAGTCAGCTCATCTCTTCAGGGCCGTTGCTGCCACTACTGGAACAGTATGCAGGCGTAGGTATGATGCGTGCTAACAAAAAGAAGAGAACAGTTGCCATCTTCCCGACGATGAAGATGACATTCTACTTTTGTCGTGCATTGCCATTTTTTAGCAGGTTCTTATGACCAAAACACAATTATCGGGGCCCCGTGGCAAGTTCACTCGCAAGGAGCTATCACTGACAAATGTACGGGCAGCAAACTTCAACTAGCTTGTATGGATAGTCAAGGTAATGTAAACACGGAAAAAAAGAGCGCATACTGCGGTGCACATGAAAAATGAACATGCAAAAAAATCTATCAAAAGGGCTCACGACTTACCGCGGTGTGAAAATGCAGAGCCTTCGTGCAGCACGTGGCATCAGGCACCGCCAATGTACCTGTCGTCGACGTCGTACACAGGTCAGTCCATAAAAATAAGGTGAAGCTGAGGATGATCAATTAGCAGAAGGAGCATAGGTGGCAAATGCAAAAAATTGCCATGACTGGTCATCTGCAGTTGCCATGTATTAGCAAACTACATTTGACATCCCTGCACGTCTGTTGTTGCCGTCCATGTACAAATACAGTTGCCAGGGGAGAACAACTGCAGTTGCCATGCCATTACAACTACATTTGCCATGTCATGGAACTGCAGCTGCCATAGAGGAACAACTGCGGTTGCCATGCCGATGCAAAAAATACATTTTTTTTGCCAAATAAAATTGCAGTTGCCACATCAGGGGCAACTGCAGTTGTCGTGCTAGTGCAAAAAATACAGTAGCCATGAATTTGACCAACCACTGCTATGCACGCAGGTTATTACGCTGGTGGTACCCCGGCAAACGTCTCGTGGCAGCCTTCACTAATTGCGGGTGGGGGAAACCATTCTGTTGTCCCAGGCAACACGGGAAGGTCGAATGCAACGCACCAAGGTAAGGGGAAAAGATCTGAACCAGTAAAACAAACAGTACCTTTAATACTTGAAGTTATTTGCATGCGAAAACAAACTAGTTGCCGTGTTTGTTGAAAACAATGGCTGCCATCACTGGACAGCTACAGTTGCCGTGCATGCCCACACACATACTCGCGGCTTGCTGTTTGAAAAAATGATGCCGTGCAAAATCACTCATAGATGGTGTGGTCCGTCAGGATACACATGTTATTCAAACATAAAGCTTAAATGTCGTACCTGTTTTCCCTATCGCAGGGCCTACAACTACAGTTAGCGGCAGCGCCACGACATCAAATGCGGGGAGCTCTGAGCGCACGGAAGACGCGTTCCACCAGCCAACAGACACTCGTGCCGCAGACAATTTCGAGTCACAGTCGGCAATGGCAATCATTCCAGCACTATAGACAAGCACCCCTTTGAACACGCACACTGACAACGCTCAGGTAGAAGGAACTGCCGCCGATACTAAAGTGAATGATGAAAGTGACGACGAGGCAGAAGATGATGAAGATGGTGGGCAATCAGAGATTGTGGTACCTCGGCCACCGTACATTGGGCAGAGATTTGAATCGTTCGAGGAAGCAAAGGAATACTACCAGACATATGCAAAGTTCCATGGATTTGTGGTCAACACCGAGTACCATAGGAAAATTAAGAAAACCAATGAGTACAGCAGAGGTGAGATGAGGTGCCACAAGGCACGGAGGAACAAGAAGGTGAAAGGTGCTGCGCCTGTCGTTCCGGAACGAAAAAGAGGAATCATTCTCAAGACGGGATGCCCTGTCCGGTGTAAGCTAAACGTAGATGGGACACAGTATGTGGTCACCGAATATTTTGACGAGCACAACCACAGTCTCATAAAGAAGTTCGACCTGGTCAAATTTCTGACCGCCCACAGAGGATTCACCCCAGTCGAAAGGCAATTCGTAAAGCTGCTACATGACTGTAACGTCGGTCCATCCAGAATGGTCCAGATACTATCACTCATCCACAGCAAAAAGGGGAAACTGAGTAGCATGCCATACATACCGGCTGACGTCACAAACCTACAGGCCAGGTACCGTAGAGAGAGCAGGCTGGCTGACATAGAGGCTACAATTGCCTACTTCGATGAGAAAGCAAAGGAAGATCCAGATTTCTTCTACAGGATAAGGTTGGACGATGAGGACCATGTCAGGAACATGTATTGGGTGGATGGTGCTGCAAGGAGAGCCTACAAACATTTCCGAGATTGCATTTCGTTCGACGCGACGTACCTCACCAATATGTACAAGATGCCATGCGCTCCGTTCATAGGAATAAATAACCACAATCAGTCGTTGCAGTTCGGTTGCGGGCTCGTTCGGAACGAAGACACGGATGGGTACGTCTGGTTGTTCAAGACCTTCTTGGAGTGCGTGGATGGACTTGCTCCAATGAACATAATAACAGACCAGGATTTTAGCATGCGTGCAGGCATAGAGGAGGTCTTTCCGTTGGCAGTGCACAGGCACTGTAGGTGGCACATAATAAAGAAGGCTGAGGAGACGCTAGGACCGTTCTTTGCTGACCGTCCAGAGCTGCACAAGGCATTCGAGCTGTGCGTGGACCACAGCTTGACGGTCGAGGAGTTTGAAAGGAGCTGGGTGGCCATGGTTGAAACGCATCAAGTCCAAGACAACGAGACGCTTGCTAATCTGTGGGAAAAGCGAATGTACTCGGTGCCCGCCTACTTCATGCACTGCTTCTTCCCTTTTCTACAGACTACGCAGCGCGGCGAGGGGTTCAATGCTGTGTTGAAGCGGTACGTGAGCCCTGGCAACTCATTGTTACAGTTTGCCAAGCAGTACACAGCTCTGCAACAAAAAATTCTGGGATCTGAACTGCAGCAAGAAGCTACCACCGCACTAAAGCAGCCGAAATTGCTAACGTACTTACCAATGGAGAGGAAAATGAGCAAGATATACACAAACAAGATCTTTAACAAGTAAGTCAGTTGCGTTACGGGTCTTGTTTGCACAAAAAGCACTAGGGCAGTAGTTGCCATATAGATTTGCAAATGCAGTTGCCATGATATGCAGTTGCCATGTTTAGTGGAATACTTTTTGCCATGCTTACTCAGCTGCAGTTGCCATGTTTTGATGAAATTTCTGTTTACAATGCTTACTCGGATACATTTTATACGTTCAATGAAGTTCCGGCGCCATGTTTAGTGAACTGTACTTCCATTGGGGCATGTTGGTATGCAAATGCCAATGTCAACTGAAAAAATGTCATATTGTCAACACATATGCTGAATATACAAAAATTGCCATGTTTAATAAAATGCAACTTCCATGTTTGTTGAAAATGCAATTCCCATGTTTACTGGAATGCAGATGCCCATGTTTGATGCAATGTGCTTCCATTGGGGAAAATATTGGTGTGGAAACGACGATGGCTAGTTGAAAATGTAATACAGTTGCCATGTTTGGTGTATTGCAGTTGCCATGTCTGTTGTACTGCAGTTGCCATGTTCAGTGTACTGCAGTTGCCATGTCTGGTGTGCTGAAGTTGCCATGTCTGGCGTACTGCAGTTGCCATGTCTGGTGTACTGCAGTTGCCATGTTCAGTGTGCTATGTTTGCCATGTTCAGTATGCTATGATTGCCATATTAAAAACAAAAATCTATTTCTATTCACATGAGGTGCTACAAAAAAAAGGATCGCACGATGGATTAACATAAAGCACACAAAACTTGCAGATTCCAAGAAGAAATAAAGCGTGCCAGCATGTTCACAGCTTTCCAGATGGACGAACATACGTTCAAGGTGTATTCTATTTTGGGCATGTCGGATTCAGAACCTGAAGACCCAGACAAAGGAAGGAACTACTTCGTGAAAGCCTCGATAGGCGAAGGCGAGTACTACTGCCAATGCTGCAAGTTCGAACGGGACGGCATTGTGTGTTGTCACATATTGAAAGTGATGGACATGAACGCTGTGACACGGATGCCCCGCCATTTCATAAGGAGACGATGGACTTGGGACGCTGACGACGCGTTGGCGCCGCAGACAACACACGCGGTTCTGGCTGTGCATGACGAGAGACCAGAGTCCACCATGGAAGCCGTGAGGCACGTAGTGCTGACGAAGAACTATGCTGAGCTAATTGATGAAGCGTGCAAAAGTGATGAGACAGCAAGAGTCGCAGAAAAACACAGGAAGGCGCTAAAAAGAGAGCTTGATGAGATCAAGAAGCGGAAAGCTGAGGAAGCCTTACACCGGTTCCCCCGCACATCAAGTGTGCCTTCATCGACCGGGCCGTCATCTGAAAACTCGGACATAGGATCTGGAACAGCAAGCACACAAACGCAGGTTAGGAACCCACCATGTTCCATCACAAAGGGTCGCCCGAGAGAGATAAGGTACAAGTCAGGATTGGAGATTCAAGCAAAACACAAGAAAACGAAGAAAGCTGCGGGCAATCCATGAGCAGAAATTGGGGCGTTGCATCATGGTCCTTGTGGACATTTAGTTTTGTACGCCTATACGATGAGATTTTTTGTTTTTAAAATTGGGAGAATAACTATTGAGGAACATAAGAAAAGAGAAGGGACAAAATTCATTGACTGCAGAAAATGCAGTTGCCATGTTATGTGTATGAAATCTGCCATGTTATGTGTATTAAATCTGCCATGTTATGTGTACTAAATCTGCCATGTAGTGTGTACTAAATCTGCCATGTAGTGTGTAGTAAAAAATATGCCATGCTATCTTATACTAAAATTATGCCATGTTACTTTGTACTAAATATGCCATGCTTTTTGTACTGGATCTGCCATGTTAGTTGTACTGTATCTGCCATGTTAGTTGTACTGTATCTGCCATGTCAAGTATGCTTGATCTGCCATGTTGTTTTGAACTGTAGTTGCCATGTTAGCTGTGCTTAAAAATATGACATGGTATTTGAAATGACTGTGCATGACGTATATTTCCATGACAAATACCACACGGTTTAGAGAAAACAAATTGTGTTGTGCGCAGTGTATTGAAAATCAAGTTGGACAAAGGCGGAAAATGCATAAATCACAGCCAGGGTTGTGGCTGCATGATCAGCCCTGCCCCACAAATTGCTAGCCGGTGATGCCTCACGTATGTTGAACTACATTTGCCACCTGTTTTTAAACATCATGGACGCAATCCAAAAACAGCAAAAAAAACTGGTGATGTGTGCGACTGAAACCATTGTAATAATAATAAAAACATAAAAACGTATGTGCATTAATGACTAAAAACATAGGTTCACGTCCACACATATATTACAGACCTACTATAAAATGTCGCTCACACACCACCACTGCATAGTGGCGTACGCTGGGTTGCAGTCGTAACATAGCACACAAACATAGTTTTTCGACAATAACAAGATTGATAAGTACCTTACATTCCTCAGCAACAGAATGTAAGGTATGCGTCCGGCGTCTAACACCACATGATCACTTGTACTTCTTGTTGATTTTCTTGACAGCTTCCTCCACGAACTCGCGTGCTCCAGACCGCTTGTTGAAATCTTCGTTCGTCAACCAGTTCCACGTGTGGATTTTCCGGAGCTCAACAATCGTTGCAGCTGTGATGGCGGGGACGATTCTGCCTTCCCACTTTGCAAAGTATTCCAGCGCGTGAAAGCCGCAGTCCGTACAGCACGAGAAAAAGACTCAAATGAACACACGAAAAAAGGAATAGACATAGCAAAACATAGACTTCAATTCACATGTGGCAAACAAAAAAAAGAGGGGTTGCAATTGATGTAAACGGCACATAAAAAGGAGGGGAAAAAGAAATTACGTGTTCCCTTGCTTCACAGTCACCACATACTCAATCGGGAAATGTCTGATCTGGACCTTTGAATTTTCGTAGTGACGGTTCCATGTCTCTTTGAGGTTGTTGATGAAGAATTCAGCATGCGTGGTAAGATCTGAATCAGCTCCCGAACGGATTGAATCAAGCACCTCAAAGCGTTGGTTCTTCAGGTCCAGACAGATCGCGTAGTGGTGACCACACTTGTCGTGTTGGGCATGTGGTGCAAGCTCCTGGAACATGGGGAACATGACCTGCATTTTAAAAAGTGAAGAAATGAGAAGCATAGTTTACATAAAAAGAACAGCAGAGGGACAAAAAAATTAGAATCATGTAGGATGTGTTTTTTGGCTATGGTGTGGGGGTAGTTGAAGAAAAGTTGCCATCCATGTATGTTCAAGATTTGCCGTGCATTTCATAAAATCAAAAAATGCCACGTGGTTCGCACAGGGAATGCACAAAAAACAAAAAGAAGAAAAAATGTGCATGGCAACTATTGCCACATGGAAAAACAATCTGACACACAGTCACAAAAAGTGCAGAAGATGGCAAAAACCACACCATGTAAAAAAAATAGTGCAGACAGGGTAGGAGTACTCACATATTTCTTCAGTGTTAGCTTGAATTCACCGTGCTGAGCGAAATTCTTCCTCAGAATTTTGTGGTGGAAGTCACCATCCCATATTTTGCATGTCACGCTGTAATGCATGATGACCTTGTCGGCACACATATCGATGTGATTGGTGATGTAGTCGATCCCGCATGCAATCACATTCGTCGACATTTTGCCGTTAGGCCTCACAGACTCGGCGAGATCACCCAGGTCGACGTACGTCGCTCCGCATTGAATGACTTTGGTTCTGTCCAAACATGAGCTGTATGAAAACGGCATAACACAGAAGAATCATGCCTGCTAAGTAAAGAGATATATAAAAGAACTAAAACGTAAAGCGCATCATGTATAAGGAGTGCAAAAAAAGAAAAAGATGAAGATGCTAAAAAAAGAACAAAGCAGAATGAGTGATTGTAGGATGTGGTCATTTACGCTTTCAACTCCTTCATATGCTTGCTGCTGGCCCTTGCATTTCCAAACCGCTTGATGACGTCGTACAGCTGGGTCTGTTCCTTAGTGGCCCTGAATTCGGGCTCGTAGTCTTCCGCGGGAGGTGCGTGAACTACCCTCTGCTGTCTCACAGAACCAGGGGTCGCGCTTCTGATGGTATCCTCAGTTGCCATCTCCGCAGTTAAGTTGGAACTTGATTGCCCCTGTCCTCGGGATGTCCTCCCCTGCAATGCTGCCTCCTCAATCTTGCGGTAAGCTTCGTCGAGTGACGGTGAAATTTCCTCAGGGGTGGCTGCAATGATTCGAGAAGAAAAAAATAAAAAGTGTGTTATGATAAGGAGAAAGTCAGAAAACATATGGATTGTGAGGAAAAATGGGGTGTATGATGTGACATGTAGGTAGGAAAAAGTGGGGAAATTGCCATGTGTGGTGCAACTACAGTTGTGATCATGTCATCGCAACTGTGGAAAAGTGGGGAAATACGGTGGCCATGTCATCGCAACTGTAGTTGCCATACAGTTGTGATGAATTACCGTTTAGATGGCCTGTGGTTGCCATGTCGCACCAAATGCAGTTGCCATGTTGTGTCAACTCCACTTGCCATGTGATTACCGTATAGAAAAAATGCAGAATGGTAACAAACAAAATGCATGTGACATGGTGTGGCAAATCTAGTTGCCATATGTAATAAACTATAGTTGCCACGTGTCAGAAAATACAGTTGCCATGGTGAATCAACTTCAGTTGCCATGGTGAATCAACTTCAGTTGCCATGGTGAATCAACTTCAGTTGCCATGTGTTTACCCAAATGTCAAAAATGCAGCATGGCAACAACCAAAAAAAATGTAGGCTATGGTGCATCAAAAATGAACTTGCCATCTCATCACACCGCAGTTGCCACCGCAGGTGAGAACATCACCGAATGGGATATGATTGGGACAAAATTCAAACTACAAAATATGTGCACACGAAAATCGTAAGGACATGACAAGTGTACCTTGCACAATTGGCTCTGCGAACTTGACAGCCTTCCTGCCCTCGACCATTGGCTGCGCCATCATTGCCGCCGTGCCTCCTGGAAAAGCAAAGGCAACTGGCATAGGATCATGCACCACCGCTTGGTCTTGACTTACGCCAAGGCTGAAGCTCGGTGGGGTAAATGCCATTGGGTGCCTCTCATTCCTACTGGCCGGACCACGAACGATTTGCGGGGCAGAATCCAATGGTGAAAGATCAACAAACATATCTGAATCCGCCGCTACAGAATGTTCGGGCTTGTTTGTAGGGCGGGGCGTCTTGTCAGCGGTATCAGCAGCAGCTTTCATGGCGATCTTCTTGTTTGGGCTGTAGGGGACACCAACATTGACTGGCAGCCTGGAAGTGCGCAGATTTATGTTGGGGATTTCCACTGCAGGTAAAGGTGCAGTCTGCTCTGGCCATTCACCTGCGTCACTCATGCCAGCCTTGACAAGTGCCTCAGTTTGGCTCCGGTCTTGCGGGTTCTCCATCACATTGCTTTGGGCAGTTGGCGGGAACAGTGTGGATGTAGGAACATACCCAGACTCATCTCTCCTGCTACTAGGTACAGTTGGTACATTGCGTATGACTGTTGGTTGCTTACGGGGGCCGCGACGCCTAGGTGGAAGACCAGCACGCGCCACAGTAACCTTAGCAGTATCTGCACCGACAGGGGCTGGAGCTGTTGTGGCAGGAATCTCTCCTGAAGATGGCATATCCTTATGAAATGCCGCCTCAGCGGCTTCTGTCGTGGACACAGGTGCGCCATCACGCACGCCCTTGGAGTCAGTATCTGAAGTGCGGGAATCTTCCTTGCCTATGTTCGTCTCGGGAGCGTCCACTTCAACACTTGCTGATGGGGTGGCGTGGCTCACTGCGGCTTCCTTCATTGCCAGAAGAGTTGGCAATATTTCAGCTGTCCTGGCAGATATGGACTCATCACTCCCCGATGTACGGATGCCTGTTGTTGTAGCCTCGGCATCCGCAGCCGGCGGAGATGATCGGCCACTCGCATCAGGGTTGGTGGAAGCCGTCATTGGTGCAGCAGCAGTATTGTCAACAGGTGCCTCATGTACATTTGAGTTGCCCCAGTTGACAACTTTGAATGTAGTCGTTCAAGCGGATCATTTATCCTATGCTTGGCCCCGCGCGTAGTAGTCTTCTTAACCCTGAAAAAAGAAAAAATCACATGAGAAAAGGTTTGAAAAAAATGAGCAAAAACATGTTTTGCAAAAAATGGTAGAAACCTTAAAGTGAATGAAAAACATGTGGAAAGTTGGTAGTTGCCATGTAATGGGAACTTGAGTTGCCATGTGTCCTGGTTAGCAGTTGCAATTCAGCAGTAGTTGCCGTGTTTAGCAAAAAAATTGAAGAATGAAAAACTGATGTATGTTCTGGCAGGAATGCAATTTGAAAACTGTGTATGGGATGAGCTCTCAAACCCATAGGTGAAAAAATGGCAGTTGCCCATGAGGTAGAGGGTTAGATGCCAGTTGCACTAGATGCCAGTTGCCATGTGAAGACCAAAATATGAGTTGCCGTAAAACTAAAAAGAGAATTGAATGAAGAAATCATTTGGGGGAAGAGAGGTTGCCGCGTGGGTGACGGTGAAAGAATATCATGTGACAAAGCTGAACAAAAAAAGCATTGGAAAATTGAAGGAAAAAACACAAATATGAAAATGAAACCACATTGATTAACGTACTTCTTGACTGGCTTCCTCATGTCTGGCAACACAAAAGGATCCCCGGTGTTGGTCATCGTCGTACGAGGAGACAACCTGGTGGAAGGGGTGTCACCAGCAATGGGGGCACCTTTGTTCAAGCGAGCAGAAGGACGGGTTGGCGTTGGCGCCTGTTTCTTCGTAACTGCTCGTCCACCAGCGGTCGGCTCGCTGCAAAAATAACAGATGGAGGGAAAAAGACAAGGTGGCAAATGTCAGAAAACAAACCCGTTGCCGCGCTTGACAACAGAAAAGTGTAAAGAAAATTGGATGAGATTGTTCCAAGAAAATAGACACAGCGGAAAACTAAAAATTGAAAGTCAAACCTCCTCCTGGCAGCTACGGGATCCGTCTTGGACTTCTTGCCATGAGAACCCTGCCCAACATCATCTGGAGCCCTCCCCCTCCTTGATGGCAACACCCCCTGGCCTCTCGCAGCCGTCTGTTCTTTCACTTTCTCCGGTGGTGGGGCATCTGTTGCATCCTTGCCCCTGTTGCCGCCTCTGCGAACTTCAGCTTGTTCATCGTCATCCGTGTCCTGATGCACATTGTCCATGTCGTCGTCGTCATCCTTGCTGAGGCCAGCGTCTCCGTCTACATCATCTTGTGTGTCGCCGGGCTCTTGGGAACTGTTGTAGTCGTATCGGCCACGACAGCCAGTTGGCCGGTGTGTACGTTCTGGAACAAATGAAGTGAACTGCCTCGCAACCGCGTCGCTGTCGGAGGCACTGAGGGACGTCCACCCCTCGACCAACTTCCCGAGCAATCTGGTCATTCCGGAAGCAAACTGCCCAATTAGATGCTTGACTGGTGCCCTCGCGTGTCCACGAAAACAAGAAGCATCAGCAAACAACCCCCGTATTGAAGTCACTTCCGCAACATCCAACATGTAATCCACAGCAACCCATGGATGTGGACATTTTGATTACCTCAGAAGGGCAAGACGGAGCTGAGTGCACGTCCATCCACTTTTCAAATTTTTGAGGCCCCCCAAACACGCTGTAGTCTATAGCATGCTTGGCCATCAGCTATGAAAAACAAAAAAAGAAAATGTAAGCATGCCTTATAAACCACGGCGGTTGCGTCATGTCAAATTTGTAAGCATGCCGTGTGAAAAAAAGACATAAACAAAAACTAACCTGTAGTTTTCCATACGTGCCATCAGTTGCCCTGTCTGCTGCAAGCACAGCCTTGACAGCGCTGATGGTCCACGCAGAAACAGCAAACTTGTGCGTAGGCGGCGGGCCTCCTACCCCAGTGAAATCCACGGTGGACAGATCAAGACAGTCGACATACATAAGCTGATTTGAAAACAATTTTGCAAAGAAAAGAAAATATCAGTTGCCATCATCGGTAATTTGTAGTTTGGAAAAAATAAAGAGCAGGATAAATGTATGATCCAACGATAATATGTATGTGGTAGTTGCCATCGAAGTGTGATGGAAGTTGCCATCCTACTGTGATGGCAGTTGCCATGCTAATATGAAGGCAGTTGCCACATTGTTAGAATGACAATTGCCACGTTGTCATTATGGCAGTTGCCACATTGTCGCTATGGCGGTTGCCATCTTGTTGTGACCAGATTGTCATGCATGAATGAAAGTGCGTCATAAACAAAGAGTTCACACAGAGACCTGGTAAAAATAAATACCATTAAATGCAGGTGACAACCCTTCTGGTACTTCTTGTTTTTGAAAGCATCGTGGAGAAAGTCGGCAATGAATTTACACCAGTTCATATTCTTCACGTTTTTCAGATTTGCCTGCACGACACGAAATTTTCAGGGCAAAAAAGGTTTGCCATGTCAGAAATCAAACGGAAAGAAGCGCAACGAAAACACTGGCAGTAGTAAGCATGGATCATTCACCAGGATGGGGAAACATTTGTTGATTGGGCGAAGAGAAGTGGTCGGCGCGAAAACAGCTGATATGAGATACATGAGCAGCTTCATCTTGAAAACTTCTCCGTGCGTCGTCATGGCCTGCAGAGAATCTGCCAGTACAGACGTGTTCGGCATTGCCTCCAACCCAGGAAACAAACGGGCGAACAGCTCTTCCTCAATCTCATTATTAACCTCATACGGGACTTTGATATGTCCCCGAGGCACACCCAAAGTGCAGAACACGGATTCCTCGTTCAATGGGAGTCTTCCCCGTCCCGGGATCATGAATTCCCTGGAGGCGGGATCGTATATCTCACCAAGCCAGTCGCATACCGGGTTGACAAGGTTCGTGCACCGGACATCCATCAGAACCTGCATACCCATCTTAGCAGCAGCTCCCTTTTGATCGTCACTGAATTTGTCAATCAGCACGGTCAGACGTTCCTGGGAGGCTCTGTTGCGAATACGTTTCTTCTTCTGCAAAAAAACAAACACAAAAGTGTTGAGCTGTTGCCATGTTTTTGCAATGCTACGAAAATTTAGTTCATGATGGACGACTATAAAAAAGATATAGGTGCCAGCAAATAACATAAATCAGGAGGGAGGTGGTCGGGTGTGCAGACAGTTACCTCATCACCCTCTTTTCTCCGTCCAGTTGCCCGGTTACGTTGAGGTGGATCCATGAAATCGTCATCATCACTTTGATGATCGCCGCGAGCCATTCTGCTGATGTAGGAACAGACCAAATTGTTAATGGCGAAAATGTAAAGTGCAATGGGTAAGCAGTTGCCACCCAACAGAAAAAAAATGTTAACTATTTGAATGCAAATGTGGTTGCCATACTATGCAGCCAATTTGCCACATTGCCATATCTGTGTTGTGGCAACAGACATTGTGTTCACAAACTGTATTGCAACATGATTATACAAGAATCCAAGTGGCAAACACGCCCACTCAATGTGCACATTATTTCCGTCCAGTGCTACCGATTGTGGCAACTATCAAAAGTATGGAAACTGTCGCAAAATAATTCAGAAAAAAAACAAGTCTCACAAATGAAAAAAGAATGTTTGAGGTTACTATTATGTAAATTCAGCAAAAAAATAGTTTGCCTCGTTTAAAAAAAGCGTGTATGTGGCAACTATCTCATTCATTCAGAAAATTTTAGTTGCCCCCCCCTTGTGTGTGAGCTTGAACACATTCGTGGCAACTATGACAGTCAGTTTCAGAAAATATGTTGCCGCAGAAGAGAACACATTTGTGGCAACTGCCACATTTGTTCATGTAGTTTAGTTGCCACACACCTTTTCACGTTCGGTCATACTGCCATAGTTGCCACATTCAGAAAGCATATTTTCTCTGTTTACTTATCGTACAAGTTCAGCAGAATTAAAATTTGCCATATGGGAAGAGCATGCGTGTGGCAACTGCCACAGGAGTTCAATGAAATTAGTTGCCACCTCGTTTTGGGGTGGCAACTATGACAGTCATTTTCGGAAATCTGTTGCCCACATGGGAGAACACGTTTGTGGCAACTACCACGTTTATTCAGGTAGTTTAGTTGCCGCACATTTGTTCACGTTCAAAAAATCGTACTACCAATTTCGCCACAGTCTGCATTTTCAGCCCCCCAAACTAGACTAGATCTAGGTTTCAACGGCAACTAATTCAACCTCAAAATCACCCTTACAAATTCACGCGCGAAATGGCTGCAACCACAAATTTCGAACCAACCCCGCACCAAATCAACCCGGCGGACACAGTGTGTTCACATTCTATTTGCCACAAGAATATACTATCCATGTGGCAACATGCACAATTGATGTGCAGATTAGTTGCCGTCCAGTGCAGTTGGTTGCTGAAACTACGGTGACTACCGATTTACTACACTTTACCATTCATACAGTGTGGCAACTATCACAATCATTCAGGAAAATTAGTTGCCACAATGAAAAAGCATGTTTGTGGCTACTATCACAGTAATTCAGGAAATTAGTTACCCACATGGAAAAGCGTGTGTGTGGCAACTATCACAGTCATTCAATAAATTAGTTGCCGCATGGGAAAGCTTGTTTGTGACAACTATCAGTCATTTCAGTAAGTTAGTTGCCGCATGGGAAAGCATGTTTGTGGCAACTATCACAGTCATTCAGGAAGTTAGTTGCCATACAGTCATGATAGTTAATCAAACTACCACGTTTGCCTCATGTTGCAGTTTGAAAAACAACTAACCAGATCTAGGGTTCGAAGGCAACTACAATGACTTCAAATTCAACCTCAAAATTCTCCCCGAACTGATTACAAACACCAATTTAAACCAATGCGCAACTAACAGACCGGAAGACACCTTCCCAATCCCAAGGCACAACCAGTGTGTGCCTCCGGACAGGCAGAACCACACCGACGAGGCCGCGGCGGCGGCGGCGACGAAACTGCCCAGTGCCACCAAAAACGGCTAGCACAGGACTCCGCCGCCGGCGGGAACGCCGACGCATCGCCAAATCGCCTGAATCTCTATGAATCTTGAGCGAGGAATCGAACAGGGAGGGAAGGGGGGAAAATGCAGGAAAGGATTGTGAGAGTTGGAGCGAGCATTACCTTCAATCTGCAGGCGCTCCGGTCCGGCGAGCACCACCGATGGCCGCGAACACCGTCGATTCTTCCGCCTCCGCCATCGCCTTCTCCCCTCGTCTTCTCCTCCAATGGTTTGAAATGCGAAGTGGGTTGTGCGAGTAACTGCGGGGGTGAGTAAATGGAACCGTGAGGGAGAGAGGGGCGAAGTGCGCGACGTGTTTGACTTCAACCACGGTCCGCGCGTGGCGTGCGGGCGCATAGCAGTTCCACCGCACGCCCCCGAGTGGCAACCGCTGACCGCGGGAGGGCAACCAACGTGCGGGCGAACTGTCTCACACACCACACACGCGCCTTGTCCTACGTGGCACAGAAAAACGACCAGATTGTGCCAAGATTCGTGCACAAAGTACTCGACGGTGATGGATGCGTGTGGTCGAGATGGTGAACGCCCACACGTGTGGGCGTTAACATTTCCGATAAATTATCATCCGTGAAAGGGGAATCCCTTGATTGACTCGTAAGTTACTGGAGGTGGAATAGGAAATGCAAGTATGAGAAGAGATCGGGGAAGCGGATGGACGGTTTGTTTCCTATGGAACCGGACATGGAGGATGGAGCTAACATTTTTTCTCTTGACATTTTGCTGACATGGTTGTCCTGGGAACAGTTTTTGCTAAGAAGGCATGATGGATAGCCTACATGTTTAGATAAATAGATTAGTGGGATGGATCTCTTAGGTATATAGGATACTCACTAATGCATACCTAAGTGGAATTACCAATTTTTGTTTGATAAAGCCGCCTCCCACTTTAGTAACCCTAGCCACCACCACACCCTGCCGAAAAGCCACGGCTTTCCTTCTCCTCCACCGACCACTCCATGGACGAGAGGGGGTTGGGACCTTAGGCGGATCGTCCATTCAGGCTGTGGGGCCGAATCCCCCCACTCGATTTTAGAGCCCACCAGTTTAGCCCATTAGTATACAGCTTGCCACAACCCCTCCTTCAACCATAGTATTTGTACCCCACTCATTTTTCCCTAAAAAAGTTAAAGTCCATATAAGAGAAACAAACAACTCAGCCTATTGTATAAAAAACAACTCAGCCATCAGCCGATCAACCAAGCCTAATACCGCAGGAGCAAGCCCGCATGATTACAAGCTACTAGGTTGCATTGGAGGTGTCGAAGGAAAAATGTCTTGATTAGGAAACAAGGAGGTGGCACTCTGCAGTGCATCCGTCGCCCTAGGCACGCAACACTCCCAAGACAGCTCATCTCCGACGATAATCGTGCATCTGTGGTAACTACGTTGGTCGATTGGTGGCTGGTCGTCTTGCTATTATTCGGTCCTCAGAAGATCATTGTTGTGATAGTGCTCCATCGGCCCGACGGCACGATTAAGGTAAGTGAAACATCATGGATGTCCCCTAGAGGGGGGGGGGTGAGTAGGCACTTTAAAATAATTATGGTTTAGACTTGAACAAATGTGGAATAAAACTAGCGTTTAATTCGTCAAGCACAAAACCTAAGACAACTACGCTCACCTATGTGCACCAACAACTTATGCTAAGAAAGATAAACAACTATGTGATAGCAAGATATATAACATGAAACACTATGGCTATCACACAGTAAGGTGCATAAGTAAAGGGCTTGGGTAAGAGATAACCGAGGCATGCAGAGATGATGATGTATCCCGAAGTTCACACCCTTGCGGATTCTAATCTCCGTTTGGAGTGGTGTGGAGACACAATGCTCCCCAAAAAGCCACTAGGGCCACCGTAATCTCCTCAAGCCCTCGCACAATGCAGGATGTCGTGATTCCACTAAGGGACCCTTGAGGGCGGTCACCGAACCTGTACAAATGGCAACCCTTGGGGGCGGTCACCGAACCCGTACACTTTGGCAACCCTTGGTGGGGGTCACTGGAACCCGTACAAATTGCTCGGGGCCACAACCTAATTGGAGACCCTGATGCTTGCCCGGAGCTTTATACCACAATGATTGAGCTTCGAACACATCAACCGTCTAGGGTACCAAACCACCCAAGAGGAACAAGCTCTAGGGTGTCCAAACACCCTAGAGTAATAAGCTTCTCATATTTCACTTTCACGTATCATCATGGAGAACTCAAACCGATGCACCAAATGCAATGGCAAGGGCACACGGAGTGCAAGTCCTTCTCTCCCAAATCCTGCCACAACAACTAATTCTATGGAAGAAATGAGAGGAAGAACAAAGAAAAGAACACAAAGAACTCCAAGATCTAGATCCAAGGGGTTCCCCTCACATAGAGGAGAAAGTGATTGGCGGAAATGTGGATCTAGGTCTCCTCTCTCTTTTCCCCCAAGAACTAGCAAGAATCATTGGAGGGATTGAGAGATAGCAAGCTTGAAGAAGGTCAACAATGGGGGGCAAACATGAGCTCAAAAGGATAGGGACCATTGGAGAAGAAGGCCCCCTAAAATAGGCACCCTAGAATCCAACCGTTATGCCCACAAGTCGTTCTCAAGCGGTACTACTGCTTAGCATGGTCAAAACAGCCCAACAAAATGGAAAAACACGAGTTGTAGATCTACTAGAGAGGTAGTACCGCTTGGGGGAGCAGTGCTACCGCTTGGATAGGTACTACCGTTCTCTACTACCGCTCTACTATCGCTCAAGCGGATTGGGCAACAGAAGCATAAAATAAGCGGAAGTGGAAGTGGTACTTGTCAGCGGAAGTACCGCCTAAGTGGTACTACCGCTTGGGGGAGAGGTACTGCCGCTCACGCTGAAAAATTGCCCAAGCAAAACAGAAGGAGCAAGAAAATTAGAACTGCCATAACTTTTGCATATAAGCTCCAAATTGAGCAAACTCAAGCTTGTTGGATAAATGACGACGAGTAATATCCCAACAGCCAATGATATAGTGATAAGAGGTAGTAGAAAAATATCAATGATATAGAGATGTGATACCTCTATGAATGAAGAACCGACAAATACTCTAACTTCAAAAACATCATAGAAGATGCATATGAACTCCGTTTTCGATGAACTCGAGCTTGTCATGAAGATGACCATAAGCTCTAAAACTCACAAAGATAAACACCAAACAAGAACCAAGAAAGATGATGCAAGCATGCAATGTTTTGAGCTCTCTACGAATGATACGATCAAGCTACTTACTTGAGAGCCCCCTTGATAGTACGACAATCGATCCTATAGCCCGTTCTCCCAACTACCACCATGAGACCGATAAAATAGAAAATCAACCAAGGATAAACCTTTGCCTTGCACAAAGTCCGCTTGAGCTAGATGATGAAGATCTTGACTTCCTCAAGTTGGACCACCTTTCTTGATTGTGTTGGCTTGATGAAGACTACTTGATTGCTCCCCCATACTCCACTATGTGTAAGCCTTTCATATTCACAAGTCCATTGTCACGAGAGTGGACGGCAAGCTTCAAGCATGATCTCATCGTGATGCTCCACTTGAACTTGTGCACCGCAACCTTGATGACGACAACCACTTGATGTCATCCTCCATGGGTTGTATGAGATCTTCCTCTTGACGCAAGCCCATGGAAACATAACTAAACCCACACAGAACTTTCACGTAGACCATGGGTTAGTATAGAAAGCATAGTTTACAAATGCTTACCATACCATGGGATCACTTGATCCCTCTCGGTACATATTGTACGCTTTGTGTGTTGATCAACTTGATTCACTCTTTGACTTAGTCTTGATCAACCTTATATCATGTCTTCCCTATGACCAATATTATGATAATTCCTTGAATGACGCTGTGGTCAACACATAAACTCCTTGAAACCAACACATGGACTTCAAGAAATGCCTATGGAAAAATCCTTCAAATATAACTCAAGACAACCATTAGTCCATAGAGATTGTCATCAATTACCAAAACCAAACATGGAGGCACCACATGTTATTTCAGTAAGCCTTACTATCAGTTTCTCTTTTTTATCATTTTTTTCTGGTCCTTTCTCTAAGTTCCATGCTCAAAAATGAGGAGGTCTAACGAAAATATGAATTATTACCGATTAGTAATTAGGTTGATTTATTGGCTTTATGGAATAAGCTTATGTAAAATTAGTTTAGAAGTATGAGAGTATAATCCATAAAAAAAATTCCTACCTTCATGTACAATTTCAACTATTTGATATTGCTAGGGAAGCAAATGGAGAGATTTATTCAAGAAGATTAAAAATGACATCAATTCATTTGTGTAAATATTAATCTAATGTTAATTAGACGATAAACATGTCATAATTAGGTATGATAAATTATTTTAGTAATTATATGTATGTAGTTGTAGTTAGTTTTGCAAATGATTTACCCATTGGTTCCTACACATCTCTAGACTTTCTTTAAAAGATACATTTATGCCCCCTCACATTTTCATCATGGCTTTTCCCTTGCCTGGGACTCGATATGCGTTGCAGTGTTGTAGTGCAGAGGAGAGGTCTACCTTCTCATCAAAATCTTTATCATTTTTGTCGGTGTAGAGGTGGCAATTTGTCGGCACTAGAATTTTGAGGCCTTTGCAATCTTGCATGCCAAATTTCTTCACGCAATCCTTGATTTACTTCTCCTGGGATATGAAGATGCCATTGGTTGTTGACGAATTTGAAGTCCGAGGAAGAATTTCAACTTCCCCATCATAGACATCTGATATTGTTCTCGCATCATGTAGCCAAATTCGTCATTGTATCATTTGTTAGTGCAACCAAAGATAATGCCGTCTACATATATTTGACATATGAACAGTTCACCATCATAAATTTTGTGAAAAGAGTGAGGTCAAGTGAACCGGGTTGGAAGCCTTTGGTCTTCAAGAAATCCTTTAGAGTGTCATACCAAGCCCTCGGGGCTTGCTTGAGGCCATAGAGAGCCTTGTTGAGTCTGAAGACTTTGTTAGTATGCTTTGGGTCTTCAAAACCTGGGGGTTGAGCAAAATATACTTCTTTATCAAGGTTACCATCGAGGAATGCACTTTTCACATCCATTTGATATAAGGTGATATTGTGATGGTTAGCATATGCAAGCAATATATTAATAGCATCAAGCCTAGCAACAGGTGAACATGTTTCATCAAAATCAATTCCTTCAACCTGTGTGTAGCCATGTGCTACAAGACGGGCCTTATTCCTCACCACTTGGCCATTTTCTTCTTGTTTGTTGAGGTAGATCCACTTAGTGCTGATGATATTGTTCTTGTGTGGATCGGGATGCTTGACAAGAGCACACGCATTGTTGATCTTGAATTGATGCAATTCCTCTTGCATTGCTTGAATCCAATCAGGCTCTAGAAATGCTTCATCAACTTTGGTGGGCTCTGAGATTGAGACAAAAGCATAGTGCCCACAAAAGTTAGCCAATTGTGAAGCTTTTGAGCAAGTGAGAGGACCTAGTGCATTGATGCTATCGAGGATTTAGTCAATTTGCACTTGATTTGCAACTCGAGGATGTACTGGTCGAGTGCCTTGTTGTTGTTGAGCATTTTCCTCAACATCATTTTCATCAAGTTCAGGAATTTCTTCACAACGAGGAATGGCCATTTCATCAACAGCTATTTCATTAGGCACTATTTCTCCAATGCCCATTAACTTGATGGATTCCTAGAAGAAATTTCATCTAGCATAGGAGGCAGGTGCTCTCTTTGCGAGCTGTCAATTTCATCAAAACGCACATCTACAGTTTCAACAACCTTGTTGTGGTAGGTGTTGAAGACTCTGTAGGTGTGTGAGGCCTTACCATAACCCTGCATGAAACTGTCATGTGATTTTGGTGCAAATTTAGAACTGCGATGAGGATCTCTAATCCAACATTTAGCAGCGAAGACTTTGAGATAACTTAAATTTGGTTTCTTATCAGTAAGAAGCTCATGTGAAGTCTTGTTGAGGAATTTGTGAAGACATACCCGGTTGATCATGTCCATTGCTTCAGGCCAACATCAACGAGGAATCTTGTTTTCTTCAAGCATTGTGTGCGCCATCTCAATGAGAGTCCTATTCTTTTGCTCCACGACTCCATTCTGCTAAGGCGTATAGGGAGCACATAGCTCATGAGTGATGCTTAGTTTGTCAAGGCTAGTGTTCTTGAAATTGGTGTTGTTGTTGCTCCTGGTGTACTTGATCTTGACGCCATAATTCTTCATGGCCCAGTTCAAGAATCGTCTGAAGACATCCTGCACTTTAGTTTTCTACATGATGATATGAACCCAGGTGTAATAAGAGAGCTCGTGAACTATGATGAAACCATATAGTGATGCTGCATTTGTTAGTGTGGCATAATGAGTAGGACCAAACAGATCCATATGAAGTAATTCAGAGGGAAGAGTAGAGGTCATGATTTTCTTTGAGGGGTACTTCGATCTCGTCATCTTCCTAGACTCACAAGCACCACAAAGATGATCCTTGACGAATTTGACACCCTTGATGCCAACAACATGCTTGTTCTTCATGAGAGTGCTCAAATTCCTCATGCTATCCTGTCCAAGTCGTCGATACCATAGCCAACATTCTGAAGCTTTTGCTAATAGACATGTGGCAGGCCGAGGTCCTGATAAGTAATCTACAATATATAAGTCACCTCTTCGAAATCCTTTGAAGACTTTGGATTTGTTAGTAACCATCATCATAATGCAACAATATTTTTCAAATATGGCAACCATATCAAGATCACAAAGCATTGATATGGACTTGAGGTTGTATCTAAGGGATTCGACAAGCATCACTTTAGCCATGCACCAATCCTTTGAGATAGCAACCTTACCTAGACCCAATACCTTGCTTTTCCCTTTGTTGGCGTATGTGATATGCTTTAGATGTGTGGAGTAAGGGAAGATTCGTGAGCAAATTCCTATCACCAATCATGTGTTTCGTGCAGCCACTATCCAGGATCCACTCAGTGGCTTCCGGTAGAGTATCCTACAGTACAATTAGTCGGATAGGCTTCACCAAGACAATTCAAAGTAACAAACATTGTACGAATAGCACACTCAAGAGAAGTAGGTCACTTGAAGGATATGACAGGATGCTCATTAACAGATCCAAGGACGAAATAAATGGTAGGACCATTTGGACATTTTATCTTGCGCCCCATAAGATTCTTTATGCCTCCAACAATCTCGACAGACTTTTAATTTCATCTGGAGACCTAGACCTATAGAATAATTATTTATTCTTAACCACCCACATCTGTAAGGGTGGCTAAGAAGCAATGTATCAAAGTGCGCCAATTGAGAATTTTGGCATTGTAGCAAATGCATTTCTCTTCACAGGGGGGTTACAATACTCAAATGAATATGCTGAGAAATGCTTCGAGATTTGTGAACATAATAGTTCAAAGAATAATGCACATATTCATCAGACCGATAGTTGTTTCCATGCAAATCAGAGGCATTAGCACGACCATAAGTGGGTCTGCGACCATTTGAAGACTTTGGTCCATGTGAAGAATTTCCCTGGGGTTTTTCTTCTTCATCGATGGTGACATGAAGACATTCAGTTGAAGATTTTCCAGAAGGCGTTTGTGCACCTAGATTTTCTTCATTCGGGGACTATTCCTGCAATTAGTTCCAACAAATCTAGCAAATACTTCACCATTCTGATTTTTGAATAGTTTATAATTGGAGTCAAATGACTCATTAAAGGAATATGAAGTATCAAAGTTATACCAGACGAAGTAGATGGATCCACAGGTTTCCCTTTGCAGTACCCCAGGTGGTGTTGGGGTACTGCTCAGTTTCTAGTATGATCCATCAGCAATGATTTTCCTTTAAAATGCAATACCCTCTTTCCTAGGGTTCCTGTTCAAGAACTACTTCTTAAGCACACCTTTGAGTTTTGTACATGCCTTCTTCAACCATGCATTTTTGTTAGAATCATTTGTGGCTTCCTCAGATGAGGGGTTAGTGGCCATAGAGACAATTGAAAATTTCACTTTCAGAAGCATTTGAACATTCAGCTGGAGAATTTGCATTCTCACGTTAAAGGCATTTTGAGCAAGGTGGCACAAATTCTTCCTGAGTAGTACTAATCTGTTGAGTGAGCAATGAGTCATTTTATTTTTGAAGATCATCATGAGATGCTCTCAATTTTTTGAGAACTTAATTCCTTTGAAGAAATTCATAGGAAAGCTTTTCATGATCGGCTAAGAGGGCCACATGATGACTTTTAAGTTCTTCATACTTTGACTGAAGACTTTTAAGATCGTTAGTCAAAGATTGACTTTAGTCTATTTCCTCGTCCAACATATCATCGCTTTTGTCTATCCCATTTTTGAATCTTTTCCATAGCAGTTTGTTGCTCAGTTTCAGTTTTAGCAACTTTCTTATAGCTAGGTTTAGATTCAAATTCAGAGTCATCGTCACTCACTGGTATGCGTTGGTGCTATACAAACGGTTTTAAACCCCTTTCTGCGATGGCATTTAGAACCGTCCCCAAGTGAGTGTGGGCGATAGGGGGTCCTTCCCACACGACCCAGAAACCGTCGGGGATATGGAGCCATGATCCAGAGGCCTTGCAAAACGTAATCATGTGCGATGCAGCACATACTAAATTCTTTCGCATGTGTAGGATCGGTGATTAAACGTTTCTAATGACAGTGTGAAACCAAACGGTGTGTCGTAATGAACTGTTTGGGAAACAGTATGCAAGGCACACGGGCCAACATATGAACTGTGTGCGATATGTGCCTTATCACACATGAGTTTTCTGTGGAACCCATCTGCCATGCAAGACTCCATCGCACACGTTCCCCCAACATTTACCGTCTGCGATAAGGTTCAATCACAAATGGTTCAGGAGCCCCTTCGCACACATACAAGTGCTACAGACCGTTTGTGATTTGTTGTGTATCCTCGACGGGTGCGGCTAGAGTGGCATGTGCTTTTCGTTTGGGATCCCACATGTTTCCTGAAAAAATTACGACTAGGATTTTATTTTACATTGGGCACGGTTTACTCCGAGTTCCCATGTGCGATAACTTGATATCACAAACGGCTCCGGAGAGCCTACACACACGTAGTAGCGCTGCAAATCGTTTACGATCTGCTGTGTATCACCAACAGTTCCGCTACGATTGACGTATGCTTTCCGATGTGGATCGCACACACTCATTTAGTTGAACCGTGTGCGGAGCAATTGCCAGGTTAAAACAAAAATATCACATTTTGAATCGGCATGCAAAAAGCAAATTCGCCAGAATATTCAATTGAACAAATAAACAAAAATATCCCATTTTGAATCGGCACGCATAAAGCAAATTTGCCACAGTATTCAATTGAACAAATAAACAAGGATATCCCATTTTGAATCGGCACACAAAAAACAAATTCGCCACAATATTCAATTGAATAAATAGTGTCCACAGGAAGAACATTCATCAGATTTCGCAACAATTGCAATTGAACATATGGTAGCTAAATTCCAATGATTTGTCCACACATATATGCATTACATAATTAATCATAGCATACGAAATACGAAGACCTCGTCAGATGGAAAACAATGGATCCATGCGTATATGTTTAGCGGCAACTCTTACTCAATGTTTCAGGAGAACGCATGCTGAAATCTTCATTATCACCAGTGGGATTGATGTAGTGATTCAGGAAGAAGTCACTGATAAATCTCCGAACCATCAGCAATTCACCAACCGAGAGCGGTTCAGGGGTACTCGGTTCTAAGATGAGCTGCAGTATTTTTAAGATCAGAATGTGCCATATGAGTGGAGTAGAAGATATTAATTAAGATAGACTTACTGGTACTAATTCGCAAGGATCATCACAACTATCAGCAGATTTGCAGATGGAGATCATGTGTCTGCAAACATAGTATCCACAAAAGTTGGTCCCTGCTTCTTTCTGAGGACACTGAAATTTTTTGTACAGAATTAGTCATGTATTTGTCCTGTTAGGAACAACCTAACCGGTGTTAGATGTATTATTTTTCTTTGGAAAAAATAGAAAGAGGTTTAATTAGAAGCTTGAACATCTGACTAGTGTAAGAAAAGGTGTTTGCAGACTATTGGATAAATTTTCTGAAAATAACGGATTTCGGTGTGTTGCCCGAGAAACGATCTCGTGCTGTAGAGGTAGTTCCCTCTTGAACAAGTTCCCTGCTTTAGTTTTCCACAATGCGAGCACACTCCAAATGAAGATGAATTTTGACAACATCAATTATTGAACCAGATATGAATGCAAATTAATTTCAGCATCATAGAATTCAATATCTATCCATGAATTGCTGAAGATGCGTCAGATGCTGAGCGTTTGTCGACTCTCTGAGAGAATCGATGTAGTAAACTATGTTCTTGTTTGGAACAATGAATACCAATATCCAGGGACGGCTACATATTAAGAAAGCCATGAACTTACTAATTATGTCGAAATATGAAAGACAATCAGTGTATGTGTGGTTGTTTACTTGACTCACCTTTCATGATATGGCCAGAGAAATGATTCTGCATGGGACGTGTTTTCGAAGATATGGACGACCGTGTTAACGTCCCAGTCCCGTTCATCCTTACCATGTAGTGTTGTGCCATTTGCTAATGCAGGATCTATGAAATACACACTCTGCCTTTTTCTTTTCTGTGCGTTTAATCCCCTGAGAGGAATAAAATGCAGTTAGCTGTTTATCATTTACAGCCTTGTATGGAGAAGTTGATCAGAGTTTGTTAAGTACTTACAAAATCAGGCATCTAACAAGAGTGGCATCAAGCTCGTTGAAGTTGAAGAAGAGATGTAAGTACTCGAAACTCACATCGAATGAACCAGCATCGTGTCGGAAATGATCTCTGTTGAAGTGTACTAGCAAACCATGAAGACCTGTTGACATTTGATCCATGCAATATTCATGTAACTTGCGGCAACTGGAGCTGCACTCATCAAAGTATTCACCAACAAGAAATGGCTGGCCATGGACGTAATTGCGTACTTCAAGTATGTCTTCTTTACTTCTAGCAAGCACCAATTCTACTTCTTCATAATCCATGTCGTCAGAAATAATATTACTCCCCAATTCGAACAACCTGCTGTTAATTTGGTTCTGGGTGATGAGTGATTTAAGCAAGAGGCAATCGTTCTCTTTCTTCTTCACTCTCCCGCCGTGCTTCGTCGCGGGTGTAGGCTTTTTGGCCACTTCCTTCTTGGTACTTGAAGCATTTCTGGCAGAACATCTGGTTGCCTGCAAGGTAGGCTGCCGAGAACACTGCGAAGCTTTGATGGACTGCTTAGCGGACGGTTTATCTTTGCCGGACCGCTGAGCTGGCGGTGCTGCTGTGACAGACTGTTGGGCTATAGGAGCAGAGGCATCGAACTGCTGACCATGAATTGAAGCTAAGTATGGTTTCTGCGCAGGTGGTGCCAACTTGTTGGTGTGCTGAGGAGGCCGTGCCAATGCATTGGTGAGCTTATCATGCAACTGCAGACCGACGAACTGATGAGCAGTTGGTTCTAGACATACAGACTGCTTAGTAGGCGGTTCCGAAGCATCAAACTTCTTAGAAGGCGGTTCCACCAGGTTGGTCCGTTGAGCCTGTGCTACAGCTCGGTCTCCCTCCGCTGCTTCAGAGGCCGGCATCTGAACCAGTGGTGCATCTTCAGCAGTTGTAGGCCTTGCCACTGGCTGCTTTCGGGTGGAGGATGACATGGCCTGTACGCCACAAGGTCGGGCTGGCTGATCACAAGTTGATGCATCAGCCATCGATTACGAGTATTAGGTTCTTTGGGGGAAGCACGCGAGAGCTACTGTGGAAAGGAGAGCGTCACCGGTTGAGGGGCGACATTGGTTGCTCTTGGCGGGGCTTCATGGATCTCATTGATGAACTCTATTTCCTTTCGTGGCCACTAGATGTGATGTAACAGTGTTTCTCCCAAGGTCCTTTACTCATGAAGGTCTCCTTGGACATTCTTGATGGCAAATTCATTGAATCCAGGCTTTAATTCAATCATGTAGCACTTCACACATCCCCTCTTCAATGGCACATTGTCCAACAAGAGGCCCTCTTCCAAGAAGGGTGGGCAAACCCAGACTGTTGCACATTTTAATGTACCTTCATAATGTGTAAGCACACCCTTCAGTCTGTCTTTCATTCCAGATAGATCAGATATAGCATCATCACGAGCAGCTGCATTTTCAGTGTCGCCGGGGTCAGCTGATGCACAACTTCTCTTGTGCCGTGTTGTTGCGCAATAAGCAGTGCCCTCCATGCCCGCCTCCCCTCCCATTTGCTGGCTATCTATCAGTGTTACAGTCTTCCGAATCATCATTGACTGCTCAAGATCCTTTCGAACAGCCGGATACATTTCCTTTCTCAACCTTTCATACAATTCATTCTTCTTCATTTCACTCTTTGCTTTTTTCATGTTGAGCCTCTCTTCTTTGCTGAGTGTGAAAGCCCTCTTGTGCGGGACATTAACACTTATACCCCTTGCACGACCAGGGGGCTCTTTTGTTTCTAGAGCAATGGACAGAATGTCACATGACCCCGAGTTCCTGTAGAACCTTCTAGGGATCTTAGAAGCCTCTACCATCACTTGATACAGTTTTTCGTCATGTGAGGTTTTAAAGTAATAAGTTTCGTTATCATGCCTCATTGCACGTGCCCGCAAGTAGTCTCTAGCGCGTTCGCGCCTGATTTCACTAAATGTCGGTTCCCCACCCGCCGCTACTGCTTCTTTGTCCTCCTAGTCCCATATCATTTTCATGTTGTAGTATCCTACCACACCCATATAGTGGGGGCGTGTGTTCTTCTTCTGAAGTTCCGATTGCTTGAAACTCTTCTCAGCAAACTCTTTAGTTGCCCTGACCCTTTTGAATTCTGCCCAGTCTGCCTTTGTAATTTGGGGGTATGTAGGGATTGGTCCTTGCCTTCACTCAAGTACTTCTTGTACAACACGTGCTTCCAGTTTCTGCAAGCATCCCTAGCCATCTTCAGTGCAGCGTGTTCCACCTGCATTCTCCACTACTCTGGAACATTGAAGTGATCCATGATCTCCCGGATTATCTGTCGCCGTGTTTCTGTGTTAGCCTTCCGAAACCCCGGCAGATTTATGTTGAGCCTTGCCCTGCCAACAAATCCACACACACTCCTGAACCTCGTGTGTGCTTTATCTGGTTTAGTTGGAGCCCAAGACTTTATATCGATCTCAGTTACTTCATATACACCTTTAGGTTGGTGTGTGGGCTTTCTTGGAGCGTACCTCCGTGTCCTGACCGGAAGGGTAATAGCTGCAGCTCTATCCCATTCAAGATTACTTGATCCCTCACCATCTTCTGAAGACATAAGGTTGTCGGAATCAGATGAAGATACATCGCCTGGAGCATGAGTGCCATCGCTGCTATTCGGCATCTACAGAGAACACATGTGAAACTCATGAAAGGAGGATACACTACTAGGAAAAGGGCTATAGCTAATATGGACATTAATGGCGCACCACAAATGTGGTGCGCCACTGCTATATACAGTGGCGCACCATATATAGGTATGCCATTAAACTCGAAATACTAATGGCGCACCACATCCACGGTGCGCCACTACTAACATTATTTTTTATTTTTTTCAAAACTAGTAATGGCGCACCAGGGGATAGTGCGCCATTACTAGTTTAACTAGTAATGGCGCACCACAACCTCAGTGCACCACTACTAACTTTTTTTTAAAAAACTAGTAATGGCGCACTAGGGGACAGTGCGCCATTACTAGTTTTAACTAGTAATGGTGCACCACACCCACGGTGCGCCATTACTAACTTTGTCCAAAAATTTCACCAAATGCACCCCTAGACCGCCTTTTCAGTTTTAAAAAAAATAAAAGAAAATGATGGAAATGTCAAAAAAATAAAAAAAATAAGTTTCCCATGTGATATGTGGTCTAGTTGTTGGGAAAACTTACAAATATGAATTTCGAATTTATTTGCAAAATCTCTCGGGAATTTAGTAAAATGGGCATAATTTTGCATACAAACTCGGATTAAAAAGTTTTTATATGAAAAATCATCTACTCAAAAAGTTACATCCGAATTCAACCGGGGGAACCCCGTTGAAGATTTTTAGAATCCTCAAAAACCTAATAGAAAAAAGTTACGGGGCTTTCAAGATCTGGAGAGGCAAAAAAAAATCAAAAAAAAATCAAACTCAGTAATGGCGCACCTGCCCATGGTGCGCCATTACTATCTTCCTGCCTTCAAAATTCAAACTATATCAAAAAAATAAATAAAAAGTTAGTAATGGCGTACCTGCCTAAGGTGCGCCATTACTATCTTCCCGCCTTCAAAATTCAAAATAAATCAAAAAAAGTTAGTAATGGCGCACCTGCCCATGGTGCGCCATTACTATGCCGTATATATGGCTAGACGGGGTCCTCTCCTCCTTACCTCTTCATTTTCTCCTCCACTCCATCTCCTCCTCTCCTCCACTCCATCTCCCCTCCTCTCCTCCACCATACTCCCCTCCTCCTCTCCGGGGACCTCCTCCTCCTCCTCCTCTCCGACGACCTCCTCCTCCCTCCTCTCCTCCCCTTCCCTCACGGTTTCTCCTCCCTCCTCTCCGGTGAGCTCCTCCTCCCTCCTCTCTGGTGATCTCCTCCTCCCTCCTCTCCGGTGAGCTCCTCCTCCCTCCTCTCCTCTCCTCCCCTCACGGTTTCTCCTCCCTCCTCTTTGGTGAACTCCTCTCCGATGACCTCCTCATCCTCTCCGGCGATGTAGGCGAGCTCCTCTCCGGTGACCTCCTCCTCCTCCTCCTCTCCGATGATGTAGGCGAGCTCCTCTCCGGTGACGTCCTCCTCCTCCCTCCTCTCCTCCTCACGATCTCTCCTCAGCCCTCCTCTCCGGCGAACTCCTCTCTGGCAAAAGAACGTACAAGATCCAAAAACGAGAACAAAATTTGAAAAAATATCATGCAAAAAAAGAGCAAAAAATGAGCAAAAAAGGGTAAAAAAATCATGATCCAAATCCAAATTCAAAATTCAAAAATAGCAATGGCGCATGGTGGGGGTTAGACGGTGCGCCACTACTATTTTCCCGCCTTCAAAATTCAGAAAAAAATAAAAAAAGTTACAAGTGGCGCACCTATAGCAATAGTAATGGTGCACTACAAAGTGTGCCACTGTTACCTGCAATACTAATGGCGCACCAGAGGTGTGCCATTAGTATTTGTTACTAGTGGCGTGGTAATAGTGGCGCACCTATAGTGCGCCATTAATAGCCAAAATAGGTGCGCCACTAATAGCTCTTTTTCTAGTAGTGATAAGCATAAAACTAACAAATTGGTATCAAGCTTTCTAAACATGTCATGCAATAATTTAGAAAATGTACGGCTAATTTGTTAAGTTTGTGTGACTCGGGCGCCCGCGATCTATAAATCAGCAATAACTTATTGGAACAAATACAACTTATACGTGCTAGTTAGGAAGCTAGATAATTAACATATATACGCTCTCCGTTATTTTATAGCCAATTTGGGAACATACGAACGAAATAGGAAGAGGGATTGCGAGGAAATATGCCTCACCATGGAGAGCAGTAACTAACAGGCTTCTTAATGCAAACCCGGTCGGACCACAGGAGAGGCGAGGATTACAGCATCGTTATGCTCGAGGGTGGTTGGGGAGCAAACAAAGACGGTGAGGCGCAGGCAGCCGTGTGTTGGGAACGGCAGTGGAGGTAGGATTGACGCTAAAGAGCGGGCACACGGCTGGGTTGAGCATGCCGGCGCCAGAGAGGGTTCTGATGTGGATCTGGGGGAGGGGGAGTTGGCGATGGAGTTTGGGTGGACTAGCTAAGTGAAACGCGGGCGGGCCATGGGGGGGTGTTGGCGGCCTAGGTGAAAAGGGTGGAAAATATCTCGGTCGCCGCACGGAAAGGCCTATGCAAACGGTTGCCTCTAAGAACTCGTGTGCACAAAGAGAAAAAATTCGTTTGAAATGAAGACGTACTAATTTTGAAATGAAGACGTGAGTTCATCGTTTCGCCTCTAAAATTTTCCCACGTTAAGCAATCACCATTATACAATGGGTTTGATTTGCTGGCGTATTTCAGGTCTCGTGTGCTATATGTAAGACATTTTTTGGCATTTACCGTGCATTTTTGGCATATAAATCAATTCCTAGGCGGACTGCATTTCCTGTTGAAAGGGATGAGGATTGTCGTTTGATCTGGGAGCATCCAACAATGCAGACATACGATTCGTGGGGTTTGGGTTCTGGCCAATTAGAACACACAACTCAGATCACACGCGCAGCAAGGGGTTGGCATCGGCCATGGTTTGGTAGGCACACGGCTTTCATGAGTGAACCATGTGCTATTTGAAAACATTTACATTAACTAACAGCGTAACCGGGTGGTGAAGGAGTCGTCGTCGGAGGAGGAACTGCATAAAAAAGATCACAACCGGAATTGCATCTGATGTCAAAAGGGATGAGGATCGTCGTTCGATCTGGGAGCATCCAACGGTGCAGACGTACGATCCGTGGGGTTTGGATTCTAACCAATCAGAACGCACGACTCAGATCACGCGCGTGGCAGGGGGTAGGGGGCATCAGCCACGGTTTAGTGGACACACGGCTTTCGTGAGTGAACCGTGTGCTATTTGAAAACATTTACATTAACTAACAAGATTTTTTTGTTTGAATGAAAACATGAGTTCATCATTTCGCCTCCAAATTTTTTTCCCACGGTAAGAAATCACGATTGTACCCTATGTTTTGATTTTCTGGTACATTTTACCAGGCGGCGCTCCTCGCTAGCAATCTCAAACGTTGAATATATGCAAAAAGAAAAGAGATCTTGTTTAATTTCTATATATATACTATACTAGCTATAGTGTATGACGATACTACCTTCAATTATAGCGCATAGTATAATACATAGAGTATATATACGTGTGTGTATATATATAGTCATAGATCATATTTATTGCCATGCATGACACAAATTAGCATCACATTTAACATGATACGGTGTCTATCTATATGTTACTCTAACGTTCTAACCCTCACTATATTTAATTCTTTTCCACATCAGCATACTTGCTATTTTTCTGAGTGCTGCTTTGATATATATATATACCACCACTATGGCCAGCCTTTTTATAGTAGGGAAGTATCATATATATTATAGTATCATGCATATGATACTATATAGTGTATGATACTACGTACGTACCTTCTTATAGTGCATATATATAGTATCATAGAGCTAGTATATAGATACCATAGTTGACCGTATTTATGGCCATGCGCATGACACAATGTAGTATAACATTTATATTATATATGTTACAGTATCTATGTTACTACTTCTTTGCCACACATCATCATATTTGCTATTCTCAAGTGCATGATACCGACTATGATACCCCCACTATGGCCACCCTAATAAGGTTGGTCGTAATGGGAGTATCAAGCAGCATCATATGCATGCCAACTAGACTTTTTGGATGATGTGGCACACAGTTAAATGAGGAAAAAGAGGGCGTGGGTCGGGTATCATATCATGATATACTGTATCACATATTATAATGTTGTACTACTTTGTGTCATGCATGGCAATTAATAAGGCAAGCTAAGATACTAAGACTAGCCACAATGGGTAGTGTAACATTCCCATGTTACTACTCCATGTTACTACCTCTATAGTGGGGAGTAACATATGTGTGGTAACACGCGCAACACTTCGTGTATTAAGCTATAGACTCATCTTGCCTTGATATGTGTGATGTTACTCATACTATTAGACTAGGCACAATGGGAGTAACTTCAGCAGTAACATCAAGTCCAACTAAGCAAATATGCTTATGTGGCAATGAGTTAATGAGGAGAGGTAGTTTGAGTAACTTATCTAGTTATCGTAACATCACATGTCTCAATGCACTATGAGTCTATAACCTAATAAATGAAGCTTTGCATGACACCACACTTATGTTACTACCCACTATGAAGGTAGTAACATAGTCTAGGGATATGTGTATGACTAGTTTATGTTACTATGCACTGTGGCTAGTCTTAATTAGTAACTAGCTATGTTACCACATGCCTCTCTTTCTTCATTTATTGCTTGCCACATCATCTATTTTATCTAGATATGTGTGATGTTACTACCTATGTTACTCCCACTATGGGTATACTTCGTCTAACTTATGATACTATGTGTGCATTACAGAGGAAGGTAGCTAGTACTCCCTCCATCCGGTTTTATTAGGCCTCTCAGCAACACAAGCATGCATGTACCTTTTTATAAGGCCCCACTTTGGAAAAGTGCATGCATGCAACCATTTCATTGGTTGCATTGAAAGCCATTGTTGTTGGTGCCATGGTTGGAAAATTAATACACTTCATGCATGCTTTTTCATTGGTTGCATTGAAAGCCATTGTTGTTGGTGCCATGGTTGGAAAATTAATACACTTCATGCATGCTTTTTCATTGGTTGCATGCATGTGAGAGAGTGCATTGGGAGTGGAATGGAATAATTAATGCGATAACATTACTATGTGTCTTGGTCTAAGAGAAGTTTTCTTTAGGCCTAATAAACCCGGACGGAGGGAGTATCAATCATATACTAGTATCATGCATGACACATAGTAGCATATATAGCATTTATTATGATACATGGTTTCATGATATGATACTTAACCCTCTCTTTCTTCATTTAATTCTATGACAGCTCATCAAAATTGCCTAGTTGGCATGATACTAGCTATGATATCCAATTACGACCAGCCTAGAAAAGAAGGTGTACAGATCATTTGTGCGTCGCTTTGTGAGTTTTCATCCGTTTGTTCGAGAAGCAAGGAGAAGTTTCAAACATTTCGGTCGCGAGGTGCGGCCACTGGCGTAGGCCTAGTTGATATTTTAATTACAGGAAATTAAGATTGAGTCCGGACATCTCACCAAAATTGATGTGTGCCTGTGGCGTGCTATCATGACCCCGTGAAAAAAAAATGGTAAAGTTTGGCACAAGTTTTGACGATCATTCCTTCCAAACCGGAGCATCTCACATGAAGGATCATGGTTTCCCAAAGGAGATGTGTCAATTCAAACTCTTGTGGCCGTTAACTTCATCGTCTGGCCTCATAAATATTTCCACGGTATGCAATCACCATTATACCACGGGTTTTATTTTCTGGCGTATTTCGGGTATCGTTAGCTATATTTAAGACATTTTTTTGAGTTTAACGTGCATTTTGTGCATAAAAAGAAAATTACAACCGGAACTGCATGTGTTGTCAAAAGGGATGAGGATCGCCGTTCGATCTGGGAGCATCCGACGGTGCAGACGTACGATCCGTGGGGTTTGGATTCTGGCCAATCAGAACACACGACTCAGATCGTGGGGGGGGGGGGGGGGGTTTGTCGGCACACGTCTTTCATCAACGAACCGTGTGCTATGCGCAATCCAGATTGCATACATATTTTTGTTCACACATACTGTAGTGAGATCAATTGAGTGTCCTACCTCTATGATATAATAATAATGATAATAACAAAAAAACAGTTCATATTCATTGCCTGATTGATACGTCTCCAACGTATCTATAATTTTTGATTGTTTCATGCTATTATATTACCCCTTTTGGATGTTTATGGGCTTTATTTTACACATTATTATCATTTTTGGGACTAACCTACTAACCGGAGGCCCAGCCCGTATTGCTGTTTTTTGCCTATTTCAGTATTTCAAAGAAAAGGAATATCAAACGGAGTCCAAATGAAATGAAACCTTCGGAAGCGTGATTGTTGGAATGAACGTGATCCAGGGAACTTGGAGTGCAAGTCAAGAAGCAGCCTCGGGCGGCCACCGACGTACTTCTTCCTCCTATATAAGCCTATGTTCCCCGGAAACATCTAGGGAGCACCCGAAACACAATTTCCACCGCTGTAACCTTCTGTATCCGCGAGATCCCATCTTGGAGCCTTCGCCGGCGCTCTGCCGGAGGGGGAATCAACCACGGAGGGCTTCTACATCAACACCATAGCCCTTCTGATGAGTTGTGAGTAGTTTACCACCCTTCGGGTCCATAGTTATTAGCTAGATGGCTTCTTCTCTCTTTTGGCATCTCAATACAATGTTCTCCCCCTCTCTTGTGGAGATCTATTCAATGTAATCTCTTTTTGCAGTGTGTTTGTCGAGATCCGATGAATTGTGGGTTTATGATCAAGTTTATCTATGAGAAATATTTGAATCTCCTCTGAATTCTTTTATGTATGATTGAGTTATCTTTGCGAGTCTCTTTGAATTATCAGTTTGGTTTGGCCTACTTGATTGATCTTTCTTGCCATGGGAGAAGTGCTTAGCTTTGGGTTCAATCTTGCGGTGTCCTTACCCAGTGACAGAAAGGGTTGCAAGGCATGTATTGTATTGTTGCCATCGAAGATAAAAAGATGGCGTTTATATCATATTGCATGAGTTTATCCCTCTACATCATGTCATCTTGCTTAATGCGTTACTCTGTTCTTTAGGAACTTAATACTCTAGATGCAGGCAGGAGTCGGTCGATGTGTGGAGTAATAGTAGTAGATGCAGGCAGGAATCAGTCTACTTGTTGCGGACGTGATGCCTATATACATGATCACGCCTAGATAATCTCAGAACTGTTCGCTTTTCTATCAATTGCTCGACAGTAATTTGTTCACCCACCGTATTACTTATTCTATCTTGAGAGAAGCCTCTAGCAAAACCTATGGCCCCCGGGTCTATCTCTTATCATATTTGCTTCCAATTTAATTTTATTTGCATCTTTACTTTTTGCATCTATATTATAAAATACCAAAAATATATTTATCTTATCATACTATCTCTATCAAATCTCACTTTCGCAAGTGGCCATGAAGGGATTGATAACCCATTTATCGTGTTGGTTGCGAGTTCTTGGTTTGTTTGTGTAGGTGTGTGTGGGACTTTTGAGGAGCCTCCTACTGGATTGACACATTGGTTCTCAAAAACTGAGGGAAATACTTACGCTACTATTGTTGCATCACCCTTTCCTCTTCAAGGAAAACCAATGCAAGCTCAAGACGTAGCAAGAAGGATTTCAGGCGCCGTTGCCGGGGAGGTCTTCGCTCAAGTCAAGACATACCAAGTACCCATCACAAACCTATCTTCCTTGCATTTACATTATTTGCCATTTGCCTCTCGTTTTCCTCTCCCCCACTTCACCCTTGCCATTTTATTTGCCCTCTCTTTCCCAAACTCCTCCTCCTTTTTCGCTTGCCTTTTTCTGTTTGCTTGTGTGTTGGATTACTTGTTGCCATGGCGCAAGATAATACAATATTGTGTGATTTCTCCAATACCAATAATAATGATTTCCTTAGTACTCCGATTGCTCCTCTTAATGATGTTGAGTCTTGTGAAATCAATACTGCTTTGTTGAATCTTGTTATGAAAGATCAATTCGCCGGCCTTCCTAGTGAAGATGCCGCTACTCATCTAAACAACTTTGTTGATTTGTGCGATATGCAAAAGAAGAAAGATACATATAATGATATTGTTAAATTGAAGTTATTTCCGTTTTCACTTAGAGATTGTGCTAAAGATTGGTTTTCGTCTTTGCCTAAAAATAGTATTGATTCTTGGAACAAGTGCAAAGATGCTTTTATCTCTAAGTATTTTCCTCCCGCTAAGATTATCACTCTTAGGAACGATACTATGTATTTTAAACAACTTGATAATGAGCATGTTTCCAAATCTTGGGAAAGAATGAAATTGATGATTCGCAATTGCCCCACTCATGGTTTGAATTTATGGATGATCATACAAAAAAATTATGCCGGTTTGAACTTTGCTTCTAGAAATCTCTTAGATTCGGCCGCGGGAGGCACGTTTATGGAAATCACGTTAGGAGATGCTACAAAACTTCTTGATAATATTATGGCAAATTATTATCAATGGCATACCGAAAGATCTTCTAGTAAAAAAGTGCATGCTATAGAAGAAATCAATGTTTTGAGTGGAAAGATGAATGAACTTATGAAATTGTTTGCTACTAGAAATACTCCTCTTGATCCCAATGATATGCCTTTGTCTACTTTGATTGAGAATAATAATGAATCCATGGATGTGAATTTTGTTGGTATGAATAGTTTTGGAAACAACGCTTATAGAGGAAACTTTAATTCTAGACCGTTCCCTAGTAATTCCGCTAATAATTATGGAAATTCCCACAATAATTCTTATGGTAATTTTAATAAGATGCCCTCTGATTTTGAGAATAGTGTGAAAGAATTTATGATTTCTCAAAAGAATTTTGATGCCTTGCTTGAAGAAAAATTGCTCAAAGTTGATGATTTGGCTAGGAACGTTGATAGACTTTCGCTTGAGGTTGATTCTCTTAAACTTAGATCTTCTTCTCCTAAGCATGATATCAATGAGTCTCTCAAAGTAATGAGAATTTCCATTGACGAGTGCAAGGAAAGAACCGCTAGATTGCGTGCTAAGAAAGATAGCTTTATAAAGGCGTGTTCTTCTAGTTTCCATGAAAATAATGATGAAGATCTTAAAGTTATTGATGTGTCTCCTATTAGATATTTGTTTTGCAATATGAATCTTGATAATAATGGGACTGAAGATGAGTCAACTTTACCTAGAAGGCGTCCCAAAAATTCGGAGTTCTTAGATCTTGATGCTAAATTTGGTAAAAGTGGGATTGGAGAGGTCATGACTTTAAATAGTATTGAACCCACTATCTCGGATTTCAAGGAATTTGATTATATTAATTGTTCTTTAGAAGGTTGTATTTCCTTGTTGCAATCCAGTGTTAATTCTCTGCATGCTTATAGTCAAAATAAAGCTTTTACCAAACATATTGTTGATGCCTTGTTGCAATCTTATGATGAAAAACTTAATTTGGAAGTTTCTATACCTAGAAAACTTAATGATGAGTGGGAACCTACTATAAAAATTAGAATTAAAGATCATGAGTGTTTGGTTCGTGTGATTTGGGTTCTAGTGTTTCCACGATTCCGAAAACTTTATGTGATATTCTAGGTTTCCATGATCTTGATGATTGCTCTTTAAATTTGCGCCTTGCGGATTCCACCATTAAAAAGCCAATGGGAAGGACCAATGATGTTCTCATTGTTGCAAATAGAATTTTGGTGCCCGTAGATTTTATCGTTCTTGATATAGATTGCAATCTTTCTTGCCCTATTATTCTTGGTAGACCTTTCCTTAGAACGATTGGTGCGATTATTGATATGAAGGAAGGGAATATTAGATTCCAATTTCCATTAAAGAAAAGCATGGAGCACTTTCCAAGAAATAAAGTCAAATTACCTTATGAATCTATCATGCGAGGTACATATGAACCAAGTGCCAAAGATGGCACTACTTAGATCTATCTTCGCTTTTATGCCTAGCTAGGGGCGTTAAACGATAGCGCTAGTTGGGAGGCAACCCAATTTTGGGACTAACATATTGATCCAGTGCCCAATGCCAGTTCCTGTTTGTTGCATGTTTTTTGTTTTGCAGAAAATCCATATCAAACGGAGTCCAAACGCGATAAAAACTTACGGAGATATTTTTGGAATATATGTGATTTATGGGAAAAAGAATAAACGCGAGATGATGCCCGAGGAGTCCACAAGGACGGGAGTCCTTGTAGACACTCCGTAAGGCGATTGGTGCCCTTCTTTCTCCGCAAGAAAGCTAATATCCGGATAAAAATCGTGTTAAAATTTTAGCCCAATCGGAGTTATGAATCTCTGGGAATTTAAGAAACGGTGAAAGGCTAGAATCAAGGAGCGCAGAAACAGAAGGAAACAGACAGAGAGATCCAATCTCGGAGGGGCTCCCGCCCCTCCGCCGCCATGGAGGCGAAGGACCATAGGGGAAACCCTTGTCCCATCTTGGGGGAGGTCAAATAAGCAGAAGGAGGGGGCCTCTCTTCCCCTATTCCCCGGTGGCGCCGGAATTCCGCTAGGGCCATCATCGTGACGGAGATCTACACCAACAACTTCACCGCCATCATCACCAACTCTCTCCCCCTCTATGCAGCGGTGTAACACCCCTTCTCCCCGCTGTAATCTCTACTTCAACATGGTGCTCAACGCTATATATTATTTCCCAATGATGTACGGCTATCCTATGATGTTTAGATCCATTTTGTCCTATGGGTTGATTAATGATCATGATTGGTTCGAGTTACATGTTTTATTATTGGTGCTATCCTATGGTGCTCTCCGTGTCGCGCAAGCATGAGGGATATCCGCTGTAGGGTTTGCAATATGTTCATGGTTTGCTTATTGTCTGCATTGCGTGAGTGATAGAAACACAAACACGGATAAGTGGGTTATGGCGTATGGGAATATAGAGGACTTGATACTTTAATGCTATGGTTGGGTTTTACCTTAATGATCTTTAGTAGTTACAGATGTTTGCTAGAGTTCCAATCATAAGTGCATATGATCCAAGAAGAGAAAGTATGTTAGCTTATGCCTCTCCCTCATATAAAATTGCAATAGTGATCACCGGTCTAGTTATCGATTGCCTAAGGACAAATAACTTTATCGTGACAAAAACCTCTGTACTAAAACTAACTTAGTTGTTTCTTTATCTTAACAGCCCCTAGTTTTTATTTACGTGCTCTTTATTATCTTGCAAACCTATCCTACAACACCTACAAAGTACTTCTAGTTTCATACTTGTTCTAGGTAAAGCGAACGTTAAGCGTGCATAGAGTTGTATCGGTGGTCGATAGAACTTGAGGGAATATTTGTTCTACCTTTAGCTCCTCGTTGGCTTCGACACTCTTACTTATCAAAAGAGGCTACAACTAATCCCCTGTACTTGTGGGTTATCAAGACCTTTTTCTGGCGCCGTTGCCGGGGAGCGGGGTGAATATTCTCATGTGTGCTTGTTTGCTTTATCACTAAGTAGACTTTATTTGTTGTTCTAAGTTGTTCTCTATCTTTAGTTATGGATATGGAACACGAAACACCAAAAAAATTAGGTGTAGTTGATACTCATGGATATGGGGAACTTCCTAAAACCCTCGATGCTCATTATGTGAAAGATATTATGCACTACTTTAATAATCCTGAGAAATCCCCATTCAGCTATATAATGGGAGATACATTAGATCAACGTGAATACTTTAGGGATTCTCACTTGACTCAAAAAGGGAAATTATTATGGGATCAAATTTATGTGTTGCATTGGTATGCTTGGAATTTATGCCAGAGATATGATTATACTTGTTGCTCTAGGATGAAGGCTCGACACCATCCCTTTTCTTGTAGATTTAATGATAGTGAAACCTTGGCTTCTTATGATAATGGTATATATGATTATTATGATATGGAACGAATAGAAGAATTCATTGCTTTTAAGGGTGCTTATGAAGTGAATCTTTGTCTAAAAAGTATGAAGCTTTTGATGATGATGTTTATAGGCCTGAAAATTTTGCTATACTTAAATATTGCTATGAGAATTATGGATACAATGCCGATATTGATGCATTTATTGAGAAAGTCTCTGCTATCCAAGAAAAGACTAATATGTTGCAGGAATCTATGGAAGAAGAAAATGCTAAAATTGTGAGCTCATTGGATGAAAAAGATTATGAGGAGAGCGAAGACAAAAGGAGGAAGAGCGGATTAGCTACCCGTGCCCACCTTCTAATGAGAGTAACTCTTCAAATCATACATTGTTTAATTTCCCTTCGTTCTTACTGAAGGATGATTGCTATGATTATTGCTATGATCCCTTTAATTTGTTTGAAATATCCTTTTTTGATGAACTTGATGCTTGCTATGCTTGTGGCCATGATGCCAATATGAATGATGCTTATGGAGATGAACTTGCTATAGTTCCTTATGTTAAGAATGAAATTGTTACTATTGCACCCACACATGATAGTCCTGTTATCTTTTTGAATTCTCCCAACTACACTATATCGGAGAAGTTTGTGCTTATTAAGGATTATATTGATGGGTTGCGTTCTACTATTACACCTGATGATTTTGATAAATATAATATGCATGTGATTTCTGCTCCTACTTGCAATTATTATGAGAGAGGAACTACATCTCCGCCTCTCTATGTTTCGAATACGATAAAGTTGCAAGAAACTATTTATACTATGCATTGGCCTTTACTTTGTGTGCATGAATTGTTCTTTTATGACATGCTGATGCATAGGAAGAGAGTTAGACTTCATCATTACATGATATATGTTAATTTGTGCTCACTACTAAATTACAAATCATTGTTAATTAAAATTGGCTTTGATATACCTTGGGATCCGGGTGGATCCATTACTTGAGCACTATATGCAAAGCTTAATGGCTTTAAAGAAAGCGCTGGCAGGGAGACAACCCGGAAGTTTTAGAGAGTCATTTATTTCTGTTGAGTGCTTTTATAAAGTTCTAAAACAAAAAAATAAAGTGGGGAACCTAAAACTTTTCAAAAAGAAAAGTGAAAGTAAGAAGGACGAGCATCATTGAAGTGGGGGAGCTCCTTGAACTTTGTTCGTGCCCATGGAAACTTTGAAAATCTTGAATTACAGAAACTTTTCAACAAAAATAATTATCCATTGTAAAAATTCATTGTATTATAAAAATAATGTGCGAAGATTTGCCTTTGGGATGATTAGATTGCTTGTTTGGTATGTGTAGTGGAAAAACAGAAACTTTGGCTATAGCGCGTGAATTTACATTTTTTACTGGAAAGTCAAACGGTTCGGAAACTTTTTGCAGAGTACTTATATACAATTTTTTTATTTTTTCCTAATTTTTTAGAATTTTTGGAGTTACAGAAGTATGGTAGATGTTCAGATTGCTATAGGCTGTCCTGTTTATCGATGGTATAAGCCATGGAGAAGTTATAATATAGTAGCTACAATTCAAAGACAAAATATGAATGGGTTTGAAATAGTTCTTAAAGTGGTGTTTGTTTTATTATACTAACGGATCTCACGAGGGTTTTTGTTAAGTTTTATGTGATTGAAGTTTTCAAGTTTTGTGTGAGATCACGAGGGATGAAGGAATAAGGACAGGCAAGAGCCTAAGCTTGGGGATGCCCGAGGCACCCCAAGGTAACATTCAAGGACTCCCAAGCAACTAAGCTTGGGGATGCCCCGAAAGGCATCCCCTCTTTCTTCTAACGATCATCGGTAATTTTACTTGGAGCTATATTTTTATTCGTCACATGTTATGCGTAAACCTTGGAGCGTCGTGTGCTTTTTCTTTTTCTTTTAACAATGCATCATGCTGGTATGAGATAGTCCTTGGTTGATTTATACAATGCTCTTTTCACTTCACTTATATCTTTTGAGTATGGCTTTATAGAATGCTTCATGTGCTTCACTTATATCATTTGAAGTTCGGATTGCCTGTTTCTTTACACATAGAAAACCGCCATTTGTAGAATGCTCTTTTGCTTCACTTATATTTGTTAGAATGTGGGCATATCTTTTTTATAAAGAATTAAACTCTCTTGCTTCACTTATAACTATTTAGAGAGTCAACAGGAATTGGTCATTCACATGGTTAGTCATAAAATCCTACATAAAACTTGTAGATCACTGAATATGATATGTTTGATTCCTTGCAATAGTTTTGCGATATAAAGATGGTGATATTAAAGTCATGCTAGTGAGTAATTGTGGATTGGTACAAATACTTGTGTTAAGGTTTGTGATTCCCTAAGCATGCACGTATGGTGAACCATTATGTGATGAAGTCGGAGCATGATTTATTTTTTGATTGTCTTTCTTATGAGTGGCGGTCGGGGACAAGCAATGGTCTTTTCCTACCAATCTATCCCTCTGCGAGCATGTAGTACTTTGTTTAGATAGCTAATAGATTTTTGCAATAAGTATGTGAGTTCTATATGACTAATGTTGAGTCCATGGATTATGCACACTCTCACCCTTCCACCATAGCTAGCCTTTCTAGTACCGTGCAATATTGAGTTGTAAGTAAATAAAAGTGTGATGATCATCATTATTAGAGCATTGCCCCAGTGAGGAAGGGATGATGGAGACTATGATTCCCCCACAAGTCAGGATGAGACTCCACACGAAAAAAGGGCAGAAAAAAGAGAGGGCCCAAAAAACAAAAAAAATGAGTGAAAAAGAGAGAAGGGGCAATGTTACTATCCTGTTACCACACTTGTGCTTCAAAGTAGCACCATGTTCTTCATAGAGAGAGTCTCCTATGTTGTCACTTTCATATACTAGTGGGAATTTTTCATTATAGAACTTGGCTTGTATATTCCGATGATTGGCTTCCTCAAAAGCCCGAGGTCTTCATGAGCAAGCAAGTTGGATGCACACCCACTTAGTTTTCAGTTTGAGATTTCATACACTTATAGCTCTAGTGCATCCGTTGTATGGAAATCCCTACTCATTTGCATCGATATCGATTGATGGGCATCTCCATAGCCCATTAATTTTCCTAGTTGATGTGAGACTTTCTTCCTTTTTGTCTTCTCCACGCAACCCCCACAATCATATTCTATTCCACCTATAGTGCTACGTCCATGGCTCACGCTCACGTATTGCGTGAAAGTTGAAAAGGTTTGAGAACATCAAAAGTATGAAACAATTGCTTGGCTTGTCATCGGGGTTGGGCATGATGAAATACTTTGTGTGATGAAGATGGAGCATAGCCAGACTATATGATTTGTAGGGATAATTTTCTTCGGCCATGTTATTTTGAAAAGACATGATTGCTTTATCACTATGCTTGAAGTATTATTGTCTTAATGTCAAATGATAGACTATTGCTTTGAATCACCCGTGCATTAATATTCATGCCATGATTAGATTACATGATCAAGATTATGCTAGGTAGCATTCCACATCAAAAATTATCTTTTTTATCATTTACCTACTCAAGGACGTGCAGAAATTAAGCTTGGGGATGCTGATACGTCTCCGTCGTATCTATAATTTTGATTGTTCCATGCCAATATTCTACAACTTTTATATACTTTTGACAAGTTTTTATACTATTTTTGGGACTAACATATTGATCCAGTGCCCAGTGCCAGTTCCTGTTTGTTGCATGTTTTTTGTTTTGCACAAAATCCATATCAAATGAAGTCCAAATGTGATAAAAACTTAAGGAGATTTTTTTGGAATATATGTGATTTTTGGGAAAATGAATCAACGCAAGACGGTGCCCAAGGGGTCCACAAGGACGGGAGGCGCTCCCCAGGAGGTAGGGTGCGCCCCTGGTCCTTGTGGCAACTCTTTAAGGCGGTTGGTGCCCTTCTTTTGCCGCAAGAAAGCTAATATCCAGATAAAAATAATGTTAAAATTTCAGCCCAATTGGGGTTACGGATCTCCGGGAATTGAAAAAACGGTGAAAAGCCAGAATCAAGGAGCGTAGAAACAGAAGGAAACAGAGAGAGATCCAATCTCGGAGGGGCTCCCGCCCCTCCGCCACCATGGGGGCCAAGGAACAGAGGGGAAACCCTTCTCCCATCTATGGGGGAGGTCAAGGAAGAAGAAGAAGGAGGGGGATCTCTCCCCCCCTCTCCCGGTGGCGCCAGAACGCCGCCAGGGCCATCATCATGACAGATATCTACACCAACAACTTCACTGCTGTCATCACCAGCTCTCTCCCCCTCTATGCAGTGGTGTAACACCCCTTCTCCCCATTGTAATCTATACTTAAACATGGTGCTCAACGCTATATATTATTACCCAGTGATGTATGGCTATCCTATGATGTTTGAGTAGATCTTTTTTGTTATCGGTACTGTCCTATGGTGCTCTCTGTGTCGCGCAAGCGTGAGGGATCTCTGTTGTAGGGTTTGCAATATTTTCATGGTTTTCTTATCGTCTGTGTTGCATGAGTGATAGAAACATGAACATGGATAAGTGGGTTATGGCGTATGGGAATAAAGAGGACTTGATACTTTAATGCTATGGTTGAGTTTTACCTTAATGATCTTTAGTAGTTATGGGTGTTTGCTAGAGTTCCAATCATAAGTGCATATGATCCAAGAAGAGAAAGTATGTTAGCTTATGCCCCTCCCTCATATAAAATTGCAATAGTGATTGCCGGTCTAGTTATCGATTTCCTAAGGACAAATAACTTTCTCGTGACAAAAAACTCTCTACTAAAACTAACTTAGTTGTTTCTTTATCTTAACAACCCCTAGTTTTTATTTACGTGCTCTTTATTATCTTGCAAACCTATCCTACAAGACCTACAAAGTACTTCTAGTTTCATACTTGTTCTAGGTAAAGCAAACGTTAAGCGTGCGTAGAGTTGTATCGGTGGTTGATAGAACTTGAGGGAATATGTGTTCTACCTTTAGCTCCTTGTTGGGTTTGACACTCTTACTTATCGAAAGAGGCTACAACTGATCCCCTATAGTTGTGGGTTATCACAAACCAAGGCAAAAGACGACAATGAGGCCTCGGATGGAACGAACAGGAGCCATGGAAGATACACTGGTCCAGTTGCAGGCCGAGGGGACTGGTTCGGGTGCGGGCACGTGTTGGGGCTGACATCACCTGAGAATAGCATGATGTGTGGGGGGAATAGAGGGAGGGACTGGCCAACGTTTGAGGGTATGGTAGGGCGGCGAAGGCGGAGCAGCCGTGGGAGGCGGGAGCAGGCAGAACCGACGGGGTGGTTTGTTTTGGGCGGCTGGAGGAAGAAGACAAGAGATAGAAGATACACGATAGATGTTGGATGTCAATCCAACAGCTGGTAGGCAGAATCGTTTGTTCACTAGCTAGTAAGTCTACATCACCTTGGATAGGCTTTTTCCTCGTGGATTCCAAATGTCAAAATCCAAATCTGTCATGGCCATGTAGCCTTTCCTATGAAAATTTACAGCCCATTTGGTGTGCTAGTTCAAAATAGGTTTGTGGGTGCTGGTGGGGGCTAATCACTTGGGTTCTGTAATGCACGATAAGCTCAAGCAGCTAGCGAGAGTGATGTTATTTCCCTTGGTTGGTATTCGCTACAATATTTCTCTCTTAATTAAACAAATGGCAAGCCATTTGCCTTGTTTCAAACAAAATATGACAGTCATAGATGAGTTGAAACCCATATTACAAACTGTACAAAAGGACGAGGGTTAATTGTTCATCAGGTTTAGGCAAAACCTAGACTGAACATGCATGGCAATAACATCTAACCCAACCATTGTTTTTGGTAGTTACAAACAAATGGGTCGGTCTGATCCAAAAAGTTTACTGCCATATGATGACAAGTTGTTGTAAATATAAGCCGAGCACATTCAAAAGCCCATTTGTCGATCTGAAACTTCTTCTCTTGCTTTTCAACATATCCATCCATGAGAAATTTCTTGTTGAAAAACTTAAGCCTCATGGACAATAGTAACCTCGCATTCAACAGGAAGAATGTGACGAAGTTTCTGTTTGCCTGATTGGATGCATAACCTTCCATCATTATTGTCCTCAAACAAATGCCATGAGAACTGAGAAAAACCTGGTGCTTATTACACCACCGATTGGTTATATGTTTTTCTCCATGTGTTGCTGCCTACGTAGACATGAAGATTGAAAATAATTAAGGTCTAAAAAACAATATGTCGATAGAGCGACAACCATAATTCTAGTACAATATATATGGGATTTCAATTTGCATGAAATAATCACCTTTATATATAAATTCTCCAGACATGGAAAGCATCGCAATAAGCCAATAATTTTGTTTGGGTCAATGCTAAACATTCCGATATATAAGATCTTGACAGAATCCAACACCATTGATAGGTGCTACGTCTTGAGCTTGCGTTGGTTTTCCTTGAAGAGTAAAGGGTGATGCAACAAAGTAGCGTAAATATTTCCCTCAGTTTTTGAGAACCAAGGTATCAATCCAGTAGGAGGCTCCTCAAAAGTCCCACACACCTACACAAACAAACAAGAACCTTGCAACCAATGCAATATATGGGTTGTCAATCCCTTCACAGCCACTTGCGAAAGTGAGATCTGATAGAGACAATATGATAAGATAAATATTTTTGGTATTTTTATGATATAGATTGGAAAAGCAAAGATGCGAATAAAAGTAGATGGTAAACTTATATGATAAAAGATAGACCCGGGGGCCATAGGTTTCACTAGTGGCTTTTCTCAAGATAGCATAAGTATTACGGTGGGTGAACAAATTACTGTCGAGCAATTGATAGAAAAGTGAATACTTATGAGATTATCTATGTATATAGGCATCACGTTCGTGACAAGTAGATCGACTCATGCCTGCATCTACTACTATTACTCAACACATCGACCGACTCCTGCCTGCATCTAGAGTAGTAAGTTCATAAAGAACAGAGTAACACATTAAGAAAGATGACATGATGTAGAGGGATAAACTCATGCAATATGATATAAACCCCATCTTTTTATCCTCGATGGCAACAATACAATACGTGCCTTGCTGCCCCTGCTGTCACTGGGAAAGGACACCACAAGATTGAACCCAAAGCTAAGCACTTCTCCCATTGCAAGAAAGATCAATCTAGTAGGCCAAACCAAACTGATAATTGGAAGAGACTTGCAAAGATAACTTAATCACACATAAAAGAATTCAGAGGAGATTCAAATATTTCTCATAGATAAACTTGATTAGAAACCCACTATTCATCGGATCTCGACAAACACACCGCAAAAAATAGTTACATCGAATAGATATCCAAGAAGATAGTGGAGAACTTTGTATTGAGAATCAAAGAGAGAGAAGAAGCCATCTAGTTAATAACTATGGACCCGAAGGTCTGTGGTAAACTACTCACAACTCATCGGAAGGGCCTTGGAGATGATGTAGAGGCCCTCCATGGTCGATTTCCCTTCCGGCGGAGTGCTGACGAAGGCTCCAAGATGGGATCTCGCGGATACAGAAGGTTGCGGTGGTGGAATTAGGTTTTCGTGGTGCTCCTCGAAGGTTTCAGGGTATGTGGGTATATATAGGAGGAAGAAGTAGGTCGGTGAATGCTCGAGGGGCCCACGAGGGTGGGGGGCACGCCCACCTCTAGGGAGCGTGTCGGGCACCCTTGTGGCCACCTCCTCTGTTGCTTGACGTCCACTTCAAGTCCCCTGGATCATGTTTGTTCCAAAAATATCGCTCCCAAAGGTTTCATTCCGTTTGGACTCCGTTTGATATTCCTTTTCTTCGAAACACTAAAATAGGCAAAAAAACAGCAATTCGGGCTGGGCCTCTGGTTAGTAGGTTAGTCCCAAAAATGATATAAAAGTGTAAAGTAAAGCCCATAAACATCCAAAACGGGTAATCTAATAGCATGGAATAATAAAAAATTATAGATACATTGGAGACGTATCAAGCATCCCCAAGCTTAATTCCTGCTCGTCCTCGAGTAGGTAAATGATAAAAGCAGAATTTTTGATGTGGAATGCTACCTAGAATAATTCTCAATGTAATTTTCTTTATTGTGGCATGAATGTTCAGATCCAAATGATTCAAAATAAAAGTTCATATTGACATAAGAAATAGTAATACTTCAAGCATACTAATAAAGCAATCATGTCTTCTCAAAATAACATGGCTAAAGAAAGTTATCCCTACAAAATCATATAGTCTGGATGTTGCTCTATCTTCATCACACAAAGTATTTAATCATGCAGAACCCCGATGACAAGCCAAGCAATTGTTTCATACTTTAGTAATCTCAAACTTTTCAACTTTCACGCAATACATGAGCGTGAGCCATGGACATAACACTATATGTGGAATAGAATGGTGGTTGTGGAGAAGACAAAAAGGAGGAAGATAGTCTCACATCAACTAGGCGTATCAACATGCTATGGAGATTCCCATTAATAGATATCAATGTGAGTGAGTAGGGATTGCCATGCAACGGATGCACTACAGCTATAAATGCATGAAATCTCAACAAAAGAAACTAAGTGGGTGTGCATCCAACTTGCTTGCTCATGAAGACCTAGGGCATTTTGAGGAAGCCCATCATTGGTATATACAAGCCAAGTTCTATAATGAAAAATTCCTACTAGTATATGAAAGTGACAACATAGGAGACTCTCTATCATGAAGATCATGGTGCTACTTTGAAGCACAAGTGTGGTAAAAAGGATAGTAGCATTGCCCCTTCTCTCTTTTTCTCTCATTTTTTTATTTGGCCTTTCTCTTTTTTTTATTTGGCCTTTCTCTTTTTTTATATGGTGGGCTCTTTGGCCTCTTTTTTTATAAAGTCCGAAGTCTCATCCCGACTTGTGGGGGAATCACAGTCTCCATCATCCTTTCCTCACTAGGACAATGCTCTAATAATGAAGATCATCACACATTTATTTACTTACAACTCAAGATTACAACTCGATACTTAGAACAAGATATGACTCTATATGAATGCCTCCGGCGGTGTACTGGGATATGCAATGAATCAACAGTTACATGTATGAAAATTATGAGGGTGGCCTTGCCACAAATACGATGTCAACTACATGATCATGCAAAAGAAATATGACAATGATTATGTGTGTCCTAATAAACGGAACGGTGGAAAGTTGCATGGCAATATATCTCGGAATGGCTATGGAAATGCCATAATAGGTAGGTATGGTGGCTGTTTTGAGGAAGGTATATGGTGGGTGTATGGTATCGGCGAAAGTTGCGCGGCACAAGAGAGGCTAGCAATGGTGGAAGGGTGAGAGTGCGTATAATCCATGGACTCAACATTAGTCATAAAGAACTCATATACTTATTGCAAAAATCTACAAGCCATTGAAAACAAAGTACTACGCGCATGCTCCTAGGGGGATAAATTGGTAGGAAAAGACCATCGCTCGTACCCGACCGCCACTCATAAGGAGGACAATCAATAAATAAAATTATGCTCCAACTTCATCACAAAGCGGTTCATCATACGTGCATGCTACGGGAATCACCAACTTCAACACAAGTATTCTTTAAATTCACAATTACCCAACTATCATGACTCTAATATCACCACCTCTACATCTCAAAACAATTATCAAGTATCAAATTGATCATAGCATCCAATTCACTTCCTATGATAGTTTTTATTATACCCAACTTGGATGCCCATCATTCTAGGACCAATTTTATAACCATAGCAAATACCATGATGTTCTAAGAGACTCTCAAAATAATATAAGTGAAGCATGAGAGCTCAACAATTTCTACAAAATTAAACCATCGCCGTGCTCTAAAAGATATAAGTGAAGCACTAGAGCAAAAGTATCTAGCTCAAAAGAGATAAGTGAAGCACATAGAGTATTCTAATAAATTCTAAATCATGTGGGTTTATCCCAAAAGGTGTGTACAGAAAGGATGATTATGGTAATTTAAAAAGCAAAGACTAATATCATACAAGATGCTCCAAGCAAAACACATATCATGTGGCGAATAAAAATATAGCTCCAAGTAAAGTTACCGATAGATGAAGCCGAAAGAGGGGATGCCTTCCGGGGCATCCCCAAGCTTAGGCTTTTGGTTATCCTTGAATATCTTGGGGTGCATGGGCATCCCCAAGCTTAGGCTCTTGCCACTCCTTATTCCATATTCCATCAAATCTTTTACCCAAAACTTGAAAACTTCACAACACAAAACTCAACAGGAAATCTCATAAGCTCCGTTAGTGCAAGAAAGAGAAACCACCACATAAGGTACTGTAATGAACTCATTATTTATTTATATTGGTGTTAAACCTTCTGTATTTCAACTTCTCTATGGTTCATACCCACCGATACTAGTCATAGATGCATCAAAATAAGCAAACAACACACGAAAAACAGAATCTGTCAAAAACAGAACAGTCTGTAGCAATTTGTAACTCTCGAATACTTATTGAACTCTAAAAATCCTACAAAAATAGTAAGTCCTGGGAAATTTGTCTATTTATCTACAGAAAAAAGAATCAACGCAAAATCATGTTTCTGTGAATTACTAAAAGTATTTTCATGCGTGCAAAGTTTCTGTTTTTCTGCAGAATCAAATTAACTATCACCATAGGTTATCCTATAGGTTCTACTTGGCACAAACACTAATTAAAACATGAAAACATATCTAAAAAGAAGCTAGATGAAATATATATTGAATAACATCTAGGAAAAATATTGGGTTGTCTCCCAACAAGCGCTTTTCTTTAAAGCCTTTTAGCTAGGCATTGGTAATTTTAATGATGCTCACATGAAAGACAAGAATTGAAGCGCAAAGAGAGCATCATGAAACACGTGACAAACACATCTAAGTCTAACATACTTCCTATACATAGACATATTACAAGAAAACAAATTTGCAAGGCAAACAAAAACTAGCATATGCAAGGAATAAGAAAGAGACGATAGAATCTCAACATGACGAGAGGTAATTTAGTAAGATAAAAATTTCTACGACCATATTTTCCTCTCTCATAATAATTACATGTAGGATAATAGGCAAATTCAACAAAATAGCTATCACATAAAATATTCTTAACACGATCCACATGCATGCAAAGTTGACACTCTTCCAAGATAGTGGGATTAACATTAACTAAAGTCATGACCTCTCCAAACCCACTTTTATCAAAAATATTATAAGATTGAACATACTCCAAATATGTGGGATCTAAAGTTGAAACTCTTCCAAACCCACTTTCAATATTATTGCAAACACTATTATCAATCTCATATTCATCATGGGGCTTAAATAAAATTTGAAGATAAGAAGAATCACCCCAATCATGATCATTGCAACAAGTAATAGGCATAGCAAAACTAGCATTCCCAAGCTTAGGGTTTTGCATATTATTAGCATAATTGACATCAAGAGAATTTATAGTAAAATCATTGCAATCATGCTTTTTATTCAAAGAGTTACCGTGAATCTCTTCATGAATTTCTTCATCATAATTTTCAGATTCACGAATTTCAAGCAAAGCTTCATAAAGATAATCTAGTGCACAAAACTCACTAGCAATTGGTTCATCATAATTGGATATCTTAAAAAGATTAGAAAGCGGATGAGGATCCATAGATCTTAGCTTCTCTGTTTAGCAACCAAACAACCAAACGAGCCAAGTAAGACATCAAAGCAAATGAAAAGACTAACAGAAGAAGGGCGAATAAAACGGCAAGGGTGAAGTGGGGGAGAGGAAAACGAGAGGCAAATGGAAAATAATGTAATGCGAGGGAGATGAATTTGTGATGGGTACTTGGTATGTCTTGACTTGAGCAAAGACCTCCCCGGCAACGGAGCCAGAAATCCTTCTTGCTACGTTTTGAGCTTGCGTTGGTTTTCCTTGAAGAGGAAAGGGTGATGCAGCAAACTAGCATAAGTATTTCCCTCAGTTTTTGAGAACCAAGGTATCAATCCAGTAGGAGGCTCCTCAAAAGTCCCACGCACCTACACAAACAACAAGAACCTCGCAACAAACGCAAAAAAGGGGTTGTCAATCCCTTCACGGCTACTTCGAAAGTGAGATCTGATAGAGATAATATGATAAGATAAATATTTTTGGTCTTTTTATGATATAGATTGGAAAAGTAAAGATGCAATAAAAGTAGATAGTAAACTTATATGATAAAAGATAGACCCGAGGGCCATAGGTTTCACTAGTGGCTTTTCTGAAGATAGCATAAGTATTACGGTGGGTGAACAAATTATTGTCGAGAAATTGATAGAAATGTGAATAATTATGAGATTAGCTAGGCAAGATCATGTATATAGGCATCACGTCCGTGACAAGTAGATCGACTCCTGCCTGCATCTACTACTATTACTCCACACATCGACCGACTCCTGCCTGCATCTAGAGTATTAAGTTCATAAAGAACAGAGTAACACATTAAGAAAGATGACATGATGTAGAGGGATAAACTCATGCAATATGATATAAACCCCATCTTTTTATCCTCGATGGCAACAGTACAATATGTGCCTTGCTGCCCCTGCTTTCACTGGGAAAGGACACCGCAAGACTGAACCCAAAGCTAAGCACTTCTCCCATTGCAAGAAAGATCAATCTAGTATGCCAAACCAAACTGGTAATTCAAAGAGACTTGCAAAGATAACTTAATCACACATAAAAGAATTCAGAGGAGATTCAAATATTTCTCATAGATAAACTTGATCATAAACCCACAATTCATCGAATCTCGACAAACACACCGCAAAAAGAGTTACATCGAATAGATCTCCAAGAAGATCGAGGAGAACTTTGTATTGAGAATCAAAGAGAGAGAAGACGCCATCTAGCTAATAACTATGGACCCGAAGGTCTGTGGTAAACTACTCTCAACTCATCGGAAGGGCCTTGGAGATGATGTAGAGGCCCTCTGTGGTCGATTCCCCCTCCGGTGGAGCACCGGCGAAGGCTCCAAGATGGGATCTCGTGGATACAGAAGGTTGTGGCAGTGGAATTAGGTTTTCGTGCTGCTCCTCGAAGGTTTCAGGGTACGTGGGTATATATAGGACGAAGAAGTAGGTCGGTGGACGCTCGAGGGCCCACGAGAGTGGGGGGCGCGCCCATCCCTAGGGGGCGTCCTGGGCACCCTCGTGGCCGCCTCCTCTGTTGCTTGACGTCCACTCCAAGTCCCCTGGATCACGTTTGTTCCAAAAAGATCGCTCCCGAAGTTTTCATTCCGTTTGGACTCTGTTTGATATTCCTTTTCTTCAAAACACTGAAATAAGCAAAAAAACAGCAATTCGGGCTGGTCCTCCGGTTAGTAGGTTAGTCCCAAAAATGATATAAAATTGTAAAGTAAAGCCCATAAACATTCAAAACGGGTAATATAATAGCATGGAACAATCAAAAATTATAGATACGTTGGAGACGTATCAATAGGCTATCGATGGACGAACTCCTCATTGAGCTTATAACATAATATTAGTATCCAAAGTGTACTCCAAGATGACATAAAACTTATGCGCACAAATGGAAAATGCAGCTTGTGATTACAATAGTGTAGATGATAATTGATACGTCTCCATCGTATCTATAATTTTTGATTGTTCCATGCCAATATTATTCACTTTCATATACTTTTTGGCAACTTTTTATATTATTTTTGGGACTAACATATTGATCCAGTGCCCAGTGCCAGTTCCTGTCTGTTGCATGTTTTTTGTTTCGCAGAAACCCAATATCAAACGGAGTCCAAACGGAAAAAAACGGACGGAGATTTTTTTTGGAATATTTATGATTTTCTGGAAGTAAAATCAACGCGAAACGGTATCCGAGGTGGGCATGAGGTAGGGGGGCGCGCCCTACCCCCCAGGAGCGCCCCTGACCCTCGTGGTCCACCCATAAGGCGGTTGATGCTCTTCTTCTGGCGCAAGAAAGATAATTTTATGAGAAAGATCTGGGTGAAAGATTCACCCCAATCGGAGTTACGGATCTCCAGATATAAAGGAAAAAGTGAAGGGGTAGAATATGCCAACGCAGCGAACGCAGAAACAGAGAGATAGATCCAATCTCGGAGGGGCTCTCGCCCCTCCCAAGCCATGGGAGCGAAGGGCAAGAGGGGAAACCCTCCTCCCATCTAGGGAGGAGGTCAAGGAAGAAGAATAAGAAGGGGGGCTCTCTCCCCCTTGCTTCCGGTGGCGCCGGAATGCCGCCGAGGGCCATCATCATCACCGCGATCTTCACCAACACCTCCGCCATCTTTACCAACATCTCCACCAACCCTTCCCCCCTCTATGCAGCGGTGTAACCTCTCTCTTACCCGCTGTAATCTCTACTTAAACATGGTGCTCAAAGCTATATATTATTTCCCAATGATGTATGGCTATCCTATGATGTTTGAGTAGATCTGTTTTGTCCTAATGGCTATTTGATGATCGTGATTGGTTTGAGTTGTATGTTTTATTATTGGTGCTGTCCTATGGTGCCCTCCATGTCGAGCAAGTGTGAGGGATTCCCGCTGTAGGGTTTGCAATATGTTTATCATTTTCTTATGGTGGGTGGCGTGAGTGACAGAAGCACATACCCGAGTAAGTAGGTTGTTTGCGTATGGGATAAAGGGGACTTGATGCTTTAATGCTATGGTTGGGTTTTACCTTAATGAATCTTTAGTAGTTGCGGATGCTTGCTAGAGTTCCAATCATAAGTGCATATGATCCAAGTAGAGAAAGTATGTTAGCTTATGCCTCTCCCTCAAATAAAATTGCAATAATGATTACCGGTCTAGTTATCGATTGCCTAGGGACAAATAACTTTCTTGTTGACAAAAGCTCTTTACTTTTACTAATTTAGTTGTGTCTTTACATTAACAGCCCCTAGTCTTTATTTACTCGCTCTTTACTTTCTCACAAACCTATCCAAAAACACCTACAATGTACTTCTAGTTTCATACTTGTTCTAGGTAAAGTAAACATTAAGCGTGCGTAGAGTTGTATCGGTGGTCGATAGAACTTTAGGGAATATTTGTTCTACCTTTAGCTCCTCGTTGGGTTCGACACTCTTACTTATCGAAAACTGTTGCGATCCCCTATACTTGTGGGTTATCAAGACCTTTTTCTGGCGCCGTTGCCGGGGAGTCATAGCGTGGGGTGAATATTACCGTGTGTGCTTGTTTGCTTTATCACTAAGTAATTTTTATTTGCTGTTCTTAGTTGTTCTCTATCTTTAGTTATGGATATGGAACGCAAAATACCAAAAAAATTAGCTGTACTTGCTACTCATGAGGATGGGGTAACTCCTAAAACCCTCGATTCTCATTATGCGAGAGATATTATATACTACTTTGATAATCCTGAGAAAACCCCATTCAACTTTATAATGGGAGTAACGTTGGATCAACGTGAATACTTTAGGGATTATCGCTTAACACAAAAAGGGAAACTATTATGGGATCAAATTCATTTATTGAAGTGGTATGCTTGGAAACTATGCGTGGAATATGATTATACTTGTTGCTCTAGGATGAATTCTCCGCACCTTCCCTTTTCATGCAAATTTAATGATAATGAAACCTTAGCTTATTATGCTAATGGTATATATGATTACTATGATGTAGAACAAATAGAAGAATTTGTTGCTTTTATGGGTGCTTATGAAATTGAAGCTATGTGTAAAGAGTTTGAGGATTATGATTATGCTGTTTATAGATCTGAAAATTTAGCTATCCTCAAATATTGCTATGAGAATTATAAATACAATTATGAAATTAATGCACTTATTAAGAAAGTCTCTGCTGTCCAAGAAGAGACTAATATTTTGCAGGAAGAATAAATTGATGAAACTATGAGCTCATTGGATGAAAAAGATGAGGAGGAGAGCGAAGAACAATAGGAGGAAGAGCGGATTGATCACCCGTGCTCACCTTCTAATGAGAGTAACTCTTCAACTCATACATTGTTTAATTCCCCTTCGTGCTTACCGAAGGATGATTGCTATGATGACTGTTATGATCCCTATGATTCTTTTGAAATATCCCTTTTTGATGATGCTTGCTATGCTTGTGGCCAAGATGCCAATATGAATGATGGTCATGGAGATGAACTTGCTATAGTTCCTTATGTTAAACATGAAATTTTTGCTATTGCACCCACGCATGATAGTCCTATTATCTTTTTGAATTCTCCCGACTACACTATATCGGAGAAGTTTGTGCTTATTAAGGATTATATTGATGGGTTGCCTTTTACCATTGCATTTGATGATTTTGATAGATATAATATGCATGTGCTTGCTGCTCCTACTTGCAATTATTATGAGAGAGGAACTATATCTCCACCTCTCTATGTTTCCAACACGATAGAATTGCAAGAAACTGTTTATACTGTGCATTGGCCTTTACTATGTGTGCATGAATTGTTCTTTTATGACATGCCGATGCATAGGAAGAGAGTTAGACTTCGTCATTACATGATTTATGTTACTTTGTGCTCACTGCTAAATTACAAATCATTGTTAATTAAAATTGGCTTTGATATACCTTGGGATCCGGGTAGATTCATTACTCGAGCACTAAATGCCTAGCTTAATGGCTTTAGAAAGCGCTACCAGGGAGACAACCCAGAAATTTTAGAGAGTCATTTATTTCTGTTGAGTGCTTTCATATAGTTTAAAAACCAAAAAATAAAGAGGGGAACCTAAAACTTTTCAAAAAGGAAAGTGAAAGTGAGAAAGACAAGCATTGTTGAAGTGGGAGCTAGCCTTGAACTTTGTTCATGCTCACGGAAACTTTGTGAATCTTGATTACAGAAACTTTTCATAAAAAATAATTATCCCCTTGTATAATTCCATTGTATTATAAAAATAATGTGCCAAGGTTTGCCTTTAGGATGTTTACAATGTTTGTTGGTTTGTGCGGTGCAGGACAGAAACTTTGGCTGTAGTTTGCGATTTTACATTTTTAACTGAAACTTCAATTGGTTCTGATTCCTTTTTCACTGTCTTGCTATACAACTTGTTTATTTTTCCTAATTTTGGTAGAATTTTTGGTGTACCAGAAGTATGGTGGATGTTCAGATTTCTATAGACTGTTCTGTTTTTGACAGATTCTGTTTTTGATGCATAGTTAGCTTGTTTTGATGAATCTATCAATTTATATCAGTGGATTAAGCCATGAAAAAGTTATATTACAGTAGACACAGTGAAAAAAACAAAATATGAATTGGTTTGCAACAGTACTTAGAGTGGTGATTTGCTTTATTATACTAACGGATCTTACCGAGTTTTCTGTTGAAGTTTTGTGTGGATGTAGTGTCTAATCGAGGATGTTTCAATGTGAGAAGAAGGAAGAGAGGCAAGAGCTCAAGCTTGGGGATGCCCGAAGCACCCCAAGTAAATATTCAAGAAGACTCAAGTGTCTAAGCTTGGGGATGCTGGGGAGGCATCCCCTCTTTCTTCAACAAGTATCGGTATGTTTTCGAATTCGTTTCGTTCATGCATTATGTGCAAGTCTTGGAGCGTCTTTTGCAATTAGGTTTTTATTTGTATTTTATGCACCATGTTGGTATGAGATAGTCCTTGGTTGATTTATATAATTCTCATTACACTTCACTTAAATCTTTTGAGTATGGCATTATAGAATGCTTCATGTGCTTCACTTATATCATTTGAAGTTGGATTGCCTGTTTCTCTTTACATAGAAAACCACCATTTGTAGAATGCTCTTTTGCTTCACTTATATTTGTTAGAGCGCGGGCATATCTTTTGTAGAAATAATTAAACTCTCTTGCGTCACTTATATCTATTTAGAGAGATGACAGGAATTGGTCATTCACATGGTTAGTCATAAAATCCTACATAAACTTGTAGATCGCTGAATATGATATGTTTGGTTCCTTGCAATAGTTTTGCGATATAAAGATGGTGATATTAGAGTCATGCTAGTGGGTGGTTGTGGATTGTAGAGACACTTGTGTTGAGGTTTGTGATTCCCATAGCATGCACGTATGGTGAACCGCTTTGTGATGAAGTTGGAGCACAATTTTATTTATTGATTGTCTTCCTTATGAGTGGCGGTCGGGGACGAGCGATGGTCTTTTCCTACCAATCTACAATCTATCCCCCTAGGAGCATGCATGTAGTACTTCATTTTCAATGGATTGTAGATTTTTGCAATAAGTATATGAGTTCTTTATGACTAATGTTGAGTCCATGGATTATACGCACTCTCACCCTTCCATCATTGCTAGCCTCTTCGGTACCGTGCATTGCCCTTTCTCACCTCGAGAGTTGGTGCAAACTTCGCCGGTGCATTACACCCACCATATGCCTTCCTCAAAACAGCCACCATACCTACCTATTATGGTATTTCCATAGCCATTCCGAGATATATTGCCATGCAACTTCCATCATCATCATATACATGACTTGAGCATTCATTGTCATATTGCCTTGCATGATCATAAGATAGCTAGCATGATGCTTTCATGGCTTGTCCTTTTTTTGATGTCATTGCTATGCTAGATCATTGCACATCCCGGTACACCGCCGGAGGCATTCATATAGAGCATATCTTTGTTCTAGATATTGAGTTGTAAGTAAATAAAAGTGTGATGATCATCATTATTAGAGCATTGCCCTAGTGAGGAAAGGATGATGGAGACTATGATTCCCCCACAAGTCGGGATGAGACTCCGGACTTTATGAAAAATAAAAGAGGCCAAAGAAGCCCAAACAAAAAAAAGAGGCCAAAGAAGCCCACCAAAAAATAAAAAAAAATAAAAAAAGAAAATAAAAAAATGAGAGAAAAAGAGAGAAGGGGAAATGTTACTATCCTTTTACCACACTTGTGCTTCAGAGTAGCACCATGTTCTTCATAGAGAGAGCCTTCTATGCTTTCACTTTCATATACTAGTGGGAATTTTCATTATATAACTTGGCTTGTATATTCCGATGATGGGCTTCCTCAAATGCCCGAGGTCTTCATGAGCAAGCAAGTTGGATGCACACCCACTTAGTTTCAGTTTGAGCTTTCATACACTTATAGCTCTAGTGCATCCGTTGCATGGCAATCCCTACTCACTCACATCGATATCTATTGATGGGCATCTCCATAGCCCGTTGATATGCCTAGTTGATGTGAGACTTTCTCCCTTTTTGTCTTCTCCACATAACCCCCACCATCATATTCTATTCCACCTATAGTGCTATGTCCATGGCTCACGCTCATGTATTGCGTGAAAGTTGAAAAAGTTTGAGATTACTAAAGTATGAAACAATTGCTTGGCTTGTCATTGGGGTTGTGCATGATTAAATACTTTGTGTGATGAAGACAGAGCAACAGCCAGACTATATGATTTTGTAGGGATAACTTTCTTTGGCCATGTTGTTTTGAAAAGACATGATTGCTTTATTGGTACGCTCGAAGTATTATTTTTTTATGTCAAATGATAGACTATTGCTTTGAATCACTCATGTCTTAATATTCATGCCATGATTAGACATATGATCAAGATTATGCTAGGTAGCATTCCACATCAAAAATTATTCTTTTTTTTATCATTTACCTACTCGAGGACGAGCAGGAATTAAGCTTGGGGATGCTGATACGTCTCCGTCGTCTCTATAATTTTTTATTGTTCCATGCCAATATTATTCAATTTCATATACTTTTTGGCAACTTTTTATATTATTTTTGGGACTAACATATTGATCCAGTGCCCAGTGCTAGTTCCTGTCTGTTGAATGTTTTTTGTTTCGTAGAAACCCAATATCAAACGGAGTCCAAACGGAAAAAAAACGGACGGAGATTTTTTTTGGAATATTTATGATTTTCTGGAAGTAAAGTCAACGCGAAACGGTATCCGAGGTGGGCACGAGGTAGGGGGGCGCGCCCTACCCCCCCGGCGCGCCCCTGACCCTCGTGGTCCACCCGTAAGGCAGTTGATGCTCCTCTTCTGGCGCAAGAAAGATAAATTTATGAGAAAGATCTGGGCGAAAGATTCACCCCAATCAGAGTTACGGATCTCCAGATATAAAGGAAACAGTGAAGGGGTAGAATCTGCATACGCAGAGAACATAGAAACTAAGAGATAGATCCAATCTCGGAGGGGCTCTCGCCCCTCCCAAGCCATGGGAGCCAAGGACCAGAGGGGAAACCCTCCTCCCATCTAGGGAGGAGGTCAAGGAAGAATAAGAAGAAGGGGGGCTCTCTCCCCCTTGCTTCCGGTGGCGCCGGAACGCCACCGGGGGCCATCATCATCACCGCGATCTTCACCAACACCTCCGCCAGCTTCACCAACATATCCACCAACCCTTCCCCCCTCTATGCAGCAGTGTAACCTCTCTCTTACCCGCTGTAATCTCTACTTAAACATGGTGCTCAATGCTATATATTATTTCCCAATGATGTATGGCTATCCTATGATGTTTGAGTAGATCTGTTTTGTCCTAATGGCTATTTGATGATCGTGATTGGTTTGAGTTGTATGTTTTATTATTGGTGCTGTCCTATGGTGCCCCCCGTGTCGCGCAAGCGTGAGGGATTCCCGTTGTAGGGTTTGCAATATGTTTATGATTTGCTTATGGTGGGTGGCGTGAGTGACAGAAGCACAGACCCTAGTAAGTAGGTTGTTTGCGTATGGGATAAAGGGGACTTGATGCTTTAATGCTATGGTTGGGTTTTACCTTAATGAATCTTTAGTAGTTGCGGATGCTTGCTAGAGTTCCAATCATAAGTGCATATGATCCAAGTAGAGAAAGTATGTTAGCTTATGCCTCTCCCTCAAATAAAATTGCAATAATGATTACCGGTCTAGTTATCGATTGCCTAGGACAAATAACTTTCTTGTTGAAAAAAGCTCTTTACTTTTACTAATTTAGTTGTGTCTTTATCTTAACAGCCCCTAGTCTTTATTTACTCGCTCTTTACTTTCTCGCAAACCTATCCAAAAACACCTACAAAGTACTTCTAGTTTCATACTTGTTCTAGGTAAAGTAAACATTAAGCGTGCGTAGAGTTGTATGGGTGGTCGATAGAACTTTAGGGAATATTTGTTCTACCTTTAGCTCCTCGTTGGGTTTGACACTCTTACTTATCGAAAACTGTTGCGATCCCTTATACTTTTGGGTTATCAATAATATACAGTACCTGAATAAGTGTGGAGCCAAACACCATGTCGTGATGTAGAAACGGATCACGAATTACACCCAAGGCCTCAAGTTTAGGCGTAGAGACAACAGGTATTTGTGAAGGTTTATAACAATAATCAAGGAGCAACCTTTTAAGTGAAGGGGCATCTTCGATGATGAGCTGTTGTCCTTCAAAATAAATTCCAATGCTTTTATGGTGAGGCAACTTTATTTGAAGACAACTGATACGGATTTCTGTTCCCAAAACAATCAGCAAGTGCTCCAGGGCAGGGCAACTGGAGTGGATGATGTTGTGCAGTTAGGCCTCCGACAGATCAACCACCACAAGCGAAAGTCTTCTTAGCAGTGGGAGTCGAATCGTTGGTACCAGATTGTCTGGTAGATGGCACTGGGCTTTGGTGAGGCACTGGTACGCGTCGGTGCTATACAATCGGTTTTTAACCCCTTTCCGCGATGGCATTCGGAACCGTCACCTAGTGAGTGTGGGCGATAGGGGGAGGTCCTTCCCACATGACCCAGAATTCGTCGGGGATATGCCCTCCTGGCACACACGCTCGGCAAAATGAGGTCGTGTGTGACCAGCGAGCGAGAAAATATGGTTATATGTACAGTAGTGCTAAAAAATACAATTGTACAGGCAAAATCATTTCCGGTCATAAGTACATCCCACATAGTCAGTCCCCGCGAAACATTTCCGTTCGTATATACATCCCACACAGTCGCTGCAAGGAAAATGTTTCCATTCGTAGGTACATCACACACAATTTTCCCCGCTAAATCATTTGTGATGGCCTTCCCATCGCACACAATATTAAAAAAATTATCGTTTGTGTTATTGAATGCATCAAACACGGTGCGTAGAAGAAACTGTGTGGCAAAGGCTATCCATCACACACAGCTTTTATGCGGTAAATGTTTGCGCGAGGTGGCCTAATGCAAACAGTTTTGAAGAGAATATTGTGTGTGATTGCTCATCGATCCAATACGGTTTATTCCTAGAAATTGTGTGCGTTGCCTTAGGTCATCGGCCACGGTATTTTCTCAATAACCGTTTGCAATAGCAAAAACCAATTATCAGGCTAATTGCCCTATTATTAATAATCCATTTATTAATCTAATTAACATTCATAATAAACACATAATATATTTCATTCCCATATTAAGGAAGCAGGATTTCATAACTGAAATACATCAAAGTACAACATGATATAGCTTCAGCACTCAGCTACCCCATTACACAACTGCACTAGCACCAAGTTTCACATGCAACATTGAGAACCTTTCGAAATTAGCATCATAGACGGTACGTAGACAGATGCATGTCATCTAGAAAATTGCTGAAGTAGAAGGCAAATATTGAGCCTTCATTCACGTTGAAGGTCTTTGCAACTTTAGGCCAGTTCCTGTGGATGATTGACCGTCCATCCTTTTTCCTCTTTAGGAACACTTCAATATTGAACTGTGGGTGTTGTATGAAAACTTTCCTCGCCTGCTGACCATAGAGGTGGTTTGAGAGGTAATCATCAGTGAACTGCTTTGGAAAGTCCTGAAAACAAGGTTGTGCATAAACATTAGTGGTTTGAGAGGTAATCATCAGTGAACTATATAGTGGTATAGAAAATATGTTGATGAAAAATAAGCACATTGCAGATTCATCAGATTAATTCAAGCCACATGGAAAACCCATTTATCCAAACCAAGCATGATTAAGAACTAGGAAATATAGCACTTGTATATGTTTCTCATGTATTAAGTGCAGCCAAATTCGATTTTTTCCTCACATGGTATAAATAACAGAATGCAGCCACAACAATTGAACATGGCATTGCAGAATTGAACCAAGTAGTTAACTAAACACCACAACAAATGAACCAAACCTTAACTGAGCACCACATTGCACAATATAACATACTCCTAATAGAAGATCAGATAGTTAACCAAAGCAAGCATGCTTAACAACTTGGAAATATAGCAATTGTATTTGTTTCTCATGTATTTAGTACAGCCAAATTCAATTTATCTCTCACATGGTATACAATAACAGAATGCACACACAACGATTGAACATTGCATTGCAGAATTGAACCAAACAGTTAACTAAACACCACAACAAATGAACCAAATATCAACTGAGCACCACATTGCACAATATAACATACTCCTAATAGAAGAACAGACAGTTAACCAAACAAAGAATGTTTGACAACTTGGAAAATTGCACCCTAAAGAATTGAACATCACATTTGCAGAATTAAAAACAATTAAATGGACACCACATTGCACGACATATAGAACATATACACTAGAGCAGAGGATTGCATGGTAAAAGTAGATAGCACAATCCACTAGAATTCTTTAAGGAAAGGCAGTAGCTAGCAAACTGAACATGGGTCCTTATAGTGAGCTAATAAGACAAGCTACTCATTGTCGGAGATATCGATGACGATTGGCTCCTTGGACATGGAAGAGGGCGAGGCCTCCGCATCGTGGGTGCCCTCGTCATAGTGGTGAGTTGCCTGAGCCGCTCCGGGCACCAACCTGCTGGCTCTCGAGATGAGGTAAGTGTTGGAAATATGCCCTAGAGGCAATAATAAAAGTATTATTATTATATTTCCTTGTTCATGATAATTGTCTTTTATTCATGCTATAAGTGTATTATCCGGAAATCGTAATACACGTGTGAATACATAGACCACAATATGTCCCTAGTGAGCCTCTAGTTGACTAGCTCGTTGTGATCAACAGATAGTCATGGTTTCCTGGCTATGGACATTGGATGTCGTTGATAACGGGATCACATCATTAGGAGAATGATGTGATGGACAAGACCCAATCCTAAGCATAGCACAAAGATCGTGTAGTTCGTTTGCTAGAGCTTTTCCAATGTCAAGTATCTCTTCCTTAGACCATGAGATCGTGTAACTCCCGGATACCGTAGGAGTGCTTTGGGTGTATCAAACGTCACAACGTAACTGGGTGGCTATAAAGGTGCATTACAGGTATCTCCGAAAGTGTCTGTTGGGTTAGCACGAATCGAGACTGGGATTTGTCACTCCGTGTAAGCGGAGAGGTATCTCTGGGCCCACTCGGTAGGGCATCATCATTTGCGCAATGTGACCAAGGAGTTGATCACGGGATGATGTGTTACGGAACGAGTAAAGAGACTTGCCGGTAACGAGATTGAACAAGGTATAAGGATACCGACGATCGAATCTCGGGCAAGTAGAATACCGCTAGACAAAGGGAATTGTATACGGGATTGATTAAGTCCTTGACATCGTGGTTCATCCGATGAGATCATCGTGGAACATGTGGGAGCCAACATGGGTATCCAGATCCCACTGTTGGTTATTGACCAGAGAACGTCTCGGTCATGTCTACATGTCTCCCGAACCCGTAGGGTCTACACACTTAAGGTTCGATGACGCTAGGGTTATAAAGGAAGTTTGTATGTGGTTACCGAATGTTGTTCGGAGTCCCGAATGAGATCCCGGACGTCACGAGGAGTTCCGGAATGGTCCGGAGGTAAAGATTTATATATGGGAAGTCCTATTTTGGCCACTGGAAAATGTTCGGGATTTTTCGGTATTGTACCGGGAAGGTTCTAGAAGGTTCCGGAGTGGGGCCCACCTGCATGGGGGGACCCACATGAACGTGGGTAGTGGGGGCAAGGCCCCACACCCCTGGTCAAGGCGCACCAAGATCCCCCCTTAGAAGGAATAAGATCATATCCCAAAGGGATAAGATCAAGATCCCTAAAAAGGGGGGATAACAATCGGTGGGGAAGGAAATGATGGGATTTCTTTCCTCCCACCTTGGCCAACGCCCCAATGGACTTGGAGGGCAAGAAACCATCCCCTCCACCCCTATATATAGTGGGGAGGCGCATGGGAGATACACACGAAGTTCTGGCGCAGCCCTCCCCCTCTCCCAAGTACTCCTCCTCTCTCGTGGTGCTTGGCGAAGCCCTGCAGGATAGCCACGCTCCTCCATCACCACCATGCCGTTGTGCTGCTGCTGGATGGAGTCTTCCTCAACCTCTCCCTCTCTCCTTGCTGGATCAAGGCATGGGAGACGTCACCGGGCTGTACGTGTGTTGAACGCGGAGGTGCCGTGCGTTCGGCACTTGATCATCGGTGATTTGAATCACGACGAGTACGACTCCATCAACCCCGTTCACTTGAACGCTTCCGCTTAGAGATCTACAAGGGTATGTAGATGCACTCTCCTTCCCCTCATTGCTGGTTTCTCCATAGATAGATCTTGGTGACACGTAGGAAAATTTTTGAATTTCTGCTACGTTCTCCAACAGTAAGCACGTGCACGTTGAGAAAATACCTCGTAGTCTTCGTCGAAGGCACTGATGGTGGCCTCGAGAAAATGCCACGAACTGTCGTTTAAAGCAGCCAACCGTGCCGCGACATTAGCGCGCGAGGAAGCGACGATGGTCTCGATGGCGAGGTGCTCCTCCAAGATCTGGGGGTCAGCACGAATGGCAGCCATCGCGACCTCATCCACGCGTGCGGCAGCAATTTGCTTCTCCGCTGCCAAATGCTCCTTGAGATCCTAGCTATACTGCGTGCACCATGGCTTAGGACGGCGCTTATTTGGTGGAGGGGTCGGTGATTTGGGTGGAAGGTGTCACGCTCGCGCTGGCGGTCGGGGCATGTGGGATGTGGAAGGAGGAGGAGGATGGGGTTCGGGTGTGGATTACCTGCCTGGATAGGCGAGGCCGAGCAGCGTGAAGGAGGGTCGTGCTACAAGCAAGGAGTGAAGGTATAAACTTGGAAAGGAAGGTGGAAACATGGGAAATGTGACTTTTGGTAAGGTGGAGGGGGCGGGGAGATAGTTATTTCGCGGAAGCCAAAAATTTGGAATCACTTCAGCGAAAACACTGGCGCGCAAAGTGTAATCAGACATGGTCCCTTATTTAGAGCGGGCTGTGGACTATAGCCGATGAACCTTCTTGTGTAAGCCATAGGCGTACTATACACCTACGATGCTCCAGGATATTTTGTAATGCATCTCACACGATTGGTGATAATAAACTGTGTGGGATCTACTTGATTTTTCATCTTGATTTGAATTACATAATGGGGTCACAGCCGCAAAGAATGGTGTTTGAATTGCTAGAACTTCTATCTGTAGTGAACATGCAACTATAGGTGTGTCGTCAAATTTTTTGGAATTATTCAGGGTTCGTTTGGACATTTTTAACCGATAACTTGGTTTTCTAGGCATTTCAGGTGCACAATTCAAAATTAAACCACATGCACATGCTCTGGTGCACCAAAATGGGTTGTAAAATGATATATGTGTCCATGGGTTGATGCTTACGTCCCATCAAGAAATGGGGATGAATTTCAAACACCATGGCACCGTGGATCTCCGGCAAACGTTGAGATGCTTGCTTTTGTAATTCTAGTAAATCAAAAGTCGTCCGAAATTCATGAACCTTGGAATGCTATCTTGGATGTGTCTCACTGGGTGCATGTTTACCCCCCTGGCAACAAATTTCAAAAAAAATGAGAATCTTGATTTTAAAATTCTAGTACATCCAAAACTTATTTGAAGTTCATGAAACTTATTGTGTTATCATATGGACACCAATACAAAGTTGCATTGTGCTTTTTTGGTCAAATTTGAGACCATTTTTGATGTAATCTTTATCTAATTACAAATGGGAGATTATTAATAATTGGGAACCAATATCCCAAATGGACTATTTATTTGAACCGCGAGCATTAGACCAACAATGGATACGTGCCATGCTTCGGTTGAGCGAAAAATAAAGCGGCATCACTAATCATCCAAATAGAAAAAAAATATACGTGCCGCCACACGTTCCGTGTACCATGCGAGCAAGTGTGAGTTGATGGGACACATGCGAGCAGTCCGCTATGCAGGCAGACCGGGAGGCGTGCGTGCAGGTGTGTGAATTGACCGAGGCGTGCTCGCTGTGCAGTGTCATCAGGAGGCATGCGAGCAATTGTGTGAAATGACGGTAGGCATGCCAGCAGTCCGGTGCGCAGGCTCACCGGGAGGCGAGCCAGCGGTTTGACCGCCGCCCGCCTCTCTCCCACTACTCCATATTAATGGTGCACCCGAGTGGCCACACCCCCATCCTCTTCACACACCTAATTCCGTCTCTCCACTTGCATCCTCGACGCCGCTCTCAGTCATCAAATCCGTCAGTGTATGAGGATGCCGCCGAAGCGCCCCATGGGAGGGAATGGCGACGCCGGGGCTGCTAAAGCACTGGAGCATGGCGTGGAAATGGAGATAGAGGTTGCCAACATTGACGACGTCTAGCTTCCACAGCTAGAGGCGGAGTTCCACATCGAATCAGGTGACGACTCGGGCGACGACTCTGACGACCACTCCGGCGATTACTCCGACGATGACAGACAACTTGTTAGTCATCTATACCCATTTATGTGTCAAATAGATCCTAGGGTTTCTCTGGTTACTCCTGCCTCCCACTTTTTGGAATAGAAATCCTATGGTTATGTTCTCCTAATCCATGACATCTAAGTAAGTGTCGTTAAATCCGTGTAGTGTATTGATTGTTTGAATGGTACAAGTGATAAGTGATTAGTTGTTTCATCTATGGAAATGATTTCTGCTAGTAATCCGACTAGGGTTAGTGTTCATGCTAATAATTCCTAGCCAGGACTTGACAATTGATTTTAAATGACCTACATATGTTTGTGCCATTATTTTCTTCAAGATTGGTCTGTACATAGACGAATGTGCTTAAAAGTCAAACCGTAATATCTGGATATGTATAAATAAATAGGGACATTTACATCTGTGCCCCTAAATCAAACCCACTACTCAGATTTGCCCCTAATTTTGAAGCATGCTCAAATTTTCCCCTCCGCCGTTAAGTCACTACTCAGAAATGCCCTTCCGTACAATATTGTAGCACTTTTCATCCAATACTGTAGCACTTTCCGTCTGCTACAGTACACATGGGCCTTTGATGGTCAAAGGCCTTTGACTGGACGGAAGGGCATTTCTGAGTAGTGACTTAATGGCCGAGGGGCAAATTTGAGCATGCTTTGAAATTAGGGGCAAATCTGAGTAGGTGGTTCGAGTTAGGGGCAGAAATGCAAATGGCCCAAATAAATACCCATAAATTCCTAATCCTACTTCACGGCATGTAATCGTTGATTTGATGCCAATTTTTAGCAACTGCCAAATGTTCGCTAGAGATTAGTTTGTAACCATTAATTTGACGCCACATTTTTTTACTATTTGTATAGGTGCTGTCTGACGATGTGGACAACGAGGATGAAGATGTCCAAAGGAGGTACAACAGGCAAATCCTGAGTGAGCTTTATGCGGGAATGCATAACAGGCGTATTAGGACCTGGAACAGAGGCTATAGATGCCCATTCTGCAACCGCAAGCATCATGACGCATATGTAAGTGTTCTGGGCATGCAAGAGAATGGGCCGTTGGCTCCTTCAAGCAGAAGTATGCTCGCAGGGTGGAGCACGACGCGTACACCGAGTACCTGGAGCGGGATCATGTCGGCTTGTGAGATGAGATGTGGGATCGAACTACGTACGCTTGAGCATGCATAGTGGCGGTTGAACTATGCTTGTGTACGTGTACGCTTATTATCTATGTCTGAGTATGTTTAATCTATGTTTACTTATGTCTAACTGTGGGATATGGATGCAATCAGTTCGGTTGATGGAATCTACCTTCGTCCTCGTTTATTTGTCCCCTTTGTAATTTGTGTTAAATGTTGACCAAAGATTTAACTAACAAAATGTTAGTGCAGGTCAGCAAAAATTATATCGTTGGATGCGTATTTGAACATAGTGTTCAATGATATAATTTTTACTGACATGCATAAACATTTCTTAGTCAAATATTTGGTACAAATTACAGAGGGGGCCAATAAACCAGGACGGAGGTAGTATGTCAATCTCACACGGTTCCCAAAATTAGAACCGTATGCAATGACTTTCATTTTGCCTATTGCTTCAATCACACATGGTTCCCAAAATTGGAACAGTGTGCAATGGCTTTCGTTCTGCTTCTTGCGTCAATCACACACGGTTGTCTCAAGCAAACCATTGCCACCAAAATTCTTTGTGGGACAGAAAACCCTCACCAGCCAATTTGAAAAGAAAAAACAAAATCCTCGCCATCCCCACGTCACAAAAACCCTCACCCCCGCCCGCCACCCCATGCCTCTGGTCCCCATTCACATCTGCACAAGCTCCTCACGTCTATGCATGGCACCGCCTATCGTGGCGGTAGCCACTTAGCTCGACGCCTGCGGCCGCCACCAGGCTGCCGGAAAACCCCACCGCATTTCGCCACTTCCGCTTGCCGCCGCCTGTCGCCATCGACATTCTCGACGCTGCTCGCGGTCGACCCAACTCCGCTCATTTGGGGAATCTGCCGTACTGAGGGTTTTTTCTCATGGATGACAAGGTAACTAATTTAATGAGATATTATCTCATCTCTCATCCCAGTTCATCTACCTGCTTTAATCACCCGACGGAAATCGCCATGAATTCATTTTTATTCGTGCTGATTTGAGGGTTTTCTTTCATTCATAGTGTCGTGAAATTGTCACGGCAAATGTCCTAGTGTGAGGACTTAGTCCTGGAGCCATCACCACTAGGTTAGCTTAAATGGGTTAAACGTGACAAAGGACACAGGGAGTTTATACTGGTTCAGCCCCTTGCGATGAAGGTAAAGGCCTAATCCAGTTGAGGTGGTATTGCTTATGTCTCGATTACCAGGGAGCGGTTTCGCTTGACCTAGCTTTCGATCAATTGTTTCTTGCCCTGAACCGCCGCCGGGTCAGCCCTTTATATACACAGGTTGATGCCCAGCGGCTCACGGAGTCCCGGCCGGCTCATAAACAACGTGTCTGGCTCGGTGACTAAATATACTTGCCTTACAATATAAGTCATACACATATGGCGGTTTACCCCTATGGGACTTAAGTCGCCTTTGGGCTTTGGGCCCTTGCTTCATGAACTGCCATCTTCAACATCCGCACGGGCTTTGTATTGGTGAACCGCCGTAGGTATAACCCGGTCCCTCCTGGGCAGGTCATACCCAATAGTCATATCCCCAACATTAGGCCCCAGATTCATTAGAACTCGTTCATTTCAATCTTCAACACTTAGAAAAATCCTTTCTTCTTTATCCTTGCGAGATCTCATAACTCGCCATGATGTCATCTCCTGCGATTGTGGTAACCTGCCATGACGTCACCTGTCATTATTATTACACAAAGCCTAAATCTTAATAAATCTTTTCTTTTAATGAAGCTCCGAAAATCAAGGCATCTGTGCCGTCATATATCCATTTTTAGGTCTCCTCGATTCCCGCACATGTCACTTATCCTTCTAACCTTATAAATAGGGCCAAGGGTTCCTTTTCACTCTCCCCCGTCTGCCTTCTTGTCTTCAACCTTGCAGCGCATCTGCACATATGAACACCGCCATCGCCGACCTCATCAACTTCCTCGACTCCGTCCGCTGCATCGACCTGAACGAGACCAGAGAAACGTGGCGCCTCTCCGTTGCTCAGCAGACCCAGTAAGCATCTTAACTTCCCTGCCGTAGATCTCCATTAGGGTTTCTGAAGTTCTTCGGAGTTCTTCATCATTCTTCACAGCACCTCTGCTTACTCCTTATTTGGATCCAAAGATGCCCTTTATAATACACATAATCTATTTCTATACCTTCTGTTAATCACTGAATATGCTTCCCAGATGCAGAAAACTTGCCACCATACTAGCTCTTCCGCTGCTGCAATGCTAGGCTTTGATTTTATTTTTATTTTCTGAACCGCATCAGATCCAAACCTGACTGTATCAATCTGTAAAACCTGTTTATCCAACACTTAGTAGAATTTTTCTTCTTGATAGATCTTAACTATCAGTATTGTCATGGCGGCTTATATCACCAGTTATAGATAGTCATATGTCATTAGGACCCATTTAAGCCGCCAATATATACTGCTGACTTTTATCTCCGGCTTAGCAAATCAACTTAAACCGACCATATTTTCTTTTAGGCTTTTTTCTGACGATGACGAAGACAGTCACCTCATGCAATTGGGTTCCTTCCATTGTCACCAAAAATACGCTTGAAGATTTTGTCAAAATCGGCTATTTGCCCCAAAAGATGTCCTGTCCTGCCGTGCTCCCAAGCCAAGTGAGAAAAAACCTCAACTGCGGGATGGTGAGGTCATTGTTTTTACTGATCATATGAACCGGGGCTTCTCACCACCTGGATCCAAGTTTTTCCGAGATGTTCTGCACTTCTTTAAATTGCATCCTCAAGACAGTGGACCCAACTCCATGTCAAATATCTGTAACTTACAAGTATTCTGTGAAGTATACCTTCAAGAAGAGCCCAGTGTTGAACTCTTCAGGGAATATTTTTATCTGAACCGACATAATGAATTTACCAATGGCCCCAGCTTAGAACTTGGCGGGGTCTCAATTCAATGGAGAAGAGATGCTATCTTACCCTATGCCCACTGGCCAAGCCATCCCAAAGACTGGAACCAGACATGGTTTTATTGTAAAGACACCTCTCCGGCTGACGAGAATCCGCTACCGGGTTATCGTGTCCAGCGACTCGATCCAAAAAATCATCTTCCTGAAAAGCATACCGCTGCTGAGCGTGCCAAACTTGCACCCACTATTGCAAAGGTCAAAGCCATGCTGGGGAACGGGTTAACCGGAGTTGACTTAGTTCAGTGCTGGGTTTACTGGCGAATCATACCCTTGAGCCACTGATCCGGCTTAATGTGCACTAATATGGGTGATGCAAAGGATCCACTGCGCCACAGCTGCGATTCTTAACTGATAACACAGTCAATGAAATCACAAAGACCCTTCTAAACGAGAGCCTGGAAGACTGCGGCAAAGTGGGATTGAACCCTTTCTGCGAATCTAACCTGGCACCTGATGTGAGTCTCTAAATCACTTATTTTCCCTTATCATTCAAATGTTCTATTAACTCAACCTTGATGACTTCACAGGCTGAATCCGATTTTTGGAACAAAGAGTATGACCATGAAGCTGCCAAGAAAGCTAGGACCAAAACGAAAGCCGTCAACAGAACCGCCAAGAAGAACAAGAAGAAATTAAGCACTTCCGAGTTGTTTGAACTGGATGACAGCTCTGAGTCGGAGGTAGCTATTGATTCCCTTGGCTCCTTTTTCAATTATCTTATTAACACTGATTATCATCAGGATGACACAAGGGCCAGTCAAGCGGTCGAGGAAGAGGTAACTATAATTTCCTCCGACTTAAAGCCTTTGCCAAGACAAAAAATTCGACGGGTAACCCAGAAAGTAAGCTTTTCACACCCCTTAGCTCATCTGGATCCTCACTTTATTTTGAAGCAACAACAGCACTAGAGCCGGCGACAAACTCGGACCAGCAGAGGTGAAGAATTATCTTCTGGCTTACCAAATACTCTAGCTCCAAGGAAACATCGAAAAAAGGTCATCCCAACTTTAAACTCTTTTTATCCTCTGGTGGGTCTCATTCGCCAGCCACTTAATTCTTCCGATTCAAACTATCAGGAGACTTCTCGCTCCTCTTTCGGCGACTCATCATAGACCCAGCTGTCGGCTTTCAAAACTACCCCTGGGTAACAACAATTGCTCATTATTTTCTTCCTCCTTGGGCTCTTATCCTTGTACTGACCTCTCATAACTCATGCAGTGGAAAAGAAAAAAACTAGCAAGAAGGCAAAGGTGATCAAACCAGCTGAAGACCCCAAAGTCCCAGAATCGGAGCAAGAAATTCCAGCGCCTGACACCTCCGTACCACAACCAGAAGAGCCTGTTCATGATGTTCCACCAAAAATTCCCGACCCTTCTGTTGACCACACAAAAAACAATCCCTTGAATACTGAATCATCAAGCCCAACTAAAACCGGCTGGAACACATGCTGATGACGTGATGATCACTAGCACCGGCTTTAGAGAGCCGGGCAAACCTACTGTCTTGGCCAAACACTTCGCCAAAGAAGAATGTATTGAGAAGCGAAAAGTGAGATTTGATGTTTCCACCTACTCTCAATTGAGCATTAGTGAAGTACTCTCCAGTTATCTCAACCAAGTGCATACCGGCCGCGACCTTAAAGTTGACATGGTGAAGCAGATGCATCAAAAATATGAGGTATGAACTCCTTCTTTAATGAGTTATGCATATCCTGTAAGCCCCCAAGTCTACTGTGTATGATAGGATTGAATATGTTGTAGACTTAGAATAACCATGAGTATAAATAGCATCCTTGATAGAATCCTTCAAAATCCGGATTGCACCATCCGAGTTAAACCAATTCTTTAACAATTGTATCCGTAGCCCCCAAGGTCCGGTTTAATCAGCATGAATGAACCGGTATTGTTCACCATTGTTTATAGATGAAAGCTTACTTGTGTAGCCCCCATGAGCCAGCTGTGGTTGTTTACAACACAACCGGGTCATCATAAAACAATAATGAAACATGAGCAATATGCATTAGCCCCCAACTGCCAAGTGCTCTTGCTTGCAAAGTGCTTGGGACTTGTTTATATATACCTTTATGTGAAGAATTATTCTGTACTCATTAGCCCCCAAGTGCCGAGCATTGTTGCTTGCAAAAGGCTTGGGACTTCATTTCTGTAACCCAAATATGAACATGATTTTCAAATGGTGCATATACAGGACACCACTCCTCAACTTCAATCGCAATTGACTGATGTGAAAACCCGGCTGGAGCACCAAGAATTTGAGACCCGGAAAGCCGATTCAAAATTGAAATTTAGCTTGGATGAAACGAAAAAACTAAAGGCTAGTTTTGATGCTGAAAGAACCGCCTGGGTAGAGGAGAAAACTGCTCTAACAAAGAGGGCTGAAAAAGCGGAAGCTGCTCTCCAAGAGGTGACCACTAAGCTTACCGGTTTAAAACGCCATATATCCCAGATGGTTTCTGCTATCTTCGGTAAGTATCATAACCGAGTCTTTATATTTCATGTCATAAACTGCCTCTGATCAATTGGCAATTGTTACACAGGTCCTAGAAGCAGCAACCTTGGTCAAGAGATGCTTGTGAAGCTCAAAGCCGTATATACGCTCGTTGAACAGCTATATACTGGAACTCAGCGCACGCTGGCCACGTGGCTCCAACTAACCAGGCACCTACTCGTGTTGAGTGACGTCTTGAAAAAACTTTCTGTTCTGCCTGCTAGGATTGAAGAGATAAAACGGTCATGTGCAAGAGCCGGTGCTGTGACGGCTTTCAGCTGGGCTAAAGCATGGCAACCGGAGCTGGACCCGGCTGATCTAGCTACTGGGTATCCAAGTTTAAAAGAAGATAGTACGCTCTTTTACAAGAAAGATTTTACTGCTTGTGTGAAGGACATACGTCCCTTGGCTAGTCTGATTGCTGATGAGACGGATATTTCAAAATATCAACTAGCTTACGATATGGAGAACCACAAGATGCCCACAACGGCTTACAAAGTAATGGATCTGATCCCTTCAGCCTGTAAGCATACTTTCGCCCCTGAAGTTGATCCATCCGAACTTATAGATGATGAAGATGAATTCCAAACCTTGTGTGGCATCGATTGGTCATCACTAAACTTCCAGGCAGGAGAGGAGGACGAATAACCGAAGAAGAATGATCCAGAAGCTTCAAGCCGTCAAGGCCAAGAAAATTGATCCGCTGGGCGGTTCACATATTTGATCTTCTAAAACACTTAATCATTTTGGCTCATTGAGTCATGTAATAGGCTAGTAAAACTTTGATCTGCCGTGTCGTCGTGTACGTTTGTGTTTTGTGCAACACTGCTTATCTGCCAATGGCGGATCTGCTACTTATGCTTATAGTGCTATCAATTTTGAGTCTGTTCCCGCATACAAACAGATCACAAGTGTCCTGGTGGTCTACCGCAGGACGGGTAATAATACTCTATATAAAGCCACTGGTGACTAGAACAGTTCATAACCAGGGAAGGTTTAATCATAACCATATAAAATCATAACAAAAAATATTGTACATGTGATATTTAATTGTATTGTCGGCTTATGATACCAGTGTAGTAAGAGTGATAACCCAAGACTTAGAGAACCGCGTCTATGTACATAAAAGCATCATACACTGGCGACTTATAATCCACAGCGAGGCTGGGTTAAAAAACCCAACAATGCTCAAATATGAGACATAGACAAGGCTGCTTGGCCCAGCTTGTAACAACCATATGGTAAGAAAAAGGAAGTGATATAAATCAAAAACGGAAAAGAAATCCAAAAAATACAAGGCTTTTATTGGCCGCCAAGCCAAAATTTTCTTCTTCAATGAAACTAGCATGATAGCCGCTAGAGTATCCGCGCTTTCTGTGAGCCGGCTTTCACATGACCTAATCGACATTTTAACCTAGATAAGTTCAGGGTCTTTAAAATATTAACTTATCAAGAGTATGGCTGGGTTAGAATAGCATCGTGCAAAACAGACTGGTTTAACCAAGTTTCAAGGAAGGCAGCTTATCAGCCTGAGCTTCTCCTTGAGTTTTGTAATCTGGCTCTTTCATGACCCAATCAATGTCTTAACCTTAGCAAGTTCAGGGTCTCTTTAAAAGATTGACTTGTTAAGAACAGGGTGGGTCATCCAGGATTACCTGGTCGAAGAGCATCTTGGATACAGGCTGGATATCCCGGATTTTTGGTGAATACACTTGGCATCCATGCCTATCAATAGGGTAATTCAGCTGTGTTCTTTGAACAAGAATCCCCCAAGTGATATATTTCTGAGCTGTCCTCAGCGGGTACCTATGTTTGAGCTGTGCTGTGCATCCAACTCTCTTTGGTCCATGTGATTTGGGCATCAAGACTCTTTAAGTAAGATGATAATAAAGACTCAGTTTCGAAGAAGTAAAACAATAGAGGCCCTGAATTCTTAGGCATGCTGGCTTTATTATATTCATCATAATATATACATTGTCAAAAACATGTACATCACAAGAGCCGGTGGCTCAGGTATAGTAAGGCTGAAGATGAGCAATATTCCACGGCCAGCGGGTCTACTCCTCCGACTTGCATGATTCCTTATGGTCTCGAACATCGATAAGGTAATACGACCCATTGTTCAGATTCTTGCTGACCACAAAGGGTCCTTCCCAAGGTGGGGATAGCTTGTGCATATCAGTTTGATGATGGATAAGCCGGAGCACCAAATCACCTTCTTGCAAGGTTCTGGTCTTAACCCGGCGGCTGTGATAACGACGCAGATCTTGCTGGTAAATCACCGAAAGAGCTGCCGCGAGGTCATGCTCCTCATCTAACAGATCAAGTGCATCCTCCCGTGCTTTTTCATTATCAGCTTCAACATAAGCCTCCACTCGGGGCAAGTCGTGACGGATGTCACTAGGGAGAACCGCCTCTGTTCCATAAACCATGAATAAAGGTGTGCAACCCGTAGACCTGTTGGGGGTAGTATTGATACTCCATAACACTCACGGTAACTCCTCCAACCAACAGCCCGACTTCCTCTGCAAAGGAACCATAAGCTCAAAATTACTTGGTTGGCTCTCTCAGCTTGACCATTGGATTGGGGGTGAGCCACTGAGGATGCATCAAGTCAAATATTCTCACATTGACAAAAATCTTTCATAGCACCCTTGGACAGATTAGTGCCATTCTCAGTTATAATGCTATGGGGAAAACCAAAGCGGAAAATCACCTTTTTGATGAACTGAATTGTTGTTGCCGCATCACACTTACTGGCCGGCTCTGCTTCAACCCACTTTGTGAATTTGTCAACTGCCACCAAAAGGTGGGTCTTCTTATCCTTGGACCTTTTGAAAGGCCCAACCATATCAAGCCGCCAAACTGCAAACAACCAAGTAATTGGAATCATCCTTAATTCTTGAGCCGACACGTGAGCTCGCCGTGAAAATCTCTGACAACCATCACATTTACTAAACAAACCCTCTGCATCAGCATGAGCCGTCAGCCAATAAAACCCATGACGAAAAGCTTTAGCCACGAGAGATTTAGAGCCAGCATGATGACCACAATCTCCTTCATGAATCCCGTGAAGAATTTCATGGCCCTCTTCAGGAGAGACACAATGTCGAAACACCCGTGTAACACTGCAATGGTGTAACTCTCCGTTGACAATTTTCATTGATTTAGACTGCCGGGTTATCTGTCTGGCCAAGGTTTCATCCTCAGGTAACTCGCCTCGGGTCATATAAGCCAAATATGGAACTGTCCAATTAGGAATAGCATGAAGAGCCGCCATCAATTGTGCCTCCGGGTTAGGAATAGCAAGATCTTCCTCTGTAGGCAACTTAACTGAGGGGTTATGAAGAATATCCAAGAAAGTGTTAGGTGGTACTGGCTTACGCTGGGACCCCAACTGGCTCAAGGCATCAGCCGCCTCATTTTTTTGTGATCAATATGTTCCACTTGATAACCCTTGTAGTGCCCAGCAATAGCATCAACCTCGCGGTGATAAGCCGCCATGAGTGGATCCTTAGAATCCCATTTTCCCGAAACTTGCTGAGCCACTAAGTCTGAGTCGCTGAAAAATCTCACCCAGATTAAATTCATCTCTTTAGCCATCCGAAGACCATGGAGCAAGGCTTCATACTCAACTGCATTGTTAGTACAAGGAAACATCAACCTTAAAACATAACAAAACTTGTCACCTCGAGGGGAAGCTAAGACAACTCTAGCCCCCGAGCCCTCCAATTGCCTAGAACCATCAAAGTGAATAGTCCAATATGTGTTATCTGGCTTCTCTTCAGGCATCTGCAGCTCTGTCCAGTCATTGATGAAATCCACAAGTTCTTGGGATTTTATGGCCGTGTGAGGCATATATTTCAAACCATGAGGTCCAAGCTCAATAGCCCACTTGGCTACTCTACCTGTGGCTTCTCTGTTTTTGAATAATATCCCCTAAAGGGGCAGAACTAACCACAGTGACAGGATGACCGAAGAAATACTCCTTGAGCTTTTTACTAGCCATGAACACCCCATAAACAAGCTTCTGCCAATGCAGATATCTCTGCTTGGATTCAATAAGCACTTCACTGATGTAATAGACCGTCCTCTGAACCGGATATTCCTTGCCTACTTCCTTCTGTTCCACCACAATAGCTACACTGACAACCCGGGCATTAGCAGCCACGTATAATAACAGCGGCTCTTTATCAATAGGAGCAGCAAGAATCGGCATCTCAGCCAGCTATTTCTTCAAGGCTTCAAATGCCTCATTGGCAGCATCATTCCAGACAAATTATCAGTCTTTTTCATCATCTGATACAAAGGGATAGCCTTCTCTCCCAACCGAATTATAAACCGGCTTAAATCCGCAATATGACCCGCCAAATGCTGAACATCATTGACACACGCCGGCTTAGCCATGGAAGTAATAGCCTTAATTTTCTCCTGGTTAGCTTCAATACCCTATTGAGAAACCAGAAAGCCCAAAAGCTTGCCTACTAGCACACCAAAACACACTTGGTCGGGTTAAGCATCATTTTATAGAACAAGAGATTGTCAATGGTCTCCTTCAAATCATCTATCAAAGTTTCCTTCTTTTTGGATTTCACCACAATATCATCCACATAAGCGAACATTGCGCCCAATCTGATCATGAAAACAATTCTGCACACAGCGCTGGTAAGTCGCCTGGGCATCTTGAGCCCGAAAGGCATAGACACATAACAGAAGGCTCCAAAAGGAGTGATGAAAGCCGTCTTCTCCTGGTCCTTAACTGCCATCTTGATCTGATGATAACCAGAATAAGCATCCAAAAAACTCAAACACTCACAACCCGCCGTAGCATCAATGATTTGATATACGAGGAAAAGCAAAAATATCAGTCAGACATGCCTTGTTTAAGTCCGTGTAGTCCACACACGTACACCAAGTGCCATTCTCCTTAAGTACCAGCACCGGATTAGCCAACCACTCAGGATGAAAGACTTCAATAATGAACCCAGCCGCCAAGAGCCTTGCCACTTCTTCACCTATGGCCTTACGCCTCTCCTCATTGAAGCGACGAAGGAATTGCTTGACCGGCTAAAACTTTGGATCAATATTAAGAGTGTGCTCAGCGAGTTCCCTCGGTACACCTGGCATATAAGAAGGTTTCCATGCGAAGATGTCCCGATTCTCATGGATGAACTTGATGAGCGCGTTTTCCTATATTGGATCCAGGTTAGCACTGATACTGAACTTCTTGGATGAATCACCAGGAACAAAGTCAACTATCTTAGTGTCATCGGCCGACTTAAACTTCAATACCGGATCATGCTCTGTAGTTGGCTTTTTCAAAGATGTCATATCTGCTAGATCAACATTGTCTTTGTAGAACTTCAATTCCTCTGTTGCACAAACAGACTCAGCATAAGCAACATCGCCTTCTTCACAGTCCAAAGCTATTTTCCGGCTTCCATGCACTATGATGGTCCCCTTGTAACCCGGCATCTTGAGCTGCAAATAAACATAACAAGGTCATGCCATGAACTTGGCATAAGCCGGCCGTCCAAACAGAGCGTGATATGGGCTTTTAATCTTGACCACTTCAAAGGTTAGTCTCTCGGACCTAGAATCATATTCATCCCCAAAGGCTACTTCCAGATCAATCTTGCCTATAGGATATGCCGACTTACCAGGCACCGCTCCATGGAGAACAGTATTGGACGGCTTAAGACTTTTTTCAGTCAACCCCATGCGACGAAAAGTATCATAGTAAAGGATATTAAAGCTGCTACCCCCATCCATGAGTACCTTAGTGAATTTGTATCCACCAACTTGAGGCGCCACCACCAAAGCCAAGTGATCTGGATTATCAACCCAGGGCGGGTGATCCTCTCGACTCCACATAGTGGGCTGCTCAGACCATCGCAAGTAACGTGGAACTGCCGGCTCAACGGCGTTCACCGCCCTTTTATGGAGCTTCTGATCCCGCTTGCATAAACTTGTGGTGAAGACGTGGTACTGCCCACTATTCAACTGCTTCGGATTACTTTGCTAACCAGACTGTTGCTGTTGCTAAGCCCCCTGACCAGATTGTTGATTATAACCACCCTGATTACCTTGATGGTTTTGGTGGCCCTGGAAACCGGATTTAGAACTTCCACCACCGTAACCCGGACCTTCTGAGCCGGAACCTGAGCTGCTATTCGGGCCATGGCCGTGCTGGAAAGGATGAGACTCTTTGAACTTCTTCATGATAAAGCAATCCTTCCACAAATATTTAGATGGCCTTTCCTTTGTTCCGTGCCTTGGACACGGCTGGTTCATCACTGCTTCTAGCTTGACTTCTCCTCCAGACTGAGCCGGCCTCCCCTTACGACGTTGGTTATAACTCTGCATGTTGGTATTGGCCACAAAATCCAAACTATTATCAGCCTTGCGCTTACCATTGCCCCCCTGACTTGTCGGGTAATGGTGGTCCCCCTTGGTGTTGCCACTCTGCTTTCCCTTTCCCGGCTTTTCATCATCAGACTCGGGGTCCTTGGTACCATGAGAGTCGGCATACTTAACCAGAGCTACCATCAACTCCCCCATGTCGCTGCAGTGGCACTTGAGCCGTCCTAGCTTCTGCTTAAGGGGCATAAATTGGCAATTCTTCTCTAACATCAAGACTGTTGAGCCGGCATTGATGTGATCCGACGAGTGTAGGATAGTTGAGACCCGGCGCACCCAATGGGTTGTTGACTCACCCTCTTCTTGGACACAGGCATCCAGATCCACAATTGACATAGGTTGCTTGCATGTATCTTTAAAATTCTGAATAAACCGGGCTTTTAACTCGGCCCATGACCCAATGGAGTTAGTAGGCAGCCATTTCAACCAAGTACGAGTTGTTCCATCCAACATCATGGTGAAATACTTAGCACACGCAGCATCACTAACATCCAAGAGTTCCATGGCCTTTTCATAACTCTCAACCCATGCCTCAGGGGGTAAATCAGATGTGTAGTTAGGCACCTTGCAAGGAACCTTGAAAGCCTTAGGCAAACATTCATTACGCAGAGCCAGCACTAAGCATGGCACACCCAAAGTTCTGAAGGTTACGCCTGTTTCCACCGAGGTTGTCAGATGAGCCAGAGAATGTTGACGAGCTGCGTATTGAGCCGCCAGCTCAGCCTCCCGACGCGCTCTACCCTGATCCACAACATTCTGAGCATTACCTCCACCACGCGCCGGCTCATGCCCACGAGGGGAGTTGCGGTTTAGTCCACTGCTTGACATGGCCGGTTCATCAATATGCCTGCTATAACTTTTGCTCGGATGTGGCGTGGAGTGGATACGGTCCCGGCTGTATGAATAAGCCACCTGTTGAGCCACAACCGTCTGGAGCAGCTCCCCGGCTCGTCATATTTCCATCGCTACCGGTGATTCGCCCTCAACCGGTAAAGCCGCCAGCCGTGTCGCCACAGCAATTATGTTATCCAAAGGATTAGAATAATGACTCGATGGTGTCGGCACATACTAAGCCGGAGTATTATTCAGACAAGGCAGCTCCGTCGTGCGCGGTTCAGCTGGCGCTCTAGCCCCGCCTCAACCCGGTTTATCTCTGGTTGGTTACTGGTCCCCGCTCCAGGCGTGTAAAAGAGGTTTATCGCCTCATAAACCGGAGGTAGACGAGATTGATGCCTCCTCCTCATGACTTCATTTGAAGCATTTTGATCCATCGTAAACCGGAAGGCCTCTGACTGAATCCGGTATGCGTGAGCATCTAGGGTAGCCTGCTCCGCGGCCATCCTGACGTTCTTTGCATTCAGATCCTCCTTGGCATGTGCTATCTCATCATGCAACTTTGTAACTTCCGCGTTGTGCTGAACTTGATTTGCCGGGTTAACCTCTGCTGTTAACAAGGTTGTCAGATTATCCAGCAAATCAGTCAAAAACTAAGCCGACGGGCGCACAGGGCCTCCTGCCCCAGCTGCCATCGACGTTGCTAACCCGAAGACCGTTACTGCAGTCGAAGAGTTCTGCGTGGGCTATGTACCGGTCATGAAAATCGCAACCCTATTTGGCGGCTCATAGGGGTCCGGAATACTATCGCCATCAGAATAGCCCCCAAGCCAGCCATCTTGCAGTTGGTACAACGAATCAGTGTTGCTAGTGGACGACTCACCATCGGAGTAGACAACCGTCTCACCACCAGACACCAATCTATCCTCAGATTCTGCCCCATGGATGAATCCCACGAAGGCACGCTTCACGACAGGCTGAACTCGGGCGGGTCGCGCATGCTCAGCCATCTCGATGATGTCGGTGCAGATGTCCAGCTTAGGGACTGGTTCGCCGATCTTGCCGATGAAAACATGGATTCCGCCGAAGGGGACCCGATACCCATACTCAATTGAGCCGGCCTCGGGGCCCCAGCCTGCATTGTCGATGTAGAGCTTGCCACGACGACTCTTAGTCATCCGGCCCACTACGTATCCCTTGATCCCTTCGAATATCCTTCAAGAACTCAAAACCACCGTGTGCTAGCCCCACGGTGGGCGCCAACTGTTGTGGAATTGTCACGACAGCTGTCCTAGTGTGAGGACTTAGTCGTGGAGCCATCACAACTAGGTTAGCTTAAAGGGGTTAAACGGGACAAAGGACACAGAAGTTTATACTGGTTCGACCCCTTGCGGTGAAGGTAAAGGCCTAATCCAGTTGAGGCGGTATTGCTTATGTCTCGGTTACAAGGGAGCGATTTCGCTTGACCTAGCTATCGATCTCTTGTTTCTTGCCCTGAACCGTCGCTGGATCATCCCTTTATATACAGAGGTTGACACCCAGTGGCTCACGGAGTCCCGGCCGGCTCATAGACAACGTGTCCGGCTCGGTTACTAAATATACTTGCCTTACAATATAAGTCATACACATATGGCGGTTTACCCCTATGGGCCTTAAGTCGCCTTTGGGCTTTGGGCCCTTGCTTCATGAATCGCCATCTTCAACACCCTCATGGGCTTTTTATTGGTGAACCGCCATAGGTATAACCCAGCCCCTCCTGGGCGGATCATACCCAATAGTCATATCCCCAACACATAGAGTATACAGTGCGCTGACACATCAAGACCTTGTGACCTCCGCCAGAGTTTCCATCTCACCGTACCAGATTTCTTGAGCATGTGCGTGGTATGTTCAATCTCACCCTAAATCGGTTGGCATGGCCTACTTTCCTAAAGATATTCTAAATATTGCTACATTTGGATAAAAGGTGCCACATGCACCATATATGCCAAAGGGGATTTCCCCCCTCTTCTTTCTATATTAGGCAAATTAAAGATGCATTGTTCTTTTGATTACTCTCATATTTCCATGACCTCATGTTTACCCTATCTATTTAATTATATACTTTTGTCCTTCGATTTCAAATGTTGTACAGTTCTTTCAATTAGGTCCCATATTTGCATGTTACCATATTTTCTTTAACAATCCTACCATTTTCTGCAGTGCATCCCTTGCTATGCAACAGATTATGTACTGCACAATTTTCCCCTTTACATAGATGAAGGTTGCAGCGATGTCATACTGCACACAAACCATGGATATAAAATCATTGCTACTGTATTACTTGATGAACGTGGTGACTCATATTTTGGTGCTGGATTTTGGAAAGAAATTTCTAAGTTTTATATACTGAAAGCTGGCACATTGCGCATAAAAGGGCCTGGTCATGAGATATATGCTAACTTCCCGACAAAATCATCCATCCTGAGTTTGTTCGAAGTAAGTTTTCTTTTCAACTATCTACATGTTGATTTACCTAGTAATGTTAAATGAATTGTTTACTACCTCGGTCTAGGTCGACGATTTAACTATCTAAATATGTATTAATGTGACAAAAAATATATATTTAGAAACTACATCCGTGTAGAAATCTAGTGATATACTTTTTATGACATATAACACATATTTAATTTCTCAAATCGATGACCTAGAACTACGCGAATGACTTATTCACCTAGACCGAGGTAGTAGTATTTAAGCAACCAATTGTTATTCCCTTTTCTTACTATATTCCTACCTAATAACTTCTAGTTACAAATACACTTTTCTATTGCCCTATTTTAACTAAATATTCCATGTGCTCTCATTTCTATCAGAAAGCACCGCTCACAAGGAGACTCCAGAGGTGGAGAACGGGCCTGCCAACAAGCGGAGGCAGGGCGAGCTAGAACCGCAAGCGACTCCAGCATGCATAGACTTCATCAGCAGCCTCCCCGATGATATGTTGACAGTCATCATCTCCCTCCTCCCAGTCAAATGTGGGGCGCGGACAACCGTCCTTTCCCGGTGGTGGCGCCCCCTATGGAACTTCACCCCTCTCGACCTCATCGACACCCATGAACTCTGCCATGGCTATCGCAAAAGCTTGGATGCGTTCTCCAAGATCCTCGACAGTCACCCTGGCCCAACCAAAGGCCTTAGAATCGGCAAGTTCCGTTCCAACAGCAGGGACTGAGCCAAGATTGATGACTGGTTCGGATCCCCCGCCCTAGATCAGCTCAAGGAGCTCACTTTTGATGATGGGCATATGCGCTCGCTGCCAACATCTGCGCTCCACTCGCGCCCATGCTGCGCGTCGCCAAGTTCAGGAACTGTCCCCCCCTAATGACGCGCCCGCTCTTATTCTACCACGTCTGAAGCACCTCGATCTCGTCGTCGTTTGCCTCTCAAACTATGACATGGAGCTCCTACTCTGTGGCTGTACTGCACTCGAGTACCTTTTTCTTCAGGCGATCAATGGGTTGAGTACATTCCACATCACCTCCATGACTCTCCGGACTATTTATGTGTGTTGCTGGTTTGGCAGGAAGACATCACAAGATGGGTACCACAGTATGGTCATTGAGGACACACCTGCACTTGAGAGATTACTTGTACTTGATCAAGTAGGTCCAACAAGAATCAATTTCATTTCTGCGCCGAAATTGACAATGATGGGCTACTCGTCTGACAAATACTCCGAACTTGTTATTGGATCCACACCCGTTCAGGTACAACAGCCGCCTTCTACCTCTCCTTATACAAATTAACATTATTGCTAATTTTGAAGATGTTTGTTCGTTTGTCATTCAAAAATTGATTCCGACAAGCCTGACCGTGAAACTGCGCACAGTGAAGGTCTTGGCACTCGAATCTATCGGCCCCAACCTGGAGCAAGTTGTCACTTTCCTGAGATGCTTTCTGTGCGTGGAGAAGCTATATATCGAGGTGATGTTCCTTTCCTGTTAAATGTTAACCATAAGGGAGTTCAATTTGTGACACCTTTTTCGAAGTTTACAATGACAATGTACTACGATCTCTGAAGGATTCTTTTGGAGGATTTCTATACACACATGTCTCCTTTTCCAAGTTTACAATGACAATGCTTGATCCATATGGTTACAATCCATATGCATTTCTCCTTTGGATTCATTTGTACTAGTTTTCTTAGGGAACTTTTCATCCACTCCAACATCTTGTGAAGATGGAAGATGGCATGTTAATGCCCATGTGAATCATGTCAGATCAAAGATGGCATGTTAGTATATTTTACATGTTCAAAACTGCATCTAGGCACTAACATGTTTTCTTCTTTTGCAAACAAGATTAGGCCCAGTGGTGGATAATGTGATGCAGTATAACAATCACGTCGAATGTCTAGATTTGCATCTCTCAAAAATTACTTTGAACTCCTATTGAGGGACCTTACCGGAGATTATATTTGCCAGGTTTTTTGTTGTCAGACCAAGGGTGCTGAAGGTAATAAGGTTTGCCCTAGATTTATTTTGGACAAACGAATGGTTTGTTGATCAGCACCGGCGCCTACGGTAGAATGGAATAGGCTCCAAAAATGCTGAATTTCATTTTGGAACTTTAGATGACAGAGTAATCAGAACTCATCGTGTCAACCCCATACATGACTTCTCAGTGGATGGCCCCTTTGCAAAAGTTGTGAGGTTTAGAAACTAGACTTAGAAGTGGTAATATTAGTTTGAACCTCTCTGATATCCATGTTGAGCGGATCAGCACGAGCGTTTGCAACTGATGAGATGAATTTCATTTCTAATATTAGTTTGAACCTTGTAATCTTCGAATTTGAGCCATATAACTCTGGAATTTGAACCTTGTAATATTTCAAGCCTTTGTGGTACAATCATTGAAATGGCATCGTATGAGACTCGTATATTGGTAGCACTATTTTGAACTTAATATGCAATGATCTTAGATTTGATTTTATTAACCATTCTCGAATCAGTTTATCTTGTCGATCTCACAGCACATGATCTATATAGCCAACTCGACTACGTTCTTGGACATTATCGCACACAATTGGTTTCTTCCACCGTGTGCCCTGTAGAGCGCAGAATTAATTATCGCACTCGAGTGTCCATCATCACCCTTCTGCGTAACTTTGACCTCATCACCCATGGGTAAACTTACGACCGAAGTCATTCCACACACTTCATTTTTACAAAGCTTTTTGGCAATAAACACCCATGATTTGTCCCTCTTCTAGCCGACGCGTGGCAAACCAAGCCAGGTGAGAAGGTTGCATAGTAAACTGTGCGGTAGCGCGGGAACCGGCTCACCGACGATACATTTGGCGCCTCTTCGAGCCCAAGCATGGTCAAACTGCGGTGCGGCATTGTCAAGCGTGCACTGGAATCCTCACTGGGGTGCGGTGTTGTCAAGCGTGCACTGGAATACGCCGCTATTAACATCATAACAAGACGTGACGATTATAGGCCTGCTGGCCCCCATTTGTTACAGCAGCTATTTAACCCTCTTCAACCTTTCGATCGCGCCCTGTCATGGCAAGAAGCACACCCACCACGACAAAGTCTTAGAGAGTATCCTGCGCGGCTCCAATGGCGCTCCGAGCGGCTACCGACCACGAGCAGCAGTTCACCATCCATGTCGTGGTGGACACCCACTGATACGTCTCCAACGTATCTATAATTTTTTATTGTTCCATGCTATTATATTACCCGTTTTGGATGTTTATTGGCTTTACATTACACTTTTATATCATTTTTGGGACTAACCTACTAACCAGAGGCCCAGCCCGAATTGCTGTTTTTTTTGCCTATTTTAGTGTTTCGAAGAAAAGGAATATCAAACCGAGTCCAAATGGGATGAAACCTTCGGGAGTGATCTTTTTGTAACAAACGTGATCTAGGGGACTTGGACTAGACGTCAAGCAACAGAGGAGGCGGCCACGAGGGTGCCCGGCGCGCCCCCTGGGGGTGGGCGCGCCCCCCACCCTCGTGGGCCCCTCGAGCGTCCACTGACCTACTTCTTCCTCCTATATATACCTACGTACCCTGAAACCTTCGAGGAGCACCACGAAAACCTATTTCCACCGCCGCAACCTTCTGTATCCGCGAGATCCCATCTTGGAGCCTTCACCGGCACTCCGCCAGATGAGGAATCGACCATGGAGGGCCTCTACATCATCTCCAAGGCCTCTCCGATGAGTAGTGAGTTGTTTACCATAGACCTTCGGGTCCATAGTTATTAGCTAGATGGCTCTTATCTCTCTTTGAATCTCAATACAAAGTTCTCCGTGATCTTCTTGGAGATCTATTCGATGTAACTCTTTTTGCGATGTGTTTGTCGAGATCCGATGAATTGTGGGTTTGTGATCAAGTTTATCTATGAGAAATATTTGAATCTCCTCTGAATTCTTTCATGTGACATTAAGTTATCTTTGCAAGTCTCTGTGAATTATCAGTTTGGTTTGGCCTACTAGATTGATCTTTCTTGCAATGGGAGAAGTGCTTAGCTTTGGGTTCAATCTTGCGGTGTCCTTTCCCGGTGACAGGAGGGGCAGCAAGGCACGTATTGTATTGTTGCCATCGAGGATAAAAAGATGGGGTTTATATCATATTGCATGAGTTTATCCCTCTACATCATCTCATCTTTCTTAATGCGTTACTCTGTTCTTTATGAACTTAATACTCTAGATGCAGGCAGGAGTCGGGCGATGTGTGGAGTAATAGTAGTAGATGCAGGCAGGAGTCGATCTACTTGTCGCGGACGTGATGCCTATATACATGATCATGCCTAGATAATCTCATAATTATTCGCTTTTCTATCAGTTGCTCGATAGTAATTTGTTCACCCATCGTAATACTTATGCTATGTTGAGAGAAGTCACTAGTGAAACCTATGGCCCTCGGGTCTATCCTTTATCATATAAGTTTTCCATCTACTTTTATTCGCATCTTTACTTTTCCAATTTATATCATAAAAATACCAAAAATATTTATCTTATCATACTATCTCTATCAGATCTCACTTTCGCAAGTGGCCATGAAGGGATTGACAACCCCTTTATTGCGTTGGTTGCCAGGTTCTTGTTTGTTTGTGTAGGTGCGTGAGACTTTTGAGGAGCCTCCTACTGGATTGATACCTTGTTTCTCAAAAACTGAGGGAAATACTTACGCTACTTTGCTGCATCACCCTTTCCTCTTCAAGGAAAACCAACGCAAGCTCAAGATGTAGCAAGAAGGATTTCTGGCGCCGTTGCCGGGGAGGTCTTTGCTCAAGTCTAGACATACCAAGTACCCATCAGAAACTCATCTCCCTCGCATTACATTATTTGCCATTTGCCTCTCGTTTTCCTCTTTCCCACTTCATCCATGCCATTTTATTCGCCCTTCTTCTGTTCGTCTTTTCATTTGCTTTGATTTCTTACTTGGCTCATTTGGTTGTTTAGTTGGAATAGTTGTTTATTTATTGCTAAACAGAGAAGCTAAGATCTACGGATCCTATGGATCCTCATCCGCTTGCTAATCTTTTTAAGAGATCCAATTATGATGAACCAATTGCTAGTGAGTTTTGTGAACTAGATTATCTTTATGATGCTTTGCTTGAAATTCGTGAATCTGAAAATTATGATGAAGAAATTTATGAAGAGATTGATGATAACTCTTTGAATAAAAAGCATGATTGCAATGATTTTACTATACATTCTCGTGATGTCAATTATGCTAATAATATGCAAAACCCTAAGCTTGGGGATGCTAGTTTGCTATGCCTATTACTTTTTGAAATGATCATGATTGGGGTGATTCTTCTTATCTTGAAATTTTATTTAAGCCCCATGATGAATATGAGATTGATAATAGTGTTTGCAATAATATTGAAAGTGGGTTTGGAAGAGTGTCAACTTTAGATCCCACATATTTGGAGTATGTTCAATCTTATAATATTTTTGATAAAAGTGGGTTTGGAGAGGTCATGACTTTAGTTAATGTTAATCCCACTATCTTGGAAGAGTGTCAACTTTGCATGCATGTGGACCGTGTTAAGAATATTTTATGTGATAGCTATTTTGTTGAATTTGCCTACGGTCCTACATGTAATTATTATGAGACAGGAAAATATGGTCGTAGAAATTTTTATCTTACTAAATTACCTCTCGTCATGTTGAGATTGCTATCGAATCTTTCTCATTCCTTAAATAGGTTGACATTTTGCACGTTTTAGACGGTTCTCTGACACCACCGTTTGCGATTGTTGCATCGCACACAATTTCTCGAAGGGTCTCTGATCGTAGTGTCGCGTTAGCAGCATCCTGCAGTAGTGTTAATTGAGTTTTTCAATGCATTTATGTGCATAATTCAAATTTGAACTACATGCACATGCTCTCGTGCATATAAATTGGTTGAAAATTCAAATTTGTATCCTTGGTTGCATGCTTAGGTCCCATGCAAGAAATGGGAATGAATGTCAAACACCCTGCCACCATCACTCGGCCGCAAACTTTGAGATACCTGGTTTTTAAATTCTAGTTAATGCAAAACTCATCTGAAATTCATGAAACTTAGCATGCAATCATGGAGCGGCATCAACATCTCGTGGTAAATTTTTTGTCCCTTTTGGGGAGGGTTTGGGGATATGCTTCTCACAAACCAGAGCTTCTCACAACAAGCCTGATGGTTCCGGTGGGGAACATCCCACCTTTGGGGACAAAATGATATCCATTGCCTCTTATTGCTTTGAAGTTTTTTCTCATGTCAACATAGAACAACAGGAGTGTTGTGTCATTTTTTTGGATTTTTCGGGGTTCGTTTGGACATTTTTGTGCATTAATTGAGTTTTTCAATGCATTTATGTGCATAATTCAAATTTTAACCATTCACGTGACACCACATGTCTTGGTTTTAATGGCTATAGGTTTTAATGGCTCTTGATCACAAATATTTTAGAAAGAATACCCGTATGCAAACTAAGAACAGGATTTGTGTGTCTCTTCAATGCAAACGGTTGTTTTGGATGACCTGTGTGCAACCACTTAGAAACAATTTGGTAAGATTTGCATCTGTCATATTTGGTATGTTACCATTTGTCAAACTGGAGAGATTGACATTTGTTGATCTAGTAACATTGTCATTTGTCAACCTTGTAACACTGCGATTTCTCAACATATGAAGCTAAAAATCACTAGCAGTACTCCCTCCGTCTAGGTGAATAAGTCATCTTAGGTTGTGCACCGTGACCAAGAAGGAGGAGAAAACAAGAGAACTTAATGTTTATTTGCTAATTAATAGCATTGCATGCAAAGAACTAACCAGGCATGTCGTGTTTGGTAGTCTTAAGTCATTGAAAATATGCACGCCCCATATCTCTTATTGGTTGATATGTCAAGAAACAAGAAACGAGGTGGGAATTAATGCACCACGCTTAAGAATTTTGGGATTATTTGGTTTTCGTAAGGTGACTTATATACCTAGACGGAGGGAGTATCTATTATTTGCAACTTAAATTCAGTAATTAAGCATAGATGGAGGCGAGGAGGCGTGTTCACCCGGGCGTGCAGCGGGCGGCGCAGTACTATTCGATTTGACAGTGGGCGACGCAGTTCCCGATACGGCTTTAATGAAGACGAGGGAGAGGGTAGCGGTTCCCGAAATGTTGAATGGCCAATGATGCATCCTCCTACAATTAGCATCATGAATGCATGAGGGAAGTAATGGAGGCAGCACGATGTGAATGCAATGCAGTTTGCAATCATATAAAGGCCCCCCTCCATTCCAATGCATCTACCACATCGTACACACCTAAGCATTTGCCTAAGCACCTACACTAAGCACAAAAGTGCTCACTCCAGACCCATGGCAGCGATGCGTGCGAGCGGCCAACGGCTGTGCCACACGGTCCACAACGCCGGCCTGCGGCATGGCACCGAGGATCGTCCCCAGACAGTGTTGGCGATCGGCTGGTGGATGGCCGCCGTCGATGCTAGCTATGACTCTCAATTGCACCAGATGATCGTTGCCACCACCAACAAGTTCACCGTCGTCAAGAAGCTCATGGACGACATCATCGTACTCCTCCAGCCCGCGCGCCCAGGCTCCTCATTACCTCCCACCCTAATCGTCCTCTATGGTTGGAACCTCTTTCAAGCACTGGTGGCCCTGCGACTACCCGCTGACGCCATGAAGAATGTCCACCTGGAGGTCGCGCTCGCCGTGAGGCGCCTTGCCATGCAAGAGTTCGTCGACCTACACATCCACGTGTATGAGCAAATTGTGTACATAGGTATCTACAAGGCCAGTGAGGACGCTACGACGTTGCCCTTCTTCAACCGACTAGAAGCCTTGGATGCCTTTGCTGAGAAGCACCTTGACCTCACCACACAAGCCGCCGCTCCTTAGCCGCCGGTCAGTGGCCCGGCGCACTGAGTTGAGGAGGAGGAGGCCGTACATTGATGGATGCAACTTTCTTCTTGCCTCCTTGATTCAATACAGACATGTGTGATCCCTTTGCTTAATTATATGCATCATTGTAACTAGTACTCCATCCGTCAATTTATAAGTTGTGATGCCAGTGTTTGGGGCCGGTGCACGACACAATAAGCACACACACGACGACACATACAGAGAGGACATCCAATGGTTCCAATGGCGATTTGTCAAAATATGCAGCTAAAAATCACTAGCACTATCTAATTTTTGCAACTAAAATTCAATAATTAAGCATAGATTTCATTCATAGAATAAGCAATCGTGCTTAATTTATACAAACAGTTCAACCGTTAGGAGCTGCGGCGTGCTCTGCTCGCGTCCGTCGGCGCGCTCGGGCTGTGGACAACTTTTCCTTGCGTGTTCAAGTTCTATATGCATATATATGGTTGCTCGCTGTTGAGGCAACCGCGGAGCGCTCTAATCGCGTCCCTCTGCGCGCTCTGCCAGCGGTTAGGCCTGCGCACAATCACGTGCCCCATATGCATGCGGTTTGCGCCATGTGCGTTGCCATACGATGCAGTTACGTGCTGCAAATTAGAACTGCAATCAGGACGTGCCGTCCGGCCTCTCCTTTAATTCCTGCGGCCATTATAACCTTATTCTCTTCAACCTTTCGATCGCGCCCCACAACACAACAAGCACACCCACGATGACACATAGAGAGGGGATGTCTAGTGGAGATCCAATGCAGTCGGCAAGCATAAAGTGGAGACCTATGCGAGGGAGACATATCTCTCGGTGGTGTACACCGTCGACCCGGCCGTGGTGGATGACTACATCAACACCGTTGAGCAGTTGCTTGCTGGAGACAAGTACAAGGTGGTCGGCATCGACCTCTAGTACACCGCCGGTAGTCTCGACATAGATCAGAAGGTTGTCGTCGCCTAGTTGTGGGCGCCATCATGTCCTCATCTACCACTATTGCATGGCCAAAGAGCCTTGCGACCATTTCAACAGGTTTGTCAACAGCACCGACTACAAGTTCGCCACGGTGGAAACCACCAACGATGTAAAAGCGCTCAGTGTTACGGGCTTGGCCTGCCAGAACCTTGTCGAAATCCGTGACCACTACAGGGTCTGGGGCAGCACGAAGAAGGACTCCCTGGTCGAACTCGCCTCGGCCATCATCAACCTCTACTACGAAAAGATGAAGCAGGATGCCCAGAGAACAAATCTCGTATCCTGACACAGGGCCTAGATGCGGCAAATGGATGAACTTCACCTCAGGTTTACGACCAAGAGTGTGTACACATGCTACGAGATGCACAGGCGGATCATTGACATGAGGAAGTGCCTCGTTACCCAAATCGACGTGCCCGGATCGAGCCACAAGCAGAGCAAGCGTCACAAGAAGTAGATGATGATCAGATGATCATTTATGCTAGTTAATCATGCATGTAATATATAGTTTACTTTATTGGTGTGTGGAAGTGTCATATGTGTAGTAGCCACCTATGAAATTATGCATGTAATAGTTTACTTTGGTGTGTGCAAATGCCATGGTTGTAGTAGCCACCTATGTAATTAGATGTTTAATTTGGTTAATCATGTCTTATTAGCAGCAATCATTTGTGTTAATCATGTACGGCATATGTTGTTGTTCTATATGCCATCCCATGCACAACACACATGTCTTATTAGCAGCAATCGTCTGTGTTATTATTGGTCTTCGCACACATTTCTGATTACAGACCTGTTTGCCGCGTATCACACACATCTTGCTATATTGAACCGTTTATGTTCTCTTGTCTCAACACAAATAGTTCTTCAGCGAGAACCACATGTCGTATATCGCACACACCTTGATTTGGCTAACCGTTTCTTTTGTGTTGCCTAATCACAAACAGTTCATCCTAGTGAACTATATGATGTTTATCGCACACACCTTCATCTGGCTGCCTGTTTCTTTTGTTGCTCCTCATCGCAAACGGTTAATTGCACTGAACCATATGTCCTACATCACATACAGAACTAAAATCTGAACCATGTTTGATGCATCCATCGTCGCAAATGTTTTGCACCTTTTTTGATGGTTTTTTTACACCATCGTTTGTGATTAATGCATCGCACACAGTTTTGTCAAAGGGTCTCTGATCATAGTGTCGTGTTAGCAGCATCCTGCAGTAGTGAGGGCGTTAAGAGAGGAGGAAAACCACGAGATGGACAACTGTGGTGTGGGCACAATGCATGTAGTTGGGATCGTGACATATATTTTTCCTAGTAACGGTAGAACTCAAGCTGCTGGAGTTTTTCGAATTCAGTGGATTTCAGCCAGGCATCCACCATGCGGGTATGGCCAATAGGTAGCATGCCGGGATGCAGAGGCATTGAATGGGGCCCTGGTGGGAGGAGACGATGGTTCTGAGGAGATAAAATTCAGGAAGGATAGATATCTGACGACAGTCGAGATTAAGAGGCGCCGTGCATAAGAGAGTGCACCACCGAGATGCGAGGACTTGTGTGTGGCAGCCATCCTTGGTGGGGAGAAGGAAGATGATCTCCCCAAGGATGTCGTCCGAGAGATTGCTGATGTGGTCCACTGGAGATTCTATGGGTTCCTTAGATCCGGGTGGGGGGGGGGGGCTTGCCGCTTCTCCCTGCGCTGCCGGGTGTGGGATCTACAACCGGCGTCGCCACTGGCCGGAGCCTCATCTTCTTGGCTCTGGGGCTAGCCGACTCCATTTTCCTTGCGGGCATCGCACCGAGCTCACGGGTTTGAGAAGAGTAGCCAGAGACGAGCCTAGTGGCAATGTGAGTGGGAAAGAAGGATGGCTGGGGTTTTCTGTAGGAGCGAGGAAGAAGAGGAGTAGGCGTTTTCTATACGAGTGAAGAAGAAGGTGAGTGGGGGTTTTCTGTAGGAGTTAGGAAGATGGGGAGCGGGGGCATTGGGGGTGATGTAAGTAGGGGAGTCCAGCGAGCTGCAGTGTAAGTGGAAGTGAGGAGGAAGGAGGGTTTTTCTGGGATCGCCTCCTCTTCAAGAAGAAATATGGGCTATTCCTCGGAAAAAAACAAAAACAAATGGGCTTTAAGATGGATAGGCTTTTGTATCGGCCCAGTCGGCTGCCCGTGTTTTGTACTGGAGGGCCTTAACACTAGAGGCAGCCCATTAGAGACACTCTCCAGCTCTCTAGCTTATTGCCCATTCGAAAGAGAAAAAGAGACGCCTCCAGCTTAATTATGGCTCCTCACCGGTAACATTTTTCAACTTGAAAAAAAGTTATAGCTCCTTTTTGGGCCGGCTTGGCATCCACCAAATTAGAGGATGGTGTACTGCATGCAGACACTCACACTGGTCGTAGCACGGCAAAAATGAGGGGGTCAAATAACATGCCCACAATATACATAGATTGTAAAGGTTGACACGCTAACATTCACACTAAACTAAGGTTCACAAGATACGGTATGCATGATAGCTAACATTCACAAGCACTTATGTTCAACATGTTTATGCATCTAAATGATTCACAAGACTATAACCAACACAAAGCTGTGAGAAGGTGTAGAAATAAAGAAAAAATGATAGATGCTTCTCTGAGCAAAGGGACTCCCTACGCAAGCATTAATTTCCTAGGCATGCTTCTTTCTGCTCAATGTTGCATGCACTTTGAGCATGTTGGCAACTCCACAGCTAGGTTGATAGCTCATCTTGCAATTTACGCTGACACATTGCCGCAAATAGAGGAGGCAATAGAGATCAGTCAACACTAGACCATTTTGTGCAGTTCCACTGAAATCATCTTCATTGTCCTGAATGTGAAAATATAGGAAAGCGTTGTACTCAAACGCAAAACTGTAGCAGATATCAATAGATCTGCATGAAAATACACGATCATCTGGATGAAGGGGATATTGGCCTGTGTGAGGAAGATTATGCATAATTTTATAGGTGGTTAGTTGATTTCGACCTTGGGAGATCCTATGATGGCACGGAGGAAATTCTATGCAATCTATGAGCGCAATTCCTTTCGTGTAGCTGTAGAAAATTTGTCCGACTAACTGATGACCCACAAGTATATGGGGTCAATTGTAGCCTTTTCAATAAGTAAGAGTGTCGAACCCAATGAAGAGCAGAAGGAAATGACAAGTGGTTTTCAGCAAGGTAATGTCTGCAAGTTCTAAAATTGTAAGTAGCGGAGTAGTTTGATAGCAAGATAAGTTGTAACAAAAGTGCAGCAAGGCAGCCCAATCCTTTTGAGGCAAAGGACATGCCAAAATGGTCTCTTATGATAAGCAAAGTATTCTTGAGGGTACACGGTAATTTCATCCAGTCACTTTCATCATGTTGGCTTAATTCGTGTTCGGTACTTTAATAATGTGATATGTGGGTGGACCGGTACTTATTAGGTGTTGTTCTTACTTGAACAAACCTCCTACTTATGACTAACCCTCTCGCAAGCATCCGCAACTACGAGAGAAGTATTAAGAATAAATTCTAACCATAGCATTAAACTTTTGGATCCAATCAGTCCCTTACGGAATAACGCATAAATAGGGGTTTAAGCTTCTGTCACTGTCGCAGCCCACTATCTCATAACTACTCAACAATGCATTCCCTTAGGCCTAAATATGGAGAAGTGTCATGTAGTCGACGTTCACATGACACCACTAAAAGAATGATGATGACCCACAAGTATAGGGGATCTATTGTAGTCCTTTCGATAAGTAAGAGTGTCGAACCCAACGAGGAGCAGAAGGAAATGACAAGCGGTTTCAGTAAGGTATTCTCTGCAAGCAGTGAAATTATCGGTAACAGATAGTTTTTTGACAAGGTAATTCATAACGGGTATCAAGTGCCAAAAGTAACAAGGTGCAGCAAGGTGGCCCAATCCTTTTTGTAGCAAAGGACAAACCTAGACAAACTCTTATATAAATCAAAGCGCTCCCGAGGACACATGGGAATTATCGTCAAGCTAGTTTTCATCATCCTCATATGATTCGCGTTCGTTACTTTGATAATTTGATATGTGGGTGGACCGGTGCTTGGGTACTGCCCTTCCTTGGACAAGCATCCCACTTATAATTAACCCCCCACGCAAGCATCCGCAACTACGAAAGAAGAATTAAGGTAAACCTAACCATAGCATGAAACATATGGATCCAAATCAGCCCCTTCCGAAGCAACACATAAACTAGGGTTTAAGCTTCTGTCACTCTAGCAACCGATCATATACTTATTACTTCCCAATGCCTTCCCCTAGGCCCAAACAATGGTGAAGTGTCATGTAGTTAACGTTCACATAACACCACTAGAGGAGAGACAACATACATCTCATCAAAATATCAAACGAATACCAAATTCACATGACTACTTATAACAAGACTTCTCCCATGTCCTCAGGAACAAACGTAACTACACACAAATCATATTCATGTTCTAAATCAGAGGGGTATTAATATTCATAAAGGATCAGAACATATGATGTTCCACCAAATAAACTAACTAGCATCAACTACAAGGGGTAATCAACACTACTAGCAACCCACAGGTACCAATTTGAGGTTTTGAGACAAAGATCAACTACAAGAGATGAACTAGGGTTTGAGAACAGATGGTGCTGGTGAAGATGTTGATGGAGATTGACCCCCTCTCGATGAGAGGATCGATGGTGATGATGATGGTGACGATTTCCCCCTCCCAAAGGGATGTTTCCCCGGCAGAACAGCTCCGCTGGAGCCCTAGATTGGTTCCGCCGAGGTTGCGCCTCGAGACGGCGACGCTTTGTCCCAAAAGCTTCCTTATGACTTTTTCCAGGGCCAAAGACACCATATAGTAGAAGATGGGCATCGGGGGCCTGCCAGGTGGCCTACGAGGCAGGGGCGCACCCTCCACCCTCGTGGACTGTGGGTGGCCCCCCTTTGGTGCTTTCTTCACCCAATATTTTTAATATATTCCAAAACTGACTTTCGTGGAGTTTCAGGGAATTTGGAGTTGTGCAGAATAGGTCTATAATATTTGCTCCTTTCTAGGCCAGAATCCCAGCTGCCGGCATTCTCCCTCTTCATGTAAACCTTGCAAAATAACAGAGAAAAGGCATAAGTATTGTGACATAATGTGTAGTAACAATCCATATTGCAATAAATATTGGTATAAAAGCATGATGCAAAATGGACGTATCAACTCCCCCAAGCTTAGACCTTGCTTGTCCTCAAGTGGAAGCCGATATCAAAAAATATGTCCACATGTTTAGAGAGAGAGGTGTCGATAAAATAAAATACGGACATGAGGGCATCATGATCATTCTTAGAACAACAATATATATATTGTCATATGATTTCTTATGCTTAAGTAACAATCTATTAACCATGTAAAGTATGACTCAGAAACTTTATTGAAAACTAACAAACTATAATCTCAGCCATTGAAGCAGAGGGAAGCAGAGGTTGTCATGTGCTTGCCAAATGATAAAGTGTAAAAAGGAAACGTGAAGATCACCATGACTCTTGTATAAGGGTAGAAGGTAAAAATAAAAGATAGACCCTTCGCAGATGGAAGCAGAGGTTGTCATGCGCTTTTATGGTTGGATGCACAAAATCTTAATGCAAAAGAACGTCACTTTATATTGCACTTGTGATAGGAACCTTTATTACGTAGTACGTTGCTTTTATTTCTTCCATATCACAAGCTCGTATAAAGCTTATTTTCTCCACACTAATAGATCATACATATTTAGAGACCATTTTTTATTGCTTGCAACGATGACAACTTACTTGAAGGATCTTACTCAATCCATAGGTAGATATGGTGGACTCTCATGGCAAAACTGGGTTTAGGGATGTTTGGAAGCACAAGTAGTATCTCTACTTGGTGCAAAGAATTTGGCTAGCATGAGGGGGAAATGCAAGCTCAACATGTTGCATGATCCATGACAATATAATTTATTTTGGATATAAGCAAACATAACTCATTACGTTGTCTTCCTTGTCCAACATCAACTTTTTAGCATGTCATATTTTAGTGAGTGCTCACAATCATAAAATATGTCCAAGATAGTATATTTATATGTGAAAACCTCTCTTTCTTTATTACTTCCTATTAATTGCAATGATGAACAAAACTATGTTTGTGAACTCTCAACAACTTTTATTCATCATACTCTATATATGTGAAGTCATTACTCTCCATAAGATCAATATGATCTTTTTATTTCTTTTTATTCTTTCCTTTTCTTTTTCTTCCCTCAAGATCATAGCAAGAAAGCAAAGCCCTCGACTCAAAACTAATATTTATTATATATAGCTCACTGACTCGATTACATAGATAGGGATCAACACAAAACTCAAAGCCAGATCAAACTAAAACTTTATGCTACTAGATCAAGATATAACCAAAAGGATTGAACTAAGAAAAACGGTAAAGATAGAAGTGTGATGGTGACAGGGGTGGGCCCAGAAATTCAAGAATGTGTATTCAAAATTTGGAATTTTTTTAAAGTCTATGGCCTTCCTTTTGGGCGTATAATCAATTACAGAAGCATATTGTACTAGTTCTAAAATATATAAAAGACCCTCTCAACACCGGCTGTTACAACAGGAAGGACTAGCACCAATTTGAGAAGTTTGTAAACAATATCATACCAAAGAGCCCTCCTATTCTAACAAGCATCATAAACAACTCTGCTAGACAAAATGGAGCAGGAGATTACGGATTCGGAGATGTATTCTGGGGCGGTGTTGCCAGTTCGTGTACCTAGCTCTGATCGATGGATTTTTTCTGGCCGATGATGGATGTGTGCGAGTGACTTGGGCCAATGGGCCATGTCGTGCTGATGAGGAGAAATAGACAACGGCATGCCTTTCTTTTTGGGCTAAAAAGCTTAACTTGCATGCTCTGAAGTGTCAATATTGTTTTTCCTTATACAACACACCATATAGACTATATATACCTAGTTTTTTCACAGAAATAATGGGTATTCAAGTGAATACCCTTGAATTGAGGTGGGCCCACCCTTGGATGGTGATACGATACTGGGGCACCTCCCCCAATCTTGGGAGTTGCCAAGGGGAGTGCCCTTACCCATGTGTTTATATTTCCGTCTTCGGAGGTGGTGATGATGGAGTTGTTGATGACGGGGTGTCGCACATCGATCGTAGGAGATCCTCCAACTTGCGGATAATGCCCTTGAGTGCGGTGATATGCTCTTGCAACAAAATATTTTCACGTGTGAGATACCTGTTTTGTATGCGAACTAGCTCAATCATCTTGAAAGCTTCAATTTCAGTAGGGGTGAGATGATTGTAGTAAGGTTGAAAGAAGTCTTCTTCTTCTATTGCCGGGACTTGATCCTCTGCGGCATCCTTGATCTTGTTACCTTCCTTGATTTCCCCGATTCTTCTCGCTTCATCTCTATCTTCATTATCCAAGCATCGTCGCCCACGTTGTTGGAGGAGGGGCACGACATGATGCCTGACCTTGAGAAACCCTGGCAGAAAATAGCTCAAAACAAAAACAGAGGATTTTGTCGTGGTACGGTGGTCAAAACCATCGGGGGATTATATAATGAATTTTTACCGACCAAAAGAAGTATCGTGCAAGAAAATAGAGTCCGGAGGACACATGAGGTGTCCACGAGGCAAGGGGCGCGCCCAGGGGGGTAGGGCGCGCCCTCCACCCTCGTGGATGCCTCATGTCCCTTTCGGACTACTTATTATTTTCCTATTTTTTTAATATTCCAAAACGGAGAAAAATTGCTATTTGAGAAGTTTTGGAGTCGGTTTACTTACCGTACCACATAGCTATTCCTTTTCGGAGTCCGAAACATTCTAGAAAGTGTCCCTTATGTACTCTTCCGGGGTTACAATGTCGATAACATTGGTTTCAACATTTATGGGATTACCTGAGATATAATGTTTGATTCTTTGACCGTTCACCACCTTCAGATTTGTGCCGTTGGCATTGTTGATTTTTATGGCACCGGAACGATAGACCTCCTCGATAATGTAAGGACCTTCCCATTTAGATAGAAGTTTTCCTGCAAAAAATCTTAAACGAGAGTTGTATAGCAAAACATAATCACCTATATTAAACTCACACTTTTGTATCCTTTCGTCATGCCATCTTTTAACCTTTTCTTTAAATTTTTTGGCATTCTCATAGGCCTGGGTTCTCCATTCATCAAGTGAGCTAATGTCAAATAGCCTCTTCTCACCGGCAAGTTTTAAATCATAATTGAGCTCTTTAATAGCCCAATATGCCTTGTGTTCTAGTTCGAGAGGTAAGTAACATGCTTTTCCATAGACCATTTTATACGGAGACATATCCATAGGATTCTTATATGAAGTTCTATTCGCCCATAATGCATCATAAAGTTTCTTGGACCAATTCTTTCAAGATCTATTAACAGTCTTTTGCAAAATTAATTTAACCTCTCTATTACTCAATTCTACTTGACCACTAGACTGTGGATGGTATGGAGATGCAACTCTATGATTAACATCATACTTAGCAAGCATTTTACGAAAAGCACCATGAATAAAATGTGAACCACCATCAGTCATTAAGTATCTAGGGACTCCAAACCTCGGAAAAATAACTTCCTTAAGCATCTTAATAGAAGTGTTATGATCAGCACTACTAGTTGGAATAGCTTCTACCCACTTAGTAACGTAATCAGCAGCAACTAAAATATATGTATACCCATTATAGGAAGGAAAAGGTCCCATATAATCAAAGCCCCAAACATCAAATGGTTCAATAACAAGTGAATAGTTCATAGGCATTTCTTGACGTCTACTAATATTACCAATTCTTTGACATTCATCGCAAGACAAGACAAACTTACGACATCTTTGAAGAGGGTACGCCAATAAAAACCGATTGCAATACCTTATGTGCAGTTCTATCTCCAGCGTGGTGTCCTCCATAAGCCGCAGAGTGACACTTGCGTAGGATCTGTTCCCGTTCATGCTCAGGTACACAACGTCTAATAACACCATCTACTCCTTCTTTATAAAGGTGTCGGTCATCCCAAAAGTAATGTCTTAAATCATAGAAAAACTTCTTCTTTTGCTCGTATGTGAAACTAGGCGGTATAAATTTAGCAACAATGTAATTAGCATAATCAGCATACCATGGAGCAGTACGAGAAGCATTTATGAAAGCTAATTGTTCATCAGGAAAGCTATCATCAATAGGTAGTGGGTCATCAAGAACATTCTCTAACCTAGACAAGTTGTCTGCAATGGGGTTCTCAGCTCCCTTTCTATCAATAATATGCAAATCAAATTCTTGTAGCAAGAGAACCCATCTAATAAGTCTAGGTTTAGCATCTTTCTTTTCCATAAGGTATTTAATAGCAGCATGATCAGTGTGAATAGTAACTTTGGAATCAACAATATAAGGTCTAAACTTATCACAAGCAAACACAAATGCTAAAAATTCTTTTTCAGTAGTAGCATAATTTCTCTAGGCCCTGTCTAGATTTTTACTAGCATATTGGATAACATTCAATTTCTTATCAACTCTTTGCCGTAGAACAGCACCTACAGCATAATCACTAGCATCACACGTAATTTCAAAGGGTAAAATCCAATCAGGTGGCTGAACAGTAGGTGCAGAAATCAAGGCTTTCTTAAGTATTTCAAATGCTTCTACACAATCATCATCAAAGACAAAAGGAACATATTTTTGTAAGTGGTTGGTCAGAGGCCTAGAAATTTTTGAGAAGTCTTTAATGAACCTCCTATAGAAACCGGCATGACCAAGGAAACTTCTTATACCTTTGATGTCCTTAGGACACGACATCTTTTCAATAGCATCAACTTTAGCTTTATCAACTCCAATACCTCTTTCAGAAATTTTATGCCCCAAGACAATGCCTTCATTAACCATAAAGTGGCACTTCTCCCAATTCAAGACAAGATTAGTTTCTTCACATCTCTGCAAGACTCGATCAAGGTTGCTTAACCAATCATCAAAAGAAGTTCCATACACGGAGAAATCATCCATGAAAACCTCAACAATCTTTTCACAAAAGTCAGAGAATATAGCAGTTATACATCTTTGAAAGGTAGCAGGTGCATTACATAAACCAAAAGGCATACGTCTATAAGCAAAGGTATCGAAAGGGCAAGTAAAATTGGTCTTATCTTGATCCTCTTTTGACACGGGTATTTGAGAGAAACCAGAATAACCATCTAGAAAGCAAAAATGTGTATGTTTGGTTAGTCTTTCTAGCATTTGATCAATAAAACGTAGTGGGTAATGATCTTTTCTAGTAGCTTTACTTAATTTGCGAAAATCAATTACCATTCTATAACATGTAACAATTCTTTGTGGGATCATATCATCCTTATCATTGGGAACAACAGTACTACCTCCCTTCTTAGGGAGACAATGGACAGGACTTACCCACTGACTATCAGCAATGGGATAAATTATACCTGCCTCCAGAATCTTTAGTATTTCATTCCTTACCACGTCTTTCATCTTAGGATTTAACCATCGTTGATGATCAACAACTGGTTTAGCATCTTTTTCCAGTTTTATTTTGTGCTGGCATAGAGTGGGACTAATGCCCTTAAGATCATCAAGAGTATATCCAATAGCAACACGGTGCTTCTTTAGAGTTTTCAATAATTTCTCTTCTTCATGCTCTGAAAGGTTAGCACTAATAATAACAGGATATACCTTCTTTTCATCAAGATAAGCATATTTAAGAGTATTAGGTAAAAGTTTAAGCTCAAACACAGGATCACCCTTGGGTGGAGGAGGATCCCTAGGATTTCAACAAGCAAGTTGTGTTGCAAAATAGGTCCCTGTTTAAAGAATACTTCATCTATTTCCCTTCTTTCATTCATAAACATATCATTTTCATGGTCTAGCAAATATTATTCTAAAGGATCATTAGGAGGCACGACAATAGAAGCAAGACCAATAATTTCATCTTTACTAGGAAATTATTTATCATGGGGTTGTCTATGAAATTTAGCAAATTTAAAGTCATGAGACATATCCCCTAAACCAATAGTAACAATATCCTTTTCGCAGTCTATCCTAGCATTAACAGTGTTCAAGAAGGGCCTACCAAATATAATGGGACAAAAGTCATCTTGTGGGGAACCAAGAACAAGAAAATCAGTTGGATATTTAACTTCCCCACACAAGACTTCAACATCTCTAACAATCCCAATTGGTGAAATAGTATCTCTATTGGCAAGTTTAATAGTAACATCAATACCTGCTATTTCAGCTGGTGCGATATCATGCGTAATTTCTTCGTATAAGGAATGAGGTATTGCACTCGCACTAGCACCCATATCACATAAGCCATGATAACAATGATCTCCTATTTTAACAGAAACAACAGGCATGCCAACAACAGGTCTATGTTTATTTTTAGTATCGGTCGAGCAATTCTAGCGGCTTCATCACAAAAGTAAATAACATGCCCATCAATATTGTTTACCAAGAGATCTTTAACCATAGCAATACTAGGTTCAACTTTAATTTGCACAGGGGGTGTAGGTGCTCTAACATTACTCTTACGAACCACAATTGAAGCTTTAGCATGATCCTTTATTCTAACAGGGAAGGTGGTTTCTCAATATAAGCAGTAGGAATAATAGGATCAACATTATAAGTAATAGTCTTTTCTTTAACTTTAATAGGTTCTACTACTTTTACTTCAATGATAGGATGATATTTAAACCACTTCTCCTTAGGGAGATCAACATGAGTAGAAAATGATTCACAGAAAGAAGCTATTATTTCAGAGTCAAGTCCATATTTAGTGCTAAATTCTCGGTAACCATAAAAGATTTAACACAATCAAACTTAGGTGTTATACCTGAATCCTTACCATCTCGAGCTCCCAATCTTCAGAGTTGTGTTTAACTCTTTCCAATAAATCCCATTTGAATTCAATAGTCTTCATCATAAAAGAACCAGTACAAGAAGTATCGAGCATGGAGCGATTATTGAGAGAAAGCCGAGCATACAATTTTTGAATAATAATTTCTCTTGAGAGCTCATGATTGGGGCATGAATATAACATTGACTTAATCCTTACCCAATCTTGAGTGATACTTTCTCCTTCGCGAGGCCAAAAATTATATATATAATTACGATCACGATAAACCAAATGCATAGGATAAAATTTCTGATGAAATTCCAATTTCAATCAGTTGTAGTTCCATGATCCAATATCATCACATTGCCTAAGCCATGTCAATGCCTTTCCCTTCAAAAATAAACGGAAGACCTTCTTCTTGATAACATCCTCGGGCATACCTGCAAGCTTAAATAACCCACAAACTTCATCCACATAGATTAGTTGCATATCGGGATGTAATGTTCCATCTCCTGTAAAAGGATTAGCTAGCAGTTTCTCTATCATACACAAAGGAATTTCAAAGTGAACATTTTCAGTAGGTTCAGTAGGTTGAGGAGCAACTATTTGCTATTATGGTCGGGGTGAAGATACCCTGAACAAGCCCCTCAAAGGATTATTTTCCATAGTAACAAGTGACAGTAAATTTCAGCACACTATATAAATGTTCCTTTACCAAATTCCACCTACAAAAGGCGCTTCACTCCCCGACAACGGCACCAGAAAATAGTCTTGATTACCCACAAGTATAGGGGATCTATCATAGTCCTTTTGATAAGTAAGAGTGTCGAACCCAATGAGGAGCAGAAGGAAAGACAAGCGGTTTTTAGTAAGGTGTTCTCTACAAGCACTGAAATTATCGGTAACAGGTAGTTTTGTGATAAGGTAATTTGTAATGGGTATCAAGTAACAAAAGTAACAAGGTGCAGCAAGGTGTCCCAATCCTTTTTGTAGCAAAGGACAAGCCTGGACAAACTCTTATATAAATCAAAGCGCTCCCGAGGACACATGGGAATTATCGTCAAGTTAGTTTTCATCATGCTCATATGATTCGTGTTCGTTACTTTGATAATTTGATATGTGGGTGGACCAGTGCTTGGGTACTGCCCTTCCTTGGACAGGCATCCCACTTATGATTAACCCCCTTCGCAAGTATCCATAACTATGAAAGAAGAATTAAGGTAAACCTAACCATAGCATGAAACATATGGATCCAAATCATCCCCTTACGAAACAACGCATAAACTAGGGTTTAAGCTTCTGTCACTCTAGCAACCCATCATCTACTTATTACTGCCCAATGCCTTCCCTTAGGCCCAAACAATGGCGAAGTGTCATGTAGTTGACGTTCACATAACACCACTAGAGGAGAGACAACATACATCTCATCAAAATATCGAACGAGAAATTCACATGACTACTTATACACTACTAGGGAAAACCCTAGCAGTAGCGCGTGTTTAATGCCTATCAGTAGCGTGGGGAATCGCGCTACTAGTAAGGCGCTACAGCTAAAGGTTAGCAGTAGCATGGGTTGGACCACGCTACTGCTATATCGACTTAGTAGTAGTGCTTTACACAATGAGGGCTACTGGTAATTAGTAGTAGCACTTCTCCGAGCACGCGCTACTACTATTATTCCGTATTTCTTTTTTATTTCATGTTGTATTCATACACCTTTATACAAGTTTTCATACTGCATCAATTTAGAGATTGTTTTTACATCATAATGAGTTATTACATCACTGGGAGAAAGAACCATGGACTAGTTTCAAGTGGATGGACATCCACTTGAAACTAATCCATGGTTCTTTCACCCAATTATATAATAAATATCATCATCATCATCATCATCATCATCATCATCATCATCATCATAACATTAACAGCTTATCATCATAATACATCATTGTCATATAACACCTCCTCATGATCATTGTTTTCATCAATGAGACATCACATACAAGTTGGTCACTAGTCATAATCACAACTACTCCTCATCATCAACTCTCATAAATATATTGCACCTCATAGGACCTACTACATTCTCTTAGGACCTACTATATTCTCTTAGGTAAAATAGCATACAACAAGATAGCCCCTGACTCTCCATTATGGAGAGTGGAGATTATCCTGTCTCCAATTCTTGCCTTTTGCACAATGTTGCTTCCAAGAACCTCCTTAGGACTGTCCATACATTTTTTTCCATTCTTTGATTATCATGTGTTCACCGGTTTTAGAAATCCGGTATGGACATGTGAGATTCGTAGGACGACCTGGTTGTATGTTCAAAACATCAAGGCGACCATTTTGATACATCAAATGAGGCACACAATCCATCGGGATTTTCTGTTGAAAAACATAGTAATAACTTTATAGTTAGCAATGTAGTTCAGTTTTAGAAGTATGCAAAAGATGCACGGATGTCGTAATAGTAAAAAATCTCATCAGGGCATCTCCATGGAAGTTATCATGGTTCAAAATGTGCACTAGTGGCACGTATTGTCCATAATGTGGAGGAGTTCGATAATAGGCATTGTAATTCTCAATTTCAATACAATATGCGACCAGATGATTTTTCTCCTGATAAGTTAACTCAGAGCCATCGGTGTAGTAGGTTCTGTCTACCATCTTCCGCACATTCTTTCAAGAATGAAAATAAGCTATCAATGGAAATAAGTTGTCAACTATTTTGAAATAAACAATATAAATTACTTAATAACTATGTTTGACAAACTCACATAGCGGTAGAATTGGAAGCGTATCAACAAGGACCCAAATGTCCAAATTGTCTTTTGATGTCAGGATCACCAAGATCCATGGTGACAAACATACCCTCTTGAAAATCAAACATCTTGCAAAGTGCTTCCCAACCCAGGCAACCAAAATGGGATACGCTCTCAGAATTGTATAGATTTACCTCAAAATCCATACCACGATGGGTCCTTAGGTTAATTTTCTGTGACAGGCTGGTTTTTGCCATCTTTTCCTTTTCTGAATTTCATTTGGTTTTGATTTGAAATTTGGAGTTTGAATCACTTCAGTTGGACTTAAACACTTGGGCATCACCTTGGCTTTCACCCAAGTGACTCATTTCTCTCCCTAGCCATCATTTCTTCTGGTCTACCTCAAAATAATATCATGAATATTTTTCTTAAATGAAAAATATTCATTTTCCTCTCTAAAACCCTAACCAGAAACTTGTGCTCCAAAGCAACCCCAATTTTTCTTGCCCACAAAAATCTGAGAAAAATCACAAAAATCCTTTGAACTCTAGGGCACCTCCATGAGCAAAAATATTGCATCCCTTTTTGGAATATTTTTGCTATAGAAAATATTTTCTATTCTGGATAGAAATGGTAGTTTCTACAACAACTACCATTTTACTTGCTCCAATGTTGCTGCATTTTCTTGCGCATCACTACCCTCCTAGATGATTGCTAACCCCCAAAGCACAGCTCCCAACTCCTAGCCGTTTGACCCCAGTAAGCTCTCAAAGTTACTGACAAGGAACTTACCATGAAGTAAAACTCCATCTAACAGCACCTGAGCTCGACTCAAAGCCTTAGCCCTAACCTAAGCCCTAAGGACTACACGCCACACATGAAAATTGGGGCCAGCCGTGGCTCTATGCCGTACTGCATGCGGTGACCACGTGTGTGCATGATGCCAGCATGCTTGTCACCGCGCTCTGAGTGCTGCCGAGCGCTCTATTTGGCGCGTGCTTGCTTCCCCGCCTGCTTAACCTCGCCAAACCTCGCCACCATCATCATATTGACTCCTTTAACTCCCTCCTGGTGCTCACCGACACTGGAGCTTGCCGCAGTGAGCACGGGCACGGTCCGGCCAACCCAACAGTGCGATGCGCACTGTGTTCGTCGCCACCCACTCATTCATGTGCTCGTCTCCGTCCGCTCACAGTGCCCTCGTGAGCTACGTCGCCTCCCCCCTCGCTCACTAACGACGTTCGTCGCCGGGCGCAGTGTCCAGGTGTCCTCCGGTGGAGCCCGAACCCCTCACCTCGCTCGGCTATAAATCCATCCCTCCCCAACCCTCTCGAGCCTCACCAGCTCCACTCACACACTCCACAAGCCAGTAGGAAGCCGTAGCCCGGTCGGGCAGGCCTTGGGCCGCCGTCCCCGAGCTCGAGCTCGTCGGTGATCCCCTGTGTCCTTCGCCACCGCTCCAGCCCCTCCCAAGCTCAGGCGACTCTTCTAGAGCCTCCGTCGTGCTTTAGTGGTGTCGTCCGACTCGGTTGGAGCCACTGGGGCAGCCCCTCGTAGCCGTCATCCCCAACTCCAGCGACCACGGCTCTCTGCCACCGATGGAGAGGATCATTCTGTCGCCGTCCAACCACCCCTAGCTGTCTACGGGTACGGGCAGGTGCGCCTCCCTCTTATCCTTTGATCCATCCCTCCAGATCGGGCCAAGATGCCCTCCTCGCCGGTGTGTGCTCCAGCGAAGCTGCGCCTTGCCCTGTTTCTCTCTCCCCTCCCTCTCACCTGACTAGCGGGGCCCGCTGTCAGCCACTCTGGCTGCGCTTCAAGCGGTACGAGTGGAGGCACCCCGCGGGGTTTACACCTTCGACGTCACCCCCTGTTCTGTTTATTTAAATTCAATTCAAATATTTCCAGAGAACTTCGAACAGCCATAACTTTTTAACCATAAGTCCAAATGAATTGATTCTTTTTGCATTGTGTTCTGTATGAAAATCTCTAGCAGCACACCAAAGATGAGATTTTCTCTGCTGCCTAGACTTTCTAGTGAATTTCAGAGTGTTTCTTGATGTTATCTTTTTGTGTTTTTAATTGATTTCAGAAGGTGAAGCTTGTCTTGAGGATCACCAAGAGGAGTGTGAACCACATCTGCACTAAGGCAAGCCACAACAACATTTTCATGGTGCCATTGCAATATTTGTTATTTATTTTCATCTTGAATGAATAATTTAGTTCATGCATTTAAATCACCAAAATAAATAGCTATTTTCATTATGTTGAAAGCTTGATTATGTTGACATGTTGGTTTACAGTAAGTTAAAGTTAACTAAGTTAGTTTAAGTCATTATAAGTTATCCTAGATTATGAAGAAATAATTTGCTTATGAAAAATAACTAGCATGGATAATATTTTCTTGGGTAAGAAAATAATTATGCTAAGATATTGCCATGGTTAGTTTGCTGAATAATCATGACCAGAATAATGCTATGAGTTTCTGATATGTTTTGTTAGTGCTTGGTATAGTTGACCCGGTATGGTTCTTATGATTAGTGATGCATGTTACATGAGTGCATTTGCATGGCATATCATGACACCAATTATTTTTACTTTAAGTTGAACCGGATAATAACTCAACTTGAACATATCATTGATCGGGTCATGGTGCCACTGCATTGAGTTTTTCCCAGTGCAACCACATTTGCCTTTATGGGAAGGCCTTTATTCAGTCCGTTGTCATGCCTCTGGTCGGTGCCTCCAACGACGGTAGATTATGGGCGTGTGGTACCCTGGCCCGGTAAGCAGACAAAACCTTGTGTGCCCGTTGATGTTGTTATGGTACCTTGTCCCGTTTGGGACCGTTTATGTTTTGCCACGACGGTGGCCGTTGGTGTCTTTGGTAGACACGCGGCCACCCATGACTTAGCCTAGTGGGGAGTTAGTCGGAGTGGCCGGGAGAGTGTCATGGCAATGGAGGGGTTCTGTTGGAATGTCGTTGGTCCACCCGAATGGGAGTGCGAGGCCATGGGTTCCTTGGTGTGGGTGCAGTGTGCTACCTCTGCAGTGTGTATTTAATCTATCAATAGCCGAGTCCACAGTTACGGACACGCTCTAAAGTAGGTCACACCATGGGTCAACGTTTAAATAATCTTGCACACTAAGTTAATAATCTAGCACTATTGGAAAGAGGATGGTTGGAAAACCATGTTAATGTTGATGACCAAGTTGTTTGTCCGTTTGTGATCTGAGAGAGATCACCGTTTGGTTACGAGGTAACCCGTTTGATGACCAAGTTGTTGGTCCGTTTGTGATCCGACAAACATCACCGTTTGGTCACGAGGTAAGTCGTTTGGTAAGCAAGTCCGTGGGACTTGAGGCACGAGATTTCATTCACTGCATCCATAGTATGATTTTGCATTGATGATTAAATTGGTTAATATCATGATATTATTTGTCATTATGTTTATGCTTGTTGTGAGCTTGCGAGTACATTCAATGTACTGACCTGGCGTGTCATTGCCAGATTTCTGGAAAGTTTCGTTGGAACGGAGTGCTGTTCGAGTCTAGATCATGTTCACATCGGTGTCCCTGTGCTATGGAGTCCCGCTTCATCGTCATTCCGATACCGCGTAGTTGTCATGATCGAGGCCCCCTTTATGTTCATTAAATAATGTACATATTGTTCAGCTACACCGTGTGTGCTGCTTGGCCTCCTAACTTGTTGTGATATGAACCATGTTCCACTAGCATCAATAATTTGTACCAAGATGTTGTGTGTTGCTAGAAGACATGGTCTCTGGGCTGGTAATGCAAGGTAAACCGGTTGCTCTGAGCCCGGGTGCCACAACGCTTGGTATAAGAGCCATGCTGACTGTAGGACATGCTAGACTACCGCCGCGTTACTAGACGTTAGTTAGTGTAAAAGTTGAGTGACGATATTGTTTGTAGCTGGTTGTTGCATTTCATGCACTTGGTTATTTTATTTCTAACCTACTAATGGCTGTGAGTGTAGATGGCTCCGGTGCCGTATCCGTGCTAGTTGCAGCTGATGCCGTACACATCACCGCATCTCCTTCGCAATGTGTGGCGTCAACTCTATCCTCACGGTGACGACCCAGTCTATCGTGTGTACCGGGAGCGTCTAGCAAACTTAGTGTATGAGTATCATGCCGTGGTTACTCTACGCACCAGTTCATCTTCCAGCTCTTACATTCGTACCTCCATGAGCGGTTTCGCTTCTACCGCTTCTCAGGCTGTCCAGTTTGCTGCATTTGAGGTCCTCGTCAAGCTGCGTTATAATGAGGTCCGAATGCAGAACCATCCAGGTTTCTACTATTATCCTTCCCTGCACGACAATGGTCGTGTCCGTTTTCCTACCATTGATCCGGAGTCTGATAGTACTGCTAGCCACCTTTCTTGTTACATCACTGCTAGCTACCTTCTGATCCACGAGCTGGCTCGAGAGCTGACTCGTGCTTGCACTGCTTTAGCCGCTACTAGAGTTGTCTCTACTCCATCGTCTACGGGATTTACTCCTTATCTTCCATCCAGTGCTAGCTCACCTATTTCACCGGTTACTCCTCTGAGTAGCTTGGGCACCTCGACCGTGAATCCTCTTAGTGCTCCTGCTGAGTGGGTTTCTCTTCTCACTACCCCCGTAGCCCCGATGCTTCAGCCCCATCCTGCACCTACTCTAGAGGGAGAACCCTCGAGGCAGCATCGTCGTGTTACTTTTAACCTGGAGGTCTTGGTTAACGTCGTCAGTTCAGGATCCAAGTCCGCTTCAGGAGAGGACACCGCAGCACCAGCAGAGCATTAGAGCGCTCGAATATTCGCAGTTGACAGGTTGATGTACGGATGTAGTCCTACGAGTCATGACGATCCGTTCAATGTATGAGAGTAGTTGAACTTATTCAGTGTGTTTCCTTCAGAATTTTGCTTTTTTCGGGTTTTGTCGCTGGCTTTTCCCCACTACTTTCTTTTTGGATGTTGCTCATCTCGGTTGCGTTGTCTTGGGAAAAACAATGGGATGATACGGGGAGGCAGCAGTAGCGACGCTTGTGAGGATGTCCCTGTTCGTTGTTCCGCACGACAGGCAGGACACTCCCTTGACCCGTACGTTCCACCACCGCCTCCACCACCAAATCCGCCCTCCACCGAGAAAATTCTCCGTATGTTTGAAGAAAAGAGAAATAACAATCTGATGCTATGGTTGGACAGAATGGAAATCAGAACGGTCATCACTCCAAATTGTCAGATTTTCAGAGAACCAACCCCCCCAGTTTCAGTCAGGTTATTGACCCCTTGGACGCGAGACGACTGGTTACGAACTATTGAGAAGAAGCTTGAGATTGCTCGTGCTGAAGAAAATGATAAAGTACCATTTGCAACTCATTACCTTGAAGGCGCTACCACAATATGGTGGGAAAATGCAAAAGCCATGTGGCCTGCTGATGAAGAAATCACCTGGACAAAATTCAAGGATCAGTTCCGTAAATACCATATTCATGCTGGAATTATGAAAGTAAAGCAACGTGAATTCCTCGTGCGCCTCCAAGGGATTCAGTCTGTGAATGAATATTTGAATAAGTTCAATAATTTGGCCCGCTACTCCCTTTATGATGTGGCCACCGAAGAAAGGAAGATTGACAGGTTTCTTGGAGGATTAAACCAACATCTCCGATGCACCCTCAGTATGTTTGATTTCACCGATTTTGAAACTCTGGTAAACAAGGCCCTCATTGCTGAGAGGGAGCACAAACTGATGCATGACAACAAGACTGCAAATAATGATCACAAGCGCAAGTTCGAGCCAAGGAAGGAGGTTCAGCCTATGCAAAAGGCTCGTACCTGGTAGCAGATTCAAGTAGAGTACAAGCCCAATTGGCAGCAGAATGTTAGCAAGACCACTACACAAGTCAAGAATGTCGTGACCAACCCGGTGCGACAAGAGTGCCAGCGCAATAATTCTTGTTTCAGTTGTGGGCAAACAGGACATTATGCCAGGAAGTGTCCCAAGGGCAGCAGAACTAATGCTCCATTCAGGACACAAGTCAACTTTATGGGATCATACCATGTCCAGCAAAACATCACCAGGCAAGTCCATCACCTCTACGCAGATGAAGCACAAGAGAACCCCACTGGTATGTTTTCCGTTAATAGCATACCTGCCGTAATTTTATTTGACCGTGGGGCTTCCCACTCTTTTATTTCGCGGAGTTTTGTTGCCCAAAACATATTTCCTTGTTTGATTTTGAGCAAGAGTATGCTGGTACAATCTCCGGGATCTTTGCTCAGAAGCAATCTGGTCTGTCATAATCTGGAAATCAATATCAACGGAGTCCATTTTCCAACTTCCTTGATAGTCATTGAGTCTGTTAAGTTGGACATTATTTTGGGGATGAATTGGTTGACCCAATATCAAGTATGCATAAATTGTGCAACCCGATAACTCACCTTGACAAATACAGAAGGGCAGGCTACAAAATTCTATGCCCGCAGGAGCATACCTTAGAAAGAAATGGTCTTCATCGCTGTGGCTGAATTAGAATTAATTCCTATGGTCAGTGAGTTTCCCGATGTATTCCCGGAAGAGCTGCCAGGCAGGCCGCCAGACCAAGAGCTTGAGTTTGCAATAGATCTTGTGCCCAAAACCGCACCATTATACAAGAAATATTATCGGATCCCGTCATCAGAATTAGTGGAGCTAAAGAAACAACTTGATGAGATGCTCCAGAAAGGGTACATCCGTCCCAGCTCCTCACCATGGGGATCACCTGCTATATTCGTGGATAAGAAAGATGGTAGTCTCCGTATGTGTGTGGATTATCGTCAGCTGAATGATGTCACCATCAAAAACAAATATCCACTGCCCAGGATTGATGACTTATTTGATTAGCTCAGTGGGGCAAAAGTGTTCTCCAAAATTGATTTAAGGACAGTATACCACCAACTCAAGATTAAAAAGGAAGATATTCCTAAGACCGCGTTCACTACTCGGTATGGTCTTTATGAATATACCGTTATGTTCTTCGGCCTTACCAATGCCCTTGCTTTCTTCATGCATAGGATGAATAAAGTATTCATGGATTTCCTCGATAAATTTGTGGTGGTTTTCATCGATGATATTCTTATATACTCAAAGAGTGTCGATGAGCACAAAGGACACCTAGAGCTGTCCTACAAACACTCCGTGACCATCAACTGTACGCCAAATTCAGTAAATGCGAGTTTTGGCTCAAGCGAGTTGGATTTCTTGGGCATATACTATCTGCGAAAGGTATAGCCGCAGATCCAAGCAAGGTAAAGGACGTACTTGATTGGTTGGCACCCACGACAGTATCTCAAATCCGAAGTTTCCTTGGATTAGCCGGATACTATCGTCGGTTCATTGAAGGTTTCTCTAAGATTGCCAAGCCAATGACAGAGCTTCTCAAGAAAGATGAGAAATTTGAATGAACTGAGGATTGCGAGAAAAGTTTCAATGAGTTGAAAATCAGACTGACATCAGCACCTGTGTTGACCCTTCCAAACATCTACCGCAACTTTGATGTATACTGTGATGCTTCCAGACAAGGTCTTGGATGCGTACTTATGCAAGATGGCAAGGTGGTAGCATATGTATCTCGGCAGCTGCGACCCCATGAAGGGAACTATCCTACTCATGATCTGGAATTGGCCGTGGTGGTTCATGCTCTAAAAATTTGGAGGCACTATCTCATTGGAAAAAGGTGCAAAATATTTACCGACCACAAAAGCCTCAAGTACATATTCACTCAGCCAGATTTGAATCTCCGCCAACATAGATGGCTTGAGTTAGTCAACGACTATGATCTTGGAATTAATTACCACCCGGGTAACGCCAACGTGGTTGCTGATGTGCTCAGTAGAAAGCCTGGCAGTTTTAATGCCATGCTGGAATCCCTGCCTTCCGAACTCCAAGAAGAGATTGCTCAGCTTAATCTGGTCATAGTTGATGCTGGTCTTGCTAATATTATGGAAATTACTCCTACCCTCGAGGATGAGATCCGCAAGGCTCAGCCGAATGACACAGTCCTACAAAAACATGTCAAGCAAATGTTAGCAGGACAGACCTCAGACTTTTCCAAGGACCAGCGAGGTACACTACGATTCTGTGGGAGGATTTGTGTACCAAGTCAAGAAGATTTAAGGAAGAAAATAATGTCCAAAGCACACGAATCCTTGTATTCTATTCACCCCGAAGGTACTAAAATGTACGAAGACCTTCGACAACTATTCTGTGGGATGGGATGAAGAAAGACATTGCCTATTTTGTGGCCTGTTGCGACATATGCAATAAAGTAAAGGAAGAACACTAGAAACCAGCCGGACTCCTCCGACCGTTGCCTGTTCCACAATGGAAGTGGGACGATATATTCATGGATTTTGTCACGGGGCTACCAAAAACTGCAATGATGCAGTATGGGTCATAGTGGACATTTTAACAAAGGTAGCTCATTTTATTCCCATCAGAACCACATACCGTACTGATCAGCTCGCACAATTGTATGTGTCCAGAATAGTCAGTTTACATGGAGTACCTCGAATAATCTTTTCTGACCAGGGGTCCCTATTTACCTCCGCTTTCTGGTCCCGTCTCCATCAAGCTTTGGGAACAACACTAAAATATAGTACCGCTTATCATCCTCAGACCAATGGACAGACTGAGCGGGTAAACCAAATACTTGAAGATATGTTGCGAGCATGTGCCTTGGCCCAAGGACCTAAATGGGAAGAGTGTCTGCCGTATGCTGATTTCTCCTACAACAACAATTTCCAAGCCAGTTTAAAGATGTCACCTTATGAGGCTTTGCATGGCCGTAAGTGCCGCACCCCATTGAATTGGTCTCAAACCAAAGATAGCCGCATTTTCGGAACAGATCTCATGATGGAAGCCGAAAAGCAAGTCCAGGAAATCCGAGACCAACTGCGACTGGCCAAATCCCGACAAAAGAGTTATTATGATGAAAAGCATCGATAGGTTAGTTTTGAGCTCGGAGAACATGTATACCTCAGAGTCACTCCTATGAAAGGAGTCAAAAGGTTTCAGACTCGCGGAAAATTGGCACCCAGGTTTATTGGTCCATTCCCAGTTATGTCCAGAGTGGGTACTGTTGCATATCTGTTGGAACTGCCCCAAGAATTGTCATTAGTGCACAACATGTTCTGTGTCTCCCAGTTGAGATGATGCATATCACCGCCCGAGAAAAAGACTGCTATGAAAGAAGTAGATTTGGCTAAGGATTTAACATATGAGGAGAGACCGTTCAAAATTTTGGATGAAATGGAAAGGGTCTCTCGTAGCAAGACGAGAAAATTTTACAAGGTCCAGTGGGAGCATCACACAGAGCCAGAAGCAACCTAGGAGCAAGAAGAATTTCTAAAGGCAAACTATCCAGAATTGTTTTCCCGAGCAACCGAATCTCGAGGACGACATTCATCCTAAGTGGGGGAGGTTTGTGATAGCCTGGTTTTTGCCCTCTTTTCTTTTTCTGAATTTCATTTGGTTTTGATTTGAAATTTGGAGTTTGAATCACCTCAGTTGGACTTAAACACCTGGGCATCACCTTGGCTTTCACCCAAGTGACTCATTTCTCTCCCTAGCCATCATTTCTTCTCTGGTCTTTTCCTCTCTGAAACCCTAACCAGAAACTTGTGCTCCAAAGCAACCCCAATTTTTCTTGCCCACAAAAATCTGAGAAAATTCACAAAAACTTTGAGCCATAGGGAACCTCCATGAGCAAAAATATTGCATCAATTTTTGGAATATTTTTGCTATAGAAAATATTTCCTGTTATGGACAGAAATGGTAGTTTCTACATCAACTACCATTTTACTTGCTCCAATGCTGCTGCATTTTCTTGTGCATCACTACTCTCCTAGATGATTGCTAACCCCCAAAGCACAGCTCCCAACTCCTAGCCATTTGACCCTAGTAAGCTCTCAAAGTTACTGACCAGGAACTTACCATGAAGTAAAACTCCAGCTAACAGCACCTGAGCTCGACTCAAAGCTTTGGCCCTAACCTAAACCCTAAGGACTACATAGCAGACATGAAAATTAGGGCCAGCTGTGGCTCTATGCCGTAGTGCACGGGTGACCACGCGTGTGGATGATACCAGCATGCTTGTCGCCACCCTCTAAGTGCCGCCGAGCGCTCTGTTCGGCGCGTGCTTGCTTCCCCGCCTGCCTAACCTTGCCAAACCTTGCCACCATCGTCGTCTCGACTCCATTAACTCCCTCCTGGCACTTGCCGATGCCGGTGCTCGCCGCAGCGAGCACGGGCACGGTCCGGCCAACCCAACAGTGTGTTGCCCACTGTGTTTGTCGCCACCCACTCGTTCTTATGCTCGTCTCCGCCCGCTCATAGTGCCCGCATGAGCTGCATCGCCTTCCTCCTCACTCACTGATGTCGTTCATCACCGGGCACAGTGTCCAGGTGTCATCCGGTGGAGCCCGAACCCTTCACCTCGCTTGGCTATAAATCCAGGCCTCCCCAGCCCTCTCGAGCATCACCAGCTCCACTCACACACTCCACAAGCCAGTAGGAAGCCGTAGCCCGGCCGGGCAGGCCTCGGGCAGCCGTCCGTGAGCTCAAGCTCGTCGGTGATCCCCTTTGTCTGTCACCACCGCTCCAGCCCCTCCCAAGCTCAGGAGACTCTTCCAGAGCCTCCGCCGTGCTTCAGTGGTGCCGTCCGACTCGGTTGGAGCCACTGGGGCAGCCCCCCGTCACCGTCAACCCCAACTCCGGCGACCACGGCTCTCTGCCGCCGCTAGAGAGGCTCATTTCGTCGCTGTCCGACCACCCCTAGCTGTTCTACGGGTACGGGCAGGTGTGCCTCCCTCTTCTCCTTCGATCCATCGTGTCGTGGAAATATCACGTTAGATGTCCTCATGAAAGGACTTAGTCGTGGAGACATCGCGACGGGTTAGCTTGAAGGGGTTAAACCGGACAAAGGACACGAGAGTTATACTAGTTCGGCCCCTTCGATGAAGGTAAAAGCCTACGTCTAGTTGTGATGGGATTGATTGGGTTTTGATGACCAGGGAGCAAATACGCTTTGCCTGGGTGTCGAGTTGTTGTTTCTTGTCCCTGGACTGCCGCCGGATCGTCCCTTTATATACTCAGGTTGACGCCCGACCGGTCTACAGAGTCCCGAGGCCGGCTCATACAAGTGTCCGGCTCGGTCTCCCCTCTCCTAACTTATAACACAAGTTATACAATCATAGCGGTTTACAACTATGGGCCCTAATCCGCCTTTGGGCTCTGGGCCTCTAAGCTTCATCACTAAAGCGCCATCTTCCGGGTCTTTATGGGCTTCAATGTAGTTGAGGGTGAACTGGCCCCTCCTGGGCAGTTTACACTTAGTAGTTATATCCCCAACATTATGTCCCAGGTTGATTTGAACCAGTTCATGTCAATCTCCAATACTTCGAGAAATTTCGTGAACATCTTCTTACGTTTCTCGTAAACCGCCATGATGTCTTCTCCTGTAAACTTTTGTTAAACCGCCGTGACGTCATCCTCTGGAGACAGCAGCGGATTGTCATGACGTCATCTTTGTATAAAAAGATAAAAAAGATTCCCTTTATTAGTTATATCCCAAAGATCGAGGTGACAGCTGCGCCCCTTGCCGCTTTAGGCTCCTTGATTCTCGCGCCTGTCGCTTATCTTCTTACCCCTTTATAAATAAGATCGGGGGGTCCTTCCATTTTCTCCCCTTGCCTCTCGTCTTCCTCCTTGTGACCCGAAGAGCTCAAGCACCGCCACCGCCGTCGACCCTCGAATCTGCACCGACTAGGCCGCTGCATCACCCTGTTCGTACCAGAGGTCCTGCGATACCCCTCCGCTGCTGCGTGGCCCTGGTAAGTTTTCTTCCCGTAACCCTAGATCTCCATTAGGGATTCGGCTTCATCCATGTTCGTCGACGTTCATCAGTGCTTCTCCGCCTTTCCCTTAGCCTCTTTATTGAATCTAGATATGCCTGATAGTTTTCTTTTGCGGCTAGATCCATAGCTTTAGTCTGCCGCACCATAGTGTCTTGCTGTTCCTGGACAGACTCCATCGGGACCTTCTCTGTTCCACTTAGCACCATTGTAAGGCTCAGAAAAAACCTTCTTTAGTGAACCATGGTAGATCCAAAACTATATTGTTATTTGTGGAACCTATTTCTTCAACACTTAGTAGATTTCAGCTCTGCCACTTCCGTGTAAAGGCGGTTTAACCTTTAGTAGTTAGTAATCCGCCAGATACCATTAGCCCTCACTTAAACCACCATCTTGACTTGAGTAGAAATATCCGGTTTAACTTTCGAATTTGCCCCGACTAAATTACTCGGTTTAACACTGGTTTAGTGCACATCAACCTTGAATCTTAAACCGGCCTTCACACCTCTTTTATAGTTTGTCTTCCAAAATGACCAAGCAATTCTCCGCTTGCAACTGGGTTCCTTCCCGGATCACAGAAACTCAACTCAACGGATATGTTCTGACAGGCGCTTTGGCCAAGAAAAGTGTCCTTCATTGGCGAGTCCCTGGCCCTGAATGCCCTCCTGAACCTCAAGATGAAGAAGTGATCGTATTTATGCAACATTTAGACCGGGGTTTTAGCCCTCCCGGTTCAAAGTTTTTCTAGGATGTGCTTCTTAGTTTTCAACTCCATCCTCAAGACATCGGACCAAATTCTGTGTCCAATATATGCAACTTTCAAGTGTTCTGCGAAGTTTACTTTCTAGAAGAACCAATTGTTGAACTCTTTCTAGACTTTTTGCACTTAAACCGCCGAACCGAATTCTCTGATGGCCCCAATACTGAACTTGGCGGCGTGTCAATTCATAAGAGAAAGGAAGTTGATTTCCCTCATGCCAAACACCACAGCCATCCAAAGGACTGGAATCAAACATGGTTCTACTATCAGAACACCGCGACTACTGATGAAAACCTCTACCGGGTTACCGTGCTCACCGGCTCAGCAACGGCCAACCACTGCCTCTGCGGCTTACTGCCAGACAACGACAAGCCTACGCTCCTCAACTTGCTAAACTCCGGGATTTCCTTGTGAACGGCTTAACCGGCATTGACCTTGTCCGCTGCTGGGTTTCTTGGGGTATTCTTCCCTTAAGCCGCCGCCCCGGTTTAATGCATGAGTATACTGGCAATGTCAAGGATCCTCAACGATATCATGAAATAGAAATGGCTGATGATGAAGTCACTGAATCTGTCAAGAAGATGCTGGATGAACAAATCGCCGAATGCGGCAAAACTGGGCTGCGACCTTTTTATGCCTCCAACAAACTGCCAGCGGTAAAAACTTTAACTTTATGCTTGTTGATCCGCCTCCGCTTTAACAATTTTCTAATAATCCTTTTTTTAATTTTACAGGCCAATAGCTCCTTCTGGAAGAGGAAAGCTCAGGATAAACCGGCAAGGGCTCCTCGTGTGAAAAGAAAAGTCACAAAGAGAGCAACCAAGAAGAAAACCGCCGAGTCTTCTGATCCGCCAGAAGACGTTGATGAATCGGAACAAGAGGTAGAACTTGACTCCCTTGGCTCATTTTTCGTACACCTTATTGACAATGATTATTACCAGGATGATGCGGAAGCCAGTCGTGTTGACCATGTTGAGGTAATCTCCCTTTCCTCCGATTCAGATCTTGTGCTGGTTCAAAAAATTTGCTGTGCAGTTCGGAAAGTAAAATACTCTCACCCTCTTGCTCATTTGGATCCAAAATTTTCTTTGAAGACACAACAAACTGAAGTCCATCTCACAACCCGGCACAGTGGCTAGCAAGTCACTTCTTCCAGTTTACCAGATATGCAAAACCGGAAACATCGTCCAGAGGTCTCTTACTCTTTTAATAAACCTTGTCCCTTGGCGGGTTGCTTCCAATACCTACTTAATCCATCTGATTCGAATTATCAAGTGTCTTCCAATTCATCATCTGGCGGTTAATCAACCACTCAATTGCCTCCCCTCAAAACCATCCCTGGGTAAGTATACTGCCCTTCAGATTTTTTCTTCACGCGTTGGTTTATCATACTAACACTTTGTCTGATATTGTAGCACCAAAGCCCGACTGAGCAAGAAAGCTAAAACCAGTGCCCCCACTGAAGAAGTTGAACCAGGGAGGACCCCAGACGGCATTGGTGGAAATACTGATAATACCGTCATGGATGATCCTACCCCACAGGATCAAAATACTAATGATGATCCGCCGGTAGCTAACCCGGCTAGTCCTCGTGCTGATCCTCCAAGCCCGGCCAGGGATGAAGACCTGCCAAGCCCGGATAGAGATACTATCCCTCCGTCAAGCCCAGCCAGGGATACTGTTAATCCGCCAAGCCCAGCCAAGGATACTGTTAATCCGCCAAGCCCGTCAAAAGGTGGCGATGATGATGTCATTATCACTGGTACTGGTCACACTGTCCCTGGTGATCCGGTTGTCTTATCCAAGCACACTGCCAAGGAGGAATTCGCCGCTATGGGCAAGGGGAAAGGGAAGACTGATTTATCCAGCTTCATTAACCTTAGCACCGAGGAGCTTCATTCCGGATTTTTAAACTGCCTATTCACAAGCCGGGATTATGAGGCCGGTTTGGTGAACTTAATGAAGGAACGCTATGAGGTAATCTTCAAAAACTCTATAAGGTAAGCTGCCTATTCATAAACCAGGACTTTCTGTCCTTATCTATCAAACTGATCAATTGTGCATTAGCCCCCAAGTGCCAAGCTTAATACTTGTATTGAGCCTTTTAAGAAGCAATCCACATTAGCCCCCAAGTGCCAAGTGTATAACTTGTTATGTGCTTGGGACTTTAACAACTTTATCATCTTACTTTTGCAGACCAATATAAACACCATAGAATCTCAAATCGCCGATCTTCAAGAAAACATCAGGTCCTAGCAAGAAGAGACCTCTAAAGCCAAAGAAGAGCTAAAGGGCGCTTTGAAAGCCATGGAACAATTGAAGGATGGCTTCAAAAATGAACATACCAACTGGGAAACTGAGAAGGCTGCTTTGTTGAAGCGGGCTGAAGACGCCGAAGCAGCTCTTAAACCGGTGGCGGAAGAGCTGACTGGGCTGAAACATCAAGTGAACGCCATGACTTCTGCAATTTTTGGTAAGTACTTTGTAATAGCCTGTGCTGAAATATCTTCAACTCTGTCGGTTTAACATTAAATTCTAAAACCGTTGCAGGTAATCGCATTGCTCATCTGGGCGCAGATATGCGGATGAAGTTGAAGGCAGCTTACACATTGATTGAGCAACTATATACCGGTGCACAACGAGTCATCTGTGCAGCTTCGTACAACAAACCGGCACCAACTTTGATCAAGGATACTTTGGCCAAGCTATCAATGACTCCTGCTCAGATAGAGGAGTTGAAGCGATCTGCTGCCAGGGCTGGTGCTTTGTTAGCACTGACTCGTGCCAAATCATGGATAGCTGAACTGGATCTAGTTGATATTGCCAAGGGCTATCCGGATGAACAAGAAAACGGATCATCATTTGATAATGAAGCCCTCAAAGCCCTGACCAAGGAGATGCGTCCAGTAGCAAGTTAATTGGCTGAAGAGGTGAACTTGACTTCTCATCGGTCCTTCTATGATGCCAACAACCATCGAGTTGACACTGCTGTGAAAGAAGTGCAAAATCTTATTCCGCCCATTCGTAAGCACACTTACGCCGCGGACGTTGAACCGTCGAATCTTATAAGTGAAGAGGTCGTCTTTCAAGCTCTAACCCAGATTGACTAGACCACCATTGACTTCCAGCCACTGGGTGGGGAGGAGGAGGTTGAACCGACGCCTGCGGATCCATCCACTTCACGTCGACCTGGCGATGAGTCTTAATCCGGCAATCGGGTTATTTTCACAGACTTTGCTCTGTGTAAGAACAATTATTATTTTGGGCCTCAAAGCGCCTTGTAATAGGCTAGTTTAAAATACTTCGATCTGCGGCACTGATACATGACTTTGTTTGTTCCGCCATGATATTTGCTGTGCTTGATTATATACTTTGATAATTTCATGCGATCCTGATATCTGCATAAAAAGAATTGTCCGAGCAGTTTACCGCCGAACGGGTCACAATGCCCAATACCAAGCCTGGTTAATTACCAATGCTGAATCAAAATACGAAATAAATCATACCTGTGATATTAAATCACTTAGTTGGTTTACCAACTTGGATTTGTAGTAAAGGTGAAAACCCAAATTTGGAGTATTGATAACTCCCACCATGCAGTGCTGGTGTATATGTTAAACCATACCGGGTTGTGATAAACGCCATATGATCATGCTGGCAATATGTAATCAAAGCCAGTCCGGGTTATGAAACACCGGTTTGATAATAAATATGGTCTGACAACTTATAGTTGAAAGCCAAGCCGGATTAACGAACACCGGCTTAATAATGAATATGGTCTGACAACTTGTAGTTGAAAGCCAAGCCGGGTTAACAAACACCGGGTTACTATGATGACTGAAAAGCCACACCGGGTCAATGGACACCGGTTCAGGATAAATTTATCAAAGGGTGAAAACTTGGCAAAAAAACAAACAAAAACCGTGTAGTCGAGGCTTTTCAAGGGCTGCCAGGTCCAAATTCGAGGCTATTCATGGGCTGCCAGGCCGCTGAGTTAAACCATTTTGCAAAGCCTTATAAGATGGACCTCCAACTAACCAATCGTCATTTTAACTTTGACAAGTTCAGGGTCTGTATAATATTGACTTGTCAAATGTTCGGCGGGTCATGCCAGGATTACCTGGATAGGAGTGGCTTACTTGATGAAGGCAGGTTAACCCGGGGTTTTAGGTGAATACACCAGGCTTCCAAGCCATGCTTGATAGCATATTACAAGGGTCCTTTCAAACTCTTTGTTGCAGTGCACAAATAGCCCCCAAGTAATTTATGTGAGCTAATGGGTGCCTATGTTTGAGCTGTGCATAGCATCCAAACTCCCTTTGGCCCCTTGGGTGTGAAGCTCCCAAGCTGTATTGTGGCATTATAGCCGGTTTAACAGGTAGTACTCCGCTTTGTTAGCTGAAGCCCCCATGCAACCCAAAAGATATTTGAGGAAAACGGCAGAGGTCCTGCTTATAGCAAGGATGCCGGTTTATTATATTGATCATAATATATACATTGTCAAAATATGTACATAAGAAAAGCCTATGGCTCAAGTGTAGTAAGGTCGGAGGAGAGCTATGTTCCACGGCCCCAGGTCTCCTCCTCAGAACCGCGTGAGTTGTCTCGAACGTCAATGAGGTAGTATGATCCGTTGTGCAGATTTTTGCTGACCACAAAGGGCCCTTCCCAAGGTGGGGATAACTTGTGCATATCGGTCTGATCCTGGATGAGCCGGAGCACTAAGTCGCCTTCTTGAAAGGTTCTTGTTTTAACCCGGTGGCTGTGATAACGCCATAGGTCTTGCTGATAAACCATCGAACGAGACAAAGCCATGTCCCGCTTCTCATCTAATAGGTCCAGTGCCTCCTGGCGTGCTTGCTCATTGTCCGCTTCAACATAATTGGCAACCCGGGGCGAGTCATGATGAATATCACTTGGGAGGACAGCCTCTGCCCCGTAAACCATGAAGAAAGGTGTATAACCCGTAGATTGGTTTGGGGTGGTGTTTATGCTCCATAACATAGATGGTAATTCTTCCACCCAACAATCCGGCGTCCGCTTCAAAGGAACCATAAGCCGGGGCTTGATACCCTTCAAGATTTCTTGGTTAGCTCTCTCAGCTTGACCATTAAACTGGGGGTGAGCCACGGACGCTACATCAATCCTGATGTGCTCTCTTTGACAAAATTCCTCCATCTCACCTTTAGAAAGGTTCGTGCCATTATCTGTGATGATGCTGTGTGGAAAGCCAAAGCGGAAGATGATCTTTTTGAGAAATTGAACCGCCGTAGCTGTGTCACACTTGCTTACGGGCTCCGCTTCAACCCATTTAGTGAACTTATCAACTGCCACCAACAGGTGGGTCTTCTTATCCTTGGAGCGCTTAAAAGGTCCTACCATATCAAGCCCCCAAGTAGCAAACAACCAAGTGATGGGAATCATCCATAGTTCTTGAGCCGGAACATGAGCTCGGCGTGAAAACTTCTGACAAGCGTCACACCGCTTTACCAGATCCTCAGCATCAGCATGGGCTGTCAACCAGTAGAACCCATGACGAAAATCTTTAGCCACCAGGGACTTTGAACCGGCATGGTGACCACAATCCCCTTCATGGATCTAACGTAGAATCTCTTGGCCTTCCTCAGGAGAAACACAACGCTGGAATACGCCTGAAATACTGCAGTGGTGTAACTCGCCATTGTGAATAACCATGGACTTTGATCGCCGGACTATCTGTCTGGCTAGAACCTCATCATCTGGTAGCTCGCCTCGGTTCATATACGCCAAATATGGAACCGTCCAATCCGGAATCTATAATACCTAAATAGTTCATCCCCACTAACCTATTTCTCTTGACATGCAGGCTATCCACATGACTAATCAACATGCAGCCATCTACCTTACTCCACCTCAGCAGTCTAGCCACATCATCAATTTTAACCACGTTCGTTTTTTAGGGGGTTCCAATACGTCCGGTGCTTTAGTTCTCGCTATGGACTCGATTTTTTCTCGCTGGGCTGTAGGAACCACTTCTCAGGAAGTTGGAATGGGCTGTACGACATTGGGAGCCCATCGAAGGATATTAAACGGTCCGTGTTGCTTACTTCCCTCGCCTGGTTTGTGGAGCCACGTCAGATCTTTTTCCCCAAAGCGTCGTCGTCTCCACACTATTCCCCTTTCTCTTCGTCTCCTCCAATTCCACTCATACAGCAAATCAATGGCCATTGATAGTTTCCTTCCGCCCCTTCCTCTTATTCTTCGATTGATTTCCCGGATGCTTCCCTTCATCTCCACTGAACTTGCCTTCACGTCATCAAAACTAACAGTTCCCCTTCGCATCCTCGCCCCGCTCTACTTATATCCAGGATTTCTGCTATGACGGCGGCAGCTTCTTCGATCTACTTCAAACCTTTCACCATGCTAGCGCCTGCATCATCTACATATATTCGCTGTGTGCATGCAGACCACCTGAGATAGGAATAGCTGACCGATCGTCATGATCGCTTGAAGGTACTACGGTGGAACCCATAGCGGACGAAATCCCGCTGATGCTGTCGAAGGGAGCTTGACAGCCGCGGCCACTGTGTCTCCGCCCAACTGCGCGTCAACTTCACCGACCCCTTCCTCCTCGACATCTATGCCTATGCCGCCCACGTCGTATCAGGTATGCAAGGATAGCATGTTCCCCTTCTACTTAAACTTTTTCTAAAATCCATCTGCTATCGCCCGTCCACGAGCACACACCTCCACCAGGTGGAATCAGTGCCCAGCGGACTGATATTTTTGCCGATGTGCTCTTCCTGCCGTTCAACGCAGCGTGGCTTCTCGACAGGACAGGCCGGCAACGCCGGTTGCCGAACTGGAACTGCAGCCATTGGGTGGAGAGGAAGGGGTCTCCGCCCATGCCAGATGTCGTCCGCCGCTCGGGAATGCCATGGGGAAATATGATTCTTGTAGCTTCTATCTATTACAGTCAAAAATTGTGAAACCGTATATGTGATTGATGGCAAGCTTATTTTCATATTCGGTCACATCCCACCAGCTGCAAGTGCCGGACACTTTTCTGCTCATTGTAAGAATCTAGGACGATTAGGTGGTTCTGGCTGCATATGTTGTCGCTCCCGTTAATAGACAAGTATCTAACGAGACAAAATTTCTTGCAAGATGGCTCAAACAGGTCTTTTGCCACCCTATCCATGCATACAATAGCATTCTCTGCCCTCCCTGTTCTATCATCCGGCTAGGTACATTCTTTCCTCCTTTGTTTAGTTTTAAATTTAACTGACTGAACTTACCATGGATGAGTTGATTGGCTCGGTTCACTTTATTATTTCTCCTATGGATAGGAGCATCAAATGGTTTTAAGCATGCTTCAAGTTGCGTGGCAGTTGTGGAGAGACCTATGTGATATTATCCCTCATGTAACCTGTTGTGAAGTACCTCAATTCAGGTACAATGTCTATAATACTGAATACGTAAGTCAAATTACACATAAGGCCAATGGTTTTGTTCTTTTGGCAAGAGTCAACATATTTGGACAATGTCTATGTATAATAATGTTACTTTACTGGGTTCCTGTCATACATTTATTTGAACATTTTGATTAGTTTCTAGCATTATCTCATTTGGTTGCTACAGCAGATTTCAACCATGCACACATTATGGCAGTTTTCATGTGCTATCATTGATAGAGTATACATTGCCCTTTAGTTTTGTCAAAAGTGAAGGACGCTAAATAGAAAAAATATTCGTTATTCTGTCTATTCCCCCTTTGCACATAAACCATTTACATGCAATTGGAGTTCACACGTTTTTACTTGATTGCTTTGTTTTAATCAAACCACTATTAATCCTTACTTTGGTAACTTCCCACCATTAGCTTCCTTCATAGTACAACTAAGCTCTTTCAAGTTTCGTGATGATAAGAATTATTTTACAGATAGCAAAGGGTAATAACAATGAGTTTATTTCCCAATGGAGCCAAACAACCTACTAATAAGTCCATTTCTCTAACTCTATTAATTAGCAAGTCCATTTAGTTGTTCTTTGCTTGCAGGAAGTCTATTTAATTATCAGTAGTTAATATTATTGGAATTTCTAGAAATTATAAGAAAATGTACATTTATTATTTTTGTTAGGTTGCACATGTGTATGCAACAATTGATTATTATAAAATTGGAATTTCTAGAAATTATAAGAAAATGTACATTTATTATTTTTGTTAGGTTGCACATGTGTATGCAACAATTGATTATTATAAAATATTCCGCAGCAACGCGCGGGGTATCCTCTAGTTATATGTAAAGTCGCTACCAGTTGGGCCCCCGGATCAGGAACAGCTAAATCCTCCTCTGTAGGCAACTTAACAAACGGGTTATGCAAGATATCTAAAAAGGTATTGGGTGGTACTGGTTTACGCTGAGATCCCAGCCGGCTTAAAGCATCTGCTGCTTAGTTTTTGCCCGGTCAATGTGCTCCACCTGATAACCTTTAAAATGACCCGCCACAGTATCCACCTCGCGTCTGTAAGCCGCCATGAGTGGATCCTTAGAATCCCAAGTGCCAGAAACTTGCTGGGCCATCAGATCAGAATCTCCAAAGCATCGTACACGGCTTAAATTCATTTCCTTGGCCACACAGAGACCGTGGAGTAACGCTTCGTACTCAGCTGCATTGTTAGTACAAGGAAACATTAAGCAGAGAACATAACGAATTAAATCACCTCGAGGGGAAGTAAGGACAACTCCAGCCCCCGAGCCTTCCAATTGCCTGAATCCATCAAAGTGAATAGTCCAGTATGTATTATCCGGTTTGTCCTCTGGTGCCTGTAACTCGGTCCAATCATTGATGAAGTCAACAAGCGCCTGAGATTTGATGGCCGTTCGAGGCATATACTTAAACCCATGTGGACCAAGCTCAATTGCCCACTTTGCAACCCGGCCAGTTGCTTCCCTGTTCTGAATTATATCGCCCAAAGGAGCAGAACTAACCACTGTGATGGGATGGCCTAGAAAGTATTGCTTGACCTTCCGACTTGCCATAAAACCCCCATATACCAGCTTCTGCCAATGCGGATATCGTTGTTTTGACTCAATAAGAACTTCGCTGATAAAGTAAACCAGCCGTTGAACCGGATATTCCTTCCAGCCTCCTTGCACTCAACCACAATTGCCACACTGACTGCATGGGCATTAGCAGCCACGTACAATAACAAGGGCTCCTTGTTAACCGAAGCAGCAAGGACCGGCGGTTCAGCCAACTGCCGCTTCAAGTCCTCAAATGTCGCATCAGTTGCGTCACTCCAGACAAAAGTGTCTGTTTTCTTCAACATCCGATATAAAGGAATCGCCTTCTCTCCCAAGCGGCTAATAAACCGGATAAAGGGCTGCAATTCGACCTGCCAGACGCTGAACATCATTAATACAGGCCGATTTAGCCAACGATGTAATCACCTTGATCTTTTCCGGATTAGCTTCAATGCCTCTGTTAGACACCAGAAAACCTAAGACTTGCATGCCGGAACACCGAAAACACACTTGTCCGGATTAAGCATCATCTTATAAACCCGAAGATTGTCAAAGGTCTCTGTCAGTGTCAAAACCGGCGGATCTCGGGTAGGGGGTCCTGAACTGTGTGTCTAGGCGGATGGTAACAGGAGACAAGGGACACGATGTTTTTACCCAGGTTCGGGCCCTTTCGATGGAGGTAAAACCCTACTCCTGCTTGATTAATATTGATGATATGGGTAGTACAAGAGTAGATCTACCACGAGATCAAAGAGGCTAAACCCTAGAAGCTAGCCTATGGTATGATTGTTGTTCGTCCTACGGACTAAAACCCTCCGGTTTATATAGACACCGAAGAGGGTTAGGGTTACATAGAGTCGGTTACAATGGTAGGAGATCTGCATATTTGTATTGCTAAGCTTGCCTTCCACGCCAAGGAAAGTCCCATCCGGACACAGGACGGAGTCTTCAATCTTGTATCTTCATAGTCTAGGAGTCCGGCCAAAGATGATAGTTCGGCTATCCGGACACCCCCTAGTCCAGGACCCCCTTAGTAGCCCCTGAACCAGGCTTCAATGACGACGAGTCCGGCGCGCATATTGTCTTCGGCATTACAAGGCGGGTTCCTCCTCCGAATACTTCATAGAAGATTTTGAACACAAGGATAGTGTCCCGCTCTGCAAAATAAGTTCCACATACCACCATAGAGAGAATAATATTCACACAAGTTCAATTTGCTGACGTATTTCGTGGCGTGACATCACACCACGGCCAAGCCTTTATTCGAATCGTTTTTACGGTTCCACCTCAGCGCGTTTAGTGAAGCGGTTTACTTGGCACGTCTTGTCAAAGCAGAGATCGTGTCCCCTTATTCCGGGATTCTCATCAATACGGGCGTGGGTAACCCAACCGCGCCATTGGTTACGACGCTTGGGAGATAAGCGAGTTTTACTAGGCTGGTGGGGATGCATAGTTTCGTCCGTCCATATAAGGGGATAAGGATCCACCTTTTTACCTATGCCTTCTTCCTCCTTTGCTTATTCATTTCCGCGTACTCGAGCTCCAGCGCCCAAGTCCGCACATCTCGCCTCAACCTTCCCCAGCCATGTCCGGAGCGGGAGGCAAGTGGATGGCCTCCTCCGTCACGGAGGGGCACATCAAGAGGCTGCGAAAGGCCGGATACTTGTCCAGCGACATCGCGCATCGGCTCCCCAACAAGGGGCAGCTCATCCCCACCCCGGGCCCCATGAGAGGGTGGTGTTCCTCACCCACTTCCTCCGCGGACTAGGTTTTCCACTTAATCCATTTGTTCGAGGGCTCATGTTCTACTATGGCCTGGATTTCCACGATCTGGCCCCAAATTTCATCCTCAACATCTCGGCGTTCATTGTCGTGTGCAAGGCCTTCCTCTGCATCCAGCCCCACTTCGGCTTATGGCTGAAGACCTTCAATGTCAAGCCAAAGGTAGTGGGCAGCCGCCAGGCGGAGTGTGGAGGTGCCATGGTGGGCAAGATGCCCAACGTCCTATGGCTCGAGGGCTCCTTTGTGGAGACCATAAAGGGGTGGCAATCGGGATGGTTCTACATCACCGAGCCGCGTGACCCTGAATGGGCAGCGGCCCCCGAATTCAGATCTGGCATCCCCACACGGCTCACCTCCTGGAAAGAGAAGGGCCTATCATGGGGTGATTCGTAGGAGCTGACCGGACTCCAATCCTGCGTCCAAACCTTGGTGAACAAGAAGCTCAAGCTTGTCAACATAGTCCAGGTCATGCTCATCCGCCGGATCCTCCCGTGCCAGAAACGGGCCTTTAATTTGTGGGAGTTTGATCCGACACAACACCAAACCTTGAGTAGGCTCTTCGACACTACGTACGAAGATGCCTGGAAGGTGTTGTTCAAGGGCGCCGAGGCTCCCGCATCCGCTACCGAAGATCGCGGATTCAGCTCGCAGCGTCAAGCCGGTGAGGTAAGCTATTTTACCCTTTACAGGATGCTTATTTTCCATAGTTTGACTCTATGCGGGATCTAAACTCCCTTTACCTTTGACAGGCCTGGCAAAAGACGTCCGAGCAGGTTAACTGTCCGGCTCCCTTGCTAGAAGACCCAGTGGACGCCCAATTAACGGGGTTGCTGGCTCCGGCGCCTTATGTGGTGCCAGAGAAGAAGGCCAAGAAGAAGGCCACGGGAACCCGAAAGAGTTCCCGGCGTCAGGTGTTATCGGACTCATCGTCCGATGACTCTGAGGCGGACTCCTCCCGCAAAGACGAGGAGGAGAAAAAAGAGGCCTCTCCCCCAATGGGGGGAGAGAAGAAAAGGAAGGCCTCCCCAACGGGGGAGGCCGAAGGGTCCAAGAAGGGAAGGACCCTCCCCCCGGACTACTCCACTAACGCCGACGACGATGAAGAGGAGTGGCCACCAAGGACTAAGCCCCTGGCGACTTCTTAAGTGTCCGGATACCAAAATAACTCATGGTGTTTCACTTGTATAGAATCTCTTAACGCCGAATATAACCCTGCAGCCCGCCCAAGGACGGGCTCAACACTTCAACGAGCGGCTCCCTGGCGCCATCGGACGTGGATAGCACTTCACATCCGGCCGACTCCTCTCCTTGCACTACGGATGGCGCCGAGGTGGGGTCCCAAAAGGGGCCCAACTAGGAGGAGGAGGTTCCGGAGGTGCCGCAGGGCAACCTCCCGGACTTTGGGTGCGAGGGGGATCAACCCCCAAAGGGTTCTGAGTTCGGCCCTGGGCCGAACTTCGCATCGGAACCTTTAGTGGGTCCGGAGTCCGGCGGGCAGCCCCTTCATAAGAAGGGCGAGACTGCGACGTCAGTGACCTCCGTCCAACTGGAGGCGCCGGATAATTTGCTGGAGGCGCTTAACGGCGCCTCCATCGACAAGGAGCACCGCACTGTTATGAGTGCGGTGATCCAGAAAGTTCAGTCCGCCAAGAGCGGGCTGACTGAAGCCTGTACCAGCCTTCTAACAGGATTTGAGGTATGTAATTAGATATGTAAAAATAGTACCGCATAGACAATAGCCCATGATGCTCAGTTTGATGTTCGGAAAGAAAAGCCGAACTGAGGATCTAAAAAGATATACACAGGAGTCTAACATAAGCGTGTCAATATGGGAATGCAGGCTGCGCTGTTGACCTTTGCCGCACTGACTGCGGAGGTCAATGTATTGAAGCAGAGCCTCGAGCGGTTCGAGAACAAGCTCGGCCGTGCCAAGAAGCAGCTTGAGGACAAGGAAGGTAAGTAATACCTTATTAAAGTTATACCTTATAGAAAGGATTTGGTTGCAAAAAATGACAGGAATAACATGAGTATTGCAGGGGCCACGAACGAGGTGGCGACCCTGAAGGAAGCGGTGTCCAAGGCCGAAAGCAATGCGGCCGTGGAACGCACCGAGCAAGAGAAGCAGGAGGCGCGGGTGGCGGAGGTGCGGAAGAGCTCCAAGCTCTCGTGGAAAAACACGAGAGTTTGGAGCGTGACTCGAAGACTCGAGAGTTCGAGCTTGCCTCGGCTCTTGAGAGTGCCAAAGCCGCTAAGGCCGAAGCCCAAAAAGCCCTCCAGGAAATTGAGGCAATAAATAAGATAGCGGTGGGTAAGGCATTCTTCATGCAAAGCAAGCACGTGAAAGTGAATTACTTGTTACTTACCCGAATCTGGAACTCTCCAGGAGCATTCGCAGATCTGCCCCACAGTGTGTCTGACGCTGCCGCATTCTACCGGGCCGAGGAAGGGAGCTCGATGGAGAAGGTATTCTGGTCTCAGTATGCTGAGGCCGGACACCCGGTGCCCTTGAGCGACCAGCTGAAGCAGCTGGTCGAGCTCCATAAGGTGGCCGAACAGGCCATGAAGGGCCTCATAGCTCGGCTGTGGCCGAAGGAGGCCATGCCTGGGAGCTACTTCGGGCTGGTGCGGTGGCTAGTGGATGCCTGTCCATGGATTGAAGTCGTCAAGCGCCCCGTCTACATCGAAGGTGCCCGTAGGGCCCTTGCCCGTGCTAAAGTGCACTGGGGCAAGATGGACGCCGAGAAGCTTGTGACGGACGCTCCACCGTCGGGCAGGGAGTATCGCAAGCCTGAGATGTATTATGAGAACGTCCTGAAGGGTGCCCGCCTTATAGCGGGTGAATGCTCCAAAGATGTAATTTTTGAGTAAACTCGCATTTTTTATCCTATACGCTTGAAAACTTGTTCATATGCGCTAAGCAACGCTTGTGAATTTAAAATATTACCTTCTGTGCGGCCATTTATCAAATTTGAGAGATGGCAAGTCGTTGGCTTCAGCCCCCATGCCACAAGTGCTGGGGTGTTCGGGATAAACTTGAGCGCTCTTGTTCCCATTTTTGGGTCCTTCGAGGGAGGCGCTCAACACAATGAACGAGGCAACCGGACTTATAATGCTTGAACACTCCCACTTAGCCATAGAATTCTATAATTTTAAATTTCGGCGAAGCCCCTAGTGTTCGGAAGACCGAATTCGGGGCGCTATCCATGCCTGGGCCGGACAAAGCCGACTCCTCGCTCTAAGCGGCATAAGTCTTTAGGGACTCGAAAAACCTCTCGAACAGCGACCGGCTCTCGCCCTATCATGACGGTCAGTTTTAGCTTTCTCCACTGAGGTGCTCAACCCAGCTCAACCGGGGAACAATCGCAGTGGTTCTCCCAGCGCTACCTTAGCCGATATAACGGAACGTAAGGTACCAAAACATGGGAGCCGGGCAAACCCAACTATTGACCCAAGACATGATTCGGAGCCGATGCATATAATGCTATAAGTTTGGGGTGCCGCACTTGTTAAAGTGTCCGGACTTATCACACCATATTTTGGGGTACTTAAGCCCCTGGTGTATTTGGCCGTACCAAAGCATACGGATGCAACATGTCATAAGTGAACATATATAGATAGAAAAAGGAATGCAATAATAGGCAAAAAGCAATGCATTGCTTATTCAAAAAATACTGCAATGAAAGCAAAACGATACAAATAGTATGTCGTGGGAAACGAACACCTATGGGGCAGGGCCCCTTTCGATCCGGCAGGGAGCGGAGATCGCACGAAGAGCGGATCGAGGAGGAGCACGCGAGCGATTTTACCCAGCTTCGGAGCTCTCCGGAGAGATAATACTCGTACAGCTGCTTTGTGGTTGTATTGCGTTCTTGCTTGAGAGCGTGGGTGTGTTCTAGTTTCGAATGAGACGAACCCCCTCTACGTTGCGCATGGGCCTCCTTTTATATGCTGAAGGGGTCACCGACAGGTGGCAACGCAGGCGAGGGCAAAAACGTAAAAGGTGCGGTTGGTACAACTGCTTCTATAGTGCATCCTACCTAACTCTGATGGCAGGGGACAAGAGCATTTAATGCCCGTCCGCTTCACCCAAACAGTGCAGAAAAGTGACCGTTAGGGGCGCCACCGTTCGCCACGATGGCGATCTTGTCAGCGTCGCTTGCCACCTCGCACCGCTTTGCTGCACAGCCTCTCGCCACGCGCGCTTGGAACGGTCTCAGGGCGACACATCGACGGATGTGCTGGAGCGTAGATACAGAGAGGTGGCTTGCCGCGGCAAGCGCCTTGCCGCGGCTGTTGTCTTGCCGCGCTCGGAAGCTTGTCGCTCGCCGGGTCTTTCCGGGACGTGTAGCGCGTCGCGGAAAGTGTCTTGAGATGCCTTGGTTGGCTTTCCCGGCAAGCTCCTCTTGCCGGGGCCTTGTCTTCTTGGCTTGAACACTTTGTTCTTGAATGGCTCCAAAGGAACCACGAAGGACCGTGGCGGGCACCCGGCAAGCCTTGCCGCGGGACGCTGCGACTGCCCGTGCACAAGTTCGGGATACTAAGGTACCCCTACTTTAGTACACCGATAGGAGCCCCCGGGCCTGAGCCACACACGGTGCCGAGCGCTGTTGGGCCAGGCCCAAAACAGGGCACGGGCACGTGCGGCCTGGGTCCACACCATATCTGACTTCGTATCCACCGCGCCCTCCCGTAACGGCACGCGTCGAATGCGGCGTCGTGGGAGAGGTCGTGGGTGGTTATTTATTCGGAGAAAGCATAACGTTCGCCTACTCCCTCTTTATAAGCAGGGGAAACAGGGGCAGTCCCCCCACCTTCGCCACTTGCGGTTCCAATCTCAGAAATCTCCGCCGCTCCCCTCCGCTTCCAAAGCCGAAAGAGAGCAGTGCTCCGTCCCCTATCGCCGCCGTCGCCGCCGACGACCTCGATCTTCCCCACTGTCTCCGCCATGGCTCCGAAGACCGGGAAGGGTGTGAAGTCGGCCGAGGCACTGCGGCTCGAGGCGCTGTGAAAGGAGCGGGCAACTTTCCCCCCTGAGCTCTCCGCAAAGGAGCTGAGGGAGTGGTTCTACCTCTTCTGGTCGACGGAGACGCGAGCGCATCCGCGCACGCAGGTACTTTCCGCCGCCGCCGCCGCCGCTTCAAAACGGGCTCCAAACGGATACCCCTTCTTCGCGTTGTTCTTCTATTGCGGGCTCTGCCCGCCCTTCTCTGAATTCTTTTGTGACATCATGAACACCTACGGGTTCCACCTCCTTGATTTCACCCCCAACGCCGTTCTGACCATGGCGGTTTTCGCACATCTCTGCGAGAACTTTGTCGGAATCCACCCAAACGTAGCCCTTTTCCGCCACTACTTCATGCCCCGGGTCGAGAGAGGAGAGCCCTTAGCTGGCGGGATCGCCTGGATCTCGAGAGCCGGCAAGAAGGAGATGTATCTGGAGGGGGAGCTCCGCAGCAAATGGGAGGAGTGGAGAGCGGAATGGTGTTGGATTGTTGAGGAGAACCCGCAGCCGTTCACTGCCCTGCGCCAAACCCCAGCAGTGCGCGGCAACGATTGGAGCGCCCTGGCGGCGGACGATGCTAAGCTGAAGATCGCCACCACCCGGATCTTGCGACTCAGGCTTGCCGGGCTCACTGTAGGCGCTGCTGGTGCGGACTTTCTTCGCCGCTGTATCGCCCCTCTGCAGGAGAGGGGGAGACCCGCCTGGTTGTTCGGGGGTCCGGCGGACATCATGAGGCTGCGCCCGGGCCTCAACTTCAATTTCACTGTTTTGGAGTTGGATGCGATGCTCAAGGAGCTGTTCAAGCACGACCCCAATCATCCCAAGTGGTTCAGGCTGCCGCAGGGCGTCGTCCCGTTGTGCAACAACTCTTCGCTCGATCGCATCCGCGCAATGATGCCGGAGTGCGACTCGCATGGAATTATTCCAACTTGGCAGGAGCCTGCCGGCGACGTCGTGCAGTAGTTCTTCGACGGCCTGGTGGAGGTGGCGGTCCGTGCTGACGAGCGGAGGAGCCTCACCTGCGACACCACCGAAGATGAGATGCGGCGCATCGCCACCAGGGCGGAAGAGGCGGCGGCGGCCACCGCCGCGGGCGAGTTTGGGTTTACTTTGGAGGAGGCAGAGGCAGCCGAGGCGGCAAGCCTTGCCGATCGAGACGAGCTTGTCGGGGAGATCGTCGGCGAGGGGGGGCCCGAAGCTGAATCGAGCGAGCCCGCCGAGGGTGCAAGCGGCCAGCCGTCTTCAAGCAACTTGCCGCAAGCGGAGCTCCCAGTGCAGCCCCCAGCTCCACCAAGAAGGCGCCTCCGCAGGACCGGAGACATAGCTGGGCGGCAGACGGGTCAACAGCCGCCACGCCGCGGGACACGCTCCACCGCGACAAGCATTGTTGCCGCGGGAGCGTCTCACGCTGCTGCGGCAACTGGAGCGGGGTCTTCTCAGACCGCCGCCTCTGATCCTGCCGCTGCCCCCACCAAGCGGCCAAGGGAGCCTACTCCTCCGCCTCGTCGCGCTGAAAGAGTACCGGACTTCGACCTCTCCGCGCTCAGCTCCGACGAGGAAGAAGAGGAGTGAGTTTCTCTGTTGTGTTTGTAGTTCTTCGATTTCTTGCTGTTTTTACCTTGTATCTGATCTGCTTTCTTCTGAACCTTGTTCCTTTTCAGGACTCTGGCCCAGAGAGCGGCGAAGAGAGCCAAGGTCTCCGTGGTTGTCATCGAGGACGATCCTGCTGTGACGACAGAGGGCGCGTCCGAGACCACCTTGTCGGACCCGGCAACTACTCCTGAAGCAGCCCCCAACGCAGCCCCCCGCGTAAGTACATAGTCTTACTTCCCGCTGTTGGGTGCGCATAGGTGTTGTTTCTTTGCTGATATATTGACTGTTGGTTTGCTTGTGTAGGAGCAGAACAGGCTCACCAGGAGCAACCGGAAGCCGCTCCTGAGGTGCTATCTGCTTCAACTACGCCGCCAAGGGAGGATTCCCCGGCAAGGGAGCGCTCTCCGGCAAGGGAGAAGTCCCCGGCAAGGGGCAGTTCTCCGGCAAGGGACGGGACCAGCGATCCCCTGGTGGTGGAGCCCATCACTACAGAGCCCAGCACAGGTAATCCTTCTTGTCGGAAAACTTCCCTTGGATTCTTCTTCTTCTGATCTTCTTTTTGGATATTTGCTTGATCTTTTTCTCCCTCTTCCCGCCTTCAGATCCACCATCCATGGAGCCGATGGAGACCGAGGCCACTGGCAAGGAGAACGCACACGGCGACACCAACGACGCCGCCGCCCCCGAAGGAGAAGCTGGCGCCGAAGATCCTGCCAGTGAAGAGGCCGCCAAGGCTGCTGGCGCAGGAGTCGGCGAGGGGTCCAGCGATTGTACTGACGACCCTGGGGTTGCAGGAGCGCAAGGCGCTACACCGACCGCCGATCCCTCCGCCGCTGACGCAGCGCCAGGCTCCGAAGAGCCCCAGCCCAGCGCCTACTTGAAGGCCGGTGACGGTATCTTCATCAAGCTCCCCTGGGCTTTGAGCTCCAGGGCGCCGGTCGAAGGAGAAGTTTTTGATGGAGAAGTGCTTGCCTCCGCTGGGTTGACAATGGTCGACGCACCAAGCAGCAGCAACGGTGAGCCTGAGGAGGAACAACTGCTGCGGAGGCTGCTATCACTCTACCGCGCCCGACAAGCCAAACTGGAGTCCCGGGAAGCGCTTGTCGCGCAGGCGGGAGTGGACATTGAGAAGCATGCGGAGGAGCTCTAGAGCCGCAACCAGGAAGCCCTCCGGTCCATTGCGGAGGAGAGGGCGCAGCTTGTTGAGGCACGGAAGGCCTTCCTCCTCAAGAAGGCCGAAGCCGAAGAGCAACAGCGGCTTGCCGCCGAGGAGCTGTCCGTGCGGGAAGGCGAGTTGACGCAACGGAAGGTCAATCTGGACAGTTATGAGGAGGAGCTTGCTGCGTGCGAGCAAACGCTTGGCGGGGCTCTCAAGGAGGCAAAGGACACTGCCGCAGCTGCCGAGGCCGCCAAGAAGGAGCTGGAAGTGAAAGTGACGCAGCTAGAGGCTGATTTGAAGGCGAGAAATGAAGAGCTTGCTGCGCTCCAACGTGAGCGCGAGAAGGACGCCCTCGCTCATGGTGAGCTGCAAGGTCGTCTCCTCGAGAGGGGCAAAGAGTTAAGCGCCGCCAAGGACTCCAATGCCGATCTCGAGTTGAAGCTGGCTACGCTGACTGAGACGCTTGATGGCGCCAAGAAGCGGGAGGAGGCCTTGAAGGAGGAGATCAAAGCGAATGAGGTGCTGCTGATGAGGGCCGCCGAAACCCAGAACACCTTCAGGGCTACTGTGGAGCTCTGGACGGAGGGGCTCGTGAACATCGCCGCGGTCATCGACGAGGAGCTGGCGCAGCTGGAAATGGAGGGCTTCGGGTAGTCCTCCGACGAGAACCTCCAGCCCAGCGCCAAGCTCACTCTATTCTTCAAGGGCGTGGCGACGGCCCTCCAGCAACTTCGGGAAAGGATTCCAAAGCAGCTGGCCGACGAGTCGCGCACGATCTGTGCCAGAGTTCTGGAGAAAGTGTTGGTGAAGGTGGTCTTCCGCAACCCAGGCCTCAACCTCACCAACGTCCTCAAGAAGCTGGTGGCGGGTGCTGATCTTAAAGAGCTCAAAGCCCTTGTCGCGCCCATTGTGGACAAGGTGAATGAAGTCAGGAGGGTTGATGGTGGCCGCGTAGATTAGACCGCCCGTTTCTTCCTTTCCTTGCCGCTGCTAGACATGTTACGAGAACAATCTATTAGAGCGCGGCAAGTTATCTTTGTAATTATAACTTTATCTTGGGTAGCATTTGTTATGTTATCCCCTTTACTTGATTCCTTCCTTTGTATGTTTCTTTACCCTACGCTTTCAGGAAACTTGCCGGTGCAGGCACCCTTGCCGCGAGCGCTGAGTGCGGAACATCAGCAGCCTGCTGGTGGTGCTGCTTCCGGCAAGAAACCTTGTCGCAACTAGTCGCGGCACGCTTAAGTTGTTGAGCGGACTCGAAACAAAGTAAGGGCGCAACTAGCTACGAGTTGGTTCCTCCGCGCACAGGTTTTCCATACAAAGCACGGTCGTTCAAGGAAGATAACTTAAAAAAATTTTAAAACTGATTCTGCTCAAACTTTGGCAACTTAGCTTTTCTGTCGTTTGCGTCCCGGCAAGGCGATACTTTCTTGAACGACGCCTGGTCCACACCATTATCTTCTCCTCCCCCCCCCCCCCCCCCCCGGCAAACTTGTGGGCGAGGGAACCTTCCTTTTGAGAAAAAGAAAGAAGAGAAAATAAAGATATGGAGCCTTAAGGCTCGTTATTGCTTACCGGGGCTTGGTGCTGCACAAAGTGTCAGATAATACATGCAAGAAATAGAAAGCATGAAATTTGACAAGATGTGTGGAGCACATGATCTTTATTTATGCACGGGATCTACGCCCGGCTTTGTACAAGGGTTACATGCAACAGCGGCAAGGCTTGTACAAAAGGTGGTTGCCGGAACAGGTTCCGGCAACCGCGCCTTATGGGTAAAACTTACGAAGATGCTCTATGTTCCAGGAATTGCTCACCGGAAAGCCATCTTCGGTCTCAAGGCGGACAGCGCCAGGCCTAGTGACTCGCTTTACCCGATAAGGGCCTTCCCACTTTGGCGTCAACTTGTTGGAATTCTTGGCGGATTGAACACGCCGAAGAACAAGGTCGCCTTCCTCGAGACTTCTGGCATTAACTTTGCGGCTATGGTAGCGGCGCAAAGCTTGCTGGTATCGAGCAGCTCGTACAGCAGCCTGAAGACGATCTTCCTCAAGGAGCAGCGCGTCATCTTGTCGCAGCTGCTCTTGCTCAAGCTCATCATAAGAGAGCACTCGAGGCGATCCATATACGAGTTCCGTGGGGAGAACTACCTCTGCTCCATAGACTAGAGCGAAAGGTGTCTGGCCAGTGGCTCGATTTGACGTCGTCCTGATCGACCAAAGAACCACCGGCAGCTCCTCGATCCAGTTCTTTTCGCACTTGTGCAGCCTATCGAAAGTTCTGGTCTTGAGCCCGCGCAGCACTTCAGCGTTTGCCCTCTCCGCTTGACCGTTGCTTCTCGGGTGAGCAACAGAAGCGAAGCAGACCTTGGCGCCAAGATCTTGGACGTACTGCATGAAGGTGCGGCTCGTGAATTGTGTGCCATTGTCGGTGATGATCCTGTTGGGGACTCCGAAACGGCAAACAATTGACCTGAAGAACTTGACTGCTGACTGTGCTATCACCTTCCTCACTGCTTCCACTTCCGGCCACTTTGTGAACTTGTCGATTGCAACGTACAAGTACTCAAAGCCCCCGACAGCTCGGGGAAAGGGGCCGAGGATGTCGAGCCCCCAGACCGCAAATGGCCAGGATAAAGGGATCGTCTGGAGAGTTTGAGCTGGCTGGTGTATCTGCTTGGAATGGAACTGGCACGCTTCACACTTTGTTACTTGTGCAGTTGCATCCTGGAGGGCTGTTGGCCAAAAGAAACCTTGCCGGAAAGCTTTGCCGGCAAGTTCTCTTGCGCCAATGTGGTGACCACATATGCCTCCATGTATCTCCGCCAACAGCTTTTGTCCATCTTCCCGGGGAATGCACTTCAATTTCACTCCGTTGAATCTTCTTCTATACAGTATGTCGTCGACAAACTGGTACATACTTGATTGCCGGGCTACTCTCTCCGCTTCTTCTTGCTCTTCGGGAAGTTCTCCTGTCTGAAGGAAACGAACAATCTGCTGTGCCCATGCTGGAGCTTGCGGCTCGACAACAAGGACTAAAGGCACATATGCTGCTGCGGGAACATCCGCTTCTACGGCAAGAACCTGCTGCTCAGCCGGAGCTTGATGTTCCCTGGCAAGCTTGTCGGAGCAAAACTTGTCGGGAGCGTCTGCTTCAACGGAACAAACCCTAGGGCTTGTCGGAGCAGACTGCTCCTCAGCACTCTTGATGTTGATCTTGGGGACCTTCTTGGCGGCGGCTTCGAGGAGCTCTGCCGGAAAGTAGTCACCGGAAATCAACTTCCTTTTCTTGCTCTGTCCAGTTGATGGTGTTACAGATGGTTGAGTCAGCTTGAGCACAAAGATCCCTGGTTCCACAGGTAACTTAAGTGCGGCGCACTTTGACAGGCCATTTGCAATGTCGTTCTAAGCTCTCGGAACATGTTCCATCTGTAGGCCATCAAAGTGCTCTTCCAACTTTCTCACTTCATCGATGTAAGCTTCCATCAATGGACTCTGATAGTCCTTGTTTACTTGGCGGACGACAAGCTGCGAGTCACCCCTGACAATGAGCTTCTTGATCCCAAGGTCTGCAGCGATCCTGAGACCAGCAAGCAAACCTTCATACTCTGCAGTATTGTTTGTTGCTTGCTCCTTGGGAAAGTGCATCCGGATCACGTACTTGAGGTGCTCTCCGGTGGGTGCGACAAGTAACACGCCCGCACCGGCGCCTTGCAGCGAGAAGGCACCATCAAAGTACATGATCCATTCTTTGCTCGCTTCCTTGATGGGGATGCTCGTTTCTGGAGTTTCTTCATCTGGTGTTGGCGTCCACTCTTCTATGAACTCTGCCAATGCTCGGCTCTGGATAGTTGAAGTGCTCTCAAATTTGAGGCCAAAGCTTGACAGTTCTAGTGCCCACTCGACAATCTTGCCAGTTGCTTCTGGGTTCTGCAGTATCCTCTTCAGCGGAAAGCGAGTGACAACTGTGATCTCATGTGCTTGGAAGTAATGGCGCAGCTTTCTCGAGGCCATGAGAAGGCCAAAAAGCAATTTCTGCACACCAGAGTACCTTGACCTAGCCCCTGTAGAAGGGAACTGACAAAGTAAACTGGGCGCTGCACCATTTTCTTCTGCACCTCCTATGTTTGCGCAGATCCATCCTTGTCGGGACCAGAGCTTGTCGGGGAAGCCCCCTGCTTGTCGCTGGATGCGCTTGCCGTGGTCGATGTCTCATCATCCGCCTCCCTCTCCGCTACTAACGCAACACTAACCACTTGATTGGTTGCCTCTAGATATAGCAGCAACTTCTCTTGTGGCCTAGGTGCGACAAGTATTGGAGTGGAGGACAGGTATCTCTTCAAGTCCTGCAGCGCAGCCTCCACTTCCGGAGTCCATTTCATTGGACCTGCCTTTTTCAATATTTTGAAAAATGGCAGGGCGCGCACAGCAGACTTAGAGATAAACCTGCTGAGAGCAGCCACACAACCGGCAAGCCTTCGTACATCCTTGACGCGCTTTGGTGCTCCAATCTGCTCAATGGCTTTGATCTTGTCGGGGTTGGCTTCAATTCCCCGCTGAGACACAAAGAACCCGAGAAGCTTGCTGGAGGGGACTCCAAACACGCACTTCTCGGGATTAAGCTTGAGGTTGATCTTGCGCAGATTTGTGAAAGTTTCATCCAAATCCTGAATCAGAGTTGCTCTGTCCTTGCTCTTGACCACTATATCATCCATGTAGGCTTCCACATTTCTGTGCAACTGTGGCTCAAAAGCGTGACTGACTACTCTTGCAAACGTTGAACCAGCATTCTTTAATCCAAAAGGCATCCGTACGAAACAGTACGTGCCACAAGGAGTGATGAATGCGGTCTTCTCCTCATCCTCTTCTGCCATGAAGATCTGGTGATACCCTGAGTATGCGTCAAGAAATGAAAGCAAATCACATCCGGCCGTGGAGTCAACAATCTGGTCAATGCGCGGCAAGGGAAATGGGTCTTTGGGACAAGCTTTATTAACATCAGTAAAGTCGATACAAAGCCTCCATTTCCCGTTCGCCTTGTGCACGACTACAGGATTGGCCAACCACGTAGGATGGAGCACTCCTCTGACAAGGCCTGCTGCTTCCAACTTCTTGATCTCTTCAGCAATGAATTCTTGGCGCTCCACTGCTTGTTTCCTGACTTTCTGCTTGACGGGCCGCGCGTGAGGACAGACGGCAAGATGGTGCTCAATTACTTTCCTGGGAACACCGGGGATGTCAGACGGTTGCCACACAAACACGTCGACATTCGCCCGCAGGAAAGCAACGAGCGCGCTTTCCTATTTAGGGTCGAGCGTGGCACTGATGGTGAAGGTACCACCAGTGCCGTCCTCCTTAGCGGACACCTTCTTGGTCTCTGGCGGAGCTGCCTTCGCCTTCTTGCAGTTGCCGGTGGAGCTCGATGGTGCATCCTCGACGGTAGCGCAGCACTCCGAAGAGGTGCGCTTGCTAGAGTGGGCATCAGAGCTCTTGCCGGACTTGGTCTTCTTATTCCCCCCGGGAGCTTCAGCGGCAAGTGTCTTGCGATCTACTGTGGCTGCTGCTTCCCGGTAAATCTTGTCGGTGCAGATAAGGGCATCCTTCTTGTCGCCGGGGACAGAGATGACACTTATCGGGCCTGGCATCTTGAGTACGTTGTAGGCATAGTGAGAGGCTGCCATGAACATGGCGAGTGCTGGAAGGCCGAGTATCCCATTGTAGGGTAATGGGAAATCAGCGACGTCAAAAGTGACCCTCTCAGTCCTGAAATTCAATTCGCTGCCGAATGTTACTGGCAACGTGATCTTGCCCTTCGGCTTGCTCCTTCCCGGGTTAATTCCTTGGAATGTGCTAGTCTCTTCGAGCTCGCTGTCAGGGATCTGAAGCTTCTGGAGTACCCCTGAGGAGATCAGGTTCAAGCCGGCCCCGCCGTCAACTAGCATCTTAGTGACCTTGAGGTTGCGGATGGTTGGTGAGACCAACATCGGCAAGCACCAGACCGCAGTTACGCGATCAGGGTGGTCCTCAATATCAAAGACGATAGGCGTGCTGGACCACTTCAGAGGCTTGCGTGACTCAACTGGTGGTTCTGCTGCATTAACCTCCCGCACCCACTGTTTGAGCTGGCGGTGCGAAGTATGCAGAGAAGCACCGCCGTCAACGCACAGAACCTCTGTGGCTTTCTGAAACTCCTGCTAATCGGCCTCATCTTCATCCATCTCTTCATCATCGTCTTCATCTTCGTCCTTGTCGCGGCCGCGGGGAGGTCTGTCTCCTTGCCGCTGTTTGGCCTTGCCGCGGCGTCCTCCCCGGCCGGGACGCTTCTTGCCGGATCCTCCAGTACCCTCCTGGGCCTTCTCCTTGTCGCGTCTCTCGTACTCAGCTTTCTGCTGTTCGACAAGCTGCTCAACCTTCTTGCAACTTTGGAGATCATGGCCCTTGGTGCGGTGAATCTTGCAGTACTGCTTGTCGGAGCTGCCCTGCTTGTCGGCGGCCGCCACAGTTTCAGCTTCCTTGGCGCCACCTCCGTTGCCGGACTGCTCGACGACTAGCACATCTTTGCCTTCCTTCTGTTGTTCCGCCGCCGGTTTTTCCCTGCCGGGGCGGCATCCTCACTGTCAGATCCTCCTGTGTTTTCTCCGGGGAGTTTCCTCCCTTCTTCAGCACGTGCGCACTTGTCGGCCAGGGCATATAGCTCACTGACGTCTCTGATATTGCACATTGCCATCTCCTCCCTCATCCTGTGGTTTCGCACGTTCTGGTGGAACACGCTGATGACTACGGCAGGGTGGACATCTGGGATGTTGCGCTGCACTTGGCTGAATCTTTGAATGTACTTGCGCAGGGGCTCTCCTTCCTTCTGGGCGAGCAGGTGAAGATCACTCTCCTGGCCATGAGGCTTGTGGCCGCCTGTAAAGGCGCCGACAAACTGATGACACAGATCTGCCCAGGAGGATATGTAGTTGTCCGGCAAGTGCATGAGCCAGGATCTGACATTGGGCTTAAGCACCAGTGGGAAGTAGTTGGCAAGGATCTTCTCGTCGCGCCCCCCGGCAGCTTGCACCGCGATGGTGTAGATGCTGAGGAACTCGGACGGATGCAACTTGCTGTCGTACTTCTCTGGTACATCTGGATTGAAGTTCTTCGTACTGGGCCACTGGACTTGCCGCAGCTCATGAGTAAACGCAGGGCAACCTACCGCGTACGGCAAGTCGCCTGGTTCCCCTGGCGCATGCATATCGACAGTGGGCCCAGCGCACTGGTCTGACTGACGTCGCGCTTCTCTTCGACGCTCGATACGAGTACGAGCGTCTTCTTGTTGTCGTTCTTGAAGAACTTGGCGCTGATCGCGACGAGCTCACGGATCCGACGATGCGGTAGAGTCGCTGTCGAGGTTGACCCGGCGAGTTGGTGATCTTGGCCTTCGGGGTGGGGAGTGCATGGTGTTTGCATCCCCACCAGTCTTGTCGCCATCGGCTCGCACCTGAGCGTCTTGCCGCGGCTTCGATGTGCTCGGTTGCCGGGGAGTGTCACCATTGGCGAAGCCGATGAGGCTCTGAATGGTGTCCCTCCAATCGTCGATCTTGTCCGCAGTTGGAGGGTAATCCAGGAGCAGTTGGGCTCGGGCCAACGCTTCTTCTGGAGTCTTCGGTGGCGGTGGCGAACGGTGTGAGGAGCGGGATATGCTCGAACTTCTAACTGTGTTAGAAGGAGCAGCATCTCGTCCAGGCGACTGTGCCGCGCTCGTGCCAGCGTGTTGGCGTGCACGCTGGTCTTGAGCGTCCCGAGATCCACCAGCTTGGCCTTGTTCCAAAGCGCGTATGGTACCGCGAGTACCATGACGCTGTTGGCCCCGCGCCTCCTAAGACGGGCGCGGTGCTTGTACGGACGCCGAGGTTTGCGCGGCCTTGTCCATGGACCTGGCGGCAGCGTGAGCTCCCTCATCGGCGCCCGTTCCTCCGCCGGCGTCTACCCCGCCGCACGTTTGCTCCGGTGGCGGTGGGATCGACGTGGACGGAGCTGCCACCTCCGAAGCCTTCTTCTTCGGTGGCATGTCGATGAAGATGATGAGGAAGATGAAGATCTGGCTCGCGTGAACGCCGGATCGGGTTCGCACAACCTCGACGCCCCCAACCTGGCGCGCCAAAGATGTCGTGGGAAACGAACACCTATAGGGCAGGACCCCTTTCGGTCCGGCAGGGAGCGGAGATCGCAGGAAGAGCGGATCGAGGAGGAGCACGCGAGCGATTTTACCCAGCTTCGGAGCTCTCCGGAGAGATAATACTCCTACTGCTGCTTTGTGGTTGTATTGCGTTCTTGCTTGAGAGCGTGGGTGTGTTCTAGTTTCGAATGAGTTGAACCCCCTCTACGTTGCGCATGGGCCTCCTTTTATATGCTCAAGGGGTCACCGACAGGTGGCAACGCAGGCGAGGGCAAAAATGTAAAAGGTGCGGTTGGTACAACTGCTTCTACAGTGTATCCTACCTAACTCTGACGGCAGGGGACAAGAGCATTTAATGCCCGTCCGCTTCACCCAAACAGTGCAGAAAAGTGACCGTTAGGGGCGCCACCGTTCGCCATGATGGCGATCTTGTCAGTGTTGCTTGCCACCTCACACCGCTTGGCTGCACAGCCTCTCGCCACGCGCGCCTGGAACGGTCTCAGGGCGACACGTCGACGGATGCGCTGGAGCGTAGATACAGAGAGGTGGCTTGCTTGCCGCGGCTGTTGTCTTGCCGCACTCGGAAGCTTGTCGCTCGCCGGGACGTGTAGCGCGTCGCGGAAAGTGTCTTGAGATGCCTTGGTTGGCTTTCCCAGCAAGCTCCTCTTGCCGGGGCCTTGCCCTTCCCGGCAAGCTCCTCTTGCCGGGGCCTTGTCTTCTTGGCTTGAACACTTTGTTCTTGAATGGCTCCAAAGGAACCACGGAGGACCATGGCGGGCACCCGGCAAGCCTTGTCGCGGGACGCTGCGACTGCCCGTGCACAAGTTCGGGATACTAAGGTACCCCTACTTTAGTACACCGACATAGTACGATAAGCAAGGGATGGGACTATTTAACATGTCCCCCTCCAGGGGTAGGCTGCGGGATCGTATGTAAAACAGGTATACTGCTCGTAATAGAGACCACCTGGACACTCGACGTGGCTTTTCTGCTTCCCTGGCTGTTGCATCGTGAGTTCGGCAATTCTACTACCAGACAGGGCTTCTGGAAAACGGAGTCCTGCGAATAAGAGAAAAAAAGAATGACACAATTGGGAGCCCCTGGTGCGGTTGAGCCGCTCTCCGGGCATGCCGTGGTCGTGCCCCTATCCCTATGCCCATGGTATCTCCAGAGCGTAGTTATGTACGCGTGGTACTGGTCTCACGATTTCGCGAGGGCTGGGGTTGGGGCCGCATTGCTACGCGTGCTTGGAACGTGCCAGGCGGTCTTGTTGTAGGTTACTCCGGGCGCGCTTGATGATGTCCGGCCGCTTAACAGTCGGACTCGAGAATTGCCTTAAGAGGCTGCTTTGTACTTCCGCCGTGAGAGCCGCTGTATGCTCCTCCATTCGGAGAGAGCGTTCGGTGTTTCTGTTGACCGTAATGACTCCTCGAGGGCCTGGCATCTTGAGCTTGAGGTATGCGTAGTGCGGCACCGCATTGAACTTTGCAAATGCGGTTCATCCGAGCAGTGCATGATAGCCGCTGCGGAACGGGACTATGTCGAAGATTAACTCCTCGCTTCGGAAGTTATTCGGGGATCCGAAGACCACTTCAAGTGTAACTGAGCCTGTATAGTTGGCCTCTACACCTGGTATGACACCTTTGAAGGTCGTCTTTGTGGGTTTAATCCTTGAGGGGTCTATGCCCATCTTGCGCACTGTATCCTGATAAAGCAGGTTCAGGCTGCTGCCGCCGTCCATTAGGACTCTAGTGAGGTGAAATCCGTCGATGATTGGGTCTAGAACCAACGCGGCGAATCCGCCATGGCGGATGCTAGTGGGGTGGTCCCTTCGATCAAAAGTGATCGGGCAGGAGGACCACGGGTTGAAGTTTGGGGCGACTGGCTCCATCGCATATACGTCCCTGAGTGCACGCTTCCGCTCCCTTTTGGGTATGTGGGTTGCGTATATCATGTTCACCATCCACACTTGTGGGGGTAAACCCTTCTGTCCTCTATTGTTCAGCGGCCAGGTCTCCTCCTCATCATCACTATGCAGCCCCTTGTCATTGTTTTCGGCAGTTAACTTGCCTGCCTGCTTGAACACCCAACAATCCCTGTTGGTGTGATTGGCTAGCTTTTCAGGGGTGCCATGTATCTGGCACGAGCGATCGAGTATTCAGTCCAAATTGGACGGGCCCGGAGTATTTCTTTCGGATAGCTTTTTCCGCTGACCGGGTTTAGAGCCTCTGAATCCGGCATTGACTGTCGTATCCTCAGTATTGTCGCCATTAATGCGGCGCTTGTGCTTGTTACGACGCGACCTGCCGTTGGTGCCCTTGGCATCCGAATTACCAGGGCTCTTGGTCATGTTGTTACTATGAGCTAGCCAGCTATCCTCTCCCGCGCAGAAGCGGGTCATGATTGTTGTGAGGGCTGCCATGGATTTCGGCTTTTCCTGTCCTAGGTGCCGGGCAAGCCACTCGTCGCAGATGTTGTGTTTGAAGCCTGCAAGGGCCTCTGCATCCGGACAGTCGACGATTTGATTTTTCTTGGTTAGGAACTATGTCCAGAATTGTCTGGCCGATTCTTCTGGCTGCTGAATTATGTGGCTTAGGTCATCGGTGTCTGGTGGTCGCACATAAGTGCCCTGAAAGTTGTCGAGGAATGCGGCTTCTAGGTCTTCCCAACAACTGATTGACTCTGCTGGCAAGCTGTTAAGCCAATGTCGCGCTGGTCCTTTAAGCTTGAGTGGGAGGTATTTGATGGCGTGTAGATCATCACTGCGGGCCATGTGGATATGGAGGAGATAGTCCTCGATCCAGACCACCGGATCTGTTGTGCCATCGTATGATTCAATGTTTACAGGTTTGAAACCCTCAGGGATTTGATGATCCATCACTTCGTCTATGAAGCATAGTGGGTGTGCGGCGCCTCTGTATTGGGCTATATCACGACGCAGCTCAAATGAGCTTTGTCTACTATGTTCGGCCCGGCCGGAATTGCCATATCCGGCGTGGCGGTTATCATCACGTATCATGGGACGCCCACGCAATCCGTAGATCGATATTGTTTGCCTTGCCTTGTCCTCGAGTGTATCCCGCAGGTCTGGCGCATTTTCCCGCGCCTTGGTATTTTTTGAGCGGCGTCGGGGTGCGGCTTGAGTGTAGGGCCGAGAGGCCTCTCTGTCACGGCCACGAGGTGGCCGGTCGGTCGTATTATGCGCTGGTGATGTAGGTTTAGGTGCTTCCTCCTCTAATCGGGGTAGCAGCCTGCGTTTTGGGTAGCTCTTGGAGGGGCGATCGAGTTTGTACTCTTCGGCTGTAAGGACTTTGGTCCATCTGCCAGCTAGCAAGTCTTGGTCAGCTCTAAGCTGCTGCTGCTTTTTCTTGAGGCTGCTTGCCGTGGCCATAAGCTTGCGCTTGAAACGCTCTTGTTCGATGGGATCCTCAGTCACGACAAATTCGTCGTCGTCGAGGCTTGCCTCGTCTTCGGAGGGAGGCATATAATTATCGTCCTCTACCTCTCTATCTGCCGCTCTCTCTTGAGGGCTGGCTTCTCCATCCTCCTGCGCTGAATCCTGGTGGAGGGGGTTGTCTTCGGCACTGTCCGGGGTGTTATTATCTCCGGTTCCAAAATCTCCATTTTTGCTGTGGCGGGATTTAGAGTGGCGCCGCTGACGCCGGCACTTAGGCTGTTTCTTGGGGGGGTTGTCCTCCGTTGTTCCATCGCCGTTCCCGTCCTTTGGGATGTCCACCATGTAAATGTTGTATGACGAGGTGGCCTTCCAGTGCCCTGTAGGCGCTGGTTCTTGGTCGTCTCCTGCATCGTCGTTCATACCGTCGATGTCTTCGGAGTCGAAGTCTAGCATGTCGGTTAAGTCATCGATAGTGGCTACGAAGTGGGTGGTGGGTGGGCTTTGAATTTCTTCGTCGTCTGCATCCCAACCGTCCTGACCATAATCCAGCCAGGGCTCTCCTGATAAAGAGAGACACTTTAGCAAATTCAGGATGTCGCCAAAGGGCGAGTGCCGAAAGATGTCCGCAGCGGTGAACTCCATGATCGGCGCCCAATCGGATTTGATTGGCAGGGGCACGGAAGGTTCGGAGTCCGGCGAGGAGTCTGGCACCTTGGAGTCACGAGCTTCACAAAGGACAGGTTTGGTATTCGGCTCTATCGCCGTAGAGGTAGCAGCCCCCGAGGCGGTGTACAGCCACCCGTCCTCGATCGGCGCAGTCGGCTCCGAGCTAAGTGTCGGAGCGGACACTTGTGCGGCCTCCAGGGCACTGTCCGGCAGCAGAGCTAGATCATGCCCATTGTGACAGTGCGGCGTGCTTGGCTGTGGCTCGAACCCGTCGAAGATCAAGTCTCTGCGGACATCAGTCGTATAGTTCAAACTTCCAAATCTGACCTGATGGCCAGGGGCATAGCTTTCAATCTGCTCCAGATGGCCAAGCGATTTGGCCCGCAGTGCAAAGCCGCCGAATACGAAGATCTCTCCGGGGAGAAAAGTCTCACCCTGGACCGCATCGTTGTTGATGATCGAAGGAGCCATCGGGCCTAAAGGTGACGACATAGAGGAACTCTCAATGAAAGCACCAATGTCGGTGTCAAAACCGGTGGATCTCGGGTAGGGGGTCCCGAACTGTGCGTCTAGGCGGATGGTAACAGGAGACAAGGGACACGATGTTTTTACCCAGGTTCGGGCCCTCTCGATGGAGGTAAAACCCTACTCCTGCTTGATTAATATTGATGATATGGGTAGTACAAGAGTAGATCTACCAGGAGATCAAAGAGGCTAAACCCTAGAAGCTAGCCTATGGTATGATTGTTGTTCGTCCTACGGACTAAAACCCTCCGGTTTATATAGACATCGAAGAGGGTTAGCATTACACAGAGTAGGTTACAATGGTAGGAGATCTACATATCCGTATTGCCAAGCTTGCCTTCCACGCCAAGGAAAGTCCCATCCGGACACGGGACGGAGTCTTCAATCTTGTATCTTCATAGTATAGGAGTCCGGCCAAAGATGATAGTTCGGCTATCCAGACACCCCCTAGTCCAGGACTCCCTCAGTCTCCTTGAGATCATCTATCAATGTCTCCTTCTTCCTGGATTTTACTACAATGTCATCCACATAGGCATGAACATTGCGCCCAATCTGAGTGTGAAGACAATTTTGCACACAACGCTGATAAGTTGCCTGGGCACTCTTGATCCCAAAGGGCATAGAAACATAGGAGAAGGCTCCAAAGGGAGTGATGAAGGTTGTCTTCTCCTGGTCCTTAACTGCCATTTTGATCTGATGATAACCTGAATAAGCATCCAAGAAACTCAGACGCTCACAACCCGTCGTTGCATCAATGATCTGATCAATGCGCGGGAGAGCAAAAGGATCTGCTGGACAAGCCTTGTTCAAATCTGTGTAGTCCACACACATGTGCCAAGTGTCGTTTTTCTTAAGGACTAGCACCGGATTAGCCAACCACTCAAGATGAAACACTTCAATGATAAACCCAGCAGCCAATAGCCCAGCTACCTCCTCACTAATGGCCTTGCGTCTTTCCTCGTTAAAGCAGCGAAGAAACTGCTTGACCGGTTTAAACTTGGGATCAATATTGAGAGTGCTCAGCGAGTCCCCTCGGTACACCTGGCATGTCATCGGGCTTCCATGCAAAAATGTCCTGGTTCTAACGGATGAACTCGATGAGCGCGCTTTCCTATTGCGGATCCAGATTGGTGCTGATGCTAAACTGTTTTGACGAATTGCCAGGAACAAAGTCAACAAGTTTAGTCTCATCAGCCGGTTTGAAATTCAGGGTCGGGTCATGCTCAGTGGTGGGCTTCTTCAGAGGGGTCATGTCTGCCGGATCAACATTGTTTTTATAGAACTTCAGCTCCTCTGTAGCACAAACCGACTCAGCATAGGCCGCGTCACCCTCCTCGCAATCCAAAGCGATCTTTCGACTTCCGTGTACTGTGATGGTCCCCTTATGACCCGACATTTCGAGCTGTACATAAATATAGCAAGGCCTCGCCATGAATTTTGCGTAAGCCGGCCGTCCAAACAGTGCATGATATGGGCTATGGATTTTCACCACTTCAAAGGTCAATGTTTCAGACCTGGAATCGTGCTCATCTCCAAACACAACTTCCAAAATGATCTTTCCAATAGGATATGCCGATTTACCTGGTACTACACCATGAAAAACAGTGTTTGACGGTTTAAGACTCTTGTCTGTCAACCCCATGCGACGGAAGCTCTCATAGTACAGGATGTTGATACTGCTCCCTCCATCCATCAGTACTTTGGTAAATTTATAACTTCCCACCTGAGGTGCCACCACTAAAGCCAAATGACCCGGATTATCAACCCGGGGCGGATGATCCTCTCTGCTAGACACAATGGGCTGCTCAGACCACCGCAAATAACGTGGAACTGCCGGTTCAACAGCATTAACTACCCTCTTGTGAAGCTTCTGATCACGCTTGCACAAACTAGTAGTGAACACATGATACTGCACGCCATTCAACTGCTTTGGGTGACTTTGATAACCTGACTGCTGCCGATTCCCTTGATTATTCTGTTGGTTATTACCACCTTGGTTGTTCTGGTTGCCCTGATTATTCTGAAATCCAGAGTTTGAACCGCCGCCACCATGAAAACCTGGACCTGAACCACCCGACGGACCCTGATCATACCGGAAGAGATCAGGGTTTTTGAACTCCTTCATAATGAAACAATCTTTCCAAATATGTGTTGCTGGAACCTCCTTGGTCCCGTGCTTTGGGCAGGGCTGGTTTAACAGACGCTCTAGATTCATACCTCCACCGCGCTGGGGCGGTTTACCTTTAGGACGCTGCATATTGGTGTTAGCCACAAAATCTGAATTATCTGCTTTGCGCTTACCATTATTCCCATGGCTCCCTTGGTTGTGCTGCTGTTCCTTCGCACCGTCGTTCTTCTTTCCTTTCTCCAGTTTCTCCTCATCAGAATCGGGATCCTTGGTATTATCAGAATCGACATATTTAACCAAAGCTTCCATAAGTGTTCCCATGTCATTGCAGTGGCGCTTGAGCCGTCCCAACTTCATCTTTAGTGACTTAAACCGACAATTACGCTCCAGCATTATGATTGCTTGGCCAGCATTAATCCGGTCTGACGAATCCAAAACTTCTAAAATCCGGCGCACCCAATGAGTTGTTGACTCGTTCTCTCCTTGAACACAGGCATCCAGATCCACAATGGACATAGGTTGTTTGCACGTATCTTTCAAATTGGCTATAAACCGGGCCTTCAACTGGTCCCATGACTCGACGGAGTTGGCTGGCAGGTTCTTCAACCAAGTACGGGTTGTCCCTTCCAACATCATCGTGAAGTATTTTGCACATGCTGCTTTATCCACATCCAGCATATCCATTGCCATCTCATAACTTTCAACCCACGCCTCAGGTGGTTGATCAACGGTGTAATTAGGCACCTTACATGGACCCTTGAAATCCTTGGGCAGTCGCACATTATGGAGAGCCGGAATGAGACACGGCACTCCCCAGGAATTGAAGGCAAGCCCGGTGCCTCGGTCTACTGACGCCGCTGGCTGAACCGGGGCGGGTTGATAATGACCCGCATATTGTGCTGCTAAAGCGGCCTCCCTTCGTGCTCTGCCATTATCCACCACGTCTTGAGCATTTGCATCACCACGCCCCGGATTGGGTCCTTGAGGGGCATTACGGCGCCGCGCACTGCTAGACACCTCCGGTTCATCTATGTGCCTGCTATAGCTTTTGCTCGGACGGGGGGTTGAATGAATTCTGTCTCGGCTATAAGAATAAGCCCGCTACTGCACAACGGCGGTTTGAAGAAGATCCCTGTCCCGCCGCGTCTCAACAGCCGCCAGTGAATCGCCCTCCATTGGAATAGCTGCCAGGCGAGATGCTGCAGCAATCATGTTATCCAAAGGGCTAGAAAAGTGACCCGATGGTGTTGATACGTATTGCAGCGGGTTATCCGTTCGACGAGGAGGATCCGTCATCCGTGGTTGATCCGGCATTGCCCAAGGTACCTCGGTCCGGTTTACGGCTGCCGGGTTACTCGGCCCAGCCCCCAGTGTATTAAAGAGATTCAGTCCTTCGAAGACCGGCGGCATACAAGATCGGTACTTCCTTCACATTACGTCATTTGACGCGTTCTGATCCAACATGAGCCGGTAATTCTGCGCCTGGATCTGCTGTGACTGGGCATCCAAAGCGGCCCGTTCTTTAGCCATCCTAGCGTCCTCAGCTGCCAGGTCCTCCTTAGCCTATGTTATCTGGTCCTTTAGCTTCGTAACCTCCGCATTATGCTGATCCTGCGTCTCCGGGGTAACTGCCGTGGTTAACAAGGTCGCCCAGGCATCCATCAAACTGGAGAGAACTTGAGTCGGTCGGCGCGCTGGGCCTCCTGCCGTGGCTGCTGACCCGGACGTCATTGCTGCTGTAGATGAAGACTGCAAGGTGGGCTGTGTTCCGACCATGAAAACAGCAGCCCGATTCGGCGGTTCAAAGGGGTCCGGAATACTATTGCCATCGGAATATCCCCCAACCCGGCCGTCCTACAATTGGTACAGCGACTCGGTTTCACCAGTGGACGACTCGCCATCTGAGTAGATGGCCGTCTCACCATCAGACACCGGTTCATATTCGGTACCATGGATGAATCCTACGAACGCATGCTTCATGGCGGGCTGAATCCGGGCAGGACTCGCACGCTGAGCCGTCTCGATGAGGTCAGTGCAGATGTCCAGCTCAGGGCCCGGTTCGCCGATCTTGCCGATGAAGACATGAATTCCGCCAAAGGGGACCCGGTACCCGTACTCGATTGAGCCGGCCTCGGGGTCCTGCATCGTCGATGTAGAGCTTGTCGCAACGACTCTTGGTCATCCGGCCAACTGAGTACCCTTTGAGTCCTTCAAAGCTGCCCTTCAAGAACTTGAAACCATCATACGATAGCCCCATGGTGGGCGCCAACTGTCGTGGAAATATCACGACAGATGTCCTCATGAAAGGACTTAGTCGTGGAGCCATCGCGACGGGTTAGCTTGAAGGGGTTAAACCGGACAAAGGACACGAGAGTTATACTAGTTCGGAACCTTCGATGAAGGTAAAAGCCTACTTCTAGTTGTGATGGGATTGATTGGGTTTCGATGACCAGGGAGCAAATACGCTTTGCCTGGGTCTCGAGTTGTTGTTTCTTGTCCCTGACCTGGCGCCGGGTCGTCCCTTTATATACTCAGGTTGACGCCCGGCCGGTCTACAGAGTCCCGAGGCCGGCTCATACAAGTGTCCGGCTCGGTCTCCCCTCTCCTAACTTATAACACAAGTTATACAATCATAGCGGTTTACAACTATGGGAATCCGCCTTTGGGCTCTGGGCCTCTAAGCTTCATCAGTAAAGCGCCATCTTCCGGGTCTTTATGGGCTTCAATGTAGTTGAGGGTGAACCGGCCCCTCCTGGGTGGTTTACACTTAGTAGTTATATCCCCAACACATCCCTCCAGATCGGGCCAAGATGCCCTCTCGCCGATGTGTGCTCCGTCGAAGCTCCGCCGTGCCCTTTTTCTCTCTCCCCCTCCCTCTCACCTGACTAGCGGGGCCTGCTGTCAGCCACTCTGGCCGTGCCCAAAGCGGTACCAGTGGAGGCACCTGTGGGGTTTATGCCTTCGACATCACCCCCCTGTTCTGTTTATTTAAATTCAATTCAAATATTTCCATAGAACTTCGAACAGCCATAACTTTTTAACCATAAGTCGAAATGAATTGATTCTTTTTGCATTGTGTTCTGTATGAAAATCTCTAGTAGCACACCAAAGATGAGATTTTTCTATACTGCCTAGATTTTCTGGTGAATTTCAGAGTGTTTGTTGATGTTTTCTTTTTGTGTTTTTAATTGATTTCAGAAGCTGAAGCTTGTCTTGAGGATCACTAGGAGGAGTGTGAACCTCATCTGCACTAAGGCAAGCCACAGCAACATTTTCTTGGTGCCATTATAATTTTTTTGATTTATTTTCAACTTGAATGGATAATTTAGTTCATGCATTTAAATCACCAAAATAAATAGCTATTTTCATTCTGTTGAAAGCTTGATTATGTTGACATGTTGGTTTACAGTAAGTTAAAGTTAACTAAGTTAGTTTAAGTCATTATAAGTTATCCTAGATTATGAAGAAATAATTTTCTTATGAAAAATAACTAGCTTGGATAATATTTTCTTGGGTAAGAAAATAATTTTGCTAAGATATTGCCATGGTTAGTTTGCTGAATAATCATGACCTGCTATGAGTTTCTGATATGTTTGGTTAGTGCTTGGTATAGTTGAACCGGTATGGTTCTTATGATTAGTGATGCATGTTACATGAGTGCATTTGCATGGCATATCATGACACCGATTATTTTTACTTTATATTGAACCTGATAATAACTCAACTTGAACATATCGTTGATCGGGTCATGGTGCCACTGAATCGAGTTTTTCCCAGTGCAACCATATTTGCCTTAATGGGAAGGCCTTTATTTGGTCTGTTGTCATGCCTCTGGTCGGTGCCTCCAACAAGGGAAGGTTATGGGCGTGCGGTACCCTGGTCCGGTAAGAAAACATAACCTTGTGTGCCCGTTGATGTTGTTATGGTACCTTGTCCCAGTTTGGGACCGTTTATGTTTTGCCACGATGGTGGCCGTTGGTGTCTTTGGTAGACACGGGGCCACCCATGACTTAGCCCAGTGGGGAGTTAGTCGGAGTGGCCGGGAGAGTGTCATGGCAATGGAGGGGTTCTGTTGGAATGTCATTGGTCCACCTGAATGGGAGTGCGAGGCCATGGGTTCCTTGGTGTGGGTACAGTGTGCTACCTCTGCAGAGTGTATTTAATCTATCGATAGCCGAGTCCATGGTTACGGACACGCTCGAAAGTAGGTCACACCATGGGTCAACCTTTAAATAATCTTGCACACTAAATTAATAATCTGGCACTGTTGGAAAGAGGATGGTTGGAAAACCATGTTCATGTTGATGACCAAGTTGTTGGTCCGTTTGTGATCCGAGAAAGATTACCGTTTGGTTACGAGGTAACCCGTTTGATGACCAAGTTGTTGGTCTGTTTGTGATCTGAGAAAGATCACCATTTGGTTATGAGGTAAACCGTTTGGTAAGCAAGTCTGTGGGACTTAAGGCAGGAGATTTCATTGACTGCATCCATAGTATGATTTTGCATTGATGATTAAATTGGTTAATATCATGATATTGTTTGTCATTATGTTTATGGTTGTTGTGAGCTTGCAAGTGCATTCAATGTACTGACCTGGCGTGTCATGCCAGATTTCTGGAAAGTTTCATTGGAACGGAGTGCTATTCGAGTCTAGATCGTGTTCACATTGGTGTCCCTGTGTTATGGAGTCCCGCTTTGTCGTTGTTCCGCTGCCGCGTAGTTGTCATGATCGAGGCCCCCCTTTATGTTCATTAAATAATGTACATATTGTTCAGCTGCACCGTGTGTGCCGCTTGGCCTCCTAACTTGTTGTAATATGAACCATGTTCCGCTAGCATCAATAAAGCAGTTGTTTTCCGTACCAAGATGTTGTGTGTTGCCAGAAGACATGGTCTTTGGGCTGGCAATGCAAGGTAAACTAGTTGCTCTGAGCCGGGGTGCCACATTTTCTTTGTTTCATTCCTCTCATGATCTTCAAAACCCATCCTCTCCAAGACATAGTGTCTTGCATGGCATGGGATAAGCTAGTCGAATTGTAAAAGACGAAAATTACACGTTGAAGTAGTAAGTCGAGCTTAATTATGAAAAAAACACTTTGCGTCATAGCTTACTGTATCACAATCGAAGGCCTCCTCGAGCTTAATGCTGAAGCACCGACCTTCATCCAGGTGAGGCATGTCGCAGAAACCCCGGTTGTCGCCGCACCAGGAGCACTCCCCGGGACCTTCTTCGTCCGACGACATTTCCTATGTTCATAATTCAAAGATTAAACTTGTGCAATTAAATATATGTACAACAAAAACTAAATTAGATCATTATTATTCATCACGGGTTAACTATTGGTTTGTTGAGTCTTTTCTTGAAAACTCTTAGCTCACGTGGTGTATATATTCGACCGCCGGTGATGGTAGCTCCTCCTTTCGTTCCCGAGTGCACTACACTAAATTGTCTAGCACACGGGAAGGAAGGAGAAGCTACCCCCATGACAACAGTCAGGATTCTTCGTCCTCTCATATATGGTGAAGACTCTCCCTCACTGATTCCTCTCTGACATTTGCGACCGTCGGTGATTGTCGTTACTCCTCCTTCCCCTAGTGCATAACAAAGGTCTAGCACCCGGAGAAAAAGGAGAAACGACCCCCACGACGATAGTCCAGATTCTTCGGCCTCGATAGACTTAAAGTCAACCCAAAATATCGTTTAATTATCTTTCTAGAAAATCCAGGCAACTCGATATTTCCTACATATTCTAGCACAAGTCATGCCAAAATTCACAGAAAATTCCGGCATGACCTTTGCTAAAACAGGACATATCGAGCGCCTGAAATTTGCCGGAATGGAAATTAATCAACACTCCGGCAAAACATAGGCCACTCGGACGTGTAACCTGCAAATATGACCGACCACTTGGGCAACCACATATCCAATTTAAGCAACACAATATATACATGTTTTATCTACATCATATCTTATAGGACTCATATTGACATGGAGATTTGGCTGGTCTCACCTCGAGGTCGGAGGGGGTCGGTGACGGGGACGATGGCGGGGATGATGGAGGGGCTCCTTGATTTCTTCAAAAACAAAAACCCTATAAGTTATCACTAATACATCCCGAATAGTATCATACATATAACATCACCAATACAACTAAAACCCCAGTGAACGACGGGTATCGACGACGAGGATGCGGGATAGGCATCGTCGACGTCGATGCGGGAATAATTGCTTAAACTAAAAAAATAACAACAAATGTGACATGTTCGACTAGTTCTATTAATTCAACTAGTTCTTACTAAAAATAAACTTACTATAAATAAAAATAAACTAGTTCTTTCTAAAAATAAAGTAGTTCAACTAGTTATATTAATTTTCTTACTAAAAATACATTAGTTCTATTAATTCAACTAGTTCTTAATAAAAATAAACTATTTCAACTAGTTTTATTAATTTACTTACTAATTATTTTAAACACTTACTAAAAATAGTGAAATACTACATTACACAATAGAAAAAACTACAGTAAAAACAGAAAAAAAAGATGGAGGGAGGAGGGGAAGGGAGGAGGAAGGAGAGAGGAGGAGGGGGAGGAGGCCGGTGGGATCGGAGGAGGGATGGGCGAGGGGAGGAGGGGGGAGGGGCGGCCGGAGGAGGAGGGAGGGGGCTGGGGTGGAGGGGGAGGGGGCGGCCGGAGGAGGAGGAGGGAGGGGGCAGCCGGAGGAGGAGGAGCGAGGGGCGGTGGGAGGAGGGAGGGGAGGAGGGAGTGTTGGAGATATGCCCTAGAGGCAATCATGTATGATGATATTTCCTATGTGTTTATGAATAAAGATAGTCCTTGGACATTATCAATGATGTGTATTAGCAAGTACGTGACTTGTTTGTGGGACTATGCATTGTATGATGACTGTCCTAAAAGGTCCCTAGTCGAAAGGGCTGTGTGGATGCACAGCCAACTAGACTAGCATATGACACGGTCGATGGCTTGGTCTCACTAGCCATGGAGCATTGGATGCTAACCGGATAAAATGGACTCGGAAGGATCTGGTCGGATTCGATGTAGTCGAATCCGAGTCGATATAAGGTCCGAGTCGGACAGACCCAACTATGAGACGCAGCGATATGTCATCTGTGAGTCTCTAGTACAACATACGTTCTATGTCCTAAGACTTGAGCTGATGCATGTACTCGAGATGGTGACAGACTTGCTTTGGGCCGACCAAATGCTACTCCATGACTGGGTAGTTACAAAGGTAGGTTTTGGGTTTGTCCAGTCCCATGCTGCGAGACATGGTCGAGTAAGATGGGATTTGCCCCTCCGGTTAGGAGAGATATATCTGGGAACTTGTGTGATCCGACCAGGATAAGCATGGCCATGCAACACAGATTATGAGATAATCTGGTTTATGGTCGGTATCACTAGAACCAGAAAGAAGTCGGGCTAGCACAAGGATGACAGTCTCGCCTTGAGCCCGACAACATATATCGTGCGGCAAAGGGAATAGAAGTGCGACACATTGTACAGGTTCGCCTAACCAGCTTCATAGTCTGCTTGGTGGTCGGCACGCCTTGCTAGAGGCTGCTACCAACCGTGCAGGTCAGAGGTGATCCGAACTATGACCAAGCCGACTTGAACCTAAGGGGCCGCGCGCTTAAGGGAAGGAACCTACGAGGTCGGTTTAGAGGACACTGGTCGGATGTGATCCGAACTGGACTTGGAACATGACCGAGTAGACTTTGGGCTTTAAGGGTGTGTGCAGCCCGCGACGGATGCCTATATAAAGTGGAGGTGTGGCACACTCATGCGGTTGATTGCTTCGGCGTTGTCACTAGAGTTTGCATGTGTTGCGAATAGCCACCTCCATTCGCCGCCGACTGTGTGATCGGACCTAGCATTCCGCCGCACGGTGTTCCTCCTGCATGCTCGGATACCGTTAGAGGCGGTGCACTTGCACCGATCCGGCGAACTTGTATGTGCGATCGGACGGCCGGCTATTCGAGGGAGATCGGAAGAGGAGGAGATGATCCCCACGGACGCGCTGCCTCAACTCTTCGAACCCTGCCCGCTAACCGGCTAGCGGGGCCGCCGTGTGCATAGCACCGTGTATTTCATACCCGACACACAAACCGGTAGAATACGATTCTAAGCATAACTTTATTTTGCAGGTTTGATGTGAATAGTATGGCTCATGTGTATGTGATGGATGTGTGTAATTTATACGTGGCCTGCGTGTCATGTTTGTCAGCCGGCAGGAGCCAAAGTGCTGTCATTATATTGTATAATAACCTGCGTGTCGACTTGTGACTCTATGTAAAATTCACTACTAGTTGTAGTAGTTGGATAATAGAGATCAGGTTGGTGGCTTGGCGCCCCGGTGTGACAAACAAGATGGAGTTCATAGATGGTCATCGGAGTCGGAGCCGACCTAGAAGAACGTCCATGAAGGAGCCATACTATTTCACAATATGTGTTTCTTTGTGATTGTTATGCTTCTTTGTTTCGATGCATGTTAGAATGGTAGAATGATCCCTCATGAATATCAAGCGAATTGCCATCCCCGATGTTGCACCTTCGCACGTCAAGTACATCTAGTAGTGGTCTCATAAAATTGGGGTGCTGCTAGGTGTCCTTGAACTGAAGGGTTCGTGTCAGACACGGACATGCACTGCGTCAGGTTAACTTGACAAGGCTATCAAAACGGTTTTGGGCCTTTTGGCAAAGAAGGTTGGGAGCAGGGGTATAAGATACCTTCCCGACCGACAGGAGTCGTATAGAGATACAATTAGCAAGGAGTTGCTTACTGGATAAGTATGTTGGCTAGCAGTGATGCCAAAGCTCACTAGTCGCATGCGCTAGTCGGATCCTGAATCACTGAGAGTTTGCGGAGGGATGCTAACTTCAGTGGGAGTATTTCTATTTAGGCTTGAATTACTCTACATAAACACATTTCTTAGTGATTGCATATTTTCTGTTGTAGATCAATGGCACCACCTGCTCAACCCAACTTTGTATTGAAATCAATTCTGGAAAAGGATAAACTGAATGGAACAAACTTTACCACCTGGTATAGAAATTTGAGAATTGTTCTCAAGCATGATAAAAAGGAACATGTTCTAGAGGATCCACTTCCAGAGGAACCCGCCGATAATGCTAATGCCACAACTAAGAATGCCTACCAGAAACTCGTTGATGAATCAACGGAGATCAGCTGTCTGATGCTAGCTTGTATGGAGTCCGATTTGCAACAACATTTCAAAAATGTTGAGGCTTACGATATGATCGAGAGTCTCAAGAGCATATTTCAGACACAGGCTAGGACCAAAAGGTTGAACGTCTGGCGATCCTTGATGGACTACAAGCTGAAGGAAGGTGATCCACTGAGCCCACATATGATCAAGATGATCGGATATGTGCAAGCTTTGGATCGGTTGGGCTTCCCGCTCTTGGATGAGCTTGCTACAGATGTAGTTTTGGGTTCTCTTCCGCCCAGCTATGGGACGTTCATCTCAAACTATCATATGCATGGCATGGATAAGAAGCTCATTGAATTGCATGGGATGCTCAAAGTGGCAGAGCAGGATATTAAGAAAGGCACGCATCAACTATTGATGGTGCGGAAATCGGCTAAGTTCAAGAAGAGTTGGTCCAAGAAAAAGGCTAAGGCAATGGGCACAGAGACGGTAACCTTCGCCGCTGCACCGAAGTCTGGACCGGACTCGAAGACCATTTGCTATCATTGCAAGGAAACTGGTCACTGGAAGAGGAACTGTAGCAAGTGGCTTGCAGAGCATCGCAAGAAGGCCGGAAATGCTTCTTCGGGCAAAGGTACACTTGTTGGATATGTTATAGACATTTACCTTGCTGACATACCTAGTAGCTCTTGGGTATTTGATACCGGATCGGTTGTTCATATTTGCAACTCGATGTAGGGGTTGGTAAGAACTAGGTGTGTGGCACAAGGGGAGATTGACATCAGGGTCGGCAACAAAGCAAGAGTTGCTGCGTTGGAGGTCGGCACGATGCAGCTCCAGCTTCCTTCCAGATTCATTATGGAATTGAATAGTGTTATTACATTCCTGCACTTAGTCGGAACATTATTTCTACCTCATGTTTGATGAGTCAAGGTTATGAATTCAATTTAAAGGACAATGGTTGTTCGATATTTTTGAATGGTATGTTCCACGGCTATGCACCCATTGTTGATGGGCTATTTATATTGAATCTAGAACAGGAACCGGTCTATAACGCAAATGTCAAGAGGCATAAGCCTAATGAGATAAATCCGACATACTTCTGGCATTGCCGACTTGGACATAGTAGTCTGAAACGCATGAAGAAGCTCCATGATGATGGGCTCCTAACTTCATCTGACTTTGAGTCTTTCGAGACATGTGAATCATGCTTGCTCGGCAAGATGACTAAGTCTCCTTTCGCAAAGAGTTGTGAGAGGGCGTCCGAGCTGTTGGAACTTATACATAGTGATGTGTGTCATCCAATGAGCACAACTGCCAGAGGTGGCTATCAGTATTTCGTGACTTTTACCGACGACTTGAGTGGATATGGATATATCTATTTGATGAGGCACAAGTCGGAGACTTTTGAAAAGTTCAAAGAGTTTCAGAATGAGGTTGAGAATCAGCTCGGCAAGACTATAAAACTTCTACGATCTGATCGTGGAGGTGAGTACATGGGCCAGGAGTTTGATGATCATCTGAAAAGCCGAGGTATAGTACCTCAGCTCACACCTCCAGGTATGCCACAGAGAAACGGCGTGTCGGAATGGAGGAATAGGACCTTGTTGGACATGGTCCGATCTATGATGAGCAAATCAGATTTACCCTTGTCATTCTGGGGATACGCTCTAGAAACTGCAGCTTTCACACTTAACAGGGTACCATCAAAATCCATAGACAAGACACCACACGAGATGTGGACCGGGAAGAGTCCTAGTTTGTCTTTTCTAAAGATTTGGGGTTGTGAAGCATTTGTCAAGCGACTTATGTCAGACAAGCTTACACCAAAATCGTATAAATGCATATTCGTGGGATATCCAAGGGAAACCTTGGGATGTAGCTTCTACAACCGGGAAGAGAACAAAGTGTTTGTTGCTCGGAACAGGGTTTTCCTTGAGAAAGATTTTCTCAATTGGGAGGCCAGTGGGAGGACGGTTCGAATCGAAGAAATTAGAGGACCACTCGGGGTCGGCTCGGCTGGTGATGAGATCATACCGGAGTCAGTCAGGGAACCCGTAGTGGAAGCGGCACCAGAACCACGGAGGTCAAAAAGATTGCGCAGAGTGCGTGGTGTATTGTTGCTAGAAAGCGACGAGCCGGCCACGTATGCGGAAGCGATGGGGAGCCTAGATTCCGAGGCATGGCTGGAGGCCATGAGATCCGAGTTAAAGTCCATGGATGAGAATCAAGTCTGGGACTTGGTTGATCTGCCACCTGGCGTAACTACCATTGGTTGCAAATGGGTCTTTAAGAATAAAACCGATGTGGATGGAAATATTCAGATCCACAAAGCTCGGCTTGTCGCTAAAGGTTATGGACAAGTTCAAGGAATTGACTACGATGAGACTTACTCGCCGGTAGCGATGCTGAAATCGATGAGGATCGTACTAGCTATAGCTGCATATTTCGGTTACCAGATATGGTAGATGGATGTCAAAACGGCTTTCCTTCACGGAAATTTAACCGAGGATGTATATATGATACAGCCCGAGGGTTTTGTCGATCCGACTAGCACTAGTAAGGTATGCAAGCTCAAGAGATCCATTTATGGATTGAGGCAAGCATCTCGGAGTTGGAACATTCATTTTGATGAGGTCGTCACTTGTCTCGGTTTCACCAAAGCGAAGAGGACGCTTGTTTATACAAGAAGTTAAGTGGGAGCTCGATAGTATTTTTGATCTTGTATGTGGATGACATACTACTGATCGGAAATGATGTTTTGATGCTAAACTTGGTCAAGGAGTCATTGAATGGCAAGTTTTCAATGAAGGACCTTGGTGAGGCAGTCTATATTTTAGGCATTAAGATCTATAGAGATAGATCGAGGAGGCTGCTCGGCTTGAGCTAGAGCACGTACATAGATAAAGTGTTGAAGCGGTTCAACATGAGTGAGGTGAAGAAAGGGTTCTTGCCACTCTCACATGCTATAAGGCTAAGCGAGACTCGGAGTCCTTCCACATCTGATGAGCGAAGCAGGATGACTAGGATTCCGTATGCCTCAGCAATCGGATCCATCATGTATGCCATGATATGTACAAGGCCTGATGTTGCTTTTGCAATAAGCCTAACAAGTAGATACCAGGCCAACCCAGGTGAGAGTCACTGGGCAGCGGTAAAGACTATTTTGAAGTACCTGAAAAGGACTAAAGAGATGTTCCTAGTTTATGGAGGTGAGGAAGAGCTCGTCGTAAGGGGTTACGCTGATGCTAGTTTCCAAACCAACAGAGTTGATTGTCGATCACAGTCCGGATTCGTGTACGTCCTGAACGGAGGGGCAGTGCACCTGATGAGTTCCAAGCAGGATACGTTGGCCGATTCTACCATAGAAGCCGAATACATTGCGGCTTGTGAAGCTGCAAAGGAAGGTGTTTGGATCTGGCATTTTCTGGATGATCTTGGTATTTTTCCAGCCTCGGTGAAACCGTTGGACCTTTATTGTGATAATTCTGGTGCCATCACACAAGCCAAGGAGCCGAGGAATCACCACAAGGTCAGACACATAGATCGGAAATATCACCTGATACGAAAGATAGTAAAGAATGGTGATGTAGAGTTATGCAAGATTAACACGGATGCAAATGTTGCAGATCTGTTGACTAAGCCGCTTCCACAACCCAAACATGAGGGGCACGTTAGAGCTATGGGCATTCGATGTCTATTTGATTGACTCTAGTGCAAGTGGGATACTATTGGAGATATGCCCTAGAGGCAATCATGTATGATGATATTTCCTATGTGTTTATGAATAAAGATAGTCCTTGGACATTATCAATGATGTGTATCAGCAAGTACGTGACTTGTTTGTAGGATTATGCATTGTATGATGACTGTCCTAAAAGGTCCCTACTCCAAAGGGCTGCGTGGACGCGCAGCCGACTAGACTAGCATCTGACACGGTCGATGGCTTGGTCTCACTAGCCATGGAGCATTGGATGCTAACCGGACAATATGGACTCGGAAGGATCTGGTCGGATTCGACGTAGTCGAATCCGAGTCGAGATAAGGTCCAAATCAGACAGACCCAACTATGAGATGCAACGATATGTCATCTGTGAGTCTCTAGTACAACATACATTCTATGTCCTAAGACCTGAGCTGACGCATGTACTCGAGATGGTGACAGACTTGCTTTGGGCCGACCAAACGCTACTCCATGACTGGGTAGTTACAAAGGTAGGTTTCGGGTTTGTCCAGTCCCATGCTGCGAGACATGGTCGAGCAAGATGGAATGTGCCCCTCCGATCAGGAGAGATATACTCTGGGCCACACGTGTGATCCGACCAGGATAAGCATGGCCATGCGACAAGGATTATGAGATAATCCGGTTTATGGTCGGTATCACTGGAACGAGAAAGAAGTCAGGCTAGCACAAGGATGACAGTCTCGCCTTGAGCCCGACAACATATATCGTGTGGCAAAGGGAACAGAAGTGTGACACGTTGTACAGGTTCGCCTTACCAGCTTCATAGTGTGCTTGGTGGTCGGCACGCCTTGCTAGAGGCCGCTACCAACCGTGCAGGTCGGAGGTGATCTGAACTGTGACCAAGCCGACTTGAACCTAAGGGGTCGCGCGCTTAAGGGAAGGAACCTACGAGGTCGGTTCGGAGGACACTGGTCAGATGTGATCCGAACTGGACTTGGAATGTGAACGAGTAGACTTTGGACTTTAAGGGTCCGTGCGAGGCCCAAATGTTGAGCCCGCGACGGACGCCTATATAAAGTGGAGGTGCAACACACTCATGCGGTTGATCGCTTCGGTGCTGTCACTAGGGTTTGCATGTGTTGCGAATAGCCACCTCCATTCACCGCCGACTATGTGATCGGACCTAGCAGTCCGTCGCACGGTGTTCCTCCTGCACGCGCGGATACCGTTAGAGGCGGTGCACTTGCGCCGCTCCAGTGAACTTGTATGTGCGATCGGACGACCGGTTGTTCGAGGGAGATCGGACGAGGATCCCCGCAGACGCGCTGCCTCAACTCTTGTTCCACTACACAGCACTGTGCGTCTAATGGTAATGAACTGTGATCCATCTCCCATAGCATGTTCCTGGTTGTTCTGCGCATAGGAAATTTTAATTTGCAGTCGACGCATCCTACCTTAGATCTCAACAGGGAGTACCTCGGTGGAGGAGCAGCGCGCGGCGGCGGACGACGAGTTCGGCGTGGGCGAGGGCGAGTGAGAGGGAGAGTGAGTGAGAGGGTCAACCGCTCCAGGATAAGGTAAGTAAGTAGTAGCGCATTTCCGAGATACACGCGACTGCTATAGGACGTAGCAGTAGCACTGGTTACGGATACACGCTACTGCTAAGTGGGGCTAGCCATCTGCGCCTAGTACAAACATAGTAGCAGCACGTTTTCTTAGCACGTGCTACAGCTAAAGTAGTAGCAGTAGCACGGTTTATTTAAACACGCTACTACTAAGTAGCAGTAGCGCCCTGTTTTGTCCAGCGCTACTGCTAAGATGTTGTGTATAAGGTTTTCCCTAGTAGTGATAACAAGACTTCTCCCATGTCCTCAGGAACAAATGTAACTACTCACAAATCATATTCATGTTCATAATTAGAGGGGTATTAATATGCATAAAGGATGTAAACATATGATCTTCCACCGAATAAACCAACTAGCATCAACTACAAGGGGTAATCAACACTACTAGCAACCCACAGGTACCAATCTGAGGTTTTGAGACAAAGATCAGATACAAGAGATGAACTAGGGTTTGACAGGAGATGGTGCTGGTGAAGATGTTGATGGATATTGACCCCTCTCGATGAGAGGACCGATGGTGATGACGATGGTGACGATTTCCCCCTCCCGGAGGGATGTTTCCCCGGCAGAACAGCTCTGCCGGAGCCCTAGATTGGTTCCGCCAAGGTCCCGCCTCGAGACGGTGGCGCTTCTTCCCGAAAGCTTCCTTATGATTTTTTCTAGGGCAAAAGACACCATATAGCAAAAGATGGGCATCGGGGGCATGCCAGGTGGCCCACGAGGCAGGGGCGCACCCTCCACCCTCATGGACTGTGGGTGGCCCCCCTCTGGTGCTTTCTTCGCCCAATATTTTTAATATATTGCAAAACTGACTTTCATGGAGTTTTAGGACTTTTGGAGTTGTGCAAAATAGGTCTCTAATATTTGCTCCTTTTCCAGCCCAGAATCCCAGCTACCGGCATTCTCCCTCTTCATGTAAACCTTGTAAAATAAGAGAGAAAAGGCATATGTATTGTGGCATAATGTGTAGTAACAGCCCATATTGCAATAAATATTGATACAAAAGCATGATGCAAAATGGATGTATCAAATGACAACATACATATCATCAAAATATCGAACACATATCAAGTTCACATGATTACTTGCAACATGATTTCTCCCGTGACCTCAAGAACGAAAGTAACTACTCACAAATAATAATCATGCTCAAGATCAGAGGGGCATTAAATAGCATAATGGATCTGAACATATAATCTTCCACCAAATAAACCATATGGTAATCAACTACAAGATGTAACAAAACTACTAGTCACCCACAAGCACCAATCTATAGTTCTAGTACAAAGATTGAACACAAGAGATGAACTAGGGTTTGAGAGGAGTTGGTGTTGTTGAAGATGTTGATGAAGATAGCCCTCCCCAAGATGGAAGAGTTCTTGGTGATGATGATGATGATGATTTCCCCATCCGGGAGGGAAGTTCCCCTGGCGGAATAGCTCCACCAGAGGGCAAAAGTGCTCCTGCCCAAGTTCCGCCTCGAGGCAGTGGCGCTTCGTCCTGAAAGTCCTCCCCTTATTTTTTCTAGGTCAAAATGACTTATATACAAGAAGAGGGGCACTGGAGGTGGGCCTAGGAGGGCAGCACCCACCAGGGCGCGCCTGGCCCTCCAGGCGCGCCTTGGGTTGTTCCCACCTGGTGGCCCCCCTGGTACTTATTTGCTCCAATAATTCTTAAATAATCCATAAAAAATCCTCGGGAAGTTTTAGCTCATTTGGAGTTGTGTAGAATAGGTAGCTTGACGTAGCTTTTTTAGGTCCAGATTTCCAGCTGCCAGAATTCTCCCCCTTTGTGCATAGCTTGCATATTATGGGAGAAAAGGCATTAGAATTACTCCAAAAAGCATTATTATCCAATAAAACAACATAAATAACAGTAGGAAAACTTGATGCAAAATGGACGTATCAACTCCCCCAATCTTAGACCTCGCTTGTCCTCAAGCAAAAACAAAAATCGAAAAACATGTCCACATGCTTAGAGAGAGAGGTGTCGAGAAAAACAAAAATACGGACATAACAACATCATGTAACTTATTATAATAGCAACAAACTTTAGCATAAAACTTTTATCATAAACTTCTCATGAACAAGTGACAATTCATCACATCATCAAAGTATAAAGCATAAACTTTATTGGAAACCAACAAACTATGTTCTCAGTCAACTTTGCAACTACAATTCATCATCTTTTCCGGAAGGGTCATGTATCGGAGACTTTAGGCAAGTCCACATATTCAACCATCATGTAGTCTTCTATGATTTCTAACACTCACCGCGTACAAATGAGAAAAACGTTTCAACCGGACACTTAGGAAGATAGGGGCTTATAGTTTTGCCTCCCAACGCATTCACCTCAAGGGATATATGTGTCTGGATCTTTCCTCACCACATGATGCTTGCCAAAGCAGAAAAATAAAAGGAATAGAGAGAAAAACTTTGACTCTTGCATGAAAGTAAATACATGAAAGTAAAAGATAGGCCCTTCGCAGAGGGAAGTAGAGGTTGACATGCGCTTTTTGTTTGTATGCTCAACCCCTTAGTGCAAGAGAATGTCACGTTATATTGCCCCTTGTGATGGCAACCTTTATTATGCAGTCTGTCGCTTTTATTCTTCACCATCACAAGTTCGTACAACGCTCAATTTTCCCTTACACTAAATGATCTCACACTTTTGGAAGCAATTTTTATTGTCCTTTTTGCACTGATGACAACTTAGTTGAAGGATCTTACTCAATCCATAGGTAGGTATGGTGGACTCTAACAAGATTTGGGCTTTAAGGGTTTTGGATGCACAAGTAGTATCTCTACTTAGTGCGGAGTTTTTGGCTAGCAAAGATAGGGGCAAGCACCACTTGAAGGATCTATGACAATATAACTTCTATGTGAATATGAACAAACATAAATCATTAAGTTGTCTTCCTTGTCCAACGTCAACAATTTTGGCACATAATATTTTGATGGGTGCTCACAATCATAAAAGATTTCCAAGATAGTATATTTATATGTGAATCTTCTCTTCCCTTATTAATTCTTTCATGAGTTGCATCATTGACCAATGCTATGTTTGTCAATCTACAATAAAATTTTCTACTTATACTTTTTCTTGTGTAATGACATCACTTACCATAAGATTAGCATATGATCTTTTTCTTTTATTTCCTTTCTTTTTATTGAAACAAGAGAGTAAAGAAGGCAAAAGTCAAACTAAACTTTATTATATATCTCGCACACGATTACAAAGATTGATTACTAAGCAAACTCACAAAAAGAAAGGATCGAACTAAACTTTTATTCATCTAATAGCAAAAGATAACCATGGATCAAACTAAGGAAGTAAAGGCAAAAGATAGTGGAGATGATACGATACCGGGGCACCTAACCCAAGCTTGGCGAAAGTCAAGGGGAGTGCCCATACCCGATACTCAGTTTTCTTTTGGTGGTGAAGAAGGAGGTGGTGGTGATGAAGTAGAAGCCATCCGGTCCTTAAGGACCAAGAGACTCTCCGATCTTTGGATGACGCTCCGGAGGGAGGCGATGTGCTCCAGATGCAGAATATTTTCATGAGTGAGATACTTATTTTGTATACGAACCGTTTCAATGATCTTGAGGGTTGCAATCTCAGTGGAGGTAAGATGAGCATAGTAGGGTTTAAGGATATGTTCCTCTTCCTCATCGGCGGGCAAGGCTTGCTCGTCCATCGGCACTTGATCTCCGGTCGCCTCCTTGCCCTTGTCCTCCTTAGCTGCTCCAACGGGGTCTTCTCTCTTCAGCTCGATCTTCATCAACCAAGCATCCTCTTCCATATGATCAGAGGGAGAGGAAGACATGATGCCTGGCTCAACAAATCTGGCAAAAAATAGAAAGAAAAGAAAACAGAAGATTTCTCCGTGATACGAAGGTCAATAGGTTCGGGAGGTATATAAAGATTTTTTATCTTGGGGAATAAGCAGAACGGAAGAAAAACGGAGTCTGGAAACTACTCGAGGTGGGCACAACCCACCTGGACGCGCCTGGCATGCCAGGCGCGCCCTGGTGTATTGTGCCCACCAGGGTCACTTTCCTGGAAGTTTCTTATTTTCCTAATTTTTTTAAATATTCCAAAACTGACAAAAAATATTTTTGCGGATTTTTCGGAGTCTGTTTACTTACCGTATCACGTCCTCCCTTTTTTTCATGATTCTAGAGTGTTCCGAAAGGTTTCCTTTATGTGTTCTTATGGTCTCGAAGTCTGGATAATATTGCTTTCAACATTAATGGGCATACATGAGATATAATATTTTATCCGTTGCCCATTGACAACCTTCGGGTTAGTACCTTCGGCATTATTTATTTTGATAGCTCCAGACCGATAGACCTCCTCGATGACATAGGGTCCTTCCCATATGGAGAGGAGTTTTCCTGCAAAGAATCTGAAATGAGAGTTGTACAAAAGAACATATTCTCCAACTTTGAACTCATGCTTTTGGATTCTTTTGTCATGCCACCTTTTAACTTATTCTTTGAATAACTTTGCATTTTCATAAGCCTGGGTTCTCCATTCATCTAATGAGCTAATATCAAATAACCTCTTTTCACCAGCAAGTTTGAAATCATAATTGAGTTCTTTAATTGCCCAATATGCTTTATGTTCTAACTCAAGAGGCAAATGACAAGCTTTTCCATAAACCATTTTATATGGAGACATACCCATAGGATTTTTATAAGCTGTTCTATAAGCCCAAAGTGCATCATCTAATTTCTTAGACCAATTCTTCCGGGACCTATTGACAGTCTTTTGTAAGATTAGTTTTATTTCTCTATTGCTAAGTTCAACTTGACCACTAGACTGAGGATGATAAGGTGATGCAGTTCTATGGTTAACATCAAACTTAGCAAGCATTTTGTGGAAAGCACTATGAATAAAGTGTGAACCGCCATTAGTCATTAAATATCTAGGGACTCCAAACCTTAGGAAAATAACTTCCTTAAGCATTTCAATAGAGGTGTTGTGGTCAGCACTACTGGTTGGAATAGCTTCTACCCACTTAGTAACATAATCAACAACAATATGTGTATACCCATTAGAGGAAGGAACAGGTCCCATGAAATCAAATCCCAAAATATCAAATGGTACAACTGCAAGTGAATAATTCATATGCATTTCTTGACACTTACGGATATTACCTATTCTTTGGCATTCATCACAAGACAAGACAAACTTACGGGCATCTTTGAAGAGAGTAGGCCAATAAAAACCAGATTGCAATACCTTATGAGTGGTTCTGTCTCTCGCGTGATGTCCTCCATAAGCTTCAAAGTGACATTTCCGTAGGCTTCGTTCATGTTCATGCTCAGGTACACAATGTCTAATAATACCATCTACTCGTTGTTTATAAATATGTGGGTCATCCCAAAAGTAATGTCTTAAATCATAGAAGAATTTTTTCTTTTGTTGGTATGTGAAGCTAGGTGGTATGTATTTAGCAACAATATAATTAGCATAGTCAGCATATCAAGGTGTACTACTAGAAACATTTATTGCAGCTAGTTGTTCATCAGGAAAGCTATCATTAATAAGTCGTGGGTCATTAAGAATATTTTCAAGCCTAGACAAGTTATCAGCTACGGGGTTTTCTGCCCCTTTTCTATCAGTGATATGCAAATCAAATTCTTGTAGCAGCAAAACCCATCTAATGAGTCTAGGTTTAGCATCTTTCTTTTCCATAAGATATTTTATAGCAGCATGATTGGTGTGAACAATAGCACCACAACAGTGGTACTACGGGCGACTGGAGCTAGCACGATATACACACCCAGCGCAAAAGCAGTAGACATGGATGTGAGTGAGCTCGACATTAAAAGCACAGCCACTGCAGAGTTGACTCGGTGGGTTTTCAGGTTAACCATGGGAATTCCAGAAGACACAAAGCCAATGGTAGCTACTATGGAGCAGATGAAAGCTAACGTGTTGGCCATAGTGAATACTTTAGAATCAATAATATAAGATCCAAATTTATCACAAGCAAACACCACTGCTAAGAATTCTTTTTCAGTACTAGCATAGTTTCGTTGAGCACTGTCTAGAGTTTTACTAGCATAATGAATAACATACAGTTTCTTATCAACTCTTTATCCTAGAATAGTGCCAACAGCATAATCACTAGCATCACACATAATCTCAAAGGGCAAGTTCCAATCGGGTGGTTGAACAACAGGTGCAGTAATTAAGGCTTTCTTTAGTGTTTCAAAGGCTTCTAAACAATCATCATCAAACACTAAGTGAATATCCTTTTGCAAAAGATTTGTAAGAGGCCTAGAAATTTTAGATAAGTCTTTGGTAAACCACCTATAGAAACCAGCATGACCAAGGAAACTATGAATACCTTTGATATCTTTAGGACATGGCATTTTCTCAATTGCATCAACCTTGGCTTTGTCCACCTCAATGCCTCTTTCAAAAATTTTATGGCCCAAGACAATACCTTCGTTAACCATAAAGTGGCACTTCTCCCAATTCAAGACAAGATTTGTTTGTTCACATCTCTACAAAACTTGATCAAGATTGCTTAAACAGTCATCAAAAGACTTCCCATAAATAGAAAAGTCATCCATGAAAACCTCAACAATCTTTTCACAAAAATCAGAGAATATAGCAGTCATACATCTTTGAATGATAGCAGGTGCATTACATAGACCAAAAGGCATACTTCTATAAGCAAAAGTTCCAAAAGGACAAGTAAAAGTGGTCTTTTCTTGGTCAGGTTGTAAAACAGGTATTTGTGGAAAACCAGAATATCCATCAAGAAAGCAAAAATGTGTGTGCTTAGATAATCTTTCTAACATTTGATCAATAAAAGGTAGCGGGTAATGATCTTTTCTAGTTGCTTTGTTTAATTTTCTTTAATCAATTACCATTCTATAGCATGTGACAATTCTTTGTGGAATGAGCACATTCTTATCATTAGGAACAACAATAATACCTCCCTTCTTAGGGACACAATGAACAGGACTTACCCATCTACTATCAGCTATAGGATAGATTATACCTGCTTCCAGAAGTTTCAATATTTCTATTCTTACCACTTATTTCATCTTCGGATTTAACCGACATTGGTGATCAACAATGGGTTTAGCACCAGGTTCCATATTAATCTTGTTCTGACATAGAGTGGGACTAATACCATTAAGATCATCAATAGTATATCCGATAGCAGCTTTGTGCTTCCTTAGAACTTTCAGTAATCTTTCTTCTTCACGTTCTGGAAGGTTGGCACTAATAATAACAGGATATATGTTTTTCTCATCATGATAAGAATATTTCAAAGTGTCTGTCAATTGTTTTAATTCAAACACAGGATCACCTTTAGGTGGAGGAGGACCTCCTAGAGTTTCAATAGGCAAATTGTGTTTAAGCAGAGGTTGTTGTTCGAAAAAGATTCTATCTATTTCATTTCTTGCATGCATATGAAAACCATTTTCATGGTCTAGCAAGTATTGTTCCAAAGGATCAGTAAGACGTACATCAATAGAAGCAAGACCAATAATTTCATCATTACTAGGAAAATATTTCTTATGAGGTTGTCTACTAAACTTGGAAAAATTAAATTCATGAGATTCATCACCAAAGCTAACACCGACAGTTTGTTTCTCACAATCTATTTTGGCATTGAATGTGTTCAAGAAAGGTCTACCAAAATTAATGGGACAAAAGTCATCAGCTAAGAACAAGAAAATCAGTAGGGTATTTTATTTTGCCACACAAGACTTCAAAATCTCTAACAATCCCAATTGGTGATATAGTATCTCTATTAGCAAGTTTAATAGTGACATCTATGCCTTCTATTTCAGCAGGTGCTATTTCATCCTTAATTTCTTTATATAAGGAAAAAGGAATAGCACTAACACTAGCAACTAGGTCACATAACCCATGATAACAGTGATCTCCTATCTTAACTGAGACAACAGGCATGCCAACAACTGGTCTATGTTTATCCTTTTTATCAGGTTTGGCAATTCTAGAAGCTTCATCACAGAAGTAAATAACATGCCCATCAATATTATCAAGTAAGAGATCTTTAACCATAGAAACACTAGGTTCAACTCTGATTTGTTCAAATGGTTCGGGTGTTCTAACATAATTTTTGTTAACTAAAGTTGAAGCTTTAGCATGTTCCTTCATCCTCACAGGGAAAGGTGGTTTTTCAATATAAGCAGTGGGAACATCTGGATCAACATTGTAAATGATAGTTTCTGCTTTAGCTTTTGCCGGTTCTTTAACTTCTTATTTAATTGGTGGGTGATATTTAAACCACATCTCCTTAGGGAGATCAAGATGAGTAGCAAAAGATTCACAGAAGGAAGCTACTATCTCAGAGTCAGGTCCATATTTAGTGCCAAACTTTTGAAAAGCATCGGTATTCGTAAAAGATTTAACACAATCAAACTTAGGTTCAATACCTGACTCTTTACCTTCATTGAGTTCCCAATCTTCCGAGTTGCATTTAATTCTTTCTAAAAGATCCCACTGGAATTCAGTAGTCTTCTTCATAAAAGAACCAGTACAAGAAGTATCAAGCATGGATTGATCATTACGAGAAAGACGAGCATAAAAATTTTGAATAATAATTTCTCTTGAGAGCTCATGATTGGGGCATGAATATAACATTGACTTAAGCCCCCCCCCCCAAGCTAGAGCGATACTTTCTCCTTCACGAGGCCAAAAATTATATATATAATTCCGATCACGATGAACTAGATGCATACGATAAATTTTTTGATTAAATTCCAATTTCAACCGATTCCAGTTCCAAGATCCAATATCATCGCATAGCCTATACCATGTCAATGCTTTTACCTTCAAAGATAAAGGGAAAACCTTCTTCATAGCTTCATCTCCGGACAAACTTGCAAGCTTAAACAATCCACAAATTTCATCCACATATATCAAGTTCATATCAGGATGTTCGGTTCCATCTCCTGCATAAGAATTAGCTAGCAGTTGTTCTAACATACCCGAAGGAATTTCATATTCAATATTTTCAGTAGGTGCAGTAGGTTGAGGGGCAACTAATTGTGGTTCTGGTCGAGGTGAAGATACCCTGAACAAACTCCTCAAAGGATTGTTTTCCATAGTAGCAAGTGACAATAAATTTCAGCACGTAGTAATAATGTTTCCTTACCAAGAACGCTTCACTCCCCGGCAACGGCGCAAGAAAATAGCCTTGATAACCCACAAGTATATGGGGTCAATTGTAGCCTTTTCGAGAAGTAAGAGTGTCGAACCCAACGAGGAGCAGAAGGAAATGACAAGTGGTTTTCAGCAAGGTAATGTCTGCAAGTGCTAAAATTGTAAGTAGCAGAGTAGTTTCATAGCAACATAATCTGTAACGAGCAAGTAACGATAGTCGTAACAAAAGTGCAGCAAGGTATCCCAATCATTTTCAGGCAAAGGACAGGCCAAAACGGTCTCTTATGATAAGCAAAGTGTTCTTGAGGGTACACGGGATTATCATCTAGTCACTTTCATCATGTTGGCTTAATTCGTGTTCGGTCCTTTGATAATTTGATATGTGGGTGCACCGGTGCTTAGGTGTTGTTCTTACTTGAAAAAATCTCCTACTTATGGTTAACCCTCTCGCAAGCATCCACAACTATGAGAAAAGTATTAAGAATAAATTCTAACCATAGCATTAAACTTTTGGATCCAATCAGTCCCTTATGGAATAGCGCACAAACTGGGGTTTAAGCTTCTGTCACTCTCGCAATCAACCATATAATAACTACTACACAATGCATTCCCTTAGGCCCAAATATGGTGAAGTGTCATGTAGTAGACGTTCACATGACACCACAAAGAGAATGACAACATACATATCATCAAAATATCGAACACATATCAAGTTCACATGATTACTTGCAACATGATTTCTCCCGTGACCTCAAGAACGAAAGTAACTACTCACAAATTATTATCATGCTCAAGATCAGAGGGTCTTAAATAGCATAATGGATCTGAACATATAATCTTCCACCAAATAAAGCATATAGTAATCTACTCCCTCCGTTCCCAAATACTTGTCTTTTTAGGCATTTCAAATGGACTCAACATACGGATGTATGTAGACATATTTTAAATTGTAGATTCACTCATTTTGCGCCGTATGTAGTCACTTGTTGAAATGTCTAGAAAGACAAGTATTTAGGAACGGAGGGAGTACTACAAGATGTAATCAACACTACTAATCACCCACAAGCACCAATCTATAGTTCCGGTACAAAGATTGAACACAAGAGATGAACTAGGGTTTGAGAGGAGTTGGTGCTGTTGAAGACGTTGATAAAGATAGCCCTCCCGAAGTTGGGAGTGTTGTTGGTGATGATGATGACGATGATTTCCCCCTCCGGGAAGGAAGTTCCCTTGGTGGAATCGCTCCGCCGGAGGGCAAAAGTGCTCCTACCCAAGTTCCGCCTCGAGGCAGCGGCGCTTCATCCCGAAAGTCTTCTTATGATTTTTCTAGGTCAAAATGACTTATATACCAGAAGAGGACCATCGGAGGTGGGCCGAGGAGGGCAGCACCCACCAGGGCGCGCCTGGGCCACCTAGCGCGCCCAGGTGGGTTGTGCCCACCTGGTGGCCCCCTCTGGTTCTTTTTTGCTCCAATAATTCTTAAATAATCCATAAGAAATTCTCGGGAAGTTTCAGCTCATTTGGAGTTGTGTAGAATAGGTAGCTTGACGTAGCTTTTTTAGGTTCAGATTTCCAGCTGCCAGAATTATCCCCCTTTGTGCATACCTTGCATATTATGAGAGAAAAGGTATTAGAATTACTCCAAAAAGCATTATTATACAATAAAACAACATAAATAACAGTAGGAAAACATGATGCAAAATGGACGTATCACTAACCCCAATATCTTTTTTGTGCAGTTCCACTAAAATAATGCGGCGCTGTTTGCACAACCCCTACTCGCCGGTCAGGCCATCAATGACTCGGTCTCTTTTATCTTGCGTTGATGGAGCGGCTGCAGTGCTTGTTTGCTCCTCCACACATGGCAGGCTCATACCACACTTCAAATAGCAAGTCAACATGCTGATAAGCTTATTTCATCTTGCGTTGGTCATTCTACCTAGTTAAGAATGTAGGGATACCTGGAGCACTGTGAGGTCAGCTGACAGCAGGTTCCACTAAAAATGAGGTTTGTGCTTCCGTTTGCACAAATAGACACCATATGGAGATAGACAACCATGTTTTCACAAATATGTAACATGGTTATTTAAGCTATGTCATCTTTTCACAGCGGCATATGATTAACAACAACACCTCTTATGTTATAAATGGCGTTACAGTGACGGTATGAAGAAGTGCCATCACATCAAATCAACACTGCCACTAGATTAACAGGGGCTTACATTAACATGCATAACAATTGCATTATGACTATGTGATAACAGATTGGGAGTGGCACTTGATTAGTATGTACATGCATGGTTAACAGGATCGATCGTTCTAACAAAGGGTGATACGGAACGAAGAAACACATCATCGTGTCAACCATTATGCAATTAAATTTTCTGCAGTTCAATGGAGATGCATCTATGTTACTGATGTCAGAGTTTAGTGTAACGGCCCAAAACACTCTTTATGAGAAATAAAGCAAGACAGAAGCATTTCATAAAATGGTGGTGGCATTGATTCATTTTATCAATGGCAATAGATTAACAACAGCATTACTTAACAACGATATCACAATAACCATTGCATTTTCTCATTTTACCGGTGATGTTAGATTAACAGCAGCAGTTAGGGCATAGGGACCGGGGAGGCACAAGCACGTTTTACATACACCGAGGCATAAAGTGGTGAGGCAGAGGTGTTGCCGAGTGCGCAAACATGCAAAGCATGTCTGGATTTTTGCATTTTTTGTTCTCGTTAGTGACCTTTCCTATGTGACCACAAGAAATCTAGATGTGCTCATTCTAGGTTGCATTGTCGGCCCAACACCCCCCACTTTCTGTCCTTTTTCGACCAGGAGACCGGTCAGGCCAGCATCTTTATTTCCCTTTCCAACCAAGAGATTGGTTCATTAGCCAGTATATGCAGTACCTTTTTTCTCTAATAGTAAAAATTTAGGTGGTGTTCGAGTGTTCGACAAGCCGACGGAGATAGCTACATGGAGACCTTTGTAATACTAGAAGAATATCCACATGCAGGATGCAGCGACGTGGGGAGCAATCCTAACTTGATGAAAAAAAGGGATGCGGCGACGTGGGGAGCTGGGCCATTAGAACAAGGTCGGTTCTAAAAAGAGTTATACCTCCGGTCGGCGGGATGTGGCGAGGCAGGCGGCGGGATCTGCCAACTCGACGGCGGGGAGCAAGGGTGAGGAGGACCTCCCACGCCGATGCCAGGTCAGAGAAGACGGCACGTGCCGGCTTCCTCCCTCGCCACCAGCAACCACCAGCGGAAGGTATCCGACCGGATCTATGTCAACCAGAGAGAAGAGAGAGAGAGAGAGAGAGAGAGAGAGAGAGAGAGAGAGACAAAGAGAGTGGACACCACGGTCTTGTTTAGATCTGGAGAGGGTGAGAGAGTGAGAAGAAGAGAACAACCCTAGCAAGAAAGTCCCGAAGTGAACTAGTGGAGTAGTAATTTTTTTCCTCCGTAGCAATCATTTTAAATTAAATAGGCGCGCAGCCATATTTTTTCATTTAACGTACCAGTAAAAAGAAACTCAATCAATAACCGTGCTACCACGTTCAGGTCGCACTTGGTATGGCTGACATTTGGTCCCAGCCCCACATTAAGTGGACGACTAGATGTCCGAAATTCTCATGTTACCTGCCTTTTTGTGTGCAAATGCGCTCCACCATGAGCGTACCTGGGCGTGTGCACGAGGGGAGAGTGAAGTCTGATTTATATAAACCTTAGGTTGTAGAGTTAGTCAGAAACAAACCCTCACCTTTAAATCCTTGAAGTTTGTACCCTATCCTCTATAATCCCGGTCATTTTAACCTTAAGGGCATGTGCGGTTCAAGGGGTTTTAACGGGGATTAACAGGGATTGTGGGGATTAAATCATGTACATGCCAAATTCCCCTCCATTCCTCTCCAAACCCCTTGGGGGAGGTTGAGCCGAAAAAGGCCTAAGACTAACCACAGTGGGAGTAACTTAATTCCATACGGTACCATAATATGATACTCAACCCTCTCTTTCTTCATTTAATTCTACGCCACCTCGTCAAATTTGCCTAGTTCGCATGCATGATACTACTTATGATACCCATTACAACCAGCCAGGTAGAATCAATATACCTAATCTAAATGGTCGCCGCCTGATCTCTTTGTCCTCCTCCAGCATCCGGTTGAGGAAGAATCATGCAAGACACCGGCTGTTTTCGCTGGTGTCGCCTCGGCGGTGGCCTTCATGGGATATAATCAGCGGCGGCCTCCCGTGTTCTACTTATTCTCGGTAATGGCGGTAGGCGGGGACGTGCTCGCCGTCACCTCGTCGACATCCGCGTAGCCGCATCATCTCGTCGACATCTGTGGCGGCTTCTTTCTCTACTTGCATGGCGTGGCTACGCGCACGTCGACGGTGGATGGCGCAGTCGCAGGCATTGGAGGCACTGTACGACGCGGCAGCGTCAAGGGTAGTGACGATGCCTGTGCTGCCGTGCTCCCGGGCAAGCCAGCGGGGATCAAGTCAGCACTCTTCCTCGAGTTGTATTGGATCGGCCAGCTGCGGAACCACGTGTTGGCTTAGTGCGGCAACTGCCTCCGATGGGCTAGGCGAGGTAGGTGGAGCAGCGAGCTGCCTCGCTCGTAACTGTCAGGCTCGGCGAGCCACCCAGACGGCTTTTATGACGGAGAACTGCTCTTCCTGCTCGTCGGATGTCGCCGAAAGGGTGGAGAAAATGGTGGAAGGAGGAGCTTGGCCGGCGTCCTGCTCCTGAACGGACGTGTGTGGCTGGAGTGGGTTTCTCGCATTCCACACGGGTTTAAATGTAGGTTTTTGAATGCGGCGAGGAGGCGGGTATAGCTGGGAGTGCAGTGGGTGGCGCCCTCAGCTGGCGAGCCGCTTCAAATGGCGGACACAGTGAGAGGTCGCGTCCGCCCTGACCCCCTTGAGACCGTGGACCTTGACGGTGTACGTCACCTTGTGTCCAGATCTGAGATGCCATGTGTACGGTGTACCAGATGAATGACTCCAAGTTCGACCACCATGATGCTAGGTGCAAGCTGAGGAATACTGTTGGAGACACCCCCTCATAATTTTCCTACATTGGTCGTTTGATTCATAGGATAGAATGATATAGGATTTTTTTTCCTATGAAATCATGTGTTAATTGGCAATCTAGCATCCACTCCAACTTTTTTTCACTTCCTTTGTTTTTCCTGTGTCAAACACTCTGTTTTTAAGGGGAACACTGTGTTAATGCTATGGGATTCAAGTGGGCATGCCACTCCAATGCTTTATATTTCCTATTCATGCGTTTTAAGTTCCTACGAAGAGAGTACTTGCTTTAAATGATGTGCCGCTGCAAGAGTCGCCTATATTAATTAACCATGCTCTAAAAAGGTGGACCAGCTTTGGCTATAGTATATTGTAGTACTAGGTTATAGTAGGTGACCTTGCGCTTGGATCTTCGCCTCTTCCGGAAGTCAAACAATAATGATGGTACTACAGTTGTACTTCTGGCAATCTGACACCAAATGAATTGTTGCACATCCACCGCTTGTAAGCCAAAGTTTCTCCTCGTGTTGTGAGCCACCGCGCACGCGTTGGCGAGGGAGAAGGCATAGTAAGCAAGCTTCTCGTTGTTTTGTGAGTGTACGTGACACATCAAAGTTATTTAGTACTCTCTCCAAAAAAGGGTTGACCATGTCCATGGCTACCATCATGTGCTCCGTCATTGAGTACGTGCACTATTCACATGCCATCAAGGAGAAAAAATATTGCATAGTACGTGCCATCGAAGTGCACGACTCACTTACGCACTGCTTGTTGGAAATATGCCCTAGAGGCAATAATAAAAGGATTATTATATTTCAATGTTCATGATAATTGTCTTTTGTTCATGCTATAACTGTATTATCCGGAAATCGTAATACACGTGTGAACACTTAGACCCAATGAGTCCCTAGTGAGCCTCTAGTTGACTAGCTCGTTATGATCAATAGATAGTCATGGTTTCCTGACTATGGACATAGGATGTCGTTGATAACGGGATCACATCATTAGGAGAATGATGTGATGGACAAGACCCAATCATAAGCATAGCATAAAAGATCGTATAGTTCGTTTGCTAGAAGCTTTGCCAATGTCAAGTATCTATTCCTTCGACCATGAGATCGTGTAACTCCCGGTTACCGTAGGAGTGCCTTGGGTGTATCAAACGTCACAACGTAACTGGGTGACTATAAAGGTGCATTACAGGTATCTCCGAAAGTATCTGTTGGGTTGACACGGATCGAGACTGGGATTTGTCACTCCGTATAACGGAGAGGTATCTCTGGGCCCACTCGGTAATGCATCATCATAATGAGCTCAATGTGACCAAGGTGTTGGCCACGGGATCATGCATTACGGTACGAGTAAAGTGACTTGCCGGGTAACGAGACTGAACAAGGTATTGGGATACCGACGATCGAGTCTCGGGCAAGTAACGTACCGATTGACAAAGGGAATTGTATACAGGGTTTGATCGAATCCTCGACATCGTGGTTCAACCGATGAAATCATCGAGGAGCATGTGGGAGCCAACATGGATATCCAGACCCCGCTGTTGGTTATTGCCCGAGAGTCGTCTCGGTCATGTCTGCGTGTCTCCCGAACCCGTAGGGTCTACACACTTAAGGTTCGGTGACGCTAGGGTTAGTAGGAAGTCAAGTATGTGACTACCGAATGATGTTCGGAGTCCCGGATGAGATCCCGGACGTCACGAGGAGTTCCGGAATGGTCCGGAGGTAAAGATTTATATATGGGAAGTCCTGTTTCGGGCATCGGGACAAGTTTCGGGGTTATCGGTATTGTACCGGGACCACCGGAGGGGTCCCGGGGGCCCACCGGGTGGGGCCACCTGCCCCGGGGGGCCACATGGGCTGTAGGGGGTGCGCCTTGGCCTGCATGGGCCAAGGGCACCAGCCCCACATAGGCCCATGCGCCTAGGGTTCAAGGGGGCAAGAGTCCTAGGAGGGGAAGGCACCTCCTAGGTGCCTTGGGGGGGAGGGAAACCCCCCTTGGCCGCCGCCCCCCTAGGAGATTGGATCTCCTAGGGCCGGCCACCCCCCCCTTGGCCCTCCTATATATAGTGGGGGAGAGGAGGGACTTCATACCTTGAGTCCTTGGCCTTTGGTTGCCTCCTTCTCCCTCCCCAACACCTCTCCTCCTTCGTTGTGTGCTCGGCGAAGCCCTGTCGGAGTACTGCTTCTCCACCATCACCACGCCGTCGTGCTGCCGGTGGAGCTGTCTTCCTCAACCTCTCCTTCCCCCTTGCTGGATCAAGAAGGAGGAGACGTCGCTCGTCCCGTACGTGTGTTGAACACGGAGGTGCTGTCCGTTCAGCACTTGGCATCGGTGATCTGAATCACGTTCGAGTACGACTCCATCATCACCTTGCAAGCTTCCGCACGCGATCTACAAGTGGTATGTAGATGCAAGCTCTCTCCCATGACTCGTTGCTTAGATGAACTCATAGATGGATCTTGGTGAAGCCGTAGGAAAAATTTTAATTTTCTGCAACGTTCCCCAACAGTGGCATCATGAGCTAGGTCTATGCGTAGTTCTCTAATGCACGAGTAGAACACAATTTGTTGTGGGCGTTGATCTTGTCATCTTACTTGCCTCTACTAGTCTTTTCTTGCTCAACGGTATTGTGGGATGAAGCGGCCCGGACCAACCTTACACGTACGCTTACGTGAGACCGGTTCCACCGACTGACATGCACTAGTTGCATAAGGTGGCTGGCGGGTGTCTGTCTCTCCCACTTTAGTTGGAGCGGAATCGATGAACAAGGCCCTTATGAAGGGTAAATAGAAGTTGACAAAATCACGTTGTGGTGATTCGTAGGTAAGAAAACGTTCTTGCTAGAACCCAATCGCAGCCACGTAAAAGATGCAACAACAACTAGAGAACGTCTAACTTGTTTTTGCAGCGATTGATCATGTGATGTGATATGGCCAGAAGTTGTGATGAATGTTGAATTGTGATGTATGAGATCATGTTCTTGTAATAGGATTCACGACTTGCATGTCGATGAGTATGACAACCGGCAGGAGCCATAGGAGTTGTCTTTATTTTTTTGTATGACCTGCGTGTCATTGAAGAACGCCATGTAAACTACTTTACTTCATTACTAAACGCGTTAGTCATAGAAGTAGAAGTAGTCGTTGGCGTGACAACTTCATGAAGACACGATGATGGAGATCATGATGATGGAGATCATGGTGTCAAGCCGGTGACAAGATGATCATGGAGCCCCGAAGATGGAGATCAATGGAGCTTGATGATATTGGCCATATCATGTCACAACCATATAATTGCATGTGATGTTTATTATGTTTATGCATCTTGTTTACTTAGGACGACGGTAGTAAATAAGATGATCCCTTACAAAATTTCAAGAAGTGTTCTCCCCTAACTGTGCACCGTTGCTACAGTTCGTCGTTTCTAAGCACCACGTGATGATCGGGTGTGATGGATCCTTACGTTCACATACAACGGGTGTAAGACAGTTTTACACAGCGAAAACACTTAGGGTTAACTTGACGAGCCTAGCATGTGCAGACATGGCCTCGGAACACGGAGACCGAAAGGTCGAACACGAGTCGTATGGAAGATACGATCAACATAAAGATGTTCACCGACGATGACTAGTCCGTCTCACGTGATGATCGGACACGGGCTAGTCGACTCGGATCGTGTAACACTTAGATGACTAGAGGGATGTCTAATCTAAGTGGGAGTTCATAATTTTGATTAAGAACTTTATTATCATGAACTTAGTCTAAAACCTTTGCAAATATGTATTGTAGATCAATGGCCAACGCTCATGTCAACATGAACTTCAACGCGTTCCTAGAGAAAACCAAGCTGAAAGATGATGGCAGCAACTATACGGACTGGGTCCGAAACCTGAGGATCATCCTCATAGCTGCCAGGAAGCAATATGTCCTAGAAGGACCGCTAGGTGCCGCTCCCGTCCCAGAGAACCAAGACGTTATGAACGCTTGGCAAACTCGTGCTGATGATTACTCCCTCGTTCAGTGCGGCATGCTTTACAGCTTAGAACCGGGGCTCCAAAAGCGTTTTGAGCATCACGGAGCATATGAGATGTTCGAAGAGCTGAAACTAGTTTTCCAAGCTCATGCCCGGGTCGAGAGATATGATGTCTCCGACAAGTTCTACAGTTGTAAGATGGAGGAGAACAGTTCTGTCAGTGAACACATCCTGAAGATGTCTGGGTTGCACGCACGTATGACCCAGTTGAACATTAACCTCCCAGATGAGGCGGTCATTGACAGAATCCTCCAGTCGCTCCCACCAAGCTACAAGAGCTTTGTGATGAACTACAACATGCAGGGGATGGTAAAGACCATTCCTGAAGTGTTCTCGATGCTGAAGTCAGCAGAGGCTGAAATCAAGAAAGAACATCAAGTGTTGATGGTCAATAAGACCACTAAGTTCAAGAAGGGCAAGGGTAAGAAGAACTTCAAGAAGGACGGCAAAGATGTTGCCGCGCCCGGTAAGCCTGTTGCCGGGAAGAAGTCAAAGAATGGACCCAAGCCTGAGACTGAGTGCTTTTATTGCAAGGGGAAGGGGCACTGGAAGCGGAACTGCCCCAAATACTTAGCGGATAAGAAGGCCGGCAACACCAAAGGTATATTTGATATACATGTAATTGATGTGTACCTTACCAGTACTCGAAGTAACTCCTGGGTATTTGATACCGGTGCCGTTGCTCACATATGTAACTCACAGCAGGAGCTGCGGAATAAACGGAGACTGGCGAAGGACGAGGTGACGATGCGCGTCGGGAATGGCTCCAGGGTCGATGTGATCGCCGTCGGCACGCTGCCTCTACATTTACCTACGGGATTAGTTTTAAACCTCAATAATTGTTATTTAGTGCCAAGTTTGAGCATGAACATTGTATCTCGTTTAATACGAGATGGCTACTCATTTAAGTCTGAGAATAATGGTTGTTCGATTTATATGAGAGATATGTTTTATGGTCATGCTCCGATGGTCAATGGTTTATTCTTGATGAATCTCGAGCGTAATATTACACATGTTCATAGTGTGGATGCCAAAAGATGTAAAGTTGATAACGATAGTCCCACATACTTGTGGCACTGCCGCCTTGGTCACATTTGTGTCAAGCGCATGAAGAAGCTCCATGCTGATGGACTTTTAGAGTCTCTTGATTATGAATCATTTGACACATGCGAACCTTGCCTCTTATGCAAAATGACCAAGACTCCGTTCTCCGGAACAATGGAGCGAGCAACCAACTTGTTGGAAATCATACATACCGATGTGTGCGGTCCAATGAGCGTTGAGGCTCGCGGAGGATATCGTTATGTTCTCACTCTCACTGACGACTTGAGTAGATATGGGTATGTCTACTTAATGAAACACAAGTCTGAGACCTTTGAAAAGTTCAAGGAATTTCAGAGTGAGGTAGAGAATCAACATGACCGTAAGATAAAGTTCCTACGATCAGATCGTGGGGGCGAATACTTAAGTCACGAATTTGGTACACACTTAAGAAAATGTGGAATCGTTTCACAACTCACGCCGCCTGGAACACCTCAGCGAAACGGTGTGTCCGAACGTCGTAATCGCACTCTATTGGATATGGTGCGGTCTATGATGTCTCTTACCGATTTACCGCTATCATTTTGGGGATACGCTCTAGAGACAGCTACATTCACTTTAAATAGGGCACCGTCTAAATCCGTTGAGACGACACCGTATGAATTATGGTTTGGGAAGAAACCTAAGCTGTCGTTTCTAAAAGTTTGGGGATGCGATGCTTATGTCAAGAAACTTCAACCTGAAAAGCTCGAACCCAAGTCGGAAAAATGCGTATTCATAGGATACCCTAAGGAAACTGTCGGGTATACCTTCTACTTAAGATCCGAAGGCAAGATCTTTGTTGCCAAGAACGGATGCTTTCTGGAGAAAAAGTTTCTCTCGAAAGAAGTAAGTGGGAGGAAAGTAGAACTCGATGAAGTACTACCTCTCGAACGGGAAAGTGGTGCAGCGCAGGAAACCATTCCTGTAATGCCCACACCAACTGAAGAGGAAAATGTTGATGATGATCAAGGTACTTCAGATCTAGTTGCTACTGAATTTCGAAGGTCCACAAGGACACGTTCTGCACCAGAGTGGTACGGCAACCCTGTCATGGAAATCATGTTGCTGGACAACAATGAACCTTCGAACTATGAAGAAGCAATGGCGGGCCCGGATTCCAACAAATGGCTTGAGGCCATGAAATCCGAGATAGGATCCATGTATGAAAACAAAGTATGGACTTTGACAGACTTGCCCGATGATCGGCGAGCGATAGAAAATAAATGGATTTTTAAGAAGAAGACGGACGCGGATGGTAATGTTACCATCTATAAAGCTCGACTTGTCGCTAAGGGTTATCGACAAGTTCAAGGGATTGACTACGACGAGACATTCTCTCCCGTGGCGAAGCTTAAGTCCGTCCGAATCATGTTAGCAATTGCCGCATACTATGATTATGAGATATGGCAGATGGACGTCAAAACGGCATTCCTTAATGGACATCTTAAGGAAGAGCTGTATATGATGCAGCCGGAAGGTTTTGTCGTTCCTCAGAACGCTAACAAAGTATGCAAGCTCCAGCGATCCATTTATGGACTGGTGCAAGCATCTCGGAGTTGGAACATTCGCTTTGATGAGATGATCAAAGCGTTTGGGTTTACGCAGACTTATGGAGAAGCCTGCGTTTACAAGAAAGTGAGTGGGAGCTCTGTAGCATTTCTCCTATTATATGTAGATGACATACTCTTGATGGGAAATGATACGAAACTCCTGGACAGCATTAAGGCCTACTTGAACAAGTGTTTTTCAATGAAGGACCTTGGAGAAGCTGCTTATATATTAGGCATCAAGATCTATAGAGATAGATCGAGACGCCTCATAGGTCTTTCACAAAGCACATACCTTGATAAGATTTTGAAGAGGTTCAAAATGGATCAGTCCAAGAAGGGGTTCTTGCCTATGTTACAAGGTGTGAGATTGAGCTTGGCTCAGTCACCGACCACGGCAAAAGATAAAGAAGAGATGAGTGTCATCCCCTATGCTTCAGCCATAGGATCTATTATGTATGCCATGCTGTGTACCAGACCCGATGTAAACATTGCCGTAAGTTTGGTTGCAAGATACCAAAGTAACCCCGGCAAGGAACACTGGACAGCGGTCAAGAATATCCTGAAGTACCTGAAAAGGACAAAGGACATGTTTCTCGTTTATGGAGGAGATGAAGAGCTCGTCGTAAAGGGTTACGTCGACGCTAGCTTCGACTCAGATCTGGATGACTCTAAGTCACAAACCGGATACGTGTATATGTTGAATGGTGGAGCAGTAAGCTGGTGCAGCTGCAAGCAGAGCGTCGTGGCGGGATCTACATGTGAAGCGGAGTACATGGCAGCCTCAGAGGCAGCGCATGAAGCGATTTGGATGAAGGAGTTCATCACCGACCTAGGAGTCATACCCAATGCGTCGGGGCCGATCAAACTCTTCTGTGACAACACTGGAGCTATTGCCCTTGCCAAGGAGCCCAGGTTTCACAAGAAGACCAGGCACATCAAGCGTCGTTTCAACTCCATCCGTGAAAATGTTCAAGATGGAGACATAGAGATTTGCAAAGTGCACACGGATCTGAATGTCGCAGATCCGTTGACTAAACCTCTCTCGCGTGCAAAACATGATCAACACCAGAACTCTATGGGTGTTCGATTCATCACAATGTAACTAGATTGGTGACTCTAGTGCAAGTGGGAGACTGTTGGAAATATGCCCTAGAGGCAATAATAAAAGGATTATTATATTTCAATGTTCATGATAATTGTCTTTTGTTCATGCTATAACTGTATTATCCGGAAATCGTAATACACGTGTGAACACTTAGACCCAATGAGTCCCTAGTGAGCCTCTAGTTGACTAGCTCGTTATGATCAATAGATAGTCATGGTTTCCTGACTATGGACATAGGATGTCGTTGATAACGGGATCACATCATTAGGAGAATGATGTGATGGACAAGACCCAATCATAAGCATAGCATAAAAGATCGTATAGTTCGTTTGCTAGAAGCTTTGCCAATGTCAAGTATCTATTCCTTCGACCATGAGATCGTGTAACTCCCGGTTACCGTAGGAGTGCCTTGGGTGTATCAAACGTCACAACGTAACTGGGTGACTATAAAGGTGCATTACAGGTATCTCCGAAAGTATCTGTTGGGTTGACACGGATCGAGACTGGGATTTGTCACTCCGTATAACGGAGAGGTATCTCTGGGCCCACTCGGTAATGCATCATCATAATGAGCTCAATGTGACCAAGGTGTTGGCCACGGGATCATGCATTACGGTACGAGTAAAGTGACTTGCCGGGTAACGAGACTGAACAAGGTATTGGGATACCGACGATCGAGTCTCGGGCAAGTAACGTACCGATTGACAAAGGGAATTGTATACAGGGTTTGATCGAATCCTCGACATCGTGGTTCAACCGATGAAATCATCGAGGAGCATGTGGGAGCCAACATGGATATCCAGACCCCGCTGTTGGTTATTGCCCGAGAGTCGTCTCGGTCATGTCTGCGTGTCTCCCGAACCCGTAGGGTCTACACACTTAAGGTTCGGTGACGCTAGGGTTAGTAGGAAGTCAAGTATGTGACTACCGAATGATGTTCGGAGTCCCGGATGAGATCCCGGACGTCACGAGGAGTTCCGGAATGGTCCGGAGGTAAAGATTTATATATGGGAAGTCCTGTTTCGGGCATCGGGACAAGTTTCGGGGTTATCGGTATTGTACCGGGACCACCGGAGGGGTCCCGGGGGCCCACCGGGTGGGGCCACCTGCCCCGGGGGGCCACATGGGCTGTAGGGGGTGCGCCTTGGCCTGCATGGGCCAAGGGCACCAGCCCCACATAGGCCCATGCGCCTAGGGTTCAAGGGGGCAAGAGTCCTAGGAGGGGAAGGCACCTCCTAGGTGCCTTGGGGGGGAGGGAAACCCCCCTTGGCCGCCGCCCCCCTAGGAGATTGGATCTCCTAGGGCCGGCCACCCCCCCCTTGGCCCTCCTATATATAGTGGGGGAGAGGAGGGACTTCATACCTTGAGTCCTTGGCCTTTGGTTGCCTCCTTCTCCCTCCCCAACACCTCTCCTCCTTCGTTGTGTGCTCGGCGAAGCCCTGTCGGAGTACTGCTTCTCCACCATCACCACGCCGTCGTGCTGCCGGTGGAGCTGTCTTCCTCAACCTCTCCTTCCCCCTTGCTGGATCAAGAAGGAGGAGACGTCGCTCGTCCCGTACGTGTGTTGAACACGGAGGTGCTGTCCGTTCAGCACTTGGCATCGGTGATCTGAATCACGTTCGAGTACGACTCCATCATCACCTTGCAAGCTTCCGCACGCGATCTACAAGTGGTATGTAGATGCAAGCTCTCTCCCATGACTCGTTGCTTAGATGAACTCATAGATGGATCTTGGTGAAGCCGTAGGAAAAATTTTAATTTTCTGCAACGTTCCCCAACACTGCTTATTTGATTATCTCCATTTTCTTGCACGACACGTGCACCTTGATGCTAGATGTCCCACGTGTTGGCAAAAGGATGAACAAAGCTCACATCAAAAAAAAGAAAGAGTGGAAGAACATAGATTCCCGACGACTGAGGAGGAGCAAGGAACCTCACGGTGGAGCGTCTACACTCATAATATTTAATATTATTCAGCAATATAAAATCAACCAAAACTCTCTACATTCCTATACGATTCTATAGTGTGAGAATAACTTTGAACGTTACCTCCATCGGACACCTAGTTATAGTATATCTAGCAGCCCGTATCGCTTCTCGCTCCTCGTCCTTATAGCCTGCCGACTGTACCTTAAGCAAAGGCCTCCTTAAGCATGCATTAATTTTCCTGGGCATGCTTCATTCTACTAAATGTTGCGTGCAGTTTGATCATGTTGACAACTTCACTGGTAGCTTGCTGGCTCATCTTGTAATTGACGCTAACACATTGCAGCACTCCTGCAAGGCCCAGAGGTTAATTTGAGAACAGGTACCTCAAGGTTAATTTAGTAGACATGCCTTATAGGTTGACAGAAGTCATATCACTTTTTTTGGAAAGATGTCGTGAAGTAACACGATAGACCTTCTATCAAGCCAATTAGCATGTGTTCAAAAAACACAAATTATCAAAAAGTAACGTGATATACCTTCGATTAACATGTGTTCAAAAAACAAGTACTCCTGCAAGACCCAGAGATTAATTTGAGGACAAGTACCTCAAGGTTAATTTGACAGACATTCCTTATAGGTTGACAAAAGTCATATCACTTTTTTTGGAAAGATGTTGTGAAGTAACACGATAAACCTTCTTTCAATCCAATTAACATGTGTTATAAAAACAAAAAATATCAAAAAGTAACGTGATAGACCTTCGATTAACATGTGTTCATAAAACAAAAAATGTCAAAAATTACAAAACAAAGACCTCTAGGTTCAACTAATAGGACGGACCACTATATACATTTAAGCCAATTAAATGTTTATAGCAACCCATCCCATTAGTTTAACATCGATTCCACTTCCCTTTCGGTCACCCATCTGATGACTACTCCATCCTCAGCACAGTTAACTTGGGAGTTCTATTGGATGAGCAATCGGTAGGGAAGTTGGTCCTTGCAAATAGGAAGCCTCTTCACATAGTGGGTAGTAACATAAGTGTGGTAACATGCAAATCTTCATTTATTAGGTTATAGACTCATATTGCATTGGGACATGTGATGTTATAGTAACTAGCTAAGTTACTAAAACTACCTCTCTCCTCATTAACTCATTGCCACATAAACAAATTTGCTGAGTTGGACTCGATGTTACTATTGAAGTTACACCGACTATGGCTAGTCTTATAGTATAACTGAAAGAGTACTTGCTCTTTGAGCAAAGGGCCCCTCTAAGAACGCATTAATTTCCTAGGCATGCTTCTTTCTATTCAATGTTGCGTGCACTTTGAGCATGTTGGCAACTCCAGTGCTAGCTTGGTGGATTATCTTGCAATTGACGCTAACACATTGCGGCACTCCAGCAAGGCCTAGAGCTTAATTTGAGAACAAGTACCTCGAGGTTAATTTACAGACATGACTTATAAGTTGACAGAGGTCATATCACCATTTTTGGAAACATGTCATAAAGTAACATGATATACCTTCTTTCAAGTCAATTAGTATATGTTCAAAAAAATATATTAAAAAGTAACACGATAGACCTTCGATTAACATGTGTTCAAAAAACAAAAAATGTCAAAATTAGAAAACATACCTGTTCGTACCCTTTATGGCATACCCTGATGACCGCCTATTGCTGCCCAATGGCCAATGCCACGTCCCCCATGAATGTAGAAGCTTCCCTCCCTCATCTAGCTGGTTCGCGCATTTTCCCCTGTTGTTTGCCGCCTACCCACCTATAGAACCGCCTCGCGCCAGCAAATTCATCTCCAACACCTAGGGAGGCGGTTGAACTGAACAAGTCTAACTTGTTTCTTGTGAGTTCATTGATGTGGCATCGAAAGGGTGTGATAGCTGACTCTGGCAAAATAATTGACTACCATGTTGGCATACATGAGCATGGGGCCCACTTGTCAGCATGCTAGAGGGAGGAAGGAATGCAAAAAAATGGAGAGCGGAAGGGTGTGAATCGATTGGCTCACGTGTGATGACCACTGGAGCAATCCACTTAGATTGTACTATGTTAAAAAATTCATGCAAACACGATCGGTTATACTGTGAGTAGGTGACCGTGTGCTTGGCTCTTCGCCTCTTCTGGAAGTTGAGCAATGATGATGGTACTAGAGTATAGATACTTCTGGCAATCTGACACCAAATGAACTATTGCATGTCCACCGCCTTTATTAAGCGCACTATCATAAAGCAAAACCTTCTCCTCATCATGAGAGCCACCGCGCGTGCAAGCGAGGGAGAGGTCGTACTAGTAGTAAGCAAAGCTTCTCGTTTGCGAGTTCATGGGACACATCAAAAGTAGCGTATTAGTCTCCAAAAATGGCTGACCATGTCCATGGCTACCATCCCGTGCTCCGTGCATGCATGATTCACGTTCCATTGAGAAATAATGTTGCGTACGTGCCACCGAATAGAATAACTTAATTTATAAAACGTGCCACCTTCATGATTGAACTTTGATTCGTCCACACGTGGTTTCCATGAACAACTACTACATTCGCCAAATTATCAGGTGAGCTGCCTCTTCATATAGAAATGAGCTCACCGTTTACCCGCGCGTGAGTATTAGGGAAAGAGGCAAAGAGTACATGTGTCAGTGCCTTCACCTATTCTCTTCGTGCTCGTATTCCTTTTTTTCCAGGTGATTCATGCACATACTCCACCTACGTTCGTGACCGTTGGTGAGTCTCTCCTACTATACTTAACTCAATTTTCTTGCATGACACGTGGACCTGGATGCTAGATGTCCCACGTGTCGGAAAAACATAGAAGAACTCTTTACGACGATCGAGAAGGAGCAAGAAACCTCGCGGTGGAGCGTCTGGACTCTTTAAAAATTTTATTCAGCGGTATAAAATCTACCCAATCTTCTCCACAATAGACCGGAAGAGTCTGAAACACGGCAGCCCAGTGTAGTTACATCATACATGGCCAACCCACGCTATCACCATATTTCTTGGCCTCCGTGCGACACCTAGCTCTAGTAATCCACCAGCCCGTATTGCTTCTCGTTCCTCGTCTCTCTCAAAGTGCGGCGGGCTAGCGATTTTGCCGTCTATTGAGGTCAGTTAACTCATCACTCGCTCCCACATGTTAGCGACAGGGCAAGAGCATTCGAAAAAAATACTATACTCCATTGTTATGCCAAGAAGAGGAAGCGCTTTGACCGAAGGACCAAACAAGACAGGTGTGTCGTGCCGTGAATGGGTCCTGTTTCTCGTTTCGAACTTGTTTGGTGTAGTAGTACAGTAAAACTTGGTCTTGCACCTTCATAGAATGATGAAAATCCCCACTAAAAAGGCGCTTTTGCTTTCTATTAACCGTGTCAACCGTTCTTGTTTTGTGCATTAAATTGTTAAGTGCCATAACTAAGACATAATTAACCAATGCATGTAAAACATTCTTGTTTAGTACTATAGTACTCCACACGCATGCATGCGTTGCGATTAGTACTCCTCCCTTCATCCATATGTATATATATGGCCTAATGTATTCTTTGAGGTTGCCTTTTACTATGGATACGATTTTATATAATTTGAAAATTATATCATTCGAAGATCCTTTCACGTATGAATTTGACGGTATGCTTTGAGCAACTTGCATGTCCCATACTTTAGGGCTATTTGAGCCCCAACTAGCTCAAACCAACTCTAACCCATGGATCCAAACAAGGCCAAAGTTAGTCTTGGAAAACGCATTAAGCCCTATATACATGGACAGACAGAGTACATGATACTAGCAAACACTCACCATTAGTAGTAGTTCATTGGTTGGTTTCGATTCTTGATTCAGTTGTTGTGCTGCTACCGTCCAGTATTCGTGTGTGGTTGTTTCTAGAATTAAATAAAAGGAGGGTGTATAAGTCACCTTACAAAAACCAAATAATCCCAAAACACTTAGGCGCGGTGCATTAACTCCCACCTCGTTTCTTGTTTCTTGACATATCAACCAATAAGAGATGTGGGGCGTGCATGTTTTCGATGACTCGAGACTACCAAACACCACATGCAGTGGTTAGTTCACTGGATGCAGTGCTATTAATTAGCAAAAACAGTAAGTTCTCTCGTTTTCCCCTCCTTGGTCACGGTGCACAACCTAGATGACTTATTCACCTAGACAAAGGGAGTAGTACTTACTGTGGGAAAGGTGAAGTGATGGTTGCATCGCCCGAGCAACTTATTACACTTGGAATATTGGAGTACCAGCGGATTCAACAAAGAGAGAAGTGATAGTTGCTTCATCCGAGCAACTTACTATGGCAAAGGTGGGGCTCTGTGACTGCTCACTAGTCATTATTACTATCGCACAACGACCGGGGTGAATCTCCCCTGCAGTTGTTCACTCAATATTGTTGCATGGCAGGTGGAGCCAGATGAAGGATGTCCCACATGTCTATAAAACGAAGTAGAATTCTTTCTGGCATTGCTATCAATCTTTCAGGATTTGTTTATATGTACGCATAATTTTCCAGCATAATGAAATTGTACTGTGATGCTATGAAGGTTTCAAGTTTGGTTCCCGCAGAAAAAAAAGGTTTCAACTTAGGATTCATGTGTCCTCTTGCCTCAAGATTGTCTCGTTACAACATTCCACCAAATACAAATGAAACTACCAAGGCTGCTAATGCATCTCAATGTTTCGCATATCAGCGCAAATATTCACATCACAACTGAAGACAAAGTTGTGAGAAGGTGTACAAATAAAGAAAAATATATAATTGATCGATGTTGTCCGTAGGCATTTTCCTAGGCACAGTGTTCATTGGTTGGCAGCTAGTTTCACGCAGCTTTGTAGCCAAGAAAGAGGTGTATGGAGGACATCACAATCCGTTCATTTTGTGCAGTTCCACTAAAATTGAGCTGATCATCCATGTTTGCAAAGATATTCAGTCAGTGTGATTACAATAATAGTGGAACTAGATGATGAAACATAACACACACAAATAGAAGTCGATCACCTTTGCGATCTCTCTTTAGGACTAACTACTTGTTGGAGAAGATTAGGCACGTAGTTGGATGAGGAGGATAGCAAAACCAATCTCCCTTTTTGCAATCCCACAGAAATGTAAAAATGTTGCCCGTGTGACATTTTGGCAGAACTGCACAAAACACTCTTAAGAAAAAAGTGATTTGTGTGGTTCACCAAAAGGCCGCAATAGCAACGAGGTGAAATGGATAGCCCTGTTTGCAGAAAGAGGTAGAAATGAAACAATTACTGCCCAATAATAGGAGTTAAAGACACATAAGCCGACAAAAAAGAAGCATATTCCACGTCATAAGGGAAAGATAGCAGCATGGTGGTTTATCAAAAACAGTTTGAGGACGAGATTGCAAGATGGAAAGTACGCCAGCCGAGAGACGTTTTATGCAAAGAACTAAAGAACATCCACATGTAGGACTTTCTACATGCAGGAATGTGGGAAGATGGGCAGTGGATCAAGGCTGGAGGAAGCTGTACCTGAGGGTCGTCGGGATGTAACTAGGAGGGCATCGGCGATCGTGATCTGCCCATACTGCGGCAGCGAGCAAGTGGCAAAGGCCATACCGTGTCGGAGCTTGGTCGGAGAGAACGACGAGTACCGTAGATCGGGACATGCTGCCTCAACGCCGTCGAATGGAGAAACAATGCACATCCTCCCTTTCCGCCGGCGGATGGGATGCGGCCAGTTCAGTGACCAATGGTGAGAGAGAGAGGCCACCGCCACCCTGTGTGAGATAGTGTGACGAGAGACAAACCCCGGTAGGCAGGCTCCATTGTATATAGTGGAGCGGATTTCTTTTTTCCCAACGACAATCGTTTATATTCTGTACGTGCCATTGAGGAATATAACTTTATTTAATACTAATGCATCAAGTCGAACTTTCTTCCGTCTACGCGTGGTACACGAGCCTCCTTCAAGTAAACAACCACTACACGCGTCAAATTATCACGTGGGCTGCCTTTTCATACAGAAATGAACTCCATCGTGCACCTGCGCGGGTGTGGCCAGGAACGATACGTGAGTATGTGCGTCATGCATGCAACTCTTCTTTACGTGCAGGTACGTACATACATGGGTGGGTGTGAGAGAGATGGTTTGTGCGAAATAGAGGCAATGTGTCGATGATACCTCAAAAAAATGTAACATATGCAAAGTGTATGAAAAGGAGTCATGGATATATCATATATAGAGGGAGCGATCCATGAGAAGAGAGTGGAGGGATCGTTGAGGTGAGATATCGATAGAATCGAAAACAAGGATGAAGTGTGCGGGTGCGTGATCGATAAAGAGTGTCATCGAATTTGTGTTTGCCCACGTCAAAGATACAGGTCGGGTGGCCTACTGGAATGTGAGAGGGCAGAGGTGCAGTTTGTCTCTGTGGCATGGATACCTTCCTACAACGTTCTACTATCGGTGTGTGGGGGGGGGGGGGAGGGGGCAGAGACCTAACTATAGAGAGGTAGGTCAACTGGTATATGTGTGGAGAAGGAGAGGGACCTAGCTATGTAGAAATACATGCATATGTGTAGTAGAGGAATAAGGTTGGGAGAGAGAGAGAAACAGGTAGAGTGTTAGAGGGTTGGTAGTGTAGTTGCTTCTCACAAATGGTGGGAGAGGCCTGCTAGACAAACGGAGGGTACGAGTGCAATATCAATAAGAGAATGGATGTCTGCCTGTCTATGCACATGCATGTGAGAGACGGGTCGGGAGGTATGCAAGGATGATGAGGGGGCGATATGGTTGTGGTAAGCAGACGTAACTACATAGGAAGATCAATTGTCATGTGTCGGAGAAAGGGAGAGACATAACTAGTGAGGTACGTTGATCGGTGAGTGGGGAAAAACAATTATAGTCAACCTAGCTATATGTAGGGAGATCAGTAGGTATACATGCATGCATGTGTTAGAAGCAAATAGGGTCTGGAGAGACGGAAAGGGGGAGAGGGGTGCGGCTAGGAGGTGGTGCGAGGGTCCTACTATGTCGAGGGGGAGGAGTGTGTCAGTATGAGATTGATGAAAAGAGGGGCGGGAGTGTGCACCTGCGTGGAACCGTATTGGACATAGGGGGCATGGACGGTGAGAAGAGAAGAGGGGAAGTTTGTGTTCGTGGTAGGCACACTTGGCTAGAGAGGCATATTGACCGGTGTGTGTGCCATAAAGAAGGAGTCAGGAGCCTACACACACCATGGGTGAACTACCTAAAGAGAAACAACGAATGTGCGCGATGGAGGGGACGTTGAGGGATGGTGAGAGGGGGGCGGGCGTGTACATGCACGATAGAAAGTTAGTGCTAGCTACAAAGAGAAGAGGATTGTGTGGGTGTAAAAGATGAACAGAGATCATAATTCATTATAAAAAAGTGGATTCCAATTAAGATATCATAGTGTTTTAAACCGACGCATGCATGGATGAATATATATAATGGTGATACGCATGGTGTGGTAATGAACATGTTATACTACATAGAATATATAGAACATTGATTATAATTTGTGATAATGTGTGGCTTTTGTAGCTCAGGGCTAAATACTTGTCATAATCTCTATAGTAATCATGTGGTGTGTTGTTAAGATAATACACGAATGATGGTTTAAGTTGGCAACAATCATGATTGTCGATTCTTATTCAAATAGAGAAACGAATTCAAATTTCATTCGAATTGTAGCGGTAGTATAGACATTTGGAATGCACTAAAATGTTGGTATGAGTAGATTACATGCATTATACAGCCAGCGAAAAACTTTAATTGGACATAACATGTATTCATAGCTTTGAATAGCATTTGTACAGTAAAACGGGACAAGGCTCTCTCTTTGTGTGGTGTGAATAGTTTTATTTTATTTGTTTCTTTCATTGAGGGAAGTGTGAATTGATTTGGTACGTACAATATTACATGTTAGGCTTGTCCCTAAAATTCAACCCACGCCTTGTTATATCCCAAAATTTAGATATCGTGCTCCCAAAACTCGCTCCTTCACAACCCGCGCCTTGCTATCCCGAAATTACAACACGCGCGAAAAATCCCTCCAGCTACCAAATCTCAATACACGAAATCCCCAACAGATAGTTTCGTGATAAGATAAATGGTAACGAGTAACAAGCAATGAAAGTAAATAAAGTGCAGCAAGGTGGCCCAATCCTTTTTGTAGCAAAGGACAAGCCTGGACAATTTCTTATAATGATAAAGGAGCTCCTGAGGACACATGAGAATTATCGTCAAGCTAGTTTTCATCACGCTCATATGATTCGCGTTCGGTACTTTGATAATTTGATATGTGGGTGGACCAGTGCTTGGGTACTGCCCTTGCTTGGAAAAGCAACCTACTTATGATTAACCCCTATTGCAAGCATCTGCAACTACAAAAGAAGTAGGTAAACTTAACCACAGCATTAGACATATGGATCCAAATCAGCCCCTTACGAAGCAACGCATAAACTAAGGTTTAATCTTTTGTCACTCTAGCAACCCATCATCTACTTATTACTTCCCAATGCCTTCCTCTAGGCCCAAATAATGGTGAAGTTTCATGTAGTCGACGTTCACAGAACACCACTAGAGGAGAGACAACATACATCTCATCAAAATATCGAACGAATACCAAATTCACATGACTACTAATAGCAAGACTTCACCCATGTCCTCAGGAACAAACGTAACTACTCACAAAGCATATTCATGTTCATAATCAGAGGAGTATTAATATGCATTAAGGATCTGAACATATGATCTTCCACCAATTAAACCAAATAGCATCAACTACAAGGAGTAATCAACACTGCTAGCAACCCACAGGTACCAATTTGTGGTTTTGGATACAAGAGATGAACTAGGGCTTGAGAGGAGATGGTGCTGGTGAATATGTTGATGGAGATTGACCCCCTCCCGATGAGAGGATCCTTGGTGATGACGATGGTGATGATTTCCCCCTCCTGGAGGGAAGTTTCCCCGGTAGAACAGCTCTACCGGAACCCTATATTGGTTCCGCCAAGGTTCCGCTTCGTGGCGGTGGAATTTAGTCCCGTAAGCTTGCCTCTGATTTTTTTTCCAGGGTAAAAGCCTTCATATAGCATAAGATGGGCACCGGAGGCCCACCAGGGGGCCCAGGAGACAGGGGGCGCTCCCAGTAGGGGTGGGCGCGCCCCCACCCTCCTGGCCAGGGTGTGGGCCCCCTCAAGTACTTTCTTCGCTCAAAAATTCTTATTAAATCCAAAAATGACTTTCGTGGAGTTTCAGGACTTTTGGAGCTGTGCAGAATAGGTTTCCAATATTTGCTCCTTTTCCAGCCAGAATTCCAGCTGCCGGCATCCCCCCTCTTCATGGTAAACCTTGTGAAATAAGGGAGAATAGCCATAAGTATTGAGACATAATGTGTAATAACAGCTCATAATGCAATAAATATCGATATAAAAGCATGATGCAAAATGGACGTATCGTCCCCCTTCTAACCCTGAGCCGAAAGGGCCGCTAGTTCAAATCGGTGGGGGTACTTTTGTAACACACCCTACATTTTGGACAAGTGCGTCCCTAAGTCATGGTTCCCCCCTCCATCGCCTCCTTTTCACCATTCTAAATCTCGGACGGCATAACCTCTCTGCTCACCCTCCTTCATCCGACACATCACCGTTGCCCAGCTAGAGCCTCTTCCCCGACGATGTCATCCACTACAACAGCTCGACGTCCCTCATCCACCTCCCCGGATGAGGATTCGTCGTTGATCTCGTTATCCCGCTGGTTCAGCCGCCCCGTCCTCCACCTCCAAGGAGTTTCTCTGACGATCGTCGCGGCTGCTCCATCCCCACAGCGTCGCCTTAACCTGCTCCACCTAAACAGCAGCATCCTCACCGACTCCTCGAACGAAGCCGAGGCCTACTCGGCACCACCAAAGAGGTTGTACACTCATCGCATCGCAACTTCTCCTTAACTTGACCTCCCGGCGCCGATGGTGCTCCATCTCGCACCCACATGGCTTGGCTACCTCGAAGCCTGCGCCGCATGTGACATCTCCATGACGGCTCTTCCCAGTGCAAGGCCCCTTCGGCAGCGGCATCCATACCAGCCGGATCTGCTGCTGCTGCTTTGGCTCGCGCTGCTGTTGTTGCTCCGGCTCTCGCTCGCTCGCTCGCGCTGCTGCTGCTGCTCCGGCTCTTGCTCACTCGGTTGCACTGCTGCTCTGCTCTCCCACTCGCAAGTGCTGCTGCTCTACTCTTCCCCTCGCTCGTGCTGCTTCTCTGCTCTTGCTCTCGTTCGCACTGTTGATGTTGGTACACGCGCTGCTGTAGCTCCACGAGTTGCTGCTCTAGCTCTAGTTTGTGCTACTCCTTCAGACGCTGCTGCTCCAGTTGCTATCTGCTACTGTGTTCCCCGTCGATCGTCTGCTGATTTAGATTACTGTTTCTCTACTACTAGTACCCGAGCGGCCAAAACTACATGTGAAGTGCCTCTCTGCTACCAGTGCGTTCAGTTTCGACAGTAACATTCAGATTCCATAGTAAATTTCAATTTCGATAGTTAAGTTTAGAGTCAACAGTTTTTACCTCATCTGTTGTAGTTAGGTGTTTTTGGTGATGTAAATTTTACATCTATCACTTTTTGGTAATGTATTTTACATCATCTATTGGAGATGCTATTAGAACCCCACCTGAGATTAACGATGTCTGTCTTGTACTGCTTCAACCTCAACATCTTACGGCTCGCCGGAGCTTCTCCAACGACGGAACCATCCATCACAACATAGCAGTGCCCTGGATGCCGTCTACAAATTCCTCAGATCTTCCTCCACACCTCCAACAACCACTTATGCCTCAACTTCTTTAGCGACCAACCCAATGATGTTGAGGTCGACACGGCTACGGCAAAGAGGTTGTACACTTGTCGCGTCACTTATTACTCTACATTCATGTCGATCCATTAGGGCTATTTTGGTTCTAAGGAAAAACTAAAGGAAAACATACCAATAGGAAATTTTCCTATGGCACTCTACTATTCAATTATTCATGCATTTTGTTGAAAGGAATGGAGAAAAACATCCACCTGGACCTACTTTTCAAAATCCTATGCATGAATACAAGACCAAGTGCATTAGTGGAAGAATAATATTCTAACTGTAAATGCTTTCATATGGTTTCACTTTAATTTGGCCATGTTTCTTTGCATTCCTCTGCTCTTCCAATTCCTGTGAACCAAACACCCAACTTGACAGAAATCATGTGTGTACAAATGCTCTATTTCCCACGTGCATTCCTATCCTATTCCGGTGTTTTTCCTGTCCCTGCGTTTTTAGAATCCTGCAAGCCAAAGGACCCCTTATAGAATTACTTGAGTTACAGGTAGGTGTCAAAGAAAACTTTGTGTGGTTTGTCCTGCTCCTGCTGCGATGTCGTCCACCTCACCTGAGCTGCTCCATTGACAGAAGCATCCACCAAACCAGACATCATGACTCCTGACCGTCTTTCGCCGCCTCAGATCTCCTTCCCTGCCGCCGGCACCCACCGCAACTGTATCACCATCATCGACTCAGCAGATGAACCTGAGGAGTACACGGGTCCACAAGAGAGGTTGCACTCTTTTTTTCTGTTTATGTTATGCATTGCTTAATATTACCTGCTACTTTATCGTCTTGTTCACCTCTTAGACTCCAAGTCAGGTCCAAATTAATGTTCAAACTTGAGTTTTAAAAGTTAGTTGTGGGGCACATATCGAGGCAGCAATAAATAGTATCTCTGTCTATTATCTGGTTCACCTAGGGCATGCCTATGTTGTTCATCTTGGGTGGGGAAAATAGTAAAGTAATCATCATCTGTCTTTTTATTAAATTAAAGCTATCATCAGCCTGCTATCATTATTTTTGGATCCATCCATTGGTTGTTACCATCACTCTAGATTTCTGCATTCTCTCCTTACATAATCTCACTATTTTTTCGTATGCATGTCAGATATTGTACACATCATGATGAACATGTAGAGAAAAAGAGAAGAGTTTTGCTCGGCAATACAATGTCATGCAGATATCGCTCCATGGTGGGTTCAATGGCAAACCCTCCCCCTCTCTAGATTGTAATCTAGAGGAAGATTTGTTCTGAGGCGGATTCAGATGCAGCTGATCACTCCTATTACCCCCCAAGGTGTTTTCTCTAACTTGGCATGATGATGTTGGTTATATCATGCATATGTTGCCTTGCGGTGCCTACTTTCGACATCATATATGTCATCTTCTTAGTTTGGACATGTTCTGTAATGCCACCTGTTTAGTTTCTACATCATATATGGGAATTATGCAGTCTCATCTCTTTTAACCAGCCATAATATATGTGAAATATGCAATGCCATCCTATTTAACCAGACATCATATATTTGAATGATATCCTGCCCATCCTTTTCTTCATTACATTTTCATTTGTCAACAATGTTTGTACATTAAACTATTCTTCATGTGAATCAGCCATTTGAGTGGGTGATGGAAAAATCTGGAGTGAAAACAAGGTCTTCGGAGCAGACAATGCTACCTTTCAAAGCAGATCTCTTGCTGGGCCCCGATAGCTCCTCAGAGATGGATTCAAAGACAGATGACCGGTCCTATTCCCCCAAGGTGTATGCTCTAACATGGCACGGTTATACTACTCATATCATGCATATGGTGTCTTGCATTGCATAGTTTAGACATCATACACGGTTCTTAGTTCAGACATCATATATGTGAATGCCCTTTGCCTAGCATATAAATCACATATGTGAATTAAATCATGCGATCCTGATTACTTAGATAACATGTATGTGAATTATGTCATGCGCCCCCGCAAAAAAAAAGAATTTTCATGCGAACCTGTTTACTAAAGACATCATATAATTATCGCATGCCATCCTGTTTAGTTAGTCATCTTATCTTTGAATTATGTCATGCTATGCTATCCAATTTAGATAGACATCATATATGTGAAATTATGTCATGTTATCCTTTTTAGTTAAATAATATACATGTCAACTATTTCATGCCCTCTTTTTTCCACACTATCTATTGCATCTGTCTCTCATACAATATATGTACATTCAACTATGTTTTCTATTTATCAGCCATTTGAATTGGAGTGGGTGATGGCAGTATCTAGCGAAGTAAAAACATGGCCCTCAAATAAAATAGTGCTACCTCTTGGTGGAGATAGCACCCCGGTTGTACATGCACGAGAACCAGCCCTACAACACATAACCCAGACTCTTGTAGATTGTACCCCTACTGCGATGGACAGAGAAGCAGCTTCACCCAATCTAACCCCAACCCTGGCAGATAGTAATCCAGTTCCTGTTGACACAACACCATCTCCACCACAGAGCTCCCAAACAAGAGCAGTTAGTAAGGCAGCTCTAGTGCCCAAAGTGCCAATACTACCACGGTGAACCCCAACTCCACCAGTTAGTACACCTATTCTTGTGGAGAAAGCACAACCAGCCATTCGTAGTTTAGCATCTGTTGCATTTCATGTTGTTAAATCCTATGTGTGTATCTTCCCATTATGGAAATATTATACTGAAGATGAAGCAAAATGCCAGTTGCAGGTGTTTGTCTAGGAGTTATGTGTAAGTAATGTCATTCATGGCAATTACTTTGCTTTGTCCCATACATTCTACCTCCATGATGGTTATAATACAACAAAATTTTCCCATTTTTCTCTATAGAGAAGGACCAATTTGGAAACTCGGGATGAGGTAACCTGTGCTAATACCTCTGCTATCTTCAAGAATGCTTGGTGGCAGTATCAGAATTACCTGAAGAAAACGTACTTCACTAGCAAAGAAACTCATCAAATTCCCTTAGGTTTTCCTGAGACAATTACTGGACGATGATTGGGAACGCCTTGTTCTGTACTGGTCCCGAACAAAGAATGTGGTAAGGCCAATGAGCTCATTTTTTATTTTTAAGTACTATATGCATGTGTCTTACTGTACTCTGTTCATGTAGAACAACTTCTTAAACCTGAAGAACAATCGTTCTCATTTAAGATTCCATTGCTATCGTGCATAATGCTTTGCTCTTGTATCATTGTATTTACTCATACAAACTTATTTCTAAATTGAAGGGTCCAATCAAAACTCCAATGGCACAACAGGTATGTTTACGCATGTTTCTTTAATAGGTTTGCTCTTATAAATAGCTCTGTTGATTTCAATTGTGTATACAGTTGACTTTTCATATCATGCACATTACTAGCATCATAACAAAGCCAATAGTGTTGCTGTACATGTAGACCCGTGGTACCCATCTGAAATCTTGTTATGCCGTGTAGTTTCTCACGCTTTGTATTCTTTTGGTGCAGCTTTGTCTTGAACTAATATGATTTGAACCGTGTCTCTATTTTGATTTGGCAAGACAATGCAGTGACCATAGGACATAGATATATGTTTGTTTTATTCTTTTATTATGTACTACTTGGCAATAGAAGACTTGGTAGCTTAATCCTGTCCACCTTACTAATGAACCGGTTCACTGAAATGAGTTTCATATACTAGTACATGCTAAACCTATTATTTGTCTGCTTGTTTCTTCTTTTAGAATGCTGATAGAATATCGGGGAAGAGTGCCTTATTAAGCAATTGTAAAGGAAGTAATGCAGATAAGGTTCAGGATAGTAAGACATCCTTGTTGGTCTCCAACAAAGCTAATAAAACAGCTAAGGAAAACTATCTTGAAGACAGTGAGATAACCCCAAAGTCCTGTCTTGGTGTAGTGTTCGACTTACTGGCCACTACCACTGGCACAAGCTATTCAAACTCGATTGTATGAATCAGTTCGGTTTCTTGAGTCTCAACTACAAGCTGAAAGACATCGATCAGCTGTGCTGCGACAAGAAGCCGAAGGACTGCGGAAGTCCCTGGAGCATTCAGATGCATACTTTCTGGTGCAACAGCAAGCATTGGAGAATTTAGCGCCAAACCAGAGAAAGCTAATAAGCTTGCTAAGCTTATTGCCAGCATGGTGGATACACAGGATAACGTTTCTTGAGCTCTTCTAAAGTTGTTTCAGTTATGGACTTGTTTTGTTGCCGTGTTTATTTGCACTGGTGGCCAATCTAGACGGCTAGTGTATGTAATATGCTACTTTGTTCCCTATATTTGCACTGGTGGCGACCTTTGTTGCCCAATGGATGTAATATGTGTAATAGCCGTAATAGCCTAGTGTTAGTTGCTTGCTTATTTATTTCCTTATTGTCTTGTTTAGTTGTTTGCTTGTAGTCACTGCAGTTCTTTTTCCGTGTTTTTCTAGTGGCCACAATAACCTATTTTTATAACTAGGCCACAATAACCATGGCAACACATGGACTGTTGTAACCATGGTCCTGCTACCTGTTGTAGTAACCATGGGCCTCCTATGGGTCGTAGGATCCATGGGCCTTCTACGGGCCGTAGGATCCATGGGCCTTCTATGGGACGTCTAATCAGTGGGCCTTCTACGAGCTGTATAATCATTTAGCCAAACATGGGCCGTACTATTCATGGACCAATAGCGGTCCGCAAAATAGGCCGTAAACGGGCTAGAGTGGAAATCATCTGTTTTATGGCCCGACCATAACGGGCCATTAATAGGCCATATTTGATGACTCTATGAAAACAGCCTAACGGGTTAACGGGCCAGACTATAACCACGGACTAAATTTGGCCCACAAGCGGAACAGGCCAGTAACAGACCGTAAGTAACCGAATTCTGGAAATGAGCCCAAGAATAAATGGGCCCTTGAAGGCCGAAAGTTCACACGGGCTGGAAACGGCCGACGGAATAATGGGCCGTTAATGGGTATATAGCGACACAGTTCATTATGGGCCAGTTTCATCTCGAGCCTTTAATGGGCCCAGAGTTACAAAGGGCGTCATATGGGTCGAAAGACGTCATGGGCCATACATGGGCCGGAAGTTACAACGGGCTGGAATCATATTGGAGGGCCTAGATGACGCTACTGGGCCTAATTCTCGGATAGGCCATAATGGGTCGTGAGTTAGTGGGCTGTAAATGGGCTATATGCGAACAGGCCGTTAACAAGCTTTCCGTGGGCCGGCCCGTTACCTTTTTACCAAGTCAAACGGGTCGTCCTTTTCACCGGAATGGGCCTCTGTTGGGTCATGCCATGTGCCGACGTATCATAGGCGCCTTTGGTCCAATGAGTGGTTGACATCTATCCCAACGGTGAGCCAACACATGGTTCCACTAGCCATTGAGAATTTTACACGTAGAAAATCCCCATTGGTCCGGGTTGTTAACGGGTTATTGGATCCAAACCGGAACCCGATAGCTTAACGGAGACCCGTTACGGTGGATGCCACGTGTTGGTTACCCTTGACGAAAGCACTTTTATGATGCGCGATTTATCGCCATGGAAGTGGACACTTCCGTGATGATAATTTTGGTAATGTCATGGAACACTTCTACGACAGCATAGGAATGACTATCTTGGTTCTATCATAAAATCGTCATGGATGTACATGCATGACAGAAAACGTGACCTACTGCGACAAACACGTATCATCACGGAAGTGTTTTTTTTGTAGTGTTGTGATGACATTATTTCACTTCGGAATCACCGAGTTGAAACAATTAGAATTTCCGAGACATAGTTTTGCCCTAGCCATTGCACTTCGGTCCCTCCAGTTGTTCCACTTCGGTCCCAGCGAAAAGCCCAATATTCATATCTTTTACACTAATCGGCCTCACCAAGTTTTACATTTGGTCTCACCGATTTGGGTCAAAAATGTGTAACAGTTGGATTTTGGGTGAAGGCTATTTGTACCCCTCCACCCCCACCTACTCTTTAAGAGAGCCATCAGAACGAAACACAATTTCCACCATTCATTTTCTAAGAGAGAACAACCTACTCATGTATTGAGATCAAGAGATTCCGTTCCTGCCATTTTAACCTTAATTTCTAGCCTCTTCAAGTTGCTTTCCGCTCCAATCCTTCTCCTACCCAAGCCAAATCAGTGTGAGAGAGATTGAGTGTTGAGGAGACTATCATTTGAAGCACCAGAGCAAGAAGGTCATCACCAACATAACATCTATTACCTTTTGGAGAGTGGTGTCTCCTAGATTGGTTATGTGTCACTTGGGAGCCTCCAAGATGTGGAGTTGAATCAAGTAGTTTGCAAAGGCAAGGAGATCGCCTACTTCGTGAAGAACTACCCGAGTGAGGCTAGTCCTTCGTGGACAGAGGACATGGTGGAATAAACGAGGTTGCTTTTTCGTGGACCCTTCGTGGGTGGAGCCCTCTGTGGACTCGCACAACTGTTATCCTCCGTGGGTTGAAGTCTCCATCAACGTGGATGTATGATAGCACCACTTATCGGAACCACGCCAAAAATCTCCATGTCTCCATTGCTTTGAAAATCTCCAAACCCCTCCTTTTCTTACATGTGCAATGTTTTACTTTGTGCTATTATACTCTTAGAATTGCATGTGTAGGATGATACTAGACTAGGTAAAATTGCTAAAATCTGCCCACAGCTAAAACTCAGAAAAGAATAGACCTTTATTTGGTCAAATAGTCTAATCACCCCTCTCTACACTACTTTCGTTCCTACAAGCGATATCAGAGTTTTGGTCTCCATTGTTGTGGTCTCCGTAGCCTTGGTTTCACAACCTAGAAGAGTATGGTGTGTAGTGAGGGTAATTATCATCGTAGAGGTACTTTGGCACCATTTTTTTATTTTTTTTTCCAGATTTTACTGTTCATGGTGGTATCATAAGAGCTAAAACTCGGATGGACACTTTCCACTTTTGTCATGAATGCAAATAATATTGACATATATAAGTGGTGTTTTTCGGAACATTTTGGTATCTTATTTGCATTTTTATGATTTAGTATGAATTTGTTACGAAGTTTTCAAAGTGATGGTCAAACGGTCAACGGGCAAAAGCATAAGAGCAGTGAATTGACTTGGATAGAACCGATGGCTTTTGGAAATTAGGGATAAAACAACTGAGTGGGACACAACTAGGGGCATAAAACTAATTATCACATTAAAAATGTTCAATGTTCATTAACAAATGTCTGTCTTATAATTCAAAAAGTTTATCATTTAAAAAAAATCATCATATATTAAAAAATCAATAGCTACTTTTTTGTTATCCTTTTTGTGTTCAACATGTATCTAATTTTTTTCATACACATTGTACATTTTTTTCAAATACATCAACATTTAACGTTTTTTCAAATACATGTTTTGATGCCTAGTTTTTTCCACACATATTGTAGATTTTTCGAATACATCTAGCACATTTACTAATATTATTTCAAATACTTGTTTTGAACATTTTCTTAATTCACGTTGAAACATTTACTGTATCATGTGAACATTTTTATGCATTGGATAATTTTTAGGAAATGTCACAAGGATTTTGTTGGAAACACTTGAACATTTTTTAACATGTAATATACAGTTTTTTGAATTGTACGAAATATAATTTTTCTATTGCATGATTTGTTTACATTGCATAACATTTTTATAAAATGTCACGTCATTTTTTGAAACGCGAGAACATTTTCGTAATGTTACATACATTTTGTTTGAGTGCTACATGCATTTTAAAAGGATAAATAGAACATTTTTCTATACTACATTTTACAATTTTCCATTGTGTGAAGAACACTTTCTAAAAAATAGTAATTTATTTTTAAAAATAAATGTATTTAGTATTTTTTAATGAATAAAAATAAAAAAACATGCATGACGAAGCCACGTGGGCCGTCCTAGTTCCGGCTCCCTGCCCAGCAGAGAGAACAGTTAGGATAACGAGCGCGGAGCCCACTTGGCAGGCGGCAGGAGCAGCGGGCAAGTGCTTGCTTCCGAAATCGAGGACCACACCGCTGGGAGAACATCTCAAGCACCCAAGACAAAGGTATCACTCGTAAAAGTGATTTTCATCGTAGTACTAGCTCTTACGTTAGGTAATCAGGGCGGGTCTGCTGCCGGATCAATGCGCAGGATGCACGATCTACAAACAACAATAGAGAGAGCCAACCAAGAACGAAAGAACCCTCGCATAGGACTCGCTGTGGGCGGGACGTACCGCGGGCGAATCCTATACGGCGCCCCCAGCGGGAACCCCTATTTCTCGCACAATGACTCCTTGCGTCTAGAGGGAGCCCACATTGGCCGGCCCAGCGGTACAGACACAAAGCCTGTTTTTTTGTTTTTTCTTCTGTTTTCTGTTCTCGCTTTTGATTTACTTTTGTACTTTTATTTATGTTCCAAAATAGTCCACCTACAAAAATACAAAAACACTCTTCAAAAACACATTTAGAAAAGTATTGAACAAGTATTTCAAAAATGTTGAATAAGTTTAAAAAAACATTGAAAAAGTATTTGAAAAATGCTAAACAAGTATTTGAAAATTTTATATAAGTATTAAAAAGTTGAACAAGTGTTTTAAAATATTGAATAAGTATTATAAATTGTTGAACAAATATTTGAAAAATGTTTAACAAGCATTTGAAAATGTTGAAGAAGTATTTGAAATTTTGAATGAGTATTCAAAAAATGTTGAAAAAGTATTTAAAATGTTGAAGAAGTATTACAAAAATGTTGGACAAGTATTTGGAAAATGTTGAACAAGTATTATTAAATTTTGAATAAGTATTAAAAATGTTGAATAAATATTTGACAAATGTTGAATAGGTATTAAAAACTGTGGAACGAGTATTCAAAAAATGTTGAACAAGTATTTGAAAATGTTCAAGGAGTATTTAAAAATGTTGAATAAGTATTAAAAAATGTTGAACGGATATTAGAAAAATGTTGAACATGTATTTTAAAAATGTTGAATAAGTATTAACATGTTGAACAACTATTTTAAAAATGTAGAATAAGTATTCAAAAATTGTTGAACGTGTAGACAGAAAATGGTGATCACGTATTAAAAATAGGTAGCATATACAAAAATTTAGAGTGAAAACAAAAATAAACATAAGTAATAAAAAAACTAAAAATGGAGAATAAAAGAGAAAACTAAATAAAAAATGAAAAGAGAAAAAGAAAACCAAACAAATATGGAGAAGAAAAAAGAAAACCAAAAAAAATGAAGAGAAACAATTAAAACCAAACAAATGTGGAGATTAAAAAGGAAAACCGAACGAAAAACAAAGAATACCTTGTAAAAATTAAAAATAAAAAACAAAACAAAAAACTTAAGAAAACAATTGCAATAGCCTCAAGTAGAATATGCCCCTTCTTCTAATCATGATGGGAACTTGGTGTAGTGGTTAGGGTGGCATGCGTTACCCGTGGACACCCGGGTTCGATCCCTCGTTCTCGTGCACCATGTGTTCGTGAATGGGTCTGCCCAATTTGACGCGAGGGAGGAAAAAGCTTCACCGATTGAAGCTACTTTTATCGTTTAAGGCGATAACTAGTCGTTGCACCCTCAGCGCCCGTTTCTTTAGTTCCCGCGGGCGCACACCCTCTCTCCGCGATGGGCCGGCCCATTTTCATTTTTTCCATTTTCGGAATGGCTGCAAATAAGGACATGAGGGGGAATCGAACCCACGCCACCGGGTTCTTTCATTTCTTTTCTTTATTTCTTTCTTTTTCAAACTTGCTAGTTTTTGTTTTCAAAATCAACAAACTTTTTTTCAATTTTATGAACTTTCTTTCAGATTTGATGAAGTTTTCTTTAAAATTGATGAACTTTTTTTTCAAATTTAGTGCACTTTTTTTCAAAAATGATGAACTTTTCTTCGAAATTCCATGAACTTTTTTCAAATTAGACAAACCTTTTACAAAATCAATGTACTTTTCCAAATTCAATGGACTTATTTTTGAAAATCAATGAACTTTTTTCAAATTCGATTTTTTTTGAATTGGATCATCTTTTTCCAAATCCGGTAAACTTCTTTTCAAATTTGATGAACTGTTTTTACAAATTCATGAACTTTTTCTGAAGTTTGTGAATATTTTTTAAAAGTCCGTGAACATTTTTGAATTCATGATTTTTCTTCAATTTTTTGTATTCTTTTTTTCTTTTTTTTTTGAAAATCCAAGTGGTCAACCACAACTGGTCAAACAGTGCTCGAGCGACTAGGGGTGGGAACGGGTGAATCGACCGAACGCTCGCCTTACCTGGGCCGGTCTATGAGCAAGGGCGTATGGGCACCCGTTCATCCTAGTGGCGCTTAAGGCGCCTGGGCCGGTACCCTAACTGTGGGCTTCAACTAGTCCAGCAAATGCAAGTGAACCACTTAGCTTGGCTTAGATTTCTATTGTTAGGGTTTCTCGTGGCGCCGTCGCCGTCATCTGAGAAATTTAGGTCCCCTTGCCTCCGGCTGCCATCTTGGCGCTGAGAGGTGGGGGGGGGGGGGGGCATCAGATCTTCAAAACCTCTATGTTCTTCGCCATCGTTTATTGATCATCATAGTTTTCTGAGAATAAATTTCCTTTTGTTCTTTAGGCGGTGCCATGAGATTACAGAGTTTTCTGTCCTCGCACATTCGATTATTCAGATCTGATGAGTTCATGTTGCTATGCCAAGCCTTTTTTGTTGGTCTGATACTTTGTAGAGGTGAAATCTTTCATCGACACCAGGGTGAAGATATAATGATTTGACGATCTGCACTTCTAAGGGATCATCTCCGGCCCAAGTACATTCATCGATCAAGACTTCCCATCTTTTTGGATGTGCGACTCAAGGCGCTTTCAAAATCCATTATTGGTATGTTCATGCGGGTGAAAAAGTGACAACATCGTTGCTCCAGTCCAATTGCAGCCTCTTTACCGAAGTCTTTGGAGCATTTCTTCGAGCAGATATTGACGACGTGAAGGTGTTTTCAAGAGATTTCACTGTAATTCTTAGTCATATGAGTTACTTTGTATTTTCTTGGGTCTTAGGTCCAAATCAGTGTACCTGTAATTGTTAGACAGGTGTTTCTAAAAAAAACTTAGCTTGACTTCATCCTTTCTAAGAAAAAAAACAAAAACAACTTGCTTCCGCTCAATCATGCGTTGTAACGACAGAAGGAGCGAGGGTGCAGCTGGCTCACACCTCGCAGTTCCTGAACACTAGCTTCCCTGAGAAAATCTTCTTTCCTTTGACTCCTTGAAGCATACGTGCTCTCAACTTGAACAGTACTGTACTAGAAAGAAAAATTGAAATCCATGTTGCCTGTATTGACCGTGTAAAAAAAGACGCGAGACAGTAGAAATTTCTACCTACTGCGTATATTTCAACTGCACGATTATACGAAGCATCCGTTTCAAAAAAAAAATATATGTATACGAAGTCAGAAAAAAAAAGGTATGGTCCGGCAAAGGCTTGTTTTGATCATATCCATTTCACCGTTGCTGCACTGCATAAAAGGATAATCGTGCAGTTGAAAGGTGCAACCCTCGATGCCGATGCCAAAGTACACTCGCCATCCAGCCTAGCTAGCTAGCTCACGCAAAAGCAGCATGCACGGTTGTTGACGGAAACGGAGGCGTAGGGTAGAGAGATTCCCAGTCCCCTTCCGTTCCGTTTGAGGCAGGCAGGCATGCAGGCACCGTCCGAATTCTGATTCCCAAACAGCATTCCCTCTCCCGCGTGCACGCACGCCCGGTTTGGTCTGATTTATCATCCACAAAAGCAGCTCCGCCCGATTAATTTAACTTATCACCATCATCACCGTTTATTCGTACGCTACTTCGGTTACTAGTTTATCTGGACTTAGTTCCAGCAGAGGAAGCTAAACTGATGAAGCCACTCCGATTCATAATTATCATCATCCATGAAACCGAAAGAATAGAATAGCATCTAGTATCAGTTATCGCATCGGCACTATAGACAGCCCAACCAACGGCCAGGAAAGATTCCCTGCCTTTCCCTTCACCTTCCACCATCATCGACCCGTGACAGGAATGTGCTTCCGCTAGGGCTAGTCACAAGCAACCCTCTCAACTTTCCCATCGATCACACCACTGCTACTGCCACTGACTCACAAATCAATCTACTAGTACTACCTGATGAACGAACTTGCAGAAGATGCAAAAGGAATTCAGCAAGGAGAGGCCGGCAACCACTGCACTGCACTGCATGCTTTGTTGCGTCCTGAAGGTGGCCCTGCAAAAGTCAAAAGACAGAGACTCCAAGTAAACCATAGTATCATATACAGACACTACTACATCCCTGACCTCACGGCAAGGTCAGTATGCGTCCGTCTAGTATGATAATACTGCGACAGTACATACTGATGTGTATAGATCACCTATATGTATGTATAATTAAGCAGCAGCTCAGCTGCCTGTAATATACTACTGCTGTCCTGTATAACCATTAGTGTAAGGATTTTAAGACCTAGCTTGTTCCAAACTTGTACTCCTAATTCTTCCCGCGAGTTCTTGCGACAGTTTTAAAAGATTAACCCGTGCTTTCGCCCTATCTGTACTCCTTGCTGGGGTCCTTGGTTGTCTATAAGAGCTCACTACTACAGCTGTTTCATTATCAGAAAAGATGAAACAAGAATGAATACACCTCTCGAGGACTAATTATTGGCGCGCTCATCGATAAACAAGACGAGGTTATCTCTTGATCCAAGTAAAGCAGCGGAATACTAGTCCTTACAATATTATTTGTTAGAGGACTTTGTAGTGACCCTGGCTCCATTTCATTAATGAAACCAAATACTTCCTCCGTCACACGAAGGAAGTAGTTCACAACTTATTCGTCTGCAGAAGACAGCATACGCAACTGCTTCAGAGTCTGCTACTCAAAGTTCAACCGAAAAGATTACATAGATCAAACTAGAAGCGTCACCACCACCAGCTGCACACGAACAAATGATCATCGACGTTACAGGGTAGCAGGCTGGCGGCGAAGAGTGATCTAAGTAGCGAAACACCCAGTCGCACCAAAAGACATTAGCAAGAGTGAGGTCACAACAGAGGAGGGACTCGAGCTAGCTGCTCTAGACTTCTTCTCATCACAGCCAAGTGCCCTTTTGCACCCTCTGAGCACAACGCCATCCACTGAGATAGACTTACAGCGATTATTCGCCAAATCACTTGCATCCTCATCCACTGAGCACGATTGAAAACAATGTCATTACAAATTTTTCCCACAATGCCCACATAGTAGCAACATGTGCAGCACTCGCTACACGATGCTTATTGTCACTAACCCACTAGCTAGACATACAGAGCAAGTTAACTTCATGCACAAAGCCAGTGAGTTTAACATAGCTTTCGGCACCATGGCGCTCCCACCCTCCCCAACCCCAAACCCACCTCCACCGGCGATCTCCACCCATAGCCACTGATCTGGTGATCTACTCCAATCAATCTCTCATGCGTTTCTTGATCTATGTTTTCATACCCATATCAATGGGTTCCTCCACTGGATCTACCCTTGGCTTGGATTTCTCCAAGGGTAGGTTTTTTGCGAAGAGATCTACAATGTCTTTGGTCTCACAGTTCATCCGATGGATCACATGGGATCCTTCACCTTGGTGGTATCTTTTAGCAGACATGATTTTAGGCACAATGAAGATTCTGTAGCCGTAGCACTTGAGTCTGTGTTGGGTGGCTCTGCGATTGATCTCTTGATCTCGGCCATAAGTGACAAGGTATTCACTTTCAATGTGTCATGTAAGGAGGTTGGATTTCATATTGTTGATTTGCGTTCCTTCTCTTGACCGCAATTTAAATGTTATTTCCATTTAAATTGCATTTAACCCAATTTGGAAGAAGGAATGTGATGCTGAATGGATCTTGGTGAGTCCAACTAAACGGAGGGCTTCTTTGGGTTTGTTGGCTATGCATAATCCCCCAGCCAAATCTTCAATCAAGTCAGCCTCTTCGGCACGTAAGAAAATTTCATTTGCAGTGTTTCAAAACTACAGTGTTTGCAAAGGTTATAGATATCCAGCTTCTGTTGATTGCATTGAGACCACTGAGATGGCCAGTTATGATATTCTGGCGAGAGAGAGAGGGTTGTTATTCACCACCCCCCCCCCCCCCCCCGCCGGTGGATTTGTTGTGGACGGTGGCCTCGCCGCGGATCACCTTTGGCACTGTTAGTTCTCTGGTTCTTAGATCACGTCGTGATCCCCGCTCGCTGCCAACTACTTTGGCAATTTCATTGGGATCTCCATCGAGCGAGAATAACGGAGTTTCAAATCCCCCTGTTGGGCCAATATCTGATTCTGGCCCAGGCCCTTTGGATCATGCAGCTAGAGAGAGCCCTCCGCCGAGTGCTGGCCTGTGCAATTAGGCCCTTCCTCTTTGGGCCCTATTACCAAAATGGCCTTCCGTCAACCAGTCCTAGCTCACAGGATGCTACTAAGGAATTTAATACCATGGTGGATAATCTGGTTGAAGAAATCTTAACGTGTCAAAAATGTTCTCGTGTTGGTCATTTTGAAAAAAACTGTCCATTGAACCAAGTCTGTTTGGCATGTTCGCGTCAAGGCCACAGAAGGAGGGATTGCCACTCGATTGCATTGCAACAGGGTTTGTTTTGGAAGCAAAAGATCCCCTTGGCTATTCCGGTTCCCAATACCGGTATCGAGGTTGCGCCCTCTCTGTTCTCCCATCTGCTGAAGACGCTTCGTGCTCCCCTGGCCTTCCAAGATGCAATAGTTCCCCACCAAAAACCCCAGTCTACAGCCCACCATTGACGCCTCTGCCGCCATTGCTCTCCCCACAGTCCGACTCGGTGCCCATGGCGAACTTCGTGCTCGATCGTCATCGCTACGTGCCGGTCACCACATTATTGATGGTGGGCCGACTCAGGTGCCTAGGACTTTTGTTACGCCTATGGCGCCGATTGTTCGTCGACATGAGGAGTATATGGTGGCTGAGGTCATGTCGTTGCCGCCGATGGGTCGGGAGGGCCAAGCTCAGGAGGTCTTGGTTGATTTCTTGGAGAACAGAGGAGTTTAGGTTTGATCTGCACAACCTTGGGTCTGTGGTGCTAGATTATTTCATTTGCGTGACGCTGGGGTTAGATTTCCTTTGCTGCAACTTCCACCTCAACCTCTGGGCAATGACACCTTTGTGAGATTTCATAAGCATGATGCAGGCATTGGTTATCGGGGAACCCAGGGTTTCAGAGATGGTTGTCTCATGTTTCTTGGTATACCACTTGATTTGAGGACCACAGAGAATATTAGTGCTACTGTGAACATTTTTGGCAAGTTCCACCATTGAGTCTGTGATGATCCTTATCTGGTTAGATCTATTGTGTTTGCTTCCTTTCCCGAGGAAATTCTTGTCCCTCGAGATGTGGTTTTTTCAGATTGTGCTGCTTATGGGGGTGCCAAGGTCTCTTGGATTGCACCGTGTTACATTTTGGGGGCAAATTTTGCTGAGAAAATGCCAGAAGATGGGGATCCTATGCCTTTCAATGGTAAACCTCATCCATTGCTAGGGGAGCTGATGCCAGAAGAGCGTAATTTTGTGTTACCACCCTATCCTGCCTTGGGATGGAATGATCAACCTCCTCCAGTTCCACCTCCGATGCATGAACCAGATAATTGGGGACATGCTCATTGGAGAGATGATGATGAAGCTCAACAGAATGAACAAAATGTTGTAGAGGATCCTCCAATCCAAGATCAAGAGTCCATGGTCATTGATCAACCTCTATAGTCAGATTCTGAAGTATAGATGAATGCAGTTCAGATAGAGGATGAGGTGGTTGTCGGTGTCAAAACCGGCGGATCTCGGGTAGGGGGTCCTGAACTGTGCGTCTAAGGCTAATGGTAACAGGAGGCGGGGGACACGATGTTTACCCAGGTTCGGGCCCTCTCTATGGAGGTAATACCCTAGTTCCTGCTTGATTGATCTTGATGATATGAGTATTACAAGAGTTGATCTACCACGAGATCGTAGAGGCTAAACCCTAGAAGCTAGCCTATGATTATGATTGTTCTTGTCCTACGGACTAAACCCTCCGGTTTATATAGACACCGGAGGGGGCTAGGGTTACACAGAGTCGGTTACAGAGAAGGGAATACACATATCCGAATTGCCAAGCTTGCCTTCCACGCAAAGGAGAGTCCCACCCGGACACGGGATGAAGTCTTCAATCTTGTATCTTCATAGTCCAACAGTCTGGCATAAGCATATAGTCCGGCTGTCCGAGGACCCCCTAATCCAAGACTCCCTCAGTGGTCGAGCCACAACAACTTTTGTACAATGCAAATGATGGCCATTATACCGTACCAGCCACCGCTCATTCAGTTTGAAAGAATTGTTGTGGGGAAGGTCAAGTTAGTGTATGGACCAATTTTGCCTCCTGAGATGGCCTGGAAAAGGTCTTTTTGAAGCTTTGCTGCAATATAGTCCAGTCCAGGAAATTCCTCGGTAATGCCCAACACTGATTTGCAGCCCATTGTATTATCTAAACGCAATTGGGCAGGTGCTCTCAAAATTGCAGTGGACTGAAGCCCAATCTGTCAGCTTAGTTAAGGCCAGGCCTGTTGCATGTGCTCTTTTCTCTGCACCTGCTATCTTTGATGGACATGTTGCTGACACATCTGTCATACATTCTGCTAGTGCTCAGTCACACAGTGAAGATTCCTTTTCTTTCACGTCCCAATGTGAGAAGAAGAAGGCTCGCCGTAGAAAGACCCTTGCACCAACAGCAGTTGTGGAATCTTCAATGCACAGGTGCACTAGAGGATCAGTAAATAGGGATGGTTTTAAGCCTGTTTTTCAGGAGTTACAAGTGCAGCCATAGAAAAAGAAGCCAAGATGTAAGCCATTTAGTGCTACTGTTCTGATGAGCTGCCTGAACAGTCTGATGCTGGTCTTCATGAAGTGCCACCTCCACCACCAATCAAAGATATTCAAGAACTGGGTCTGGATCTTGGGATATCTGCTGACAAGCTCATTGTGGAAAGGCTTATGGACAATCCTGGTGATGACAAGAAATCTCCAAGTGATGATTAGTTACTCCTTGGTTCTCTGGGTTTGGCAAGCTCCAAATTGGCTTCCTTTGGTTTTATTTTGTTGAAAAGCTATGGTTGTTGTAATGATGGTGTGCCTGAATGTTGGGTCTATTTCAGTTTGATGTACTTGAAGTACTATTATGTAGAACTTCTATGCTTTCTTAATTATGTTGTTTATCATGAGTAACGACAAGTTTAAAAGCTGGAGTGTTTTTTTCTCGAGTGTGAGAGGTTTAAATTCACCTGCTAGAAAGCGTGTTGTTAAACAAAAAATTGAAGAAATTCAATGTGTGGTCGTCTGTTTCCAGGAAACAAAATGCAGTGCTTTTGATTTCAGAGATATCAAGGATTTTTGCCCCAAGCAGTTGGATTCATTGCCATTGCACCTGTTGTGAGTGCTTCGGGAGGGATTTCAGTAGTCTGGAACTCTGTTGTTCTCATGCGAATGCTCATAGACATTCAACCCTTTGTTTTTACCATTAACTTCACCTCAAAACAAAACTGTGAACAATGGACATTGGTATCGGTATATGGTCCTTGTCAAGCTGAAGCAAGGGATGATTTTTTTTGGCTTTATAACCTTAATATCCCCATGGATCATAATTGGTTGCTCATTGGTGATTTTAATTTTCTTAGATCTCCTAAAAATAGAAATTTGCCTGGAGGGGATATTAATGATATTTTTATCTTTAATGAGATAATTTGGCATGTTGGCTTGTTAGAGCTCCCTCTCAAAGGAAGATCATTCACATGGTCCAACATGCAATACACTCCCTTATTGGAGCAGTTAGAATAGTTTTTTACTTCAACTAATTGGATCTCTTGTTATGCAATGACTGAAGTTCTCCCCCTAGCTAGAACAACATCAGATCATGTCCCATGTGTAGTCGTAATTAAAACAACACTGCCAAAAAGCAACATCTTCAGATTTGAGAATTACTTGGTTAAAATGGAGGGTTTTCTTAAGTATGTGCAGAAGTCTTGGGCAAAGCCTTCTCATAAAACACATATTACTGCTATTATTGCTGACAATTTAAAAACTTTGAGGCAGGATCTTAAGAAGTGGCAGCTGGGGATTTCAAAGATGAACATGCTTATTGAGAAGTGCAACAAGGTGGTTGTCTTTTTAGATGTGCTGAAGGAGATGAGGCCTCTTTATAGGCAAGAATTTAATTTCAGGAAAATTGTGGAACTTCATGTTGAAAATCTTCTTCATCTATAGTTCTTATATTGGAAAAAGAGGTGTACTATCAGGTATATTAAGGTGGGGGCACAAAATTCTTCCATGTTATGGCCACTGAGAGGTATAGAAGGAATTCCATAGCTAGTCTGCAACTTGCTGATGGGACTGTTGTGTCTGAACACTCACAAATGGAGGGGATCATTTAGTCTGCTTTCAAGGGCAAAATGGGTGTCTCTAGAGGAATTAATATGAGGTTTGATCTGGCAGCATTGTTGAAACCAGTACCTGGTTTAGAGGAACTGACTAAACCTTTCACAGTTGAGGAAATGGATCAGGTAGTCAAGCATATGTTAATTGACAAGGCTCCTGGCCCAGATGGTTTTAATGGCCTTTTCTTCATAAAATGTTGGCACATTATTTCCAAGGAGTTGTACACACATGCTCACATTTCTTTGAAGGAAGGGCTAAATTGGAGAACATCAATGGTTCTTACATCACTTTGATTTCCAAAAGGCTCTCTCATGAATCTGTTGGGGACTATAGGCCAATTTCATTGAATGGAATGGGAATCAAGTTCCTCACTAAAATTGCTACCAACAGGTTTCAACAGCTCATAATGGCATTGATACGTCCATTTTGCATCATGCTTTTATATCAATATTTATTGCATTATGGGCTGTTATTACATATTATATCTCAATACTTATGGCTATTCTCTCTTATTTTACAAGGTTTACCATGAACAAGGGGAATGCCGGCAGCTGGAATTCTGGCTGGAAAAGGAGCAAATGTTGGAAACCTATTCTGCACTGCTCCAAAAATCCTGAAACTCCACGAAACCTGTTTTTGGAATTTATAAGAATTATTGAGCGGAAGAAATACACCAGGGGGCCCACACCCAGTCCAGGAGGGTGGGGGCGCTCCCACCCCTACTGGGCGCGCCCCCTGTCTCCTGGGTTCGACACTCTTACTTATCGAAAGGACTACGATAGATCCGCTACACTTGTGGGTCATCAAGACTCTTTTCTGGCGCCGTTGCCAGGGAGTGTAACGCTTTTGGTGAGTGGAACTTGGTAAGGAAACATTTATATGGTGTGCTAAAATTTTCTGTTACTTGTCACTATGGAAACTAATCCTTTGAGGGGCTTGATCGGGATATCTTCAGCCCGACCAAAAGAGCAAAGAGTTGCTCCTCAACCTATTGAACTTTTTGAAAATATTTACTTTGAGATTCCTTCGGGTATGATAGAGAAACTGCTAGCTAATCCATTTGCAGGAGATGGAACATTGCATGCTGATTTACACCTTATCTTTGTGGATGAAGTTTGTGGATTATTTAAGCTTGCAGGTATTCCCGATGATGTTGTCAAAAGGAAGGTCTTCCCTTTATCCTTGAAGGGAGATGCATTGACATGGTATAGGCTATGTGATGATACGAGATCTTGGAATTATAAGCGATTGAAGTTGGAATTTCACCAGAAGTTCTATCCTATGCATCTTGTTCATCGTGATCGTAATTACATATATAATTTCTGGCCTCACGAAGGAGAAAGCATCGCTCAAGCTTGGGGGAGGCTTAAGTCAATGTTATATTCATGCCCCAATCATGAGCTCTCCCAAGAAATGATTATTCAAAAATTTTATGCTCGGCTTTCTCTTAATGATCGCAACCTGCTCGATACTTTTTGTGCTGGTTCTTATATGCTGAAGACTATTGATTGCAAATGGGACTTATTGGAAATAATTAAATGCAACTCTGAAGATTGGGGTTCCGATGATGGTAATGAGTCAGGTATGACACCTAAGTTTGATTGTGTTAAATCTTTTATGGATACCGATGCTTTCCGTGGGTTTAGCGCTAAATATGGACTCGACTTTGAGATAGTAGCTTCTTTCTATGAATTTTTTGCTACTCACGTTGATCTCCCTAAATAGAAGTGGTTTAAATATAATCCTCCTGTTGAAGTGAAAGTAGTTGCACCTATTACAGTTGAACAAAAGACTATCACCTATAGTGATCCTATTGTTCCTACTACTTATGTTGAGAAATCTCCATTTCCTGTTAGGATAAAGGATCATGCTAAAACTTCGACTGTTGTTTGTAAGAGTAGTACTAGGACTTATACACCTCCTGAGCAAATCAATGTTGAACCTAGTACTGCTATGGTTAAAGATCTCTTGGATGATGACTTAGCTGGACATGTTATTTATTTCTGTGATGAAACTGCTAATATTGCTAGACCAGATACTAAGATACATAGACCTATCGTAGGCATGCCTGTTATTTCTGTTAAAATAGGAGATCATTGTTATCATGGTTTATGTGATATGGGTGCTAGTGCAAGTGCAATACCGTATCACTTATATAAAGAGATTATGCATGACATTGCACCCGTTGAATTAGAAGACATTGATGTTACTACTAAGCTTGCTAATGGGGACACCATTAAGCCAATTGGGATAGTTAGAGATGTTGAAGTCTTGTGTGGGAAGGTTAAATATCCTGCTGATTTTCTTGTTCTTGGTTCCCCACAAGATGATTTTTGTACCATTATTTTTGGTAGACCCTTCTTGAATACAGCTAGTGCTAAGATTGATTGTGAAAAAGATACTGTCACCGTTGGCTTAGATGGTATGTCTCGTGAGTTTAATTTTGCTAAGTTTCATAGACAACCTCGTGAGAGGGAACCACCTAGTAAGGATGAGATTATTGGTCTTGCTTCCATTGCCGTGCCTTCTACTGATCCGTTAGAACAATATTTGCTAGACCATGAAAATGATATGTTTATGAAGGAAAGAAGGGAAATAGATGATGTTCCTTAAACAGGAACCTGTGCTGAAACATAATCTTCCCGTTGAAATTCTTGGGGATCCCCCTCCACCCAAGGGTGATCCCGTGTTTGAACTCAAACCATTACCTGATAATCTTAAGTATGCTTATCTTGATGAAAAGAAAATATATCATGTTATTATTAGTGCTAACCTTTCAGAGCAAGAAGAAGAAAGATTATTGAAAACTCTGAAGAAGCACCGAGCTGCTATTGGATATACTCTGGATGATCTTAAGGGCATTAGTCACACATTATGCCAACACAAAATTACAGTGGAGAAAGATGCCAAACCAGTTAGAGATCCTCAACAACGACTGAATCCCAAAATGAAAGAAGTGGTAAGAAAGGAGATACTAAAGCTCCTTGAGGCAGGTATAATTTATCCCGTTGCTGATAGTGAGTGGGTAAGCCCTGTCAATTGTGTTCCTAAAAAGGGAGGTATTACCGTTGTTCCTAATGATAAAGATGAATTGATCCCGCAAAGAATTATTACAGGTTATAGGATGGTAATTGATTTCCGTAAGTTAAATAAAGCTACTAAGAAAGATCATTACCCTTTACCTTTTATTGATCAAATGCTAGAAAGACTATCCAAACACACACATTTCTGCTTTCTAGATGGTTATTCTGGTTTCTCTCAAATACCTGTGTCAGCGATGGATCAATCTAAAACAACTTTTACTTGCCCTTTCAGTACTTTTGCTTATAGACGTATGCCTTTTGGTTTATGTAATGCACCTGCTACCTTTCAAAGATGCATGATGGCTATATTCTCTGATTTTTGTGAAAAGATTTGTGAGGTATTCATGGATGACTTCTCCGATTATGGATCCTCTTTTGATGATTGTTTGAGCAACCTTGATCGAGTTTTGCAGAGATGCGAAGACACTAGTCTCGTCCTGAATTGGGAAAAGTGTCACTTTATGGTTAATGAAGGCATTGTCTTGGGGCATAAGATTTCCGAGAGAGGTATTGAAGTTGACAAAGCCAAAGTTGATGCTATTGAAAAGATGCCATGTCCCAAGGACATAAAAGGTATAAGAAGTTCCCTCGGTCATGCCGGTTTTTATAGGAGGTTCATTAAGGAATTTTCTAAAATCTCTAGGCCTCTGACTAATTTATTGCAAAAAGATATTCCTTTCGTCTTTGATTATGATTGCGTAGAAGCATTTGAAATACTTAAGAAAGCTTTGATCACTGCACCTATTGTTCAGCCACCTGATTGGAATTTACCTTCTGAAATTATGTGCGATGCTAGTGATTATGCTGTAGGTGCTGTTCTAGGGCAAAGAGTCGATAAGAAATTAAATGTTATCCAGTATGCTAGTAAGACTCTTGATACTGCCCAGAGAAATTATGCCACTACTAAAAAAGAGTTCGTAGCAGTTGTGTTTGCATGTGATAAGTTTAGATCTTATATTATTGATTCCAAAGTTACTATTCACACTGATCATGCTGCTATTAAATATCTTATGGGAAAGAAAGATGCTAAGCCTAGACTCATTAGATGGGTTCTCCTGCTTTAAGAATTTGATTTGCATATTATTGATAGAAAGGGAGTTGAGAACCCCGTTGCAGACAACTTGTCTAGGTTAGAGAATGTTCTTGATGACCCACTGCCTATTGATGATAGCTTTCCTGATGAACAATCAGCGGTCGTTAATGCTTCTCGTACTGCTCCTTGGTATGCTGATTATGCTAATTATATTGTTGCTAAATTTATACCGCCTAGTTTCACATACCAGCAAAAGAAAAAGTTCTTTTATGATTTAAGACATTACTTTTGGGATGACCCACACCTTTATAAAGAAGGAGTAGATGGTGTTATTATACGTTGTGTGCCTGAGCATGAACAGGAACAAATCCTATGCAAGTGTCACTCTGAATCCTATGAAGGACACCACGCTGGAGATAGAACTGCACACAAGGTACTACAATCTGGTTTTTATTGGCCTACTCTCTTCAAAGATGCTCGTAAGTTTGTCTTATCTTGTGATGAATGTCAAAGAGTAGGGAACATTAGTAGACGTCAAGAAATGCCTATGAATTATTCTCTTGTTATTGAACCGTTTGATGTTTGGGACTTTGATTATATGGGACATTTTCCTGCCTCCAATGGTTATACACATATTTTAGTTGCTGTTGATTACGTTACTAAGTGGGTAGAAGCTATTCCAACTAGTAGTGCTGATCATAACACTTCTATTAAAATGCTTAAAGAAGTTATTTTTCCGAGGTTTGGAGTCCCTCGATATCTTATGACTAATGGTGTTTCACATTTTATTCATGGTGCTTTCTGTAAGATGCTTGCTAAGTATGATGTCAATCATAGAATCGCATCTCCTTATCACCCGCAGTCTAGTGGTCAAGTAGAGTTGAGCAATAGAGAGCTCAAATTAATTTTGCAAAAGACTGTGAATAGATCTAGAAAGAATTGGTCCAAAAAACTTGATGATGCATTATGGGCCTATAGAACTGCACATAAAAATCCTATGGGTATGTCTCCATATAAGATGGTTTATGGAAGAGCGTGTCATTTACCTCTTGAACTTGAACATAAAGCATATTGGGCTATTAAAGAGCTCAACTATGACTTCAAACTTGCCGGTGAGAAGAGGTTGTTTGATATTAGCTCACTTGATGAATGGAGAACCCAAGGATATGAGGATGCTAAGCTATTCAAAGAAAAAGTCAAACGCTGGCATGACAAAAGGATGCAAAAGCGTGAGTTTAACGTAGGAGATTATGTGTTATTATTCAACTCTCGTTTAAGATTTTTTGCAGGAAAACTTCTCTCTAAATGGGAAGGTCCTTATGTTATCGAGGAGGTCTATCATTCTGGTGCCATAAAAATCAACAACTTCGAAGGCACAAGTCCGACGGTGGTGAATGGTCAAAGAATTAAACATTATATTTTAGGTAATCCTATCAATGTTGAAACTAATATTATTGAAACCGTAACCCCGGAGGAATACATAAGGGGCACTTACCAGAACGTTCCAGACCCCGAAAAGGAATAGGTATGTGGTACGGTAAGTAAACCGACTCCAAAACAACTCCAATGGTAATTTTTATCAGTTTTGGAATATTTAAGAATTTTAGGAAGAAATAAGTAGTCCGAAAGGGGCACGGGGCCCCCATGAGAGTGGAGGACGCTCCCACCCCAACTAGGCGCGCCCCCTGTCTCGTGGGCACCTCGTGTGCCTCCCGGACTCCGTTTTCTTGCACGTTACGTATTTTGGTCAGTAAAAATTCATTATTTATACTCCCGAAGGTTTTGACCACCATATCACGCAAATATCCTCTGTTCTCATTTTGAGCGGTTTCAGTTTCAGATCTAGAGCTTCATGTCGTCTCCAAGCACTCCCAAGGACAAGTTTTTCGAGAGGGTTATCAACCCCTATCTCGCGGAGGTGCTGCAACACCCTCAAACCATTTAGATGCGTGAGGGGGTGCTGCACATCTGCGATGTGGAGGGACCAAGGCATACCGGAAGCGTGGAGACAAAGCTCGAAGCCGTGGAGCAGCAAGTTTTCAAGTGCCAAGGGGTGGTGGAGCGTGGACTCAACGCCAACCAGATGATGATCACGGAGTTCACCAACAACCACAAGTTGGATGCCAAAGTCATTGGGGAGACCACCTTCAAGCTTCAAGAGAAAATCGAGCACCTCCAAGCCCAAATCTATGACCTGCAAAACCAGAACTGTGAGTATGAATATAGATTCAAGAGGATGAGTTTGCCTGCAGATTTAAGGATCCTGGAGACTCGATCATCCTTCTATGATGGAGAGCCTTTGCCTTGGAAGACAGACGACAAGCCTACATCATCAACAACTCCTACTTCACCACCTCCGAGGACATAATCACATGGGTATGGGCACTCCCCTTGGCAACTGCCAAGCTTGGGGGAGGTGCCCCGGTATCGTATCACCATCACACTTCTATCTTTATGTTTTATTTAGTTCGATTACTTTAGTAGTTTTGAGTTTTGCTTTGTGATCTCTTTTTGTAATCGAGTCCGTGAGCTATCTATAATAAAGATTAGTGTTGAGTCAAGGGCTTTGCTATGTTGCTATGATCTTGAGGAAGTAGAAAGAATAAAAGAGTTCATATTGATCTTATGCTTAGTGATGACTTCACATATAGAAAGTATGAGTCATAAAAGTTGTTGAGAGTTGATAAACGTAGTTTTGGTCATCATTGCAATTAATAGGAAGTGATAAGGAAAGAGAGGTTCACATATAAATATATTATCTTGGACACCTTTTATGATTGGGAACACTCATTAAGTATGACATGCTAAAAGAGTTGACGTTGGACAAGGAAGACAACGTAATGATTTATGTTTTCTCACATCCCAGTTAAAGTATATTGTTATTGACCTTCCAAACATGTTGAGCTTGCCTTTCCCCCTCATGCTAGCCAATTTCCTTGCACCAAGTAGAGATACTACTTGTGCTTCCAATATCCTTAAATCCAGTTTTGCCATAAGAGTCCACCATACCTACCTATGGGTTGAGTAAGATCCTTAAAGTAAGTTGTCATGTTGCAGGCAATAAAAATTGCTATCTAAATATGTATGACTTATTAGTGCAGAGAAAATAAGCTTTGTACGATCTTGTTGTGGAAGTAATAAAAGCGACGAACTGCATAATAAAGGTCCACATACAAGGGGCAATATAAAGTGGCGTTCTTTTGCATTAAGATTTTGTGCATCCAACCCAAAACGCACATAACAACCTCTGCTTCCCTCTGCGAAGGGCCTATCTTTTACTTTATGTTTTTACTTTATGCTTGAGTCAAGGTGATCCTCACCTTTCCCTTTTTCATTTTATCCTTTGGCAAGCTCCTCGTGTTTGAAAGATCATGATATATATATATATATATATATATATATATATATATATATATATATATATATATATCCAATTGGATGTAAGTTAGCATGGATTATTATTGTTGACATCACCTAAAGGTGAATACGTTGGGAGGCAACACAATAAGCCCCTATCTCTCTCAGTGTCCGGCTGAAACTCCATAACCACAAGTATTGCGTGAGTGTTAGCAATTGTAGAAGACTATAAGATAGTTGAGTATGTGAACTTGCTGGAAAGCTCTATTGTTGACTCTTTCTGATGTTATGATAAATTGCAATTGCTTCAATGACTAAGATTATAGTTTATTAGTTCCCAATGAAGTTTTTGAACCATACTTGACATTGTGAATTGATTGTTACTTGAGCATAAGAAATCATATGATAAAATCTATATATGTTGCTCTTATAAGAATGATCATGATGCCCTCATGTCCGTATTTTATTTTTATCGACACCTCTATCTCTAAACATGTGGACATATTTTTCGATATCGGCTTCTGCTTGAGGACAAGCGAGGTCTAAGCTTGGGGGAGTTGATACGTCCATTTTGCGTCATGCTTTTATATCAATATTTATTGCATTATGGGCTGTTATTACACATTATATCTCAATACTTATGGCTATTCCCTCTTATTTTACAAGGTTTACCGAGGGGGAATGCCGGCAGCTAGAATTCTGGCTGGAAAAGGAGCAAACATTGGAAACCTATTCTGCACTGCTCCAAAAATCCTGAAACTCCACGAAACCTGTTTTTGGAATTTATAAGAATTATTGAGCGGAAGAAATACACCAGGGGGCCCACACCCTGTCCAGGAGGGTGGGGGGCGCGCCCACACCTACTAGGCACGCCCCCTGTCTCCTGGGCCCCCTGGTGGGCCCCCGGTGTCCATCTTCTGCTATATGAGAGCTTTTACCCTGGAAAAAATCATGGGCAAGCTTACGGGACGAAACTCCGCCGCCACGAGGCGGAACCTTAGCGGAACCAATCTAGGGCTCTGGCGGAGCTGTTTTGCCGGGGACACTTCCCTCCGGGAGGGGGAAATCATCACCAACGATCCTCTCATCGGGAGGGGGTCAATCTCCATCAACATCTTCACCAGCACCATCTCCTCTCAAAACCCTAGTTCATCTCTTGTATCCAATCTTGTATCAAAACCACAAATTGGTACCTGTGGGTTGCTAGTAGTGTTGATTACTCCTTGTAGTTGATGCTAACTGGTTTACTTGGTGGAAGATCATATGTTCAGATCCTTAAGGCATATTATTACTCCTCTGATTATGAACATGAATATGCTTTGTTAGTAGTTACGTTTGTTCCTGAGGACATGGGTGATGTCTTGCTATTAGTAGTCATGTGAATTTGATATTCGTTCGATATTTTGATGAGATGTATGTTGTCTTTTCCTCTAGTGGTGTTATGTGAACGTCAACTACATGACACTTCACCATTATTTGGGCCTAGAGGAAGGCATAGGGAAGTAATAAGTAGATGATGGCTTGCTAGAGTGACAGAAGCCTAAACCCTAGTTTATGTGTTGCTTCGTTAGGGGCTGATTTGGATCCATATGTTTAATGTTGTGGTTAGTGAGGGAGTCCTAGATTAGGGGGTATCCGGATAGCCGGACTATATACTTTGGCCGGACTATTGGACCGTGAAGATACAAGACTCAAGACTTTGTCCCGTGTCCAGATGGGACTCTCCTTTGCGTGGAAGACAAGCTTGGCGATCCGGATATTGTATTTATGCTACGTCTTGAGCTTGCGTTGGTTTTCCTCGAAGAGGAGAGGGTGATGCAGCAATACTAGCATAAGTATTTCCCTCAGTTTTTTGAGAACCAAGGTATCAATCCACTAGGAGGCTCCTCAAAAGTCCTACGCACATACACAAACAAACTGAGAACTCGCAACCAACGCGATAAAGGGGTTGTCAATCCCTTCACGGCCACTTGCAAAAGTGAGATCTAATAAAGATAGTAAGATAAGATAAATATATTTTTGGTATTTTATAAGATAGATGCAAAAAGTAAAGATGCAAGTAAAAGTAGATTGAAAGAAAATATGATAAGAGACAGACCCGGGGTCCATAGGTTCACTAGAGGCTTCTCTCAAGATAGCATAAGTATTACGGTGGGTGAACAAATTACTGTCGAGCAATTGATAGAAAAGCGCATAGTTATGAGCTTATCTAGGCATGATCATGTATATAGGCATCACGTCCATAATAAGTAGACCGACTCCTACCTGCATCTACTACTATTACTCCACACATCGACCGACTCCTGCCTGCATCTAGAGTATTAAGTTCATAAGAACAGAGTAACGCATTAAGCAAGATGCCATGATGTAGAGGGGTAAACTCAAGAAATATGATATAAACCCCATCTTGTTATCCTCGATGGCAACAATACAATACATGCCTTGGCAACCCTTTCTGTCACTGGGTAAGGACACCGCAAGATTGAACCCAAAGCTAAGCACTTCTCCCATGGCAAGAAAGATCAATCTAGTAGGCCAAACCAAACTGATAATTCGAAGAGACTTGCAAAGATAACTCAATCATACATAAAAGAATTTAGAGAAGATTCAAATATTATTCATAGATAAACTTGATCATAAACCCACAATTCATCGGATCTCGACAAACACACCACAAAAAGAGTTTACATCGAATAGATCTCCACAAGAGAGGGGGAGAACATTGTATTGAGATCCAAAAAGAGAGAAGAAGCCATCTAGCTAATAACTATGGACCTGTAGGTCTATGGTAAACTACTCACAACTCATCGGAGGGGCAAGTATGTTGATGTAGAAGCCCTCCGTGGTTGATTCCCCCTCCGGCAGAGTGCCGGCGAAGGCTCCAAGATGAGATCTCGCGGATACAGAAGGTTACGGCGGTGGAAATTGTGTTTCGTGGTGCTCCTGGATGTTTTCGGGGTACGTAGGTATATATAGTAGGAAGAAGTATGTCGGTGGCCGCCCGAGGGGCCCACGAGACAGGGGGGCGCGCCCTCCTATCTCGTGGGAGCCTTGGCTGCTTCTTGACTTGCACTCCAAGTCCTCTGGATCACGTTCGTTCCAAAAATCACGCTCCCGAAGGTTTCATTCCGTTTGGACTCCGTTTGATATTCCTTTTCTTCAAAATACTGAAATAGGCAAAAAAACAACAATATGGGCTAGGCCTCTGGTTAGTAGGTTAGTCCCAAAAATGATATAAATGTGTAAAATAAAGCCCATAAACATCCAAAAGGGGTAATATAATAGCATGGAACAATCAAAAATTATAGATATGTTGGAGACATATCAAGCATCCCCAAGCTTAATTCCTGCTCGTCCTTGAGTAGGTAAATGATAAAAAGAGAATTTTTGATGTGGAATGCTACCTAGCATAATTCATAATGTAATTTTCTTTATTGTGGCATGAATGTTTAGATCCAAAAGATACAAAATAAAAGTTCATATTGACATAAGAAATAGTAATACTTCAAGCATACTAATCAAAGTAATCATGTCTTCTCAAAATAACATGGCTAAAGAAAGTTATCCCTACAAAATCATATAGTATGGCTGTTGCTCTATCTTCATCACACAAAGTATTTAATCATGCACAACCCCGATGACAAGCCAAGCAATTGTTTCATACTTTGATAATCTCAAACTCTTTCAACTTTCACGCAATACATGAGTGTGAGCCATGGACATAGCACTATGGGTGGAATAGAATGGTGGTTGTGGAGAAGACAAAAAAAGAGAAGATAGTCTCACATCAACTAGGCGTATCAACGGGCTATGGAGATGCCCATTAATAGATATCAATGTGAGTGAGTAGGGATTGCCATGCAACGGATGCACTAGAGCTATAAATATATGAAAGCTCAACAAAAGAAACTAAGTGGGTGTGCATCCAACTTGCTTGCTCATGAAGACCTAGGGCACTTTTGAGGAAGCCCACCATTGGAATATACAAGCCAAGTTCTATAATGAAAATTCCCACTAGTATATGAAAGTGACAACATATGAGACTCTCTATCATGAAGATCATGGTGCTATTTTGAAGCACAAGTGTGGAAAAAGAGATAGTAGCATTGTCCCTTCTCTCTTTTTCTCTCATTTTTAAAATTTTTTCTTTTTTTATTTCTCCCTTTTTTTCTTTTTTTTCTTTGGCCTTTTTTTGGCCTTTCTTTTTCTTTCCTTTTCTTTTTTTCTTTTTGTAAAGTCCGAAATCTCATCCCGACTTGTGGGGGAATCATAGTCTTCATCATCCTTTCCTCACTAGGACAATGCTCTAATAATGAAGATCATCACACTTTTATGGATTTACAACTCAAAGCTAGAACAAGATATGACTCTATATGAATGCCTCCGGCGGTGTACCGGGATATGCAATGAATCAAGAGTGACATGTATGAAAATTATGAAGGTGGCCTTGCCACAAATACAATGTCAACTACATGATCATGCAAAGGCGATATGGCAAAAGTAATGCGTGTCATATGAACGGAATGGTGGAAAGTTGCATGGCAATATATCTCGGAATGGCTATGGAAATGCCATAATAGGTAGGTATGGTGGCTGTTTTGAGGAAGGTATATGGTGGGTGTATGGTACCGGTGAAAGTTGCACGGTACAAGAGAGGCTAGCAATGATGGAAGGGTGAAAGGGTGCGCATAATCCATGGACTGAACATTAGTCAAAAGAACTCATATACTTGTTGCAAAAATTTAGAAGTCATAAAAAACCAAAGCACTGCGCGCATGCTCCTAGGGGGATAGATTGGTAGGAAAAGACCATTGCTCGTCCCCGACCGCCACTCATAAGGAATATAATCAATAAATAAAATTGTGCTCCAACTTCATCACAAAGCGGTTCACCATACGTGCATGCTACGGGAATCACAAACTTCAACACAAGCATTCTTTAAGTCCATAATCACCCAACTAGCATGACTTTAATATCACTACCTCCATATCTCAAAACAATTATCAAGCATCAAATTGATCATAGCATCCAATTCACTTTCTATGATAGTTTTTATTATACCCAACTTGGATGCTCATCATTCTAGGACCAACTTTAAAACCATAGAAAATACCATGCTGTTCTAAAAGACTCTCAAAAAGATATAAGTGAAGCATGAGAGACTAGTAATTTCTTCAAAATTAAGACACCACCGTGCTCTAAAAGATATAAGTGAAGCACTAGAGCAAAAACTATCAAGCTCAAAAGATATAAGTGAAGCACATAGAGTATTCTAGCAAACTCTAATAAAATAGGCTTCTTCCAAAAGGTGTGTACAACAAGGATGATTGTGGTGAACTAAAAATCAAAGACTAATATAATACACGACGCTCCAAGCAAAACACATATCATGTGGCGAATAAAAATATAGCTCCAAGTAAAGTTATCAATGAACGAAGACGAACGAGGGGATGCCTTCTCGGGGCATCACCAAGCTTAGGATTTTGGCTATCCTTGAATATCTTGGGGTGCCATGGCATCCCCAAGCTTAGGCTCTTGCCACCCTTTATTCCATAGTCCATAAAAGCTTTACCCAAAACTTGAAACCTTCACAACACAAAACTCAATAGGAAATCTTATAAGCTCCGTTAGTGAAAGAAAACAAAACCACCACATAAGGTACTGCAATGAACTCATTCTTTATTTATTTTGGTGTTAAACCTACTGTATTCCAACTTCCTTATGGTTTATAAACTAATTTACTAGCCATAGATGCATTGAAATAAGCAAACAACACACGAAAAACAGAATCTGTCAAAAACAGAACAGTCTGTAGCAATCTGTAACTAACGCAAACTTGTGGAACTCTAAACATCCTACCAAAATAGGAAGTCCTGGACAATTTGTTTATTGAACAGCAGCAAAAAGAATCAACGCAAAATCACGTTCCTGTGATTTAACAAAATTATATTCATGCGCGCAAAGTTTCCGTTTTTCAGCAGAATCAAATCAACTATCATCGTAGGTTATCCTATAGGTTCTACTTGGCACAAACACTAATTAAAATATAAAAACACATCTAAACAGAAGGTATATGCAAGAATTATTACTAAACAGGAGCAAAAACAAAAAACATAAAGAAAATTGGGTTGCCTCCCAACTAGCGCTATCGTTTAACGCCCCTAGCTAGGCATAAAAGCGAAGATAGATCTAACAGGTGCCATCTTTGGCACTAAATTCATAAGTAGCCCGCATGATAGATTCATAAGGTAATTTGACTTTCTTTCTTGGAAAGTGCTCCATGCCTTTATTTAATGGAAATTGGAATCTAATATTCCCTTCCTTCATATCAATAATCGCGCCAATCGTTCTAAGGAAAGGTCTACCAAGAATAATAGGGCAAGAAAGATTGCAATCTATATCGAGAACGATAAAATCTACGGGCACCAAATTTCTATTTGCAACAATGAGAACATCATTGATCCTTCCCATTGCCTTTTTAATGGTGGAATCCGCAAGGTGCTAATTTAAAGAGCAATCATCAAGATCATGGAAACCTAGAATATCACATAAAGTTTTCGGAATCGTGGAAACACTAGCACCCAAATCACACAAAGCAAAACACTCATAATCTTTAATTATAATATTTATAGTAGGTTCACACTCATCATTAAGTTTTCTAGGTATAGAAACTTCCAAATTAAGTTTTTCATCATAAGATTGCATCAAGGCATCAACAATATGTTTGGTAAAAGCTTTGTTTTGACTATAAGCATGAGGAGAATTAACAACTGATTGCAACAAGGAAATACAACCTTTTAAAGAACAATTATCATAATCAAATTCTTGAAATCTGAGATAGTAGGTTCAATATTATTAGAAGTTGAGGATTCTCCAATCTCACTTTTACCAAATTTAGCATCAAGATCTAAAGACTCCAAATTTTTGGGACGCCTTCTAGGAAAAGTTGATTCATCATCAGTCCCATAATCATCAAAATTCATATTGCAAAACATAGATCTAATCGGTGACACATCAATAACTTTAAGATCTTAATCATTATTTTCATCTAACTTTTCTGGTTTAGCGGCCATCTTATTGACTAAGGTGGCTTGCTTACTGGAAATTTTGGCTATAGCATTTTCAAGGCGGGTAATTTGAGCATTAACACCATAAAATTCGTTATTCATATCATCAAGCTCTTTGTTCATAAAACCCAAAAAACCTTTTTGTTCCTTCAGCTCTTTTCTAAAGAAATTATTATGCTCAAATTGAAAATTCATAAAGCTTCTAATATTTGATTCAATCTCTTCCATCCTTCTGAGAAGGTGGTCAGAACCCTTAGGCGAAGCCATAAGGTCAAACAAGCACACAAGAAAATAGAAAAAGGCAAGCGAAAAGAGAGGAGGAGATTGGGAAAGAGAGGGCGAATAAAATGGCAAGGGTGATGCGGGGGAGAGGAAAACGAGAGGCAAATGGCAAATAATGTAAATGCGAGGGAGATGGGTTTGTGATGGGTACTTGGTATGTCTTGACTTGACCGAAGACCTCCCCAGCAACAGCGCCAGAAATCCTTCTTGCTATGTCTTGAGCTTGCGTTGATTTTCCTCGAAGAGGAGTGGGTGATGCAGCAATAGTAGCGTAAGTATTTCCCTCAGTTTTTTTGAGAACCAAGGTATCAATCCAGTAGGAGGCTCCTCAAAAGTCCCACGCACCTACACAAACAAACTGAGAAGTTGCAACCAACACGAGAAAGGGGTTGTCAATCCCTTCACGGCCACTTGCGACAGTGAGATCTAATAAAGATAGTAGGATAAGATAAATATATTTTTGGTATTTTATAAGATAGATGCAAAAGGTAAAGATGCAAGTAAAAGTAGATTGAAAGCAAATATGATAAGAGATAGACCCGGGAGCCATAGGTTTCACTAGAGGCTTCTCTCAAGATAGCATAAGTATTACGGTGGGTGAACAAATTACTTTTGAGCAATTGATAGAAAAGCGCATAGTTATGAGATTATCTAGGCATGATCATGTATTTAGGCATCACGTCCATAATAAGTAGACCGACTCCTGCCTGCATCTACTACTATTAATCCACACATCGACCGACTCCTGCCTGCATCTAGAGTATTAAGTTCATAAGAACAGAGTAACACATTAAGCAACATGACATGATGTAGAGGGATAAACTCAAGCAATATGATATAAACCCCATCTTGTTATCCTCGATGGCAACAATACAATACGTGCCTTGCAACCCTTTCTGTCACTGGGTAAGGACACCGCAAGATTGAACCCAAAGCTAAGCACTTCTCCCATGGCAAGAAAGATCAATCTAGTAGGCCAAACCAAACTGATAATTCAAAGAGACTTGCAAAGATAACTCAATAATACATAAAAGAATTCAGAGAAGATTCAAATATTATTCATAGATAAACTTGATCATAAACCCACAATTCATAGGGTCTCGACAAACACACCGCAAAAAGAGTTTACATCGAATAGATCTCCATAAGAGAGGGGGATAACATTGTATTGAGATCCAAAAAGAGAGAAGAAGCCATCTAGCTAATAACTATGGACCCGTAGGTCTGTGGTAAACTACTCACAACTCATCGGAGGGGCAAGGATGTTGATGTAGAAGCCCTCCATGGTTGATTCCCCATTCGGCAGAGTGCCGGCGAAGGCTCCAAGATGAGATCTCGCGGATACAGAAGGTTACGGCGGTGGAAATTGTGTTTCGTGGTGCTCCTGGATGTTTTCGGCTACGTAGGTATATATAGGAGGAAGAAGTACATCGGTGGCCGCCCGAGGGGCCCATGAGACAGGGGGGCGCGCCCTACAGGGGGGCGCGCCCTCCTATCTCGTGGGAGCCTCGGCTGCTTCTTGACTTGCACTCCAAGTCCTCTAGATCATGTTCGTTCCAAAAATCACGCTCCCGAAGGTTTCATTCCATTTGGACTCCGTTTGATATTCCTTTTCTTCGAAATACTGAAATAGGCAAAAAACAGCAATATGGGTTGGGCCTCCGGTTAGTAGGTTAGTCCCAAAAATGATATAAATGTGTAAAATAAAGCCCATAAACATCCAAAAGGGGTAATATAATAGCATGGAACAATAAAAAATTATAGATATGTTGGGTACGTATCAATTTCCTTCTTTGTAACCAACTCCGTGTAAACCCTAGCCCCCTCTGGTGTCTATATAAACCAGAGGGTTTAGTCCTTATGGGGACAATCATAATCATCATAGGCTAGCTTCTAGGGTTTAGCCTCTACGATCTCGTGGTAGATCAACTCTTGTAATACTCGTATCATCAATATCAATCAAACAGGAAGTAGGGTTTTACCTCCATTGAGAGGGCCCGAACCTGGGTAAAACATTGTGTCCCTTGCCTCCTGTTACCATTAGCCTTAGACGCACAGATCGGGACCCCCTACCCGAGATCCGCCAGTTTTGACACCGACATTGGTGCTTTCATTGAGAGTTCCTCTGTGTCGTCGCTGCAAGGCTCGATGGCCCGTCTTGTTTTCAAGGACAACATCACCTCTGGGGGAGCTCTGGCGGTAGGCCAAACTCTCCGACTAGGCGGCTTCGTCACGGCCGCCCGATCGGCTTCCGCGTCGACGATGACCTCTCAGGTCATCAAAAACAGCCTCCACGTGAACTCGGAACTCGCCGAACAGATGAATCCGATGGAGCTCTCCTCCCTTAACGAGCTCTTGGATCACATCGCCGCTTTGGGAGTCGCTATAGACTATGATCGGATTGGGCTTAAACCCGACCAAAGGGATATTAAATCCCCATGGGTCACCCACGAGATAACGGTAGTGGAGGATCCACACACAGATTATCCCTCTATTTTGAGGACGAATTATGTCCGGATTACCGAGCTCTCTGAGCCGGATACCCACTCGCGGGAGGACATGACCCAGACCCCGGACTTAGAATCGGGTATCGGGCCGGAAAAATCGGGCAGTACCCCGGATCCCGAGATGTCAAGCCCGGAAGCTCCTCTGCCCCTGGGCGTTAGATCGGATCAGAATCCAGATTCAGCTATGGTCACCCACCCAGACTTAAACCGTCTATCCCATATCAGACAAGGGCCCCAAGAGACAGTACATCGCTACTGGGCCAGATTCCTCCTTGTGCTAAACAGGGTTAAGGACTGTCATGAGGAAGACGCAATCTCACTTTTCTGCAAAAATTGCACGAACAAAGAGATCCTTAATGCTATAAGTCATCGTGACATAATACACTTTGCCGACTTAGCAGCCATAGTACAGAAGTACTGTGCGATGGAGAGCACCTGGACAACCCAAACGGACTTCTGGGATAATCCGGCTCTCACTAAATCCTTTGTCCGAAGTAAAAGGGCAAACTCTTGTAAGTTACCCGATCCAATTCTCAAAAAACCAAATCCCACTCCAAGGCATGGAACCGTATTGGAAGAATGGCTCAATGGGCCATGCAAAATTCACAGCACGCCGGATATTACGCCAACGCATAGCCTTAGAGCATGTTGGATACTCCGGCAGGTGGCAAAAAGCGGCGAGGATCTTCTGGTAAGCCACAAAGCAGAGCAACACCCTGCCGAAGACAACAATGCGGTACTGACAGTCTTCGAGACTTTCGCCTCAAATAATAGGCGCAAGCGAGCTCATCCAAATTTTGCTGAAATCTGCCACGTGGCAAAAATAAATCCATGGAACGACACTACTATAACCTTCAGTGCCAGTGACGAACCTCAATTCCAGACAGTCCGGGCACCAGCCGCTTTGGTCCTTAGCGCAATCGTGGACGGCTTTCGGCTCACTAAAGTACTCATGGACGGCGGAAGCGGATTAAACTTGATCTATGAATAAACACTCAACAAGATGGAAATTGATAAAAGCCGCGTTGAGCAAAGCGGCTCAACATTCAGGGGAATCATCCCTAGCCGGGAGGCACGGTGTGCAGGAAAAATCACACTCGATGTGGTATTCGGCACTCCGGAGAATTACAGGTCCGAAGAAATCACATTCCAAGTGGCTCCTTTCAGCAGCGGATACCACGCCCTTTTAGGGCGGGACGCATTCACAAGCTTTCAAGCTATACCCCATTATGGGGACATGAAGCTCAAAATGCTCGGGCCCAATGGAATCATCACTCTAGCTAGTGATCCAGACGTCGCACTCCGCGCCGAAAATAAAACTGCAGCACTAGCCTGGAAGCATATCCGAAGCCCTAGCGGCCGAAGAATTAACAACGCTGCGCACCACAGTGGACAGGGATGACGTGATACTCGACAAACGACCCAAGTCCACCTCATTCAAACCTGCAGACGAGATAGTCAAATTCCAGGTCCATCCAACGGACCCCACGAAGACAGCTTCCATCGGGACACAGTTGAGCCCCACAATGGATGTTGCACTATGAGACTTCCTACGAGAGAATTGGGATAGTTTCCCCTGGCATCCTTCGGACGTGCCGGGCATCCCACGCAGACTGGCCGAACACAGCCTTAATATACTGAAAGTATACAAGCTAGTCAAACAGACTCTTAGACGCTTTTCAGAGCCTAAATGGCAAGCCATGGTAGAAGAGCTAGCCAAGCTACTCGAGGCCGGATTCATTAGAGATATTAAGCATCCGGATTGGCTAGCAAATCTGGTAATGGTACCGAAGAAGGACAAATCCTGGCACCTATGCGTCGATTTCAAAGACCTAAACAAGGCTTACCCCAAGGATCCCTTCCCCCTCCCTCGCATCGACCAAATCATCGACGCCACCACAGGACACGACTCACTGTGTTTCCTCAACGCATACTCCGGATACCATCAAATAAAGATGGCAGAGTCCGACCAAGCCGCATCGGCCTTCATAACGCCATATGGTCCTTTCTGCTTCAACACTATGCCTTTCGGGCTTAAAAATGCCGACGCAACCTATCAACACATGATTCAAACTTGCCTGGAAAAGCAAATCGGCAAAACAGTGGAGGCATATGTGGACGACGTGGTCATAAAAACAAGACACGTCGAAACTCTAATAGATGACTTGAGGCTTATGTTCGATAACCTCCAAACATACGACATCAAGCTAAACCCAGAAAAATGTGTTTTCGGCGTACCCTCCAGGAAGTTGCTCGGCTTCATTGTTTCCAATAGAGGAATTGAAGCGAACCCGGCAAAAATCCGAGCTCTGTCGCAGTTGGCTATCCCAACAGACCTCAAGCATATCCAGAAACTAGCTGGATGCGTGGCTGCCTTAAGCCGCTTTATCTCTCGATTAGGAGAAAAGGCACTACCTCTTTACCGCCTTCTTTGATGCACCGAACACTTCGTGTGGATGGATGCAGCCGCGGCCGGACTGGATGAAATAAAGACCTTATTGGCCAGTAATCCAGTCCTGACAGCGTCAAATATTGGCGAACCTACGTATCATACATAGCTGCAACACATCAAGTTGTAAGCGCAGTGCTCGTCGTCGAACGAGAAGCAGACAGATAAAATTCCCGCTCCAAAAGCCGGTATATTACGTATCCACGGTCCTCACCCCATGCAAATCCCGATACCCACACTATCAAAAGATAGCATACGCGGTCTTCATGGCATCCCGGAAGCTACGACACTACTTCCAGGAGTGTTCGATTACGGTGGCCTCCAACCACTCAACGACATAATAAAGAACCGCGACGCTACGGGACGGATTGCTAAATGGGCCATCGAGCTCCTCCCGTTCGACATAACATACAAACCACGGCGGGCCATTAAGTCGCAAGTATTGGCTGACTTCGTCTCCGAATGGACAGAAGTCGAACTCCCTGAAGAGTACAGCGCGTACTCTAATTGGATCATTCACTTCGATGGCTCTAAAATGCTGGCCGGATTGGGGGCAGGTGTAGTCCTGACTTCCCCCACCGGAGACACCGTCCAATACGTACTCCAAATATTATACACAGACTCCAACAATGCAGCCGAATATGAGGCTCTGTTGCATGGTCTTCGGATGGCAGTCTCTATGGGCATTCAACGCCTGGAAGTGCGCGGGGATTCAAACCTCGCAATATCACAAATAAACGGAGACTTTGATGCCAAGGATCCGAAAATGGCGGCCTACCATAATGCCATCCTTAAAATGTCAGCTCGGTTCGAGGGGCTCGAATTCCACCATGTGGCTCAAGAAAACAATCAAGCGGCAGATATCCTCGCCCGTATCGACGCTAAGCGCGACCCTGTCCCACCTAACATATTCCTGGAATGGCTGTTCAAGCCATCCGTAGTATGGGAAGGGGAGTCTGGCAACACTAGACCGGATCCGAACACAGCCCCAGACTCCGAACCATCTGAAGTAATCGGAGGCTCCGCCACCGAAATAACACCTTCAGCCCACGAATTCATGGCTGTAATCGCCTCGTGGACCGAGCCTTTCCTGGCCTACCTAAATAGGCAGGAGCTCCCCGAGGACCAAAATGAAGCATGTTGTATTGTGCGGCGTTCCAAGGCCTACAAAGTCCATGAGGGAGAACTCTATAAGAAAAGTGCGACCGGAGTGCTCCAAAGATGCATCTCTGAAGAGGAAGGGCGGCAGCTCTTGGCTCAAATCCATGCCGGACTCGGCGGGCACCACGCTGCGGCTTGGGCACTTGTCAGCAAGGCCTTCCGTACAGGCTTTTATTGGCTGACAGCCCGAGCAGACGCAGAGGACCTTGTCCAACACTACGTCGGTTGCCAGCTCTTTGCCAATCAGAGTCATATGCCCCCCACCGCTCTCCAAACAATACCCATTACTTGGCCCTTCGCGGTCTGGGGGCTGGATATGGTCGGACCTCTTAAAGGGGGAAGCCATAAGAAAAAATACTTATTGGTCATGGTGGACAAGTTCATCAAATGGATAGAAGCCAAACCAGTCAAAACGGCCGAATCCGGACCAGTGATAGACTTCATATCCGGGGTTGTACACCATTATGGCGTCCCCCACAGCATCATCACTGACAATGGCTCAAACTTCACAGCCGATGAAGTGAAAACTTGGTGCGGCAACATGGGCATTAATCTCGATTATGCCTCCGTCTAGCATCCCCAAACAAACGACCAGGTCGAACGTGCAAACGGTCTCATCATGAGCGGCATCAAACACAGACTAGTGCGGTCCTTGAAAGAATTGGACACGCACTGGGTCGAGGAGCTCGACTCCGTACTCTGGGGGCTGCGGACCATGCCGAATCGCACCACCGAATACACATCATTTTTTATGGTGTACGGCGCAGAAGCAGTACTACCCTGCGACATAATCCATGATTCGCCTCGCGTGCGCATGTACGAAGAGAAGGAAGCCGAGTTAGATTGGCAGGACAACTTGGATGCCCTGGAGGAGGAGTGCGATGTCGCAAAAGCCTCTTCCGCATTCCATCAGCAGCAGGCTCGACAGTACCAAAGCAGAGAAGTGCGGGGAAAAACTTATAATATTGGCAAACTTGTTCTATGCCTACCAGAGAAGAAGAAGGACAAGCTCAAACCTAAGTGGGAGGGTCCCTTCATTATTGATAAAGTTCTCACCGGAGGAGCGTACCGCCTGCGTAATGCATCCGATAACAGACTCTAGCCGAACCCATGGAACGCGGCCAGACTCCGGAGATTCTACGCCTAGCGCCAAACTCAGTGTTCGTCTCCTTACCCCCTCCCTTTTAATTATGTTCCTCCCCTTTTTCCTTTCTCGCCCTTTTTCCTTCTTCACACAAAGTACTCAATACAGTGCAGATGCTCGGATCACTCCGGCCGCACTATGTGTGTAAACCATACCTGGGGGCTTCCTATACGGAAGCTAAATATAATTACTTTCATGGCTTCTTGCCTATCACATATGCGTTCTTTCTCCATATGTGCCTTTTCTTCACCATTATATGCATCGATATGACTTAAGATGTGGCCATGCTGGGTTGCCTGGCTCTTGTGTTTATGCCCTACATTCCCGTTAATTCAGCTAGGGCATAAGGGGAGCACCTCTGCAATTTTTACTGCCGGTTCAGCCGGATGTGTACCTCAGACTGGGTGAAGCCGAAAGCTAGCGTTCTTAAGGGAATATTCGGTCGGTGAACAAAAGATGTTTTTTTTCGTTTATTACAATGTGAATCCCCAAAAGTTTTGTATCCTGCATCTCTGTTCTCAGTCCGGACATGTACAATGATGCATGCGTACCTAGGGAAAGGAACCCCTAACGGAACTATTCTCCCTGGAAGATGTTTCTTACTATCCATGTAATATAACATAACTAGTTGGGTACTTGTCTGTTCAAGCACATATGACCCCTACGCCTGGTTTCCACGCATACCCCGGTTCTGCATAACTGAGCGGGTATTCGGATACACCCCGGACTGTCGGATCCAGGGGTTGAAGCGAAAAGGTCCGCCATGACAAATGATTTTTAATCCGGCTAGGGATTACATATGTCCATTGAATTACATAGTCACTTGGGCTGACTATATTCTTCCTCTATACCGTCCAACAGGCTATCTAGCTTTCAATCCTGTTGGGAATACTTTGCGGCTAACACTACCTGGTCATACACTAGACTCACGGGAATTTCTTGCCCATCTGGCCCCGCCGGTCCGACTTCGGCCATATGGTTCGGGTCAAGCTTGGTGTAGCACGTCTTCACCATGGCCAAGACTTCTCTTGCACCTTGTCGGCAGGCTGACATCTTCCACAATCGGAAGCGCCGCCGTGCTCCTTAGAGCATATCCACGAGCTCCCCATCCCTTTTGGCAGGGGGGTGGATGGCCACAAGGCCTGGGCAATACCCTGCATCACCTGCCGAGCTCGCTCGTGCAGCTGTGTGAGGTCTTGCAGTAAATCACCTGTGGACGCGGGCATCTCCTCTTCAGGGCGGCCCGTCAACATACCTATAGATATGAACTCTTTCAATATGCTTCCTCGCCGAGCTGTACTACAGTTCGTCTAGGCACTTACCATAAATGCCGTGACGAAGCCTTCTATTCTCCTTCATGGAGTCTGCCAGCTGAGCACGAACATCTCCTAATTCGACGCCCAGCCGGACATTGGCATCTTGAAGATCGTTCTTCTCCTGCCTAACTTGCATAAGAACATGCTCGCCAGCTTTTACCTTCCTTTGAAGATGTGACTCACTCTCCCTTATGATCTCTGGATTCTCCCCGGGATTGTCTGCAGAATTTTCTGTTAGACTTATCAAACAAGCCAATTACTAACTGGTACATTTCCATAAAATTTCTCTATTGAGACAAATGTTACCAGATGAGGCCTTCTGGGATTCCTCTAGTTCGGCAACCGCGGCCCTCAGCTGGGTCTTGCACTCCTCCAGCTCTTGAGACAATTGGGCATTCTTATCTACAAGGACCTGTGCATAAATTGATCCTTAAAACAGTTGTTCCAACCGTTTCAAGTCTCAGGGGCTACTGCTATACATGCTTATCAAAATTTCTTACCTGTATATCTTTGGCATACTGGTCCGTCGCCTGGGCGAGCCTGCCTTGAGCAGCTCGGATGTATGCGTCTCCCGAATTGAAAGCATTAAATGCCTCTTCGGAAAAGATGTTATTGCGAAGTATGGCCCGTCGGCACCAGTGATTCGTGGCACTCTCTACTTCGGAATTTGTGGCGGAGAGCATATCCGCATCCTCTGTCGGAGGACAATTCGGCATCGGCCCTGCATCAGCCTCCTCTCTCGAAGCCGGTTCTGGAATCCGGCTGGTGGAGGCGTGATCGGTAGGATCTCCGGGTATAGTCCGCCAACTCCTCTTTCTGCCAGGACACAAAGGACGATGTTACATTTCAAACACAATAATCACAGAGCAGGTTTTTACCATACCTCTGTAACGGCGTTTCGGCCCTAACCGCCTTCCTCTTGAGCCTGCCCAATCCGGACGCCCTTTGCCGACGAGCCCCCATGGGCTCGGCGCCGCGTTCCGATGGTCGTCTCTACAAAAATATGATATTTTAGGCATAAGGCATGGTATCAGAAAGGAGTCCTCTTCAGAGGATAGGGTTTTGGCTTTGCTTACACACGATACAGGTAGCAGTCCGGGATAGTCGGCGACGATAGCCACCGAAGCGCCATCGCAGCTGGCCTGATAAAATGTCCCGTTGACGAGCTCCACAGTAATATCCGGATCTTCTTCGAGTCCTGGATCAAAGGCCCTTCTGGGGTCCTCTGGCTGCGGGGAGGGGCTGTTGAATCTGTTAGGACCCCGACTCAATGCCACATCGATCTAGCATGTAACACCTCATATCACTTTGCGGCCTCACGCACGGTATCCCCACGGGTGTCGCCTTACCTTTGCCCGGGACCGTTTGCGCCTTTTGGCACACGTATATGATAGTGTCGCTAGCATCCATATGATAAGGAGCCCGGGCTGACATGGCTAGTCGTAAACCCAAAGTGGTACAAACTTACAGGGACAGGCATCCATGACCCAGCATCGAACGTGTCGGTCATCAGCGAGCGAATCCAGGCTGTAGCACTGGGCTAACAGGACTCCGGTGAACCGGGCTGTAGCGGGCTAACAGGACTCCGGTATTCATCGCGTGACATTTCCCCGAAGGGACAGACACAGGAACGAAGAAGGACACATGCCGGCCAGCCTAAGTGTTCCGGAGCAGTAGCACGCTACCATGGCTCAGTGGAAGCACTAGGAGACATTTCCCGGTAAGAGAGGCTACTAAGGATAAACAACTAGATAGTCAGATCCCACACATAGCAATACACATTACACGTACGCATAACATGCAAGTATGTGATGTACAACATGGCATCACAACATAACTCATCAACTTATATAGATAAAGGCTCAGAAGAGCCATCATAGCATTTATTGCAAACAGGGGTCACAAGACCCATCATACAGAGCATACAAGCAACAAGCGGAAGCATTACATGTCTGGGTACAGACATCTACAAATGAAAAAGGCTGAAGAGCCTGACTATCTACAACATCTGATCAAGATCGTAGCTGAGGTACAAGCTACTTGTCGAAGTCCACGAGAACACTAGTAAGACCGAAGTGTACGCTGCAAAAACATAAATAAAGCAACATGAGTACAAAGGTACTCAGCAAGACTTACATTAGATCCTATCATACATGCACTTGTATCAAGAGGGTAATGTGGGGTTTAGTTGCAGCAAGCCAGCTTTGACTCTGTGGCTATCCTGTTCTACGACTACCAGAACTTCTTTGAGGTGATATGGCGCACACGAGTCCACTAATCACCACACAATACACTACTATGGATTCATCCCCGTCTCCCTACGAGAAGGCCATCCATAGCACTCACACTTGTCTTGAGCATTTTATAGTATCCACTTCAAGTTTTCTATGTACCATGTAAGCATCCAAGAAGTCCATATCCGCGGACCCGGCTATTCGAATAGATCATGTTAACCCTGCAGGGGTGTACTTCTTCACACACGCTCTCGCCACTTACCGCCATGTACACGTCATGTATCTCGGCAACCTTCAAGAGGAAGCCTGGCGAGGGTGTCGGCCACGACCTGACTAACCACACAAGACTCTAGCCCAGGTTTATCGCCTATTCGGGTTCCATCCACAAGGAGATCCGGCCGGGGTGTCGCGCACGGCCCCAAACGATGTGTGCAGGGTTCCCGAGCCCACCATCCGGGTGCCACTCGGTACACCAGGTCACATGTGCCTAGTCTGTCCCAAGCCTACCCTGTCGGGTGCCACTTGGTAGAAAAATAGCACTACCTACAAACACCAGAAACTAGTTGCGACTCCTGGACAGAGATCAAGTTGATTAATAAGTCGAGAGGGGCACTTAAGCATTCCAATGTGTGGTAGTATCGAGTCATTGGACAACATACATAGAACTTAGTGCTTAAGGACGGTTCCAGTGAAACAACCCACCATGTACTCCTACATGGCCTCTCACCGCTACCTTTACCAAATCGTGTTCACACACTTCACTCTCAGCATCAGAACATATTGTAACACTCCAATTCATTCCCAATGAATCAGACCTGACACAACTCTAAGCAATAGCAGGCATAGCATGGTAGGAACACAACATGGCTCAATCAACTCCTACACATGCTAGTGGGTTTCAACTATTTACTGTGGCAATGACAGGTCATGCAGAGGAATGGGTTCAACTACCGCAGCACAAAGTAGCAGATGAATCGTTGTTGTCCTAATGCAATAACTGAGAGCAGGAGCGAGAGAGTAGGATTGTATCGGAATGAACAAGGGGGTTTGCTTGCCTGGTAGATCAATAGAGGGGGCACTGCTCCTCAGACAGGTACTCTGGAACACTCTCCGGAGCAGGACCTATCGAGAAGGAACGGTGTCGGTAATCAATACTCAAGCATATGCAACAATATGATGCATGATCATGGCATGTAGATGTGATGCTGTTTGAGCTAATGCAGCTAGCATTCATTTGCTTGAAGTCCATTTGAATCAAGAATTCAAATGCAACTCCAAGCTACGTCTTTATAAATGCCATTTATGTGTTTTCACCTATACAGCATGTATAAGTTGGTTTGTCATGTATGAAACTAGTACAGATGGAAAGATTGCATTTTTCTGATAATTTTTCATATATAAATTGTTTCAATCTGAGCTACGGTTGAATTTCTATGATTTTTTGAAGTTTTGCTAATTTTCTGGAATTTCCTGATTTATTTTAAATCCAGAAAATGAATAATCGCGTCGGCCTAGCGTCATGCTGACCTCAGCAGGTCAACGGTGCTGACCAAGTCAAACCTGAGGCTGGGACCCACATGTCAGTGACACAGGGACTAATCCCGGTCAAACTCTGCGCTGACTGGGGTTTGACCAGGTGTGGGGCCTGCTGTCAGTGGCTATTAGGGGTGTTTAGTTGGCAGGGTTAGCGCTAATGGCTGCCACGTCGACAGTCGCCGGAGCCTGGCCGGCGGCGACCAAAACGACGGCGGCGCGGCTCGGATTTGAGCTACGGGCTGTGTTTTGGCGCACTGAGGGCACCAGGGAGGAGCTCTTGCTCGTCCGAATCCAGAGGACCGGACGGGAGGCCGCGGGGTGGCCGGGAGCAGCGCCGGCAGCGAGCGAGGCGGCGGCCGGAGCTCATGGGGGCGGCGGCTACAGGATGCTCGGGACGACGGGGCAAGGGGGAAACGGGTCAGCGTCTCACCACGGAGCTGCAGGGATGGTTAACGGCTTGGGGACGGCTTGGTGACGACGGAACGGCGGCGACGATCTCCGGGCCGAGGCGGCGGAGACGAGCTTGATGGCGACGCTTCCGGCCGTCCGGGCTTGCTTCCTTCGCCGAGGAGATGTAGTAGATGATGGCGGAGCACGCAAGCACGGCGGGCGGTCGAGGGAACGGCGGGGGCGCGCGTGGCAGCAAACGGCGGCGACGGCTCGTTCGGTGGTGCTCGCAAGAGAGAGACAGAGGAGGGGATGAGGGCGAGGGAGAGTGCGAGAGAGGTCGGGGGGCTACGTGGCGACGCTGCAGGGAGTCGCGGAGCAAGCAGGGAGGCAGGAGGTGGCCAGGCGCGTGGCCGCGTGCGGTGAGCGCGTGCTCGGCGTCCTCCTGGAGCGGTGGAGACGACAACTGGCACTGCCAGTCAGCTGGGCCGGCCTGTTGGGTCGCTGGGCTGCACAGTGCCAGGCTGGACAGGGAGGTAAGCGCCAGGTAAGTTTTTTCCCTTTTCTTTCTTTTTCTATTTTCTGTAATTTGTTTTGATTTAGTTTTAAACACTAAATCATTTTATTTACTTATGCCAATTTTTGTAGGGGCTAGTGGAATTATTCCAGAGCTCCTCAACAACTGGCATAATTTTTGGACATATATTAAATATATAACTAATATATTTCCAATGCAAATATTTATGCATTAACTCCAAATGCCCAAAATAAATACTTATGAGCTCCTAAAAATATTGGTTTGATTTTTATCTCTGTCCAATATTTTCAGAGAGCAACGTGAGCATTTTCTTGGACCTTTTTGGAGCAATTTTTATCTGGGTCATTTCCAGAAATGATTCTGAGGGTTTCACAAATCCTCATTTTAAATTTAAATGGAAATTAAACATGATGCACAAATGACTAGCTAGTCTAGGTCATACCAGAACTAGGGATGTGACAACTCGCCCCCACTTGAAAGAATCTCGTCCCGAGATTTAGGGGTCGACGGAAAGAAAGCGGGGTACTCCAGTCAAAGACGATCTTCTCGCTCCCAAGTAGCTTCTCTCTCGGAATGATGAGACCACTGAACCTTGAGGAACTTGATTTTATGACGTCGAGTGACGTGCTCTGCTTGATCAAGAATGCGAACCGGGTACTCTCGATATGTGAGGTTATCTTGGAGATCAAGCATTTCGTGGTCCACTCCACGGATAGGATCCGAGAAGCAACGCCTGAGTTGAGAGACGTGGAAGACATCATGAACTCGAGAAAGATGTGGGGGTAGTTCCAACTGGTAGGCAACCTCTCCTCGTTTAGCGAGAATGCAAAAAGGACCAATGTAACGAGGAGCCAACTTGCCCTCGATACCGAATCGATGGGTACCCTTCAAAGGAGTAACCCGAAGGTAAGCTTTGTCGCCAACTTCATAAGTCATATCCTTATGATGACGATCATACTAGCTCTTTTGACGAGACTGGGCTGTTTTCAAATTCTCACGAATGATGCAAACTTGCTCTTCTGCCTCCTGGATCATGTCCGGTCCAAAGAATTGTCTTTCACCAGTTTCTGACCAGTTCAAAGGTGTTCGACATCTTCGTCCATAGAGAATCTCAAAAGGAGCTTTCTTGAGACTGGATTGATAGCTATTGTTATAAGCAAACTCAACAAAAGGAAGACATTTCTCCCAATCCATACCGAATGAGATAACGCAAGCTCTAAGCATGTCTTCGAGGATTTGATTGACCCGTTCCACCTGACCACTTGATTGAGGGTGGAAAGCGGTACTGAAGGAAAGATGGGTTCCCATGGCAGTTTGGAAACTCTCCCAGAAATGAGAAGTGAAAAGACTACCACGGTCTAAATTGATCTCTAGTGGAACACCGTGAAGTGATACTATTCGAGAAATATATAAGTCAGTGAGCTGACTAGCAGTGATACTCTCTCGAACAGGAAGGAAGTGAGCCACTTTGGAAAGACGGTCAACGACTACGAGGATAGCGTTATTCCTTTTTTTGGTCCAAGGAAAGCCGGTGATGAAATCCATACTAACTTTATCCCATTTCCATTCAGGAATGGCTAAAGGCTGAAGGGTGCCAGCAGGTCTTTGATGCTCTGCCTTAATGCGACGAAAAACGTCACAGTTAGCAATAAACTGAGCAATTTCTCTCTTCATCCTAGTCCACTAGAACCTCTGGCGTAGGTCCTGATAGATCTTAGTACTCCCGGGATGAATCGTGAGAGGAGATTCATGCGCCTCCTTAAGAATCAATTGTCGCAGATGTTGATTCTTGGGAACCACCAAGCGATTCTCAAAGAAAACAACACCTCGATCATCCATAGAGAAACATCCACCAACTCCCTTCTTAATGTTTCTCTTGATGCGGATAACACCCCTATCAAACTTCTGGTCAGTAATGATCTGATCCTCGAGGGTAGGTTTCGCCACCAAGGTAGAAAGGAATCCATGAGGAGCAATGTGAAGGTTAAGCTTACAGAATTCCTCATGGAGAAGTGGTTGACCCTGCTGCAACATGAGATTGTTGCAATAGGATTTATGACTTAGCGCATCAGCCATGAAATTGGCTTTGCCTGGGGTGTAAGTAATCCCTAAGTCGTAATCTGAGATCAACTCCAACCAACTTCTTTGCCTAAGGTTCAAATCCGGTTGGGTGAAGATATACTTGAGACTCTGGTGATCGGTGTAGATCTCGCAACGTTTACCAAGGAGGTAGTGTCGCCAGGTCTTGAGTACATAGACTACGGCTGCAAGCTCTAGATCATGTGTAGGATATTTCTCCTCGTGTGGATGCAACTGACGAGATGCATAGGCAATCACATGACGATCCTGCATAAGAATGCAACCTAGTCCCTGTCATGAGGCGTCGCAGTAGATAACAAAGTCCTTAGTGAAATCCGGTGGCACAAGTATGGGAGCAGAAGTCAGGCGTCTTTTCAGTTCCTGAAAACTGTACTCACACTGTGGGGACCACTCAAACTTTTTATCTTTCTTGAGAAGTTCCGTGAGAGGTTTGGCCACTTTAGAGAAGTTTTCAACAAAGCGGCGACAATAGCTAGCTAGACCAAGGAAACTCCTAACTTGTTTAACGGTTTCAGGTGGAGTCCAATCAAGAACGGCCTTAACTCTCTCGGGATTGACAGCAATGCCCTTACCAGATATCACGTGGCCTAGGTAGGTCACTTCTGGCAACCAAAATTCACACTTGGAGAACTTGGCATAAAGGCGGTGCTCTCTGAGTTTTTCTAACACAAGTCTAAGATGTTCGGCATGCTCTTCCTCGTTCTTCGAGTAAATAAGAATATCATCGAGGTAAACCACGACGAATTTATCTAAGTACTCCATGAAGATCGAGTTCATCAAGCGGGAGAATGTATCTGGAGCGTTGGTTAGACCGAAGGACATGACAGTGTACTCGTACTGACCATAACGAGTGACAAAGGCTGTCTTGGGGATGTCCCCGTTTCTGATCTTGATTTGGTGGTAGCCTAACCTCAAATCCATCTTGGAGAAGACTGAGGATCCAGCGAGATGATCATACAGGTCATTGATCCTGGGGAGCGGATATTTGTTCTTTATCGTGACCAAATTAACGGGACGATAATCTACAACCATCCGGTCCGTACCATCCTTCTTCTTGATGAAGAGGATGGGGCAAGCCCAAGGAGAAGAACTAGGACGGATGAAACCCTTTTGCAAGGACTCATCAAGTTGTTTCTTAAGCTCGGCTAGTTCTAAGGGTGCCATCTTGTAAGGACTCCTAGAGATTGGAGCAGTTCCTGGAGTAAGATCTATGACGAACTCTACATCTCTGTTAGGTGGAACACCTGGCAGTTCCTCTGGAAAGACATCCGGAAAGTCACGGACTACCGGGATATCTTCAAGGTCTGGAAGAGGGCTGGCATTAAGGGAATAGAGCTGACGCTTTGCAACCCTAGTGGAGACGGTGACTATCTTGCCAGATGGGTGTGTAAGCTGAACAGATCTGGTGTAACAATCAATCTTGGCATGATGAGCTATCATCCAGTCCATACCCAAGATGATGTTAATATCTGAGGACTTGAGGGCTACAAGTGATGCGAGGAATACAAGTCTATCAACAAGGATTTCATTACCATAGCAGATTCTGGTGGTTTGCCATCTAGACCCTGGGGTTTGGATTTCAAGCAGAGTTGGCATATCACAAAATGACATGTCGTGCAAACGAGCATAGCCTTCAGAAATGAAAGAATGAGATGCTCCGGTATCGAACAGAACCGATGCTGGATGACAATTGACAAGGAGTGTACCAAGAACGACATCTGGATCATCATGAGCGTCTTTAGCTGAGACGTGATGCACACGTCCACGTTCAGTGGGGGCTGACTTGACACTGATCATCTTGCGTGATGGCTTACCACGGCCAACAGACTTCTCAGGCGGGGGTGGAGCATAACTAGTCTGAGAGCAGTCACGTGCATAGTGTCCTGGCTTCCCGCATGTGAAGCAAGTCCCTGAAGTTGGACGTGGACCCGCACTAACAAGCGGTCTACCAGTAGGCCTGGGTGGAACATACGACTGAGTTGGGTGAGGCACCACATGAGATGGCCTTGGTGAATATCCGGGAGGAAGAGCGGAGTTCGAAACCCAAATCCGGCGCTTCTGAGAACCAGAACCGGAAGAAGATCCCAAATCACGGGTGTGCTTACGAGACTCCTCGTAAGTGAGATGAGTTGTCTCTGCATTAATGGCCTTGTTCACAAGAGCTTGGAATGTATCACAATGATGCAAGTGGAGATCACGACGCAACTTGGGGTTGAGACCCTTCCGGAACCTAGCCTGCTTCTTGGCGTCCGTGGACACCTCTTCTGAAGCATAGCGGGCAAGGTTCTCAAACTCTCTACTGTAAGCATCAACAGCCATCTTACCCTGGGTGAAACTATAGAACTCTTCTCTATTGCGATCAAGGAGGGCCTGGGGAATGTGATGCTCGCGAAAAGCCTCAATGAAATCCCTCCAAGTAGGAAACTGGCCAGCTGGAAGCATAGCCTCATAGTTCTGCCACCAAAGACTAGCAGGACCTTCCAGGTGGTATGTGGCATAGGTGACCTTGTCATCTTCAGCTACGTTCGCGGAACACAGCTTACGAGTGATGCTACGGAGCCAGTCATCTGCATCGAGTGGCTCAATAGAATGATGAAAGGTGGGTGGGTGCAAGCGGATGAAGTCATGAATGGTCACAGATCATTTGAACTGATGTGCGGTGTTCTCCTCGATACGTGCCAACAAGCGGTTAGACTCACGCTTGTTTCTCTCCATCTCTAACATGAACTCTGTCAACAAAGGCTGGTCGGGAGGATCCTCATCCCTACCATCTCCGTGGTTTTGGCTACGAGCAACAGAACTTCGCTTAGCTGATGACATCCTGAGAACGAAATCAAGGACGGAGTCAGCATCAACTATAGGCTATAGAATGTAGGACAAAGAAATTAGTAACTCTCGAACTCCTAGGGCAATTCCGGCAGCATAACGGCAGTAAAATGCTCAGAATGAGACATCCTGCTAAAATGGGGTAGTAACATACTCTACATCACCACTCAAGGTTCTGAGATAGTACTAAACAGGTTACTCCGGAATTACTCGAAACTGGGATATGACTCTGACCAACAAATCCTATGGAACTACGGAGTAGTAACACATGATCCTGATAGACGGAAGAGAAGCCTAGTTCCTTAACCCCGCAGGAAAGATAGGATGACTCAGATCAGAAGGCCATGAGGTATAAGGAGTAAAAAGAGCCTTACATTCCATCCCACAATCAATTCCCTTATATTACTAAAGAATTTCTAGACTCAACTTCGACCGGTTTGGCTTGGTAATCCTACAGGCAGTCAGGCTCTGATACCAAAGCTGCCAGGACCCCGACTCAACGCCACATCGATCTAGCATGTAACACCTCATATCACTTTGCGGCCTCACGCACGGTATCCCCACGGGTGTCGCCTTACCTTTGCCCGGGACCGTTTGCGCCTTTTGGCACACGTATATGATAGTGTCGCTAGCATCCATATGATAAGGAGCCCGGGCTGACATGGCTAGTTGTAAACCCAAAGTGGCACAAACTTACAGGGACAGGCATCCATGACCCAGCATCGAACGTGTCGGTCATCAGCGAGTGAATCCAGGCTGTAGCACTGGGCTAACAGGACTCCGGTGAACCGGGTTGTAGCAGGCTAACAGGACTCCGGTATTCATCGCGTGACATTTCCCCGAAGGGACAGACACAGGAACGAAGAAGGACACATGCCGGCCAGCCTAAGTGTTCCGGAGTAGTAGCACGCTATCATGGCTCAGTGGAAGCACTAGGAGACATTTCCCGGTAAGAGAGGCTACTAAGGATAAACAACTGGATAGTCAGATCCCACACATAGCAATACACATTACACGTACGCATAACATGCAAGTATGTGTTGTACAACATGGCATCACAGCATAACTCATCAACTCATATAGATAAAGGCTCAGAAGAGCCATCATAGCATTTATTGCAAACAGGGGTCTCAAGACCCGTCATACAGAGCATACAAGCAACAAGCGGAAGCATTACATGTCTGGGTACAGACATCTACTAATGAAAAAGGCTGAAGAGCCTGACTATCTACAACATCCGATCAAGATCGTAGCTGAGGTACAAGCTACTTGTCGAAGTCCACGAGAACACTAGTAAGACCGAAGTGTCCGCTGCAAAAATATAAATAAAGCAACATGAGTACAAAGGTACTCAGCAAGACTTACATCAGATCCTATCATACATGCACTTGTATCAAGAGGGTAATGTGGGGTTTAGTTGCAGCAAGCCAGCTTTGACTCTGTGGCTATCCTGTTCTACGACTACCAGAACTTCTTTGAGGTGATATGGCGCACACGAGTCCACTAATCACCACACAATACACTACTATGGATTCATCCCCGTCTCCCTACGAGAAGGCCATCCATAGCACTCACACTTGTCTTGAGCATTTTATAGTATCCACTTCAAGTTTTCTATGTACCATGTAAGCATCCAAGAAGTCCATATCCGCGGACCCGGCTATTCGAATAGATCATGTTAACCCTGCAGGGGTGTACTTCTTCACACATGCTCTCGCCACTTACCGCCATGTACACGTCATGTATCTCGGCAACCTTCAAGCGGAAGCCTGGCGAGGGTGTCGGCCACGACCTGACTAACCACACAAGACTCTAGCCCAGGTTTATCGCCTATTCGGGTTCCATCCGCAAGGAGATCCGGCCGGGGTGTCGCGCACGGCCCCAAACAATGTGTGCAGGGTTCCCGAGCCCAGCATCCGGGTGCCACTCGGTACACCAGGCCACTTGTGCCTAGTCTGTCCCAAGCCCACCCTGCCGGGTGCCACTTGGTAGAAAAATAGCACTACCTACAAACACCAGAAACTAGTTGTGACTCCTGGACAGAGATCAAGTTGATTAATAAGTCGAGAGGGGCACTTAAGCATTCCAATGTGTGGTAGTATCGAGTCATTGGACAACATACATAGAACTTAGTGCTTAAGGACGGTTCCAGTGAAACAACCCACCATGTACTCCTACATGGCCTCTCACCGCTACGTTTACCAAATCGTGTTCACACACTTCACTCTCAGCATCAGAACATATCGTAACACTCCAATTCATTCCCAATGAATCAGACCTGACACAACTCTAAGAAATAGCAGGCATAGCATGGTAGGAACACAACATGGCTCAATCAACTCCTACACATGCTAGTGGGTTTCAACTATTTACTGTGGCAATGACAGGTCATGCAGAGGAATGGGTTCAACTACCGCAGCACAAAGTAGCAGATGAATCGTTGTTGTCCTAATGCGATAACTGAGAGCAGGAGCGAGAGAGTAGGATTGTATCGGAATGAACAAGGGGGTTTGCTTGCCTGGTAGATCAACAGAGGGGGCACTGCTCCTCAGACAGGTACTCTGGAACACTCTCCGGAGCAGGACCTATCGAGAAGGAACGGTGTCGGTAATCAATACTCAAGCATATGCAATAATATGATGCATGATCATGGCATGTAGATGTGATGTTGTTTGAGCTAATGCAGCTAGCATTCATTTGCTTGAAGTCCATTTGAATCAAGAATTCAAATGCAACTCCAAGCTAAGTCTTTATAAATGCCATTTATGTGTTTTCACTTATACAGCATGTATAAGTTGGTTTGTCATGTATGAAACTAGTACAGATGGAAATATTGCATTTTTCTGATAATTTTTCATATATAAATTGTTTCAATCTGAGCTACGGTTGAATTTCTATGATTTTTTGAAGTTTTGCTAATTTTCTAGAATTTCCTGATTTATTTTAAATCCAGAAAATGAATAATTGCGTCAGCCTAGCGTCATGCTGATCTCAGCAGGTCAACGGTGCTGACCAAGTCAAACCTGAGGCTAGGACCCACATGTTAGTGACACAGGAACTAATCCCGGTCAAACTCTGCGCTAACTGGGGTTTGACCAGGTGTGGGGCCTGCTGTCAGTGGCTATTAGGGGTGTTTAGTTGGCAGGGTTAGCGCTAATGGCTACCACGTCGACAGTCGCCGGAGCCTGGCTGGCGGCGACCAAAACGACGGCGGCGCGGCTCGGATTTGAGCTACGGGCGGTGTTTTGGCGCACTGAGGGCACCGGGGAGGAGCTCTTGCTCGTCCGAATCCAGAGGACCGGACGGGAGGCCGCGGGGTGGCCGGGAGCAGCGCCGGCAGCAAGCGAGGCGGCGGCCGGAGCTCATGGGGGCGGCGGCTACAGGATGCTCGGGACGACGGGGCAAGGGGGAAACGGGTCAGCGTCTCACCACGGAGCTGCAGGGATGGTTAACGGCTTGGGGACGGCTTGGTGACGACGGAACGGCGGCGACGATCTCCGGGCCGAGGCAGCGGAGACGAGCTTGATGGTGACGCTTCCAGCCGTCCGGGCTTGCTTCCTTCGCCGAGGAGATGTAGTAGACGATGGCAGCAAACGGCGGCGATGGCTCATTCGATGGTGCTCGCGAGAGAGAGACAGAGGAGGGGATGAGGGCGAGGGAGAGTGCGAGAGAGGTCGGGGGGCTACGTGGCAACGCTGCAGGGAGTCGCGGAGCAAGCAGGGAGGCAGGAGGTGGCCGGGCGCGTGGCCGCGTGCGGTGACCGCGTGCTCGGCGTCCTCCTGGCGCGGTGGAGACGACGACTGGCACTGCCAGTCAGCTGGGCCGGCCTGTTGGGTCGCTGGGCTGCACAGTGCCAGGCTGGACAGGGAGGTAAGCGCCTGGTAAGTTCTTTCCCTTTTATTTCTTTTTCTATTTTCTGTAATTTGTTTTGATTTAGTTTTAAACACTAAATCATTTTATTTACTTATGCCAATTTTTGTAGGGGCTAGTGGAATTATTCCAGAGCTCCTCAACAACTGGCATAATTTTTGGACATATATTAAATATATAACTAATATATTTCCAATGCAAATATTTATGCATTAACTCCAAATGCTCAAAATAAATACTTATGAGCTCCTAAAAATATTGGTTTGATTTTTATCTCTGTCCAATATTTTCAGAGAGCAATGTGAGCATTTTCTTGGACCTTTTTGGAGAAATTTTTATCTGGGTCATTTCCAGAAATGATTCTGAGGGTTTCACAAATCCTCATTTCAAATTTAAATGGAAATTAAACATGATGCACAAATGACTAGCTAGTCTAGGTCATACCAGAACTAGGGATGTGACAGAATCCTTCTATGGCCCTCCTCAGTTCCTGCTCAGAAATATCAAGGTAAATAATCGTGACGAAGGACGCCAGAATGAACGGAGCGGGGGAAAGAGTGATGACTTACCCAGCTTGGGGGGTTGTACATAGAAAACCCATCCCGCGGTTTAATACGAAGGAATTCTTCTTCTTCTCCTTTATACAAATCGGACAATATCCTTGCCAGAGCAGTGGCGGAGTCCGGACCTTTACGACCACAGCGGGAGGCATCATCTTCCCCGTTGTAGTGCCACATGGGCTTCCCCCGATAATGAAGCGGCTGCACTCCCCGCATTATCCATATTGCTATAACCTCGACTATTGTCAGCCCGGATTTGGCCAGTATCTTTATCCTGCTAATCAGGAAGTGTACTTCTTTGGTATCCTCCTCTTGGGGGACCTGAGGGCGCCAACTTCGGCGTGCCTTCGCGGAGCATTATTGAACTCAGGGGGAACCGTCCGGACTGGATCCGAAGGGGAATGTCATCAACATAAAACCACTCCGAGGGCCAGTTTTCAGGTGCCTTCTTGGGAGTACCGGACAGGTATCCGGTCTTGGCGACGCGCCATACTTCGGCTCCGCCCACTTGACATATGGATTCCCCCTGGTTGCAAGGGATGAGGTAGAACAACTTCTTCCATAACCTGAAGTGAGCCTTGCAACCCAGAAATAGTTCACAAAGGGCAACGTATCCTGCTATATGCAGCACGGAGGCAGGGGTGAAGTTGTGCAACTGGAGGCCATAGAACTCCAGGAGCCCGCGAAGGAATGGGTGGATTGGAAACCCGACGCCTCTTAGCAGATGCAGGATGAGGCATATTCGCTCCCCCGGGGATGGATTGGTAGATCTCTCCGCTTGCTCCCCGCCATTATAGGTGGCTAGTCCGGCTCGGACGAGGACCATGAACGCCGGTGGAAGAAACCCTTGGGTCTGCACTCTATTAAATGGCTTTGAGGAACAGAACATTCTTCCCAATCACCTGGCCTCGAGCTACGGGAGTGAGAGGAGGAGCTGCGGCGACCGGCCACGCTGGAATGATTTTTTCTGGGCGCGCTCTGGTGGATGCTCGCTCAAGGGAAGAAGGTGAAGCTTGGATCTGAGAATCCCCGTCCCTTCAAATAGACGGTTCGTCTACAGGACCGGGGTGGCAAATGCAAAAATGCCCCGGCTCCTCGTATTCGCTCGACACGTGGAGATGGCCATTATTGAAGCACAGAAGCCGAGGAGTGCGACATTGATGTGAATCCAGACACTGTTCATTGCAACAGATACTTTGGAGTATTCGGAGATGGAACCCGCCTTGCAATGCCGAAGACAAACTGCGCGGCAGACTCATCGTCATTGAAGCCTGGTTCAGGGGCTACTGAGGGAGTCCCGGATTAGGGGGTATCCGGACAGCCGAACTATATACTTTGGCCGGACTATTGAACCGTGAAGATACAAGACTCAAGACTTCGTCCCGTGTCCGGATGGGACTCTCCTTTGCGTGGAAGACAAGCTTGGCGATCCGGATATTATATTTCCTTCTTTGTAACCAACTCCGTGTAAACCCTATCCCCCTCCAGTGTCTATATAAACCGGAGGGTTTAGTCCTTAGGGGGACAATCATAATCATCATAGGCTAGCTTCTAGGGTTTAGCATCTACGATCTCGTGGTAGATCAACACTTGTAATACTCATATCATCAATATCAATCAAGCATGAAGTAGGGTTTTACCTCCATCGAGAGGGCCCGAACCTGGGTAAAACATCGTGTCCCTAGCCTCCTGTTACCATTAGCCTTAGACGCACAGATCGGGACCCCCTACCCGAGATCTGCCGGTTTTGACACCGACAGTTAGGTTTACCTTAATACTTCTTTTGTAGTTGCGGACGCTTGCAATAGGGGTTAATCATAAGTGGGATGCTTGTCCAAGTAAGGGCAGTACCCAAGCACCGGTCCACCCACATATATAATTATCAAAGTACCGAATGCGAATCATATGAGCGTGATGAAAACTAGCTTGAGGATAATTCCCATGTGTCCTCGGGAGCTCCTTTCTCATTATTAGAAATTGTCTAGGCTTATCCTTTGCTACATAAAGGATTGGGCCACCTTGCTACACTTTATTTACTTTATTTACTTGTTACTCGTTACTATTTATCTTATCACAAAACTATCTATTACCTACAATTTCAGTGCTTGTAGAGAAAACCTTACCGAAAACCTCTTATCATTTCCTTCTGCTCCTCGTTGGGTTTGACACTCTTACTTATCGAAAGGACTACGATAGATCCCCTACACTTGTGGATCATCAGGCATGCATTCACAAAAATCAGTATGGGTTTATTAAATCTAGAACTATACAAGACTGTATTGGGTGGAGTTTGGAGTATTTGCATCACTGTCATTAGTCCAAGAGACCTATCCTAATTCTTATAATGGATTTTGAGAAAGCTTTTGATTCTATTGAACATTCTACTATACTTCAGATTATGAAGCATAAAGGTTTTGGTGCCAAATGGATTAATTTGGTGGACATCCTCTGTTTTACTTAATGGAGTACCTGTTAAGTAGTTTAAATGTAAGAAGGGAGTGAGACAGGGAGATCCAGTATCCCCCTTGTTGTTTGTGCTTGCTGCAGACCTCCTTCAAATAGTAGTGAATGATATGATTGTAAAATGAGAGTTGCAGTTGCCCATTCCTTGCCATGATAGAGACTATCCAATTATTCAATATGCAGATGATACTCTTATTATATTCCCTGCTGATGAGCAACAATTATTGGCTTGGTAAAGAATGCTACTGGTTTTCTCTCAGTCTGCTGCTCTGTATGTGAACTATCACAAATCTTCAATGCTACCCATAACCCATTAATGTCACTCAGGAGGAAACTGCAAGATTAGCCTCAATTTTTGGCTGTCAGGTGGGCAAAATGCCATTCACTTATCTAGGCCTTCCAGTTGGTACTTCTAGGCCTATGATTATTGACCTCATACCATTGGTGGATTGTATCGAAAGAAGAATGACTGCCAGTTCCTCATTTCCTTCTCAAGGTGGAAGGTTGCAATATCTGAATTCTGCTCTGTCTTCACTGCCCATATTTTTCCTTTGCAGCATGTTCATCCCTCCTGGTATATTAAAGCAACTACATAGAATAAAAAGGCAGTGCCTATGGAGGAAAAATAAGCAAGAGCCAACCCCCTCTTTGGCAGCATGGGAATTAATTTGTAGACCAAAGAATAACAGTGGCTTGGGCATTCTTAATCTTGGCATTCAGAATATTGCTCTGTTGCTAAAGCATGTCAACAAGTTTTTAAATAAGGTTGATATTCCTTGGGTCAAATTGATTTGGGACTCCTATTACCATGGACTTGTGCCACATCGTACTACCCCTTGTGGGAGCTTTTGGTGGAAGGATATTTTGAAGCTTTTTGATCAATTTAGAGAAGTTTCATGGGTGGAGGTGCATCAAGGTTAGCTAATGGAAAATTGGAGACTCAGTGATCCCTTTGCAAGACATATTTCCAAGGTTATTCTCTTATTGCAAGGACTCCTTGGTTTCTGTCAAAGATGTTGCTCAATGCCAGGATATTCTTTCATGGTTTAACTTGCCTTTGTCTGAGCAAGCATACCAGGAAATGTTAACTATGAAAGTTATGCTCCTGTCTCATGATAAGAATCCTTCCTTAAAGGACATTTGGTTCTGGAATGGCACTAACAAATCATATATCTCAAAGGCCTTCTATACTTACATGCATTCCCACCTTACTTTCAACCCATTGCTTAAATGGGTCTGGTCAAGCTGCTTTACTATGAAGATTAAGGTCTTTGAATGGTTGCTCATCATGGATATGTTAAATACAAAGGACATGGTGGAAAGAAGGCACTAACACATTGATGATGGTGTAAACTATGTGATATGCCCATTCCAGACTAGAGAGGACAGGGAAAACTTGTTCTTCAACTGCAATTTCAGCCACAGAGTGTGGGAATACCTTCAAATTATTGGTCTTTTGGTGATGATATGTAGGATCGAAAGTATGTCTAGAGGGGGGTGATTAGACTACTTGACCAAATAAAAACTTATCCTTTTCCCAATTTTAGTCTTTGGCAGATTTTAGCTAACTTAGCACAAGTCAAGCAATCTTAACACAATTCAAGCAAGCATGCAAAGAGTATATGGGCAGCGGAGAGTAAAGCATGCAACTTGCAAGAATGTAAAGGGAAGGGTTTGGAGAATTCAAATGCAATTGGAGACACGGATGTTTTTTGTCGTGGTTCCGATAGGTGGTGCTATCGTACATCCATGTTGATGGAGACTTCAACCCACGAAGGGTAACGGTTGCGTGAGTCCACGGAGGGCTCCACCCACGAAGGGTCCACGAAGAAGCAACCTTGTCTATCCCACCATGGTCGTCGCCCATGAAGGACTTTCCTCACTAGCGGTAGATCTTCACGAAGTAGGCGATCTCCTTGCCCTTACAAACTCCTTGATTCAACTCCACAATCTTGTCGGAGGCTCCCAAGTGACACCTAGCCAATCTAGGAGACACCACTCTCCAAGAAGTAACAAATGGTGTGTTGATGATTAACTCCTTGCTCTTGTGCTTCAAATGATAGTCTCCCCAACACTCAACTCTCTCTAACAGGATTTGGATTTGTTGGAAAGAAGATTTGAGTGGAAAGCAACTTGGGGAAGGCTAGATATCAAGATTCATATGGTAGGAATGGAATATCTTGGCCTCAACAGAAGTCTAGGTGGTTCTCTCTCAGAAAATGCAAGTTGGAAGTGTAGGTTCGTTCTGATGGCTCTCTCCACGAATGAAGAGGAGGTGGAGGGATATATATATAGCCTCCACACAAAATCTAACCGTTACACACAACTTGCCAAACTCGGTGGGACCGAATTGGTAAACTCGGTCAGACCGATTCAGCAAATCTAGTGACCGTTAGGATTTTCGGTGGGACCGACATGCAACTTGGTAGGACCGATATGTTTAGGGTTAGGGCATAACGTAATCTTGGTGAGACCGATTACACAAACTCGGTGGCACCGATTTTGGTAATAAGCTAACCAGAGAGTTGGTTAGGTAAACTCGGTGGGACCGGTTCGCTCATTTCGGCGGGACCGAAATGTTACGAAAAGGAAACAGGGAGTTTACATTGCAATGTCGGTGGGATCGATCGCTCATCTCGGTGGTACCGAAACGTTACGAAGGGAAACAGAGAGATTACAATCCCGTCTTGGTGAGACCGAGATCCCTATCGGTGAGACCGATTTGCCTAGGGTTTGTGGCAGTGGCTATGACATCTGAACTCGGTGGCGCCGGATAGAAAGAATCGATGGGGCCGAGTTTGACTTTTGGTTTAGGTCATATGTGGATGTGGGAAAGTAGTTGATGGTTTTTGGAGCATATTACTAACACTATGAAGCAAGAACCTCATTAAGCAACACCTCATCCCTCCTTGATAGTATTGGCTTTTCCTATAGACGCAATGTGATCTTGGATCACTAAAATATAAAATGTAGAGTCTTGAGCTTTGAGCTTGAGCCAATCCTTTTGTCCTTAGTATTTTGAGGGGTCCACTTTTCTCATCCATGCCATGCCATTCATTGAGCTTTTCCTGAAATATTTATCTTGGAATAATGTTAGCTCAGTGAGCTATATGTTGTTAGGAATTACCAAAACCACCTAGGGATAGTTGCACTTTCAATCTCCCCCTTTTTGGTAATTGATGACAACATATAGATCAAAGCTTTGACAAATGATAATAAGAGTGAAAAGCATTATCGCTTTGAGAAGTATGTGATAAGCAAGGGCTCCCCCTAAATTTGTGCATAGTTTAAGATTTTCTTTGGACTACAAATGCACAAAGAGTTAGGCTCATGGGTTACTCTTCCATGTCACATACATCTTGGTGGAGCACTCAAAATGATAATAATTGAATGACTCATCACCAAGCAAAGTGAATGATCATATAGAGATAACAGGATAATGTCATCCAACAAGCATTAAGGTAGCATATGATCAAACACATGATCATCCAAGTATCACACAGACATAAGGTATCTCAATCAAGCAAATAAAGTTCAACCACCAAAGCAAGAGAGAATAAAAAGAAACACTCTCTCTCGAAGCCTATGATCTATACATTTTTCTCCCCCTTTGGCAACAAGTTACCAAAAAGTTCATAGAAAATGCATAGGACTAAATTGTCTCTCAGGCTTGATCTTCAGGTGATGGTGTAGAGATGGCTCCTTGGACGAAGACTTCAGTAGATGTGGATGGAACTAGTGGAGTAGGTGCTGGAGCTTGTTGCACTGGAGCTGTAGCTGGTGCAGATGAAGTGGCTCTGGTGTCTGTCACTGGCACTGCAGCTGATCTCTGAGCTCTAGGCACTCTGGCAAATGCCTTAGTGGTTGTCTTGCCCTTCCTCTCCTGGATATCATCCTGAAGTTGCTCAACAACAGACTGGATCTCAGTTACCTTCACATCCAAGTCATAGAACTTCTGCTCCATGATCCTCTCCAGGCTCTCCTGGTTTTGAGTCAAGGTGGCCAGCCCCTTCTCAATCCTCAGAGTGGATACAATCAAGTAGCCAAGTTGATCCTGTTTGCTCTTCAAAAAGTACTGAGATGCCTCTTCCATTGTTGGCATCTTGGTAGCCTTCTCAGTCCTTGCCTTCTCCTTCTTTGCTTCTACTTGCACAGAAGATGGTTCATCTTCATCCATAACCACTTGGTTGTCCTCAAAATCTGGATAGATAGGCATGTGATCCTTGTCCAACAAGTATGTGCCAGTGCCCATCTTGGAGTTAATCAGCTCCTGGATCTGTGGGGCATACCCACAACTTCTCTTTTGGTCAGCAGCTATCCTCTTGATAGTTTCAACTATAAGACTCATGACCTTGAACTTTTGTGGCACATCAAATAAGTGTAGCAGATTTATTGCATGGCCTCTGATCATGTTGTGATCACCTGACTTGGGCAAGAGATTGTGCCTGAGGATCCAGTTGATGGTTGGCAGTCCTGACAGAAGGTAATGTACTGATCCAAACTTGTGTGTTTCAACAGCAGCATCTGGGATCTCCTTGTACATATGTGCCATAGTGTTGCGATCCATCTTCTTCTTGGCATAGACATCCAAGTCATCCTCTTTCTCCTTAGGTGCATTGATCAGATTAGCCCATTCTTCAATTGTTGATTGGTACCTAGTACCTTCAGACATCCATACTATCCTGCCATCGGGATAGAAGTGTGCTGTGGAGTAGAATTGTATTATTAGCTCATCATTCCACTTTGTGAGCTTCTGCCCAACAAAGTCTGCCACTCCACAAGCACTGAAGCTGTCATACACACCAGGATAGTGTTCTTCATTCTCCTTGATGTACTTCCAGTCCACCCACCTCATGTCACACACTATTGGCTTCTTGTCCAGCAGCACTATCTCATAGAAATCCTGCTGTTCCTTTGTATGGAACCTGCAATCTACAGTAGTTCTCCTCCTGACTGCATAAGGATCAGTCAACCTCCACTGTCCGAGTCATGCATCCTTTCTCAGCTTCATGTTCTCAGCTACAGGATGAGCATCATTATGATTTGGAATTTTTGGCTTCAATTTTCTCAAGACATGGTCTTCCTCATCTTCTTCTTCAGCAACAGTTTCAGGCATTGGGGCCTTGTTCTTCTCAACAACTGATATGTTCCTGGTATTCCTCTTAGGTGCAGTATTGGGCTTGGAGGCAGCCTTGGGTGCTTCTTTGGGCTTTGATGAAGCAGCCCCTGATCTGATAGCATCACCCATAAGCTTCTGAGCTTTGGGTGCTGGTGCGGCAACCTCTTGTTCTTTTGCCTCTTCAGAGTCTCTCCTCATAGAGGGATTGCCAAGAACCTTGGTAGTAGTGGTTCTGACTCTCTTTTTCTTCTTGTCTTGGCCAATAGCTTCATCTTCTGACTCAATGGTAAACTTCATGGTTTCCCCAGTGGCAATGTTCCTAGGTTTGGAAGTGGGAATCCTTCTTGCAGGTGCCTTCTTTTGCATTCCTGGCTTAGTGGCTGCAGCTAAGCCATATTCTTTCTTGAGCACCTTCTTCTTGGAAGTGGCCTCATCCTCAATAGCCACATAGTCTTCATCCTCAGATTCTGAGGTTTTCTTCTTTCTGGCCTTGGTGGCAGCTTTGGGTAAGTTGCTTGCGGTGCTCCTGCTGCCATCATAGCTGCTAGAGGGACTAGTGCCCTCAGTCACTTGAACCTGCTCCTCTGACTTGTTCTGACTGTTACTCTGATCAGACATATTGCAAAGACTGACTGCAGACCCTGTGAATAGATATAGATGAGATAGAGTGGATGAGCATCAAAAAATACAGAGGTTTTTGCAAAAGAATGAGTCAAAAACTTAGTTTTAGTTTTCCACAGAAAGCATTTCGGATCTACCGATTTGTAAACTTGGTGATACCGAAGCAGCTTTTGGAACCTAAACTAGTGAACTCGGTCAGACCGAGTCACAGTTCGGTGGCACCGAGACTGTTAGGGTTTCACAAAGTCCTGAACTCGGTCACACCGATTTGCAATTCTCGGTCAGACTGAGAATCACAAGTGCAATGGCCTTAGCCGAATCGGTGGAACCGAGTTCTACAACTCGGTGGGTCCGAGATGGTTTCGCCGGAAACCTAACCCTAAATTTTCAATTCATATCTAATCTACGGAGTGTTTTGACTAGATAAGATAGTTTCAATCGTGGCAAGATTCATGGCGAACACAATGTGCTAGGAATCAGATAGGGATAGCACAATGATCGAGTCCATACCCTAGTTCGGTGATGAAATCGCTACAGCGGCAATGGCGGGGATGATTCCCGTTGACGGCGGTGGAGACCAGCGGCAGGAGGCAGCTGGCGACGAGGAGGATGATCCGGAGAACCTGGAGGCAGAGCAGGCTAAGCGCAGACGAAAGAGTTCAGAGAAAAATTTCCAAAGTTTTGCCCGTGGGTATATATAGCCCGACCCTGTCGGTGTGACCGAGTGGAACAACTCGGTGGCACCGAGATGCATAACTGCTAACAGTTACAACAACTCGGTGTGACCTAAAAGTTCAAGTCGGTTGGACCGAGATTGAAAACCTAGATCGACTTAGTGATCTCGGTATGACCGAAATGGAAGAATCGGTCGGACCGAAACGCACAAAGAAGTTTTGGAAGTTTAAGTCTATGACGAATCAGGGACTCCGAGTGCTCCTCACACAGAGTGGTTTAATCTGACTTGATCATATTTTGCGATGTAGCAAGAATAGAGTTTGAGACAAGAAAAGCATACATAGCTAGAGAAGGTTCTTAGGCATCCTTGTCCACCCACTTGGCAAAAGAAAAAGAAACCAATCAATCAAAACAACAAGTGGATGTCCTCGAATGAGTAAAATATGCAACCAACATGCTCACACAATAAAATGGAAAATGAAATATGTGGCAAAGCATGCAAAACCAATTCTAGCATCTATCAAGCAATTGGTGATGACTAGGTCATCTATATATGAGTATATCGACTTAGGAGTCAAATGAGAACATTTGATCATAGGTCATACTCATCGTTTAAGCTCAAGTGGGGTTACCACTTTTACATAATGCATTGATGTGTTCACACCATTAGAGTTGCTTTGACTCAATTCTTAGAGTAAAGCTCCCCCTAGATGTGAGATCCCCCCTTAGAGGGATGAACTAACCTTGGGTTTTGTCGATGATGAGTTCATGTAGGTGTTTAAGATGTGGATGCTCAATGTTGATGTAGATCATTTGGAGCAATCCTTTGGAGTGAGTTGCACTTTCAATACCTACACGGGTTAGTCCCGCAAGGAACAAACAAGGATATCCATAGACATAGAGTGATGCACACACAAGATGATGTCTATGAGAGAATTAGGTTACCTTGTCCCTTGTCTTACCAACAAGAGGGTTTGTGACTCCTTGAACTAGTGCAAGATGTGGAAGTTGATTGCACTTGTTGTTGCCAAAATGATATGAGTGAAATATGTTGGTGGAGTCACCCTCAAGAACTCTCTAGTTCTTCTTTGGGATCCACATCATCTTGATGGGAATCCTTGGAGTTGTAGTCGTACTTGATGAAGTAGAACTTGATGAAGTCTTGGGAACCCACTTGACCAAGGCCTTAGGAGCTTCTTCAAATGCATCAATCTCCTCTTGAAGCTTATCCTTGCCTTTTTGCTTGTGGTCTTGTGGTGGAAGATCATCTCGGGCTTGTGTTCCTTTGAAGGAAGTAGGATCATACTTCTCTTGTTGAGGAACAAACTTCGTCTTGGGGTATTGATCTTCTTCCCACTCAACTTCATTGGCATTGAACTTTCGTTCAAAACCAACACCTTGGTTCTTCCGGTGCCTTCCTTGCTTGCGTACAATTTCCTCAAATTGCTTACTCCCGGCAAGGCTCTTGTAAACACCTTTCTCTATAATTCCCTTCAATAAGCTATTTTCTTGCTCAAGTGTAACTTGGCTAAGAGAATCATTAGTGGAATCAAGAGAACTACTAGAAGCAACAACATTGGATTTAGCATGATTATTGTTAGTACTATAGGAAGAAACCTTCTTGTTCTTGTTACTAGACTTGACTTGAGGCATGTAAGTAGATAAGAGTAAATGCTTGGCAATGTAAGAAGAACTTTTCTTACAAAGATCATCATTGATTGCCTTTAAGAACTCATGTTCTTGCTCAAGGTTGAGCTTTTCAAAGCGTAACTTCTCATGAGTCCTTAAAAGTTCCCGATGATCTTCTAAGATAGTTTCATGAGCTAACTTAAGAGTGTTTAATTATTTAGTTAGAAGCTCAATCTTCTCCTTATCATTGTCATTCGTTTTATCTTGATTAGCATGATTAATTGACGTTTCATCATAGTATTCATCACTAGAGTTGTCAACAAGTAAGTAATCATCACCTAACAAGTCATCTTCATCACTATTGAAATCAACATACTCGGGGTGTGTTACCTTTGGGCCTTTAGCCATGAAGCATCTTCCAAGTCCTTCATTTGGTGAATCAAATATGTCGTAAGAGTTGGTTGACACAAGTACTAGACCGGCAACACCTTCATATTGAGTATATTCAGAGTCGGAGTGATAGCTTCTCTCGGAGTGATTGTCGGAGTCGGAGCCGGATACCCATTCACAACCATGGGCTTGATGTCTTCGTTTTGTGTAGCTCCTTGATGACTTGTCCTTCCTTTCCGAATCCTTGCTTCTCCGGGATGTTCTTTGTTCATAATGATCATCTCTACTCCTCCTTTCTCTTGGTGGTTATTATTCTCTTCTACTTCTCCTTTTAGGTGATTCTTCTCTTCTTTTGTAGAGTGCCGTACACTCATTGGAATAGTGTCCGGGTCTTCCACAATTGTAGTAATTACGCTCTCGACTAGAAGATCTTTTGTCATTGTAGGACCTTGACTTGGAGCTTTTCTCTTTGCTTCTACTCTTGTAGAACTTGTTGAAGTTCTTCACCATTAAGCTCAATTCTTCATTGAAGGTTTGTTTCTCACTTGATGATGTGGGGGCTTCACATGAGGCTTTGTAAGCACCACTTGACTTGTTGTGAAGTTCCTCCTTATCCTTGAGTGACATCTCATGAGCAAAAATTCTTCCAATGACTTCCGTTGGCTTGAGATCTTTGTAATTGGGCATCATTTGGATCAATGTGCACACGGTATCATATTTTCCGTCCAAAGCTCTTAGGATCTTCTTGATGATGAATTTGTCGGTCATCTCTTCACTTCCTAAGCCGGCAATCTCATTTGTGATAAGAGCAAGCCTAGAGTACATTTTAGCGACACCTTCACCATCCTTCATTTTGAACTTGTCAAGTTGACTTTGAAGCACATCCAACTCGGATTCCTTGATGGAGTCGGTACCTTCATGCATATCAATCAAAGTATCCCAAATTTCCTTTGCATTCTCAAGACGGCTGATTCTGTTGAATTCTTCGGGGCATAATCCGTTGAAGAGGATATCACAAGCTTGAGCGTTTTATTGCAGCATCTTCAACTCTTCCACGCTAGCTTCACGGTTCGGTTCTCTCCCATCAAAGAATTCACCTTGCAAGCCAATACACACAATAGCCCAAACGGCGGGGTTATGTCCAAGAATATGCATTTTCATCTTATGCTTCCAACTAGCAAAATTAGTACCATCAAAGTAAGGACCTCTACGGTGATAATTTCCCTCGCTAGATGCCATACTCTTCTAGGTTGTGAAACCAAGGCTATGACCACCAAAACCTATGGAAATCAAAGAAAATGGAGACCAAAGCTCTGATACCACTTGTAGGATCGAAAGTATGTCTAGAGGGGGGTGATTAGACTACTTGACCAAATAAAAACTTGTCCTTTTCCCAATTTTAGTCTTTGGCAGATTTTAGCTAACTTAGCACAAGTCAAGAAATCTTAACACAATTCAAGCAAGCATGCAAAGAGTATATGGGCAGCGGAAAGTAAAGCATGCAACTTGCAAGAATGTAAAGGGAAGGGTTTGGAGAATTCAAACGCAATTGGAGACATGGATGTTTTTGTCGTGGTTCCGATAGGTGGTGCTATCGTACATCCACGTTGATGGAGACTTCAACCCACGAAGGGGAACGGTTGCGTGAGTCCATGGAGGGCTCCACCCACGAAGGGTCCACGAAGAAGCAACCTTGTCTATCCCACCATGGCCATCGCCCACGAAGGACTTGCCTCACTAGCGGTAGATCTTCACGAAGTAGGCGATCTCCTTGCCCTTACAAACTCCTTGGTTCATCTCCACAATCTTGTCGGAGGCTCCCAAGTGACACCTAGCCAATCTAGGAGACACCACTCTCCAAGAAGTAACAAATGGTCTGTTGATGATGAACTCCTTGCTCTTGTGCTTCAAATGATAGTCTCCCCAATGCTCAACTCTCTCTCACAGGATTTGGATTTGGTGGAAAGAAGATTTGAGTGGAAAGCAACTTGGGGAAGGCTAGAGATCAAGATTCATATGGTAGGAATGGAATATCTTGGCCTCAACACAAGTGTAGGTGGTTCTCTCTCAGAAAATGCAAGTTGGAAGTGTAGGTTCATTCTGATGGCTCTCTCCACGAATGAAGAGGAGGTGGAGGGATATATATAGCCTCCACATAAAATCTAACCTACACACAACTTGCCAAACTCGGTGGGACCGAATTGGTAAACTCGGCCAGACCGATTCAGCAAATCTAGTGATCGTTAGGATTTTTGGTGGGGCCGCATGCAACTCGGTAGGACCGATATGGTTAGGGTTAGGGCATAACGTAATCTCGGTGAGACCGATTACACAAACTCGGTGGGACCGATTTTGGTAATAAGCTAACCAGAGAGTTGGTCAGGTAAACTCGGTGGGACCGGTTTGCTCATTTCGGTGGGACCGAAATGTTACGAAAAGGAAACATGGAGTTTACATTGCAATCTCGGTGGGACCGATCACTCATCTCGCTGGTACCGAAATGTTACGAAGGGAAACAGAGAGATTACAATCCCATCTCGGTGAGACCGAGATCCCTATCGCTGAGACCGATTTGCCTAGGGTTTGTGGCAGTGGCTATGACATCTGAACTCGGTGGCGCCGGATAGAAAGAATCGGTGGGGCCGAGTTTGACTTTTGGTTTAGGTCATATGTGGATGTGGGAAAGTAGTTGAGGGTTTTGGAGCATATCACTAAGCACTATGAAGCAAGAACCTCATTAAGCAACACCTCGTCCCTACTTGATAGTATTGGCTTTTCCTATAGACTCAATGTGATCTTGGATCACTAAAATATAAAATGTAGAGTCTTGAGCTTTGAGCTTGAGCCAATCCTTTTATCCTTAGTATTTTGAGAGGTCCATTTTTCTCATCCATGCCATGCCATTCATTGAGCTTTTCCTGAAATATTTATCTTGGAATAATGTTAGCTCAATGAGCTATATGTTGTTAGGAATTACCAAAACCACCTAGGGATAGTTGCACTTTCATGATATGATTGGGATTGCTGTTAATGCATGGAGAGAATTCAACAAGGCTTTTTTTGCTGAGATAGCTTTCACAACATGTTGGAATATTTGGATAATCAGTAATGCAAAAGTCTTCAGGCATTAGTGATACGTCTCCAACGTATCTATAATTTATTAAGTATTCATGCTATTATATTATCATTCTTGGATGTTTTACAATCATTTTATAGGAACTTTATATCATTTTTTGGGACTAACCTTTTGACATAATGCCCAGTGCCAGTTGTTTTTTGCTTGTTTTTTACATCGCAGAAAAGCAATACCAAATGGAGTCCAAACACAGTGAAACTTTTTGGAGATTTTTTAGGACCAGAAGACATCTAGTAGGGGGGCACAACCGCGCGCCTGGGGGCCCAGGTGTTCCTTGGTGGGTTGTCACACCTTGGTGGCCACCTACACCGCCTCTTCTCCTGTCGGCGTTCTGGGAACGAGGGTACCCAGACTTGCCTGCCTGCGGCTTGCAGCGTGGCTCAAGGAGTGGTCTAGTACGGCCCATCTTCATCAACGCATGCTCAAGACCCTCACGAGGGGCCAAGCCTCGCGGGGTGGACGACAGGAGGCTTCCTCGAGCACGGCCTCGTCAGGCTGGCTCGCGAGGAGGCAGAGAGATCAAGGCAGGGTACCTCATGAGGTGCTCATGACGCAAGCCATGATGACCAAGGCCAGGCGGGCGCCAGGCGGGCGCCAGGCGGGCACCGGCCTGCGCAGAGTCCTTGTTTTCTCTTTGGTGCAAAGGGGGCAAGCGCGGGCAAGGGTATCAAGCAAAGGCAACCATTTCGGTGCAACAAGACCAAGACCAGCAGGACGGCAGAACGGAGGTCATCGTGGAGCCCAAACCGGCGTCATTGTCAGGGTCTTTGGCAGGAGAGCACCAACTTTAGTCAGGATAAGTGTACTAGATGTTCCCCTTCAAAATGGCCAATTGTTGGCGCCCTTCCCGCTCAATATTTGGGGAGAGGCCCAGGGCCTCCGCCTATAAATAGGACTAGCCACCCACAAGGTAGAGGCATCGAGAGAACAAGGATAGAAAGATAGAGAGAGAGAGAGAGGCGGCTGAACTCCCCCTAGCAGTTCACCGCGCCCGCCAAGAACAGACCCTCGCGAGGCTATTCTCCCTTGTACTACTCATCATCAGCCCCAGAGGCAATCCACACACCACACACTGGAGTAGGGTGTTACACCACAATGATGGCCCGAACCAGTATAAACCTTATGTCCCTTGTGTTGTTCTTCGTGTTGTTTTAGATCCTTGTGAGGCGACGAGACACGGGTAGGCAGTAGGTGTGATCTCCGCGCGCACCCCAGAATTCGAACCTTGAGGGTCTGCCGGAACCCCCAATCCGATATTTGGCGTGCCAGGTAGGGGTGCGCCGGAATCTGCCTTCCGTCGCCTCGTGTTTCGCCGCCCATTGCCTCATCCTCATCATGTCCGGCAACCCAATGGGCAATCCTAATCCTTGGGCGGCCTAGCCCGCCCACGCAGAGCCGCTTGCCAGGGAGACCTCAACCCCGTGCCCCAGGCAGCCCACGGTCCGCAGGGCACTGTGGGTCGCGGGCGATGCGGTCAGACGACACCAGCTCTCACAATGCGGCAGGTGCGGTCGGCAGCGAGGGCCTCGAGCCACGCCGTGGCCACGGCGCCGTACTCACGGCCAGAGCAGGCGAACTCAAGGGCCGCGCTCACGGTAGCTCGAGAACTACTACAGTGCAGGCTGCTAGAGGGCGGACGCGACGTGCTACTGGAGCGGGTGGCAGAGCTCCTGGGCTCCGCCGCCTCGGGGGCTCACCCCTTCTGCACCCAGCTGCCGCCTCAGGCCCAAGGCGGACCGCACTGAGGCCCCACGCGCGCCCACATAACCCCAAGCGGATTCCAGGGACACTCCAATGCCAACCTGTCCGTCAGCGCCTGGCCACCAACGGTGCCGCCTCCGCCTCCAACCAGCGAAGGGGGATCCACTACAGCCCACGGTCCCGGTGAGCCGCCACGCTACCACTCCTAGGTTGGCACCACGAGCAGAACTGCGTGGCGCATGGGGCACTACGGTGAGGCATTCGGGGCAGCGGCCCCGGAGGCGTATGTGCCCCACATGGTGGATCAAGGACACGCACAGGAGGAAGACCCTCGACCTCCTGGCGCGCGTCCTCATCAGCGAGCTCTACACCAAGATGGCTCACTGCGTCAGCCGCCCTCCGAAGGAACCCTTGGCGGAGGGCGCGGCGCTCCCGAGCGCACTCAAGCACGTTTTCTACGTCATTCTCCGCCCTAGGCATGCGCGGAGGACCACGGACCAGCACTCCCCCCTGGGCAGGGGGCTGGGGGCTGGCAAACTCGCAATGGCCGGACGCGCCTTGCCAGAAGCCTGGCCCAGAGCCAGTCCATCCTCCAAGGAAGAACGCAAGGCCGACCTCAGCCAGTCGCCGTCCACAATTGATCAAAGAGCCCAGGGCAGGCTGGCTATGCCCCGGGAGGGCTCGCGAAGGATGGTCGCGAGGTGCACACAATCAGGACGCATCACAGGATCGCCCACCTCTCCAACCGGCCTCACCACAAGGGCAGTGCTGGAGCTCGGGGCGCTCGGGGAAGGTGAAGAGGGCGAGGCCTGGAGGGATGGCTCCTCAGCCATCTCCGTGAACTCGGCAGGAAGGGCCCTACAGGGCAATGATCAGCTGAAGCAGCAGGAAAGTAAGGAACTGAGAAAGGGAAAGGCTTACTCATCAGTGGCGAAGTACATCATGCGCTTCAGTAGGCGACAAGGGTAATCATCACCCAAGGCCTCCCTTCTCTTTCGGAGAGCCTCGAAGTCCACGCGGGAGCGGCCCAGGAGCTCGGCACAGGGGTCAGCCTGCGACGAGGAAGAAGCGCCAAAGTGACCAGCGTCAGGGACATCGTCCTGGCGCACGCCGCCAGGCGCCGCACCAAGAAGGGTGACCGGGGCCTCAGGGGCCTCTGCCGCGGGAGCCGTGGGCCGCGGCTCAACACCTTCAGCCGCCGCAGGGCAGGCCTCAGGAGCTGCCACCCCAGGAGTGCTGCATGGGGTCATCATCCCGGCAGTGGCCCCCTCAACCTCCGGTGGCCCTTGCCTCCCAGCTCCACCACTCGAGGAAGGACCGTCGTGGGCAACCGGAAGGGCAACCACCACAACTGGGTTCTCACGACGTCCCACAAGGCGTGCGGGGTGCAGCCCCCATTCGTCGAAGCTGGGTGAGGGAGTCCTGGACTAGGGGGTGTGCGGACAGCCGGACTATCATCGTCCGCCGGACTCCAAGACTACGAAGATACAAGATTGAAGACTCCGTCCCATGTCTGGATGGGACTTTCCTTGGCGTGGAAGGCAAGCTTGGCGATATGGATATGTAGATCTCCTACCATTGTAACCGACTCTGTGTAACCCTAGCCTCCTCCAGTGTCTATATAAACCGGAGGGCTTTAGTCCGTAGGACACAACATACATTACAACAATCATACCATAGGCTAGCTTTAGGGTTTAGCCTCCTTGATCTCATGGTAGATCCACTCTTGTACTACCCATATCATCAATATTAATCAAGCAGGACGTAGGGTTTTACCTCCATCAAGAGGGCCCGAACCTGGGTAAAACATCGTGTCCCTTGTCTCCTGTTACCATCTGCCTAGACGCACAATTCGGGACCCCCTACCCGAGATCCGCCGGTTTTGACACCGACATTGGTGCTTTCATTGAGAGTTCCTCTGTGTCATCACTGATAGGAAGGATGCCTCCACCCGTCTTCAAAGACGGTATTTTCGCCAAAGGGGCCTTGGCCGCCGGCCAATCTATCCGACTAGGCGGTTTTCTCATGACCGTCTGTCCGGCCACTGCCTCGACAATGACTTCCCAAGTCGTCAAAAGCAATCTCTGTGCCAGCTCAGAATTCTCCGAGCGGCTGGATCCAATAGAGCTCTCGTCTGTCAACGAGCTCTTGGATCGCATCGCCGCCCTGGGAGTCGCTACAGACTACGACCAGATTGGGCTTAAAACCGATCTGAGAGAGATTAACTCTCCCCAGGTCACCCACCACGTCGCAGTGGTAGAGGAACAATGCGGCGACTCTTCGCCTATATTGAAAACTAGTCACGTCCGGATTCCCGAACCCTCCATGCCGGATCACCGCAGAGGGACGGACTTTGATCGAGCATTGAACTTAAAATCATGCATCGTTCCGGACTCGCTGGATCATGACCAGCAATCCAAGCTTCCGAATTCGAAAACTCCCCGGCCATTAAGCCCCAAGATGGGTAGGGATCCGGATTTTATTCCACCCACCCGCCCAGACATATGCGATCTATCTCTAATACGGAAAGAGCCGCTGAAACAGTACATCACTACTGGGCCAGATTCCTCCTGGTTATGGACAGGATAAAGGACTGCCGAGAGGAAAGCGCAATCTCAATCTTTTGCAATAATTGCACGGACAAGGGAATATTAAACGCCATCGGCCGCCGTAAAATTATACGCTTCACCGATCTAGCGTCCATAGTACGAAAGTACTGTGCAATGGAGAGTTTCCGGAAAACCGAAAATCAGTTTTGGGATAATCCGGCCCCGAATACAACCCTAGTCCGCAATAAAAGGGTGCATCACACTCAGGCCCCAGATACAAAAACCAAAAAGCAAAAACCCCATAAAGGGCACGGAACCGTACTAGAGGGATGGCTCAATGGACCCTGCAAGCTACATAGTACAGAGGGAGCCATCCCAACACATAGCCTTCGAGCATGTTGGATATTACGGCAGGTGGCCAAAAGTGGCGAGGAGCTTCTAGCCCCGGAAAACCACTCCAACAATACCGGTACGGTATCAACAGTCTTCGAGACCTTCGCATCGAACAATATGCGAAAACGAACAATCCGCGGCCTCGCCGAAGTCTACCAAGTAGCAACAGCAAATCCATGGAGCGACACAGCCATCACCTTCAACGCCAGCGACGAACCTAAATTCCGAACAGCCCGAGCACCAGCCGCACTGGTGCTTAGTCCCATAGTGGACGGCTTTCGACTTACAAAGGTCCTCATGGATGGCGGCAGCGGACTAAACCTCATCTACGAGGAAACTCTTCAAAAAATGGAAATTGATTGGAGCCGTATTGAGCGAAGCAGCACAACCTTCAGAGGAATAATCCCTAGCCGGGACGCGCGCTGCACCGGAAAAATCACACTCGATGTGGTGTTCGGCTCGCCGGACAATTACAGATCCGAAGAAGTCACGTTCCAAGTGGCCCCGTTCAACAGCGGGTATCACGCTATATTAGGACGAGAGGCATTCACAATTTTTCAAGCCGTACCCCATTACGGGTATATGAAGCTCAAAATGCCTGGGCCCGGCGGAATAATCACTCTTGCTAGTGATCCGGACATACCACTCCACGCCGAAAACAAGACAGCCGCACTAGCCCTGGAGGCATTATCCGAGGCCCTAGCGGCAGAAGAACTCACCGCGCTGCGCTCTACGGTGAACAGGGACGATGTAATACTCGACAAAAGATCCAAGTCCACCTCCTTCAAACCAGCTGATGAAATAGTGAAATTCCAGGTCCATCCAACGGACCCAACAAAGACGGCCTCCATTGGGGCACAATTAAACCCCAAGGTAGACGCCGCACTGCGCGAATTCCTTCGGGAAAATTGGGACATTTTCGCCTGGCATCCTTCGGACATGCCCGGAATCCCACGCAGATCGGCAAAACAGTTGAGGCATACGTGGACGACGTAGTCATCAAAACAAAACACGTCGAAACTCTAGTAGACGATTTGAGGCTCACATTCGACAACCTCAGAGCATATGACATCAAGCTAAATCCGGAAAAATGCGTTTTCGGCGTACCTGCCGGAAAGCTGCTGGGCTTCATTGTATCCGGTAGAGGAATTGAAGCAAACCCGGCTAAAATCCGAGCTCTGTCACAGTTGGATATCCCAAAAGACCTCAAATAGATACAAAAATTAACAGGATGCGTGGCAGCTCTAAGCCACTTTATCTCCCGTCTAGGAGAAAAGGCATTTCCCCTCTATCGCCTCCTCAGGCGCACCGAACACTTCGAGTGGACGGATGCTGCCACTGCCGGACTCGAAGAAATAAAGGCCATACTGGCAACAAATCCAGTCCTGGCTGCACCCAATCTGGGCGAACCAATGTTGTTATACATCGCAGCAACGCATCAAGTTGTAAGCGCGGTACTCGTCGTCGAACGAGAGACAGAAGGGCATAAATTCCCTCTTCAAAAACCAGTGTATTATGTATCCACTGTGTTAACCCCCTGCAAGTCCCGTTACCCACACTATCAGAAGATAACGTATGCGGTGTTCATGGCATCCCGGAAGCTCCGACACTACTTTCAAGAGTGTTCGATAACAGTGGCCTCCGAAGTACCACTCAATGACATCATAAATAACCGTGACGCAACGGGTAGCATTGCAAAATGGGCCATTGAGCTCTTACCATTCGATATAACTTAAAAACCTCGGTGAGCTATAAAGTCACAAGTTTTGGCTGACTTTGTCACTGAATGGACCGAGGCCGAACTCCCTAAAGAGTACGGCGCATACTCCAATTGGATTATGCATTTTGACGGCTCTAAAATGTAGGCCGGACTGGGGGCTGGCGTCGTATTGACGTCCCCAACCAGGGACACAGTCCAGTATGTACTTCAAATAATGTACACGGACTCCAACAACGCAGCCGAATACGAGGCCCTGTTACATGGTCTCCGGATGGCAGTCTCCATGGGCATTCAACGCCTAGAGGTGCGCGGGGATTCAAACCTTGCAATATCCCAAATAAATGGAGACTTTGACGCCAAGGATCCGAAAATAGCAGCATATCGCAACGCTGTCCTAAAAATGTCAGCTCGGTTTGAAGGACTCGAATTCCATCACATAGCCCGAGATAATAACCAAGCGGCCGACATACTGGCACGCATCGGTGCGAAACATGACGCTGTCCCTCCAAATATCTTCCTGGAACGGCTCTTCAAGCCATCCGTACTATGGGAAGAGGAGCCCGGAAGTGACAAACCGGAAAAAACCGCGCCAACCGGCGATTCAGCCGATGACATAACACCTTCAGCCCATGACATAATGGCAGTCATAATCGCCCCATGGACAGAACCATTCCTAGCCTACTTGCTTAGGAAGGAACTTCCCGAAGACCAAAACGAGGCCCGCTGCATAGTCCAGCGATCTAAAGCCTACAAGGTCCATGAGGGAGAACTTTATAAGAAAAGCACAACCAGAGTCCTTCAAAGGTGTATCTCCGAACAAGAAGGGCGAAACCTCCTGGCTGAAATTCATGCCGGACTAGGCGGACACCATGCAGCAGCTCGGGCTCTTGTAGGAAAGGCATTCTGTATAGGGTTTTATTGGCCGACGGCCCGGGCAGATGCTCAGGACTTAGTCCAAAGATGCGTCGGTTGTCAGCTCTTTGCTAATCAGAGCCATATGCCACCCACCGCCCTCAAAACTATACCCATTACCTAGCCGTTCGCGGTCTGGGGGCTTGACATGGTTGGACCCCTCAAAGGGGGAACCCACAAGCAAAGGTACCTATTGGTCATGGTGGACAAATTCACCAAATGGATAGAGGCCAAACTAGTCAGAACGGCAGAGTCCGGACCAGTGATAGACTTTATCTCCGGGGTGGTACACCATTTTGGTGTCCCCCACAGCATCATCACCGATAACGGCACGAATTTTATGGCCGATGAGGTTAAATCATGGTGCAAAAACATGGGCATTAAGCTCGACTACGCTTCATTCTATCACGCTCAAACCAACGGTCAAGTGGAACGAGCAAATGGTCTAATAATGAGCGGCATTAAACCCAGGCTAGTGCGGTCACTTACTAAATCAGACACGCACTGGGTAGAGGAGCTCGACTCCATGCTCTGGGGTTTGCGGACAACGCCCAACCGTACTACCGGATTCACACCATTTTTTATGGTATACGGCGCAGAGGCAGTTCTGCCCTGCGACATTATTCATGACTCACCTCGCGTGCGCATGTATGAAGAAAGAGAAGCCGAGCTGGATCGGCAGGACAACTTGGACGCATTGGAGGAAGAACGCGACGTAGCCAAGGCTCGTTCTGCATTCTATCAGCAGCAGGCTCGAAGATATCAAAGCAGAGAAGTACGGGCCAAGACTTACAACGTTGGCGAACTAGTTCTATGCCTGCCGGACAAGAAAAAGGACAAGCTCAAGCCCAAATGGGAGGGCCCCTTCATTATCGATCAAGTACTGACCGACGGGGCGTACCATCTACAAAATGCGTCGGACAACCGACTCGAGCCGAACCCATGGAACGCAGCCCGCCTCCGAAGATTCTATGCCTAGCGCCGGACAAAGAGTTCGTCCCCTTCCCTTGTTCAATTTTTTTTACACTTCGGCTGTCCTTTGTTTCTCTTTCTTCTCTTAACCCTTTTACCACAAAGCCCGTAAGGGCCTATTTGTGCATCGTTCACATACACTTGATGTGCCATCCGCACTCATTATACCTGGGGGCTTCTTTTCCAGAAGCTCAATTATAAGGGATTCATGCCCAGCACATGTGTCAAGCTTCCACATGTACCTTTTACTCACCATTATATGCATCGATATGACTTAAGTTTTGGCCAAGCTGGGTTGCTTGGCTCCTGTGATTACCCCTACATTCCCGATTGTTCGGCTAGGAGGTAAAGGGAGCACCTCTGCGATTGTTACTGCCGGGTCAGCCGGATGTGTACCTCAGACTGGGTGAAGCCGAAAGCTAGCGTTCTTAAGGGAATATTCGGTCGGTGACTTGAAAGATGATTTTTTTACCTACTTATTTATCTGCCCCCACATGTTTTTCTGCTTTTTTCACAGTCCGGGAATGCACTTTAGGGTATGCCCCCCAGGGAAAGGAACCCTTAACGGAACTATTCTCCCTGGAAGATGTTTCTTACTAATCATGTAATATAACATAACTAGTTGGGCACTTGTCTGATAAAGCACTAATGACCCCTACGCCTGGTCTCCATGCATACCCCGGTTGTTTCTTAACCAAGAAGGTATTCGGACACACTCCAGACTCTAGGGTCCCGAGGTTGAAGCGAAAAGGTCGGCAAAGACAAACGATCTACAATCCGGCTAGAAGGCATTTCACATGTCATTTTAAAAGACATTGTCATATTTACTGATTGTATTCCTCCTCAATCCCGTCTAACAAGCTGTCTAACTTACAGTCCCGTTGGGAAAATTTAGCAGCCAACTCTACTTGGCTGTATACTAAACTCACAGGGATCTCCTTCCCATCAGGCCCCACAGGTCCAACTTCGGCCATGTGGTTGGGATCCGCCTTCTTGTAACACGTCTTCACCATGGCCCAAGCCTCCCTGGCACCTTGACGGCAAGCCGAAATCTTCCACAAACGGAAGCACTGCCGCACTCCCTGAAGCTTCTCCGCAAGCTCCCCAAGGCCCTCAGGTAGGGAAAGGGCTGGCCATAAAGCCTGGACGACGACGCTCATTGCCTGTCGAACTCGTTCGAGCAGTTGCAACAGCTCGGGAAGTTGATCACCCGTTGACATGGGCATCTCCTCCGCAGGGCGACCTGTGAGTATACCTACAAGACATATTATGTCAATTTCCTTCCTCGCCGAACTCTTCTTTTCAAAGGAGTCCGCTCAAGCACTTACTATAAATGCCGCGACGAAGCCGCTGATTCTCCTTAACGGAGCCGGACAGCCCGGCTCGAGCGCCTTTCAGCTCTTCTCCGAGCTTGGCGTTGGCATCCTGGAGCTTGTTCCTTTCTTGCTACACCCTATTCAGCACCCTCTCGCCGGCCTTCAGCTAGCGCAGTAACTCTTGCCTGTCCGGATCTTGTCCGGCGGCACTTGCAATGTCATTATTAGACTTGCGCGCACGCCGCACAGCGCTTATATTTATTAATAAAAATGTGTTACCAGGAGGGGTCTCTGCGTTTCCTCCTGCGGCAGCAAGTGCGGCCTCAAGTTGGGCTTTGCACTCTTGCAGCTCCTGAGACAGCTGGGCATTCTTCTCGGTAAGAGCCTGCATTTCAAATTATCCTTAAATTAGTTATCATAACTACTTTAAGTCTCGGGGGCTACTGGCATATATAACCATTAAATTCCCTTACCCGTATGTCTTTTACATACTGCTCCGTGGCTCTGGTAAAACCGTCTTGAGCAGCACGGAGGTGCGCGTCCCCTGCATTAAAGGTGTCCAATGCCTCAGGGGAGAAGCACGCTTCAGGAAATACTATCCGGCGGCGCCTGTGGTTCATGGCGCTCTCCACCTCAGACTTGGTGGCAGACAGTCTGTCGGCATCCTCCGTTGGAGGAGTATCCGGCCTGCGCCTTGCGCTTGCCTCCCCCTCCAGGCCGGGCGCTGGAGCCTGGCTGGGGTAGGTCGGATCGGCAACCTCTACGCCCGTAGTCCAGCGGGCGCTTTTTCTCCTACAGAGATCATGAGCACTCAGACGCTTCCTAGAAATGTTGCTCTGAAAATTTAAATACGAGCTATACCTTTGCGGCGACATTTCAGTCCGTGCTGCGCTCCTTTTCCGCCTGCTGGTCCGGACTGACCTTTGTTGGTCAGCCGCCGCGGGCTCGGCTTCCCGCCCTGAGGGCGCTTCCTGTAGAACACCATCGTTCGCGAAGGTTAGAAATGGGCAAGGAAGAGATAATGGTGTCCGGACCTCGGTCACAGTCACCTAGGAAGCCGGACATAGTCCGGGGTAGTCCGCCGTAATGGCGACTAAAGCGTTATCCATGCTGAGTTGGTGGAACACCCCGTCGATCAGCTCCACCTTGATATCCGGGTCCTCTTCGGAGGCCGGATCCTGGGATCTTTCTGGATCCTCGGGTTGCGGAGCGGGACTTATCATGTCCTCCACGATCCGGCGTAGTTCCTGCGCTGAAGACATAATGTAAGAAGCCTAAACTTCGAAAGCATGGGTTGAGCCCTTAGAAGTGTTCGCTTACCTAGCCTCTAGGGTTGTTCATGGAAAACCCATTCAGGGGGTTCGTTCGAAGGAAGTCCTCCTTCTCCCCCTTGTACAGGCCAGACAGGATCTGCACCAGATCCTCGGTCGAATCCGGCCCTTCGCGGCCATGACGGGTGGCATCGTCTACCCCGTTGAAATCCCACATGGGGTGGCCTCTGTATTGCAATGGCTGTACCCCCTGCATGATGCATGTTGCCATGAGTCCAATCATGGTCAACCCAGAATGGGCCAGTAATCTTATTCAGCCCATCAGGTAATGGACGCTCTTGTCTTCCTTCAATCGGGGGCTCCACGGGCGCCAGCTGAGGCGTTTCTTCAGAGGAGCAGCATTGAACTCCGGGAGGCCAATCCGGACTGGGTCCGGCAGCAGAGCGTCTTCTATGTAAAACCACTCGGAAGGCCAGTCTTCGGACGCCTTCTTAGGGGTACCGGTTGGGTATCCGGTCCCGGCAATGCGCCATATTTCGGCGCCGCCCACTTGATATATAGATCCCTCGTGAGAACGAGGTACGAGGCAGAACAGCCTCTTCCACAGTGCAAAGTGGGGCTCGATACCCAGGAATAGCTCGCAAAGAGCTATGTAGCCCGCGATATGCAGGATAGAGGCGGGCATAAGGTGGTGGAGCCGGAGTCCGTAGAACTCCAGGAGCCCGCGGAGAAACGGATGTATTGGGAATCCGAGTCCCCTTATCAGATAGGGGACGAAGCATACCCGCTCCCCTTTGTTGAGACTTGGGGTAGCCTCCGCTTGCTTCCCACCTTGGTAGGTGGCCAGCCCGGCTCGAACCGGGACCATGAAGGCCGGAGGGAGTTATCCCCCCGCTTGGAGCTTCACTAGCTCGTTGTGTGTAACATAGCACCTCCTCCAATCTCCAGGCTGCGGGCTGGGAGCGCGAGAAGAGGAGCCGCGTCGACGGTCCATGGTGGAATGGATTTTTTAGGTCAAAAGCGCTCCGATGAGTATTCGCGGAAGGAAGATGGTGTGGTTTGGATCTGGATTTTTGCCTCTTTTGTAGGCAGATGACTCGCACGACTAGGGGGTGGAACATAAAAGACACCCTGGCTTTTCGCATTCGTGCGACGCGTGGAAGAAGGCCATTATTGGGCATAGAAGCCAAGAAGCACAGTATTTATGATGAAGCCGGACACTGTTCGGCAGGTACATGGAACTTTAAGGGAGAACCCGCCTTGCAACGCCGAAGACTATATACGCGCTGGACTTATCGTCATTGAAGCCTGGTTCGGGGGCTACTGAAGGAGTCCTGGACAAGGGGGTGTCCGGACAGCCGGACTATCATCGTCCGCCGGACTCCAAGACTACGAAGATACAAGATTGAAGACTCCGTCCCGTGTTCGGATGGGACTTTCCTTGGCGTGGAAGGCAAGCTTGGCGATACGGATATGTAGATCTCCTACCATTGTAACCGACTCTGTCTAACCCTAGCCTCCTCCGTTGTCTATATAAACCGGAGGGCTTTAGTCTGTAGGACACAACATACATTACAACAATCATACCATAGGCTAGCTTTAGGGTTTAGCCTCCTTGATCTCGTGGTAGATCCACTCTTGTACTACCCATATCATCAATATTAATCAAGCAGGACATAGGGTTTTACCTCCATCAAGAGGGCCCAAACCTGGGTAAAACATCGTGTCCCTTGTCTCCTGTTACCATCCGCCTAGACGAACAGTTCGGGACACCCTACCCGAGATCCGCCGGTTTTCACAAAATCGCCCCTATTTGAGAAAAGGTACAACAGGGCGCCCCCATGCCGGATGCTGCCGGGGGAAGGGTCCCCAGTTAGGATCATGAGAACCTTCCTCAGTGCTTCAGGCGTTTGATATTCCTCCTGGAGCCTCATGCGGTCTCCACGCCCCCCGAAGGCCCACATCCGGCAGGAATGGCGCTGGAGCGGGGCAATACGGCATAGGAGGAACTCCTTCACCACCTTGGGTGCCGTCACACCGAGCGCCCTCAAGTTCACGAAGCGATGCCAAACGAAGACGAGCCGGGGGCTCATGAGTGTCACATGGCCCCAGCCTGAATTGGGGATAGCGGGCATGGTTGGCTCCGAAAGCAGGGGGCTGGGCACCCCGACATCCACGTACAACCACCGCTCACGGAACCCGGTTGCAGGCGGAGGAAGGCTGAAATCGATTCCCGAAGCCGCTGTTTCTGGTGCGGCAAGGAAGCTCACGCACCCCGAGCATTGGGTGGGGTCACTGAGACGCAAAGAGAAGAAGTGGCGCAGCAAGGCAACTGAAGGAGGGATGCCCATCATCGCCTCACAGACAAAAGCGAAGACGGTAAGAAGGGTAATGGATTCGGGATGCAAATGCATCATGTGGATCTGGTAATGGGAAAGCACAACGTTGAAGAAATCAGAAAAGGAGGGATCCAGTCCCGCCCACAGGGCGTCGGCAAAGTACCGGACCTCGGTGACTATTCTATCAATGGAGAAGTGAGACGCGGGCCAGACCGTCGTCCTCCCGCACTCATTGAAGATGGTAGCGAGAGCAGAGCTGACCTTTTCCAAGTCTTCCCGGTTGAGTATGATCGACCGGTCGACAGCAGGAGCTGTCGACGGCGACGGGCGGGGCGAGGGCACAGGCTTTTGCCCTTTCCCATTCTTCGTCGGAGCCATGGCGACAGGAAGGGGGAGGATTCGAGATTGGATTGGAAGCAGAGACTGGAGCTCGAGAGAAGGAAGAGTAGGAGGCGCGTGCGCAGCGAGAAGAGGGGCGACTGTGTGCAACCGCGGGTCTGCCTAGCTGGGTGCAAAATAAGGAGGCGTGGGGGAACAGGGACACCCATGTCCAATCGACCGCCACGCGGCGCCCAAGGCCGCAGGCTATTGGGGCCCGTGGCGCTTCGCACTTGCCCCTTCGCTTCCCTGCTAAGCCAAGTCCGGGCGCGCCTTGGGCCCGGGGGCTACTGTCGGCGTTCTGGGAAGTGGGTACCCAGACTTGCCTGCCTACGGCCTACGGCGTGGCTCAAGGAGTGGCCCAGTACGGCCCATCTTCATCAATGCATGCTCAAGACCCTCGCGAGGGGCCAAGCCTCGCGAGGCGGACGACAGGAGGCTTCCTCGGGCACAGCTTCGTCAGGCTGGCTCGCGAGGAGGCGGAGAGATCAAGGCAGGGTACCTCGCGAGGTGCTCATGACGCAAGCCATGACGACCAAGGCCAGGCAGGCGCCAGGCGGGCGCCGGCCTGTGCAGAGTCCTTGTTTCCTCTTTGGTGCAAAGGGGGCAAGCGCAGGCAAGGGTATCAAGCAAAGGCAACCATTTTGGTGCAACAAGACCAAGACCAGCAGGATGGCAGAATGGAGGTCATCGTGGAGCCCAAGTCAGCGTCATCGTCAGGGTCTTTGGCAGGCGAGGACCAATTTTAGTCAGGATAAGTGTACTAGATGTTCCCCTTCAAAATGGCCAATTGTTGGCGCCCTTCCCGCTCAATATTTGGGGAGAGGCCCAGGGCCTCCGCCTATAAATAGGACTAGCCACCCACAAGGTAGAGGCATCGAGAGAACAAGGATTGAAAGATAGATAGATAGAGAGAGAGAGAGGGAGAGAGAGAGAGAAGTGGCTAAACTCCCCCTAGCAGTTCACCGCGCCCGCCAAGAACAGACCCTCGCGAGGTTGTTCTCCCTTGTACTACTCATCATCAGCCCTAGAGGCAATCCACACACCACACACTGGAGTAGGGTGTTACACCACAATGGTGGCCCAAACCAGTATAAACCTTGTGTCCCTTGTGTTGTTCTTCGTGTAGCTTTTGATCCTTGCGAGGCGACGACACACGGGTAGGCAGTAGGTGTGATCTCCGCGCGCACCCCAGAGTTCGAACCTTGAGGGTCTGCCGGAACCCCCAATCCGACATCGCCCTATAAATTCCCAAATATTCCAAAACCCCGAAGGTAATCATAGATCGGAAGTTCCACCCCCGCAAGCCTCTGTATCCATGAAAACCAATCTAGACACTGTTTCGGCACCCTGTCGAAGGTGGAGATCATCACCGGAGGCCATCTTCATCATCCCTATGGTCTCCATGATGAGGAATGAGTAGTCCACCCTCGGGGTTGAGGGTTTGTACTAGTAGCTGTGTGTTTAGTCACTCTCTCGTGTTCTTGAGATGTCACAATCTTGATGTATCGCGGGCTTTGTTAATATAGTTGGATCATATGCTGTTTCTCCCTCTCTATCTTGTTGTGATGAATTTGGTTTTCCCTTTGAGATTTCATTTTATCGGATTGAATACTTTATCAATTTGAGAGCACTTAATATATATCTTGCATATGAATACCCGTGGTGACAATGGGGTATTATATTGATTCATTTGATATATGTTTTGGCACACAACTCGCAGATTCCTGAAGTGGCATTGGGGTAATCTATGCATAGGGGTTGATGCATGTTTTCGTCCTTGTTTCTCTGGTAGAAATCTTGGGGCACTCTTTGATGTTCTTTGTGTTGGATCGAGTATTATGAATCTGAAATTCTTTGATGTGTATCGTATAATTAACTCAAGGATACTTTTGTTAACATCGGAGTATCTAGGTGACATTAGAGTTGGTTAATGCGTATCATATGGTGTTATTTTCGTACGAACTCTTGGTTAGGTCGATCGGAAAGAATAGCTTGGTGTTATTTTAGTATGAACTCTAGGATAGATTGATCAAAAAGAATAGCTTTGAGGTGGTTTCGTACCCTACAAACAATTTCTTCTTATGTTCTCCGCTAGGTAAGAACTTTGGAGTGATTCTTCATTGCACGTTGGGGGATGGTTATATGATCCAATTAGATTAGCATTGTTGAGAGATTGTATTAGCGAAAGTACGGACCCTGGGCCTTGTTTTCCAGCATTGCAATATCGTTTGTGCTCACTTTTATTGTTCGCTACCTTGCTATTTTTATTTATTCAGATTATAAAAATATATTTCTACCATTCATATTACACTTTTATCACCATCTCTTCGCCGAACTAGTGCACCTATACAAATTGACATTGTATTGGGTGTGTTGGGGACACAAGAGATTTCTTGTATTTGGTTGCAGGGTTGTTTGAGAGAGACCACCTTCATCCTACGCCTCCCACAGATTGATAAACCTTAGGTCATCCACTTGAGGGAAAATTGCTATTGTCCTACAAAACTCTGCGCTTGGAGGCCCAACACGAGTCTACAAGAATAAAGTTTCATAGTAGACATTAAGCTCTTTTCTGGCGCCGTTGCCAGGGAGATGAGTGCTTGAAGGTATATCTTTAGATCTTGCAATCAAATCTTTTAGTGTCTTGTTTTATCACTAGTTTGGTTTATAAAAATAAAACTAAAAAATAGAATTTAGGTTGCATCATATTATTCATCTTTATAATGTCTTTCATGAAAATGATGGAAAGAAAAATTGTGCTCAATTGATAGAAGAAGAATTCAATAAAATGTTTGGCACAAAATATTTGAATGATGAGCATGATTGCAATGTTGTTGGTATGAATTCTTTGAATATCCATGATGTTTTGATATGCAAAGCCATAAGCTTGGGGATGCTATGTTTTATGAAGATGATATTTTTTGTCCCCCAAGTTTTGATTAGAAAAGTTTATTATGATGAAAGCATGCCTCCTACTTTTGATGATTATATTGATGAAAGTGGATTTGGTGAGGCCATGACTTTATTTAGTGATGAATCCACTATTTTGGAAGTGGTTTCAATTGATTATGAAAATAAAGTTGCTATCTATGATAATTATGGTGATGACATGTATGTTATAAAGAATAATGATAACCATGAAACTTGTCATCATGCTTTTAATTTCAAAAACATGATAATTATTTTCTTGTGTTTGCTCCCACCACTATTGATGAGAATTAATTTGCTTATGTGGAGAGTAATAAAATTTCTATGCTTGTGGATCATGAAAAGAATGCTTTATGTGATGGTTATATTGTTGAGTTCATTCATGATGCCTCTGAAAAATATTATGAGGGAGGAACATATGCTTGTAGGAATTGCAATAATATCAAGTTTCCTCGCTATTTGTTGAAAGTTTTGAAGTTTTGCTTGTTTTGCTTTCCTATGCTAGTTGATTTTTGATCCCACAATTTGTTTGCTCACAATATCCCTATGCATAGGAAGTGGGTTAGACTTAAATGTGCTAGTCATATGCTTCATTATGCTCTCTTTGTGTTTCAATTCTTATATTTTATGCGAGCATCATTGAAATCATCATGCCTAGCTAAAAGGCATTAAAGAAAAGCGCTTGTTGGTAGACAACCCAACATTTACCTCTACTGTTTTTACGTGTTAACACGATTATGCTACTATAGTAATCATTTTTTATTTCTTTTGTTTCAATAAAGTGCCAAGTAAGACCTTTGGGATAATGTGGATGATAGTTGACTTGATTCTGTGCAAAAACAGAAACTTTTGCCCTTAGTCTAGGAATTTTAAAAATTCACTGGAACATGATTTTGATCTAAATTTTTCATGGGTGATAGATATAAAAATTCCCTACGTTGTCCTAATTTTTCAGAACTTGTGGAGTAGCAAAAGTATGGTAGTTGTCAAGATCATTACAGACTGTTCTGTTTTTGACAGATTCAGTTTTCAGTGCATAGTTTGCTTGTTTTCTAGTTTCTATGGCTTAAATTGCTCAATATAAATTGTAGAAATGATAAGGTACAGTAGGCATTGTGTGAGAACAATTATGAATCTTGTCTTTGACAGTACCAAAGTGAATGGTTTGCTCTTTATCATACTAACCTATCTCACGAAGTTCCGTTAAGTTTTCTGTGATTTAAGTTTTCAAGTTTTTGGTGAGATATCAATATGAGGAGAATAAGGAGTGACAAGACACTAATCTTGGGGATTCCCAAGGCACCCACAAGGTAATATTAAAGGAAGATCCAAGCAACTAAGCTTGGGGATGCCCCGGAAGGCATCCCCTCTTTCGTCTCCAACATTATCAGCAACCTTACTTGGGGCTATATTTTCCTTCGTCACATGATATGTGTTTTGCTTCTAGCGTCATTTTATTTTGTTTATATTTGTTTTATGTTATTTATAATAATGTGTTGCATCTTTTATTTCAATTAAAATGTCAAGTATAGCCGTTGCCATGCTTATTTTGCAAGTCTATATGTGGCTGTTTGAAAATAGAAAGTTGCACGCTAGTGCGTGAATTCTCTAAAAATCAGAATGTGATAAAATGTTCAAAAATTTTGCACAATAGGAATTTTCTACGGTGTGGTAATTTTTCATAATTTTTGGAGGTAGGTAAGTATGATGAATATTGCACAGTTTACAGGTTGTTCTGTTCAGACAGATTGCTGTTATGTTTGCATTGTTTGCATATATTTACTTGTTTAATGATTCTATTTGAGGATAGGAGTATTAAATATGCAGAGGCATTTAGTATGCAATGTTAAATTATAATTTTAGTGATTTGTTACAGTAGAGAATGATAAGCTGTTGCATTGATTTATACTAACTTATCTCATGAGTTCTTGTTGAGTTTTGTGTGGATGAAGTTCTTAAGATTTAGGGAAAACCGTGATATAAAAGGAATTAAGGAGACACAAGAGCTCAAGCTTGGGGATGCCCAAGGCGTGCTAAGATAACATTCCAACAAGTCTCAAGCATCTAAGCTTGGGGATGCCCCGGTGGCGTCCCACCTTTCTTCTTCAACAATTATCGGTTAGTATCGGCCGAGCCTAAGGTTTTTGCTTCTTCACATGAGTTGTTCTTTTCTTGGAATATCATTTTATTTTGTTTTGCTTGCTGTTTTAATAAAATACTTAGATCTGGAAGTTTTTAAATGAAAGAGAGTCTTCAAATAGCTACCCATTTACATAACTACTCACTTGATCTTCACTCATATCTTTTTGGAGTAGTTTGTCATTTACTCTTGTGCTTCACTTATATCCTATGAGTAAATTGTTGAATGAAATGAATACCATGAAGTAGAAATTATACGTTCATATCATGCCTAGTGGTAGCTTCATATTGGGTTTAGAAAGTGAAATCTTTTGAAGCTTGACAATCACAATATTGGTCATACATGCAATTCATGAATGATTAGTATAAGGAAGAGAACTTTCACATGCAAATATATTATCTTGGAAATCTTCTATGATTGTGAATACCCATTAATTATTTTCAAAGTTGGGAAAATTAGTTGAAGTTGGACAAGGAAGACAACGTAATGAGTTATGGTTGTGTATATTTGCATAGAAGTTATATTGTCATGGATCCTCTAACATGTAGTGTTTGCCTAGGATCTTTTGTTAGCCAAAAATTCGTACTAAGTAGAGATACTACTTGTGCATCCGAAAACTTTTAAACCCAGTTTCCTGCCATGAGTGTCCACCATACCTACCTATGGATTGAATAAGATCCTTCAAGTAAGTTGTCATCGGTGCATAAAGCAATAAAAATTGCTTCTAAATATGTTTGATCTTTTATTGTAAGGGAAAATTGAGCATTGTACGAACTTGTGATGGCGAAGTAATAATAGCGACGAACTGCATAATAAAGGTTGCTATCATAAGGGGCAATATAACGTGACGTTCCTTTGCATTAAGAGCTTGGGCATCCAACAAAAAGCACATGACAACCTCTACTTCCCTCTGCGAAGGGCCTATCTTTTACTTTTCAATATTTACTTTTATGCAAAGAGTCAATAGTATGCATTCTGATTCAACCTCAATTATTCTCTAGTTGGCAAGCATCATGTGGTGGGGAAAGCTCTAGGTACATATGACCAGTCAAATATATTTGATCAAGATTTATTATTGTTGACAATTATCTTTTTAGAGAAAAGGCATACGCCTAACTTTATAAATAAAGCCACTAGGCAGAGTAACAGAGCAAGCACCAAGCCAACAAAGTTTCACAGCAACAGCTAATAAAGTACGCATACATGGCTACGTAGCCAGTCATGGCACACGGGCCAGCTTCAGAACTAGAAGGGAGGGGAACTAAGGCATCACCCGGGATCGTCGCAACAGGGAAGAAGCCGTAGACCGAACCTTGGATATCATAATGTCAAAAGCCTCGAGATCTGCTTCCTTAATCAATAATCTCCACTACTGCAAGAAGACACCATCTTTAAATAAGCAGCTCACTAGGTTAGCCGGAAAGATATGTTCAATAGTAAACTTGTTTCTAGTGGTCCACAGCGACCAACAAATCGCTGCAAACCCAACCCAGACCACCCTTTTAGCCACCCCAGATAATCCACTGGCTAAACGCCACAAGTCCTCGAAGGAAGAGGGATTCCAATTCACTTGAATCCAATACCGAATAAAGCTCTAAAACAACTTGGCCAAAGAGCAATGAAAGAAGATATGCTTGGTATTTTCAATGGCCCCACATAAAATGCATCTATCAAAGCCTGGGCCGTTCCTTTTCCGGATCTGATCAGCCGCAGGAAGCTTCCCACGGAAAGATTGCCACATGAAGATTTTGATCTTAGGAGGAATACGGGCCTTCCAAATGCACTTGAATTTCGACGTAGGGGAGCCGTATATAAGTTTAGCGTAGGCAGACTTAACCGAAAAACGACCAGAAGAGGAGTGGGGCCAGACAACCATGTCTTCTTCATCCGAGAGCACAGGAAAGCAAGCAGTAAGATGATGCCAGTCTTCCAACCCTTCTGGAGAAAGAGTTCTACGTAGGTCTAGGACCCAATTATTTAACGAGAGCTCAAAGATATAGATCTCCGGATCAGAGCAGTATGAAAATAAGGCCGGGAATACCACTGCAAGGGTGGAGTCCCCGAACCACCAGTCTAACCAGAAACGAGTAGACTTACCATTTCTAACTACAAACTTGAGCAAAGATTGAAAAACCGGACGGACTTTGATGAGCTGAAGCCAGAACTGTGAACCACTAGTGGAAGAAGCAAACATGGGGCTCGAGTCCTGGAAATATTTAACCTTAAGAGTGGATAGCCAGAGGGGATGCTCCTCGAGGTGCATGATCTTCCACCACCACTTTAGAATGAGGCACTTGTTCATGACAGCCGTATTAATGATCCCTACCCCCCCCCCATGTTCTTTGGCCTACAAATGTATTTCCATTTCACCAACCTATATTTGTGCTTATTATCAGAAGAATTCCAGTAGAAAGCACCCCTGTGCTTGTCAAAGCCAGCGTGGATCCCTCCAGAAAGAAGGTAGAAGCCCATCAAGAACATGGGGAGAGAGGAAAGACAGGCATTGGTGAGGGCAACCTTGCCCGCTTGGGTATTATAGCGGCCTCTCCATGGCAAGACCCTGTTACCCACCTTAGAGACAGCCGGAGCAAAATCTTTAGCCAACAGCTTATGAGGAGAGATCGGAAGGCCCAAATATTTGAAAGGGAAGGAGCCTAGAGAATAGTTAAGGAGATGCGCAACTCTTTGAGCCTCGGTATCCGCAACCCCAGTAACAATGACTTTGCTCTTAGAAAAAATGATTTTAAGACCCGAGAGAGCTTCAAAGCAGAGGAGCGGGAATTTCAAATGAGTAATACTTGCCTCATTAAGCTCGACCATAATGATGGTGTCGTCTGCATATTGAAGATGAGTGATACCATTGGGGACAAGGTGAGAACTGACAGGAGTGATGTGACCAACAAGAGCTGCCCGAGACAGAATATGGGAGAGGGAGGCCACGACAAAATTGAAGAGAAGGGGGGAGGCCGGGTCACCCTATCTTAGGCCCCTGCCGTTAGCAAAAAAAATACTAATCTGCCCATTGACCGACACAGTCATGTGCCCACCCGTGACCAGCTGCATAAGTCGGTGCACCACCGCACCATCAAAACCCTTAGCAAGAAGCACTTGACGGAGGAATTTCCAACTAACCGAGTTGTATTCTTTCTCAAAATCGAGTTTGAGAACCACAGCTTTTGTCCCCTGGACCCACAAATCTCGGACAATCTCATGGAGATAGCGAACGCCATCCAAAATGAACCTGCCATTTATGAACGCAGATTGAAAAGGGCTAATAGAACGGTGAGCGATTAGGGAAAGCCTAGAGGCAAAGCCTTTAGCCGAAAGCTTCGCAAAGTTATTGATCAAGGCAATAAGTCTAAATTGAGTAATCAAGTCTGCCCCTTTGACTTTAGGAATAAGAGTGAGCACCGCATAATTCAACCTAGAAATGTCGATGGTACCCAGCCAGAAAACCTTGAATAATTGCGTGGACAAGGCCCCTCAGCTGAGGCCAGAACTGCCTAAAGAAGGGGATGGAGAAGCCATCAGGCCCAGAAGCCACATTAGAGTTGGCAGATCGGATCGTATCGAAAATCTCATCATCAGAGAGTGGGACCAGCAAGCCTTTGTTATCATCACTCGATATCTGGTCCTGGGAGGTCCAAAAGGAGCTGGCTAGTCTAAAGCCCACCTCAGATTTAGCGGAGAGGAGATAGGAGAAGAAATTAACCACATGCAGCATAACCTCGGATTGGTCAGAGACCCTAACACCATTGATAAGTAGGTTGTCAATCAGACAGCAGTGACGCCTGCCATTGGCAATGGCAGAGAAGTACGATGTGGGCGAATAGCCTTTTAAAGTCAATTGATGGTGCCTCTTTGCCTCCAATACACTTCATCCTGACGATGCATAGCCAAAAGGGCCTCTTCTAAATCATAACACACCTGTCATTCAGCGGGGGAAAGGCCCGGACCATTAGCGCGAGCATCTAGGGAACCAAGTTGGGCAGCCAGCCGAACTTTTTCACGCCTTGACTTAGCAGTCTTAGCCCATCCGCAAAGGAATGTACGAAGGAAATAGGAGCACTGGTGCCAATTGTCCATCGGGCCAAAAGAACGACGATTATAAGATAAGAAGGAAGATATCGTATGCGCTATCAAGTCAACAAAACCCTCTACAAGATCCAAGATGCATCGAACTGGAACCGAGGGAAGGAGACAAAATGTGTCCCATCATCAAGAATCAGGGGAGAGTGATCAGAACCCATGATGGACAGAGCCCTGAGGGCAGCCCGGGGAAACAAAGTGTCCCACCTAGAGCAGAAGAAGACACGATCTAGGACAGACCGAATGGGGGTAGATTGGCGAATCGTCCATGTGTACCGGGCACCGACCCTAGGTATTTCGAGAATAGCAGTGTCCCGGATGAAAGCGTTAAACGCGTCAGCAAGTGGCCAAGAGAAATTAGCCGAGCTTTTATCCATAGGGGAGCGCATCAGGTTAAAGTCTCCACCAATAAGTAAAGGGAGATCACAAGACTCAATTTTATTCCACAATTCATCCAAGAAAATATAAGAAACAGAGTGGTCAGCCGGACCATATACCACCATGATTTCCAATAACGAACTGAGGGAGTGATGAGATACCACTGTACTAGCCCAGAAAATTCCGTGGTCAAAAGCAACGAAATCAAACAGATCTCTTTTGGTGCCAATAAGGATGCCACCCGAATGCCCGGATGATGCCACATAATTCCAATCAAACCTGTCGATCCCAGCAACAATATAAAGTTCATTCGAGGAGAAAGAAGGTTTCAGGGTTTCAACAAGGCCAATGATATCAATATTCTCAGAGCGAACTAGGTCTTTTAGCTGGTCCCGGCGCCCCCTAGCGCCGAAACCCCTAATATTCCAGAATAAGGCCTTCATCTATGAGATAGATTTTTAAAGCAAAGACTCGACCTGCTTGGGGCAATGCAGGATTTAGAGTGTTTGCCAGCCCCACGCCTAGGCACAGCCGAGGGCACCTGAACCCTATCAGGTCCCTCCACTGCCCCACCGGCCACAACTAGTGGGGCGACAGACCTAGAGACCGCCCCCTTGGCCTTTGCAATATCCGCCTGAACAATTTTGTTTGCCCTGATAATATCTAGTAAAGAAGAGGGGGAACCGAAACTAGGATCACAAGTAATTCCTACGTCCTCTAAGATATGTAAAAGGTGATCGTTGGACTGTGAAGGAAGCACCGGACAAACAGGGGAGGATGAGGAAAAAGTGGGGGAGGGGAACATGGAGGAGTACCTGAAGGGGGCAGATCCCTGGCCGCAGCATGCCGCGCCGCCCGATCAGCAATACGCTCACCACTGTTGGAGACGCGACCGCTCTTGCGGGCAATGAAGGCCGGGGAGCACAACGGCACTGAACGAGCACGGCTCGGAGAAGCCGTCGCAGAAGACGGACCCGAGGCCGCACCCAGGTCAGCATCTAGCCTATGGCAAAGTCCTGCCGCAGACTGCTTGGAGTCACCGGAAGCCCTGCTACGCGGGGAGAACTTTTTGACAAACGACTTCTTCTTCTTCTTCGTGTCCAAGGGACCAACCGGGGGCAGATATTCAATACCCGAGAGGGAGGGGGAGGCGGGGCGGGCTAGGAGATTGGAATAGACCGCAGAAAATGGGGTGCCCTTCGCCCCACCAGAAGCCGCAGCCCCCCTCCCACCAGAAGCAGGCACCGAATCCTTGGCTCCACCCCCACCGGAGCGTTCTCCTTTAGCAAATCCCGATCATCAGGCGAAAGACCATCCCATTCCGACTGGGTAAAGCGATGCTCATTGCCATGGAGAGAATCATCCCGAAGGCCATCATCATCCTTGCCCTTGTCATCGATGTCCGAGGCAGAGTGCGGGGGAGGGGGCGGGGGCGAGACCAGAGCCGCGTCACCCTCGACCCGAACCCTAAGACGGAAGCCTCCGGCCGAGGGGAAGACGTCGATGGAGCCACGGATACAGTGAGGATCCACACACCAAACCTGCAGGCGCACCGGGCCCAAGACAACCAGAGATTCCTGATCAACCTCGACGGGCTTACCAATGAGAACACCAAAAGCCATGATAAAAGCAGTGGAACAGAGATTAGGAGGAACATCATCAACTAGGACCCAAGCTCCAGTCAGAGAGGAGATCGTTTTTGATCTATTAGACACAGCCTTGACAGATACGACCAATTGGTTGAGGGGAAGCATGAAGCTGGTGCAGGAGGAGATCATCCGAAGGCTTTCTTTGGAGGGGAACAACGCAGCGAACTCAAATTCCGACAACTAGCGAATTTGCCAATCCCAACCCCCATCATCCCATAGCGGGAGCTCATCGAGAAGAATCTTGGGGGTAATGAGCTTGTCCTTGACAGTGATGATACCAGAGTTCGAGAGCGCAGGGATAGGAACCACAACAGGGACCTCACGGTCTAGGGCGAAAAAGGAGCACCCAGGTAAACCAAGACCATAATGAACAAAGCCTAGGGGTTTGGGGTGATTCTAGCAATCGACCGTGAGGTGGCTGTCTTCTCTGCAGATAAGGCAAAAGGGAGGATTTTGGCAGCGAGATTGGAAATGCCCAGGGCGGTGACAGGCGAAGCAGGTGAGGGTTGGATTGGCAACATGAGACGAGGGAGGGATGCGCACCGAACCAAGAGGAGGCGGAGGAAGGATACCATCACCAGCAGGACCAGACGCGGATCCAGCGCCCGAACCAGCAGAAGCGACAGCGGGGCGACGGACCGGTGCCCCCGAAGAGTGATGACCCACAAGTGTAGGGGATCTATCGTAGTCCTTTCGATAAGTAAGAGTGTCGAACCCAACAAGGAGCAAAAGGAAATGATAAGCGGTTTTCAGTAAGGTTTTCTCTGCAAGCACTGAAATTGTAGGTAATAGATAGTTTGTGATAAGATAAATTGTAACGAGTAACAAGCAATGAAAGTAAATAAAGTGCAGCAAGGTGGCCCAATCCTTTATGTAGCAAAAATAAGCCTGGACAATTTCTTATAATGAGAAAGGAGCTCCCCACGACACATGGGAATTATCGTCAAGCTAGTTTTCATCACACTCATATGATTCGCGTTCGGTACTTTGATAATTTGATATGTGGGTGGACCGGTGCTTGGGTACTGCCCTTACTTGGACAAGCATCCCACTTATGATTAAGCCCTATTGCAAGCGTCCGCAACTACAAAAGAAGTATTAAGGTAAACCTAACCACAGCATTAAACATATGGATCCCAATCAGCCCCTAACGGAGCAACGCATAAACTAGGGTTTAAGCTTCTGTCACTCTAGCAACCCATCATCTACTTATTACTTCCCTATGCCTTACTCTAGGCCCAAATAAAGGTGAAGTGTCATGTAGTCAACGTTCACATAACACCACTAGAGGAAAATATCGAACGAATACAAAATTCACATGACTACAAATAGCAAGACTTCACCCATGTCCTCAGGAACAAACGTACCTACTCACAAAGCATATTCATGTTCATAATCAGAGGAGTAGTAATATGCATTAAGGATCTGAACATATGATCTTCCACCAAGTAAACCAATTAGCATCAACTACAAGGAGTAATCAACACTACTAGCGATCCACAGGTACCAATTTGTGGTTTTGATACAAGATTGGATACAAGAGATGAACTAGGGTTTTGAGAGGAGATGGTGCTAGTGAAGATGTTGATGGAGATTGACCCCTTCCTGATGAGAGCATCGTTGGTGATGACGTTGGTGATGATTTCCCCCTCCCGGAGGGAAGTGTCCCCGGCAGAACAGCTCCGCCAGAGCCCTAGATTGGTTCCGCCAAGGTTCCGCCTCGTGGCGGCGGAGTTTCCTCCCGTAAGCTTGCCCACGAATTTTTCCAGGGTAAAAGCTCTGATACAGGAGAAGCTGGATACCGGGGGCCCACCAGGGGGTCCAGGAGACAGGGGCATGCCCAGTAGGGGGGCGCGCCCTCCACTCTTCTGGACAGGGTGTGGGCCCCCTGGTGTATTTCTTTCGCCCAATAATTCTTATTAATTCCAAAAAGATGTTTCGTGGAGTTTCAGGATTTTTGGAGCAGTGCAGAATAGGTTTCCAATGTTTGCTCCTTTTCTAGCCAGAATTCCAGCTGCCGGCATTCCCCCTCTTGATGGTAAAGCTTGTAAAATAAGAGAGAATAACCATAAGTATTGAGATATAATGTGTAATAACAGCCCATAATGCAATAAATATTGATATAAGAGCTTGATGCAAAATGGACGTATCAACTCCCACAAGCTTAGACCTCGCTTGTCCTCAAGCGGAAACCGATATCGAAAAATATGTCCACATGTTTAGAGATAGAGGTGTCGATAAAAATAAAATATGGACACAAGGGCATCATGATCATTCTTATAACAGCAACATATATAGATTTTATCATATGATTTCTTATACTCAAGTAACAATCAATTCACAATGTCAAGTATGGTTCAAAAACTTCACTGAGAACTAACAAACTATAATCTTAGACATTGAAGCAATTGCAATTTATCATAACATCAGAAAGAGTCAACAATAGAGCCTTTTCAGGAAGTCCACATACTCAACTATCTTGTAGTCTTCTATAATTGCTAACACTCACGCAATACTTGTGGTTATGGAGTTTCAGCCGGACACTGAGAAAGATAGGTGCTTATTGTGTTGCCTCCCAACGTATTCACCTTTAGGTGATGTCAACAATTATAGCCTATGCTAACTTACATCCAGTTGGATATATATATATATATATATATATATATATATATATATATGTATCATGATCTTTTAAACACGAGGAGCTTACCAAAGGATAAAATGAAAAAGGGAAAGGTGAGGATCACCTTGACTCAAGCATAAAGTAAAAACATAAAGTAAAAGATAGGCCCTTCGCAGAGGGAAGCAGAGGTTGTCATGTGCGTTTATGGTTGGATGCATAAAATCTTAATGCAAAAGAACGTCACTTTATATTGCCCCTTGTATGTGGACCTTTATTATGTAGTCCGTCGCTTTTATTGCTTCCACAACAAGATCGTATAAAGCTTATTTTCTCTGCACTAATAAGTCATACATATTTAGATAGCAATTTTTATTGCCTGCAACATGACAACTTACTTGAAGGATCTTACTCAATCCACAGGTAGGTATGGTGGACTCTCATGGCAAAACTGGGTTTAAGGATATTTGGAAGCACAAGTAGTATCTCTACTTGGTGCAAGGAATTTGGCTAGCATGAGGGAGAAAGGAAAGCTCAACATGTTTGGAAGGTCAATGACAATATACTTTAACTGAGATGTGAGAAAACATAAACCATTACGTTGTCTTCCTTGTCCAACATAAACTCTTTTAGCATGTCATACTTAATGAGTGCTCCCAATCATAAAAGATGTCCAAGATAATATAATTGTATGTGAACCTCTCTTTCCCTATCACTTCCTATTAATTGCAACGCTGACCAAAACTACGTTTATCAACTCTCAACAACTTTTATGCCTCATACTTTCTATGTGTGAAGTCATCACTAACCATAAGATCAATATGAACTCTTTTATTCTTTCTAGTTTCTCGAGATCATAGCAACATAGCAAAGCCCTTGACTCAACACTAATTTTATTATAGATAGCTCACGGACTCGATTACATAAAGAGATCATAAAGCAAAACTCAAAACTACTGGATATCAAAACTTCAATCTACTAGATCAAGATACTACTAAAAGGATCGAGCTAAATAAAACAGTAAAGATAGGAGTGTGATGGTGATACGATACCGGGGCACCTCCCTCAAGCTTGGCAGTTGCCAAGGGGAGTGCCCATACCCATGTCATTATGTCCTCGGAGGTGGTGAAGTAGGAGTTGTTGATGATGTAGGTTTGTCGTCCATCTTCCAAGGCATAGGCTCACCATCATAGAAGGATGATCGAGTCTCCGGGATCCTTAAATCTGCAGCCAAACTCATCCTCTTGAATCGATATTCATACTCACAGTTCTAGTTTTGCAGGTCATAGATCTGGGCTTGGAGGTGCTCGATTTTCTCTTGAAGCTTGAAGATGGTCTCCGCAAATACTTTGGCATCTAGCTTGTGTTTGTTGGTGAACTCCGTGATCATCATCTGGTTGGCGTTGAGTCCACGCTCCACCATCCCTTGGCACTTGAAAACTTGCTGCTCCACGGCTTCAAGCTTTGTCTCCACACTTCCGGTACGCCTTGGTCCCTCCACATCACGGATGTGCAACACCCCCTCACGCATCTCAATGGTTTGAGGGTGTTGCAGCACCTCCACGAGATAGGGGTTGATAACCCTCTCGAAAAACATGTCCTTGGGAGCGCTTGGAGACGCCATGATACTCTAGATCTTAAACAAAAACAGCTCGAAACAAAAACAGAGGATATTTGCGTGATACGGTGGTCAAAACCTTCGGGAGTATATATAATGAATTTTTACCGACCAAAATACGTAATGTGCAAGAAAATGGAGTCCGGGAGGCACACGAGGTGCCCACAAGATAGGGGGCGCGCCCAGTAAGGGTGGGCGCACCCTCCACTCTCGTGGGGGCCTCGTGTCCCCCTCAGACTACTTCTTTCTTCTGAAAATTCTTAAATATTCCAAAACTGATAAAAATTGCCATTGGAGTTGTTTTGGAGTCGGTTTACTTACAATACCACATACATATTCCTTTTCGGAGTCTGGAACGTTCTGGAAAGTGTCCCTTATGTATTCCTCCGGGGTTACGGTTTCAATAATATTAGTTTCAACATTGATAGGTCTACCTGAAATATAATGTTTAATTCTTTGACCGTTCACCACCCTCGGACTTGTGTCTTCAAAGTTGTTGATTTTTATGGCACCAGAATGATAGACCTCCTCGATAACGTAAGGACCTTCCCATTTAGAGAGAAGTTTTCCTGCAAAAAATCTTAAACGAGAGTTGAATAATAACACATAATCTCCTACGTTAAACACATGCTTTTGTATCCTTTTGTCATGCTAGCGTTTGACTTTTTCTTTGAATAGCTTGGCATTCTCATAGGCTTGGGTTCTCCATTCATCAAGTGAGCTAATATCAAACAACCTCTTCTCACCAGCAAGTTTAACTTCATAGTTGAGCTCTTTAATAGCCCAATATGCTTTATGTTCAAGTTCAAGAGGTAAGTGACAAGCTTTCTCATAAACCATCTTATAAGGAGACATACCCATATGATTTTTGTATGCAGTTCTATAGGCCCATAATGCATCATCAAGTTTTTTGGACCAATTCTTTCTAGATCTATTGACAGTCTTTTGCAAAATTAATTTGAGCTCTCTATTGCTCAACTCTACTTGACCACTAGACTGCGGATGATAAGGAGATGCGATGTTATGATTGACATCATACTTAGCAAGCATCTTACGGAAAGCACCATGAATAAAATGTGAACCACCATCAGTCATAAGATATCTAGGGACTCCAAAACCTCGGAAAAATAACTTCTTTAAGCATTTTAATAGAGGTGTTATGATCAGCACTACTAGTTGGAATAGCTTCTACCCACTTAGTAACGTAATCAACAGCAACTAAAATATGAGTGTAACCATTAGAGGCAGGAAAAGGTCCCATATAATCAAAGCCCCAAACATCAAACGGTTCAATAACAAGAGAGTAATTCATAGGCATTTCTTGATGTCTACCAATATTACCTATTCTTTGGCATTCATCACAAGATAAGACAAACTTACGAGCATCTTTGAAGAGAGTAGGCCAATAAAAACCAGATTGCAGTACCCTGTGTGCAGTTCTATCTCCAGCGTGGTGTCCTCCATAGGATTCAGAGTGACACTTGCGTAGGATCTATTCCTGTTCATGCTCAGGCACACAACGTCTAATAACACCATCTGCTCCTTCTTTGTAAAGGTGCGGGTCATCCCAGAAGTAATGTCTTAAATCATAAAAGAACTTTTTACTTTGCTGGTGTCGGTGTCAAAACCGGAGGATCTCGGGTAGGGGGTCCCGAACTATGCGTCTAGGCGGATGGTAACATGAGACAAGGGACACGATGTTTTTTACCCAGGTTCGGGCCCTCTCGATGGAGGTAAAACCCTACTCCTGCTTGATTAATATTGATGATATGGGTAGTACAAGAGTAGATCTACCACGAGATCAAGGAGGCTAAACCCTAGAAGCTAGCCTATGTATGATTGTTGTAATGTATGTTGACCTACGGACTAAAGCCCTCTGGTTTATATAGATACCGAAGAGGGCTAGGGTTACACAGAGTCGGTTACAATAGTAGGAGATCTACGTATCCGTATCGCCAAGCTTGCCTTCCACGCCAAGTAAAGTACCTTCCGGACACGAGCCGGAGTCTTCAATATTGTATCTTTGTAGTCTTGGAGTCCGGCGGACATTGATAGTCCGGCTGTCCGAACACCCCCTAGTCCAGGACTCCCTTAGTAGCCCCTGAACCAGTCTTCAATGACGATAAGTCCGGCGTGCATAATGTTCGGCATTGCAAGGAGGGTTCCTCCCTAGAATAATCCAGAGAAGATAATGAACACCAGGATAGTGTCCGGCTCTGCAAAATAAATTCCACATTCCACCGTAGAGAGAATAAAATGTACACTTAGTTCAATCTGCTGACGTATTATGCGGCGTGACATCACACCGCCACCAGGCCTTTGTTTGAATCATTATACCGCCTCAGCATTAGCAGAGCGGTTTCCTCGGCACGTCCTACCGAAGCAGAGATCGTGTTCCCCTTATTCCGGGATTCTCATCAATACGTGCGTGGGTAACCCAACCGCGCCATCAACGGTGACGCTTGGGAGATAAGCGAATTTTACCAGGCCGGTGGGGGACACATAGTTTTGTCCGCCTATATATAAGGGATAAGGATTCACCTTCTCACCTACGCCTTCTTCCTCCTTTGCTTATCAATCCCCGCGAATTCAAGCTCCAACGCCCGAACTCGCGCATCTCACCTCGACCTTCTCCGAATATGACTGGAGCGGGAGGCAAATGGTTAGCCTCCACCGTCAATGAGGAGGACATCACCAAACTGCGCAGCGCCGGATACCTTTCCGGCGATATCGCGCATCGGCTGCCCGACGAGGGGCAGCTCATCCCTACCCTCGGGCCTCATGAGAGGGTCGTCTTCCTTCCCCACTTCCTCCGCGGACTGGGCTTTCCGCTCCATCCATTTGTCCGGGGGCTCATGTTTTACTACGGCCTGGATTTCCACGATCTGGCGCCGAACTTTATCCTCAACATCTCGGCGTTTATCATCGTGTGCGAGGCCTTTCTCTGCATCCGGCCCCACTTCGGCCTGTGGCTCAAGACCTTTAACGTCAAGCCGAAGGTTGTGAAGGGTACGCAAGCGGAATGCGGAGGCGCTATGTTGGGCAAATTGCCCAACATCCCTTGGCTAGAAGGGACCTTCGTGGACTCCGTCAAGGGGTGGCAATCGGGTTGGTTCTACATCACCGAGCCGCGCAAATCCACATGGGCGGCGGCCCCCGAGTTTAGATCAGGCATCCCCACGCAGCTCACCTCCTGGAAAGAGAAGGGCTTGCAGTGGGGGAATCCGGTGGAGGTGACGGGACTCCGAACATGTATCAAGAAGATGGTGAGCAATAAGCTCAGGCTCGTCGACGTGGTCCAAGTCATGCTCATCCGGCGGATCCTCCCATGCCAAACGGGCATTTAATTTGTGGGAGTTCAATCCGGAACAGCACCAGGCGCTAAACGGGCTCTTCGATACAACATACGAAGGCGCCTGGAGGGTGCTGTTCAAGGGCGCCGAAGCCCCTACGTCCGCGACCAAAGACCGCGGATTCGGCTCGCAGAATCCAACTGACGAGGTAAGTGATTCAACCCCATTACAGGACACTTGTGATAATTAGATTGACTCTAGTGAGGCTTCATTCTGCCTCTTCCTTTGACAGGAATGGATGGAGAAGGCCAAGCTGCTCATCAGCCCAGCTCCCATGCCAGAAGACCCAGTGAACGCCCGTTTAACAAGGCTGCTGGTTCCGGCACCGCACGTGGTGCCGGAGAAGAAGGCCAAGGAGGTGGCCGCGGGGACTCGAAAGAGTTCCCGCAATCAGGCGTCTGACGACGACGAGGATTCCTCCTCCGAAGACGAGGAGGAGGAGTACTCTCTCCTAGAGGAGGGAGAGAAGAAAAGGAAGGCTTCCCCCATCGGGGGGGCCGAAGGGTCCAAGAGGGGGAGAACTATCCCCCCGGACAGTTCCGCCAACATCAGCGTTGGTGAGGATGAGCGGCCTCCAAGGGCCAGGCGTTCGGCAAGATCGTAAGTATCCGGATCCTTGATGTGTAATTTCTTTTATGTCGCAAAGTATCCTTCTAACGCCGCATTCTGTCCGTAGTCCGGCCAATGATGATCTCCCCGACTCATCGAGCGGGTCATTGGCCTCGTCGGATGTGAATTCCATCCCGACTGCCTCCACCCCACGCGCCAACGAGGACGCCGAGGTGGGATCCCAAAGAGGGACCCATCAGGAGGAGGCTCCGGAGGCGCCGTCAGGCAGCCCCCCGGACTTCGTGCCGGACTCCACATCGGAACCCGCAGTGGTTCCAGAGTCCGGCAAGCAGCCCCTTCGAAAGAAGGGCAGGACCGTGACGCCGGCGGCCTCCGTCCAACCGGAGGCGCCGGATAACCTGCTGGAAGCGCTTAAAGGCGCTTCCATCGAGGAAGAACACCGCACCATCATGAGTGCGGTGATTGAGAAGGTTCAGCTCGCGAAAAGCGGGCTGACCGAAGCCTGCAGTAGCCTTTTAACAGGCTTTGAGGTAAGAAGTTAAAATTATGTAATATAATACCGCATAGACAGTAGCCCCTGATGCTTGGTTCGGTGTTCGGAAAGAGAAGCCGAACTAAGGATCTATAACAAGATATACGCAGGGTTGCCTAAAATATGTCAACATGGGTTTGCAGGCTGCACTGCTGACCTCTGCCGCACTAACGGCGGAGGTTGACGTGCTGAAAAAGAATCTCGAGCGGTCCGAGCAAGAGCTCGGCCATGCAAAGAAGCAGCTCGAGGAAAAAGAAAGTGAGTAACACCTCTTTGAATAAGTACCTTACAGAAAAGGATTTTGGTTGCGAATAAAATTAACAAGGATAATATGTGCATTGCAGGGGCCACTAACGAGGTGGCAACCCTGAAGGATGCTGTGTCCGCGGTCGAACGCAATGCGGCCGCGGAACGGGCTGAGCGAGAAAAGCAAGAGGTGCGGGTGGCGGAAGTTCGGCAAGAGCTCCAGGTTCTCATGGAAAAACATGAGAGTTTGGAGCGTGACTCCAAGACTCGAGAGTCCGAGCTTGCCTCGGCTCTCGAAAGTGCCAAGTCCGCCAAGGCCGAGGCCCAGAAGGCCCTTCAGGAGGTTGAGGACATAAAGAAGATAGCGGCGGGTAAGGCGTTTTTCATGCAAAGCAGGCATGTTAATGTGAACTACCGGACACTTACCCGAATTCGGCGCTCTCCAGGGGCATTTGCAGATCTGCCGTGTAGTGCGACTGATGCCGCCGCATTCTATCGTGGCGAGGAGGGGAGCTCGACGGAGAAGGTCTTCTGGTCTCAGTACACTGAGGCCGGCCATCCGGTGCCCCCAAGCGACCAGCTGAAGCAGCTGATCGAACTCCACAAAGTAGCTGAGGAGGCCATGAAGGGCCTCATAGTCCGGCTGTGGCCTGGACAGGCCATGCCTGGTAGCTACTTTGGCCTCGTGCGGCGGCTGGTGGATGCATGCCCTAGGCTGGATGTAGTCAAGCGCTCCGTCTGTATCGAAGGTGCTCATCGGGCCCTTGCCCGCATAAAGGTGCAATGGGGCAAATTGGATGCGGAGAAGCTTCTCACAGACCCACCGCCACCGGGCAAGGAGTATCGCACGCCGGAGAAGTATTATAATATTGTCCTGAAGGGAGCCTGCAATATTGCAGATGAGTGCTCCCGAAGTGTAATCTTTGAGTGAACTCGCTGTGTATTTATCCTGTGCGCTGAAAACTTCGTTCATATGCGCCATGAGCAACGCTTGTTTAATTTAAAATATTACCTTCTGTGCGGCCGTTTATAAAATCTGAGAGATGGCAAGTCGTTGGCTTCAGCCCCCAAGTCACAAGTGCTGGGGTGTTCAGTGATAAACTTGAGCACTCTTGTTCCCATATTTGGGTCCATCTAGGGAGGCGCTCAACACGACGAACAAGGCAACCGGACTTATAATGCTTGAACACTCTCACTTAGCCATAGAATTCTATAATTTTAAATTTCGGCGAAGCCCCTGGTATTCGGAAGACCGAATCCGGGGCGCTATCCACGCCTTCATCGGACATAATCCGGAACTTCGCTCGAAGCGGCGTGAGTCTTTAAGGACCCGAAAAAACCTCTCGAACAGCGACCAGTCTCTCGCCTTATGATGCCGGTCAGTTTTAGCTTTCTCCACTGAGGCGTTAACCCGGCTCAACCGGGGCGCAATCGCAGTGGTTCTCCCAGTGCTACCTTAGCCGACGGAACGGAAACGTAAGGAGCCAAACATGGGAGCCGGGCAAACCCAACTATTGACCCAAGACATGATTCGGAGCCGATTCATATAATGCTATAAGTTCGGGGTGCCGCACTTGTTAAAGTGTTCGGACTTTATCACACCATAAAGCGGGGAACATAAGCCCCTGGTGTACTATGTCGTACCAAAAATATACGGGTGCCAGAATGTCATATAATGAACATATATATATATATATATATATATATATATATATATATATATAATGTAATGCAATTGCGATAATAAAGGTGCTGCATTATTAATGAAAGAAAAAGTCTGCTAGTAGAGCGGACTGATGCAAATAGTGCGGTAAGCAAGGGATTTGGACTAAATAAACATGTCCCCCTCCAGGGATGAGCTGCAGATTTGGTGTATATAATCGAATTTAATGCTCGTAATTGAGACCACCTGAGTGTTCGACGCAGCCTTCCTAAGTCCTTGACTGTTGTATCATGAGTTCGGCAGGTTCACCGCCGGACAGGGCTTCTGGTTAACAGAGTCCTGTGTACAAAAAAGAAGAAAGATAATAATAATAAAAAAAGGGAGGCACATTTGCGAGCCCCTGGTGTGGTCGAACCGCACTCTGGGTCCATTGTGATCGTGCCCCCTCCCCTGTGCCCATGGTATCTCCAAGGCGTAATGATGTTCGCGGAGTGTTATTCTTGCGATCATACGCGGGCGAGGGTTGGGGCCGCATTGCTACGCGTGCTCTGATCGCGCCAGGTGGTCTTGGTTGATATTGCTCCGGGCGCGCTTTGCTGTATCTGGCCGTTTAACGGCCGGGCTCGAGAATTGCCTTAAAAGGCTGCTCTGTACTTCTGCCGCGAGAGCCGCTGTGTGTTCCTCCGTTCGGAGGGAGCGTTCCGTATTTCCATTGACCGTGATGACTCCTCGAGGGCCTGGCATCTTGAGCTTTAGGTATGCATAGTGCGGCACCGCGTTGAATTTGGCAAACGCGGTTCGTCCGAGCAGAGCGTGATAGCCGCTGCGAAACGGGACTATGTCGAAGACTAACTCTTCGCTCCGGAAATTATCCGGGGATCCGAAGACCACTTCCAGTGTGACTGAGCCTGTACAGTTGGCTTCCACTCCTGGTATGACACCTTTAAAGGTTGTCTTTGTAGGTTTAATCCTTGATGGGTCTATGCCCATTTTGAGCACTGTATCCTGATAAAGCAGGTTCAGGCTACTGCCGCCATACATCAGGACTCTCGTGAGGTGAAACCCATCGACGATTGGGTCTAAGACCAATGCGGCAAATCCGCCATGGCGTATGCTGGTCGGATGGTCTCTTCGATCGAAAGTGATCGGACAAGAGGACCATGGGTTGAACTTTGGGGCGACTCGCTCCATCGCATAGATGTCCCTTAGTGCGCGTTTCCTCTCCCTCTTGGGTATATGGGTCGCGTATATCATATTCATCGTCCGTACTTGTGGGGGAAAACCCTTCTGTCCTCTATTTTTCGGCGGCCGGGTCTCTTCCTCGTCGTCGCTATTTAGCCCCTTGTCATTGTTTTCGGCAATTAACTTGCCGGCCTGCTTGAATACCCAGCAATCTCTATTGGTGTGGTTAGCTGGCTTTTCAGGGGTGCCATGTATCTGGCATGAGCGGTCGAGTATTCGGTCCAAATTGGACGGACCCGGAATGGTTCTTTTAAATGGCTTCTTCCGTTGACCGGGTTTAGAGCCTCGGAATCCGGCATTGACTGTCGTATCCTCCTTATCATCGCCGTTAATTCGGCGCTTGTTTTTATTTCGACGTGACCTGCCGTTGTTGTCCTTAGTATCCGGACTGCCAGAACTTTTACGGAGATTGTTGCTGCGAGCTAGCCAGCTGTCCTCTCCCGCACAAAAGCGGGTCATTCACGATGTGAGGGCTGCCATGGATTTCGGCTTTTCCTGCCCGAGGTGCCGGGCTAGCCATTCGTCCCGGATATTATGTTTGAAGGCTGCAAGGGCCTCTGCATCCGGACAATCGACGATTTGATTTTTCTTTGTCAAGAACCGTGTCCAGAATTGCCTGGCCGATTCGTCTGGCTGCTGAATGATGTGGCTGAGGTCATCGGCGTCTGGTGGTCGCACATATGTGCCTTGGAAGTTATCAAGGAATGCGGCCTCCAGGTCCTTCCAACACCCAATTGACTCTGCGGGCAAGCTGTTAAGCCAATGCCGAGCTGGTCCTCTAAGCTTGAGTGGGAGGTATTTTATGGCGTGGAGATCGTCGCCGCGGGCCATATGGATGTGGAGAAGATAGTCTTCGATCCACACCGCGGGGTCTGTTGTGCCATCGTAAGATTCGATGTTTACGGGTTTAAACCCTTCGGGGATCTGATGATCCATTACTTCGTCAGTGAAGCATAACGGGTGTGCGGCGCCCCTGTATTGAGCAATATCGCGACGCAGCTCGAGAGAGCGCTGTCTGCTGTGTTCGGCCCGGCCGGGGTTATTGTATCCGGCACGACGGTATTCGTCATGGGTCGTAGGGCGCCCACGTGATCCATAGATGGATCTGGATTGCCTTGCTTTGTCCTCCAATATGTCTCGCAAGTCCGGCGCGTTCCCTCTTGGCTTCGTACTTTTGGAGTGATGCCGGGGTATGGTCTTGGCTGGGGGCCTGGATGCCTCTCTGTCACGACCACGGGGTGGTCGGTCAGCCATATCGTGCGTTGGTGATGGATGTATGTATGCTTCCTCCTCTAATCGGGGGAGCAGCTTGCGTTTTGGGTAACTTTTGTAGGGACGTTCGAGTTTATACTCTTCGGCCGCGAGGACCTCGGTCCATCGATCGGCCAGCAGGTCCTGATCAGCTTGAAGCTGCTGCTGCTTTTTCTTTAGGCTGTTTGCTGTGGCGATAAGCATGCGCTTGAAGCGCTCTTGTTCAACGGGATCCTCGGGTACGACGAATTCGTCATTGTTGAGGCTTGCTTCGTCTCCGGAGGGAGACATATAATCATGATCCTCAACCTCTTCATCTGCCGCCCCCTCATGAGGGCTTGCTTCTGCATCCTCCTGCGCTGAGTCTTGCAGGAGGGGATTGTCTTCGGCACTCTCTGGAGTGTTATTATCTCCTGTGCCGGAATCTCCGTTTTTGCTGTGGCGAGATTTAGAGCGGCGCCGCTGACGCCGGAGCTTGGGCTGTTTCTTTAAGGAATCTGCCTCCGCTGTTCCTTTGCCGTCCCCATCTTTTGGGGTATCCACCATGTATACGTCATATGATGAGGTGGCCTTCCAGTGCCCTGTGGGCGCTGGTTCCTGTTCGTCTCCGGCATCGTCTTCCATAGCGTCGATGTCTTCGGAGTCGTAGTCTAGCATGTCGGTTAAATCGTCGACAGTGGCTACAAAGTGGGTGGTGGGTGGGCTCTGAATTTCTTCGTCATCCGCATCCCAACCATCCTGGCCATAATCCGGCCAGGACTCTCCTGATAACGAGAGATGCTTTAGTGAATTTAAGATATCGCCGAAAGGCGAGTATTGAAAAATGTCCGCGGCGGTGAATTCCATAACCGGCGCCCAATCTGGATCGATTGGTAGGGGCGCGGGAGGTTCGGAGTCCGGCGAGGAGTCCGGCGCCTCGGAATCACGAGTTTCGCAGGGGACAAGATTGGTGTTCAGCTCCATCGCCGTGGATGTTGAAGCCCCCGGGGCGGCGTCTATCCACCAGCCCTCGATCTGGGCGATCGGCTCCGGGCTAATGGCCGGAGCGGATTCGTGTGCGGCCACCAAAGCACTGTTCGGCGGCAGAGCTAGATCATGCCCATCGTCACAGTGCGGCACGCTTGGCTGTGGCTCGAGTCCATCGAGGATCAAATCTCCTCGGACATCGGCCGTCAAGTTTAAGCTTCCAAATCTGACCTGACGGCCAGGGGCGTAGCTTTCGATCTGCTCCAGATGGCCAAGTGAATCGGCCCGCGGTGCGAAGCCGCCAAATACGAAGATCTGTCCGGGGAGGAAAGTCTCACCCAGGAAAGTGTTGCAGGTTGAAGATGGCATCAAGCCTATCGGTGACGACACAGAGGAACTCTCAATGAAAGCACCAATGTCGGTGTCAAAACCGGCGGATCTCGGGTAGGGGGTCCCGAACTGTGCGTCTAGGCGGATGGTAACAGGAGACAAGGGACACGATGTTTTTTACCCAGGTTCGGGCCCTCTCGATGGAGGTAAAACCCTACTCCTACTTGATTAATATTGATGATATGGGTAGTACAAGAGTAGATCTACCACGAGATCAAGGAGGCTAAACCCTAGAAGCTAGCCTATGGTATGATTGTTGTAATGTATGTTGTCCTATGGACTAAAGCCCTCCGGTTTATATAGATACCGGAGAGGGCTAGGGTTACACAGAGTCGATTACAATAGTAGGAGATCTACGTATCCGTATCGCCAAGCTTGCCTTCCACGCCAAGTAAAGTACCTTCCGGACACGAGCCGGAGTCTTCAATCTTGTATCTTTGTAGTCTTGGAGTCCGGCGGACATTGATAGTCCGGCTGTCCGAACACCCCCTAGTCCAGGACTCCCTCAGCTGGTATGTGAAACTAGGAGGTATAAATTTAGCAACAATGTATTTAGCATAATCAGCATACCAGGGAGCAGTACGAGAAGCATTAATGGCTGCTAATTGTTCATCAGGAAAGCTATCATCAATAGGCAATGGGTCATCAAGAACAGTCTCTAACCTAGATAAGTTGTCTGCAACGGGGTTCTCAGCTCCCTTTCTATCAATAATATGCAAATCAAATTCTTGGAGCAGGAGAACCCATCTAATGAGTCTAGGCTTAGCGTCTTTCTATTCCATAAGATATTTACTAGCAGCATGATCAATGTGAATAGTAACTTTGGAATCAACAATATAAGGTCTAAACTTATCACATGCAAACACAACTGCTAAGAATTCTTTTTCAATGGTAGCATAATTTCTCTGGGCAGTATCAAGAGTCTTACTAGCATACTGGATAACATTCAATTTCTTATCAACTCTTTGCCCTAGAACAGCACCTACATCATAATCACTAGCATGACACATAATTTCAAAAGGTAAATTCCAATCAGGTGACTGAACAATAGGTGCAGTGACCAAAGCTTCCTTAAGTATTTCAAATGCTTCTACACAATCATCATCAAAGACAAAAGGAATATCTTTTTGCAATAAATTAGTCAAAGGCCTAGAGATTTTATAAAAGTCCTTAATGAACCTCCTATAAAAACCGGCATGACCAAGGAAACTTCTTATACCTTTTATGTCCTTGGTACATGGCATCTTTTCAATAGCATCAACTTTGGCTTTATCAACTTCAATACCTCTCTCGGAGATCTTATGCCCCAAAACAATACCTTCGTTAACCATAAAGTGACACTTTTCCCAATTGAGGACTAGACTAGTGTCTTCGCATCTCTGCAAAACTCGATCAAGGTTGCTCAAACAATCACCAAAAGAGGATCCATAAACGGAGAAATCATCCATGAATACCTCACAAATCTTTTCACAAAAATTAGAGAATATAGCCATCATGCATCTTTGAAAGGTAGCAGGTGCATTACATAAACCAAAAGGCATGCGTCTATAAGAAAAAGTACCAAAAGGGCAAGTAAAAGTAGTTTTAGATTGATCCTTCGCTGACACAGGTATTTGAGAGAAGCCAGAATAACCATCTAGAAAGCAGAAATGTGTGTGTTTGGATAGTCTTTCTAGCATTTGATCAATAAAAGGTAAAGGGTAATGATCTTTCTTAGTAGCTTTGTTTAACTTACGGAAATCAATTACCATTCTATAACCCGGTCAATTCATCTTTATCATTAGGAACAATGGTAATACCTCCCTTTTTAGGAACACAATGGACAGGGCTTACCCATTCACTATCACCAACGGGATAAATAATACCTGCCTCAAGGAGCTTTAGTATCTTCTTTCTTACCACTTCTTTCATCTTGGGATTTAGTCATCGTTGAGGATCTCTAACTGTTTTGGCATCTTTCTCCATTGTAATTTTGTGTTGGCATAATGTGGGACTAATGCCCTTAAGATCATCCAGAGTATATCCAATAGGTGCTCGGTGCTTCTTCAGAGTTTTCAATAATCTTTCTTCTTCTTGCTCTGAAAGGTTAGCTCTAATAATAACAGGATATATTTTCTTTTCATCAAGATAAGCATACTTAAGATTATCAGGTAAAGGTTTGAGTTCAAACACGGGATCACCCTTGGATGGAGGGGGATCCCCAAGAATTTCAACGGGAAGGTTATGTTTCAGCATAGGTTCCTGTTTGAGCAACACTTCATCTATTTTCCTTCTTTCCTTCATAAACATATCGTTTTCATGGTCTTGAAAATATTGTTCTAACGGATCAGTAGGAGGCACAACAATGGAAGCAAGACCAATAATCTCATCCTTACTAGGTGGTTCCCTATCTCAAGGTTGTCTATGAAACTTAGCAAAATTAAACTCATGAGACATACCATCTATGCCAACGGTGACAATATCTTTTTCACAATCAATCTTAGCGCTAGCTGTATTCAAGAAGGGTCTACCAAAAATAATGGGACAAAAATCATCTTGTGGGGAACCAAGAACAAGAAAATCAGCAGGGTATTTAACCTTCCCACACAAAACTTCAACATCTCTAACAATCCCAAAAGGTTTAATGGTATCCCTATTAGCAAGCTTAATAGTAACATCAATGTATTCTAATTCAATGGGTGCAATGTCATGCATAATTTCTTGATATAAGGTATAAGGTATTGTACTAGCACTAGCACCCATATCACATAAGCCATGATAACAATGATCTCCTATTTTAACAGAAATAACAGGCATGCCTACGACAGGTCTATGTATCTTAGTATCTGGTCTAGCAATATTAGCAGTCTCACCACAGAAATAAATAACATGCCCATCTAAATCATCATCCAAGAGCTCTTTAACCATAGCAATACTAGGTTCAACATTGATTTTCTCAGGAGGTGTATAAGTCCTAGTATTACTCTTACGAACAACAGTCGAAGCTTTAGCATGATCCTTTATCCTAACAGGAAAGGGAGGTTTCTCAACATAAGTAGTAGGAACAATAGGATCACTATAGGTGATAGTCTTTTCTTCAACTGTAATAGGTGCAAATACTTTCACTTCAATAGGAGGATTATATTTAAACCACTTCTCTTTAGGGAGATCAACGTGAGTAGCAAAAGATTCACAGAAAGAAGCTACTATCTCAGAGTCAAGTCCATACTTAGCGCTAAATCCACGAAAAGCATTGGTATCCATAAAATATTTAACACAATCGAACTTAGGTGTCATACCTGACTCCTTACCATCGTCAGAACCCCAATTTTCAGAGTTGCGTTTAATTCTTTCCAATAAGTCCCATTTGAAATCAATAGTCTTCAGCATATAAGAACCAACACAAGAAGTGTCGAGCAGGTTGCGATTATAAAGAGAAAGCCGAGCATAAAAGTTTTGAATAATCATTTCCCGGGAGAGCTCATGATTGGGGCATGAATATAACATTGACTTAAACCTCCCCCAAGCTTGAGCGATGCTTTCTCCTTCGCGAGGCCAGAAATTATATATGTAATTACGATCACGATGAACAACATGCATAGGATAGAACTTCTGGTGAAATTCCAACTTCGATTGCTTATAATTCCAAGATCTCGTATCATCACATAGCCTATACCATGTCAATGCATCTCCCTTCAAAGATAAAGGGAAGAGCTTCTTTTTGATAACATCATCGGGAATACCTGCAAGCTTAAATAATCCACAAACTTCATCCACAAAGATAAGGTGCAAATCGGGATGCAATGTTCCATCTCCTGCAAATGGATTAGCTAGCAGTTTCTCTATCATACCCGAAGGAATCTCAAAGTAAATATTTTTCATAAAGTTCAGTAGGTTGAGGAGCAACTCTTTGCTCTTCTGGCCGGGGTGAAGATACCCCGAACAAGCCCCTCAAAGGATTAGTTTCCATAGTGACAAGTAATAGAAAATTTTCGCACACTATATAAATGTTTCCTTACCAAGTTCCACTCACCAAAAGCGCTACACTCCCCGGCAACGGCGCCAGAAAAGAGTCTTGATGACCCACAAGTGTAGGGGATCTATCGTAGTCCTTTCGATAAGTAAGAGTGTCGAACCCAACGAGAAGCAAAAGGAAATGATAAGCGGTTTTCAGTAAGGTTTTCTCTGCAAGCACTGAAATTGTAGGTAATAGATAGTTTGTGATAAGATAAATTGTAACGAGTAACAAGTAAATAAAGTAAATAAAGTGCAGCAAGGTAGCCCAATCCTTTATGTAGCAAAGGATAAGCCTGGACAATTTCTAATAATGAGAAATGAGCTCCCGATGACTCATGGGAATTATCGTCAAGCTAGTTTTCATCACGCTCATATGATTTCGTTCGGTACTTCGATAATTTGATATGTGGGTGCACCGGTGCTTGGGTACTGCCCTTACTTGGACAAGCATCCCACTCATGATTAACCCCTATTGCAAGCGTCTGCAACTACAAAAGAAGTATTAAGGTAAACCTAACCACAACATTAAACATATGGATCCAAATCAGCCCCTAACGAAGCAACGCATAAACTAGGGTTTAAGCTTCTGTCACTCTAGCAACCCATCATCTACTTATTACTTCCCTATGCCTTCCTCTAGGCCCAAATAGTGGTGAAGTGTCATGTAGCCGATGTTCACATAACACCACTAGAGGAAAAGACAACATACATCTCATCAAAATATCGAACGAATACCAAATTCACATGACTACTAATAGCAAGACTTCACCCATGTCCTCAGGAACAAACATAACTACTCACAAAGCATATTCATGTTCATAATCAGAGGATTAATAATATGCATAAAGGATCTGAACATATGATCTTCCACCAAGTAAACCAATTAGCATCAACTACAAGGAGTAATCAACACTACTAGCAACCCACAGGTACCAATTTGTGGTTTTGATACAAGATTGGATACAAGAGATGAACTAGGGTTTTGAGAGGAGATGGTGCTGGTGAAGATGTTGATGGACATTGACCCCCTCCCGATGAGAGGATCATTGGTGATGATTTCCCCCTCCCGGAGGGAAGTGTCCCCGGTAGAAAAGCTCCGCCAGAGCCCTAGATTGGTTCCGCCAAGGTTCCGCCTCGTGGCGGCGGAGTTTCATCCCATAAGCTTGCCCATGAATTTTTCCAGGGTAAAAGCTCTGATATAGCAGAAGATGGACACCGGGGGTCCACCAGGGGGTCCAGGAGACAGGGGGGCGCGCCCAGTAGGGGGGGCGCCCTCCACTCTCCTGGACAGGGTGTGGGCCCCCTGGTGTATTTATTTCGCCCAATAATTCTTATTGATTCCAAAAAGATATTTCATGGAGTTTCAGGATTTTTGGAGTAGTGCAGAATAGGTTTCCAATGTTTGCTCCTTTTCCAACCAGAATTCCAGCTGCCGGCATTCCCCCTCTTCATGGTAAACCTTGTAAAATAAGAGATAATAGCCATAAGTATTGAGATATAATGTGTAATAATAGCCCATAATGCAATACATATTGATATAAAAGCATGATGCAAAATGGACGTATCAAAGAGCCACGAGGCACAAACCGCGCAGCCCCCCCCCCCCCAGGAGCCGCCGGAGCCCGCATCGGGGCTCCCACCAGGGGTGCGACACCATGTGGAGGAGGCAGCGGATTCAAGCCAGTAGATCCAGCCCTACTGGCCGCGGCCGCCACCTCCCGTGGATTTGCAGAGGCCGACGCAGATCCGGCCAAAGGCGCCGAGGGACCGGCTGATAACCCACAAGTATAGGGGATCACAACAGTTTTTGAGGGTAGAGTATTCAACCAAAATTTATTGATTCGACACAAGGGGAGCCAAAGAATATTCTCAAGTATTAGCAGTTGAGTTGTCAATTCAACCACACCTCAATAACTTAACATCTGCAGCAAAGTATTTAGTAGCAAAGTAGTATGGAAGTAACGGTAACAGTGGCAAAAGTAACAGTAGCAGTTTTGTAGTAATTGTAACAGTAGCAACGGTAAAGTAACTAACCAAAGAGCAATATGTGAAAAGCTCGTAGGCATTGGATCAGTGATGGATCATTATGTCGGATGCGATTCCTCATGTAATAGTTATAACATAGAGTGACACAGAACTAGCTCCAGTTCATCAATGTAATATAGGCATGTATTCCGAATATAGTCATACCTGCTTATGGAAAAGAACTTGCATGACATATTTTGTCCTACCCTCCCGTGGCAGCGGGGTCCTATTGGAAACTAAGGGATATTAAGGACTCCTTTTAATAGAGTACCGGACCAAAGCATTAACACTTAGTGAATACATGAACTCCTCAAACTACGGTCATCACCGGTAAGTATCCCGATTATTGTCACTTCGTGATTAATGGATCATAACACATAATAGGTGACTATAGACTTGGAAGATAGGATCAAGAACTCACATATATTCATGAAAACATAATAGGTTCAGATCTGAAATCATGGCACTCGGGCCCTAGTGACAAGCATTAAGCATATCAAAGTCATAGCAACATCAATCTCAGAACATAGTGGATACTAGGGATCAAACCCTAACAAAACTAACTCGATTACATGGTGAATCTCATCCAACCCATCACCGTCTAGCAAGCCTACGATGGAATTACTCATGCACGGCGGTGAGCATCATGAAATTGGTGATGGAGGATGGTTGATGATGATGACGGCGACGGATTCCCCTCTCCGGAGCCCCAAACGAACTCCAGATCAGCCCTCTTGAGAGAGTTTAGGGCTTGGCGGCGGCTCCGTATCGTAAAACGCGATGAATCCTTCTCTCTGATTTTTTTCTCCCCGAACATGAATATATGGAGTTGGAGTTGAGGTCGGTGGAGCTCCAAGGGGCCCACGAGGCAGGGGGCATGCCCCCCACCCTCGTGGACAGGGTGTGGGCCCCCTAGTGTTGATTCTTTCGCGAATATTTTTTATTAAATCCAAAAGGTTGCTCCATGGATTTTCAAGTCATTCCGAGAACTTTTATTTCTGCACAAAAATAACACCATGGCAGTTCTGCTGAAAACAGCGTCAGTCCGGGTTATTTCCATTCAAATCATGCAAGTTAGAGTCCAAAACAAGGGCAAAAGTGTTTGCAAAAGTAGAGGCGATGGAGACGTATCAACCCCCCCCCCCAAGCTTAAACCTTTGCTTGTCCTCAAGCAATTCAGTTGATAAAATGAAAGTGATAAATAATTTTTTTTACAAACTCTGTTTTCTTTTGTTGTTGCAAATATGTAAAGCCAGCATTCAAGTTTTCAGCAAAGATTATGAACTAACCATATTCAAATAACACTTAGGTCTCATGTTCACTCATATCAATGGCATAATCAACTAGCGAGCAATAATAATAAATCTCCGATGACAACACTTTCTCAAAACAATCATAATATGATATAACAAGATGGTATCTCGCTAGCCCTTTCTGAGACCGCAAAACATAAATGCAGAGCACCTCTGAAGATCAAGTACTGGCTAATAATTCATGGTAAAAGAGATCCAGTCATAGTCATATTCAATATAAATTAACAGTAATGGATGCAAATGACAGCGGGGCTCTCCAACTAGTGCGTTTTAATAAGAGGATGATGACTCAACATAAAAGTAAATAGATAGGACCTTCGCAGAGGGAAGCAAGGATTTGTAGAGGTGCCAGGGCTCGATTTTGAAATAGAGGTCAATAATATTTTGAGCGGCATACTTTCATTGTCAACATAACAACCAAGAGATCTCGATATCTTCCATGCTACACACATTATAGGCGGTTCCCAAACAGAATGGTAAAGTTTATACTCCCCCACCACCAACAATCATCTATCCATTGCTTGGCCGAAACAACGGTTGCCTCCAACTAACAACAATCCTAGGGGAGTTTTGTTTGCAATTATTTTGATTTGAGCATGGGACTGGGCATCCCGGTTACTAGCCATTTTCTCATGAGTGAGGAGCGAAGTCCACTCCTCTTGAGAATAACCCGCCTAGCGTGGAAGATATAGACAGCCCTAGTTGATACATGAGTTGTTCAAGCATACAAAATAGAATTTCATTTGAAGGTTTGTAGTTTGGCACATACAAATTTACTTGGAACGGCAGGTAGATACCGCATATAGGAAGGTATGGTGGACTCATATGACATAACTTTGGGGTTTATGGATTTTGGATGCACAAGCAGTATTCCCGCTTAATACAAGTGAAGGCTAGAAAGAGACTGGGTAGCGACCAACTAGAGAGCAACGACAGTCATGAACATGCATTAACATTAATAGACATTGAGTGCAAGCATGAGTAGGATATAATCCACCATGAACATAAATATCGTGGAGGCTATGTTCATACTCGAATCATTCAAAGGAGGATACCACCCTATCATACCACATCACAACCATTTTAATAGCATGTTGGCACGCAAGGTAAACCATTATAAACTCCTAGCTAATTAAGCATGACATAAGCAACTATAATCTCTAATTGTCATTGCAAACATATTTATTCATAATAGGCTGAATCAGGAACGATGAACTAATCATATTTACAAAAACAAGATAGGTCGAGTTCAAACCAGCTTCTCTCATCTCACTCAATCCATCATATATCGTCATTATTGCCTTTCACTTGCACGACTGAATGGTGTGTATAATAATAATAGTGCACGTGCATTGGACTAAGCTGGAATCTGCAAGCATTCAGTTCAAGGAAGAAGACAAGGTAATATGGGCTCTTGGTTAAATCAACAATAATGCATATGAGAGCCACTCAACATTTTCATCATGGTCTTCTCCTCTCGACCCCCAAAGGAAAGAAAAGAAATAAAACTGTTTACATGGGAAAACTCCCAACAAGCAAAAGAAGAACGAAAAATCTTTTTGAGTTTTCTTTTAACTACTACTACTACAGGCATGGAAAGTAAACTAGCTAAAAGCTATAACTAACTTTTTTGGTTTTTTATTAAGGTAATTCAAACACACAAGAAGAAAGCAAGAAAAGAAATAAACTAGCATGGATAGTACAATGAAAAAGTATGAGCGCCAACAACTAGAATGAGTGTGTGAACACGAATGTAATGTCGATGAGAAATACGTACTCCCCCAAGCTTAGGCTTTTGGCCTAAGTTGGTATATGCCCATGGATCAAAGTTGTAGGTGGGGTCGTACTGAGATGCGGGTGCTACTGCCTCCTGAGCTGCAGCTTGGAGACGGGCTGCCTCCGTCCTCCTCTCATACTCATTTGCCTCCTCCCTGGTTATAATATATCTCCTTTATGCCTAAAAGTCAAAGAAACCAGGAGCAGGGAGAGCAATATGGACAGTGCAACGCCTGTCAAAGATTAGTCGGTATTGGAGGAACTGTTCATTCCTCTCTAGAAACTAATGGCTAACCATGGCATTATAATCTACATAAGAAGGAGGCAACTCCATATCATTTTCATGTATGGGTATCTCAAGAAAATTAGCCACACGGGTTGCATAAATTCCACCAAACAAGTCTCCATTTAAACTATTATTATGCAACCTATGTGCAACAATGGCCCCCAAGTTATATTGTTTATCTCCTAGCACAGCACTCTTGAGAACACTAAGATCTGGAACACACATGTGACACGCCTCGTCCTTGCCATTTATGCATCTACCTATAAAGAGAGCAAGATAATGTATAGCAGGAAAATGAATGCTCCCTATGGTAGCTTGTGTTATTTCTCTAGATTCCCCCACAGTGATACTAGCAAGAAAAATTTTAAATTCAGGTTTGCGAGGTTCACTAGCACTACCCCATTGCAGGAGTTTACAAGCAGTATTAAAATATTTTAAGTCCATGGTGTATGATTTATCATAAAGATCAAATAGTACATTATGAGAATTGCGTGAAGATGTAAATTTAAACCTCCTTACAAAAGAATCAGTTAAGTGGTAATACTGAGGGCACTTATCTAGCATGAAGTCCTCAAGATGCACATATGCATCAAATTCGTCCTTGATGCCTACTTGGACCATAAACTCCTCTGACGGCCATTCACAAGGCCACACTTGAGCTTCCCTTGGTAGTTCCTCGTCCTTCTCGCGTATTGCGGGCCTGGGTCCTTGATTCCTTGAAGAACCACCTTGGTACATTTTCCTAAGCATATTTCTTCCTCTGAAAAATTTCTGAAATTTTTAGTAACTCAAAATAAAAGTGAACCAAACTAAACAAAATTGATAGCAACTACTCCCACAAGTGCCTAGAGACTATATCATGCATTTGAACTACTTGGGACCAAATAAATTTGACATGCAAGCTCAAGAACAGGGTCACCTTAGCAGCAAAAATTTGCAATGAATAAAGCACTAGAACAAAAACTAATTGGACCATTATAGGAGTCACATACCAAAGAACAATCCCCCTAAGCAGTTTTGTGAATGGAGCTTTGAGCAAGGAGATCGAAAATGGCAGCAAGATGAGCTAGAACTCATGCTTGAGCTGGTTAGTGATTTTTTTGGGAGGAAGAAGAAGTGTGTGGGTGCAGGAATAAGTGGAGGGGGGCACCAGGGGCCCACGAGGCAGGGGTGCGCCCCAGGGGGTGGGCACGTCCTAGACCCTCGTGGCCAGGTGCTTGCCCCCTCTGGTGTGTTCTCAGTGCCAGATATTCTCAAATATTCTAGAAAAAATCACATTTCATTTTTAGGACATTTGGAGAACTTTTATTTTTGGGGTATTTTTTATTGCAAGGATAATTCAGAAAACAGACAGAAAATACTATTTTTACTTTATTTAATCTAAATAACAGAAAGTAAAAGGAGGATACAGAGAGTTGTGCTTTCTAACTTCATCCATCTCATGCTCATCAAAAGGAATCCACTAACAAGGTTGATCAAGTCTTGTTAACAAACTCATTCCGAATAACATGGAACCGGAGAAATTTCGAATAACACTAGGTTACCTCAACGGGGATATGGACATCCCCAATAATAGGAATATCATATTTCTTCTTGACAGTAGGAAGGGGAAATTCAAAACCTCCAATAATAATTGATGGACTTGAGGTTGTTTCCTCGGAAAGTGTACCATATGCTCATTACCATTAACAAGAAAAGTGACATTGCCTTTGTTGCAATCAATAACAGCCTTGCAGTATTCAAAAAGGGTCTACCAAGGATAATTGACATACTATCATCCTCGGGAATATCAAGAATAACAAAGTCCGTTAATATAGTAACATTTGCAACCACAACAGGCACATCCTCACAAATGCCGACAGGTATAGCGGTTGGTTTATCGGCCATTTGCAAAGATATTTCAGTAGGTGTCAACTTATTCAATTCAAGTCTACGATATAAAGAGAGAGGCATAATACTAACACCGGCTCCAAGATCACATAAAGCAGTTTTAACATAGTTTCTTTTAATGGATCATGGTATAGTTGGTACTCCTGGATCACCAAGTTTCTTTGGTATTTCACCCTTAAAAGTATAATTAGCAAGCATGGTGGAAATTTCAGCTTCCGGTATCTTTCTTTTATTTGTAACAATATCTTTCATGTACTTAGCATAAGGATTCATTTTAAGCATATCAGTCAAACGCATACGCAAAAAGATATGTCTAACCATTTCAGCAAAGCGCTCAAAATCCTCATCATCCTTTTTCTTGGATGGTTTAGGAGGAAAAGGCATGGGTTTCTGAACCCATGGTTCTCTTTCTTTATTGTGCTTCCTAGCAACGAATTCTCTCTTATCATAACGTTCATTCTTTGATTGTGGGTTATCAAGATCAACAACAGGTTCAATCTCTACATCATTATTATTGCTAGGTTGAGCATCAACATGAGCATCATCATTAACATTATCACTAGGTTCGTGTTCATCACCAGATTGTGTTTTAGCATCGAAAATAGAAATATCATTGGGATTCTCAGGTGTGTCTACAAAAGGTTCACTACAAGCATGCAAAGTCCTATCATTTTTCTTTTTCTTCTTTTTAGAAGGAGTAGGTGCATCAACATTATTTCTCTGAGAATCCTGCTCAATTCTCTTAAGGTGGCCCTCAGGATACAAAGGTTCCTGAGTCATTTTACCACCTCTAGTCATAACTCTAACAGCATTATCATTTCTATTATCATTTAATTCATTGAGCAAATCATTTTGAGCATTAAGCACTTGTTCTACTTGAGTGGTAACCATAGAAGCATGTTTACTAATAAGTTTAAGTTCACCATTAACTCTAGACATATAATCACTCAAGTTTCCAATCATATAAGCATTACTTTTCAATTGTCTACCAACATAAGCATTGAAGTTTTCTTGTTTAGCCATAAAGTCATGAAACTCATCCAAGCATTGGCTAGTAAACTTAGTAGATGGGATTTCAACTTTATCATATCTATAGAGAGAATTTACCTTTACTACTTGTGTCGGGTTATCAAGACCATGTATTTCTTCAATAGGTGGTATATTAAGGCCATGTACTTCTTCAATAGGTGGTAAATTCTTAATATCTTCAGCTTTAATACCTTTTTCTTTCATAGATTTCTTTGCCTCTTGCATATCTTCAGGACTGAGAAATAGACACCCCTTTTCTTCGGAGTTGTCTTAGGAGTTGGTTCAGGAAGTGTCCAATTGTTTTCATTAGTCAACATATTATTCAATAACAATTCAGCTTGATCAACAGTTCTTTCACTGAAAACACAACCAGCACAACTATCCAGGTGGTCTCTAGAAGCATCGGTTAGTCCATTATAAAAGATATCAAGTATTTCATTTTTCTTGAGAGGATGATCAGACAAATCATTAAGTAATCAGAGAAGCCTCCCCCAAGCTTGTGGAAGACTCCCTTCTTCAATTTGCACAAAATTATATATTTCCCTTAAAGCAGCTTGTTTCTTATGAGTGGGGAAATATTTAGCAGAGAAGTAATATTCATATCCGGGGGACTACGCACACAACCAGGATCAAGAGAAATAAACCATGTTTTAGCATCACCCTTTAATGAGAACGAAAATAGCTTAAGGATATAGTAGTAACGAGTTTTCTCATCATTAGTGAATAGGGTGGCTATATCATTCAATTTAGTAAGATGTGCCACAACAGTTTCAGATTCATAGCCATAAAAAGGATTAGATTCAATCAAAGTAATTATCTCAGGATCGACAGAGAAATCATAATCCTTATCAGTAACACAGATAGGTGAAGTAGCAAAAGCAGGGTCATATTTCATTCTAGCATTCAGAGACTTTTCCTCGAGCTTAGCTAATAATTTCTTAAGATCAGATCTATCATTGCAAGCAAGAAAATCTCTAGCAGTTTCTTCATCCATAACATAACCCTTAGGCACAACAGGCAATTCATATCTAGGGGGAGAATCTTCATCATCACTTTCATCAATATTATCAGTTTTAATAGTTTCATTCTCTCTAGACCTAGCAAGTTGTTCATCAAGAAATTCACCTAATGGCACAGTAGTATCAAGCATAGAAGTAGTTTCATCATAAGTATCATGCATAGCAGAAGTGGCATCATCAATAACATGCGACATATCAGAATTAATAGCAGAAGCAGGTTTAGGTGTCTCAAGTTTACTCAAAACAGAAGGTGAATCAAGTGCAGAGCTAGATGGCAGTTCCTTACCTCCCCTTGTAGTTGAGGGAAAAATCTTAGTTCTTTCGTCTTTCAAGTTCCTCATAGTGACCAGCAGATATAAATCCCAAGTGACTCAAAGAATAAAGCTATGCTCCCCGGCAATGGCGCCAGAAAATAGTCTTGATAACCCACAAGTATAGGGGATCGCAACAGTTTTCGAGGGTAGAGTATTCAACCCAAATTTATTGATTCGACACAAGGGGAGCCAAAGAATATTCTCAAGTATTAGCAGTTGAGTTATCAATTCAACCACACCTGGATAACTTAATATCTATAGCAAAGTATTTAGTAGCAAAGTAGTATGGAAGTAACGGTAACAGTGGCAAAAGTAACAGTAGCAGTTTTGTAGCAGTAGCAACGGTAAAGTAACTAAGCAAAGAGCAATATGTGAAAAGCTCGTAGGCATTGGATCAGTGATGGATAATTATGTCGGATGTGATTCCTCATGTAATAGTTGTAACATAGGGTGACACAGAACTAGCTCCAGTTTATCAATGTAATGTAGGCATGTATTCTGAATATAGTCATACATGCTTCTGGAAAAGAACTTGCATGACATCTTTTGCCCTACCGTCCCGTCGCAGCGGGGTCCTATTGGAAACTAAGGGATATTAAGGCCTCCTTTTCATAGAGTACTGGACCAAAGCATTAACACTTAGTGAATACATGAACTCCTCAAACTACGGTCATCACCGGTAAGTATCCCGATTATTGTCACTTCGGGGTTAACGGATCATCACACATAATAGGTGACTATAGACTTGCAAGATAGGATCAAGAACTCACATATATTCATGAAAACATAATAGGCTCAGATGTGAAATCATGGCACTCAGGCCCTAGTGACAAGCATTAAGCATAGCAAAGTCATAGCAACATCAATCTCAGAACATAGTGGATACTAGGGATCAAACCCTAACAAAACTAACTCGATTATATGGTAAATCTCATCCAACCCATCACCGTCCAGCAAGCCAACGATGGAATTACCCACACACGGCGGTGAGCATCATGAAATTGGTGATGGAGGATGGTTGATGATGACGATGGCGACAGATTCCCCTCTCCGGAGCCCCTAACGGACTCAGATTAGCCCTCCCAAGAGACTTTAGGGCTTGGCGGCGGCTCCGTATCGTAAAACACGATGAATCCTTCTCTCTGATTTTTTTCTCCCTGAACGTGAATATATGGAGTTGGAGTTGAGGCCGGTGGAGCTCCAGGGGCCCACGAGGCAGGGGGCGCGCCCTAGGGGGGGCGCGCCCCCCACCCTCGTGGACAGGGTGTGGGCCCCCTAGTGTTGATTCTTTCGCCAATATTTTTTATTAATCCAAAAAGTTTCTCCGTGGATTTTCATGTCATTTTGAGAACTTTTATTTCTGCACAAAAATAACACCATGGCAGTTCTGCTGAAAACAGCGTCAGTCCGGGTTAGTTCCATTCAAATCATGCAAGTTAGAGTCCAAAACAAGGGCAAAAGTATTTGGAAAAGTAGATACGATGGAGACGTATCACCGGCTGCCACCGAACCAGAGCTGAGCGAAGGGGGGTCGCCCTTCGTCGATGCTGCCCCCACAGACCGGGCACGATCCGCCTGGAGCTTGGAGCGGTCCGTGGCCTCATACTCCAGATTGGCCTCCTCGCCACCCGAGCCCTCCCGCCACCGCTTCTGGCCGGAGACAGCCTCGCTGGAGGACCCGCGCGAGCGGTCCATTGAGACCACCGCCGCAAACGAGAGAGAAAGGGGAGGAGGAGGTGTAGATCTGGAGAAAACTCGAATGGGAGAGCGACAATGGCGCAGGTCAGAGGAGGACGCGGGAAACCCTAAGAATGGGGGGAGCGAACCCTTTCGCACCCATATATACCCCGACCGCGCCAGGCCGGGGCCAATGGGTTGGGCTGAAGGGGGAGCAAGGGAGTGGGCCGGGCCACCCGCGGCCCAAGCGCCAAAAGAGGGAGGGGGAAAACCGACACACAGTCAAGGGGAAGCACAACCCCCGGCCCAACAGGCCCACCAGGCGGCACGGGGCCCGTGGCCCAAGAGCTGGCACCCCCACAGACGGTAGCGCCAGATCTAGGGTTGCAGGCGCCTCCACCGATGCCGGCAAAGGCAATGACGAGCCCATGGACGGAGCGCAGATAGGAGAGGACGCCGGAGAAGAGGGGGAAGAGAGCGGATCCGGAACCAACGCGCCACCCCCACCAGGGCACAGGAGCCCCTAAGCCGGAGACGGAGCAGGAGCACGGCGACGCCCATGGGACACGCGTCGCCAACCATCCACATCCACCGCGGCGGAGGCAGGCCGCCTGCGCCCACCAGGCGCAAACTTCCGGCAGTGGCCCGGAGCTGAAATGACGGGGAGGCCACACAGCGGCGCCGGACGGGGAGGGGAAGGGGGGAATCTGTGTCTGAGTCCAAAGCCTCGGTGTTGAGCGCCCAAAACCTGTTGGAAGGGGGAGGAGCATGGAGGACAGAAAGAGGCGAGGTCGACGGGGAGGGGGCTGGGGACGAGGTCGCACAAGAGCAGAGGGGGGACGCCAAAGAAGAAGGGGAGGAAGGCGAGCTCAGTATCGACGCCGCCAGGGGAAGGAGGGGAGAAGGGGGAGAGGGGAGAGCCATCAAATCGCACCTTGCCACCGCCGCTTGAGGAGGAGGAAGTTTGACAATTATCTCTATGATAAATGAGTTGGGAGGCGAAACATTAAGCCCCTATCTTTCTTTGTGTTCGATGGATGCCATTTGTTCTAAGAATATGCTTTGATTAGTAGCAATCATGGAAGACTATATGATGATTGAGTATGTGGAGCTCTTACTTACACTATATGTTGAATAAGTTGAATTGCAATTATCGGTGACTAATAATATAGGTTGTTGAGTTTCAAGAGAATTCATTATTTGAACCTTAACATGTGAATTGGTCGCTACTTTATTATGATGAGTTTTATGAGAAGGGTTGTTGTTATGATGATAGGAAAAGTGATTGTAATTATCATTGATCAAATTTATGCACCTTGCCAGCATTCACACTTCATAAATTATTTCTTTTATCTCGAGTAGGAATTAAGCTTGGGGATGCTTATACGTCTCCAACCTCTGTTGGAAAAGGCAGTGCCTAGGAGGCGCTTAGGCACGTCTAGGCGCTAGGCAATGGCCAAACGCCTCGCCTAGGGCATAAATGGACATCTAGGTAGGACAAGCAAGGAATTGTCTACCCAAGCAAGAAATCATGCCACATACTGCACTGATATGCCAAACGGGTTACATTGCAATGGCAATAGACAATAATTAACTTATTTATATGCCCTAAACTAATATCAACACCCATATAATAGTCACAAATACACTATGAGTAAAACTATATTACTTCCTAGGCCGCGCCTAGGGCGCTTAGGCACCGCCTAGGCACTAGGCAAAGGCCAACCGCCTCACTTACGCCTACCGCCTTCCAACCTTGTCTCCAACGTATCTATAATTTATGAAGTATTCATGCTATTATATTATCATTCTTGGATGTTCTACAATCATTTTATAGAAACTTTATATCATTTTTTGGGACTAACCTATTGACTTAGTGCCAAGTGCTAGTTGCCGTTTTTAGCTTGTTTTTTAGATTGCAGCAAATCAATATCAAACGGAGTCCAAACGCAGCGAAACTTTTTGGAGATTTTTTATGCACCAAAAGACATCCAGTGGGCCAAAGAAGTACCAGAGGAGTGCCCCGTGAAGGAAATATTCCCTAGAGGCAATAATAAAGTTATTATTTATTTCCTTATATCATGATAAATGTTTATTATTCATGCTAGAATTGTATTAACCGGAAACATAATACATGTGTGAATACATAGACAAACATAGTGTCACTAGTATGCCTCTACTTGACTAGCTCGTTTATCAAAGATGGTTATGTTTCCTAGCCATGGACAAAAGAGTTGTCATTTGATTAACGGGATCACATCATTAGGAGAATGCTGTGATTGACATGACCCATTCCGTTAGCCTAGCACTTGATCGTTTAGTATGTTGCTATTGCTTTCTTCATGACTTATACATGTTCCTGTAACTATGAGATTATGCAACTCCCGTTTACTGGAGGAACACTTTGGGTGCTACCAAACGTCACAACGTAACTGGGTGATTATAAAGGAGTACTACAGGTGTCCCCAAAGGTACATGTTGGGTTGGCATATTTCGAGATTAGGTTTTGTCACTCCGATTGTCGGAGAGGTATCTCTGGGCCCTCTCGGTAATGCACATCACTATAAGCCTTGCAAGCAATGTGACTAATGAGTTAGTTGCAGGATGATGCATTACATAACGAGTAAAGAGACTTGCCGGTAACGAGATTGAACTAGGTATTGGATACCGACGATCGAATCTCGGGTAAGTAACATAACGATGACAAAGGGAACAACATATGTTGTTATGCGGTTCGACCGATAAAGATCTTCGTAGAATATGTGGGAGCCAATATGAGCATCCAGGTTCCGCTATTGGTTATTGACCAAGAATAGTTCTAGGTCATGTCTACATTGTTCTCGAACCCGTAGGGTCCGCACGCTTAAGGTTTCGATGACAGTTTTATTATGAGTTTATGAGTTTTGATGTACCGAAGGAGTTCGGAGTCCCGGATGAGATCGGGGACATGACGAGGAGTCTCGAAATGGTCGAGACGTAAAGATCGATATATTGGACGACTATATTCGGAGTTCGGAAAGGTTCCGAGTGATTCGGGTATTTATCGGAGTACCGGAGAGTTACGGGAATTCACCGGGGAGAAGTATTGGGCCTTATTGGGCCATACGGGAAAGAGAGAGGGGCTGCCTAGGGCAGGCCGCCCCCCCCCCCCCCCCCCCCATGGCCTAGTCCGAATTGGACTAGGGGGGGGGCGCACCCCCTCCTTCCTTCCCTTCTCTCTTCCCCTTCCTTGTCTCCTACTCCTACTACTTGGAAGGTCTCCTAGTTGGACTAGGAAAGGGGGAATCCTACTCCCGGTGGGAGTAGGACTCCCCTAGGGCGCGCCATAGAGCGGGCCGGCCCTCCCCTCCTCCACTCCTTTATATACGGGGGCAGGGGGCACCCCATGACACACAAGTTGATCTTCGTGATCGTTCCTTAGCCGTGTGCGGTGCCCCTCTCCACTGTATTCCACCTCGGTCATATCGTTGTGGTGCTTAGGCGAAGCCCTCCATCGGTAGAACATCATCATCGTCACCACGCCGTCGTGCTGATGGAACTCATCCCCGACACCCTGCTGCATCGGAGTCCGGGGATCCTCATCGAGCTGAATGTGTGCAGAACTCGGAGGTGCCGTACGTTCGGTGCTTGGATCGGTCAGATCGTGAAGACTTACGACTACATCAACCGCGTTGTCATAACGCTTCCGCTTACGGTCTACGAGGGTACGTGGACAACACTCTCCCCTCTCGTTGCTATGCCATCACCATGATCTGGCGTGTGCGTAGGAAATTTTTTGAAATTACTACGTTCCCCAACAGTGGTATCCGAGCCTAGGTTTTATGCGTTGATGTTATATGCACGAGTAGAACACAAGTGAGTTGTGGGCGATACAAGTCATACTGCTTACCAGCATGTCATACTTTGGTTCGGCGGTATTGTTGGATGAAGCGGCCCGGACCGACATTACGGGTACGCTTACGCGAGACTGGTTCTACCGACGTGATTTGCACACATGTGGCTGGCGGGTGTCAGTTTCTCCAACTTTAGTTGAACCGAGTGTGGCTACGCCCGGTCCTTGCGAAGGTTAAAACAACACTAACTTGACGAACTATCGTTGTGGTTTTGATGCGTAGGTAAGAACGGTTCTTGCTCAGCCCGTAGCAGCCACGTAAAATTTGCAACAACAAAGTAGAGGACGTCTAACTTGTTTTTGCAGGGCATGTTGTGATGTGATATGGTCAAGACGTGATAAGATATAAGTTGTTGTATGAGATGATCATGTTTTGTTGAAGTTATCGGCAACTGGCAGAAGCCCTATGGATGTCTCTTTGTTGCATAAGATGCAAGTGCCAAATAATTGCTTTACTTTATCGTTATATGATAGCAATAGTTGTAAGAGCAATAGTTGGTGAGACAACCATGTGATGACACATTGATATAGATCAAGATGATGAAGATCATGGTGTTGTGCCGGTGACGATAGAGATCATGACAGTACTTTGGAGATGGAGATCAAAGGCGCAAGATGATCATGGCCATATCATGTCACATATTTTGATTGCATATGATGTTTATCCTTTATGCATCTTATCTTGCTTTGATTGACGGTAGCATTTTAAGATGATCTCTCACTAATTATCAAGAAGTGTTCTCCCTGAGTATGCACCGTTGCCAAAGTTCGTCGTGCCCAGACACCACGTGATGATCGGGTGTGATAAGCTCTACGTCCATCTACAACGGGTGCAAGCCAGTTTTGCACACGCGGAATACTCAGGTTAAACTTGACGAGCCTAGCATATGCAGATATGGCCTCAGAACACGGAGACCGAAAGGTCGAGCGTGAATCATATAGTAGATATGATCAACATAGTGATGTTCACCATTGAAAACTACTCCATCTCACGTGATGATCGGTTATGGTTTAGTTGATTTGGATCACGTGATCACTTAGATGACTAGAGAGATGTCTGCCTAAGTGGGAGTTCTTAAGTAATATGATTAATTGAACTTAAATTTATCATAAACTTAGTCCTGGTAGTATTTTGCAAATTATATTGTAGATCAATAGCTTGCGTTGTTGCTTTCATATGTTTATTTTGATATGTTCCTAGAGAAAACTGTGTTGAAAGATGTTGGTAGCAATGATGCGGATTGGATCCGTGATCTGAGGTTTATTCTCATTGCTGCACAGAAGAATTATGTCCTTAATGCACCGCTAGGTGACACACCTATTGCAGGAGCAGATGCAGACGTTATGAACGTTTGGCTAGCTCAATATGATGACTACTTGATAGTTTAGTGCACCATGCTTAACGGCTTAGAATCGGGACTTCAAAGATGTTTTGAACGTCATGGACCATATGAGATGTTCCAGGAATGAAGTTAACATTTCAAGCAAATACCCGAGTTGAGAGATATGAAGTCTCCAACAAGTTCTATAGCTAAAAGATGGAGGAGAATCGCTCAACTAGTGAGCATGTGCTCAGATTGTCTGGGTACTTCAATCGCTTGAATCAAGTGGGAGTTAATCTTCCAGATAAGATAGTGATTGACAGAATTCTCTAGTCACCATCACCAAGTTAGTAGAACTTTGTGATGAACTATAGTATGCAAGGGATGACGAAAACGATTCCCGAGCTCTTCGTGATGTTGAAATCGACGAAGGTAGAAATCAAGAAAGAGCATCAAGTGTTGATGATTGACAAGACCACTAGTTTCAAGAAAAGGGCAAAGGGAAAGAAAGGGAACTTCAAGTAGAATGACAAGCAAGTTGTCACTCCCACGAAGAAGCTCCAAGCTGGACCAAAGCCTGAAACTGAGTGCTTACACTTCAAAGAAAATGGTCACTGGAAGCGGAAATGCCTTGAATATTTGGTGGATAAGAAGGATGGCAAAGTGAACAAGGGTATATTTGATATACAAGTTATTGATGTGTGCTTTACTAGTGTTTATAGTAGCCCCTGAGTATTTGATACTTGTTCGGTTGCTAAGATTAGTAAGTCGAAACAGGAGTTACAGAATAAACAAAGACTAGTTGAAGGGGAAGTGACGATGAGTTTTGGAAGTAGTTCCAAGATTGATATGATCATCATCACACACTCCCTATACTTTCGGGATTAGTGTTAAACCTAAATAAATGTTATTTGGCGTTTGCGTTGAGCATGAATATGATTTAATCATGTTTATTGCAATACGGTTATTCATTTAAAATCAGAGAATAATTGTTGTTCTATTTAAATGAATAAAACCTTCAATGGTCATACACCCAACGAAAATAGTTTGTTGGCTCTCGATCGTAGTGATGCACATATTCATAATATTTATGCCAAAAGATGCAAAGTTAATAATGATAGTGCAACTTATTTGTGGCACTGCCGTTTTGGTCATATCGGTGTAAAGCGCATGAAGAAACTCCATAAAGATGGATTTTCGGAATCACTTGGTTATGAATCATTTGATGCTTGCGAACCGTGCCCTTTGTGCAAGATGACTAAAACTCCGTTCTCCGGAACAATGGAACAAGCTACTGACTTATTGGAAATAATACATACCGATGTATGCGATCCAATGAGTGTTGATGCTCGTGGCAAGTATCGTTATTTTCTGACCTTCACAAGATGATTTGAGCAGATATGGGTATATCTACTTGATGAAACATAAGTCTGAAATAGTTGAAAGGTCCAAAGAATTTCAGAGTGAAGTGGAAAATCATCATAACAAGAAAAATAAAGTTTCTACGATCTGATCATGGAGACGAATATTTGACTTACGAGTTTGGTCTTCAATTAAAACAATGTGGAATAGTTTCACAGCTCACGCCACCTGGAACACCACAACGTTATGGTGTGTCCGAACGTCGTAACCGCACTTTATTGGATATGGTGCGATCTATGATGTCTCTTACTAATTTACCACTATTGTTTTGGGGTTATGCATTAGAGACAGTTGCATTCACATTAAAAGGGCACCATCTAAATCCGTTGAGACGACAACATATGAATTGTGGTTTAGCAAGAAACCCAAGTTGTCATTTCTTAAAGTTTGGGGCTGCGATGCTTATGTGAAAAAGTTTCATCCTGATAAGCTCGAACCCAAATTGGAGAAGTGCGTCTTCATAGAATACCCAAAGGAAATTGTTGGGTACACCTTCTATCACAGATCCGAAGGCAAGATATTCGTTGCTAAAAATGGATCCTTTCTAGAGAAGGAGTTTCTCTCAAAAGAAGTGAGTGGGAGGAAAGTAGAGCTTGATAAGGTAATTTGTACCTTCTCCCGAATTGGAAAGTAGTTCATCACGGAAATCAGTTCCAGTGATTCCTACACCAATTAGTGAGGAAGCTAATGATGATGATCATGAAACTTCAGATCAAGTTACTACAAAACCTCGTAGGTCTTCCAAAGTACAGTCCGCACCAGAGTAGTACAGTAATACTGTTCTGGAAGTCATGTTACTAGACCATGATGAACCTACGAAATATGAGGAAGCGATGATGAGCCCAGATTCCGTGAAATGGCTTGAGGCCATAAAATCTGAGATATGATCCATGTATGAGAACAAAGTATGGACTTTGATTGACTTGCTCGATGATCAGCAAGCCATGTTAAATAAATGGATCTTCAAGAGGAAGACGGACACTGATAGTAGTGTTACTATCCACTATGCTCGACTTGTTGCAAAAGGTTTTCAACAAGTTCAAGGGGTTGAATACGATGAGATTTTCTCACTCGTATCGATGCTTAAGTCTGTCCGAATCATGTTAGCAATTGCCACATTTTATGAAATTTGGCAAATGGATGTCAAAACTGCATTCCTTAATGGATTTATTAAAGAAGAGTTGTATATGATGCAACCAGAAGGTTTTGTCAATCCTAAAGATGCTAACAAAGTGTGCAAGCTCCAGCAATCCATTTATGGACTGGTGCAAGCCTCTCGGAGTTGGAATATACGCTTTGATGAGTTGATCAAAGCATATGGTTTTATACAGACTTTTTGAGAAGCCCGTATTTACAAGAAAGTGAGTGGGAGCTCTGTAGCATTTCTAATATTATATGTGGGTGACATATTGTTGATTGGAAATGATATAGAAATTCTGGATAGCATGAAAGGATATTTGAAAAAGAGTTTTTCAAAGCAAGACCTCGGTGAAGCTGCTTACACATTGAGCATCAAGATCTATATAGATAGATCAAGACGCTTGATAAGATTTTTCAATGAGTACATACCTTGATAAATTTTTGAATAGTTCAAAATGGAACAGTCAAAGAAGGAGTTCTTGCCTGTGATGCAAAGGTGTGAAGTTGAGTAAGACTCAAGACCCGACCATGGCAGAAAATAGAAAGAAAATGAAAAGTCATTCCCTATGCCTCAGTGATAGGTTCTATAAAGTATGCTATGCTGTGAACCAGACCTATTGTATATCTTGCTCTGAGTTTGACAAAGGAATACAATTTTGATCTAAGAGTAGATCACTGGACAACGGTCAAGAATATCCTTAGTGAGAACTAAGGAGATGTTTCTCGATTATGGAGGTGATAAAAGAGCCCGTCGTAAAAAGTTACGACGATGCAAGCTTTTACACCAATCCAGATGACTCTAAGTCTCAATCTGGATACATATTGAAAGTGGGAGCAATTAGCTAGAGTAGCTCCGTGCAGAGCATTGTGGACATAGAATATTTGCAAAATACATACGGCTCTGAATATGACAGACCCATTGACTAAACTTCTCTCACAAGCAAAACATGATCATACCTTAGTACTCTTTGGGTGTTAATCACATAGCAATGTGAACTAGATTATTGACTCTAGTAAACCCTTTGGGTGTTGATCACATGATGATGTGAACTATGGGTATTAATCACATAAGATGTGAATATTGGTGTTAAATCACATGGCGATGTGAACTAGATTATTGACTCTAGTGCAAGTGGGAGACTGAAGGAAATATGCCCTAGAGGCAATAATAAAGTTATTATTTATTTCCTTATATCATGATAAATGTTTATTATTCATGCTAGAATTGTATTAACCGGAAACATAATACATGTGTGAATACATAGACAAACATAGTGTCACTAGTATGCCTCTACTTGACTAGCTCGTTTATCAAAGATGGTTATGTTTCCTAGCCATGGACAAAAGAGTTGTCATTTGATTAACGGGATCACATCATTAGGAGAATGATGTGATTGACATGACCCATTCCGTTAGCCTAGCACTTGATCGCTTAGTATGTTGCTATTGCTTTCTTCATGACTTATACATGTTCCTGTAACTATGAGATTATGCAACTCCCGTTTACTGGAGGAACACTTTGGGTGCTACCAAACGTCACAACGTAACTGTGTGATTATAAAGGAGTACTACAGGTGTCTCCAAAGGTACATGTTGGGTTGGCATATTTCAAGATTAGGTTTTGTCACTCCGATTGTCGGAGAGGTATCTCTGGGCCCTCTCGGTAATGCACATCACTATAAGCCTTGCAAGCAATGTGACTAATGAGTTAGTTGCAGGATGATGCATTACATAACGAGTAAAGAGACTTGCCGGTAACGAGATTGAACTAGGTATTGGATACCGACGATCGAATCTCGGGTAAGTAACATACTGATGACAAAGGGAACAACGTATGTTGTTATGTGGTTTGACCGATAAAGATCTTCGTAGAATATGTGGGAGCCAATATGAGCATCCAGGTTCCGCTATTGGTTATTGACCAAGAATAGTTCTAGGTCATGTCTACATTGTTCTCGAACCCGTAGGGTCCGCACGCTTAAGGTTTCAATGACAGTTTTATTATGAGTTTATGAGTTTTGATGTACCGAAGGAGTTCGGAGTCCCGTATGAGATCGGGGACATGACGAGGAGTCTCGAAATGGTCGAGACGTAAAGATCGATATATTGGACGACTATATTCGGAGTTCGGAAAGGTTCCGAGTGATTCGGGTATTTATCGGAGTACCGGAGAGTTACGGGAATTCGCCGGGGAGAAGTATTAGGCCTTATTGGGCCATACGGGAAAGAGAGAGGGGCTGCCTAGGGCAGGCCGCGCGCCCCCCCATGGCCTAGTCCGAATTGGACTAGGGGGAGGGGCCGCACCCCCTCCTTCCTTCCCTTCTCTCTTCCCCTTCCTTGTCTCCTACTCCTACTACTTGGAAGGTCTCCTAGTTGGACTAGGAAAGGGGGAATCCTACTCCCGGTGGGAGTAGGACTCCCCTAGGGCGCGCCATAGAGAGGGTCGGCCCTCCCCTCCTCCACTCCTTTATATACGGGGGCAGGGGGGCACCCCATGACACACAAGTTGATCTTCGTGATCGTTCCTTAGCCGTGTGCGGTGCCCCTCTCCACTGTATTCCACCTCGGTCATATCGTTGTGGTGCTTAGGCGAAGCCCTGCGTTGGTAGAACATCATCATCGTCACCACGCCGTAGTGCTGACGGAACTCATCCCCGACACCCTGCTGGATCGGAGTCCGGGGATCATCATCGAGCTGAACGTGTGCAGAACTCGGAGGTGCCGTACGTTCGGTGCTTGGATCGGTCGGATCGTGAAGACGTACGACTACATCAACCGCGTTGTCATAACGCTTCCGCTTACGGTCTACGAGGGTATGTGGACAACACTCTCCCCTCTCGTTGCTATGCCATCACCATGATCTTGCGTGTGCGTAGGAAATTTTTTGAAATTACTACGTTCCCCAACACCCCGAGGGTGGCACAACTCACCTGGGGGCTTAGGCGCGCCTTGGTGGGTTGTGCCCACCTTGGTGGCCTCCCGCACTGCCTCTTTGACCTATAAATTCCCAAATATTCCAAAACCCCCGAAGGTAACTCTAGATCGGAAGTTCCACCGCTGCAAGCCTCTGTATCTTTGAAAACCAATCTGGACCCTGTTCCAGCACCCTGCAGGAGCGGGAGATCATCACCGGAGGCCATCTTCATCATCCCTATGGTCTCCATGATGAGGAGGGAGTAGTCTACCCTCGGGGGCTGAGGGTTTGTACCAGTAGCTATGTGATTAATCTCTCTCTCTCTCTCTCTCTCTCTCTCTCTCGTGTTCTTGAGATGTCACGATCTTGATGTATCGTGGGCTTTCTTAATATAGTTGGATCATATGGTGTTTCTCCCTATCTATCTTGTTGTGATGAATTGAGTTTTCCCTTTGACATTTTGTTTTATTGGAATGAATACTTTTATGGATTTGAGAGCACTTGATTTATGGCTTGCATATGAATACCCATGGTGACAATGGGGTATTATATTGATTCACTTGATATATGTTTTGGCACTCAACTTGCGGATTCCTGCGGTGACATTGGGGTAATCTATGCATAGGGGTTGATGCACGTTTTCGTCCTTGTTTCTTCGGTAGAAATCTTGGGGCACTCTTTGATGTTTTTTGTGTTGTATCGAGTATTATGAATCTGAAATTGTTTGATGCGTATCGTATAATTAACTCATGGATACCTGTGTTGACATTGGAGTATCTAGGTGACATTAGAGTTGGTTGATGCGTATCATATGGTGTTATTTTAGTACGAACTCTTGGTTAGATCGATCGGAAAGAATAGCTTGGTGTTATTTTAGTATGAACTCTAGGATAGATTAATCGAAAAGAATAGCTTTGAGGTGGTTTCATACCCTACAAACAATTTCTTCTTATGTTCTGCGCTAGATAAGAACTTTGGAGTGATTCTTCATCGCACGTTGAGGGATGGTTATATGATCCAATTAGATTAGCATTGTTGAGAGATTGCACTAGCAAAAGTACGGACCCTAGGCCTTCTTTTCAAGTATTGCAATACCGTTTGTGCTCACTTTATTGTTCGCTACCTTGCTGTTTTTATTTATTCAGATTATAAAAATATATTTCTACCATTCATATTACACTTTTATCACCATCTCTTCGCGCGAACTAGTGCACCTATACAAATTGCCATTGTATTGGGTGTGTTGGGGACACAAGAGATTTCTTGTATTTGGTTGCAGGGTTGTTTGAGAGAGACCACCTTCATCCTACGCCTCCCACTGATTGATAAACCTTAGGTCATCCACTTGAGGGAAAATTGCTATTGTCCTACAAAACTCTACGCTTGGAGGCCCAACACGAGTCTACAAGAATAAAGTTGCGTAGTAGACATCAATGAGTGACCCTCTTTCAGACGTTGGAGGGGTGCTTTTATTCATGATATGACCTAGTCATTGCCAATTGCTTGATAGATGCTAGAATTGGTTGTGCATGCTTGACACATCTTTCATTTGTTACTTATTGTGTCAGCATGTTGATTTGCATGTTTTCTTCATTCGAGGACATCCATTTGTTGTTTTGATTGTCTTGGTTTTTTTGGACAAGTTGATGTACAAGAATGCCTAAGCACCTCCTCTAGCTATCTATGCTTTCTTGTCTCAAATTCTACTCGTGCTACATCACAAAAAAGTGAACAAGTCATTTTCGGACCCTTCGGGTGAGGCGCACTCGGAGTCACCGATCTGAGAAGGACTGAACTCCAACACCTTCTTTATGCATTTTGGTTGGACCGATCCAAACTCGGTTAAACCAAAATCATTTAGAGTGATCTAGGTTTCCATCTCGGTGTCACCGAGTTGAACCATTTCAGAGTCACCGATGTGCTATACTGCTTGGAGTTACTCATATCGGTGCTACCAAGCTGTTCCACTCTAAACCACCGACAGCACACGGGTATATATATCCCCATGGCCTGTACATAAAAAATTTCTTCAAACATCACGACTCCACGCGCCCGTTGCTGCCGTCGCCTTGGTCTTCGAAACGTCACCCTTGTCTCCTGTGTGCCCTCGCCACCGGAATCCATCGCCATCAACTAGAATCTTCCCCTCCGTTGCTGTCGTAGGGGATCTCCACCAAGTTAAGGTGAGATTTGACCCCCTCCATGTGCTAAATTCTGATTCAATGCATGGATGGATAGCCACTATTCTTGCCACTGACTGAAACCTTCCTTTACACTGCAAATTCTATAGATTATATTCAAGCAAAAAATAGGTTTAAGTTTCCGTCGAATGCATCTCGGACTGACCGATTTGAAATTTCCAGAGTCACCAATTTGGCCCAGGCCATTACACTAGTACATCTCGGTGCCACCGAGAAGTATTAATCGGTGAGACCGAAAGTAAACTTTTAGTGAAACCCTAGCATACCAGAGATACCGAGCCACTTTTCGGTCTGACCGAAATGGTGTGCCATGTTTCTGTTAAGTGCTTCGGTATCACCGAGATGATCAACTCGATGGATCTGAAATGCCTTCTGTGAAAACTTGAAACTAAGGTTGGAACTCACTTTTCTTGCAAAATATCTGCTTTTTGTGATGACTCATCCACTCTTCTCATACCCATCTATCCATAGGGTTGGCTTTGCAAGATGTCAGAGGCCAGTGATAGTTAGAATGTCTCAGAAGCACATGCACATATGAGTGCAGGCTCTAGTCCTGAAGGAAGTTTCTATGAGGGAGAAAGGAGTTCTCCAGAGTTGCCCAAAGCTGCTACAAGGGCAAGAAAGAAGAGAACCTCAGATGACGAGGATGAGGACTCTATTTCTTGTGAAGCAACATCAAAGAAGAAGAAGAAGGTAGTGCTTGCAAAGGACTATGACACCGCAGCTAGCACTGCTATTAGGAAAGTTCCTTTGTCCAAGAAGGACAAGATCTTCGAGGAGGAGTCCACAAAGAAAAAGAGAGTAAGGAAACAGTCTGTCCATGTGGTTCACTTCAATGAGGAGAAATGATATGCCTGAAAGTGAAGTGGAAGAGGAGGATCCAGCAGCTAATCCACCTCTTGCCAAGTCTCAAAAACTTATAGCAGATGCTATGAAGCCTGTTGCCCCCTCCAAGTCCAAACCCAAAGATCTAGCACCCAAGAGGTCTACAAGAGATATTTCTGCTAGTGAGAAGAACAAGGCCCCAGTGCTTGAAGCTGATGCTGATGATGAGCCACTAGTGCTCAGGAGATTGAGGCCCAAGATTTCAGATCATGAAAACACACATCTAGTTGCTGAAAACATGATGTTGAGGAAGGATAAAGGTTTACGCCAGTGGAGATTGTCTAAGCCCTATGCTATGAGGAGAAGGACTGCTTGTGACTATCGATTCCACACCAGAGAGCAACAAGACTTCTATGAAACAGTGTTGCTAGATAAGAAGCATATTGTTAGTGATATGAAATGGGTTGATTGGAAGTACATTGATGCAAATGAAGACAACTTCCCCCATGTTCATGAGAGCTTCAAGCTTGTTGGTGTAGATGATTTTGTTGGGAAGAAGCTTACAAAGTGGAATGATGAGATGATCATGCAATTCTACTCTACTGCTCATTTCTATCCAGATGGGAGGATAGTGTGGATGACTGAGGGAAACCGGTACCAGTCAACCTTCTCTGAATGGGCTGCTCTTCTTGGTGCTCCAGAAGAAGAAAAGAATGGAATTGATGTATATGCTAAGCCCAAGATGGACCACAATTCCATGCAAAACATGTACAAGCCTATTCCTGCGAAAGATGTTGAGACACACAAGTTTGGTTTAGTGAAGCACTTGCTTGTTGGTTTGGCCACCATCAACACTATCTTGAGGCACACTCTTTTGCCCAAGTCTGGAGATGACAATATGATTTGTGGCCACTCCATCAATATGCTTCACCTATTTGATACACCTCAGAAGTTCAAGGTGATGAGCCTCATTGTTGAAACTATCAAGAGAACTGCAACTGACTAGAAGAGATCATGTTGTTTTGCTCCGCACATTCAGTTGCCCATCAACTCCAAGGTTGGCACGAGCACATACCTTCTTGATCGTGAGCATCTCCCTTTGTTGCCAGAGCTCGAGGAAAATGTAGTGGTGATGGATCCTTCACACACCACTTCTGCTTAGGAACATGACAAGATTCAGGCAGCTGCGGCAGCTAAAGCAGCTCGGGAGGCATCTTCTCCCAATGCTCCCAATGCTCCCATTGAAAACCTCAAGACAAACGATGAATAGATGACTTATCTGCTAGAAGCAACCTTGAGGATTGAGCGAAGTCTGGTCAACCTCACCAAGAACCAAGAGAGCTTAGAGTTGGTAGTCGAGGCAAAGATATATGATCGAGATCACAGAGGTTCAGTCAGTTGTGACAAAATTGGAGGATGACCTTGGCGCTGCTAGAGCTACTGTAGAGGATAGTGGAGATGAAATACCAACAACAGACAGATTCCAGACAGTGCCTAGGGCACCCGGGTCTGCTGCAGTGCCTGATGCAGATACGAGGACTACAGTCTCTGCCCCTGCTGCTACTTCATCAGTGCCACCTCCAGTTTCTACTCCACAAACCCAGTAGATATCAGCCGAAGCTTTCGCGGATGCACTTCTCTCCACACCATCTACACACACCAGAGCTGACAGCCAGAGATCACCATCAGGAGTTGCCGAGGATCGTGCCTAGAGAGACGTATAGCTCATACCTATTCGAACTTTTTGGTACTTGTTGCCAAAGGGGGAGAATTTTTATAGATCATTAAGCTTCGAGAGAGTGTGTGTGTCTTGCTTTTGCTCATTTGTTTTTTCGAGTTTTTGCTACTATTTCATTCGTGCTACTTTGGTTCGTTATGCTTGTGAGATACTATGTGTGCGATTGATCATACTATGCTTCATGTGATGCTTAATGCTTATCTTTATCATTATGCTTGTATGATCATTCACTTATGTTTTGCTGATGCGTGCTTACTATTCCATTCATATCATTTCATGCATTCCACCAAGTTGTATGTGACATGGAAGAGTGACCCGTGATCCTAATCGATTGTGCATCTTCATTCAAACGCAAATTTTTAATAATGCACAAATTTAGGGGGAGCTCTTGCTTATCACATACTTCTCAAAGCGATGATGCATTTCATTCATTTAATCATTCTTTGAACCTTATATCTATATATTGTGATCAATTACTAAAAAGGGGGAGATTGAAAGTGCAACTAATCCCCGGGTGGTTTTGGTAATTCATAACAATATATATCTCATTGAACTAATGTCCATTCAAGTTAAAGATTTCAGGATGTTCAATGATTGGCATGGCAATGACTAGTGATTGTGGACACCTCGAAATGCTAAGGACATGACTTGGCAAAAGATTAAGACTCTACATTTTTGGTTAAGTGATTCAAGATCACATTGAGTCCATAGGAAAGCCAGAACTATTAAAAGGGGATGAGGTTTTGATTATGATCTATTTGCTTAAGAGCTTAGTGATATTGCTCCAAAACCTTCAACTACTTTCTCTATCCAAATATGTCCAAAACCCTACATTCCAACTTGGCCCCACCGAAATTTCCCTATCCGGACCGACCGAGTTCATCTCGACACTGCCACTGCCAAACCCTAACAAATTAGGTCCACCAACATGGTTCTCGGTCCCACCGGTTTATCCTGCCCAACCTTCTGTAACCAGTAGCAATTATTTCGGTCTCACTGAGTTTTGTGATCGGTCCCACCGAGACGGCTTGGCAAACCTTCTATAATTTGTAGCAATAATTTCGTTCTCAACGAGTTTTGCAATCGGTCTCATCGAGATGGCGTGCCAGCCTTTCTGTTGCCTTATTGCTTCACTTCGGTCCTACCGAGTTAATGCAATTGGTGCCGGTGAAACGAGGCTTCCCCTAACCGTTGCACATCGGTTCATCTGAGTTGTTTCCAGTCGGTCCCACTGAGACCTCCAACGTTCATACCTTGTACATAGGTCGGTGCCACCGAGAAAAGTGTGTAACGGTTGGATTTCCTGTGGAGGCTGTTTATACCCCTCCACCCCCTTTTACTCAGTAAGAGAGCCATTAAAACATGCCTACGCTTTCACTATTCATTTTATGAGAGAGAACCACCTACTCATGTGTTGGGATCAAGACTTCAAGAGATTCAATTCCTACCATTTGAACCTTGATCACTAGCCTTCCCAAATTGCTTTCCACTCAAATCCTTCTTCCACCATAGCCAAATCTGTGAGAGAGAGTTGAGTGTTGAGGAGACTATCATTTGAAGCACAATAGCAATGAGTTCTTCATCAACACACCGTCTATTACCTTTTAGAGAGTCATGTCTCCTAGAGTGGTTAGGTGTCGCTTGGAAACCTCCGACATGATGTGGAGTTGAACCAAGAAATTTGTAAGGGCAAGGAGATCGCCTACTTTGTGAAGATCTACCCGAGTAAGGCAAGTCCTTCGTGGATGATGGTCATGGTGGGATAGACAAAGTTGCTTCTTCATGAACCCTTCGTGGTTGGATCCCTCCGTGGACTCGCGCGGCCGTTACCCTTCGTGGGTTGAAGTCTCCATCAACGTGGATGTACGATAGCATCACCTATCGGAACCACGCCAAAAGTCACCGTGTCTCCATTGCGTTTGTCTTCTCCAATCCCTCCCTTTACTTACATGTGCAATGTCTTACTTTCCGTTGCTATACTCTTAGAAGCGGAGGCATGGAATTTTTTTGACTTTTCTCCTTTGCTTCTAGAAGAGATTTCAATATGAATAACATACAGATGTTCCGATATATATAGACATATTTTAGAGTGCTGATTTTCTTTGCTTGCTTTTTTTTTAGTAGTTTATATTGTAATCTCTAAAAAAGACTTATATTTACAAACGAAGTAGTTATTAAACAAGTTGGTTTTGCACACCCAGAATCACACGGCAATGGATGAGCAGCCAGCCAGCGCCCTGAAGCGTCTCGGGGCGGTCGCCTTCAAAGCTTTTGCGTCGATATTTCCCTGGCAGAACAGAATTGTCTCCCGTTGCCATCACATCACAGATTCCAGTTGCTAGTAGCGCACCGTACGTGCCCAGCCACGCGAGGCTGCACCGGACAATCAACAAAACTCCGTAACCTTCTCCCCAATCGTTCGAAAAAGTGCTCCGACTCATCATCACACTAACCTGTGATTGCCCGTGTGGGGAACGGAGGGACAGAGATCAGTCCACGGCATGTTGGTCCGTCCGGACACGATCCAAGTCGCCACACGCATGATGATGGCTCTGCCCGGTCTCCGCTCTCTCAGACTTCTCACGAATTTACGGCGACGACGACGATTTTCGCGGAAACTGCTCCGTAACATCCATCCACCGTGTCGCACGAGTTACGCTTGTCACTGAGGCTAGAACGCATTCATTCACTCAGTTGCTGCCGCGGCAGGGAGCAGCGATGACATCTCGTCTCAGTCTCTCAGAGGTCGGTCCACGCCGACGCGAACCCGAGACGGAGAAGCACAAGCCTGCACGTCCATGGACGGGTCATTTATCTCGTGGCGAGGCACGTCACGGCCCACGGTCGGCAACGGCGACGGCAATGTCGTCAGCTGCGTTTTCCCGCTGGTGCGGTGCTGGTCGACTCGCCCATGGACGGATGGGCGGCGGCAGCGACTTGTCAAGCGCGTGCGTGCCCGCCGCCCATTCACCTCCGCTTCCTTCCCCTCCGAGAAAGGTCTCGCGCATTTCTTCACGTCATTTTCGGCTGAAATCCGAGCAATCCATCCATCCAATCCACGGAGAAACTTTTGCCGCACAGCGAAATCAACCAGAATACATACATAAAAGCAGCATAACATGCTGTTGTCCAAGTGGCGTTGCGATTAGCAACATCACGGGATTAACACAAGCGAAGAAGGATCACGCTTGATTTGGCTGCACACACGCACACAGGGAGGGGTTTTGGGGAGGCAGGCACGGCATGTGGCTGGCCCTGCAATCCGGGGGGTCGCTAGATGCATACAATAATAAGTATCTGACGAAGTGTGTCATTAAGGTTAACGGCTCCACTGCCTCCTCCCTGCTCCCCGCTAGCTTTCTTCCATTAAGAAAGAGAGAGAGAGAGAGAGAGAGAGAGAGAGAGAGAGAAAGAATCAATGCAGCGGCATGTGAATAAAGAAGGCGCAAAGCGGCTTTGGTGGATGATAGTATCATGATTGAGTGGCGGCAGAATCTTTTCAAAAACCCACACTTTCTGCCTCTTTCCAGTTTTATAAGTTCCTCCTCTCCTCTCTTCGATGCATGTTGGGAACAACAAACGGAGCGCCCATTGATCCCACGCAAATTCATCAGCTTGAACGAACAGAGTACCCAGCTGCTGCCCTAATCTTTTTGCATTATTTTGGATAAAGCTGTTCGTATGTGCTGTTTTTAGTAGCAGTGGTTGAATTCGTAGGGCAGCATTATTGGCGGTGGCAGGGGATGAAGGCCTGGAAACGAGCAATAATAAGTAATCCAAAGAATGGAAGGTGGCAAAACCGATGGTGCAACCGATCCAACCTAAGCATCATCAGCACACCCAACGACCCAAACAAAGAACAAGAATTGACGTACACAACAGTTGGCAGCTATCACAGGCTCGTTCGTTTGTTTAATCACACACCCTACACGAATACAAGGGAACCACACCGTTTCGTTCAGTGAAAGATGAGGTGATGTGAGGGCAGCTCAACTGCCAAACGCTGCGCCGCACAGGTGTTGGGTTAATGCAAATGTAAGCAGTGTAGTAGCACTAGCCAAAGTCAAGGGAGGGGATGCGTGACTCCTGCATCAGGCCATATGACCGTGAAAGCGCAAGTGCATTCCGTGCTATACACGGAGGAGCACTTCTGAATATGTCATATCCCGCAAAAGGCGAATTAACTTAGGGATGCCATTCTTAGTTAATTATTACCACCTGGGTGCTTGCTCAGCAAGCATTTACCTTCTTTGGAAATTAATCTCTCTCTCTCTCTCTCTCTCTCTCTCTCTCTTAAGCAATGCTACCAAGCAGCAACATTTTTCTTTTCTTTTTCCATTGTTGGGTCATCCTCTCCTTTGGAGTTTGGAGTGTTGCTACTCTCCTCCCTGCACACAAATAAAAAATGAGACCAATCCAAGGGTCAACCCTTGTTGGCATTTATTTATAGGAGAAACTCCGCGAGCACCACGCGTCTAAGTTGGGACTTGAACTCGGTCCCTGCACACAAATTAGTACACTAGTCTTAGCCGTCATCAACCGCCAAAAAAATAAAATCTAGCCGTGACCTATATTTATTCGAATTGGCTTAACTATAGCCGCCGCCTAAACCTGTGAAGCACGGACAAAGCGTGACCCAAAGAGAAATGCGCCATGGAGCTAGCGCTATACTAACACATGCGGGGCTAGGGCATTAGGACCACCACAAACACAGTGCAAGTGTTGCAACTCAATCAAATCAAGTGGGGTGAAATGTCCGTCCGTCCGTCCAAGTAGGGAACACGTGCCTGCCCAAACCCGAATTCAGAAGGACCGGGGTGCATCCCGCCGGGTGCCCCCTGCATTTCGCTCAGACCAAAACCTTCGGTCACGGAGCAGGAGGCTTAACCAATTAATTAGTCCGGCACTTCGCTTTCAATCCCTCTTATTAATCAAATGCGAGGGAGGGAATTGAAGGCCGCTTTGCGAATAACGCATCTGCCGCTGCTAATTAAGCCTGATCGATTAATTAATCCGGGGTTTAGGAAGAGGAGGAAGGCGACTTGGTTTGGTTGGGTCCGGGTGGACGACTGACCGACTTGGGACGATAAGAACGAGACACGCGCACTCGGACCCCTCCCATTCCCATTCCCGTTCCGTTCTACTAAACCCCTTCGTCGTCTACTTCTAGACTCCCGCCTGCCCATCCGTCCGTCCATATATCGCTTCTTCCGCCTCTCCGCTTCCCTTCCACGCGCACCAACCGCCTCCTGCCCTTCGATTCTCCCGAGGCCCCAGCAGCAGCCCAACCCAACCCCTTCTTCTGCTTCTTGTTCTTGGAGCGGTGCGGTGCGCGGGCATGGCCATCGACCACGAGTCGCCCTTCAAGGAGCTCCGCCTCAAGAACAGGAGGATCATGGTAATTGATTGACCCACCCTCCTCCCCTCTCCCCCTACCTAGATGCGATGGCATATCGCCATTCCTCTCCTCTCCTCTCCTGCTTGATCGGTAGTACTAGTAGTGGTGGTTTCTTGGCTTGTTTGTACGTTTCTTTTTCGCTTCGTCCGTGCGTGCTCCTGCCCGGGGTGGAGGAATGTGCGGAATTGGTTGCGTGGGTTACTGTGGTATCGGGCGCGCGGATTGCTGTTGGATTGGATCAGTTCGTGTCAATCCTGTGGGGAATGGCGGTCAAAGCATTGATTCCTTTTCCCTGTCTTCTGCGTTACCCCTTCTTCTCCCCCGCCCCCTGATTAATGGTGGGTGGCGTTTCTGTTTTGGTTCCGCGCCGTCTCTCTGCTCCGGCATTTGGATGCCTTTATGTTTTCTTTTGTTTCTTCTCTTTGGTTGATTGATTGGTCGATAACTCGCAGTAGATTTCTGGCAATCTTGTCAGCGTTCAGACGAGATCGAATTTCTTGATTGTCAGGATGCCAATGTTTCCATCGCTGGACGTTTCTTGTTGAACTGACCGATTCCATCTTTCTTGTGGCTGTCGTGTGCAGGGAGGCGGCGCCCCTGAGCCGGACGAAGAGGAGGCTGAGCAGCAGGTGGCCGCGACGGCGGCGGCGGCGGGGGAGGAGGAGCAGTGGCCGCAGTGGCTGCGCCCGCTGCTGTCCGCGCGCTTCTTCGCGCAATGCAAGACGCACACCGAGTCGCACCGGAGCGGCGAGTGCAACATGTTCTGCCTCGACTGCGCCGCCGGGGCCGCCGCCGGCGCCGCGGCGCTGTGCTCGCTGTGCCTCGCGCACGCGCACCGCGGCCACCACACCATCCAGATCCGCCGCTCCTCCTACCACGACGTCATCCGGGTGTCGGACATCCAGCGCTTCATGGACATCGCCGGCGTGCAGACCTACGTCATCAACAGCGCGCGCGTCGTCTTCCTCAACGAGCGCCCCCAGCAGAAGCAGCCCGGCAAGGGCGCCGGCGGCGCCGGCAGCGCCAACCTCTGCGAGGTCTGCAGCCGCAGCCTCCTCGACAACTTCCGCTTCTGCTCCCTCGGCTGCAAGGTCGCCGGCTGCTCCTCCGACGGCGGCGGCAACGACAAGGCGAGGGTGATGCGGGCCAGCAGGCTCGGCCGCGCCAAGGGCTCCTCGGACTCCGAGGCGGCCTCCTCCTCCTCTCCCCTGCGCAATGCCGCCAGGCAGAGCTTCACGCCGTCCACGCCGCCGCCGCCGCCGCCCCCAGCGGCCAAGCGGCGCAAGGGCATCCCGCACCGGGCGCCGTTCGGCAACCTCATCATCGACTACTAGGCGCGCACCACCCCGCCATTGACAAAGCTGCGACCCACACGGCCAGTTGCAGAGTGAATGGAGTGAGAAAGCGGCCACCACTTCGGTGCCCGCCATTGCCTTGGGTTGTGCTTCTCGATGTGGATTCCACCATTAGCTTTTCAGGGAGAAAGCAGGCAGGCAAGAAAGGGAGGTGGATGGATGGAAGCACAGCTGAAAAAGCACCAGCCTTTTCTTACTGCTTATAATCATCATCATCATCATCATCACTAGGACAGAAACCAAAAATTACCACACCACAGAGAGATTACTGTATATGATTATGGCCCCGCTCTACTATTTCTACCACACTAGACTTGAGTTTTGTGATAAATGTTTTTAGGTAATACAGTACCAGGCAATGCGCCAGTGGTCAGCTAGCTAGAGTAATAAGCAATTGCCACTTGTTAATCAGGTTTTGTGATAGCTTGTGCTTTCTTCATCTGTAAATATGGAGTGCTGGGAGAGCGAGGATGGCTGCTTGTTAAGAAATATGGTGTTGCTCAACCTTCAATCTTCTTTCCATATGGGTCAACGTCAGATTCTGGATTGATTATTATCATCAGTATTATTCATCTACTATCTTGCTGATCCTTCCTTAACTGCGAGGCATCTGCAAACTTGCTTGACGTTGATGTTGCCTTGGCAATTAGCTGACGCCGTCACGTTAATGCCGCCCCCTACAAGCAAAGCCGCACAGCTTGCGTCGATGCAGGGGCAGCACGAATGTGACGGCCTGATTAATTATCGGCTTCTTGTTCTTGCTCCTGTGGCTGCGGTTGCGGCATTAAACTAAGCTGAACTTGAACGCTTCTGATATGATGGCGATCCGCCGGTCGACCGAGCAGAGCAGCCGTATATTATTGCTGAAGCCGACGCGGAACGAGAACTGTTGGCACCCAAGAGGGGAGATGCCGCATTTTTCTGCAGTTGGAACCGAGTGATCGCACAAGCATCTTGCTATCTCCCTAGTGCTGCAACTTTGCATCGGCTGCTGCATTTTTTGCCGTGCTCTTTGCATCGACCTTTGCTGCTCCAAGAATCGTCCGTCTTTGGTCTCGCTGTCTCCAGAGAATACGGACACATTGTGGCAGTGTGCGTTGCAATGTGTTTGTGTGAATTGGAACCAACATTCGGAGGTCGCAGAGACTTTTTCCTTTAGTTTTATATATGAAAACAGCAACGAAAGCCCTGTTTCAGTGGGGGTGGATGTCGACGTTGATTGGGCAGAAAGATGCTCTGAATTTTGGGATTTGGTTGGTTCGTGCCGACCTTTGCCGAGTCAAAACTAGAAGGGTGTAAAATCGAGGGGAAAATGTGATGCATCGGACATAGGCATAGTCAAACATGACATGATTGTATCTGGAATTTTCTGCGCTTGCTCCTCCTTTTTTTTTAAAAAGGAGGATGACCCCCGGCCTCTGCGCTTGCTCCTCCTAGTCATGTCTTGTGAACTTTGAATACCAGGAAATACCCATAATGCTCGTCCTGGGAGGTATATATGTCCTGTGAACTATGAGTGCCATGAAATAGGATTCTAAAAACACGAAGGTAAAAGAAAATGCTTGATTTAGTAAGAGAAAAGGCTTGATTCAGATGTTACAGGTGTATTGAAAGGAACTTGGCGCGGATTTTATTTTAGCACTGAAGATACACAGGCTTTGGATGTCAGCCTCTCACGCCAATGCCCGTGGAGACACAAAAACAAGTCCCTCGCATAAAGCTGGTTTCGTTTCTATATGACCACAGCCATATAATTCTTCTGCACCTAAAGCGTAGGAGTTTACAAACAATACTTGTTTATTTTTGTCAGAAAGACCTTCGAACATTTGCCCTCAACTTCGAAAATCTCAATTCTTTTTTGGTTAGCATGGCAGAGTGAACTCCCGCAAAAAAAAAAAAGAAAAAAAAAGAAACGCATGGTGAAGTGAAGGAACCATTTGCTGCCGCTGGATGTGCGCGTAGCAACCTAGGCGCGCGAGCTGCTGCACGGGTGAATGTCCTAGTCAGCACGCCCCACGCCGTACGCCGGGTCCACGCGCGTGTGGGTGGGCCGTCACGTCGACGTGTTACGGCCTCATTTGCTGGAGCAGGCGCGTGTCGCGCGGGCGTACGTGCAAAGCAGCAGAAGGCGGCTGCGCTGCGAGCGGGGCTTCGCGGTAGCCGCCGGCCGCCGCCTTGCTTAACTCTCCTTTGTTCCTAATGCTATGACAGGCTCGTCGTACGATCGGCATCGGACGGCAGCTGTGGCGTGGATTGATTGCAGCGGGCGATGCCATCCCTTGCGTCGGAGGAGACTTGTGTGAGATCTCACATTAGGTGAGATCATTCTTAAAAAAAATACATGTTTAAATATTCTTAAATTTTGTGTAGACACGCATCCTTGTTTGATGTACAACCTCGAAAATAGACAAAATCGGTTGTGAGTACTGTCAAAGTACTGTTCATTCAAAACTGCAATGGTTCACATTCAAATTTGTCTTTTTTGAATAACTAAATATACATCAAGTTTTGAGCTCATTTTTTCGGAGTTCTAGACATACCTCATATGAATGTTATGTTGTCAAATAATTTCACTTTGTTTGAAAATGTCTAAATATGATTTCTTTCGAGTTGATCTCACGATTTCATCTAAGTGTGAGATCTCATTCAAGTCTTCCCCGTGCGTCGGGGTTCATGTGACCGAAGGGTTGACACGGGCGCTTGGTCGGCATGAGGAAAATACGGTGGCCGCTAGGAGTCAGCCCGCTGATTTTGAGGAAAATCTATTGGTTGGCCTGCCATCGGATCTGCCACATGTACATTTATCACACCATCCAATATTTGTTGATCCGTCGTCTCCGCAACGCCTGAAGCCCCTCAGGGCATCTCCAAAGCGAACTCTCAAACCGCTCGCAACCGTCCAGACTGCGCGGTTTGGGCGTCTTGTGTCATCCAACGCGGGATTGTATCAATCCGACGAGCTGTCCATGCACTTTCTTCGGCAAACCCGAGATAAAGTGGGGGTGGGAGGGGCTTTGCGGGAGTCCCCACAACACCCACGTAGGATTCCAATACCCCCGGCCCACCCAAAACCCCTCCCAACCTCGCGCGTCCATCCTCCCATTTTCTCTCCTTCAGTTTTTGTCTCTTGCCTTTGCCGCCACTCCACCACCCCGGCCGCCACGCCACTGGGCAGATTCTCTTCTGTAATCACCCAACTACCTCCCAACTACCAGTCGACCGATACAACTGCCCAACTACCACCCAACTACCGGTCAACCTTCTGTAATCAAGCGGCACAAGACCGGTACAGCCCCGGGTTTCCCCCCAGCTGTGACTAGACTGGTACTACCGGTCCAACCACCGATACAACCGGTCCATACCTCGGCGAACACCTCCAGAAACCGGTACCTGAGCTCCTAGCAGTACAACTGCTCACATGTTCGGTACAATCGGTCTGCCTGCGAGCAGTAAAAGGGTCAACGACCCGTGTAACCCCCAACTTACCCCTTGGACTATAAGTACTCGTCCCCTAGCTCCGAATTAGGGTTAGTAAAGTGATAGCTCATTTGTATGTGAGCTTTGCTCCTACCTCTACGAGAGAGAGAGAGAGAGAGAGAGAGAGAGAGAGAGAGAGAGAGAGAGAGAGAGAGAGAGAGAGAGAGAGAGAGAGAGAGAGTACCACTCCCATGGAGTTCAAGGCCTCCATGTGAGAAGATCCTGCGGGTTATCATCAAGGCCCCTCACGGGAAGATCCGTCTAGGATATCATCAAGACCTTCCCTTGGAGATGAACTTTCCCTTGTATCTTTCCCTTTGTTGTTCATGTACCCATGTGGATCTTGTGTGTTTGATTGTCTAGTGGATGTGTGATTGGACTTGTTCTTGAGTGTTTCCCCTTGTGATTTCTCTCCGTTCTTCCCCGTGTTCATCGTGTTCTCCGAGGGAATCCACTCCAATCATGAAAGATCGGCCTACACCGGGTTAGCCCCGTATCAGAGGGGTTGTGATTTAACACAAAAGATAAACTCTTTTCACCCTATTCTCCTCGATAATTGCTTCGTCAACCAATGTCGATTACTCGTGGTGGATACTTGAGGTGATCTCCGAACCTTTGCAGACTTCTTCTTTGAGAACCGCAATCACTGTTGTTACTGAAGAAATTGACACCTAACCGTCTAGAGAGTTTGCAGCACTCAAGAGTAATAGGCAGAGCGTACTAGACTTAGATTCGAGTGATGCTAAACCACTATCTAATTTTTCGGCTAGGGTTTTTCTCTCGATGGATTTTAAACTCAAATAACTCTTGAAAGGGGTTTGCTCAACAATCTTCTCAGAATCGAATGGAGCAACCACCGGACAAAGCCGGTGGGGGTGACTATTTATAGCCGCAACCTTCCCTAATGAGAAATGACCATTTTGGACACACGGTCTAGCTAATGGCCAACTGACACGTTTCACAACAGTCAGATTTTGAAGGCAATGGTAACACCACCTGAGGAACAAGTAATGGTAACTCTTTGGCCAGAAGGAAAGCGGCGAAGAAGATCACATCCTCTTGCTGGCAAGTACTTTCTCAGAACACAAAGAGATTTCTCTTACAACTTTCATAGGATTGAGTTTAGCATCAGAGAATCAAAGCTTCGAACATTGTACCCCTCTTGGTAGTATGGTGATCCTATGAGCCAATAAAGAGAGAAAAGAACTACGAAATCAGTTCTACGTCTTCACTTCATCTTCGGTTTCTCTCGGCTGCAGTTAATTACTTCAGATGCCACCGAACCAATTGCTTCACGTCGGCAATTTTTAGGGGGTCACTCTCGATAGCATAATCTTCCTTGATAATACTCGCTGCCATGCAGGAGATTATCTTTGGAGTTTATATCAAACTCCTCATGACTTCAGGGACTTGATACACTATGTGCACTAGCAAACACATTAGCCCCTTACTGTTTATGTCAACAATCTTCAAAACATAAGGACGCAAATCACTGCACCAACATTCTCCCCCTTTTTGAATGATTGTTGACAATACAGATAATTATCCAAGAAGAATAGATATGTGAAAGGTAAAACAGTGAGAGTGAAATAGAGTTACTATTCTCGAGATGAAATAGACTCCCCCTGAATGTATGCAGGGAATTAATTTTATGATGAGATTCTCCTGCATTAATTTGTATATATGGAGGACATTTCAACTAATGAGATAAAATCCATTGCTAGCATAATGCAATCATTCGTATCTTCCGATAATAAATCCACCTACAAAACATATACTTCGAAGGAATAGGAGCAGCAGGGGGTTATTAACATTACAACACATAAGTTACTAAGAGTTCTACAACTTAGTATAGATAACCACGAATCAGAATTTGCAAACTCGGGAGAAAACAAAACACCAAAAAGAAATTCTATTGAACTCGATGTAATTCTCCCCCCCTTTTGTCAACAAGTGGCAAAAAGGTGACAAATAACATGAGTCAAGAAACGAAGCAACGGTCACTCCGAGGCATCGCCATGCTTAATATCCGAGGTGACTTCTTCTTCGGAGGTGACTGGAATTCCTTCATCTTTAGCAGCAGGAGGAATTTCTTCAGGCACATTGACTGGGTGCTGAGCAGACGAACTTGGCACATTTGGATCAGCCATAGGAGGAACATTCGACAGAATATTGCCTTTACTAGGTTTGACAATTGGTGAGGTGGCATCATATTCTTCGAGCAATTTGCAATTTGTAAGTGAAGAGTATCTGTGGGAAGTTCACGAGATGGTAGAGGAGGAGTGCTACACTCTTGGAAATCATCCACACTGAAGCCTTTGTCTATGTAGTCATAGAGCTCTTGGAGGTTCACATTCAGCAATTTTTTCTCGATGAAGAACTTGCGAACCAATGTCTAGAGTCTTCTCTTGTTCTCATCGACTATCAAGTGTACCAACCTGGTGAAATTGTTGATAAGATTCATCTCATTTGCAAGGTGTTCTCTCTTGCGACGGTCATCAGCAATGTGTTGCAGAAGCAGTTGTTGCGTTCGCATATTGACTTCAAGATGAGATGGAGGTTGAGAAGTAGGCATACACACACGCTGGGGAAGCCAAGGACCATCAAAATTCTCATGATAATCAGCAAAGGACTGCAATGGTTTTCCCGAGGAAAATTCTTCCATAGCTTTCATTGTGTCTCGGACAGGTGGAATGAAGCTTTTGTGACTGCCCTTGGCTAGGTATACAATTTTCATGGCATGATCGATAGCCTTTTGTATCTAGGGAGCATAAACCTTCACGGTGAAAGGATATTCAGCAGAGTCCTTTAGGATACGAAGAAACATGTCTTAAACATCAAATATATATCGTTTGGAGATAGCATAGATGGCATTATGAAGGATAGCAGAGATAGCCTTGTCAGCATTGATGCCAGCTAGTGGGCAGATGGTGTAGGTGAGCAGATGGTATAGTGTCTGGTTCTTGAAGGTTAAATGTTCAGGAAGAGGAGGAACAGAGTAGTCATGAATCTTTTCCTTGTCCATTGTGTACTTGAAATCTTCATCGGAGATAACATCAATGCAGTGCATCTGGATTTCAGTATTTCCATGCTCAAAGCGAGGAAAATGAAAGTGTGCGGTGAAATTAGTGGAGGTGCACTTAATCCTCTTTCCTTCGTCATCCACTCAATAGTCCACTTGGAGCTATCATTTTCATCACCAGTGATGTACAATGTGGCATACAATTGAAGAATAATTATCGGTTCCATGGATGCTCGAATTCAAATATCCTGGTCAGGCAGAAATTATCTAAGTCTCGAAGTAGCTGGTTGAAGCACCCATTGTTTCTCATGGTAGGAATGTTGGAAATTCATGAGGTAAAATCTTCCTGCTCTCATAAAGCACACAAGAGTAATAGATAGCTTGCTCCTTGGTCCAGAAGCGAGGAGATTCAGAAGTGCGAGGACCATCATATGGGATTATCTTAAAGAACTTTGGATGCGCATCCTGTTGAATAGTGGACCTTTAGCACCAGCACCAGCCGAGAAGATAGGTAGTTCTTCTCGAGAATTTGGAAATTTGAATTCTTCTTTGGGTGAAAGAAATTCATCACCATATACGAATGAGTCAGGATGGCACCCAGAAGGTGATCGACGGGCAGAAGGACCAGCTTCATTCATTCTTGCATTTGTATCGACTGTTAGCTAAAGCCTTGAAAGAGCAGATGTCACAGTCGAAGGAGTTGTGGTTGTTGTAGGTTGAGCTTCAGAAATCACAGAAGTTCATTCTTGCTCAGGAGGTGGTACTGGATTTTGCTCGGGTAGTTGCCGTTGTTGTTGCTTGATCACCAGCGGTTCCGAAGGAACTAGAGCATCAGAAGGAGGAGCATGAGTCTCAGAACGAATAAGTTCGCCTTCTTCAGGAGCAGACCTGGTGGGAGAAGCTGGTCGAATAGGTGAGGCCACATGCACTGATTCAGTTGGCCTAAGCGAAGCTTGAGCTTCTGATTCCTGAACACGAGGCTCCAAGTGAATGATGGGATCATGAGTCTTTTCTTTCATTGGAGGAGCAATAGTGGAGGGATGCTGATTTTCTTGTGGTGCACGCGATACTTGCCTTCGAGCAATTTTCCTGCATCATTTTTTGTTGAGTAACTCGATTAGTGTGACCTTTGTCAAGATCATTATAGCCAGTGATTTGGGCTTGATGCTCATCACAGATATTTCGAACAATTGCATGTAGATTCGAGTGAAAATCCAGTTGCTTGTATGGAAGCATAGTAATGGTATGCCTGACATCCTTGTAGGAACTTTCAAGCTCATGAATGACAAATTTTGAGGAGGCAGTTTTTCAGTCGACCGTTGAGGTCAAGCAGCTTAGCGGATAATGTGTTAATTTCAACAACGTCTTCTCTCATGCCTTGAACATGGGATGCAACCTATTTAATGACCTCAACAGGAATGGGCAAAGATGCCACTTCTCCTGTTGATGAATTTGCATCCCGAGAAAGAACTTGAGTTCACCCATCATTGACATCTGATACTTCTCGGACATCATTCGAGCGAACTCCATGCTGCAAGCATTATCAGTACAGTCGGAAATAATATCATCCAAATATATTTGATACATGAATAGATCACCATTAATAGCACATGTGAATAGAGTGGAGTAAGTGGATCCTAGCTTGAACCCCTTTTCGAGCAGAAACTCCCTCAGTGTATCATACCAGACCCTGATATGTCTCCAACATATCTATTAGTTTTGATTATTTTATGCTATTATATTATAAATGTTTGGTACTTTATATGCTTTAATATGCAACTTTATATCATTTTTGGGAACTAACCTATTAACCTAGTGCCTAGTGCCAGTTGCTATTTTTTTTGCCTGTTTTTGGTTTTCTAGAAAATCAGTACCAAACTGAGTCCAAATGCTACGAAACTTTTTGATGATTTTTTTCTGGACAAATAAGACCCTAGAAGCTTCGGAGGAGACCAGGCGGCAAACAAGGAGACGACAAGGAAACAGGGCGCGCACTAGGGGTAGGCATGCCCTGATGCCTTGTAGGCCCCACGTGGCTCCTTCTGACCTAATTCCACTTCTATGAATTCTAAAATATTGGGAAACCCCAAGATAGACACCCGAAACAATTTTTTCACCGCCACAAGTCTCTGTTCTTCCGTTCTCCCATCTGGAGGCCTTTTCTGGTACTCTGTCAGAGGGAGGATTGATCACAGAGGGCTTCTACATCAACCTTGGCGCCTTAGAGATCATGTGTGAGTAGTTCACCAGAGACCTATGGGTCCATAACTAGTAGCTAGATGGCTTATTCTCTCTATTTAATTTTCAATATAATGTTCTCCATGATCTCCATGGAGTTCTAGATGATGTAATCTTATTTTCCCGTGTGTTTGTTGGGATCCAATGAATTGTTTGTTTATGATCAGAGTATTCATTGAAATTAATTGAGTCTTTTCTGAACTTTATTATGCATGATTATGATAGCTTTGTATTTCTCTCCAATCTATCTGTTTGGTTTGGCCAACTAGATTAATTTATCTTCGGGGGGAGAGGTGCTTTGTAGTGGTTCAATCTTGCGGTGTCCTCACCTCATGACATAAGGGGTAGCGAGTCACGTATTTGTATTGTTGCCACTAAGGATAGAATGATGGGGTTTATTCATATTGCTTGAGTTTACTTTGTGTTGGGGATATAACTATTAGGTATGACCCGTCCAGGAGGGGCTGGGTTATACCTATGAGTACTTGTGAAGCCCAAGACCAAGCTTGAAGATGGCGGTTCAGTTAAGGGCCCAAAGCTTAGAGGCGACTTAAGGCCCATAGAGATAAACCGCCATATGTACATGACTTGTATTGTAAGGCAAGAATAGTTAAGAGACCGAGCCGGACACTGTTTATGAGCCGGCCGGGACTCTGTGAGATGCTGGGCGTCAACCTCTGTATATAAAGGGACGACCCGGTGGCGGTTCAGGGCAAGTAACATCAGATCGAGAGCTAGGTCAAGCGAAATCGCTCCCTGGTAATCGAGACATAAGCAATCCCACTCAAACTGGATCGTAGGATTTTACCTTCACCGTAAGGGGCCGAACCAGTATAAACTCCGTGTCCTTTGTCCCGATTGACCCCTTTAAGCTTCCTACTTGCGATGGCTCCACGACTAAGTCCTTTCACTAGGACATCTGACATGACAATTCCACAATAGTTGGCGCCCACCATGGGGCTAGCGCACGATGGATTTGAGTTCTTGAAGGGCAGCTTCGAAGGGCTCAAGGGATACACTGTGGGCTGGATGACCAAGAGTCATCGCGGCAAGCTCTACTTCGACGATGCAGGCTGGGGCCCCGAGGCTGGCTCAATTGAGTACGGGTACCGGGTCCCCTTCGGCGGAATCCACATCTTCATCGGCAAGATCGGTGAGCTGGGCCCTGAGCCGAACATCTGCACCGACCTCGTCGAGATGGCTCAGCATGCGAGACCCGCCCGGGCTCTGCCTGCCGTGAAGCGTGCCTTCGTGGGATGCATCCATGGAGGACTCTCTATAGGATCTGCATCTGGCGGTGAGACGACCATCTATTCTGATGGTGAGTCATCCACAGGTGAGACGGATTCGTTGTATCAACTGCAAGATGGCGGGTGTCGGTGTCAAAACCGGCGGATCTCGGGTAGGGGGTCCCGAACTGTGCGTCTAGGCGGATGGTAACAGGAGACGAGGGACACGATGTTTTACCCAGGTTCGGGCCCTCTTGATGGAGGTAAAACCCTATGTCCTGCTTGATTAATATTGATGATGTGTATTACAAGAGTGAATCTACCACGAGATCAAGGAGGCTAAACCCTAGAAGCTAGCCTATGGTATGATTGTTGTAATGGTTGTTGTGTCCTACGGACTAAAGCCCTCCGGTTTATATAGACACCGGAGAGGGCTAGGGTTACACAGAGTCGGTTACAATGGTAGGAGATCTACATATCCGTATCGCCAAGCTTGCCCTCCACGCCAAGGAAAGTCCCATCCGGACACGGGACAAAGTCTTCAATCTTGTATCTTCATAGTCTTGGAGTCCGGCGGACGATGATAGTCCGACTATCCGGACACCCCCTAGTCCAGGACTCCCTCAGTAGCCCCTGAACCTGGCTTCAATGACGATGAGTCCGGCGCGCATAATGTTCAGCATTGCAAGGCGGGTTCCTCCTCCGAATAATCCATAGAAGATTGTGAACACCAGGATAGTGTCCGGCTCTGCAAAATAAATTCCACATTCCACCGTAGAGAGAATAATATATACACAGGTTCAATCTGCTGACGTATTTCGTGGCATGACATCACACCACTACCAAGCCTTTACTTGAATTGTTTTTTATTATACCACCTTAGCGCGTTTAGCGAAGCGGTTTCCTTGGCACGTCTTGTCGAAGCAGAGATCGTGTTCCTCTTATTCTGGGATTCTCATCAATACGGACGTGGGTAACCCAACCGCGCCATTGATGGTGGCGCTTGGGAGATAAGCGAGTTTTATTAGGCCGGTGGGGACGCATAGTCTTCGTCCGCCTATATATAAGGGGATAAGGATCCACCTTTTCACCTACGCCTTTGAGGGAGTCCTGGACTAGGGGGTGTCCGGACAGCCGGACTATCATCGTCCGCCGGACTCCAAGACTACGAAGATGCAAGATTGAAGACTCCGTCCCGTGTCCGGATGGGACTTTCCTTGGCGTGGAAGGCAAGCTTGGCAATACGGATATGTAGATCTCCTACCATTGTAACCGACTCTGTGTAACCCTAGCCTCCTCCGGTGTCTATATAAACCGGAGGGCTTTAGTCCGTAGGACACAACATACATTACAACAATCATACCATAGGCTAGCTTTAGGGTTTAGCCTCCTTGATCTCGTGGTAGATCCACTCTTGTACTACCCATATCATCAATATTAATCAAGCAAGACGTAGGGTTTTACCTCCATCGAGAGGGCCCGAACCTGGGTAAAACATCGTGTCCCTTGTCTCCTGTTACCATCCGCCTAGACGCACAGTTCGGGATCCCCTACCCGAGATTCGCCGGTTTTGACACCGACATTGGTGCTTTCATTGAGAGTTCCTCTGTGTCGTCACCGATAGGAAGGATGCCTCCACCCATCTTCAAGGACGGTATTTTCGCCGAAGAGGCCTTGGCCGTCGGCCAAACTATCCGGCTAGGCGGTTTTCTTATGACCGCCTGTCCGGCCACTGCTTCGACAATGACTTCTCAAGTCGTCAAAAGCAATCTCCACGTCAGCTCGGAATTCGCCGAGCAGCTGGATCCAATAGAGCTCTCGTCTGTCAACGAACTCTTGGATCGCATCGCCGCCCTGGGAGTCGCTACGGACTACAACCAGATTGGGCTTAAAACCGATCTGAGAGAGATCAACTCTCCCCAGGTCACCCACCACATCGCTGTGGTAGAGGAACAATGCGGCGATCTTCCTCCAGTATTAAAAACTAGACATGTCCAGGCTCCCGAACCCCCACGCCGGATTTCCGCAGAGGAACGGATTCCGATCAAGCGCTGAACTTAAAGTCAGGCATCGGACCGGACTCGTTGGACAACGTACAGCAATCCAGGCTTCCAAAATTGGAAACTTCATGGCCTTTAAGCCCCAAGATGGGTAGGGATCCTGATTTCATTCCACCCACCCGCCCAGACATATGCGATCTATCTCTAATACGGCAAGAGCCCGCTGAAACAGTACATCACTACTGGGCCAGATTCCTCCGGGTTATGGACAGGATAAAGGACTGCCGAGAGGAAAACGCAATCTCAATCTTTTGCAATAATTGCATGGACAAGGGAATATTGAACGCCATCGGCCGTCGTAAAATCACACGCTTCACCGATCTGGCGTCCATAGTACGAAAGTACTGTGCGATGGAGAGTTTCTGGAAAACCGAAAACCAGTTTTGGGACAATCCGGCCCCGAATACAACCCTGGTCCGCAACAAAAGGGTGCATTATACTTAGGCCCCAGATACAAAAACCCCTTAGAGGGCACGGAACCGTACTGGAGGGATGGCTCAATGGACCCTGTAAGCTTCATAGTACAGAGGGAGCCATCCCAACACATGGCCTTCGAGCATGTTGGATATTACGGCAGGTGGCCAAAAGTGGTGAGGAGCTTCTAGTCCCGGAAAACCACTCCAACAATACCGGTACGGTATCAACAGTCTTCGAGACCTTCGCATCAAACAATATGCGAAAACGAACAATCCGCGGTCTCGCCGAAGTCTACCAAGTAGCAACAACAAATCCATGGAGCGACACAGCCATCACCTTCAACGCCAGCGACGAACCTAAATTCCGAACAGCCCGAGCACCAGCCGCACTGGTGCTTAGTCCCATAGTGGACGGCTGTCGACTTACAAAGGTCCTCATGGATGGCGGCAGCAGACTAAACCTCATCTACGAGGAAACTCTTCGAAAAATGGAAATAGATTGGAGCCGTATTGAGCGAAGCAGCACAACCTTCAGAGGAATAATCCCTAGCCGGGAAGCGCGCTACACCGGAAAAATCACACTCAATGTGGTGTTCGGCTCGCCGGACAATTACAGATCTGAAGAAGTCACATTCCAAGTGGCCCCGTTCAACAGCGGATATCACACTATATTAGGACGAGAGGCATTCACAATTTTTCAAGCCGTACCCCATTATGGGTATATGAAGCTCAAAATGCCTGGGCCCGGCGGAATAATCACTCTCGCTAGTGATCCGGACATAGCACTCCGCGCCGAAAACAAGACAGCCGCACTAGCCCTGGAGGCACTATCCGAGGCCCTAGCGACAGAAGAACTTACCGCGCTGCACTCTACGGTAAACAGGGACGATGTGATACTTGATAAAAGATCCAAGTCCACCTCCTTCAAACCAGCAGATGAAATAGTGAAATTCCAGGTCCACCCAACGGACCCAACAAAGACGGCCTCCATTGGGGCACAATTAAACCCCGAGGTAGACGCCGCACTGCGCGAATTCCTTCGGAAAAATTGGGGCATTTTCGCCTGGCAGCCTTCGGACATGCCCCCACGCAGATTGGCAGAACACAGCCTAAACATCCTAAATGGATTCAAGCCGGTCAAACAGGCTCTTCGACGATTTTCCGAGCCCAAAAGACAGGCAATGGGAGAAGAGCTAGCCAAACTATTGGAAGCCGGATTCATCAGAGATATCAAACACCCGGATTGGCTAGCAAATCTGGTAATGGTACTAAAGAAGGACAAATCCTGGCGCCTATGCGTCGACTTTAAAGACTCAATAAGGCTTGCCCAAAGGATCCCTTCCCCCTCCCCTGCATTGATCAAATTATCGATGCTACCGCAGGGCACGATTCACTGTGCTTCCTCGACGCATACTCTGGCTACCATCAAATCAAGATGGCGGAAGCAGACCAAGCCGCAACGGCATTCATCACTCCATACAGACCATTCTGCTTCAACACGATGCCCTTCGGACTTAAAAACGCCGGTGCAACATATCAGCGCATGATTCAAACATGTCTGGCTACCCAGATCGGCAAAACAGTCGAGGCATACGTAGACGACGTAATCGTCAAAACAAAACACGTCGAAACTCTAGTAGACGATTTGAGGCTCACGTTCGACAACCTCAGAGCATATGACATCAAGCTGAATCCGGAAAAATGTGTTTTCGGCGTACCAGCCGGAAAGCTGCTGGGCTTCATTGTATCCGGTAGAGGAATTGAAGCAAACCCGGCTAAAATCCGAGCTCTGTCACAGTTGGACATTCCAAAAGACCTCAAACAAATACAAAAATTGACAGGATGCGTGGCAGCCCTAAGCCGTTTTATCTCCCGTTTGGGAGAAAAGGCACTGCCCCTTTATCGCCTTCTTAGGCGCACCGAACACTTCGAGTGGACGGATGCTGCCACTGCCGGACTCGAAGAAATAAAGGCCATATTGGCAAAAAATCCGGTCCTAGCCGCGCCAAACCTAGGCAAACCTATGTTGTTATACATCGCAGCAACACATCAAGTTGTAAGTGCGGTACTCGTCGTTGAACGAGAGACAGAAGGGCATAAATTCCCTCTTCAAAAACCAGTGTACTACATATCCACTGTGTTAACACCCTGCAAGTCCCGTTACCCGCACTATCAAAAGATAGCGTACGCGGTGTTCATGGCATCCCGGAAGCTCCGACACTACTTTCAGGTGTGTTCGATAACAGTGGCCTCCAAAGTACCACTCAATGACATTATAAACAACCGTGACGCAACGGGCAGGATTGCAAAATGGGCCATTGAGCTCCTACCATTCGATATAACCTACAAGCCTCGGCGAGCTATAAAGTCACAAGTTTTGGCTGACTTCGTCGCTGAATGGACAGAAGCCGAACTCCCTAAAGAGTATGGCGCATACTCCAATTGGACTATGCACTTCGACAGCTCCAAAATGTTGGCCGGACTGGGGGCTGGCGTCGTCTTGACGTCCCCAACCAGGGACACAGTCCAATACGTACTTCAAATAATGTACACGGACTCCAACAACGCAGCCGAATACGAGGCCCTCCTACATGGTCTCCGGATGGCAATCTCCATGGGCATTCAACGCCTAGAGGTGCGCGGGGATTCAAACCTTGCAATATCCCAAATAAACAGAGACTTTGACGCCAAGGATCCAAAAATGGCAGCATATCGCAACGCTGTCCTAAAAATGTCGGCTCGGTTTGAAGGACTTGAATTCCATCACGTAGCCCGAGAAAATAACCAAGCAGCCGACGTACTGGCATGCATCGGCGCAAAACGTGACGCTGTCCCTCCAAATATCTTCCTGGAATGGCTCTTCAAGCCATCCGTACTGTGGGAAGGGGAATCCGGAAATGACAAACCGGAAACAACCGCGCCAACAGGCGATTCAGCCGATGACATAACACCTTCAGCCCACGACATAATGGCAGTAATTGCCCCGTGGACAGAACCATTCCTAGCCTATTTGCTTAGACAGGAACTTCTCGAAGACAAAAATGAGGCCCGCTGCATAGTCCGGCGATCGAAAGCCTACAAAGTCTATGAGGGAGAACTTTATAAGAAAAGTACAACCGGAGTCCTTCAAAGGTGTATCTCCGAAGAGGAAGGGCGAAACCTCCTGGCTGAAATTCATGCCGGACTAGGCGGACACCACGCAGCAGCCCGGGCCCTTGTAGGAAAGGCATTCCGTACAAGATTTTATTGGCCGACGGCCCGGGCAGATGCCCAGGACTTAGTCCAGAGATGCGTCAGTTGTCAGCTCTTTGCTAATCAGAGCCATATGCCACCCACCGCCCTCAAAACTATACCCATTACCTGGCCGTTCGCGGTCTGGGGGCTTGATATGGTTGGACCCCTTAAAGGGGGAACCCACAAGCAAAGGTACCTATTGGTCATGGTGGATAAATTCACCAAATGGATAGAGGCCAAACCAGTCAAAACGACAGAGTCCGGACCAGTGATAGACTTTATATCCGGGGTCGTACACCGTTACGGTGTCCCCCACAGCATCATCACCGACAACGGCACGAACTTCATGGCCGACGAAGTTAATTCATGGTGCAAAAACATGGGCATTAAGCTCGACTATGCCTCAGTCTATCACCCTCAAACCAACGGTCAAGTGGAACGAGCAAATGGTCTAATAATGAGCGGCATTAAACCCAGACTAGTGCGGTCACTTACAAAATCAGACACGCACTGGGTAGAGGAGCTCGACTCCGTACTCTGGGGGCTGCGGACAACGCCCAACCGTACTACCGGATTTACACCATTCTTCATGGTATACGGCGCAGAGGCAGTTCTGCCCTGCGACATCATTCATGACTCACCTCGAGTGCGCATGTACGAGGAACGAGAAGCCGAGCTAGATCGGCAGGACAGCTTGGACGCATTGGAGGAGGAACGCGACGTCGCCAAGGCTCGTTCCGCATTTTATCAGCAGCAGGCTCGAAGATATCAAAGCAGAGAAGTACGGGCAAAGACTTACAACGTTGGCGAACTAGTTCTACGCCTGCCGGACAAGGAAAAGGACAAGCTCACGCCCAAATGGGAGGGTCCCTTCATCGTCGACCAAGTCCTGACTGGCGGGGCATACCGTCTATGAAATGCGTCGGACAACCGACTCGAGCCGAACCCATGGAACGCAGCCCGCCTCCGAAGATTTTACGCCTAGCGCCGGACTAAGAGTTCGTCCCCTTCCCCCGTTCAAATTTTTACACTTCAGCTGTCTTTTGTTTCTCTTTCTTCTCTTAAACCTTTTACTAAAAAGCCCTTAAGGGCCTACTCGCGCATTGTTCGCATACACTTGATGTGCCATCCGCACTCATTATACCTGGGGCTTCTTTTCCAGAAGCTCAATTATAAGGGCTTCATGCCCAGCACATGTGTCAAGCTTCCACATGTACCTTTTACTCACCATTATATGCATCGATATGACTTAAGTTTTGGCCAAGCTGGGTTGCCTGGCTCCTGTGCTTACCCCTACGTTCCCGATTGTTCGGCCAGGAGGTAAAGGGAGCACCTCTGCGATTGTTACTGCCGGGTCAGCCGGATGTGTACCTCAGACTGGGTGAAGCCGAAAGCTAGCGTTCTTAAGGGAATATTTGGTCGGTGACCTGAAAGATGATTTTTTACCTACTTCTTTATATGCCCCCAGATGTTTTTCTGCTTTTTTCGCAGTCCGGACATGCACTTTAGGGCATGCCTCCCGGGGAAAGGAACCCTTAACGGAACTATTCTCCTTGGAAGATGTTTCTTACTAACCATGTAATATAACATAACTAGTTGGGCACTTGTCTGATAAAGCACTAATGACCCCTACGCCTGGTCTCCACGCATACCCCGGTTGTTTTTTAACCACAAAGGTATTCAGACACACTCCGGACTCTAGGGTCCCGAGGTCGAAGCGAAAAGGTCGGCAAAGACAAACGATCTACAATCCGGCTAGAAGGCATTTCACATGTCATTTTCAATACATCATCAAATTTACTGATTGTATTCCTCCTCAATCCCGTCTAACAGGCTGTCTAACTTACAGTCCCATTGGGAAAATTTAGCAGCCACCTCTACTTGGCTGTATACTAAACTCACAGGGATCTCCTTCCCATCAGGCCCCACCGGCCCAACTTCGGCCATATGGTTGGGATCCGCCTTTTTGTACCGCGTCTTCACCATGGCCCAAGCCTCCCTGGCACCCTGGCGGCAGGCCGAAATCTTCCATAAATGGAAGCGTTGCCGCACTCCCTAGAGTTTCTCCGCAAGCTCCCCAAGGCCCTCGGGTAGGGAGACGGCTGGCCATAATGCCTGGACGAGGCCGCTCATCGCCTGCCGAACTCGTTCGAGCAGTTGCGACAGCTCGGGAAGTTGATCACCCATCGATACGGGCATCTCCTCTGCAGGGCGACCTGTGAGTATACCTACAAGACACATTCTGTCAATCGACTTCCTCGCCGGACTCTTCTTTTCAAAGGAGTTCGTTCAAGCACTTACTATAGATGCCGCGACGAAGCCGCTGATTCTCCTTAACGGAACCGGACAGCTCGGCCCGAACGCCTTTAAGCTCCTCTCCAAACTGGGCGTGGGCATCTTGAAGCTTGTTCCTTTCTTGCTGCACCCTGTTCAGCACCCTCTCACCGGCCTTCAGCTGGCGCAGTAATTCTTGCCGGTCCGGATCTTGTCCGGTGGCACCTGCATTGTCATTATTAGACTTGCGCGCACGCCGCACAGTGCTTATATTTATTAATAAAAATGTGTTACCAGGAGGGGCCTCTGCGCTTCCTCCTGCGGCAGCAAGCGCGGCCTCAAGTTGGGCCTTGCATTCTTGTAGCTCCTGAGACAGCTGGGCATTCTTCTCGGTAAGAGTCTGCGTTTCAAATGATCCTTAAATCAGTTAACACAACTACTTTAAGTCTCGGGGGCTACTGGCATACATAACCATTAAAATTTCCTTACCCGTATGTCTTTTACATACTGCTCCGTGGCTCTGGTAAAACCGTCTTGAGCAGCACGGAGGTGCGCGTCCCCTGCGTTGAAGGCGTCCAATGCCTCAGGGGAGAAGCACGCTTCACGAAATACTGTCCGGCGGCGCCTGTCGTTCATGGCGCTCTCCACCTCAGACTTGTTGGCGGACAGTCTGTCGGCATCCTCCGTTGGAGGAGTATCCGGCCCGCGCCTTGCGCTTGCCTCCCCCTCCAGGCCGGGCGCTGGAGCCTGGCCGGTATAGGTCGGATCGGCAACCTCTACGCCCGTAGTCCGGCGGGCGCTCTTTCTCCTACAAAGATCATGAGCACTCAGACGCTTCCTAGGAACGTTGCTCTGAAAATTTAAAATACGTGCTATACCTTTGCGGCGACGTTTCAGTCCGTACCGCGCTCCTTTTCCGCCTGCTGGTCCGGACTGACCTGTGTTGGTCAGCCGCCGCGGGCTCGGCTTCCCGCCTTGAAGGCGCTTCCTGTAAAACACCATCGTTCGTGAAGGTCAGAAATGGGCAAGGAAGAGATAATGGTGTCCGGACCTCGGTCACAATCACCTGGGAAGCCGGGTATAATCCGGGGTAGTCCGCCGTAATGGCGACCAAAGCATTATCCATGCTGAGCTGGTGAAACACCCCGTCGATCAGCTCCACCTTGATATCCGGATCCTCTTCGGAGGCCGGATCTTGGGATCTCCCTGGATCCTCAGGTTGTGGAGCCAGACTTATCATGTCCTCCACAATCCGGCGCAGTTCCTGCGCCGAAGACATAGCATAAGAAGCTTAAACTCTAAAAGCACGGGTTGAGCCCTTAAAAAGTGTTCGCTTACCCAGCCCCGAGGGTTGTTCATGGAAAACCCATTCAGAGGGTTCGTTCGGAGGAAGTCCTCCTTTTCCCCCTGGTACAGACCGGACAGGATCTCCACCAGGTCCTCGGTCGAATCCGGCCCTTTGCGGCCATGGCGGGTGGCGTCGTCCTCCCCATTGAAATCCCACATGGGTTGGCCCCTGTATTGAAGTGGATGTACTCCCTGCATGATGCATATTGCCATGATTCCGATCATGGTCAATCCGGAGTGGGCTAGTAATCTTATTCGGCCCATCAGGTAATGGACGCTCTTGTCTTCCTCCAATTGGGGACTCCGCAGGCGCCAACTAAGGCGTTTCTTCAGAGGAGCGACATTGTACTCCGGGAGGCCGACCCGGATTGGGTCCGGCAGTGGAGCGTCTTCTATGTAAAACCATTTCGAAGGCCAGTCTTCGGACGCCTTCTTAGGGGTCCCGGATGGATATCCGGTCCCGGCAATGCGCCATACTTCGGCGCCGCCCACTTGGTATATAGATCCCTCGTGAGAACGAGCTACGAGGCAGAACAGCCTCTTCCACAGCGCAAAATGGGGCTCGATGCCCAGGAACAGCTCGCAAAGAGCTACGTAACCCGCAACATGCAGGACAGAGGCGGGTGTGAGGTGATGGAGCTGGAGTCCGTAGAACTCCAGGAGCCCGCGGAGGAACGGATGTACAGGAAATCCGAGTCCCCTTATTAGATATGGGATGAAGCATATCCGCTCCCCTTTGTTGGGACTTGGGGTAGCCTCGGCTTGCTTCCCACCTTGGTAGGTGGCCAGCCCGGCTCGAACCGGGACCATGAAGGCCGGAGGGAGATATCCCCCCGCTTGGAGCTTCACTAGCTCGTTATGTGAAACAGAGCATCTCCTCCAATCTCCTGGCAGTGGGCTGGGAGCGCGAGAGGAGGAGCCGCGCCGACGGTCCATGGTGGAATGGGTTGTTGGGTCAGAGGCGCTCCGATGAGTATTCGCGGAAGGAAGATGGTGTGATTTGGATCTGGATTTTTGCCTCTTTTGTAGGAGGATGACTTGCATGACTAGGGGGTGAAACGTAAAAAATACCCTGGCTTTTTGCATTCGTGCGACGCGTGGAGGAAGATCATTATTGGGTGTAGAAGCCAAGAAGCACAGCATTTATGAAGAAACCAGACACTGTTCGGCCGGTACGTGGAACTTAAAAGGAGAACCCGCCTTGCAACGCCGAAGACTATATACGCGCCGGACTTATCGTCATTGAAGCCTGGTTCGGGGGCTACTGAGGGAGTCCTGGACTAGGGGGTGTCCGGACAGCCGGACTATCATCGTCCGCCGGACTCCAAGACTACGAAGATGCAAGATTGAAGACTCCGTCCCGTGTCCGGATGGGACTTTCCTTGGCGTGGAAGGCAAGCTTGGCAATACGGATATGTAGATCTCCTACCATTGTAACCGACTCTGTGTAACCCTAGCCTCCTCCGGTGTCTATATAAACCGGAGGGCTTTAGTCCGTAGGACACAACATACATTACAACAATCATACCATAGGCTAGCTTTAGGGTTTAGCCTCCTTGATCTCGTGGTAGATCCACTCTTGTACTACCCATATCATCAATATTAATCAAGCAGGACGTAGGGTTTTACCTCCATCGAGAGGGCCCAAACCTGGGTAAAACATCGTGTCCCTTGTCTCCTGTTACCATCCGCCTAGACGCACAGTTCGGGACCCCCTACCCGAGATCCGCCGATTTTGACACCGACAGCCTTCTTCCTCTGCTTATCCATATCCGCGCACTCGAGCTCCAGTGCCCAAGTTCGCGCATCTCGTCTCGACCTTCTCCGACCATGTCCGCAGCGGGAGGCAAGTGGTTGGCCTCCACCGTTAAGGAGGAGCACATCACAAAGCTGCGCAGCGCCGGATACCTTTCCGGCGACATCGCGCACGGGCTGCCCGACAAGGGGCAGCTCATCCCCACCCCCAGGCCTCATGAGAGGGTCGTTTTCCTTCCCCACTTCCTCCGCGGACTGGGCTTTCCACTTCACCCCTTTGTCCGGGGGCTCATGTTCTACTATGGCCTGGATTTCCGTGATCTGGCGCCGAACTTCATCCTCAACATCTCGGCGTTTATCGTCGTGTGTGAGGCCTTCCTCTGCATCCAGCCCCACTTCGGCTTGTGGCTCAAGACCTTCAATGTCAAGCCGAAGGTAGTGAAGGGCACTCAAGCGGAGTGCGGAGGCGCCATGTTGGGCAAGATGCCCAACGTCCTTTGGTTCGAAGGGGCCTTCGTGGAGTCCGTCAAGGGGTGGCAATCGGGGTGGTTCTACATCACCGAGCCGCACGACCCTACGTGGGCGGCGGCCCCCGAGTTCAGATCTGGTATCCCTGTGTAGCTCACCTCCTGGAAAGAGAAGGGCTTGCTATGGGGTAGTTCGGAGGAGCTGACGGGACTCCAAGCCTGTATCCAGAAGCTAGTGAACAAGAAGCTCAGGCTTGTTAACTTGGTCCAAGTCATGCTCGTCCGCCGGATTCTCCCCTGCCAACAACGGGCATTCAACCTGTGGGAGTTCGATCCGGCACAACACCAGGCGTTGAGCGGGCTCTTCGACACGACGTACGAAGGCGCCTAGAGGGTGCTGTTCAAGGGCGCCGAAGCTCCCGCATCCGCGACTGAAGATCGCGGATTTCACTCGCAGCGTCCAGCTGACGAGGTAAGTGATCCTACCCCTTTACGGGACACTTGTTGTTAATAGTTTATCTTTAAGCGGGTTTCAATCTCCCTTTTCCTTTGACAAGACTGGATGAAGAAGGCCGAGCAGCTCGTCTGCCCGGCTCCCATGCCAGAAAACCCAGTAGACGCCCGTCTAGTGGGGCTGCTGGTTCCGGCACCGCATGTGGTGCCGGAGAAGAAGGCCAAGAAGGTGGCCACGGGTACTCGAAAGAGTTCCCGTTTTCAGGTGTCCGAGAACTCCGAGGCGGACTCCTCCCCCGAAGATGAGGAGGAGGAAGAAGACTCTCTCCCAGAGGAGGGAGAGAGGAAGAGGAAGGCTTCCCCAACAGGGGAGGCCGAAGGGTCCAAGAGGGGAAGGACTATTCCCCCGGACAGCTCCGCCAACACCAACGTTGGCGGCGAAGAATGGCCCTCAAGGGCCAGGCCTCCGTCGAGATCGTAAGTATCCGGGTTCCTGAATGATTTATAATTTCTTTTTATGTCACATAGTGTCCTTCTAATGCCGCACACTGCCTGCAGTCCGGCCGATGATGATCTCCCCGCTTCATCGAGCGGGCCGTTGGCTTCGTCGGATGTAGATTCCATCCCGACCGCCTCCACCCCTCGCGCCGCTGAGGACACCGAGGTGGGGTCCCAAGAAAGGACCCATCAGGAGGAGGCTCTGGAGGCGCCACAAGGCAGCCTCCCGGACTTTGCGCCGGACTCTATGACGGAACCTGCAGTGGTTCCAGAGTCCGGCTGGCGGCCCCTTCGCAAGAAGGGCAAGACCGTGACACCGGCGGCCCCCGTCCAACCGGAGGCGCCAGACAACTTGTTGGAGGTGCTCCAAGGCGCCTCCATTGAGGAAGAACACCGCACTATCATGAGTGCGGTGATTCAGAAGGTTCAACTCGCCAAGAGCTGGCTGACCGAAGCCTGCAGTAGCCTTCTAATAGGCTTTGAGGTAAGAAGTTAAAATTATGTAATGTAATACCGCATAGACAGTAGCCCCTGATGCTCAGTTCGGTGTTCGGAAAGAAAAGACGGACTGAGGATCTAACAAGATATACGCAAGGTTGCTAAAAAATTATGTCAATATGGGTTTGCAGGCTGCGCTTCTGACCTCTGCCGCACTGACTGCGGAGGTTGGTGCATTGAAGCAGGATCTCGAGCGGTCCGAGCAAGAGCTCGGCCATGCCAAGAAGCAGCTCGAGGACAAAGAAGGTGAGTAACACCACTTTGAATAGTTACCTTACAGAAAAGGATTTGGGTTGCAAAAAATAACATGGATAACGCGGGTACTGCAGGGGCCACGAACGAGGTGGCAACCCTGAAGGAGGCCGTGTCCGCGGCCGAACGCAATGCGGCCGCGGAACGGGCAGAGCGAGAGAAGCAGGAGGCGCGGGTGGCAGAGGTGCGGCAAGAGCTCCAGGCTCTCATGGAAAAGCATGAGAGTTTGGAGCGTGACTCAAAGACTCGAGAGTCCGAGCTTGCCTCGGCTCTCGAAAGTGCCAAAGCCACCAAGGCCGAGGCCCGTAAGGCCCTTCAGGAGGTTGAGGATGTGAAGAAAATAGCGGCGGGTAAGGCATTTTTCATGCAAAGCAAGCATGTTAATGCAAACTACCTGACACTTACCCAAATTCGGAGCTCTCCAGGGCATTTGCAGATCTGCCTCGCAGTGTGTCCGATGCCGCCGCATTCTACCGTGGCGAGGAGGGGAGCTCAACGGAGAAGGTCTTCTGGTCTCAGTACGCTGAGGCCGGCCATCCGGTGCCCCCTAGCGACCAGCTGAAGCAGCTGGTCGAGCTCCACAAGGTAGCCGAGCAGGCCATGAAGGGCCTCATAGTCCGGCTGTGGCCTAGAGAGGCCATGCCTGGGAGCTACTTTGGCCTCGTGCGACGGCTGGTGGACGCGTGCCCCTGGGTTGAGGTCATCAAGCGCTCCGCTTGTATTGAAGGTGCTCGTCGGGCCCTTGCCCGCGCAAAGGTGCACTGGGGCAAGCTGGATGCGGAGAGGCTTATCACTGACGCGCCGCCAGCGGGCAAGGAGTATCGTACGCCCGAGATGTACTATAAGACTGTCCTGAAGGGTGCCCGCAAGATTGCGGATGAGTGCCCCAGAGATGTAATTATTGAGTAGGCTCGCTATGTGTTATCCTGTGCGCTGAAAACTTTGTTCATATGCGCTAAGCAACGCTTGTTTAATTTAAAATATTACCTTTTGTGCGGCCATTTATAAAATCTGAGAGATGGCAAGTCGTCGGCTTCAGCCCCCATGCCACTAGTGCTGGGGTGTTCAGGATAAACTTGAGCACTCTTGTTTCCATTTTTGGGTCCATCTAGGGAGGCGCTCAACACAACGAACAAGGCAACCGGACTTATAATGCTTGAACACTCTCACTTAGCCATAGAATTCTATAATTTTAAATTTCGGCGAAGCCCCTAGTATTCGGAAGACCGAATTCAGGGTTCTATCCACGCCTTCGTCGGACATTATCCGATTCTTCGCTCGAAGCGGCATAAGTCTTTAGGGACCCGAAAAGACCTCTCGAACAGCGACCAGTCTTTCGCCTTATCATGCCTGTCAGTTTTAGCTTTCTCCACTGAGGCGCTCGCCCAGCTCAATCGGGGCGCAATCGCAGTGGTTCTCCCAGTGCTACCTTAGCCGACAGAACGGAACGTAAGGTACCAAAATGTGGGAGCCGGGCAAACCCAACTATTGACCCAAGACATGATTCGGAGCCGATTCATATAATGCTATAAGTTCGGGGTGCCGCACTTGTGAAAGTGTTCGGACTTATCACACCATAATGCGGGGATCATAAGCCCCTGGTGTGTTCGGTCATACCAAAATATACGGGTGCAAGATGTCATTAATGAACATATATGTAAAGTAATGCAATTATAGGCAAAAGGTGCTGCATTATTTATTCAAGGAATTCTGCTATGAGTGCGGAATGATACAAATAGTGCAGTAAGCAAGGGATTGGACTAATTAAACATGTCCCCCTCCAGGGGTGGGCTGCGGACTGGTGTATATAATCAAATTTAATGCTCATAATGGAGACCACCTGAGTGTTCGTCGCAACCTTTTTCCCTCCCTGGCTGATGCATCGTGAGTTCGGCGGGCGCCCCGCCGGACAGGGCCTCTTGTGAGCGGAGTCCTGTGTATAAGAAGGAGGAAAATGAAAATAAAAAAGTGACACACTTGGGACCCCCTGGTGTGGTCGAGCCGCACTCTGGGTCTGTTGTGGTCGTGCCCTCTCCCTATGCCCATGGTATCTCCAGAGCGTAATGATGTACGCGGAGGGTTGGTCTTGCAATCATGCGAGGGCTGGGGTTGGGGCCGCATTGCTACGCGTGCTCGGAACGTGCCAGGTGGTCTTGAGTGATGTTGCTCCGGGCGCGTTTGGCCGTGTCCAGTCGTTTAACGGCCGGACTCGAAAATTGCCTTAGAAGGCTGCTCTGTACTTCTGCCGCGAGAGCCACTCTATGTTCCTCCGTTCGGAGGGAGCGTTCCGTATTTCCGTTGACCGTAATGACTCCACGAGGGCTTGGAATCTTGAGCTTGAGGTATGTGTAATGCAGCACCGCGTTGAATTTTGCAAACGCGGTTCGTCCGAGCAGAGCGTGATAGCCCCTGCGGAACGGGACTATGTCGAAGATTAACTCCTCGCTCCGGAAATTATCCGGGGATCCGAAGACCACTTCCAGCGTGACTGAGCCTGTACAATTAGCTTCAACACCTGGTATGACGCCTTTGAAGGCCGTCTTTGTAGGTTTAATCCTTAAGGGATCTATGCCTATCTTGCGCACTGTATCCTGATAAAGTAGGTTCAGGCTAATCCCGCCGTCCATCAGGACTCTCGTGAGGTGAAATCCATCGACGATTGGGTCTAAGACCAATGCGGCGAATCCGCCATGGCGGATGCTGGTCGGATGGTCTCTTCGATCGAAAGTGATCGGGCAAGAGGACCATGGATTGAACTTCGGGGCGACTGGCTCCATCGCGTATACGTCCCTTGGTGCACGCTTCCGCTCCCTCTTGGGTATATGGGTTGCGTATATCATATTTACCGTCCGCACTTGTGGGGGGAAACCCTTCTGTCCTCTACTGTTCGGCGGCCGGGTCTCTTCCTCGTCGTCGCTATGCAGCCCCTTGTCACTGTTTTCGGCAATTAACTTGCCTGCCTGCTTGAATACCCAACAATCTCTGTTGGTGTGGTTAGCTGGCTTTTCGAGGGTGCCATGTATTTGGCATGAGCGGTCGAGTATTCGGTCCAAATTGGATGGACCCGGAGTGGTTCTTTTGAATGGCTTCTTCCGTTGACCGGGTTTAGAGCCTCGGAATCCGGCGTTGACTGCCGTATCCTCATTGTTGTCGCCGTTAACGCGGCGTTTGTTTTTGCTTCGACGCGACCTGCCATTGTGGTCCTTAGTATCCGGACTGCCAGCATTTTTACTGAGGTTGTTGCTGCGAGCTAGCCAACAATCCTCTCCCGCACAGAAGCGGGTCATTAGTGATGTGAGGGCTGCCATGGATTTCGGCTTTTCCTGTCCTCGGTGCCGGGCTAGCCATTCGTCGCGGATGTTATGTTTGAAGGCTGCGAGGGCCTCCGCGTCCGGATAGTCGACAATTTGATTTTTCTTTATTAAGAACCGTGTCCAGAACTGTCTGGCCGATTCATCTGGCTGCTGAATTATGTGGCTTAGGTCATCGGCGTCTGGTGGTCGCACATATGTGCCCTGGAAGTTGTCGAGGAATGCGGCTTACAGGTCTTCCCAACACCCAATTGACTCGGTGGGCAAGCTGTTAAGCCAATGCCGAGCTGGTCCTTTAAGCTTGAGTGGGAGATACTTGATGGCGTGGAGATCGTCGCCGCGGGCCATATGGATGTGAAGGAGATAATCTTCGATCCAAACTGCGGGGTCTGTCGTACCATCGTAGGATTCAATGTTTATGGGTTTAAACCCTTCGGGGATTTGATGATCCATTACTTCGTCAGTGAAGCATAGCGGGGGTGCGGCACCTCTGTATTGAGCAATATCACGACGTAGCTCAAGGGAGCTTTGTCTGCTGTGTTCGGCCCGGCCGGAGTTGTTGTATCCGGCTCGACGGTATTCGTCGTGGGTCGTGGGGCGCCCACGTGATCCATATATAGATCTGGATTGTCTTGCCTTGTCCTCCAATACATCCCGCAAGTCCGGCGCGTTCCCCCGTGACTTCGTACTTTTCAAGCGATGCCGGGGTACGGTCTTGATGGAGGGCCTGGATGCCTCTCTATCGCGACCACGGGGTGGTCGGTCGGCCGTATTGTGCGCTGGTGATGAAGGTATGTATGCTTCCTCCTCTAATCGGGGGAGCAACTTGCGTTTTGGGTAGCTTTTGGAGGGGCGTTCGAGTTCATACTCTTCGGCCACGAGGACCTCGATCCATCTGTCGGCCAGCAGGTCTTGATCAGCTTGAAGCTGCTGCTGCTTTTTCTTTAGGCTATTTGCCGTGGCGATAAGCCTGTGTTTAAAACGCTCTTGTTCGACAGGATCCTCCGGCACGACGAATTCGTCGTCATTGAGGCTTGCCTCGTCTTCGGAGGGAGGTATGTAATTATCATCCTCGACCTCTTCGTCTGCCGCTCTCTTTTGAGGGCTTGCTTCTGCATCCTCCTGCGCTGAATCTTGCTGGACGGGGTTGTCTTCGGCACTCTCTGGGTGTTATTATCTCCGGTGCCGGAATCTCCATTCTTGTTGTGGTGGGATTTAGAGCGGCGCCGCTGACGTCGGCGCTTGGGCTGTTTCTTTGAGGAATCTGCCTCCGCTGCTTCTTCGCCGTCCCCATCTTTTGGGGTGTCCACCATGTATATGTCATATGACGAGGTGGACTTCCAGTGCCCTGTAGGCGCTGGTTCTTGATCGTCTCCGGCATCGTCGTCCATACCGTCGATGTCTTCGGAGTCATAGTCTAGCATGTCAGTTAGATCGTCGACAGTGGCTACAAAGTGGGTGGTGGGTGGGGTTTGAATTTCTTCGTCGTCCGCATCCCAACCATCCTGGCTGTAGTCCGGCCAGGGCTCTCCGGATAACGAGAGATGCTTTAGCGAATTTAGGATGTCGCCAAAGGGTGAGTGTTGGAAGATGTCCGCGGCGGTGAACTCCATGATCGGCGCCCAATCAGATTCGATTGGCAGGGGCGCGGGAGGTTCGGAGTCCGGTAGGGAGTCCGGCACCTCGGAGTCACGAGCTTTGCAAAGGACAAGGTTAGTGTTCGGCTCCATCGCCGTGGAAGTTGCAACCCCCGAGGCGGTGTCCAGCCACCGGTCCTCGATGTGCGCGATCGGCTCCAGACTAAGGGCCGGAGCGGATTCGTGTGTGGCCACCAAGGCACTGTCCGGCGGCAGAGCTAAATCATGCCCATTGTGACAGCGCGGCACGCTCGGCTGTGGCTCGAGTCCATCAAAGATCAAGTCTCCGCGGATGTCGGCCGTGAAGTTTAGGCTTCCGAACCTGACCTGATGGCCAGGGGCGTAGCTTTCGATCTGCTCCAGATGGCCAAGTGAATTGGCCCGCAGCGCGAAGCCGCCGAATACGAAGATCTGTCCGGAGAGAAAAGTCTCACCCTGGACGGCGTTGTTGTTGATTGGAGGAGCCATCAAGCCTATCGGTGACGACACAGAGGAACTCTCAATGAAAGCACCAATGTCGGTGTCAAAACCGGTGGATCTCGGGTAGGGGGTCCTGAACTGTGCGTCTAGGCGGATGGTAATAGGAGACGAGGGACACGATGTTTTACCCAGGTTCGGGCCCTCTTGATGGAGGTAAAACCCTACATCCCGCTTGATTAATATTGATGATGTGTATTACAAGAGTGGATCTACCATGAGATCAAGGAGGCTAAACCCTAGAAGCTAGCCTATGGTATGATTGTTGTAATGGTTGTTGTGTCCTACGGACTAAAGCCCTCCGGTTTATATAGACACCGGAGAGGGCTAGGGCTACACAGAGTCGGTTACAATGGTAGGAGATCTACATATCCGTATCGCCAAGCTTGCCTTCCACGCCAAGGAAAGTCCCATCCGGACACGGGACAAAGTCTTCAATCTTGTATCTTCATAGTCTTGGAGTCCGACGGACGATGATAGTCCGGCTGTCCGGACACCCCCTAGTCCAGGACTCCCTCAGCGGGCTTGGGGGCTGTTCTAATAGCAGCAGTATTCCGGACCTCCTTGAGCCGCCGAGCAGAGTTGGGATCTTCATGGCTGGCACGCAACCCGTTCAAAACTCCACAACTGCGGCAACAATAACCTTTGGGTCAGCGGCAGCCAGGGCAGGAGCCCCTGTGCGCCCTCTGGCTCAGGTGCTGATGGATCTCATGGATAAGATGACCGCTCTGTTAGCCGTCGCGGTCAACCCGGCGGATAAATCTCAACATGATGCGGAAGTGGCGCAGTTAGAACAAGATATAGTGCAGGCTAAGGAAGACCTCACAGGGGAAAGAATCCATAAAATACTAGTGTGTTCAATTGGAAGATCATAAGTAGGACGGATAATATCCAAAGACACCAGTCCATCCAATTCCCTAAACTTCAATCAAATCAAGAAGAAACTAAAGAAACCGCGGAAGAAAAGCAATGGTTGTTCGGGGATAGGTCCCGCAATGAAAGTATTAATAAATCTAAAGTAGATTGGCAAGAAAGAGCAGTTGGTCATCTCAGAAAGATAGATAAAGCTAAATCTAGGAAAGTAAGCTAGGAAACCCTAGATAGGAGCAATCCGTTCCACCACTCCTGAGAATTTAGGGCATAATCACCCGCGGAGAAGATGTCAGGATAACCACAGAGCAGGCGGCTCTGGACGCTCAGGCTCAGCGGATTCATGCGCAGACTTTCCGGCTCACGATGGATCAGAATGCATCCAATGAGGTCATGAGGAGAAGGTACCAGAAGACTCAATCTCGTCTGCCTCCGGTTTACGATCCTCCAAACCTCTTTCATACACCTGGTGCAGGGCCAGTAACCCGCCAGAGATAGACCGGGTTGTAGCACCCGGGACCGGAACGCCGGTTCAGCCGCGTATGATGGAACCTCCTCGTATGAATACGACTCCACCCCAGTATGTACCAACACCACCGGGTCATTATTCTAACCTGTTGGAGAACATGATCGCTGCGGCAGCACGATTGGCGACTCTCCCGGTGGAGGGCGACTCTGCAACGGCGCTTGAAACTCGAAGGATCAGAGAGCTTCTTCAGACGGCTTTGGCACAACAGGAGGTGTACTCGTATAGCCGAGACAGGATTCATTCGACCCCTCGTCCAAGCAGGAGCCCGAGTTATAGAAGGCACATGGATTCAGCGGCCATTTCAAGCAACACCCGGCGCCGTAACCAGCCGGGCGGGTATGACCCGGCGCGTGATGGAGCTCTTAACTTGGTTGATCAGGACAGAATATGTCAAGAAGCTGAGCGGGCAGCTCAGCAGGCGGCTGAGCAGGCAGCTTAGCAAGCGTCTTACCAGCCTTTTCTGATTTACCCGACAAATTCTATTGAAGTAGGCGTGACCACTAGGACCGAAGGGGTCCCTTGTCTGGTGCCAGCTCTGCGTAACGAGCATTTGCCCAAGGATTTTAAGGGGCCTCGAAAGGTGCCAAACTACACAGCCGACTTACAGCCTGGGGCATGGATTGAAAGCTATGAGATGGCTACGGAGTTGCTGGAGGTTAGTGACGCGGCGATGGCCAAGTACTTCACCATGATGTTGGACGGAACGACCCGTACTTGGTTGAAGGGGCTGCCGCCTAATACCATCGGTTCATGGGCAGAGTTAAAAGCCCGGTTCATTCAGAAATTCAAAGATACGTGCAAGCAGCCTATGTTAATTGTAGATTTGACTAATTGCAAGCAAGAGGAGGGTGAGTCCACAACCCATTGGGTGCGCCGGGTCAAGGCCATAATACATTCGTCCGATAAGATGGATGTCGGCTCTGCAGTCTTAATGTTGGAGAAAAAATGTCGTTTTGCGCCTCTAAAGATGAAGCTGGGGCGGCTCAAGAGTTAATGTAATGATATGGGCCAGCTGATGGCGGCTCTAGTCAAATACGCCGATTCTGATAGTACCAAGGATCCTGAGTCTGATGATGAGAAGGCAGGGAAGGGAAAGAAGAACGTCAACGCCAAGGGGCCTCAGCATAACCCGGAATATCAAGGAGGTAATAATAAACGTAAGGCGGACAGTAGCTTGGAGTTTGTGGCTAACACCAATACGTAGGGCAACAATCAGTGACGTAAGGGGAGACCACCTCCTCGGTCCGGCGGGTCAAGCCCCACGCTTGAGCAGTTACTGAATGAGCCCTGTCCAAGGCATGGCACTCAGCAGAAGTCGGCCACTCACCTATGAAAGGACTGTATGATCATGAAGGCTTTAAAAAATTCCAACATGTTCGACGGTAATCATGGGCAGGGCGGCGGCTCAGGTGGCAGCAGCTTTCATGGCCTGGGAGGCAGTTCAAATTGCAATTTTCAAAACTCTCAGGGTAATCAAGGTGGTTATAACCAGCAATCTGGCCAGGGAGGTCAGCAGCAGCAGGAGGGTGGATATTAGAGTAATCCAAAGCAGCTAAGTAGTGGACAATATCATGTGTTCACCACCAGTTTGTGCAAATGGGACCAGAAGCTTCATAAGAGGGCTGTGAACACTGTTGAGCCGGCAGTTCCTCGTTATTTGAGATGGTCTGAGCAGCCTATTGTATGGAGTAGGGAAGATCACCCTCCCCGGGTTGATAATCCGGATTACTTGGCCTTGGTGGTAGCACCTCAGGTTGGTGGATCCAAGTTCACTAAGGTGCTCATGGATGGAGGCAGCAGCATTAATATCCTCTATTATGAGACCTTTCGCCTCATGGGTCTGACTAACAAAAATCTCAAGACTTCCAACACTGTTTTTCATGGAGTGGTTCCTGGTAAGTCGGCATACCCAGTGGGTAAGATTGAGCTAGAAGTAGCCTTTGGAGACGAACATGATTCCAAGGCTGAGAGGTTAACCTTTGAGGTGGTCAAAATCAAGAGCCCGTATCATGCCCTCTTTGGGCGGCCGGCTTATGCCAAATTCATGGCGCAGCCATGTTATGTTTATTTGCAGCTCAGGATGCTAGGTCATAAAGGCACCATCACAGTGTATGGGAGTAGAAATATAGCCTTGGAATGTGAGGAAGGCGATGCCGCTTATGCTGAATCTATTTGTGCGACAGAAGAGTTGAATTTCTATAAGGACAATGTTGACCCGGCAGACATGACGTCTTTGAAAAAGCCAACCACATAGCATGAGCCGATAATGAAGTTTAAGTCGGCTGATGATACTAAGCTTGTTGATTTTATTCCAGGCGACTCATCTAAGAAGTTCAATATCAGTGCCAATCTGGATCCCAAATAGGAAAGCACGCTCATCGAGTTCATCCGTGAGAACCGGGACATCTTTGCATGGAAACCTTCTGACATGCCGGGTGTACCGAGAGAACTCATTAAGCAAACTCTTAATATTGATCCAAAATTTAAGCCGGTCAAGAAGTTTCTTCGGCGGTTCAATGAGGAGAGGCGTAAGGCCATTGGTGACGAAGTGGCCCGGCTCTTGGCGGCCGGGTTCATTGTTGAAGTTTTTCATCCGGAGTGGTTGGCTAACCCGGTGCTGGTGCTTAAGAAGAACGTCACTTGGCGTATGTGTGTGGATTACATGGATTTAAACAAAGCTTGTCTGGCTGATCCCTTCGCTCTCCCTCGTATTGATCAAATCATTGATGCTACGGTGGGTTGTGAGCATTTGAGCTTTTTGGATGCTTATTTCTGGTTATCATCAGATCAAGATGGCAGTTAAGGACCAGGAGAAGACGGCTATCATTACTCCGTTTGGAGCCTTCTGTTATGTGTCTATGCCTTTTGGGCTTAAGAGTGCCCAGGCGACTTACCAGCACTGTGTACAGAATTGTCTTCACAATCAAATTGGGCGTAATGTTCATGCTTATGTGGATGACATTGTGGTGAAGTCCAGAGAGAAGGAGACCTTGATCAATGATCTGAAGGAGACCTTTGATAATCTCCGGGTCTACAAGATGATGCTTAACCCGGCCAAGTGTGTTTTTGGTTTGCCAGCAGGCAAGCTTTTGGGTTTTCTGGTTTCCAACAGAGGCATTGAGGCTAACCCGAAGAAGATCAAGGCAACCACCTCTCTGGCTAAGCCGGTGTGCATCAATGATGTTCAACGTTTGGCGGGTCGTATTGCTGCTTTAAGCCGGTTCATAATCCAGTTAGGTGAGAAGGCCATACCACTGTATCAAATGATGAAGAAGACAGATGACTTTGTCTAGAGTGACGCTGCTAATGCCGCCTTGGAAGAGTTGAAGAGACAGCTAGCCGAGCCACCAGTCCTTGCTGCTCCCATTGATAAGGAGCCATTATTATTATATGTGGCTGCTAACACGCGGGCTGTCAGTGTGGCCATCATAGTGGAGCGCAAGGAGGCTGGCAAAGAGCATCTGGTTCAACGACCGGTTTATTACATCAGTGAGGTACTTATTGAGTCCAAGCAAAGGTATCCACATTGGCAGAAACTCATTTATGGGGTGTTCATGGCAAGCCGGAAGCTTAAGCAATATTTCTAGTGTCATACCATCACTGTGGTTAGTTATGCTCCTTTAGGAGATATCATCCAAAATAGGGAGGCCACAGGACAAGCCACCAAGTGGGCCATTGAACTTGGGCCTCATGGTTTAAAGTATGTACCACACACTGCTATCAAGTCTCAAGCACTGGTGGACTTCATCAACGATTGGACAGAACTGCAGATGCCTGAAGAGAAGCCAGACAACACGTATTGGACTATTCACTTTGATGGGTCCAGGCAATTGGAGGGCTCAGGGGCTGGAGTTGTTTTAGCTTCCCCTCGAGGTGACAAATTTTGTTATGTGCTATGGTTGATGTTTCCCTGTACTAACAATGCAGCTGAGTATGAGGCCTTGCTCCATGGTCTTCGAATGGCTAAGGAGATGAGCTTAAGCTGGGTAAGGTGCTTTGGCGACTCAGATTTGGTGGCTCAACAAGTATCAGGCAAGTGGGATTCAAAGGATCCTCTCATGGCGGCTTATCGCCGTGAAGTTGATGCCATTGCTGGACATTTCAAGGGTTACCAAGTGGAACACATTGACCGCAGAAAGAACGAGGCGGATGATGCCTTAAGCCGGCTAGGCTCTCAGCGTAAGCCGGTGCCGCCTAATACTTTCTTGGATATTCTGCATAACCCTTCTGTCAAGTTACCTAAAGAGGAAGACTTGGCTGTTCCTGACCCGGAAGCACAATTGGTGGCGGCTCTTCACGTCATCCCAGATTGGATAGTGCCATACTTGGCTTACATGACCCAGGGTGAGTTGCCTGAGGATTAAACCTTGGCCAGGTAGATAACCTGGCGGTCTAAGTCAATTACAATTGCCAATGGCGAGTTGCATCATCGCAGCGTCACTGGGGCGTTTCAGGGTTGTGTCTCTCCTAAAGAAGGCCAAGAAATTCTACATGAGATTCATGAAGGGGATTGTGGCCATCATGTCGGGTCAAAATCCCTTGCGGCCAAGGCTTTCTGTCATGGGTTTTATTGGCTGACGGCTCATGCTGATGCAGAGGATCTGGTCAGTATATGTGACGGTTGTCAGAAGTTCTCGAGACGTGCTCACGTGCCGGCTCAAGAGTTGAGGATGATTCCAATTACTTGGCCATTTGCAGTCTGGGGGCTTGACATGGTTGAGCCTTTCAAAAGGTCCAAAGATAAAAGACCCACCTCTTGGTGGCGGTTGACAAATTTACAAAGTGTGTTGAGGCAGAGGCAGTTAGTAAGTGTGATGCAGCCACGGCGGTTCAGTTCATGAAGAAGGTGATATTTCGCTTTGGCTTTCCACACAACAGTATAACTATAATATGTCTAAAGGCGCCATGCAAGAATTTTGCCAACGGGAGCATATTCGGCTTGATGTTTCATCAATGGCTCACCCCCAATCCAATGGTCAAGCTGAGAGAGCCAATCGAAAAATCTTGAAAGGCATCAAGCCCCGGCTTTTGGTTCCTTTTCAACGGACGCCAGGTTGTTGGGTTGAGGAGTTACCCTCTGTGATATGGAGCATCAATACTACTCCTAACAGGTCTACGGGTTATACGCCTTTCTTCATGGTTTACGGAGCTAAGGCGGGTCTCCCTAGTGACATCGGTCATGACTCGCCCCGTGTGGCGGCTTATGTTGAGGCGGACAATGAACAAGCGCGCCAGGATGCCCTTGACCTATTAGACGAAAAGCGTGATTTGGCAGCAGCTCGCTCGGCAATTTACCAACAGGACATGCACCGCTATCACAGCCGCCGGGTTAAATCTAGAACCTTTTAGGAGGGTGATTTGGTGCTCCGGCTCATCCAGGATCAAACTGATGCACACAAGTTATCCCCACCTTGGGAAGGGCCCTTTGTGGTCAGCAAGAACTTGAACAATGGGTCATACTACCTTATCGATGTTCGAGAGCACAAAGACTGACGTAAGTCGGAGGAGGAGACTCGCCAGCCATGGAATATCTCTCATCTTCGGCCTTACTACACTTGAGCCACCGGCTCTCATGATGTACATATTTTGACGATGTATATATTATGATAAGTAATAAAGCACGACCTTTGTCCTTTTTCATCCTCAAAGGTAATATTTCATTGTCATTGTCATCTCAAATGATCACTTGGGGGCTCATCGTATCCGAATCTAGCCTGACCCGCTTGATCCGGCTTATGATCGTATTCGAATCTAGCCGTTAAACCTTATGATCATTAGGGGGCTTCCTGTTCAAACATAGGTCATATTTGAACCAAAGAGAACATAGCTGTCGGTACCCTCTTGATTGGCACACTGCCGAGCTCACTAGGGGGCTTCTTGATCATATTTGAATCATAGCTTAACCCCTTTTGGGAACCAACTTTGATTGTATTCGAGTCAGAGTCATTAAAAAACTCTCAAGGTCATTTGGGGGCTTCCTGTTCAAACATAGGTCGTATTCGAACCAAAGAGAACATAGCTGTCGGTACCCTCTTGATCGGCGCAACGCCAAAGCCATTGGGGGCTACATGATCATATTCGAATCCTAGCTTAACCCCTTTGGAACGGTTTACTGATCGTATTCGAATCAGAAGCCTTGAATTTTTTACATTCTATTTGGTTTAAGTTTTATTTGAAGGCAACCTTTCTTTGACTCGAGACTTTTTGTTCAAAAGATTTAAGTACCAGCATGGTTTAAATTTAACCCGGCTTGATTTTTGGATGATAAGTAGTCGATATATGTGAATCATCATATCTTTGGGGATATTGGTTTCCAAAGATTGGGTTGTCACCCTTACTGTTCGGGTCATATAAACTGGCAGTACAGATCAAAAGATCACAGGTATGATATTATAGTTGTGTTTTAAAATTATATGTCACAACAGGCCTATCTGTGATTCTTTTTCCATCTTAATGGTTATATACCAGGGTATTATAACCCGCCTTGTGGTAAACCGCCAAGGCATCTTGTGCTCTTTTTCTGTGTCCAGATCAGTTCAAAGACTTGGTCAAACATAAGGAAAACAAATGACAAGTATAACACGGGTGAACATAAGGTGGCGGCTTAATAGTATTAAGCACCAAAGCATGCACGATGGCATGGCAAAACAAAGTTATTTCTACTCTATTACATGACTCCCCGAGTCTGAATGGTTAAGATTGTTTTTCAGCACATCACAGGTATGGGCCGCTTGGCAGATTAATTCTCGTGTTGATCTGAAGATTCTGGGTCAGCCTTCTCTGCTTCTTCGCCCTGTTCCCTTTCCTGGAAGGTTGATGATGACCAGTCAATGCCATTCAAAGCTTCAAATTCAGCTTCATCATCAATTAGTCCAGCCGGGTCAACTTCAGGGGCGAAGGTATGCTTACGTAGTGGGGGGATCAGGCTGGTCACTTCATAATGTGGCGTGGGAATTCTCCGGTTCTCCGCATCATAACCCGGATGGTACTTGGTGAGATCTGCTTCATCAGCAATCAAGTAGCCACGGGACGTATTTCCTTCACACAAGTGGTGAAATCTTCTTGGTCAAAGGGAGTGCCATCCTCCTTAAAGCTTGGATAACCAGTGGCGATGTCGGCCGGGTCTAACTCTGGTACCCAAGCTTTGGCCCGACTTAAGGCGGCCACGGCTCCATCTCTTGCAGAGGATCGCCTCAGTTCAGTAAATCGCTGGGGCAGCACAGAGAGTTTCCTTAGCACATCTACCAGGAGTGTGGGCACTTCATTGGACAGGGCCACTGTGGCTAAGGCACGCTGAGAGAGTTGTTCCACCAACGTGTAAACTGCCTTCAACTTGATCATCATATCTTGGTTAAGATTTGAACTTCTGGGGCCTGCATAAGCAATGTCAGGTGAGTCAATGACAAAGTTATATGATCACTACAAAAATTCACATATTGGACACTGGCAGGGCGACTTAGCAAAGATTGCTGAGACCATCTGAGAAACATGGTGCTTTAAGCCGGATAATTCACCGGTCGTCTCTTCAAGAGCCACCTCCGCCTTTTCAGCTCGATTGATCAAAGCAATTTTTTCATCAGCCCAGGCCTTTTTCTCCATTTCAAAGTCTTTCTTCAGTTTCTCTTGTTCAGAAACACCAAATTTAAATTTGGAATCGGCTCTTTGGGTTTCTGTCTCTTGGGCTTCAAGGCGGTTCTTCAAATCAGATACTTCTGATTCAGGTTGACTAGTGCTGGCCTGTACAAATACCGGGTCAAATCAGGACTATCATGATGCAACATTAAGTCCCAAGCCTTTTGCAAGCAACAACACTTGGCACTTGGGGGCTAATGTCTACCGAAGAATTTTACTTAAAGTGGCGGTTCATGACAGTAAGTCCCAAGCACTTTGCAAGCAAGAGTACTTGGCACTTGGGGGCTAATGCATATTGATGTTCAAGTTTTTCAAGTATTTTATTGTATACAACCATATGAAGGACCGGCTCAACCATGCTGATTAAGCCTCCCCTTGGGGACTACGGAGTAAGCCAGATTTCTTAAATGTTTTATCCAAATATATTACTAATGTCACTAAGTTTGTTTCTAATTCTACAACATATTCATCATAAGTAATAGACTTGGGGACTGACATAGTAAGGATAAATGAATACAGAGAAAGGATCGTACCTCAAACTTCTGGTGCATCTGCTTCACCATGTCAATTTTGATGTCACGGCTGCTGTGCACTTGGCTCATATAGCCAAAAATGACTTCTCGAATACTCATGTGAGTATAATCAGCAACATCAAGCTTGACCCGGCGGTGTTCCAGAAGCTCCTGCTTGGCGGAACACTTGGCCACCACGGTTGGCCTCCCCGGCTCAACAAAGCCGGTCTTAGTCATCTCTACATCACGGTCTTGAGGATCATCCGTTCTGACCGGGCTAGGGACTTCCGGGTTTTCAGAGCCATCGGCGGCTCGTTCGGCAGGCGGATCAACAATTGGCGTTGGCATGTCATGAGCTGGCTCAGGTGCCAGCTCATGAGTAGAGGCTTCAGGTGCGGACATTCTAAGTGTCGGCTCTGTCAAGATCGGCCCTTCGGCCGGCTTGTTCTTTTTCACCTTTTTGTTGGGCTTTGCTTTTCCGCTGCATAAGATTAAAAGGTCAGTGCAAATATAGAGAATTGAAATGAATACAGGATAAGCAAATCATTATTACTCTGGAGCGGTCTTGAAGGCCGACAAGTTGGACTGCATTGACTCGCCGGAAGAAGGTGAAGTTTCCTGATAATTCGAGTCAGAAGAATTGAGTGGTTGACGAGTAAGATCCGCCAAAGGGTAAAAGAGATTTAAATCGGAGGTGGCCTCGTTCCGGCGCTTACTTGGTTTGTTCGGTAAGCCGGAGGAGAGCTTCGCATCCTTGCTGGTCCGGGTCTGCCTCCGGCTCTCACGAATCTGTCGCTTCAAAAGAAATTGAGGATCTTGATAAGCTAAGGGATGTGAAAATCTTACTTTTTGGGTTACTCTGCGGATTTTCTGTCTTGGCAAAGGCTCAGAGTCGGAGGAAATGATAGTTACCTCTTCATCCTTGCCATGGCTTGTTCCTGTGTCCTCCTGCTGATAATCAGTGTCAATAAGATGGTTAAAAAAGGAGCCAAGAGAGTCAAGGGCTACCTCCGACTCAGAAGAATCTTCTAGCCGAAGCAAGTCAGAGGCGGTGGCTTTCATGCCCTTCTTCCTCGCAGCCTCTTACCTGGCGGCTCTCGTGGCCTTCCTGGCTTTCTTTGCAGCCTCATGATCGTATTTAACCTTCCAAAATTTATCACCAGCCTGTGAAAATCAACAAGAGTATGAGTACAGATCAAACATCAAAATACAAAGGTAATTTATTTAGATGGGCGGCGGCTTACCGCTGGAGCCGGGTTAGCTTCGCAGAAGGGGCTTAAGACCACCTTGCCGCAGTCTGCTAGGCTCTCATTTGGGAGAGACTTGGTCATGTCGTTGATGACGTAGTCAGGCAAATCATCAGAACTATGCCGGAGAGGGTCATCCTTTTTGCCTGTGTAGGTGCACATCAAGCCGGGGCGGCAGCTCAATGGAACGACCCGCCAGGCGAGCCAAACCCGGACTAAATCGATGCCAGTTAACCCGTTCCCTAGAAGAGCTTTGATTTTAGCCAGGGTGGTGGCGAGTGTTTTGCGTTCGGCGGCCGTAATCTTGTTAGGAAGCTGATGGTTGGACTCAAGACATAGAGCACGAAAACCGGGCAGAGGGTTTTCATCAGCCGGAGAAGTGTCTTGGCAATAGAACCATGTCTGGTTCTAGTATTTGGGATGACTTGGCGGATTGGCATAAGGAAAAATTACGTCTCTTCGACGTTGGATCGAGACACTACCAAGTTCCAAGCTCTGGTCGTTGGCGCATTCATTTTGGCAGTTCAAGTAAAATAACTCTCTGAAGAGTAATATGTTGGGTTAATCTCCAAGATATACTTCACTGAACACTTGGAAATTGCAAATGTTGGGCACGGAATTGGGTCCGATGTCTTGAGGACGGAGGTCAAAGAAGTGCAAGACATCCCTGAAGAATTTTGAGCCGGGTGGTGAGAAACCCCAGTTCATGTGATCCATGAAAACAATAACCTCCCCCGCTTTGGGCTGAGGAATTTCCTCCTCCGGGTTAGGAGCACGATAGGACATGATTTCCTTCTTCGGCAGATAACTGGTCTTCACAAAGTGTTGCCTGTGACGATGGATTTGACCCAGTTGCATGAAGTATGTGGTTTGGGTGCCATTGTGATGAAAGCCTAAGGAAGACTAAAAGTCCCGATTCAAATTTAAGCCTGCAAAAAGTATTACAATGCGTATTCAAGATGGCGGCTTATAAAGGGGCCTAATGGTATAAGGATAATTATGTCAAGATTATTTAAGTTGCCATGGGCTCCATAAGCAGTTAAAGTTATTTAAACCGCCATGGGTGGTCAAGGTTATCAATTAAGCATTGCCTTTTTTAATCCGGTGATAAAAGTTGCATGGCTAGGTGGATCGAACAAATACAGTTTTTGCCTAAGTTTTGCAAAAACAAGTTTCACAGGTTGCAGATATTCTTTTGGATCAAATGGCCGTTCAGAAAAGAAAATATTCTAGACCTAAAAACATGGTACAGAGGAGTTCATGCGTTCTAATGAGGCTTCTTTAGAAGAAAAAGGGATCTACTCGTGTCAAAAATGGATGCGAAACAGCTACCGCATGAGTTCTATGCTTCTGTTGGATCAAAAGAGGCTGCGGTAGAAGAACCACAAAGAAACCGAGATGAACTATGAAGAATACAGATGAACTCACAGACCCTAATGTGGATCTAAGGTGCGGAAATTGATGACCCACAAGTGTAGGGGATCTATCGTAGTCGATAAGTAAGAGTGCCGAACCCAACAACGAGCAGAAGGAAATGATAAGCGGTTTTCAGTAAGGTTTTCTCTGCAAGCACTGAAATTGTAGGTGATAGATAGTTTTGTGATAAGATAAATAGTAACGAGTAACAAGTAAATAAAGTAAATAAAGTGCAGAAAGGTGGCCCAATCCTTTATGTAGCAAAGGATAATCCTGGACAAATTGTAATAATGAGAAAGGAGCTCCCGAGGACACATGGGAATTATCGTCAAGCTAGTTTTCATCACGTTCATATGATTCGCGTTCAGTACTTTGATAATTTGATATGTGGGTGGACCGGTGCTTGGGTACTGCCCTTACTTGGACAAGCATCCCACTTATGATTAACCCCTATTGCAAGCGTCCGCAACTACAAAAGAAGTATTAAGGTAAACCTAACCACAACATTAAACATATGGATCCAAATCAGCCCCTAACGAAGCAACGCATAAACTAGGGTTTAAGCTTCTGTCACTCTAGAAACCCATCATCTACTTATTACTTCCCTATGCCTTCCTCTAGGCCCAAATAATGGTGAAGTGTCATGTGGTCGACGTTCACATAACACCACTAGAGGAAAAGACAACATACATCTCATCAAAATATCGAACGACTACCAAATTCACATGACTAATAATAGCAAGACTTCACCCATGTCCTCAGGAACAAACGTAACTACTCACAAAGCATATTCATGTTCATAATCAGAGGGGTAATAATATGCATAAAGGATCTAAACATATGATCTTCCAGAAAGTAAACCAATTAGCATCAACTACAAGGAGTAATCAACACTACTAGCAACCCACAGGTACCAATTTGTGGTTTTGATACAAGATTGGATACAAGAAATGAACTTGGGTTTTGAGAGGAGATGGTGCTGGTGAAGATGTTGATTGAGATTGACCCCCTCCTAATGAGAGGATCATTGGTGATGACGTTGGTGATGATTTCCCCCTCCGGAGGGAAGTGTCCCCGGCAGAACAGCTCCGCCAGAGCCCTAGATTGGTTCCGCCAAGGTTCCGCCTCGTGGCGGCGGAGTTTCGTCCTGTAAGCTTACCCATGATTTTTTCCAGGGTAAAAGCTCTCATATAGCAGAAGATGGACATCGGGGGCTCACCAGGGGGCCCAGGAGACAGAGGGCGCGCCTAGTAGGGGGCGCCCCCCACTCTCCTGGCCAAGGTGTGGGCCCCCTGATGTATTTCTTTCGCTCAATAATTCTTATTAATTCCAAAAACATGTTTCGTGGAGTTTCAGGATTATTGGAGCAGTGCAGAATAGGTTTCCAATGTTTGCTCCTTTTCCAGCCAGAATTCTAGCTGCCGGCATTCCCCCTCGGCAAAACCTTGTAAAATAAGAGGGAATAGCCATAAGTATTGAGATATAATGTGTAGTAACAGCCCATAATGCAATAAATATTGATATAAAAGCATGACGCAAAATGGACGTATCAACTCCCCCAAGCTTAGACCTTGCTTGTCCTCAAGCGGAAGCCGAAATCGAAAAATATGTCCACATATTTAGAGATAGAGGTGTCGATAAAAATAAAATATGGACATGAGTGCATCATGATCATTCTTATAATAGCAACACATATAGATTTTATCATATGATTTCCAATGCTCAAGTAACAATCAATTCACAATGTCAAGTATGGTTCAAAAACTTCATTGGGAACTAACAAACTATAATCTCAGTCGTTGAAGCAATTGCAATTTATCATAACATCAGAAAGAGTCAATAATAGAGCTTTTCAGCAAGTTCACATACCCAACTATCTCGTAGTCTTCTATAGTTGCAAACACTCATGCAATACTTGTGGTTATGGAGTTTCAGCCGGACACTGAGAAAGATAGGGGCTTATTGTGTTGCCTCCCAACGTATTCACCTTTAGGTGATGTCAACAATAATAGCCCATGCTAACTCACATCCAATTGGATATATACATATCATGATCTTTCAAACACGAGGAGGTTGCCAAAGGATAAAATGAAAAAGGGAAAGGTGAGGATCACCTTGACTCAAGCATAAAGTAAAAACATAAAGTAAAAGATAGGCCCTTCGCAGAGGGAAGCAGAGGTTGTCGTGTGCGTTTAGAGTTGATGCACAAATCTTAATGCAAAAGAACGTCACTTTATATTGCCCCTTGTATGTGGACCTTTATTATGCAGTCTGTTGCTTTTATTACTTCCACAACAAGATTGTACAAAGCTTATTTTCTCTGCACTAATAAGTCACACATATTTAGATAGCAATTTTTATTGCGTGCAACATGACAACTTACTTGAAGGATCTTACTCACTCCATAGGTAGGTATGGTGGACTCTCATGGCAAAACTAGGTTTAAGGATGTTTGGAAGCACAAGTAGTATCTCTACTTGGTGCAAGGAATTTGGCTAGCATGAGGGGGAAAGGCAAGCTCAACATGTTTGGAAGGTCAATGACAATATACTTTAACTGAGATGTGCAGAAACATAAACCATTATGTTGTCTTCCTTGTCCAACGTCAACTCTTTTAGCATGTCATACTTAATGAGTGCTCCCAACTATAAAAGGTGTCCAAGATAATATATTTATATATGAACTCCTCTTTCCTTATCACTTCCTATTAATTACAACAATGACAAAGACTACATTTATCAACCCTCAACAATTTTTATGCCTCATACTTTCTATGTGCAAAGTTATCACTATCCATAAGATCAATATGAACTCTTTTATTCTTTCTACTTTCTCAAGATCATAGCAACATAGCAAAGCCCTTGACTCAACACTAATCTATTATAGATAGCTCACAGACTCGATTACAAAAAGAGATCACAAAGCAAAACTCAAAACTACTTGATATCAAAACTTCAATCTACTAGATCAAGATACTACTAAAAGGATCGAACTAAATAAAATGGTAAAGATAGGAATGTGATGGTGATACGATACCGGGGCACCTCCCCCAAGCTTGGCAGTTGCCAAGGGGAGTGCCCATACCCATGTGATTATGTCCTCGGAGGTGATGGAGGTGGTGATGATGATGGTGGATAATCGCACATCGAGCGTAAAAGCTCCTCCAACTTGCAGATAATGCCCTTGAGTCCAGCGATATGATCCTTCAACAAAATATTCTTCTGCATGAGATACTTGTTCTGTATGCGAGCTAACTCAATCATCTTGAAAGCTTCAATCTCTGTTGGAGTAAAGAGGTTAGGTAAAGGTTGAGGGATGTCTTCTTCTTTAACCGCCGGAGCTTGGACCTCCATGGCTTTCTTGATCTCTTCATCCTTATTGATCTCCTCTGGTTCTTCTCTTTTCAGCTCTATCTTCAATAGCCAAGCATCCTTGTCTTTGTTGTTGGAGGAGGGTGATGTCATAGTGCCCTAGATCTGCAACGAAAACAGCTCGAAACGAAAACAGAGGATATTTGTGTGATACGGTGGTCAAAACCTTCGGGAGTATATATAATGAATTTTTACCGACCAAAATACGTAATGTGCAAGAAAACGGAGTCCGGGAGGCACACAAGGCGTCCACGAGACAGGGGGCACACCCAGTAGGGGGGGGGGCGCCCTCCACTCTCGTGGGGGCCTCGTGTCCCTTTCGGACTACTTCTTTCTTCCTAAAATTCTTAAATATTCCAAAACTGATAAAAATTGCCATTGGAGTCGTTTTGGAGTCAGTTTACTTACCGTACCACATACCTATTCCTTTTCGAAGTCTGGAACGTTCTGGAAAGTGTCCCTTATGTATTCCTCAGGGGTTATGGTTTCAATAATATTAGTTTCAACATTGATAGGATTACCTGAAATACAATGTTTAATTCTTTGGCCGTTCACCACCCTTGGACTTGTGCCTTCGAAGTTGTTGATTTTTATGGCACCAGAACGATAGACCTCCTCGATAACGTAAGGACCTTCCCATTTAGAGAGAATTTGTCCTGCAAAAAATCTTAAACAAGAGTTGAATAATAATATATAGTCTCCTACGTTAAACTCACGCTTTTGTATCCTTTTATCATGCTAGCGTTTGAATTTTTCTTTGAATAGCTTGGCATTCTCGTAGGCTTGGGTTCTCCATTCATCAAGTGAGCTAATATCAAACAACCTCTTCTCACCGGCAAGTTTGAAGTCATAGTTGAGCTCTTTAATAGCCCAATATGCCTTATGTTCAAGTTCAAGAGGTAAATGACACACTTTTCCATAAACCATCTTATATGGAGACATACCCATAGGATTTTTGTATGCAGTTCTATAGGCCCATAATGCATCATCAAGTTTTTTGGACCAATTCTTTCTGGATCTATTCACAGTCTTTTGCAAAATTAATTTGAGCTCTCTATTGTTCAACTCTACTTGACCACTAGACTGCGGATGATAAGAAGATGCGATTCTATGATTGACATCATACTTAGCAAGAATTCTTACGGAAAGCACCATGAATAAAATGTGAACCACCATCAGTCATAAGATATCTAGGGACTCCAAACCTCGGAAAAATAACTTCTTTAAGCATTTTAATAGAAGTGTTATGATCAGCACTACTAGTTGGAATAGCTTCTACCCACTTAGTAACATAATCAACAGCAACTAAAATATGTGTATAACCATTGGAGGCAGGAAAAGGTCCCATATAATCAAAGCCCCAAATGTCAAACGGTTCAATAACAAGAGAATAATTCATAGGCATTTCTTGACATCTACTAATGTTACCTACTCTTTGAAATTCATCACAAGATAAGACAAACTTACGGGCATCTTTGAAGAGAGTAGGCCAATAAAAACCAGATGGTAGTACCTTGTGTGCAGTTCTATCTCCAGCGTGGTGTCCTCCATAAGATTCAGAGTGACACTTGCGTAGGATCTGTTCCTGTTCATGCTCAGGCACACAACGTCTAATAACACCATCTACTCCTTCTTTATAAAGGTGTGGGTCATCCCAAAAGTAATGTCTTAAATCATAAAAGAACTTTTTCTTTTGCTGGTATGTGAAACTAGGAGGTATAAATTTAGCAACAATGTAATTAGCATAATCAGCATACCAAGGAGCAGTACGAGAAGCATTAAGGACCACTAGTTGTTCATCTGGAAAGCTATCATCAATAGGTAGTGGGTCATCAAGAACATTCTCTAACCTAGATAAGTTGTCTGCAACGGGGTTCTCAGCTGCCTTTCTATCAATAATATGTAAATAAAATTCTTGGAGCAGGAGAACCCATCTAATGAGTCTAGACTTAGCATCTTTCTTTTCCATAAGATATTTAATAGCAGCCTAATCAGTGTGAATAGTAACTTTGGAATCAACAATATAAGGTCTAAACTTATCACATGCAAACACAACTGCTAAGAATTATTTTTCGGTAGTAGCATAATTTCTCTGGGCAGTATCAAGAGTCTTACTAGCATACTAGATAACATTCAATTTCTTATCGACTCTTTGCCCTAGAACAACACCTACAGCATAATCACTAGCATCACACAAAATTTCAAAAGGTAAATTCCAATCAGGTGGTGGAACAATGGGTGCAGTGATCAAAGCTTTCTTAAGTATTTCAAATGCTTCTACACAATCATCATCAAAGACAAAAGGAATATCTTTTTGCAATAAATTAGTCAGAGGCCTGGAGATTTTAGAAAAGTCCTTAATGAACCTCCTATAAAAACCGACATGACCAAGGAAACTTCTTATACCTTTTATGTCCTTGGGACATGGCATCTTTTCAATAGCATCAACCTTGGCTTTATCAACTTCAATGCCTCTCTCGGAAATCTTATGTCCCAAGACAATGCCCTCATTAACCATAAAGTGACACTTTTCCCAATTCAGGACGTGACTAGTGTCTTTGCATCTCTGCAAAACTCGATCAAGGTTTCTCAAAAAATCATCAAAAGAGGATCCATAAATGGAGAAGTCATCCATGAATACCTCACAAATCTTTTCACAAAAATCAGAGAATATAGCCATCATGCATCTTTGAAAGGTAGAAGGTGCATTACATAAACCAAAAGGCATACGTCTATAAGCAAAAGTACCAAAAGGGCAAGTAAAAGTAGTTTTAGATTGATCCTTCGCTGACACAGGTATCTGAGAGAAACCAGAATAACCATCTAGAAAGCAGAAATGTGTGTGTTTGGATAGTCTTTCTAGCATTTGATCAATAAAAGGTAAAGGGTAATGGTCTTTCTTAGTGGCTTTATTTAACTTACGGAAATCAATTACCATCCTATAACCTATAATAATTCTTTGTGGGATCAATTCATCTTTATCATTAGGAACAACGGTAATACCTCCTTTTTTAGGAACACAATGGATAAGGCTTACCCATTCACTATCAGCAACGGGATAAATTATACCTGCCTCAAGGAGCTTTAGTATCTCCTTTCTTACCACTTCTTTCATCTTGGGATTTAGTCGTCGTTGAGGATCTCTAACTGGTTTGGCATCTTTCTCCACTGTATTTTGGTGTTGGCATAATGTGGGACTAATGCCCTTAAGATCATCCAGAGTATATCCAATAGCTTCTCGGTGCTTCTTCAGAGTTTTCAATAATCTTTCTTCTTCTTGCTTTGAAAGGTTAGCATTGATAATAACATGATATATTTTCTTTTCATCAAGATAAACATACTTAAGATTATCAGGTAATGGTTTGAGTTCAAACACGGGATCACCCTTGGGTGGAGGGGGATCCCCAAGAATTTCAACGAGAAGGTTATGTTTCAGCATTGGTTCCTGTTTGAGGAACACTTCATCTATTTCCCTTCTTTCCTTCATAAACATATCATTTTCATGGTCTAGCAAATATTGCTCTAATGGATCAGTAAGAGGCACAACAACGGAAGCAAGACCAATAATCTCATCCTTACTAGGTGGTTCCCTATCACGAGGCTGTCTATGAAACTTAGCAAAATTAAACTCATGAGACATACCATCTATGCCAATGGTGACAGTATCTTTTTCACAATCAATCTTAGCACTAGCTGTATTCAAGAAGGGTCTACCAAAAATAATGGGACAAAAATCATCTTGTGGAGAACCAAGAACAAGAAAATCAGCAGGGTATTTAACCTTCCCACACAAGACTTCAACATCTCTAACAATCCCAATAGGTTTAATGGTATCCCTATTAGCAAGCTTAATAGTAACATCAATGTCTTCTAATTCAACGGGTGCAATGTCATGCATAATTTCTTTATATAGATCATAGGGTATCGCACTAGCACTAGCACCCATATCACATAAACCATGATAACAATGATCTCCTATTTTAACAAAAATAATAGCCATGCCTACGACAGGTCTATGTATCTTAGTATTTGGTCTAGCAATATTAGCAGTTTCATCACAAAAATAAATAACATGCCCATCTAAATCATCATCCAAGAGATCTTTAACCATAGCAATACTAGGTTCAACATTGATTTTCTCAGGAGGTGTATAAGTCCTAGTATTACTCTTATGAACAACAGACGAAGTTTTAGCGTGATCCTTTATCCTAATAGGAAAAGGAGGTTTCTCAACATAAGTAGTAGGAACAATAGGATCACTATAGGTGATAGTCTTTTCTTCGACTGAAATAGGTGCAACTAATTTCACTTCAACAGGAGGATTATATTTAAACCACTTCTCTTTAGGGAGATCAACGTGAGTAGCAAAAGATTCACAAAATGAAGCTACTATCTCAGAGTCAAGTCCATACTTAGCGCTAAATCCACGAAAAGCATCGGTATACATAAAAGATTTAACACAGTCGAACTTAGGTGTCATACCTGACTCCTTACCATGGTTGGAACCCCAGTATTCAGAGTTGCGTTTAATTCTTTCCAATAAGTCCCATTTGAAATAAATAGTCTTCAGCATATAAGAACCAGCACAGGAAGTATCGAACAAGTTGCGATCATTAAGAGAAAGCCAATCATAAATTTTTTGAATAATCATTTCCCGAAAGAGCTCATGATTGGGGCATGAATATAACATTGAATTAAGCCTCCCCCAAGCTTGAGCGATGCTTTCTCCTTCGCGAGGCCAGAAATTATATATGTAATTACGATCACGATGAACAAGATGCATAGGATAGAACTTATGGTGAAATTCCAAATTCAATCACTTATAATTCCAAGATCTTGCATCATCACATAGCCTATACCATGTCAATGCATCTCCCTTCAAAGATAAAGGGAAGACCTTCCTTTTGACAATATCATCGGGATTACCTGCAAGCTTAAATAATCCACAAACTTCATCCACAAAGATAAGGTGTAAATCGGGATGCAATGTTCCATCTCCTGCAAATGGATTAGCTAGCAGTTTCTCTATCATACCCGAAGGAATCTCAAAGTAAATATTTTCATAAAGTTCAGTAGGTTGAGGAGAAACTCTTTGCTCTTCTGGTCGGGGTGAAGATACCCCGAACAAGCCCCTCAAAGGATTAGTTTCCATAATGACAAGTAACAGAAAATTTCAGCACACTATATAAATGTTTCCTTACCAAGTTCCACTCACCAAAAGTGCTACACTCCCCGGCAACGACGCCAAAAAAGAGTCTTGATGACCCACAAGTGTAGGGGATCTATCATAGTCCTTTAGATAAGTAAGAGTGTCGAACCCAATGAGGAGCAGAAGGAAATGATAAGCGGTTTTCAGTAAGGTTTTCTAGGCAAGCACTAAAATTGTAGGTGATAGATAGTTTTGTGATAAGATAAATAGTAACGAGTAACAAGTAAATAAAGTAAATAAAGTGCAGCAAGGTGGCCCAATCCTTTATGTAGCAAAGGATAAGCCTGGACAAATTCTAATAATGAGAAAGGAGCTCCTGAGGACACATGGGAATTATCGTCAAGCTAGTTTTCATCACGTTCATATGATTCGCGTTCGGTACTTTGATAATTTGATATGTGGGTGGACCGGTGCTTGGGTACTGCCCTTACTTGGACAAGCATCCCACTTATGATCAACCCCTATTGCAAGCGTCCGCAACTACAAAAGAAGTATTAAGGTAAACCTAACCACAACATTAAGCATATGGATCCAAATCAGCCCCTAACGAAGCAACGCATAAACTAGGGTTTAAGCTTCTGTCACTCTAGCAACCCATCATCTACTTATTACTTCCCTATGCCTTCCTCTAGGCCCAAATAATGGTGAAGTGTCATGTAGTCAACGTTCACATAACACCACTAGAGGAAAAGACAACATACATCTCATCAAAATATCAAACGAACACCAAAGTCACATGACTACTAATAGCAAGATTTCATCCATGTCCTCAGGAACAAACGTAACTACTCACAAAGCATATTCATCTTCATAATCAGAGGGGTAATAATATGCATAAAGGATCTGAACATATGATCTTCCACCAAGTAAACCAATTAGCATCAACTACAAGGAGTAATCAACACTACTAGCAACCCACAGGTACCAATTTGTGGTTTTGATACAAGATTGGATACAAGAGATGAACTAGGGTTTTGAGAGGAGATGGTACTGGTGAAGATGTTGATGGAGATTGACCCCCTCCCAATGAGAGGATCGTTGGTGATGACGTTGGTGATGATTTCCCCCTCCGGAGGGAAGTGTCCCCGGCAACGGTGCTAGAAAAGAGTCTTGATGACCCACAAGTGTAGGGGATCTATCGTAGTCCTTTCGATAAGTAAGAGTGTCGAACCCAACGAGGAGCAGAAGGAAATGATAAGCGGTTTTCAGTAAGGTTTTCTCTGCAAGCACTGAAATTGTAGGTGATAGATAGTTTTGTGATAAGATAAATACTAACGAGTAACAAGTAAATAAAGTAAATAAAGTGCAGCAAGGTGGCCCAATCCTTTATGTAGCAAAGGATAAGCCTGGACAAATTCTAATAATGAGAAAGGAGCTCCTGAGGACACATGGGAATTATCGTCAAGCTAGTTTTCATCACGTTCATATGATTCGCGTTCGGTACTTTGATAATTTGATATGTGGGTGGACCGGTGCTTGGGTACTGCCCTTACTTGGACAAGCATCCCACTTATGATCAACCCCTATTGCAAGCGTCCACAACTACAAAAGAAGTATTAAGGTAAACCTAACCACAACATTAAGCATATGGATCCAAATCAGCCCCTAACGAAGCAACGCATAAACTAGGGTTTAAGCTTCTGTCACTCTAGCAACCCATCATCTACTTATTACTTCCCTATGCCTTCCTCTAGGCCCAAATAATGGTGAAGTGTCATGTAGTCAACGTTCACATAACACCACTAGAGGAAAAGACAACATACATCTCATCAAAATATCAAACGAACACCAAAGTCACATGACTACTAATAGCAAGATTTCATCCATGTCCTCAGGAACAAACGTAACTACTCACAAAGCATATTCATCTTCATAATCAGAGGGGTAATAATATGCATAAAGGATCTGAACATATGATCTTCCACCAAGTAAACCAATTAGCATCAACTACAAGGAGTAATCAACACTACTAGCAACCCACAGGTACCAATTTGTGGTTTTGATACAAGATTGGATACAAGAGATGAACTAGGGTTTTGAGAGGAGATGGTGCTGGTGAAGATGTTGATGGAGATTGACCCCCTCCCAATGAGAGGATCGTTGGTGATGACGTTGGTGATGATTTCCCCCTCCGGAGGGAAGTGTCCCCGGCAACGGCGCTAGAAAAGAGTCTTGATGACCCACAAGTGTAGGGGATCTATCGTAGTCCTTTCGATAAGTAAGAGTGTCGAACCCAACGAGGAGCAGAAGGAAATGATAAGCGGTTTTCAGTAAGGTTTTCTCTGCAAGCACTGAAATTGTAGGTGATAGATAGTTTTGTGATAAGATAAATACTAACGAGTAACAAGTAAATAAAGTAAATAAAGTGCAGCAAGGTGGCCCAATCCTTTATGTAGCAAAGGATAAGCCTGGACAAATTCTAATAATGAGTAATGAGCTCTCGAGGACACATGGGAATTATCGTCAAGCTAGTTTTCATCACGTTCATATGATTCGCATTTGGTACTGATAATTTGATATGTGGGTGGACCGGTGCTTGGGTACTGCCCTTACTTGGACAAGCATCCCACTTATGATTAACCCCTATTGCAAGCGTCCGCAACTACAAAAGAAGTATTAAGGTAAACCTAACCACATCATTAAACATATGGATCCAAATCAGCCCCTAACGAAGCAACGCATAAACTAGGGTTTAAGCTTCTGTCACTCTAGCAACCCATCATCTACTTATTACTTCCCTAGGCCTTCCTCTAGGCCCAAATAATGGTGAAGTTTCATGTAGTCGACGTTCACATAACACCATTAGAGGAAAAGGCAACATACATCTCATCAAAATATCGAATGAATGCCAAATTCACATGACTACTAATAGCAAGACTTCACCCATGTCCTTAGGAACAAACGTAACTACTCACAAAGCATATTCGTGTTCATAATCAGAGGGGTAATAATATGCGTAAAGGATCTGAACATATGATCTTCCACCAAGTAAATCAATTAGCATCAACTACAAGGAGTAATCAACACTACTAGCAACCCACACGTACCAATTTGTGGTTTTGATACAAGATTGGATACAAGAGATGAACTAGGGTTTTGAGAGGAGATGGTGCTGGTGAAGATGTTGATGGAGATTGACCCCCTCCCGATAAGAGGATCGTTGGTGATGAGATTGGTGATGATTTCCCCCTCAGGAGAGAAGTGTCCCCGGCAGAACAGCTCTGCCAGAGCCCTAGATTGGTTCTACCAAGGTTCCGCCTCGTGGCGGCGGAGTTTCGTCCCGTATGCTTGCCCACGATTTTTTCCAGGGTAAAAGCTTGGCCAAGGTGTGGGCCCCCTGATGTATTTCTTTCGCTCAATAATTCTTATTAATTCCAAAAACATGTTTCATGGAGTTTCATGATTTTTGGAGCAGTGCAGAATAGGTTTCCAATGTTTGCTCCTTTTCCAGCTAGAATTTCAGCTGCCGGCATTCCCCCTCTTCATGGTAAACCTTGTAAAATAAGAGGGAATATCCATAAGTATTGAGATATAATGTGTAATAACAGCCCATAATGCAATAAATATTGATATAAAAGCATGATGCAAAATGGACGTATCAGAAAGGCGAAAACTTACAGCGGCAGATCTACTGCGGAGGGGCGCCACCGTTCTCTGGACTGATTCAGGTCGATGCAGCGGCCAAGGTTGAGGAAGACGAGGTGCGCGGCGGCGGTGGCGGCGGAGCTCGAGCAGCATTAGGGTTGCGAGAGGAAGAAGACGAGGAAAGGGGAGAATGAGAAGATACCTGGTCGTGCCTATTTTTAAGGGAAGACTGCTAAGTGGGCGCGAAAAATGAGGATGCCAAAAACATAGTTATCCAACTATAAGGACGCCTCAATTTTCGGAATAGTCATTAAGATAAAGATCCGTTGAGATGTGTTGGACAAAACGTACATTTATGGCAGGTGACATCATGGTGGGTTACCACAAATCCAAAGGATGATGTCATGGCAGGTTACAAAAAATCCATAAGCAAAGACCAGAAGATTTCTCTTAAGTATCGAAGATTGACATGAACCGGTTCAAATCAATATGGGGCCTAATGTTGGGGATAAAACTATTAGGTATGACCCGCCCAGGAGGGGCCGGGTTATACCTATGAGTACTTGTGAAGCCCAAGACCAAGCTTGAAGATGGCAGTTCAGTTAAGGGCCCAAAGCTTAGAGGCGACTTAAGGCCCATAGAGATAAACCGCCATATGTACATGGCCTGTATTGTAAGGCAAGAATAGTTAAGAGACCGAGCCGGACACTGTTTATGAGCCGGACGGGACTCTATGAGCTGCTGGGCGTCGACCTCTATATATAAAGGGACGACTCGGCGGCGGTTCAGGGCAAGTAACATCAGATCGAGAGATAGGTCAAGCGAAATCGCTCCCTGGTAATCGAGACATAAGCAATCCCACTCAAACTGGATCGTAGGCTTTTACCTTCACCGTAAGGGGCCGAACCAGTATAAACTCCGTGTCCTTTGTCCCGATTAACCCCTTTAAGCTTCCTAGTTGCGATGGCTCCAGGACTAATTCCTTTCACTAGGACATCTGATGTGACAATTCCACGACACTTTTTCTACATCATGTCATCTTGCTTAAGGTGTTACTCTATTTGTTATGAACTTAATACCATAGATGCATGCTGGACAGTTATCGATTGGTGGATTAATAGTAGTAGATGTAGGCAGGAGTCGGTATACTTGTCACGAACATGATACCTATATATGTGGTCATTGCCATGAATAATGTCATAACTATGCACTGTTCTATCAATTTCCTAACAGTAATTTCTTTACCCACCGTATGCTATTGTTTCGACAGAGAAGCCTCTAGTGAAAACTATGGCCCCCCGTGTCTACCTGAATCATATTACTAAACCAAAAATATCTTAATTAAATCTATTTACTTTTATTTTTATCTATCTACCACTATCAAAATTAATCCTTGCAAGTAACAAGTTTAAGGGGATTGACAACCCACTTGCCCGCGTTGGGTGCAAGCGTTTGCTTTTGTGTGTGTGGGTGCTGATGACGGGAATTTGCGTGGTTCTCCTATTGGTTTGATAACCTTGGTTCTCACTGAGGGAAATACGTATCCGCTATTATATTGTTTCACCCTTCCACTTTGGGGGAATCCCAACACATCACAAGTAGAAGAAAGTATTTCTTGCGCCGTTGCCGCGGAGACGTCAGCAAATTCTCATCAGGTTCCTACATACAAATTATCAATCACTTGCTCTACTTTTTATTTGTCTTTTCCTCTCTTTTTCATCTCCCTCCAGTTCTCTAAAAAAAACACAAAAAATATTTTACTTTGCTTGCTTTGCCTTAAGTTGCTATCATGTCTGAGTTTGATAAAGTTATTGTTGAAAGTGCTAGTGAAGGTAGTACTAGTGAATCTATTAAGGAAAAATCTAAATTATTCGATCTTAACAATGGTCCTCTTGAGAACAAAGTCCCTCATGATGAAACTCCCACAATCTTTCAAACTAAAACTTATCATGTGGTAGCGGGAATATTATTGGGAAGAATATTATTCTAGAATTCTTTAATAGCGCGAGAGTTATACCTTTAATTAAAGGATCTATACTTGATAAGGAAAATTGTTATGTGGATGCCATTGCTATGCTTGTGGTTAAATTATAAATAAAATTCTGGCATATTCATCCCTCCTTACAAAAGATATTCTTTGAACTTCCTAATATTCATAATCCTAAGGCCAAGAAGATTGCCACTATTATGCTTATGCATGAATTTGACTATATAAGTTGAGAAGATAGGAATATATTTTCCTTTTATAAAATGGATTTTGAGCATCCTCCAATAGAAGAGAACCTTTGTGTTAAAGACACCATACGTAGGTGGAATCTAATAATTATTTTGCTTATGGTGAAAATATTAGAAAGAGGGTTCCTTATGCTGAATCCATCTAAAAAGTTCATCTCTATATCTAGATTTAATCCTATGAGCCATGAGAGAAATGTCATGGATAAAAGAGGACCTCCACCTATTTAAAGTGGGCCTTTCATTTCTGAAGACCTTACCATTTGGCATAGTCCAAATATTCCAACATGCCAAGAAAACCACCTCAGTGAAAAATGGTTTTCCAAACTCCCTCCTTGCAGGCAAAACAATTTATCTCCGATCTTCACTCTGTGGTTAGGAAATATGTATGTAATTCCAGACCCTACAGCTGAATCTGCAATTGAAGAATAGATGAAGGGGAATAACACACATGGAGGGGAATCATTGTTGGAAATATGCCCTAGAGGCAACAATAAACACTACAAAAAAAAGACACATGCGTGACATTTTGGGTCGAACAAAAAAAAAGACACATCCGTGGAGGGGTGGTTGAATAGGACCCCATGGTGTGGAGGGCTGGATGAACAGTAGACGGTGGAGGGGTGCCCGTGGAGGGGTGGTTGAACAGGAGCCCATGGAGGCTGGAGGAGGTCGACGGTGGAGATGAACAGTATCCCGTGGAGTCCTGTTTTGCGGTACGCCACACCCCTCCCGATGAACAGGACCCCCGTTTCGACTGTAGCGCTCCAACACAAGTCCGTTTTGTCCGTTTTGCGGTACGCCACACCCCTCCCGATCAACAGGACCCCCGTTTCGACCGTAGGAGGTCTGTTTCGTCCGTTTTGCGGTACGCCACACCCCTCTCGATCAACAGGACCCCCGTTTCGAACGTAGGAGGTCCGTTTCCTCCGTTTTGTAGTATGCCAGGCCCCTCCCGATCAACAGGATCATGTTTCGAACGTGGCCGGTCGAACACAAGGCCGTTTCCTCCGTTGTGCGATACGCCAGGCCTCGTTTCCATCGCCTGTTCCGTCCAAGCCCTCCCGATGAGCACGACCACGCATTTCGTTCCGACCCAGCCGGTTGGCTCCCCATGAACACGACAATGACGCTGTTTCTCCGTTCCAACCCAACCATGTACGTATGCGCGATAGGCGTTCGAGACCCTGCCCGTATGTACGTACGTGGCCGTATTTTCTTTCTTGCACCCTCGCTACTGTACGTACGTGTACATGCTACGTGCGCGCCTCTACTATGACACGTGCGCGCCTCTACTACGACACGTGTGCGCCTCTACATCGACCAGTATGTACGTACACGTTCGCGACCAGAATGCGAACGCTATGTACGCTTCGACCAGGTGGGTCCCGACTGTCAGGCACTTCCTTGCCTGCGAAGATGTAGCTGGTGGGTCCCAGCAGTCAGGGGGGGTGAATCGTTTTTTTTGCCCAGACGCACTTCCTTGCGTGCGAAGATGTAGCTGGTGGGTCCCAGCAGTCAGGGGGGCGAATCATTTTTTTGCCCGGATGCACTTCCTTGCGTGCGAAGATGTAGATGGTGGGTCCCAGCAGTCAGGGGGGCGAATCGTTTTTTTTGCCCGGACGCACTTCCTTGCACGTGAAGGTGTAGCTGGTGGGTCCCAACAGTCAGGGGGAAATGTTTTTTTGCGAAATACGGTGGCCCGTCCGGTGGGTCCCCGCTGTCAGGTGGAGGAATAATTATTTTCCGCGTAATAAGGAGGCACTTCCTTGCTGTGACCGTGGACCCAGCTGTCAGCCTCTCCACATACATTCCACGTACGATGGAAGTCGTTCCTTGACCACGTTGACCATGCCGCATTGAGAGCACCAGGGCGGTGGATGACGGCGAGGCCTAGGAAGGGGACAACGGGGAGCCGGGGAAGACGCGGCAGTGGAAGCCCGCACGGAGAGGAGTACAAGGGTTCTCTAGTTTGGCTGTGCCGTGAGGTTACCGTCGCCGCAGGGCCTGGCCAGCAGTGGGAATAGTAGGGGGCGGTGAGGCCTCCGTGGCAGCACATCCGGCCACGGGAGGCAGGAGCATGCGACACGACCGGCGCTGCTTTGGGCGGCTGGAGCAAGAAGACAAGAGGTTGAAGAAGCACTACGGCCGTTGGATGGACATCATACGATCACTGCAGCTAGAATCGTTTATATTGACTAAGTTGACAAAGCCCTCCGTCCCCGTCAACTTAGTAGGCCCACAAGTCAGCCTCCCACCAAGGTGGGTCCCAGCTAGCAGGGGGTTTCATTTTTTTGTGCATAATAAGGAGGCACTTCCGGTGGGTCCGAGCTGACAGCAGGGGGAACGTTTTTTCGTGAAATACGGTGGCCCGTCGGGTGGGTCCCAGCAGTCAGGGGCAAACGTTTCTTCGCGAGATACTGGTGGCCCGTCCGGTGGGTCCCTGCTGTCAGGTGGAGGAATAATTATTTTCCGCGTAATAAGGAGGCACTTCCTTGTGGCTGCCGTGGACCCAGCTGTCAGCCTCTCCACGTACTGTATTCTTCCGATGGAATTCGGTCGGTGACCACATTGACCATGCTGCACCGAGAGCACCATGGCGGTGGACGACGACGAGGCCTAGGAAGGGGACGACGCGGAGCCGGGGAAGACGCGGCAGTGGATGCCCATGCGGAGAGGAGTACGAGGGTTCACTGGTTCGGCTGCGCTGCCGTCGCCGCAGAATAACAGGGGGTGTGGGTGAGTGGAGTGGAGGGATGGCCTGGCCAGCGGTGGGAGTAGTATGGGGGCGGTGAGGACTCCGCGGCAGAACAGCCGGCCACGGGAGGCAGGAGTAGGCGGCACGACCGGTCCTGCTTTGGGCGGCTGGAGCAAGAAGACCAGAGGTTGAAGAAGCACTACGGCCATTGGATGGGCATCGTACGGTCAGTCGAGCTAGAATCGTGCATATTGACTAAGTTGACAAAGCTCTTCGTCCCCGTCAACTTAGTAGGCCCACTATACTGGGTCCCAGCTAGCTGGGGGAGTATTCTTTTTTTGGGCGTAATATGGAGGCACTTCCTTGCGTGCGAAGATATAGCTGGTGGGTCCGAGCTGTCAGCGGCGGTAACGTTTTTTCACGAAATACAGAGTCCCGAAATGGGTCCCAGATGGCAGGTGGAGGAATCATTATTTTGTGCGTAATAAGGAGGCATTTCCTTGCGTGCGGCCGTGGACCCAGCTGTCAGCCTCTCCACGTACAGTCCACTTCAGATGCATGTTGGTCGTTGACCACGTTGACCACACCACGCCGAGAGCACCAGGGCGGTGGACGACGGCAAGGCCTAGGAAGGGAACAACACGGAGGCAGGGAAGACTCGGCAGTTGTTTCCCACGCGGAGGGGAGTACGACTGTACGAGGGTTTACTGGTTCGTCTGCCGTCACCGGAGAATAACAGCAGGTGTGGGACTGTGGGTGAGTAGAGGGATGGCTAGGCCAGCGATGGGAGTACGGTGGGGCGGTGAGGCCTGCGCGGCAGCACAACCGACCGCGGGGAGGAGGGAGCAGGCAGTACCGCCAGCGCTTGTTTGAGCAGCTGGAGCAGGAAGAGCAGAGATTGAAGAAGCACGACGGCCGTTGGATGGACATCCAACAGTATACAGGCCATCTGTGGAAAGCCTCAAATCTATGGAAAACAGCATACAGCCCATCTGCCATTATTTCAAATAGTTTATAGCCCATTTGCTAATTCTTACGGGTTTTTTGGAGCCCATATTCTTTTTGTTAGCATTACAGCCCATATTGTGGCCACGGTTAAAAAATTATACGAAATTTTGCATATGTCGGTGCGGTCTGAACTGTTTTTAATCCCGAAATTTCAAGTCACATTCAGACTAATTTTAAAAATAAATGTATATCAAAATAAAATCCAATAAATTGTCCACGCATAAAAATCAATGCAATTTAAATTCTCGAAATGAAAAAAAGATATTTGAAAGTAATTGCCAGTTTGATGTGTTTTAAAAATGTACAACCCATTTCTCATTACTGATAGGCCATTTTCTCGGCCAGCCGAATGAAGCTCTCCTTGTCTTGAAAGATTTGCAGCCCAACAGGCCTGATAAAGTGACTTACTTGACAAATCACAAAAAAACTGGGCTAACCATTTTCAAAAAGAAAAAAACTACTCGGCTGGTCTATGGTAAACATAAAAGAAAAGGCTGTCTAAACAGGCTAGAGTGTCCCACACAGCCCGGTTGACACCCTACTTCCGTCTCAAAAACAAATTAGATAAATGCCACTCCAATTATGGAGATTCATAAAAATGCCACTGCAATTTCCAAACTTTGAAAAATGCCACTGCAATTTTTGCAAACTTTGAAAGACGCCACTGCAGTTTGCAAACTTTGAAAAATGCCACTCCAGATTTCAAAAAATGCCACTAGAAATGGCATGAAATGGCATTTTTCAAAGTTTGGAAATTGCAGTGGCATTTCTCGGAGGCATTTATCAAATTAACCCAAAACATAAATAACTGGGCGAGCTGCTGGGTCCCTGGTGTCAGCCGCTTGTTGTGCAATTCTCTCGTTTATTGACTACGTTGACAATGACATGGGACCCAGATGTCAGAAATCCACTAGGAGGAGCCATTTTTTTATTGGCGTAAAATAAGGAGGCACTTGCTTGCATACTGCCATGACCTTGGCGGGTCCCTGCTGTTATCCTCTCCACGTACAATCATCTCCTGATTGTGTACGCGTCAACTTGCTAGGCCCACAAGTCAGCCTCTAAACCCGTGGAGGACAAATACAACCCATTTAAAAAAATAACAGCCCATTCCATATGTTCAAACAGAAAGTTCAACATTCAGAGCAAAGTAACAGGTCTGATCCACATATAGAGTACTGAACTTTCACGTTGACAACCATCATAGCCAAGTTAACTATCTACTCCCACTAGACAAGTACTAACTTACTCTTAGCTAACTAGAAGATGCCGGCCGCCATCTGTGGTACACGCTAAACGCCGGCACTGGCATCTTGCGCCTCGGCTCGGACTTGCCAGAGGTGTGATAGGGCGCGTTGCTCGTGCGTGTTGGCCCTTTCCATGTCGGCGTGGTCCATCGAAGCTTCGGCTTCCAAGCGGGAAACCCACTTGACGAGCTGGTAGTAAAAATCGGCGTCGTGAACGCGTGCGTGCCCGACAGCCTCTAGGGCTATTTGCCGGGTGCCGGCCTCCACGTAGTCGGCCCAGTTGCAGCCGCTCTGCTCGCGACTCAGAGCGTCGTCCGCTGCTGCTCCATGTCCTGCTAGCGGCACAAATCGGCGATACGCTGCTCCTCCGCCAAGCGGTCGCGCTCCAACAACTCCTGCTCCTCCGCCATGCGGTCGCGCTCCAACAACTCCTCGATCTGCGCTTTGCCGTCTAAAGACAGATAGAAACACTAGTTCCGGCGGTGACCGCCTCCGGCGTCGCCTACCGCGGATGGGCGGGGGCATGGCGAACGTGGCGAGCGACATCGGGCCGGTGGGGGCTTATGAGGATATGGCGAGTTGGGTCACGGTGGCACTAGAGAAGGCCGGGAAACAGTACTTATAGGGGGAAGGTAGCGCGACGGTCATCGGAATTCAATGCATAATGGCTTAGCGCGCCAGCTTGCCGTGGAAAACTAGGGAAACTGAAATTATGACTGTACCGTCCCGTCCCGTCTGGGTCGCATGCCGGCATGGCGGTCAAACGAGTGCACTCAAATCATCTCCCTCCTTGTCAATAATGTTTTCACGGATTTAAAAAGCCGGCAACAATTAAAGCGTATCTTTTTTCGCATCAGTTAGCTGCCTTAATTACGGCCGGCTGCATGCAGGCACTCAAAATCGCTCGCAGGCAGTATGCGAAGCAACATGCAACGAGTCGCAGCTGAGGGCACGCATGCAACCACTTAAATCGCTGGAATTAATTAGGCTTAAACTTCTGCATGCCATTAATTATTGCCATGCCTTGGTCTTGCTGCTTTGCTCACGGGACTAATAAACCCCGACGGAGGGAGTACCTTGGTTGGTGAGAGGTTTGAATTAAGCCCTGCAAACCGGAAAGGAGGTACTAGTTCCGGCGGTGATCCGCTATTTATCCGTGTAGGATCGAGTAGGTCGTTTCTTGAATTGAGCCCTGCAAACCGGAAAGGAGGTAGTATGTGCGTGATCCGCTATTTATCCTTGTAGGATCGATAGTGCAGCTTGTCAGTTTCTTCAGAGGTAGGCATTTTTATCCGTGTAGGATCGATAGTGTAGCTTGTCAGTTTCTTCAGAGGTAGGCATTTTTATTCAAAAAACTGCCACTTTGCATCTTGCGTCGCAAATAAAACTGCCAGGAGCGCATTTGTAGGCTAGCTAGCGATCGAACAGTAACTTGTAAACACTGAGCGAACATAAATAAGTAACTGTTAATGCATCTCAATGATTCACAGATCATATACAAATATGTAGCTCCAAAAGCAAAGATCAGCCACTTCGGATCTTGCGTCGCAACTAAAACCAACTAGTATGATTCCCATACATATGATCAACATGTTAATGCATCTCAATGATTCACAGATCATATACAAATATGTAGCTCCAAAAGCAAAGATCTAGAAAAAATATCTGTTCTTCCTACTAACATGGATGCTTCTCTTGGCCAACATTCAGTACGGACTGAAAGGCAAATTTGTTTGTGAAGTCTACAATTCCTCTTGCAAACGTAAGTGGTTTCACCAACAGCTGGAACCATGAGAATGAACCACACATGATGGAGGAACATCCACTGCAATATGATTTGGTCTTCTCTCGATCACACCGCGAGACTATTTTCGGAATACAAACTTTAACTTAGGGAAAATGATGCCCATTGTATAATCAGACCAAAGCAATGAAGCACCTAGTGTTGGCCAGTAAATAGTACAATACTACTTTTCTGCAGTCCATGAGGTGACTATCCAATCTTTGTGTCTATTTTCAAATGGCACTGCATGTAGTGACTATACTATTCTCTTGTGCAGTTCAACCAAAATTGCGGACACTTTGTTTGTTTGCCAAATAGCAACGGGCAGACATCTCTGTCTGCACAAATATCAAGCAGCTAGTAAACATATACCACACCATGTTCGCAGTGATGGAAGAGGTGAAATCGATACAACCGAAATTGAGCATCCAATCATTGAATCCTGTCCTGCACCTCCAATGTAGGTCCAGCCTGTCAATAAATTCACATGCAAACCACTAGTATTACTATCTAATGACAGTACACAAAGAGTAGCAAGATAGTAGAAAACCATGTACCTTCGTAATGAACAGCTCATAGTGCCACCAATTGGATATAAAGGTTTGGAAAAAACATGCTCCTAATGTTGAACCAGTTGGACTTTTTGTGCAGCTCCACTAAAATCGAGCATCCCTGTTTGCATAGATATTGAAAGTGTGATTACTATAAAAGTGGCACTAGTTGAAGCATAGACTCACAAATATAAGCATTCCAATTTCTTAATGGGAAAAGGTAGCAAGACTGTTTCTAACCACCTGTTTGAAGTAATAAATAAAGCAACAACGACTGATGTCAGGAAGGCATACATTGTTTTTTCTGAAAAACTCAACCATTCCTGACCTTTCCTCTTCTTTTAAGCAAATTTTGTGCAGTTCTACTAAAATAAAATGCCATCACTGACTTGACAATTTAGTGACATTGAACAAAAGGAAATGACTTAACATTAAATCATGATGTCGGGTATGTAGTAGACAGGCATTAGAGACAAACATACAGACCTCCTCCGATAACATAATGAATAGTAAATTTAACAAAGGTGTGACTAGCTTTACCGGGATAATTTGAGTGAACTCTACACCCTCTGTTCCTTAAAATAAGACGTTTTCGCGGTTCAATTTAAAATACCCAAACGTCTAGTATTTAGAAAAATAGGTAGTAGTTTTCTTGAGCACATGTCTGGGAAAGCTTGCCACACTTTATTTATGTCCATACGCTAATGCAACACCATTCGAATACTACAAATATACACTAATCTAGTGACTAGTGCAACAATAGAGTAGTTAGTTTATTACAGGGTACAATACAATGGTTTTACTGAACAGATTTCAATAAACTCTAGCACTGGAAGGTTTCTATAAGAATTAACAATACAAAATGTAAAGGTAACAAGTTTCAGCAATGGTATACTAGCTGTGCATGAGCATTAAACCAAATACAAAAGTCTGAAGGTAACTAGCATTATTAACTAATGACAGTATAAAAAATTGCAAACCATGTACCTCCAAGGTAAATATCATTTCAAACTTGGGGGGACCTTAAAAATTGCTATCCCAATCTTGATAATCGATCAAACATAAAAACTTGATCGAACGAATCAAGAGAATAGACGGAGGAGGAGGTGCCCACTCTTGACCTTTCCTCTTGTCTTCATAATTGTCTGTGCAGTTTAAGTAAAATAAAATGACATCAACACCTTGGCATTTTGGTGACACTGTACAAAAAAATTAACTTATCTCATGAAAGTGAGGTATGTAATCTATAAGCATTAACAGTGCAAAAATCTGAAGGTAGTAACAAGTTTCATCGTTGGTATACTGGCTGTGCAACATCATTAGAATGCCTTAGCTAAAAAATCTTTTATACATCCACAATCAACAGCTAACCCTAAAATGATCCAGTGACATTAAATGGCACTGCTTAAATTTATCTGTGGCATTAGACTGAGAGCGGCATTAGTTAAATGTGGCATCACTTTAGCAGTAGCATTGCTTGACTTGACTGCTGGCGTTATACTAACAGCAAAAAAAGTGGCAATAAGAGCATGTGAGGCCCATTCAGACAGTGGGCGCACCAGTATGATGTACCTCCACGAACGTAGAGTGGTGAGGGAGGTATGGTTTCCCAGAGCAACATATATCCAGGCAGCATATGTGGATTATGTCCCATTTTTGTTCTCTTTAGCCACCTTTTTCCTATGTGAGGACAACAAACCGATCGACCTGGTCATTCTCTATTGTGTTGTCATGCCTTTCTACCCTTATTCAACCAAGAGACACGAGACTCGTTCCTTAGCTACTGATTTCCCCCTTTTCAACCTAGATGCGGGTTCGATGCCTACTCTCTTGGATAGTACAGTCTCCCTTCCTTTCCTTATTCAACCCAGACATGCATTAGTCTGCATGAAGTAGGATTTCCTTTAATAGTGCAAATTATGGTTTTCGTCTATGTGGCCAGCAGAGCAGAGGATAGCAAATTGGGAAGATGGTGGAGTGGAAAAAGATCCACATGCAACGACGTGCCAGATGGGGCAATAGAACAAGGGTATGGTTCGAAAAGAGGTAGCATACCTGAGGGTCGGCGGGAAGTGGCTTCGCTCGTGGTCGTCGTCCTCCGCACACACTACGATAGCGAGCTTGGGGACGGAGGCCATCCCGCGCGGGCGCTAGGTCTGAGAGGACGGCCTTGTCGTCAGTGCATGACCTCATTCGCCGACAACGAGTGCGGCAACGCTGCACGTCCTTTTCTTCCCCGGCGGATCTGTGACCACCGGTGAGGAGGGAGAGAGGGGCTGTCTTTTTTAGATCTGGAGAGAGAGTGGTAGTGTGAGAAGCAAGTGGGCAGCCCTTGGCAAGAAAGCGCTGAAGCTCCAGCCTATATATCTTCTTTATACTACTAGTACTGGAGGTGGAGTAGTGGTAGAGTAGTTTATATTTTCTTTGCGTACAGTACCAGTTAGTCGTGCTTCAAAACTGAATGGCACGCCATTAAAAAAATAAAGGTCGATAACTAATGCGGCACCTCGGGCCAACGCGGCCAGATCGCATTTTGCACAAGAAATTACACACCATGTTTCGTTGACATGTGGTCCCGTTCCAACATATCAGTGAGATGAAGGCGAGTAGTAGGAGTATTTCCAAACCGACGTGTAGGCCGGGGCGCCCCTTCGTGAACCGTGGCAAACTGGCAACCATCCACTGACTCTTCGCCTTTCCCTCTCAATTTGGAACTGCTGTCGCACGCTCTTCCTCTCCCTCCTCCATTTTCCTTCAGCCCTGCACCCTTTCTTCTGCCATTGTTCGATCGTCTTCTCCATGGAGGGAACAGGACGAAAACGACCCCGTTATTTTTTTCCCGATCTGAAAGATGACGTGGTGGAGGAACTCATTGATCGGTGCAACGTCATCACCTCGGCTAGCATGGAAGGTTCATTCAAGCCCATTCTTGACTCAACTAATAACATCATTACAAGGAACCCAAGAGTCAAGGAGCGGTTTGATCTCCCCTATCTTCTTCGCCGTGACCCTGATGACTGGCGTCGTCACGACGGAGGCCTCGCCCTCTGCAAGTTGATGTCGCTTGATAATGATACGTATGATGTTAAGATGCCATCGCTTGAGGGCAAGGCTTGGGCAGGCGTAAATGGAGATTGGGTTGTTTAAATTGGGTCCAACTGCGAGTGGGAACTTGAGAATGTGTACACTCGTGCCGGGTTCCACTTCCAAAAATCTTAGCAGACTGTCCAGAGGTTGAGCACACCGGTATTGTACGCACGTTCAAATACAATCATGGTGACTGTCTTCTACTGAAGATAGCAATTTCTCGAGTTCCCAACCGCTCTTGGAATTACAACAACTATGAAGTTGTTGCTATCTTCGACAAGCTTGTTGCCGTCCTCAGGGTTTGACTGGATGGATATTGCTCAAAAATCAGTTTCTGTACACGGATGAGTACTGTGATGCAATTCAATACGAGGGCCTTGTATTTGCTGCCACCACTCATGGCACTGTTTTTGCATGGCATCCTCATTGTTTTGGTATGTTTGTCTTCCACCGTAATTATAATTGTTTCATCCACATGCATGCGGGTTAGCAAGTTTCCCTTTAGGCTGGTCATAGTGGGGAGTAACTTAGACTAGTAACATGCATATGTTACTAGTTTGTGTTACTACCTCTATAGTGCATAGTATCTTAGATTAGTATCATAGGTGGTCTCATTTATTGCCATGCATGACACATAGTAGCATCACATTTATTATGTTACGGTATCTACCTATGTTACTATAACCATCTCTCTCTTCCTTAATTGCCTGCCACATAAGCATGTTTGCGAGTCCCAAGTGCATGATACTACTTATGTTACCCCCACTATGGCCAGCCTTACTAATTAACCTTCTTCTTGTGTTTCCAAGGTCCTGTGAACATTCCACCACCTATACTTGAAGATTTTTATAACCAAGGGGGAGATGATGATGGTGATGATCACGAGCATGAGGAGGAGCAGCGCCCATATACTATTTGGTGCCTGACAACTAATTCCGATGGATCACCTCTTCTCGTGTGTATACAACCCACTGATGATGTTACTGCTAAGGAAGCAGGTGTAGTCTCCCATGGTCGCACTCTCCGGACCTATTCCAACACCCGTTGCATGGTATTCGGGATGGATACTAGTGTGCTAGCGCCAACTCCTTCTCCCTGGTATAGAATTGATAGTCTTGGAGAAAACTCGCTCTTCCTTGGACAAAACTATCCAATGATGGTGAAAGGCGATCCAACTGCTGTTGACACAACTTTACCACCATTTATGAGAAGCAACTGTGTCTATACCTCGGACATTTGGGTGGTTCCCTACCATGGTACTGATATAGTAGGCCGCTTCAGCCTGGATGATCGTTCCTGTGTTGGTCTCCAGATCGACAATGGATGGCCCGTCCCAGAGAATCACTTGTGGTTCAAAGCAAGCGTTTCCAACGCCGAGGAATGGTTGAGTTGAAGTTCATTTCATTGCTTGTTATTTGTTGTGTGGTGAAAACTTTAGTATTTATAATGTATCCTCATTGTCGATGTGGGTTGATGACCTGTTGTATGTAATACAATGATATGCTTGTGATAAACTTACTAAATTTATGAATGGCTTTCGAGTTGCTTCTGTGAGTGAGTGGTGCGACGAGGCAAAAAAATATTTTCCGAATACATAATTGTACGTGCATTGCAACAGGTTATCGGATGAGGCCAATCAACAATAGTAGTACACTATTTGTACTAGCTTCACATGCTTCGTGCGTCATGCGGGTGTTTTTGCTATAGCCATATTGTACTATGTAACCAGCACCTCGAATCCTCGATACTAGTAGTACTATATAATAAGTAGTAGGAGTAGTAGGGTGGCATGGGCCAGAACAAGCATTCACGTCCAGGAGTACGGCACACGCCACCAGCACGACTTCCATCTGACACCATATTTCTTGGAGTCCGTGCTAGAGCAATCTCTTCAACCTCATCGTTTCTCTAACTTAGCCATCACGCCGCAGGCGAGGTGGGGGTTTGCCAATAGTCAGTTTCCTTAACTGCGGTCCCACTTGTAAGGCCAACTGCAATGCACGACCCCAAACGGACCTCCGTTTTGCACGAACTCCAACGATAATTTTGACTAGAAAAGCAAGACCAAAGAAAACAAGAACCACAAGAATACATTTTACTACTCCTGTAAGTTGGATTAGTGCCTTCTCGATGCATTAATTGTTGATCTGCGGAGGCTCGATCTTGCGTGCTTCCTTCTTCTTTGAGTGTAAAGAAGTAGACGTTGCTTCCTCGCATCTAGTCTCATGTCTAGCCTCTATTCTAGTATTCCCTCCGGTCCGTTTTTCTCTGCGTCTAAGCAGCAACACGCATACCAAGTAGGAGTATCAACAAGTGCACTAATCTCATCTATAGCCTCTATGCTAGCTAAAAGTGATAGAACATCTACTAAATTGCGCTCTATCAATATATGGATGTACTCTTCTTCCCAATACAAAAACTTGCATCCATTCTACTCCCTCCGTTGCACAATACATGCCTTCTATTTGTCAAAATATATATGTATCTAGACATGTTTTAGTATATAGGTACATCCATTTTTGGACAAATGGAAGTCAAGTATTTTGGAACGGAGGGAGTACACAATAAATTTTTTAAGTTAGCACAACTAGTCTAATCCGAGAGCACAACCGAAGATTTGGTCAGGTTCTTCCTCCTTTTGCTGACACGTGGGACATCCAACATCCAGGTCGTGTCATGAAAGAAAATAGAGTGGTAGTTGAAGCCACGAGATTTGCATCTTGGGTTAAACTGTAAATAGGACCTTACTACTCTTGTGTAACTCCAAAAGCGGCCACCGAAGATCTTTCTTGAATTTGTTTTTCATCACCAGCACGTCGTGGTGAAAGATGTGCAGGTTCAGTGGGTCCGCTTGTGTTTTCACTGACATGTGGGACCACATGTGAGCAAACATACGATGGGCTCCACGCGTCCGCTGGCTGGCTGAGAAGAGAGATAGAGGAGGGCTGAGCATGGACTGCAGGAAATTTGTTCTACGTACCTCGATATAGGCTCGATATAGTGGGGTGGCGTGGGCCATAACTAGCATTCACGTCTAGCAGTACGCCACACGCCACACACATGAGTCCCATCCGACACCAATTTTCTTGGAGTCCGTGCTACAGCCATCTCTTATCCCTCCTGTTTTCTCAGCCATCGCGCGGTGGGCGGGGTGGGGGTTTGCCGATAGTCGGTTTGCTCAACTATGGTCCCACTTGTAAGTGAAAATGCAACACTACACGCATTCCCGCTTGAGCGGCGTGCCAGTCCAACCGTGTGGGGGTGCGATGCAAACACAACATGCTTTTCCTTTTGAACTCGCAACTTGTAAAATTTATTTCTGCTCCATGGCGCGATCGATAGATAGAAAATAATGATTTTGCCTAGAGTAATGAGAAGTTTGGTTCTGGCGCTGTTCATGCATGGAGTACATATGAAAGTTATGAAGTTGATGCGAAAGGTAAGATAATTACTGTAGTATCATATATTACTACATGGATTTGACGGAAAGATAAAAATACATACGGATCCATCAACGACATCCTCACGACCTATTGCGCCGGGTCACCAACCGACGTGTGAGGAATAGCGGCGTTGGCGGCGAGCTCAACGTGCTTCTGAACAGTGCTGTCCAAGGTTGCCCTGCGGTCCAAGAAGGCCAGCGTCCTATCATCCTCCTCTTGCATGTAGTAGTCCTTGTGGATGATTTGCGCGTAGACGTGGGTGATTATGTCGATGGTGTCTTGCTGCACCAGGCGCTGCGCGGCGAGCGCGACCTCGAGGTGGACATTCTTCGGCGCAACGGCGGGCAGTCGTAGGGCCACCAGTGCGTTGAAGAGGTTGTCACCATAGTGGCCGTTGAGGGTGGTGGGCATTGCAGAGCCTGGGCGCGTCGGTTGGAGGCTTACGCCAAAGTCGTCCGCGAGCTTCTTGACGACGGTGAACTTGTCGAGGAAACCGACGAGGACCTCGTCGAACAAGGAGACGAAGCTATCGTCCAAGCAGCCCCACGCCCTGGCGGCCTCAAGCAATACTACCTGGAGACGTTCCTCATTGCCGGGCCGCAGGCCAGCGTCGTGGACCATCTGGCACAGTTGGCTGATGCTCGCGCTCATCGCCTCCATGGGTCTAGCTTAGCTTCTACTACCTCCGTCCTGGTTTATTGGTCCCCATTGTAATCCGTGTAAAATTTTGACCACAGATTTAACTAACAAAATGTTTACGCATGTTACTAAAAATTATATCACTGAAAACTATGTTCAAATACGAATCCAAAAATATAATTTTTGTTGACATGCATCAACATTTTGTTAGTTAAATCTTTGGTCAAAATTTAGCACAAATTACAAAGGAGACTAATAAACCAGGACGAAGGTAGTAGTCAACTGATCTTGCGATTTGAGCGATCACTCTTGCCCTTGGTTAGCGTGCATAGGTGCATAGGATTTCGTACTACTCCTCGGCCCTCTACTGCACCTGCCTTTGGCTGTATGATAGGTGGGCCAGCCACCCCCTGGGCCCACGTGTCATTCACCCAAAGGCAGTTGCCGTAAGTCAATGAAGCTGCGTCCCCCTCCGTGCCGGTGCAATATAGTCATCTCACTGGACCTCTAGTTGGGGCCAAACGAGAGAAGTTTGATGTTTACTGGTTTATTGGTCCCCTTTGCATTTTGCGCCAAGTTTTGACCTTTGATTTAACTAATAAAATGTTAATGCATGTAAACAAAAATGTTATGTAAGTCACATTACGAAAACCAAATAATCCCAAAACACCTAGGCACGGTGCATTAACTCCCTTCTTGTTTCTTATTTCGTGACATATCAACCAATGAGAGATGTGGGCCGTGCATGCTTTCAATGACTTGAGACTACCAAACATGACATGCAGTGTTTAGTTCATTGCATGTAATCCTATTAGTACTCTAGTTAGAAAAAAAACATTAAGTTCTCTTGCCGATAGGAATAAAACACCATGTATTTATTTACAGAGGGAGTAGTACATTTTTTGTGACATGCATTACTAGATATTGCTAGTCAAATACTAAAATCCAGATGGACGTGGTAGTACTCCTAAATCCAGACGGTGGTGCTACTACTACTACTAGTAGTACTACCAATGTAGTAGTAGGAGTACTAGCACTGTACTACCCGTTGGTCAAATTATTACGTGCTGCTCCTCGCAGTGAAGTGACAAGACCCTGCGCCGGAGATGACACCTGAGTATAGGCACCGTGTTCGGCATACCATAGTCAGCCTCATCGTCTGTAGTCACTATCATCATGGCTGTAGAGCTAGCCTGCTTACAACTAGCCCTGTTCGACATAATTTACCGTGCGTAGATGCCCGTGCATTGCACGGAACACCAAGATTGGGGATGGACGGCTCCGGCAGCGGCCATCGCGCCAGATTTTTTCACAGCCTTCTAGATGTGGTGGAGAGGTGATAAGGCTGATTGTGAGAGACAAGGAGTTGTTTGTAAATAGGAAATAAGTGCGGGCATCTTTTTGCAGAAATGGAGAAGCTTGGTTTCTATGCGTCAGATCTAGATCCGACGGCTATTGGTGAAAGATGGGAGGCACAACATCATCACCAACTCAGACCTGTTTGATTCGCAGGATTTTGAAAACGCATGAATAGGACACGGCAATATTACAAGTTTCAAACTGATATTACAAATGTTAGGAGTAATGCTGCACCTAGGAAGAGGGAATTACTAGGAAGTTTACATAAGAACTTTCGTTACTTTATGTGGATGCAACGTTATCGTACAAACTAAAATCCACCGCCCTGACAAGTCACTAGTGGGCAAATAAGTTTTTGAGTCTCTGGCCACTTGATGTTTCAAAAACAAATTCAGCTTCCGCGGAGACTTTGTCATTTATGCTTAGACGCTTGCGGTGATCAGCACACCATTCATTGTTGCGCCAGAGAACACCAAACCTCATTACCTTGAGCACACTTGCCTCCAGAACAAAGAACCTGGCCAATTTAATCTCAGATGTGCTGCCTCGGTAGTCGATCAAATCAATTTCTATAAGATGGAGATCAAGGCATTCGATGAGATTGTTATAGTGCAGCATATTTTTCACTTTTGGGTCTTTTTTTATCTGCAAAAGAAGAGAACATACTGCATAAGATTGCCGTGTCATCAAGAGGTACCAATATCATTCACTCATACGATAGGGTTGGCTGGCTAGTGATATTTTTTCACTCTCTCTCTCTCTCTCTCTCTCTCTCTCTCTCTTTCTGTTTCCTCTCATTTAACTAGGAGCACGTGAAGAGCTTGGGCATTTGTTGCCTTCCACTATGTGGCCGATGCCATATTTCGCAAAAGTATGCCACATAATACGCATCGATGTCAAATCAAAAGATTTTGGCACCGCTCTCGCGATGTGAGAGAGTTGGCACTACTGTGCACACAGACCCACATGTATAAACAAATCAATCAAACCAACTACACCATCCTCTCACTCTCCCAAACAAGTGTTTTTTTATTGCCTCAGTCCTCTCTCTCTCCCACGTAGTGTTTTTTCATTGCGTGAGTTAATTTGTCACCAGAGCAAAGTAGGTGATCCAGATTGAGGCACCAGGTGAGCAATGGAGGGGCATCGATGCCAAATGCATCACAAGTGAATTTGGCACATGTTTTGGCCTACATAGCCCACTTTTGTACTCCCTCCGTCCCAAAATTCTTTTCTTAAATTGGTCTAAATATGGATGTATCTAGTTACATTTTAGTGTTAGATACATCCGTATCTAAACAAATGTAAGACAATAATTTTGGGATGGAGGGAATACTACCTCGTATTTAGTATAAAATTTTGACCATAGATTTACCTAAGAAAATTCCAATGCATGTCACTAAAAATTACACCATTTGAAATTATGTTCAAATACGAATCCAACGATATAGTTTTTAGTGACATGCATTAATATTTTGTCAGTTAAATCTATGGTCAAATTTTGATACTACAAAATTGGAAGAGTAAACCAGGACGGAGGTAGTACTTGCTCTTAGGGTAACCATAGAGTTACTGGAGTAGTCTAAGTTACTTTCCACTATGACTAGCCTAGGCTACTATAGTAGTACTACATAAAAACGATGTAGGTGATCACGTGAGAAAAAATTCTAAAAACATTTCTTTCGGTGCAGTGCGTAGATGCAGTTTTGAACACTACACTTGTCATCGTAATTTGGGAAAATTACGAAAAAATTGAGCTAGGTTGTGATTACCGTTTACTTATAGGAAAGAAGTTTCACCTCGATGAGTAGCTTCTTCGTGCACGGAAAGCATGTAAGGAATCCAACAACTTGATCCAGATTGGGGCCGATAGATTTTAGTGCTAAGGTCTTCACTATGCGCATGGACTGGGTCAAGCTTGTGGGAATCATTTTCTGGAAGACGGTCGTAATACATCAAGAAGAAATTTAAAAATGTGAATTTCAAGAAGACGGAGAAGAAGATGAGTGCTGTACCTGAATGATTACGGATCCAATAAAGTGTTCGGAGAATTTGGCAGACGAGTACACCAACACCGTCAATTTCGGCGCGTCAATGACCCTGATTTTTGTTGGACCTTCTAGATCCGATACAAGCAGTCTCTCAAGGAAAGGCGCATTCTCAATGACCATAACGTGGAACAGCTAGAGTGATCTCTTCCCAATTTATGTCTTGTTGCGAGGCCAGCAAGACACATAAATCCATCGGAGATTCGTCGAGGCGATGTGGAGGCTAATGAACCCCTGGATCTACTCAAGACGAAGGTACTCGAGCGCAGTACAGCTGCGGAGCAGGAGCTCCATAGCCTCTTCGAGATGACAACGTCGAAGAGGTCGAGCTACTTGAGTTGAGGGAGAAGAAGGGCGGGCGTGGCATTAATCTGGGGAAGATAGCAGGAGCTGAAGCAGGCGCGGCGCAGCGTTGGCGTGAGGCGGAGCGCGGACGGCGGTAGAGAGCAACATCGTCCAGCTTCAAAGCTGAGCTCCTCGAGCTGATCTAGGGCGGGGGATAAGAACCACTCGTCGAACTTGGGTTGGACCTTGTAGTTGGTACTGAACATGCGGATGTCAAGGCGTCTGGCTGGCCCAGGGTGCGATGAAAGGATCTTGGAGATTGCGGCCATGCGTTTGCAATCCCTATCGCAGAGGCAGCTGTCGACGGTGAGGTTGAGGGGGACGTAGCGCCAGAGGGGGCTCCACCGCCGGGAGAGCAGGGCGGTCCGCACGGCAGATTTGGTGGGGAGGAGGCCGATGATGACGAGCAGCATGTCATTGGGGAGGCTGCTGATGAAGTCCAAGCTCACCGGATGCAGTTTTGGCTCGAGCCGCCTCTGCTTGTTGGCTGCCTCACCATCCATCTCAACCGGCGGCGACGCTGGTGTACACGTGTGCTGGTGTGTGTTGTGTGCTGGGTGTGCACGAGTGCATCCTTCTGTGCATGCCGCCGCACAGTGGTGAATTGTGCGCGAGTGCGTCCTTTGCGCGCAAGAAGTTTGTCCTCAATGCACCCTCAATTTACTAGCGTGCGGGGTGCTACCCTGAGTGGTTTCAACTTTGTTTACTTCACCGCGTGTCAGATGGGCCTCTAGTTTACTTATTTTCACCCACTGCCACATGGGCTAGCACACCAAGATACAGAACACGATCTGACAACGCAGCATGTGGATTGGTTAACCGGTCAACTAAACAATATACGGACCTATACTCTGACACAGTGAGCGTATAATCCGCTGGTATGGAGAGTTCGAGTGAGAGGGGAGGCCCGTGAGAGATAGCAGAGAGAGAGAAAGAGCTACTCCCTCCATTCGATAATGTAGTTACAACATTTTTTTAAGTCAAACTTCTGAAACTTTGACCAAGTTTATAAAGAAATTACTTATATCTACAATACCAAAGATAAATGATAGTGTGAAGGAAGTACATGTTGTGATGAATCTAATGATCGTTCCATATGTAAATGTTTTTCTCCACATATACCTGGTCAAACTTTTCTGAGGTTTGACTTTTCAAAACATCCATATGCTTATGGACGTGACAGAGTCCCTAACGAGAGAGAGATAGATAGATAGATAGATAAAGAGAGAGAGAGAGAGAGAGAGAGAGAGATAGAGAGTGAAAAAAGTGTGTGTGTGTGTGTGTGTGAAAGAGACATGGACAACACACGGCAAAAGTAGAGAAAAAGCGTGCGTGTCTTATGCAAACATATCACACATGCATCTTCGACAACGGAGGCAAGGTGAGGAGATAGTGTGTGGTTGTTTGGAACCGAGAGAGGAAGACCCCTAGCACGTGGCCAAGAGGGGTCTGACAAACAAGGGAGAGAGGTCGAGAGAGACGTATGGAGAAAATGCAGACATGGGGAGGAGAGAGTGTATGTTTGTCATAGAGAGATCCCCTGGAGATCGTGATGGGACTACATGGGTGGGAGATCGAGTGACAAGGTGTGTGCGCGATAGAAGATGCCCCGAGAGGTATCGAGATAGACGTATGGATGGAAGGAGACAATACGTGTGTTCCTGATGGCTAGTAAGAGATAATCATACTTAGGAGGGGGGGGGAGTGCTTGCGCCTATGGCCCTGTTTGGATACTCTAACTCAGTTAGAGGTTAGAGTTAGATTCTAACCCTGAACTAACCCTGAACTAACTCTAAGTAAAGAGGTGTTTGGATGGCAGGGTTAGATGGAGCGTGGATACGGCGAGGCACCTTCACGGGCGGTGCGAGAGGGAGGGAGGGAGAGGACGAGAAGCTTCGAGGAAGTGGGGAGGGATCTGCTGCGGGGAGAGCGAGAGAAAAAAGTGTCTATTAGTGGTCCCAAGAAGAACTAACCCAAATAAGCACCTCTTGGATGGGTTAGTTTTTTTGGATGGGTTAGATGCATCTAACCTAAACTAACCCTCCTGTTTGGATCTTTTTGGGTTAGTTGACTCCAAACTAACCCAAACTAACTCTAACCCATGGATCCAAACAGAGCCTATGATGGAGTGAGGGATTATGGTACTTAGGGGGATGTGTGTCACATGGAGAGAGAACAAGGGCGGAGAGTGTTGGATGGGTCTATATGTATAGCGCGAGCGAGACATGTGTATGTGTGAACCAGGGAGATATAAGGCCAGTTTGGCTTGCGCATGAGCATATTTTGCGTGGCCTAGGGTTGTGGATGGATTTCATGCACGCTTGTTTGGTTGCTACCTTGTGAAAAAGAAAGCCCGCTGGGGCTGGGTTCCGTTGCACTTTAATTAGCCTGGCTGAACTCCAGACACTGCAAGTAGCCTGGCCCAAGCGACCGATTTCGAACGCCTGGTCGTGTCTGGTCATGCAGCCACGAGGCTAACAACAACATGGATGGATATTAGCATTAAATAATTGATGCATGGATTACTTGATGGGACGTTGATGCTTTGCCTGGCCCAAGCATGAACCAAACGCTTCAGCACCACACAAGCCTGGCCAGGCAGAAATATTTTACATCTCACGTCCACACCAGGCAGTACCGACCATCAAGGCATGAGGGTCAGGTCACGTACCAAACTAACCAATAAAGTTTGAGAGAGATTGAGGAGCCCCGATAAGGCTGAGTGGTGTGTCAGATAGCTGAGAGGGGGAAAGAGATATTCCATCCGCTTGATAATGCAGTGCATGTAAACTTTTTAGAAGTCAAACTTTGGAAACTTTGATTAGGTTTACGCAAATGTTATTTATATCTACAATACCAAAGATACATCATACAAAACTACATCTCATGGTGAATCTAATGGTATATGTTTGCCGTACTAGATGTAATTCTTTTTCTCCATGTACATGGTCAAACTTTGTGATGTTTGACTTTTCAATAAATCTATGTGCTATGGACGGAGGAGAGTGCCTCAGTCGAGACAGATCAAGTGCGTGTGAAGGAGAATGAGTAAGTGTGCAAAAAGAGTATGTGTGTCAAAGAGAAAGTGACAAAAAATGATAAATTAGAGAGAGAGAGTGTGTGTTTTTTTATTTCTTATGCTAACATATCACGCATGCATCTCCGAGATGGAAAAGCGAGGCGAGGAGATACACGAAGATAGCTAGTGTGTGATTGTTTGCAATGGAGAGAGACACCCCTGTAGCACATGTCCAATAGAGGTCTGGCCAACAAGGAAAAAAGGTCGAGAGGGACACATGGATGGCATGGACGCATGGGGAGGAAGAGAGGGTGTGTTTGTGATAGAGAGACCCCCTCGAGATCATGAGGGGACTATATGGGTGGGAGATCGAGGGAGTGCGTGCGCGATAGAAAGATGCCCCGAGAGAAATCGAGATAGACCATGCACATGTTTGTGATGGAGACTAAGATTAGCTAGTCATATACATATAGGGGGGACTGCGTGTGCCTACAATTGAGTGAGAGACCATCATACTTGGCTAGCTGGGCATGTTGTGTGTGTGTGCGTGTGAGATGGAGAGAGAACGAGGGAGAGAGATAGAGTTTTAGATGGGCCTATCGAGTGCGAGTGAGATATGCATGTGTATGTGTGACCCAGGTGGATGGAGAGTTTGAGAGAGGGGGGGGGGAAGAGCTCCGAGACGACATAGTGGTGCGTGAGAGAGTTACGGGCAAAGAGCCAAGGAATTTGTGTGCGTACGATGAGTGCACCCAAGATATCTAGCTTGTACTAGCTAGAGTATCATACATAGTGTGTGAGAGAGACCTATAGATGGTGTATATATGAATGCGAACTAGAAAGACCCCGCCCCCCCACACACAAAGAGAGAGAGAGAGAGAGAGAGAGATGGAGAGAGAGAGAGAGAGAGATGGAGAGAGAGAGGGAGAGATGGAGAGAAAGGGAGATGGACCAACAAGGTTTTTGTGTTGGATGCGTGCGATAGAATTGAAGATTGTCGGCGAGAGAGTGAGAGAGAGAGAGAGAACAGGAGTTCGGGAGAGGGGGAGGTCGCGTTTTATGCATCAAAGACTGATATAAACCATGTTTCGATATAAACTTGCATTCAAATATTGAAATTGGAGAACATGTTGTCTGCAATCCACACATGAACGGATATATGCGTATATCAAACAAGTTCATTAATTTGACTTGCAACATGTTCATGGAGTACTATAATACTGTACAACATGCTACTCGATTGAGGTGTTCAATCTTGGATTTAGTTCACTATTTTGACCTACTAAACGAGCCAGTTCATTGAATCGAGATATTTCATTTTGGGTTTGATTCGCGTTTTTGAGTGGGTCAACTATTTGTCATATAGTAAATCGCTAGCAACGAGCATGTAACATTACTCCCGAGCATCGTCTCTCCATCTAAAAAAGAAGTGGCAAGATAATATTTCAAAATTTGATTCGAATCGACTTGGTAAGGTAGACGTGGATGCTCGTTCTCCCAAAATTTGAACGAACCGTTAAACATCCTCTCTGCTCGGTGGAATTCGCCCGAGCAAATAAATGGGAGACGCAAAATTACCGTCCTATGTGGGACATGCATCAATTGGCCCGTTGTACATCGAGGGTAGGTTCGTAACTTCATCCAAGCGTGCCTTCTCCTCGGTCGAAATGACATGTGCCGAATAATTCATAAACCATGGTCGGCAAAACACGCTCTCCTCGCCCGAAATAGCTCACGCCCACTATTTCAAAACACGCTCTCCTCGCCCGAAATTGCTCGCGCCCACTATAGTTAAAAACACGCCCTCCTCGCCCGAAATCGCTCCCGCCCACTATTTGGGGAGAAGCAAAGTTACTCTACTATCCCCGATACTCAGTACACAGACCCAAGCCGAGAAGCCTATAGGAAAGGGTAGAACTATAACTCCCCCTCACGTTTCAGACAAATGCCTCCGTAAGACATGGTTCCACTCCCCTCCCAATTCACTCCCGCCCGCCCCCATTCATACCTCGTGGGCGCCAAATCACCTTCTCCCCGGGAAGCTCCCTTCTCCCGAGCCGCGAAACCTCAGCCCCACCTCCATGGCGCCCCCACCGCACCAATTTCATAGCTGCCCTCCTCCCTAATGCCGGGATACGCTATCCAATTGTCGTCATGCACTGGGCCATGTGCCTCTTAGTCCGTGCTACTGGTGCTGCCTCGACGACGGCCGCATGAACCGTACCGGAGCCGATTCACCCCCGCCGTTGTTCACGGCGCCGGAGCGGCTCCAACTTTGGATCCGTCCAGAGTCCTGGCGCTGGTTCGCGTAGCCGTCGAACGTCGTGACATCGCTCTTTCCCTGCCGCCAGTCGCCACCGCAACCGCGCCGGCCTCACCGACTCGGCAGCTGGACCTGCCTACTTCACCATGCCGCCAGATAGGTCGCACCCTCATCTGAAATCACTTTATTTAGATGTTAGTTGTCTGAATTTTTATTCTGGGCCAATCGATTCCCAATGGGAAGCAGCACCCCTCGAGGCGGCGGAGCTCCTAGGCTGCCGGTTGGCTGGTGTCTAACGTAAGGGTGCGGGGCCGCAAGTTCGCCACGGAAGCAGCGCTTAGATGACTATCTTTTAGAGTTGCGTGGGTTGAAGGTACTGCCGCCGTCGGATCTGGATGACGGGGAGTCTTTGTGGATTGGCCCGGGGGCGGTGCAACCACGACAGTGCGGTGGGGCGGGGAGCGGGGTTTTGGCCGGGGCCACGGACGGCGGAGGCAGGCTGCTCTGCCGTTGGTCACTGGCTCTTCGGGGAAGATTCCGAACAATGTCAGCCGAGAGGCGCAAGACGGCCATCAAGCCATCCGGCGTAGATTGGACAGTACCAAAATAAAATAAAATTGTGTGACCCCAATTTAGTCTTCAGTCAACAGACGTGTGACCACTCTCGTACCTTTCTGTTGATCTCTTAGTGTATTTAAACAGATCAAAGAGATATGTCGTTCTTAACATTATGCGTTATTTGCATCTTCAGACACACCGTCTTCCGACTCACCGCAGTTGCTCCAACAAGGGAAGCATACACCAGATGGGAGCTACAGTCCCCACTCAACAATTCCCTGCATCGAATGCGCATGCCCAACATGGACAGCCACAACAACTGCAGGGCCATCGACAAGTCAGCACATGATGCTCACTCCTATGGATGGCAGCCAGATAGGTTGTACCCTCATCTTATTTGTGTGCAACATTTATGGCTTTGTTATTCATCTAAGCACGGAAAATAGATCATCACATTTCACTGTATATTCATGCTGATCTCTTACGGGTCTTGCTCAGGAGTTCACACTGTTCCATAGTTCAGCTAAGATACTTGTTCTTTAGGTAACGTTGTTCCATAGTTATCATCCATCAGCCAATGCTATCCCACAGGCTGGTGATTATAGTATTATACCACTTCTAGTATTACCTATGTTGTTCTTTAATACTTTTGTATGCCATCTAGTTAATCGAGTACAAACGATACATATTCTGTAGCTTTCATCTGTGTTCTCCCTTTAGTTTATGAGACATGTTGCTGCTAGTTAACCCCAGTCCTACTATTTATGTCGTCTCCTATAGGCACTCATTTACATAAATCTAACTACTAGTTGTCTTCCATGCATGTCAGATATAATTGCACACACTGATATATCCACAAGAACCTCACGGAGCAATGTAAAGGCCAATAAACTTGATGTCAATGATACCCAATATGATGGAACATGTAAAGGTAGTTCTTCAGAAGAGTTGCAGAAAGATGATGAATCCTCTTCACCCCACAAGGTCCTTGCTCTAACTTGGCCTGTGATATGGGTACAACATGCATATAATGTCCTGGAGTGTATCTACTCTGTTGCAATGCCATGTGCTTAGCATGCTGATCATGCATGTAAATATGTCATGCCTTCCTGTTTTTCAGTACCTATTCCATTCATGATAACATATTTTTAAATTCAAGTACTGTCATTCTACTCTATCGCAATGCCATCTGCTTAATTTGGACATCATGCTTCTGAATATCTTATGCATTGTTATTCATCAGTATGTACTTCATCTGTCTGCCATACCATGTTTTTTTACATTGAAGTGCTGTTCTAGTGATCTGTTGCAATGCCATCTTATTTTCCCAATCATACACGTGTATGTTGCCTTAGTTATTTCTATACGTATTCCGCTAGCATATAATTTTACATTCAACTAGTTTTTTTTGCTGTGTTGTCCTGTTGTATCCCTAGCTCTTACACCATACTCCCTCCCTCCGGATTGCATGTTGCTGGAATGGATAAAAAAGGATGTATCTAGAATTGAAATACGCCTAGACCCATCCATTTTTTTCCGGATGGAGGGAATACATGTCAATATGTCATGCCTTTCTATTCTTCAGTACCTATTCCATCTCTATGCTGTCGCATGTTTTATAATTAAAGCACCATTCTTCTATACAAGGCATGCAAGGGGAAGACGACTATGTTAGAATCTGAAGGGTTACAAACAAGGCCTTTGCAAAAGATCCAAACGCCAGGAGATAATAAACCAACTCCAGTTTTTATAGATACTGCTCCAGCACAGAGAAACCCAACTCCTACTGATAATAAGCAGATTCCAGTGGCCAAAGAACTAGTCCGCTCCAGTCCAGCAAAAATGTGTCAACTCAATTCTAAGAAGCGTGTGCGTATCCTTGCATCATGAAATTTTATAGCATGCTGATCATATTTTCTACATGTTTCTTACCCATCTCTCTTTAAGAAAATAAGCTTAACAGATAGAAGAATTTCTGCAATGGTATCGTTTATGAGGAAAGATTCTTGCAGGAATTCTCTGTGCTCCAATGTAGATGTAAGTACCTGTTGGATATCACTATATTTTTACATCAGCATGTATTTTGTTAATAAGTGTGAATCCAACCTTTATCTGATCTAAATTTAGTTGTAGCAAAATGTATGATTAAAGGCCACAATGTTGATTTTTGTAAGGAAAACTGCCTGGTAGTTTTGCATCCTGAGCTGCATGAGTGTACTATCTCATATCAGTGGGTTTGAATACTTCGGTTCTGCAGTGGGTTTTTTAGTGTTTTTTTACTGTGTTGTCCTGTCGTATCCCTAGCTCTTACATCATACTCCCTCCGTCCGGATTAAATGTCGCAGAAATGGATAAAACTGGATGTATCTAGAACTGAAATACGCCTAGACCCGTCAATTCATTTCCGGATGGAGGGAATACATGTCATTATGTCATGCCTTTCTATTCTTCAGTACCTATTCCATCACTGCTGTAGCATGTTTTATAACTGAATCACCATTCTTCTATATAAGGCATGCAGGGGGACGACGGCTATGTTAGAATCTGAAGGGTTACAAACCAGGTCTTTGGAAAATATCCAAATGCCAGGAGATAATAAACCAACTCCATTTTTCATAGATACTGCTCCAGCACAGAGAAACCCAACTCCCACTGATAATAAGCAGATTCCAGTGGCCAAAGAACTAGTCCGCTCCAGTCCAGCAAAAGAATGTCAACTCCATTCTAAGAAGCGTTGCGTACCCTCGCATCATGAAATTTTATAGATCTCTGATCATATTTTCTACATGTTTCCTACCCATCTCTCTTTTAGAAAATAAGGTTAAACGATAGAAGACATCCTCCATTGGGATCGTATTCGAGGAAAGTATCTTGCGGGAATTCTCGGTGCTCCAATGCTGATGTAAGTACCTGTTGTATATCACTATATTTTTACATCAACATGTATTTTGTTAATCGGCGTGAATCTAACCTTTATCTGATCTAAAATTAGTTTTAGCAAAATGTTAAAGGCGCCAATGTTGATTTTTGTAAGGAAAACTGTCTGGTAGTTTTGCATACTGAGCTGCATGAATGTACTATCTCATATCACGCACATTACTGAATTGTAGTGCTTCTCTGGTTACCCATTCATTCATTGTGTCGATGTTGCTTTCGTACTACCTTACCTGGCTGATGATAGCTGTGCCATATTGTGTTAATTTGGTGTAGGCTAGTTGCCCAAACGTTCGTTGTGTCAATGTTGCTTTCCTATTATCCGACTTGGCCAATGATAGCAATGCTAGTGTGTTAATTTTGTGCAGGCAGCTGAAGATAAGAAGACAAACTCTGAAAACAGCAAGGCAACCCCATTGTTTCTTTCCAGTAAATCTAGGCCAGGTAATATGGCAATAACTCATGGTTAATCTGTTTGGTTCCCGTCCTAATTTATGTTATGATGAAGTGGTCGAGACACTCTCCACTATCAATAATACAAGCCTGCCAAAATCGCCATCTGAATCTATTCAGTATCCTCTGTCTCGAATGCAATGGAATAAATGTATGTTTGTGAACCAATTAATGGCTGAAGCAATGATGGAAATGGTGGATGAATCAGGGGTGCAGAGTCGTGCGACACAACAACTGATCAATGTTTTCAGAGACAGTGTGGCAAAGCAGAAAGAACTTGCCCACATGCTTATGGGCGTCGTCTGTGCTGAGGTTGCAGATTGTGACATTGTAGATGGTTAGGTTCTGCTCATTTATTTGCACTGGCATCAATCTTTGATTGCCCAGTGGATGTAATTTCCTATAATATATGCTGGATGTGCAACATTATTCCCTGTATGCCGTACCTTTGCTTGATCGGTTTTGGTCCTGTGCATAATTGCTCGTCGTAATGGGCTCAAATTATCTAATTTGGCCTAAAGACATGTACGAACTTTAGTGGGCCCATTAAGTTAATGGGCCGTTACTAGGCCGAAAGTTAATGGTCGGCCCTCTTACCTCCCGGGTCGTTAACAGGCCGACATCAAAGCGGGCAACTAGTGGCCCCAATTTATTTCACGGGCCGTTAACAGGCCGTTACTAAGTTTGGGATATATATGGCCCAACTATACTGTAGGCCTTTACCAGGCCGAAAGAGACAGCGGGCTTGTACTAGACCATGAAGACCATGGGCCGGTAAGAGGCCGAAAGTCAGTTGTATTGTAAATGGCCCAACTGTGTTGTGGGCCTTTAATAGGCTGAAAGAGAAACCAGACTGGTATTGGACCATGAAGGGCATGGGCCGTTAAAAGGCCGAAACTCAGGTCCGACAACAAATGGCCCATCATATTTATGGGCCGTCAACAGGCTGAAAGACACACTGGGCCAGAAATTAGCCCAACATTTAAATGGGTCGCTAAAAGGCCGAAAGATGTACATCCTGAAAATTGGCCGATCCATTAAATGGGCCGTTGACAGGACGAAATCTCATCAGGCCGATATTGAGCCCAAATATATAGAGGGCTATTAACGGGCTTGAACTGATGATGGGCTGCAATGGTGTCAAATCTTTAACGGGCCATTGACGGGCCGAATTGGCACATCTCGTATGGGCCGTGGGCTTAAATGGACCTGACACAAGTAGGCCTTATATGGGCTGGCCTGCTAATTTTTACTGGGCCGGCCTTTTCACAGGAATGGGCCTATGTTGGGCCGTGCCACATGTCGACGTATCATAGGCGCCTTCTGTCCAATGAGTGGATGACATCTGTCCCAATGATGAGCCGACACGTGTTTCCTCTAGCCAATGATGATTTTACACGTGGAAAATCCCCATTGGTCGGGGCTGTTAATGGGTTATCGGATCCAAAACCCGACCCGATAGCTTAATGGCGTTCCGTTACGGTGGATGCCACGTGTCGGTCACCCTTGACGAAAGCACTTCCGTGACGCGCGATTTATCATCATGGAAGTGGACACTTCCGTGATGATAATTTTGGTAATGTCATGGAACACTTCTACGATAGCACAGATATGACTATCTTGATTCTGTCATAAAATCGTTATGGATGTACATGCATGACAAAAAACGCGACCTACTGTGACAAACACGTATCATCATGGAAGTGTATTTTTTTGTAGTGAAAGTGGATATTATTATATTTCCTTGTTCATAATAATCGTCTATTGTGCTTGCTATAATTTTATTGTCTAGAAACTCAAATGCATGTGTGGATACATAGACAACAACATGTCCCTAGTGAGCCTCTACCGGACTAGCTCATTGATCAAAGATGGTTGTGGTTTCCTAGCCATAGACATGAGTTGTCATTTGATAAAGGGATCACATCATTAGGAGAATGATATGATGGACAAGACCCAAACTATATATGTAGCATATGATCATATCAAGTTTGTTGCTATTGTTTTCTGCATGTCAACTTTATATTCCGATGACCATGAGATCATGCAACTCACTCAAACCGGAGGAGTACCTTGTGCATACCAAACGTTGCGACGTAACTGGGTGACTATAAAGGTGCTCTACATGTATCTCCGAGGGTGTCTGTTGAGTTGGATGGATCAAGACTGGGATTTGTCACTCCGTATGACAGAGAGGTATCTCAGGGCCCACTCGGTAATACAGCATCACAATGATCTTGCAAGCAATGTGCCTAATGGGTTAGCCACGAGATCTTGTATTACAGAACGAGTAAAGAGACTTGCCAGTAATGAGATTGAACTAGGTATGGTGATGCCGACGATCAAATCTCGGGCAAGTAACATACCGATAGACAAAGGGAACTGCATATGGGATTATCTGAATAATTGACATCAAGGTTCGACCGATAATGATCTTTGTAGACTATGTAGGAACCAATATGGACATCCGGGTCCCACTATTGGTTATTGGCCGTAGAGGTGTGTCGGTCATGTCTACATAGTTCTCGAACCCGCGGGGTCTACACACTTAACGTTTGGTGACGATATAAGTACAGTTGAGTTGTTATGGTGGTAACCGAAGGTTGTCCGGAGTCTCGGATGAGATCCCGGACATGAAGACGAACTCCGAAATGGTCCTGAGGTGAAGATTGATATATAGGACGGAGGGTATCAGAGACTAGAATTGTTCCGGGGGTACCGAGTAACAGCCAGGAGAATCGAAAGGGGTTTCGGGGGGCCCCAACAAGTGTTGGGGGCCTCATGGGCCAAGGGAAGGGAGCACACCATCCTACTAAGGGGCTGTGCGCCCCCAAGTCCCATTCTCATGATCCTAGAGGAGGTGGGGTGTTCCCCTAGGGTTGTCGCCCCCTTTGCCTTGGGGGCCAAGGCTCCTAGGGGGAGGCACCCAAAACCCATCTAGGGTTGCCCCTTGTAACCGCCGACCCCCCGGGAAACCCTAAGGCACGCCCTCCTCTCCCCTTCCCCCTATATATAGAGGGTTAGAGGGAGGGCAACCGCACCCATCTCTTCCATGGCACTGGCCTCCCTCTCCCTTGTAGCCCTCTTCATCTCCGTAGTGCTTAGCGAAGCTCTGCTGAGATTCCACCACCACCACCGCCGCCACCACACCGCCTTGCTACCATAGGACTCGAGCTACAACTTCACCATTGCTCGCTGGATCAAGGAGATGAAGGCGTCATCAAGCCATGCGTGTGTTGAATGCGGAGGTGTCGTCCGGTTGGCACTTGGATCTAGAGTTTGTGGGACAGATTGTAATTGGATCGCGAAGATGTCCCACTACATCAACTGCGTTTCTTAACGCTTCTGCTTAGCGATCTACAAGGGTATGTAGATTCAATCTCTCATCTTGTAGATGTTCATCTCCTAGATTGGTTTTGGTGAGCGTAGGAATTTTTTTGTTCCCCATGCAACATTCCCCAACAGTGGTATCAGAGCTAGGTCTTTGCGTAGATGACATCACGACTAGAACAAAAAGGAGTTTGTGGGTGTTGATATTCAGATTGCTTCCTTCGTTGGTCTTTTCTTGATTCAGCGGTATTGTGGGATGAAGTGGCCCGGACCAACTTTACATGTCCACGTACATGAGACTGGTTCCATCGACTGACATGTGACTTTGTTGCACAAGATGGCTAGCGGGTGTCTGTCTCTCCCACCTTAGTTGAATCAGATTCGACAAAGGAGGTCCTTGTAGAAGGTTAAATAGCAACTTGCATATCACCATTGTGGTTTTGCGTAGGTAAGAATCATTCTTGCTAGATACCCATAGCAGCCACGTAAAACATGCAATAACAAATTAGAGGACGTCTAACTTTTTTTCCAGGGTATGTTGTGATATGATATGGCCAAAGTCATGATGAAATATATTTGATGTATGAGATGATCATGTTTGTATGAGTTTATATCGACTTGCATGTCGATGCACACGGCAACCGGCAGGAGCCATAGGGTTGTCTTTAATTATTGTATGACCTGCGTGTCAATTATTAAGCGCTATGTAATGCTTTACTTTATCGTTAAACAATAGCAATAGTAGTAGAAGTATGGTTGGCGTGACAGCCCCGATGGCTACACGATGATGGAGATCATGGTGTCATGCCGGTGACGATGGAGATCATGTCGGTTCTTTGGAGATGGAGATCAAAAGCACAAGATGATGGCCATATCATGTCACTTATGATTTGCATGTGATGCTAATCCTTTTATGCATCTTATTTTGCTTAGGACGATGGTAGCATTATAAGGCGATCCCTCACAAAAATTTCAAGATAAAATTGTGTTCTCCCCAAGTGTGCACCATTGCGAAAGTTCGTCGTCTCGAAGCACCACGTAGTGATCAGGTGTGTGATACGTACCAACGTATCTATAATTTATGAAGTATTCATGCCATGTTTACAATAGTTTTATATGATTTTGATATGATTTGGTTAGAACTAACCCGGACTGGCGCTGTTTTCAGCAGAACTACCATGGTGTTGTTTTTGTGCAGAAATAAAAGTTCTCGGAATGCTCTAAAAATCAACGGAGATTTTTCCTGGAAAATATAAAAAATACTGGAATGAAGAGTTACCGAAAGGGAGGCCCATGGGCCCCACGAGGGTGGAGTGCGCGCTGATACGTCCATTTTGCATCATGCTTTTATATCGATATTTATTACATTATGGGCTGTTATTACACGTTATGTCACAATACTTATGCCTATTCTCTCTTATTTTACAAGGTTTACATGAAGAGGGAGAGTGCCGGTAGCTGGAATTCTGAGCTGGAAAAGGAGCAAATATTGGAGACCTATTCTGCACAGCTCCAAAATTCTTGAAACTCCACAAAAGTTATTTTGGGAATTAATAACAAATATTGAGCGAAAGAAATACTTGAGGGGGGCCACCCACCATCCACGAGGGTGGGGGAGCGCCCTACCCCCTGGGCGCGCCCCCTGCCTTGTGGGCCCCCTCGCAGCCCTCCGATGGCCATCTTCTGCTATATGAAGTCTTTTACCCTGAAAAAAATCATAAGCAAGCTTACGGGACGAAACTCCGCTGCCACGAGGCGGAACCTTGGTGGAACCAATCAAGGGCTCCGGCGGAGCTGTTCTGCTGGGGAAACTTCCCTCCGGGAGGGGGAAATCATCACCATTGTCATCACCAACGATCCTCTCATCGGGAGGGGGTCAATCTCCATCAACATCTTCACCAGCACCATCTCCTCTCAAAACCTAGTTCATCTCTTGTATCAAATCTTTGTACCAAAACCTAAGATTGGTACCTGTGGGTTGCTAGTAGTATTGATTACTCCTTGTAGTTGATGCTAGTTGGTTTATTTGGTGGAAGATCATATGTTCAGATCCTTAATGCATATTAATACCCCTCTGATTATGAACATGAATATTCTTTGTGAGTAGTTACGTTTGTTCTTGAGGACATGGGAGAAGTCTTGCTATTAGTAGTCATGTGAATTTGGTATTCGTTCGATATTTTGATGAGATGTATGTTGTCTCTCCTCTAGTGGTGTTATGTGAACATCGACTACATGACACTTCACCATTATTTGGGCCTAGAGGAAGGCATTGGGAAGTAATAAGTAGATGATGGGTTGCTAGAGTGACAGAAGCTTAAACCCTAGTTTATGTGTTGCTTCATAAGGGGCTGATTTGGATCCACTTGTTTCATGCTATGGTTAGGTTTACCTTAATACTTCTTTTGTAGTTGCGGATGCTTGCAATAGGGGTTAATCATAAGTGGTATGCTTGTACAAGAAAGGGCAGTACCCATGCACCGGTCCACCCACATATCAAATTATCAAAGTAACGAACGCGAATCATATTAGCGTGATGAAAACTAGCTTGACGATAATTCCCATGTGTCCTCGGGAGCGCTTTTCTCTATATAAGAATTTATCAAGGCTTGTCCTTTGCTACAAATAGGATTGGGCCACCTTGCTGCACCTTATTTACTTTCATTACTTGTTACTCGTTACCAATTACCTTATCACAAAACTATCTGTTACCTACAATTTAAGTGCTTGCAGAGAATACCTTAGTGAAAACCGCTTGTCATTTCCTTCTGCTCCTTGTTGGGTTCGACACTCTTACTTATCAAAAGGGCTACGATAGATCCGCTACACTTGTGGGTCATCAAGACTCTTTTCTGGCGCCATTGCCGGGGAGTGAAGCGCCTTTGGTAAGTGGAACTTGGTAAGGAAAAATTTATATAGTGTGCTGAAATTTACTATCACTTGTTACTATGGAACATAATCCTTTGAGGGGCTTGTTCAGGGTATCTTCACCCTGACCAGTAGAGCAAATAGTTGCTCCTCAACCTACTTAACCTACTGAAAATGTTTATTTTGAAATTCCTGCGGGTATGGTAGAGAAACTGCTAGCTAATCCCTTTACAGGAGATGGAACATTGCATCCCCATTTACACCTTATCTATGTGGATGAAGTTTGTGGATTATTTAAGCTTGCAGGTATGCCCGATGATGTTGTCAAGAAGAAGGTTTTCCCTTTATCTTTGAAGGGAGATTCATTGACATGGTATAGGCTATGTGATGATATGGGATCATGGAACTACAAACGATTGAAGTTGGAATTTCACCAGAAGTTTTATCCTATGCATCTTGTTCATCGTGGTCGTAATTATATATATATAATTTTTGGCCTTGCGAAGGAGAAAGCATCGCTCAATCTTGGGGGAGGCTTAAGTCAATGTTATATTCATGCCCCAATCATGAGCTCTCAAGAGAAATGATTATTCAAAAATTTTATGCTCGACTTTCTCTCAACAATCGCTCCATGCTCGATACTTCTTGTGCTGGGTCTTTTATGATGAAGACTATTGAATTCAAATGGGATTTATTGGAAAGAATTAAACGCAACTCTGAAGATTGGGATATCAATGAAGGTAAGGAGTCAGGTATAACACCTAAGTTTGATTGTGTTAAATCTTTTATGGATACCGATGCTTTTCGTGGATTTAGCACTAAATATGGACTTGACTCTGAGATAGTAGCTTCTTTCTGTGAAGCATTTGCTACTCATGTTGACCTCCCTAAGGATAAGTGGTTTAAATATAATCCTCCCACTCAAGTAAAAGTAGTTGCACCTATTGAAGTTGAAGAAAAGACTATCACTTATAATGATCCTATTGTTCCTACTACTTATGTTGAGAAACCACCTTTCCCTGTTAGGATAAAGGATCGTGCTAAAGCTTCAATTGTGGTTCGTAAGAGTAATACTAGAACATATACACCACCTAAGCAAATTAAATTTGAACCTAGTATTGCTATGGTTAAAGATCTCTTGGCCGATAATATTGAAGGGCATGTTATTTACTTCTATGATGAAGCTGCTAGAATTGCTAGACCTGATGCTAAGAAACATAGACTTGTTGTAGGCATGCCTGTTATTTCTGTTAAAATAGGAGATCGTTGTTATCATGGCTTATGTGATATGGGTGCTAGTGCTAGTGCAATACCTCATTCCTTATACCCAGAAATTATGCATGATATTGCACCTACTGAGATAGAAGAAACTGATGTTACAATTAAGCTTGCCAACAGAGATACTATTTCACCAATTGGGATTGTTAGAGATGTTGAAGTATTTTGTGGGAAAGTTAAATATCCTGCTGATTTTCTTGTTCTTGGTTCCCCACAAGATGACTTTTGTCCCATTATATTTGGTAGACCCTTCTTGAATACTGTTAATGCTAAGATAGACTGCGAAAAAGATGTTGTTACAATTGGCTTAGGGGATATGTCTCATGAGTTTAATTTTGCTAAATTTCGTAGACAACCCCATGATGAAGAATTGCCTAGTAAAGATGAAATTATTGGTCTTGCTTCTATTGCTGTGCCTCCTAATGATCCTTTAGAACAATATTTGCTAGACCATGAAATTGATATGTTTATGAATGAAAGAAGGGAGACAGATGAAGTATTCTTTAAACAGGGACCTATTTTGAAACACGACTTGCCTGTTGAAATCCTTGGGATCCTCCTCCACCCAAGGGTGATCCCGTGTTCGAGCTTAAACCATTACCTGATACTCTTAAATATGCTTATCTTGATGAAAAGAAGATATATCCTGTTATTATTAGTGCTAACCTTTCAGAGCAGGAAGAGGAGAGATTATTGAAAACTCTGAAGAAGCACCGTGCTGCTATTGGATATACTCTTGATGATCTTAAGGGCATTAGTCCCACTCTATGCCAAAACAAAATAAAGTTGGAGGAAGACGCTAAACCAGTTATTGATCACCAACGGCGGTTAGATCCTAAGATGAAAGAAGTGGTAAGAAAGGCAATACTAAAGCTCCTTGAGGCAGGTATAATTTATCCCGTTGCTGATAGTCAGTGGGTAAGTCCTGTCCATTGTGTCCCTAAGAAGGGTGGTATTACTGTTGTTCCTAATGATAAAGATGAATTGATCCCACAAAGAATTATTACAGGTTATAGGATGGTAATTGATTTCCATAAGTTAAATAAAGCTACTAAAAAAGATCATTACCCTCTACCTTTTATTGATCAAATAATAGAAAGACTATCCAAACATACACATTTTTGCTTTCTAGATGGTTACTCTGGTTTCTCTAAAATACCTGTGTCAGCAGAGGATCAAGAAAAGACCACTTTTACCTACCCTTTCGGTACTTTTGCTTATAGACGTATGCCTTTTGGTTTATGTAATGCACCTGCTACCTTTCAAAGATGCATGATGGCTATATTCTCTGACCTTTATGAAAAGATTTGTGTGGTATTCATGGATGATTTCTCCGTTTGTGGATCCTCTTTTGATGATTGCTTGAGCAACCTTGAACGAGTTTTGCAGAGATGCGAAGACACCAGTCTTGTCTTGAATTGGGAAAAGTGCCACTTTATGGTTAATGAAGGCATTGTCTTGGGGCATAAAATTTCTGAAAAAGGTATTGAAGTTGATAAAGCTAAAGTTGATGCAATTGAAAAGATGCCATGTCCCAAGGACATTAAAGGTATAAGAAGTTTCCTTGGTCATGCCAGTTTTTATAGGAGGTTCATTAAGGACTTCTCTAAAATCTCTAGGCCTCTGACTAATCTATTACAAAAAGATATTCCTTTTGTTTTCGATGATGATTGTGTAGAAGCATTTGAAATACTTAAGAAAGCTTTGATTTCTGCACCTATTGTTCAGCCACCTGATTGCAATTTACCCTTTGAAATTATGTATGATGCTAGTGATTATGTTGTAGGTGCTGTTCTAGGACAAAGTGTTGATAAGAAATTAAATGTTATTCAATATTCTAGTAAAACTCTAGACACTGCCCAGAGAAATTATGCTACTATTGAAAAATAATTCTTAGCAGTTGTGTTTGCCTGTAATAAGTTTAGACCTTATATTGTTGATTCTAAAGTAACTATTCACACTGATCATGCTGCTATTAAATATCTTATGAAAAAGAAAGATGCTAAACCTAGACTTATTAGATGGGTTCTCTTGCTACAAGAATTTGATTTGCATATTATTGATAAAAAGGGAGTTGAGAACCCCGTTGCAGACAACTTGTCTAGGTTAGAGAATGTTCTTGATGACCCACTACCTATTGATGATAGCTTTCCTGATGAACAATTAGCTGTCATAAATGCTTCTCGTGCTGCTCCATGGTATGCTGATTATGCTAATTGTATTGTTGCTAAATTTATACCACCTAGTTTCACATACCAGCAAAAGAAAAAGTTCTTATATGATTTAAAACATTACTTCTGGGATGACCCACACCTTTATAAAGAAGGAGTAGATGGTGGTATTAGACGTTGTGTACCTGAGCATGAAGAGGAACATATCCTTCGCAAGTGCCACTTCGAGGCTTATGGAGGACACCACGCTGGAGATAGAACTGCACATAAGGTATTGCAATCCGTTTTTTATTGGCCTACTCTCTTCAAAGATGCCCATAAGATTGTCTTGTCTTGTAATGAATGTCAAAGAATTAGTAATATTAGTAGAGGTCAAGAAATGCCTATGAATTATTCTCTTGTTATTGAACCATTTGATGTTTGGTGCTTTGATTATATGGGACCATTTCCTTCCTCTAATGGGTATACACATATTTTAGTTGCTATTGATTACGTTACTAAGTGGGTAGATGCTATTCCAACTAGTAGTGCTGATCATAACACCTCTATTAATATACTGAAAGAAGTTATTTTTCCTAGGTTTGGAGTCCCTACATACTTAATGACTGATGGTGGTTCACATTTTATTCATGGTGCTTTTCGTAAAATGCTTGCTAAGTAATCATAGAATTGCATCTCCATATCACCCACAGTCTAGTGGTCAAGTAGAATTGAGTAACGGAGAGCTTAAATTAATTTTGCAAAAGACTGTTAATAGATCTAGAAAGAATTGGTCCAAGAAACTTGATGATGCATTATGGGCCTATAGAACTGCATATAAAAATCCTATGGTTATGTCTCCGTATAAAATGGTTTATGGAAAAGCATGTCACATACCTCTCGAACTAGAACATAAGGCATACTGGGCCATTAAAGAGCTCAGTTATGATTTCAAACTTGCCTGTGAGAAGAGGTTATTTGACATTAGCTCACTCGATGAATGGAGAACCCAAGTGTCGGTGTCAAAATCGGCGGATCTCGGGTAGGGGGTCCCGAACTGTGCGTCTAGGCGGATGGTAACAGGAGACAAGGGGCACAATGTTTTGACCCAGGTTTGGGCCCTCTCGGTGGAGGTAAAACCCTACTCCTGCTTGATTAATATTGATGATATGGGTAGTACAAGAGTAGATCTACCACGAGATCAATGAGGCTAAACCCTAGAAGCTAGCCTATGGTATGATTGTTGTTCGTCCTACGGACTAAAACCCTCCGGTTTATATAGACACCGGAGAGGGCTAGGGTTACACAGAGTCGGTTACAGTAGGAGATCTACATATTCGTATTGCCAAGCTTGCCTTCCACGCCAAGGAAAGTCCCATCCGGACACGGGATGGAGTCTTCAATCTTGTATCTTCATAGTCTTGGAGTCCGGCCAACGATGATAGTTCGGCTATCCGGACACTCCCTAGTCCAGGACTCCCTCAGTAGCCCCCGAACCAGGCTTCAATGACGATGAGTCCGGCGCGTAGATTGTCTTCGGCATTGCGAGGCGGGTTCTTCTCCAAATTCCATGTACCTGTCAAATAGTGTCCGGCTTCTTATAAATGTTGCGCTCCTTGGCTTCCACGCCCAATAATGGCCATCTTCCACGTGTCGAACGAATGCGAAAAGCCAGGGTATTTTTACACTTTCCGCCCTAGCTGTGCAAATGAGCCGCCTATAAAAGGGACGGGGATCTAGATCCAAATCACACCATCCTCCCTCCGCGAGAATTCATCGGAGCGCCTCTGACAAAAAATCCATTCCATCATGGACAGTCGACGCGGCTCCTCCTCTCGCGCTCCCAGCCCTCATCCTGGAGATTGGGAGAGATGCTCGGTCCCGCACAGTGAGCTAGCGACGCTCCAAACCAAGGGATTTCTTCCCCCAGTCTTCATGGCCCTAGTTCGAGCCGGACTCGCCACCTACAAGGGCGGAAAGTAGGCGGAGAGCGTCCCCAATCCCTCCAAAGGAGAGCGAGTATGCTTTGTCTCTTATCTAATAAGAGGACTTGGACTTCCAATACATCTGTTTCTCCGGGGGCTCCTAGAGTTCTACGGCCTCCAGCTGCACCACCTTATGCCTGCCTCCATTCTACACATCACGGGCTTCGTGGCCCTTTGCGAGCTGTTCTTGGGCGTCGAGGTTCATTTTTGCGTTGTGGAAGAGATTATTCTGCCTTGTACCCCGTTCTCATGAGGGGTCAATATATCAAGTGGGCGGAGCCGAACTATGGCGCATCGCCGGGACTGGATATCTATTCGGAACCAAGAAGAAGGCGTCCGAAGACTGGCCTTTGGAATAGTTTTATATAGAGGATGCCCCGCTACCAGACCCAGTTCGGATCGGCCTCCCGGATTTCAGTAATGCTCCTCTGAAGAAACGCCTAAGTTGGCGTCCACAAAGCCCTCAACGGGAGAATGATAGGGACGTCCTTTACCTGATGGGCCGAATAAGATTATTGGCTCATTCCGGATTGACCATGATCGGAGTCATGGCCACATGCATTATGCGGGGGGTGCAGCCGCTCCAGTATAGGGGCCACCCCATGTGGGATTTCAACAGGGAGGATGATGCCACCCGCCACGGCCGTAAGGGGCCGGGATCGGTCGGCGATCTGGTGTAGATCTTGTCCGGCCTGTACAAAGGAGAAAACGAGGATTTTCTCTGTGTTAGTCCACTGAGCGGATTTTCTATGAACAATCCTCAAAGCTGGGTAAGCGGACACTTCCTTTTTGCCTATCCGATCCCCATTCCCATGGTTAAGTATCTCATTTTGTGATTCCGATGCATGTGTGGAGACCAGGCGTAGGGGCCATTAGTGCTTTATCAGACAAGTGCCCAACTAGTTATGTTATATTACATGGTTAGTAAGAAACATCTTTCAGGGAGAATAGTTCCATTAGGGGTTCCTTTCCCTGGAAGGCATGCCCTAAAGTGCATGTCCGGACTGCGAAAAAAGCAAAAAAGCATCTGGGGGCAGATAAATGAATAGGTAAGAAATCGTCTTTTAGTTCACCGACCGAATATTCCCTTAAGAATGCTAGCTTTTGGCTTCACCCAGTTTGAGGTACACATCCGGCTGACCCGGTAGTAACAATCGCAGAGGTGCTCCCTTTACCACCTAGCCGAACAATCGGGAACGTAGGGGTAAGCACAGGAGCTAGGCAACCCTGCTTGGCCAAAACTTAAGTCATATCGATGCATATAATGGCGAATAAAAGGTACATGCGGAAGTTTGATGCTTCTGTTGGGCATAAGGCCCGTATAAATAAGCTTCTGTTAAAGAAGCCCCCAGGTATAATGAGCGCGAGTAGCACGTCAAGTGTGTGCGAACAATGCCCAGACAAGCCTCCAAAGGCTTTAAGAAAAAGGAGGGGGAAGGAGAGAAATAAAAAGACAGCTAAAGTATAAAATGTAGACGGAGGAAGGAGACGAACTCAGAATCCGGCGCTAGGCGTAGAATCTTCGGAGACGGGCTGCGTTCCATGGGTTTGGCTCGAGTCAGTTATCCGATGCGTTTCGCAGACGGTATGCTCCGCCGGTCAGGAGTTGATCGATGATGAAGGGACCTTCCCATTTGGGCTTGAGTTTGTCCTTTTTCTTGTCCGGCAGGCGTAGAACTAGTTCGCCAACATTGTAAGCTTTGGCCCGCACTTCTCTGCTTTGATATCTTTGAGCCTGCTGTTGATAGAATGCGGAACGAGCTTTTGCCATGAATTATGTTGCAGGGCAAAACTGCCTCTGCGCCGTATACCATAAAAAATGGTGTGAATCCAGTGGTGCGATTCGGCGTGGTCTCCAGCCCCCAGAGTACGGAGTCGCGCTCCTCTACCCAGTGCGTGTTTGATTCCTTGAGGGACCGCACTAGTCTGGGTTTAATGCCGCTCATGATTAGACCATTTGCTCGCTCGACTTGACTATTAGTTTGAGGGTGATAGACTGAAGTGTAGTCGAGCTTGATGCCCATGTTTTTGCACCAGAGTTTAACCTTGACGGCCGTGAAGTTCGTGCCGTTATCAGTGATGATGCTATGGGGGACACCGTAACGGTGTACTACCCCTGATATGAATTCCATCACGGGTCCGGATTCGGCCGTCTTAACTGGCTTGGCCTCTATCCATTTGGTGAATTTATCCACCATGACCAATAGGTATTTTTGCTTGTGGGTTCCTCCTTTAAGGGGTCCAACCATGCCAAGCCCCAGACTGCGAACGGCCAGGTGATGGGTATAGTTTTTAGGGCGGTGGGTGGCATGTGGCTTTGATTAGCAAAGAGCTAGCAACCGACGCATCATTGGACTAAGTCCTGAGCATCTGCCCGGGCCGTCGGCCAATAAAATCCTGTACGGAAGGCCTTGCCTACAAGGGCCCGGGCTGCGGCGTGGTGCCCACCGAGTCCGGCATGGATTTCAGCCAGAAGATTTCGCCCTTCCTCTTTAGAGATACACCTTTGAAGGACTCCGGTTGTGCTTTTCTTATAAAGCTCTCCCTCATGGACCTTATAGGCTTTAGATCGCCGTACTATGAAGCGGGCCTCGTTTTGGTCCTCGGGAAGTTCCTGCCTAGTTAAGTAGGCTAGGAATGGTTCCGTCCACGGGGCAATGACGACCATTATTTCGTGGGCTGAATGTGTTATTTCATTGGCAGAGCCACCGATTGTGTCAGAATGTTCGGTGTCGGGCAGTGCGGTTGGGTCCGAATTGTTGTTTTCGGACTCCCCTTCCCATAGTACGGATGGCTTGAAAAGCCGTTCCAGGAAGATGTTGGGAGGGACGGCATTGCGCTTTGCGCCGATGCATGCCAATACGTCCGCCGCCTGGTTATTATCCCGGGCTATATGGTGAAATTCGAGCCCTTCAAACCGAGCTGACATTTTTAGGACGGCGTTACGGTAAGCTGCCATTTTCGGATCCTTGGCGTCGAAGTCTCCATTTATTTGGGATATTGCGAGGTTCGAATCCCGCACACCTCTAAGCATTTAATGCCCATGGAGACCGCCATCCGGAGGCCATGTAGAAGGGCCTCGTATTCGGCTGCGTTGTTGGAGTCCGTGTACATTATCTGGAGTACGTATTGGACTGTGTCTCCGGTTGGGGATGTCAGGAAGACACCAGCCCCCAGGCCGGCCAACATTTTGGAGCCGTCGAAGTGCATGATCCAATTGGAATATGCGCCGTACTCTTTAGGGAGTTCGGCTTCAGTCCATTCGGCGACGAAGTCAGCCAAAACTTGCGACTTGATAGCTCACGGTGGTTTATAGGTAATGTCAAATGGGAGGAGCTCAATGGCCCATTTTGCAATCCGACCAGTTGCGTCGTGGTTGTTTATAATATCATTAAGAGGTACTTCGGAGGCTACTGTTATCGAACACTCTTGAAAGTAGTGTCGCAGCTTCCGGGATGCCATGAACACCGCGTATGCTATCTTTTGATAATGTGGATACCGGGACTTGCATGGAGTTAGGACAGTGGACACGTAGTAAACTGGTTTTTGAAGGGGGAACTTGTGTCCGTCCGTTTCTCGTTCGACGAGGAGCACCGCGCTTACAACTTGGTGTGTTGCCGTGATATATAATAACATTGGTTCACCCATATTGGGCGCGGCCAGGACCGGATTTGTTGCCAATATGGCTTTTATTTCTTCGAGTCCGGCCGTGGCAGCATCCGTCCACTCGAAGTGTTTGATGTCTACTACACAACCTTCTTCTTGTAGACGTTGTTGGGCCTGCAAGTGCACAGGTTTGTAGGACATTAGGAAATTTCCCTCAAGTGGATGACCTAAGGTTTATCAATCCGTAGGAGGCGTAGGATGAAGATGGTCTCTCTCAAGCAACCCTGCAACCAAATAACAAAAAGTCTCTTATGTCCCCAACACACCCAATACAATGGTAAATTTTATAGGTGCACTAGTTCGGCGAAGAGATGGTGATACAAGTGCAAAATAGATAGTAGATATGGGTTTTTTTAATCTGAAAATATAAAAACAGCAAGGTAACAAGTGGTAGAAGTGAGCGTAAACGGTATTGCAATGGTAGGAAACAAGGCCTAGGGTTCATACTTTCACCAGTGTAAGTTCTCTCAACAATAATAACATAGATAGAACATATGACAATCCCTCAACATGCAGCAAAGAGTCACTCCAAGGCCACTAATAGCGGAGAACAAACGTAGAGATTATGGTCGGGTACGAAACCACCACAAAGCTATTCTTTTGGATCGATCTATAAAAGAGTTCGTACTAGAATAACACCTTAAGATACAAATCAACCAAAACCCTAATGTCACCTTGATACTCCATTGTCACCTCAAGTATCCATGGGCATGATTATACGATATGCATCACACAATCTCAGATTCATCCAATCAACATAAAAGTACTTCAAAGAGTGCCCCAAAGTTTCTACCGGAGAGTCAAGAACATGTGCCAACTCCTATGCATAGGTTCCCAAGTGTCACGAAACCCGCAAGTTGATCACCAAAACATACATCAAGTGGATCAATAGAATAACCCATTGTCACCACAGTTATCCCACGCAAGACATACATCAAGTGTTCATAAAAGACTCAATCCAATAAGATAACTTCAAAAGGGGAAACTCAATTCATCACAAGAGAGTAGAGAGGGAGAAACATCATAAGATCCAACTACAATAGCAAAGCTCGGGATACATCAAGATCGTGCCATCGCGGAACACGAGAGAGAACATGAGAGAGAGAGAGATCAAACACATAGCTACTGGTACATACCCTCAGCCCCGAGGGTGAACTACTCCCTCCTCCTCATGGATAGCGCCGGGATGATGAAGATGGCCACCGGTGATGGGATCCCTGAGGGAGTCCTGGACTAGGGGGTGTCCGGACAGCCGGACTATCATCGTCCGCCGGACTCCAAGACTACGAAGATACAAGATTGAAGACTCCGTCCCGTGTCCGGATGGGACTTTCCTTGGCGTGGAAGGCAAGCTTGGCGATACGGATATGTAGATCTCCTACCATTGTAACCGACTCTGTGTAACCCTAGCCTTCTCCGGTGTCTATATAAACCAGAGGGCTTTAGTCCGTAGGACACAACATACATTACAACAATCATACCATAGGCTAGCTTTAGGGTTTAGCCTCCTTGATCTCGTGGTAGATCCACTCTTGTACTACCCGTATCATCAATATTAATCAAGCAGGACGTAGGGTTTTACCTCCATCAAGAGGGCACGAACCTGGGTAAAACATCGTGTCCCTTGTCTCCTGTTACCATCCGCCTAGACGCACAGTTCGGGACCCCCTACCCGAGATCCGCCGGTTTTGACACCGACATTGGTGCTTTCATTGAGAGTTCCTCTGTGCCGTCACCGATAGGCTCGATGGCTTCTTCAATCAACAACGCTGTCCAGGGTGAGACTTTTCTCCCCGGACAGATCTTCGTATTCGGCGGCTTCGCACTGCGGGATAATTCACTTGGCCATCTGGAGCATATCGAAAGCTACGCCCCTGGCCGTCAGGTCAGATTCGGAAGCCTAAACTTCACGGCCGACATCCGCGTGGACTTGATCTTCGACGGGCTCGAGCCACAGCCAAGCGTGCCGCGCTGTCACGACGGGCATGATTTAGCTCTGCCGCCGTACAGTGCCCTGGTGGCCGCACAAGAATCCGCTTCGGCCCTTAGTCCGGAGCCGATCGCCCAGATCGAGGACCGGTGGTTGGACACCGCCTCGGGGGCTGCAACTTCTACGGCGATGGAGCCGAACACTAACCTTGTCCCTCGCGAAGCTCGTGACTCCGAGGTGCCGGACTCCTTGCCGGACTCCGGACCTCCCACGCCCCTGCCAATCGAATCTGATTGGGCGCCGGTTATGGAATTCACCGCCGCGGACATCTTCCAACACTCGCCCTTTGGCGACATCCTAAATTCGCTAAAGCATCTCTCGCTATCCGGAGAGTCCTGGCCGGATTATGGCCAGGATGGTTGGGATATGGACGACGAAGAAATTCAGAGCCCACCCACCACCCACTTTGTAGCCACTGTCGACGATCTAACCAACATGCTAGACTATGACTCCGAAGACATCGACGCTATGGACAACGATGCCGGAGACGAACAGGAACCAGCGCCTACAGGGCACTGGAAGACAACCTCGTCATACGACATATACATGGTGGACACCCCAAAAGATGGGGACGACGAAGAAGCAGCGGAGGCAGATTCCTTAAAGAAACAGCCCAAGCGCCGGCGTCAGCGGCGCCGCTCTAAATCCGGCCACAGCAAGAATGGAGATTCCGGCACAGGAGATAATAATACCACAGAGAGTGCCAAAGATAATCCCCTCCAGCAAGACTCAGCGCAGGAGGATGCAGAAGCAAGCCCTCACGAGAGGGCGGCAGACGAAGAGGTCGAGGACTATAACTATATACCTCCCTCCGAAGACGAGGCAAGCCTCAACGACGACGAATTCGTCGTGCCCGAGGATCCCATCGAACAAGAGCGTTTTAAACGCAGGCTTATCGCCACGGCAAATAGCCTAAAGAGAAAGCAGCAGCAGCTTCAAGCTGATCAGGACCTGCTTGCCGATCGATGGACCGAGGTCCTCGCGGCCGAAGAGTATAAACTCGAACGCCCCTTCAAAAGCTACCCAAGTCGCAAGTTGCTCCCCCGATTAGAGGAGGAAGCATACATACCTTCATCACCACGGCAGACCGACCACCCCGTGGTCGCGACAGAGAGGCATCCAGGCCCTCCACCAAGACCGTACCCCGGCATCGCTCCAAAAGTACGAAGCCAAGAGGGAACGCGCCGGACTTGCGAGATGTATTGGAGCACAAAGCAAGGCAATCCAGATCCATCTATGGATCACGAGGGCGCCCCACGACCCACGACGAATACCGTCGCGCCAGATACAATAACTCCGGCCGGGCCGAACACAGCAGACAACGCTCTCTCGAGCTACGTCGTGATATTGCTCAATATAGAGGCGCCGCACACCCGCTATGCTTCACTGACGAAGTAATGGATCATCAAATCCCTGAAGGGTTTAAACCCGTAAACATCGAATCCTACGATGGCACAACAGACCCCACAGTTTGGATCGAAGATTATCTCCTTCACATCCATATGGCCCGCGGCGACGATATCCATGCCATCAAGTATCTCCCACTCAAGCTTAAAGGACCAGCTCGGCATTGGCTTAATAGCTTGCCCGCAGAGTCAATTGGGTGTTGGGAAGACCTAGAAGCCGCATTCCTCGACAACTTCCAGGGCACGTATGTGCGGCCAACAGACGCCGATGACCTAAGCCACATAATTCAGCAGCCAGACGAATCGGCCAGACAATTCTGGACACGGTTCTTGATAAAGAAAAACCAAATCGTCGACTGTCCGGATGCAGAGGCCCTCGCAGCCTTCAAACATAACATCCGCGACGAGTGGCTAGCCCGGCACCTAGGACAGGAAAAGCCGAAATCCATGGTAGCCCTCACATCATTAATGACCCACTTTTGCGCGGGAGAGGATAGCTGGCTAGCTCACAGCAACAACCTCAGTAAAAATTCTGGCAGTCCGGATACTAAGGACCACAATGGCAGGTCGCGTCGAAGCAAAAATAAACGCCGCATTAACAGCGACGATAAGGAGGATACGGAAGTCAACGCTGGATTCCGAGGCTCTAAACCCGGTCAGCGGAAGAAGCCATTCAAAAGAACCACTCCGGGTTCGTCCAATTTGGACCGAATACTCGACCGCTTATGCCAGATACATGGCACCCCTGAAAAGCTAGCTAATCACACCAACAGAGATTGCTGGGTGTTCAAGCAGGCAGGCAAGTTAATTGCCGAAAACAATGACAAGGGGCTAAACAACAACGACGAGGAAGAGACCCGACCGCCAAACAATAGAGGACAGAAGGGTTTCCCCCCACAAGTGCGGACGGTGAACATGATTTATGCAACCCATATACCCAAGAGGGAGCGGAAGTGTGCACTAAGGGACGTATACGCGATGGAGCCAGTCGCCCCGAAGTTCAATCCATGGTCCTCTTGTCCGATCACTTTCGATCGAAGAGACCATCCGACCAGCATCCGCCATGGCGGATTCGCCACATTGGTTTTAGACCCAATCGTCGATGGATTCGACCTCACGAGAGTCCTGATGGACGGCGGCAGTAGCCTAAACCTGCTTTATCAGGATACAGTGCGCAAGATGGGCATAGACCCCTCAAGGATTAAACCTACAAAGACAACCTTTAAAGGCGTCATACCAGGTGTGGAGGCCAATTGTACAGGCTCAGTCACACTGGAAGTGGTCTTCAGATCCCCGGATAATTTCCGGAGCGAGGAGTTAATCTTCGACATAGTCCCATTTCGCAGCGGCTATCACGCTCTGCTCGGACGAACCGTGTTTGCAAAGTTCAACGCGGTGCCGCATTATGCATACCTCAAGCTCAAGATGCCAGGCCCTCGTGGAGTCATCACGGTCAATGGAAATACGGAACGCTCCCTCCAAACGGAGGAACATACAGCAGCTCTCGCGGCAGAAGTACAGAGCAGCCTTTTAAGGCAATTTTCGAGTTCGGCCGTTAAACGGCCGGATACAGCCAAACGCGCCCGAAGCAACACCAACCAAGACCACCTGGCACGATTCGAGCACGCATAGCAATGCGTCCCTAACCCCCGCCCTCGCATGATCGCAAGAACAACCCTCCGCGTACATCATTACGCTTTGGAGATACCATGGGCGTAGGGGAAGGGGCACGACTGCAATAGACCCAGAGTGCGGCTCGACCACACCAGGGGCTCGCAAGTGTGCCACTCTTTATTATTATTATTTTCCTTCTTTGTATACACAGGACTCCGTTAGCCAGAGGCCCTGTCCGGCGGTGAACCTGCCGAACTCATGATGCAATAGCCGGGGAAGAAAGAATGCGGCGACGAACACTCAGGTGGTCTCAATTACGAGCATTAAATTTGATTATATACACCAAGTCCGCAGCCCATCCCTGGAGGGGGACATGTTTAACTAGTCCAAAACCCTTGCTTACCGCACTATTTGTATCAGTCCGCACTCATAGCAGACTTCCTTTAATAAATGATGCAGCACTTTTTTGCCTGTTATTACATATATATGTTCATTACATGACATCTTGCACCCGTATATTTTGGTACGGCCTAATACACCAGGGGCTTATGTTCCCCACATTATGGTGTGATAAGTCCGAACACTTTCACAAGTGCGGCACCCCGAACTTATAGCATTATATGAATCGGCTCCGAATCATGTCTTGGGTCAATAGTTGGGTTTGCCCGGCTCCCACGTTTTGGTGCCTTACGTTCCGTTCCGTCGGCTAAGGTGGCACTGGGAGAATCACTGCGATTGCGCCCCGGTTGAGCTGGGCGAGCGCCTCAGTGGAGAAAGCTAAAACTGACCGGCATGATAAGGCGAGAGACTGGTCGCTGTTCGAGAGGTCTTTTCGGGTCCTTAAAGACTCACGCTGCTTCGAGCGAAGTTCCGGATAATGTCCGACGAAGGCGTGGATAGCGCCCCAAATTCGGTCTTCCGAATACTAGGGGCTTCGCTGAAATTTAAAATTATAGAATTCTATGGCTAAGTGAGAGTGTTCAAGCATTATAAGTCCGGTTGCCTTGTTCGTTGTGTTGAGATTCTCCCTAGATGGACCCAAAAATGGGAACAAGAGTGCTCAAGTTATCCCGAACACCCCAGTACTTGCGGCTTGGGTGCTGAAGCCAACAACTTGCCATCTCTCAGATTTCATAAACGGCCGCACAGAAGGTAATATTTTAAATTAAACAAGCGTTGCTTAAAGCGCACATGAACAAAGTTTTCAGCGCACAGGATAATACATAGCGGTTTACTCAAAAATTACATCTCTAGGGCATTCATCCGCAATATCGTGGGCTCCCTTCAGGACGGTTTTATAATACATTTCAGGCGTACGATACTCCTTGCCCGGTGGCGGCGGGTCAGTAAGAAGCCTCTCCGCATCCAGCCTGCCCCAGTGCACCTTTGTGTGGGCAAGGGCCCGACGAGCACCTTCAATACAGGCGGAGCGCTTGATGACCTCCACCCAGGGGCACGCATCCACCAGCCGCCGCACAAGGCCGAAGTAGCTCCCAGGCTTGCCTGTCCAGGCCACAGCCGGACTATAAGGCCCTTCATGGCCTCCTCAGCTACCTTGTGGAGTTCGACCAGCTGCTTCAGCTGGTCGCTTGGGGGCACCGGAGGGCCGGCCTCAGCGTACTGAGACCAGAAGACCTTCTCCGTTGAGCTCCCCTCCTCGCCACGGTAGAATGCGGCGGCATCGGACACACTATGTGGCAGATCTGCAAACGCCCCTGGAGAGCTCCGAATGCGGGTAAGTGTCAGGTAGGTTACATTAACATGCTTGCTTTGCATGAAAAATGCCTTACCCGCCGCTATCTTCTTCACATCTTCAACCTCCTGAAGGGCCTTACGGGCCTCGGCCTTGGCGGACTTGGCACTTTCGAGAGCCGAGGCAAGCTCGGACTCCCGAGTCTTGGAGTCGCGCTCCAAGCTCTCATGCTTCTCCATGAGAGCCTGGAGCTCTTGCCGCACTGCCGCCACCTGTGCCTCCTGCTTTTCTCGCTCTGCCCGTTCCGTGGCCGCACTGCGTTCGACCGCAGACACAGCCTCCTTCAGGGCTGCCACCTCGTTTGTGGCCCCTGCAATACCCATATTATCCTTGTTAATTTTATTGCAACCAAAATCCTTTTCTGTAAGGTAAAAATTCAAAGTGGTGCTACTCACCTTCTTTGTCCTCGAGCTGCCTCTTGGCATGGCCGAGCTCTCGCTTGGACAGCCCGAGATCTTGCTTTAATGTACCAACCTCCGCAGTCAGTGCGGCAGAGGTCAGCAACACAGCCTGCAAACCCATATTGACATAATTTATTAGCAACATGCGAATATCTTTTTAGATCCTCAGTCTAGCGTTTCTTTCCGTACACCGAACCGAGCATCAGGGGCTACTGTCTATGCGGTATTACATTACATAATTTTAACTTCTTACCTCAAAGCCTGTTAGAAGGCTACTGCAGGCTTCGGTCAGCCCGCTCTTGGCGAGCTGAACCTTCTGAATCACCGCACTCATAACAGTGCGGTGTTCTTCCTCGATGGAAGCGCCTTTGAGCGCCTCCAGCAAGTTGTCCGGCGCCTCCGGTTGGACGGAGGCCGCCGGTGTCACGGTCTTGCCCTTCTTTCGATGGGGGCCGCCAGCCAGACTCTGGAACCACTGCAGGTTCCGATGTAGAGTCCGGCGGAAAGTCCGGGAGGCTGCCTTGCGGCGCCTCCGGAGCCTCCTCCTGATGGGTCCCTTTCTGGGATCCCACCTCGGCATCCTCATCGGCGCGGGGGGTAGAGGCAGTCAGAAGTGAATCCACATCCGACGGGGCCAACTGTTGGAAATATGCCCTAGAGGCAATAATAAAAGCATTATTATTATATTTCCTTGTTCATGATAATTGTCTTTATTCATGCTATAATTGTGTTATCCGGAAATCGTAATACATGTGTGAATAATAGACACCAACATGTCCCTAGTAAGCCTCTAGTTGACTAGCTCGTTGATCAACAGATAGTCATGATTTCCTGACTATGGACATTGGATGTCATTGATAACGAGATCACATCATTAGGAGAATGATGTGATGGACAAGACCCAATCCTAAACATAGCACAAGATCGTATAGTTCGTTTGCTAGAGTTTTCCAATGTCAAAGTATCTTTTCCTTAGACCATGAGATCGTGTAACTCCCGGATACCGTAGGAGTGCTTTGGGTGTGCCAAACGTCACAACGTAACTGGGTGACTATAAAGGTATACTACGGGTATCTCCGAAAGTGTCTGTTGGGTTGACATGGATCAAGACTGGGATTTGTCACTCCGTATGACGGAGAGGTATCACTGGGCCCACTCGGTAATGCATCATCATAATGAGCTCAAAGTGACCAAGTGTCTGGTCACGGGATCATGCATTACGGTACGAGTAAAGTGACTTGCTGGTAACGAGATTGAACGAGGTATTGGGATTCTGACGATCGAATCTCGGGTAAGTAACATATCGATTGACAAAGGGAATTGCATACGGGGTTGATTGAATCCTCGACATCGTGGTTCATACGATGAGATCATCGTGGAGCATGTGGGAGCCAACATGGGTATCCAGATCCCGTTTTTGGTTATTGACCGGAGAGTCGTCTCGGTCATGTTTGCTTGTCTCCCGAACCCGTAGGGTCTAAACACTTAAGGTTCGGTGACGCTAGGGTTGTGAAGATGTGTATATGCAGTAACCCGAATGTTGTTTGGAGTCCCGGATGAGATCCCGGACGTCACGAGGAGTTCCGGAATGGTCCGGAGGTAAAGAATTATATATAGGAAGCGTTGTTTCGGCCATCGGGACAAGTTTCGGGGTCACCGGTATTGTACCGGGACCACCGGAAGGGTCCCGGGGGTCCACCGGGTGGGGCCACCTATCCCGGGGGGGCCCCATGGGCTGAAGTGGGAGGGAACCCAGCCCAAAGTGGGCTGGGGCGCCACTCCCCTAGGGCCCATGCGGCTAGGGTTGAGGGGAAACCCTAAAGGGGGCGCCCCTTGCTTGGGGGGCAAGCCCCCCACCCTTGGCCGCCGCCCCCCCTAGGAGATTCCATCTCCTAGGGCCGGCGCCCCCCTAGCAGCCCTATATATAGTGGGGGAGAGGAGGGACTTCACACACCAGCCCCTGGCGCCTCCCTCTCTCCCCGTTACGTCTCTCTCTCGTAGTATAGGCGAAGCCCTGCTACTGTGACGCCCTGCATCCACCACCACGCCGTCGTGCTACTGGATCTTCATCAACCTCTCCTTCCCCCTTGCTGGATCAAGAAGGAGGAGACGTCTCCCGTCCCGTACGTGTGTTGAACGCGGAGGTGTCGTCCGTTCGGCGCTTGGTCATCGGTGATTTGGATCACGTCGTGTACGACTACCTCATCCCCGTTCTTTGAACGCTTCCGCACGCGATCTACAAAGGTATGTAGATGCATCCGATGATTTGTTGCTAGATGAACTCCTAGATGGATCTTGGTGAAACGAGTAGGAAAATTTTTGTGTTCTGCAACGTTCCCCAACAGTGGCATCATGAGCTAGGTCTATGCGTAGTTCTTCTTGCGCGAGTAGAACACAATTTGTTGTGGGCGTAGATGTTGTCAACTTTCTTGCCGCTATTAGTCTTATCTTGCTTCAACGGTATTGTGGGATGAAGCGGCCAGACCAACCTTACACGTATGCTTACGTGAGATCGGTTCCACCGACTAACATGCACTAGTTGCATAAGGTGGCTGGTGGGTGTCTGTCTCTCCTACTTTAGTTGGAGCGGATTCGATGAAAAGGGTCCTTATGAAGGGTAAATAGAAGTTGACAAATCACGTTGTGGTTTCACGTAGGTAAGAAAACGTTCTTGCTAGAACCCTACTTCAGCCACGTAAAACATGCAACAACAATTAGAGGACGTCTAACTTGTTTCTGCAGCAAGTGCTTTGTGATATGATATGGCCAAAGTTGTGATGAATGATGAATGATCTATACGTGATGTATGAGATGTTCATGCTATTGTTAGGAATCACGACTTGCATGTCGATGAGTATGACAACCGGCAGGAGCCATAGGAGTTGTCTTTATTTTTTGTATGACCTGCGTGTCATTGAGAAACGCCATGTAAATTACTTTACTTTATTGCTAAACGCGTTAGCCATAGTAGTAGAAGTAATAGTTGGCGAGCAACTTCATGGAGACACGATGATGGGGATCATGATGATGGAGATCATGGTGTCAAGCCGGTGACAAGATGATCATGGAGCCCCAAGATGGAGATCAAAGGAGCTATGTGATATTGGCCATATCATGTCACTACTATTATTTGATTGCATTTGATGTTTATCATGTTTTGCATCTTGTTTACTTAGAACGACGGTAGTAAATAAGATGATCCCTCATAATAATTTCAAGAAAGTGTTCCCCCTGACTGTGCACCGTTGCGACAGTTCGTTGTTTCAATGCACCATGTGATGATCGGGTGTTTGATTCAAAACGTTCACATACAACAGGTGTAAGACAGATTTACACATCCAAACACTTAGGTTGACTTGACGAGCCTAGCATGTGTATAGACATGGCCTCGGAACATAGAAGACCAAAAGGTCGAACATGAGTCGTATAGAAGATACGATCAACATGAAGATGTTCACCGACGTTGACTAGTCCGTCTCACGTGATGATCGGACACGGCCTAGTTGACTCGGATCATGTTATACTTAGATGACGAGAAGAGGGATGTCTATCTAAGTGGCAGTTCATTAAATAATTTGATTAGATGAACTTAATTATCATGAACTTAGTATAAAATCTTTACAATATGTCTTGTAGATCAAATGGCCAACGTAGTCCTCAACTTCAACGCGTTCCTAGAGAAAACCAAGCTAAAAGACGATGGCAGCAACTATCCGGACTGGGTCCGGAACCTGAGGATCATCCTCATAGCTGTCAAGAAAGATTATGTCCTACAAGCACCGCTGGGTGACGCATCTGTTCTCCCTGCAGAACAAGACGTTATGAACGCTTGGCAGGCACGTACCGATGACTACTCCCTCGTTCAGTGCGGCATGCTTTACAGCCTAGAGTCGAGGCTCCAAAAGCATTTTGAGAGACATGGAGCATATGAGATGTTCGAAGAGCTGAAAATGGTTTTCCAAGCTCATGCCCGGGTCGAGAGATATGAAGTCTCCGACAAATTCTTCAGCTGTAAGATGGAGGAAAATAGTTCTGTCAGTGAGCACATACTCACTATGTCTGGGTTACATAACCGCTTGACTCAGCTGGGAGTTAATCTCCCGGATGATGCGGTCATTGACAGAATCCTCCAGTCGCTTCCACCGAGCTACAAGAGCTTTGTGATGAACTTCAATATGCAGGGAATGGAAAAGACCATTCCTGAGGTATTTGAAATGCTGAAATCAGCAGAGGTAGAAGTCAAGAAGGAACATCAAGTGTTGATGGTCAATAAAACCACTAAGTTCAAGAAGGGCAAGGGTAAACAGAAATTCAAGAAGGACGGCAAGGGAGTTGCCGCCCCCGGCAAGCAAGCTGCTGGGAAGAAGCCAAAGAATGAACCCAAACCCGAGACCGAGTGCTTTTATTGTAAGGGAAGTGGTCACTGGAAGCGGAACTGCCCCAAATACTTAGCGGACAAGAAGGCCGGCAAAACAAAAGGTATATATGATATACATGTAATTGATGTGTACCTTACTAGTACCCGTAGTAGCTCCTGGGTATTTGATACCGGTGCAGTTGCTCACATTTGTAACTCAAAACAGGGGCTGCGGAATAAGCGGAGACTGGCAAAGGACGAGGTGACGATGCACATCGGGAATGGTTCCAAGGTCAATGTGATCGCCGTCGGCACGCTACCTCTATGTTTACCTTCGGGATTAGTTTTAAACCTTAATAATTGTTATTTAGTGCCAGCTTTGAGCATGAACATTGTATCGGGATCTCGTTTAATTCGAGATGGCTACTCATTTAAATCCGAGAATAATGGTTGTTCTATTTATATGAGAGATATGTTTTATGGTCATGCTCCTATGGTGAATGGTTTATTCTTAATGAATCTCGAGCGTAATGCTACACATATTCATAGTGTGAGTACCAAAAGATGTAAAGTTGATAATGATAGTCCAACATACTTGTGGCACTGCCGCCTTGGTCACATAGGTGTCAAACGCATGAAGAAGCTCCATGCAGATGGACTTTTAGAGTCTCTTGATTACGAATCATTTGACATGTGCGAACCATGCCTCATGGGTAAGATGACCAAGACTCCGTTCTCAGGAACAATGGAGCGAGCAACCAACTTATTGGAAATCATACATACTGATGTGTGCGGTCCAATGAGTGTTGAGGCTCGCGGTGGCTATCGTTATGTTCTCACCCTCACTGATGATTTGAGTAGATATGGGTATATCTACCTAATGAAACACAAGTCTGAAACCTTTGAAAAGTTCAAGGAATTTCAGAGTGAGGTTGAGAATCAACGTGACAGGAAAATCAAGTTTCTACGATCAGATCGTGGAGGAGAATACTTGAGTCACGAATTTGGCACACACTTAAGACAATGTGGAATAGTTTCACAACTCACGCCGCCTGGAACACCTCAGCGTAATGGTGTGTCCGAACATCGTAATCGCACTCTATTAGATATGGTGCGATCTATGATGTCTCTTACCGATTTACCGCTATCTTTTTGGGGCTATGCTTTAGAGACTGCCGCATTCACTTTAAATAGGGCTCCGTCGAAATCTGTTGAGACGACACTGTTTGAATTATGGTTTGGTAAGAAACCTAAGTTGTCGTTTCTGAAAGTTTGGGGATGCGATGCTTATGTCAAGAAACTTCAACCTGAAAATCTCGAACCCAAGTCGGAAAAATGCGTCTTCATAGGATACCCAAAAGAAACTATTGGGTATACCTTCTAACTCAGATCCGAAGGCAAGATCTTGTTGCCAAGAATGGGTCCTTTCTAGAGAAAGAGTTTCTCTCGAAAGAAGTAAGTGGGAGGAAAGTAGAGCTTGATGAAGTATTACCTCTTGAACCGGAAAATGGCGCAACTCAAGAAAATGTTCCTGAGGTGCCTGCACCGACTAGAGAGGAAGTTAATGATAATGATCAACATACTTCTGATCAATCTCCTACTGAAATTCGAAGGTCCACAAGGACACATTCCGCACCAGAGTGGTACGGCAACCCTGTCTTGGAAATCATGTTGTTAGACAACGGTGAACCTTCGAACTATGAAGAAGCGATGGTGGGCCCGGATTCCGACAAATGGCTAGAAGCCATGAAATCCGAGATAGGATCCATGTACGAAAACGAAGTATGGACTTTGACTGACTTGCTCGTTGAGCGGCGAGCCATAGAAAATAAATGGATCTTTAAGAGGAAGACAGACGCGGATGGTAATGTGACCATCTATAAAGCTCGGCTTGTCGCTAAGGGTTATCGACAAGTTCAAGGGGTTGACTACGATGAGACTTTCTCACCGGTAGCGTAGCTGAAGTCTGTCCGAATCATGTTAGCAATTGCCGCATTCTATGATTATGAAATATGGCAAATGGACGTCAAAACGGCATTCCTTAATGGTTTCCTTAAGGAAGAATTGTATATGATGCAGCCGGAAGGTTTTGTCGATCCTAAGAATGCTGACAAGGTGTGCAAGCTCCAACGCTCGATTTATGGGCTGGTGCAAGCATCTCGGAGTTGGAACATTCGCTTTGATGAGATGATCAAAGCGTTTGGGTTTACGCAGACTTATGGAGAAGCCTGCGTTTACAAGAAAGTGAATGGGAGCTCTGTAGCATTTCTCATACTATATGTAGATGACATACTCTTGATGGGAAATGATATAGAACTCTTGAATAAGAGTTTTTCAATGAAGGACCTTGGAGAAGCTGCTTATATATTAGGCATCAAGATCTATAGAGATAGATCAAGACGCCTCATAGGTCTTTCACAAAGCACATACCTTGATAAGATATTGAAGAAGTTCAATATGGATCAATCTAAGAAGGGGTTCTTGCCTGTGTTACAAGGTGTGAAATTGAGCTCAGCTCAATGTCCGACCACGGCAGAAGATATAGAAGAGATGAGTGTCATCCCCTATGCCTCAGCCATAGGTTCTATTATGTATGCCATGCTGTGTACCAGACCTGATGTAAACCTTGCCGTAAGTTTGGTAGGAAGGTACCAAAGTAATCCCGGCAAGGAACACTGGACAGCAGTCAACAATATCCTGAAGTACCTGAAAAGGACAAAGGAAATGTTTCTCGTTTATGGAGGTGACGAAGAGCTCGTCGTAAAGGGTTACGTTGACGCCAGCTTCGACACAGATCTGAATGACTCTAAGTCACAAATCGGATACGTGTATATTTTGAATGGTGGGGCAGTAAGCTGGTGCAGTTGCAAGCAGAGCGTCGTGGCGGGATCTACATGTGAAGCGGAGTACATGGCAGCCTCAGAGGTAGCACATGAAGCAATATGGGTGAAGGAGTTCATCACCGACCTAGGAGTCATACCCAATGCATCGGGGCCAATCAAACTCTTCTGTGACAACACTGGAGCTATTGCACTTGCCAAGGAGCCCAGGTTTCACAAGAAGACAAGGAACATCAAGCGTCGCTTCAACTCCATTCGTGAAAATGTTCAAGATGGAGACATAGAGATTTGTAAAGTACATACGGAGCTGAATGTAGCGGATCCGTTGACTAAACCTCTCCCTAGAGCAAAACATGATCAACACCAGAATTCCATGGGTGTTCGATTCATCACATTGTAACTAGATTATTGACTCTAGTGCAAGTGGGAGACTGTTGGAAATATGCCCTAGAGGCAATAATAAAAGCATTATTATTATATTTCCTTATTCATGATAATTGTCTTTATTCATGCTATAATTGTGTTATCCGGAAATCGTAATACATGTGTGAATAATAGACACCAACATGTCCCTAGTAAGCCTCTAGTTGACTAGCTCGTTGATCAACAGATAGTCATGATTTCCTGACTATGGACATGGGATGTCATTGATAACGAGATCACATCATTAGGAGAATGATGTGATGGACAAGACCCAATCCTAAACATAGCACAAGATCGTATAGTTCGTTTGCTAGAGTTTTCCAATGTCAAAGTATCTTTTCCTTAGACCATGAGATCGTGTAACTCCCGGATACCGTAGGAGTGCTTTGGGTGTGCCAAATGTCACAACGTAACTGGGTGACTATAAAGGTATACTACGGGTATCTCCGAAAGTGTCTGTTGGGTTGACATGGATCAAGACTGGGATTTGTCACTCCGTATGACGGAGAGGTATCACTGGGCCCACTCGGTAATGCATCATCATAATGAGCTCAAAGTGACCAAGTGTCTGGTCACGGGATCATGCATTACGGTACGAGTAAAGTGACTTGCTGGTAACGAGATTGAACGAGGTATTGGGATACCGACGATCGAATCTCGGGCAAGTAACATATCGATTGACAAAGGGAATTGCATACGGGGTTGATTGAATCCTCGACATTGTGGTTCATCCGATGAGATCATCGTGGAGCATGTGGGAGCCAACATGGGTATCCAGATCCCGCTGTTGGTTATTGACCGGAGAGTCGTCTCGGTCATGTCTGCTTGTCTCCCGAACCCGTAGGGTCTACACACTTAAGGTTCGGTGATGCTAGGGTTGTGAAGATGTGTATATGCAGTAACCCGAATGTTGTTCGGAGTCCCGGATGAGATCCCGGACGTCACGAGGAGTTCCGGAATGGTCTGGAGGTAAATAATTATATATAGGAAGTGCTGTTTCGGCCATCGGGACAAGTTTCGGGGTCACCGGTATTGTACCGGGACCACCGGAAGGGTCCTGGGGGTCCACCGGGTGGGGCCACCTATCCCGGGGGGGGCCCATGGGCTGAAGTGGGAGGGAACCCAGCCCAAAGTGGGCTGGGGCGCCACTCCCCTAGGGCCCATGCGGCTAGGGTTGAGGGGAAACCCTAAAGGGGGCGCCCCCTTGCTTGGGGGGCAAGCCCCCCACCCTTGGCCGCCGCCCCCCCAGGAGATTCCATCTCCTAGGGCCGGCGCCCCCCCTAGCACCCCTATATATAGTGGGGGAGAGGAGGGACTTCACACACCAGCCCCTGGCGCCTCCCTCTCTCCCCGTTACGTCTCTCTCTCGTAGTATAGGCGAAGCTCTGCTACTGTGACGCCCTGCATCCACCACCACGCCGTCGTGCTGCTGGATCTTCATCAACCTCTCCTTCCCCCTTGCTGGATCAAGAAGGAGGAGACGTCTCCTGTCCCGTACGTGTGTTGAACGCGGAGGTGCCGTCCGTTCGGCGCTTGGTCATCGGTGATTTGGATCACGTCGTGTACGACTACCTCATCCCCGTTCTTTGAACGCTTCCGCACGCGATCTACAAAGGTATGTAGATGCATCCGATGATTCGTTGCTAGATGAACTCCTAGATGGATCTTGGTGAAACGAGTAGGAAAATTTTTGTTTTCTGCAACGTTCCCCAACACCAATGACCCGCTCGATGAAGCGGGGAAATCATCATCGGCCGGACTGCGGGCAGTATGCGGCATTAGTAGGACACTATGTGACACGAAAGAAATTGCATATCAGGGATCCGGATACTTACGATCTCGCCGGAGGCCTGGCCCTTGAAGGCCACTCCTCGTCGCCAACGTCGGTGTTGGCGGAGCTGTCCGGGGGAATAGTTCTCCCCCTCTTGGACCCTTCGGCCTCCCCTGTTGGGAAAGCTTTCCTCTTCCTCTCTCCCCCCTCGGGGAGAGAGTATTCTTCCTCCTCCTCGTCTTCGGGGGAGGAGTCCGCCTCGTCGTCGGATGCCTGATTAAGGGAACTCTTTCGAGTGCCCGTGGCCACCTTCTTGGCTTTCTTCTCCGGCACCACGTGCGGTGCCGGAACCAGCAGCCCCGCTAGACGGGCATCCACTGGGTCTTCTGGCATGGGAGCCGGGCAGATGAGCTGCTCGGCCTTCTTCGTCCATTCCTGTCAAAGGATAAGGGAGATTGAAACCCTCTTAGAATCAATCTATTTACAACAAGTGTCCCGTAAAGGGGTAGAATCACTTACCTCGTCAGCCGGATGCTGCGAGTGAAATCCAAGATCTTCCGTCGCGGATGCGGGGGCTTCGGCGCCCTTAAACAGCACCCTCCAGGCGCCTTCGTACATCGCGTCGAAGAGCCCGCTCAGCGCCTGGTGCTGTTCCGGATCGAACTCCCACAGATTGAATGCCCGTTCTTGGCATGGGAGGATCCGACGGACGAGCATGACTTGGACCACGTCGACGAGCCTGAGCTTCTTGCTCACAAGCTTCTGGATACAGGCTCGGAGTCCCGTCAGCTCCTTCGGATTACCCCACAGCAAGCCTGAGGGAGTCCTGGACTAGGGGGTGTCGGACAGCCGGACTATCGTCGTCCGCCGGACTCCAAGACTACGAAGATGCAAGATTGAAGACTCCGTCCCGTGTCCGGATGGGACTTTCCTTGGCGTGGAAGGCAAGCTTGGCAATACGGATATGTAGATCTCCTACCATTGTAACCGACTCTGTGTAACCCTAGCCTCCTCCGGTGTCTATATAAACCGGAGGGCTTTAGTCCGTAGGACACAACATACATTACAACAATCATACCATAGGCTAGCTTTAGGGTTTAGCCTCCTTGATCTCGTGGTAGATCCACTCTTGTACTACCCATATCATCAATATTAATCAAGCAGGACGTAGGGTTTTACCTCCATCAAGAGGGCCCGAACCTGGGTAAAACACCGTGTCCCTTGTCTCCTGTTACCATCTGCCTAGACGCACAGTTCTGGACCCCCTACCCGAGATCCGCCGGTTTTGACACCGACATTGGTGCTTTAATTGAGAGTTCCTCTGTGTCGTCACCGATAGGCTCCATGGCATCTTCAATCAACAACGCTGTCCATGGTGAGACTTTTCTCCCCGGACAGATCTTCGTATTCGGCGGCTTCGCACTGCGGGCTAATTCACTTGGCCATCTGGAGCAGATCAAAAGCTACGCCCCTGGCCATCAGGTCAGATTCGGAAGCCTAAACTTCATAGCCGACATCCGCGGGGACTTGATCTTCGACGGGCTCGAGCCAAAGCCAGGCGCGCCGCACTGTGGCGATGTGCATGATCTAGCTCTACCGCCGAACAGTGCCTTGGAGGCCGCACACGAATCCGCTTCGGCCCTTAGTCCGGAGCCGATCGCCCAGATTGAGGACCGGTGGATGGACACCACCTCAGGGGCTTCAACTTCCATGGCGATGGAGCCGAACACTAACCTTGTCCCTCGCGAAACTCGTGATTCCGAGGTGCCGGACTCCTTGCCAGACTCCGGACCTCCGACGCCCCTACCCATCGAATCAGATTGGGCGCCAGTTATGGAATTCACCGCCGCGGACATCTTCCAATACTCACCCTTTGGCGACATCCTAAATTCGCTAAAGCATCTCTCGCTATCGGGAGAGTCCTGGCCGGACTATGGCCAGGATGGTTGGGATACGGACGACGAAGAAATTCAGAGCCCACCCACCACCCACTTTGTAGCCACTGTCGACGATCTTACCGACATGCTAGACCACGACTCCGAAGACATCGACGGCATGGACGACGATGCCGGAGACGAACAAGAACTAGCGCCTATAAGGCACGTAAAAACCACCTCGTCAAATGACGTATACATGGTGGATACCCCAAAAGAAAGCGACAACAAGGACCAACGGGGCACGGTAGAAGATAATCCCGCTGACAAACAACGAAAACAGCGACGCAGACGCCGCCCTAAGTCCCGCCTCGACAACAACAGCGCTCTTAATGACCCAGCAATACAGCAGGGCAAACCAGTGGACGACAACAAGCAACCGTCCAAACAAGACGAGTCAGATAATCACTCCGGGCCCGGCGGAAAAAATAGTCCGGACGATCTTACGCCGGACACACCGCTGGAGAATAAAAACCTCCGAAAAAGACTCGTCGCCACCGCAAGAAGTTTGAAAAAGGAAAAACGGAAGCTCAAAACAGCGGAAGATACACTCAGAATGAGATGGAGCAAAGTGCTCAAAACCGCAGACAAATACGGCAACGGCCATCAATCAAAGAACTACTCGAAGCGCAAGCTACTGCCAGAATTTGATGAGGAGGCCATAGAGCCCCCACTGTCAAAAAACAAAGAAGCCGCCTGGTTGGATAGACGGCCAGATGATAGGCCGAAATCTGAAAGCGGTGCCGCATATAAACCGACTAACAACCGTGGAAGGACAGATGGCCCAACCAGGTCCATTTACGGGCCAAAGAAGAGGGCCCCAGGAGGCAATACAACACGCCAAGTGTCCGAAGACATCGGTGCACCCAAATACAGGGGTGCCGCACACCCACTATGTTTCACCAACGAGGTGTTGGATCACGAATTCCCAGCAGGGTTTAAACCCATAAACATAGAGGCCTACGACGGAACAACAGACCCTGGAGTCTGGATAGAAGATTATATACTACACATACACATGGCCAGAGGAGACGATCTCCACGCCATAAAATACCTACCCCTCAAGCTCAAAGGGCCAGCCCGTCATTGGCTCAAAAGCCTCCCAGAAAACACTGTTGGAAGTTGGGAAGAGCTCGAGGACGTGTTTAGAACAAATTTTCAAGGAACTTATGTCCGCCCTCCGGATGCAGACGATCTAAGTCATATAACTCAACTGCCCGGAGAGTCAGCGAGCAAATTCTGGAACAGGTTCCTCACCAAAAAGAACCAAATAGTCGACTGTCCGGACGCCGAAGCCTTAGCAGCTTTTAAACACAACGTTCGAGAGGAATGGCTCGCCAGACACCTCGGCCAAGAGAAGACGAGGACAATTTCCGTGCTAACAAGCCTCATGACCCGCTTTTGTGCGGGAGAGGATAGCTGGCTGGCAAGATGCAGCACCAGCGACCCAAGTACATCCGAGATCAGAGATGGAAACGGAAAATCACGGCGCAGAAAAGAGCAGCGCCGGAATAAAGAGAAAAGCCCAAAGGGCACGGCAGTCAACGCCGGATTCAAAAGCTCGCGGCCAAACAACAAAACGCCGCCCCTTAAGGATAACAGCGATGAGCTATCCAGTTTAAACAAGATTTTGGGTCGGATATGTCAAATCCACAGTACCCCCGGAAGGCCTGCAAACCACACCCACCGAGATTGTTGGGTTTTCAAACAGTCCGGTCAGCTAAACGCCGAACACATGGGGCTCGACGCATCAAGCGAAGATGATGACAAACCCCACCAGCAGAGCACCGGAAAACAAAAGACTTTCCCACAAGAGGTCAAAGCAGTAAACTCACTTCATGTGATAATACGGAAAAATAATGCAGCACCCTCTAAAAAGGGTCTCGCACGGTCCAACCCAGCGGAACATAGAGATTGGACATCAAGACCAATCACTTTCGACCACCTGGATTATTCCAGAAGCGTTCGAAACGCAGGATGGACTGCCCTGATATTGGATCCTATAATCGACGGACTACAATTTACACAAGTCCTGATGGACGGAGGCAGCGACTTAAACCTGCTGTATCCAAACACAATCCGCAAGTTGGGGATAGACCTTACTAAAATTCGGCACAGCCGCACTTCCTTCAAAGGAGTGACGCCAGGCCCTTACGCCAAGTGCACAGGCTCCCTATTACTAGAAGTTGTGTTCGGATCACCGAACAACTTTCGACGCGAAAAACTAATCTTTCATATCGTCCCATTTAAAAGTGACTATCAAGCACTCCTGGGACGAGAGGCTTTTGTCCGCTTCAACGCCATACCACATTACGCGTCTCTTACAATCAAGATGCCCGGTCCACACGGCGTCATTTCAGTGCGAGGGTCATTTAAAGACCCCGGACACGGTCAGACGAGTCCGGCATAAGTAAGCTAGGGGCTCCCTAGCCGCACATCCCTTTACAATGGGCTGCGCGCACAAGCAACAGCAAGCTCACACAGACTCCGCCAAGTGCACAAGCAACAGCAAGCTTCCTTAGTATATATTTTTTGCACAAGTTCCTTTCAAGCTAAGTTCCTCTCTTTTTACAGATGAACAACATGCACACCCGTCCAGGATAACGGCACAATGGAGACACAGGCGCAGACGTGCAGTAGCGACCCGTCGCGAGGATTCTTTTCAGATTAAGACCCTGCGTAAACCTTTTTTACTGTCTCTTGTTGTTACAATCCCTTGGTTTCTCATTATAACCAAAGCGGAGCCTGACGTTTTGGCATCGGCCGCATCAGAAGACCATGCCCGTACCTGGACACTAGGGGCTTAGGGCATCGTTCTACCCATTATTACAAAGACCGAACACCTTAGGGAGTGTTCGGCGTCTCGAGTTAGGCCTTATATGCATCAGCTCCGAATCATGTCTTTGGTCAAATGTTGGGTTTGCCCGGCTCCTGTGTTTTGCTGCCTTACGTTCCGTATCGTCGGCTAACGCGGCACCAGGAGAACTACTGCGATTGTGCCCCAGTTCGGCTGGGCGAGCACCTCAGTAGAGAAAGCCGAAAACTGACTGTCATGATACAGCGAGAGACTGGTCAACCACTCGATCGACTACCGGAATGTTTAGGATTCCCCGCTTTGACGAAGGACCGTTTCCCGGTCAGGCACACACGCGCCCCGAATTCGGAGAAGCATGGTGCCCCAAGGGGCTATATAGTAGCCCCACCCTCGAACTCCGCTGGCTAAGTGAAAGTGATAAAGCATCATAGTCCGGATTGCCTCGTTCGCTACGCTACCACCTCCTTAACAGGACCGAGACGTCGGATTAAGTGTGAAAACGCGCTCTTTAATGCGAACACCCCCACACCTTGTGCGTGGGGGCTGAAGCCGAAGACTGCAATCTTTCAGGTTATACAAATGTATACGTAAATGGCCGCATCGGAGATATTTTAACACTTGGAACGCACAAGTATAAAAAGCGGTTACATCATAATCATTGTCTTACAAGATAAAACGTTCATTTGAACGTGACATTTTTTGAGCACTACGACTCTATTACACGAGCGCCACGCATAACTTCCCCAAAATAGTGCTCGGCGGGTAACCGGCTTTCGTACGAACCCTGGGCGGCAATAGCGGTGGCATCCATCTCTGTCCAATGTGTTTTAACATGGGCAAGGGCCATCCGCGCGCCTTCTATGCAGGCCGACCGCTTCATCTCCTTGATGTGCGGCACCGCTCCAAGAAATTGCTGCAATAAGCCGAAATTGCTCGTCGCCTTGGGTCTCTCTGGCCAAACATGAGCCACGATATCAGTCATGGCAAGTCCGGACAATCTATTTAGCTCAGCCCATTCGGCCAACCGATCGGTCAACGGAAGTGAACGATCCGAACTATGGAATTGAGACCAAAATAGCTCTTCTGTCTTGTGATCCTTCTGGCTCCGGAAGTGCTCAACGGCATCAGCCGCACTTGCCGCTAAGTCCATATATGGATCCTCCGGACCCCACAGCTGGCCAAGTTGGGCATATTTTTGATCCGTAAACCGGCGACGCAGCAAAAACGGCTTGCCAGCCACAATCTCTCCGGACTGGCGCAGCTCCTCCCTCATAGCCCGCATTGCAGAACGGGCATCCTTGGTCTCGGCGGTGGCCTTCCCTAGGTTTTCCCGCTCCGATAAGCGCTCCTTTTCAAGAGCCTCGTTGCGGTCGGCAACATCTTTTAATTTCACGGCCAATTCGGCCATCTTCTCCCAGCTTAGGCAGTGTGCAGCCTTTTCGGCTTCCAACTCCTCGGCCGCCCTCAAGGCAGCCACATCACTCCTTCGGGCTTGCTCCTTAGCTTGAGCAAGCTCGGCCCGAAGGCTCTCCACAGCAGCAGCACCGTCTGTATCACAGCATATACATTATCAGAGGCGGGCTTCGACTCCCTTAAATAAGTGACTGCGGAGAATCCATTTACCTTGCGACTCGTCAAGTCGCCGGTTGACAAGTGTGATGTCTGCATCCGCCACGTCAAGTTGCCGCATTAACTCGGCAACCCCACTAGTCCGGCTAGCCCCTGGACTATCCGCCACCTGCATATAAACAGCGACATTCATTACCTGAGATTTTGATCCTCGGCACGCCATCGCTTTCGACAACCTACCGAGTCTCAGGGGCTACTATCTATACAGGACGCACTTCTATGTGCCGAACTGTCAAAAAGGTGCGTCGTTCTTGCGTACCTCAAATCCCGTCAGTAAACTCCTGATGGCATTATGCAATCCGCTTTCGGCGGACGAAATCCTTCCAATCACCATACGCATCAAAGCACGGTGATCTTCTGAGATGGACGCCCTCTCAAGTAGATTCTTCAGCTCCCCCGGCCGGACACTAGTGGGCGCCGAACTCTCCGGCCCCTCCGGACTCTGGGATACCCTCCGTGACGATACTTCTGGCTCGTCTGCCTTATCCGATGGCGCAGCAGACGGAGGCGTTTCGCTCTCCATCATCTCCGGACGAAGATCCCCCGAAGACGAACTCATCTGAGAAGGCCGCAGATCCGAACTGCAAGGTAAAAATTTCGGTCATCCACAGAAGCACAGGTAGGGGTATTTTCTCATTAATGAACCCCCCTTTTTTACTCACGGCTCGCTGGAGGGCTGATCCTTTAGAGACGATTGTACGTCCGGACATCCCCCGGACGCAGGACCCTCCGGTAAGGACTTCTTCCCCCGCTTAGGGGCTTTGGCCTCCGGGTCTTCGGAGGCGGTCCTCTTCTCCCCCTGGAAGGAGGGATTGTCGATCCCCCCCGCTTCAGGCGCCCCCTTGGGCGAGGTGATAGCTCTTCTATTTTCCCCATCGCCCCCTTCTACGGGCGCGGCCTCCAACATTCTGACTAGCACGGGCTCCGGTGCGGTCTCTGGGAGGGGGGCCGAACACCTTATCAGCTTCGATCACGCTACCCACTCTTGATGAAGAAGTAATGGGTCAGGAGGCGAACTCTAGAAAAGCAAATAAACAGAACGTCCGGACTCTGAGCTACTTACCCGAGTATCCGGGCGATTGCAGCTTAAGCCTGCGTCCTCGGTCAATTCCGGACACACTACCTGCGGTCCGAAGAACAACTTGGACATCTCCATGGGTGTTGTGCCCATGAAGTGCTGGAGAATTTGTGGTCCCTCCGGATTGAACTCCCATAACCGGAGAGGACGGCATTTGCAGGGCAGAAGACGCCTGATTAGCATAACCTGCATCACCACCACCAGATTAATCTCCCTCGCCTGGAGGTCTCGAATCCGGCCCTGCAATAAGGGCGCGTCTTCGGACGGCCCCCAATTGAGCCCTTGGTTGACCCACGACATCAGTCGGCGTGGAGGTCCCGGGCGGAATGAAGGCGGCGGCTTTTGCTTGCTGCCCTTCGGAGCGGTGATGTAGAACCACTCCTGCTGTCACAAGCCGAGCTCCTCTTGGAAGGAGCCCTCGGGCCACGGGGCATCGGCCCTTCTGCTTATGGCCGCCCCGCCGCACTCCGCTTGACGCCCCCCGATCATCTTCGGCTCCACATTGAAGGTCTTCAGCCATAGGCCGAAGTGGGGGGGTGACGCGGAGGAAGGCTTCGCAGACGATAATGAACGCGGAGATATGGAGGATGGACTCCGGAGCCAATTCATGAAAATCCAGCCCGTAGTAGAACATGAGCCCTCTCACGAAGGGGTCCGTCGGGAAGCCTAAACCCCGACAGAGGTGGGATACGAAGACGACGTATTCACCGGGCTCGGGAGTGGGCACGGCCTGCCCTCGGACGTGGGCAACCTGTGCGAAATCTCGTAGGACAAGTACTTGGCCTCACGCAGCTTTAGCACGTCCTCCTCCGTAACGGAGGAGGGCATCCACCGACCCTGAAGGTCGGAGCCGGACATGGTTGAAGATCCGAAGCGCTCGAATCTGGGGCTCTGGGTGTTGGAACTGGGAGCAAGGAGAGGATTCGATGGAAGATTAAGAGAAAGAAACAAGCCTTGGTCCCCTTATAAAGGGGGAAAATACCAAGAGCCATCTCCGTGACCGTTCGTGATTCACCTTCGATAGAGGAGACATGGCGACGAGCGCGGTTGGGTTACCCACGTCCGTATTGATGAGAACCCCGGAATAAGGGGAGCACGATCTCTGCTTCGACAAGACGTGCCAAGGAAACCGCTTCGCTAAACGTGCTGAGGTGGTATAATAAAAAACGATTCAAGTAAAGGCCTGGTAGCGGTGTGATGTCATGCCGCAAAATACGTCAGCAGATTGGATTTATGTGCATTATTCTCTCTACGGTAGAATGTGGAATTTATTTTGCAGAGCCGGACACTATCCTGGTGTTCATGATCTTCTCTGGTTTATTCAAGGGAGGAACCCACCTTGCAATGCCGAACTTTACGCGCGCCGGACTTATCGTCATTGAAGCCTGGTTCAGGGGCTACTGAGGGAGTCCTGGACTAGGGGGTGTCCGGACAGCCGGACTATCGTCGTCCGCCGGACTCCAAGACTACGAAGATGCAAGATTGAAGACTCCGTCCCGTGTCCGGATGGGACTTTCCTTGGCGTGGAAGGCAAGCTTGGCAATACGGATATGTAGATCTCCTACCATTGTAACCGACTCTGTGTAACCCTAGCCTCCTCCGGTGTCTATATAAACCGGAGGGCTTTAGTCCGTAGGACACAACATACATTACAACAATCATACCATAGGCTAGCTTTAGGGTTTAGCCTCCTTGATCTCGTGGTAGATCCACTCTTGTACTACCCATATCATCAATATTAATCAAGCAGGACGTAGGGTTTTACCTCCATCAAGAGGGCCCGAACCTGGGTAAAACATCGTGTCCCTTGTCTCCTGTTACCATCCGCCTAGACGCATAGTTCGGGACCCCCTACCCGAGATCCGCCGGTTTTGACACCGACAAAGCCCTTCTCTTTCCAGGAGGTGTGCTGCGTAGGGATACAACATCTAAACTCGGGGGCCGCCGCCCACGTAGGGTCGCGTGGCTCGGTGATATAGAACCACCCCGATTGCCACCCCTTGACGAAGTCCACGAAGGCCCCTTCGAACCAGAGGACGTTGGGCATCTTGCCCAACATGGCGCCTCCGCACTCCGCCTGCGTGCCCTTCACTACCTTCGGCTTGACGTTGAAGGTCTTTAGCCACAAGCCGGAGTGGGTCCGAATGCAGAGGAGGGCCTCGCACACGACGATAAACGCCGAGATGTTGAGGATGAAGTTCGGCGCCAGATCGTGGAAATCCAGGCCGTAGTAGAACATGAGCCCCCGGACAAAGGGGTGAAGTGGAAAGCCCAGTCCGCGGAGGAAGTGGGGAAGGAAAACGACCCTCTCATGGGGCCCGGGGGTAGGGATGAGCTGCCCCTCGTCGGGCAGCAGGTGCGCGATATCGCCGGAAAGGTATCCGGCGCTGCGCAGCTTGGTGATATGCTCCTCCTTAATGGTGGAAGCCAACCATTTGCCTCCCCCTACGGACATGGTCGGGGAAGGTTAAGATGAGATGCGCGAGCTTGGGCGTTGGAGCTTGAGTGCGCGGAGGTGGATAAGCAAAGGAGGAAGAAGGCGTGGGTGAAAAGGTGAATCCTTATCCCTTATATATAGGCGGGCGAAGACTATGCGTCCACCACCAGCCTGGTAAAACTCGCTTATCTCCCAAGCGCCACCATCAATGGCGCGGTTGGGTTACCCACGTCCGTATTGATGAGAATCCCGGAATAAGGGGAACACGATCTCTGCTTCGACAAGACGTGCCAAGGAAACCGCTTCGCTAAACGTGCTGAGGTGGTATAATAAAAAACGATTCAAGTAAAGGCTTGGTAGTGGCGTGACGACATGCCGCAAAATACGTCAGCAGATTGGACTTGTGTACATTTTATTCTCTCTGCGGTGGAATGTGGAATTTATTTTGCAGAGCCGGACACTATCCTGGTGTTCATGATCTTCTCTGGATTATTCAAAGGAGGAACCCGCCTTGCAATGCCGAACATTATGCGCGCCGGACTTATTGTCATTGAAGCCTGGTTCAGGGGCTACTGAGGGAGTCCTCGACTAGGGGGTGTCCGGACAGCCGGACTATCATCGTCCGCCGGACTCCAAGACTACGAAGATACAAGATTGAAGACTCCGTCCCGTGTCCGGATGGGACTTTCCTTGGCATGGAAGGCAAGCTTGGCGATACGCATATGTAGATCTCCTACCATTGTAACCGACTCTGTGTAACCCTAGCCTTCTCCGGTGTCTATATAAACCGGAGGGCTTTAGTCCGTAGGACACAACATACATTACAACAATCATACCATAGGCTAACTTTAGGGTTTAGCCTGCTTGATCTCGTGGTAGATCCACTCTTGTACTACCCATATCATCAATATTAATCAAGTAGGACATAGGGTTTTACCTCCATCAAGAGGGCCCGAACCTGGGTAAAACATCGTGTCCCTTGTCTCCTGTTACCATCCGCCTAGACGCACAGTTCGGGACCCCCTACCCGAGATCCGCCGGTTTTGACACCGACAATCCCCCTCCGGCAGGGTGCCGAAATAGGGTCCCGATTGGTTTTTGGTGGCTACAGAGGCTTGCGGAGGTGGAACTCCCGATCTATCTTCTGTTCTGGAAGTTTTAGGGTACGTAGGTATATATGGGTGCAGGGGGTACGTCGGTGGACCTCCGGGCTGCTCACGAGGTAGGGGGGCACACCCTCCACCCTCGTGGGCAGCACAGGACTCCCCTGGCGTGCACTCCAAGCCCATCAGGTTGGTTTCCTTCCAAAATTAACTTCTCCAGTTGATTTCGTTCCGTTTTGACTCCGTCTGATATTCCTTTTCCTCAAAACACTAAAATAGGCATAAAACAACAAATCTGGGCTGGGCCTCCGGTTAATAGGTTAGTCCGAAAAATAATATAAAAGTGGATAATAAACCCCAATATTGCCTAAAACAGTAGATAAAGTAGCATGGAGCAATCAAAAATTATAGGTACGCTGGAGACGTATCAAGCATCCCCAAGCTTAATTCCTGCTCGTCCTCAAGTAGGTAAATGATAAAAAGGAATTTTTGATGCGGAGTGATACTTTGGCATAATTTCAATGTAAATCTTCTTAATTGTGATATGAATATTCAGATCCGAAAGATTCAAGACAAAAGTTCATATTGACATAAAAATAATAATACTTCAAGCATACTAATCAAAGCAATCATGTCTTCTCAAAACAACATGGCCAAAGAAAGTTCATCCCTACAAAATCATATAGTTAGGCTATGCTTCATTTTTGTCACACAAAGATGTTCCCAACTTCTATACCCCCGATGACAAGCCAAGCAATTGTTTCATACTTAAATAATCTCAAACTTTTTCAACCTTCACGCAATACATGAGCGTGAGCCATGGATATAGCACTATGGGTGGAATAGAATATGATGATGGGGATTGTGTGGAGAAGACAAAAAAGGAGAAAGTCTCATATTGACGAGGATAATCAACGGGCTATGGAGATGCCCATCAATTGATGTCAACATGAGGAGTAGGGATTGCCATGCAACGGATGCACTAGAGCTATGAATGCTCAACAAAAGAAAACTAGTGGGTGTGCATCCAACTTGCTTGCTCACGAAGACCTAGGGCATTTGAGGAAGCCCATCGTAGGAATATACAAGCCAAGTTCTATACTGAAAAGTTCCCACTAGTATGAAAAAGACAACTTATGAGACTCACTACATGAAGAACAAGGTGCTACTTTGAAGCACAATATATGAGACTCACTACATGAAGAACAAGGTGCTACTTTGAAGCACAAGTGTGGAAAAGAGATAGTAGCATTGCCCTTTTTATTTTTATTTTTATTTTTTTTGGGCCTTTCCCTTTTTTTGGGCCTTTCTTTTTTTTATTTGGCCTTTTTTTATTTGGGCAATGCTCTAATAATGATGATCATCACACTTTCATTACAACATATGAATTACAACTCGAAACTAGAACAAGATATGACTCTAAATGAATGCCTCCGGCGGTGTGCCGGGATGGTGCAATGAATCAAGAGTGACATGTATGAAAAATAATGCATGGTGGTTTTGCCACAAATACGATGTCAACTACATGATCATGCAATGGCAATATGACAAAAGTAATGTATGTCATGAATATGATGATGGAAGTTGCATGGCAATATATCTCGGAATGGCTATGGAAATGCCATGATAGGTAGGTATGGTGGCTGTTTTGAGGAAGATATAAGGAGGTTTATGTGTGATAGAGCGTATCGTATCACGGGGTTTGGATGCACCGGCGAAGTTTGCACCAACTCTCAAGGTGAGAAAGGGCAATGCACGGTACCGAAGAGGCTAGCAAAGGCGGAAAGGTGAGAGTGCGTATAATCCATGGACTCAACATTAGTCAAAAGAACTGATATACTTATTGCAAAAATTTAGAAGTCATCAAAAACCAAGTACTACGCGCATGCTCCTAGGGGGATAGATTGGTAGGAAAAGACCATCGCTCTTCCCCGACCGCCATTCATAAGGATGCACAAGCCAGGTACACTTCATGTTTCAAATTTGTTACACAACTTTAACCATACGTGCATGCTACGGGACTTGCAAACTTCAACACAAGCATTTCTCAAATTCACAATTACCCAAGTAGCACAACTTTGATATTATCACCTCCATATCTCAAAACAATTATGAAGCATCAAACTTATCTTAGTATTCAACTCACTCAAAAGAAAGTTTCACATATCTTGAATACCAAGTATATTAACATTAAGCAAATCACCATGCTATTAACGACTCTCAAAATAATATAAGTGAAGCATGAGAGATCAATAGTTTCTTTAAAACAAATCTACCACCGTGCTCTAAAAGATATAAGTGAAGTACTAGAGCAAAAATTATCACGCTCAAAAGATATAAGTGAAGTACTATGAGCAAAAACTATCAAGCTCAAAAGATATAAGTGAAGCACATAGAGTATTCTAGCAAATTCCAATTTGTGTAAGGCTCTCTCTCATTAAAGAATTTCAGATCTTGATACTTATTCAAACAGCAAGCAAAGCTAAAGAAAACTACATTGCAAGGATAGCACAACTCATGTGAAGAAGCAAAAACTTAGGCTCAACCGATACTAACCGATAGTTGTTGAAGAAGAAAGGTGGGATGCCTACCGGGGCATCCCCAAGCTTAGATGCTTGAGACTTCTTGAAATATTATCTTGGGGTGCCTTGGGCATCCCCAAGCTTGAGCTTTTGTGTCTCCTTAATTCCTCTCATATCATGGTTTCTCTTTTTATCAAAAGCTGCATTCACAACAAACTCAACAAGAACTCGTGAGATAGGTTAGTATAAACCAATGCAAAACCTTATCATATTATACTGTATAAAATCACTTAAATTATTATTCAACATTGCATACTAAATGCCTCTGTATATTTAATACTCCTATCCTCAAATAGAATCATTAAACAAGCAAACATACGCAAACGATGCAACCATAACAGCAATCTGCCAAAACAGTACAGTCTGTAAAGAATGCAAGAGTATCAATACTTCCCTGGCCCCAAAAATTATGAACTAAAATTCCCACCGTAATAAATTTATCAGAGCTCAATATGCAAAAAGATTAAACGTTAGAACATGCACTGACTTTTCTAGGGAATTTTTGCAACAGCAGTAAACTTTCTGTTTTCAAACAGCAACATGCAAACTAGCAAAATAAGCATGGCAAAGGCTATCCTTGACTTTTTTATTGAAACTAAAGAGGCAAAACACAATTCTAACTAACATCAAGCAAAACTAACAAAATAAATTGACTCTCCAAGCAAAACACATATCATGTGGCGAATAAAAATATAGCTCCAAGTAAAGTTACCGATGAACGAAGACGAAAGAGGGGATGCCTTCCGGGGCATCCCCAAGCTTAGTTGCTTGGTTGTCCTTGAATATTAACTTGGGGTGCCTTGGGATTCCCAAAGCTTAGGCTCTTTCCACTCCTTATTCCATTGTCCTTCATATCGTTACCCAAAACTTAAAAACTTCAACCACACAAAACTCAAAACAAAACTCGTAAGCTCCGTTAGTATAAGAAAATAAAACCACCACTTAGGTACTGTAATGAACTCATTCTAAATTCATATTGGTGTAATATCTACTGTACGCCAACTTATATATGGTTCATACCCTCCGATACTACTCATAGATTCATCAAAATAAGCAAACAACACATAGAAAACAGAATCTGTCAAAAATAGAACAGTCTGTAGTAATCTATATAAAACGTATACTTCTGGGACTCCAAAAATTATGAAATAAATTGCTGGACCTGAGAAATTTTTCTATTAATCATCTTCAAAAAGAATCAACCTAAAAGAACTCTCCAGTAAAAAATGGCAGCTAATCTCGTGAGCGCTAAAGTTTCTGTTTTTCACAGCAAGATCACATAAACTTCACCCAAGTCTTCCCAAAGGTTCTACTTGGCACTTTATTGAAACAAAAGCTATAAAACATGATTAATCCAGTAGCATAATCATGTGGACACACAAAAACAGTAAGGATAAATATTGGGTTGTCTCCCAACAAGCGCTTTTCTTTAATGCCTTTTAGCTAGGCATGATGATGACAATGATGCTCACATAAAAGATAAGAATTGAAACATAACGGGAGCATCATGAAGCATATGACTAGCACATTTAAGTATAACCCACTTCCTATGCATAGGAATTTTGTGAACAAACAACTTATGGGAACAATAATCAACAAGCATAGGAAGGTAACACAAGCATAGCTTCAAGAATTTAAGCACATAGAGAGGAAACTTGATATTATTGCAACTCCTACAAGCATATGTTCCTCCCTCATAATAATTTTCAGTAGCATCATGAATGAATCCAACAATATAACCAGCACCTAAAGCATTCTTTTCATGATCTACTAGCATAGAAAATTTACTACTCTCCACATAAGCAAACTTCTTCTTTATAGCATACGTATCATCACAATAATCATCATAGATAGGAGGCATGCTTTCATCATAGTAAATTTGCTCATCAAAGCTTGGGGGACAAAAAATATCATCTTCATCAAACATAGCTTCCCCAAGCTTGTGGCTTTGCATATCATTAGCATCATGGATATTCAAGGAATTCATACTAACAACATTGCAATCATGCTCATCATTCAAAGATTTAGTGCCAAACAATTTAGAGATTACTTCTTCTAGCACTTGAGCACAATTATCCTTTCCATCATACTCACGAAAGATATTAAAAAGACGAAGCGTATGAGACAAACTCAACTCCATTTTTTTTGTAGTTTTCCTTTATAAACTAGACTAGTGCTAAAACAAGAAACAAAAAGATTCAATTTCAAGATCTAAAGATATACCTTCACTTACCTAGCCTCCCCGGCAACGGCGCCAGAAAAGAGCTTGATGTCTACTACACAACTGAGGGAGTCCTGGACTAGGGGGTGTCCGGCAGCCGGACTATCATCGTCCGCCAGACTCCAAGACTACGAAGATGCAAGAATGAAGACTCCGTCCCGTGTCCGGATGGGACTTTCCTTGGCGTGGAAGGCAAGCTTGGCGATACGGATATGTAGATCTCCTACCATTGTAACCGACTCTGTGTAACCCTAGCCCTCTCCGGTGCCTATATAAACCGGAGGGCTTTAGACCATAGGACACAAACATACATTACAACAATCATACCATAGGCTAGCTTTAGGGTTTAGCCTCCTTGATCTCGTGGTAGATCCACTCTTGTACTACCCATATCATCAATATTAATCAAGGAGGACGTAGGGTTTTACCTCCATCAAGAGGGCCCGAACCTAGGTAAAACATCGTGTCCCTTGTCTCTTGTTACCATCCGCCTAGACGCACAGTTCGGGACCCCCTACCCGAGATCTGTCGGTTTTGACACCGACATTGGTGCTTTCACTGAGAGTTCCTCTGTGTCTTCACCGATAGGAAGGATGCCTCCACCCATCTTCAAGGACGGTATTTTCGCCAAAGGGGCCTTGGCCACCGGCCAAACTATCTGGCTAGGTGGTTTTCTCATGACCGCCTGTCCGACCACTGCTTCGACAATGACTTCTCAAGTCGTCAAAAGCAATCTCCACGCCAGCTCAGAATTCGCCGAGCGGCTGGATCCGAGAGAGCTCTCGTCTGTCAACAAACTCTTGGATCGCATCGCCGCCCTGGGAGTCGCTACGAACTACAATCAGATTGGGCTTAAAACCGATCTGAGAGAGATTAACTCTCCCTAGGTCACCCACCACGTCGTAGTGGTAGAGGAACAATGCGGCGACTTTCCTCCTGTATTAAAAACTAGACATGTCCGGGCTCCCGAACCCTCCCCGCCGGATTTCCGCGGGGGAACGGACTTCGATCGAGCACTGAACTTAAAGTCAGGCATCATACCGGACTCGTTGGACAAGTCCAGCAATCAAAGCTTCCAAAATTGGAAACTTCATGGCCTTTAAGCCCCGAGATGGGTAGGGATCCGGATTTTATTCCACCCACCCAGACATATGCGATCTATCTCTAATACGGCAAGAGCCCGCTGAAACAGTACATCACTACTGGGCCAGATTCCTCCTGGTTATGGACAGGATAAAGGACTGCCGAGAGGAAAACGCAATCTCAATCTTTTGCAATAATTGCACGGACAAGGGAATATTGAACGCCATCGGCCGTCGTAAAATCATACGCTTCACCGATCTGGCGTCCATAGTACGAAAGTACTGTGCGATGGAGAGTTTCCGGAAAACCGAAAACCAGTTTTGGGACAATCCGGCCCCGAATACAACCCTAGTCCGAAACAAAAGGGTGCATCATACTTAGGCCCCAGATACAAAAACCAAAAAGCAAAAACCCCATAGAGGGCACGGAACCGTACTGGAGGGATGGCTCAGCGGACCCTGTAAGCTTCATAGTATAGAGGGCGCCGTCCCAACACATAGCCTTCGAGCATGTTGGATACTACGGCAGGTGGCCAAAAGTGGCGAGGAGCTTCTAGCCCCGGAAAACCACTCCAACAATACCGGTACGGTATCAACAGTCTTCGAGACCTTCGCATCAAATAATATGCGAAAACGAACAATCCGCGGCCTCGCCGAAGTCTACCAAGTAGCAACAGCAAATCCATGGAGCGACACAGCCATCACATTCAACGCCAGCGACGAACCTAAATTCCGAACAGCCCGAGCACCAGCCGCACTGGTGCTTAGTCCCAAAGTGGACGGCTTTCGACTTACAAAGGTCCTCATGGATGGCGGCAGCGGACTAAACCTCATCTATGAGGAAACTCTTCAAATGGAAATAGACTGGAGCCGTATTGAGCGAAGCAGCACAACCTTCAGAGGAATAATCCCTAGCCGGGAAGCGCGCTGCACCAGAAAAATCACACTCGATGTGGTGTTCGGCTCGCCGGACAACTACAGATCCGAAGAAGTCACGTTCCAAGTGGCCCCGTTCAATAGAGGATATCACGCTATATTAGGACGAGAGGCATTCACAATTTTTCAAGCCATACCCCATTACGGGTACATGAAGCTCAAAATGCCTGGGCCCGGCGGAATAATCACTCTCGCTAGTGATCCGGACATAGCACTCCGCGCCGAAAACAAAACAGCCGCACTAGCCCTGGAGGCACTATCCGAAGCCTTAGCGGCAGAAGAACTCACCGCGCTGCGATCTATGGTGAATAGGGACGATGTGATACTCGATAAAAGATCCAAGTCCACATCCTTCAAACCAGCAGATGAAATAGTAAAATTCCAGGTCCATCCAACGGACCCAACAAAGACGGCCTCCATTGGGGCACAATTGAACCCCGAGGTAGACGCCGCACTGCGAGAATTCCTTCGGGAAAATTGGGACATTTTTGCCTAGCATCCTTCGGACATGCCCGGAATCCCACGCAGATTGGCAGAACACAGCCTAAACATCCTAAAAGGATTCAAGCCGGTCAAACAGGCTCTTCGACGATTTTCCGAACCCAAAAGACAGGCAATGGGAGAAGAGCTAGCCAAACTATTGGAAGCCGGATTCATCAGAGATATCAAACATCCAGATTGGCTAGCAAATCTGGTAATGGTACCAAAGAAGGACAAATCCTGGCGCCTATGCGTCGATTTTAAAGACCTCAATAAGGCTTGCCCAAAGGATCCCTTCCCCCTCCCCCGCATCGACCAAATTATCGATGCTACCGCAGGGCACGATTCGTTGTGCTTCCTCGATGCATACTCTGGCTACCATCAAATCAAGATGGCGGAAGCAGACCAAGCCGCAACGGCATTCATCACTCCATACGGACCATTCTGCTTCAACATGATGCCCTTCAGACTTAAAAACGCCGGCGCAACATATCAGCGCATGATTCAAACATGTCTGGCTACCCAGATCACCAAAACAGTCGAGGCATACGTAGACGACGTAGTCGTCAAAACCAAACACGTCGAAACTCTAGTAGACGATTTGAGGCTCACATTCGACAACCTCAGAGCATATGACATCAAGCTGAATCCGGAAAAATGCGTTTTCGGCGTACCAGCCGGAAAGCTGCTGGGCTTCATTGTATCCGGTAGACGAATAGAAGCAAACCCGACCAAGATCCGAGCTCTGTCACAGTTGGATATTCCAAAAGACCTCAAACAGATACAAAAATTGACTGGATGCATGGCAGCTCTAAGCCGTTTTATCTCCCGCTTGGGAGAAAAGGCACTGCCCCTTTATCGCCTCCTTAGGCGCACCGAACACTTCGAGTGGACCGATGTTGCCACTGCCGGACTTGAAGAAATAAAGGCCATATTGGTAACAAATCCGGTCCTAGCCGCGCCAAACCTAGGAGAACCCATGTTGTTATACATCGCAGCAACACATCAAGTTGTAAGCGCGGTACTCGTCGTTGAACGAGAGATAGAAGGGCATAAATTCCCTCTTCAAAAACCAGTGTACTACGTATCCACTGTGTTAACCCCCTGCAAGTCCCGTTACCCGCACTATCAAAAGATAGCCTACGCGGTGTTCATGGCAACCCGGAAGCTCCGACACTACTTTCAAGAGTGCTCGATAACAGTGGCCTCCGAAGTACCACTCAATGACATTATAAACAACCGCGACGCAATGGGCAGGATTGCAAAATGGGCCATTGAGCTCCTACCATTCGATATAACCTACAAGCCTCGGCAAGCTATAAAGTCACAAGTTTTGGTTGACTTTGTCGCTGAATGGACGGAAGCCGAACTCCCTAAAGAGTACGGCGCATACTCCAATTGGACTATGCACTTCGACGGCTCCAAAATGTTGGCCGGACTGGGGGTTAGCGTCGTCTTGACGTCCCCAACCGGGGACACAGTCCAATACGTACTTCAAATAATGTACACGGACTCCAACAACGCATCCGAATACGAGGCCCTTCTACATGGTCTCCAGATGGCAATCTCCATGGGCATTCAACGCCTAGAGGTGCGCGGGGATTCAAAACTTGCAATATCCCAAATAAACAGAGACTTTGATGCCAAGGATCCGAAAATGGCAGCATATCACAACGCTGTCCTAAAAATGTCAGCTCAGTTTGAAGGACTTGAATTCCACCACGTAGCCCGAGATAATAACCAAGCAGCCGACATACTGGCACGCATCGGCGCAAAACGTGACACCGTCCCTCCAAATATCTTCTTGGAACGGCTCTTCAAGCCGTCCGTACTATGGGAAGGGGAGTCCGGAAATGACAAACCGGAAACAACCGCGCCAACCGGCGAGTCAGCCGATGACATAACACCTTCAGCCCACGACATAATGGCAGTAATAGCCCCTTGGACAGAACCATTCCTAGCCTACTTGCTTAGGTAGGAACTTCCCGAAGACCAAAATGAGGCCCGCTGCATAGTCCGGCGATTGAAAGCCTACAAGGTCCATGAGGGAGAACTTTATAAGAAAAGTACAACCGGAGTCCTTCAAAGGTGTATCTCTGAAGAGGAAGTGAGGGAGTCCTGGACTAGGGGGTGTCTGGACAGCCGGACTATCGTCGTCCGCCGGACTCCAAGACTATGAAGATGCAAGATTGAAGACTCCGTCCCGTGTCCGGATGGGACTTTCCTTGGAGTGGAAGGCAAGCTTGGCAATACAGATATGTAGATCTCCTACCATTGTAACCGACTCTGTGTAACCCTAGCCTCCTCCGGTGTCTATATAAACCGGAGGGCTTTAGTCCGTAGGACGCAACATACATTACAACAATCATACCATAGGCTAGCTTTAGGGTTTAGCCTCCTTGATCTCGTGGTAGATCCACTCTTGTACTACCCATATCATCAATATTAATCAAGCAGGACGTAGGGTTTTACCTCCATCGAGAGGGCCCGAACCTGGGTAAAACATCGTGTCCCTTGTCTCCTGTTACCATCCGCCTAGACGCACAGTTCGGGACCCCCTACCCGAGATCCGCCGGTTTTGACACCGACATTGGTGCTTTCATTGAGAGTTCCTCTGTGTCGTCACCGATAGGCTCGATGGCATCTTCAATCAACAACGCTGTCCAGGGTGAGACTTTTCTCCCCAGACAGATCTTCATATTCGGCGGCTTCGCACTGCGGGCTAATTCACTTGGCCATCTGGAGCAGATCGAAAGCTACGCCCCTGGCCATCAGGTCAGATTCGGAAGCCTAAACTTCACAGCCGACATCCGCGGGGACTTGATCTTCGACGGGCTCGAGCCAAAGCCAAGTGCGCCGCACTGTGGCGATGGGCACGATCTAACTCTGCCGCCGAACAGTGCCTTGGAGGCCGCACACGAATCCGCTTCGGCCCTTAGTCCGGAGCCGATCGCCCAGATCGAGGACCGGTGGATGGACACCACCTCAGGGGCTTCAACTTCGACGGCGATGGAGCCAAACACTAACCTTGTCCGTCGCGAAACTCGTGATTCCGAGGTGCCGGACTCCTTGCCGGACTCCGGACCTCCCGCGCCCCTACCAAGCGAATCGGATTCGGTGCCGGTTATGGAATTCACCGCCGCGGACATCTTCCAATACTCACCCTTTGGCGACATCCTAAATTCGATAAAGCATCTCTCGCTATCGAGAGAGTCCTGGCCGGACTATGGCCAGGATGGTTGGGATACGGACGACAAAGAAATTCAGAGCCCACCCACCACCCACTTTGTAGCCACTGTCGACGATCTTACCGACATGCTAGACTACGACTCCGAAGACATCGACGCTATGGACGATGATGCCGGAGACGAATAGGAACCAGCGCCTACAGGGCACTGGAAGACCACCTCGTCATACGACATATACATGGTGGACACCCCAAAGGACGGGGACAGCGAAGAAGTAGCGGAGGCAGATTCCTTAAAGAAACAGCCCAAGCGCCGGCGTCAGCGGCGCCGCTCTAAATCCCGCCACAGCAAGAATGGAGATTCCGGCACAGGAGATAATAATACCCCAGAGAGTGCCGAAGATAATCCCCTCCAGCAAGACTCAGCGCAGGAGGACGCAGAAGCAAGCCCCCACGAGAGGGCGGTAGACGAAGAGGTCGAGGATTATAACTATATACCTCCCTCCGAAGACGAGGCAAGCCTCAACGACGACGAATTCGTCGTGCCCGAGGATCTCGTCGAACAAGAGCGTTTTAAACGCAGGCTTATCGCCACGGCAAATAGCCTAAAGAAAAAGCAGCAGCAGCTTCAAGCTGATCAGGACCTGCTGGCCGATCGATGGACCGAGGTCCTCGCGGCCGAAGAGTTTAAACTCGAACGCCCCTCCAAAAGTTACCCGGACGCAAGTTGCTCCCCCGATTAGAGGAGGAAGCATACATACATTCATCACCAGCGCACGATACGGCCGACCGACCACCCCGTGGTCACGACAGAGAGGCATCCAGACCCTCCACAAAGACCGTACCCCGGCATCGCCCCAAAGGTACGAAGCCAAGAGGGAACACGCCGGACTTGCGAGACGTATTGGAGGACAAAGCAAGGCAATCCAGATCCATCCACGGATCACGAGGGCGCCCCACGACCCACGACGAGTACCGTCGCGCTGGATACAATAACACCGGCCGGGCCGAACACAGCAGACAAAGCTCTCTCGAGCTGCGTCGTGATATTGCTCAATATAGAGGCGCCGCACACCCGCTATGCTTCACTGACGAAGTAATGGATCATCAAATCCCTGAAGGGTTTAAACCCGTAAACATCGAATCCTACGACGGCACAACAGACCCCGCGGTTTGGATTGAAGATTATCTCCTTCACATCCATATGGCCCGCGGCGACGATCTCCATGCCATCAAGTACCTCCCTCTCAAGCTTAAAGGACCAGCTCGGCATTGGCTTAACAGCTTGCCCGCAGAGTCAATTGGGTGTTGGGAAGACCTGGAGGCCGCATTCCTCGACAATTTCCAGGGCACGTACGTGCGGCCACCAGACGCCGATGACCTAAGCCACATAATTCAGCAGCCAGAGGAATCGGCCAGACAATTCCGGACACGGTTCTTGACAAAGAAAACCCAAATCATCGATTGTCCGGATGCAGAGGCCCTCGCAGCCTTCAAACATAACATCCGCGACGAGTGGCTAGCCCGGCACCTAGGACAGGAAAAGCCGAAATCCATGGCAGCACTCACATCACTAATGACCCACTTTTGCATGGGAGAGGATAGCTGGCTAGCTCGCAGCAACAACCTCAATAAAAATTCTGGCAGTCCGGATACTAAGGACCACAACGGCAGGTCACGTCGAAACAAAAACAAACGCCGCATTAACGGCAATGATAAGGAGGATACAGCAGTCAATGCCGGATTCCGAGGCTCTAAACCCGGTCAGCAGAAGAAGCCATTCAAAAGAAACACTCCGGGTCCGTCCAACTTGGACCGAATACTCGACCGCTTATGCCAGATACATGGCACCCCCGAAAAGCCAGCCAATCACACCAACAGAGATTGTTGGGTGTTCAAGCAGGCAGGCAAGTTAATTGCCGAAAACAATGACAAGGGGCTAAACAGCGACGACGAGGAGGAGACCCGACCGCCGAACAGTAGAGTACAGAAGGGTTTCCCCCCACAAGTGCGGACAGTGAACATGATTTACGCAACCCATATACCCAAGAGGGAGAGGAAGCGCGCACTAAGGGACGTTTATGCGATGGAGCCAGTCACCCCGAAGTTCAATCCATGGTCCTATTGTCCGATCACTTTCGATCGAAGAGACCATCCGACCAGCATACGCCATGGCGGATTTGCCGCATTGGTTTTAGACCCAATCGTCGATGGATTTCACCTCACGAGAGTCCTGATGGACGGCGGTAGTAGCCTGAACCTGCTTTATCAGGATACAGTGCGCAAGATGGGCATAGACCCCTCAAGGATTAAACCTACAAAGACAACCTTTAAAGGTGTCATACCAGGTGTGGAAGCCAATTGCACGGGCTCAGTCACACTGGAAGTGGTCGATAATTTCCGAAGCGAAGAATTAATCTTCGACATAGTCCCATTTCGCAGCGGCTATCACGCTCTGCTCGGACGAACCGCGTTTGCAAAGTTCAACGCGGTGCCGCATTATGCATACCTAAAGCTCAAGATGCCAGGCCCTCGTGGAGTCATCACGGTCAACGGAAATACGGAACGCTCCCTCCGAACGGAGGAACATACAGCGGCTCTCGCGGCAGAATTACAGAGCAGCCTTTTAAGGCAATTTTCGAGTCCGGCCGTTAAATGGCCGGATACAGCAAAACGCGCCCGAAGCAATACCAACCAAGACAGCCTGGCACGATCAGAGCACGCATAGCAATGCGGCCCTAACCCCTACCCTCACACGATTGCAAGAACAACCCTCCGCGTACACCATTACACTTTGGAGATACCATGGGCGCAGGGGAAGGGGCACTATCACAATGGACGCAGAGTGCGGCTCGACCAGACCAGGGGCTCGCAAGTGCGCCCCCCTTTTTTCTATTTATTGTTATTTTCCTTCTTTGTATACACAGGACTCCGTTAACCAGAGGCCCTGTCCGATGGTGAACCTGCCGAACTCACGATGCAACAGCCAGGGAAGAAAGAAGGCTGCGACGAACACTCAAGTGGTCTCAATTACGAGCATTAAATTTGATTATATACACCAAGTCCGCAGCTCATCCCTAGAGGGGGACCTGTTTAATTAGTCCAAATCCCTTGCTTACCGCACTATTTGTATCAGTCCGCACTCATAGCAGACTTCCTTTAATAAATAATGCAGCACTTTTCGACTGCAATTGCAATACTTTTTATATATATATATGTTCATTACAGGACATCTTGCACCCGTATATTTTGGTACGGTCTAATACACCAGGGGCTTATGTTCCCCGCATTATGGTGTGATAAGTCCGAACACTTTCATAAGTGCGGCACCCCGAACTTATAGCATTATATGAATCGGCTCCGAATCATGTCTTGGGTCAATAGTTGGGTTTGCCCGGCTCCCACGTTTTGGTGCCTTACGTTCCGTTCTGTCGGCTAAGGTGGCACTGGGAGAACCACTGCGATTGCGCCCCGGTTGAGCCGGGCGAGCGCCTCAGTGGAGAAAGCTAAAACTGACCGGCATGATAAGGCGAGAGACTGGTCGCTGTTCGAGAGGTCTTTTCGAGTCCTTAAAGACTCATGCCGCTTCGAGCGAAGTTCTGGATAAATGTCCGACGAAGGCGTGGATAGCGCCCCGGATTCGGTCTTCCAAATACCAGGGGCTTCGCCGAAATTTAAAATTATAGAATTCTATGGCTAAGTGAGAGTGGTCAAGCATTATAAGTCCGGTTGCCTGGTTCATTGTGTTGAGCGCCTCCCTAGATGGACCCAAAAATGGGAACAAGAGTGCTCAAGTTTATCCCGAACACCCCAGCACTCGCGGCTCGGGGGCTGAAGCCAACGACTTGCCATCTCTCAGATTTTATAAATGGCCGCACAGAAGGTAATATTTTAAATTAAACAAGCGTTGCTTAATGCGCATATGAACAAAGTTTTCAGCGCACAGGATAATACATAGCGAGTTTACTCAAAAATTACATCTCTGGGGCATTCATCCACAATATCGCGGGCTCCATTCAGGACAGTTTTATAATATATTTCGGGCGTACGGTACTCCTTGCCCGGTGGCGGCGGGTCAGTGAGAAGCTTCTCCGCATCCAGCCTGCCCCAGTGCACCTTTGTGCGGGCAAGGGCCCGACGAGCACCTTCAATACAGGCGGAGCGCTTGATGACCTCCACCCAGGGGCACGCATCCACCAGCCGCCGCACGAGGCCAAAGTAGCTCCCAGGCATGGCCTGTCCAGGCCACAGCCGGACTATAAGGCCCTTCATGGCCTCCTCAGCTACCTTGTGGAGTTCGACCAGCTGCTTCAGCTGGTCGCTTGGGGGCACCGGATGGCCGGCCTCAGCGTACTGAGACCAGAAGACCTTCTCCGTCGAGCTCCCCTCCTCGCCACGATAGAATGCGGCAGCATCGGACGCACTACGCGGCAGATCTGCAAACACCCCTGGAGAGCTCTGAATGCGGGTAAGTGTCAGGTAGTTTACATTAACATGCTTGCTTTGCATGAAAAATGCCTTACCCGCCGCTATCTTCTTTACATCTTCAACCTCCTGAAGGGCCTTACGGGCCTCGGCCTTGGTGGACTTGGCACTTTCGAGAGCCGAGGCAAGCTCGGACTCTCGAGTCTTGGAGCCACGCTCCAAGCTCTCATGCTTCTCCATGAGAGCCTGGAGCTCTTGCTGTACTTCCGCCACCTGTGCCTCCTGCTTTTCTCGCTCTGCCCGTTCCGCGGCCGCACTGCGTTTGGCCGCGGACACAGCCTCCTTCAGGGCTGCCACCTCGTTCGTGGCCCCTGCATTACCCATATTATCCTTGTTAATTTTATTGCAACCAAAATCCTTTTCTGTAAGGTAACTATTCGAAGTGGTGTTACTCACCTTCTTTGTCCTCGAGCTGCTTCTTGGCATGGCCGAGCTCTTGCTCGGACCGCTCGAGATCCTGCTTCAATGCACCGACCTCCGCAGTCAGTGCGGCAAAGGTCAGCAGCGCAGCCTGCAAAGCCATATTGACATATTTTAAGCAACCCTGCGTATATCTTCTTAGATCCTCAGTCCGGCTTTTCTTTCTGAACACCGAACTGAGCATCAGGGGCTACTGTCTATGCGGTATTACATTACATAATTATAACTTCTTACCTCAAAGCCTGTTAGAAGGCTGCTGCAGGCTTCGGTCAGCCCGCTCTTGGCGAGCTGAACCTTCTGAATCACCGCACTCATGATAGTGCGGTGTTCTTCCTCGATGGAAGCGCCTTTGAGCGCCTCCAACAAGTTGTCCGGCGCCTCCGGTTGGACGGAGGCCGCCGGTGTCATAGTCTAGCCCTTCTTTCGAAGAGGCCGCCTGCCGGACTCTGGAACCATCGCAGGTTCTGACGTAGAGTCCAACGCAAAGTCCGGGAGGCTGCCTGGCGGCGCCTCCGGAGCCTCCTCCTGATGGGTCCCTCTCTGGGATCCCACCTCGGCGTCCTTGTCGGCGCGGGGGGTAGAGGCGGTCGGAAGTGAATCCACATCCGACGGAGCCAACGACCCGCTCGATGAAGCGGGGAGATCATCATCGGCTGGACTGCGGACAGAATGCGGCATTAGTAGGACACTAGGTGACACGAAAGAAATTGCAAATCATGGATCCGGATACTTACGATCTCGCCGGACGCCTGGCCCTTGAAGGCCACTCCTCCTCGCCAACGATGGTGTTGGCGGAACTGTCCGGGGGAATAGCTCTCCCCCTCTTGGACCCTTCGGCCTCCCCTATTGGGGAAGCCTTCCTCTTCCTCTCTCCCTCCTCCGGGAGAGAGTCTTCTTCCTCCTCCTCGTCTTTGGGGGAGGAGTCCGCCTCATCGCCGGGCGCCTGATTGCGGGAACTCTTTCGAGTCCCCGTGGCCACCTTCTTGGCCTTCTTCTCCGGCACCACGTGCGGTGCCGGAACCAGCAGCCCTGCTAGACGGGCGTTCATTGGGTCTTCTGGCATGGGAGCCGGACAGATGAGCTGCCCGGCCTTCTCCATCCATTCCTGTCAAAAGGAAAAAAGAGATTGAAACCCTCTTAGAATCAATTTGTTTACCACAAGTGTCCCGTAAAGGGGTTGAATCACTTACCTCGTCAGCTGGATGCTGCGAGCGAAATCCGCGATCTTCCGTCGCGGATGCGGGGGCTTCGGCGCCCTTAAACAGCACCCTCCAGGCGCCTTCGTACGTCGTGTCGAAGAGCCCGCTTAGCGCCTGGTGCTGTTCCGGATTAAACTCCCACAGATTGAATGCCCGTTCTTGGCATGGGATAATCCGGCGGATGAGCATGACTTGGACCACATCGACGAGCCTGAGCTTATTGTTCACCAGCTTCTGGATACAGGCTCGGAGTCCCGTCAGCTCCTTCGGATTGCCCCACAGCAAGCCCTTCTCTTTCCAGGAGGTGAGCTGCGTGGGGATGCCAGATCTGAACTCGGGGGCCGCCGCCCACGTGGGTTTGCGCGGCTCGGTGATGTAGAACCACCCCGATTGCCACCCCTTAACGGCGTCCATGAAGGCCCCTTCGAGCCAAAGGACGTTGGGCAACTTGCCCAACATGGCGCCTCCGCATTCCGCTTGCGTGCCCTTCACAACCTTCGGCTTGACGTTGAAGGTCTTGAGCCACAGGCCGAAGTGGGGCTGGATGCAGAGGAAGGCCTCACACACGACGATAAACGCCGAGATGTTGAGGATGAAGTTCGGCGCCAGATCGTGGAAATCCAGGCCGCAATAGAACATGAGCCCCCGGACGAAAGGGTGCAGTGGAAAGCCCAGTCCGCGGAGGAAGTGGGGAAGGAAGACGACCCTCTCATGGGGCCCAAGGGTAGGGATGAGCTGCCCCTCGTCGGGCAGCCGATGCGCAATATCGCTGGAAAGGTATCTGGCGTTGCGCAGCTTGGTGATGTGCTCCTCCTTGACGGTGGAAGCCAACCACTTGCCTCCCCCTCCGGACATGGTCGGGGAAGGTTAAGACGAGATGCGTGAGCTTGGGCGTTGGAGCTTGAGTGCGCGGAGGTGGATGAGCAAAGGAGGAAGAAGGCGTGGGTGAAAAGGTGAATCCTTATCCCTTATATAGGCAGGGCGAAAACTATGCGCTCCCCACCAGCCTGGTAAAAATCGCTTATCTCCCAAGCACCACCATCAATGACGCGGTTGGGTTACCCACGTCCGTATTGACGAGAATCCCTGAATAAAGGGAGCACGATCTCTGCTTCGACAAGACGTGCCAAGGAAACCGCTTCGCTAAATGTGCTGAGGTGGTATAATAAAAACAATTCAAGTAAAGGCCTGGTAGCGGTGTGATGTCATGCCGCAAAATACGTCTACAGATTGGATTTATGTGCATTATTCTCTCTACGGTAGAATGTGGAAGCCTGGTTCAGGGGCTACTGAGGGAGTCCTGGACTAGGGGGTGTCCGGACAGCTGAACTATCGTCGTCCGCCGGACTCCAAGACTACGAAGATGCAAGATTGAAGACTCCATCCCGTGTCCGGATGGGACTTTCCTTGGCGTGGAAGGCAAGCTTGGCAATATGGATATGTAGATCTCCTACCATTGTAACCGACTCTATGTAACCCTAGCCTCCTCCGGTGTCTATATAAACCGGAGGGCTTTAGTCCGTAGGACGCAACATACATTACAACAATCATACCATAGGCTAGCTTTAGGGTTTAGCCTCCTTGATCTCGTGGTAGATCCACCCTTGTACTACCCATATCATCAATATTAATCAAGCAGGACGTAGTGTTTTACCTCCATCGAGAGGGCCCGAACCTGGGTAAAACATCATGTCCCTTGTCTCCTGTTACCATCCGCCTAGATGCATAGTTCGGGACCCCCTACCCGAGATCCGCTGGTTTTGACACCGACAGGAAGGGTGAAACCTCCTGGCTGAAATTCATGCCGGACTAGGCGGACACCATGCAGCAGCCTGGGCCCTTGTAGGAAAGGCATTCCGTACAGGATTTTATTGGCCGACGGCCCGGGCAGATGCCCAGGACTTAGTCCAGAGATGCGTCGGTTGTCAGCTCTTTGCTAATCAGAGCCATATGCCACCCACCACCCTCAAAACGATACCCATTACCTGGTCGTTCGCGGTCTGGGGGCTTGATATGGTTGGACCCCTTAAAGGGGGAACCCACAAGAAAAGGTACCTATTGGTCATGGTGGATAAATTCACCAAATGGATAGAGGCCAAACCGGTCAAAACGGCAGAGTCTGGACCAGTGATAGACTTTATATCTGGGGTCGTACACCGTTACGGTGTCCCCCACAGCATCATCATCGACAACGGCACGAACTTTACGGCCGACGAGGTTAAGTCATGGTGCAAAAACATGGGCATTAAGCTCGACTACGCTTCAGTCTATCACCCTCAAACCAATGGTCAAGTGGAACAAGCAAATGGTCTAATAATGAGCGGCATTAAACCCAGACTAGTGCGGTCACTTACAAAATCCGACATGCACTGGGTAGAGGAGCTCGACTCGGTACTCTGGGGGCTGCGGACAACGCCCAACCGTACTACTGAATTCACACCATTTTTATGGTATACGGCGCAGAGGCAGTTTTGCCCTGCGACATCATTCATGACTCACCTCGAGTCCGCATGTATGAAGAACGAGAAGCCGAGCTGGATCGGCAGGACAGCTTGGACGCATTGGAGGAGGAACGCGATGTCGCCAAGGCTCGTTCCGCATTTTATCAGCAGCAGGCTCGAAGATATCAAAGCAGAGAAGTATGGGCCAAGACTTACAACGTTGGCGAACTAGTCCTACGCCTGCCGGACAAGAAAAAGGACAAGCTCAAGCCCAAATGGGAGGGCCCCTTCATCATCGACCAAGTCCTGACCGGCGGGGCATACCGTCTACGAAATGCATCGGACAACCGACTCGAGCTGAACCCATGGAACGCAGCCCGCCTCCGAAGATTCTACGCCTAGTGCCGGACTAAGGGTTCGTCCCCTTCCCCCGTTCAAATTTTTATACTTCAGTTGTCCTTTGTTTCCCTTTCTTCTCTTAACCCTTCTACTAAAAGGTCCTCAAGGGCCTACTTGCATACACTTGATGTGCTATCCGCACTCATTATACCTGGGGGCTTCTTTTCCAGAAGCTCAACTATAAGGGCTTTATGCCCAACACATGTGTCATGCTTCCACATGTACCTTTTACTCACCATTATATGCATCGATATGACTTAAGTTTTGGCCAAGCTGGGTTGCCTGGCTCCTGTGCTTACCCCTACGTTCCCGATTGTTCGGCTAGGAGGTAAAGGGAGCACCTCTGTGATTGTTACTGCCGGGTCAGCCGGATGTGTACCTCAGACTGGGTGAAGCCGAAAGCTAGCGTTCTTAAGGGAATATTCGGTCGGTGACTTGAAAGATGATTTTTTACCTACCTGTTTATCTGCCCCCAGATGTTTTTTCTGCTTTTCTCGCAGTCCGGACATGCACTTTAGGGCATGCCTCCCAGGGAAAGGAACCCTTAACGAAACTATTCTCCCTGGAAGATGTTTCTTACTAACCATGTAATATAACATAACTAGTTGGGCACTTGTCTGATAAAGCACTAATGACCCCTATGCCTGGTCTCCATGCATACCCCGGTGTTTCTTAACCAAAAAGGTATTCGGACACACTCCGGACTCTAGGGTCCTGAGGTCGAAGCGAAAAGGTCGGCAAAGACAAATGATCTACAATCCGGCTAGAAGGCATTTCACATGTCATTTTAAAATACATTGTCAAATTTACTGATTGTATTCCTCCTCAATCCCGTCTAACAGGCTGTCTAACTTACAGTCCCATTGGGAAAATTTAGCAGCCAACTCTACTTGGCTGTATACTAAACTCACAGGGATCTCCTTCCCATCGGGCCCCACCGGTCCAACTTCGGCCATGTGGTTGGGATCCGCCTTCTTGTACCGCGTCTTCACCATGGCCCAAGCCTCCCTGGCACCCTGGCGGCAGGCCAAAATCTTCCATAAACGGAAGCGCTGCCGCACTCCCTGGAGTTTCTCCGCAAGCTCCCCAAGGCCCTCGGGTAGGGAGACGACTGGCCATAATGCCTGGACGACGCCGCTCATCGCCTGCCGAACTCGTTCGAGCAGTTGCAACAGCTCGGGAAGTTGATCACCCGTCGATACGGGCATCTCCTCCGCAGGGCGACCTGTGAGTATACCTACAAGACATATTCTGTCAATTGACTTCCTTGCCGAACTCTTCTTTTCAAAGGAGTTCGCTCAAGCGCTTACTATAGATGCCGCGACGAAGCCGCTGATTCTCCTTAATGGAGCCGGACAGCTCGACCCGAACGCCTTTCAGCTCTTCTCCAAGTTGGGCGTGGGCGTCTTGGAGCTTGTTCCTTTCCTGCTGTACTCTATTCAGCACCCTCTCGCCGGCCTTCAGCTGGCGCAGCAGTTCCTGCCTGTCCGGATCTTGTCCGGCAGCACCTGCAATGTCATTATTAGACTTGCGCGCACGCCGCACAGCGCTTATATTTAACAAACAAATGTGTTACCAGGAGGGGCCTCTGTGTTTCCTCCTGCGGCAGCAAGTGCGGCCTCAAGTTGGGCCTTGCATTCTTGCAGCTCCTGAGACAGCTGAGCATTCTTCTCGATAAGAGCCTGCGTTTCAAATGATCCTTAAATCAGTTAACATAACTACTTTAAGTCTCGGGGGCTACTAGCATATATAACCATTAAATTCCCTTACCCGTATGTCTTTTACATACTGCTCCGTGGCTCTAGTAAAACCATCTTGAGCAGCATGGAGGTGCGCGTCCCCCGCGTTAAAGGCATTCAATGCCTCAGGGGAGAAGCACGCTTCACGAAATACTGTCCGGCGGCGCCTGTGGTTCATGGCGCTCTCCACCTTAGACTTGGTGGCGGACAGTCTGTCGGCGTCCTCCGTTGGAGGAGCATCCGGCCCGCACCTTGCGCTTGCCTCCCCCTCCAGGCCGGGCGTTGGAGCCTGGCTGGTATAGGTCGGATCGGCAACCTCTACGCCCGCAGTCCGGCGGGCACTTTTTCTCCTACAAAGATCATGAGCACTCAGACGCTTCCTAGGAACGTTGCTCTGAATATTTAACACGAGCTATACCTTTGCGGCGACATTTCAGTCCATGCCGCGCTCCTTTCCCGCCTACTGGTCCGGACTGACCTTTGTTGGTCAGCCGCCGCAGGCTCGGCTTCTCGCCTTGAAGGCGCTTCCTGTAAAACACCATCGTTCGCGAAGGTCAGAAATGAGCAACGAAGAGATAATGGTGTTCGGACCTCGGTCACAATCACCTGGAAAGCCGGATATAATCCGGGGTAGTCCGCCGTAATGGCGACTAAAGCATTATCTATACTGAGCTGGTGGAACACCCCGTCAATCAGCTCCACCTTGATATCCGGATCCTCTTCAGAGGCCGGATCCTGGGATCTCTCTGGATCCTCGGGTTGTGATACTGGACTTACCATGTCCTCCACAATCCGGCGCAGTTCCTGCGCCGAAGACATAATGTAAGAAGCTTAAACTTTGAAAGCATGGGTTGAACCCTTAAAAGTGTTCGCTTACCCAGCTGCGAGGGTTATTCATGGAGAACCCATTCAAGGGGTTCGTCCGAAGGAAGTCCTCCTTCTCTCCCTTGTACAGGCCGGACAGGATCTGCACCAGATCCTCGGTCGAATCCGGCCCTTTGTGGCCATGACGGGTGGCATCGTCTTCCCCGCTGAAATCCCACATGGGGTGGCCCCTGTATTGCAATGGCTGTACCCCCCGCATGATGCATGTGGCCATGACTCCGATCATGGTCAACCCGGAATGGGCTAGTAATTTTACTCGGCCCATCAGGTAATGGACGCTCTTGTCTTCCTCCAATTGGGGGCTCCGCGGGCACCAGCTGAGGCGTTTCTTCAGAGGAGAAACACTGAACTCCGGGAGGCCGATCCGGACTGGGTGCGGCAGCGGAGCATCTTCTATGTAAAACTATTCCGAAGGCCAGTCTTCGGACGCCTTCTTAGGGGTTCCGGATGGATATCCGGTCCCGGCAATGCGCCATACTTCTGCGCCGCCCACTTGATATATAGATCCCTCGTGAGAACGGGGTACGAGGCAGAACAACCTCTTCCACAGTGCAAAATGGGGCTCGATGCCTAGGAATAGCTCGCAAAGTGCTACGTAACCCGCAATATGCAGGACAGAGGCGGGTGTAAGGTGGTGGAGCTGGAGTCCGTAGAACTCCAGGAGCCCGCGGAGGAACGGATGTACAGGAAATCCGAGTCCCCTTATCAGATAGGGGACGAAGCATACCCTCTCCCCTTTGTTGGGACTTGGGGTAGCCTCCGCTTGCTTCCCACCTGGGTAAGTGGCCAGCCCAGCTCGAACCGGGACCATGAAGGCCGGAGGGAGATATCTCCCCGCTTGGAGCTTCACTAGCTCGTTGTGTGAAACAGAGCATCTCCTCCAATCTCCTGGCAGTGGGCTGGGAGCGCGAGAAGAGGGCCGCCCCGACGGTCCATGATGGAATGGATTTTTGGGTCAAGGCGCTCCGATGAATATCCGTGGAAGGAAGATGGTGTGATTTGGATCTGGATTTTTGCCTCTTTTGTAGGCGGATGGCTTGCACGACTAGGGGGTGAAACATAAAAGATACCCTAGCTTTTCGCATTTGTGTGACGCGTGGAAGAAGGCCATTATTGGGCATAGAAGCCAAGAAGCACAGCATTTATGAGGAAGCCGGACACTGTTCGGCAGGTACATGGAACTTAAAGGAAGAACCCGCCTTGCAACGCCGAAGACTATATACGCGCTGGACTAATCGTCATTGAAGCCTGGTTAGGGGGCTACTGAGGGAGTCCTGGACTAGGTGGTGTCCGGACAGCCGGACTATCGTCGTCCGCCGGACTCCAAGACTACAAAGATGCAAGATTGAAGACTCCGTCCCGTGTCCGGATGGGACTTTCCTTGGCGTGGAAGGCAAGCTTGGCGATATGGATATGTAGATCTCCTACCATTGTAACCGACTCTGTGTAACCCTAGCCCTCTCCGGTGCCTATATAAACCGGAGGGCTTTAGTCCGTAGGACACAACAATCATACCATAGGCTAGCTTTAGGGTTTAGCCTCCTTGATCTCGTGGTAGATCCACTCTTGTACTACCCATATCATCAATATTAATCAAGCAGGACGTAGGGTTTTACGTCCATCAAGAGGGCCCGAACCTGGGTAAAGCATCGTGTCCCTTGTCTCCTGTTACCATCCGCCTAGATGCACAGTTCGGGACCCCCTACCCGAGATCCGCCGGTTTTGACACCGACAACAACCTTCTTCTTGTAGACGTTGTTGGGCCTGCAAGTGCACATGTTTGTAGGACAGTAGCAAATTTCCCTCAAGTGAATGACCTAAGGTTTATCAATCCGTAGGAGGCGTAGGATGAAGATGGTGTCTCTCAAGCAACCCTGCAACCAAATAACAAAAAGTCTCTTGTGTCCCCAACACACCCAATACAATGCTAAATTGTATAGGTGCACTAGTTCGGCGAAGAGATGGTGATACAAGTGCAAAATAGATAGTAGATATGGGTTTTTGTAATCGGAAAATATAAAAACAGCAAGGTAACAAGTGGTAGAAGTGAGCGTAAACGGTATTGCAATGGTAGGAAACAAGGCCTAGGGTTCATACTTTCACTAGTGTAAGTTCTCTCAACAATAATAACATAGATAGAACATATGACAATCCCTCAACATGCAACAAAGAGTCACTCCAAAGCCACTAATAGCGGAGAACAAACGTAGAGATTATGGTCGGGTGCGAAACCACCACAAAGCTATTCTTTCGGATCGATCTATAAAAGAGTTTGTACTAGAATAACACCTTAAGATACAAATCAACCAAAACCCTAATGTCACCTAGATACTCCATTGTCACCTCAAGTATCCTTGGGCATGATTATACGATATGCATCACACGATCTCAGATTCATCCAACCAACATAAAAGTACTTCAAAGAGTGCCCCAAAGTTTCTACCGGAGAGTCAAGAACGTGTGCCAACCCCTATGCATAGGTTCCCAAGTGTCACGAAACCCGCAAGTTGATCACCAAAACATACATCAAGTGGATCAATAGAATAACCCATTGTCACCACGGTTATCCCACGCAAGACATACATCAAGTGTTCATAAAAGACTCAATCCAATAAGATAACTTCAAAAGGGGAAACTCAATTCATCACAAGAGAGTAGAGGGGGAGAAACATCATATGATCCAACTAAAATAGCAAAGCTCGGGATGCATCAAGATCGTGCCATCGAGGAACACGAGAGAGAACATGAGAGAGAGAGAGATCAAACACATAGCTACTGGTACATACCCTCAGCCCTGAGGGTGAACTACTCCCTCCTCGTCATGGATAGCGCCGGGATGATGAAGATGGCCACCTGTGATGGGATCCCCCTCCGGCAGGGTGCCGGAACAGGGTCCCAATTGGTTTTTGGTGGCTACAGAGGCTTGCGGCGGCGGAAATCCCGATCTATCTTCTGTTCTGGAAGTTTTAGGGTACGTAGGTATATATGGGTGCAGGGGGTACGTCGGTGGACCTCCGAGCTGCTCACGAGGTAGGGGGGCGCGCCCAGGGGGGAGGGCGTGCCCTCCACCCTCGTGGGAAGCACGGGACTCCCCTGGCGTGCACTCCAAGCCCATCAGGTTGGTTTCCTTCGAAAATTAACTTCTCCAGTTGATTTCGTTCCGTTTTGACTCCGTCTGATATTCCTTTTCCTTGAAACACTGAAATAGGCATAAAACAGCAAATCTGTGTTGGGCCTCCGGTTAATAGGTTAGTCCCAAAAATAATATAAAAGTGGACAATAAAGCCCAATATTGCCTAAAACAGTAGATAATGTAGCATGGAGCAATCAAAAATTATAGATACGTTGGAGACGTATCAGTGTTTGGTGCTTGAGGGTCGTCTAATCTAAGACTCAAGGGCCGAAAAGTTTCCGAACTTGGAAGCTTGGGTTTTTGGATATTGTCCAATGAATCCAGCCCACTGCCTGACTTTAGGTTCACGACTTGATCGACGTTCGTCCCTCCGCGGGAATCCGGCATGGAGGGGTCGGTAATCCGGACATAGCTAGTCCTTAATATAGAAGAAGGGTCGCCGTACTGTTCCTCTACCACAGCAACGTGGTGGGTAGCCTGGGTAGAGTTGATCTCTCTCAGATCGGTTTTAGGCCCAATCTGATTGTAGTCTGTAGCGACTCCCAGGGCGGCGATGCGATCCAAGAGCTCGTTTAAGGAGGAGAGCTCCATCGGATCTAGCTGCTCGGCAAGTTCCAAGTTAACGTGAAGATTGCTTTCGATGACCCGAGAAGTCATCGTTGGCGCGGCGGCCGAACAGGCGGTCATAAGAAAACCGCCTAGTCGGAGAGTTTGGCCGATGGCCAAAGCTCCTTTAGCAACGGTGTTGTCTTTAAAGACGGGACGAGGCATCCTTCCTAATGGCGACGGCACAGAGGAACTCTCAATGAAAGCACCAATGTCGGTGTCAAAACCGGCGGATCTCGGGTAGGGGGTCCCGAACTGTGCGTCTAGGCGGATGGTAACAGGAGACAAGGGGCATGATGTTTTTACCCAGGTTTGGTCCCTCTCGGTGGAGGTAAAACCCTACTCCTGCTTGATTAATATTGATGATATGGGTAGTACAAGAGTAGATCTACCACGAGATCAATGAGGCTAAACCCTAGAAGCTAGCCTATGGTATGATTGTTGTTCGTCCTACGGGCTAAAACCCTCTGGTTTATATAGACATCGGAGAGGGCTAGGGTTACACAGAGTCGGTTACAATGGTAGGAGATCTACATATCCGTATTGCCAAGCTTGCCTTCCACGCCAAGGAAAGTCCCATCCGGACACGGGACGGAGTCTTCAATCTTGTATCTTCATAGTCTTGGAGTCTGGCCAACGATGATAGTTCGGCTATCCGGACACCCCCTAGTCAAGGACTCCCTCACCAAGCCTATGAGAGTGCCAAGCTATTTAAAGAAAAAGTTAAAAGATGGCATGAAAAAATGATACAAAAGCGTGAGTTTAACGTAGGTGATTATGTTTTGCTTTTAAACTCTTGTTTAAGATTTTTTGCAGGAAAACTTCTCTCTAAATGGGAAGGGCCTTAGGTCATCGTTGAGGTCTATCGTTCCGGTGCCATAAAAATCAACAACTTCGAAGGAACGAACCCAAAGGTGGTGAACGGTCAAAGAATCAGACATTATATCTCAGGTAATCGTATAAATGTTGAAACTAATGTAATTGAAACTGTAACCCCAGAGGAATACATAAGGGACACTTTCCAGAATGTTTCAGACTCCGAAAAGGTATAGGTATGTGGTACGGTAAGTAAACAGACTCCAAAACATTTCTAATAGCATTTTTTCTTCATTTTGGAATATTTAAGAAAATAGGAAAATAAGAAGTAGTCCGGGAAGGACACGAGGCATCCACGAGGGTGGAGGGCGCGCCCCGTGCCTCGTGGGCACCTCATGTGCTCTCCGGACTCCATTTTCTTGCACGTTACTTCTTTTGGTCCGTAAAAATTCATTATATAATCTGCCAAAGGTTTTGACCACCGTAACACACAGATATCCTCTGTCTTTGTTTCGAGTTGTTTTTCTGACAGATCTAGAGCACCATGACGTCTTCAAGCGCCCCCAAGGACAAGTTTTTCGAGAGGGTCATCAACCCCTACCTCGCGGAGGTGCTACATCACCCTCAAACCATTGAGTTGCGTGAGGGGGTGCTGCACATCCACGATGTTGAAGGACCAAGGAGTACCGAAAGCATGGAGATAAAGCTCGAAACAATGGAACAACAAGTTTTCAAGTGCCAAGGGATGGTGGAACGCGGACTCAACGCCAACCAGATGATGGTCACGGAGTTCACCAACAACCACAAGCTGGACGCCAAGAACATTGGGGAGACCATCTTCAAGCTTCATGAGAAAATCGAGCACCTCCAAGCCCTGATCTATGACCTGCAAAAGCAAAACTGTGAGTATGAATATAGATTCAAGAGGATGAGTTTGGCTGCAGATTTGAGGATCTCAGAGACTCGATCATCCTTCTATGATGGTGAGCCTATGCCTTGGAAGACGGAGGACAAGCCTACATCATCAACGGCTCCATCATCACCACCTCCGAGGAACTAATTACATGGGTAAGGGCACTCCCCTTGGCAACTGCCAAGCTTGGGGGAGGTGCCCCGGTATCGTATCACCATCACACTCCTATCTTTACCTTTTTCTTAGTTCCATCCTTTTGGTAATATCTTGATTTAGTAGAATAAAGTTTTGGTATGATTTAGTTTTGAGTTTTGCTTTATGATCCCTCTATGTAATCGAGTCCGTGAGCTATATATATAATAAAGATTAGTGTTGAGTCAAGGGCTTTGCTATCATGCTATGATTTTAAAGAAAGAAGAAGAATAAAAAGAAATTAAGAGATCATATTGATCTTATGGAGAGTAATGACTTCACACATAAAGAGTATGATGCATAAAAGTTGTTGAGAGTTGGCAAACATAGTTTTGGTCATCGTTGCAATTAATAGGAAGTAATAAAGAAAGTGAGGTTCTCACATATAAATATACTATCTTGGACATTTTTTATGATTGTGAGCACTCATTAAAGTATGACATGCTAAAGAGTTGATGTTGGACAAGGAAGACAACGTAATGGGTTATGTTTTCTCACATCTTAATTAAAGTATATTGTCATGGATCATCCAACATGTTGAGTTTTCCTTTCTCCCTCATGCTAGCAAAAATTCCTTGCACCAAGTAGAGATACTACTTGTGCTTCCAAATATCCTTAAACCCAGTTTTGCCATGAGAGTCCACCATATCTACCTATGGATTTAGTAAGATCCTTCAAGTAAGTTGTCATGTTGCATGCAATAAAAATTACTTTCTAAATATGTATGACTTATTAGTGTGGAGAAAATAAGCTTTATACGATCTTGTGATATGGAAGTAATAAAAGCGACGGACTGCATAATAAAGGTTCATATCACAAGTGGCAATATAAAGTGACGTTCTTTTGCATTAAGACTTCATGCATCCAACCATAAAAGCACATGACAACCTCTGCTTCCCTCTACAAAGGGCCTATCTTTTACATTATGCAAGAGTCATGGTGATCTTCACCTTTCCTTTTTATATTTTATCCTTTGGCAAGCACCTCGTGTTGGAAAGATCCTGATATATATATATATATATATATATATATATATATATATATATATATATATATATATATATATATATATATATATATACAATTGGATGTAAGTTAGCATGAACTATTATTGTTGACATCACCCTTGAGGTAAAGGGTTGGGAGGCAACACTATAAGCCCCTATGTTTCTCTGTGTCTGATTAAAACTCCATAACCATAAGTATTGCGTGAGTGTTAGCAATTGTGAAAGACTAAATGATAGTTGAGTATGTGGACTTGTGAGGGAGTCCTGGATTAAAGGGTTCTCGAACAGCCGGAATATATACTTTGGCCGGACTGTTGGACTATGAAGACACAAGATTGAAGACTTCATCCCATGTCCGGATGGGACTCTCCTTTGCGTGGGAAGCAAGCTTGGATATTTGGATATATAGATTTCCTTCTCTGTAACCGACTCTGTGTAACCCTAGCCCCCTCCGGTGTCTATATAAATCAGAGGGTTTAGTTTGTAGGAAAATAACAATCATAATCATAGGCTAGCTTCTAGGGTTTAGCCTCTACGATCTCGTGGTAGATCAACTCTTGTAATACTCATATCATCAAGATTAATCAAGCAGGAAGTAGGGTATTACCTCCATCGAGAGGGCCCGAACCTGGGTAAAACATCGTATCCCCTGCCTCCTATTACCATTAGCCTTAGACGCACAGTTCGGGACCCCCTACCCGAGATCCGCCGGTTTTGACACCGACATTGGTGCTTTCATTGAGAGTTCCCACTGTGCCGTCATGATAAGGCTTGATGGCTCCCTCGGTCATCTTCAACGATGCAGTCCAGGGGGAGGTTTTCCTTCCCGGACAGATCTTCATATTCGGCGGCTTCATACTGCGGGCCAACTGACTTGGCCATCTGGAGCAGATCGATAGCTACACCCCTGGCCATCAGGTCAGGTTTGGAAGCTTAAACTATACTGCCGACATCCGCGGAGACTTGATCTTCGATGGATTCAAGCCCATGATAGGTGCACCGAACAGTCACGATGGACATGACCTTGATCTGCCATCGGACAGTATTCGGGAGATCGCACCCGGTTGGCACCGGGAATCAATCCGGAGCAGATCGTGCCTTTCGAGGACGGGTGGATGGACCCTGCCACAGAAGCCGCACACTCATCGGCGTCGGAGCCGAACACTGGTTCCACCTCCTGTGAAAGTAGCGTCATCGGACCCTCAGACTCGTCTCCGGCCATAGGATCTGAACCGCGTGCGTCCTTGCCTATCGAATCTGATTGGGCACCGGTCATGGAGTTCACCGTCGCGGATATTTTTCAGCACTCGCCCTTGGGTGACATGCTAAACTCATTAAGGTCTCTTTCCTTGTTAGGAGATTCTTGGCCGAACTATGGCCGGCTCGAGTGGGGAGCGGACGACGAAGAAATTCGTCCCCCATCCACCACCCACTTTATAGCCACTGTCGATGACTTAACCGACGTGCTTGACTTCGACTCCGAAGACATCAACGGTATGGACGACGATGCAGGAGAAGAACAGGAACCACCGCCTATAGGACGCTGGACCGCCACCTCATCATATGATATTTATATGGTGGACACCCCTAAAGAAAACAATGGCGATGAGGCAATGGAAGATAACCCCTTGGGGAACCAATCTAGACACTGGCGTCATCGGTGCCGCTCCAAGCCCTGCCATAGCAAAAATAGTGATACCGGTGAGGGAGTCCTGGATTAGGGGGTATCTGGACAGCCGGACTATATACGTCATCCGGACTATTGGAGCGTGAAGACACAAGACTCAAGACTCCGTCCCGTGTCCAGATGGGACTCTCCTTTGCGTGGAAGACAAGCTTGGCGATTCGGATATTGTATTTCCTTCCTTGTAACCGACTCCGTGTAAACCCTAGCCCTCTCCGGTGTCTATATAAACTGGAGAGGTTGGTCCTTAGAAGGCCGATCACAACTACAATCATAATCATTATAGGCTAGCTTCTAGGGTTTAGCCTCTACGATCTCGTGGTAGATCTACTCTTGTACTACTCATATCGTCAATATTAATCAAGTAGGAAGTAGGGTTTTACCTCCATCGAGAGGGCCCGAACCTGGTAAACATTGTGTCCCTTGCTTCCTGTTACCATCAGCCTAAGACGCACAGATCGGGACCCTCGACCCGAGATCCGCCGGTTTTGACACCGACATTGGTGCTTTCATTGAGAGTTCCTCTGTGTCGTTGCTGCAAGGCTCGATAGCTCCTTCAATCATCGTCAACAACACGGTCCAGGGTGAAACTTTTCTCCTTGGACAGATCTTTGTGTTCGGCGGCTTCGCACTGCAGGCTAATTCGCTTGGCCATCTGGAGCAGATCGACAGCTACGCCCGTGGCCACCAGATCAGGTTCGGAAACCTGAACTACACGGCAGATATTCGCGAAGACTTGATCTATGATAGATTCGGGCCTGTTCCAGGAGCACCGGACAGTGATGATGAGCACGGCTTAGACCTGCTGTCGGACAATGCTCGGGGATATCACCCCCGCAGTAGCCCCGGACCTAAATCCAGAGCAGGCTGCGTTGCCTAAGGATGGAGGGATGGACCCCGCCCCGCAGGCCGCACACTCATCAGCGGTGGAGCCGAACACAGGTCTCACCTCTGTGGAAGCCTGTGACTCCGGACCCCCGGACGCGTATCTGGTTGTAGGTTCCAGTCCGCGCGCTCCCGAGCCAGCCGAGCCAGGTTGGGCCCCGGTAATGGAGTTTATTGCTGCAGATATCTTCCAGCACTCGCCCTTTGGCGACATGCTTAACTCGTTAAAATCTCTCTCTTTGACAGGAGACTCTTGGTTGAACTATGTCCGGCTCGAGTGGGAAGCAGGCGACGAAGGAATTTGTTACCCACCCACCACCCACTTCATTGCCACGGTTGATGATTTAACCGATGTGCTTGACTTCAACTCCGAAGGCATCGACGGTATGGACGACGATGCAGGAGAAGATTCAGAATCTCTAGGGCGCTGGACTACTACCTCGTCACACGATATATACATGGTGGATACGCCCAAGCAGGATGACGGCGACAATCCGGAAGATAAAACCCCCGGGCAAAAGCCAAAACGATGGCGCAGATGCCACTCAAAGTCCAGCAACAGTAAAAATAGCGACAAGAGCGTCAGAAAGATCGACATACCAGTCAACTCCGAAGACAACAACGACCACATGGACCCAGCGATGGAGCAGGACGAGCCAGGTCACGCCGAACCCAGTTCGGAGCAGACGCCCGATCACAATGATCCCGAGGGACGAATTCATCAAACCGCCCCAGGACAAGAACAAAGTCCGGACGATGATGCATTCATCATCCCGAAAAAACACGTGGAACGAGATAACCTCCACAGAAGGCTTATGACCACAGTGAGAAGTCTAAAGAAGCAGAAGCAATGGCTAAAAGCCGCATAGGAAATGCTCAATCGCAGATGGAATAAAGTGCTAGACACTGAAGAAAGATACGGCGACGATCGCCATACAAAGAGCTATCCAAAATGCAAGCTACTGCCTGAATTCGACGATGAGGCTGTTCCACCAAAGAATAACACGGCCAGGAGGCCAGACGTACCGCTTCACAACCGCAACAGAGCGGCTACTAACGCCGTGCATGATCTACGTGAGCACCTGGATAAGAAAGCCGGCGCGGCCAGGTCCATCTACGGATCTAAAGGACAAACCTCGGCGAGGGACTATGGTCACCAAAATGATCATACCAACCAAATACTAGTTTGGAATAAACACCGGACACAACAACAACCGACGGCATGCCACAGCACGTCCAAATACAGAGGGGCTGCTCACCCCCTGTGCTTCACCGAAGAAGTACTGGACCATGAATTTCCACAAGGTTTTAAACCTGTGAACATAGAGGCATACGACGGAATGACATACCCAGGGGTCTGGATCAAGGATTTTATACTGCATATTCACATGGCTCGTGGGGACGACCTCCACGCCATCAAATACATTCCCCTGAAGTTGAAGGGACCAGCTCAACACTGGTTGAAGAGCCTCCCTGAAAATTCAATTGGGAGTTGGGAGGAACTCGAGGATGCTTTCAGGGCCAATTTTCAAGGGACTTATGTCCGGCCTCCGGATGCGGACGATTTAAGTCAAATAATCCAACAGCCCAGAGAGTCCGCCCGCAAGCTTTGGAACAGATTCCTCACTAAGAAGAATCAAATTGTCGATTGTCCGGACGCCGAAGCGTTAGCGGCATTCAAACACAGCATCCGCGACGAGTGGCTCACCAGACACCTCGGCCAAGAAAAGCCAAGGACAATGGCAGCCTTAACAAGCCTTATGACCCACTTTTGCACGGGTGAAGATAGCTGGTTGGCCCGTAAAGGCACCAGCGACCCAAGCACATCCGAAATAAGGGACGACAACGGGAAGCCACAGCGTAATAAAAACAAACGCCAAAACAAGGAAGAGAGCCCGGACAACACAACGGTCAACGCGGGATTCAAGGGCTCTCGACCCAATCGGCAAAAGAAGCCATTTAAAGGCAGTCGAGAGGGACCGTCCGGTCTGAACAGAGTCCTGGACAGACTGTGCCAAATTCATGGTACCCCCGACAAACCTACGAACCACACGCACAGAGAGTGCTGGGTCTTCAAGCAAGGCCGGAAAATTAAATGCCGAACACAAGGGAAGGGAAACACCAAGTGAGACGAGGATGAACCTCGCCAGTCGAACACTGGGGGACAGAAAAATTCCCACCAGAGGTTAAAACAGTAAACATGATCCACGCGACTCACAAATCCACGAGAAGGCACGAACGTGCGCTCAGAGACGCGTATGATATAGAGCCCATCGTACCCAAACCGAACTACTAGATGGCTGATATGTCTCCAATGTATCTATAATTTATGAAGCATTCATGCTATATTACTATGTGTTTTGAATGATTATGGGCTTTATTATACACTTTTATATCATTTTTGGGACTAACCTACTAACCGGAGGCCCAGCCCATATTGTTGTTTTATTGCCTGTTTCAGTATTTCGAAGAAAAGGAATATCAAACGGAGTCCACATGGGATGAAACCTTCGGCAGCGTGATTTTTTGGAAGAATGTGATCCTGGAGACTTGGAGTCCACGTCAAAAGATCCTCGAGGAGGCCACGAGATAGGAGGCCGCGCCCCCCTTACAGGGTGGTGGACCCCTATCTTGTGGGCCCCTCAAGCACCCCCGACCGACTTCTTTCGCCTATATAAGCCTACGTACCCTAAAACCATCGAATATCAAGATAGATCGGGAGTTCCGCCGCTGCAAGCCTCTGTAGCCACCAAAAACCTCTCGGGAGCCCATTCCGGCACCCTGCCGGAGTGGGAATCCATCACCGGTGGCCATCTTCATCATCCCGACGCTCTCCATGACGAGGAGGGAGTAGTTCACCCTCGGGGCTGAGGGTATGTACCAGTAGCTATGTGTTTGATCTCTCTCTCTCTCTCTCTCTCGTGTTCTCGACTTCACATGATCTTGATGTATCGCGAGCTTTGCTATTATAGTTGGATCTTATGATGTTTTCCCCCCCTCTACTCTCTTGTGATGAATTGAGTTTCCCCTTTGAAGTTATCTTATCGGATTGAGTCTTTTATGAGAACACTTGATGTATGCCTTGCCGTGTTTATCTGCGGTGACAATGGGATATCACGTGCTACTTGATGTATGTTTTGGTGACCAACTTGCGGGTTCCGCCCATGAACCTATGCATATGGGTTGGCACACGTTCTTGACTCTCCGGAGAAACTTTGGGGCACTCTTTAAAGTACTTTGTGTTGGTTGGATGAATCTGAGATTGTGTGATGCATATCGTATAATCATGCCCACGGATACTTGAGGTGACAATGGAGTATCTAGGTGACATTAGGGTTTTGGTTGATTTGTGTCTTAAGGTGTTATTCTAGTACGAACTCTTTTATAGATTGATCCGAAAGAATAACTTTGAGGTGGTTTCGTACCCTACCATAATCTCTATGTTTGTTCTCCGCTATTAGTGGCTTTGGAGTGACTCTTTGTTGCACGTTGAGGGATTGTTATATGATCTATCTATGTTATTATTGTTGAGAGAACTTGCACTAGTGAAAGTATGAACCCTAGGCCTTGTTTCCTATCATTGCAATACCGTTTACACTAACTTTTATCATTAGTTACCTTGTTGTTTTTATATTTTCAGATTACAAATACCCATATCTACTATCCACATTGCACTTGTATAACCCTCTCTTCGCCGAACTAGTGCACCTATACAATTTACCATTGTATTGGGTGTGTTGGCGACACAAGAGACTCTTTGTTATTTGGTTGTAGGGTTGTTTGAGAGAGACCATCTTCATCCTATGCCTCCCACGGATTGATAGACCTTAGGTCATCCACTTGAGGGAAATTTGCTACCGGCCTACGAACCTGTGCACTTGCAGGCCCAACAACGTCTACAAGAAGAAGGTTGTGTAGTAGACATCAAGATCTTTTCTGGCACCGTTGCCAGGGAGGTGAGTTCTTGAAGGTATATCTTTAGATCTTGCAATCGAATCTTTTTGTTTCTTGTTTTATCACTAGTTTAGTTTATAAAAGAAACTACAAAAAATGGAGTTAATTTTGTCTCATACGCTTCATCTTTTTAATATCTTTCGTGAGTATGATGAAAAGGAAAATTGTGCTCAAGTGCTAGAAGAAGAAATCTATAGAATGTTTGACACTAAATCTTTGAATGATGAGCATGATTGCAATGTTGTTAGTATGAATTCCTTGAATATCCATGATGCTAATGATATGCAAAGCCACAAGCTTGGGGAAGCTATGTTTGATGAATATGATATATTTTGTCCCCCAAGCTTTGATGAGCAAATTTATTTTGATGATAGCATGCCTCCTATTTATGATGATTATATTGATGAAAGTGGGTTTGGAAGAGTGTCAACTTTAGGAAGTAGTGATCCCACTATTTTGGAGGATGTTGAATCTTATTGTGATGAACATGAAAGTGGATTTGGAAGAGTGTCAACTTTATTTAGTGATGATTCCACTATTTCAGAAGAGGTTCCAATTGATTATGAGAACAAAGTTGCTATCTATGATGATTATTGTGATGACTTGTATGCTATTAGGAATAATGATAACCATGAAACTTGTCATCATGATTTTAGTTTTCAATTGGATTATGCCTCACATGATAATTATTTTGTTGAGTTTGCTCCCACTACCATTGATGACAAGAATTTTGCTTATGTGGAGAGTAGTAAACTTTATATGCCTATAGATCATGAAAAGAATGCTTTAGGTGCTGGTTATATTGTTGAAATCATTCATGATGCTACTGAAAATTATTATGAGGGAGGAATATATGCTTGTAGGAATTGCAATAATGTCAAGTTTCCTCTCTATGTGTTGAAAATCTTGAAGCTATGCTTGTTTTACCTTCGTATGCTAGTTGATTATTGTTCCCATAAGTTGTTTGCTCACAAAATTCCTATGCATAGGAAGTGTGTTAGGCTTAAATGTGCTAGTCATATTCTTCATGATGCTCCCATTATGTTTCAATTCTTATCTTTTATGTGAGCATCATTGTCATCATCATGCCTAGCTAGGAAGGCATTAAAGAAAAGCGCTTGTTGGGAGACAACCCAATATTTATCCTTACTGTTTTTGTGTGTTCACATGATTATGCTACTGTTTTAATCATGTTTTATATCTTTTGTTTCAATAAAGTTCCAAGTAAGACCTTTAGGATAGCTTACGGTGATAGTTGTGTTGATCCTGCTGAAAATCAGAAACTTTTGCACCCAGTAAATTAGTTTTGTTAATTCACAGAAATGTGATCTTGATCTGATTCTTTTTGATATGGATTGGTACACAAATTTATTAGGAATTCCTAATTTTGTGGAATTTTTGGGGTTCCAGAAGTATACGTTTGATACATATTACTACAGACTGTTCTGTTTTTGACAGATTCTCTTTTCTATGTGTTGTTTGCTTATTTTGATGTATCTATGGCTAGTATTAGGTGGTATGAACCATAGATAAGTTGGAATACAGTAGATATTACACCAATATGAATTTAGAATAAGTTCATTGCAGTACCTAAGTGGTGGTTTTATTTTCTTATACTAACGGAGCTTACAAGTTTTCTGTTGAGTTTTGTGTTGTGGAGTTTTCATGTTTAGGGTAAAGATTCGATGGACTATGGAATAAGGAGTGGCAAGAGCCTAAGCTTGGGGATTCCCAAGGCACCCCAAGGTAATATTCAAGGACAACCAAGAGCCTAAGCTTGGGGATGCCCCGGATGGCATCCCCTCTTTCGTCTTCGTTCATCGGTAACTTTACTTGGAGCTATATTTTTATTCGCCACATGATATGTGTTTTGCTTGGAGCGTCATTTTCTTTGTTAGTATTTTCTTGATGTTATTTATAATAATGTTTTGCATCCTTAGTTTCAATAAAAAAAGTCAAGGATAGCCTTTGCCATGCTTATTTTGCTAGTATACATGTTGCTGTTTGAAAACAGAAAGTTTACCGCTGTTGCAAAAATTCCCTAGAAAAGTCAGAGCATGATATAATGATGAAACCTTTTGCATAATGAGATCTGATAAATTTAATACAGTGGTAATTTTATTTCATAAATTTTGGAGTTAGGGAAGTATGGATACTCTTGCATTCTTTACAGACAGTACTGTTTTGGCAGATTGCTGCTATGTTTGCATTGTTTGCATATGTTTGCTTGTTTAATGATTCTATTTGAGGATAGGAGTATTAAATATGCAGAGGCATTTAGTATGCAATGTCGAATAATAATTTTAGTGATTTGTTACAGTAGAAAATGATAAGGTTTTGCATTGGCTTATACTAACCTATCTCACGAGTTCTTGTTGAGTTTGTTGAGGATGAAGCTTTTGATAAAAAGAGAAACCATGATATGAGAGGAATTAAGGAGACACAAAAGTTCAAGCTTGGGTATGCCCAAGGCACCCCAAGATAATATTTCAAGAAGTCTCGAGAATCTAAGCTTGGGGATGCCTCGTTAGGCATCCCACCTTTCTTCTTCAACAACTATCGGTTAGTATCGGTTGAGCCTAAGTTTTTGCTTCTTCACATGAGTTGTGCTATCCTTGCAATGTCATTTTATTTTGTTTTGCTTGCTGTTTGAATACAATACCAAGATCTGAAATTCTTTAATGAGAGAGAGAGTCTTCATATGGTCACATAATTATTTAGCTACTCATTGATCTTCACTTATATCTTGTTGGAGTAGTTTGTCATTTACTCGTGTGCTTCACTTATATCTTATGAGTAAATTGTTGAATGAGTTGATTGTCATAAATCTGAAATTATATATGTCTCATTTGCTTATCCCATGGGGAGTAATGACTTCACATCTAAGAAGTAGAGGTTGTAAATTTATTGAAGGTTAGCAAGCATTGTATTGGTCATTTGAACAATTCATGAAAGAATATTGAAGGAAGAGAGATTTCATATATAAATACACTATCCTAGACATCTTTTATAGTTGGGAGTACTCATTAAGTATGACATGCTAAAGAGTTGACGTTGGACAAGGAAGGCAACGTAATGGGTTATGTTTTCCGACATCTCAGTTAAAGTATATTGTCATGGATCATTCAAACATGTTGTGCTTTCCTTTCCCCCTCATGCTAGCCAAAATTCCTTGCACCAAGTAGAGATACTACTTGTGCTTGCATATATCCTTAAACCCAGTTTTGCCATCAGATTCCACCACACCTACCTATGGATTGAGTAAGATCCTTCAAGTAAGTTGTCATCGGTGCAAGCAATAAAAATTGCTCTCTAAATATGCATGACTTATTAGTGCGGAGAAAATAAGCTTTGTACGAACTTGTTATGGAAGCAATAAAAGCGACGGACTGCATAATAAAGGTCCATATACAAGTGGCAATATAAAGTGACATTCTTTTGCATTAAGATTTTGTGCATCCAACCCTAAAAGTGCATGACAACCTCTGCTTCCCTCTGCGAAGGGCCTACCTTTTACTTTATGTCTTTTAATTTATGCAAGAGTCAAGGTGATCTTCACCTTTCCCTTTTTCATTTTATCCTTTGGCAAGCACTTTGTGTTGGGGTGATCCTGATATATATATCCAATTGGATGTAAGTTAGCATGAACTATTATTGTTGACATCACCCAAAGGTGAATACGTTTGGAGGCAACATTATAAGCCCCAATCTTTCTTTGTGTCTGATTAAAACTACATAACCACAAGTATTGTGTGAGTGTTAGCAATTGTAGAAGACTATATGATGGTTGAGTATGTGAAGTTTGCTAAATCAAAGCTCTGACATAGACTCTTCCTGAAAATAGGATGAATTGCAATTGTTTGATGACTAAGAATGAAGTTTGCTAGTTATCAAGAATTTTATGGTCTATGCTTTAACGTGTGAATTGCTTGTTACTTGATTATGAAAAAATTTATGAGATGAACTACTGTTATGACATATTATCATGCTAGAAAAGGTGATTGAGATTATCATTGGTCAAACTTGTGCACCTTCTAGCATTCACACTTCATAAATTCTTTCTTTATCATTTACCTACTCGAGGACGAGTAGGAATTAAGCTTGGGGATGCTGATACGTCTCCAGCGTATCTATAATTTATGAAGCATTCATGCTATATTACTATGTGTTTTGAATGATTATGGGCTTTATTATACACTTTTATACCATTTTTGGGACTAACCTACTAACCGGAGGCCCAGCCCATATTGCTGTTTTATTGCCTGTTTCAGTATTTCAAAGAAAAGGAATATCAAACAGAGTCCAAACGGAATGAAACCTTCGGCAGCGTGATTTTTTGGAAGAATATGATCCTGGAGACTTGGAGTCCACATCAGAAGATCCTCGAGGAGGCCACAAGATAGGAGGCCGCGCCCCCCTTACAGGGTGGTGGCCCCCTATATCGTGGGCCCCTCGAGCACCCCCCGACCGACTTCTTTCTCCTATATAAGCCTACGTACCCTAAAACCATCGAATATCAAGATAGATCGGGAGTTCCGCCGCCGCAAGCCTCTGTAGCCACGAAAAAACTCTCGGGAGCCCATTCCGGCACCCTGCCGGAGGGGGAATCCATCACTGGTGGCCATCTTCATCATCCCGGCGCTCTCCATGACGAGGAGGGAGTAGTTCACCCTCGGGGCTGAGGGTATGTACCAGTAGCTATGTGTTTGATCTCTCTCTGTCTCGTGGTCTCGACTTCACACGATCTTGATGTATCGCGAGCTTTGCTATTATAGTTGGATCTTATGATGTTTCTCCCCCCTCTACTCTCTTGTGCTGAATTGAGTTTCCCCTTTGAAGTTATCTTATCGGATTGAGTCTTTTATGAGAACACTTGATGTATGCCTTGCCATGTTTATCTGCAGTGACAATGGGATAACACGTGCTACTTGATGTATGTTTTGGTGACCAACTTGCGGATTCCGCCCATGAACCTATGCATATGGGTTGGCACACGTTCTTGACTCTCCGGTAGAAACTTTGGGGCACTCTTTGAAGTACTTTGTGTTGGTTGGATGAATCTGAGATTGTGTGACGCATATCGTATAATCATGCCCACGGATACTTGAGGTGACAATGGAGTATCTAGGTGACATTAGGGTTTTGGTTGATTTGTGTCTTAAGGTGTTATTCTAGTATGAACTTTTTTATAGATTGATCCGAAAGAATAACTTTGAGGTGGTTTCCTACCCTACCATAATCTCTACGTTTATTCTCCGCTATTAGTGGCTTTGGAGTGACTCTATGTTGCATGTTGAGGGATTGTTATGTGATCTATCTATGTTATTATTGTTGAAAGAACTTGCACTAGTGAAAGTATGAACCCTAGGCCTTGTTTCCTATCATTGCAATACCGTTTACGCTCACTTTTATTATTAGTTACCTTGCTATTTTTATATTTTCATATTACAAATACCCATATCTACTATCCATATTGCACTTGTATAACCCTCTCTTCGCCGAACTAGTGCACCTATACAATTTACCATTGTATTGGGTGTGTTGGGGACACAAGAGACTCTTTGTTATTTGGTTGCAGGGTTGTTTGAGAGAGACCATCTTCATCCTACGCCTCCCACGGATTGATAAACCTTAGGTCATCCACTTGAGGGAAATTTGCTACTGTCCTACAAACCTGTGCACTTGCAGGCCCAACAACGTCTACAAGAAGAAGGTTGTGTAGTAGACATCAATGGCTTGTCTGATCACCTTCGATCACACGGACTACCTAACTAGTATTCGGCGCGGAGGATCAGAGGCCTTGGTGCTTGACCCAATAATCGACGGATACCATCTCACCCATATCCTCATGGACGGCGGCAGCAGTTTCAATTTAATATACGAGGACACTGTCCGCAGGATGGGGATAGACCCATCCAGAATTAGCCAAAGCAGCACCACCTATGAAGGGGTGATACCAGGCGTTGAAGCCTACGGCAGGGGCTCCGTCGTACTGGAGGTAACATTCGGCTCCCCAGGCAACTCTAGAAGAGAAGAACTACTCTTCACCATCGCACCCTTCCAAAGCGGCTATCATGCATTGCTTGGAAGAACGGCCTTCGTGTAGGACCTTGAAGTATGTCTAGAGGGGGGGTGATTAGACTACTTGACCAATAAAAACTTAACCTTTTCCCAATTTTAGAGTTTGGCAGATTTTAGCAACTTTAGGACAAGTCAAGCAATCATCACACAATTCAAGCAAGCATGCAAAGAGTATATAGGCAGCGGAAATTAAAGCATGCAACTTGCAAGAAAGTAAAGGGAAGGGTTTGGTGGATTCAAACGCAATTGGAGACATGGATGTTTTTGGCGTGGTTCCGATAGGTGGTGCTATCGTACATCCACGTTGATGGAGACTTCAACCCACGAAGGGTAACGGCTGTGCGAGTCCACGGAGGGCTCCACCCATGAAGGGTCCACGAAGAAGCAACCTTGTCTATCCCACCATGGCCGTCACCCACGAAGGACTTGCCTCACTAGCGGTAGATCTTCATGAAGTAGGCGATCTCCTTGCCCTTACAAACTCCTTGGTTCAACTCCACAATCTTGTCGGAGGCTCCCAAGTGACACCTAGCCAATCTAGGAGACACCACTCTCCAAGAAGTAACAAATGGTGCGTTGATGATGAACTCCTTGCTCTTGTGCTTCAAATGATAGTCTCCCCAACACTCAACTCTCTCTCAATGGGTTTGGATCTGGTGGAAAGAAGATTTGAGTGGAAAGCAACTTGGGGAAGGCTAGAGATCAAGATTCATATGGTAGGAATGGAATATCTTGGCCTCAACACATGAGTAGGTGGTTCTCTCTCAGAAATAGTAAGTTGGAAGTGTAGGTTTGTTCTGATGGCTCTCTCCACAAATGAAGAGGAGGTGGAGGGGTATATATAGCCTCCGCACAAAATCTAACCGTTACACACAATTTACCAAACTCGGTGGGACCGAATTGTTAAACTCGGTCAAACCGATTTAGTAAACCTAGTGACCGTTAGTGATTTTCGGTGGGACCGACATGCATCTCGGTGAGACCGATTCGGTTAGGGTTAGGGCATAATGTAATCTCGGTAAGTCCGATTACACAAACTCGGTGAGACCGATTTGGTAATAAGCTTTCCAGAGAGTTGGTCAGGTAAACTCGGTGGGACCGATTTGCTCTTTTCGGTGAGACCGAAATGTTACAAAAAGGAAACATAGAGTTTACATTGCAATCTCGGTGGGACCGACCGCTCACTTCGGTTAGACCGAAACGTTACGAAGGGAAACAGAGAGATTGCAACCCCATCTCGGTAAGACCGATTTGCTTAGGGTTTGTGGCAGTGGCTATGACTTTTGGAATCGGTGGTGCCGGATAGGAAGTTTCGGTGTGACCGATTTTGGCTTTGGGTTTAGGTCATTTGTGGATGTGGGAAAGTAGTTGAGGGTTTTGGAGCATATCACTAAGCACATGAAGCAAGAGGCTCATTAAGCAACACCTCATCCCTCCTTGATAGTATTGGTTTTCCTATAGACTCAATGTGATCTTGGATCACTAAAATGTAAAATGAAGAGTCTTGAGCTTTTGAGCTTGAGCCAATCCTTTGTCCTTAGTATTTTGAGGGGTCCACTTTCATCATCCATGCCATGCCATTCATTGAGCTTTCCTGAAATAATAGTCTTGGAATAGCATTAGCTCAATGAGCTATATGTTGTTATTAATTACCAAAACCACCCAGGGATAGTTGCACTTTCACTTCGCCCGCTTCAACGCATTACCGCACTATGCCTACCTTACACTCAAGATGCCCGGTCCATGTGGCGTCATCACCGTTAACGGAAACACAGAGCGCCCTTCACGCGCAGAGGAACACGCGACGGCCCTAGCGGCCGGACTGTAAGCGGCCTCCAATATCAGAAAGCATGACTGGTCATTAAGACCACAGACACGGTTAGACGAGTCCGGCAGCCCGGATAAAACTGAACCAGGGCACCATGTATGTAATACCGCAGAGGACACCAGGGGCTATAAATATTTAATATAGCCCCACACTTGGCTTAACCTCATTGGCAGGCCAACGTCTTACACTTTTACTATCCATCGCATACTTACGATGTACTCTCCTACATGAGTTTTCTTTTTTACAGACAACATTCGCGCGATACCCTTCCAGGATACGGCACAACGGAGATAAAGGCGTAGACGTGCAGCAGGGCCCCGCTCAAAAGGTTTCTCTTTAGATTAAGCCCATGTGTAAACCTTTTCTATTGCCTCTTGTTGTTTAAACATCCGATGGGTTCCATACCCACAGAGGATTGCCGTTATTGGCATTTCGCCACGACAGGCGAATGCACGTATCTAGAAATACAGGGTTTATAATGAGTGGGCATTCTTCAGCCCATTTTCTGTTATAAAGTCCGAATACCTTCGGGAGTGTTCGGCGTCACGAGTTTGGCCTTATATGCATCAGCTCTGAATCATGTCTTTGGTAAAATGTTGGGTTTGTCCGGCTCCTGGGTTTGCCACCTTACGTTCCGTTCTTATCGGCTAAGGCGGCCAAAGGAGAACTACTGCGATTGTGCCCTGGTTATTCTGGATGAGCACCTCAGTAGAGAAAGCCGAAAACTGAATGTCATGATACAGCGCGAGACTGTTCAACCACTCGAAGACTTCCTGGAATCTTTAGGATTCCTCCGCATTAACAAAGGGCCGTTTCCCGGCCATGTACATATGCGCCCGTATTCGGATGCACGCAAAAGTACTAGGGGCTACATAGTAGCCCCACTGTCAAACTCCTATGGCTAAGTGAAAGTGTTACAACTATATAGTCCGGTTGCCTAGTTCGACGTGCGATCACCTCCTTAATGGACCAAGACATTGGAGCAAGTGTGATTATGCATATTTTTCGCGAACACCCCCGCATTGTATGCGTGGGGGCTGAAGCCAACGACTGCTAACTTTTAGAATTACACATAGACATAAAAACGGCCGCACAGGAGGCACAAATAATACCTTCAGGCACAAAGTATAAATATAGCCTCATAATCAAAATAACATTGTTTTTACAATGATTCAATTTGTCACTCGAACAATACATTCTTCGAGCACTGCGCCCCTATTAAGCGGGCACCTACGGTTACCTGCTCGAAGTAGTGCTCGGCCGGATACTGGCCTCCCGCCGGATTCTGGGTCGCTACAATGGTGGCCTCCATATCTGTCCAATAGGCTTTAACGCAGGCAAGAGCCATCCGTGCACCCTCTATGCATGCCGACCTTCTCATGGCGTCAATCTGAGGCACGGCCCCAAGGAATTGTTGCACCAAACCAAAGTAACTATCCGGCTTAGGCCCCTTCGGCCAAAGATGGTCTATTACAGACCGCATTGCAAGCCCGGACAGCCTATGAATCTCCGCTACAGCAGCCATCTTCTCACTTAACGGCAGCGGGCGCGCAGGAGCATTGAATTGCGACCAGAAAAGCTACTCCAGTTCTTTATCACCTTGATCCTCGAAAAATTTGGCTGCATCAGCTGTACTCTTCGCCAAGTCCGCATACGCATCTGCAGGACTCCAGCGCCCATCCAGGGGAGCATACTTCAGATCCAAAAACTTCATCTGCAGTAAGTAGGAGCCCCCAGCCGCGATCTTACCGGCCTGCTGAAGCTCCTCCCGCACACCCCTGACCTCGGTCCGCATCTCCTTGGTGGCATTAAGTGCCTTGTTCAGGTCGGCCGAACTAGCCTTATTCTCCTTTTTAAGGAGTTCATACCAGTCGGCGACACTTTTCAACTCCACAGCCATCTCGGCTATCTTTTCCTCGCTTCGCCGACGAGCAGCCTGTTCGGCTCTCAATTCTTCGACCGCCTTTAGGGCAGCCGCATTGCTAACTCGAGCTTGTTCCTTGGCCTGGGCAAGTCCACCCTCAGGGCTTCCACGGCAGCAGCACCATCTGCAGTACAAACACATTGCATTAATATTATGCCCCTCCCATATTTTCCTATACAACATAATAAGGAAAGCAGATCACATACCTTGTGACTTGTTCAGCCGCTCATTCACCAGTGTGATATCGGCATCAATAGATCCGATCTGCCTCCTTAGTTCAGCAACTTCAACGGACTGGTCGGCTGCCGGACCCTTAGATACATGCGCATATGTATAGTGCAATCATTACTATATGATCCCCCGTTTGCCGCCTAGGGCAGGCAACCAAAGTCTTAGGGGCTACTATCCATATGGAGCACACCTAGTGCGTGCCTCACAGCCATAAAATAGTGTATTTTTCACTACATACCTCAAAGCCTCTGAGCAGGCTCATAAATGCTTCATTCAAACCGCTTGTAGCGGATGAAATCTTCTTGAGCACCTTGCGCATTAATGAGCGGTGCTCCTCCGAGAGCGCAGCTCGCTCCAGAAGGCCTGTCAGTATGTCCGTCCGGACATCGGACTGTGCCGGACCCTTCTCATCGCCCCCCATGGAAGCCAAACGCTCCGGGCTCAGGGCGGCTGACATATTAGCTCCCGGCTTCGGCAGATCCGGACTCCTCCGTGACAACACCTCGGTGTCGCCCGCTTCATGAGGCGGAGAGGTGGGTGGGGTCTCGCTCTCCATCATCCCCGGAGGAAGATCCCCCGAAGACGAACTCTGTTGAGAAGAGCTGCTAGCCAGATTACAAAAGACGAATCCTGGTTATTGATCTCGGATAAACGCAGTACCTTCGAATTAACGATTAACTTATGGCTCGGTGGAGGGCTGGCCCGTTGGTGGGCATGACGTGGTGAGGACGCCCGTCGGGGCAGAGGCCCCCGGCGACACTTCCTTTCCCTGTTTGGGCATCTTCGTCTCCAAGTCTTCGGAGGCGGCCCTTTTCTTCCCACGCGGGGAGGTGGCCTCGGATTCCCCTCCCCGACTATCCTCCCTCGCGGAGGAAGCAATTCCCCCCGGCCGGATGCGCAGTGTGTGAAATTGGGCTTTACTATCCTTTCCTTCGTCTTTCCCTGAGGGAATTTTGCTGAGCACCCGGCCAAGCATCTTGGCAACGGTTGGACTAGGCGATCCTTCGGGAAGTGGCGCGGGACACCTGATTCTCTCCGCCTTGCTGAGCCATTCCTGGCCACGGAGGGTTTTCAGAATAATGACTGTGACAAATAAAAACAAAGTGTTCGATTTAAGGCTACTTACTTGGGCATCTAGGCGATTGCAGCTTAGGCCCGCATCCTCGGTGGTGTCCGGACACTTTACTTGTGGTCCGAAGAATAATTTACACATCCCTTCGAGCTTCAGGCCGAAGAAGTGCTTAATAGTTCGCGGACCCTCTGGATTGAACTCCCACATCCGGAGAGGCCGGCGTTTGCACGGCAACATCCGTCGGATTAGCATTACTTGAAATATGCTGACAAGGTTAATGTCCTTCTCAAGAAGCTCCCGGATACGGCTCTGCAGTATTGGAACATCACTGGCGGGCCCCCAATTCCGTCCTACGTTGGTCCATGATGCTAATTGTGGCGGAGGGCCCGAGCGGAACTCAGGGGCGGCCACCCACTTTGTGCCTCTGGGAGTCGTGACATAAAACCACCTCCATTGCCGTACATCAGATACTTCTGGGAAAGAACCCTCTGGCCATGGGGCATCGGCGTTCCTGCTTATTATGGCACCTCCGCACTCCGCATGTCGCCCCTCGATCATCTTCGGCTTCACATTGAAGGTCTTGAGCCATAAGCCGAAGTGTGGAGTGACGTGGAGGAATGCCTCACACACAATAATGAACGGCGAGATGTGGAGGATAGCGTCCGAAGCTAGATCATGAAAATCCAACCTGTAATAGAACATGAGCCCCCTCACAAAGGGATCAAGGGTGAGGCCCAAGCCGCGGAGGAAGTGAGGAACAAACACGACGCTCTCATTGGGCTCAGGTATAGGGATGACCTGCCCCAGAGCAGGAAGCCTGTGCTGGATGTCGGTGGTCAGATATCCGACCTCCCTAAGCCTCGCAATGTCCTCCTCTTGGATCGACGAGGCCACCCACTGGCCTTGAGGATTGGATCCGGACATATTGGAGGATCTGGGGTGTTGGAGCTTAGGTCTCGGGTGTTAGAACTCGAGGTGCGAGAAGGCGCAAGGGAGGTGGAAAAGAGGCATAGGCCTCGACCCCTTTATAAAGGGGTGAATATCAAGAGTCCTCAGTGTGACCGCTTGAGGCTTATCTAAAAACACACGGAGCCATGCCAACGGTCGTCGGGGGATTACGCACACCCATATTGATGGAAGATCCCGCAATAAGAGGAACACGATCTCTCCTTTGGCAGGGTGTGCCAATAAAACCGCCTCGCAACGCGAGTCGGGGTGGGGCGAGGAACGCCAGTTCGTGTTGGACCGGGCTACGATGCAAGGGCATGATGTACGAAGATTGCCAGCAGATCAGATTTATGCTAGGGTCCCTACAATAGTATGTGAGGATCATCTCACAGATCTGGACACGGTCTAAGTGTTCGATAATTACTTTGGAGTATTCGGAGATGGAACCCGCCTTGCAATGCTGAAGACAAGACTGCGCGCTGGACTCATCGTCATTGAAGCCTGGTTCAGGGGCTACTGAGGGAGTCCTGGATTAGGGGGTATCCAAACAGCTGGACTATATACGTCGTCCGGACTATTGGAGCATGAAGATACAAGACTCAAGACTCCGTCCCGTGTCCGAATGGGACTCTCTGCGTGGAAGACAAGCTTGGCGATCCGGATATTGTATTTCCCTCCTTGTAACCGACTCCGTGCAAACCATAGCCCTCTCCGATGTCTATATTAACCGGAAGGTTGGTCCTTAGAAGGCCGATCACAACTACAATCATAATCATCATAGGCTAGCTTCTAGGGTTTAGCCTCTACAATCTTGTGGTAGATCTACTCTTGTACTACTCATATCGTCAATATTAATCAAGCAGGAAGTAAGGTTTTACCTCCATCGAGAGGGCCCAAACCTGGGTAAACATTGTGTCCCTTGCTTCCTGTTACCATCAGCCTATGACACACAGATCGGGACCCCCGACCCGAGATCCGCTGGTTTTGACACCGACAACCGGCACAAGAGATAACAATCCAGATGGTGCCGAAGATGAAAACAATCCTGCCCAGCCAGGCTTCGAGCAGGCCGAGCAAGAGGATGGGCAAGCTAGCCCTAAAGAACAGGCAACTGATGGAGAATCATAGGACGTTAATCACATGCCTCTCTCCGAAGACGAAGTGAGCCTTGGCAACGAAGAATTCATCGTGCCGGAGGATCCCGTCGAGCAGGAGAGCTTCAAACGCCGGCTTATAGCCACGGCAAAAAGCCTGAAGAAAAAATAGCAACAGCTTCAAGTTGATCAAGACCTGCTAACTGACAGATGGACTGATGTCCTGGATGCCGAGGAACGTGGACTCGAGCGCCCTAGCAAAAGCTACCCAAAGCACAGGCTGCTACCTCAACTCGAGGAGGAGGCTTTAAAGCCCACGCTACCAGCGCATGATGCGGCTACCGGCCACCCCGTGGCCGCGACAAAGCGGCATACTAGCCCGAAGTCCAGACCGCACCCCGTGGCCAATCAAACAATAACACTAAAGCCCGGGGCTACACGAATTACCTGCGAGATGTACTGGAAAATAAAGCAGGACAATCAAGATCGATCTACGGATCACAGGGACGCACCCCAACGCGTGACAAGGATCGTCATGCCGGATACACTAACAAGTCCGGCCGGGCCGAATACAATGAAGCCTGGCACAGAGGCGCCGCACATCCCCTATGCTTCACTGATGAAGTAATGGATCATGAATTCCTGGAAGGGTTTAAACCCGTGACCATTGAATCATACGATGGCACCACAGACCCCGCGGTATGGATAGAAGATTTTTTCTCCACATTCACGTGGCCCGCGGAGATGATCTACACGCCATCAAGTACCTCCCACTAAAACTAAAGGGACCGGCTCGGCATTGGCTGAACAGCTTGCTGGCAAACTCCATCGGGAATTGGGAGAACCTGGCAGACGCATTCCTTGATAACTTCCAGGGCACTTACGTGCGCCCATCGGATGTTGATGATCTAAGTCACATAACCCAGCAGCCCGGAGAGTCAGCCAAGAAATTTTGGACCCGTTTCCTAACCAAAAAGAACCAAATTGTTGACTGTATGGATGCCGAAGCCCTAGCGGACTTTAAACATAACATCCGTGACGAATGGCTTGCACGACATCTCGGTCAGGAAAAGCCAAAGTCCATGGCATCTCTCACAACACTCATGACTCGCTTTTGCGCGGGCGAGGATAGCTGGTTGGCCCGTAGCAACAATACATCAAGCAATCCAGGCACATCGAAAGCTAAAGATAGCAACGACAAATCACGGCGCAACAAACACAAGCGCCGCAAAAACGGTGATAGTGCCGAAGACACGTCAGTCAATGCCGGATTCAGCGGCTCCAAGTCCGGACAGCGGAAGAAACCATTCAACAAAAACAATTCAGGCCCATCCAGTTTTGACCACATACTCGACCGTCCATGCCAAATTCATGGCACCCCTGGAAAACCAGCCAACCACACCAATAGAGAATGATGGGTCTTCAGACAAGCCGGCAGGTCAGACGCTGAAAACAAGGGGAAGGGGTCTCAAAGCGACGACGACAACAAAGAGCCCCGATCACCGAATATAGGAGGAAAGATGAAATTCCCTCCCCAGGTGAAAACGGTGAATATGATACGCGCAAGCCACATTCCCAAGTGGAAACGTGCACTAAGGGAGGTCTATACAATCGACCCAAAGTTCAAACCATGGTCCTCTTGCCCAATCACCTTCGATCACAAGGACCACCCTACCAGTATCCATCATAGCGGTTCGGCCGCATTGGTCCTCGACCCCATCATTGACAGATTCCACCTCACACAAGTCCTGATGGACGGAGGCAGCAGCCTGAACCTGCTTTACCAGGATATAGTTTGCAAAATGGGCATCAACCCCTCAAGGATCAAGCCCACAAAAACCACCTTTAAAGGTATAATACCAGGTGTAGAGGCCTATTGCATGGTCTCAATCACACTGGAAGTGGTCTTTGGATCTCCGGACAATCACCGTATCGAAGACTTAGTCTTCGACATCGTCCCCTTTCGCAGCGACCATCCGGCACTGCTCGGACGAACCGCATTCGCTCGGTTCAACTCGGTGCCACATTATGCCTACCGTAAATTAAAGATGCCCGGTCCACGCGGCGTCATCACGATTAATGGCAAGCCCAAATTCCCCCTCACGGCTGAAGAGTCTACCACCGCTTTAATAGCGAGAACAACGGACGGCACCTTACAGTCGAACCTCGAGTCGAAGGCAAAGCTCCCGGACACCACCAAAGGAATCCGAACTACTGCGTGGCAGGATAGCCCGGCCCGCCCGGAGATTAATTAAAAACACTCCAGAAAAGGATAGAACAAGCCACATACTGCGGCTCAACCGCCAGGTGGCTCAAAACCATTTCTTACGTTTTCTTACAGGTTCACCTCTATGTAGGCTATGATGGAGGGCGTGAAAACAGTTCGAGTGCCTCAGGGAATCTCTAGATATTCCCCTGTAATCATCCGACTACACCCCGGATCTGAACACAACTCCCGCACGCCCGGTATCAGTAGGTTCCGCAATCATATTTCTTTTTATCACATCACATGTTCTCATACGCATTGACGTACTACTCAAATACAAGATGTGGATTTATATGATGCTCACCTATTACTATTTCTTATTTAAAATTCCTTTGTTAAAAGGCGGCTGCTTATCGCGATATGCCTCAATATGCGAGGGGCTTCATCACGCCCATACTACGGTAAAAAAGAGTCCGAACACCTTCACGGTAGTTCGGCACCCCGAACTTATAGCATTATATGCATCAGCTCTGAATCATGTCTTGGGTCAATAGTTGGGTTTGCCTGGCTCCTATGTTTTGGTACCTTATGTTCCGCCATATCGGCTAAGGTAGCACTAGGAGAACTACTGGGATTGTGTCCCAGTTCTTCCGGACGAGCACCTCAGTAGAGAAAGCCGAAAATTGACTGTCATGATGTAGCGAGAGCTGGTCAGCTGTTCGAGAGGTTCTAAAATCTTTAAGGATTTCTTCCACATAATGCTATAAACAATGCAACATGCGATGGGTCGGCCTTTTCTGATCAGGCGCTTATAGAGCCCCTCGTGCGGACTTCCGAACACTAGGGGTTGCGCCTACCTTCCTCGAAAAACTCCTATGGCTAAGTGAGAGCGATAAAGCCCCATAGTCCGATTGCCTGGTTCGCTGTGCTGAACACCCCCTTTAGGGACCCAAAACATGGATAAAGAGTGCTTAGGTTTATCCCGAACACCCCCGTACTCACTATGTGGGGGCGGAAGCCGACGACTGGCCGACTCTCAGAATTATTATATACAACGGCCGCATAGGATGAAAAACATTCATACGACAAGAAATAGATGATAAGAATGCTCTTGTTCAAATATTACAAAGGACGAACATGACCGTATTTATGGAAATATAATGTCCTTGGTGCATTGCTCCGCCGCAAGGCAGGCTCCTTTCAAGACACCTTCATAATATAGTTCGGGCTTGCGGTAATCCTTCCCCTCCGGCGGTCCCTCGGTCATCAGCTTCTCCGCATCCATCTTCCCCCAATGCACCTTGGCATGGGCGAAGGCCATTCGCACACCCTCTATGCAGACCGACCGCTTGATGACTTCGAGTCGAGGGTAGGCACCTACAAGCCGCTTCACGAGCCCGAAGTAGCTGCTTGGAATCGGCTCAGCAGGCCACAGCCGGATAATTAAATCCTTCATGGCTAATTCGGCCGCCTTGTGCAGCTCGACCAGCTGCTTCAGCTGATCAGAGAAAGGCACCGGATAATTCGACACCAAATACTTCATCTAGAAGTGCTTATCCGCAGTATTCCCCCCTTCGGCTCGGTAGAATTGGGCGGCATCAGATATGTTGTGCGGCAGCTCCACAAATACCCCCGTATACATCAAAACTCAAGATTGTCAAATTTGATTTTCTCATCTCCTATACTTACTTTTTACAGAAAAGGCCTTACCAGCCGCAATCTTCCTCGCCTCCTGGATTTCCTTCAGGGCACCTTGGGCTTACCCCCGGGCATCACTTGCGGCTTGGCGAGCCTGGGAGAGTTCAGATTCTTTCCCTGCTAAACTCTGCTCCAGGGTCTCGCATTTCTGCACGGCCTCCTAAAGCTCTCGCTCAGCCTCAATAACTCTGGCCTCGCGCTTCTCACGGAGCACCTGCTTTGCGGCTGCTTTCCACTCTGCTTCGGCCACAACCTTCTTCAAGGCCTCAATTTCGGCCGACGCCCCTAGAGCACATTATCAAAAGATTGTTATCATGCACACTCATCCTTTTGTGCTACATAAACAAGGTTTCTACATAACTTGATTATCCTCTAGCTGTCTCCTCACTTGGCCAAGTTCTCCTTCGGCCCGCTCCAAACTACGCCTTAGTCCGGATACTTCCGCAGCTTGACAGGCCACAGTCTCTACAGATGCTTGCTGGTTAAAAAGAGTGGTAAAAGTCATCAAGTAAGTCTCCTGCGAACATGAATTTGATCCTCTATCCGGTTCTTTCTTTCACCAAATAGTGTATCAGGGGCTACTATCTATACCATGACACTCTCCCAAAAACTCATAAAACATACCTCAAAGCCTCTTATGAGGTTGATACAGGATTCATTCAGTCCACTCTTAGCGAACCGAATCTTCTCAATCACCGCACCCATGAGGGAACGGTGTTCATCTACGATGGAGGCACCCTTCAGCGCCACCAATAAAGTATCTGGCACCTCCGGTTGGACAGAGGCGGCCGGTGGAGCAGACATACCTCTTCCAGTTGGCGGAGTTCGTCTGTCTGACTCGAGGACCTTATAGGTCTCTAGAATCATGTCCGGCTTGGGTCCAAGATGACCCCCACCATCGACACACACAGGAGCTTTTTCTCCCATGTGACCGTCCCCAGAAGTATGGCCTCCTGGTGCCACCTTTGCGACCTTCTCCCCTCCTCCGTGGCCTGGGTCCTTCTGGGACGAAACCTCGGTTTCATCCCTACGTTTGGAGAAGGAGGCCTTTGGCGGTGTCCCGCTCCCCATAGCATCCGAACCCAGTAGATCTTCTGACGAGGATTGTTTGGCGCGGGGCTTCGCCGGACTGAGAAAGAAAAGCACGGCTCAAATTAGAATGTGATGCCATGACAAGTTCGGATGCATGAGTGTGTTCAGATTTTATACTTACGAGTTCACCAGGGGCTCGACCCTGGGATCCCACTCCGGGCTGCTGTCGGCGGGTCCGGTGGACTCCTCTCAAAGAGGAGTTTTTCCCCTCTTAGGCGAATCGGCCTCCAAGGAGCTGGAGGCCGTTCTTTTCTTATTTCCCCCTGCAGGGGATTCGTCCTCCTCCTCCCCGTCCTCTTCGGAGGAAGAATGGGCTTTCGAGTCTTCAGATTTTGTGTCAGTGGTACCACGACGACGGAGGCTGCCCCTGGTCTTCTTGGCCTCCTTCTCGGTCTTCTTCTTCGGCGCTTTATATGGCGCTGGGACCAGCATCTTCGTCAAAAGTGGGCTGGCCGGTTCTTCTGGCAGAGGGGCAGGACAGTAGATCTGCCCCGCCTTCTTTGCCCAGCCCTAGGAAAATGATGGGAAATACGTTAACTATTTTTCTGAGGATGTATGGACAGAATGCATGAATTGTCAAACACTCAGTTGCTTACCGAACTTGCGGGGCGGGACAGTTGGTACTCGCGGTCCTCGGTGCAGTCCGACCATGGTTTGCCAGACTTGAAAAGCACCTTCCAGCTGTCCTTGTGTGAAGAGCCAAAGAGCTCTAGCAGGGTCTGGTGCTTGGCCGGGTCGAACTCCCATAGAATGCAAGCTTGGTGTTGACATGGTAGAATCCGGCGAACCAACATCACCTGGACTACATTGAAGAGCTTGACGCTCTAGTCTTCCATATCTTGGACGCGCGTCTGGAGCTCTGATAGCTCGTCAGACGAAGCCCAGCTCAGGCCCTTCTCATGCCAGGACGTAAGTCGCAGGGGGGCACCGGATCTGAACTCCGGAATGGCGGTCCACTCCTTGCCACACGGCTCAGTGATGTAGAACCACTGCTGCTGCCACTCCTTGACGGAATCATTGAAAGTCCCTGTCGGCCATGTGACATTGGACATCTTGCTCACCATGGCACCTCCGCATTCGGCATGCTCACCGCTCACTACCTTGGGCTTTACATTAAAAACCTTTAGCCATAAGCCGAAGTGCGGCGAAACACGGAGAAAGGCCTCGCACACGACTATGAATGTCGAGATGTTGAGGAAAGAGTTTGGGGATAGATCATGGAAATCAATCCTGTAGTAATACATGACGCCATGAAAAAATGGGTGGAGGGAAAATCCTAGCCGCGGACAAAGTTAGGAAGAAATACCACCCTCTCATGGGGTTCCAAGGTGGGGATGATTTGTCCCGCCGTCGGAAGACGGTGGCTAATTCTCTTGGCCAGATACCCGGCCCCCAAAGCTTTTTGATATCCTTCTCCCGGACGGTAGAGGCCATCCACTTGCCTCCTGCTCCGGATCCGGGCATCTTCGGGAAGCCTTTTTGGGCGGAAAAGAGGAGCGCTTGGGCACTAGGGCTCGAGCGGAAAGGAATGGATGAGCAGAGAAGGGCGTGGGTGAAAGGGAAGGTTCTTATCCCCTTATAAAGGCAGCAGAGATCCAGCGCCTCCCCACTTGCTCGCTAAAAATGCTTATTCCCCCAAGCGCCACGATTGATGGCATGGTTGGGTTACCCACACCCGTATTCATGAGAATCCCGCAATGGGGGGACATGATCTCTACTTCGACAAGACGTGCCGATAAAACCGCTTCGCGATATGTGCGGTCACTGGTTGTGAAAAACGGTTCGAATAGTGACCGGACCATGGCGTGATGTCGCAAAAAGTTGTCAGCAGATTATATTTGTGAAATATTATACTCTCTACGGTGGAATGTGGGATTTGTTTTGAAGAGCCGGACACGAAACCTGTGTCCTGGATCTTTTATGGAGTATTCGGAGAAGGAACCCGCCTTGCAATGCCGAAGATGATCTGCGCGCCGGACTCATCGTCATTGAAGCCTGATTCAGGGGCTACTGAGGGAGTCCTGGATTAAGGGGTCCTCGGACAGCCGGACTATATACTTTGGCCGGACTGTTGGACTATGAAGACACAAGATTGAAGACTTTGTCCCGTGTCCGGATGGGACTCTCCTTTGCGTGGGAAGCAAGCTTGGATATTCGAATATATAGATTTCCTTCTCTGTAACCGACTCTGTGTAACCCTAGCCCCCTCCGGTGTCTATATAAACCGGAGGGTTTAGTCCGTAGGACAACAACAATCATAATCATAGGCTAGCTTCTAGGGTTTAGCCTCTACGATCTCGTCGTAGATCAACTCTTGTAATACTCATATCATCAAGATCAATCAAGCAGGAAGTAGGGTATTACCTGCATCGAGAGGGCCCGAACCTGGGTAAAACATCGTGTCCCCTGCCTCCTATTACCATTAGCCTTAGATGCATAGTTCGGGACCCCCTACCCGAGATCCGTCGGTTTTGACACCGACAACTTGCTGAGAAGCTCTTATATTGACTATTTCCGATGTCATGATAAATTGCAGTTGCTTCAATGACTAACTTGATAGTTTGTTAGTTCTCAATGAAGTTTCTGATTCATACTTGACATTGTTAATAGATTGTTACTTTAACACAATAAATCATATGACAATATATATATATATATATATATATATATATATGTGTGTGTGTGTGTGTGTGTGTGTGTGTGTGTGTGTGTGTGTGTGTTGCTGTTATAAGAATGGTCATGATGCCCTCATGTCTGTATTTTATTTTATCGACACCTCTATCTCTAAACGTGTGGAAATATTTTTCGATATCGGCTTCCGCTTGAGGACAAACGAGGTCTAAGCTTGGGGGAGTTGATACGTCCATTTTGCATCATGCTTTTATATCGATATTTATTACATTATGGGCTGTTATTACACGTTATGTCACAATACTTATGCCTATTCTCTCTTATTTTACAAGGTTTACATGAAGAGGGAGAATGCCGGCAGCTGGGATTCTGGGCTGGAAAAGGAGCAAATATTGGAGACCTATTCTGCACAGCTCCAAAAGTCCTGAAACCCAACATCCACGAGGGCGGGGGGCGCACCCTACCCCCCTGGGCGCGCCCCCTGCCTCGTGGGCCCCCTGACAGCCCTTTGGTGGCCATCTTCTGCTATATGAAGTCTTTTACCCTGGAAAAAATCATAAGCAAGCTTACGGGACGAAACTCCACTGCCACGAGGTGGAACCTTGGCGGAACCAATCTAGGGCTCCGGCGGAGCTGTTCTGCTGGGGAAACTTCCCTCCGGGAGGGGGAAATCATCACCATCATCATCACGAATGATCCTCTCATTGGGAGGGGGTCAATCTCCATCAACATCTTCACTAGCACCATCTCCTCTCAAACCCTAGTTCATCTCTTGTATCAAATCTTTGTACCAAAACCTAAGATTGGTACTTGTGGGTTGCTAGTAGTGTTGATTACTCCTTGTAGTTGATGCTAGTTGGTTTATTTGGTGGAAGATCATATGTTCAGATCCTTAATGCATATTAATACCCCTTTGATTATGAACATGAATATGCTTTGTGAGTAGTTACGTTTGTTTCGGAGGACATGGGAGAAGTCTTGCTATTAGTAGTCATGTGAATTTGGTATTCGTTTGATATTTTGATGAGATGTATGTTGTCTCTCCTCTAGTGGTGTTATGTGAACGTTGACTACATGACACTTCACCTTTATTTGGGCCTAGAGCAAGGAATTGGGAAGTAATAAGTAGATGATGGGTTGCTAGAGTGACAGAAGCTTAAACCCTAGTTTATGTGTTGCTTTGTAAGGTGCTGATTTGGATCCACTTGTTTCATGCTATGGTTAGGTTTACCTTAATACTTCTTTTGTAGTTGCGGATGCTTGCAATAGGAGTTAATCATAAGTGGAATGCTTGTCCAAGAAAGGGCGGTACCCAAGCACCGGTCCACCCACATATCAAATTATCAAAGTAACGAACACGAATCATATGAGCGTGATGAAAACTAGCTTGACGATAATTCCCATGTGTCCTCGGGAGCGCTTTTCTCTATATAAGAATTTGTCCAGGCTTGTCCTTTGCTACAAAAAGGATTGGGACACCTTGTTGCACCATATTTACTTTTATTGCTTGTTACTCATTACAAATTACCTTATCACAAAACTATCTGTTACCTACAATTTCAGTGCTTGCAGAGAATACCTTACTGAAAACCGCTTGTCATTTCCTTCTGCTCCTCGTTGGGTTCGACACTCTTACATATCGAAACGACTACGATAGACCCCCTACACTTGTGGGCCATTAGGACTCTTCTCTGGCACCGTTGCCGGGAGTGAAGCGCCTTTGGTAAGTGGAACTTGGTAAGGAAACATTATATAGTGTGCTGAAATTTACTGTCACTTGTTACTATGGAACATAATCCTTTGAGGGGCTTGTTCTGGGTATCTTCACCCCGACCAATAGAGCAAAGAGTTGCTCCTCAACCTACTGAACCTACTGAAAATGTTTATTTCGAAATTCCTTCGGGTATGGTAGAGAAACTGCTAGCTGATCCCTTTACAGGAGATGGAACATTGCATCCCGATTTACACCTAATCCCTACTTGAACATGGTGCTTTATGCCATATATTATGATCCAATGATGTGTTGCCATCCTATGATGTTTTGAGTAGATATCCTTTGTCTTTGGGTGGATTGATGATCTTGATTGGTATGAGTTGTATGTTTTATTTTGGTATTGTCCTATTGTGCCCTCCGTGTTGCGCAAGGTGAGGGATTCCCGCTGTAGGGTGTTGCAATACATTCATGATTCGCTTATAGTGGGTTGCTTGAGTAACAGAAGCATAAACCCGAGTAAGGGGGTTGTTGCGTATGGGATAAAGGGGACTTGATATGTTAATGCTATGGTTGGGTTTTACCTTAATGATCTTTAGTAGTTGCGGATGCTTGCTAGAGTTCCAATCATAAGTGCATATGATCCAAGAAGAGAAAGTATGTTAGTTTATGCCTCTCCCTCATATGAAATTGCAATAGTGATTACCGGTCTTGTTAACAATTGCCTAGGATAATTCCACACACCGACCCATCATTATTCCACACTCGCTATTTATAATATTTAGTAATATATTCTAACTTTATGATAACAACACCTACTTTTATATTTTAGCTCTTGAATATCATGCAAAGTTATCCTCTTCATACCCACAATGTAGTTTTATTTCTCGTTTCAACTTGGAAGCAAACGTTCGGTGTGCGCAGAATCGTATCAGTGGCAGATAGGACCTGAGAGAATATTGATCTTACATTTAGCTCCTTGTGGGTTCGACACTCCATACTTATCACTTCCACCTTTGGGAATTGCTACGATGATTCCCTGCACTTGGGGATTATCAAGCTCTTTTCTGGCGCCGTTGCCGGGGAGCAATAGCGTGGGGTTGATACTTTCGTGTATGCTTGTTTGCTTTCTTCACTAAGTAGTTTTTGTTTTCCTTTTTGCTTTGCTTAGTTGTGGGTGAAACATACAAAAAAATTAAAAAGTGAAAATACAAAAAGATTCACTTGCCTCATATGCCTAAAAAGTTTTTCAAAAAAGAAGTGATTGGAAAGTTATGCATTGGAGAAGTGAGGGTCGACCTTGAACACTTGTGTTCATGCTCATGGAAGCAATGTAGAATTTTTCATGGAAGTTTCTCTGAAAATAATTATCCCCTTGCATATATCCATTGTATTATAAAAATAATGTGCCAAGCTTTGGTTTTAGGATGATTAGATTGCTCATTTACTATGTGCGGTACAAAAACAGAAACTTTGGCTGTAGCCCGTGAATTTAAATTTTTTACTGGAAAGTCAAATGGGTCTGAAACTTTTTGCATAGTACTTCTGTAAAATTTGTTTAAATTGTCATATTTTTTAGAATTTTTGGAGTTAGAGAAGTATACGAAATTTCCAGATTACTACAGAATGTCCTGTTTTTGACAGATTCTGTTTTCTATGTGTTGATCGCTTATTTTGATGAATCTATGGGTAGTATCGGGGGTTATGAACCATGGTTATTTGCTTTATTATAATAACGGATCTCACAAAGTTTTTGTTAAGTTTTGTGTGGATGAAGTGTTCGAAGAACGAGGAGGTACCGATGTGAGAACAATAAAGAGAGGCAAGAGTTTAAGCTTGGGGATGCCCAAGGCACCCCAAGTAAATATTTCAAGGATACTCAAGCATCTAAGCTTGGGGATGCCCCGGTTGGCATCCCATCTTTCTTCTTCAACAATTATTGGTATACCTCGGTTTTTGTTTTGTTCACATGATTTGTGTCCTTTGTGTTTTTCTAAGACCCATGCTAGTATGATATAGCCCTTCATTGATTTATAGAATGCTTCATGTGCTTCACTTATATCTTTAAGTATGAATTTATAGAATGCTCTTTGTGCTTCACTTAAATCTTTTGAGAATGGTTTTATGGAATGCTTCGTGTGCTTCACTTATATATTTTGAGCTTGGATATTGGTTAGTCTATATGAATTGTAGAATGCTGCATGAACTTCACTTATATCTTTTGGAGTATGAATAATACTATCATCAAAAGTGGATTTGGAAGAGTGTAAACTTTAGGAAGTAACGATCCCACTATTTTGGAGGGTGTTGAATCTTAGTGTGATATTGAAGTAAGTGGATTTGGAGAGGTCTTGACTTTAATAGTAATGATTCCACTATTTCGGAAGAGGTTCCAATTGATTATGAGAATAAAGTTGCTATCTATGTTGATGATTGTGATGACAGGTATGCTATAAAGAATAATGTTAACCATGAAACTTGTCATCATGATTTTAATTTTCAATTGGATTATGCCTCACATGACAGTTATTTTGTTGGGTTTGCTCCCACTATTCCGAATAAGAAGAATTTTGCTTATGTGGAGAGTAGTAAAATTTCTATGCTTGTAGATGATGAAAAGAATACTTTATGTGATGGTTATATTGTTGAATTCATTCATGATGCTACTGAAAATTATTATGAGGGAGGAATATATGCTTGTAGGAGTTACAATAATATCAAGTTTCCTCTCTTTGTGCCTGAAGTTTTGAAGTTATACTTGTTTGGCCTTCCAATGCTTGTTGATTCTTGTTCCTATAAATTGTGTGCTCACAAAATCCCTAGGCATAGGAAGTGGGTTAGGTTTAAATGTGATAGTCATATTATTCATGGTGCTCTCTTTATGTTTCAATTCTTATCTTTTATGTGAGCATCATTGAAATCATCATGCCTAGCTAAAAGGCATTAAAGAAAAACGCTTGTTGGGAGACAACCCAATATTTACCCTTACTGTTTTTGTGTGTTAACATGATTAAGCTACTTCAGTAATCATGTATTATAGCTTTTGTTTCAATAAAGTTCCAAGTAAGACCATTGGAAAGACTTGGGTGAAAGTTAATGTGATCTTGGTGTAAAAAACAGAAACTTTGTGCTCACGATATTACCTGTAATTTTTTACAGAAGAGTGATTTTGAGTTGATCTTTTTGAAGAAGATTAATATGCAAATTCCTCACGTCCACCAATTTATTTCATAATTTTTGGATTAGCAGAAGTATGGTTTCTGTTCATATCATTACAGACTGTTCTGTTTCTGACAGATTCTGTTTTCATTGCATAGTTTGCTTGTTTTCTAGTTTCTATGGCTTATATTTATCAATATAAATTGTAGAAATGGTATGGTACAGTAGGCATTGGGTGAGAACAATTATGAATCTTATCTTTGATAGTACCAAATTGAATGGTTTACTCTTTATAATACTAACTCATCTCACGAAGTTCCTCTAAGTTTTGTGTGATTGAAGTTTTCAAGTTTTGGGTGAGATGTCGATATGAGGAGAATAAGGAGTGGAAATACCCTAAGCTTGGGATGCCCAAGGCACCCCAAGGTAATATTCAAGGAATACTCAAGCGCCTAAGCTTGGGATGCCCCGGAAGGCATCCCCTCTTTCGTCTTCAAAACTATAGGTATACCTTCACTACAAAAAAAAAGACACATCCGTGACATTTTGGGCTGAACGAAATTTTTTCCTGTCATACTTATGACACTTCTATGACGATAATTGTGACAAAACCCAGTATCATCATAGATGTGGTGGGCTCCTACTTCTATGACAAAAAATCAAGACAGAAAATGGGCTTTTCATCCTGGGTGGGCCGGAGACGCAGCTGCATGACATTCTTTGGGCCGTCCATGACGGAAAAAATTGTGGTAGAAGCGAGGGTCAGGAAATTTTCAGGGAGTTCCCAGTTACGGTGGGTGGTAGGGGGCCGAGCGATGTGCATTTCTCTCGTACACGTACGCGTGTGTGTGCGAGGCGTTGGCTCTAACTGAACCCGAGCGAGGCATTGGGCTCTAACTGAACCCGAGCGATTGCACTGCAGGCTACGCGTTACTGAACCCGAGCAATCGATCGATGGCTGTTAACTGAACCTGATCGACCGATTCCTTCGCTACTGCTGCTAACTAAAGCCGATCGATGCTGCCTCTGGGATGAACAGTGAGCGTTGCCGGGGGGGAGGGGGTTCGATGAATAGTGAGCGGTGGCGTTGCCTCTGGATGAACAGGACCCCTATCGATTAAGCTGGTTGGGGCTGGATGAACAGGACCCCGTGGAGGGCTGGATGAACAGGACGACCCCTTGGAGGGCTGGACGAACAATAGACAGTGGAGGGGTGCCCGTGGAGGGGTGGTTGAATAGTAGCCGGTGGAGTAGCGCGCGGTGGAGGCTGGATGAACAGGAGCCCGTGGAGGGTAGAGGAGGTCGACGGTAGCCCGTGGAGGCGGGAGGAGGTCGACAGTGGAGATGAACAGTATCCCGTGGAGTCCCATTTTACGGTACGCCACACCCCTCCTGATGAATAGGACCCCCGTTTCGACCGTAGCACTCCAACACAAGTCTGTTTCATCCGTTTTGCGGTACGCCACACCCCTCCCGATCAACAGGACCCCCGTTTCGACCGTAGGAGGTCCGTTTCCTTTGTTTTGTGGAACGCCAGACCCCTCACGATGAACAGGATCCCGTTTCAAACGTGGCCGGTTGAAGATAAGGCTGTTTCCTCCGTTCTGCGGTACGCCAGGCTTCGTTTCCATCGACTGTTCCGTCCAAGCCCTCCCGATGAACACGACGACACATTCCGATCCGACCCAGCCGGTTGGCTCCCCATGAACACGACGACGATGTTGTTTCTCTGTTCCGACCCAGCCATGTACACGAGCCCTGGCCGTACATATGCGTGAGTAGGCGTTCGAGACCCCGCCCATATGTACACATACGTGGCCGTATTTTCTTTCTTGCACACTGGCTACTGTACGTACGAGCACATGCTACGTGCGCGCCTCTACTATGACACGTGCGCGCCTCTACATCCACCAGTATGTACGTACACGTTCGCGACCAGAATGACAACGCTACGTACGCTTCGACCAGGTGGGTCCCGACTGTCACGCACTTTCTTGCTTGCGTAGATGTAGATGGTGGGTCCCAGCAGTCAGGGGGCGAATCGTTTTTTTAGATGCACTTCCTTGCATGCGAAGATGTAGCTGGTGGGTCCCAACAGTCAGGGGGAGAATCATTTTTTCACGAAATAAGGTGGCCCGTCCGGTGGGTCCCTGCTGTCAAGTGGAGGAATAATTATTTTGCACGTAATAAGGAGGCACTTCCTTGTGGCTCCCGTGGACCCAGCTGTCAGCCTCTCCACGTACAGTACTCTTCCGATGGAAGTCGGTCGTTGACCACATTGACCATGCCGCGCTGAGAGCACCACGGCGGTGGACGATGGCAAGGCCTAGGAAGGGGACGATGCGGAGCTGGGGAAGACGCAGTAGTGGATGCCCACGCGAAGAGGAGTACGAGGGTTCACTGGTTCGCTACGGTGTGAGGTTGCCGTCGCCGTAGAATCACAGGGGTTGTGGGTGAGTAGAGGGATGGCCTGGCCAGCGGTGGGAGTAGTAGGGGGCGATGAGGCCTCCGCGGCATCACAGACGGCCACGGGAGGCAGGAGCATGCGGCATGACCGGCGCTGCTTTGGGCGGCTGGAGCACGAAGACCAGAGGTTGAAGAAGCACTACGGCCGTTGGATGGACATCGTACGGTCACTGGAGCTAGAATCGTTCATATTGACTAAGTTGACAAAGCCCTCTGTCCCTGTCAACTTAGTAGGCCCACAAGTCAGCCTCCCACCAAGGTGAGTCCCAGCTAGCAGGGGGAGTATTCATTTTTTTGTGCGTAACAAGGAGGCATTTCTGGTCGGTCCGAGCTGACAGCGGGGGAACGTCTTTTTTTCAAGAAATACAGAGGCCCTTCCGGTGGGTCCCAGCTATCAGGTGGAGGAATCATTATTTTGCGCGTAATGAGGCATTTCCCTATGTGGGCCCCTACTGTCAGCCTCTTCCGATGGCTGTTGTTTGTTGACCATGTTGACCTCGCCGCGCCAAGAGCACAAACGCGATGGACGAGGGTGAGGCCCAGGAAGAGAACCACCCGGAGCCGGCAAAGCCACCGCAGCGGATGCCCATGCTGAGGGGAGTACGAGCGCTGACTGGTCGGCTACGGGGTGAGGCTGATGTCGCCAGAAAATAACAGGATGTGTGGGTGGTTAGAGGGATGGCCTGGCGGCAGCACAGCTAGCCATGGGAGGAGAGAGCAGGCAGTCCCGCCAGCGCTGGTTTGGGTGGCTGGAGCAGGAAGATCAGAGATTGAAGAAGCACGGCGGCCGTTGGATGGACATCCAACAGTTACTGTTGTGTGTTGACTAAGTTGACAAAGCCTTGCGTACGCGTCAAAAAGAATTTAGGACAGCGTCATCGTCAACCTAGTAGGCCTAGAAGTCAGCCTCCAAATCTATGGAAAACAGCATACATCCCATTAGCCATTATTTTCAATAATTTACAGCACATTTGCTAATTCTTAAGTATATTTGAAGCCCATATTTTTTTATTAGCATTACAGACCATATATTCTGGGCACTGCTAAAAAATTCAATGAAATTTTGCATATTTCGGCGAGGTCCGAACTCTTTTAATCACAAAATTTTGAGTCACGTTAAAAATAATTTTCAAAAAATTATATATAAAATTCAAAAAATAATTCCCTACAAAAAAATGAATGAAATTTAGAATCTTAACTGGCAAGATGCCCGTTCATTGCACGGAACATGAAGATGCATTTGTATGAGTAGCTTATCTTGTGGGAGAAAAGATGATATTTTAATGTAATTGCCAGTTGGCTTTGGTTTTTATAAGAGTAGAGAGTAGAGAAATCCTGAAAAAATGATACTTTAACGCAATTGTTGGTTGGCTTTGGTTTAAAAATTTACATCCCATTTCTTACAACTTATAGCCCATTTTCTGGGGAAGCCCATTTCTTCCTACTTACATCCCTCCTCGTCTTGAAAGATTTGCAGCCCAGCAGGGCTGAGAAAAGCAAGTACGCCTCGGGTATTCTCCAAAAAAAAGAACTGGGCTAGCCAATTTCAGAAATAAAAAATATATCAACTAGGCTCGTCATGTGCTTAATAAAAGTGAAAGCGTGGGCTAGACGGGCCACAACCCCCGCACAGCGCGCAATTGAGCTCTGTCTCTGAAACTGAAAAACAACTGGGTGAGCTGCTGGGTCCCTGGTGTTATCCGCTCGTTGTGTAATTTTCTCATTTATTGACTACATTGACAATGGCGTGGGACCTAGTTGTCAAACAATTAGGAGGAAGTATTTTTTTTTGGCTTGTAATAACGAGGCACCTCCTTGCGAAATGCAATGACCCTGGTGGGTCCCTACTGTCAGCCTCTCCATGTATAGTTATCTCCTGATTCCTCTTGGTTGTTGACCATGTTGACAATGCCAGACGACGGTGGGCACAACGAGCGAACCAAGGAGGAGAACGACGGCAAGGCCTCGGACAGGAACGAACAGCAGCCATGGAAGATGCGGCAGTGTAGTGGCAGGTGGAGGGGAGTATGAGGGCAACAACATGCAAGTCAAGCATACAAATGGTACAAAAAGCCCAAGGATTAATTGTTCATCAAATATTTAGACAAAACCCATATTGAACATGACAGTAACATCTAACCCAACCACTCTTTTTTGCAGTCACAAACAAATGGACCGGTCTGATCCATAAAATCAACATCCTGTGCAAAAAAAAATATTTCAGGATGTCTACAACTTATTGTAAATAGAAGCCGAGCACGTTTAGAAGCCCATTTGTCCACCTGAAACTTCTTTTTTTGCTATTCAACATGTTCGTCCGTGAGAAATCTCTTGCTATAAAAATTAAGCCTCATGGACAATAGTAACCTCGCATTCAACAGGAAGAATGTGACAAAGCTTCAGTTTGCCTGGTTGGATGCATATCGTCCCATCGTTATTGTCCTCAAACGAATGCCATGAGAACTAAGAAAATCCTTGTGCTTATTACGCCACCGATTGGTTATATGTTTTTCTGCATGTGGTTCTGCCTAAGTAGACATGGAGATTGAAAACAGTTAAGGTATGAAAAAAGAGTATGTCGAAAGAACGACAGCTGAACAGTTAATTCTAGTACAATATATATGGGCTTTCAATGTGCATGAAATCATCACCTCTATATATAAATTCTCCAGAGATCGAAAGCATCGCAGCAAGCCAATAATTATGTCCAGATCAAAATTATACATTCTCATATATATGATCTTGACAGAATCTAGCAGCATTGATAGGCTATCAATGGACAAACTCTTCATTGAGCATATAACATAATATTAGTACCCAAAGTGACCAAGATGATATAAAACTTATGCGCACAAATGAAAAATGCAGCATATGATTACAAATGTGTAGATGATAATATACGGTACCAGAAAAAGTGAGGAGCCAAACACCAACTCCTTGTGATTATTAAACGGGTCACGAATTACACCCAAGGTCTCCAGTTTGGGCGCAGAGACAACAATTATTTATGAAGGTGTATAAAAATTATGAAGGAGCAACCTTTCAAGTGAAGGGGCATCTTCGATGATGAGCTGCTATCCTTTAAAACAAATTCCAATGCTTTTAAGGTGAGGCGACTTTATTTGGAGAAAACTGATACCAATTTCTATTCCTAAAACAATCGGCGAGCGCTCCAGGGCAGGGCAACTGGAGTGGATGATGTTGTGCAGTGAGGCCTCCGACAGATAAACCACCACAAGCGAATGTTTTTTTAGCAGTGGGAATCGAAGCATTTGTACCAGATCGTCTGGTAGATGGCACCGGGCGAAGGTGGTGGTGTGGAGAGAGGAGGAAATCCGCGAGATAGACAACGGTGGTGTGGGCACGAATTCTTGGTGTGTTCGTGGTATGAAACTTTTGTGGTAATGGCACAACTCAAACTGCTAGAGTTTTCCGAATTCAGGGGATGTCAGCCAAGCGTCCACCTTGCCGGGTATGGACAACAGGTAGCGTGTCGGGATGCAAAGGCATTGAACGAGGCCCTGCTGGTGAGAAGAGACGATGGCTCTGAGGAGATCAAATTCAGGAAGGACAGATATCTGACGACAGTCGAGATTGAGGGGTGCAGTGCGCCATAGAGGGCGCCACCGAGTTGAGAGGACTTGTGTGCGGCAGCAATCCTTGGTGGGGAGAAGCGAGATGATCTCCTCAAGGATGACGTCCGGGAGATCGCTGATGCAGTCCACCGGAGATTCTACTGGTTCCTCAGATCCGGGTGGGGTGGGGGGGGCTCGCCGCTTCTCCCCACGCTACTGGGTGTGGGACTAAACCGGCGTCGCCGCTGGCGGGAGCCTCATCTTCTTGGCGTTGGGGCCAGCCGACTCCATTTTCCTTGTGGGCGTCATGCCTAGCTCATGGGTTTGAGCAGAGTAGCCAGAGACGAGCCTAGTGGCAGTGCGAGTGGGGAAGAAGGAGGGCTGGGGATTTTTGTAGGAGTGGAAGAAGAGGAGCAGGCATTTTCTGTACGAGTGAGGAAGAAGGTGAGCGGGGTTTTCTGGACGAGTGAGGAAGATTGGGGAGCGGGGGGAATTTGGGGGAGACGAAAGCGGGAGAGCAAGTTGTTCGTGTTTATAAGGCCCGCTGCACTAACTACTCGCTTTTTCCCAAGAACCGCTCTCTTCTTTTGCGTTGCTGCATTGGAGTTGGCGCATGGACTTGGCTGACTGGCCATGCATGCAGGGTGCATGTGCCCGCCGGCCACTGCATGCGCCTGGTTTTTTACTAGGCCTATTTAATAGGATGGTTATGGAGTAAATTAAGGAGATTTATTTTCTCTGTGTGCATCCACCAAATTAGAGGATGCGGTACTGGATGCAGACACTCACATTAAACTAACATTCAGAAGAACAAAAGTTCAGCATGTCTATGCATCTCAATGATTCACCATACTATAAACAATACAAAGATGTGAGAAGGCGTGGAAATAAAGAAAATCGATCGATGCTTCTCTGAGCAAAGGGCCTCCCAGCGCACGCATTAATTTCCTGGGCATGCTTGTTTCTTCTCAATGTTTCGAGCACTTTGGGCATGTTGGCAACTCCATAGCTAGCTAGCTGCCTCATCTTGCAATTGATGCTGACACATTTGCAGCAAACATATGAGGCAATAGAGATGACTCAACATGAGTCCATATTGTGCAGTTCCCCTGAAATCATATTCATTGTCCTGAATCTGAAAAGATAGGAAAACAGTAGCTATACTTAAACGGTGTTGCAAAACAGTAGCACATATCAATAGCTCGGCATGAAAAAACACGATCATCTGGACGAAGGGGATACTGACCTGCCTGAGGAAGATTATATATAATTTCATAAGTCCTTGGTTGATTTCCACCTTCGGCTGCACTGCTTGTTTGCTCCTCCACACATGACAGGATCGTTCTGCACTGCATTCAGCAAGTCAACGTATGAATAAGCTAATTTCATCTTGCGGTGGTCATTGTACCTAGTTATGAATGTAGGAATACCTGGTGTCGGTGTCAAAACCGGCGGATCTCGGGTAGGGGGTCCCGATCTGTGTGTCTAAGGCTAATGGTAACATGAGGCAAGGGACACGATGTTTTACCAAGGTTCGGGCCCTCTCGATGGAGGTAAAACCCTACTTCCTGCTTGATTGATCTTGATGATATGAGTATTACAAGAGTTGATCTACCACAAGATCGTAGAGGCTAAACCCTAGGAGCTAGCCTATGATGATTATGATTGTCCCTATACGGACCAAACCCTCCGGTTTATATAGACACCGGAGGAGGCTAGGGTTTACACAGAGTCAGTTACAAAGAAGGAGATCTAACATCCGGATCGCCAAGCTTGTCTTCCACGCAAAGGAGAGTCCCATCCGGACACGGGATGAAGTCTTGAGTCTTGTATCTTCATGGTCCAACAGTCCGGCCAAAGCACATAGTCCGGCTATCCGGATACCCCTTAATCCAGGACTCCCTCAGTTGCCCTTGAACCAGGCTTCAATGACGATGAGTTCGGCGCGTAGTTTGTCTTCGGCATTGCAAGGCGGGTTGCATCTCCGAATACACCAAAGTAAACCTCGAACACTTAAACCATGTTCAGCTTTGCAAGACGATTTTCACATACCACTGCAGAGAGAACGATATTCCACAAATGTAATCTGCTGACAACTTCAGACAACATGACATGACACTACGTTCGAGTTATTATTCGAACCGTTTTCCCACAACCAGCCACAGCACGTATTGTGAGGTGGTTTCCTCGGCACGTCTTGTCGAAGCATAGATCATGTCCCCTTATCACGGGATTCTCATCAATACGGGTACGGGTAACCCAATCACGCCATCAATAGTGGTGCTTGGGAAATAACCAATCTTCAACGGGCAAGTGGGGAGGCGAACCATTTTCGTCGCCTCTATAAAGGGATAAGGATTCCCCATTTTTACCCACGCCTTCTTCCTTCTTCGCCTATCCATTCTCGCACCCTTGAGCTCCAGCGCCCTAGTTCACGCCTTCTCCGCACAGCCAAACATGTCCGGAGCAGGAGGCAAGTGGGTGGCCTCCACCGTCAAGGAGGAGCATATTACGAAGCTCCGAGCGGCCGGGTACTTGGCCGCAGAAATCGCGCACCGGCTGCCGGACGCAGGGAAGATCATTCCGACTCTGGGACCCCACAAGAGGGTCGTGTTCCTTGCCCACTTCGTCCGTGGACTGGGATTTCCACCTCATCCCTTTGTCCGCGGGCTCATGTTTTACTATGGGCTGGACTTCCATGATCTCGCCCCAAATTTCGTCCTCAACATCTCGGCGTTTATCGTCGTGTGCGAAGCCTTCCTCTGCATCAGGCCCCACTTTGGCTTGTGGCTACGAACCTTCTGCGTGAAGCCGAAGATCGTGAGAGGCCAGCAAGCGGAGTGCGGAGGAACCATGGTGGGCAGGATGCCTAATGTTACCTGGCTTGATGGCTCCATCGCGGAGACCGTGAAAGGGTGGCAATCGGGGTGGTTCTACATCACCGAGCCGCGCGATGCCAACTGGGCGGCGGCCCCCGAATTCTGATCCAGAATTCCCATGCGGCTCACCTCCAGGGAAAAGAAGGGCCTGGCCTGGGGTGAACCTACGGAGCTGACAGGACTTCAGAACTGCATCAAAAACATGATGGACAAGAAAATCAAGCTTGTCAACGTGGTCCAGGTCATGCTCGTCCGCCGAATTCTTCCGTGCCAAAGACGGGCATTTAATCTGTGGAAGTTCATTCCGGACGAACACCAGACACTTCAGGAGCTCTATGGCATGACACACAAGGACACATGGAAGGTGTTGTTCAAGGCCTCCGAAATACTTCCTCCCACATCCGAGGACCGCGGACTTCACGCCACGCGGCTCCCCCATCCGGTGAGTTTTCTGACCATCATCAGGTGTAGCTTTCTTAGCATACTCATGGGAGGATTTTAAGTCATCGTGTGTATTTAATCAGGATTACATGGTGAGGCGGAGCGGATTGACTGTCTGGCTCCACTACCGGAAGGTCCAGCAAACGCTCTCCTGACGGAGATGCTTGTCCCGGCGCCCTACAAGGCCCCGGAAAAGAAGGCCGAAAAGAAGGCCCCGGGGACCAGGAAGGGTCTCCGGCGTAAGGTAGTACCGGACGCCTCGTCCGAAGACGACGAGGCACACTCCTCCCCCGAAGGGGAGGAGGAAAAGGAAAGGGCCGCCCCACCTGGGGAGGCCGAAGGGCCCAAGAGGGCGACTCAGGGGACCAGTAAGGGTCCTCGGCGCAAGGCCGTCATAAACTCGTCGTCCGAAGATGACAAGGAAGATTCCTCCTGCAGAGGAGGGGGGAAACACGAGGAAACTCCGCCTCCCCGCACTAGGGAGGAGAAGAAAAGGAAAGCCGCCCCCGAGGGGGAGGCTAGGACGCCCAAGAAGGGAAAGGCATACCTTCTAGATTACTCCACCACGCCGCCTACAGCGAGGAGGAGTGGCTGCCCAAGGGGAAGCCCCTAGTAAGATCGTAAGTATCCGCACTCTGTTGTACTTTAGTGTGACTTCGCTTCATAGTCTGTTATAACGCCGAACATGTATATGCAGTCTGGCTAGGGCCCATCCTGAGGTATCCTCTTCGGATGGGTCTTTGAGCGATTCGGCGATGAATTCGCTCCAAACAGCCACTTCCCCTCGGCCTGCGGATGACACGGAGGTGTTGTCCCAAAGGCTCCCAGAGCAGGGGGAGGCGACTCTGGAGACGTCCCAGGGCGAGATTCCAGACGCCGGGCACACGGGGCATAAGATCTCCGCAGATTGTGCCGACGAGAGCCGCAGCAAGTTGGGCTCCCAGCCGGACACTGTACCAGAACCTCCAAAGGTTCCGGATTCAAGTAGGCAGCCCCTCGCTAAGGAGGGCGAGCCGACCGTGCCGATGACTTCCGTTACGCCAAAGGCGTCGGATAGTCTGCTGGAAGTGCTTCGCGGCGCTTCCATGGATGAAGAGCACCGTACTCTTATGAGTGTGGTGATTTAGAAGGTTCGGTCCGCCAAAAGCGGATTGACCGAAGCCTGTACCAGCCTCCTGATAGGCTTTGAGGTAAGTAACTAAATGTGTGGAAAATTATCACCCAATAGACAGTAGCCCCTGATACTCTGTTTGGTGTTCGGAAAGAAAAGCCAAACGGAGGGTCAACTCTAAACCGCAGGAGTCTAACAGTATGTGTCTATGTGAAGAAGCAGGCTGTGCTGCTTGCTGCTGCTGCCCGCACAATAGAGGTCACCGGACTCAAACGGGACCTGGAGCAGGCCCAAGGAGAGCTCAGCCTCACGAAGAATAGAAAAAATTGGTGACGCTAACAAAAAGGCGTCATGATTTTGTAATAGGGGCCACGGCCGAAGTGGCGTCCCTGAAGAAAGCGCTATCCGAGGCCGAAAACAAGGCGGCCATGGAGCACGTTGAGCGTGAAAAGCAAGATTCTAGGGTGGGCGAGGTACAGCAAGAGCTCCAGGAGCTCGGCAAGAAGTTCGTGTCTTTGGAGCGTGACTTCAATACAAAAGAGTCTGAGCTTGCGAAGGCCCTTTTGAGCATGAAAGATGCCAAGGCCGAAGCCCAAAAGGCCCAGCAGGAAATCCAGGCGGCCAAGAAGATAGCGGCGGGTAAGACCTTCTTTATGCAAAGCAAGCATGTGGAGGAGACATTTCTTTTACTTACCCGAATTCGGAGCTCTCCAGGGGCATTCTCAGATCTGCCATGCAGCATACCGGATGCCGCGGAGTTCTACCGTGCTGAAGAGGGGAGATCAACATAGAAGCTGTTCTGGTCCCAGTATGCTGGAGCCGAACACCCGATGCCTTTGAGTGACCAATTGAAGCAATTGGTTGAACTCCGCAGGGCGGCCGAAGTGGCTATGAAAGATTTCATAGTCCGGATGTGGCCTGGTGAGCCCCTGCCCGCCAGCTACTTCGGCCTGATAAAGCGGATGGTAAATGCCTATCCGTGGCTTGAAGTGATCAAGCGATCCGTTTGCATTGAGGGTGACCGCCGAGCCTTTGCCCGTGCGAAGGTGCATTGGGGCAAGCTGGATGCGGAGAAGCTGGTGAAGGATGGACCACCGAAGGGCAAGGTGCATCGCTATCCCGAGAAATACTATGATGCTATTATGAAAGGTGCTCGCCTCGTGGCCGATGAATGTACCAAGGACACGATCTTTGAGTGAATGTACTCCTGTCGTTTTTGCAATAAAACGAAGTTGTTTGTGCTATATAGTGCTTTGTTGATTTAAAATATTACCTTCTGTGCGGTTGTTTATAAAATTCTGAAAGTAGGCCAGTCATCGGCTTCCGCCCCCACGTAACTAGTACTGGGGTGTTCCTGGAAAACCCAGACACTCTTTATGCAAATATTTGGTCCCTGAAGGAGGTGTTTGGCGCAGCGAACAAGGCAATCGGACTATTTGGCTTTATAACTTTCACTTAGCCATAGAAGTCTACAATTTTAAATTTCGGCTAAGCCCCTAGAATTCGGAGAGCCGGATTGGGGCGCTATATACGCCTAAATTGGACGAGGCCGATTCCTTGCCTAAAGCGGAAAAAATCTTTAAGGATTTTAAGACCTCTCGAATAGCGACCAACTCTCACCGCATCATGCCAGTCAGTTTTTGGCTTTCTCTACTGAGGTGCTCGTCCGGAAGAACCGGGACACAGTCGCAGTAGTTCTCCCTGCGCTACCTTACCCGATATAATGGAACGTAAGGTACCAAAACAAGGGAGCCGAGCAAACCCAACTATTGACCCAAGACATGATTCGGAGCTGATGCATATAATGCTATAAGTTCGGGGTGCCGCATTGTTGAAAGTGTTCGGACTTATCTTGTCGTATTATGGGGCGCTATAAGAAGCCCCTGGAAAACTAAACGTACCAAAGTGTGCGGATTCAATATTTACTAAACATTTTTAGAAAAAATGTGAAGATAGGAATAATAAGCTGACGCTATATATTATCTCCCATTGATAAATAATATGTCCAAGCGTATCTTTACAATTAATGCATTGAGCAGAAGTGAAGAGGACTATTTGACACGTCCTATCCAAGGGCGGGCCGCGTGTAGGTATATAAAACAGGTATAACGATCATTAACAGATACCACCTGGGTATTCCCCTTGTGTGCAAAGCCTTTTGCCTCCTTGGTTCTCCCTCCAGCGAGGAGTCCGATGATCTGGCTCTCGTAAGAGGCTGCCCGAAAGTAGGGTCCTGAAAGATAAAGAGGGTTATTAAAGTATGTTGCGGCTGAACCGCACTGTTGACCGCATCACTATTGCGCCTCCGCCTGTGCCCATGGTATTTTGAGTGCGTAATTGTGTACGCGCGGCATGAATGCTACCTGAATGGGACTGAGGCAGAGGCCGGACTGCTAGTCGCGCTCTTGGCGTGCCTGGCGATCCTGTTGCAGGGTACTCCGGACTCGCTTGACAGTGTTCGGGGTTGTCTTCGCCGGATTGGTGGTTTGCCAGAGAAGGTTGCTTTGTACTTCTGCCGCGAGGGTTGCAGTATGTTCTTCTGTAGGGAGAGAGCGGTCCGTGTTTCCATTGACTGTTATAACCCCGCGAGGTCATGGCATCTTGAGCTTGAGGTATGCATAGTGTGGTACCGCATTGAATTGAGCGAATGCGGTTCGTCCAAGCAGTGCATAATAGCCACGACGGAAAGGGACGATGTCGAAGATTAACTCCTCGCTTTGGAAGTTATCCGGAGATCCGAAGACTACTTCCAGTGTTAAGGAGCCCGTGCAACGGGCCTCTACTCCTGGAATTACACCTCTGAAGGTGGTTTTGGTGGGCTTGATCCTTGAAGGGTCGATTTCCATTTTGCGCACTGTGTCCTGATAAAGCAGGTTCAGGCTACTGCCGCCATCCATGAGGACTCACGTGAGGTGAAATCCATCAATGATTGGGTCTAGGACCAATGCGGCTGAACCGCCGTGACGGATGCTGGTCGGGTGATCTCTACGATCAAAAGTGATCGGATAGGCTGGGGAGGAAATTTCTTCTGTCCCCCCGTGTTCGGATGTCGGGGCTCCTCGTCATCGTCGCTGTGCAGCCCCTTGTCCCTGTTCTCGGCATTTATTTTACCGGCCTGTTTGAACACCCAGCAGTCTCTGTTAGTGTGGTTTGCTGGCTTATCCGGGGTGCCGTGAATTTTGCACGAGCGATCAAGTATGCGGTCAGATTGGACGGTCCCTGATTGTTTCTTTTGAACGGCTTTTTTCGCTGACCGGATTTTGAGCCACTAAATCCGGTGTTGACTACCGTGTCTTCAGTGTTGTCGCCATTGTTCCAACGCTTATGTCTATTGCGCCGTGGCTTGCCCTTATTGTCGCGGACATCTGAAGTGCCGGAGTTTATTGGCGTGGTGCTACTGCGAGCCAACCAGCTGTCCTCGCCAGTGCAAAAGCGGGTCATGAGTGTCGTGAGGGCCGCCATGGACTTTGGTTTTTCCTGGCCGAGGTGTCAGACGAGCCACTCATCGCGGATATTATGCTTAAAGGCTGCCAGGGCTTCGGCGTCCGGACAGTCAACAATTTGGTTCTTTTTACTTAGGAACCGAGTCCAGAATTTTCTGGCTGACTCTCCGGGTTGTTGGGTAATGTGGCTCAAGTCATCGGCATCCGGTGGTCGCACGTACGTGCCCTGGAAGTTTTTGAGGAACATGTCCTCCAAGTTTTCCCAACTGCCAATGGAATTTTCCGGCAGGCTATTTAGCCAGTGACGGGCCGGTCCTTTGAGCTTGAGGGGAAGATACTTGATGGCGTGTAGATCGTCACCGCGGGCCATGTGAATGTGGAGAAGGAAATCTTCGATCCATACTGCGGGGTCTGTTGTGCCATATTATGATTCAATGTTTATGGGTTTAAACCCTTCTGGGAATTCATGACCCATCACTTCGTCAGTGAAGCAGAGGGGGTGTGCGGCGCCTCTATGCCGGGCTATGTAGCTACATAGTTCGAATGAGTCTGGTTGGCTGTGTTTGGCCCGGCCGGACTTGTTGATAATGTATCCGGCATGACGATCATCGTCACATGTTGGGGCGCGCCCCCGTGATCCGTAGATCAATCTCAGCCGTCCTACCTTGTTTTCCAATATGTCTCATAGGTCGTGGGTGCGGGCTGGTATTCGGGCTGATATGCCGTTTTATCCCGGCCACGAGGTGGCCGGTCAGCCTCGTCCTGTGCTGGTAGTATAGGCTCCTCCTCGAGTTGAGGCAGCCACTTTTGCTTTGGATAACCTTTGGTGTGGCGATCGAGTCCATATTCCTCGGCCGCCAGGACTTCAGTCCATCTGTCTGTGAGCAGATCTTGATCAGCTTGGAGCTGCTGGTGCTTCTTTTTCAGGCTCCTCACATTGGCCATAAGCCAGCGCTTGAAGCGCTCCTGCTCTATGGGGTCCTTAGGCACGCCGAATTCGTCGTCGCCGAGGCTAATCTCGTCTTCGGAGGGGGCATGTAGTTGTCCTCCTCCGGGTACCCGTCTGTCGCCTTTTCATCTGGGCTAACCTGCCCGTCTTCCTGTTCGGTCTTCTCAAAGGTAGGCTGATCGGGGTTGTATTCATCTTCAGCACCATCCGGATTGTTTTTGTCTCTTGTGCCGGTATTGCTGTGGCGGGGCTTGGAGCGGTGCCGATGACGCCCATGCTTTGCTTTCTTCCTTGAGGGGTTATCCTCCATTATCTCATCGCCATTGGTTTCTTTCGGAGTGTCCACCATATATATATCATATGAGGAGGTGGCTGTCCAGCGCCCCGTGGGCGGTGGTTCCTGTTCATCTCCTGCATCGTTGTCCACACCATCGATGTCTTCAGAGTCGAAGTCCAGCACGTCGGTCAAATCGTCGACCGTGGCAATGAAGTGGGTGGTGGGTGGGCAACGAATCCCTCGTTGCCTGCTTCCCACTCGAGCCGGACATAGTTCGGACAAAAGTCTCCTGACAAAGAGAGAGACTTTAACGAGTTCAGCATGTCGCCAAAGGGCGAGTGCTAGAAGATATCCGCAGCGGTGAACTCCATTGTCGGAGCCCAACCAGTTTCGGCGGGCTCGGGGGTGCGCGGACCAGAACTTACGGCCAGACATGAGTCCGGGGGTCTGGTGTCACAGGCTTCCTTGGGGGTGGATTCTGTATTCGGCTCTACCGCCGATAAGGGTGCGGCCTCCGGGGCGGGGTCCATCCACCCATCCTCGGATGACGCGATCTGCCCCGGATTTAGGTCCGGAGCTCCTGCAGGTGCGATATCCCGAGTATTGTCCGATAGCAGGCCTAAGCCGTGCTCGTCGTGACTGTTCGGCACACCTGGCGTAGGCCCGAATCCGTCGAAGATCAAGTCTCCGCGGATATCGGCCGTGTAGTTCAAGTTTCCGAACCTGACCTGATGGCCAGGGGTGTAGTTGTCGATCTGCTCCAGATGGCCAAGCGAATTGGCCCGCAGTGCGAAGCCGCCGAACACGAAGATCTGTCCGGGGAGAAAAGCCTCACCCGGGACCGCGTTGTTGTTGATGATTGAAGGAGCCATCGAGCCTTGAAGCGACGACACAGAGGAACTCTCAATGAAAGCACCAATGTCGGTGTCAAAACCGGCGGATCTCGGGTAGGGGGTCCAGATCTGTGTGTCTAAGGCTAATGGTAACAGGAGGCAAGGGACACAATGTTTTACCCAAGTTCGGGCCCTCTCGATGGAGGTAAAACCCTACTTCCTGCTTGATTGATCTTGATGATATGAGTATTACAAGAGTTGATCCACCACGAGATCGTAGAGGCTAAACCCTAGGAGCTAGCCTATGATGATTATGATTGTCCCTATATGGACCAAACCCTCTGGTTTATATAGACACCGGAGGGGGCTAGGGTTTACACAGAGTCAGTTACAAAGAAGGAGATCTAACATCCGGATCACCAAGCTTGTCTTCCACGCAAAGGAGAGTCCCATCCGGACACGGGACGAAGTCTTGAGTCTTGTATCTTCATGGTCCAACAGTCCGGCCAAAGTACATAGTCCGGCTGTCCGGATACCCCCTAATCCAGGACTCCTTCACCTGGAGCACCTTGAGGTTAGCTGACAGCAGGTAGATGCAGCCATATAAATTTTGTGCGGTGCTACCAAAATTGAGGTTTGTGTCCCTTCCCGTTATGATAATTCTTCTTGAAGTTGGTAGAATGTGACGGCTTGTTCTTTGCATCTAACTTGCCTTTCCCCTGAGATTTGTTCTTGTTGTTTTGGGGCTGGTTGGGCTGGAAGTTCTTCTTGTGTATCATGTGGGCACTAGAAGCTCCCTCAGCGACCCGAGCACGTGTGTCTTTTGCTCTCGCCTTCTCCTCAAAATCAAGAGTGCTAATGAGATCCTAAACAGAAAACTCATGTCTCTTATTTTTCAGAGAAGTAGCAAAATTGTTCCACAAAGGTTGAATCTTGGCAATGATGGTCCCAACAACAAATTTTTCCGGCAACACACACTTAAAGTACTCAAGTTCCTTAGAGAGTGACTGTATCTCATGAGTCTGCTGAACAACAGAGCGCTCATCAGTCATCTTGTAGTCACAGAATTGCTCCATGATGTACAACTCGTTGTCAGCGGCCGAGGGCCCAAATGTTGCCTCGAGGGCAGCCCACATGTCTTTGCCGCTGTCAAATGACATATATGAATCCACAATGGAATCGTCAAGAACACTTAGCAGGGTGGCTTTGAAGAGGGTATCCATGTTCTGAAAAGCTTCCTGTTGTGTAGGATTAAGATCGCCCTCAGGCTTACCCTTAGTGGCGTCATAGCAGTACATGATCTGAAACCAATATCCTGCTCTTGTGCGCCACCTTTTATATTGCACCCCCTTAAAAGTAGGCGGCTTCAAAAGCGCAGCAAAACCACTCGGAGTAAATTGCATGTAATCAGGTTTTTGGATTGGATTGTTGAATATATGAGCAATTTAGTATGAGATTTAATCCAAATCAGCAGTAAATAGATCATGACGACAATTGCAAACATCGAAGTAATGATGTGGACTAAACCAGGAGGACAGAATCACATACTGTACAGCGGGAGCAGAACCGATGTGGTTGATGTTGTCACTCATGTCATTGATGAAGAGGTTACCGAGGTCGGGGAAGAAGGCTGTCATTGAGGAAGTCGTTGCTGGCAGTAGTCACAGGAGTGTGCTCCCCAAAAACCTGATCGCCCCTCTCCCGTACAGGATCACGAAAGGCGGGGTTCGGAGGACTGCTGTCCCTCCTCGCGGTTCACGTTGGAAGGAGGGCTGGAGAAGAATTGTGTGGCGGCGCTAAGATCTGGAATGGTGCGAAACCATATGATACAGCGGCGGCTAGGGTAGAGCATGTCAGGTCGGTCGTGCAAGTATAATAGTAGGCCTTTGGCCCCCAAACCCCACGTCCAAGTCAATAATAGCTCAAAAAAAGTCAATAGTAGCCCCACCAAGGTTTGTCTCGAAAAAAAACTCGGAGTAATTAAGGCGTCCGTTAGTCCCTTTAGTATAAATACTATATCATTAATAATGGCCCCACCTTTTGTCTCACAAAGTATGTTGGAGTACAACCGGCTACACGTTTACAATCCGCTTCTCTTCTCTCTCCTCTTCTCTCTCCTTCAACTAAGCACAAATACTATATTTAAATCCTTAAAGCCTGCTTATGTCATCTAATTGTAGTACTTGCTCTAAAGTTACTCTCCACTGTCTATTCTGAAATGTTGGGCGTGCAGCGGGCGGTGCCCCCGGTTGGCGCGTCGCTTCAACAGTGGAAGCAGTGAGAGGTCGCATCACCCTTACTTGCCATCAATGTGGTGCGGTGGGCTCAGCTGGCGCCGGGCGGGAAGCGCGCGCGGGAGGGGGGAGGGGTTTTTGTTGGGCCAAGAAGGTGAGAAGCCAACTTGGGATCGGTCCGAAGTATTTTTCAGTGGGTTAGATGCATATAACCCAAACTGACCCTCCCTGTTTGGATATTTTTGGGTTAGTTGGGTCCAAACTAACCCAAACTAACTCTAACTCTCGGATCCAAACAGGGCCATCATGTGCTCTCATACTCTGCATATGACACTAGTCTATGTTACTACTCCCTCCTTTCCGGTTTATAGAGATGTTTAGAGTAACATAGTAATATGTTACAGTATAAGTTACTCCCCACTATGACCAGCCTTGGCCTCTCCCAGTGCTCCACCATGTATAGCTGCAAAGCCTGCCACGTAGGCATAAAATATGATGTGGCACCAATAAACTAAGCACCTATGCATTGAAGACTTGAGTTACTAAGCCATTTAATGCACTTAGCACCTCATCTAAGAGCATGGTTAATAGTATAGCCAGCTGCTGGCTATAAGCCAGTGCTATGTCATCTACAGCCCATCTTATAGTCAACATGTACAATAGTAGATCAAAAGAGTGTACTACTTTTTTATTATGTGGCCCACCTTTCATTCTCACAAAGTGCCTAGGAGCACGTGCTAGAGCTGGCTCTTCACGAAGAGCCCGCTTACCTTCTCTCTCCTCTTCTCTTTCCCCCAACTAAGCAGAAATATACTAGTTTATTCCTTATAGCCCGCTGACTCAACTCTATTGTACTTGCTCTAAGCATATCTAAGCACTTACTAGCACCCCCTTGACCTTGGACCTTGATGGTGTACGTCACCTTGTGTCTCATAATTTTCCTCGTCATCATCTGAGTCCTAGAAGATCTCACCCACATCATCATTAGCATGCAGCCGCCTTGATAGACAACATGTGCATAAGGAGTAGAGGCGACTGGGGATGCACCACCACCACGTCGTGGACACTCCGTACGTGCTCGTGTGCGTGCAGCATGCGTGTTTTTCCATCAGTGCTAGCTCTAAGGCCGAGGCTGCGGTCGTCTTTGTCTCCGACTAGTAGTTGAGCAACGACGGCAAAGAGGTGCTGCAAGAGATGCGTATGCGCCGTTGCGTGCGAGCTTCGCCGTAGCACGACGAACTGGATGTCACCGCGGATGGCAGACGCCTCCATGCAGCCGAGTGTGTGCACATGCATGTGTTATTCACGTGCATTCTGCGGCCGAGCGTGTGTGCATGCACGTGTTGTGTATGTGCGTTGTGTGCTCCATGATGTGCGCGTATGTGCATGAGTTGGATCGGATGGAGTTAGTGCGTTGTCTTGTGTACATGCGTGGCTGCATGCATCCTGTACATGTGTGGCTTGTTGCGTGGTTATCAATAATTCAACATAAACTACTCCCTCCGTTCCTAAATATAAGTCTTTCTTGCCATTTCAAATAGACTACGACATACGGATGTATGTAGACATATTTTAGAGTGTAGATTCACTCATTTTGTTTCGTATGTAGTCCCTTATTGAAATCTCTAAAGAGACTTATATTTGGGAACGGAGGGAGTATAAAACATATTCAACTTAGCATCCTGATGTACCGTTTCTAGTGGTTAGCGAAAAGTCCATGTTCTTTTATTTGTTTATAGGTGGGCAAGCGGCAAAAAACAGGGGAAAACGCGCAAGGTTCCTTGTAGACGCTCCACCGCGAGGTTCCACCTCGCCCGCCGCGCGATGGCTGAAGTTAGAGAAACGACGAGGTTGAAGAGATTGCTCTAGCACAGACTCCAAGAAATAATATGGTGTAAGATGGATGTCGTGGTGGTGGCGTGTGCCGTACTCCTGGACGTGAATGCTTGTTCTGGCCCATGCCACCCTACTACTCCTACTACTTATATAGTACTACTCGAGGATTCGAGGTGCTGGTTACGTACAGCGAACGGATGATGCTTCGGTGCCTTAAGGCACCTACCTTTGTCTATGACATGTGGGCCCAATAGGTGGCTGGCCCACACGTCAGTGACCCAAAGGTAGGTGCCTTTATGGCACCGAAGTTGTGTCCACAGCGAACACATTAACATATGGCTACAGTAAAAACACCCGCCCGACGCGCGAAGCATGTGAAGCTAGTAAAAATAGTGTACTACTATTGTTGATTGGCCTCATCCGATAACTTGTTGCAATGCACGTACAATTATGTATATGGAAAATATTTTTTTGCCTCGTCGCACCACTCACTCAGAGAAGCGACTCGAAAGCCATTCATAAATTTAGTAAGTTTATCACAGGCATATCATTTTATTACATACAACAGGTCATCAACCCACATCGACAATGAGGATACATCATAAATACTAAAGTTTTCATCACACAACAAATAACAAGCAATGAAATGAACTTCAACTCAACCGATCCTCGGCGTTGGAAGCGCTTGCTTTGAACCACAAGTGATTCTCTGGGACGGGCCATCTATTGTCGATCTCAAAACCAACACAGGACTGATCATCCAGGCTGAAGTGGCCTACTATATCAGTACCAGCGTAGGGAACCACCCAAATGCCGGAGGTATAGACACAGTTGCTTCTCATAAATGGTACTAGTAACGTTGTGTCAACAGCAGTTGGATCGCCTTTCACCATCATCGGATAGTTTTGTCCAAGGAAGAGCGAGTTTTCTCCAAGACTATCAATTCTGTACCAGGGAGAAGGTGTTGGCGCTAGCACACTAGGATCCATCTCGAATACCATGCAACGGGTGTTGGAATAGGTCCGGAGAGTGCGACCATGGGAGACAACATGTGCTCCCTCAGTAGTAACAAACTCAGTGTGCTGTATACAGACAAGAAGAGGTGATCCATTGGAATTAGTTGCCAGGCGCCACTAAGTATATACGTTCTGCTCGTCCTCATGCTCGTGATCATCACCATTGTCATCTCCCCCTTGGTTGTAAAAATTTTCAAGTATAGGTGGTGGAATGTTCATAGGACCTTGGAAACACAAGAAGAAGGTTAATTAGTAAAGGGAAACTTGGTAACCCGCATGCATGTGGATGAAACAATTATAATTATGGTAGAAGACAAACGTACCGAAACTATGAGGATCCCATGCAAAAACAGTGCCATGAGCGGTGGAAGCAAACACAAGACCCTCGTATTGAATTGCATCACAGTACACATCCGTGTATAGAAACTAATTTTTGAGCAATATCCATCGAGTCGAACCATAAAGGACGGCAACAAGCTTGTCGAAGATAGCAACAACTTCATAGTTCTTGTAATTCCAAGAGCGGCTGGGAACTCGACAAATTGCTATCTTCCATAGAAGACACTCACCATGATCGTATTTGAACATGCGTAGAATACCGGTGTGCTCAACCTCTGGGCAGTCTGCTGAGATTTTTCGAAGTGGAACCCAGTGACGAGTGTACACATTCACAAGTTCCCACTCGCAGTTGTACCCAATATAAACAACCCAATCTCCATTTGCGCCTGCCCAGTCCTTGCCCTCAAGCGATGGCATCTTAACATCATACGTATCATTATCAAGCAGCATCAACTTGCACAAGGCGAGGCCTCCGTCGTCCCCGCACCAGTAGTCATCAGGGTCACGGCGAAGAAGATAGGGGAGATCAAACCGCTCCTTGACCCTTGGGTTCCTTGTAATGATATTATTAGTTGAGTCGAGAATGGTCTTGAATGAACCTACCATGCTAGCCGAGGTGATGATGTCGCACCGATCAATGAGTTCCTCCACCACGTCATCTTTCAGATCGGGGCAAGAATAACGGGGTCGTTTCTGGCCTGTTCCCTCCATGGAGAAGATGAATGAACAATGGCAGAAGGAAGGGTGAAGGGCTAAAGGAAAATGGAGGAGCGAGAGGAAGAGCGTGCGACAGCAGTTGCAAATTGAGAGGGAAAGGCGAAGAGTCGGTGGACGGTTGCCAGTTTGCCACGGTACACGAAGAGGCGCCCCGGCATAAACGTTCATTCGGAAATACTAGTAGAAAAGGACTCGCCGTCATCTCAGTGATATGTTGGAACGGGACCACATGTCAACAAAACATGGTGTGTAATTTCTTATGCAAAATGCGATCTGGCCGCATTGGCCCGAGGTGTCGCATTAATTATTATTTTTGAAAGTTTGCCGCATTAGTTATTGACCTTTATTTTTTTAACATGCAATCTGAATGGATAGCTCCCGTGGTCATCACACGTGAGCGGATATAGTGATGGTTGATTCACCCGAGCAACTTATTACTGTGGGAATATGGGAGTACCAGCGGATTCGAGGAACAGAGAAATGACGGTTGCTTCGTCCGAGCAACTTACTGTGGCGAAGGTGGGGCTCTCTGATTTGACTGCTCACTAGTCATTACTACTGCGGCGCAACGACCGGGGTGAATCTTTCCCTGAAGTTGTGTTGTGCACTCAATATTGCTGCATGTGCACTCAATATTGCTGCATGGCAGGTGGAGCCGGATGAAGGATGTCCAACATGTCGGTGAAACAAAGTTGAATTGTTTTTGGCATTGCTATCAATCCTTAAGGATTTGTTTATATGTACGCATAATTTTAATGAAATTGTACTGTGATGCTATGAAGGTTTCAACTTTGGTTCCCGCAAGAAAAAAAAGGTTTCAACTTAGGATTCATGTGTCTTGCCTCGAGATTATCTCGTTACAACATTCCATCAAATACAAATGAAACTACCATGGCTAATGCATCTCAATGGTTCGCAGATCAGCGCAAATATTCACATCACAACTAAAGACAAAGTTGTGAGAAGGTGTACAAATAAAGAAAAAAATATAATTGATCGATGTTGTTCGTAGGCATGGCTCTATTTTTGTGGGGACCCCGACTCATAAGTCGAGATCACCGAATGCACGTGTACATTGATCCCAGAGATCAATGCTCACTGAACACACAGAAGCTGAATAACAGGAGTCTTACATCCATACATATCGTCTTACACAAATTATGACCATTATGGTCAAGTCTTACATAGATAAAGCCTTAAGGGCTGAACATCAAATGAAACACAAGGAGCGGAAATCTTCATCGATAAGTAGAACCCATGCCATCTGCCTTAACCCTACAGGCATTCTGACTGGGAAATGTCCTAGTTCGCATGTTCGTCTCCAAATAATAATTCTTCGAACTCCGGTTCTTCCATGCCTGGCCAATTAAGTAACCAGTGGCAAGCCAATGAGTACTTTGAATGTACTCGCAAGCAACCCATGTGTTGGTTCAAGATACAACAATGCATGATATAGGTAAATTTTTGCAGAAAGCTAGTTTTTAGTGCAATGACATGTTCAACAACTTGTAAGACATGCTTCAAGAGAATTCAAGTAACCATGAGGACAGGTTACAGATATCAACATAAATAGAGTGGGCACGAACCCAACTCAATCATGTCAAGTCCTTTGACTTGACCCAAGTAGTTTTATCAACACACACACACGGTTTGTAAACATGTGGACGTAGCCCAAGAGCAGTTACCCAACTGTCCTTGACCGTGGACACGGCTATTCGAATAGTTTTACACTCTGCAGAGGTTGCACACTTTACCCACAAGATCCGGGGAACTTCCGTGTCATCCATGACCCGTGATACCTCAAGTACCCGGGGTAAGCACCCGATCACTACCTTTCCCTAGACGACACTAACAAGGAGTCCACTCGTTGCTCCGTATCCTCACGATGTACATCATACGAGACTCACTCGAGATCATAACATCTGAGAGGGGACACAACGGTGTATCCGGTGCCCTGTGAAAATAGTCATGGCTGCCCTACTGGCACGACCCCGTCCCGAGAGAGAGAGCACCAACTCTCCCCCGTCACTAGTAATGTGGGCTCCAAGCTAGTTTCGGCCTAGGTAATCAATAATGCCCTTTCCCATATAAGGGTAGAGTGGTTGCGCATGTAAGGTTGGAATAACGGTCGCAACTTAAACCAATCCGTTTTGAAAACAACACACACTTGCCTCGGTACACCAATTCGTCATTAAGTGGCTACCCAACTCATCATCTCCCCCGGGCATAAGTGGCACCCGATGGGGTTTTCGAGAAGTCTTTTGAAAATACTTTGCCTCCAACACCATGCATATTCCTGTCCCTTTTTGCGTAGCACTACTTAGCATCCTATCTACTCCCACCGGCATAACCCTCATAAGAAGGTAGGGTCATGCACAATGCAAGTATCAACGAGGAAGTACGGTGGCAAACCATCAAAGTGGTTACCACCCCATCATGATTCCGTTGCAACAACAATATGGTGCTATATGACATGCATAAAAAGGGTTTCATAGACATGGTCAAAGGGCTGCTTGCCTGGCTCAACAAAGTCTTCTGGGTCTTCAAAGTCTTCTGGTCTAACTCCTTCGTCAGCAACACAATCTATCGTCGCAAAACAATAATGAGAAAAATAAGGCAATAATAAAACAGAAAAACCAAAGTGCTCAGAAAAATGTCAACTCGTTTTTGTTAAATACTAGGGTGAAAACTAAGAAGGGGAAAATTTTCTAGTTTTGGATTTGAAGTAGTAGAATAGGAGAAATGGATTTACAAAGGTATATTTAAATGCTTAAAATCACATTTAAATATTTACAGTGAAGAAAAAGTTGTGGGATTTGAATGAAAGTTGCACCATTAAATAGGTGGGATTTTTACAAGAATTTAGGAAGTGGAATTATTTCATTTGGATAAATATTTTATCCTGTGGGATTTTTGGAAAAGTGACAGAAAAAGAAAAAGGAAAAAGGGCTCTGTGCCTGCTGGGCCAAAACAGCTGCAGGGCAGCAGGCCCAGCCAGAGAGGCGGCCCAGCGCACTGGTGCACGCGCGCGCGCCAGGTTTAAACCTGACGGGTGGGGCCCAGGCATCAGGACGTGAGGCTGACGGACGGGCCCCACGACCGTCATCGTCAACCCTGGGTCAGAGAGGGCGGCGAGCTCACCGGCGATGATGCAAGGCACGGCGAGCTTGGACAAGGGCAGGGACGGACTCAGCGTGGCGTCGCCGTTCGGGTGGAGGTGGAACCGGTCGCCAAGGTGGCCTGGTTTGCCGGCGACGAGGTCACGCGGTGGAGGGGCTTCGGTGGTGGTGGTTCCAGCCATTTCCGGCAGCTACAGAGAGGGGAACAAGGGGGAAAGGGCCAGAGAGCTGCAGGGGTTCCAGATCGAGGGGAAAGGGGGGGCGGGGACGGCATGTACCTCGCGAACTCCAGCGAGCCAAAGCGGCGGAGCTCGAGCTCGATCTCGAGCTCGGGCGGCTCTGGAGGCGAACTGGGGGTGCAGGGGAATGATTAGGGGAGTGAGAGGGCCAGTGGTGGCGGTAGGAGGGCTCGGAGATGCCTTATATAGGCGAGCGGCGGTCCACCGTGGGCTCGTGCGCCGGCGAGCTCGTGCTCGTCGCTACGGGCCTCGGCAGAAGAGGGCGTGGTGTCTGGGGTTTTCCTGGATGTCGACTACGTCGGGAGAGATAGAGAGAGGGAATGGGGAGAGGTCAGAGGCACGAGCGTGTGAGCCGCGCCATTGGCGTGCTCGGGCAGCCGGTGTTTGCTAGCGCGGAGGCGCGGGGAGGAGGAGAGAGGAAGGGGACAGCGCCTTGTCGTGACGCGGATGTCGAGGGGCATTGGTTGGCGTGCTGGGGAGGCCCGAGGTGGTCGGGGGGCGCGTCGTCAATGGTCGGGTGCCCTGCCAGGCGCTCCAGAGTGCGACTTTGGCCGGCATCCGCGGTTTTCCCGCGTCCGCGCGCGTCCACTTGTGTCTGGCAGCTGGAGGGGGCATGGGCAAAAGCTGGAGAGGGCCTTGGATGCTCTGGAAAGCTGAGGGGAGAGAAGGAGGCTGAGAGAGAGGGGCGGAATCTGCTGACCAGAGAAGAAAAATGGGTTTCCCCCTCCCTTCATCATTGCTTCCTCGGGCAGGAAAGCATCCAGGTGATAGAGGGGAACTAGGAGGGGATGTGGTAAAAAGTTGAGCTCAAGGAGAATAGTTTTAGTGGGAGAGACCAAAAATGGGATTTTGGTAAAGTGGTAGAAGGTGTTTGATAAAGGTTTTGGCAAGCAAATGATTTCCAATTGCCATGAGACTCCACAGGGTGAAATGACACATATAATTAGGGCCCTCCACCAATTTGGAGCTTATTTGGGCAAAGTTGCCAATGCAACTTTTGTAAACCCTAGAAATGAGCAGAAATAGACTTGTGTAGATCTAGTTGACCAAATCACTTCTCCTTGATGCACCACTTGCTATAGTGGCCTCATTTGGTCATGTGAACATGCTCACCAAAGTTGGGGTCAAGGAGAGAAAGTTGGTAGTACAAAGTTGATCATATATGATTCTGGTCAGAGAGGGTTTTGGGTCATTTTGGTGAACCAAAATGACTTTAATTGACATGAGGCTCTGCAAGGTGATCACAATATGCATTTGTGACTTGCTGGATTTTTCTTGGATTTTTGTGAAAATATTTCTTGTAGAAATATTTCAAATCCTTGAAATGGGCAGAAATGGTTTTGGGAGGTTTTGTCCAATATTTTGAACATGACCATGTGTTGAAACTCTTGTATATGGAAAGTATATGTCCACTGAGTTTCCCTGATTTTTGTCAAATATTTTTGAAACAATAAAATAATTTTTCCCTATTAAAGACCATTTCTGGCCTTAAGAAAAAGCTTTTAAATAAAATAGGAAAATAGTTTTTAAAATTATATTTTTGTGGTTTATGGGAGTCCTATATCTAATAGGATTCAAATATACCTTTTGAAATATTTTTCAAACCCCAAATCAAGTACTTGCAGTGCAAACCTCAATTTAAGGGTTTTTTGGAAAACTAATTTTTGAAAATACTATTTGGCCAAATTATTTTTGTAAGAAAATACTATATTGTACTATACACATGGCATGATCATTTGGCAGAAGCTTGGGGCAAGGAGATGAAGTACAGAAGGTGGAGTAGTTGACTTTAAAGAGCACTTAAAAAGAATCACAGAGAGAAAACCAACTCCAAATAAAAGCCAAATAATGCAAAAGTTTTTTTTGGTCCAAAATTTCATGCTTTAATAATGCAAATGAAATGTTACAAAATGCTGGGTGTGACAATTTCCTTGGCACAGTGTTCATTGCTTGGCAGCTAGTTTCACCCAGCTCTGTAGCCAAAAAAAGAGGTGTATGAAGGACACCACAATCCGATCATTTTGTGCATCTCAACTAAAATCGAGCGGACCATCCTATTTGCAAAGATATCCAGTCAGTGTGATTGCAATAATAGTGGAACTAGATGATGAAACATAACACACATAAATAAAAGCCGATCACCTCTACGATCTCTCTTTAGGACTAACTTCTTGTTGGAGAAGATTAGGCATGGAGTTGGATGAGGAAGATAGCAAAACTAGTCTCCCTTTCCGCAGTCCCACAAAAATGTAAAAACGTTTCCCGTGTGACATTTTGGCATAACTGCACAAAACACTCTTTAGAAAAAAGTGATTTGTGCAGTTCACCAAAAGGTCGCAATAGCAACGAGGTGAAAATGGATAGCCCTGTTTGCAAAAGGAGGTCGAAAGGAAACAATTACTGCCCAATAATACGAGTTGAAGACACATACGCCGACAAAAAAGAAGCATGTTCCATGTAATAAGGGAAAGATAGCACATGGTGGTTTATCAAAAATGGTTTGAGGACGAGATTGCAAGATGGAAAGTACGTCGGCCGAGATACGATTTAAGCAAACAACTAAAGAAGATCCACATGCAGCAACGTGGGAAGATGGGAAGTGGAGAAAGGCCAGAGGAAGCTGTACTTGAGGGTCGTCGGGATGTTACTCGGAGGGCGCCGGCGGCCGGGATCTGCCCATACTGCAGCAGCGAGCAAGTGGCGAAGGCCCTACCACGCCGGAGCTTGGTCAGAGAGAACGGCGGGTACCGCAGATCGGGATGTGCTGCCTCAACGCCGTTGAACGGAGAGACGATGCACATCCTCCCTTTCCGCCGGCGGACGGGATGCGGCCGGATCACTGACCAACGCTGAGAGAGAGAGGCCACGGCCGCCTTGTGTGAGATGGTGTGACGAGAGACAAACCCATTTTTCCATTTTCCCCAGGGCAATCATTTTATATTTTGTACGTGCCATTGAAGAATATATAACTTTATTTAATGCTAACGCGTCAAGTCAAACTTTGTTCCATCTATGCGTGGTACCCGACCCTCCTTCGAGTAAACAACCGCTACACGTGTCAAATTATCACGTGGGCTGCCTTTTCATACAGAAACGAACTCCACCGTGTACCCGCATGGGTGTGGTCAGGAACGAGACGTGAGTACGTGCGTCCTGTGTGAACTTCTTCTTTAGGTGTAGGTACGTACGTGGGTGGGTGTGAGAGAGATGGTTTGTGCGAAATAGAGGCAATGTGCTGATGATATCTCAAACAGAAAAATGTAACATATGCAATGTGTGTGAAATGGAGTCATGGACGTGAGATATCGATAGAATTGAAAACAGGGATGAAGTGTGTGGCTGCGCAATCGATAAAGAGTGCCATCGAATTTGTGTTTGCCCACATCAAAGTTATAGGACGGCTGGTCTACTAGAATTTGAGAGGGCAAAGGTGTAGTTTTTCTCCGTGGCATGGATACCTACCTACAACGTTCGACTACCGGTGTGTGTGGGGGGGAGGGGGCAGAGACCGATCGACTAGTATATGTGTGGGGAAGGAGAGAGACCTAGCTATGTATTGAGGGAGATCGATCGACATCCATGGATATGTGTAGCAGAGGAATAAGGTTGGGAAAAATACAAAGGTAGAGCGTCGGAGGGTTGGTGGTGGAGTGGCGTCTCACAAATGGTGGGAGAGGCCTGCTAGACAAACGGAGGGTATGAGTGCAATATCAATAAGAGAGGGCGGGGGATGTCTGCCTGTCTATGCACGTGCGTGTGAGATATGGGTAGGGAGGTATTCAAGGATGATGAGGGGAGAAGATATGGTTGTGGTAGGCATACATAACTACATAGGAAGATCAACTATCGTGTGTCCGAGAAAGGGAGAGACATAATGAGCGAGGTAAGTGTATCGGTGCTTGGTGAAAACGAATTATAGTCGACCTGGCTATATGTAGGGAGATCAGTTCATATACACGCCTGCATGTGTTAGAAGCAAATAAGGTCTGGAGAGACAAATAGGGGGAGAGGGTGTGGCTAGGAGGTGGTGTGAGAGGCCTACCATGTTGAGGGGGAGGAGTGTGCAAGTATGTGATCAATGAAAAGAGGGGCAGGAGTGTGCACCTGCCTGGAATCGTATTGGACATAGGGGGGCATGGACGGTGAGAAGAGAAGAGGGGAAGTATATATATGTGTTTGTTGTAGGCACACTTGGCTAGAGAGGTATATCGACCGGTGTGTGCCAGAAAGAAGGAGTCGGGGGCCTACACACACCGCTGGTGGACGACCTAAAGAGAAATAATGAACGTGCACGATGGAGGGGACGCTAAGGGTGGGTGAGAGGGGGGCGGGCATGTGCATGCACGATAGAAAGTTAGCGCTGGCTAGCTACAAATAGAAGAGGATCATGAAGGTGTAAAAGACGAACAAAGATCGTAATTCATTATAAAAAAGTGGATACGGATACTTGAAGAAGATATCATAATGTAGAACATTGATTATAATTTGGGATAATGTGTGGCTTTTGCAACTCAGGTCTAAATACTTGTCATAATGTAGGGGGCGGGGCACTATACTATGTGTGATAAACACTATGTACGTATGGAACATGGTTTAGATTACGAATATATAGTTAGTACATCAAATGTACTATTATTTGGAATCAACATCAAGTGTATTCAAAAAATAGAATTCGAGTTCATGTAGTACACATAGTTCATATCTATCTCTATAGTAATCATGTGGTGTGTTATTAAGGTAATACACGAATGATGGTTGAAGTTGGCAACAATCATGATTGTAGATTCTTATTGAAATAGAGAAACGAATTCAAATTTAGTTCGAATTGCAGCGGTAGTATAGACATTTGGAATGCACTAAAATGTTGGTATGAGTAGGTTACAAGCATTATACAGCAAGCGAAAATTTTTAATCGGACATAACATGGATTCATACTCCCTCCTTCCATCTATATAGGGCGTAATGAGATTTTTAAGACCGCCTTTGACTATTGACAAGATTAATAGTACATGACATGCACAATGTGAAAATTATATCATTGAAAGAACCTTCCATAGACGAATTTAACGGTGTGCTTTGTGTAATTTGCATGTCATATATTATTGCTCTAATATTTGGTCAAAGTTAGCATCGAAAAACGCATTAGGCCCTATATAGATGGAAAGAGGGAGTAGCATTGAATAGCATTTGTATAGTAAAACGGGGCAAGACTCTCTCTTTGTGTGGTGTGAATAGTTTTATTTTTTTGTTTTCTTTTTGGTTGAGGGAAGTGCGAATTGATTTGGTACGTACAAGTACAATATTACTACATGTTAGGCTTGTCCCTAAAATTCAACTCGCGTCTTGTTATATCCCGAAAATTCAGATATCATGCTCCCAAAACTGGCGCCTTCACAACCCGCGCCTTGCTATCCCAAATTACAACGCGCGCGAAAACTCACTCCAGCTGCCAAATCCCGACAAGCGAAATCCCCCTTCTAACCCTGAGCCTAAAGGGCCGCTAGTTCAAATCGGTGGGGGGTACTTTTGTAACACACCCTAAATTTTGGACAAGCGCGTCCCTAAGTCATGCTTCACCCCCTCCCATCGCCCCCTTTTCGCCATTCGAAATCCCAGGCCGCCATAACCTCTCCGCTCCAGCCACAAAACCCCACCCTCCTTCGTCCGCCACCTCACCATTGCCAGCCGGAGCCTCTTCCCCGACGATGTCGTCCACCGCAACAGCTCGACGTCCCTCGTCCACCTCCCCGGATGAGGATCCGTCGTCCATCTCGTCATCCCGCCGGTTCAGCCGCCCCGTCCTCCACCTCCAAGGAGCTGCTCCGATGATCGCCTCATCTATCGCGGCTGCTCCATCCCCACAGCGCCGCCTTAACCTGCTCCACCGGAACCGCAGCATCCTCACCGACTCCTCGGACAAAGCCGAGGCCTACTCAGCGCCACCAAAGAGGTTGTACACTCATTGCATCGCACCTTCTCCTTAAGTCGACCTCCCGGCGATGACGGTGCTCCATCCCGCACCCCCATGGAGCGGCTACCTTGTAGTTGGCGCCGCGGGCGACATCTCCACGGCGGCTCTCCCCCAGTGCGAGGCCCCTTCGACGGCGGTGTCCATACCAGCCGGATCTGCTGCTGCTGCTCCGGCTCTCGCTCGATCACTCGTTCGCCCAGCTACTGCTGCTGCTCTCCCCCTCGCTCGTGCTGCTGCTGTGCTCCGATTTAGCCACACTTCAGTTGACTTAATCGACTTTTGGATCAGTCGATTTTCAGGGGTTGGGAGGCTCGCCGGAGTTAAGGAAGAACCACCCGCAGCGGGGATGGGGGCTCGCCGGAGAGGTACCCCACTATCTATCTTAGGGTTCAGGGTGGGGGGCGGGAGCCTAGAGGGCTGGCCGGGGCGATGGTGGGGAGTTGTTTCAGGGCGGCGAGGCGGCGCTGGGGCTGGCGGTTCGGCCGGTAGTGGATGGCGGCTCAGGGGAGTGCAGGTTGAAGATGAACTGCAGGCCCTCCCTAAACTACATGTCAAGTGCCTCTCTGCTACCATTGCGTTCAGTTTCGACAGTAGCATTCAGATTCCACAGTAAATTTTAGTTTCGACAGTTAAGTTCAGAGTCAACAGTTTTTACCTCATCTGTTGTAGTCAGGTGGTTTGTGGTGATGTAAATTTTACATCTATTTTACATCTATTGGAGATGCTATTAGAATCCCACTTGAGATTGACGATGTTTGTCTTGTGCTGCTTCAGCCTTGACATCTTACGGCTCAACGAAGCTGCTCCAACGACAGAACAATTCATCACAACAGAGCAGTGCCCTGGACACTGTCTACAAATTCCTCAGATCTTCCTCCACACCTCCGACAGCCACCTCTACCTCAAATGCTTCAGCGACCAACCCAATGATGCTGAGGTCAACACGACTACGGCAAAGAGGTTGTACACTTGTTGCATCGCTTATTACTATACATTCACGTCGATCCATTAGGGCTATTTTGGTTCAACGGAAAAACATAGCAATAGGGAATTTTCCAATGACACTCTACTATTCAATTATTCATGCATTTTGCTGAAAGGAATGAAGCAAAACATCCACCTGGACCTACTTTTCAAAATCCAATGCATGAAAACAAGACCAAGTGCATTAGTGGCAGAATAACATTCTAACTGTACACGCTTTCATATGGTTTCACTTTATTTTGGCCATGTTTCTTTGCATTCCTCTGCTCTTCCAATTCCTGTAAACCAAACACCCAAGTTGACAGAAATCCTGTGTTTACAAATGCTCTGTTTACCATGTGCATTCCTATCCTATTCTGGTGTTTTTCCTATCCCTGCGTTTTTAGAATCATGCAAGCCAAATGAGACCTTACAGAATTACTTCAGTTACTGGTAGGTGTCGAAGGGAACTTTGTGTGGTTTGTCCTGCTCCTGTCGCGACGTCGTCCACCTCACATGAGTTGTTCCATCGACAGAAGCATCCACCAAACCAGACATCACGACTCCTGGCCGTCTTTCGCCGCCTTAGATCTCCTTCCCTGCCGCCGGCACCCACCGCAACGGCATCACCATCATCGACTCAGCAGATGAACCTGAGGAGTACACGGGTCCACAAGAGAGGTCACACTCTTTTGTTTCTGCTCATGTTATGCATTGCTTAAACTTACCTACTACTTTATCGTCCTGTTCAGCTCTTGGACTCCCAAGTCAGGCCCAAATTAATGTTCAAACTTGAGTTCTAAATTTTCTGGGGCACATATCGAGGCAGCAATGAATAGTATGTCTGTCTAATATCTGGTTCACCTAGGGTATGCCTATGTTGTTCATCTTGGGTGGGAAACAAATAGTAAAGCAATCATCATCTGTCTTTTTATTAAATTAAAGCAATCATCAGCCTGCTATCATTATTTTTGGATCCATCCACTGGTTGTTACCATCACTCTAAATTTTTGCATTCTCTCCTTACATAATCTCACCATATTTTTTTCGTATGCATGTCAGATATTGTACACAGTCATGTTGAACATGTAGAGAAAAAGAGAAGAGTTTTGCGCGGCAATACAATGTCATGCAGACATCGCTCCATGGTGGGTTCAATGGCAAACCCTCCCCACCCCTCTCCAGATTGTAATCCAAAGGAAGATATCTGTTCTGAGGCGGATTCAGACGTCGCTAACCACTCCTATTTACCCCCCCAAGGTGTTTTCTCTACCTTGGCATGATGATGTTAGTCATATCATGCATATGTTGCCTTGCAGTGCCTACTTTTGACATCATATATGTTATCTGCTTAGTTTAGACATGTTCTGTAATGTCACCTGTTTAGTTTCTATATCATATATGGGAATTATGCAGTCTCATGTCTTTTAGTCAGCCATAATATATGTGACATGTGCAATGTCATCATGTTTAACCAGGCATCATATATTTGAATGATATCTTGCCCATCTTTTTCTTCATTACATTTCCATTTGTCGACAATGTTTGTACATTAAACTACTCTTCCTGTGAATCAACCATTTGGGTGGGAGATGGAAAAATCTGGAGTGAAAACAAGGCCTTCAGAGCAGACAGTGCTACCTGTCGAAGCAGATCTCTTGTTGGGTCCTGATATCTCCTCAGAGATGGATTCAGAGATAGATGACCAGTCCTATTCCCCCACTGAGGTGTATGCTCTAACTTGGCACGGTTATACTGCTCATATCATGCATATGGTGTCTTGCATTGCATAGTTTAGACATCATATACACAATATTCAACACAATGTTCTTAGTTCAGACATCATATCGAATGCCCTCTATTTAGCATATAAATCACATACATGAATTAAATTATGCGATCATGATTACTTAGATAACATGTAGGTGAATTATGTCATGCGATCATGTTTAGTTATTCATCATGTCTTTGAATTATGTTATGCTATGCTATCCAGTTTAGATAGACATCGTATATGTGATATGTCATGCTATCCGTTTTAGTTAAACAATATACATGTCAACTATTTCATGCCCTCTTTTTTCCACACTATCTATTGCATCAGTCTCTCATACAATGTTTGTACATTCAACTATGTTTCATGTTTATCAGCCATTTGAATTGGAGCGGGTGATGCCAGTATCTAGCGGACTAAAAACGCGATCTTCAAATAAAACAGTGCTACCTCTTGGTGGAGATAGCACCCCGGTTGTACATGCACAAGAACCAGCCCTACCACACATAACCCAAACTCTCGCAGATTGTACCCCTACTGCGATGGACAGAGAACCAGCTTCACCCAATCTAACCCCAACCCCAGCCGATAGTAACCTAGTTCCTATTGACACAGCACCATCTCCACCACAGAGCTCCCAAACAAGAGCAGTTAGTAAGGCAGCTCCAGTGCCCAAAGGGCCAGTACTATCACGGCGAACCCCAACTCCACCAGTTAGTACGCCTATTCCTGTGGAGGAAGCACAACCAGCTAGTCGTAGTTTAGCATCTATCGCATTTGATGTTGTTAAATCGTATGTGTGTATCTTCCCATCTTGGAAATATTATACCGAAGATGAAGGAAAATGCCAGTTGCAGGTGTTTGTCCAGGAGTTATGTGTAAGTAATGTTATTCATGGCAATTACTTTGCTTCGTCCCATACATCCTACCTCCATGATGGTTATAATACAGCAAATTTTCCCATTTTTCTCTATAGAGAAGGACTGATTTGGAAACTCAGGATGAGGTAACCTATGCTAATACCTCTGCTATCTTCAAGAATGCTTGGTGGTAGTATCGGAATTACCTAAAGAAAACGTACTTCACCGGCAAAGAAACTCATCAAATTCCCTTACGTTCTCCTGAGACACATTTACTGGACGATGACTGGGAACGCCTTGTTCTGTACTGGTCCCGAACCAAGAATGTGGTAAGGTCTATGAGCTCATTTTCTATTTTTAAGTATTATATTCTTGCGTCTTACTGTACTCTATTCATGTAGAACAAATGCCTAAACCTGAAGAACAACTGTTCTAATTTAAGATTCCATTGCTATCATAGTTCAAAAAAGCGCTAGGCGTTAATTGTGCGTTTTTCCACCGCCTTGCACTTTACTGACCAAAGCGCATGCTTATGCGCAGTTATGCACAGATTAAGCGTAGTTATGCACAATGCGTTTTGCCAACGCATAGAGCCTAGGCGCGCTTAAGCGCTCGCTTAGGCGCGCCTTTTTTTAACTATGATTGCTTTGCTCTTGTATCACTGTATTTACTCATACAAACTTATTTTTAAATTGAAGGATCCAATTGAAACTCCAATGGCACAGCAGGTATATTCACGCATGTTTCTTTAACAGGTTTGCTCTTATCAATAGCTCTGTTTATTTCAATTTCAATTGTGTATACAGTTGACTTTCATATCATGCACATTACTAGCATCACAACAGAACCAATAGTGTTGTTGTACATGTAGACCCGTGGTACCCATCTGAAATCTTGTTGTGTCATATAGTTTCCCACGTGTTGTATTCTTTCACTGATGCTTTGTCTTGAACTGATATGATTTGAACCGTGTCTCTATTTTGATTTGGCAAGACAATGCAGTGACCATAGGACATAGATATATGTTTGTTTGATGCTTTTATTATGTACTGGTACTTGGCAATAGAAGACTTGGTAGTTTAATCCTGTCCACCTTACTAATGAATTGGTTCACCGAAATGAGTTTCATATACTAGTACATGCTAAACTTGTTATGTGTCTGCTTGTTTCTTCTTTTAGAATGTTGACAGAATATTGGGGAAGAGTGCCTTATTAAGCAATGGTAAAGGAAGTAATGCAGATAAGGTTCAGGATAGTGACACATCCTTGTTGGTCTCCAACAAAGCTGATAAAACAGCTAAGGAAGACTATCTTGAAGACAGCGAGACAACCCCAAAGTCCTGTCTTGGTTTAGTGTTCGAGTTAATGGCCACTGCCGCTTGCACAAGCTACTCAAACTCACTGTCTGAATCAGTTCGGTTTCTTGAGTCTCAACTACAAGCTGAAAGACATCGATCAGCTGTGCTGCGACAAGAAGCGGAAGGACTACAGAAGTCCGTGGAGCATTCAGATGCATACTCTTTGGTGCAACAGCAAGCGTTGGAGGATTTTAGCGCCAAACAGGACAAAGCTAATAAGCTTGCTAAGCTTATTGCCAGCATGGTGGATACCCAGGATAACGTTTCTTGAGCTCTTCTGAAGTTGTTTCAGTTATGCTCTTGTTTTCCTGCCGCGTTTATTTGCATTGGTGGCCAATTTTGACGGCCAGTGTATGTAATATGCTGCTTTGTTCCCTATATTTGCACTGGTGGCAAACTTTTATGCCCAGTGGATGTAATATGTGTAATAGCGGTAATAGGCTAGCGTTACTTATTTATTTCTTTATTGTCTTGTTTAGTTTTTTGCTTGTAGTCATTGTAGTTCTTTTTCTATGTTTTTCTAGTGGCCACAATAGCCTATTTTTGGTAACTAGGCCAAAATAATCATGGCAACACACGGACTGTTGTAACCATGGGCCTCCTGCGGGCCGTATGATCCATGGGCCTTCTTCCGACCATAGCATCCATTGGCCTTCTATACGGGCCGTAGGATCCATTGGCCTTCTATACGGGCCTTAGTATTCATGGGCCTTCTATGGGCCGTAGGGTCCATGGGCCTTCTACGGACCATATGATCCATGGGCCTTCTACGGGCCATATGATCCATGGGCCCCATACGGGCCATAGGATCCATGAGCCTTCTACGGGGCGTATCATCATTTCGCCAATCATGGGTCATACTATTCGTGGACCATAATGGGTCGTTAATAGGCCGTATTTGATAACTCTATGAAAATAGCCCAACGGTTTTTTTACATGAAAACGGCCCAACGTATTAATGGTCCACAAACGGGCCGACTGTAACGACAGGCTGAATTTGGCCCACAAGCAGAAAATGACAGTAACGGGCCGTATGTAACCGAATGCTGCAAATGAGCCCAAGAATCAATGGGCCCTGAGAAGGCCGAAAGATAACTTGGGCTGGAAACGGCCCAATGGAATAACGGGCCATTAATGGGTATAAAGTGATACACTGTTCATTACGGGCCAGTTTCACCACGGGCTGTTAATGGGCCAAGAGTTACAAAGGGCCTCATATGGTCCGAAAAAAGTCATGGGCCACACATGGACCGGAAGTTAAAACGGACTGGAATCATATTGGACGGCCCAGATGATGCTACTGGGCCTAATTCAGAGAGGTCGTAACGGGCCCTAGGTTAGCGGGCTGTAAATGGGCTATATGCGAATAGGCCGTTAACAGGCTTTCCGTGGGCCGGCTCGCCACCTTTTGACCAAGTCAAACGGGCCGGCCTTTTCACAGGAATGGGCCTCTGTTGGGTCGTGCCACGTGTCGCCGTATCATAGGCGCCTTCGGTCCAATGAGTGGATGACATCTGTCCCAACAGTGAGCCGACACGTGTTTGCTCCAGCCAATGATGATTTTACATGTGGAAAATCCCCATTGGTCGGGGCTGTTAACGGGTTATCGGATCCAAAACCGGACCCAATAACTTAACGGCGTTCCGTTAAGGTGGATGCCACGTGTCGGTCACCCTTGACGAAAGCATTTCTATGATGCGCGATTTATCGTCATGGAAGTGGACACTTCCGTGATGATAATTTTGGTAATGTCATGGAACACTTGTATGACAGCACAGGTATGACTATCTTGATTCTATCATAAAATTGTCATGGATGTATATGCATGACAAAAAACGCGACCTACTGTGGCAAACACGTATCATCACGGAAGTGTATTTTTTTGTAGTGCTTACTTGGAGCTATATTTTTATTCGTCACATGATATGTGATTTGCTTGGAGCGTATTTTCAATTTTACTTGTTGTTTTAATAAAATCATTGGATCTGAAATCTTGAATGAAAAAGAATCCTCCATGGCCAGTTAATTATTTGACTACTCAGTGTTCTTCACTTATATCTTTTTGGAGCAGTTTGTCATTTACTCACGTACTTCACATATATCCTATGAGTAAATGGTTGAATGAATTGAATATCATAAATCTGAATTTATATATGTTTCATATGCTTATACCATGGGGAGTAATGACTTCACACATAATAAGTATAGGTGGTAAATTTATTGAAAGTTAGCAAATGCAAAATTGGTCACTTGAACAATGCATGAAAGAATATCAAACAAAGAGAGATTTCACATATAAATATACTAACTTGGACATCTTTTGTAATTGTGAGCACTCATTAAAATATGACATGCTAAAAAGTTGATGTTGGACAAGGAAGACAACTTAATGGGTTATGTTTTCCTATATCCGAAACATTGTATTGTGTTGGATCATCCAACATGTTGAGCTTGCCTTTCCTTCTCATGCTAGCCAAATTCTTTGCACCAAGTAGAAATACTACTTGTGCTTCCAAACATCCCTTAAACCAGTTTTGCGATGAGAGTCGCCATACCTACCTATGGATTGAGTAAGATCCTTTAAGTAAGTTGTCATCGGTGCAAGCAATAAAAATTTCTCCTTAAATATGTATGATCTATTAGTGCGAAGAAAATAAGCTTTATATGAACTTGTGATAGGGAAGAAATAAAAGCAACGGATTGCGTAATAAAGGTCATTATCACAAGCGGCAATATAAAGTGACGTTCTTTTGCATTAAGATTTTGTGCATCCAACCATAAAAGCGCATGACAACCTCTGCTTCCCTCTGCGAAGGGCCTATCTTTTACTTTTATCTTCTACCCTTATACAAGAGTCATGGTGATCATCACCTTTCCTTTTTACACTTTTTTCCTTTGGCAAGCACTTTGTGTTGGAGCGATCCGGATATATATATCCACTTGGATGTAGGTTTTCATAAATTATTATTGTTGACATTACCCTTGAGGTAAAAGGTTGGGAGGCGAAACGGTAAGCCCTTATCTTTCTCTGTGTCCGATTAAAACTTTGAACCCATAAATATCACATGAGTGTTAGCAATTGTGAAATATTAAATGGTAGTTGAGTATGTGGAGTTTGGTGAATCAAAGCTCTTACATAGACCCTTCCCGAAAATAAGATGAATTGCAATTATTTGATGACTAAGAGCATGGTTTGTTAGTTTTCAAGAAAGTTTATGATCTTCTATACTTTAACATGTGAATAGATTGTTACTTGATCATGAGAAGTTCTATGAGTTGAGCTACTGTTATGATATATAATGATGCTATAAAAGGTGATTGGAACTATCATTGATCAAACTTATGCACTTGCTAGCATTCACACTTCATAAATTATTTCTTTTATCATTTACCTACTCAAGGACGAGCAGGAATTAAGCTTGGGGATGCTAATATGTCTCCAACGTATCTATAACTTACGAAGTATTCATGCCATGTTTACAATAGTTTTATATGATTTTGATATGATTTGGTTAGAACTAACCTGGACTGACGTTGTTTTCAGCAGAACTACCGTGGTGTTGTTTTGTGTAGAAATAGAAGTTCTTGGAATGCGCTGAAAATCAATGGAGATTTTTTCTGAAAAATATAAAAAATACTGGAGCAAAGAGTTACCGGAGGGAAGGTCTATGGGCCCCACGAGGGTGGAGGGCGTGCCCCTGTGCCTCGTGGACTTTCCGTGGGGTCCCCCTGACTTGTTCTCGATGCCAAGCTCTCCTATAAATGCCCAAACCTCCAGAAAATAAACTAGATCGGAAGTTCCTCCGCCGCAAGCCTCTGTAGCCACGAGAAATCATCTAGGCCCTCTCTGGCACCCTGCCGCAGGGGGCCATCATCACCGGAGGCCATGGGGAAGGATCTCGAAGGGGCCATCATCACCATGAAGGCCAAGATCCAGAGGGAGAACCTCTCCCCATCCAGGGGGAGGCCATGGAGGAGGAAGCACAAGGGGATACCTCTACTCCTCTCTCCCGGTGGCGCTGGAGTGCCATCGGGAGGGGAATCATCGCCACGGAGATCGTCTTCATCAACATCACCATCCTCATCTCTTTTACGCGGTCCACTGTCCCGCACTCCGCTGTAATCCCTACTTGAACATGGTGCTTTATGCCACATATTATGATCCAATGATGTGTTGCCATCCTATGATGTTTTGAGTAGATATCCTTTGTCTTTGGGTTGATTGATGATCTAGATTGGTATGAGTTGTATGTTTTAGTTTGGTGTTGTCCTATTGTGCCCTCCGTGTCGCGCAAGCGTGAGGGATTCCCGCTGTAGGGTGTTGGAATACGTTCATGATTCACTTATAGTGGGTTGCTTGAGTGACAGAAGCATAAACCCGAGTAAGGGGTTGTTGCGTATGGGATAAAGGGGACTTGATATGTTAATGCTATTGTTCGGTTTTACCTTAATGATCTTTAGTAGTTGCAGATGCTTTCTAGAGTTCCAATCATAAGTGCATATGATCCAAGAAGAGAAAGTATGTTAGTTTATGCCTCTCCCTCATATGAAATTGCAATAGTGATTACCGGTCTTGGTAACAATTGCCTAGGATAATTCCGCACACCGACCCATCATTATTCCACACCCGCTATTTATAATATTTAGTAATATATTCTAACTTTATGATAACAACACCTACTTTTATATTTTAGCTCTCCGATATCATGCAAAGTTATCCTCTTCATACCCACAACGTAGTTTTACTTCTCGTTTCTAGTTGGAAGCAAATGTTCGGTGTACGTAGAGTCGTATCAATGGCTGATAGGACTTGAGAGAATATTGATCTTACCTTTGGCTCCTTGTGGGTTCGACACTCCATACTTATCACTTCCACCTTTGGGAATTGCTACGATGATTCCCTACACTTGGGGATTATCAGTGTGATAGACTCTATGTTCGCATACAACAGGTGCAAGCCTGTTTTGCACATGCAGAACACTTGGTTTAAACTTGACGAGCCTAGCTTGTGCAGACATGGCCTCAGAACACAAGAGACCGAAAGGTGTCATATAGTAGGTATTATCAACATGGAGATGTTCACCATTGAAACCACCTCATCTCACATGATGATCGGACTTGGGTTGGTGAATTTGGATCGTGTTACACTTGGACAACTGGAGGGATGTTGATTTGAGTGGGAATTCTTAGGTAATATGATTAATTGAACTCATTTATCATGAATAGTAGTATAAACTATCTTTGCAAATTATGTTGTAGATCAATGGCTCGCGCAGTAGCTCCCCTGAATTTCAATGCGTTCCTAGAGAAAGTTAAGCTGAAAGATGATGGAAGCAACTTTGTAGACTGGCCCGTAATCTAAGGATTATCCTCACGTCAGCTCAAAAGTCTTATGTCCTTGATGCACGGCTTGGTGCGCCACCCCCTCAAGCGACTGTGGACGTTGTGAACTCCTGTCAGTCGCGTGTTGATTACTACTCAATAGTTCAGTGTGCCATGTTGTATGGCTTAGAGAGGGGACTTCAAAGGCGTTTTGAACGCCATGGAGCATATGAGATGTTCCAGGAGTTGAAGTTTATCTTTGAGAAGAATGCCCGGATCGAGAGGTATGAGACATCCGATAAGTTCTATGCCTGCAAGATGGAGGAGAACGGGTCTGTCATTGAGCACATACTCAGAATATCTGGGTACTACAACTATCTGGTTGAGTTGGGAGTTGAGCTCCCACCAGAGGCTGTCACTGACAGAGTTCTTCAATTGCTACCACCTAGCTACAAGAGCTTTGTGTTGAACTATAACATGCAAGGGATGAACAAGTCATTCTCCGAGCTATTCGCGATGCTGAAAGTCGCTGAGTCAGGCATCCAGAAGGAGCGTCAAGTGTTGATGGTGAATAAAACCACTAGTTTCAAGAAAGGCAAGGGAAAGAAGGGAAACTTCAAGAAAGGTGGCAAAGAATTTGCTCCTCCGATGAAGAAACCCAAGGCTGGACCCAAGCTGGAGACTGAGTGCTTCTATTGCAAGGGAGCTGGCCACTGGAAGCGGAACTGCCCCAAGTATCTGGTTGACAAGAAGTGGGCCAACGTCAACAAAGGTATATATGATATACATGTTATTGATGTGTACCTTACCAACTCTCATTGTAGTGCCTGGGTATTTGATATTGGTTCAGTTGCTCAGGTTTGCAACTTAAAGTAGGAATTATGGAATAGACGGAGGCTAGCGAAGGATGAAGTGACGATGCGCGTGGGAAATGGTTCCAAGGTTGATGTGATCACCGTCGGCATGCTCACTCTTCTATTACCATCGGGATTAGTGATGAACCTGCATAATTGTTATTTAGTGTCTGCGTTGAGCATGAACATTATATCTGGATCTTGTTTAATGCGAGATGGTTACTCATTTAAATCAGAGAATAATGGTTGTTCTATTTATATGGGTAATATCTTTTATGGTCATGCACCCATTATGAGGGGTTTATCCTTATTGAATCTTGATAGTGATGATACACATGTTCATAACATTGATGCTAAAACATGTAGAGTTGATAATGATAGTACCACTTTCTTGTGGCACTGCAGTTTAGGTCATATTGGTGTAAAGCAGATGAAGAAACTCCATGCTGATGGACTTCTGGAGTCACTTGATTTTGAATCAGTTGACACATGCGAACCATGCCTCATGGGCAAGATGACCAAAACCCCATTTTCTAGAACAATGGAACGGGTAAGTGACTTGTTGGAGATCATACATACTAATGTGTGCGGTCCGATGAGTATTGACGCGCGTGGTGTATATCGTTACTTTCTCACCTTCACCGATGAATTGAGTAGATATGGGTATATTTACTTAATGAAGCATAAGTATGAAACATTTGAAAAGTTCAAGCAATTTCATAGTGAAGTTGAGAATCATCGTAACAAGAAGATCAAATTCCTATGATCCGATCGAGGGGGGGGGTATTTGAGTTATGAGTTTGGCAATCACTTAAGACAATGTGGAATTGTTTCACAATTGATGCCACCTGGAACACCCCAGCGTAATGGTGTGTCCGAACATCGTAATCGTACCTTATTAGATATGGTGTGTTCTATGATGTCCCTTTCTGATATGCCACTCTCGTTTTGGGGTTCTGCATTAGAGATAGTTGCATTCAGTTTAAATGTGGCACCATCTAAGTTCGTAGAGATGACACCATATGAACTATGGTTTGGCAAGATACCTAAGCTGTCGTTCCTTAAGGTTTGGGGTTGTGATGCTTATGTCAAAAGGCTTCAGCTGGAAAAAGCTCGAACCCAAAGCGGACAAATGTGTCTTCATAGGATACCCAAAAGAGACGGTTGGGTATACCTTCTATCTCAGATCCAAAGGCAAAGTGTTTGTCTCTAAGAACGGGTCCTTTCTCGAGAAAGAGTTTCTCTCAAAAGAATTGAGTGGGAGGAAGATAGAACTTGATGAGGTTGTTGAGCCTTTACTTCAACCAGAGAGTAGCACAGCACACAAAGATGTTTCTGTGGCACCTACGTCAGTTGAAGAGGAAGCTAATGATGATGATCATGAAGCTTCGGATCTAGTTACTATCGAACCTCCTAGGTCAACAAGGGTACGTACAACTCCTGCATGGTACGACAACCATGTCTTAGAGGTCATGTTGTTGGACAGAGGTGAACCTATGAGGTATGGAGAAGTGATCATGGGCCCGGGTTAGACAAATTGTTAGAGGCCATGAAATTCGAGATAGGATCCATGTATGAAAACAAAGTATGGACTTTGGAAGTATTACCTGAAGGGCGAAAGGCCATTCGAAATAAATGGATCTTCAAGAAGAAGACGGACGCGGACGGTAATGTCGCCGTCTATAAAGATCGACTTGTGGCAAAGGGGTTTTCACAAGTTCAAGGAGTTGACTATGATGAGACTTTCTCACCCGTAGCGATGCTTAAGTCCGTCAGAATAATGTTGGCAATAGCTGCATTATTCAATTATGAAATCTGGTAGATGGATGTCATAACAGAGTTCCTTAATGGTTTCCTTAAGGAAGAGTTGTAGATGATGCAACCAGAAGGTTTTGTCGATCCAGGGAATGCTGACAAAGTGTGCAAACTCTAGTGATCCATTTATGGACTAGTGCAAGCATCTTGGAGTTGGAATCTTTGCTTTGTTGAGGTGATCAAAGCGTTTGGGTTTGTACAAGTTTTCGGAGAATCTTGTATTTACAAGACAGCCAGTGGAAGCTCTATAGCGTTTCTAATATTATATGTGGATGACATATTGCTGATTGGAAACAATATAGAACTTTTGGAAAATGTGAAGGAATATTTGAACAAGAGTTTTTCAATGAAGGACCTAGGACAGCTACTTTCATATTGGGCATTAAGATCTATAGAGATAGATCGAGATGCTTAATAGGACTTTCACAAAGCACATACCTTGATAAGATTTTGAAGAAGTTCAAAATGGATCAGTCCAAGAAGGGGTTCTTGCCTGTTTTGCAAGGTGTGAAGTTGAGTCAGACTCAATGCCCAGCGACTACAGAGGATAGAGAAAAGATGAGTGTCATCCCCTATGCTTCTGCCATAGGCTCTATCATGTACGCGGTGTTGTGCACAAGACCGGATGTCAGCCTTTCCATAAGTATGGACGGAAGGTTTCAAAGTAATCTAGGAATGGATCACTGGACGGCGGTGAAGAATATCTTTAAGTACGTGAAAAGGACTAAGAAATGTTTCTTGTTTATGGAGGTGATCAAGAGCTCGTCGTAAAGGGTTACGTCGATGCAAGCTTTGACACTGATCCAGATGACTCTAAGTCTCAAACCGGATACATATATATTCTAAATGGGGGAGAGGTAAGCTGATTCAGTTCCAAGCAAAGTGCGGTAGCTGATTCTACATGCGAACTAGATTACATAGCTGCCTTGAAGGCAGCAAAGGAAGGTGTCCGGATGAAGCAGTTCATGACAGATCTTGGAGTTGTGCCCAGTGTACTGAACCCAATTACTCTGTTCTGTGTCAACACTGGTGCCATTGCTCTAGCCAAGGAACCAAGGTTTCATAAGAGGACCAGACACATAAAAGCGACGCTTAAACTCCATCCGTGATGCAGTCAAGGAGGAGCACATAAACATCTGCAAAGTACATACGGATCTGAATGTTGCAGATCTGTTGACTAAACCTCTTCCACGGGCAAAACATGGTCAACACCAGAACTCTACGGGTGTTAGATCCATTACCATGTAATGCTAGACTATTGACTCTAGTGCAAGTGGGAGACTATTGGAAATATGCCCTAGAGGCAATAATAAAGTGGTTATTATTATATTTCCTTGTTCATGATAATCATTTATTTTCCATGATATAACTGTATTGACCAGGAACTCAAATGCATGTGTGGATACATAGACAACAACATGTCCCTAGTGAGCCTCTATCGGACTAGCTCGTTGATCAACGATGGTTGTGGCTTCCTAGCCATAGACAAGAGTTTTCATTTGATAACGGGATCACATCATTAGGAGAATGATGTGATGGATAAGACCCAAACTATAAGTGTAGCATATGACCGTATCATGTTTGTTGCTACTGTTTTCTGCATGTCAAGTATATGTTCCTATGACCATGCGATCATGCAACTCACTGACACCGGAGGAGTACCTTGTGTGTACAAAACGTCGCAACGTAACTAGGTGACTATAAAGGTGCTCTACAGGTATCTCCGAGGGTGTCTGTTGAGTTGGCATGGATCAAGACTGGGATTTGTCACTCCGTATGACTAAGAGGTATCTCAGGGCCGACTCGCTAATACAGCATCACAATGAACTTGCAAGCAATGTGACTGATGGGTTAGCCACATGATATTGTACTACAGAACGAGTAAAGAGACTTGCCGGTAATGAGATTGAACTAGGTATGGTGATGCGACGATCGAATCTCGGGCAAGTAACATGCCGATAGACAAAGGGAACTGCATACGGGATTATCTGAGTCCTTGACATCGAGGTTCGACCGATAAAGATCTTCGTAGAATATGTAGGAACCAATATGGACATCCGGGTCCCGCTATTGGTTATTGACCATAGAGGTGTCTCAATCATGTCTACATAGTTCTCGAATCTGCAGGGTCTACGCACTTAACGTTTGGTGACGATATAAGTATAGTTGAGTTGTTATGGTGGTAACCGAAGGTTGTTCAGAGTCCCGGATGAGATCCCAGACATGACGAGGAACTCTGAAATGGTCCAGAGGTGAATATTGATATATAGGACGAAGGGTATCGGAGTCCGGAATTGTTTCGGGGGTACCGAGTAATGGCCAGGAGAACCGAAGGGGTTTCAGGGGCCCCCGGAAAGTGTTGGGGGGCCTCATGGGCCAAGGGAAGGAAGCACACCAGCCCACTAAGGAGATGTGCGCCCCCAAGTCCCCTTCCCATGATCCTAGAGGAGGTGGGGCGTTCCCCTAGGGCTGTCGCCGCCTTTTCCTTGGGGGCCAAGGCTCCTAGGGGGGAGGCGCCCAAAACCCGTCTAGGGTTGCCCCTTGTGGCCGCCGCCCCCGTAGGGAAATTCTAGGGCACCCCCTCCTCTCCCCTTCCCCCTATATATAGAGGGGTAGAGGAAGGGTAGCCACACCCATCTATGCCACGGCACTGCCATCCCTCTCCCTCGTAGCCCTCTTCATCTCCGTAGTGCTTAGTGAAGCTCTGCTGAGATTCCATCACCACCGCTGCCACCACGGCGCCGTGCTACCAGAGGACTCGAGATACTACTTCACCATCGCTCGCTCGATCGAGGAGGTGAAGGCATCATCAAGCAGTGCATGTGTTGAACGCGGAGGTGCCGTCCGTTCGGCACTTGGATCGGGAGTTCGTGGGACGGATCGTGATTGGATCGTGAAGGCGTTCGACTGCATCAACCGCGTTTCTTAACGCTTCTGCTTAGCGATCTACAAGGGTATGTAGATGCAATCTCTCCTCTGGTAGATGTTCATCTCCTAGATTGATCTTGGTGAGCATAGGATTTTTTTTATTTCCCATGCAACATTCCACAACAATCATATACATTTCAGTGCCTCCTTAGCAACATATCTTTTGTATTTAGCCTATCTATTACCAGCATCCATTCAAAGACCTTGATTTTCATAGTGTAAGATCAATCCCAGATCCATTTGAGTAATGGATTTGATATAATATCCCTATGGACATATGTATAGTAATTGTTCGCATCATACTGTATACCATTCTGCTTTAAAACCCAACTGTCAGGCTCATTTATCTTGAACTGCAATAAATCTACAGTGTGTTCAGTATTGTCATCTCCTGGTGAGCCTACGGGAATAGAGGCAGGCGGAACTATGATTCCCACTCATGGTAGTCAAGAAAATCTTTAACAGAGGCCATCTTATCAATCGCTATGATGTTTGTTGTCCTCATGTGTGAGTAGACCCTTAGTTGTTGGGGATATGGATGAACCTTGGTATGTGTAGGATATGAAACATTATTGTGGATATGAGATCCCCTATTGAATGCTTAGTTTAATAACTTCGTGAATGTTGTGAAGGGGCTCCACTTAGCATTTGAGCCTTATGGCCACAAAGTATATCACTGTCGTTGTAAAGGTTTAGGACGCCGAGGTAATTCAAGGTGACAGTAAAGCCTACTGCTCCTAGCCTTTGCAATTTAGCGAGGAATTACGAAGAACCCTTAGAGAGGTCGCGTCCACAGGGAAACCCTTAATTATCATGAGTTGTAACCCTCTGGGGGAGATTATGATGGTGGCATGTGTGGCATGAAGTCTACTACGAGTAGAACGTGTACTGTACCCGGCTCCGCACATCATAATCGCTAACAATGTCTCAAATCTATACTATGCTTATGCATATGTGCGCTACAAACATACCAATGGGGATTCTGGACTCCCTGAGAACGCCTTTTCATTCTGTTGTTTCACTCGTCACTACAATCCATGCACTTCATTTACTTTTATGTTATTTAGTTACAAGTCACAATACTTCTCAACAAACATTTATATCTGCCTTCACTCTGCTTTAAGTCTACAATTATCTGTAGGAACAAAATTACATAATTCTATACTAGAGGGAAAAGTCTGATTCCTGTGCTCCCTGTGGGATCGATACTCTTACATCTAAAAGGCTACAACTAAACCCTATGCACTTGCAGGCTATCAAGGTTTTTCTGGCGCCGTTGCCGGGGAGTTGAGCACTTTTGGGCCTTGCTAAGTTTTGAATTATTTTGTGTCCTAACAATTTTTACAGATAAAAAGCAGCCATGGAAAATTTGTCAGGTAGGAGTGGAATTGGTTGCAGGACCATCTCGAAGAGAGAAATGTTATGTTAGTTCGTCCTGACCTACCTGGCAAAACATATGAGATAAACCCTCAGTTGATTGCTATGGTTAAAAAATATGTTCGGAGGTTATGCAACTGGTGCTCGTATATGCATATTATTAAATTTGACCGTGCGTGTGTAAATTTTTAGTTGCAGGACTTGACTAGTGAACAAATAAAGGCAAAATTTGTTCCTTATTCATTAGATGGAGGAGACGCTGAATGGTTGACATGCCAACCCATGAACGTCTTGTGGAACTAGTCAGAATTGTTGAAAGCATTCTTTACTTACTATTATCCTCAAGGAAAATTATGTACAATAAGAAGGAAAATAAGCAGCTTTGGGCAACAATAAGGTGAGAAATTGGTAGGTGCATATATAATGTATCATGAAATACTCTCTGCATGTCCTGAACACCATTATCTTGATTACTTATTCCATAGTCCATCAAATCCTTACTCAAAACTTGAAAACTTCACAACACAAAACTCAACAGAAAATCTTATGAGATCCGTTAGTATAAGAAAATAAATCATCACTTTTGGTATTGTTGTGAACCCATTCTTTATTTATATTGGTATAATATCTACTGTATTTCAACTTTTCCATGGTTCATACCCCTACTACCCATAGATCCATCAAAATAAGCAAACAACACATAGAAAACAGAATCTGTTTAAAACATAACAGTCTGTAGTAATCAGGAAACTTCGTATACTTATGTAACTCCAAAAATTCTGAAAAAATAAGATAACATGTGCCATTTTTGTACCAATCTTGTGCAAAAATAATCCAATCAAAATCAGGCTTCTATAAAAAAACAAAAACTATTTTCTTGGGTGCAAAAATTCTGTTTTTCAGCAAGATCAAAACAACTATCACCGTAAGCCATCCCAAAGGTCTTACTTGGCACAAACACTAATTAAAACACAAAAACACATCTAACCAAAGGCTAGATTAATTATTTATTGAAAAACAAGAATGGAAAATATTGGGTTGTCTCCTAACAAGCGGTTTTCTTTAAAGCCTTTTAGCTTGGCATTGATAATTTCAATGATGCTCACATGAATGACAAGAATTGAAGCGCAAAAAGAGCATCATAAAACATGTGACAAACACATCTAAGTCTAAGATACTTCCTATGCATTGGCATTTTATAAGCAAACAAATTATCAAGGCAAGCAAAAACTAGCATATGCAAGGAACAAGAAAGAGACGATAGCAATCTCAACATGAAAAGAGGTAATTTAGTAACATGAAAATTTCTACAACCATATTTTCCTGTCTCATAATAATTAGATGTAGGATCGTAAGCAAATTCAACAATATAGCTATCACATAACATATTCTCAACATGATCCACATGCATGCGAAGTTGACACTCTTCCAAAATAGTGGGATTAACATTAACTAAAGTCATGACCTCTCCAAACCCACTTTTATCAAAAAATTCATAAGATTGAACGTTCTCCATATATGTGGGATCTAAAGTCGACACTCTTCCAAACCCACTTTCAATATTATTGCAAACATTATTATCAATCCCATATTCATCATGGGGCTTAAATAAATTTTCAAGATCATAAGAAGAATCACCCCAATAGTGATCATTGCAACAAGTAATGGACATAGCAAAACTAGCATCCCCAAGCTTAGGGTTTTGCATATCATTAACACAATTGACATTAATAGAATTTATAATAACATCATTGCAATCATGCTTTTCATTCAAAGATCTATCATGAATCACTTCATAAAGCACTTCATCACAATTTTCAGATTCACAAATTTCAAGCAAAACCTCATAAAGATAATCTAGTGCACTCAACTCACTAGCAATTGGATCATCATAGTTGGATATTTTAAAAATATTAGCAAGTGGATGAGGATCCATAAACTCTTTGCTTCTGATTTTCAATAAACACACAATTATACCAAGCAAACGAACAAAACAAACCAAGTAAGACATAAGGGTAAATGAAAAGACGAACGAAAGAAGGGCAAATAAAAAAGACAAATCTTTTCGAAAATCGTTTTAGAAGTGGGGGAGAGGAAAACGAGAGGCAAATGGCGAATAATGTAATGCAAGAGATGAGAGTTTTATGATGGGTACTTGGTATGTCTTGACTTGGCGTAGATCTCCCCAGCAACGGCACCAGAAATTCTTCCTGCTACTTCTTGAGCTTGCTTTGGTTTTTCCCTTGAAGAGGAAAGGGTGTTGCGACAAAGTAGAGATAAGTATTTCCCTCAGTTAGATAACCAAGGTATCAATCCAGTAGGAGACAACGCACAAGCCACCAATAACTGCACAAACAATCAAACAACTTGCACCCAACGCGATAAAGGGGTTGTCAATCCCTTCACGGTTACTTGCAAAAGTGATATCTGATATAGATAGATAAACAAAAGATAAAATATTTTTAGATTTTTTGGTTTATAGATCAGAAAGTAAAAGATTGCAAAATAGTAGATCGAAAACTAATATGATGGAAAATAGACCCGATGGCCATAGGTTTCACTAGAGGCTTCTCTCAAGATGGCAAATAATACGGTGGGTGAACAAATTATTGTCGATCAATTGATAGAAAAGCACAAAGTTATGACGATATCCAAGGCAATGATTACGAAATATAGGCATCACGTCCATGTCAAGTAGACCGACTCCTGCTTGCGTCTACTACTATTACTCCACACATCGACCGACTCCTGCCTGCATTTAGAGTATTAAGTTCATGAAAAACAGAGTAACACATTGAATAAGAAGACATGATGTAGAGAAATAAACTCAAGCAATATGATGTAAACCCCATCTTTTTATCCTCGGTGGCAACAATACAATACATGCCTTGTTGCCCCTACTGTCACTGGGAAAGGACACCACAAGATCGAACCTAAAGCTAAGCACTTCTCCCATTGCAAGAAAAACCAATCTAGTTGGCCAAACTAAACCGATAGTTTGAAGAGAAATACAAAGATATCAAATCATGCATATAAGAATTCAGAGAAGATTCAAATAATATTCATAGATAAGCTGCTCATAAATCCACAATTCATCGGATCTCGACAAACACAATGCAAAAGAAGATTACATCGATAGATCTCCAAGAACATCGAGGAGAACATGGTATTGAGAATCAAAGAGAGAGAAGAAGCCATGTAGCTACTAGCTATGGACCCGTAGGTCTTTGGTAAACTACTCACGCTTCATCGAAAGGGCAATAGAGTTGATGTAGAAGCCATCCGTGATCGAATCCCCCTCCCGCGGGATGCCGGAAAAGGCCCCTAGATGGGATCTCACGGGAACAGAAGGTTGCGGCGGTGGAAAAGTGTTTTTGTGGATGCCTCTGGTGGTTTGGGAATATATGTGAATATATAGAAGGATGATCTAGGTCAGGGGGTCACCGAGGGGCCCACAAGGTAGGGGCGTGCCCTACCCCCTAGGCGCACCCTCCCCCCTTGTCGCCGCCTCGTGGCTCTTCTAACTTGGTCTCCAAGTCTCCTTGGTGTCTTCTGGTCCAAGAAAAATCATCGCGAAGGTTTTGTTCAGTTTGGACTCCATTTGGTATTCCTTTTCTGCGAGGCTCAAAAACAAGGAAAAAACAAAAACTGGCACTGGGCTCTAGGTTAATAGGTTAGTCCCAAGAATAATATAAAATAGTGTATTAATGCATATAAAACATCCAAAACAGATAATATAATAGCATGGAACAATCAAAAATTATAGATACGTTGGAGATGTATCATAGCCCTCCGTGGACTCGCGCCACCATTACCCTTCGTGGGTTGAAGTCTCCATCAACATGGATGTACGATAGCACCACCTATCGGAACCACGCCAAAAATCTTTGTGCCTATATTGTGTTTGCCTTCTCCAAACCCTTCCCTTTACCTTCATGTGCAATGTTTTACATTCCGTTGCTATACTCTTAGAATTGCATGTGTAGGCTGATTATTTGACTTGTACTAGTTGCCAAAATCTGCCAGCACTTAAAATTGGGAAAAGGCTAGATTTTTATTTGGTCAAGTAGTCTAATCACCCCCCCCCTCTAGACCTACTTTCGATCCTACAGGATGCCAGTGTGGCCAAGCGACAGGGTGTAATGCGGGCACGGGAGTTGGTTTCTCGATCGGAGTGCCTATTGAATGACGGTAGCCACACAGACAAGCATCCCATTTGAATGCGGTAGATATCTGCCCCGTCTCGTCTAGTAATGTCTCTCTGACAATGAACAGACATGGACACCAGGGACGCGGTGTGGGAGGTTCTCTCGTACGGCTAGCCAGTTCAATGCCGGCACTAGTGAGAGGTTACATTCGATCTGGACCGGCATCAATGCAGACCCGAGGCTCTAGAGCAGCCTGAATGAGGGGCAACCGTTTCGGGCAGGAAACAACGAGGGAGGGAGAGAGTTTTAGCTGGGACCAGATCGTCGGACACGTGTGTGACAACACCACACAACGTTGCATGGCAAAATGGTAGCAGACATCTCGGGTCGAACGGATGCGGACAGTTTGAGGGTCAACGTGGGAGATGCCCTTAGGCCAACTCCAACGCACGACCCCAAATCATCTCTGAATGTCCATTTGGGTGCAAACGGACACATGCAACGACCCAACGCGCGGGAGCATACCCATTTTTTGTCCGGTCTGTGTCCGTTCTGCTCCATTTCCAGACCAAATTTGATCAAGATTTGTGTCCAAAGCGGACACAACCGGACACTTTCTCGGCACTCCTTGTCCTTCTCTATCCACTGCTTGTTCAGCCTGGCCCACCTGGCGTACACCCACCACTTCCCACATTTCTCTCTCTCCCCACCCACCCACCCTAGCTCCACTCGCCAGCACAAGATGCAGCCACATGCCGACCATGGATGCCCCGCCACTGCCCACCGGCCACACGGCCGTCCCTCGTCGTCGTGTTCACATGCAACAGCAACAACATGTCTGCGCTGGAGGTCACGCTGGAGCTTGCAACAACAACAGCAGAGGGAGGGCAGGGCGCCGGTGCCGGCGAGGTGGCGAGGGCGCGCGCGGGCAGGGCGGCGTCTCGCTCTACATCGCCTACCTCATCCTCGTCTGGACCTCAGAGTGTTGCGCCGAGCCGGGCGAGCCGCTGCACCTCGACCTCACCGCGCCGCTCCTCCTCGACGACGAATATGAGGACATCATTCGTCCGCTGTCCTCCTCCTCCTCCAAGACCGCACCAAGCTCCACAATAGCACTCTACTTGCATTACCTCGTGTGCGCCTTCTGCATGCCGATGTACCTCCCGTGGCGCCTGACCATCCCGGACATCGCCGCGCACCGCTGGTCACGGCCCTGCGCCGTGGCGTCCGTCGCACTGGCGCCTGTGCTCCTCGCCATGACCTAGACCTCGCACATCCCGACGACAACCTCCTCGCGCCACCACAATAGGGACGGCCACGCGATCCTCCTCGCTAACACCATCCTCGTCCTTCCCCTGTCTGTGCTAGCCGCGGCCACAGCGTAAGCCGCCTTGCTCCCGCGCGGGCGCCGGTGCCATGTGTCGTGGCTGGCGGCGGGGTTCCTGATGAGTGTGTTGTTGGCATACACCCTGGCGCGTGAGAGCATCTCCAGCCATTGGCCCCCCAGGGGGCGCCTAAAATCGCCGCCTGGGGGCGAGCCAACGCAAAAAAAGGGCCTGGGGGTGAGTTGGTCCCCAGTCGCCGGCCCCAGGGCCGCCCCCAGATGCGCATAATTTTTTCAAAAAAAAACATTCGGCGAAGTTCGGTTAAACACGGCTAAATTTCGGCAAACCTTGGCATATATTGACATGTTCGGCGGTACATAGCAAAATATAACTAAAAAAAGAAATCGATGAACCCGAGTAGTCGCCGTCGTCGCCGCTATCCTCGCCGCCGTCGGCGGCGGCCTTCCCTGGTGGACCCCTGACCGGTGTCACCAACGCGGACTGGTGGCGGCGGCGCGTCGTCGTCGTCGCTGTCCTCGGGGACGACGAATCCTCCTTCGTCGCGGCCCCGGCGGCGCTGCTCGACCCGCCGCAGGGCGGCGCACTGGCGCTCCCTCGCCATCTTAAGGGAGTCCTTGCGCGCCCATTCTAGGGTCGCGTCGTCGTCGAGCTCCACGTCGCCGTGCTCCGTCTTTACGACGGGGAGACCCGGCTCTGTCTTCACCGGCGCTAGCCCCGGCTCCGTCTTTGGCTTGACGAAGCGCGGAGGAGCCGATGAGGAGGCGCGCCGACCGCCCTCGTTGATGATGATGCCGGCGTTGCGAGCGCGCCGGCCGAGCGGCGTCTCCGCCGCGGGCTCGGCCTTGACGCCGAGCAGCGCCGGAGAGCCGGAGGAGTGTGAAGAAGCCCGTGAGGAGGAGTGCGAGGAGGACGACGAGGGGGAGTCGAACCTCCTGGGCATCCATTGTACGGCGCGGCGGCGGTGGGCCGGGGCGGCCGTCCTCACTGGGGGAGGGTATGCCAGCGGTGGGTTGTTGCCGCCCTCAAGGTGCGTGGGAGAGGAGGCGTCGGCGCGCCGTCCCGTGACGCGCCGCCCGTGAGGAATCAATGGCACGGCTGACCAGCGGTGGCAGCCTTGGCATTGATTCCCGCGGGAACCGAGGCGATGAGGGTGACGAAGCGCCCGTGTCGCTGACTCGGCGGGCCCGCGGCTCTTTCGTGCCAAAAACGATTCGCCCGGCGGCCCCCAGCGCGCCGGGTTCGGGCTGGGTCCGCCGGCGCTGATTTCGGCCCAGGCCGGCGAAAATCGGGCTCCTGCGGGCGCGACTGGGCCGTTTTTTCGGCGCCAGCGCGAGAAAATCGTCTAGGGAGGCCTTTCTGGGAGCGCGGCTGGAGATGCTCTGAGCTGGTGGCCATCGGGTACATGGTGGGCGCGAAGGCGAGCGTGCTGAGCGTGACGGTGCTGGATTGGGGCTGGCGCGCAGTACCTGACGTTGTTCACGCTCCCGGCTGACGCGGCGGAGTGCAAGAGGAGCCGCGGGCAGGGCGTTCACACCTGCTAGGTTTTCGAGAAAGTGACGGAGCCGACAACTCATCAAATGAGGTAGCCCCGTTGGATACAGAAATACAGTGTCCGCCTATTCGTCCGTGTCTATTGTCCGCTTTTTCTAAACGGACAAAATCCGGACAAACTAACGTCCGTTTGGAATAGACGGTCGGAGTTGGCCTCACAATTCATATGCTTAGACCGCGGGAGCAGTTTTCTTGCAGCACAAACATGGTGGGACCGGGTCATCTGCTTTGACCGATCGGGCGTGACCGCGTGAGTATGTAAAGCATGCTAGTAGTACTGCCGTCTGCCGCACGCACGGGCAAGTCGGTCAAAGTAGAAGATTATATTTTTGGGAAGTGTTTAGAAACGGTGCGCCAGCCGAACCGTTCCGCCGGTCCCGTGCGGGCCACTCGATCGAAGCGCATTGCACGCCTCGCGCTTCTCCCGATCCCCTTCTTCCTCCTTCAGATCCCGCCGCCCGCTAGCCCCAACCCTGCGCAGGTCACCTCCATCCTTCAGATCCCCTTCTTTCCTGCTGGCCACCCTCCCCCCTCGGCTGCAGGTTCCTTCCGCGCCCGGCGAGCCGGAGTTGGAAGTCGCCATGGAATATACCGTCCGTGAGCTGCTGTTTTGTACTCGCCTGTGCTAGAACCGTCCAGCGGAGATGCTTCAACCACGGCAGCGCGAGCGCGCGAACTCCTCCCCCACCGCTGCAACCATCTGCTTCCAGACGAACTTTGGAAGCATTTTTTTCTCCTCCACCGATGTTGCAACCGACGACCAAAAAAGCTACAACCGTTAAATTCGAGAGCTTCAACTAGCGGTATATCAAGCTTCAGCCGGACACCATGCACTGAAAAAAGCTACAACCGTTCATATGAAAAGCTTCAACCATAGTTTGAAAAGCTGCAAACGACGGAATAGAGAAGTTTCATCGGACTACTATGAAACAAAAATCCACACACGTCATTTTTTTGAGAAAGCTTCAACCGTTGAATTGAAAAGCTTCAACCGGTTTTATAAAAAGCTTCAACCATAGTTTGAAAAGCTGCAAACGACGGAATAGAGAAGTTTCATCGGACCACTATGAAACAAAAATTCACACCCGTCATTTTTTGAGAAAGCTTCAACCGTTGAATTGAAAAGCTTCAACCGGTTTTATAAAAAGCTTCAACTGGCTTAATAGGATGCTTCAACCCGTGAGTACACAACAAAAAAGTTGCAACCGTTGACGTGAAAAGCTTCAACCATATTTTTAAAAAGCTTCAACCCGGCGACAAAAAGATGGACTGGCACCTCACCATTGATGCAATGGCTTTCACGGTGGAGCTGCAGCGGCGACGAACTCGAGGGACCGGCGGTGAACTACTGGCGGCTTCGCGCGGAGACGCGGCCATCGGCGGTGAGCGGTGTTGCTACAAGCTGGACGGGGCGGCACTCCTTTGTCGAAGCTGCGACCTTTGCCGGCAGGAGCTGCATGCGGCGGAGCTTGCGAGAGCCACGGCGGACCGGGGGCGGGCCAGGCGGGCGACGGTGACGCTGGAGGGGAGCCGGCGGCCTGGAGGACGCACAGGCCCGAGGGCGGCGCTCGCGCTGCCGTGGAAGGAAAGAAGGGGATAGGAGGAAGACAACGGCCCCAGATCGGACGACTAGGGCTCGCGCATCGAACGGTTAGTGCTGAACCGGCCCAACAGTTGGGCCGGCGCACCGGCGCAGATCAGCGCCCATATTTTTCTTTCGAAAAGGTTGTCGAAGATTATATGCAGGGCCGGAAGACTTGGACTTGACTTGTGCGCCAAGGCCAAGGCTGTGATGTTTTTCTTTTCATTTTTGAACAAAGCTGCGATGATTGATGGACCGCTTCGTGCTTGCTCGCTCGGTCCGTCGTCTCATTTGTCAGCTTGTTCTCCCTACTGCAGTCCCACAGTTCATTCATTTCCTCCTGCTCAGCCTGTCATACACAGGCACGTAAACAGTATTGACAAGAAGTTTAATTCATTATACAGTATACAGTATGCATAGCTGATTCCCTTTTCCAAAACAAATGTAAAAATAGCCTTTCATTTTGAGATAATTAACAGCTCATACCGAATGGTAAGTAAACTGTTGGAAATATTAGCACTTCTCCGATTAATCTAATCCACGAGTAAATGATAAGCATGGCAAATACGGTATGCATCTCATACTGATACCTAAGCATGTGAGCACGTACAGTACATAGAAACGAAACATCTATGAACATCATATATACGGCTAGCACATGAACGAGCATATAGGGGATGAACGAGTCATACCCTCCGGTTGGCCAGGCCAACGCGGCGCCAGCAGCAGCAGCCTCGGCATCAGCCAAGGCCTTCTTCTTGGCGACTTCATCGTCAGCCATGGAATCGATGTAGAGGAAGTAGTGAAAGCAGAGGCGGACGAAGACGGGGAAGGATCGGGAGCAGTCGCGTTAAGACACTCCACAAAAACCTTATTGTCGTTCTCCCGGTCAGGATCTCGAACAACTGGGTTCCAGAGGCACCTACTCTCCCGACCAACCGTGCACGCGGTCGTCGGGATGGGATCGTCGGAAGCAGCACACAGAGACGAACAGGAGACGACGGCTAGGGTTGTACGAGAGAGATTGAGTGAACTGAGTTAGGGTTCACTCCACTGGCCAGCGCCTTCTTATATAGGCTGTCAGGTAGATGGGGCTGGGCCAGGCCCACGACTGAGTTCGCGAATAGCCCACGGTCCAACGTCTTGGACAGTGGCGCTTCCATAAGCGACTTGTTAATTAATTACAAATTAATTAACCATTCTTGGCCGGCAAAAATAAGCTTTGGTTCGGCTCATTCCAGCAACCCGCGGCGCGTGCGCGTCGTGACGAGGCGAGGCATGGCGAGGCGAAGCGGGCGGCGAAGGAGGAGGAGCGCGCGTGTACAGCTCCTGTTCCCAAGCTACCAATAGCAAGTGATAGAGCAACCCTTATAAAGAGGTATCACTCTTCTTACTGTAGCATTATGGGATTAAACTTCCCACCATACTTCCCACCACTTGCCGTACATATGCATGGGCCTTAGAGATTAACCAGAGATTATTGTCTTATATGGGCCTAAGCCCATCCATAATTCATCAATCCCCCACCAGATCTCGAGACACATAAGTTTGTCAACTGTTCCAAACAATGTTTGATATACCAGAATTTTCAGGAGACTGTTAAGTTGAACTTCTATCTAGAGCGATAGGATTAGACTTCTTGATAACTGAACAATGTACTATGCCTTGAATTATCAGTTTGACGTGCAAAAGTTTCGCCTATTGTCAGCTGGCTGCCAAAGGCTAAACCTCACGGGTGGAGCTTATCAGTCATACTCCGTACCTTCTCATGAGCTTCCTAGAGATCACCCAATCTCATAGACCGCGACCAGCAGTCGGGCTCACATAGGTGTGTTCCTCCAAAGAATGCTCTGTAGGTTAGCAGCTTGCTTACATAAGCTTTGGAACACATTAAGACAAAAGTCAACCTGTCTTACAGAATTGAGAGTATTATTGCATCTCCAACGGAGTAGGTTAATTAAGGATACTCTCCTCAGTTGACCGCTGGATTGTTTTCACAGGTCCTAATTCACGGGATCTCCAATCACATAGGTTGGGTTACCCCCATGGCAACTTACGTGGGTCTCATAGCCATCTCCCTCGCTGCATTTTCTATCACAATCCGTGATAGCCCTTTCGTAAAAGGGTCTGCCAGATTTTTAGCAGTCTGGATATAATCCAATGCTATCACTCCGCAATATCTTAATTTTCTGATAGATTTCAATCTTCTTCTTATGTGCTTTGTGGATTTCATATTGTCCTTTGAACTCTTAGCCTTGGCAATCACAGTTTGATTGTGACAGTTCATAAGAACAGCCAGGACTGGTTTATCAACCACTAGCAAATCCATCAAAAGCTCTTGAAGCCATTCTGCTTCGACGCATGATGTATCTAATGATGTGAGTTCTGCTTCCATAGTCGATCTGGTTAAGATCGTCTGCTTGCAAGACTTCCAGAAAACAGCACCACCACCAAGTGTGAAGACATATCCACTTGTCGCTTTCATCTCATCAGCATCAGATATCCAATTCAATCTACTATACCCATCAAGTACCGTTGGGTACCCAGAATAGTGAATTCCATAGTTCACAATACCTTGCAAATAGCGCATCACTCGCTCAACGGCATGCCAATGCACATATCCCGGATTGTAAACAAACCGGCTCAGTTTGCACACAGCAAATGAGATGTCAGGACGGGTAGCACAAGCTAGGTACATGAGTGAACCAACCACTTGAGAATAACTCAATTGATCTACAGCTGTGCATTCAAACTTTCGAATCCGCATGCTAGGATCATATGGTGTTGCAGAAGGTTTGCAGTCCGAATATCCAAAACGGCTCAAAATCTTCTCAACATAGTGGGATTGCAAAAGTGTAATTTCACCCTTAGTATCTCGTAGTAGCTTTGATGTTCAAGATAACATCAGCCACGCCTAGGTATTTCATCTCAAAGTTATGAGATAGAAAGGCCTTGACCTCCTCAATGACTTTGAGTTGGGTCCCAAATATCAGTATGTCATCGACATACAAACACAGTATTACTCCTTCGCCCCCACCATAGCGATAGTATACACATTTGTCAACTTCATTAACAACAAAGCCAACAGATGTCAAAGTTGTATTAAACTTCTCATGCCATTGCTTAGGCGCTTGTTTCAGGCCATACAAAGATTTCACTAGCTTGCACACCTTTCTTTCTTGACCATTTACTACAAAGCCATCTGGTTGTTACATGTAAATTTCCTCGTCTAGCTCTCCGTTAAGGAAAGTCATCTTAACGTCCATCTGATGAACGAGTAGACCATGCGAGGTAGCCAAAGCGAGTAACACTCGAATGGTTGTCAGTCTAGCCACAGGTGAGTAAGTATCGAAGAAATCCTCTTCTTCTTTCTGGGTATAACCCTTGGCCACAAGCCTAGCCTTGTACTTCTCAACAGTACCATCAGGCCTAAGCTTCCTTTTGAACACCCACTTACATCCCAATGGTTGGCAACCATAAGGACGATCAATGATCTCCCATGTCCCGTTAGCCATGATGGAATCCATCTCGCTACGGACCGCATCCTTCCAGTAGTCAGCATCAGGGGATGCATAAGCTTCTGAAATGGAAGTGGGAGTGTCGTCATACACGAGGCACACGAAGAAATCATCACCAAAAGACTTTGTAGTCCTCTGTCTCTTGCTCCTAATAGGAGCTTCCTCATCATCCTCTGATGAACTTTCATCACTTTTGTGTTCATAATATTCCATCGGAATGGCAGGTTCAGGAGTGTCATCAGATTCGAGTCTAAAACTGCTTTGCATATCTCTCATGGGGAAAATATCCTCAAAGAATGTAGCATCCTTAGACTCTATAATTGTACCGACCTTCTTGTCAGGTACCTCGGATTTCAGTACTAGAAATCTATAGCCAACGCTAATCTTAGCGTAGCCCAAATTAACGCAGTCCACGTTCTTTGGACCAAGCTTGCGCTTTTTGGGGATCGGCACATTGACTTTCGCCAATCGGCCCCAAGTGCGCAAGTAAGAGAGTGTAGTTATTTTATTTTCCCATTGCTCATAGGGAGTAGTCTCATTATCCTTTGCAAGAACTTTATTCAGGACATGACATGATGTCAATACAGCCTCCCTCACCATACCTTGGATAAACTCGATGTATCTAACATGGCGTTAACCAAATCTGTTAGAGTACGGTTTTTTCGTTCGGCAACCCCGTTTGACCGTGGTGAATAGGGAAGCGTCCTCTCATGAATGATACCATGTTTCACACAGAATAAGTCAAACTCATTAGAAAAGTACTCTCCACCATGATCAGACCGGACTCATTTTATTTTCTTCTCAAGTTGGTTCTCAACTTCAGCCTTATAGATTTTAAAGTAGTGTAGAGCCTCATCCTTTGTATTTAATAGATACAAAATCTAGTGGAATCGTCAATTAAAGTCATGTAGTATTTCTTTCCACCTTTAGTCAACATACCATTCATCTCACACAGATCTGAATATATGAGCTCTAATGGTGACAGGTGTCTCGACTTCGCAAGCTTGTGAGGCTTACGAGGTTTCTTAGCTTGCACACACGCATGGCACTTAGAGCCTTTGGCTAAAGTGAAACTCAGAATTAAATCCATCTTAGCCAGCCGCATCATACAACCAAAATTTATGTGACAAAGACGTGAATTCCAAACCTCATATTCGTTCACATTAGAATGAATTTGGTTCACGACTTTATTACAGAAATCCTCCAGGGAAAGGCGAAACAAACCACCACAATCATATCCTTTTCCAACAAATAGTCCATACTGAGATACAACTACTTTGTTAGACTCAAATACTAACTTAAACCCTTCTTTACATAGAAGGGAGCCACTAACGAGATTTGTCTTGATGGCGGGGACATGTTGCACGTTCTTCAGTTGCAAGATCTTTCCCGAAGTAAACTTTCGATCTATCATGCCAACACCATGAACAGAAGCATGTGAGCCGTTCCCCATCAAGAGGGAGCGATCTCGTGCGACCTGGTAAGAAGAAAACAAAGACACATCGGCACACACATGAATATTGGCCCCAATGTCAACCTACCAATCGGTGGACTGAGAAACTGAAAGTACGATAAACAGATTACCACGCCGAGATGTCTCATCATTGTTGCTTAGAGTGACATTGACAGACTTGGCATCCTGTCCTGGCTTCTTGTACTTGTTTGGGCACTTGTTTGCCCAATGTTCCTCTGAACCACAAGTAAAGCAGCCATCTCTCTTTTTGTCTTTCTTCTTACCCTTCTTCTTGAAGTTAGTATTCTGCTGGACAGAGTTCTTTCCCTTGAACTTGTGGGAATTCTTCTGCACCACATTGGCACTAGAAGAACCCTCTGCCCCTTTCACGTGTGAGTCCTTTGCTCTCGAGTTCTGCTCAACACTTAGATGACCGATGGCATCCTCAACAGAGAATTCACGTCTCAAGTGCTTGAAAGAAGTAGCAAAGTTCCTCCATCCAGGAGGGAGTTTTGCAATAATGCAACCCGCAACAAACTTGTCCGGTAACTCACACTTCAGGAGCTCCAGCTCATCAGCGATGCATTGTATCTCATGGGCCTGGTCCAATACATAATGGTTATCAACCATTTGTAATCATGGAACTGCTTCGCTTCCAGCATTGGTTGTGCCGAACTTAGCTTCGAGCGCATCCCACAAATTCTTGGCAACACACATATGGAGATACGCATCGACTAGCTTGTCTCCGATCACAGTAAGAATGACTCCCACAAAGATGGTGGCTTCCTCCCTAAACGCATTCTCCTGTTCAGGAGCAATCGTTACCGTGGGAGACACACCACCAACCAAGAACACGTTCATAGCTGTGAGCCACAAGGTAGTCCTTGTCTGCCAACGCTTAAAATGTGTTCCAGTAAACTTTTCCAGTTTTAGAGTAGCAGCGAAGCCATGAGTCGAAAAGTGCCTAAAATAAGGTTTTTGGATTGTTGGAAATATTAGCACTTTTCTGACTAATCTAATCCACCAGTAAATGATAAGCATGGAAAATACGGTATGCATCTCATACCGATACCTAAGCATGTGAGCACGTATCGTACATAGAAACGAAACATCTATGAACAACATATATACGGCCAACATATGAACGAGTATATAGGGGATGAACGAGTCATACCCTCCGGTTGGCCAGGCCAACGCGGCACCGGTAGCAGCAGCCTCGGCATCAGCCAAGGCCTTCTTCTTGGCGACTTCGTCGTCAGTCATGGAGTCGATGTAGAGTAAGTAGTGGAAGCAGAGGCGGACGAAGATGGGGATGGATCGGGAGCAGTCGCGTCGAGATGCTCCCCAAAAACCTTATTACCATTCTCCCGTGCAGGATCTCGAACGACAGGGTTCCGGAGGCACCTGCTCTCCTGAGCAACCGTGCACGCGGTCATCGGGATGGGATCGCCGGAAGCAGCACATAGAGGAATAGTACATGACGGCTAGGGTTGTACGAGAGGGAGCGAGTGAACTGAGTTAGGGTTCACTCCAGTGGCCAGCGCCTTCTTATATAGGACCGTCTTGGACAGTGGCGCTTGCGTAAGCGACTCATTAATTAATTAACAATTAATTAACCATTCCTGACGGGCAAAAATAAGCTTCGGCTCGGCTCATTCACGCAACCCGCGGCGTGCGCGCGCGTCGTGGCGAGGCGGGCGACGGAGGAGCAGGAGCGCACATGTACAACTCCTGTTCCCAAGCTCCCAATAGCAAGTGCTAGAGCAACCCTTATAAAGAGGTCTCACTCTTCTTACTATAGCAATATGGGACTAAACTTCCCTCCATACTTCCCACCACTTGCCATACACATGCATGGGCCTTAGAGATTAACCAGGGATTATTATCTTATATGGGCCTAAGCCCATCCATAACCCATCAACCCCCCACTAGATCTCGAGGCACATAAGTTTGTCAATTGTTCCAAACAATGTTTGATATACCAGAATTTTCAGTGAAGATTATCAAGTTGAATTTCCACCTAGAGCAATAGGTTAGACTTCTTCGCAACTAAACAATGGACTATGTCTTGAATTGTCGGTTTCTATAATAGTAGGAAAAAACCCAAAAAGTTTGTTGTCTCAACGATTCGAACTTGGGCCGTTGATTTTGTGCGCGTTCAGCTAACCACTGGAGCTACCTGGTACTAGAGGCTAATAGTAGATCGAAATATTTAAGAACAATTGTAGTCGCATTGTAACAAAATATAGAAGTTCACAAATTTCAAAAGAGGCTCGCCAACATCCAAAAAGAGTTCACGAATTTGTATAAAGAAGAAATAGGCCACATACTCAAAACAGTTCACGAAAATTAAAAAAATCACTAATCTAAGAGAAAAGTTCATAAATTTGAAAGTTCACGGATTTGAAAAGATCATAGATTTTGAAAAAGCTTATGAAGTTGCAAAAGTTCATGAATTTGAAAAGGATCACAACTTTAAAAAAGTTCATGGATCTGAAAAAGTACACGAATTTGGAAAAGTTCATCGATTTTGGAAAAAAAAACTCATCGATGTGAAAACATTTCATTGATTTTGAACAAAAATTCACAATTTTTTGAAAACAATCATCGATTTTGAAAAAAAGAGTTTATTTACTTGAAAAAGTAAAAATATTTGACAAAAAAGTTCATCAATTTTTAAAAAGATGTTCATCGATTTTGAAAAAATTCACAAATTTTAAAAAAGTTCATTGATCTTGAAAAAAGGTTCACAAATATGGAAAAAAATTGTCAATTTCGAGAAAGGTAGATCAAATTTGAAAAAGGTTCACGAATTTTTCAAGGAAATTTTGCAAATTTCAAAAAGTTCACAAATGTGAAGAAAAGTTTCAAACTTGCAGAAACTTCCAAAATTTAAAAAACCAAAAAAGTAGAAAGAACAACAAGAAAAAAGAACAAAAGAATACGAACCGCGAACAGTAGAAAGATGAAAAACAAAAAAAGAGAATAGAAATAAATGCGCACTCCCGTTGATGTGTCCTAGTGGTTATAGTGATTCGAACTGAACTAGAGGTCTCGAGTTCAAATCACAGCGCCCTCGGCATTTTTTAAAGTTAAACAGATATAACACAAAAGAGAAAAAAAGGGTAGGGGTTTAATGGGTTGGCCCAACACGGAAGGTGTGTGCGCCGGTTAGCAAATCAGCTTGTAACCGGCGCTAGGAGCACCGAACTAGAAATGTTGTGGATGAGTGGCAACCACGAGCAAAGGTAAAGGTATGTGGGGTGCCCCTATAAGCCCACTTGGCCACTTAAATCACACAGGCCGACACGGCATGATGCGGGCAAACATTATATGACGCCCACATGCTACAAATAGTGGTTGGTTCGCTGAAAGCGAACCACCGAAGGCTTCCAGTTGGGTCGGCCCATGTTTACATTCGCGGGCGATCCTGGTTTTCAGAACCTTCTGGAACATTTCTAACACCGAGAACCTTCTAAATTATTTCTCTATTATTTTATTTATTGGATTTTTTGGTTTCTTATTTTTCTTCTTTTTATAAAAAATGACATGAATTTTAAAACTAATAAAGTGCAAAAAATTGTTCAAATATTGGAAAAATGTTCGCATTTTAAAAAAAGTTGAGATTTCAAAAGTCCAGTGGGCATGAAAAAATTCACCGTGTATTTAGAAAAGGTTTGGTGTATATTAAAAAACTGTCCATAGTATAACTACAAAAGTCCATCATATTTAAAAAAATGTTCAATGCATATAATGATAATGTTAATCGAATATTAAGAAAAATTTCTATGTGTATTTGAAAAAGTGCACCATATACTAAAACAATTGAGTTTTATTTTTAAAATATTAAAAAAAAACTCACAGCTTCAAAATTTGTTCTTGTATTTCAATTGTTCCAAAATTTCAAAAAATATTTGTGTTTTCACAATTTTGTTATGAATTTTTTAAAATGCATTTTTTTACAACACTCTTGGCGTTTTCAAAATGGGTTTGCAATTTCCAAAAGTCGATGTTATAGTAACAACGATACAATGAACCGGAATGGAGCACTACAATAGAGTGATAAACCGAGACCAGATGGTACTGTAAACCTCTACAATACATGTGTTGTGGCACTAACGGGCCGGCGGCCTAGCGGGGGTGGCCCATGCACGCCATGTGCAACACGTCCTCTGTTTAATGCACGCGGGCATTGTCCAGCAACTCTTCGTGATGCAGGCATCCCACAAAACATCTCACTTCAGCATGACTTCAAAAAGAAGATACTCAACTTCTCATAGTCTCCAATCTCAACGCAAAATGAAGATACTCCGCAAGTGTAGGAATAAATGCATATAACTATGACTCCGTACCGCGCTACGATGGGCCACATGCGCACCCTAAATGAATATTGGTTCATGATGCTATGAGCCCACAAACGGGCACTCTCTATCCGCAAAGGCTATATCCACTTATAGCAGTTTTCCTTCGGTCTCGCTGAAGCCTCTACAATTGCAGGCCGACCCATTTCGCGCTAAAAGAAATACCGAGAAAAAGGGTCGCACACGGGAATCAATCCCTCGATCTCCTTGCTGCAGCGTTGCACTTCTAGCCACTCAGCCACCATTTAGTTTGTGTTTAATTAGTAGGTCACGACCTTGTTCAAGAAACATAGTCGGGTTTCCACTGGATTTCTGGCACTTTTTTGTTTCTGTTTGTTATTGTTTTTTCACCGGTTCTTATCTCTTTCTTTTCTCTGTTTCTACTCGTTTTTTTTATTTCCCATGTTTTTCTTAGTTTCTTTTTCTTCTTTCGCTATTTTTTTCTTTTCTTTCTTTTTTCTACATTTTTCTTTGGTTTTTTTCTCATTTTATTGGCTATCTATTCTATTTTCTCAGATTTTTATTGCTTTTCTACATACATTTTCTAATACATTTATCTATATACTTCTAATATTTCTCAAATACAAGATTAATATTTATTGAAAATAAGGTCAACACTATTCACTACATGTTTAACATTTTTCAAATCCTTGATTCAGTATTTTTGAAATACCAGATAAACAAAAATTTTAATACATGGTCAACATTTTTTGTATAGGGCCTAATGCGTTTTTCAAGGCTAACTTTGACCAAGTGTTATAGCAATAAATATGACACGCAAGTTACACAAAGCATACTGTCAAATTCATACGTGAAAAGAGCTTCCAATGATATAATTTTCATATTATATATCTCAAGTATTATTAATCTTATCAATAGCCAAAGACAATCTTGAAAAACGCATTAGGCCCTATATAGATGGAAGGAGGGAGTACATATTATACATTTTTCAAATGGTTGAGTAACATTTTTCAAATACCTCTACATTTTTTAAATACATGGCCAACTTTTTTTATATACATATTTAACATTTTGCAAATGCTTGAGTAACAATTTTTAAACACCAAATCTACATTTTTTGACTATATGGTCAACATTAAATTTATGTGCATTTAATATGTTTTCAAATGTTTGAGTAACATTTTTCAAATACCAGATCTACAACTTTTAATAGGTGGTCAACATTTTTTCTGTACACATTTAATGTTTTTTAGAATACTTGATTAATATTTTTCAAATACAAGCTAACATTTTTTAATACATAGTCAATATATTTTTGTACAAATTTAGCATTGTTCAAATGTTTGTTAAATATATTTTTTTCAAATGCTTGGATTTCAAAAAAAAATAATTACAAGATCATTTTTTCATATAATTTGTACAAGTTTTTATACATTTTTCCTATATATGAGAAACATTTTCTCTGTACACATTTAACACTTTTAAAATATCTAGTTAACATTTTACAAAATGTTTTATGTAGGGTGTTTTTTGCAATTTATTTATTTAGAATATTGGAAATTATAGACGAAAAGAAAAAAAACATGAAACGGAACGAGGATGTGGTGGCCCACGCCTGGGCCGGAGCATCTGGCGCCTCACTTCAGGCGAGTCTTCCTTCGGACTCGCTAGAAGAGGTATAGACGTACCCCTCTCTCTCTCTCACTTATGGCATTTCCTATATGGTGCTTAAGACGCCCGTTATAGTATACTTTGCAAATGGGCGCACACCCTTTTTTGCCGGGCAATAAACAAGTGCGAGTGTTACTCAACTCGAACACGAGACCTCGTCTACAAGTAATAGCTATGGTAGCCACCAGGCTACGCAACCGAATGTTTCTATTTACATTCTTCATTCTTTCTTTAAATTTCCTTTCCTTTTTATTTTTCTTGTCTTTTTCCTTTTATTTTGCAGTTTTCCCTTTTATTTTTAGAAGATGCGTGAATTTTTTTCTTATCAGAATCAACGAAATATTTTTAAAATTTCATGAGTTTTTACTAAATTTGTGAAATTCGATTAACTTCTTTTCAAATTTGATGATTTTTTAAAAAAATCTAATGAACTTTTTTCCAGATTGCATGAATTTTCTTTCAAATTTGATGAACTTTTTTTTCAAATCAATGTACTTCTTTTCAAAATTGATCAACTTTTTCCAAATCCATGATTTTTTTTTTCAAAATTGATGAATCTAAAAAAATCAATGAACTTTTTTCAAATATGTAATTTAAAAAAAACATTATGTTTTTTACGAATTTTTCAGATTCATGTTTTTACAGTGGTAATACGGTCAATGGTTGAGCTAACCTACTAATATTGCATCCCGATTGATTTTTGGGGGTAAACAAGTTCTTATTCATCAAAACCACAGTCTGTGGGATACAGTTCGGGTCATGAGGTTTCCCAAGCCTGACATGACGCCCTCACCGAGAGAGAGAGAGAGAGAGAGAGAGAGAGAGAGAGAGAGAGAGAGAGAGAGAGAGAGAGAGAGAGAGAGAGAGACTTGGCTAAACTATATGCATCCGAATTGGAAGCACGACCTGCGAAAATAAAAACTACATTGAGATAAAACTGCTTGAAGTCGATAGCTCCATAGTTGCCTTGATTGCCCTTGTAGATATCTTCAGTCACTTTCTTTGTGTCTGACGCGATGACAAAATGTTGTACGTGGAGATCTTCTGCTATTGCAATTGCCTCCCCGCACGCAATCACCTATAGTGTTGGTGGATCATCAACTCTCGCTATTACGAGTACAAAACTGCCCAAGTATGCGCCGGTACTATCTCTGCAAACTGTTGCTGCTGCTCCTCCCCTTCCCATTCCGACGTTGGCGTCCACGTGTATTTTTGCAAAACCCGGTGGTGGAGCCTTTGGAAACATGTGATGGGTCATGGTCATTGACCCATGCCTTCCATTTTGATGGTTTTCATTGATCGCATCTAGCTCGTCAATGAATCTGTCTATCAAGGAATGTATTGTTTGCGGGCTTTGAAATATACCTTCGTTGAGAGCCTTGCATCTCACCGTCAAATCGCCCATAGAGTGACCGAAAGCTTCACAAACATATCATGTGATAGTATCTCCATTAATGTAAAAATCCACTGCTTGGCATTTGGCTCAGTTGTGGCAATAAGAGTTTGGGACAGATCATTGTCAACAACTGCCCAGGTGCACCTTGACCTAGTGCACTCCAGTAACGAATGCCTCCAAGAGTCTAGAGACCCGCACATTGCGCAAGAACTTGAGTCTGGCATGTGCCTTTGGGCCCTTACATCGTTTGTAGGAATTAAGTGTTTTGATAAATGCCACAAGAACATACGGACCTTTCCCGAAACTTGAGTTTTCCATAAGTTTTCCATGCACTCTCATCAGCAACCGAGCTAGAGGGGCCATCCATGTTCTCCAACCACGTCTCCCTCCGCTGTCTTGTTGACACCAACATCCTGTAAGCCGATTTTACCGAAAAATTTCCATTGTTTTCATAGCTCCAGCTCCAAAAATCAGAGATATTCCTTATACACAAGGGTATCCTGAGTATGACAGGGACATCCATTTGCATGAACACTTCTTCACCCTATGCTTGTTCCATGATGTTGAAGTAGCGTCAATTAGTTTCGAGACTAAAACAGGGGGGCCTTGGGTGATACACCCGTAGGGTCTCATCATCTCTACCCTAAGTAACCAGTTCTCATCTCATATTCGTGTGGTTGCTGAAGGAAATATGCCCTAGAGGCAATAATAAAGTTATTATTTATTTCCTTATTTCATGATAAATGTTTATTAGTCATGCTAGAATTGTATTAACCGGAAACTTAGTACATGTGTGAATACATAGACAAAATATAGTGCCCGTAGTATGCCTCTACTTGACTAGCTCGTTAATCAAAGATGGTTATGTTTCCTAACCATAGACATGTGTTGTCATTTGATGAACGGGATCACATCATTAGGAGAATGATGTGGTGGACAAGACCCATTCGTTAGCTTAGCATTATGATCGTTACAGTTTCATTGCAACTGCTTTCTTCATGACTTATACATGTTCCTCGGACTATGAGATTATGCAACTCCCGAATACCAGAGGAACACCTTGTGTGCTATCAAACGTCACAACGTAAATGGATGATTATAAAGATGCTCTACAGGTGTCTCTGAAGGTGTTTGTTGGTTTGGCATAGATTGAGATTAGGATTTGTCACTCCGTGTATCGGAGAGGTATCTCTGGCCCCTCTCGGTAATGCTCATCACTATAAGCCTTGCAAGCAATGTGAGTAATGAGTTAGTTGAGGGATGAAGCATTACGGAACGAGTAAAGAGACTTGCCGGTAACGAGATTGAACTAGGTATGATGATACCGACGATCGAATCTCGGGCAAGTAACATACCGATAACAAAGGGAACAACGTATGTTGTTATGTGGTTTGACCGATAAAGATCTTCATAGAATATGTAGGATCCAATGTGAGCATCCAGGTTTCGCTATTGGTTATTGGAAGGAGATGTTTCTCGGTCATGTCTACATAGTTCTCAAACCCGTAGGGTCCGCACGCTTAACGTTCGATGACGATTTGTATTATGAGTTATGTGTTTTGATGACCGAAGTTTGTTCGGAGTCCCGGATGAGATCACGAACGTGACGAGGAGTCTCGAAATGGTCGATACATAAATATTGATATATTGGAAGGCTATATTCGGACATCGAAATGGTTCCGAAGAAGTTCGGGTATTTTCCGGAGTACCGGGAGGTTACCGGAACCCCCCTGGGAGTTGTTGGGCCTTAGAGGGCCTTAGTGGGAAGAGGAGACAGTGGCCAGGAGGTGGCTCCCCCCCCCCAATCCCAGTCTGAATTGGACAACGGGTTGGGGGCGCGGCCCCCCTCTCCCTTCCTTCCCCCCCCCCTCTCCCTTCCTTTCCCCCCTCTCCTCTAGGTGGAATCCTACTAGGACTCGGAGTCCTAGTAGGACTCCCCTCTCCTGGCGTGCCCTACAAGGGCTGGCCGGCCTCCCCCTCCCTCCTTTATATACGGGGACAGGGGCACCCTAAAACACACCAAGTTTTTCCTTAGTTGTGTCCCCCTCCATAGTTACACACCTCGATCATATCGCCATAGTGCTTAGGCAAAGCCCTACACCGGTAACATCATCATCACCGTTGCCACACCGTCGCGCTGACGAAACTCACCTTCATCCTCAACTGGATCAAGATCACGACGTACGTCATCGAGCTGAACGTGTTGTGAACGCAGAGGTGACGTACGTTCGGTACTTGGATCGGTTGGATCATGAAGACGTTCGACTACATCAACCGCGTTACTAAACGCTTCCGCTTTCGGTCTATGATGGTACGTGGAAACACTCTCCCCTCTTGTTGCTATGCATCTCCTAGATAGATCTTGCGTGATCGTAGGAAATTTTTTGCGTTCCCCAATAGTTGCACCATTACAAATACGCTTAATCAGGCCCAATCTCAGAGTATCACGACCCTCTATCAATGCCCTCCAGGCCTCTACACCTGACTTAGGTGACCGCCAAGAGTTGCACTCAAAATAGTATTGTTTGAATAAGTTATGCTTTTCAGAAGTTGAGAACAAAGTGACTTCGGTGATTGTAACAAGCGTCAAGCCTGTCTAGTCAACATAGTCGTATTGAATAGCTCAAAATCCTTGAAACCAAGCTCGTCCCTGCCTTTCGGTTGCGTCATTGTTTTCCAGGAAACCTAGTACGGTTTGTGCTTGCCTTCTTTACTTCCCAACCAGAATTTTCTGATCAGCATGTTCAAATAAGCCTCATGGTAGTTTAAAACAGGACATAGAATAAACAGGCACTGCATGTGCAACTGCTTTCACTAGGACTTCCTTCCCTACTGTGGACATGATGTTCGCTATCCATCCCTGTATCTTACTCCATAGGCGATCTTTAAGATATTTAAATTCTCCATTCTTAGAGCTTCTAGTGTCGGATGGCATCCGCAAATATTTTTCGCTAAACGTCTCATTTGGCACTTGCATTATGGTCTTGATCTCATTGCGGGTATTCTCCGAGACCCCTTTGCTGAAGAAGATTGATGATTTATTATAATTTATCTGTTGTCCTGTTGCCTGACAATATTTATCCAGAACATGTTCACCTCATTAGCACCCATACTAGTTGCTTTGAAAAATAGCAAGTTGTCATCAACGAATAAAAGATGATTTACTAGCGGCACTGATGGTGCCACCTGCAAACCACTCAAACTGGATGACTCACCTTGATTTTAGGAGGCACGACAGGCCCTCTGTCGCTAACAAAACAAGTATAGGGATATTGGGACCCTTGTCTGATTTCTGATGCGGTTTAAACTCCTCAAGCTTCTTTCCATTAAACTAGACAACCTTTTTTACAGTAGTTGATAACCCACAAGTATATGGGATCGTTTGTAGCCTTCTTCGATAAATAAGAGTGTCGAACCCAACGAGGAGCTAAGGCAGAACAAATATTCCCTCAAGTTCTATCGACCACCGATACAACTCTACGCACACTTGACGTTTGCCTTACCTAAAACAAGTATGAAAATATTTTGCAAGAATAAACTATGAGTACTTTGCAAGAATAAAACTACGAATAAATTGCAAGGTAGTAAAAGTGGATAGCTTTTGTCAACAAGAAAGTCATTTGTCCCTAGGCAATTGATAACAAGTACCGGTAATCATTCTTGTAATTTATATAAGGGAGAGGCATAAGCTAACATACTTTCTCTGCTTAGATCATATGAACTTATGATTGGACCCCTAGCAAGCATACACAACTACTAACGATCATTAAGGTCATGAAACCCAACCATAGCATTAAGTATCAAGTCCTCTTTACTCCCATACGCCATAACCCACTTATCCGCGTTTAGGCTACTGTCACCCCCGCAACACTGACAATAAGCAAACCATGAACATATTGCAACACCCTACAGCAGGGAGACCTCACGTTTGCGCGAGATGGAGGGCATCGTAGGACAGTATCATAAATAAAATGTACAATCATACCAACTAAGATCACTATTAACCCATAGGACAAAATGAATCTACTCAAATATCATAGGATAACCATAGATCATTGGGAAATAATATATGGAGTTGAGCACCATGTTTAAGTAGAGATTACAACGGGGAGAAGGGGTGTTACACCACTACATAGAGGGGGAGAGAGTTGGTGTTAACGGTAGCAAGATTGTTGATGTAGATCGCCGTCATGATCCTTGCCCCGGCGGCACTCCAGCGCCACCAGGGAGAGAGGGGGAGAGAGCCCCCTCCTCCTTCTTCTTCCTTGGCCTCCCCCCTAGATGGGAGAAGGGTTCCCCCTCTGGTCCATGGTCTTCATGGCGGCGGAGGGGTGGGAGCCCCTCCGAGATTGGATCTCTCTCTCTCTCTCTCTCTCTCTCTCTCTGTTCTCTTCTGTTTGCGCTCCCTAGATCTGGCCCTTCACGGTTTCTTAAATTCCCGGATATTCGTAACTCCGATTGCACTGATCTTTTTACACGATTTTTTTTCCGTATATAAGCTTTCTTGCGCCCGAAGTATAGCTCCAAATGATTTTTGAGGAGGGCACGATACACCTGGGTGTGCCTGGGCCTAGTGGCATGCCCTGGTGGGTTGTGGTGGCCTCGGGCCTCCGTTTACGTTGATTACACCTCCTAAAATTCACAAATATTCCAAAATAATTCTCCATAGAGTTTCATCATGTTTGGACTTTGTTTGATATGGATTTTCTACGAAACAAAAACATGCAATAAACAGGAATTGGCACTGGGCACTGGATAAGTAAGTTATTCCAAATAAATCATATAAAAAGTTGCCAAAAGTATGTGAAAGTTGTATAATATTGGCATGAAACAATCAAAAATAATAGATACAACAGAGACGTATCAGCATCCCCAAGCTTAATTCCTGCTCGTCATCGAGTAGATAAATGATAAAAAGATAATTTTTGATGTGGAATGTACCTAGCATAAACTTGATCATATATCTAGTCATGGCATGAATATTAAGACATAAGTGATTCAAAGCAATAGTCTATAATTTGACATAAAGACATCAATACTCAGGCATCCCAATAAACAATCATGCCTTTCAAAATATCAATGCTAAAGAACGTTATCCCCACAAAATCATATAGTCTTGTCATGCTCTGTCTTCCTAACACAAAGTATAAATCATGTACTATCCCGGTGTCAGCCAAGCAATTGGTTCATACTTTTTAACACGCTTCAGCCTTTTCAACCCTCACGCAATACATTAGCGCAGGCCATGTATATAGCACTACGGGTGGAATAGAGTATGATGATAGGGGTAAATATAAAGAAGACAAAAAAGTAAGAAAGTCTCACATCGACGCGGCTAACCAACGGGCTATGGAGATGCCCATCAATTGGTATCAACGTGAGGAGTAGGGATTGCCATGCAACGAATGCACTAAGAGCTATAAGTGTATGAAAGCTCCATATGAAAACTAAGTGGGAGTGCAACTAATCCTATAATGAAATATTTCCACTAGTATATGAAAGTGACAACATAGGAGACTCTCCATATGAAAAACATGGTGCTACTTTGAAGCACAAGTGTGGTAAAGGATACTAACAGTGCCCCTTCTCTCTTTGTTTTTTTTTCTTCTTTTTATTTTTTTCCTTTTTCTCCCCTTTTTTTCTCTCATTGTCAAGAGTCTCATCCCGACTTGTGGGGGAATCATAGTCTCCATCATTCTTTCCTCACTGGGTCACTGCTCTAAAAATGAATAATGATGATCATCACACTTCTATTTACTTATAACTCAAAAGAAATAAAAATTACAAGTCGATACCTATAACAAAGTATGACTCTATATGAATGCCTCTGGCAGTGTACCAGGATGTGCAATGATCTAGCATAACATGTATGAAAAATGATGAACGGTGGCTGAGCCACAACTACTATGTCAGCTATATGATCATGCAAAGCAATATGACAATGAATGCTCAAGTCATGAAACGGAAGCGGTGGAAGTCGCATGGCAATATATCTCGGAATGGCCATGGAAAAGCCATAATAGGTAGGTATGGTGGATGTTTTGAGGAAGATATAATAAGGCTTATGTGTGATAGAGCGTATCATATCATGGGGTTTGCACTACTGGAATCAGCAGATTTGCCGTCCGCCCATTCTTTGTCGTCTCCTAGCTGACGACAAAGGTAGGCTTTGCCATAAGCCAGCAGAAAAGCGGACGGCAAGGAGCCAACGGACGACAAAGGCTGGCTTTGCCATAAGCCATCTCTTTGTCATCTGCTAGCGGACGACAAAGAAAGATTTGTCGTCAGCTAGCGGACGGCAAAGAGGGGGTTTTGCCCACTGGCTGTCAACCCCTAACGGGGCCCCGGCAAAGCTTCAAAATTGACTTAACGGTCGTGCCCCCGCCGTCACCCTCTCTCTCTGTCTCCTCTCCTCTTTATTCCTCCCTCGTGCCACCCCACCCCACGCCTTCACCGCTGCACCCTCCCCGCGCCGTCGCCGCCCCCTCTCCGCCCCGTCGCTGCCCCCTCCCTGCCTCCGCACCCCCTCCCAAGCCTCCCCGCCGCCGCCTCCCCGCCGCAGCCGCGGGTCGACAACCCCCCGAGGAGCGCTGCCCGTCGCCGACCCCACGGTGAGCCCCTGCCACCCCCTGTCCTATTTTCTTTTCTATTTTTCTCTGTTTTTCCTTTTTGTTTAGGTTAATTTTTTTAGTTTAAGTTTTTTCAGTTTAGGTTTAATTAGTTTAATTAGTTTAGGTTTAATTAGTTTCAATAGTTTAGGTTTAATTAGTTTAGGTTTTTTAGTTTAGGTTTAGGTTTAATTACTTTAGGTTATATAGTTAGCTAGATTAGATTATATTAGATTAGTGTTAGGTTTTAGTTAAATAGTCATAATTAAAGGAAGTGAAAAAAGATGAAAAAAGAAGAAGAAAAGTAGAATAAGTAGAAGGGGGAAGAAGAAGAAGAAGAAGAAGAAGAAGAAGAAGAAGAAGAAGAAGAAGAAGAAGAAGAAGAAGGAGGAGGAGGAGGAGGAGGAGGAGGAGGAGGAGGAGGAGGAGAAAAAGAGGAGAAGATGAGAATAAAAGAGGAAAAGTAAAAGAAGGAAGAAGAAATATAAGAAGAAGAAGAGGAGGCAGAGTTCTGTTTTTTCTATTTTTTATTTTCTGTTTTAGATAATAGATATATAGTTAGCTAGATTAGATTATATTATATTAGATTAGTGTTACGTTTTAGTTAAACAGTCATAATTAAAGGGAGTGAAAAAAGATGAAAAAAAGAAGAAAAGTAGAATAAGTAGAAGGGGGAAGAAGAAGAAGAGAAGTCGGGGTGTCGTGTTGAGGGTCAAGGAGTGAGGTGTCGTGTCGAGGGTCAAGGGGTCAAGGGGTCGAGGATTTGCCATCCAGACCACGACACCCCGACCCCTCGACCACGACATCCCGACCCCTCGACCCTCGACACGACACCCTAACACCCCGACCCCTCCACCCCTGATACGCCCATTTTGCATCATGCTTTTATATCGATATTTATTGCATTATGGGTTGTTATTACACGTTATGTCACAATACTTATGGCTATTCTCTCTTATTTTACAAGGTTTATCATGAAGAGGGAGAATGCCGGCAATTGGGATTCTGGCTGGAAAAGGAGCAAATATTGGAAACCTATTCTGCATAGCTCCAAAAGTCCTGAAACTCCATGAAAGTCATTTTTAGAATTAATAAGAATTATTGAGCAAAGAAAGTACCAGAGGAGGCCCACACCCTGGCCACAAGGGTGGGGGGCGCGCCCACCCCTACTGGGCGCGCCCCCCTGTCTCGTGGGCCCCCTGGTGGCCCTCCGTTGCCCATCTTCTGCTATATGAAGGCTTTTACCCTGGAAAAAAATCATAAGCAAGCTTACGGGACGATACTCCGCCGCCACGAGGCGGAACCTTGGCAGAACCAATCTAGGGCTCCGGCGAAGTTGTTCTGCTGGGGAAACTTCCCTCTGGGAGGGGGAAATCGTCATCATCGTCATCACCAACGATCCTCTCATCGGGAGGGGGTCAATCTCCATCAACATCTTCACCAGCACCATCTCCTCTCAAAACCCTAGTTCATCTCTTGTACCCAATCTTGTATCAAAACCACAAATTGGTACCTATGGGTTGCTAATAGTGTTGATTACTCCTTGTAGTTGATGTTAATTGGTTTACTTGGTGAAAGATCATATGTTCAGATACTTAATGCATATTAATACTCCTCTGATCATGAACATGAATAGGCTTTGTGAGTAGTTACGTTTGTTCCTGAGGACATGGGTGAAGTCTTCCTATTAGTAGTCATGTGAATTTGGTATTCGTTTGATATTTTGATGAGATGTATATTGTCTCTCCTCTAGTGGTGTTATGTGAACGTCGACTACATGACACTTCACCATTATTTGGGCCTAGAGGAAGGCATTGGGAAGTAATAAGTAGATGATGGGTTGCTAGAGTGATAGAAGCTTAAACCCTAGTTTATGCGTTGCTTTGTAAGGGGCTGATTTGGATCCACTAGTTTCATGCTATGGTTAGGTTTACCTTAATACTTATTTTGTAGTTGCGGATGCTTGCAATAGGGGTTAATCATAAGTGGGATGCTTGTCCAAGAAAGGGCAGTACCCAAGCACCGGTCCACCCACATATCAAATTATCAAAGTAACGAACACGAATCATATGAGCGTGATGAAACTAGCTTGACGATAATTCCCATGTGTCCTCGGGAGCACTTTTCTCATTATAAGAAATTGTCCAGGCTTGTCCTTTGCTACAAAAAGGATTGGGCCAACTTACTGCACTTTATTTACTTTCATTGCTTGTTACCCGTTACAAATTATCTTATCACAAAACTATCTGTTACCTACAATTTCAGTGCTTGCAGAGAATACCTTACTGAAAACCGCTTGTCATTTCCTTCTGCTCCTCGTTGGGTTCGACACTCTTACTTATCGAAAGGACTACGATAGATCCCCTATACTTGTGGGTCATCAACCCCCGACACGACACCCCAAATTTTTTTATTATGTTCATGATGATGATACACACTAGTTTTTTATTATGTTTATGTTTTACTAATTTCGTTTACTCTTTCTCATTGCAGGTGTTGACATATGGTGGGCTTGGGTCGAGAGCGCTCCAAGCCTCCTACCTCGGCGCATGGGAGGGGTGTTGTTATTCCACCCCACAACCCTCATTGCAGGTGTTGACATATGGTGGGCTTGGGTCGAGAGCGCTCCAAGCCTCCTACCTCGGCGCATGGGAGGGGTGTTGTTATTCCACCCCACAACCTTTGGAGGGCGCTGGTAGACAGCATGCACACACCCCCAGCACCTTCGGCGGGCGCTTCTTCTTCGGCCAGGAGAGGAGGTCGGGGGAAGAAGAGGGGTAGAGGTGGACGGAGCGCTGGTAGAGGTAGGAAGGTTGTTCTACCTTCCTCACCGCCACCCCCGATGAGTCTCCGGACCACCGGAGTGTTCCTTCTCAGGTGGACCCGTCTGACCTGGACCCATGTCGGACTCCGGTCCACGAGCCTCGGGACGACAAGCCTCTGGTCGCCGAGACACGGGTCGACGAGGCTCTGGTCGCCAAGCCTCGGGTCCCAGTGTCTTCCTTTGAGGAGACTCGGGTCCCACAGACAAGGGTCCCAGAGTCTTCGTCCCACGTGACTTCAAAGACTAGCGACCATGATGATGATCTCGACGAGACCTTATCCGAGGATAGCTACAACGAGAGCAAGCGGGTTGAGAAGGGCAAGAGGGTCTACCAGCATGGTAGTACTAAGCTACCGTCCGTGCCGGTGACCCGCAACCAGAGGTTGGGTACGTGCCGGAGTGCATTAATTTACTCTTTTTAACCTTTTGCCTTCATGTTTTTTCAAATTAATATCTAATGTGTTGGCCTTGTCATACTGCAGGGGTTGGGTACATGCAGATAAGGTCCGCAGACCCAACCAGGTCCTTGGTACTCTGGTCCGGCACCACTTCCCAGGGTGGGTCATGTTGCTCGGTGAGGGTGAGATTCGACAGCTAGCACTCACCTGGGAGCTGTACCAGGTTGCCTCGGCCCTGCCGGGGAGATGGTCGATGATGTCGTGGGCGAGACGGCGGCCGACATTGTGAGATGGCTATTTTGGGTAAGTTCTCCTTTACAGAATTAAAAATCAACGGTACCTAGTGATTGTACTAGTGATCAGTGTTGTCTTGTTTGATTGCAGACCTTCTACAGGTGTCTTGAGGAACACGAGGCAGAGGTGGCTATGGTTCTCGAAGCCGAGTGCAAGCGCCTACTTCAGAACACATGGCACGAGGCTTGGGTCCAGGCTGTCCGAGACTACTACGCCTCGACTAACATCAGGAGGCAAAAGAAGAAGTGCCGCCTCAAGTATCCGAGTAAGGAGAAGTACATGACAGCAATTACCTATTCTTGGCCTTGTACCAGTTTCCTTGATTTGATTCGTAGGCGTAGCACTGAAATTTCTCTTTGTCTAACTTAGATGCCCCCGAGATGGTGTGCGGATAAGATGGACTGTTGGGAGAGGTTGGTGGATGAGTTGTGCTCTCTCCAATGGCTAGCCACCCACAACAAGGCCAGTGACAAGCATGCCCATATGCGAGGTCTGCCGCACCATCAAGGGAGCTCCAACCTGTTTGAATACGGGGATCACTGGGTATGTGGTTCGATTCATGCAATTTCATTCTTCATGCTAGCTTTAATTACTAATTTACCCCTGTTCCTCTCTTTCAGGCAAAATACAACAAGAAGGAGGTGCCGCCGCTGTACGACCTCTATGCCATGGCCCATAGTGCCCCATTCAAGAAGGCCAAGGCATTCTCGGAGGATGACCTCAATCATCCAGAGAGCTTCACCAACATCTCCTCCCACAACAAGCTTGTGAGGTACAGAGACTGGGGGAAGGAGATGAAAGGCGAGGACTTCAACCCGAGCCAGAGTCCTATTAATCTTGAGCTCGTGATGCTATCTGGTGATGGGAGGAAACATGGCCACGTAGCCATTGGGGATGGGCTCATACGTTGTCCTAGAAGTCTCTCGGAGATCAAGAAGCGGCAGACGAAGTCTCTTCCCGAGATGGGGCCTCGACCACGGCTAGTGGATCTCGCTATCGAGGCTAGGGCCCAGGAGCTTGTGGCGGAGGCAACCAGGCAGGTGGACAAGAAGGTGAGGGACATGGAAGAGAGGATGGCTAATATGTTGGAGGCCGAGAGGAACCGGAACGACGCGGGTCACCGGGCCCTGTACGAGATCCTCGTGGTAAGTTTCTCCCGCATACTAGTCAAATCATGCACGCAATGTTCTTTTCATTACTAACTCATATGACTGACTCGTGGAAACAAAATGTGCAGTCCGTGTGCGAGAAAACCGGCCAGACCCCTCCGCCGATGCCCCAGATTGCTATAGCGGACACGGTGAATTTCATTTGAATGGTCATTAGTTACTCGTATTCACATTTCAGTTGCATCATGCTAACTAAACATTGCAAATGATCTTTCATGCAACACGCCTCCCACAAAGGATCGACCGATCCTTCTCCATCTCACGGTGGTATGCAACCCCGACCGGCCCTTCACCTCCCGGATCATCGTAAGTTTTCCCAAGTGTTTTGCTTAACAAATGCTTTGTTAGCTAGAAAATGGCATATAACAACCTAGGATAGCTCAATAATGGTCTATAGCTAGCTTAGCTAGTTCATTTATGACATAATTAGCTCACTTAGGTACAAAATGGCATAACAACCTAGGATAGCTCAATAATGATCTGTAACTAGCTTAGCTACTTCATTTATGACATAATTAGCTCACTTAGGTACAAAATGGCATAACAACCTAGGATAGCTCGATAATGATCTATAATTAGCTTAGCTACTTCATGTATGACATAATTAGCTCACTTAGGTACAAAATGGCATAACAACCTAGGATAGCTCAATAATGATCTATAATTAGCTTAGCTACTTCATTTATGACATAATTAGCTCACTTAGGTACAAAATGGCATAACAACCTGGGATAGCTCAATAATGATCTATAATTAGCTTAACTACTTCATTTATGACATAATTAGCTCACTTAGGTACAAAATGGCATAACAACCCAGGATAGCTCAGTAATGATCTATAATTAGCTTAACTACTTCATTTGTGACACAATTAGCTTACTTAGGTACAAAATGACCTACACACTTAGCATTTTTACCTACCTTAGCTAAAAATGGCATTTTTACCTACCTTAGTTAGAAGAAGAAGAAGAAGGAAGAAGAAGTCTTCTTCTTCTTCTTCCTTCTTCTTCTTCTTCTTCTTTTTTTTTTTCTTCTTCTTCTTCTTCTTCTTCTTCTTCTTCTTCTTCTTCTTCTTCTTCTTCTTCTTCTTTTTCTTATAGCTAGTCTTCTTCTTCTTCTAACTTTAAACTTTCCTAATTTGCAGATTTGCTTGAGATGAGGAAGCTAGCATTGATGGAAACTTGTTGCAAATTTGTACTTGTGCTTCCTTGTTATTTGTGGAAACTTGTTGGATATGTTGTTGGTTGGAAACTTGTTGGATATCTCTTGTTGCAAACTTATTGTATATATGGAAATGTTGGAAACTTGTATATATCTCTTGTTGGAAACTTATTGTTGAAATTATTTTGAAATGTGTACATATATATATATGTGAAATTCTGTCAAAATTGAATGCATTTAAGAAAAAACAGGGGCTATATAGACACTTTGCGGTCAGCTGGCGGACGACAAAGAGCTTTGCCGTGCAGACGGCAAAGCTGCCACGTGGCAGCTACCTGTGCAACCTGGCAATTAGGGGCTGGCCTATTTGGCAGATTTGCCGTCAGCCAGCAGACGACAAAGGCCTTTGCATCTTTGCCATCCGCTGGCTGACGACAAAGCACGCCATTAACCACTTAGCGGACTTGAACTACCATGTGTGCCATCTAAGCTCTTTGCCATCAGCCAGCGGACGACAAAGCCTTTTTCATCTTTATCGTCCGCCAGCTGATGGCAAAGAGCCCTTTGCCATAGCCTATTCAGCCGGACCTGTTGTCGTCTGCTAGCTGACGGCAAAGGTTTTTACCGTCCGCCATGTATGCCTCTTGCCGTCAGCCTTGGCGGACGACAAAGTTCCTGATTCCTGTAGTGTTGGATGCACCTGCAAAGTTTGCACCACGTCTTGATGTGAGAAAGGGCAATGCACGGTACCGTAGAGGCTAGCAAATTGCGGAAAGGTAAGAGTGCGTATAATCCATGGACTCACATTAGTCATAAAGAACTCATATACTTATTGCAAAAGTTTATTAGCCCTCGAAGCAAAGTACTACTACGCATGCCCCTAGGGGGGAGGTTGGTAGGTGAGGGGGTCCTGGACTAGGGGGTGTCCGGATAGCCGAACTATCACCGTCGGCCAGACTCTAAGACTATGAAGATACAAGATCGAAGACTTCGTCCCGTGTCCGGATGGGACTTTCCTTGGCGTGGAAGGCAAGCTTGGCGATACGGATATGTAGATCTCCTACCATTGTAACCGACTCTGTGTAACCCTATCCCTCTCCGGTGTCTATATAAACCAGAGGGTTTTCGTCCGTAGGACGAACAACAACCATACCATAGGCTAGCTTCTAGGGTTTAGCCTCCTTGATCTCGTGGTAGATCTACTCTTGTACTACCCATATCATCAATATTAATCAAGCAGGAGTAGGGTTTTACCTCCACCGAGAGGGCCCGAACCTGGGTAAAAACATCGTGTCCCTTGTCTCCTGTTACCATCCGCCTAGACGCACAGTCACTACTAGGAAAAGGGCTATAGATAGGACTAATTCTAATGGCGCACTAGGTAAATAGTGCGCCACTACTATATACTAATGGCGCACTGGCTGCAGGTGCGCCATTAGTGTGGAAGACACTAATGGCGCACTGGACTCACGGTGCGCCAGTACTATTGATTTTTTTCCCATTTTTCCATACAAACTAATGGCGCATGATGACAAAGTGCGCCATTACTAGTTAGAACTAGTAATGGCGCACGACCCAGACAGTGCGCCATTAGTATTTTTTTTACTTTTTTGCAAACCTACTAATGGCGCACCATGTTAAAGTGCGCCATTACTAGTTTAAACTACTAATGGCGCACTTTTCCATAGTGCGCCATTAGTATACATATGTTTTTCTACTTTTCTGCAAAAAGTACTAATGGAGCACCACCTGCAGGTGCGCCATTAGTAACCAGGGTTACTAATGGTGCATTTTGTGGTGGTACGCCATTAGTAACCTGGGACCAACAAGATATTTTGGACAGCCCACCTACCCACTCACTTTCCCCACTTCATTCTCTCCACCTCCTCCTCCAAGCTTGTCTCGGCTGCCTCCTCCTCCTCACCTCATTTCCACCATAGATTCATCAAAATTAAGTGGTGAAATTACCTTTTTTGATAGGTAAGTAAGGGGAAAGCTATCTTCATGATGTAGATCTACTTTTTTTCTCCCTAGCTCGCTCCAACAATGTGCACATGCACTTTTTGTGGCCTAGCTAGATCTATGTATGTTTGTGGTGTTGCTTGTGTTTGTGGTGTTGCATATATGTTTGTGTTTGCCGGTACCGGTATTTGAAATGCGATAGTTGCCAATATTTTGCCGGAATGTTGATTCATTTCCGTTTCGGCGAGAATTTTGGCACTATGCATTCTTTTTGGTCCTATTTTTAGGGACGGTCATGCCAAATTTTTTCTTGGTTCTAAAATATCATTTTGCTCTACCCCGCAGGCGACCATGGTCCGCACGATGACCGAAGGCATCGTGAATAGGTTTTTGAGCTCCGCGAAGGCCGAGATGCTTCAAAAGAACGAGACGGAGATAAGATGTCCGTGTCGAAGATGCAAGCGGAAGAGCCTTATTGCGGACCCGGATTCCGGGCAGGTGCGGGACCACCTGCTCTTGCGTGGTTTCATGGATGGCTATCGGTGGCAAGGTGATGAAGATGACTATGAAGTCGTCCATGGGGACCGGGCAAGAAATGAGGAAGGGCAACAAGACAACCACCGTGGCGAGGGCGGGCGAGAAGACGAAGAATCTCTAGGACATGATCACGACGGTGATGATGTACACAATCATCATGTAGAAGATGTCGTACATGATGATGAGGAAGATCAAGACGAAGGGCATGATCATGAAGATGAAGATGCCGGAGCAGACGACGATGGAGGCTGGGTGCAGGACCCTCATATTCAAGAGCTGCTTCGCCAGCAGACGGATAACACAAGAGCTGCCGCCCGAGAGAAAGCCAAGCTGGATCAACTGGAGATAGACGCGGTTACTCCATTGTATGAAGGATGCAGGCCCGAGGATACCCGCCTGAAAGTAACGCTCATGGCTCTGGAGATGAAGGTAAAACACAAAATTACCGACGCATGCTTCGACGAGAACATGTCATTCTGGCACAAACGTCTTCCCAAGGGGAACAAGTGCCCGACCAGTTTCGAGGAGGCGAAGAAAATCGTGTGTCCTCTGGATTTACCGCCCGTGAAATACCATGTGTGCATGAACAATTGCATCATTTATCGGGACGAGCACGCGGAGTCTACCATATGTCCGGTGTGCGGCATCACTCGATACAAGAAGAGGAAGAAAGCTCCTCAAAAATCGGTGTGGTACTTTCCGATCACTCCTCGTCTGTAGCGGTATTTCGCGGACCCTAAGGTAGCAAAGCTCCTGCGTTGGCACGCGGATAGGGAGGAGAAGAAGCGGGAAGATGACGGAAATGATCCAGAGATAAATAAAAAAGACAAGATGCTGAGTCACCCTAAGCATGCGAGCCAGTGGCAAGCGTTGAACTTCGAATACCCAGAATTTGGGAAGGATCCAAGGAACATCGTGCTGGGCGCGAGAACCGATGGAGTCAATCCGTTTGGCAGCCAGAGAAGCACACATAGCACCTGGCCTGTGTTTGTGTGGATGTACAACCTTCCCCCCTGGTTGTGCATGAAGAGGAAGTACATTCACATGAGTATGCTAATTGAAGGGCCGAAACAACCAGGGAACGACATCAATCTATATCTGGGGCTGCTGAAGGAGGAGCTAGACACGCTATGGAAAACGCCAGCCAATACGTGGGACACCGCAGAGAAAGAATATTTCCCTATGAGAGCCGCACTGCTCACGACGGTGCACGACTATCTCGGTTACGGATATCTCGCGGGGCAGGTAGTCCATATATTTTCTGGATGCGTAAGGTGCATGGATGACACAACGTATCGCCAGCTAGATAGAGATCCCGGGTCTTCGAAAACCGTGTTCATGGGACATCGAAGGTGGCTTCGCGACGATGACCCGTGGAGGAAATGCAAGGATCTGTTCGATGGTGAAAGCGAACCCCGAAAACACCCGTGTATGAGGAGCGGCGAGGAAATAGACGAGCTGTTGAAAAATTGGAAAGACTGCCCACTGCCGGGAAAGAAGCAAAAGGCGCCAGAGCCGGGAAAGAAGCGAAAGGCGCCAGAGCCACTGCTGAAGGTATGGAAAATGAGGTCTGTTTTCTGGGACTTGCCGTACTGGAAGATCCACCGTGTGCCTCACAGCCTTGATGTCATGAATATCACGAAGAATGTGTGCGAGAGTCTGCTTGGTACCCTGCTCAACATGCCAGAGAGGACCAAAGATGGGCCGAAAGCAAGGGCAGACTTGAAATCAATGGGCATCAGGTAGGAGCTTCACGCTAATGATGATGATGAGGCGAAGCAGGACACAAAAAGTCGTCGCAAAGGCAAAAAGGCCAAGAAGACCGGAAATGACTACCCTCCCGCGTGCTTCACTCTAAGTCAGGAGGAGATCGAGCAGTTTTTCACCTGCCTCCTAGGAGTAAAACTTCCTTACGATTACACAGGGAAGATAAGCAGATACCTAGACCCAGCGAAGCAGAAGTTCAGCGGGATGAAGTCTCACGACTGTCACGTGCTGATGACGCAGATACTTCCAGTTGCAATCCGTGGGATCATGGACGCGCACATCCGTGAAATGCTATTTGGCCTATGCAACTTTTTCGACGTCATCTCTCGGAAGTCCATTGGCGTGAGGCAACTCAGAAGGCTACATGAAGAGATCGTGGTGATACTATGCGAGCTTGAGATGTACTTCCCGCCCGCATTCTTTGACGTTATGGTGCATCTGCTGGTCCATATCATGGAGGATATCATCCCTTAACCGCCCCGAGTAAGTCATCCCTTAACCGCCCCGTAACATATGATTTCTTAGATTTCGATCGTTCTTTTTTTTCCTAACATTCCATGTTCTGTGCAGTGACACACATTGCACACTCATCCTCTTAAGCCCGAAATATTCCACGGCCATGTATTTCGACTCGAACCGTAACTCCAAGATAGACTACACAAATGTTAAGAAAGTTCTTGATGATGTTCTCCCCGGCTACGCCAAATCTGGAGGCACCTTCACCAGGGCGTTTCGTAAGTACGGCAAGCACATGTTCTCACACAATACGAAGTTCTGCTGCGTCAAGCAGCCGCCTGGCGGTCAGAAGGATGCCTACTACGCCCTCCATCACATGTGGGCGATCGTAAGGGACCATCATCAACTTCTGCTACCAGATAATCTCAAAGGTTGGGCCGCGAACTTGTCGGCAATCCAGGACGCGGACCTCAGACAAGAATTCTTTCGCATCCAGTCGGACTTTGTGGACATCATCCATCAAGATGTCCTTCATACCTCGGGGCAGTTCTACCTCAGATATCAACCGTCCAACAATGAGATAGATGGAATGCTACAAATGCAGGGTGACAACGACCGCGATTTCATGACCATCACGACAGACGGCGGCTTCATCCACGCTCCTGTCCGCTGAGTCGAGTCGAAAGTAGTGATGTGTAGTTCTGAAACATTGATTGGCTCATGTTGTAATTAAACTTTAATGAATTCATATGTCTCTTTGGTTTGGATAGTCGTTCAACTTAGATGTAATCGATGCTATTTATTAGTAGGACCATGAATCGTGCTATTAATGTCTTGCTTTTCTCTTCCGATCCTTTTGTTGCATACTTACATATTGCTTATGTATTGTCTGTTGTTTGGCTTGTGCATAGAGATGCCATCGTATGTCGTGTACAAGGGTAAGGTTCCCGGAGTCTATGACGACTGGGAGGAGTGTCGGAGACAGGTTCACCGTTTCAGCGGTAACAGTTACAAAGGGTACACCACTAGGGCGGAGGCCGAATCTAGATATGCCCGCTATCTAGCGGGAGAGAGGAGGGAGCGTTGGAGGAACCGGACGAAGACCAGTTTGATCGCGATGATGCTCATCGTGATGACCACAACTCTCTTTTATGTGATGGTAGTTTAGATGATCGATATCGACTTGTAATGTGAAGACAAACTCGATACTCGCGGTCTTGAGACTTGTAATGTTTTATCTTTGTTCGGTCTTTTGAATTCGGAGACTAATATGATGAATTGTATTCGGAGACTAATCTTCTATTGTATTCGATGAATCTGCTATTGCTGTGTGCTGTTGTCTATATTCTGTCCAATAATATATTTTGTAACTTGTGCAAAAATCAGAAAAACAAAAAAAAACAAATATTCATACTAATGGCGCATCAAGGCAGAGTGCGCCATTAGTATTCCAAAGGATACTAATGGTGCATCAAGGCAGAGTGCGCCATTAGTGTGAAAAGCACATGGTTACATATGGCCCCCCGGGAGGCATACTAATGGCGCATGGAGTTACATACTAATGGCGCATTGCTAGGTGCACCATTAGTATACCAGATACTAATGGCGCACCAGTGGTGCGCCATTAGTAAAAAATTCTAATGGCGTGCTACTAATGGCGCACCGGTAGTGCGCCATTAGTAGGCAAAACCGGTGCGCCATTAGTAGGCCTTTTCCTAGTAGTGAGTTCGGGACCCCCTACCCGAGATCCGCCGGTTTTGACACCGACATTGGTGCTTTCATTGAGAGTTCCTCTGTGCCGTCACCTATAGGCCTGATGGCTCCTTCGATCATCAACGACGATGCGGCCCAGGGTGAGAGTTTTCTCCCCGGGCAGATCTTTGTGCGGTGGCTTTGCACTGCGGGCCAATTCACTTGGCCATCTGGATCAGATCGAAAGCTACGCCCCTGGCCATCAGGCCAGATTTGGAAGTTTGAACTATACGACCGACATCCACGGAGACTTGATCTTTGACGGATTCGAGCCACAGCCGAGCGTGCCGCACTGTCACGATGGGCATGATTTAGCTCTGCTGTCGGATAGTGCCCTAGAGGCCGCACAAGAGTCCGCTCCGACCCTTAGCTTGGAGCCGACTGCGCCGATCGAGGATGGGTGGCTGGACACCGCCTCGGGGGCTGCTACCTCTATGGCGATGGAGCCGAATATAGACCCTGTCCCTTGTGAAGCTCGTGACTCCAAGGTGCCAGACTCTTCTCCGGACCCCGAACCTTCCGCGCCCCTGCCAATCGAACCCGATTGGGTGCCGATCATGGAGTTCACTGATGCGGACATCTTTCAGCACTCGCCTTTCGGCGACATCCTGAATTCGCTAAAGTGTCTCTCTTTATCAAGAGAGCCCTGGCCGGATTATGGCCAGGACGGTTGGGATGCGGACGACAAAGAAATTCAAAGCCCACCCACCACCCACTTTGTAGCCACTGTCGATGACTTAACCGACATGCCAGACTTCGACTCCAAAGACATCGACGGTATGGACGACGATGCAGGAGACGACCAAGACCCAGCGCATATAGGGCACTGGAAGGCCACCTCAACTCACGATGTTTATATGGTGGACACACCTAAAGGAAGCGATAACGAGGAACAATGGGAGACTGCGAAGGATAACTCCCTCGAAAAACAGCCGAAACGGCGACGCAAGCGCCGCCCAAAGTCCCGCCTCGACAACGACAGCACCCATACAGACCCAGCCATAGAGCAGGGCGAACCAGTGGACGATGAACATGCCCCCGAGCAACCATCCGAACAGGACGAATGGGATAAGCAATCCATCCTCGGCAAAAACAACAGTCCGGATGATCTCACGCCGGACCCACCGTTGGAGCAGAAGAACCTCCAAAAAAGGCTCGTCGCCACTGCACGAAGTCTGAAGAAGCAGAAGTGGAAGCTCAAAACAGCGGAAGACGTACTCAGAATGAGACGGAGCAAAGTACTCAAGACCGCAGACAAATACGGCGATAGTCGCCAAGCAAAAAGCTACCCGAAGCGCAAACTACTGCCCGAATTTGACGAGGAGGCCGTAGAGCCCCCACAATCAAAGAACAAAGAGGCCGCCCGGTCGGATAGACGACCACATGACAAAAAAAGAGCGGCAAGCGGCACCGTACACAAGCCGGCACGTGATCCACACAAGGATCCTCACAAAAAGGATGGCCCCGCCAGGTCCATCTATGGGCCAAGAAAGCAAGCCCCAGAAAGCAATACAACACGTCGAGTATTCGAACATCACGGCACACCCAAATACAGGGGCGCCGCACACCCCTTATGTTTCACCGATGAGGTGCTGGATCATGAATTTCCAGCGGGATTCAAGCCCGTAAACATAGAGGCATACGACGGAACAACAGACCCTGGAGTCTGGATTGAGGATTACATCCTGCACATACATATGGCTAGAGGAGATGACCTCCACGCCATAAAATACTTACCCCTCAAGCTCAAAGGGCCAGCTCGGCATTGGCTTAAAAGCCTCCCAGAAAATACCATTGGTAGTTGGGAAGAGCTCGAGGATGCGTTTCGGGCAAATTTTCAGGGGACTTATGTCCGCCCTCCGGATGCAGACGATTTAAGTCACATAACTCAACATCCCGGAGAGTCAGCCCGCAAATTCTGGAATAGGTTCCTCACCAAACAGAACCAAATAGTCGACTGTCCGGACGCCGAAGCCTTAGCAGCCTTCAAACATAACGTCCAATACGAATGGCTTGCCAGACACCTCGGCCAGGAAAAGCCAAGAACAATGGCCGCACTAACAAGCCTCATGACCCGCTTTTGCGCGGGAGAGGATAGCTGGCTGGCAAGATGCAACACCAGCGACCCAAGTACATCCGAGGTCAGGGATGGAAATGGGAAACCACGACGCAGAAAGGACCAGCGCCGGACTAAGGGAAATGGCCCAAAGAGCACGACAGTCAACGCCGGGTTCAAAAGCTCTCGGCAGAACAACAAAACACTGCCTCTCAAGGACAACAGCGACGAGCTATCCAACCTAAACAAAATCTTGGACAAGATATGCCAAATCCACAGCACCTCCGAGAAGCCTGCAAACCATACCCATAGAGATTGTTGGGTCTTCAAACAGTCCGGCCGACTTAATGCCGAACACAAGGGGCTCAAAACACCAAGTGAGGACGATGACGAACTCCACAAGCAGAGCACTGGAAAACAAAGGAATTTCCCACAAGAGGTCAAAACAGTAAACTCACTTCATGTGACAACAGGTAAAAATAGAGCGGCGCCCATTAAAGTATGCGCCGCACGGTCCACCCCAGCGGAGTCCCGACACTGGATGTCAAAACCAATCACTTTCGACCATCAGGATTACTCCAGAAGTATCTGGAACGCAGGATGGACTGCTCTGATATTAGATCCTATAATCGACGGACTACAATTTACACAAGTCCTAATGGACAGCGGCAGTGATCTAAACCTACTATATCAGGATACAATCCGCAGATTGGGGATAGACCCAACCAAAATACGCCATAGCAACACTTCCTTTAAATGAGTGATGCCAGGCCCATATGCCCATTGTACGGACCCTCTACCACTAGAAGTTGTGTTCGGCTCATCCGACAACTCCCGTCGCGAAAAGTTAGTCTTCCACATCGCCCCATTTAAAAGTAGCTATCAAGCACTGTTGGGATGCGAAGCTTTCGCCCGCTTTAACGCAATACCGCATTATGCATCTCTTACACTTAAAATGCCCGGTCCACGCAGCATCATCTCAGTAAAGGGAAACCTCGAGTATTCCTTGAATACGGAAGAAAGTGAGACTGCCTTGACAGCCACACATTAATCCGGCTTTGCTGATCAAAGCACCCAAACAGGTCATTCAGATCCCGGACACGGCTAGGCGAGTCCGGCATAAATAAACAAGGGGCTTACTAGCCGCGTCCCCCCTTACAAGGGGCTGCACGCATGTACAATAAGAGACAATAACGCTCAGTTTTATTCATTTTTTGACTTATACTCTCTTTATACATTTTTCGCACGATCCCTTTTTCAAACTAAGTTCTTCTCTTTTACAGATGAACACCGTGCTACGCCCGTCCAGGATACGGCACAACAGAGACACAGGCGCAGACTTGCAGTAGGGACCCGTTGCAAGGATTCTTTTCAGATTAAGACCCTGCGTAAACCTTTCTTACTGTCTCTTGTTGATACACATCCCCCGGTTTCTCACCATAACCGAGGAGGAGGCTGGCGTTTTGGCATCGGCCGCGTCAGAAATTTTTGCACGTACCTAGACACTAGGGGCTTAGGGCATTGTTCTGCCCGTTTTCATAAAGACCGAATACCTTAGGGAGTGTTCGGCGTCTCGAGTTAGGCCTTATATGCATCAGCTCCGAATCATGTCTTTGGTCAAATGTTGGGTTTGCCCGGCTCCTGTGTTTTGCTGCCTTACGTTCCGCTCTATCGGCTAACGCGGCACCAAGAGAACTACTGCGATTGTGCCTCGGTTCGTCCAGGTGAGCACCTCAGTAGAGAAAGCCGAAAACTGACTGTCATGATATAGCGAGAGACTGATCAACCACTCGATCTACCACCGGAATGTTTAGAATTCCTCCGCTTTAACGATGGACCGTTTCTCGGTCAGGCACATACGCGCCCCGAAATTCGGAGAGCACAGTGCCCCTAGGGGCTATATAGTAGCCCCACCATCGAACTCCTATGGCTAAGTGAAAGTGATAAAGCATTATAGTCCGGTTGCCTAGTTTGCTACGCTATCACCTCCTTCACAGGACCAAGACGTTGGATTAAGTGTGAAAATGCACCCTTTTTTGGCAAACACCCCCGCACTATGTGCGTGGTGGCTGAAGCCGAAGACTGCCATCTTTTAGGTTATATACACATATACGTTAAACGGCCGCACAAGAGGTATTTCAACACTTGAACGCACAAGTATAAAAAGCCCTTATATTATATTGGAAACATGGTTTCACAAATCATACATGTCATTTGAAAATAACATTTTTCGACCACTTCGTATCTATTAAACGAGCGCCCTGCAGGACTTCCTCAAAATAGTGCTCGGCTGGTAATCGGCTTCTGTCCGAATCCTGGGATGCAACGCCGGTGGCCTTCATCTCTTCCCAGTATGTTTTGACACGGGCGAGAGCCATCCGTGCACCCTCTATGCATGCCGACCGCTTCATCGCCTCGATATGCGGCACCGCATCAAGGAACTGTTGCACCAAGCCAAAATAACTCTTCGGCTCGGGCCTTTTCAGCCACAAATGAGCCACGACATCCTTCATGGCAAGTCCGGACAACCTATTCAGCTCAGCCCACTCGGCTAACCGATCGGTTAATGGAAGTGGACGCTCCGGACTATGGAACTGCGACCAAAAAAGCTCTTCCATTCCGTGATCCTTTTGGCCTCGGAAGTGTGCGACTGCGTCTGCGGCACTCGCCACCAAATTCAGATAAGCATCCTCCGCACCCCACAACTGGCCCAACTGAGCATACTTCGGATCTGTGAACTTCCTACGCAGCAGAAAGGGCTTTCTAGCCGCAATATCCCTGGCCTGACATAGCTCCTCCTTTCTAGCTCTCATCGCGGAGCGGGCATCCTTGGCTTCGGCGGTGGCCTTCTTCAGGTCCTCTTGCTCTGCTCGGCGTTCCCTTTTAAGAAACTCGCAGCGGTCGGTAGCATCCTTCAGCTTCACGGCCATCTCGGCCATTTCCTCCCTGCTTCGGCAGTGAGCAGCCTGTTCGGCTTTTAGCTCTTCGACCGCCTTCAAGGGAGCCGCATTACTCTTTCTGGATTGCTCCTTGGCTCGGGCAAGCTCCGCCCGAAGGTCCTCCATAGCAGCAGCACCATCTGCATTAAGCACACATGTAGTAAGGCACGCGTGTCAAGCTCCCTTACCAGGTGTCCGCAGAAAAGCCACATACCTTGTGACTCGTAAAGTCGCTTATTGACCAGCGCGATGTCCACATCCGCAACGTCAAGTTGCCGCTTCAGTTCGGCAAATCTATCAGTCCGGCTGGCCACCGAACGCTCCGCCACCTGAATAGGAAGGGCGACATCTTATAACTGAGATTATGATCCTCGGCACGCTATCGCTTTTGACAACGTATCGAGTCTCAGGGGCTACTATCTATACAGGGCGCATTCTATGTGCAAAACTGTCAGAAGGTATATCATTTTCGCGTACCTCAAACCCCGTCAGTAAACTTCTAACGGCCTCATACAACCCGCTCTCAGCGGATGAAATCCTTCAGCTCCTCCGGCCGTACACCAGTTGGTGCCGAACTCTCCGGCCCCGCCGGACTCGGGGAGACCCTCCGCGACGACACCTCCGGGTCGTCCGCCCCGCCTGACGGTGCGGCAGATGGAGGCGTTTCGCTATCCATCATCTCCGGACGAAGATCCCCCGAAGATGAGCTCTGCTGAGAAGGGCTGAGATCCGAACTACAAGGTAAGAACTCCGTTTATTGTCAGAAATAAAAACAGGGATGTCCCTTATTACAAAACTCCCCTTTCTACTCACGGCTTGCTAGAGGGCTGATTTCCTTGGGGAAATAGTGCGGCCGGGGCTCCTCCCGGCGCAGGACCCTTTGGTCAAGATTTCTTCCCCCGCTTTAAGGCCTTGGCCTCCGGATCTTCAGAAGCAGTCCTCTTCTCCCGTTGGAGGGGAGGATTCTCAATCCCCCCTTCCTTAAGAGCCTCCTTAGCGGAGGCGGTAGCTTTCCTGTTCCCCCTTCGCCCTCTTCCGAAGGCGCAGCCTCCAGCATCTTGGTTAACACAGGATCCGGCATGGTCTCAGGGAGGGGGGCCGAACACCTTATTAGTTTTGCTTTTGCTATCCATTCCTATTCAAGGGACGGCTCTTTAAAGGGCAAGTTTATGATAAATGTACGGATAGCATGTCCAGGCACAGGACTACTTACTTGAGTATCCGGGCGATTGCAGCTCAGACCTGCATCCTCGGTCAAGTCCGGACACATCTCTTGTGATTCGAAGAACAGTTTATACATCTCCACGGGCGTCGCACCCATGAAGTGTTGGAGAGCTCGCGGTCCCTCCGGATTGAACTCCCACAGGTGGAGGGGGCAACGTTTGCAGGGCAGAAGGCGCCGAATCAGCATGACCTGCGCCACTACAACCAGATTGATCTCCCTTTCTTGGAGGTCTCGAATACGGCCCTGCAATAATGGTACGTCCTTGGACGACCCCCAATCAAGCCCTTTGTTGACCCATGACACCAGCCATTGTGGAGGGCCCGAGCGAAAGGCACGCGGTTCCACCCATATAGTGCCCCTGGGAGAGGTGATGTAGAACCACTCCTGTCGCCACAAACCAAACTTCTCTTGAAAAAAGCCCTCGGGCCATGGAGCGTCAGCCCTCTTGCTTATAACTACCCCTCCGCACTCTGCCTGCCGCCCCTTGATCATCCTCGGCTCCATGTTGAAGGTCTTGAGCCACAATCCGAAGTGAGGGGTAGTGCGGAGGAAGGCTTCGCATACAACAATGAACGATGAGATGTGGACGATGGACTCCGGGTCCAAGTCATGGAATTCCAACCCATAATAAAACATGAGCCCCCTCACAAAGGGGTCCGTCGGGAAACCTAGACCCTGACGGAAGTGAGACACGAACACCACGCTCTCACCAGGCTCGGGAGTAGGAATGACTTGCCCTTGGGCAGGCAGCCTATGCAGGATTTCACCGGTTAGATACCTGGCGTCTCTCAGCTTTAGCACATCTTCTTCCGTGACGGAAGAAGGCATCCACCGGCCTTGTAGGTCGGAGCCGGACATTGTCGAAGGTCCGAAGCGCCTGAATCTGGAGCCTCGGGTGTTGGAACTCGAGGCGAGGGGCGGATTCGATTGAGATCGAAGAAAAGGAACAGGCCTTGGTCTCGTTATAAAGGGGTTGAATACCAAGAGCCGTCCCCGTGACCGTTTGGGACTCGCCTTCGATGGAGGGGGCGTGCCAACGGGCGCGGTTGGGTTACCCACGCCCGTATTGATGAGAATCCCGGAATAAGGGGACACGATCTCTGCTTTGACAAGACATGCCAAGGAAACCGCTTTGCTAAACGTGCTGAGGTGGAACAATAAAAACGACTCGAATAAAGGCTTGGCCGTGGTGTGACATCATGCCACGAAATATGTCAGCAGATGGAACTTGTGTAAATATTATTCTCTCTACGGTGGAATGTGGAACTTATTTTGCAGAGTCGGACACTATCCTGGTGTTCAGAATCTTCTATGAAATATTCGGAGGAGGAACCCGCCTTGCAATGCCGAAGACAATATGCGCGCCGGACTCATCGTCATTGAAGCCTGGTTTAGGGGCTACTGAGGGAGTCCTGGACTAGGGGGTGTCCGGATAGCCAAACTACCACCGTCGGCCGGACTCCAAGACTATGAAAACACAAGATTGAAGACTTCGTCTCGTGTCCGGATGGGACTTTCCTTGGCGTGGAAGGCAAGCTTGGCGATACGGATATGTAGATCTCCTACCATTGTAACCGACTCTGTGTAACCCTAGCCCTCTCAGGTGTCTATATAAACCGGAGGGTTTTAGTCTGTAGGACGAACAACAATCATACCATAGGCTAGCTTCTAGGGTTTAGCCTCCTTGATCTCGTGGTAGATCTACTCTTGTACTACCCATATCATCAATATTAATCAAGCAGGAGTAGGGTTTTACCTCCACCGAGAGGGCCCGAACCTGGGTGAAAACATCGTGTCCCTTGTCTCCTGTTACCATCCGCCTAGACGCACAGTTCGGGACCACCTACCCGAGATCCGCTGGTTTTGACACCGACAGTAGGAGTTAGCCATCGCGCGCCCCCGACCTTCACACAAAGATAGACAATCAAGGATAAATTGTGCTCCAACTTCCCGGCATAACGAGAGACTATACATGCATGCTTCGGGAATCACAAACCTTAACACCAATATTCTTACTAACCACAACCGTTTGCTAGTACTTCCCACATATTCCATCTCTATATCACAAAACTGTTGTAAGGAATCAAACATATCATATTCAATGATCCATAAGTTTTATGTAGGATTTTTATAACTAACCACGCAAATGACCAATTCCATTTGTCTATCTAAATAAATATAAGTGAAGCATGGGAGTTTAATTCTTTCTATAAAAGATCATGCTCTAAAAATATAAGTGAAGCAAAAGAGCATTCTACGAACATCGGTTTTCTATATGAAGAGAAACAGGCAATCCAAACTTCAAATGATATCAGTGAAGCACATGAAGCATTCTATAAAGCCATACTGAAAAGATATAAGTGAAGTGCAATGAGCATTCTATAAATCAACCATGGACTATCTCATACCGCATGGTGCATAAAGGAAAAGTGAAAACTAAATGCAAAAGACGCTCTAAGATTTACACATATCACATGAACGAAACGAAGACGGAAACATACCGATACTTGTTGAAGAAAGATGGGATGCCTTTCAGGGCATCCCCAAGCTTAGATGCTTGAGTCTCCTTGAATATTTACTTGGGGTGCCTTATGCATCCCCAAGCTTGAGCTCTTGCCTCTCCTCCTTCTCCTCATATCGACACCTCTTCGATCTTTGATCACTTCATCCACACAAAACTCAACAGAAAGCTCGGTAGGATCCACTGCTCTAAATACTGTTGCAAACCAATTCATATTTTGTTTTTGCATTGTAGCTACTGCAATATAACTTTTCCATGGCTCATACCACCGATAGAATCGATAGTTTCATCAAAACAAGCAAAACAATGCATCAAAAACAGAACTTGTCTTAAACAGGACAATCTGTAGTAATCTGAACATTCACCATACTTCTGGTACTCCAAAAATTCTGAAAAAATTATGAAAAAATAAATTTGTATAGCAAGACTGTGCAAAAAGTTTCAGAACATTTCGTCATTCTAGTAAAAAATGTAAAATCGCGCGCTACAGCCAAAGTTTCTGTTTTTGCACTGCACATACCAACAAGCAATCTACTCATCCTAAAGGCAAATCTTGGCACACTATTTTTATAATACAATGGAATTGTACAAGGGGATAATTATTTTTTTTTAAAGTTTCTGCAATTCAAGATTCACAAAGTTTCCATGGGCATGAACAAAGTTCAAGGCATGCTCCCGCTTCCATGATGCTCGTCTATCTCACTTTCACTTTTCTTTTTGTGAAGTTTTAAGTTCCTCTCTATATTTTTTTGTTTTTAAACTTTATAAAAGCACTCAACAGAAATAAATGACTCTCTAAAACTTCCGAGTTGTCTCCCTGGCAGCGCTTTCTTTAAAGCCATTAAGCTAGGCATAAAGTGCTCAAGTAATGAATCCCCCCGGATCCCAAGGTATATCAAAGACAATTTTATTTAACAATGATTTGGCATTTAGTAGTGAGCACAAAGCAGCATATATCATGCAATGACGAAGTCTAACTCTCTTCCTATGCATCGGCATGTCATACAAGAACAATTCATGCACATCAAGTAAAGGCCAATGCATAGTATAAGCAGTTTCTTGCAATTTTGTTGTGCTGGAAACATAGGGAGGCGGAGATGTAGTTCCTCTCTCATAATAATTGCAAGTAGGAGAAGCAAGCACATGCATATTATATTCATCAAAATCATCATGTGCAACGGTAAAAGGCAACCCATCAATATAATCCTTAATAAGAGCAAACTTCTCTGAAATAGTGTAGTTTGGAGAATTCAAAAAGATAATAGGACTATCATGTGTGGGTGCAATAGCAACAATTTCACTCCTGACATAAGGGACAATAGCAAGTTCATCTCCATAAGCATAATTCATATTGGCATCTTGGCCACAAGCATAGCAAGCATCATCAAAAAGGGATATTTCAAACGAATCAACGGGATCATAGCAATTATCATGGCATTCATCCTTCGGTAAGAACGAAGGGACGTTAAACAATGTAGGAGTTGAAGAGTTAATCTCATTAGAAGGTGGGCACGGGTGATCAATCCGCTCTTCCTCCTTTTGTTCATTGCTCTCATCATCATCTTTTTCATCCAATGAGCTCACAGCTTCATCAATTTCTTCTTCCATAGACTCCTGCAAAACATTAGTCTCTTCTTGGACAGCGGAGACTTCCTCAATAAACGCATCAATATCGGAATTGTATTTATAATTATCATAGCAATATTTAAGGATAGCAAAAATTTCAGGTCTATAAACTGAATCATCAAAATCTTCAAACTATTCAAACAAAGATTCAATTTCATAAGCACCCTTAAAAGCAACAAATTATTCTATTCGTTCCACATCATAATAATCATATATACCATTGGCATAAGAAGCCAAGATTTCATTATCATTAAATTTGCATGAAAAGGGAAGGTGTGGAGCATTCATCCTAGAGAACAAATAAAATCATATCTCAAGCATAAATCCCGAGCATACTAATGCAACATAAAAATATGATCCCATAAAAGTTTCCCTTTTTGTGTCAACCATAATCCCTAAAGTATTCACATTGATCCAACGTTACTCCCATTATATAGTTGAATGGGGTTTTCTCAGGATTATCAAAGTAGTGCATAATATCTTTCACATAACGATTATTGAGGGTTTTAGGAGGTTCCCCATCTCCATGAGTAGCAAGTACAACTATTTTTTTGGTGTTTCATGTTCCATATTCATAACTAAGGATAGAGAACAACTTAGAACAGGAAATAAGAACTACTTAGTGATAAAGCAAACAAGCACACACGAGAATATTCACCCCACGCTATTGCTCCCTGACAACGGTGCCAGAAAAAGGTCTTGATAACCCACAAGTATAGGGGATCATTTGTAGCCTTCTTCGATAAATAAGAGTGTTGAACCCAGCGAGGAGATAAAGGCAGAACGAATATTCCCTCAAGTTCTATCGACCACCGATACAACTCTACGCACACTTGACGTTTGCCTTACCTAAAACAAGTATGAAAATATTTTGCAAAAATAAAACTGTGAGTACTTTGCGAGAATAAAACTACGAATAAATTGCAAGGTAGTAAAAGTGGATAGCTTTTGTCAACAAGAAAGTCATTTGTCCCTAGGAAATCAATAACAAGTACCAGTAATCATTCTTGTAATTTTTTATGAGGGAGAGGCATGAGCTAACATACTTTCTCTACTTGGATCATATGCACTTATGATTGGACCCCTAGCAAGCATCCACAACTACTAGCGATCATTAAGGTCGTGAAACCCATCCATAGCATTAAGTGTCAAGTCCTCTTTACTCCCATATGCCATAACCCACTTATCCGTGTTTAGGCTGCTGTCACCCCCGCAACACTGACAATAAGCAAACCCTGAACATATTGCAACACCCTATAGTGGGGCCCCTCACGTTTGTGCGAGACGGAGGGCACCATAGGACAGCACCATAAATAAAATATACAGTCATACTGATACGTCTCCAACGTATCTATAATTTTTGATTGCTCCATGCTACTTTATCTACTGTTTTGGACTATATTGGGCTTTATTTTCCACTTTTATATTATTTTTGGGACTAACCTATTAACCGGAGGCCCAGCCCAGAATTGTTGTTTTTTTGCCTATTTCAGTGTTTCGAAGAAGCGGAATATCAAATGGAGTCCAAACGGAATGAAACCTTCGGGAATGTGATCTTCTCACCGAACATGATCCAGGAGACTTGGACCCTACTCCAAGAAGCTACCGAGGAGGTCACGAGGGTGGAGGGCGCGCCCCCCTACCTCGTGGGCCCCTCGGAGCTCCACCGACATACTCCTTCCTCCTATATATACCTACGTATCCCCGTATGATCAGAGAGGAGCCAAAAAACCTAATTCCACCACCGCAACCTTCTGTATCCACGAGATCCCATCTTGGGGCCTGTTCCGGAGCTCCACCGGAGGGGGCATCCACCATGGAGGGCTTCTACATCATCACCATAGCCCCTCCAATGAAGTGTGAGTAGTTTACTTCAGACCTTCGGGTCCATAGCTAGTAGCTAGATGGCTTCTTCTCTCTTTTTGGATCTCAATACAATGTTCTCCCCCTCTCTCGTGGAGATCTATTCGATGTAATCTTGTTTTTGCGGTGTGTTTGTTGAGCCCGATGAATTGTGGGTTTATGATCCAGTATTATCTATGGAAAATATTTGATTCTTCTCTGAATTCTTTTATGTCTGATTGAGTTATCTTTGCAAGTCTCTTCGAATTATCCGTTTGGTTTGGCCAACTAGATTGGTAGTTCTTGCAATGGGAGAAGTGCATGGCTTTGGGTTCAATCTTGCGGTGTCCTTACTCAGTGACAGAAAGAGTTGCAAGGCACGTATTGTATTGTTGCCATCGAGGATAACAAGATGGGGTTTTTATCATATTGCATGAATTTATCCCTCTACATCATGTCATCTTGCTTAAAGTGCTCTGTTTTTAACTTAATACTCTAGATGCATGCTGGATAGCGGTCGATGAGTGGAGTAATAGTAGTAGATGCAGAATCGTTTCGATCTACTTGTCACGGACGTGATGCCTATATACATGATCATTGCCTAGATATACTCATAACTATGCTCAATTCTGTCAATTGCTCAACAGTAATTTGTTCACCCACCATAGAATACTTATGCTCTTGAGAGAAGCCACTAGTGAAACCTATGGCCCCCGGGTCTATTCTCATCATATCAATCTCTATCACTTTATTTACTTGCTTTGTTTTTACTTTGCGTTTACTTTTTACTTTGCATCTATCTATCAAAACTACCAAAAATATTATCTCTATCAGATCTCACTCTCGTAAGTGACCGTGAAGGGATTGACAACCCCTAAGCGTTGGTTACGAGTTGCTATCGTGTTGTGCAGGTACGAGGGACTTGCACGTGACCTCCTACTGGATTGATACCTTGGTTCTCAAAAACTGAGGGAAATACTTACGCTACTGTGCTGCATCATCCTCTCCTCTTCGGGGAAAACCAACGCAAGCTCGAGACGTGGCAAGAAGAATTTCTGGCGCCGTTGCCGGGGAGGCTTACGCAAAAGTCAACATACCAAGTACCCATCACAATCCCTATCTCTCGCATTACATTATTTGGCATTTGCCTCTCGTTTTCCTCTCCCCCACTTCACCCTTGCCATTTTATTCGCCCTTCTTCCGTTCAATCTTATGTTTGCTTATACCTTCTTTTTGCTTGCATCTTCGCTCGCTAAAAGTCCATGGATCTTGATCTGCTTGCCAATCTTTTTAAGGGATCCAATTATGATGAACCAATTCCTAGTAATTTGGATGCACTAGATTATCTTTATAAGGTTTTGCCTGAAATCCGTGAAGTGACTCATGATAGATCTTTAAATAAAAAGCATGATTGGAATGATTTTATGATAAAATCTTTTAATGTAAATTATGCTAATAATATGCAAAACCCTAAGCTTGGGGATGCTAGTTTTGTTGGGTCCACTATTTGTGGCAATGATCATGATTGCGGTGATTTTTCTTATGATCTTGAAAATTTATTTAATCCCCATGATGAATATGAGATTGATAATATTGTTTGCAATACTATTGAAAGTGGGTTTGGTAGAGTGTCCACTTTAGATCCCACATATTTGGAGAATGTTCAATCTTATGGTATTTTTGATAGAAGTGGGTTTGGAGAGGTCATGGCTTTAGTTAATGTTAATCCCACTATCTTGGAAGAGTGTCAACTTTGCATGCATGTGGATCATGTTGAGAATATGTTATGTGATAGCTATTTTGTTGAATTTGCTTATGATCCTACATGTAATTATTATGAGAGAGGAAAATATGGTTGTAGAAATTTTCCTGTTACTAAATTACCTCCCGTCATGTTGAGATTGCTATCGTCTCTTTCTTATTCCTTGCATATGTTAGTTTTTGTTTTCCTTGCAAATTTGTTTGCTTATAATATGCCTATGCATAGGAAGTATGTTAGACTTAGATGTGTTTGTCACGTGTTTCATGATGCTCTCTTTGCGCTTCAATTCTTGTCTTTCTTGTGAGCATCATTAAAATTATCAATGCCTAGCTAAGGGCGTTGAACGATAGCGCTTGTTGGGAGGCAACCCAATTTTATTTTGTGTTTTTTGTTTTTCTTCTGCTTAGAAATAAATAATCCATCTACCTTCTGTTTGGATGTGGTTTTATGTTTTAATTAGTGTTTGTGCCAAGTAGGACCTATAGGATAACCTACGATGATAGTTGATTTGATTCTGCTGAAAAACAGAAACTTTAGCGCTCACGAATATTAGTTGTCATTTTTTAATGGAGAGTGATTTTGCATTGATTATTTTTGCTGCTGATAAATAAACAAAATTTCCAGGACTTCCTAGTTTGGTAGAATTTTTAGAGTTCCATAAGTTTGCGTTAGTTACAGATTACTACAGACTATTCTGTTTTTGACAGATTCTGTTTTGCGTGTGTTGTTTGCTTATTTTGATGAATCTATGGTTAGTAAATTAGTTTACAAACCATATAGAAGTTGGAATACAGTAGGTTTAACACCAATACAAATAAAGAATGAGTTCATTACAGTAACTTGAAGTAGTCTTTTGTTTTCTTTCTCTAACGGAGCTCACGAGATTTCTGTTGAGTTTTGTGTTGTGAAGTTTTCAAGTTTTGGGTGAATTCTTTTGATGGATTATGGAACAAGGAGTGGCAAGAGCCTAAGCTTGGGGATGCCCATGGCAGCCCCAAGATAATCCAAGGACACCAAAAAGTCAAAGCTTGGGGATGCCCCGGAAGGCATCCCCTCTTTCGTCCACTTCCATCGGTAATTTACTTGGAGCTATATTTTTATTCACCAACATGATATGTGTTTTGCTTGGAGCGTCTTGTATTATTTGTGTCTTTTCTTGTTAGTCTACCACAATCATCCTTGCTGTACACACCTTTTGAGAGAGCCATACATGATTTGGAATTTGTTAGAATACTCTATGTGCTTCACTTATATCTTTTGAGCTTGATAGTTTTGCTCACAGTGCTTCACTTATATCTTTTTGAGCGTGATAGTTTTTGCTCTAGTGCTTCACTTAGATCTTTTAGAGCACGGTGGTGGATTTGTTTTAAAGAAACTTGATCTCTCATGCTTCACTTAGATTATTTTGAGAGTCATTAATGGCATGGTAATTTGCTTAATGTTAATATACTTAGTGTTACAGATATGTGAAACTTTCTTTTGAGTGAATTGAATACTAAGATAAACTTAATTCTTAATAATTATTTTGAGATATGGAGATAATAATATCAAAGTCGTGCTAGTTGAGTAGTAGTGAATTTGAGAAATACTTGTGTTGAAGTTTGTAAGTCTCGTAGCATGCACGTATGGGTAAAGTTGTGTAACAAATTTGAAGCATGAAGTGTACCTGGCTTGTGGATCCTTATGAGTGGCGGTCGGGGACGAGCGATGGTCTTTTCCTACCAATCTATCCCCCTAGGAGCATTGTGCGTAGTACTTGATTTTTGATGACTTCTAAATTTTTGCAATAAGTATATGAGTTCTTTTGACTAATGTTGAGTCCATGGATTATACGCACTCTTACCTTTCCACATTTGCTAGCCTCTTCGGTACCGTGCATTGCCCTTTCTCATATTGAGAGTTGGTGCAAACTTCGCCGGTGCATCCAAACCCCGTGATATGATACGCTCTTTCACACATAAACCTCCTTATATCTTCCTCAAAACAGCCACCATACCTACCTATTATGGCATTTCCATAGCCATTCCGAGATATATTGCCATGCAACTTTCCACCGTTCCATTCATCATGACATACTTTACTTTTGTCATATTGCCATTGCATGATCTTGTAGTTGACATCGTATTTGTGGCAAAGCCACCATGCATTATTTTTCATACATGTCACTCTTGATTCATTGCACCATCCCGGTACACCGCCGGAGGCATTCATATAGAGTCATATCTTGTTCTAGTTTCGAGTTGTAATATCAAGTTGTTGTAATAAAAGTGTGATGATCATCATTATTAGAGCATTTCCCTAGTGAGGAAAAGGATGATGGAGACTATGATTCCCCCAAAAGTCGGGATGAGACTCCGGACGAAAAAAAGAGGCCATTAAAAAAAGAGAGAGAAAGACCCAAACAAAAAAAATGTGAGAAAAAGAGAGAAGGGGCAATGTTACTATCCTTTTACCACACTTGTGCTTCAAAGTAGCACCTTATTCTTCATGTAGTGAGTCTCATATATTTGTGCTTCAAAGTAGCACCATGTTTTTCATATAGAGAGTCTCATAAGTTGTCTTGTTTATACTAGTGGGAATTTTCATTGTAGAACTTGGCTTGTATATTCCTACGATGGGCTTCCTCAAATGCCCTAGGTCTTCATGAGCAAGCAAGTTGGATGCACACCCACTAGTTTTCTTTTGTTGAGCATTCATAGCTCTAGTGCATCCATTGCATGGCAATCCCTACTCCTTGCATTAACATCAATCGATGGGCATCTCCATAGCTCATTGATTAGCCTCGTTGATGTGAGACTTTCTCCTTTTTGTCTTCTCCACACAATCCCCATCATCATATTCTATTCCACCCATAGTGCTATATCCATGGCTCGCGCTCATGTATTGCGTGACGGTTGAAAAAGTTTGAGATTATTTGAGTATGAAACAATTGCTTGGCTTGTCATCGGGGGTATAGAAGTTGGGAACATCTTTGTGTGACGAAAATGAAGCATAGCCTAACTATATGATTTTGTAGGGATGAACTTTCTTTGGCCATGTTATTTTGAGAAGACATGATTGCTTTGATTAGTATGCTTGAAGTATTATTATTTTTATGTCAATATGAACTTTTATCTTGAATCTTTCGGATCTGAATATCCATACCATGATTAAGAAGATTTACATTGAAATTATGCCAAAGTATCACTCCGCATCAAAAATTCTTTTTTATCATTTACCTACTCGAGGACGAGTAGGAATTAAGCTTGGGGATGCCTGATACGTCTCCAACGTATCTATAATTTTTTATTGCTCCATGCTACTTTATCTACTGTTTTGGACTATAATGGGCTTTATTTTCCACTTTTATATTATTTTTGAGACTAACCTATTAACCGGAGGCCCAGCCCAGAATTGCTGTTTTTTGCCTATTTCAGTGTTTCAAAGAAACGGAATATCAAACGGAGTCCAAACGGAATGAAACCTTCGGGAACGTGATCTTCTCACCGAAGGTGATCTAGGAGACTTGGACCCTACTCCAAGAAGCTTCCGAGGAGGTCACGAGGGTGGAGGGCGCGCCCCCTGGGCGCGCCCCCCTACCTCGTGGGCCCCTCGGAGCTCCACCGACGTACTCCTTCCTCCTATATATACCTACGTATCCCCGTATGATCAGAGAGGAGCCAAAAAACCTAATTCCACCGCCGCAACCTTCTGTATCCATGAGATCCCATCTTGGGGCCTGTTCCGGAGATCCGCCGGAGGGGGCATCCACCACGGAGGGCTTCTACATCATCACCATAGCCCCTCCGATGAAGTGTGAGTAGTTTACTTCAGACCTTCGGGTCCATAGCTAGTAGCTAGATGGCTTCTTCTCTCTTTTTGGATCTCAATACAATGTTCTCCCCCTCTCTCGTGGAGATCTGTTCGATGTAATCTTCTTTTTGCGGTGTGTTTGTTGAGCCCGATGAATTGTGGGTTTATGATCCAGTATTATCTATGGAAAATATTTGATTCTTCTTTGAATTCTTTTATGTATGATTGAGTTATCTTTACAAGTATCTTCGAATTATCCGTTTGGTTTGGCCAACTAGATTGGTAGTTCTTGCAATGGGAGAAGTGCATGGCTTTGGGTTCAATCTTGCGGTGTCCTTACTCAGTGACAGAAAGAGTTGCAAGGCACGTATTGTATTGTTGCCATCGAGGATAACAAGATGGGGTTTTTATCATATTGCATGAATTTATCCCTCTACATCATGTCATCTTGCTTAAAGTGTTACTCTGTTTTTAACTTAATACTCTAGATGCATGCCGAATAGCGGTCGATGAGTGGAGTAATAGTAGTAGATGCAGAATCGTTTCGATCTACTTGTCACGGATGTGATGCCTATATACATGATCATTACCTAGATATACTCATAACTATGCTCAATTCTGTCAATTGCTCAACAGTAGTTTGTTCACCCACCATAGAATACTTATGCTCTTGAGAGAAGCCACTAGTGAAACCTATGGCCCCCGGGTCTATTCTCATCATATCAATCTCTAACACTTTATTTACTTGCTTTGTTTTTTACTTTGCCTTTACTTTTTACTTTGCATCTATCTATCAAAAATACCAAAAATATTATCTCTATCAGATCTCACTCTCGTAAGTGACCGTGAAGGGATTGACAACCCCTAAGCGTTGGTTGCGAGTTGCTATCGTGTTGTGCAGGTACGAGGGACTTGCGCGTGACCTCCTACTGGATTGATACCTTGGTTCTCAAAAACTGAGGGAAATACTTACGCTACTATGCTGCATCATCCTCTCCTCTTCGGGGAAAACCAACGCAAGCTCGAGATGTAGCACATACAAACCAAGATCACGATTAACCCATAGGACAAAACGAATCTACTCAAACATCATAGGATAACCATAGATCATTGGGAAATAATTATGGAGTTGAGCACCATGTTTAAGTAGAGATTACAGCGGGGAGAAGGTGTGTTACACTGCTGCATAGAGGGGGAGAGAGTTGCTGTTAACGGTAGCAAGATTGTTGATGTAGATCGCCGTCACGATCCTTGCCCCGGCGGCAATCCGGCGCCACCGGGAGAGAGGGGGAGAGAGCCCCCTCCTCCTTCTTCTTCCTTGGCCTCCCCCCTAGATGGGAGGAGGGTTCCCCCTCTGGTCCATGGTCTCCATGGCGACGGAGGGGCAGGAGGCCCTCCGAGATTAGATCTCTCTCTCTGTTCTCTTCTGTTCCGTGCTCCCCAGATCTGGCCCTTCACGGTTTCTTAAATTCCCGGATATCTGTAACTCCGATTGCGCCGATCTTTTTACATGATTTTTTCTGGACATAAGCTTCCTTGCGCCCGAAGTATAGCTCCAACCGATGTTCGAGGAGGGCACGATACACCAGGGCGCGCCTGGGCCTGGTGGCGCGCCCTGGTGGGTTGTGGTGGCTTCGGGCCTCCGTTTACATTGATTCCACCTCCTAAAATTCAAAAATATTCCAAAATAATTCTCCGTAGAGTTTCATCACGTTTGGACTTTGTTTGATATGGATTTTCTGTGAAACAAAAACATGCAACAAACAGGAACTGACATGGGCACTAGATAAGTAAGTTAGTCCAAATAAATCATATAAAAAGTTGCCAAAAGTATGTGAAAGTTGTATAATATTAGCATGAAACAATCAAAAATTATAGATACGACGGAGACGTATCAGTAGTTACCAAACTCATAACAATGCTTACCCATCTCTCTCAGAATCCCATCTTGAGCATAATTGCCTGTAGGTATGCCCATTAGGATCCTGAGTGAACAGCGCCCCGAGCGACCACCTTTTGTTGTGCCAGGCCAAGTAAGCCTTTGCGTAAGCGCCATAGAGGAGATCTGGCGCTAAAGGCGCCACATAGGACCACCTCTCGCTTATAGCGAGATGGCGTATCCCCTCATCCTAAATGGGTCAGTCCATAATCACATATGCACACATAAGCATGAACATTAGTTTGTTAAATATATTTTAAAAATATTCTAATTAGATATACTTTGAAAATTATTTTATTTGATTTTTTTAATGTACATTGTGCATTATAAAATACTTAACACGGTGTAAAACATTTGTTTGTACTTTAAAAATATATTTGTATCATTCATAAATTTGTTCCTCGCATTTAGAAATTATTCACATGTTTTAAAAAGAAACGATCATGGTATTATACAAAAAAAATTAAACAATGTACCACCTATGTTTGCTTAGTTAAAAAATTATTTCATACCATCCAAAAAAATCATGACATTTTTAAAAATGTTCACAATTTAAGAAATGATCGTGATATTTTATAAAAATGTTTATAGAATGCAAAAAAAGTTACTAGAAAATAGTTTTTACCATCCATAAAACTGTCATGACATTTTTTTAAAAATGTCCATGGTTTTAAAAACAAGTTTATACGATGTAATAAATGTTTGCATAAGTTTATAAAAAGGTTTGCTACCATTCAAAAACATGTACGTGACATTTTAAAAAGGTTTCACGGGTTGCAAAAAATATGTTCATGATTTTTTTAAATGTCAATATAATGTGAACAAATGTGGTTGGTATCGAAACGCGCGCCACGGGCGCGTGCAAGTGTGGTTGGTCTCAAAATGGTCAATGCAAGGCAACGGGGAGAACCTGCAACTACGAGCGGATGCAACTTTTGAAAAAAAGACGGGAACGAAGTTCCGATGCAATGCAGATGATGCGATGATGAATGCAACAAACAAACAATTAATGTGGCTATCACGGAAACATGAAAGGCAATTGGAGCGTCGGTCTCATGTTGTTACATCTATGTCTTTATGGACCACCTTTGTACCTTTATTGAGGCAGATACGAGTCAGCATAAGGGCATCGATGATCCGAATTTCTTCCCGAAACTTTCCAAGAAAAATCCTGAATTGGATCCAAAATTGACGGGTTAATGTGAGCTTATTCATGTATTGATGCATCTATGAGAATGAGAGACCAACGTGTCATTGTGGAGATGAATTTCTCTACTCTAGTCTACCCGTGGCATGACTCGGATGCCCTCCGAGTCAATGGTGCACATATGATAAGAAAATCAAGCAAATGTCTGAGTCTTTCTAGGGTTTGAGGCTTCTTTGGATTCGTCATGAAGCAAACTAGGCGGCGCACCGTTGCCCTAATGAAGCTCTTAACATTTCTTCTTTTACATGCTTTGATGTAATTCCTAAAATTCTGACTAGAACCATTCAACCAGATTGTAATGTCTTGTTAGTTTAGTAAAGACAACCTTAAATCAAAACCGCCACACTTATTAAGAATAGTAAAACCGTACCTAATCCCTCCCCTCTCACGAATTGAGCGTTCCAGGCCGTTTGATTTAGTCTCGTGGACAATCCTGATCGTTTGATCATCTCTTCATGCTGTGTTTACCTCGAAATGGGCTACAATCAGTAAGGGCGGCTACTCTCGTGGCTCTTTTGGAACCTTGTGGTTGATTGGGCCTCCATGCTCAGCCCAAAATCGCGAATGACCCTCTGACACACACACACACACACACACACACACACACACACACACACACACACCACACACACACACAGAGAGAGAGGGAGAGAGAGAGAGCGAGAGAAAAAGAGAGAGAGAGAGAGAGAGAGAGAGGCGGCCTGCGGTGGGATCCAACCGAGGCGCGAGTGGATCCAGCTCCGCGCGAGGGAATCTAAATCGGTCGATCCAGTCATCGGGAGATCCGCTGGCGAGGTAGAAAACGGGTAATGGCGCCTCATCTTTTGGAAACTACTCCGTTCAGACTTCAAACACACAATTACACTTCAGTTTCAAATCATGCATAGACAGAGATTGATGTGGATGTAGTGTGCGAGAAGCCGTTTCTACACAACATTGATGCATTAATGGAGTGGGGGCCCTCAAGACGGATGGTGGAGGTCAGTTACCTACATAAGGTAGTAGCAACTTGTTTGGATTCCCGACCCTCGCGTCATCTCTCTGAGGCGACTCGAGGTTCCCAACCCTAGCGCCGCCACCTGCCTTCCCCACTCCTCCTTCCCCACTCCTCCTTCCCCACTCCTCCTTCCACTCCGCAGCCGCCTGAGGTGCGCCCCCAGCTTGCGCGCGCGTCATCTATGATGGTGCTGGCAGGGATCTGGCCGCTCTGCATCTCATGGAGGGCCTAGGGAGCCGGGGCGGTGGCCCCAGATGGTGTGCCCGGCGTGGATCCCTCGGCAGGTGGCGCCGGTGGCTGCTGGCTGGCTGTCCTCTTGGCTGCGCGGGTAGCAAGGGGGCAGCGGGCGTGGGTCGCGATGCAGTGGTCTTCTCGCGGACCGCATCAGCGTCTTGTGGAGAAGGCCTGCCTCATCTTGCCCGATCTGCTCGACCCCCTTTTGATTCCAGTGGTCAGCGTCCCTCTTGGTGCTTCCCTTTGGCTCGGGTGGTTGGTAGCTCGAGGTTGTGAGCTGGAACCGGGGTAACCCCTTGGCCAGCGCAGCGGCCACAGTGAAGTCGACGCCTTTGGCGCCGATCCCCTCCTTGGAGGCTTCGGTGAGGTTCCCCTCCTCCTCTTCCTACCCCCAGCTTAGTGGTGAAGAACTAGGTCCCCTGTTTGGGTGGCGACGGCGTTGCGACGTCGTATTCCTTCTTGGAGGTGTCGTCCGGGGATAGCAGTGGTGGCGGGTGTGCAGTGGTGGTTCTAGTGGTGGCGGCTGGCGGCTTGTGCCGGCCTTGTTCACTTGCGACTGCTCCAACGGCTTTCGTCTTGCGCCATGGCTGAGTCGGTGGTGGTGATGGCATCTCGACGAAGTTCGGTCGGAGTTTGCTGGTCTACGCTTGCTCCTCTCCTTGGAAGACATGGTGTCCAAATCCAAGTGGGTTCTGGGTGATCCACTTCGCTTGTCGACGGTGCGGCGTCCTACGAGCCAGGACGAGAGGGTTGTGGCCCTTTGTGGCAGCGAAGACACTTGTTTCCTGCCCATGGCGGTCTCTGGAGTTCGGACAAGGGCACGATGCATCCTCGGTGGTGCCTTAATTTAAGATCATTGCTTCCCTTCGGTGTTGGTCCTTGTGTAGGGTGATGGCATTAGCGTTGCTTGTTCCTCGCAGCTGTTGTTGCCTTTGAGCTGTTCTGTCTAGTGCCCTGTATCAGCTGTTTTCTTTCCTTTTTCCTGTTTTTAGTTGTTTCCTCTATGTAATCCTCTGTGATTTGTCCTCCTGGCCGGTTGATGGCTTTCTTAATTCAAAGCCGGGCTTTTGAGCCTTTTCTCTAAAAAGTTACCTACATATGCTCTATCTGGTCACCCAGGTTCTTCTCCCTTTTCCTATCCCAATACAATCCCTTGGCAGTCTTGGCACTCAATATATGTACTCTAATCAAGCTCCTGCTGATGCTGATTTCTGCTTTTAATTTGTTGTAGTTATTTCCGCCCAAGTGTTTGGGATTACTTCTAGTTATTGGTTCAACAAATTTTTGTAGGGTGTTTCTGCGGTTATTCTTGTTCCTGAATTCTAAAATTGAGGATCCCAATGGTTGTTCAATGGTTAGTTTAGTCGAATATCATATTTTATTCCAGAGCCAGCATGTTCATATGATTGCTTACTTTCCATTTTTATCTGTTTGTAAATATTCATGACATACTATTGTCCACTATTATTTTTGCTATATATATGCATCAGGTTGTTTAGGACGGTAGATCCTTACATGCAAGCATAATATTATTGTACACACTCTTAGTTTGTTCATATCTAATAAAATGACATATCTAATGTCTGTCCAGTTCTTGCAAAGAAGAAAGGATTGTTGAATGTGGGGGATGTGGCTTCGCCTAGACAGAGTCTACACTGTGGACGTCCTTTTCCTTTTCTCCCGTCAAGGTATGACGCCACCGTAAATCTTAAGTCTATGGATTGGTTATTGAGGATTTCGTTCCTCCATTCCTCCTGTGGAGATGTCTCGGTCCGTGTCGCTAAATTAACTGCTTCTGACCATAAGTCTGTGCCTAGATCCATTGATGACTTTTTGTTTTGTTTTGTTTGGTTAGTTGTTTAGATATAAGATTTCGCCCAAATTGGTTGAAGAGGTTTCGGCTCCTATTATTGAATCAAATGTGATTTAGGGAGAAACCTTAATCAAGGTAGCGCTCGATTCTTGTGGAAAAGAATAACCTTATAACATATTTCACCCGCTGCTCGTAAAGATTACTAATACTGGCACCTGCATGGTGGTGCTTTTCTGCTTGCACACCACTGCTTCGGAATCTAAGTGGAAGTGCCATGCGTCTAGAGTGTGAACCAACTATGATTAGGAATGATCCACCTTAAAGCTCTAGCTAGATGCTTATTACACAAATGAGATTGTTTTTGTTGGCGAGAAATCTATCAAAAAAGTCATATACAATTAGTGCTTTCCCAAATTCCTCTTGTTCTTTCTTTGTGCTTTTCTGTAGATCCAACCATCCAGTGACCTGCTTTGTAGAGGGAGAGAATTTTTTATCATCTTTCATCCATGAAGAACTGAGATGTTTTTTCTTATCTTCGTTTACAGAGAGCCACTTCAGTTCCCAAGAGGTCTTTCTTCACAACATCAACCAGGAAAAGAGTCTGCGGTTTAGTCTTTTTTGGTTACATTCAGAATGTAGCGTAATTAGTCGGCTTCTTGCATTCCAGTTAAGTAAGGTTGCGCTCTATCTGCAACTTTATCCTTCGAGGGTATTGGAATTATTTTCAGTATGATTGAATTGCTTGTTAAGTGTACAATGTATGTTGGCGATAGGTTTATAGCTGATTCTTTATTTTTATAAAGTTGAGCAGAAAGAACTCGAGCAACTTTTTGTTTCCAAAGCCTGCCCAGCCTGACAACTTTTGAATGATCTGACTCTGAAACAAGATTTGTACATAAATTGCTATGACGGGCCAACTAAAGATCCAACTCAAGTACCCTTCTTCCCTGGTTAAGGAGAGAACTGGCTTAATGAACCCTTTTATTCACCACACACCATCCCCATTCACTCTTTTCTGCTGGACCAAACCACTGCAGAACACCAGGTAAGAGGAATCAAAGAAATGCGAGTATAAGACATGATGTTAACATCATTTGTATGAATTTTATTTCTTGTACTATTGTACCTAAACATTTCTCTCTTAATAATTCCAAAAACCTCAAATTTAAATATGGTAACACCAGCACTATGTCTTATTTTTGTTTATAATCTGTGTAAGTTACTTTATATGTCAGTATCTTTCTGCAGAAAGAACTGCATATACTGGACACTTGAGACATGGTTTTAACCTATATTGTGTTGGAAATATGCCCTAGAGGCAATAATAAAAGCATTATTATTATATTTCCTTGTTCATGATAATTGTCTTTATTCATGCTATAATTGTGTTATCCGGAAATTGTAATACATGTGTGAATAACAGACACCAACATGTCCCTAGTAAGCCTTTAGTTGACTAGCTCGTTGATCAATAGATAGTCATGGTTTCCTGACTATGGACATTGGATGTCATTGATAACGAGATCACATCATTAGGAGAATGATGTGATGGACAAGACCCAATCCTAAACATAGCACAAGATCGTATAGTTCGTTTGCTAGAGTTTTCCAATGTCAAAGTATCTTTTCCTTAGACCATGAGATCGTGTAACTCCCGGATACCGTAGGAGTGCTTTGGGTATACCAAACGTCACAACGTAACTGGGTGACTATAAAGGTAGACTACGGGTATCTCCGAAAGTGTCTGTTGGGTTGACATGGATCAAGATTGGGATTTGTCACTCCGTATGACGGAGAGGTATCACTGGGCCCACTCGGTAATGCATCATCATAATGAGCTCAGAGTGACCAAGTGTCTGGTCACGGGATCATGCATTACGGTATGAGTAAAGTGACTTGTCGGTAACGAGATTGAACGAGGTATTGGGATACCGACGATCGAATCTCGGGCAAGTAACATATCGATTGACAAAGGGAATTGAGTACGGGGTTGATTGAATCCTCGACATCGTGGTTCATCCGATGAGATCATCTTGGAGCATGTGGGAGCCAACATGGGTATCCAGATCCCGCTGTTGGTTATTGACCGGAGAGTCGTCTCGGTCATGTCTGCTTGTCTCCCGAACCCGTAGGGTCTACACACTTAAGGTTCGGTGACGCTAGGGTTGTGAAGATATGTATATGCAGTAACCCGAATGTTGTTCGGAGTCCCGGATGAGATCCCGGACGTCACGAGGAGTTCCGGAATGGTCCGGAGGTAAAGAATTATATATAGGAAGTGCAGTTTCGGGCATCGGGACAAGTTTCGGGGTTATCGGTATTGTATCGGGACCACCGGAGGGGTCCCGGGGGCCCACCGGGTGGGGCCACCTGTCCCGGGGGGGCACATGGGCTGTAGGGGGTGCGCCTTGGCCTTCATGGGCCAAGGGCACCAGCCCCTATAGGTCCATGAGCCTAGGGTTTCCACCTAGGAGGAGTCCTAGTGGTGGAAGGCACCCCTAGGTGCCTTGGGGGGGGGAGGGAAACCTCCCCTTGGCCGCCGCCCCCCCTAGTAGATCTCATGTACTAGGGCCGGCGCCCCCCCCCCCCCCCCATGGCACCCCTATATATAGTTCGGGGGAGAGGAGGGAAACACACCAGCCCATGGCGCCTCCCTTCCCCCCGTTACGTTTCTCCCTCGTAGTATTGGCGAAGCCCTGCTTCTGTGACGCCCTGCATCCACCACCACGCTATCGTGCTGCTGGATCTTCATCAACCTCTCCTCCCCCCCTTGCTGGATCAAGAAGGAGGAGACGTCTCCCGTCCCGTACGTGTGTTGAACGCGGAGGTGCCGTCTGTTCGGCGCTTGGTCATCGGTGATTTGGATCACGTCGAGTACGACTACATCATCACCGTTCTTTGAACGCTTCCGCTCGCGATCTACAAGGTACGTAGATGCATCCGATGACTCGTTTCTAGATGAACTCCTAGATGGATCTTGGTGAAACGAGTAGGAAAATTTTTGTTTTCTGCAACGTTCCCCAACAGTGGCATCATGAGCTAGGTCTATGCGTAGTTCTTCTTGCGCGAGTAGAACACAATTTGTTGTGGGCGTAGATTTGTCAACTTTCTTGCCGTTACTAGTCCTTTCTTGCTTCAGCGGTATTGTGGGATGAAGCGGCCCGGACCAACCTTACACGTACGCTTACGTGAGACCGGTTCCACCGACTAACATGCACTAGTTGCATAAGGTGGCTGGCGGGTGTCTGTCTCTCCTACTTTAGTTGGAGCGGATTCGATGAACAGGGTCCTTATGAAGGGTAAATAGAAGTTGACAAATCACGTTGTGGCTTTAACGTAGGTAAGAAGACGTTCTTGCTAGAACCCTAATTCAGCCACGTAAAACTTGCAACAACAATTAGAGGACGTCTAACTTGTTTTTGCAGCAAGTGGTTTGTGATATGATATGGCCAAAGTTGTGATGAATGATGAATGATCTATATGTGATGTATGAGATGTTCATGCTATTGTAATAGGAATCACGACTTGCATGTCGATGAGTATGACAACCGGCAGGAGCCATAGGAGTTGTCTTTATTCTTTTATATGACCTGCGTGTCATTGAGAAACGCCATGTAAATTACTTTACTTTATTGCTAAACACGTTAGCCATAGTAGTAGAAGTAATAGTTGGCGAGCAACTTCATGGAGACACGATGATGGAGATCATGATGATGGAGATCATGGTGTCAAGCCGGTGACAAGATGATCATGGAGCCCCAAGATGGAGATCAAAGGAGCTATGTGATATTGGCCATATCATGTCACGTTTATTATTTGATTGCATGTGATGTTTATCATGTTTTGCATCTTGTTTACTTAGAACGACGGTAGTAAATAAGATGATCCCTCATACAAATTTCAAGAAGTGTTCCCCCTAACTGTGCACCGTTGCGACAGTTCGCTGTTTCAAAACACCACGTGATGATCGGGTGTTTTATTCAGACGTTCACATACAACGGGTGTAAGACAGATTTACACATGCAAACACTTAGGTTGACTTGACGAGCCTAGCATGTACAGACATGGCCTCAGAACACAGAAGACCGAAAGGTCGAGCATGAGTCATATAGAAGATACGATCAACATGAAAATGTTCACCGATGTTGACTAGTCCGTCTCACGTGATGATCGGACACGGTCTAGTTAGCTCGGATCATGTAATACTTAGATGACTAGAGGGATGTCTAATCTAAGTGGGAGTTCATTAATAATTTGATTAGTTGAACTTAATTATCATGAACTTAGTCTAAATATTTTACAATATGTATTGTAGATCAAATGGCCAACGTAGTCCTCAACTTCAACGCGTTCCTAGAGAAAACTAAGCTGAAAGACGATGGCAGCAACTATACGGACTGGGTCCGGAACCTGAGGATCATCCTCGTAGCTGCCAAGAAAGATTATGTCCTACAAGCACCGCTTGGTGACGCACCCGTTCTCCCTGCAGAACAAGATGTTATGAACGCTTGGCAGGCACGTTCCGATGACTACTCCCTCGTTCAGTGCGGCATGCTTTACAGCCTTGAGCCGGGGCTCCAAAAGTGTTTTGAGAGACATGGAGCAGATGAGATGTTCGAAGAGCTGAAAATGGTTTTCCAAGCTCACGCCCGGGTCGAGAGATATCAAGTCTCCGACAAGTTCTTCAGCTGTAAGATGGAGGAAAACAGTTCTGTCAGTGAGCACATACTCACTATGTCTGGGTTACATAACCGCTTGACTCAGCTGGGAGTTAATCTCCCGGATGATGCGGTCATTGACAGAATCCTCCAGTCGCTTCCACCAAGCTACAAGAGCTTTGTGATGAACTTCAATATGCAGGGGATGGAAAAGACCATTCCTAAAGTATTTGCTATGCTGAAATCAGCAGAGGTAGAAGTCAGGAAGGAACATCAAGTGTTGATGGTCAATAAAACCACTAAGTTCAAGAAAGGCAAGGGTAAAAAGAACTTCAAGAAGGACGGCAAGGAGGTTGCCGCGCCCGGCAAGCAAGCTGCCGGGAAGAAGCCAAAGAATGGACCCAAGCCCGAGACTGAGTGCTTTTATTGCAAGGGAAGCGGTCACTGGAAGCGGAACTGCCCTAAGTACTTAGCGGACAAGAAGGCCGGCAAAACAAAAGGTATATGTGATATACATGTAATTGATGTGTACCTTACTAGTGCCCGTAGTAGCTCCTGGGTATTTGATACCGGTGCAGTTGCTCACATTTGTAACTCAAAGAAGGGGCTGCGGAATAAGCGGAAACTGGCAAAGGACAAGGTGACGATGCGCGTCGGGAATGGTTCCAAGGTCAATGTGATCGCCGTCGGCACGCTACCTCTGCATCTCCCTTCGGGATTAGTTTTAAACCTTAATAATTGTTATTTAGTGCCAGCTTTGAGCATGAACATTGTATCAGGATCTCGTTTAATTCGAGATGGCTACTCATTTAAATCCGAGAATAATGGTTGTTCTATTTATATGAGAGATATGTTTTATGGTCATGCTCCTATGGTGAATGGTTTATTCTTTATGAATCTCGAACGTGATGCTACACATGTTCACAATGTGAGTACCAAAAGAAGTAAGGTTGATAATGATAGTCCCACATACTTGTGGCACTGCCGCCTTGGTCACATAGGTGTCAAACGCATGAAGAAGCTCCATGCTGATGGACTTTTAGAGTCTCTTGATTACGAATCATTTGACACGTGCGAACCATGCCTTATGGGAAAAATGACCAAGACTCCGTTCTCAGGAACAATGGAGCGAGCAACCAACTTATTGGAAATCATACATACTGATGTGTGCGGTCCAATGAGTGTTGAGGCTCGCGGTGGCTATCGTTATGTTCTCACCCTCACTGATGATTTAAGTAGGTATGGGTATATCTACTTAATGAAACACAAGTCTGAAACCTTTGAAAAGTTCAAGGAATTTCAGAGTGAGGTTGAAAATCAACGTGACAGGAAAATCAAGTTTCTACGATCAGATCGTGGAGGAGAATACTTGAGTCACGGGTTTGGCACACACTTAAGAAAATGTGGAATAGTTTCACAACTCACGCCGCCTGGAACACCTCAGCGTAATGGTGTGTCCAAACGTCGTAATCGCACTCTGTTAGATATGGTGCGATCTATGATGTCTCTTGCCGACTTACCGCTATCTTTCTGGGGTTATGCTTTAGAGACTGCCGCATTCACTTTAAATAGGGCTCCGTCGAAATCCGTTGAGACGACACCGTATGAATTATGGTTTGGGAAGAAACCTAAGCTGTCGTTTCTAAAAGTTTGGGGATGCGATGCTTATGTCAAGAAACTTCAACCTGAAAAGCTCGAACCCAAATCGGAAAAATGCGTCTTCATAGGGTACCCAAAGGAAACTATTGGGTACACCTTCTACCTCAGATCCGAAGGCAAGATCTTTGTTGCCAAGAATGGGTCCTTTCTAGAGAAAGAGTTTCTCTCGAAAGAAGTAAGTGGGAGGAAAGTAGAGCTTGATGAAGTATTACCTCTTGAACCGGAAAATGGCGCAACTCAAGAAAATGTTACTGAGGTGCCTGCACCGACTAGAGAGGAAGTTAATGATGATGATCAAGATACTTCTGATCAAGCTCCTGCTGAAATTCGAAGGTCCACAAGGACACGTTCCGCACCAGAGTGGTACGGCAACCCTGTCTTGGAAATCATGTTGTTAGACAACGATGAACCTTCGAACTATGAAGAAGCGATGGCGGGCCCGGATTCCGACAAATGGCTAGAAGCCATGAAATCCGAGATAGGATCCATGTATGAAAACGAAGTATGGACTTTGACTGACTTGCCCGTTGAGCGGCGAGCCATAGAAAATAAATGGATCTTTAAGAGGAAGACAGACGCGGATGGTAATGTGACCATCTATAAAGCTCGGCTTGTCGCTAAGGGTTATCGACAAGTTCAAGGGGTTGACTACGATGAGACTTTCTCACCAGTAGCGAAGCTGAAGTCCGTCCGAATCATGTTAGCAATTGCCGCATTCTACGATTATGAAATATGGCAAATGGACGTCAAAACGGCATTCCTTAATGGTTTCCTTAAGGAAGAATTGTATATGATGCAGCTGGAAGGTTTTGTCGATCCTAAGAATGCTGACAAAGTGTGCAAGCTCCAACGCTCGATTTATGGGCTGGTGCAAGCATCTCGGAGTTGGAACATTCGCTTTGATGAGATGATCAAGGCGTTTGGGTTTACACAGACTTATGGAGAAGCCTGCGTTTACAAGAAAGTGAGTGGGAGCTCTGTAGCATTTCTCATACTATATGTAGATGACATACTTTTGATGGGAAATGATATAGAACTCTTGGACAGCATCAAGGCCTATTTGAATAAGAGTTTTTCAATGAAGGACCTTGGAGAAGCTGCTTATATATTAGGCATCAAAATCTATTGAGATAGATCGAGACGCCTCATAGGTCTTTCACAAAGCACATACCTTGATAAGATATTGAAGAAGTTCAATATGGATCAATCCAAGAAGGGGTTCTTGCCTGTGTTACAAGGTATGAAATTGAGCTCAGCTCAATGTCCGACCACGGCAGAAGATATAGAAGAGATGAGCGTCATCCCCTATGCATCAGCCATAGGTTCTATTATGTATGCCATGCTGTGTACCAGACCTGATGTAAACCTTGTCGTTAGTTTGGTAGGAAGGTACCAAAGTAATCCCGGCAAGGAGCACTGGACAGCGGTCAAGAATATCCTGAAGTACCTGAAAAGGACTAAGGAAATGTTTCTCGTTTATGGAGGTGACGAAGAGCTCGTCGTAAAGGGTTACGTCGACGCTAGCTTCGACACAGATCTGGATGACTCTAAGTCACAGACCGGATACGTGTATATTTTGAATGGTGGGGCAGTAAGCCGGTGCAGTTGCAAGCAGAGCGTCGTGGCGGGATCTACATGTGAAGCGGAGTACATGGCGGCCTCGGAGGCAGCACATGAAGCAATATGGGTGAAGGAGTTCATCACCGACCTAGGAGTCATACCCAATGCGTCGGGGCCGATCAAGCTCTTCTGTGACAACACTGGAGCTATTGCACTTGCCAAGGAGCCCAGGTTTCACAAGAAGACAAGGCACATCAAGCGTCGCTTCAACTCCATTCGTGAAAATGTTCAAGATGGAGACATAGAGATTTGTAAAATACATACGGACCTGAATGTAGCAGATCCGTTGACTAAACCTCTCCCTAGAGCAAAACATGATCAACACCAGAATTCCATGGGTGTTCGATTCATCACAATGTAACTAGATTATTGACTCTAGTGCAAGTGGGAGACTGTTGGAAATATGCCCTAGAGGCAATAATAAAAGCATTATTATTATATTTCCTTGTTCATGATAATTTTCTTTATTCATGCTATAATTGTGTTATCCGGAAATCGTAATACATGTGTGAATAACAGACACCAACATGTCCCTAGTAAGCCTTTAGTTGACTAGCTCGTTGATCAATAGATAGTCATGGTTTCCTGACTATGGACATTGGATGTCATTGATAACGAGATCACATCATTAGGAGAATGATGTGATGGACAAGACCCAATCCTAAACATAGCACAAGATCGTATAGTTCGTTTGCTAGAGTTTTCCAATGTCAAAGTATCTTTTCCTTAGACCATGAGATCGTGTAACTCCCAGATACCGTAGGAGTGCTTTGGGTATACCAAACGTCACAACGTAACTGGGTGACTATAAAGGTAGACTACGGGTATCTCCGAAAGTGTCTGTTGGGTTGACATGGATCAAGATTGGGATTTGTCACTCCGTATGACGGAGAGGTATCACTGGGCCCACTCGGTAATGCATCATCATAATGAGCTCAGAGTGACCAAGTGTCTGGTCACGGGATCATGCATTACGGTACGAGTAAAGTGACTTGTCGGTAACGAGATTGAACGAGGTATTGGGATACCGACGATCGAATCTCGGGCAAGTAACATATCGATTGACAAAGGGAATTGAGTACGGGGTTGATTGAATCCTCGACATCGTGGTTCATCCGATGAGATCATCGTGGAGCATGTGGGAGCCAACATGGGTATCCATATCCCGCTGTTGGTTATTGACCGGAGAGTCGTCTCGGTCATGTCTGCTTGTCTCCCGAACCCGTAGGGTCTACACACTTAAGGTTCGGTGACGCTAGGGTTGTGAAGATATGTATATGCAGTAACCCGAATGTTGTTCGGAGTCCCGGATGAGATCCCGGATGTCACGAGGAGTTCCGGAATGGTCCGGAGGTAAAGAATTATATATAGGAAGTGCAGTTTCGGGCATCGGGACAAGTTTCGGGGTTATCGGTATTGTATCGGGACCACCGGAGGGGTCCCGGGGGCCCACCGGGTGGGGCCACCTGTCCCGGGGGGGGGGCACATGGGCTGTAGGGGGTGCGCCTTGGCCTTCATGGGCCAAGGGCACCAGCCCCTATAGGCCCATGCGCCTAGGGTTTCCACCTAGGAGGAGTCCTAGTGGTGGAAGGCACCCCTAGGTGCCTTGGGGGGGAGGGAAACCTCCCCTTGGCCGCCGCCCCCCTAGTAGATCTCATCTACTAGGTCCGGCGCCCCCCCCCCCCCATGGCACCCCTATATATAGTGGGGGGGAGAGGAGGGAAACACACCAGCCCCTGGCGCCTCGCTTCCCCCCGTTACGTCTCTCCCTCGTAGTATTGGCGAAGCCCTGCTTCTGTGACGCCCTGCATCCACCACCACACCGTCGTGCTGCTGGATCTTCATCAACCTCTCCTCCCCCCCTTGCTGGATCAAGAAGGAGGAGACGTCTCCCGTCCCGTACGTGTGTTGAACGCGGAGGTGCCGTCCGTTCGGCGCTTGGTCATCGGTGATTTGGATCACGTCGAGTACGACTACATCATCACCGTTCTTTGAACGCTTCCGCTCGCGATCTACAAGGTACGTAGATGCATCCGATGACTCGTTGCTAGATGAACTCCTAGATGGATCTTGGTGAAACGAGTAGGAAAATTTTTGTTTTCTGCAACGTTCCCCAACATATTGTCCTAACTGACCGTGAGTGAGGCTACACTAATCAAGCAGTACATAATGTTTTTTCCTGTTTTCCAGTCTGCATACTTTGTGAGTTTGCATTGTTCCTAGATGTAAAGATATGTATGTAGAATATTTTAGATTGCTCTCATGGATGCTTTACCTGCAACCTATTTATCATGATGTATCTATCACTCTCAAACTTTGTATTGCAAATTTCTGCGACATTTTGCTATAGAGTTATTTTGGGAGCCAAAACAGTAGACGATCAATCACAAAACATGTTTCCATCATCCATCCTAATATAAATCCCATACACTTGATACCACCACTCGAACCAACACGTCTGCATGTGCTCTTAGATGAATAGTAAATTCAAAATAAATAGTAAATAAAACTGAAAAATCATGTCTTCTTGTGTACATGTTCTTGTTAGTGTAATAAGCGTGCTTGACAACTTTCACACGAAACGGGATAGCAGTACTTCGTTGGTGAAAAAACAAAATTAAGTGTAACATTTGGTAGTCAACTTGTTTTTTTTGTGCATGGATCAAATGCTTAAGCTTCCCCCCTAAAAAAATTGGTAGCATTTGAATGTGACAATGAACCTATTTTTTTTTTACATTTGCCGAAAACAATTGGTGTGCAGGAGCATATGCTCCCAAGAGTCAAATTGGATTTCCTGGAACACACTACTTTCTTGCAAATCAACTGGATTCCTCTCTATAATTACATAGTAGTATTATTGTAGATCGACCGGCTCCTCTCCCCGATTACATTTGGTCGTTAATGGGGTTAACATGGTTCGGGGTGATTTTGCGGTCAAGTTTCGGGTGAGATAAAAATTGGATGGTTTCCGGTGGTCCCTCGTGGCTGTATATGGGCTAGCACAACCTGAACTTAAACCTGATTTTTTAGCCGACTTGGTACAGATCTGTGGAGACGGAACTCTGCCAATCCTAGTCGGTGGGGATTTTAATATAATTCGGAGGAGAGAGGAAATAATAACGACAATTTTGATGGTCGTTGGTCTATGATGTTTAACATGATTATCGAGAGTCTTAATTTGAGAGAAATTGAGCTCATCGGTAGACAATTTACTTGGGCCAACACTTTGCCCACTCCGACTTATGAGAAGTTGGACAGGGTTCTTGCCAGTGTGGATTGGGAGCAGAAATACCCTTTGGTGTCGGTCCATGCGATGCAGAGAGCGATCTCAGACCACACCACTTCTTGTAGACTCGAGAGAGGCTACTCATATCGCGAATAAGAATGCTTTCTCTTTCGAACTAGGCTGGTTCGAGAAAGAGAACTTTTTAGAAATCATTGCATGCGAATGGGCAAAACCTGTTAGTGGAAGAACTAGTATTGAGAGATGGCAAAATAAAATCAGACATCTACGACAATTTTTACAAGGTTGGGCCAGAAACGAGAGTGGGATTTACAAGCAAGAAAAAGAGCGACTCACTCATTTGATTGAAGTGCTCGATCTAAAAGCTGAAAGTAACCTCCTTACGATGGAGGAACAAAGTTCCAAGTCCGAAGCTGAACAAGGCTTACGATCTCTTCTTAGACAAGAAGAATTCAAGTGGGCATTGCGTGCTAAAGTACTCAAAGTTGTCCAAGGGGATGACAATAAACAATTCTTCCATATGATTGCGAATGGCAAACATAGGAAGAAGAAAGTCATACAGCTTGAGCAGGACGAGGGGACAATTGTGGGGCATGAGAACCTGAAAGCTTATACCTCTAGTTCTTATAAACAGCTATTTGGGCATCCGGAAGCAAGCACGGTGACCCTAGATGAATCTGTTATTAGAGATATACCTCAGCTCCAGGTGGAGGAGAATGATATTCTCTCTGCATCCTTTACCGAGAAGGAGGTCCTAGATGCAATCTCGCAAATGAAACCGAATAAAGCACCGGGACCAAACGGGTTTCCAGTCGAATTTTATAAGAAATGTTGGCATATTATTAAGGACGATCTTATGCCTATGTTTCATGATTTCTTTTGCGGGCATCTAGAGCTATTTCATCTTAACTTTGGCATGATTACGCTGTTGCCAAAGAAAGAAGAGGTCGTTCGGATCAAGCAATTTAGGCCCATATGTCTTCTCAATGTGAGTTTCAAAATTTTCACAAAGGTGGTACCAATAGATTGACGCAGATTGCTCATTCAGTGGTACAACCGAGCTAGATAGCGTTCATGCCAGGGTGACACATACTTCAAGGGGTGATCGTTTTGCATAAAACGCTTCATGAAATTCATTCGAAGAAGCTAGATGGGGTTATCTTCAAAGTGGATTTTGAGAAGGCATATGCTAAAGTTAAATGGCCTTTCTTCAGCAGGCAATGTGCATGAAAGGTTTTAGTGAAGCCCGGCGGAACCAAGTGGGGTCTCAAGTCCAGAAGGGTAGTGTCGGCATTAAAGTAACGATGATATCGGTCATTATTTTCAGACACACAAGGGTTTGAGACAAGGGGATTCCATGTCTCCTCTCTTGTTTAACATAGTGGCCGATATGCTGGCCATTCTCATTGATAGGGCCAAGCAGCATGGTCAGGTGGAGGGGTTAGTCCCTCATCTGGTTGATCGAGGAGTATCCATCTTACAGTACGCTGACGACACTATCTTATTCATGGAACATGACATTGCTAAGGCGTGCAATGTGAAACTCATCCTTTGTCTTTTCGAACAATTGTCAGGCTTAAAGATAAACTTGAAGGAAATATGCCCTAAAGGAAATAATAATGTTATTATTTATTTCCTTAATTCATGATAAATGTTTATTATTCATGCTAGAATTGTATTAACCGGAAACATAATACATGTGTGAATACATAGACAAACAGAGTGTCACTAGTATGCCTCTACTTAACTAGCAAAGATGGTTAAGTTTCCTGGCCATAGACATGAGTTGTCATTTGATAAATGAGATGACATCATTAGGAGAATGATGTGATTGACATGACCCATTCCGTTAGCTTAGCACTTGATCGATTTAGTTTACTGCTATTGCTTTCTTCATGACTTATACATGTTCTTATGACTATGAGATTATGCAACTCCCGATTACGGGAGGAACACTTTGTGTGCTACCAAATGTCACAACGTAACTGGGTGATTATAAAGGTGCTTTACAGGTGTCTCCAATGGTACTTGTTGAGTTGGCATAGATCGAGATTAGGATTTGTCACTCCGTGTTGCGGAGAGGTATCTCTGGGCCCTCTCGGTAATGCACATCACTATAAGCCTTGCAAGAAATGTGACTAATGACTTAGTTGAGGGATGATGCATTACGGAACGAGTAAAGATACTTTCCGGTAACGAGATTGAACTAGGTATTGAGATACCGATGATCGAATCTCGGGCAAGTAACATATCGATGACAAAGGGAACAACGTATGTTGTTATGCGGTTTGACCGATAAAGATCTTCGTAGAATATGTAGGAGCCAATATGAGCATCCAGGTTCCGCTCTTGGTTATTGACTGGAGACGTGTCTCGGTCATGTCTACATAGTTCTCGAACCCGTAGGGTCCGCACGCTTAACGTTCGGTGACGATCGGTATTATGAGTTTATGTGTTTTGTTGTACTGAAGGTAGTTCGGAGTCACGAATATGATCACAAACATGATGAGGAGTCTCGAAATGGTCGAGACATAAATATTGATATATTGGATGACTATGTTTAAACTTTCGAAAGGTTCCGGGCAAGTTCGGACAAATACCGGAGTACCGGGGGGGTTACCGGAACCCCCGGGGAGTGTAATGGGCCTATTGGGCCTTTGTGGAGAAGAGGAGGGGTGGCCAGGGCAGGACGCGTGCCCCCTCCCCCTCTAGTCTGAATTGGACAAGGAGGGGGGCGGCACCCCCCTTTCCTTTCCCCTCTCTCCTCCTTCCCTCTCTCCTACTCCTACTCTTGGAAGGGTTGGAGTCCTACTCCCGGTGGGAGTAGGACTCCCCTTGGGGCACGCCTAGGAGGGCCGGCCCCTCCCCCTCCTCCACTCCTTTATATACGGGGGAAGGGGGCACCCCATAGACACACAAGTTGATCATCGATCTTTTAGCCATGTGCGATGCCCCCCTCCACCATAATCCACCTCGGTCATATCGTAACGGTGCTTAGGCAAAGCCCTGCGTCGGTAGCTTCATCAACACCGTCATCACGCCGTCATGCTGACGAAACTCTCCCTCGAAGCTCTACTGGATCGTGAGTTCGTGGATCATCACCGAGCTGAACGTGTGCAGATCGTGGAGGTGCTGTATGTTCGGTACTAGGATCGGTCGATCGTGAAGACGTACGACTACATAAACCGTGTTGTCATAATGCTTCCGCTTACGGTCTACGAGGGTACGTGGACGACACTCTCCCTTCTCGTTGCTATGCATCACCATGATCTTGCGTGTGCGTAGGAAAATTTTGAAATTACTATGTTCCCCAACAGTGGCATCCGAGCCAGGTTTATGCGTAGATGTTTATTGCACGAGTAGAACACAAGTGAGTTGTGGGCGATACTAGTCATACTTCTTACCATCATGTCATACTTTGATTCGGCGGTATTGTTGGATGAAGCGTCCCGGACCGACATTATGCGTACGCTTACGCGAGACTGGTTCTACCAACGTGCTTCACACGCAGGTGGCTGGCGGTTGTCAGTTTCTCCAATTTTAGTTGAATCGAGTGTGGCTACGCCGGGTCCTTGTTGAAGGTTAAAACAGCACTAACTTGACGAAATATCATTGTGGTTTTGATGCGTAGGTAAGAATGGTTCTTGCTCAGCCCGTAGCAGCCACGTAAAACTTGCAACAACAAAGTAGAGGACGTCTAACTTGTTTTTGCAGGGCATGTTGTGATGTGATATTGTCAAGACATGATGCTATATTTTATTGTATGAGATGGTCATGTTTTGTAACAAAGTTATCGGCGACTGGCAGGAGCCATATGGTTGTCGCTTTATTGTATGCAATGCAATCGCCCTGTAATTGCTTTACTTTATCACTAAGCAGTAGCGATAGTCGTAGTAGCAATAGTTGGTGAGACGACAACGATGCTTCGATGGAGATCAAGGTGTCAAGCCGGTGAGGATGGTGATCATGATGCTGCTTTGGAGATGGAGATCAAAGGCACAAGATGATGATGGCCATATCATATCACTTATATTGATTGCATGTGATGTTTATCCTTTATGCATCTTATTCTGCTTTGATTGGCGGTAGCATTATAAGATGATCTCTCACTAAATTTCAAGGTACAAGTGTTCTCCCTGAGTATGCACCGTTGCCAAAGTTCGTCGTGCCGAGACACCACATGATGATCGGGTGTGATAAGCTCTACGTTCACATACAATGGGTGCAAGCCAGTTTTGCACACGCAGAAATACTCGGGTTAAACTTGACGAGCCTAGCATATGCAGATATGGCCTCGGAACACTGAGACCGAAAGGTCGAGCATGAATCATAAAGTAGATATGATCAACATAGTGATGTTCACCATTAAAAACTACTCCATTTAACGTGATGATCGGACATGGTTTAGTTGATTTGGATCACGTGATCACTTAGATGATTAGAGGGATGCCTGACTAAGTGGGAGTTCTTAAGTAATTTGATTAATTGAACTTTAATTTATCATGAACTTAGTACCTAATAGTATTTTGCTTATCTATGTTGTTGTAGATAGATGGCCCGTGCTGTTGTTCCTTTGAATTTTAATGCGTTCCTTGAGAAAGATAAGTTGAAAGATGATGGTAGCAATTACACGGACTGGGTCCATAACTTGAGGATTATCCTCATTGTTGCATAGAAGAATTATGTCATGTAAGCATCGCTGGGTGCTAGGCCTGCTGCAGATGCTGCTAATGATGTTAAGAACGTCTGACAGAGTAAAGCTGATGACTACTCGATAGTTCAGTGTGCCATGCTTTACGACTTAGAACTGGGACTTCAATGACGTTTTGAACGTCATGGAGCATATGAGATGTTCCAGGAGTTGAAGTTAATATTTCAAGCAAATGCCCGGATTGAGAGATATAAAGTCTCCAATAAGTTCTACAGCTGTAAGATGGAGGAGAACAGTTCTGTCAGTGAACATATACTCAAAATGTCTGGGTATTAATAATCACTTGATTCAATTGGGAGTTAATCTTCCGGATGATAGTGTCATTGATAGAATTCTCCAATCACTGCCACCAAGCTACAAGATCTTTGTGATGAACTATAATATGCAAGGGATGGATAAGACATTTCCCGAGCTCTTCGCGATGCTAAAGGCTGTGGAGGTAGAAATCAAAAAGGAGCATCAAGTGTTGATGGTCAACAAGACCACCAGTTTCAAGAAAAAGGGTAAAGGGAAGAAGAACGGGAAATTCAAGAAGAACGGTAAACAAGTTGCTGCTCAAGAGAAGAAACCCTAGTCTAGACCTAAGCCTAAGACTGAGTGCTTCTACTGCAAAGGGACTGGCCACTGGAAGCGGAACTGCCCCAAGTATTTGGCGGATAAGAAGGATGGCAAGGTGAACAAAGGTATATGTGATATACATGTTATTGATGTGTACCTTACTAAAGCTTGCAGCAGCACCTGGATATTTGATACTGGTTTTGTTGCTCATATTTGCAACTCGAAACAGGGACTATGGATTAAGCGAAGATTGCCTAAGGACGAGGTGACGATGCGCGTGGGAAATGGTTCCAAAGTCGATGTGATCGCGGTCGGCACGCTACCTCTACATCTACCTTCGGGATTAGTTTTAGACCTGAATAATTGTTATTTGGTGCCAGCGTTAAGCATGAACATTATATCTGGATCTTGTTTGATGCGAGATGGTTATTCATTTAAATCTGAGAATAATGGTTGTTCTATTTATATGAGTAATATCTTTTATGGTCATGCACCCTTGAAGAGTGGTCTATTTTTGTTGAATCTCGATTGTAGTAATACACATATTCATAATGTTGAAGCCAAAAGATGTAGAGTTGATAATGATAGTGCAACTTATTTGTGGCACTGCCGTTTGGGTCATATTGGTGTAAAGCGCATGAAGAAACTCCATACTGATGGACTTTTGGAATCACTTGATTATGAATCACTTGGTACTTGCGAACCATGCCTCATGGGCAAGATGACTAAAATGCCGTTCTCCGGAACAATGGAGCGAGCAACAGATTTGTTGGAAATCATACATACTGATGTACGTGATCCGATGAATATTGAGGCTCGCGGCGGGTATCGTTATTTTCTCACCTTCACAGACGATTTAATCAGATATGGGTATATCTACTTAATGAAACATAAGTCTGAAACATTTGAAAAGTTCAAAGAATTTCAGAGTGAAGTGGAAAATCATCGTAACAAGAAAATAAAGTTTCTACGATCTGATCATGGAGGAGAATATTTGAGTTACGAGTTTGGTCTTCATTTGAAACAATGCGGAATAATTTTGCAACTCACGCCACCCGGAACACCACAGCATAATGGTGTGTCCGAACGTCGTAACCGCATTTTATTAGATATGGTGCGATCTATGATGTTTCTTACTGATTTACCGCTATCGTTTTCGGGTTATGCTTTAGAGACGACTGCATTCACATTAAATAGGGCACCATCTAAATCCGTTGAGACGACGCCTTATGAACTGTGGTTTGGCAAGAAACCAAAGTTGTCGTTTCTTAAAGTTTGGGGTTGTGATGCTTATGTGAAAAAGCTTCAACCTGATAAGCTCGAACCCAAATCGGAGAAATGTGTCTTCATAGGATACCCAAAGGAGACTGTTGGGTACACCTTCTATCACAGATCCGAAGGCAAGACATTCGTTGCTAAGAATGGATCCTTTCTAGAGAAGGAGTTTCTCTTGAAAGAAGTGAGTGGTAGGAAAGTAGAACTTGATGAGGTAACTGTACTTGCTCCCTTATTGTAAAGTAGTTCATCACATAAACCGGTTCCTGTGACACCTACACCAATTAGTGAGGAAGCTAATGATATCGATCAAGAAACTTCAGATCAAGTTACTGCCGAACCTCATAGGTCAACCAGAGTAAGATCCGCACCAGAGCGATACAGTAATCCTATTCTGGAGGTCATGTTACTTGACCATGGCAAACCTACGAACTATGAGGAAGCGATGATGAGCCCAGATTCCGCAAAATGCCTTGAGGCCATGAAACCTGAGATGGGATCCATGTATGAGAACAAAGTGTGGACTTTGGTAGACTTGCCCGATGATCGGCAAGCCATCGAGAATAAATAGATCTTCAAGAAGAAGACTGACGTTGACGGTAATGTTACTGTCTACAAAGCTCGACTTGTTGCAAAAGGTTTTTGACAAGTTCAAGGGGTTGACTACGATGAGACTTTCTCACCCGTAGCGCTGCTTAAGTCTGTCCGAATCATGTTAGCAATTTCCGCATTTCATGATTATGAAATTTGGCAAATGGATGTCAAAACTGCATTCCTGAATGGATTTCTACAAGAAAAGTTTTATATGATGCAACCAGAAGGTTTTGTCGATCCAAAAGGTGCTAACAAAGTGTGCAATCTCAAGCGATCCATTTATGGACTGGTGCAAGCCTCTCAGAGTTGGAATAAATGTTTTGATAGTGTGATCAAAGCATATGGTTTTATACAGACTTTTGGAGAAGCCTGTATTTACAAGAAAGTGAGTGGGAGCTATGTAGCATTTCTAATACTATATGTGGATGACATATTGTTGATTGGAAATGATATAGAATTTCTGGATAGCATAAAAGGATACTTGAATAAGAGTTTGTCAATGAAAGACCTCGGTGAAGCTGCTTATATATTGGGCATCAAGATCTATAGAGATAGATCAAGATGCTTAATTGGACTTTCACAAAGCACATACCTTGATAAAGTTTTGAAAAAGTTCAAAATGGATCAGGCAAAGAAAGGGTTCTTGCCTGTGTTACAAGGTGTGAAGTTGAGTCAAACTCAATGCCCGCCCACTGCAGAAGATAGAGAGAAAATGAAAAATGTTCCCTATGTTTCAGCCATAGGCTCTGAAAGGATCAATATAGCTGACTAGAGAGGGGGGGTGAAAATAGGCAACTAACATTTTTTAGCTTTTCTTTACCAAATTAAACTTTGCATCAAAGTAGGTTGTCTAGAAATGCAACTAGGTGAGCAACCTATATGATGCAACAACAACAAGCACACAAGCAAGCAAGGGATACAACACAAATAAGCTTGCACAAGTAAAGGGACGAGATAACCAAGAGTGGAGCCGGTGAAGATGAGGAAGTGTTACCGAAGTTCCTTCCTTTTGAAGGGAAGTACGTCTCCGTTGGAGCGGTGTGGAGGCACAATGCTCCCCAAGAAGCCACTAGGGCCACCGTATTCTCCTCACGCCCTCAAACAATGCGAGATGCCGTGATTCCACTATTGGTGCCCTTGAAGGCGGCGACCGAACCTTTACAAACAAGGTTGGGGCAATCTCCACAACTTAATTGGAGGCTCCAACGACACCACAAAGCTTCACCACAATGGACTATGGCTCCGCGGTGACCTCAACCGTCTATGGTGCTCAAACACCCAAGAGTAACAAGATCCGCTAGGGATTAGTGGGGGGAATCTAATTTCTCTTGGTGGAAGTGTAGACCGGGGCCTTCTCAACCAATCCTGAGCAAATCAACAAGTTTGATTGTCTAGGGAGAGAGATCGGGCAAAAATGGATCTTGGAGCAACAATGGAGCTTTTGGGGGAAGAGGTAGGTCAACTTTCGAGAAGAAGACCCCCTTTTATAGAGGGGGGAACAATCCAACTGTTACCCCCCGAAACAGCCCCGTAGAGGGCGGTACTACCGCAGGGGGCAACGGTACTACCGCTGGCCACAGCGGTACTACCGCTCCCCCTTGCGGTACTGCCGTGCAGCCAGGGAGGACAAGCAGATGGGCAGAAGACAAACCCAATGCAGTACTACCACGGTGGTAGGGCGGTACTACCGCTTCTACTGCCGCGGCTTAGTGTCGCACAATCCGACATGAGAGGCGACCCCCTCGAGTCGACGCGGTAGGAGCCCGGTACCGCAGCGGTACTACGGCTGAGGACCCACAGGCGGTACTACCGCTGCAGAGCGGTACAACCACCTGTGGCTCTTGAGCGGTACTACCGCTGGGCACCATGGTACTACCGCTGGGACCAAATCACACTCATAGAAAGGGAAGAAAACCTCCATCGAAGTGTGGGAAGGCTCAGTGGGTGCAAAAAGGATGTGTACGTGATTCCACCCTAGCCTTACCAAAGCGGATCCCCTCTTGATAGTAGTGACTCCTACGAAACATGTCCACCAAAACAGAAACAGAAGAGCTACACCATCTTTATTAAAACTCCGAGGGGAAGGAATCGTCTCGTGCCAAAGGATGAATCTCTAAAATGCTCAAAGCACATGATTAGTCCACAAACATGTTGTCATCAATCACCAAAACTAAATCAAGAGACATATGTCTTAACAGGCTCTATCATGTATGCAATGCTGTGCACCAGACCTGATGTGTGCCTTGCTATTAGTTTAGCAGGGAGGTACCAAAGTAATCTAGGAGTGGATCACTGGACAGCGGTCAAGAACATTCTGAAATACCTGAAAAGGACTAAGGATATGTTTCTCGTTTATGGAGGTGACAAAGTGCTCGTCGTAAATGGTTACGTCAATGCAAGCTTTGACACTGATCCGGACGATTCTAAATCGCAAACCGGATACGTGTTTATATTGAATGGTGGAGTTGTCAGTTGGTGCAGTTCTAAACAAAGCGTCGTGGCGGGATCTACGTGTGAAGCGGAGTACATAGCTACTTCGGAAGCAGCAAATGAAGGAGTTTGGATGAAGGAGTTCATATCCGATCTAGGTGTCATACCTAGTGCATCGGTTCCAATGAAAATCTTTTGTGACAATACTGGTGCAATTGCCTTGGCAAAGGAATCCAAATTTCACAAGAGAACCAAGCACATCAAGAGACGCTTAAATTCCATCCGTGATCAAGTCCAGGTGGGATACATAGAGATTTGCAAGATACATACGGATCTGAATGTTGCAGACCCGTTGACTAAGCCTCTCTCACGAGCAAAACATGATCAGCACCAAGACTCCATGGGTGTTAGAATCACTACTGTGTAATCTAGATTATTGACTCTAGTGCAAGTGGGAGACTGAAGGAAATATGCCCTAGAGGCAATAATAAAGTTATTATTTATTTCCTTAATTCATGATAAATGTTTATTATTCATGCTAGAATTGTATTAACTGGAAACATAATACATGTGTGAATACATAGACAAACAGAGTGTCACTAGTATGCCTCTACTTAACTAGCAAAGATGGTTAAGTTTCCTGGCCATAGACATGAGTTGTCATTTGGTAAACGAGATCACATCATTAGGAGAATGATGTGATTGACATGACCCATTCCGTTAGCTTAGCACTTGATCGATTTAATTTACTGCTATTTCTTTCTTCATGACTTATACATGTTCCTACGACTATGAGATTATGCAACTCCCGACTACCGGAGGAACACTTTGTGTGCTACCAAACGTCACAACATAACTGGGTGATTATAAAGGTGCTCTACAGGTGTCTCCAATGGTACTTCTTGAGTTGGCATAGATCGAGATTAGGATTTGTCACTCCGTGTTGCGGAGAGGTATCTCTGGCCCTCTCGGTAATGCACATCACTACAATGTGACTAATGAGTTAGTTGCGGGATGATGCATTAAAAATGAGTAAAGAGACTTGCCGGTAACGAGATTGAACTAGGTATTTAGATACCGACGATCGAATCTCGGGCAAGTACCGATGACAAAGGGAACAATATATGTTGTTATGCGGTTTGACCGATAAAGATCTTCGTAGAATATGTAGGAGCCAATATGAGCATCCAGGTTCCGCTGTTGTTTATTGACCGGAGACGTGTCTCGGTCATGTCTAGTTCTCGAACCCGTAGGGTCCGCACGCTTAACGTTCGGTATTATGAGTTTATGTGTTTTGATGTACCGAAGGTAGTTCGGAGTCCCGGATATGATCATGGGCATGACGAGGAGTCTCGAAATGGTCGAGACATAAAGATAGATATATTGGATCACTATGTTTGAACTTCGGAAAGGTTCCGGGCAAGTTCAGACAAATGCCGAAGTACCGGGAGGTTACCGGAACCCCCCGGGGAGTGTAATGGGCCTATTGGGCCTTAGTGGATGAAAGCACAAGTGCTCCCTAGGTGGTTTTGGTAATTAATGTCAACATATCTCTTGTTGGACTAACACCTTTATCTAGTATGTTTCAGATAAGTTCAACAATGGAGTGGCATGGACTAAGGGATGTGGGAACTCCTTCAAAATGCTAAGGACAAAGGATTGGCTCAAGCTTCAAGCTTAAGACTCTTCATTTTACACTTTAGTGATCCAAGATCACATTGAGTCTATAGGAAAAGCCAATACTATCAAGGAGGGATGAGGTGTTGCTTAATGAGCCTCTTGCTTCATGTGCTTAGTGATATGCTCCAAAACCCTCAGCTACTTTCCCACTTCCACAAATGACCTAAACCTAAAGCAAAAATCGGTCACACCGATTCTTCCTATCCGGCGCCACCGATTCTTCCTATCCGGCGCCACCGATTCCATATGTCTTAGCCACTACCACAAACCCTAAGCAAATCGGTTCTACCGATAGGGATCTCGGTTTCACCAAGATGGGATTGTAATCTCTCTGTGTATGTCCATTATCAAAATCGGTCTCACCGGGTTTGAGCAATCTGTACTACCGAGATTACAATGCAAACTCTCTGGATAACTTATTACCAAAATCGGTCCCACCGAGTTTGAGTAATCGGTCCCACCGAGTTTGCCTGACCAACTCTCTGGAAAGCTTTTTACCAAAATCGGTCTCACCGAGTTTGTGTAATCGGTCTTACCGAGATTACGTTATGCCCTAACCCTAATCATATCGGTCTCACCGAGTTGCATTTCGGTCCCACCGAAAACCCTAACGGTCACATTATTTGCTGAATCAGTCTGACTGAGTTTAGCGATTCGGTCCCACCGAGTTTGGTAGATTGTGTGTAACGGTTAGATTTTGTGTGGAGGCTATATATACCCCTCCACCTCCTCTTCATTCGTGGAGAGAGCCATCAGACTGAACCTACACTTCCAGCATACATTTTCTGAGAGAGAACTACCTACTCATGTGTTGAGACCAAGATATTCCATTCCTACCATATGAATCTTGATCTCTAGCCTTCCCCAAGTTGCTTTCCACTCAAATCTTCTTTCCACCAGATCCAAAAACTATGAGAGAGAGTTGAGTGTTGGGGAGACTATCATTTGAAGCACAAGAGCAAGGAGTTCATCATCAATGCACCATTTGTTACTTCTTGGAGAGTGGTGTCTCCTAGATTGGCTAGGTGTCACTTGGGAGCCTCCAACAAGATTGTGGAGTTGAACCAATGAGTTTGTAAGGGCAAGGAGATCGCCTACTTCATGAAGATCTACCGCTAGTGAGGCATGTCCTTCGTGGGCGGCGGCCATGGTGGGATAGACAAGGTTGCTTCTTCATGGACCCTTCGTGGGTGGAGCCCTCCGTGGACTCGCGCAACCGTTACCCTTCGTGGGTTGAAGTCTCCATCAACGTGGATGTACGATAGCACCACCTGTCGGAACCACGCCAAAAACATCCGTGTCTCCAATTGCGTTTGAATCCTCCAAACCCTTCCCTTTACTTTCTTGCAAGTTGCATGCTTTACTTTCCGCTGCTCATATACTCTTTGCATGCTTGCTTGATATGTATTATGAATGTTGAAATTGTGCCTAAACTCCACTTAAACTTAAAGAACTTAAAAACTGCATTTTGGTACTTAATGTCTAATCCCCCCCTCTAGACACCTATTCTCAAGGTCCTACAAGTGGTATCAGAGCATTGGTCTCCATTGCTTTGGTTTAATCACCATTGGAGGAAGATGGATGAGTCTACTATTGGGAGTCTTAGACATAGAGTGCCTATTCTTGATGGAGAGTATTTTCATGAGTGGAAAAATGAGATGCTTGTTATTTTCAATCAATATCATTTGAACAAGTACATTGCTAGCCCTTGTGCACCTTATGTTGATCTTATGCATCCTACCCATGATGAGTCAATTGACATGATTAGGAATCTTAGAACTGCCGAATTTATCATTAGAGGATTGCCTAGAAACTTGATTGGATGTTTGCCTACTTTCAAGTGTGCCTACACCATATGGAAATTTCTTGAGGAACGATTTCCAGATTATTCCTTGAAAAATCTTGATGAAATTCTCCATAAGTCTATTGCTTTGAGTAAGATGAATACTAGTGATCCTATGTTTGGTGATCGTCTATTTGAGCTTACAAACCTTATGCGTGCCAAAGGAAATGTTGGTATTATTAGTGATATTATTTTCGAAGCTATAAAAATTCATAAGCAAGATCATTGTCAAACTCATTCTAATGCATCACCCTCTCTAGGACTTGATCCACCACATGACGATGTTGAACATGGATACTATGATGAGGATGATGATAGTGACTTCGATCTTGATGATGCAATGAGACATTTTGGTCTTATGGCAAATCTTCGGGGATATATGTTAGGAGGAAAGGATTGGGTTCTTGATAGTGGATGTACCGATCACATGACCGGAGATAAAGACATGTTTCGTGAGCTTGCTGAAAATGATAGTCCTCGAAAGTATGCCACTTTCGGTGACAACTCAAAGGGTAAGGTGGTTGGCCTCGGTAAGGTGGCCATATCACATGATAGCTCCATACAAAATTTCATGCTTGTTGAATCTCTTGGATACAACTTACTTTCAGTATCTAGACTTGCTGATTTCGGTTTCAATGTTCTATTTACTGAAGTAGATTGCCAAGTGTTTCGTCGAGACAATCATAAAATGGTCTTTACCGGTGTGCATAGAGGTGACCTATACATTGTTGATTTCACTAAAAAGGCTCAACCTAAAACTTGCTTCATTGCTAAATCCTCAAAAGGTTGGTTATGGCATAGACGACTAGGTCATGTTGGTATGCGAAATCTTGACAAGCTTATTAAAGGAAATCATATCCTTGGAGTTAACAATGTTATTTTTGATAAGGATAGACTTTGCAGTGCTTGTCAGGAAGGTAAACAGGTTGGAGGAAGGCATCCCGTGAAAAACATCATGACCACAATGAGGCCACTCGAGCTACTTCACATGGATCTTTTTGGTCCCAACTCTTATAAGAGTCTCGGTGGAAATTCTTTTGGTCTAGTTATAGTTGATGATTTTTCAAGATTTACGTGGGTGTTCTTTCTCGATGATAAATCGCAGGTCCAAAAGATCTTCAAAAACTTCGCTAGGAAGGCCCAAAATCAATTTGAAGTGAAGATCAAGAAGGTTCGCAGCGACAACGGAACGGAGTTCAAGAACGCAAATGTGGACACCTTTCTTGACGAAGAAGGGATTTCACACAAGTTCTCGGCTACGTACACACCTCGACAAAACGGAGTTGTTGAGAGGAAGAACCGGACGCTCATCGAAATGGCGAGAACGATGCTTGATGAGTACAAGATGTCGAAGCACTTTTGGGCGGAAGCGGGACAGCTTGTCATGCAACAAATCGCTTGTATCTTCACAAGCTACTCGGCAAGACGGCATACGAGCTCCTCACCGGTAACAAACCCCAAGTTGGATACTTTCGAGTATTCGGCTCAAAGTGCTACATTCTTGATAAGCATCATCGCTCTAAATTTGCTCCTAAATCTCATGAAGGTTTCCTACTAGGTTATGGCTCAAACTCTCACACTTACCGTGTCTACAACAATTTCACCCGAAAGGTTGAAGAGACGGTAGATGTGAAGTTTGATGAATCTAACGACTCGCAAGTAGAGCAATTGCCAATTGATGTAGGTGACAAAGATCCTTCGGAAGCAATTCAAGACTTGCTATTGGTAAGGTTCGTCCAATGGAGGTGAAGGAGAGTACCTCATCCGTCCAAGTGGAAGCTTCTACTTCACAACAAGGTGAACCAAGAGTTGATACGGAAGCATCCACAAGTGGGACACACCAAGATGAAGAAAACGAGGAAGTGCATCAAGATGAATGTCAACAACCTCCTTCTCCACCACGACAAGAGAACGACAACACCAACAATGAAGAAGGCCAAGAAGAAGAAGAACAAGATGAAGAAGATGTTCAACGAAGATCCAAGCAAAAGCTTTCACGAGTTCGAGCAAGAATTGCTAAAGATCATCCCGTCGAGCAAATCTACAATGACATTCAAACTGGGAGAATCACTCGCTCTAAAACTCGTTTAGCTAACTTTTGTGAAAACTATTCTTTCATCTCTAGCATTGAACCTATGAAGGTTGAAGAAGCATTGGAAGATCCGGATTGGATAAATGCTATGCATGAAGAGCTACATAACTTTGAGAGGAACCAAGTTTGGACATTGGTTGAGAAGCCCGACAACAACCACAACGTCATCGATACCAAATGGGTGTTTCGCAACAAGCAAGATGAAGATGGACAAGTAGTTCGCAACAAAGCACGTCTCGTCGCCCAAGGCTACACACAAGTCAAAGGTATGGACTATGGTGAAACTTACGCCCCCGTTGCTAGACTTGAGTCTATTCACATCTTACTTGCCTATGCTAATCATCATGACATCACCTTGTACCAAATGGACATTAAAAGTGCTTTTCTAAATGGTGAAATAGAGGAGGAAGTTTATGTTAAGCAACCTCCCAGCTTTGTCAATCCTAAGAAACCCAATCACGTTTACAAACTTCACAAATCTCTTTATGGTCTTAAACAAGCTCCTAGAGCATGGTATAAATGCTTGACCAAGTTCCTTATTAAAAAGGCTTTGAAATTGGGAAAATTGATTCTACTCTTTTTACTAAAAGGGTTAATTGAGAACTATTTGTGTGCCAAATCTTGATGATATTATATTCGGTTCAACTAACCCTCATTTTAGTGAAAAGTTTGGGAAGCTAATGTCAGAGAAGTTTGAGATGTCCATGATGAGTGAACTCAAATTCTTTCTTGGGTTGCAAATCAAGCAAACTAAGGAAGGTACCTTTGTTTCTCAAACAAAGTACACCAAGGACTTATTCAAGAAGTTCAATATGCAAGAACGCAAAGGTATGTCTACACCCATGCCTACTAGTGGACATAATGACTTGACCAAAGACGGTGAACTAGTTGATCAAAAGGTTTATCGCTCTATGATTGGTTCATTATTCTATCTCTGTGCTTCACGTCCCGATATCATGCTAAGTGTGTGCATGTGTGCACGATATCAAGCTGCTCCTAAAGAATGGCATCTTAAGGCCGTGAAAAGGATAGTGAGATACTTAATCCATACACCAAACTTTGGCATTTGGTATCCTAAGAGGGCCTCTTTCGATCTTGTTGGCTATTCCAACTCGGACTATGCCGGAGACAAAGTTGATAGAAAGTCCACTTTGGGTACTTGTGAATTTCTTGGTAGATCTCTTGTGTCTTGGTCCTCCAAGAAACAAAACTCGGTATCCTTATCAACCACCGAAGCTAAATATATTGTTGCTGGTTCATGTTGTGCTCAATTACTTTGGATGACCCAAACTCTTAAAGATTATGGGATATATGTGAGACATGTTCCATTGCTTTGTGACAATGAAAGTGCTATCAAAATTGGTCATAATCCTATGCAACATTCTCGAACTAAGCATATTGAAGTTCGTCATCATTTCATTCGAGATCATGTTGCTAAGGATGACATTGATCTTAAGCATGTTCGCACCGAAAAGCAGTTAACGGATATATTTACTAAACCTCTTGATGAGAAAGTGTTTTGCAGGTTAAGAGGAGAATTGAACATCATTGATGCTTCAAACTTGGAGTAGAAACTCCATTGGATACATGCAAGACATGAGCTTATGACTAATCCTTGATATTTCTCTTATGATGGAAATCTTATGTCTTGGATATATTTGTATCTTGCATGCTATCTAACCCATGTAGGTACTTGGTGGAATCAAACTCCATGAGATTGTAATCTACTCACATCTTGAGAAATCTCTACATCACCAAGTTTCTACACTATGGTGGTTGAAGACAAGGAAGCACGAAACCACTCAAACATATCCTTTGACAAATTCTATGTTAAGCTTCATGATTGTCATTTTTGGATACACAAGTGCTCCTCCTTGCAAAAACTGACCCATGTAGGTAGATGGACTCAAATTCCAAGTGGTGCTCCAAATTCTTGATGGGCTACATCAACCTTGAGCAACCCACACAAGTTCAACTACATGGACAACACCACCAACCAAGGTATGTCATTCCATCTTATAGAAGCTTTACTCCAAGTAATGAGCTAAAGCAACTCGACAAGATGTGAATACATCAAGATGCTTAAACGAAAAATGGCAACCCCATTTTGAGCTTAAACGATGAGTATGACCTATCATCAAGTTCTCTCACTTGACTCCTAAGTCAATATACTCTAACATAGGTGACTTTGTCGCCGACCATCTCTAGATGAAGTTCTCTTATGTTCTTTTTTGTGATTTTGCATTTGTCACATGCATATTTAAAAAAAACTTCATCTAGATTTTCCTTCTGTTTGCTCTGCATTTTCTGCATTCCAATTCATTGCACATCTTTCAGTAAATTCCTTGCAAATCTTTGTGAGATCTTACCAGTCTAAGTGAGATGAGGTGACAAGTGTTTTCTCTGAGATGAACTCGGTTTCACCGACTTGTTATTTTCGGTCCAACCGAAGCAAACCACTCGGTGCCACCGATTTCACAACAGGAAAAACAGTTTGCCACATATTCTATGTGTCTTCTGATCCAGCTCCACTCAATGAATCTTGTCCTCTACAAGCATCACATTTTTATCATTGCTTTGTGTTGTGTCTCAAGGACCAAACCCATTAGACAGATTCCAGAAGACCCTTCTTGGAAATTGATGTCAAAGGGGGAGAGAGAGAACATCAAAGCTTATCATTTGGAGAGAGAGAACATCAAAAGCTTATCTTTTAGAAAGAGATCCTTAAGGGGGAGAGAGATCCTCTAAGGGGGAGAGACCCTCAAAGGGAGAGAGATTCCAGGGGGAGAGAATACTTAAGTAGAAAGTATTTCTCAAGGATCCCAGATGCTTGGTGTTCAAGAGGAGAGATGCCCACATGTCTTCTTGAGGGGAGAAAATGGAGCTTGGAGCAACAATGGAGCTTTTGGGGGAAGAGGTAGGTCAACTTTGGAGAAGAAGACCCCATTTATAGAGGGGGGAACAATCCAACTGTTACCCCCCAAAACAGCCCCGTAGAGGGCGGTACTACCGCAGGGGGCAGCGGTACTACCACTGGCCACAGCGGTACTACCGCTCCCCCTCGCGGTACTGCCGTGCAGCCAGGGAGGGCAAGCAGATGGGCAGAAGACAAACCCAGTGCGGTACTGCCGTGGTGGTAGGGCAGTACTACCGCTCTCGAGCGGTACTACCGCTTCTACTGCCGCTGCTTAGTGTCGCATAATCCGACATGAGAGGCGACCCCCTCGAGTCGACGCGGTAGGAGCCCGGTACCACAGTGGTACTACGGCTGAGGACCCACAGGCGGTACTACCGCTACAGAGCGGTACTGCCACCTGTGGCTCTTGAGCGGTACTACCGTTGGCCACCACGGTACTATCGCTGGGACCAAATCACACTCATAGAAAGGGAAGAAAACCTCCATCGAAGTGGGAAGGCTCAGTGGGTGCAAAAAGGATGTGTACGTGATTCCACCCTAGCCTTACCAAAGCGGATCCCCTCTTGATAGTACGGTGACTCCTACGAAACATGTCCACCAAAACAGAAACGAAAGAGCTACAACGTCTTGATTAAAACTCCGAGGGGAAGGAATCGTCTCGTGCCAAAGGATGAATCTCTGAAATGCTCAAAGCACATGATTAGTCCGCGAACGTGTTGTCATCAATCACCAAAACTAAATCAAGAGACATATGCCTTAACAGGCTCTATCATGTATGCAATGCTGTGTACCAGACCTGATGTGTGCCTTGCTGTTAGTTTAGCAGGGAGGTACCAAAGTAATCCAAGAGTGGATCACTGGACCACGATCAAGAACATTCTGAAATACCTGAAAAGGACTAAGGATATGTTTCTCGTTTATGGAGGTGACAAAGAGCTCATTGTAAATGGTTACATCAATGCAAGCTTTGACACTGATC